>OZ012741.1:662783862-665411362 GCA_963859935.3 Lathyrus sativus | reverse complement strand
ATAGCTTAAATGATATTTTTGATATTCCCTTCATTTCTAATATTATAGGATTTGAACCATCATTTCATATACACTCTTTAAAAAAAATGTTAAATCTAAAATATCATTAAAATAATTTAACCGTTGTATTAGAAGAAGAAAAAAAAAATCTTTTTTCCAAAACAACCCATACAAAATGATGTTAGAACAAAATATGTTCATGATATATATCTTTAGTTTTGATGATAATAAAAATATTAAAAGAACAATAGTGTTATCTAATGTGTGTTCAAGTATGCAGGTTCTTATATTTAAAAGACATATTCAGAATCTGATATGAATGCACACTTGAGTGAAGTTGAGTTACATGTTTCTGATGATACAGAATCTGAAAATAATTTGCTAAGTGATGTCAGGTGCAGACTCTGAAGCTGAAGGTCTCTGCATCAGAAGAAGCAACACATTATTTCTACACTTGGTAATTGTGTTGACTTCTAGTGATTGTTCAGAAGTTGTAGCAAAGTTATTCGTACCTCTGAGAGCTTAAGGTCTTTGTTAATGTTATTACCATGTACCTCTGATTCAGGATCAAGTACAACATATTCTCTTCTCTGGTGAACACGTTGTTCATCAGATAAGATCAAAAGTCTCATACTATGTTTGAGCATCAAAGTCTTCAGTTGAAAAGCTTGAGCCAAGTAGGTCTCTTGATGTGTGCTTGAGCATTGAGAGTCTTGATCTGTTTTGATTAAGCAACAAAGTCTTGGATTGTGAACCTGAGCAAAGGAAGTCTTATACAGAAGGTCTGAGTAGAGAAGTCTTAGATGGTGCGTCTAAGCCGGAAAGTCTTGGATCGAGGATTTGAGCAAGGGAAGTCTTAGGCAGTGTGTCTGAGCAGAGAAGTCTTGAATCAGGTGGTTTGAGCAAGGAAAGTCTTATGATTTGAGGATCTAAGCAGGAAGTCTTGATTAGGTGTTGATTGAACAGGAAAGTCTTATACTGTAGGTCTGAGCAGTGAAAGTCTTATGCTTAAGTGCATAAGCAGTTGTAACCATGAGTTGATTATAGTGGAAAATCTCTTGCGAGGCAAGGGGATTGGAGTACTCTCAGTTAGGGGAGGAACCAGGGTAAATCTGTTGTGTTCATTGTTCTGTATACTCTACTTTAGATATATTGTTCTACTGCACTTATGATCAGATTCTAAACCAATGTTTAGAATATGAACTCTGTTCAGAAATAGAAATATTTTTGGAGAACACAATTCAACCCCCACCCTTCTTGTGTACTTTCTCACCTTCAATTGACATCAGAGTCCTGGTTTGTGCATAACACTTTACAGTGGTGTAGACAAAGATCTTGTGAGAAAAGTATATTTTCATGTTAGTATGAAAAGAAGGGTGGCTACAAGATGAAGAAATCTACTAAAAGCAACTTGTCTCCTTTCCAATGGTGTTATACTTGTGAAGAAGATAGTTCAAGATGCTGACTTTAGAACAAGTCAGAAATACTTCATCAAAATGGACTACAGATCAAGAATCAGAAACTCTATTCGAGTAAGCTCTATTATTCATTATTTCAAGTGTAACCTTCTGTAGAAGATTTTTCAGCATAAGTAATCTCCATGCTCAAATATGTTGGAAAAAATTAACTTAAGAAACTTTAGAACTGGTGTAGTGGATATTCTAACCTTTTGTGACAATATCTATGTCATGTTGAAATAGAGAATTCTTTTTAATACTTTTGAAGAAAGCTCTATTACTATTGTTCAGAAAAAATTAATATATATTATGTTTTTCACTAAATTGATTCAACTCATAATTCTATCCATAGTTATTTAGTGGAAAAAGAATTCTAAACTTAGTAGTTTACGCTTGATTCCAAGTGAAGAATTTGAATCTGATAACTATCAGAAATTATCTTAACCAAAGTCTTTGGAAGCAAAACTTTTTACCTAAGATAATCTCTGAAAATTTTGTGATTCTGAATCTTGCATAAAGAAATCTTTGTTTCTCACATGCACAAAGAATGAAAATTTATTTTGACACCTGTGTCACTCTTTGCACCTGTCTGAAATGTCTTCAGAACTCTTGAAATTATTGGTGACTTGAATTTGAAGGGAATTGAATTTTTTTTTAAATACTTGTATGTTTAAAATACTTTTAATGTCATTTAATTCTCTCAACACATTTTCAACACACACAGCCTTTATCACTGTCGTTTTCGTGCTCTAACTGTAAACCCTAGAAAAACCTTTCTACCTTCTCTATGGCATCTTCTATCAATCCTTTAAACATAAATTCCATGCAAGACCTTAAGATCAAACCAAAGGCTACTCCGCTCAATCAAAATGATTTAAAGCTTCTTATTGAGCAAGTTGTTGATTTTGAAATTTTTGCTGCAAATGGTTGTCATTTGAAGAAGTACTTTGAGTTTCAAAGATGGATAAAAATTTTCGACATGCTAAGTGGACCAACTTACTCAACTCTGGTAAAATATTTTTGGGTCAGAGCAGAAGTGTATGATGAATTCTCTGTAAGAACAGAGTACGCCTAAGAGGGGGGGGGGGGTGAATTAGGCCTTTTGAAATTTTTTCGATTTTTATGGTATCGTGAAATATTACTGGTTTGTGTTTTTGGTTATGAAAGCAGAAGAAGAAAGATAAAAGAACAATGGACACCAGGATTTATAGTGGTTCCCCTCACAATCCGAGAGTACTCCACTCCCCTTTCAACATGAAAGAGAGTTTTCACTATTGTTTAATAAAGTACAACCTATCACACCATCAACCGGTGAGGCCTACTATCAAACAATAAAACTAACAAGTGTACAAGAACAATCCTCTTGTAAACACTCACCCTTGTGTCCAACAATCCTGGATCACAAGTCAAAATACACAAGTTTGTAAAGATTTTGATTTGAGAATAATGATATCAAAGTTGATCTTCTCCAAATGATTAGAATTCACTCTTACAATTTTTTAATACAAGTGTTCAAGGATGAATATGAAATTTATGCACATATGAACACTTAATGAAAGTCTTTGAAAATGGTGAATTTGATTCTAAGACAATTTGAAAATGAATGTAGAAAGTGTTTTTGTGTTATATATTTTTCAAGATTGAAAAACTCAGAATTTATATGAGTAAAATACCCTTTCAAAAAGGTACATTTGAGTAGACATCAAAAATATGAAATGGTATAATTTTTAAATAATTTTTGAACTTGAAACAAAGCAATTTTTCACTGTACGTTCAGTGTTAATCGGTTAACCTATATGGTTAATCGGTTAACACTGGTACGTTAGCCCAGAAATTTCAAAATTCAAATTGGTTAACCGGTTAACCTATATGGTTAATCGGTTAACACTGCTAATTTTCAGAAAAATGCTTTTTTAAAATTAATGTTATACCGATTCTAATGTTTCAAAAACATGCTTATGTATTATGCAAAAATGCTTGATGTTTTTGAACACTTGTATATCAAATTATAAGGGTAGAATTTGATATACCGGCAATGCATCCAAGTCTTGAAGAATCATAGTTCCATATGTAGCTTGACTTGAAAGATATGTTGATTTGATCTTGAGAACTTTGAACGGCTTGTCTTTTTGCAATCAAGAGATGACCTTGAGTAGTATTGACATCATCAAAACTTGAGACTGAAGCATGCTTCTACACTCTCCCCCTTTTTGATGATGACAATCAAAAATGTTGTGCGATATCTCTTGGTTCTTGATCTGGTTCTCCCCCTATGTCTAGCAACTCCCCCTATCTTAACAGAGGAAAAAAAATCTGCACACAGAGAGATATTAACAGAACCAAGCTCTTTGGTATCAATGCATCCAAGTCTTGAAGAATCATAGTTCCATATGTAGCTTGACTTGAAAGATATCTTGATTTGATCTTGAGAACTTTGAACGGCTTGTCTTTTTGCAATCAAGAGATGACCTTGAGTAGTATTGACATCATCAAAACTTGAGACTGAAGCATGCTTCTACATTCTCCCCCTTTTTGATGATGGCAATCAAAAATGTTGTGCGATATCTCTTGGTTCTTGATCTGGTTCTCCCCCTATGTCTAGCAACTCCCCCCATCTTAACAGAGGAAAAAAAATCTGCACACAGAGAGATATTAACAGAACCAAGCTCTTCTCCCCCTTTGACATCAGCAAAAAGGAAGAGCTTTCAAAGAAATCACAAGATAGCAGCATACATAGGAATAAGCACATGCAAAGCCAAGTAAACACAAAGCACAAACAGTAGTACATATAAAATGCAGTAAATAGAAATTGTACTTGTTACAATAAAACATAGTTCAAATGAAAGCATAAAAACTTAAGACTAGAAAGCAAAGCAATAAAAACAACAGTAGCAGCATATTCTCTAAAAATCCTCATCCGCCATATCCTCCTCCTCTTCTTCCTCTTGACCTTCATTTTCTTCATCAGATACAACAGGGCTGTCAGGATTGGTGTGGTGAGAGGAAAGTACAAGGTTCCTGAGAGAAGCAATGGCCCAGGAGGTTTCTCTATGCTGAGTCATTATAGTTTGGTAAAGGAACTCGTTTGTGATGCCTCCTTCAGGTACGGGAAAGGCCTGGTTAGCATTGGCTCCTTCTTCTGAATACTTGTAAGTACCGTCATTATCCTTAAAAATTCCAGTATTCTTGACAATTGTAATCTCGTTGATCTCATTGGTGGTTGATTTCATCTTGATGGTTGGTTCACGGTTAAGATCCAAAGTAGTCAATTCCAAAATTCTTGATACCAGCCGTGCATAAGGAAGACGGGTTGAAAGAGATAGTTGTTGTTGAAGGTGATACATAATAGTCAAAATCCAATTGACTTTGATACGATTCTTAATAGCAAAGATCAGCTGCATTTCCAAGTCGTTGATCTGTGAGTGATTTGAGTCTTTTGGAATGAGGACATAGCAGATAATGTAGTGAAGCATTCGATCAGATACTGTCAGATTCTTGGCATAGCACAGCATACGAACGGTGCGAGAATTTGCAATAACGGTTTCTTTTGGGAACCTGCAAATCTGATAGTAATACTCCATTTTATCATAGTTTGCCCAGGGTCCATCTACATGGTTTACACCTTTCCTCAGGAAGCATCCTTTTGATGGAATCTTAAGGTGTCTAGCAAGGGTGGATAGATTCTCAACAAACTCATGATCTCTAATGGTGGAACGGATCATGTGGTTCTCATCCATGTCCAGATATACAGACATTTTATTCATAAAAGCTTTAACCAGATCAGGATAGATAATGCCAGAGTCGGTGACGAACTTGTCAATACGCTGATATTCCAACAGAGTAGGAAAATCAAAAGATATTGCAGGAAAAGCTCGAAGATTTACGTACTTTACCGGAATAAGTTGACGAACACAAACTTTAAAATCCATCCGTCTCTTTTTGGTGGTTTCCATTGGAATACTGTCGTCATCTGATTCTGATGCAGAATGATGTTCTGGAAGTTTTCCCTTGCCGCGGTTTGATGCTGAAGCGATGGATGGAGGTTTGAGAGAACTGGGGTTGTGGGTTCTGAGGAAGTTAGGGTTTGAGAAGTTGTGGGGATTTTTTCCAACTTTAGAGAGTGGGAGAGAGAAGTTAGGATTTGAAGAGGGAATATGGATTTTGGATATGGATTTGGATATTTAAGAGAATATGGACCACACAAAAAATATATTAAAAATATAAGATTTTCAAAATTTTTAATTAATTTTCGTTTTTGATTTTTAGAAAAATTAACAGTGTTAATCGGTTAACCATATAGGTTAATCGGTTAACACATTAAAAAATTTAATCAGAATTGAAAATTCAACAGTGTTAATCAGTTAACCCATATGGTTAATCGATTAACATACTCGAATTTTTGAAAAATACTTAAAAACAGAATGCATACACATGAAAACATATCACAAATAATGCATGCACATATTAGAGAAAAAGTCAGATGTCACCTTCATCAAGAATTCCAAGTTCTCTCCGAATTTTGTAGAATGGTTCTTTTGCTAAAGGCTTGGTGAAGATGTCGGCGAGTTGGTTGTGTGTGTCGACGAAAGTAACATCAACATCTCTGTTCAATACGTGATCTCGAAGGAAATGATGTCGGATATCGATGTGCTTTGTTCTGGAATGCATAACCGGATTCTTTGTGATATTTATGGCACTAGTATTGTCACATCGTAGAGGAATGCATCCGAGGTCAACACCATAATCCAGAAGTTGTTGTTTTAGCCATAAAATCTGTGCGCAGCAACTTCCTGCGGCGATGTATTCTGCTTCGGCGGTGCTGAGTGCTACACAAGCTTGCTTCTTGCAGGCCCATGATACTAGAGCATTTCCGAGAATGTGACATGTACCACTTGTACTTTTTCTATCGGTTTTGCATCCTGCATAGTCAGCGTCAGAATAACCAACTAAAGAACAAGTACTACCTTTAGGATACCATAATCCGACGTTGGTCGTTCCTTTGAGATACTTGATAATTCTCTTCACAGCAGTGAGATGCGATTCCTTCGGATTTGCTTGGAAGCGCGCACACAAACAAACACTAAACATAATGTCAGGACGGCTTGCCGTCAAATATAGTAATGAACCAATCATACCTCGATATTTAGTAATATCAATTGGAGTACCAGATTCATCTTGATCAACATACGTTCCGGATCCCATAGGAGTAGACATCATCTTGCAACTATCCATATCGAATTTCTTTATTAATTCCTTACAGTACTTGGATTGGTTGAGAAAGATTCCATCCTTGGTTTGCTTGATTTGTAGTCCAAGAAAATAATTTAACTTTCCCATCATGGACATCTCGAATTCTTCTCGCATCATGAGTGAGAATTCTTCGCAGAGTTCTTTGTTTGTTGATCCAAATATGATGTCGTCGACGTAGACTTGTACTAACAAGGTGTTACCCTTGATCTTCTTTATAAACAGCGTCTTGTCAACCTTTCCTTTTGTAAATCCTTTCTCACATAAGAAGTTGTTAAGGCGATCATACCATGCTCGTGGTGCTTGTTTTAAACCGTAGAGAGCCTTCTTCAGTTTGAAAACATGTGAGGGATTTTTGAAGTCTTCAAAACCCGGAGGTTGTTTGACGTAGACTTCCTCATTAATGTATCCATTCAGGAAAGCGCTTTTGACATCCATCTGGAATAACTGAAAATTCATAGAACAAGCGTAATCAAGTAGTAATCTAATTGCTTCTAACCTTGCTACTGGAGCGAATGTTTCATCAAAATCAATTCCTTCCTCCTGGTTGTAGCCTTGTGCGACCAATCTTGCCTTGTTATGAACTATAATCCCATTCTCGTCAAGTTTGTTCTTGAACACCCATTGGTTCCTATAATATGCTTATTGTCTGGTCTTGGTACAAGGGTCCAAACTTGATTTCTTTCAAATTGATTAAGTTCTTCTTGCATTGCTATAATCCATTGGTCGTCGCCTAAAGCTTCATCGATCTTTGATGGTTCAATTTGAGATACAAACGCCATGTTGAGACAAGCATCCTTTAAATTAAGTCGAGTTGCAACACCTTGACTAATATCACCAATAACTTTATCAATTGGGTGATCTTTGTGTGTTCTCCATTCTTTCGGAAGATCTTGATTTTCTTGAGTAACATCTTCTTGTAATATTGTTTGATCATTTGAAACAATTTCTTCATTTTGTGGAGTATCTACAAAATCATCATCATCATCCAAAACAATATTATCCTCTTTCGAGGGGTTAGTCTCATCAAACGAAACATGAATAGACTCTTCAATGGTAAGAGTTCTTTTATTAAAAATTCTAAAAGCTTTACTATAAAGAGAGTAACCAAGAAATATACCTTCGTCAGACTTCTCATCAAACTTACCGAGATTGTCCTTATTGTTGTTGAGAACGAAGCATTTGCAGCCAAATATGTGGAAGAATGATATATTCGGTTTCCTTCCCTTGAACAACTCATACGGAGTCTTTTTGAGTAGCGGTCGAATATTCACGCGGTTGCTTACAAAGCACGCCGTGCTTACTGCTTCTGCCCAAAAATATTTTGGAAGATTTGTGTCGCTGAGCATTGTTCTAGTAAGTTCAACTAGTGAACGATTCTTCCGTTCTACGACGCCGTTTTGTTTAGGAGTTCTTGGTGCCGAAAAATTATGAGAAATTCCATGTTCTTCGCAAAATTCTTCAAAGTCTAAAATTTGAAATTCTCCACCGTGGTCGCTTCTTATGGAGGCTATAGTGAGTGACTTCTCGTTTTGAATTTGTTTTGCATACTTTTTGAATGCTTTGAACGCATCATTTTTCTGCACTAAAAACATTGTCCAGGTATATCGAGAAAAATCATCAACAATAATTAAAGCATAAATACTACCTCCAAAGCTCTTCGTTCTTGATGGACCAAAAATATCCATGTGCAACAATTGAAGTGGTCTTGATGTAGAAACCACTTGCTTGGATTTGAAAGTTGTCTTGGTTTGTTTTCCCTTTTGACATGCATCGCATAATTTATCTTTGATGAATTTTATCTTTGGAAGCCCAACAACCAGATCATGCTTGATTAATTTGTTTAGATGCTCCATGTGAATGTGAGCAAATCTTTTGTGCCAAAGCCATGCCTCGTTGTTGTTTGCCATAAGACATTTTACCTTCAAGGAAGAATCATCAAAAGAGATCATAAAAATATTATTATATCTTTTACCTTTTAGCAGAATCTCATGAGTGACTTCGTGTTCGATCAAGCATTCCTCCTTTGTGAAGTTGATTTTGAACCCTTTGTCACACAATTGACTGATGCTAAGCAGGTTATGCTTAAGGCCTTCAACAAAAAGAACGTCTTCGATGATTGTACATGGAGGTGCACCAATGGTTCCAACTCCAAGAATTTTTCCTTTATTATCATCACCGTAAGTGACGTATCCTTTGGCCTTTAATGATAGACTTGAAAATTTGTTTATATCTCCCGTCATATGCTTCGAGCAGCCACTATCAAGATACCGTTGATTTGTGGTTGTCTTCAAGCATACCTACAAAAAAAAATTAGGTAGTGTTAGGTACCCAAATTGCTTTGGATCCTTGATAGTTAGTACCCTTTTCCACCCACACATAATGCCCCTTTGCAACACCAATATTACGTACATAGCAGGCATTAGGTGTGTGCCCTTTAATTCCACAATAAAAACATGTAGGTTGAAAATGACTTCTATATCTAGGAATATAATTCTTTTTCTTATCAATTCTTTTCTTGTTATGATTTTGATGCTGAATTTTAGAAGTGCTTGTCTCTTCTTTAACAATTTGTTCACTTGCTCTTACGAAAATGGTCTTATTGGTGCTTGGTTTTGAAAATTTAGAATATCCTAATCCACTTTTATCATTAGGATACCTTTGATGTTTAAGAATCTCTTCCAAGCCAATTTGACCTTTTTCGTATCTCTCTAAAACTCTTTTAAGTTGAACAATTTGGAAAGACAAAGACTCACAATTCTTACATACAAGACTTTGTTTTTCATCCATCACTTTTTGTTTTTCATCTTCAATATTTTTCAAGAAATCAGAATTTTGTTTTTCTAAAAGTAAAATTCTTTTCTTTTGTGATGAGATGTCTTTATACAAAGTCTTGCACTCTTTTAGAAGTTCATCTATAACTTCTTGTGCATCATTATCATAGACAGAAAAATTACTACTAACCTCATTTTCGTCATCGGAATGGTGAGAGGCCATTAAGGCAATATTTGCGCATTCACCGCTATCTGATTCCGATGATGAACTCACTTCGTTGTCGTCCCATGCGACATAAGCCTTCTTTGTTTTGAAATCCTTCTTGCCCTTGAATTTTCCTTTATTTGCGAGTTTTGGGCAATCTGGCTTTATGTGACCTTGTTTCCCACATTCGTAACATGTAATTTCTTGGTTTGATGTGGATGCCTCCTTTTTCCTGAAATGTCTATTCTTTTTAGAAAAAGAAGAAGTTTTATTATTATTAAAAAACTTACCAAGCTTCTTTACTAGAAGCATGAAATTTTCGTCTTCGGAAGATTCGTCAATTTTATCATCCTTTGTGTTAGTCTTCAAGGCAATTCCTTTGGACTTCTTGTCTTGACTTTCATGTTTCTCAAGCCTTCCAAGTTCCAGTTCATGCTCTTGAAGTTTCCCGAATAATGAAGCGGATGTCATTGTTGAAAGACTTTTCTTTTCCGAAATGGCGGTCACCTTCGGTTGCCATTCTCTTGTCAAGGATCTTAGGACTTTTAAGTTGAGATCATCATTGGTGAAGGTCTTCCCAAGAGCAATCATATGATTTGTTAGATGAACGAACCTCTTTTGCAAGGCAACAATAGATTCACCGGGCTGCATACGGAACATCTCATATTCTTGACTTAACGTGTTAAGTCTTGATCTTTTTACTTCTGCTGTTCCTTCATGCGTTTCTACCAAGGTATCCCAAATCTGTTTTGCCGATTGACACTGTGATATGCGAAAGAATTCATCCATACTGAGAGCGCTTTGAAGTATGTTGATTGCTTTCTTCTCATTCAAGATTCTCTTCTTGTCATCTTCATCATATGAGGATTTAATCTTTGGGGTTCCAACACCATTTACCACACTTGTAGGAACATGTGGACCAGTTTCAACGGTTTCCCATATACCATCTCCTTGAGCCTCAAGATGTGCCTTCATACGGATTTTCCAAAAATCGAAGTATTCTCCAGAAAAGAGTGGTGGCTTGTTACTACTTCCACCATCTTTGAAAACCGGGTTGGTACTTGCGGAAGCCATACTGAATCGTTAGGAACAGGTTACCTTAACCTGCTCTGATGCCAATTGTAAGAACAGAGTACGCCTAAGAGGGGGGGGGGTGAATTAGGCCTTTTGAAAATTTTCCGATTTTTATGGTATCGTGAAATATTACTGGTTTGTGTTTTTGGTTATGAAAACAGAAGAAGAAAGATAAAAGAACAATGGACACCAAGATTTATAGTGGTTCCCCTCACAATCCGAGAGTACTCCACTCCCCTTTCAACATGAAAGAGAGTTTTCACTATTGTTTAATAAAGTACAACCTATCACACCATCAACCGGTGAGGCCTACTATCAAACAATAAAACTAACAAGTGTACAAGAACAGTCCTCTTGTAAACACTCACCCTTGTGTCCAACAATCCTGGATCACAAGTCAAAATACACAAGTTTGTAAAGATTTTGATTTGAGAATAATGATATCAAAGTTGATCTTCTCCAAATGATCAGAATTCACTCTTACAATTTTTCAATACAAGTGTTCAAGGATGAATATGAAATTTATGCACATATGAACACTTAATGAAAGTCTTTGAAAATGGTGAATTTGATTCTAAGACAATTTGAAAATGAATGTAGAAAGTGTTTTTGTGTTATATATTTTTCAAGATTGAAAAACTCAGAATTTATATGAGTAAAATACCCTTTCAAAAAGGTACATTTGAGTAGACATCAAAAATATGAAATGGTATAATTTTTAAATAATTTTTGAACTTGAAACAAAGCAATTTTTCACTGTACGTTCAGTGTTAATCGGTTAACACTGGTACGTTAGCTCAGAAATTTCAAAATTCAAATTGGTTACCGGTTAACCTATATGGTTAATCGGTTAACACTGCTAATTTTCAGAAAAATGCTTTTTTAAAATTAATGTTATACCGATTCTAATGTTTCAAAAACATGCTTATGTATTATGCAAAAATGCTTGATGTTTTTGAACACTTGTATATCAAATTATAAGGGTAGAATTTGATATACCGGCAATGCATCCAAGTCTTGAAGAATCATAGTTCCATATGTAGCTTGACTTGAAAGACATCTTGATTTGATCTTGAGAACTTTGAACGGCTTGTCTTTTTGCAATCAAGAGATGACCTTGAGTAGTATTGACATCATCAAAACTTGAGACTGAAGCATGCTTCTACATTCTCTTCTCAGAACGAAGAAAGAATTGTTGTAGAAAATGACAGAAGTTTGAAAGGAAAATCAAGAGCAGAAATGGGTCTAAAGGAATTCAACAGTGTCGAAATTAGATATGCTGTAATAGGTCTAGAGGTTGCAATAACTCAGGACAATATTGCTCAGTTAATTGGGGCTAAGAATAAAGGTATGGTAATTCTCAACTCAAAGGAAGGATGAATTTATGCCAAGGAAATTAAGAAAAATCTCTTAAAAAAGAAAGATGACTTTGGTAAAGTCAAGAATATGCATCTGGAACAAAAACTACTGTTTAAAATTCTCATTGGATGTTTGATCCCTCGTGATGGTAGTTCTGATCAAATTTCTTGGGATTACAAGATGTTTCTCTGGTATCTTACATGTGATCAAAGGTTAAATCTTTATGGTTATATCTTTCATCATTTATGTGAGTCCAGCAAAGACTCCTCCAAGAAGCTCAAAAGAACAGTACCTTATGCAAGGTTACTTTTGAACTTTTCTATCAAGGAAAACTGATCAACTTGCTGATTGAATGTGGAGCCACTCAAGACTTAGATGATGTTTATAGAAATGTGTTATATGCATCCGTTCTGGATCACATGAAAGATAGGTTGAAATAGGACATCTTAATGATTCACAAGGTTTTTTGATAAATTTCCTATGATAACCAAAGAAGATTCACCAGAAGTCATCAAAATGTTTTTTGAAAAATCTACGAAGGAGTGTGGAGTGAACATTTCTCAGGATCATCTTGATCACCTTCTTGTTAGGTCTCATAATGAGTATGACTCTAGGAGAAAAGGAAAAAGGATGGTAATCACTTATGATAACGATGAAGAGTCTGATGAAGAAACTGAAGCTCATGCACTTGTTAGAAAGAAATTGATGGGAGATGCTCAAAAAGTAGTGCATAAGAAGGAAAAAAGATTTGTTCATAAGAGTGGAAATAAAAGAGATCTTCATAGCTACAAGGAGATTTTGCAACAAGAAGTTGAAGAACTCAAGGAAACCATTAAAATCTTTCATACCAAGATGAGAGGAAGAGGATCTAGCTGCAATTTAGAAAAAGAAACTGTTACATCCAAGAAAAGGAGACTGTCTAACTTGAGCCAAATAGAAGAAGAAGAAAGGGAAGCAAAAAGGGCTCATGTTTTGAAGGAAGTCAAGCAGCTCTTCACCGCCTTTATTTTTACTAGTATGGATGTAGTTTCTGAAGAAATGGTTAAGGAGAATTGTATTGAGGAATCAATAGAACTCTTAAAGGAAGGCATGGATATCTTAAGAAAAGATCTGGGAGAATCAATTTTAAATTCTTCTAAAGATATTCAGATGACTCAAGAGTTTACTGAGAAGTGAAAAAAGGATGTTGTTGGTACTGAAGATAGACCTAAGGCAGTAGAAGAAGTTACTCCAAAAGGAGAAGCTAAAAATGAATCTGCAGAGAAGGATGATGAGTCCAGAAATTGGTTGAATGAAAATCCATATGATAATGCTAATGAAATAGAAGCCACAGAAGAGCTTGTCTCACTAGCAGCAGAATCAGGTACTAAGGCTGAACCCATTCATGACTTTAATCTTAATACTTCACTGAGAAATTCTCTCACACCTTCACCTGCTAAACCCAACCAAACATTTGCATTATCAATCATTCCTCTGAACACTAATTTTTTGTTACTAAAAACCTCTCCACTCATAACATTTAACACTAATGATCCATCTCTTGACCAAACCATTTGCGACATTAATACTTACATCTAAACTGATATAACTTCACAAATTCCTTGTGAAACTGGAAGTATTTTGGATGCTAAGTCTCTCAATATTGCATCACTCTCTGGAAATTCCACAAAAACTATGAGAGATCAACCTATTCAGGACTTTCTTAATAAGGGACCTGAGTATGCTGAGTCTGAACAACAATCAGAAAACAATTGCCAAAATCAACCCTTACCATCTATTCATCAAATTGACCAACCCAAATCTCCATCAAATCACGTCTTAGAAAAGGATATCTCAACTAAATTTGTTCATAAAATCTAGAAAAATGAAACAAACACTTCCAAACCATCTCAACACATAACCAACCACCATCCTCTACCCAATCATAGACTTTCTCAGTTAGAAGTATTTAGGACTGGGTTGTTTAATGAGGCAAAATTACTTGTGAAAGAAGGACTCACATCCACTGATCATATGGTTTACAGTGATAAATGGGAATGCTTCAGAAGATTTATCAACACGGTTATTGAATATCTGAAGAATTCTTCACCAAATGAAGTTGTTGCAACTAACCAGAAGCAACAGCTCAATCTTGAAGCCAAAATCACTGCAGTTGTTGAATGTCAAGAGCTTATGAAAATTCAAATGGCTAGCAACCAACTCATAGTGGATGATCAACTTAATTCTGTGGTTGAGAGGAAAGAAGAAATTGGTTCTAACATTAAGGTGGTCATGGAATTGTTGAAGAAACCATAGGTCTAGGATGTAGAACCCTTTTGTGTGCTATTTTGTTTTGATTGTGAAATTTTATCATGTGGATTTATCTTTTTTATGAATGTTTATAATGTTTTATGGTTATGAATATGTATGCTTATATATCTATCATGATTCTGTGTATTTAAATGGTCATATTTCATATTTTTTGTGCTTTATTTAAAGTAAATTGAGACTTGCATTTGATGGAAAAATTTATTAATAAATTGATTAAAGGGAAAAACTTCATTGGAATTTAAAAGTTACATGAGTAAAGATATGACTGTAAAATAAACTAGTCTATTTCTAGTCTTTTTTGTTACTTCAGTCATCTTTCTTTGTGTTACTTGCATACTCCCTCCAGTATTGTTCTGCTTCCTCATCTTCAGCTGAAGGATCCTCAAAATCATTTATGTGCTTCTTTGATCCTTAAGTATGAGCTCTGTAGGTAGCCAATCTGGTTTGAATGCCCTTCTCTTCCTTTAGTTTCTGACTCTCTTTTGCTGCATCTACAAGAAGTTATGCAGAACGTTCCTTATTTGCCAAACATCTTTCTTTTACTGCTTTAGCCTTTTTCAGCAATTCAAATTCTCTTGAAATATTGTGTCTCTCACTCTTTTGAAGTATGCGGTTGTCAGATTTTCTCTTCATAACTATCTCTTGCTTGAAGTATTTCTGAAGAACAGGATAAACTTTTGAGGACGCACGATTACTTTTATAGTGTGCTTTAAGTATTCAGTCAAGTACATCAGTAAACCAATATTTGATAATTTTTTACCATCATGGAACACTTCATTTACTTAATTCTGACTAAAGTATCCTTGACCGTCTTGGGACTCAGAATGAGCTTACAAACCTCGTATTCTGATGTTGCTAAGAAAGTTAAAATTATAGTTTTCTTGAAAATGGTACTTAGGGTGGGTTCTCAGAACTCAATTTTAGACTATTAGACTCAAGAGGAGCTTACAAGCCACATACTTTGATGTTACTGAGAAAACTAAATATATTTTAGGATTTCTTAGAAGTAGAACTTAAGGGGAGCTTACATAAACTCAACCTTTGATCTATCAGACTCAGAGAGAGCTTACAAACCTCATGCTCTGATGTTGTCTAAGAAAAATTAAAATAGCCCAAACATTATCCTTTAAATACTTATTTTTGTCATCATAAAAAAGGGGGAGATTGTTAAAAAAAATTGTTCATGATATATATATCCTTAGTTTTGATGATAACAAAAGTATCAAAAAAATAATTGTGATATCTAATGTGTGTTCAAGTATGCAGGTTCTTATACTTAAGAGACATATTCGAAATCTGATAAGAAGGCACACTTGAGTGAAGTTAAGTTACGTGTTTCTGGTGATACAGAATCTGAAGAACACTTGCTAAGTGATGTCTAGTGTAGAATCTGAAGTTGAAGGCCTCAACATCAAAAGAAACAACACATTGTTTCTACACTTGGTAATTGTATTGGCTTCTGTTGATTATTCAAAAGTTGTAGTGAAGCGAAAGTTATTTGTACTGGAGAAAAAAAGTTTTAATGCCAAATTATCTTGTCAGCTAGAGTCTATAATCACAAGGCTCAAGAAGAGTTGACATGCTTTACAGATAACCACTCTCAACGATTATATAATACATGATACTTCTTAAGACGCTACGATTAAAAAATTACACAATGGATCAAGATCTTTTGTGTATTTATCTTCAATGTTTCTTGTACTATGGAGAGAACAGAGGCATTTGATCAAGTTATCTCTTCCAATGGCTAGTTCTCTGAAATTCGCTATATAAGTAGCTGAAGGTTCTACTCGAATCTCTAACAAGGAATAATAAGAAGAAGAAATGCCAAAGAGGATAAAGATGTCCAGCACCTCTATTTGAATGAAGAAATAACAAAATCAACAATGAACAACACTACTAAATATGCAGAATCTTTTGTTAATTGTTGTAAATTGTAAATAGCTTTGAGGTTTCCTAAACATTGAATATTCTGGAAATCTTGAGAGCTTAAGGTCTTTGTTAAGGTTATCACCTTGTACCTCTAATTCAGGATCAAGTACAACTTGTTCTCTTTTCTGGTGAACATTTTGTTTAATAGGTAAGATCAAAAGTCTCATACTATGTGTTTGAGCATCAAAGTCTCCAGTTGAAAAGCTTGAACCAAGTAAGTCTCTTGTTGTGTGCTTGAGATTTGAAATTCTTAATCTGTTTTGATTAAGCAACAAAGTCTTGGATTTTGAATCTAAGCAAAGGAAGTCTTAGACAGAAGGTCTGAGCAGAGAAGTCTTAGATGACGCGTCTAAGAAGGAAAGTCTTGGATCGAGGATTTGAGCAAGGGAAGTCTTAGGCAGCGTGTCTGAGCAGAGAAGTCTAGAACCAGGTGGTTTGAGCAAGGAAAGTCTTAGGATTTGAGGATCTAAGCAGGAAATCTTGATTAGGTGCTAATTGAGCAGGAAAGTCTTAGATTGTAAGTCTGAGCAGTGAAAGTCTTATACTTAAGTGCATAAGAAATTGTAATCATGAGTTAATTATAGTGGAAAATCTCTTGCGAGGCAAGGAGACTGGAGTATTCTCAATTAGGAGAGGAACCATGATAAATCTTTTGTGTTCATTATTCCATTTACTCTACTTCTGATATATTTTATGCTGCACTAATGATCAGATTCTGAACCAACATTTAGAATTTAAACTCTGTTCAGAAGCAGAAATGATTTTGGAGAACACAATTCAACCCCCTCCCCTTCTTGTGTATTTCCCTCGCCTTCAAATGATGTATAACAAAAATTAACTATATAAAATAAATAAAGTAATAAATTAAATTAATAAAGTAGATGAACAAAGATTTGATATCAATAAAAAATAAGGTTAAAATATTTTGTCAATCTATATATTAGAATGTCCTCAAAGTTCCCTCTCGAGAGTTGGTATGATGACGACCAAATTTTTTAGTTCCACAAACGTATTGAAAACTATATTATTCATAGTCATTGTTATAAAGAGTTAAAAGCAGTTCTAATTTATAGAGTGAAAAGTGATTCTAATGGGTGTAAAATAAATGAGACGTGGTTATAAAGAGAGTAATTCTGAAAAATAATTTGAAGTGCATAAATGTTAGAAATTGAAGAGTGTTTGAATGAGTTTTTTTCTTCCAAAAACCTTTATTTTATAGTGTATATTAATTATCGTTTTAATGACCATTAAAATAATAATTAAAGTAATAAAATTAAAAATTATGAGAGTTATTTTACTAAAACAAGTTTAATTTATTTCACTTAACAATTGTCGTTAGATATAATGAGAAATTAAATTAAACAAACTACGGCTACTTCAAGAATTGTCCGCTTTAGCTAACAAATGGGCAACCCAATTCCTTTGGCGTTTGACAAACTTTACATCAAAGTTAGGGATAAAATGTAAAAGACTCTTAATAGACGAAATGATAAACTAAGTTCCGAGCTACCACATAGTATGGAGGGCTTGAACCACAGTTTAGGCGTCACTTTCAAAAATCACGTAGTCCAGTTGCAACTGGATGGCTGCTTGAATTGTTTCTTTTATGGCAAGAGTCTCCGCTTCTATAGTCGATAAAAGACCTTTGTCACACGAACTACCACCAATGATAAATCTACCACGGAAATCTGTAATATACCAACCCCTATCGGTAGTTCCTATCTAATTATTAAACACACGCCCATATTACACTTCTACCCAACCTTCATTAAGCGGATTCCACACAGTTTGGTTATTGCGGGATTCATTCCTACTCCCATGGATATGTTGAGTTTTAAACCACTCATGTCAAGTGTGGTAAGCGTGAATTCCTAACTTAGACTCAACATCTCCATCATTATTCCATATCACATTACTTCTATTATTCCAAAGGACCCAAATCAAGACTGCGGCTCTCCCTACAGTCCTCTTATCTTCTTTACTACAAATAGCAAGAATCAGCATTTAAGCATCATTAACCTTATGAAGATGAGGTTCTATAGTAGAAGACAAACATGCAATTCTCCAGCTTTGATTTGTGACCATACACCCGAAGAAAACATGTTAATCGTCCTCTTCGATTTTCTCGCATAACTGATAGTGTGGTGGACACGGAACAAAGCGTTGTCGAAGTTTATTCCGAGTTGGGAGGCAGTTCCTACAGAGTCACCACAACTGTTTAGCTCTTGATGGTGCCTTAATGTTCGACAAGCTACTCTAATCCCCCTCAACCCTATGATTAATGTGGTTTTATAGTGAATTCCTCGCCAACCTGTAAGCAGATATCACACTATAAATATTGTTTTGTTCTTCTTTCCACACCCTACAAACCTTAGAGAGTGGTACCTTTAAAATATCATTCACAATATCATGGTTAAACAATTGACGAATTTTCTGAGCATCCCACTATTTACCTTGAGTCATCATTATATCCTTAATAGTAATCTCATAAGCACCTCGCCTTTGGGGGCCTCCTAAACACCCATCTACATTACCTCTTAGACACTGTTCAGACATCAACTTAATCTTACTCCCATCGCCAATACTCCACCTACATCCCAGGTTCATAACTACCCTAGATTTCCAAAGAATTCTCCATGAAAAACTCGGATTATGACCGTGCCTAAGTTATAGAAAAGATGAATTAGGGTAGTATCTAGCCTTGAAAAATCTAGCCACCAACGACTCTAGATTTGTCATCAAGTGCCACCATTGTTTTGCCACCATAGCCAAGTCGAAAGCTTTTAAATCTCCGAGTCCAAGTCCCCCCATCCTTCTTGGTGCAAGATAATTTGTCCCAAGCTAGCCTCTTAATACCTTTATTATTACTACTTCCTCCCCACCAGAAAGAATTCATCATCTTCTCAATAAAAATCACAATACCATCCAGGATAACAAAGACACTCGTGACATAAGAAGGAATATCCTGAAGAATCGACTTAATCATAACCTCTTTTCCTGACTTAGACAAAGACCTATCTCTCCAAGAATTCATTCTCTTCCATATTCGATCCATGAGCAAATGTAGATTTACTTCTGCCTATCATCGAATGTAAACCAAAATACGTTCCAGTGCCTAATATTTGGCGGACCCCATAATACGAGCCAGGTCTTCTTGAGCCAGTTAACTAATGTTCCGACTGAAATAACGCTTTTGACTTTGTCATATTAATCTCTAGACCAGTCGCTTCTGCATATATATTAAGCACCTTCATAAGATTTTTCACTTCTGTGAAGTAATTCCTACAAAAAATAAAACAATCGTCAGCAAAAAGTAGATGGGACATTCTTGGTGTCCCTCTACAGATTTGGACTTCATGGATGTCACCCCTGGCTACAGCTCTATTGATAATACTCGAAAGAGCTTGAGTAACTAAGATGAAAAGATAAGGAGACAATGGCTTCCCCTGTCTCAATCCTATCCCTGGCTGAATAGGTCCGACTTTATCCGCATTAAGCAGAATAAAATAATTCACCGACATAACACACATCATCATTCAATGGATCCACCTCTCAGGAAATCCCATATTAATTACGACATTTTTTCAAGAAACTCCAATCCACTATATCATAAGCCTTACTAATGTCAATCTTGACGGTCAGTTCACCTTTGTTACTCTTGGTCTTCCTTTTTAGCACATGATAGTTTCAATAGCTATCAATGCATTATTCAGAATAGAACACCCTTCAGTAAAAGTCGAATGCTCTTCAGACAAACATTTCTTCAATATATTAACAAGGAGTTTCGACACCATTTCACCATATTACAAAGTGAGATAGGTCTCGAGTCCCTCATGCTTCTAGCTTTCACACATTTTGGGATAAGGAAAATTTTTGTATCATTAAGAGATGAAGGGAAAAAGTCTCACTCTATCCAATGTGTAACAGCAACAAATATATCCTCCTCACACATGTTCCATAACTTTTGATAGAAAGCTGGGTTAAAACCGTCACGACCCAAGGATTTATCCGGATGCATATGAAGAAGAGCCTCGTATAACTCTTCTTTCGTATCCGACACGATCAACAGTTCATTCTCAGCATTAGAAATAGAAGATTGGATGAATCTATTGTTTTTAACAGCAAATAGATTCTCGAAATAATGATTCATAATATCACACATGCCTGCTTGGTCTGTATCCTCCTCACAAAGTTTTTGCATGAGAGATATTTTCTACGGGATATATTTAGATATAAAATTTATATTTTATTATCAAATTTAACTATGAAAATTATAATTAAATATACTTTTAGTTAGGGTTTTGTCTATGGGTTGCCATCATGTTAAGTAGATATTATTTAAATGTTGATTTTATTCAGACTTAAGTTAATATAATATGATATAGCAACATTAACCATTTAAAAAGAGAAAATATGATACACACCGACAATGATAATGGTGCAAATTAATTTTACATTATCAACCAATCATCATCCTGTATTTTATTAAATTAAATTGTAGTTTTAAAATTATTGGTATAACATAATTGAGTGATGAATTTTTATTAGATGATAGTGTAAAACTATTTTATACCGTCAATACATAACAATTAAATTATAAGAAAATAGTACACCTAAATACTTTCTAAGACTTTAGTTTATTTGATAGATAAAATATCGCAAATAAATATTTAAAAACCATTTTATAATGTCAATTTAATCCTAAAAATCATATTATGAAGATCAATTAATAAAAGTAAGTACAATAATAAATATTAAAGTTAAATATATTTGTAGTCCCTCTGAATATCTCAATCTTCACTTTTAATTTTTTAAAATTTTTTTTCAAAGAATGATCTTCCTAATATTTTTCATCAAAATACTTGCTCTCTCGAGTTAATGTGTGTTGTGAAATTTTTTTATGACTAGACGTACATGCGACAATGTCATTGTGACAAAGATGCTGACATGAATTCAACGTGGAAAGTCTGCCGCTAAATCCACCTCTTGAAAAAAAATTATGTTTATGTGTTTCGATCGTAAAATATAAACAAACTGAGACTTATTCGGTAATGCCCTAGAACTTTTTAAATCTTTTTTATGTGTTATGAGATAAGCCCCTGTAAAAGATTATCTCAAAATTCAATTATATGTCAATATTTGAATTGTTTCAGTTTCATGTAAAATCGCCGCTTAAAAAAATTATATTTAATTTATTTCAAGTAAAAAGAAATTCAATTATTTTAGAAAATATCCTTATAATATGACAAACTTTCATGAAAAAAAATCAAGAAAAGATGAAATATAGGTCATAACAATAGTATGTTTAAATTATCTAGGGATTAGCTACGGATTAGTTACAAATTAACTATAGATTAACTATCGTTTTTGGATTTATGCATAATATTTATTTTAGCAAACAGGCTTTTCATTGCTATAACTTTAATTAATATATATAATATAAAATGGAAACAAATTGCTATGTAGCATTCATGTCAACATGTTTGTCACACTGGCATTTCCATTTGTATGTCTAATTGTCAAAAAAATTACATGTGTCAAGTCACGTCAATTTCTGTGAATAGACATTAACAAGAGGGATCAAAATTTTGAATGAATAATATTAGGAGGATCCGTCTTTAAAGAATTTCTTTTAAAAACCTAAAAGTGAATATTAAAATATTTAGGAGACCATAAGCATATCTAACCCTAGATATTAAAATCATAAATGTCAAGATTATATAGAAGTGTTAGATAAAAGATATTCCATTGATAACTTTATCTAATCCTAATAAAAGTGATCATTTACTACACTTACTTATTTTCTTTACAAGAAATAAAAAAATTGGATCCCTTAATTGCTTCTTGTTAAATCCACTTTCTTTATATATATATATATATATATATATATATATATATATATATATATATATATATATATATATATATATATATATATATATATATATATATATATATATATATATATATATATATATATATATATATATATATATATATATATATATATATATATATATATATATATATATATATATATATATATATATATATATATATATTCAGGGGAAAAAATATAAGAGAGAAAGGTAAAAATGGTGTTCTTAAAAGTTTCAATTTTCGCAAAATTGAACGGTGGTAAATTTTATTGTGTATGCAATATATTCATATAAGGAGTTACTCAATGTTTTAAACAATAGAATGAAATATGAAATTATGAAAACTTAGTTAATCAATGAACTTATCAACACAAAATCAATTTAAATGAGGTGTATAAATGGAATTTTATTGATCAATTGACACAATCTAACATTACATTTACAAATAACTTTAATCGCAAGGAAGATAATCTAAATGACTTAATCACTACTAGACCTAAATTTTATACAACAAATCGCTATAAACAAATTAAAGCCTAATAACATAAAATTTTTAAAAAAATAGTAAAATCCTAACAACATGCAACCTATACATAAAATTAAAATTAAATAGGAAAAATATTACATCAGGAAGTTTAGACGGAGTGTGAGCCATCTGAAGGTGTTTGGATCTTTTTGTTACAAATATGTTTCAGATGTTAAGATAAGGAAGTTGGATGACAGAAGTAGAGTTATGTTGCTTGTAGGTTACCACAGTACAACTGCTTATAAGCTCTATTATCATGTCACTAACAAAGTTGAATTTAGCATAGATGTTATTGTGAAAGAAACATAAGCATGTGATTGTAACAAGTCTTAATCCAACTCTGGTGTAGTGATAACACCTGAGTTAACTTATGAAGATATTTCAGACTTTGAAGGAGATTCTGATGCTGAAGATGAGTTTGAAGACAAGTCTGACTCTGAAGGTGAATCTGATTCTAATCTAGATTCTGATGAAGATCAAGACTCTGGTGGTAATCTTGCCTCTAAAGGTTAATCAAACTCTTAAGGTAGTTTAAGATATGATATTGTTCCATCATCAGGAAAAGATTCTTAACAAGTTCAAAGACCACAAAGAATTAGACAAATACCAAGAAGATTTACAAAGTTTGACATGTTGCGAGATACTGAGATAGACTCTGAAAGGAAAGTCATTCAGTGTGTCATGTTGGTAGACTCTGAATCAATTACTACTGAAGAAGCTCTCAAGAAGATAGTGTGGCTGAAGGTCATGAAAGAAGAACTTGTGGCTATAGAAAGAAATAAGACTTGACAGTTGACTGAGCTTCTAAATAACAAGAAAGCCATCAGCGTAAGATGGGGTTACAAGTAGAAACTAAAACCATATGGATAATTAGCAAACACAAAGCAAGGTTAGTAGCTAGATGATTTCTATAGAAATTTGGATTATACTATTTTGAAGTGTTTGCACCTGTAGCTAGACATGAAATAACCAGATTGGTGATTGTTATAGTTACTAGTAGAAATTAGCCTCTGATCCATTTAGACGTGAAATCTGAATTTCTAAATACCCTTTTACAACCTCAGGAAGGAATGATGTACAAGTTGCATAAAGCCTTGTATGGACTGAAACAAGCTCCTACAGTCTGGAATATGAAAATTGATTCATTTTTAAGGCTTAAAGGATTCGGAAAATGTGACATGGAGTATTATATTTTGTAAGAATAAGATTTGATTCTACATCTGGCCTTTGAGTTTTGATGATAACTGCACCTGTTATCTAAGAGAACAATTCTGTATGATATGATTTCTATCTAGTGTGTGACTGTTGTCAATATGATTCTCTGATAAGGAGGCGTGTGACATCATCAGACTCTGATCTAAACACTCTAGAAAGAAAACATATAATGTGTACAAGATAAAGTCAAGATTCAGAAATACTTATAATGCAACGGTTTTAAGGAACTTTAGTAACAAAGTTTCTGATTGAGACTTTATAAGTAAGCCTATAAGGCTTTCTAAGGTGATGTGCTTCTAATGTTACAAGTTCTGAAGATTCTGAAGACGTGATTCAGGTGAACATGGTTCTGAAGATTCTGAAGACACAATATCTGAAGGTCAAGTTCTGAAAAGTTTCTAAAGACAAGGTTTAGGTGAACAAAGTACTGAAGACTCTGAAGACAAGAATGTGGTTAATGAATTCTAAAGACTCTGAAGATAAGGTTCTGAAGACTCTAAAGATATTACTTCTAAAAGAACGAGTGCTGAAGATTCTCAAGATAGTTCTGCTGAACAAAGATCTTGGAATTCTGAAGACTAGGTTTCTGAAGTTGAAAAGAATTGACTCTTCTACAACATGTTTCATCAATTTTTTATTTGACCCCACTGAAGGCATTATAAAGACTGAAGATAAGAATGGTTTCGAGTTGAACAATAGAATAAAAAAACTATGACCTCTACCTCGATAAGGTGGCATAAGAGCAACGTTTTGTATAGTGATGTTGACCATTCCTTCATGTGAATATTGGGATATTGTTGTTGGAATATTTTTCCAAGAATTCCCATCAAGGATCTATTCTCTCAAGCTCTATAAATTTAATATCAAGAAGCTTGAAGAAGATTTGGTTGCTAGTGATACCACGATGTCATGCAAATCCAAAATGCTGAAGAAAATGTTACAAGTTGAAGCGTGTGCAACAATGAATATGCTAAATCCATGTGAAACTAGTCAAGTGAAACATTAATAAGTGAAGCATAGTAACTTAGTTGATCGTGTTTGTTAAACTGGAAGAAGCATTATATGCTCAAGAAAGGAGTTCATCAAAAGAAGCTTAAAGCTTATGAAAAGAAGTCGTGGTACTCAATAAGAAAGATTTTAAGCAATATAAGACTAATGTGCTTTATAATCTATTAGAGATTTATCATTAGATAGTTTTGTATTAGAAAGCAAGGAGCCGCTACTCAAGAACTTGCTAGAAACACTTAGGTGTTTATGTACTTCATTTGTGTAATCAGCTTGTAAGAAACATATTAGTGCGCAAGAAAATCCTTGTAAAAGGCGTTGTTCCTTGAGCGGCTAAGTTGTTAGCCAGGTTGCTTGAGAGGGCCAGGTCGTTTTCTAACGGCTTGGAGGTTGATTCCTTAAGGGGCTAGTGAGAGCCAGGATTCTCAAGAAGGCAATGGAAGGTATCCATTGTGGTTGTAATTGTTGATGATTTCCTTGAGCGGCTAAGTGAAATCCATAACGCTTAAGAGGGCTAAGTGTGTTGTTTAACAACTTAGAGGTTGTAATCATTTTGATGATATTGGATTAAGTCCTTGTCTAAGGCGAAATCACCAAGGTTGGTGGACTGGAGTAGCTTTGTTAACAATGAACCAGGATAAAAATAATTGTGTTTATTTATTTTTATTTACATGTTAACATCATTAGTTTAATTCCGCAAAAGGGGATGAAATGTGAAACTCAATTCAAACCCCGTTTCTTGTGTTTCTCAAACTTCAATTGGTATCAGAGCTCCAGTTCTGTTATTGATGTTTATCAAATACTTAATCGTGTCAGATAAAGATTCCGACGAGCATTGAGAAATGCTCTGGCTAATCTCCTCCACCATCTATAGTTTCAGTCTCATACAATGATGAAAAGATTGTGTATTGAAATGACAAACTAGAAAGGTTCATTTTGGATTGTGTCACTGATTCTTAGAGTTGATTGTTATTGACAACATAATCTTCTCTTATAAAACTTGCAAGAAGATTGAAAACAAGATGAAGAATCAGCTGGTAAAAGGATAATAGACTCATCAGATAATTAGAAGAATTCGATGAATGTTATTCTTGAAATACATTATTTGAGAGCTACATATCTTCTTAAGGTGATGCCTATAATAGGCTTAAGAAGAATGATCTAGAAGAGATCAATAAGAATCATCAGAAAGTAAGAAATCTTATTTGCTGAAGGTTAATTCCTTCTGAGTATGGGATGTTTTCAACAAACAGACTTGGTCTACCATTGAGTTTCTCGGTATTGCTCATTAGGAACTCTTTCATGTAAAGAAGAGAGAATTCTTGTGTCATGATTCTGAAGCATGGAAACTTCAAGATGAAGTATGTTGAAGATGTTAGAAATCTTGTCATCAAGATTTTAAATCACGTCTGTAGATAACCATTGGATATGGCTATCATGATTCTGACTACCTGCTCTAGAAGCTTTGCAGGACTCTGAAGTGATCAGAAGGGAAATTTATCAGTTGTCAGAAGTGAATTCAAGAAAGAGCAACTTATGGTTTTCATATTATTATCGTATGTGTGTCTATGAAGAGAATTGGTTGAAGCATAAGACAAATTAGGTCATGTTAGCTTGAGAAAGATATCTCAGTTGAACAAGCTTAAGTTTGTCAGAATGTTATCCAAAGTTTCTTTTCAGGAGTTCCTAGTACATGAATGTATCCTTATGTGTTCACTACTTTCTAGACTCATGTGACTGAGTGAAAGTATAAGCTTAAAAAGCTATCTGGTGAAAAGAAAACTTTGATGTTCTAGTTCTTCACTATCAGATACAGATGATTGAAGATAGAACAAGCTTGGAAAATAAATGGCTTAAATCATGATATATGAGAAATCATCATGACAAAGAATTTCTAGGAAGTAGTATAGCACCCCAAAATTTGCCCTTTTATTTTAACCATAACTGACTTATGTTTCTCTGCATTTTGCATTTCTGCATATCATGGCATTGGTTTTCGAGGCATGGGATCAAAGTTTTTTCATGGCTCAGGGTTCCATTTTATTGCAAGAGTTTAAACATCGAGTGTTAGAGGCTCTGACATTTATTTTATCTAGCGATCGAGCGGCCGATTATATTTTATTCAGCAGGTTATTTTCAGCTTCGAAGATGGTGTACAGACTATCTCAAGCATTCTCACAATCATAATATCCAAGGACAAGTTTTAGAGGCTTAACAGAGCTTAAAACATGTGGCAACAGATGATTACGCAAGTTTCCCTCCATCTGGCACCAAAATTGGCATTTTTTGAATGTGGTAACCGGTTACCACATATAGGGTAACTGGTTACTTCAAGCGAATTTTTCCAAGAAATTTAAATTTTCAGCATGTGAAATTTTCCAATCATTTTCAACCATTTATTTCACATGATCATCATTGGAAGGATCTAGAATTGTTTCAATTTTCACCATTTCCCTCCAAATTTCAAATACTCCATTCCTAATTCCACTCCTAATTTCCATTCCAAATGCTAATCCATATTCCAAACCATATTTTGATTCCAAACCTAGAGCTTATTTAAGTGAATTTGCTCCAAACCTCTTACAATAACCTTCATTTTCAAATTTCGCATTCATTCTTGAGAATTGGCTCTCAACTTTCTCTCCACTTTTTCACTCCCAAAGCCTCCATTAAAGCTCTTTCACTTGAGTTCTTTAATTCTTCATTGGAATCCTTGAATTCTAGAGCTAAACCTTCATCATTCATCTCCATTATCTTTAATTCATCATTCAATTTTCGTTTGAATTGAGATCTGATTTTGGAAACTAGATTGGAAGTGCTTTTTTGAGTCGATTTTGCTTGATATTGCTTGTTCTTCATTTCTACCATAAGGAAGCTCTTGGATCTTAATGAATCTCTGGGTTTCTAGCTTGGATCTATTAATTCCAAGTGAATCAACACTCACCAAAGTAAATCTCAGCTTTAAAGGTTGGTAATTCTAGATCTACTTCAGTTTTGAGCTTGTTTGAGTAATCACAATGCATATCCATGGCTTTTGATGCATTTTGATCCATTTGATTGATTTGGATCTTTTTGATTTGTGATTTCAATGTTTGATTGTGTTTACATGATATTTGATCACTGATTCTTGATGTTAATTTCGTGCTTAATTGATAGCATGTTCATATGACTGATTGGATAAGTTGTTGGATGCTGAAAACTGATTTTAAAAGCTGATTTTATGTTTCTAGTTCAGTGGTAACCGGTTACCTGATATATGGTAACCAGTTACTCTTCACAAATTTCACGTTTCCAGCTATTTTCACAATGGGTAACCGGCTACCTGATATTGAGTAACCGGTTACCACTTAGCAGAATGTTGTGTTTTTGCATTTTGATTGCTTGTTTGGGTTCCTTGTCACATGTAAACTTCATGGATTGATATGATGCATTTATGTGGATTTTTTTTTGACATATTTCATCATTCTTGAATGTTCGATCTCGATTCTTCGACACATAACTTTTGGTTTTCGTTGAGTGTTTAACATGTTATTGTTGCTTGATTGATGAATGATCACATTGCCTTGTTTGCTTATAGCAGGATTAATTAATTATCATTGATGATTATGTGGATATTGTGATGCACGTTTGCATTTATTTCCGATTCTTCTTTGTTGCACGCTTGTTTGATTGTTCGATCGTTCAATTTGGTTTGAAAAACATGTTGATCCTGATGATTTTTGTTGATGCATTGTTGTTGATTGATTATGTTTGATTGTTGAAGCATGTTCATGATAGCATGATGTCTATCTATGATTGGTGTTTGTTCATGATTAATTGCATTCTTACATGCTTGTTGCCCTACTTTTCACAACTATTTTTATCTTGAATTTGCATGATGTCTTTGCCTTGTTTTCTTGCTGCCTGTCTTTTACACTTGCTTTTGTGATGAAACATGTGCTATTATAGGCTGTCTTGTTTGTGTGCTGGATTTTATTGCTATTTTGTGTAGGAGGCGCTATTTTAGCTTCTGTTTTAGCCTTGTTTTCTTGTTTTGCTTTGTCTTTGCATGCTCCTTTATGGTTCTTATTCCAATTTAATTTCCGATTAAATTTGGAGAAAGATAGACATTAGGAGTGAAATCCAAGCATGATAACAAGTAGGCTAGTCCCTTTTAACCTCAACCTTAGGTCCATCTTTTGCATGCTAACATTAGGATAGAATCTCCTTTTGCATCCCAACTTTAGGACCACTTTTCATGACAATGTTAGGGCCGAGTCTCCCCTTAGACCTTTCGTGCGTCTCTCTTCTCATCTCAAAACACATTCTAACTCATCTAATAAATACGATGAACATTGTACTCTACGAGTCTTAAGCACATGAGAAATGATGAGTGGGGGGTTTCTCCTCACTTGTCTAGAATGTTTAGCGTATGCCCTTTTGGCGATATGCAACGTATTCGCTCTTATGTCATAGTCTTTAGTGCAACGTGAATCACAAAGAAAACTAATTCACTTCACTAAAACTCACAACAAATTCAAACTTGTTATCCTTCGAGATTTGTGTTTCAAACTCATTTTCAGAAAAGAGTACGTTACTTTTCCGTTCTATCGCAAACAGGCAGCGACCCTAACTGCTGGAATGGGAACTTAACGTCACTCATAAAAAACACTTAACCAACCTGTGGTCTAGTTTCCCGAACTATGTTTGCTCTGATTTCTCATACCAGATGAGGATACGTAGGCACAAGACGGCGATGTCTTGGCGAGCAACCTTTCCCCCATCACCTGTAGTTTTCTGAACTACGTTGACTCTGGCTTTCCCATTGCACGAGGGAATACGTAGGCATAGGGAGGTGATGTCATATCAAGTCTCTTTCTTTTTCTTTTGTTCTCATTCTTGTTTAACAGTAGCTTATAGATAAACACACCATTTGAGTAAACAACAAGCATGGATCCCATTGAGTACAACGGACGTGAGGGGTGCTAATACCTTCCCCTTGCGTAACCGACTCCCGAACCCAAGATTTGGTTGTGATGACCTTGTCTTTTCCCACTCTTCAGGTTTTCTCTGATCGTTTCCTTTCCCTCTCTTTGGGGATAAATAATGTTTGGTGGCGACTCTTCTGTTTTTCCGCCAGGTGTTTTTGCAGTTGCGACAAGTAGCTAGCATATTTATTCAAAACAAAATATTCTTCGAATCTATTCTGATGCATATTGGTTAGATTTCTCTTAATATCCAAAGGCTACTAAAGTACCTTCATCAGAAATCAAATCAATGTCAGATTTGATGATGAGCTTGGAAGTCAGAAACTAAAGCTTAGTGGAAGAATACAAAGCTAGAAGCTATCTTCTATGAATGAAGTTATTGATGAACATCATAATGAAGAAACCAGGATGCTCAATTAGAAACCATCACAGTTCATTCACTCCCTAAGAAAGGAAAGAACAGAAGTTGTCACTTTCTGATGAACTGATTCTGGCTGAAAAGTCTCAGCCAGTAAGAACAAGATTATCATTCAAACCCTCTAAGAAATATGTGTTGGTTTGATGATCATGATGATATTTGCATCTGATGAAGATTAGCATCTACTCAAAGATAAAACTCTGATGATGCAAGAGGAAATTCAACAAGTTCTCTCAACACATAACTTTTCAAAAGTATATGCTAAGTACTGAGAAACTAGTAGTTTTCTGGGAAATAACCTTCTTGAAGACTAAATATGTTTGATCTCAATATGAAGACTAGAAAAAGAAATTGGTTATTCTCCAGTGATCATAGATGAAACAAACATCAGGAGAAATGTTTTCATCCATCAGAATGGTATCTCATGAAGTCATAAAGATGATTGTGTCTTTATACAAAGTTCAAGGACTCTCATGAAGACTTCAAAAGGAAGGAAGCTCTATAAATCTAGTTCTGAGAAGAAACAGTTTTAGTGGTCCAACTGGAAATGCTCATCAACAAAGTCATCAACTGCAGAAACAAGTTGTGTGATGATTCTGAAGAAGTGTCTACATATGGAATTCTACAAGAGTATTGAGTAATTTATTTCTAACCCCTCTATTTAATTAAATAGTTTAGAAATCTATTCTTATACTCTAGATTTTTTAGAATTCAGAAGGATGGTATTTTTTTCTTTCGATTCAGTCTCTCTTATGACTGGAATCTTTCTTTAAAATTCCTGCTGAAGTTAAACTTATTCTCATCTACATGTGAACATAGTTCATTATTTAGAGTAAAATAAGCATCTCAGAATTTATGCTTCTTGAGAATAAAAATATATTTTGTAAACATGATGCGTAGGAATCATGCTTTTGAAATGAGAATCTTTTGACTAGTAAAGTTCTCATATTTCATAAGTAACCAAATTAAAACGTATGCCTGCTGGTCAATGATTTTAACCCTTGGAAACTAATAAGTATAATACATTTATTAGTCATAATGATATAGAGAGTTGGTGCATCAACAAATTTTTTGTCTTATATATGCCATATCTTGTATCTGATGGGACACCTTGAGTTAATGAGAAAATCTTTGATAGAGGAAATTAAAATCGTTTCTATCACCCCTTGTCAGATTTTCTAAACTTATTCCTTCTTTAGAATGTCTCCTCTGGTTCTTTCAAATATTGTGTCTGATCAACACCTCTAATTCCATCTTTCATTTGTCGTATTACTCTAACCCTTACCCCTATCATGCTCACTCTGGTATATGCCAACAGTCTACAAATCATCATTAAATGTTGTGTGTCTTAAGTGTTGATTCATCATTAAATTCTTTGTCAAATTCAAATTCCTCTCTCATATTTGTTGTTCCCGTATACCTCTTCCTTAGTCACATCCTCAGTCCCTTATTGTCCTCTCTTTTATCTTAAGTTATTCTTTCCCTGTGAACTTCATATCCTTTCTTTGTTACGATTCACTCTCTTTCAACTATGTCTGTCAAAACCTTTTGTGGCAATGAATAGTTTTGGAGTGATTGTCAAAAAACGACTTGATTTTATGAGTCTTAAGGGAACATATCGTGACATTATCCTTATCCAGCACATACAGGATAGGCCTAACTACTTTGATTTGTTAAGAGGCCCTGTTTATCCAAACCTTGTGAAAGCCTTCTGGGAATATGCTCTAGAAAGTGAAGATGGTAACTCCATCAACTCATCTGTGTATGGAATTCCAATCATAATCACTCCCTTTTCTATTGCTAAGGCCATAGGTTGCATCCTAACTGGTGTCACTGTTGATGAGTTCTATCTAAACTACACTTTTGTTGATAAGTTCTGTGACATTTTCAACACTTCCTTCCTTAGGGTTGAACCAAATAACCCGAATAAACTTTCACCCACTGCAAAAGCTTGGTTTAATATTATTCTGAATAATTTTCGACCTCGGGAAACAGACAAAATATTTTTGTCTCATGAAGACCGATTGTTTATCTATTTTTTTAATGAAGAATATCATAATCAAGAAGAGGCTAAACGACTTAGACCAGATGAGGCCTGTGTAGAAGTAAGACGTAAAGTTGTTAATGACCTGCTAGGAGACAAGTTTCCATATTCTGAATAGAAGGGAGCTTACAATCCTCACTTCTTAGACTTTACAAATAGGACTCAAGAAGAGCTTACAAACCTCCTCTTGAAGACCATTTGACACAGGGAGAGCTGACAAACCTTAGGCCCTAAAAAGTTGTTGAATCTTAGAACTTCCAAGTTCTTAGTTTTTTCGTTTGCCCTAAGTATGTTTGTGTCTGTCGTCTCCCATTGTAATTTCTTAATTAGTATTAATGAAATTTCTTTTTCTGTCATTATGATCGTCTTCATTTTTCTTTGTCAATTTCTTTTCTATACCTTTATTGATTCTAACAAAGGAGGAGAAAGTATAATGATTTTGATATGCCTAAATCTAAGAATCTCGATCCCAAATATAATTGAATATGTTTTACTTATAATCAATGTTTTAGAATTGATCAAGAACTTCGCAAAATTTCACTGTATGTTAGAATAGGTTACCAGAAGAAAGAAGACAAGACATATAAGAATATATGATCTATTATCAAAAGAGACAAGACATATCAAAAGCTATAATATATTAGAAATACATAATTTGCATTTGATAAATTATCAGAAGATATGTTCAAGAAGGAAGTAATTCAGAAGTTAATATACCCAGAAATCATTGAACAAGAAAGAAGGATGCTAAGCAAGCTTGATCTGATAATGTATGAATATATGTTGTTGACCATTAAGTTATCAAAAACAAAGGATATCCATGAGTTTTACGCTGATACCCAAAACTTATCAGAAGTTGTTAACTTGAAAGAGTGATTCAATTGGTATCTAAAATTCAAATGGTATATAAACTTCAAATGGTATCTAGACTCCAGCATTAATGTGAATCTTTCAGAGATCAAATCAAGCCATGATCATTAAAGAAAATATTCAGTTTCTAAACCATCAAATAACATGAGGATATGTGCACCTGTTGGTGATCTGTCCTAAAAATATTGACGATTTGGTTTTGATACATGATGTGTGGCATCTAAGAAAGTATCTATCAGTTACTGATATATAATGCAAAACATCAAGTCTGATAAGACAAATCATTAAAAGAATGATTCAGTTGGTATCTAAAATTCAAATGGTATCTAGACTCCAGCATTAATGTGAATCTTTCGGAGATCAAATCAAGCCATGATCATTAAAGAAAATATTCAGTTTCTAAACCATCAAATGACATGAGGATATGTGCACCTGTTGGTGATCTGTCCTAAAAATATTGACGATTTGGTTTTGATACATGACGTGTGGCATCTAAGAAAGTATCTATCAGTTTCTTATATATAATGCAAGACATCAAGTCTGATAAGACAAATCAGGTTTTGATACGTCTACAGTTTTTTGATAGCAAGTTAGGTTCTGAGATGAAAACTAGGAAGTTCTAGTCAGATTCTGATGAGACTTCTATGGAGAAGTATTCCTTCTCTATTACTTCAATTGGTACTTCAAAATCATTTTGTGAGTCTTGGGATCAAGGGGAGAATCTGAACAAGCATAAATGAATTTTGAGAGTAACAAATTCAGGGGGAGCCCGTTAAGCTTATCTCTGACTCTGTGGATTTATGGTGATTACCCTATACGAATTGTCTATCAAAATGCATTGTTTTTCATCATCAAAAGGGTAGATTGTAAGAACAATATTTGCTTATACATCTGGCCTTTGAGTTTTGATGATAACTGCATATGTTATCTAAGAGAACAATTCTGTATGATATGATTTCTGTCTAGTGTGTGATTGTTGTCAATATAATTCTGACTCTAATAAGAAGGCATGTTACGTCATCAGACTCTAATCTAAACAATCTGGAAAGAAAACATATAATGTGTATAAGATAAAGCCATGATTCATAAATACTTCTAATACAAGGGTTCTAAGGAACGTTAGTAATAAGGTTTCTGATTGAGACTTTATAAGTAAGTCTATAAGGATTTCTAATGTGATGTGCTTCTAATGTTACAAATTCTGAAGATTCTGAAGACGTGATTCTGGTGAACATGGTTCTGAAGATTCTGAAGACACAATATCTGAAGGTCAAGTTTTGAAGAGTTTCTGAAGGCAAGGTTCAGGTGAAAGAAGACTGAAGACAAGAATATGCTTAATGAATTCTGAAGACTCTAAAGAAAAGGTTCTAAAGGAACAGGTTCTGAATACTCTAAAGATATTACTTCTAAAAGAACGAGTGCTGAAGATTCTCAAGATAGTTCTGCTGAACAAAGATCTTGGAATTCTGAAGACTAGGTTTCTGAAGTTGAAAAGAATTGACTCTTCTACAACATGTTTCATCAATGTTTTATTTGAAGCCACTGAAGACATTAGAAAGGTTGAAGATAAGAATGGTTTTAAGCTGAACACAAGAATACAAAAATTGTGACCTCTACCACGATAATGTGGCGCAAGAGCAGCTTTTTGTACAGCGATGTTGACCATTCCTTCATGTGAATGTTGGGATATTGCTGTTGGAATATGTTTTTAAAAATGCCCATCAACGGATCTATTCTCTCAAGCTCTATAGATTGAAGATTAAGAAGCTTAAATAAGAGTTGGTTGCTAGTGATAGCACGATGCCATGCAAAGCCAAGTACTAAAGAAAATGATACAAACTGAAGCTTAAATGAAAAATGCTTAATGAAGAAGAAGATGGAAAAAACTGTTGAAGTGTGTACAACGATGAATATTCTAAAGTCATCTCAAACTAGTAAAGTGAAACATCAATAAGTGAAGCATAGTAACTTAGTTGATCTTGATGGTTATACTGGAAGAAGCATTATATGCTAATGAAGAGATTTCACCAAAAGAAGCTTAAAGCTTATGAAAAGAAATCATGGTGCTCAATAAGAAAGCTTTTACACAATACAAGACTAGTGTGCTTTATAATCTCTTAGAGATTTATCATTAGATAGTTTTATATTAGAAATCAAGGAGCTTTTGTTCAAGAACTTGATAGAAACACTTAGGTGTTCATGTACTTCATTTGTGTACTTAGCTTGTAAGAAGCATATTAGTGCATAAGAAAATCTTTGTAAAAGGTGTTGTTCCTTGAAAGGCTAAGTTGTTAGCCAGGTCGCTTGAGAGGGCCAAGTCGTTAACTAACGGCTTGGAGGTTGATTCCTTGAGAAGCTAGTGAGAGCTAAGATTCTTAAGAAGGCAATGGAAGGTATCCATTGTGGTTGTAATCGTTGATGATTTTCTTGAGTGGCTAAGTGAAATCTAGGATGCTTGAGAGGGTTAAGTGTGTTGTTTAAAAGCTTAGAGGATGTAATCATTTTGATGATTATTGGATTAAGTCCTTATCTAAGGAGAAATCACCAAGGTTGTTGAACTGGAGTAGTTCATTTATTTTTATTTACTTGTTAACATCATTAGTTTAATTCCGCAAAAGGGGATGAAATGTGAAACTCAATTAAAGCCCCATTTTCTTGTGTTTCTCAACCTTCATATTTAAGTTCAGCATACACTTGATAGCAATATGATTCTGGTGTGTCTCTATGTTGATGACATATTGCTAACAGGAAGATGTTTAGATGAGATAGCTAAGGTTAAGAAGGTGCTAATAAATGAATTTGAGATAACTAATCTATGAAATATGATATAGTTTTTAGGACTGGAGATTATGTACTATGATAAGGGTATAATCTTACATCATCTGAAGTGCGGACTTGAGCTCCTAAAGAGATAAGAGTTAATAAATTGCAAGGCTCCAATCACACCTGCTGAAACAAATCACAAGTTGAATTTTGATGTTAAGGATGATGATGCAGATATAACAAATTTTAAATAGTTGGTAGACTCATTGAGATATCTTTGTAATACCATACCTGATATTTGTTTTGTAGTTGAAATGGTAAGTAGGTTTATGAACAAACCAAAGTGATCATATTACCAAGTTTCTGTCAGCATATTGAAGTATATTAAGGGGACTCTGAGGTATGGAGTTTTGTTCCCCTTTTATGCTAAATCTGATACAGAGTTGATATGCTATTCAGACTCTGATTGGTGTGGAGACAGAGTTGACAGGATATGTACTTCTAGATATTTCTTCAAGTATCTGGGAAATTCTATTTCTGGGTGCTTCGAGAAACAACTAGTTGTTGCATTATCCACATGTGAAGTTAAGTATATTGCAAGAGTATATTGTAAGTGTTTTAACTGCTTGTTAAGTTGTGTGGATTTTGAACTTGCTGCAGGATCTGAAGATCAAGGTAAGCAAGCTTGTGAAGTTGATGATTGACAACAAATCAGTTGTAAGTCTTGCGAAGAATCCAGTGTTGCATGGAAGAAGGGAGCACATTGACACGAAGTTTCATTTTCTGCACAACCATACTCAAAATGGGGTGCATGAAGTTGTTCACTGTAGCACTCAGAAGAAGCTGGCAGATGTATTGACCAAAAAAATCAAGACTTAACACTTTATCTATTTGAGGGATGAAATTAGTGTTGTTGATTTTGATTAGCTGAACATATATTAAGGGATGATGTTAGATTAAAATTCACATATATTTACATTTGAGTTTAATTTATCTTGCATTTGAATTTACTTTAAGTTATGATGAGTATATAACCAAGTGTGATTTTAGTTTGTAATACATTTTATCCATAACTGAATTTAAAAAGTTCTGTTAGAAAAATTAGTTACAATTTTTTTTTCTTTTCATTCTTTCATCTTAATCATTTTCATCTTCTTGTACACCAACAAATAGAAAGACTGATTTGGCCATTATTCTTCATTATGCATAATATGTTGGAGATCTATTTAACAAATTTGATTGTTTGGATAAATCCTACTTGAGTATTCTCTCAATCATAGCTATCATAGCTTTTATTTGAGGAAATAGTTAAGAGTTTAACCTTCTTTGGAATTTGTTTGTGTTACTTATATATTTCCTTAATAAAATAGTTATGATTATTGGAATCGTTAGTCAAACCTTTTGGAGATTCTTGATTATCTTGTTTTTTCTCACTTTCTTTCAAGCCACGATCATTCCTTATTGATTAACTTGATTACCTAACATCAAAAACTTTATATTATGCTCCCATTAATGCTAGTTCATCCAATAAGTCCTCATATTTATAGGTGGAATAATCATTGAACAACTCATCAGAAGGTCATAGGTAAACATCAGTCTTCAATTGGAACCTTTTATAGGCGCACCACCCTCATATTCCTCAAGGTTAATAGAACAATTCTTAAAGCAACTTTCTGTCCGTTTTTGACTTTTTTTTTTTAATAATTTTTATAGTGTAATATATTTTAATGTAAAAAAAATTATAAATAAATTTTTCATAAAAATTTGATTTGAATAATTATTTTTAAAATATTATTTTATGTATCTCATTATTTTATCAAATATTTTTTAATATCAAAATTTTAAAATTTAATTAATTTTAAAGCTATTTCAAATAGTTTTTCATAAAAAAATTTTGAGATAAATTTTTTTGAAAAAAACTATTATTTTTCTTATATTTTAATTTTTAATAATGTATGTTTATATTATAGTATGTCAAAAGTGTTTTAATTTATAGAAAACAATTTTTTTTAAATTGTAATTTTTAAAAAATACTTTTGTAGAATTTATTTTCAAAAATAAAATAAAAAATCAATTTTTTAAAATAAAATAAACTGGCCCTTTACCTCTGAACAAAAAAGGATTTTCGTAAGTTTATACAGACTCCATTTTATCTCTTACCTAAAACATAAGGCTTGTGTAGAGGACACACATTCATATGTATGGATCCAGTAATATTTGTCCAAGTTATAAGAGTAAGAGGATTTCCTTTCATTGTTATTAGTGTTAGATTGTTATTGTCTAGGAAAATAATTTTTAGAGACACTATTCCATCCTCCGTGTTAATTTTAGCCACCATTTTAATTTTCTTAGGGATAGACTCGTTATCAAATTTTGGGATAGGATCATTTTCTCAATGATAAGTGTTATGAAAAATTGATAGAATAATTTATTTAGAGTTCAAACACTAATTTGATGTGTGGGAATAAAGAATCATGGCAACTAAAATAAATAGTTTAAAGTAACACAATAATTTGTCAAAAGTGAAAGAGAATCTACAATAATCTAAAAGAATATAAAAGGAAAAGACACACAATAACTTGTTTATTCGACTAAATTAAACGATCTACTATATGGGAGAGAGTAACTTTCTGATTCCCTATACTTCCAAGAGTTCTAACAAAAAAATTATAAATGAATTACAACAAAATATTAATCTAAGTTTTCAAGAACAAATTTTATTTTTTACTCATGAGTTTCCTTATCTCTCCAACTCTCAGTATATGAATTACACAAACTCAAAGTGTTTACAAATGTTTCATAATCCCCTTAGATAACTCGAAAGATTTCCTAAGTTCCAAGAAATTCCAAGAAATTTCAACCCTTACCTCTCTAAGTATATCGAGGATTCCTAACTATATTCTCTTTCTTCAACTTTAAAGTATTGAAGTTTATAAAGATATGAATGATAGAGATACATATTTATAATTGTTGAAATCCGTACCCGTAAACCTCTTGGGAAAGACCCAAATTTCTGTCAACCCATGTCACCATCCACTGCTGCCATCGAACGGTCAGACTCTATCGAATAGACTCTAATCACCACTGGCCATACGACCATATCACCTCAACGTCTTTTGTAGACTTTTCATATGCTTTTTTAGCTTTTTGATTTCTCAAATCATGAAACATGTTTCCTTTATCTTTATCACGTTAGGTTTTCTGACATACTTCAAAAATCTCAATCAAGACTTAAAATGATAGTGGTGTTAGTTTATCAATCAACCACCTTTATATTCTACCATGTTGAATAATTATTCAAAAACCTTGATAAAGTTCAAGCCACACTTTTAACTTGATCTTGTCACATGAACCCACTTTCTTCCAATCACCTTTTTCAAAATATGTAATATAACAAACCCACAAGCATGTTTCTTTTACCAACTTTCACTCTTTCTTTCGAATGCCTCCTTGAACTTCCTTGTTTTAGAGTTTGTGTCTTTCACCCACATTCAAAGCATAACACCCAATAACCTGATAATCATACCTTTGAGAGAGTATAATCTTCATCCTTACCTTATCACGAGTAAAATAATAATCAGATACCTCTGTAATTATTTCCCCATTACTACTAGTACCTATAGTAGAAAAATCAACCTCAGACTAACTCTTCACTACTAACGTTTTTAAAAGATTCATCCTCGGTTATATAATCATATTCCCTTGGAAGGACTCTTTAAAAGTAATACAAACGTGATAGATGAACTTTGATCCTCAAGGTTTCACTCCCAAACGCTCATAAACTTTCTCGCCTCTTAGATAGTCATTGATGACACAATTCACAACTTTACCATGAAGCTGAATTAGCTTGATTTGCATAACAAGCAATGTGAAGAAGAGTCTTTCCTTGACCTTGTCAAGGGCTTTGATGAAGATTAATACATTAATAAAAGAAGAAAAAGATAAAGTCGTGAATGTTAAGAAAGAAAAATGGATGAAGACTTTGATCAATTATGAAGCAAAAGGCAAAGAATTTAGGTTAAAACTCTTAATCTTTAAAATATCATGATTCATCTATTATATCACTTAAAAGCCCAAGAAAAAAATCATTCAAAATTCATCTAAAATGTTTTCAAAGTTTATCTATAAAAACCATTGAAGGTCTGCCTTAGAATGTTGTTTTTATGCTGGAAGTGAAGCTGTAATCGATTACAACATACATATAACCGATTACAGGTTATCAATATTCAAACTTTTGGCATGTTGGATTTTTGTAATCAATTATAGGATTATTTTAGTCAATTACAGTCTGAACCACTATGTTGTTTCATCAACCTGAATCATTAATTTGAATATCAAAACATCATGGAACCATTTCAAACTTATGAAATCATTCATAGTGGTTTCTTAAGGTGTATATAATGCCTCATACACTAGAAAATGAATAACCGACTTATAAAATCATATTTATAAGAATAAAAAAACATTTTCAAAGTGTTCTTCATTTTTTTAAATGACTTATAACTTTGTATACTTTCATAAACTAGAAAAAATTTCAAAACCAAAATAAATTATGAGCCTTAAATTGAAATGTATTTGAATTGTGATATTGATAAGAATCATCAATCAAAGTTTTAATCTAATAATTTTATATTCAACATAAGTTCTTCATTTCTCAATAAAATCAAGTGTGACTTGTTTCACCATAGTGTTTGGTGAAGATCATCATATTATTTGGTGATTGTGAAAAAGGTTCTTTGAGTCGGGGTAATTCAAAGTCTATCATTGGGTTTGGTGTTTATTTTGTAAACAAGAAAGTGATGTGCTTTCTTGGTTGATAACTGTTTATTTAGAATATTTGGCATGATACATGTAAAGAATATTTGATCATAGTGAAAATCCTCTAAAGAGACAGAGAGACTAGGAGTACCCTTGAGTTAATAAGGGGGGCTAGTATAAATCTTTATGCGCTTCATCTTTATGCATTTTAATTTATACACTTTACCTTTTCCATAAGTAACATAAATTTTTATCGTTTCCCAAATTAATAAAGTTGAGAAACTTAGCACAAAAAGGAGAAACTCTAGAAACCCTAATTCAATCCTTTTCTCTTAGGTTGCATCTCATACTTATAGAAAAAGCTTTGGCGACCTTCAAATAAAAGTAGTTTTGCATGTTTCCTATTACAAACTACCATGGGTTTTTGGAATTTTATTCCTATAAATGAACACATGTCGACTAGGTAAGCTACACTACAACAAAAAATCAAATTTAATCTCAGACGCAAATGGCATATAACTTTGGTTACAGAGGTGGAGTAATGAGGGAAGACATGAAAAGTTGACACATTACCCCTCAGTTATTTCAAAATCGATGGGTAAAGTGTTCTTCACATAGGTTTGATCCCTAGCATCTGCATTTTTATCATTTACAGAACTGAATAGCGCCCCACATTTCCTCTCGGTTATTTGAGAAACCGAGGTAATAAATAAAAATTATTACCACAGTTAATAATAATAACCGAGGGTAAACATTGTGATTTAATTTTTCTTTTATATTTTGGTTTGAACTTGTATTACAAAACCATATTTTGGCCATTTATGAAGCATAAACATTTTACAATTTTCCCATTTCTCAAACAGATACATTGTACCAAAAATATTCATTGTTTACACCATTTGCAAAGCCAAAATGACACATGTACACCTTATAATTTTACAACAAATTAAAACTAAAACAAATGATAAATCAACAAAAGCAATAACCGTAATGCAAAGTCTTGTAGGTCGTCCAAAAATTGTATCCAGTGATTTGTCACCCGTTGTTAAGCACCTATAATTTGAATCACATTTGGTAAATGATTAAATATATATTACTAATTGATATAAAATATTTACTTACTAGCTTTCACATATCCACTCTTGAAGATCATGATGCATAGCATGCACATCATCATTAGAAAAATTTTCTTCAGATGAGAGACCTACATGTGTTGCGAAAGAGGGGGTATCAAAATTTAAATCTTGATTTTCATCACTATCAAGAATATATCTTCTTTGTAGAACAATTGACTATTGATGAATGTACTTTGACTCACCTTCTTCTACTATTATACTTAGGAAACTCTATAGTTTATTTCATTATTTTTACTATTTTAGTTTGTTTTTATATTTAAGTTTATTTATGGCTTTATTTTATTTTCGTACTTCATTTTCAGATAAAAATTTTATTTGATACTTGTTCAACGTGTATACCATAACTTGAGCTACAAGAACTGCATTGACGCGTTCTAATAAGCTTTGGAAAGCTAACAGAAAGAGATACAAGTCTTATGTTGAAGCAAAAAGCTGATTCGGAATGAAGAAGGGTCTAATAATTCGTCGAATTTTCAGACTTAATTAAAATAGTTAGTTTGGGCCGGTTTTTGTAATTTTCGGGAAGGTTTCCATGAGGGCCCGAATTTTTCTTTTGTTATATTAGAATTTTTTACTGCTACATTAATCCTATTCTTCATTCACGAAAATTAGAGGCTATGATACGAATTTCATGGAGAACTAAACTTCGCACGATTGACCTGTTGTAATTGGTTTCCGCTGATAACTGAGGTTTTATAAATTTCAAATTAATTTTGATTTCTTTTCAAATTTTCTTATAAACTCGTTTGCTTAATTCAATTGTTTTCGTTTGCTTAATTTGGTTGCTTCTTATAAGATAAAGTTGATTAAATTTGATTGTTGCATGATCCTTAACAATAATCACGTTAGCATAGTTTTTTTTGTTATCGAGGTTGATTAAATCGCGTTTGCTTAACTAGCAAGAGTTTAAATCCGTTTTCTTAATTCAGATAATAGGAACATACATCACATAAAACCAATTGCACTTGTAAGTGGGTATTATAATCGAATAGGGTCAAATCTGCTTTGCGAATTGGAAATTATATTAACCAATGATAAGTTAGGAAACCGAAACATTAGATCAACTTATTTCATAATCACTTATTTTCTATGTGTTCTCGTTAAAATCTAAAACCCCCATATATCATTTCTTATTTAGTTAAACATACAAGAGTCCTTGCGATACGATACTCGAGTGTCGCTTCCCTAGATTGTCGTTTTTAAATTAGTCGTATTGATCTGTACGCGACAACGGATCAAATTGGCATCGTTGTCGGGGACTCTTGTAGATATTAACCAATATTATCAGATTAATAAGTGTCGTGTTTCAACATTCTTGCCCTAACGTTCTTGTATTCTGGCCTTTTCGCATTTTAGCGTAAACAAATTCGTTTTTAAAGAAAATTGTCTTAGATTAGTTTGATTATTTTCCGATTCACTAGAAAAATATCAAGGATCAAAAGCTACTATTTAGAAACTAAATAGTAGATGCCTCCCTAAAAATCCAAAATTCATCATTTTTTCTATTTCCTATGAATTTTTTACTGTTTCCATAGTTCCAAAAAAATTATCAAATTTCTTATTTGGCTTAATTAAATTAAACTTCGTGTTTTTGTATTTTTTTTTAGATTTTATTTTAACCGCTTTTCTATTTTTCATTATTTTTTCTCAATAAGAACATGTTGGCATTTTCGTAATTATTACATTGCACTGTTTTTCGATTTTATCTTTTGCTCTTCCAGATACGATGTTGCTTATCTGCTGTTCTTCTGGATATGTCTTAAAAACCTTTTCTCGCACATTTAAATTTTTTTCTAAATGTTTCGGACGTAGCTTCAGAATATTTGTCTTCATCTAATGATATTCTAGATGTTTTCAATTTATCTCTGACTATGGTTAACAGTTGTTGAATATCTTCATGTCTATTTCCATTCATCATCCAATGCTTTTTCTGGATGCATTCCGGAGTTCATTCAATATTTTCCTAAATGTCTCTGATGTTTTCCCAATATCTCTAATGTTTGCTTGTTTTCCAGAGTTCATTCAATGTTTTTCTTGAATGTCTTTAATATTTTCATATGTTCCGAAGTTCATTCAATGTTTCCCTAGATGTATTTGATATTTTCTTGATTATCTCTATTGTTTGCTTGAATTCCAGAGTTCATTCAATATTTTCCTGAATATCTTTGATGATTGCTTAAATACCTCCACAGTTTTCCTAATTATTTATGATGTCTGCTCATGTTCAAAAGTTTCACTCAATGTTTTCCCGAATGTCTTTGATGGTCGCTACTACTATTTTCCAGGGTTTGTTCAATGCACTTCTGACAAAACCTCTGATGACTATGACCCTTTCCTCAGTAAATTTTGCTTTCTGGATGTTCCTGATTGCTTTCTTACAAATATCTTTCTCATGCTTGTCCTTATCCCACATCTAATGTTTTTCTAGATGTTTCTGATTTGTTTTCCAGAGTGTGTCACTTTCAACATCTAATGCCCTCTCGGATGTCTGTATTTTGTTCAAGGTTTGTCCCTATCTCTTTCCAAGTATAACTGGATACTCTTTGTCACCCTGATGGATTTCTATAATATCTTGTATTCCTCAGTTATGTCTCTTCAAGATTTGTTCCTTATTCTCCTGTAGTATTCCCTTTGTTCTCCACTTACAGTAGTTTGTCTTCTATGGTATCATTCCTCACAGAACTCTGAGTCTTGCATTTATATCATATCATAAGCATCCTTGTGGTACCTTAGGGCCAAAAATTGTGCATGTTTGTATTTAAGTCTCTCTGATCTTGTCGAGACGAAGCTTCAATCTTCATATCTCCGAATTGAAGAAACTTAAATTGGGACATCTGTCATACCCTGACTTTTATCCATAAGATCTCACTTCTTTTTGCATCATCTACACGGTTCATCATGCATTTCATCTTGCATAACACCCAATTTATCAGCCAGAATAAACTTCTTGGAATTACAATCGTATTGGTCAAAATAAAAGTCAATTGTGCGTAAAATCAGTAGACGGAAAATTTCAAAATCGAGCGTGCAAACGTCGGTGATATTAATCTATGTTTTGCGTAGTTTAACCTATCATTGCTCGTTTGAATTTTCCGATTGCTTTTTGTTTCGCATTTTAACCAATTTAAGTCATTTAACCAGGTAAATTTTATTTTGAAATTTGATCAAACGATGTATTTTTTTGAATAATTTATTTTGCGCTGATCATTTTTGTGTATTCATTTTATTTTTCCGAGCACTTCGATACCAGTCTGATTTCTCGTCTTTAACCGATTTTATTTTAATTTTTAATTAAATAATCATTTTTATTAATCAAATTTTTATTTTAGATTTTATTTAAATTATTTTTATTTTATTTTTCATTTATATTTTTCTTATTTTAATATTTTTAAAATTTTGTTTTTTCTTACTATTTTAGTAAAACTTAAATATTAAGTTTTAAAAAGGCATATTGTTTTCATTTTTGTATAGTAATAGTTGGCATGATGCAGGTTTTGATAATAACTCTCCCTCTCACTTAAAAAAAAGTAACAATATTCCATTTCCATATAATTTCATGCGCAGCGCACATTGAAAAAGAGGAGGTGCGATCATTTCAAATAACCCTCATGTAGATCTCCCTTGTGAAACACCACAACATATCCTCTCTCATTCCTCTCTTCTATCATTTTCTTACTTTCTTTTTTTCCTGCCACGAAAAACCAAAAATTTATATAGCATCCTTCTGTAGATAACAACACGCCGATATTAAAAAAAGAGCTGCAAAAACATAAAAAGTCTTCATCACTTTCTCTTTGGCACAACACAACTCCTGCATAGGAACCAAAAAACTTCACACTCATGTAACTCTCCACCTCCATTTCTCTTTGACTTCACCTTCATTTCATGATACAAAAATAAAACTTTCAAAACAACAACCGTGTGTAGCTCTTCTCTCACCGCCATCACTAGCTTTTCATCTATTGTCACTGACCCTCACTCTAACATAAACATCCCACCATCCTACCATGTGAGCTTCGCAACAACTTCAACAACATATTTTTACTCGCTCATCTCCGTCACCCTTCTAACAACAACTTAAACCACTTTAAACAACTTACACTCCCCCAACAAAAACAACATGACCACAAAACACTCTTCAAAAAGCCACGAACAACCATCACCTTCATTCAAAACCAACTAAAACATACCTTATATCAATAAACCTGCATTCTAACTTTATATCGTAAAACCTGCATTCTAACATCTAAAAACCAAACCTGCATATTTGAGAACAAGCTTCAACTCACCCTTATGTGCATAAAGAAGACTCAGCCAAAATCATTACTTCACCTTCTCCATGATAACACACAAACACATGCATAACCCCCCCCCCCCTCTTTAGTTTTCACTAAGTTCACCTTGTTGCATTCGCCACCCTTCTTCCCTCACTCTTTACCATTCATCATCATCTTGAGCTTACTAAAAACCGCATAGCCACCTTCCATCAACTAACAACAACAAGCCATGAAACCTTCTCCACCGTTCTTGTCTACCATCTCCGATGACAATAACTTCATCTTCTTCATACATAAGACAACAACTTGCACCATTACGCGAACAAACTCGTGCCGACATCGTTGAAGCTTTCAAAATCACAAGGCAAGAGAATTTATCTGGACATTGTTGTTGGTTTGCGTTGGTATTTGAAGCATTGGTTCGTGGATCCACCGCTTTCGTACTGTAAGATATTTTTCTTTATACTCGTAGAAGATGAATAACGTAGTAATATGTGTTAGTGTTAATTAAACTTTTGTTTTTATATGTGGTTGTGTTGCATTTATTTTGTGTTCATGAGTAAGTTTTTAAAATGTGCAAATGTTGCATTTCATGTTTGTTGCGACGATGAATGCTGGAAAAACGATAATGATAGAGTTGCTTGTAGTTTCATTATGATTTGAAGGCAAATCTGCATTTTAGTATCCTTTTAGTTTTTTTTAGTTTGTTTCCATTTATTTACTTTTGTTTATATTTATTTACCTTATGAAAAAAATATTTAAAAAAAGATATTAGAAAATGCATGTTTTGTTTTAGTTATTTAGTCAGTTATTTAACTATTTATATTTTTAGTTATTTTCCTTAATTGTTCTATTTTTGACCATTTGTTTTATTTATTTGATAAATATAAAAAATATGTAAAAAAAATATGTTAGTTATTAATTAATTTAAATATTTTTATATAATATTGATTAATTAAATTATTAATTAATCTCATTAAATATTTTTATTTAAATCGATTAATAATTCCCTTGTTGCCTGATTCTATTTGCTACTTGCTTGTTCCCTCGATTAATTCTTGATGTTTTGCCTTGATTAGTTGATGGTGTTTTACATGATGCTTTGTCGTGACTGTTGTTGATGTATCAGTTGTTTTCATGATTTTTTGCCACATATACCTGTTACTTTCTTACATGATGTTTTGTCATGTGTACCTGTTGAATACATGATGTTTTCCCATGTATTATGTGATCTCATTTGCTGGTACACGATGCTTTTCCCTGAATGTTGTTTATTGATTACACGATGGTTTACCGTGTGTGTTTGTTGCTTACTCACGATGTTTTGTCGTGATTGTTTGTAGATTTTATTTGTGATGCTTTGCCACGTATTTTTGTTGCTTTTACATGATGCTTTCCCATGTGTATTGTATACTTTGTTGTTGATTCACACGATGTTTTACCGTGTATTTTATGTTTTGATTTTTGTGTGTATCATACATGATGTTCTTACCATGTACTGTATACCTCTGTTTTTTCTACATGATGCTTTACCATGTATATTATTGATCTCATTTACTCTACACGATGTTTTGCCGTGTATGTTTGTGGATTTTATGTTGTTACTTTTACATGAGGCTTTTCCATGTATGCCTTGTTGATTGCATTTGATTCCACGATGCTTTGACGTGTATGTTTGTGGATTTTATGTTATTGCTTTCACATGATGCTTTTCCATGTATGCCTTATTGATTGCATTTGATTTCACGATGCTTTTCCGTGAATGTTGTTTATTGATTACATGATGTTTTGCCACGTATCTTTGTTGCTCACGATGCTTTCTCGTGCACTTTCTGTTTGTTGATTTCTTTAGCTTGATTCACATGATGCTTTTCCATGCGTATTTAGTTCATTCCATTTATTGTTCATACTACATGATGATGTTTCATGTGTATGTATCTTCATTTGTGTCTTTTGGTTATCATGATATTTCGTCGTGTGAATTATGTGTGCTCTATTTGATACATGATATTTTGCCATGTACTTAGTGTTGTTGACTCCATTTACCCTGATTCATATGTTGATTTTCCATGTGTGCTTGTCTTTCCTACATGATGTTGTGCCATGTATATTGTGTGTCTTCATTTGTTGCTTTACTATACATGATGATCTTCCATGTATCTGTTGTTTCTTTCTATCCTTGTTGACCTTATCCAAGGGAAGGCACTGTATGTTGACTTATTGTCATTATGCATGTTCCTTGTATGTTTGTCTTTCTTTACCTATCTTTATTGTTTTACTTAGTTCTTAAAACCTAACATCGTAGTTCTGAACTACGATTGCTCTGACTTCCTATTAAGGAAGCGTAGGTGTAACACCCATTTTAATTATTTAGTCATTTTATAATTATTTTAAATATTATACGTTGGTGTGTCCTTTGGTGGGGGTGTATTTGGTGATGTTTGGTGGGTGTCCCTAATGTGGGAGGACTATTGGTGATATTTTGGTGTGAAATATAGTAATATAAAAATAATAGTAACATTGGTGGGGTGTTATTATTATTATTATATTTATTATATTTGTTACTATTATTAATATTATTATTATTTTGGTGAAATAATAATATTAGTATTATTATATTATTATTATATTATTTTTATTAATATTATTATTATTATTGGTGTGATAATATTATTATTATTATAATTATAATTATTGTTGGGTGTATCACTATTATTATTATTATGTTGAATATTACTATAATATTATAATAGTATTATATTATATTATATTATTATTATTATTATAATGATTATTATAATTATTATTATTAGAATTATTATTGGGAATATTAGTGGTTGGAATAAGTAAAATAAGAGGTGAAAGGGTTATTGGGAAGTTAGAATGGAAATATGAAAAGTCACGATAGAAACCGTGAGGAAGGAAATATGAAGGGGTAGCAAGGAGATATTAGAAAAGTTGGAATGGAGAGGAAAGGGATTACCATAGGCGTGGGATATTGGTGTGATAATAATAATAGTATTATTATTATTATTATTATTACTATTATTATTATTAGTGTTATTATTATTATTATTATTAAAAGTATTATTATGATTATTGGAGAGATAATAATATTATTATTATTGTTATTATTAATAGTATTATTATTATTAAGATTATTATTATTATTATCATTATTATTATTATTAGAATTATTAATATTATTATTATTATTATTATTATTATTATTATTAATATGTGGTATTATTAATATTAGTAAGATTATATTAGTATTATTATTATTAAGATTATTAATATTATATTATTTTATTAGTTATTATTATTGGGATTAGAATAATTAAAAAGGGAAATAGAATATGAGGGGTTAGGAGAGTTACGATACATTTTAGAAAATTGAGAAAAAAGAGCGATAGAAAGAGAGAAGAGGAAAGAACGAGGAAAGTGAAAAAGAACGAAGGAAAAAGGGAACGAAGAACGGAAGAGGAAGGAGAAGGCCAAGAGACCAATTCTAGGAGGAATTCTATCGATCGACCAATTGTCAAGGTAAGGGGGGAGAAATTTGATTGGGAATGGTTTATACATGTATAGGGTAGAGGGGATTCCTTAACCCCGTAGGAATTTATCGTTATATAAAGTTTTATATTGGCATGCTATGATTATTGTTGAGGTTGGGGGATTGATGAATGATGATGATGCATTTTGGGGTATATATATATATGGTGATGATGTTACTGTAGTATTGATCCATTTTGTTGGATTGTTGATGTTACTGTAGTGTTGATAGTAACTAGGAATATAAAGCTGATGAGATTATGTGTTGTTACCGTAGTGTTGGTAATGACAGTGATTATAGCTTTGGGAAAAGTTATGTGTTGTTTCCCTATAGTGTCGTTAATGACTATGGTTAGGACCTTGGTGAGATTCAGAGTGACTCTGAAGTGTTGGTAATGTACCGTAATGTCGGTTCTAGAGTAGAAATTATAGGATAATTGGTAAGTATAATATCTATTGGCATGTTTGTGATTGTGGATTGATGTTGATGAATTATTGATTTTGGTGTAATATATCTATACATATGCATTGTTGTATGATGATATGATCAGGAGGATCGTGTGCACTTAGCGTGCCAGAATATAATAATTATGCATTGGTGTCTTGCATATCATGGTGTTTTGGTGGGATGAATCATGTCTCAGGAGGAGCGTAAGTGATTCATCCGTACTCCTTTGTGGAGAATGGTGGGGGATAGATCATGTCTCAGGAGGAGCGTAAGTGATCTATCCAGGTTCGATTGAATGAACCAATGAGTCGGTACCGCATGCATGGTGTTGAGTTGCATAATTGCATTATAATATGTTATATTGTAATTTGAACAGTAGGTTCGTTATATGGTGTTGTTGGGGTGAATAATTGATGTGTTGGTGTGTTTTACTGCCTTATTACATGTATTACATTACCATTATATTTTTGATCATGATTTCTCACCCCTTGTTGTTGTTGTGGTCTGTGCTTCTTCGGAAGTACAGATAATCCAGGTGCTTAGCTAGCTTGGATATTGGTGTGACTGTCGAGTCTAGGATGCTCTGATACGTAGCACGGGACTTGGGCATTTTTATTGTTTCATGTTGAACTCCTATTTTTTTCCTGCGAACGTATCAAAATTTTTATTTAATTGTATTATTTAAATATTCCGCTGTATTTGGAGAAAAACCTTTTTTATAAGGAAACGTGATTTTTATGTGATATCCCACTTGGGAAGGAAACTCTGATTTTTATTATGTTATTCATATTTTATTTGTTTTGGGAAGTGGGGTGTTACAATTGGTATCAGAGCAGGTCGGTCCGTCCGGCCAGTGTTGTTGAGTCAAGTTGAGTCTGTCCTTTATGATGTAGTTGAATATCTTTTAACCTGGTGTTGTTATGTTTTGAGCAGTATGGCAGGAAGGAACGATGCTGCATTAGCTGCTGCTATGCAAGCAATGGCGCAAGCTGTTGCTAATCAGAATCAAACTGCAGATGCCCAATTCAGGAGTTTGGCGCAGTTTCGGAGCAACAAGCCGCCAACGTTTGAAGGAGGAATTCTGGACCCAGAAGCTGCTCAGAAGTGGCTGAAGGCAATTGAGAAAATCTTCAGAACTATGGATTGTACTGATGAGCAGAAGGTGAGGTTTGGTACTCACATGCTGGAGGGTGAGGCTGAAGCTTGGTGGGACAATAGTCGCCAAAGATTGGAAGCTGCTGGAACTGCCATTACTTGGGAGGTAGTTCGGAAGGGTTTTCTGGAGAAGTATTTTCCGGAAGATATTCAGAGTGCTAAGGAAATTGAATTCTTAGAGCTGAAGCAGGGTAGTATGACTGTAGCAGAGTATGCTGCTAAGTTTGAGGAGCTGGTGCAGTATTGTCCTCACTATAATGTGGAAGGGGCAATGACTTCTAAGTGCTTAAAGTTTGAGAATGGACTGCGTCCAGAGATTAAGCTGGGGATTGCTTGTCAGAAGATCAGGAGCTATCCTGAGCTGGTAAGCAGGAGCAGGATCTATGATAACGATAACCGGGCAAAGATTGCACACTACAAAGCTGTTAATGACCGTAAGGGTAAGCAGAGGTTTAGTGGTACTCCTTATGGTGTTGCTGCTGATAAGGGAAAACGTAAAGCTGTTGTTGATAAGAAGCCTAGAGATGGGAGAACATCTGCTGAAGGGAAATGTTTTCGGTGCGGTGGTATAGGACACCGTGCTAATGATTGTCCTAATGAAGCCAAGAAGTGTTTTAAGTGTGGGAAACCAGGTCATGTGATAGCTGACTGCAGAGCAACTATGCCGACCTGTTATAACTGTGGTGAGAAGGGTCACATCAGTACCCATTGTGAGAAGCCGAAGAAGCCTCAGACGTCTCCGGCTAGTGGGAAAGTGTTTACCTTAGCAGGGACTCAAGCTGCCAGTGATGAGCGTGTTATCAAAGGTACTTGTATTATCAATAATATTCCTTTGATTGCTATTATTGATACGGGTGCAACACACTCGTTTATTTCTGTGGATTGTGTGGAGAGAATAGGATTGGTGCCGTCTACTCTGGAGAGACGAATGACTATTGAGACACCCTCTATAGGTTCAGTGACTACTTCTTTGGTATGCCTGAAGTGTCCGCTGACTATTTTCGGTAGAGAATTTGAAGTGGATTTGATTTGTCTACCACTTGGTAAATTGGATGTTATTCTGGGTATGAACTGGTTAGAGTTCAACCGAGTCTACATCGACTGTTTTCGGAAGGAATTGTTGTTCTTGACCCCTGAAGAGGAAGCTTTAGCAAGTTCTTTGTCTAATAAAGAATTGAGGGCCTTGTTGGAAGATGAAACTAGAGTGTTTGCTTTATTTGCAACTTTATCGGTAGATAGCAAAGTGTCAATGGAGGAATTGACAGTGGTGAATGAATTTCCGGAAGTGTTTCCTGACGACATTACGGAATTGCCTCCGACGCGAGAAGTGGAATTTGGTATTGATCTTGTTCCTGGTACGAGGCCTATTTCTATGGCGCCGTACAGGATGTCTGCAGTGGAATTGGCTGAGTTGAAGTCTCAGATTGGAGAATTGTTGGATAGAAAGTTTATTAGGCCAAGTGTATCGCCGTGGGGAGCTCCAGTGTTGTTGGTGAAGAAGAAGGATGGTAGTATGCGTTTGTGCATCGATTACCGTCAGTTGAATAAAGTGACGATTAAGAATAAGTATCCTCTCCCGAGGATTGATGATTTGATGGACCAGCTGGTGGGAGCTCGTGTGTTTAGTAAGATTGACTTAAGGTCGGGTTATCATCAAATAAGAGTAAAAGAAGGTGATATTCAGAAGACTGCTTTTAGAACTCGATATGGACATTATGAATATGCTGTAATGCCGTTTGGAGTGACTAATGCGCCGGGAGTATTTATGGAGTATATGAACAGAATTTTCCATTCTTATTTGGATCAATTCATTGTAGTGTTTATTGATGATATATTAATTTATTCTAAATCTGATGAAGAACATGCAGGACATTTGAGAATTGCCTTGCAAGTGTTGAAGGAAAATAAATTATTTGCTAAACTGTCAAAGTGTGACTTCTGGTAAAGAGAGTGAGTTTCTTGGGGCATGTAATATCTGAAGATGGAATAGCGGTGGATCCGTCAAAAGTAAGTGCAGTATTGCAGTGGGAACCGCCGAAGACAGCGACAGAAATTAGGAGCTTTCTGGGTTTAGTTGGTTATTACCGCAGGTTTATTGAAGGGTTCTCTAATTTGGCGTTGCCATTAACTCAGTTGACGAGAAAGAACCAAGTTTTCGTATGGGACGCTGCTTGTGAAGAAAGTTTTGAAGAGTTGAAAAAGAGATTGACTACGGCACCGGTGTTAGTGTTACCGACTCCGAGTGAACCGTTTGTGGTGTACTGTGATGCGTCTAAGATGGGATTAGGAGGAGTTCTTATGCAGAATGGTAAGGTAGTAGCATATGCTTCGCGGCAACTGAGAGTGCATGAGCGAAATTATCCTACTCATGATCTTGAGTTAGCTGCGGTTGTTTTTGTGTTGAAAATTTGGAGGCATTACCTGTATGGTTCAAGATTTGAAGTGTTTAGTGATCATAAGAGTCTGAGATACCTGTTTGATCAGAAAGAGCTGAATATGAGGCAGAGAAGATGGTTAGAATTTTTGAAGGATTATGACTTCAGTTTGAGTTATCATCCGGGAAAGGCCAATGTAGTGGCAGACGCTTTGAGTAGAAAGACAATTCATATGGCAGCTCTGATGGTGAAGGAAATTGAGTTAATTGAACAATTCAGAGATTTGAGCATGGTTTGTGAAACTACTGCAGAGAGTGTAATGTTGGGTATGTTGCAGGTAAATAATGACTTCTTGGATATGATTAGAGAGAATCAGAAGTTGGATGTGAAATTGGTAGATTTGATGCCTGGAGTAGGAAGTGACTCCGATAGTGACTTTAAATTGGATAGTACAGGTGTGTTGAGATTTAGAGGCAGGATTTGTGTACCAGATAAGGAGGAATTAAAAAAGTCAATTTTGCGTGAAGGACACCGTAGTAATCTGAGTATTCATCCTGGAGCTACGAAGATGTATCATGATTTAAAGAAATTATTTTGGTGGTCTGGTATGAAAAGAGACATTGCTCAATTTGTTTATGCCTGTTTGACGTGTCAGAAATCGAAGGTAGAACACCAGAGACCTTCTGGATTTATGCAACCGTTGGAAATTCCGGTTTGGAAATGGGATTGCATTTCTATGGACTTTGTTACAGGATTGCCAAATACGGCGAGAGGTTTTGATGCTATATGGGTGATTGTGGATCGGTTAACGAAGTCTGCACACTTTGTGCCAATTAATATTAGTTTTCCGTTGACGAAGCTGGCGGAGATTTATATTCGGGTAATTGTGAAGTTACATGGTGTTCCGTCCAGTATTGTGTCGGATAGAGATCCGAGGTTTACTTCAGAATTTTGGAAGAGCTTGCAAGAAGCTTTGGGTACTAAGTTGAAATTAAGTTCAGCTTATCATCCACAAACTGATGGTCAATCGGAAAGGACTATTCAGTCGCTTGAGGATTTGTTGAGAGCTTGTGTGTTGGAAAAGGGTGGTGCGTGGGATACTCATTTACCATTGATTGAGTTCACGTACAATAACAGTTACCATTCTAGTATCGGAATGGCACCGTTTGAAGCTTTGTATGGGAGGAGGTGTAGGACTCCTCTGTGTTGGTATGAAACTGGTGAGAATGTGGTGCTTGGACCAGAAATTGTACAACAGACTACTGAGACAATTCAAATGATTCGTGAGAAAATGAAAGTGTCTCAGAGTAGGCAGAAAAGTTATCATGATAATCGGAGGAAAGAGTTGGAATTCTGTGTAGGTGATCACGTATTCCTAAGAGTTAATCCGATGACTGGTGTGGGTCGTGCATTGAAGTCCAAGAAGTTGGATCCTAAGTTTATTGGACCTTATGAAATTCTGCAAAGAATTGGTGCTGTAGCTTATAGGGTGGCGTTGCCACCTGAGTTATCGAACTTACATGATGTGTTTCATGTGTCGCAATTGCGAAAGTATGTTTCTGATCCATCTCATGTTATTCAGAGAGATGATGTTCAGGTTCAGGAAAATCTTACTATTGAGACGATGCCGTTGAGGATCGAGGACCGTAAGATGAAACAGCTCCGAGGGAAAGAGATACCTTTGGTGAAGGTAGTTTGGGGAGGTGCTGCAGGAGGCAGTGTGACCTGGGAGTTGGAAAGCAGGATGCGAGAAGCGTATCCGGAGCTATTTCCATCAGGTAATTTTCGAGGACGAAAATAATTAAAGTGGGGGAGAGTTGTAACACCCATTTTAATTATTTAGTCATTTTATAATTATTTTAAATATTATACGTTGGTGTGTCCTTTGGTGGGGGTGTATTTGGTGATGTTTGGTGGGTGTCCCTAATGTGGGAGGACTATTGGTGATATTTTGGTGTGAAATATAGTAATATAAAAATAATAGTAACATTGGTGGGGTGTTATTATTATTATTATATTTATTATATTTGTTACTATTATTAATATTATTATTATTTTGGTGAAATAATAATATTAGTATTATTATATTATTATTATATTATTTTTATTAATATTATTATTATTATTGGTGTAATAATATTATTATTATTATTATTATAATTATTGTTGGGTGTATCACTATTATTATTATTATGTTGAATATTACTATAATATTATAATAGTATTATATTATATTATATTATTATTATTATTATAATGATTATTATAATTATTATTATTAGAATTATTATTGGGAATATTAGTGGTTGGAATAAGTAAAATAAGAGGTGAAAGGGTTATTGGGAAGTTAGAATGGAAATATGAAAAGTCACGATAGAAACCGTGAGGAAGGAAATATGAAGGGGTAGCAAGGAGATATTAGAAAAGTTGGAATGGAGAGGAAAGGGATTACCATAGGCGTGGGATATTGGTGTGATAATAATAATAGTATTATTATTATTATTATTATTACTATTATTATTATTAGTGTTATTATTATTATTATTATTAAAAGTATTATTATGATTATTGGAGAGATAATAATATTATTATTATTGTTATTATTAATAGTATTATTATTATTAAGATTATTATTATTATTATCATTATTATTATTATTAGAATTATTAATATTATTATTATTATTATTATTATTATTATTAATATGTGGTATTATTAATATTAGTAAGATTATATTAGTATTATTATTATTATTAAGATTATTAATATTATATTATTTTATTAGTTATTATTATTGGGATTAGAATAATTAAAAAGGGAAATAGAATATGAGGGGTTAGGAGAGTTACGATACATTTTAGAAAATTGAGAAAAAAGAGCGATAGAAAGAGAGAAGAGGAAAGAACGAGGAAAGTGAAAAAGAACGAAGGAAAAAGGGAACGAAGAACAGAAGAGGAAGGAGAAGGCCAAGAGACCAATTCTAGGAGGAATTCTATCGATCGACCAATTGTCAAGGTAAGGGGGAAGAAATTTGATTGGGAATGGTTTATACATGTATAGGGTAGAGGGGATTCCTTAACCCCGTAGGAATTTATCGTTATATAAAGTTTTATATTGGCATGCTATGATTATTGTTGAGGTTGGGGGATTGATGAATGATGATGATGCATTTTGGGGTATATATATATATGGTGATGATGTTACTGTAGTATTGATCCATTTTGTTGGATTGTTGATGTTACTGTAGTGTTGATAGTAACTAGGAATATAAAGCTGATGAGATTATGTGTTGTTACCGTAGTGTTGGTAATGACAGTGATTATAGCTTTGGGAAAAGTTATGTGTTGTTTCCCTATAGTGTCGTTAATGACTATGGTTAGGACCTTGGTGAGATTCAGAGTGACTCTGAAGTGTTGGTAATGTACCGTAATGTCGGTTCTAGAGTAGAAATTATAGGATAATTGGTAAGTATAATATCTATTGGCATGTTTGTGATTGTGGATTGATGTTGATGAATTATTGATTTTGGTGTAATATATCTATACATATGCATTGTTGTATGATGATATGATCAGGAGGATCGTGTGCACTTAGCGTGCCAGAATATAATAATTATGCATTGGTGTCTTGCATATCATGGTGTTTTGGTGGGATGAATCATGTCTCAGGAGGAGCGTAAGTGATTCATCCGTACTCCTTTGTGGAGAATGGTGGGGGATAGATCATGTCTCAGGAGGAGCGTAAGTGATCTATCCAGGTTCGATTGAATGAACCAATGAGTCGGTACCGCATGCATGGTGTTGAGTTGCATAATTGCATTATAATATGTTATATTGTAATTTGAACAGTAGGTTCGTTATATGGTGTTGTTGGGGTGAATAATTGATGTGTTGGTGTGTTTTACTGCCTTATTACATGTATTACATTACCATTATATTTTTGATCATGATTTCTCACCCCTTGTTGTTGTTGTGGTCTGTGCTTCTTCGGAAGTACAGATAATCCAGGTGCTTAGCTAGCTTGGATATTGGTGTGACTGTCGAGTCTAGGATGCTCTGATACGTAGCACGGGACTTGGGCATTTTTATTGTTTCATGTTGAACTCCTATTTTTTTCCTGCGAACGTATCAAAATTTTTATTTAATTGTATTATTTAAATATTCCGCTGTATTTGGAGAAAAACCTTTTTTATAAGGAAACGTGATTTTTATGTGATATCCCACTTGGGAAGGAAACTCTGATTTTTATTATGTTATTCATATTTTATTTGTTTTGGGAAGTGGGGTGTTACAATGTAACACCTGAGGTGAAAGAGGACGGTGGTTACATGTAACACCCGTGGGCGAGGGAGTGGTTGTCGGTGTCATGAGGCATGACAATGGGACACTCTTAGCAGCTTCTAGGGGAAAACCGAATTCACATCCGAATGAGAGGGATCCTGAGGCTATGCAGGTATGGGACTGCATGGTTGAATGAATCCTTATAAGGATTAATTGGTACTACCTATACCAACAAGATGCATCTTCTTTTCGGTAGCCCGTTCATAAGAACTCCACAGTTAAGCGTGCTTGACTTGGAGCAATTCTGGGATGGGTGACCTTCTGGGAAGTTTCCTAGAAGGCGTGTGATTGAGGACAAAGCATGCTGAAAAGACCCGTGTTGGTTTGTGGGGTCAGTCGGTAATCCTGAAAGCAATATGGGGCGTTACAAATGGTATCAGAGCCATACCTCTCCCAGTACGATGTGGTTCGGGGACGAACCAAGCGGAAGCTGGTGGGCATGTAACACCTGAGGTGAAAGAGGACAGTGGTTACATGTAACACCCGTGGGCGAGGGAGTGGTTGTCGGTGTCATGAGGCATGACAATGGGACACTCTTAGCAGCTTCTAGGGGAAAACCGAATTCACATCCGAATGAGAGGGATCCTGAGGCTATGCAGGTATGGGACTGCATGGTTGAATGAATCCTTATAAGGATTAATTGGTACTACCTATACCAACAAGATGCATCTTCTTTTCGGTAGCCCGTTCATAAGAACCCCACAGTTAAGCGTGCTTGACTTGGAGCAATTCTGGGATGGGTGACCTTCTGGGAAGTTTCCTGGAAAGCGTGTGATTGAGGACAAAGCATGCTGAAAAGACCCGTGTTGGTTTGTGGGGTCAGTCGGTAATCCTTAAAGCAATATGGGGCGTTACAAATGGTATCAGAGCCATACCTCTCCCAGTACGATGTGGTTCGGGGACGAACCAAGCGGAAGCTGGTGGGCATGTAACACCTGAGGTGAAAGAGGACGGTGGTTACATGTAACACCCGTGGGCGAGGGAGTGGTTGTCGGTGTCATGAGGCATGACAATGGGACACTCTTAGCAGCTTCTAGGGGAAAACCGAATTCACATCCGAATGAGAGGGATCCTGAGGCTATGCAGGTATGGGACTGCATGGTTGAATGAATCCTTATAAGGATTAATTGGTACTACCTATACCAACAAGATGCATCTTCTTTTCGGTAGCCCGTTCATAAGAACTCCACAGTTAAGCGTGCTTGACTTGGAGCAATTCTGGGATGGGTGACCTTCTGGGAAGTTTCCTAGAAGGCGTGTGATTGAGGACAAAGCATGCTGAAAAGACCCGTGTTGGTTTGTGGGGTCAGTCGGTAATCCTGAAAGCAATATGGGGCGTTACAAATGGTATCAGAGCCATACCTCTCCCAGTACGATGTGGTTCGGGGACGAACCAAGCGGAAGCTGGTGGGCATGTAACACCTGAGGTGAAAGAGGACGGTGGTTACATGTAACACCCGTGGGCGAGGGAGTGGTTGTCGGTGTCATGAGGCATGACAATGGGACACTCTTAGCAGCTTCTAGGGGAAAACCGAATTCACATCCGAATGAGAGGGATCCTGAGGCTATGCAGGTATGGGACTGCATGGTTGAATGAATCCTTATAAGGATTAATTGGTACTACCTATACCAACAAGATGCATCTTCTTTTCGGTAGCCCGTTCATAAGAACTCCACAGTTAAGCGTGCTTGACTTGGAGCAATTCTGGGATGGGTGACCTTCTGGGAAGTTTCCTAGAAGGCGTGTGATTGAGGACAAAGCATGCTGAAAAGACCCGTGTTGGTTTGTGGGGTCAGTCGGTAATCCTGAAAGCAATATGGGGCGTTACAGTAGGCATAGGATTGAGAAATCCTAGCGAGCTACCTTTTTCTTTTTTTCCACCTTTTCTCCTTACTTTTCCCATCTTTTGTTCTTTAGCAAGCAATTTTAGCCAAAACACAAATATTTCAAGAGGTTCCTGTAGAGTACTGCAGATGCTTAGGGTGCTAGCACCTTCCCTTAGTATAACCAACCCCCATACCTTTCATCTCTATTTGCTTAGATTTAGGCCTTGCTTGTTGCTTTGCATGTTTACTTAAGGTTTTTGTTCGATCTTTTCTCCCTTCCCTTGGAAAAATAAAAGTTCGGTGGTGATATCATTATTTTTGCGAGTCAAGCTAATCCAATAGCTTTGGTCTCCGATTTTCACCACGACACTGGGTGGCGGTGAAATGGTGATGTAACCGGTTAACCATTTTGGGTTAACTAGTTACCAACATGAAAGGTAAGCTGGTTATTTTGGTGTCACGCATATGTAACCAATTAACCATTTTGGTTTAACCGGTTAGCAACACGAAAGTTTGGCTTTTAAGGTTATTTTGGATGAACATGTGTCATGTGTATGTGTATGTATGTTAGGTTGTGGCTTTGGTGTATGGGTTTTAATTATGTATTGCATGGTTTGGTTTTGCAGGGCTGGCATAGATACATGGTGGTACAAAACATAGGTGATGAAGGTACACTTTGGCATACATGGAAGCTTGGCAACCTAAAGTTTAATTATGATATGAAGGCAATTTTGTGAAATAAAGGGGACAATATGGCCATGGATGAAGGTTGGAGTAGGAAGTAGGTCCTAGGGTTTAGGATGTGTAGTTGACTTTGGTCAAAACTGAGATTTTTGGGTAATGAAATGGATGCTTTTGAAATGGAAAACTCTGGCTTCTTAAACGTAAATGTAGCTTATATCTTAACATATAATTTCCCTCCAAGATTTGAATTTTGAAATGTTTAAACTTGCACTTGAATAGGAACTTGAATCCATCTTGATTTATTTGTCTTGAATCCACATTGCAAAGCCCTTAATCAAATGATAAAACAAACAAAACTAGCCATATAGAGATTCTACAAAGAATGGTCAAAAGAAAGTCAACCCTTAAGTTTACCTTTCTTTGATCCAAACCAAACTTGATAATGGCTTCAAAAGATCAAAATCATGATGCAATCCATAGTGGCCAAAGACCAACAACCAAGACTAGGTCTCACAAGATCCAAACCCCAAGAGATGCATCTCCTAAGCCAACTGCTTTGCCAAGATTCGATATGTCTCCAGAGAAACCCTAGCTCAGTGTCAGGCATAAATACCAAGGACTTTTGAATCAATGCTGCTTGTAGTGGTATATGAATAACATTAATGAATATGACATGAGTATGCAAATGAATTAAGGATCAAGAGCCAGATGAAAAATGAAAAGGAGTATGGTAAATTTTGGGGTATGACAGCTGCCTCTATTTATTCATCTTGGACCTGAATGTATGAATGGTGATGGTTTTTAGGCATTCAAGGTAGAAGAGGACTAAATACAAGAATATCTAAAAAAAATCAATTGAGAATGTAGTGGATTTAATGTAAGAAGGATACGTGCATTATTTGGAATTTGTTTATTGGGATATGGAATGGTAGGATAGGCCTTTTTATAGGGTCATCTTTTGGGGATTGACTGAAATATCTGTTGGGAAAATAGACCAATCACAAGAGAAAATGCTTGTTATGCATGATGTATGCAATGTGTAATTGATTTTTATGATGCATGAAGTTATGTACGTTATGCAACAATGTGGACTATTTTTGTGGGAGATATGGATGGCATCTACAAGGGTGAGACACTTTTGGAGATTTCAAAACCTGATTTTTTCTAAGAGGGAGAATGACTTGTGATATGACTAGACAGTCATTGAGATGCTTTCGTGTATTAAACATTCACTATAGACTACCAATCCTCTTTTGGAATCCATGTTAAAAGTCAACTGGGAAAACAAAGCACCCACTATTCGCATTAAACACCTGGATGAACCAGCTTATTGTCTAGCGACTGAGGTAGAATCTGATGATAAACCTTGGTTCTATGACATCAAAAGGTATATGGAAAAACAAGAGTATCTCGAGAATATGTCCATCACTGATAAGAAGGCTCTGAGAAGGCTCACTGCCAAGTTCTTCTTGAATGGGGACGTGATGTACAAAAGGAATTATGATTGTGTCTTGCTCAAATGCGTGGATAGACACAATCATAAAATCTATCCATGAAGATTGTGAAGGAATCCATGCTAAAAGACATGCCATGATAAAAAGCTCCTTCGAGCTGGATACTACTGGATAAAGATGGAGGTTGACTGTCATAATTACATTTAAAGGTGTCACAAGTGACAGATCTATGCTGATAAGATTCACATACCATCAACTCCATTGAACATCTTGATTTATCCTTGGCCATTTTCTATGTGGGGTATTGATATGATAGGAATGATAGATCTGAAAGCTTCTAACTATCATCATTTTATTCTAGTCGATATCAATTGCTTCACAATGTAGGTCGAAGCTGCTTCATATGCTAATGTCATACAACAAGTGGTTGCAAGGTTTATATAGAAAGAAATAATCTGTCACTGCCGAGTGCATAGCAAGATTGTTACTGACAACACTAGTAACCTGAACAAAATAATGATGATAGAATTGTGTCAAGAATTCAAGATCGAGCATCACAACTCTTCACAATACCAGCCCAAGATGAATGGCTCTATAGAAGCAGCAAACAAAAATATCAAAAAAAATTGTCTAGAAAATGGTTAAGACTTATAAGGATTGGCATGAAATGCTTCCCTTAGCTTTGAATAGCTACAGAACTTCAGTTCATACTTCTACTAGGGAAACTCCATTCTCACTCGTGTATGGTATGGAAGTTGTCTTACCAATTGAGGTTGAAATTCCTTTATTAAGGGTTATCATGGAAGCCGAACTTGAAGAAGCCGAATGGGTTCAATCTAGACATGATCAGCTGAATCTCTTTAAAGTAAAGCGCTTGATAAATCTCTGCCATGGTCAGCTATATCAGAGGCGTCTCAAGAGATATTTTAATAATGAGGTCCCCCTTCACATGTTCCATGAAGGTGACCTCATGCTCAATAAATATTCTCTAATACACTCGGATCTACAAGGCAAATGGACTCCCAATTCTGAAAGACCCAATTCTGCTAAGAAACTTTAAATGTAATTATAATAGTCAACCTCCATCTTTATCCAGTAGTATCCAGCTCGAAGGAGCTTTTTATCATGGCATGTCTTTTAGCATGGATTCCCTCACAATCTTCACGGATAGATTTTATGATTGTGTCTGCTTTGTGTCTATCCATGCATTTGAGCAAGACACAGTCATAATTCCTTTTGTACATCACGTCCCCATTCAAGAAGAACTTGGAAGTGAGCTTTCTCAGAGCCTTCTTATCAGTGATGGACATATTCTCGGGATACTCTTGTTTTTCCATATACCTTTTGTTGTCATAGAACCAAGGTTTATCATCAGATTCTACCTTAGTCGCTAGACAATAAGCTGGTTCATCCAGGTATTTAATGCGAATAGTGGGTGCTTTGTTTGCCCAGTTGACTTTTAACATGGATTCTAAGGTAGCTAAAGTGTCTCCAGTTGGTTCTCTTCCCTAGGGATATGATGAAAATTAATTTCATCAAAGTAGGGAATCAACTTGAAGACATGATTCTTGTGTGGAATCAACTTGTTATCATGAGTTTCCTAATCTCCTTTGATCTAACTAATTACCGGAGTTGAATCTCCGTATACCTCGAGGATTTTGATTCTATGATCAATGGCTTCTTCAATTCCGAAGATACATGCTTCATATTTTTCCAGATTGTTCGTGCAGTCGAAACATAATCTTGAGGTGAAAGGAAGATGAAAGCCAGTTGGAGAGTTAATAATTTCCCCAATCACATGACCTTGAGCATTTGAAGCACCGTCGAACATGAACGTCCATCGCAATCTTGGTTTGTGTCCTTCATTAGGGCCTAGAATATCATAATCTCTAATAAACAAGATGTCCTCATCTGGAAAGTCAAACCTCATTGGTTGATAACCCTCTACATGTTAATGATCAAGATAGTCATATACCACACTCCCTTTAATAGCTTTTTGGGTAACATATTAGATGTTGTACTCAGTTAGTAGCATTTGCCATTGTGCAATTATTCTAGTGACAGGAGGTTTCTCGAATATGTACTTTATTGGATCTATTTTGGATATCAACAAAGTCGTGTGATACACCATGTATTATCTTAGGCGTCGAGCAGCCCAAGCTAGAGCACAACAAGTCTTTTCTAAGAGTTAGTATTTGGTCTCACACTTAGTGAACTTCTTGCTCAGATAGTAAATACCATGTTCCTTCTTCATGTGTCATCATGTTGACTAAGTACACAACCCATTAATTCATCCAACATAGTGAGATACATGATTAGTGGCCTACCTGGAACTAATGGTATTAAGATCAATGGTTCTTATAAGTATTTATTTATTTTTTCAAATGCCCTTTGTCGATCATCATTCCACACGATCGTTTGATTCTTTCTTAACAACTTGGTTCACAAGTAGCCGTCAGATGGGAAATGAATCTTGAGATGTAATTAAGTCTTCCCAGGAAGCCTCAGACTTTCTTTTCTGTTTTGACAGGTGGCATGTCTTGAATTGCTCGAACTTTTTCGGGATCAACTTTAATGCCTTTCTGACTAACAATGAAACCTAAAAGTTTACCAGATCTGACCCCAAAGGTACACTATGTAGGATTCAACCACAACTTAAACTTTCGGTGTCTGGAAAGTAACTTCCTTAGATGGTATAAGTACTTGTCTTTAGTCTTGGATTTGGAGATCATATCATCCACGTAAACCTCAATCTCTTTATGGAGCATATCGTGAAAGAGGGTTACCATGGCTCACTGATATGCTGCCCCTGTGTTCTCCAAACCAAACGACATGACTTTGTAGCAGTAAGTTCCCCAATGCATGATAAAAGTAGTCTTTTCCATATCATCTAGAGATGTTTTTATCTAATCATTCCTAGAGAACCCATCCATGAATGAGAAGACAGAGAACTGAGCACTATTGTCAACCAAGACGTCAATATGAGGAAAAGGAAAGTCATCCTTTGGGATCTCTTTATTGAGGTCTCTATAGTCTATGCACATTCTGAAATTACCATCTTTCTTCGATACTAGGACAATGTTGGTAACCCATTAAGGATATTCATAAATGGCTAAGAAGCCAGTATCTAATTGTTTATTAACCTCTTCTCTAATTTTCAGTGCCATGTCAGGTTGTTGCACCCCAAAATTTGCCCTCACAATACAAGACTTTGTGTTCCAAGAAGGTTCACAAGGTTCACAAGTTCACAATTGGTCAGAAGAGTTGACAATTCCCTCAGACAATGCACCTCCTTGCTATTGAAACCACTATTGTTCAATCTGTTTATTTTGCAGGAATTACATTAACAGTAAAAAGGGCGAAATGGTCATTTATGCACTATGGTTTCCGTTTCTGAGTTCCGTGTTTTTGTCTAAAATGGATTTGAATTTTCATGGCTGATTGCGGTTTATGAGTGCTGTTCAATTACGATTTTCTGGGCCGGATTGATTTATGGTTTGGTATTTTATCAATGACTAATTGGATTTTCTTCTCCGCGGGTTTAGAGTCTATCTGGATTTGGGATTTATTTGTACAAGTCTGATTGGTGAAGTTAATTCATTTGTGAAAGTTTAATTGATTAATTTCTAGTCATTTGAATTTAATCTGAGGCGCCCATTCATTTAATTGGATTTGTTTAAGAAATTCATTTGGTTTCGGGTGAAACATTTGAAAAGAATATTCGGAAAGTAATATAAAAAAATATTGAATTTATTCATAATATCTTTATTATTATTTAAAGTTACAAGGAGGAAATAATTTGAAAAGAAGAAATATTTATTGAATTTTATTCATGAATATTTTCTTACAAGGTACAAAAATAAGATCAAATTACACTAAAAAGTCCTAATCTTTCTAAGTCCTTCATGCTAGATTTTTCAACCGACTTCATGGTGAATTTTCTTCTGGTACCTGCAAAACCGACACAAGCAGAGCAAAAACAGAATATCAAATTTAAAAGAAGTTTTTTTGATCGGTTGACACCCTCAGAGTAAAGTTCATCACCGGGTGTCGGGAGGGCACGACTAATGCCGAAACCAAACTCCCATTCCAATCTCCGACCTCGGCTACCAACCGGCAGCATCCGTTCTTATTTTTGGGATAGCCGAGAAAGAGAGATAAAAGAAGTTTTTGGCCGAGAAAAAGATTTTGCCGAAAAAGTGATTATCTGCCGAAATTGGATTTGTAAAGCCAAACTGATTGTAATCGGGATATGTTTCATCAAGTAAATATTGGATATCCGAGTTTCAGATCCAGATGCCGATAGATCCGAACCGGTTCCGAAAAGTCCAACACCTGAAATTTCCAAAACAGATTGATATCAGAATGAATCCATATCAGCAAGTGAAATACAAACCAAAAACCGATATCGAAGTGAAATCTGTAATCAAACCAATCCAAACATAAGTCACAACAAAACAGGAACTGATATCGAAGTGAAATCCGGAGGCAAACCAGTCCGAAAATGAATCACAACTGACATCAAAAAATGAAAACAGATTCAAAATATCAATATCGACAAAATCAATGAACCCTATCAGAAAATATCAGATCCAGAAACAATATCTAATATTCAAATCCAAACTGCATTTGAACCAGATATCCAACTATATCCAAAACTCAGGTGAATCCAAAACGAATCCAATCAATATCAAGGGATTCCAATCCACATCTGCAAAGGAAAACAATCCAAATCAATCCAACTTATCCAGATAAAATCCGTATCTCAATCAAAACCATATCAGATAAAATCAACAGATCCAAATCTGGACCAAATCGATCCAATATCAGAAACAGAATCCAATCATATCAGCAAATCAAATCATCATAAAAAAATAATAACGTACAAACATAGATCCAAAGCCCACAAAATCCATTCAAGAAGAATATAAAAGGGAACCATAGCACCTGATCAAACCCTAGAGGGAGCGGCAGAGAACACCAAAAGCGGCGAAGAGGACGAATCGCGAAACCCTAAACGATCGTGAATCTGAACGAAGGAGAGTTGAGAAGCGAAGACCGCCTTCGTCTTTCGACGGGCAATCACCTTCTAGCCTCAGACAAGGAGTCATCATCGGCTGATCGAATCACTTTGAAGCACACCAAAAATCTTCATCGCTCAAACGTAAGCTGTCATGAAAAATACGTTTCTTTGCTAATTGTGTTGAATGTTTGTTTCAGATGAAAGGGAAGAAGGAACTCGACCGCAAATGATCAAGAATTCATGGTGAAACGCAACGAGAATGGGGCGGAAAGATGAAGAAGATCGAAGGAACGAAACGACACCACTAGTTGAAAAAGGGCCTTTGAAACCCTAAGAGAATTTTTGGTGTTGCCTGTGTATGTGGTTTGGGTCGGACAAATACAACCACCGGCCCAACTTGTTTTTTCATTTTTTTTTAAATTTTCAGATATTATATGATGTTTCAAGTTAAAATTAATTTGTTTTTTTTTAAAAATATAAATCATAACCTCTTTTTTAAATAAAAATAAGAAAACCTTTTTAAAAATAAACCTTTTCTTTCTTTTCTTTTTAAGATAAAAAAATTAAACTTTTTATAAAATTAAATCTCCTTTTAAAACTAGCATTTAATTTCTTTTTTTAAATTTACACTAAAATTCCTTTTTCAAAATTAGTTAAATTAAACTTCTCTTTTTACATTTTGTATTTCCTTTTAATATTAATTGTTTTTCAGTATTTGCCATATTTTAGTTTAACCTTTCACTAACGTTTTTCAGTTTTTCTTCGCAGATTAGAGTCCAATTCATTATTATATATGTATCTGTTTCCTGGTTGTAATTGTGCGAGACAATTGTCGCATTATCTTTTTTTTTTCTTCAGTACTTTACATTTCATAACTGTACATTTATTCATTTACCACCGCATTTTACAATTATCATTGACTCTGCCATCCTCCGAAGGAATTAGGTCTAGCCGCTTGACCGCCGTGTCAATAGTCCTCAACTTCAAACTCTTACGACCTTACAAACCCTAATTTTTCACAAATGCCTCGCCGCAGGCGCAATTACCAATTTTACCCCTAGCATTAGGTCAAAGAGCCGCCGCGCTCATTTTAGGGTTTCCCGCCGTGGAATCCCTAATTTAACCCTAATTACAACTTAACATTTCAACGTAGAAATTTGGAGTTCCTACACTCCGCGTAAGCGTGTCCTTAAGGCGCGTTTATTCCCCTTGAGACCTTGACCACAGTCAAGAAGTTTCTAACCTCCCTATTGAGGGGAACTACGATTACTCTGATTCCACTCCCGTAAGGATACGTAGGCACAAGATGCGATGTCTTGCCGAGTAAACTTAGAATTAACCCCCTTTATTATTTATTATTGCTTATTTATATTTTATTTATCTTTGCTGTTGCGGTGGAAATAGGATCACAAACTATTAATGAGTTTGAATCGCAATTCAATTCACAACCGCTCTTTGATTTATCCGAAGGAAAAGGTCAAAAGAGGGAAAAACCTATTTTGCATCGTAAACACAATGCGGGGAAAGATCTAGGGTTCGGGGGTTGGTTAAATTTAGGGAAGGTATTAGCACCCTAAACTTCTGTAGTATTCTACAGGAACCTTTTGTTCAAATGTTTACTATTTGCTTTATTTATTTGCTTAAGGTATATGTACAAAGGATTACAAGTGAGAAAAAAGACCTAGGGGTTAATTCTAAGTTTACTCGGCAAGACATCGCATCTTGTGCCTACGTATCCTTACGGGAGTGGAATCAGAGTAATCGTAGTTCCCCTCAATAGGGAGGTTAGAAACTTCTTGACTGTGGCCAAGGTCTCAAGGGGAATAAACATGTCTTAAGGGCACGCTTACGCGGAGTGTAGAAACTCCAAATCTCTACGTTGAATTGTTAAGTTGTAATTAGGGTTAAATTAGGTTAGGGATTCCGCGGCGGGAAACCCTAGAATGAGCGCGGCGGCTCTTTGACCTAATGCTAGGGGTAAAGTTATAATCTTGCCCACGGCGAGGCGCTTGTGGAAAATTTAGGGTTTGCAAGGTGAAAGGGTTTGAAGTTGAGGACTATTGGCGCGGCGACCAAAAGCTAGACCTAATTCCTTCGGAGGTGCGTGCAATGTGACAAAATATTAGTGATGACCATGTGAGAAATCATACATCAGCAGAAATTTAAACGCGGAAACGTAAATGCGATTGTTAAGATTCGCAAGGTTACAGAGGAGGAACAGTTACAACAATATGATACAATTCAATTTTAAGAACGCGAACATAAAGAAACAACATGGTAAGCTGCACAGTGAACGAACTAGGTTAGTAAACACAATTATGAACACAGAAGCATGAAAGCTATGGGACATTTTTTATTTTATGAGAAGTTTAATATGAATCTAAGCTTAATTTTTTTTACTTGATAATGAATAAATAAATAAAAAAGAAGATCTTAATCTTTAAAAAATATTTTCTCTTGGTCTTTAAAAAATATATTGACTCTAATTATTAAAAAATGTTTTAATTTTAATATTTTAAAGTGTTTTAATTTTAATGTTTTTAAAAAAAAAAGTTTTTGATTTTTAATACTTACAAAAGTATTTTTTGATTTTTAATATTTAAAAAAAATTTCAATTTTACTATAAAAAACAACCTAATATATTTTTTTTTACAATTTGATAATTTAATTAAAAAGAAAAGGAAAATAAAAAAGTAAAAGGGTTGGGCCGGTCATTACCTCCGGACCCAACCCGGTCGAGGTGATTGTAAACACAAAGTTACTTAGGGTTTCAGAACCCTTTGGTTCTTCGCAGCGCCGCTTACACTTCATTCTTCTTCTCTCTCGCCGCGATTCCCTCTGATCTTCCTTATTCCTGAAACAAGACATGAAATCTGTGATGAAAAACATCCCATGGCTTACATTTAAAGCGAAAACGGCCGATGATGAAGAGATTCTGAGGCTGAGGCGATTGATTGCTCGTCGTTTTGGTTAAACGGCGCCGGCGGTCCTTCGTGTGATGACTTTGGTGGAAAACTTCTTCTTCTTCTGACGTCGCGGTCGTTAGGGTTTCTCGTTCGGTGATTTTTCTTGGCCCTTTTCCCCTTTTTCTACGAGGTGATGTTGTCCTTTTATAATCTCTTCTTTTGGGCTTTTGTTGGGTTTTTGAGATATGATTCTGATTGAAATTGATTTGATTGGATTTCTGTTATCTTTTCTGGTGGGATTCGAAACTGAGATTGGATTTGATATCGATTCTGGTGTTATTTTGCAGATGTGGATTTTGTTATATTGTGATTCTGATTTGATTTCTGTTATCTTTTCTGGTAGGATTTGGATCCATTGACCTCAACCGAATTTTGTTTCGATCCTCTTTTCAGATACAGATATCCAGTCTTTGTGTTTCGATTAATTTGTTTTGGAGCCATCAAAACTTGCTCTAGATTTGGGCACTTGCTGTGAGCTGACATGAACTGATTTTATTTTCTTCGACTTCCTGAGTTGAAGCTGATAGTGAATTGGCCATGATGGATGACAACTGAGCCTTACTTTTTGTGACCTTCATTTACGGTTGGGATCAACATGACTGCTCTTCCCTGTTTGACTTGCTTCGAGTTTTCCCAATCAGTTCCACGCTGTTTATGATTTTCCTTGCCTATTTTTGCTTTTTCGAACATGAAGCCTGATTTTTCTGTGATGTTTATGAATTCGGGTAGTGCAGTTTGGTTTTAGTGTCCAGCTTTATCTTCTGATATGGATTTCGATCTAATGCTGCTACTGATATCCAGTTGTGGACTTTTGTGATTCGCCTGTTGATCTGTTCTGATAAATCTGATATAATCCATTTTGACTTGTGATGAGTTTCGCGTTATTTGGGAAGTACACTGATTTTCTCTTCTATGCTTTCAGGTGCAAATAAATTCGGAGGCTGCCGGTCTCGTGCCATTGGCGAGAAAGGACATAACGGCGATGACGACTTAATAGTCTGAGCCACATTGGGTTGTCGGATGTAGTTACCTTGCGAATTATATTGAATTGTTCGAAACAGTTGCCTTATTTCGATCTTCGATGCTTGGTAGGGAGTTTGATAATGGCCATGGCCATAGTCCTCCTGGCCGCTCGAGTCTCGTGCCCTATGATGAGTTGAGCTGAGGGCCGAAGTTAAAATTTCACTCTCCTTTAGACTATCAGTCCTGTAGTTCATAAAATGCCTTGATTTTCTATTTCCCCAAAACATCATGCCAATGCCTGATTTACCAGTTTTACGCACGCAGAGACAAAGACTTGCTGCTGGCGGATGATTGCATCCTTCATCATAAATGCAAGTCAGGAAGACATGCTCAAAGCCGTGTCGATAGCAGTTGGAGCTGCATCTTTGTGAGTTGCCACTTGGTCACATCTCTCAAGTTTACTCGCCTGGTGTATCATACAATTGCAGGGTGTTGCCGAATTTGAAAAAGTGTAACATTTTTGCTTCGCTAATTTGACCTGTTATGCCTGTTATTGTTGTTGACTAATCTTGGCTATTTATGGTTTATGCCCAATGTAGGTTGTACGCTGTAGTTGTGGCCTATGCAGTTGGCAGGGGTCTGCATTCATACATTCACTTTACGCACTGATCATTGGGAAAGTCTGCTCCAAAAGCTGCAGATTTCCAGCGTTGGATAGCATTCCATTGATGGGAGTTTTCATGTTTCCTTCCATACTGGTGTTGGGCTGATTGGGGAATAGACCCGTTTGTCTGATGCGCTTTGGATGCTGGCTGTTGCCAATTTGTGCGTAAGGCATCGTGCCCGCTCACTAACTTTCTTAGTGCAGAACATGGTTATCAGTTGGGTGTGCAATGCACATATGTCTTGCTGTATAGGATCCTTGCATTCTTTAATGCAGGCCTGATAAGCTACCTGCTGTCATGAAACTGTTGTTGCTGATACTGCGACATTTCTTGCTTGCAAATACTGGCTTGCAGATATGTAGCTTATGTGCTGATACTGCTTGCGAATAATGATGCTGTTTGCTAACTGTTATTGTGTTAGTGATGATGTTATGCTTGTAGGTGATGGAGAAATGGTTCAGATTTTAGTTCAGTTTGGTTATCAATTTGGAGAATTTACTTGATGAGATGATCCAAAGTCGCGCGAACCCTCTTTCGGCCCAAAACCTCTTTTATCTCTTTCTCTCTCGGTCACCTCTTAAGATAAGAACGAAACTTCATGATCTGATGCCAATGGCATGGACCGGTAACGGGAGTAGGATGCGGCTTCGGTTGTGCCCTCCCGACACTCGATGATGACAATTGTTCTGAGAGTGTCGAATAACCTCTAACACTTTCCTTTTTCTTCTGTTTTGTTTTCTTTGGCTCTTTTCAGGTAATCGGAGCTTCATGACGGACTCAAAGGAGGAAGATTATGAAGAACACTTAGAAGCTTAGGACTTAGAACTTTTTAGAATAGATAGCCAATGTAATGAATCTTTTTGTAAACCAGTGGGTATAAAGTTCAAAATTATTTATCCATTTCTATTGTAAACTAAATATTTATGAAATAAAGTTCAAAAATATTTATTCACTTCTTATTTGTAAATAATAATTCGAAAATTATTTAAATTCACTCCTTAGATGTAAATTGCAAATACTTATGAATAAAGCTTCAAAAATATTTAAACTCACCTCTTAGTTGTAAATTATAAATATTCACGAATGATATTCACAAATATCTAAACTCATTTCCCTTTTTGTATTGGACAATATCATGAATGAGATCCACTCTCTTTATATTAATTGACTGCTTACCGTAACCGGATTAAATCTGACCAAAACTCAAACTGAGTCCCTGCTCTCCAAATAACCTTAGCAGTATCTGCTTCCTCTCAGGAATACTGTCCCACTTGTCTCAAAATTACAGACTCCACGTAAAATGACCAAAATGCCCCTGTGGTAATTCCTGAAATAAAACGCACTCATATGATTGGTTAGTGATTAATGGATGCAAAATGAAATGCTATGTGAAATGAACTGACTAAATGTAAGGGTAAAATTTGGGGTATTACAGTTGCCCCTATTTAAATAGCTACACCGGATGATTTGAGTGACGGAGACTCGAGGAATCATGGTGGAGGGATTTAAATATGGATAACCAAAAATTTTGCCCTTATATGTGGCGATATGCAATGCTATAGTCAAAACGAGAACAGACTAATGCAGACCATGCCATGAATATGATATGATGCGTATGCTGGGATGATGAATGCGAAAATGCTGACGAATACGACGACACAGGGTCAGACGCTACGAGAAGAACATACTGGAGAAAATGACACGCTGGGCCACAGCACAACACCGGGGAATTCTAAAATGATGGTCAACTGGTGCGGATACGACCAATTGTCATTTTTAGAACTGGAACGAGATCCTCAAATGGAGATGGTACCTATGAGGCGGCCTCCACTGGGGAATCTTAAAAGTGAAACTGGATCATGTACGACTGCAAGATCGATCACAGAATGCTGGAGCATTGAGCAAAGAATAACATCCAAGCTTCTATAAACTATCCTTCGTGATGGGATCGAATGGACTTTTCAGAAATCCATATCAGATATACAGGGTAAAAACCGGCTGTATGCCAAAATAAATGGGCTTTGATGGGAAATGCCCTGATAAGCTTCTCGAGGGAGAACTGTCACTTATCGTTGGAAGGGACTTACATGCCAAAATGGATAAGCACTCAAATAAAGAGGCTGCTGCTTATCTGATAAATAAATCTTCTCGCATTTTAAGGTCGGCGCCTGGAATACGATTCTGATTCTTCTCTTACCGAGGGATAAGTAATCTTCTTCATGTTTCAAGATCGTGCTCTCCTGAACATAAAAAAGGAGAAACTGAACTTCCTCATACTTCAGAATCGTGCTCTCCTGAACATGATTTGGCTCTTTCTTGTGAATGAAATTTTTCATAGTTCAGAATCGTGCTCTCCTGAATATGATTCGGGTAAATGAAAATCTCCATATTTCAGAATCGTGCTCTCCTGAATATGAAAAGGCTCTTTCTTGTAAATGAAGTTTTTCATAATTCAGAATCGTGCTCTCCTGAATATGAAACTGGATGACTGAAATTTTCTCATTTTTCAGAATCGTGCTCTCCTGAAAAACGGCCAACTGAACTTCCTCATAACTCAGAATCGTGCTCTCCTGAATATGATTCCGCTCCTTCTTTTACTAAAGGATAAATGAACTTCTTCATAACTTCAGAATCGTGCTCTCCTGAATATGAAACTGCTCAAACCTCCCCGTAACTCAAGATCGTGCTCTCCTGAATACGATTTGGTTCAAACCTCAAGACGGCAGGTAAATGGAAGCCCAACTGCTCCATGGAGATGGCCATTTGCTGCGAGTCATAACGAGGATATGATCGACTTCTTAGGTGAGAAATGTCGTATGTTGATGCTGTAAAATGTAAAGTGTAAAAGGCTGTAACATGTAGGATTGTAAAGTGTTGTACCGATGTTTTTCCAGGCGTGAACTGGCGTGTATCTGTAAAGGATTGTAGTTGATTTTCTTGAAAGATAGTGCAAAATAAATGCACGTCCGAGTACAGTGATAACCTTCTCAAGCGAGATAGTCGCGTATCCGTTATGGTATGGTGAAGATCTTTAGATGGTGCAAAATAAATGCACGTCCGGTTGGGCTTGACGACCGACAAGACTGAGATTCAATCTAGGACCGAGCTAGAAAGAAGACTGGTAATCAAGACTCCATCGAGGGAAACGATCTCGGAGGGTAAATATCTTATCCTGGTGAGGAAAGATAGCTGGAGTAACCGTCATCCACGAGGATCGAGCTCTGTGGGGAAACTGGAAACAAGTAAGTATTTTATGCTTAGGGCTGACGATCTATTTGGAGAGAATGGACGAACCCAGTTACTCGGCGGTAACGACCAAGGATAGAGACGCAATGAACCTGTGAATGCTAACGCATATGTGAATGTATGTTAATGTCTATGTATGTAGTCAAATATGCAAGATGTTATGAAATGAGTATGTAATGAGTATGTGAAATGAATATATGACATAGGCACGTGATGCTTATGCCCCTGCGTATGCTGACGAAACAGACTAGAGACGGGACGAGAGATGAAATAAACATCTCGACGGAAATACCCTGCGTTCTCTGCAACCAATACGTCAATCATGGGCAAGAAAGATCAATGGTAGAACCATGTCTGGTTTTAAAGTTCTGAATTCTCTGGGGAGAAGATAATCTGCTCGGGCGTACAGTATCACGTCTTCACATGGGGAGAAGAAAACCTGAGGGACACTTTTAAGTTACCCCAAGAAGAAGTTGTCAGCTTATAGTCTCTCTGGGGACTATCACTGGGCAATGGTTTGAAAGTGTTTCTGCAATAATGATATTTCCGGGGAATGAAGAGATCCTGTCGGAATTTCCACTAGTCAAAGTAATTTATTACATTTCAAATTTGTTTTGTTTTTTGAAAAACAGTTTTGAAAAATCTACAATGCACCTTTCATTTTCAAACTTTAAGAATAAACGCATTTTGCATAACAATAGAAAGTAAAGAGCAATGCACCAAGGAAATGTAAGTAACGAGATGGTATCTTTTATTAAAGGGTGGCTGCTTGCTGAAGGCACAGCTCCACAAATGATTACATTTTGAAATTGGCAACATGGGAAAAAGGTTACATTGAATCCAATAATACCTACTGACACTAATAACTAAGACTAATCCAGAATCCTGCTTTGGGCAAGGATGAAAGAACTGAAACATGGCTCTCATGCGGAAAGTGTGTTTGAGATAATCAGTGTCTTCTGATGCAATGAAATGCCTTTGTCCCTAACTTTTGCCTGGACCGCCCTTTCGGGTTTTCAATCCACCGGGACGCTCTTTTTTGCCTAAGTCGCCCTTTCGGGTTTTCAACTTAGCGAGCTTTTTATTATTATTATTATTTTTTTTTCAACCCTTACTTTTGCCTAAGTCGCCTTTTGCAGGTTTTCGACTTAGCGGGTTTTTAGGCATAATATTTTCGGACTGCATCAGAATTCACGGGATGTGCTAGTTCTTCACCGTCCATTGTCGTAAGTATTAGAGACCCTCCGGAGAAGACAGTCTTTACAACGAATGGGCCTTCATAATTGGGCATCCACTTTCCGCGCATATCTTTGTGTACTGGCAAGATCCTTTTAAGTACGAGCTCTCCTTGACGGAACTCACGGATACGAATCTTCTTATCAAACGCTCTTTTCATCCGTTTCTGATATAATTGCCCATGGCACATGGCTGTCAAACGCTTCTCGTCAATGAGATTCAACTGATCCAATCTGTCTTGAACCCACTCAGCTTCCTCAAGTTCAGCCTCCATTAACACTCTTAGCGAAGGTATCTCTACTTCGACGGGGAGCACGGCGTCCATTCCATACACCAATGAGAAAGGTGTTGCCCCTGTCGAAGTTCTTACTGATGTTCTGTATCCATGCAAAGCAAACGGTAACATCTCATGCCAATCTTTGTAAGTCACAACCATCTTTTGCAGGATCTTCTTGATATTCTTATTCGCAGCTTCAACGGCCCTATTCATCTTAGGACGGTACGGAGAAGAATTGTGGTGAGTGATCTTGAAGTTATCACACAACTCTTTCATAGTCTTATTATTCATATTGGTGCCATTGTCAGTTATTATCCGGCTTGGGACTCCATAACGGCAGATGATTTCTTTCCTGATGAATCGGGTAACCACTTGCTTGGTCACGTTAGTGTAGGAGGCAGCCTCTACCCATTTGGTGAAATAATCAATGGCAACAAGGATAAAACGATGTCCATTAGAAGCTTTCGGCTCGATTGCCCCAATCATGTCAATGCCCCACATAGAGAACGGCCATGGTGAAGACAAAACATTCAACGGTGACGGAGGTACATGCATCTTATCAGCATAAATTTGGCACTTATGGCATTTTCTAGCGTATTGGATGCAGTCAGCTTCCATGGTTAACCAATAATACCCAGCCCTTAACATCTTCTTGGACATAGCATAACCATTGGCATGGGTTCCAAAGGTCCCCTCATGAATTTCCTGCAGTAACATGTCCGCTTCCTGTTTATCAACACATCTGAGCAGGACCATGTCGTGATTTCTCTTGTACAACACACCATTACTGATAAAGAATTTGGACGCCAATCTTCTCAATGTCTTTTTGTCCAGCCCATTAGCACCATCGGGATACTCCTGCTTGACGAGATAGTTCTTGATATCGTGAAACCAAGGCTTTTCATCCACCTCAACTTCTTCGACCAACTGACAATAAGCGGGCTCAACCTTGCGCTCAATATGGATAAGAGGTGCTTCATTAACGAACTTAACTTTCCACATGGATGCTAACATGGCTAAAGCATCGGCTACGTGATTCTCGGATCTAGGAACATGCTCGAACTCTATCTCGTCAAAATACTTGATCAGCTCAATAATGTAGTCCTTATAAGGGATCAGCTTCTCATTCTTCGTTTCCCATTTGCCCTGTACTTGGTAAATAACCAAGGCTGAGTCACCACTTACTTTAAGAAGTTTGATTCGGAGGTGAATTGCCGCTTCGAGGCCAAGAATACATGCTTCATATTCTGCGACGTTATTGGTACACTCAAAGTCCAACCTTGCTGTAAATGGAGTGAATCCACCCTTTGGGTTCATCAAAACGGCGCCTATACCATGCCCATTGAAATTTGAGGAACCATCAAACATCATCTTCCACCAAAGACCTGGTTCTGGACCTTCGCTCGGATCTGGCTCTTCACAATCTCTTTTAATCAACAAAATATCCTCATCAGGAAAATCGAGCTTAAGAGGTTCATAGTCTTCAACTGGCTGGTCTGCAAGGTAATCAGCTAAGATACTACCCTTAATCGCCTTCTGGGGTACATACTGGATGTCATATTCGGATAACAACATGTGCCAACGGGCTAGCCTCCCGGTTTGAGCAGGTTTTTCAAAAATATACTTGATCGGATCCATTTTAGAAATCAATAACGTGGTATGACAGACCATATACTGCCGAAGGCGCTTAGCGGCCCATGCCAATGCACAACAAGTTTTCTCTAATGGTGAGTATCTGTTTTCGCAATCGGTAAACTTCTTGCTCAGGTAATAAATTGCATGTTCCTTTTTCCCAGTCTCATCATGTTGTCCAAGCACACAACCCATAGACTTCTCGAGAACAGTAAGGTACATAAACAACGGTCTTCCAGGTACGGGAGGAATCAGAATAGGGGGATCTTGCAAATAACCCTTAATCCTCTCGAACGCTTTCTGACAATCAGGATTCCACTCAACTGTCTGCCCCTTGCAAAGCAACTTGAATATCGGTTCACAAGTAGCGGTCATATTAAAGATAAACCTGGAAATATAATTCAGACGTCCCAGAAAACCTCTAACTTGCGTCTCGGTTCGCGGAGCTGGCATATCTTGAATGGCCCGGACTTTGTCAGGATCCACCTCAATCCCTCGCTGGCTAACAATGAAACCAAGCAGCTTTCCAGATCTGACACCGAAGGTACATTTTGCAGGATTCAATTTCAACTGATATTTCCTGAGTCGTTCAAACAGCTTTACCAAATGGTCTAAATGCTCCTCCTCACTCTGAGATTTGGCTATCATATCGTCCACATACACCTCAATTTCTTTGTGCATCATATCATGAAAAAGAGTGGTCATAGCACGTTGGTAAGTTGCCCCTGCATTCTTTAAACCGAAGGGCATGACTTTGTAGCAGAAGGTTCCCCAAGGAGTAATGAAGGTAGTCTTCTCTCGATCATCTGGATCCATCTTGATCTGATTATAACCAGAGAAACCATCCATAAATGAAAACAACGCAAAACTGGCTGTATTGTCTACCAGCGTGTCAATATGTGGCAGTGGGAAGTCGTCTTTTGGACTTGCTTTGTTCAGATCCCTGTAGTCTACACACATCCTAACTTTACCGTCCTTCTTGGGCACTGGCACAATGTTGGCAACCCAATCTGGATATTTTGCGACTGCCAAGAAACCTGCATCCAACTGCTTTTTAACCTCATCTCGAATCTTCAAAGCCATGTCGGGTCTCGTTCTTCGAAGCTTTTGCTTGATAGGCGGACAATCTGGCTTAAGCGGCAACTTGTGAACAACAATGTCCGTGTCTAGGCCCGGCATATCTTGGTACGACCATGCAAACACATCAATATACTCTTTTAACAACTCAATCAACCTCGGCCTAATCTCCGTCCCAAGCATTGCACCAATCTTGACCTCTTTCCTGCTCTCCTCTGTACCGAGGTTAATTAGGTCCACCTGCTCTTTATGCGGTTGAAGCTCTGCGTACTCGTACTCAATCAATCTTGTCAGTTCCGCGGGTACTTCAAAATCTTCTTCACCCTCGTCCTCAGCTTGATTGATGGGTGCATCCCAGTCAGGAGTGCCAGTAAAGTCATCGGATCCAACAAGGTTTATGATATCTCTGCATGATGGAAGGCTTACTTAATTAAAATGCCCGAAGATATGCAAGAATGAAATGCTGTTTTTTATTATTATTTTTTTGGAAGAAAGGTTGCCAATTTCATTTTTAAAGGTGAAAACGAAAAACGCAGATGAACTAAAGTGGAATTGAACAAAATGCTTTTATTAATATCTTTTTAGAAATGAAAGGTGGCCCGACAAAACAACCCTATAGCCTTGGGCAGAGCTACAGATTTTTATTTGAAATTGTAAATGAAACTTAAAAAAACAATTACTTTGACAAGGGAAAAATAACAGGGATCTCTACGGCCTCCCAGTTGTTCAAAACTGCATCACCCTTAAACACCAAGTTGCTCAGCTCTTCATTTTTCTCACAGTTGCTGATGGCATTGATTTGGAAGCCTCCGCTGACAAATACTTCTTGGATAACCTTCGGACGCCCTTTGACGTTGGTGGCAGCTCCATTCTGAGTTGGTTTGTAACCCAACCCAGAGCGATCAGTCTTGGCCTTGACATCAATTACCTCTCCCCAACCTTCAGGAATGCCCCTGTCAATTGTTGATTTGGTACTCTTCAGAGATGCAAAAGATGGATTACCCTGACCCACTGTCTCTTCGACTTCCAGCAGAACGGCATTGGCGATCTCAAGTGCTTGAAAGGAGATGTCTAAAGCATTCTCGTCGGCCTCGATGTAACGGAAAGAAGACAGGTTACTAACCATCAGATCCTCCTCACCGTGTATAATAATCAACTTTCCATCGATCACGAATTTCATCCTTTGATGTAACGTTGAGGTCACTGCCCCAGCGGCATGAATCCACGGCCTTCCGAGTAAACAGCTGTAGTTGGGATTAATGTCCATGACTTGAAACGTGATATTAAAAACTTGCGGACCAATCAGGATAGGAAGCTCAACCTCCCTCATTACCGACCGGCGAGAGCCATCGAAAGCCTTGACAACCAAAGGAGTAGGTTTCAACACGGTCTCTTTACAAGTCAACCTATCAAGAACCCTCTTGGGTAGAACATTCAGAGAAGAACCGGTGTCCACTAGTACTCTCGCTAAATTGTCCTCTTGACATTTTACCGATATATGTAAAGCACGATTATGGTTCGGACCCTCCTTCGGTAACTCTTCATTGCTGAAACTGAGGGTGTTACAAGCGGTCAAATTGGCAATCACACTATTGAATCGACTGGTACTAATATCTTGATCCACATGTGCTTGAGTCAAAACCTTCTGCAAGGCCATCCTATGAGCGGGTGAATTCATCAACAGAGATAAAATCGAAATCTTGGAAGGAGTCTGATGAAGTTGATCAATAACTTTATAGTCACTTTTCTTGATGATCCTCAAAAATTCGGCATCTTCATCATTCGTAACAGCTCCCTTACCCTTGTCTTTGGCAGGCACTGGGATATTAGTGATCTCCTTAGGTGGATCCTCATTAGAACGGGGAGTATACACGCGACCACTGCGAGTCATCCTGCTTACCTCTGCGATATTGGTCACTGTGCCCTTAACCTCTTCATTTGGAATAGTCTTCCCAGACTCCTTGTCAATCACCGTCACGTCATATTTCCAAGGCACGGCTTTAGGATCGCTGAAAGGAAACGGACCCGGTCTTCGAATAACTATAGGCTTAGGCTGATTCGCTTCAGGGATATGCGACCTCGGTATATCGAACACGAGGTTGGCGGAGCCTGCCCCTGATAGATTAAACACTGGTACCTTACCCTTTGATTCAGGCTGATGGAAAACAGGCTCAACCACAGCGACTATATCCTTCTTGGCTTGGCTTGTCACTTGTAAAACACCCTCATTAATTAACCTCTGAACATCATTCTGAACCAACACACAACCCTTAGTACTGGCTTCACAACTTGCGCATGCAACGTGGGAAGTATCTACTAAACCAGCTTCAAACAGTTTTGAATGGAACAATTTGAGAGGGGTCTTAATCTGTTCAACGTCAAGGGCATAACCATCCCCCGAATCAACACTAACGGCATTGACACTCTCATGGTTAGGAAAAGGGTTCTTCTTAACATTTGGTTGAGGATCTTCGAATGTCAAAATCTTCTTTTCCAATAAATCCCTGACAATATTTTTGAGAGCATAGCAATTCTCCAGATCATGGCTAGGCGCACCCTCATGAAATAAACAGTGAGCAGCGGCGTTGTAATTGGCGGGTAGAGGATTAGGAGGCGGACCCAAAGCCCGAGTGGTGATGAGACCCTGCTTGACCAAAGAGGGATACAACTCGGTAAAAGTCATCGGGATCGGCGGACAAGGTTTATACGTTCTTCTGTTCGGCATATTCTGGCGAGGAGCCGGATTCTTTGGCTGTTGAGGAGCAGGAGTATTAGGTGCCTGTAGGTAGCTGACAGGAGGCGGATAAACAGGAGGTTGTTGCATAGGTTGATACATGGGAACCTGTTGATTGAAAGAAGGTGTAATAGCTGCCACATAGGGTTGTTGAGCATATTGGACTGGGTACCCTTGAGGTTGAGCATAACCTTGCGGATGTCGATAAAAACGTTCCCTTGGTCTACCAGAGGATATAGCATTAGTCTCACTCTCCTTCTTTCTCTGGGAGCTATACGGAGGTTTCTTCGGCTAATCCTTAGAAGCGCCATGATTATTAGTCATTTTACCACTCTTCATACCCAATTCAATCTTGACACCCACAGCAACGATGTCGGAGAAATTTGAAGTCACACTGCCCACCATTCTCTCGTAAAATTCTGGACGGACTGTGTCGACAAACCAATCAGCTAACTCTTTCTCGGTCAAAGGAGGTTCTACCTGCGAAGCAGTCTCTCTCCACCTTTGAGCATACTCTTTGAATGACTCAGAATTCTTTTGCGACATACTCAACAACTGTCTTCTGTCAGGAGCCAGATCCATATTGTACTTGTAGTGTTTGATGAAAGCGTCAGATAAATCTTGAAAGCTCTTAACGCGGGACTGGTCCAAAGTTAAATACCACTTGGAAGAAGCACCCTTCAAACTGTCTTGGAAGCAATGAATCATCAGTTTATCATTCTCAACATGGGCAGCCATTTTGCGATAATACATGATCAGATGACTCTTAGGACAGGTGGCACCTTCATAACGATCGAAGTTCGGAGTTTTGAACTTCGGGGGAATAACCAAACCTGAGACCAAACAAACATCTCTTGCAGCAGTCCCAAAAATTTGATCACCCTCTACCTTTTTCAATCTCTGGACGATAGTGTTTACTTCCTCACGAAGCTTATCGTGTCTCTCATAACCCTCAACATTCTCATCAAGATCATCAAAAGCTGTCTCATTGAAGTACGGTTGCGCACGAGTGTGTACAACAGGTGGTGCAAAGATAGGAGCCCCCCTAGTAACTTCAGAAAACAAAGGCACGGCTTGCTGAACAGGTTGATTAATCGGAACAGTGGCTTGAGGAGGCACAAAACCGGGAGCAAGACCATAAGGTGGGTCCCTTGCTACGGTCACACTTGGTGGAGGGTCCACATTAACGCCGGTAATCTCAGAAACAACAGTGGGCTGGGTATCCATCTTAGCATTCATGACATGTAACAATTCCATCATACGCCCCATACCCCCTCGAAGGTCTTCAAGTTCATTGCTAAGGCGATCAATCTCTTTTGCCTGATCCTCCATTCTTTTCCGAGTTTGAGCTCTGGTGTTGTATTGGTGCCGAGAACTCAGGGTGACGGAACTGGAAGGTGAGAGAACCGAGTGTGAGAAATCGGGAGACACATGCAATGCAAAAAAAGTAAATGATGCTAAAATGTGAATGTAAATGAAGATTTCATGGAATTTAAAACATTTACGAATGTCGTGGGGCACCAAAGAAATCTTTTTCTTGTTTTTTCATTTTATATTTTTTTTTATTCATGGTATCCCGCGATATCCATAAATGATATTTGAACTCCATGAAATACAATGCAATGAGATGCTTTATGGATGCAATGCATGAAAACACACAAAGTCCTAGGTTAAAAGCTTGCATGAGGTTCAAAGGCAAATACCCTCCCTTGAAGTTAGATGGTTCATCCTGTCCTACAAAAGTAACCAGGTTCTAAGGGATCTCAATATCATTGATCCTTCACAAGGGTGGTTGTTCAGGAGGCAACTTACTTGCCAACCAAAACCCTCCAAGTTTAAGATCTCAATGAGCGTAGTATCGAGTGTCAACCAACTTCAGTCTGCACCAAAGCCGGTTACCTCACTACCTTCTAAAGGCCAAGATGAGTTAACTAGGGTTCTAAAGGTCAGTTAGTGCATTGACAACATATGGCAGCCTCAATATTATCCTCAACTTGACTTAAGGAATATAAGCACCAACCAAGAAGTCGCACTAACCATGGCCACCAGATCAACCGTATCGATATACGTCGTACAGTTTCCTTGGTCTATTGCCATTTACCTAAGGTACACTAGATCCGGGTGTAGGACCTATCTCACAGCACAAGAAACAGTCCCACAATCAAAGCACCAATATATACATGCAAATGAATAATATCACAGATAGTAATAAATATGAACAAGTTAGGGATAACCCTCAAAAGTTAAAGGATTCCCCAGTGAAGTCGCCATTTTCTGTTGCGGTGGAAATAGGATCACAAACTATTAATGAGTTTGAATCGCAATTCAATTCACAACCGCTCTTTGATTTATCCGAAGGAAAAGGTCAAAAGAGGGAAAAACCTATTTTGCATCGTAAACACAATGCGGGGAAAGATCTAGGGTTCGGGGGTTGGTTAAATTTAGGGAAGGTATTAGCACCCTAAACTTCTGTAGTATTCTACAGGAACCTTTTGTTCAAATGTTTACTATTTGCTTTATTTATTTGCTTAAGGTATATGTACAAAGGATTACAAGTGAGAAAAAAGACCTAGGGGTTAATTCTAAGTTTACTCGGCAAGACATCGCATCTTGTGCCTACGTATCCTTACGGGAGTGGAATCAGAGTAATCGTAGTTCCCCTCAATAGGGAGGTTAGAAACTTCTTGACTGTGGCCAAGGTCTCAAGGGGAATAAACATGTCTTAAGGGCACGCTTACGCGGAGTGTAGAAACTCCAAATCTCTACGTTGAATTGTTAAGTTGTAATTAGGGTTAAATTAGGTTAGGGATTCCGCGGCGGGAAACCCTAGAATGAGCGCGGCGGCTCTTTGACCTAATGCTAGGGGTAAAGTTATAATCTTGCCCACGGCGAGGCGCTTGTGGAAAATTTAGGGTTTGCAAGGTGAAAGGGTTTGAAGTTGAGGACTATTGGCGCGGCGACCAAAAGCTAGACCTAATTCCTTCGGAGGTGCGTGCAATGTGACAAAATATTAGTGATGACCATGTGAGAAATCATACATCAGCAGAAATTTAAACGCGGAAACGTAAATGCGATTGTTAAGATTCGCAAGGTTACAGAGGAGGAACAGTTACAACAATATGATACAATTCAATTTTAAGAACGCGAACATAAAGAAACAACATGGTAAGCTGCACAGTGAACGAACTAGGTTAGTAAACACAATTATGAACACAGAAGCATGAAAGCTATGGGATATTTTTTATTTTATGAGAAGTTTAATATGAATCTAAGCTTAATTTTTTTTACTTGATAATGAATAAATAAATAAAAAAGAAGATCTTAATCTTTAAAAAATATTTTCTCTTGGTCTTTAAAAAATATATTGACTCTAATTATTAAAAAATGTTTTAATTTTAATATTTTAAAGTGTTTTAATTTTAATGTTTTTAAAAAAAAAAGTTTTTGATTTTTAATACTTACAAAAGTATTTTTTGATTTTTAATATTTAAAAAAAATTTCAATTTTACTATAAAAAACAACCTAATATATTTTTTTTTACAATTTGATAATTTAATTAAAAAGAAAAGGAAAATAAAAAAGTAAAAGGGTTGGGCCGGTCATTACCTCCGGACCCAACCCGGTCGAGGTGATTGTAAACACAAAGTTACTTAGGGTTTCAGAACCCTTTGGTTCTTCGCAGCGCCGCTTACACTTCATTCTTCTTCTCTCTCGCCGCGATTCCCTCTGATCTTCCTTATTCCTGAAACAAGACATGAAATCTGTGATGAAAAACATCCCATGGCTTACATTTAAAGCGAAAACGGCCGATGATGAAGATATTCTGAGGCTGAGGCGATTGATTGCTCGTCGTTTTGGTTAAACGGCGCCGGCGGTCCTTCGTGTGATGACTTTGGTGGAAAACTTCTTCTTCTTCTGACGTCGCGGTCGTTAGGGTTTCTCGTTCGGTGATTTTTCTTGGCCCTTTTCCCCTTTTTCTACGAGGTGATGTTGTCCTTTTATAATCTCTTCTTTTGGGCTTTTGTTGGGTTTTTGAGATATGATTCTGATTGAAATTGATTTGATTGGATTTCTGTTATCTTTTCTGGTGGGATTCGAAACTGAGATTGGATTTGATATCGATTCTGGTGTTATTTTGCAGATGTGGATTTTGTTATATTGTGATTCTGATTTGATTTCTGTTATCTTTTCTGGTAGGATTTGGATCCATTGACCTCAACCGAATTTTGTTTCGATCCTCTTTTCAGATACAGATATCCAGTCTTTGTGTTTCGATTAATTTGTTTTGGAGCCATCAAAACTTGCTCTAGATTTGGGCACTTGCTGTGAGCTGACATGAACTGATTTTATTTTCTTCGACTTCCTGAGTTGAAGCTGATAGTGAATTGGCCATGATGGATGACAACTGAGCCTTACTTTTTGTGACCTTCATTTACGGTTGGGATCAACATGACTGCTCTTCCCTGTTTGACTTGCTTCGAATTTTCCCAATCAGTTCCACGCTGTTTATGATTTTCCTTGCCTATTTTTGCTTTTTCGAACATGAAGCCTGATTTTTCTGTGATGTTTATGAATTCGGGTAGTGCAGTTTGGTTTTAGTGTCCAGCTTTATCTTCTGATATGGATTTCGATCTAATGCTGCTACTGATATCCAGTTGTGGACTTTTGTGATTCGCCTGTTGATCTGTTCTGATAAATCTGATATAATCCATTTTGACTTGTGATGAGTTTCGCGTTATTTGGGAAGTACACTGATTTTCTCTTCTATGCTTTCAGGTGCAAATAAATTCGGAGGCTGCCGGTCTCGTGCCATTGGCGAGAAAGGACATAACGGCGATGACGACTTAATAGTCTGAGCCACATTGGGTTGTCGGATGTAGTTACCTTGCGAATTATATTGAATTGTTCGAAACAGTTGCCTTATTTCGATCTTCGATGCTTGGTAGGGAGTTTGATAATGGCCATGGCCATAGTCCTCCTGGCCGCTCGAGTCTCGTGCCCTATGATGAGTTGAGCTGAGGGCCGAAGTTAAAATTTCACTCTCCTTTAGACTATCAGTCCTGTAGTTCATAAAATGCCTTGATTTTCTATTTCCCCAAAACATCATGCCAATGCCTGATTTACCAGTTTTACGCACGCAGAGACAAAGACTTGCTGCTGGCGGATGATTGCATCCTTCATCATAAATGCAAGTCAGGAAGACATGCTCAAAGCCGTGTCGATAGCAGTTGGAGCTGCATCTTTGTGAGTTGCCACTTGGTCACATCTCTCAAGTTTACTCGCCTGGTGTATCATACAATTGCAGGGTGTTGCCGAATTTGAAAAAGTGTAACATTTTTGCTTCGCTAATTTGACCTGTTATGCCTGTTATTGTTGTTGACTAATCTTGGCTATTTATGGTTTATGCCCAATGTAGGTTGTACGCTGTAGTTGTGGCCTATGCAGTTGGCAGGGGTCTGCATTCATACATTCACTTTACGCACTGATCATTGGGAAAGTCTGCTCCAAAAGCTGCAGATTTCCAGTGTTGGATAGCATTCCATTGATGGGAGTTTTCATGTTTCCTTCCATACTGGTGTTGGGCTGATTGGGGAATAGACCCGTTTGTCTGATGCGCTTTGGATGCTGGCTATTGCCAATTTGTGCGTAAGGCATCGTGCCCGCTCACTAACTTTCTTAGTGCAGAACATGGTTATCAGTTGGGTGTGCAATGCACATATGTCTTGCTGTATAGGATCCTTGCATTCTTTAATGCAGGCCTGATAAGCTACCTGCTGTCATGAAACTGTTGTTGCTGATACTGCGACATTTCTTGCTTGCAAATACTGGCTTGCAGATATGTAGCTTATGTGCTGATACTACTTGCGAATAATGATGCTGTTTGCTAACTGTTATTGTGTTAGTGATGATGTTATGCTTGTAGGTGATGGAGAAATGGTTCAGATTTTAGTTCAGTTTGGTTATCAATTTGGAGAATTTACTTGATGAGATGATCCAAAGTCGCGCGAACCCTCTTTCGGCCCAAAACCTCTTTTATCTCTTTCTCTCTCGGTCACCTCTTAAGATAAGAACGAAACTTCATGATCTGATGCCAATGGCATGGACCGGTAACGGGAGTAGGATGCGGCTTCGGTTGTGCCCTCCCGACACTCGATGATGACAATTGTTCTGAGAGTGTCGAATAACCTCTAACACTTTCCTTTTTCTTCTGTTTTGTTTTCTTTGGCTCTTTTCAGGTAATCGGAGCTTCATGACGGACTCAAAGGAGGAAGATTATGAAGAACACTTAGAAGCTTAGGACTTAGAACTTTTTAGAATAGATAGCCAATGTAATGAATCTTTTTGTAAACCAGTGGGTATAAAGTTCAAAATTATTTATCCATTTCTATTGTAAACTAAATATTTATGAAATAAAGTTCAAAAATATTTATTCACTTCTTATTTGTAAATAATAATTCGAAAATTATTTAAATTCACTCCTTAGATGTAAATTGCAAATACTTATGAATAAAGCTTCAAAAATATTTAAACTCACCTCTTAGTTGTAAATTATAAATATTCACGAATGATATTCACAAATATCTAAACTCATTTCCCTTTTTGTATTGGACAATATCATGAATGAGATCCACTCTCTTTATATTAATTGACTGCTTACCGTAACCGGATTAAATCTGACCAAAACTCAAACTGAGTCCCTGCTCTCCAAATAACCTTAGCAGTATCTGCTTCCTCTCAGGAATACTGTCCCACTTGTCTCAAAATTACAGACTCCACGTAAAATGACCAAAATGCCCCTGTGGTAATTCCTGAAATAAAACGCACTCATATGATTGGTTAGTGATTAATGGATGCAAAATGAAATGCTATGTGAAATGAACTGACTAAATGTAAGGGTAAAATTTGGGGTATTACATTTGCTATTTAATTATTTTGCTTATTATTTTGTAATTGTTTCTTGGATGTAAAGTTGTTTAATTATTTAATTATTATTATGGTTAGTAATTAGGGAGTGTAACAACATGTATGTAATATTAAAATAAATTTAGATCACTTTTAAATAAAGATAATTAAAATAAACACGTCACACACGTAAGTCGATTTTAATCGCCGTCTCACTTCCTAAGGATATCCCTCAAGTTGCCTACGAATAATGGTTAAGTGGGGTGTATAAAGCAAGTCCCTCAAATAGAAAAATCATCAAAGTCCCTTATGGTTGCCTTTACGAATCGAGTCCCTTTCGAAAAATGATGATGGTCCCTTATATGTGCTTATTACATCCCACAATGGCCTTCAAAGTCAAATTGTCCCTCACATGTCCCTTAACATCCAAAGTAAGGACTACCTACTCCATTATAGTAGGGATAGTCTTACTAAGGAAAGGATAAAGAATAAGAAAGACCTTAAAACATTAGGGTAGGCTACTCCTAGATACTTGCTCACTTCAAAACTTTTTCACACTTAAACAAATTTCCAACAAAATTTTCAAACAAGTTTTTTTTCACATCCATACACGGATTATTATTAAACTATTCTGAAAATTTTCTATTCACACACTACAATTTCAAAACAATTCAAAAGTGAGCTTAAGTACCTAAGAGCCCATGGATAACCATGGATGAAAAGGGTGCTAACACCTTCCCTTTTCATAACCTACCCCCCGGACCCAAAATATTCTCTAAGGTCTTTCCTGTTCTTTTATAACCTTTCCTTATGGATAAAATAAAAGTCGGTGGCGACTCTTGCTATCCGCAACATTGTTTAAAGTCAGTTCTCCCACCGCGTTACAGAACTGGCGACTCTGCTGGGGACCTATTTAAGAGGGGTACCCTTAGGAATTAAGATCACTTTAAATTGTTTGCCTTGTTTGCTTTATTATTATATTGTTGGGGTGCTCTTATGTGTGAAAGGTCCTAACCCGGATCTAGTGTACCTTAGGTAAATGGCAATAGACCAAGGAAACTGTACGACGTATATCGATACGGTTGATCTGGTGGCCATAGTTAGTGCGACTTCTTGGTTGGTGCTTATATTCCTTAAGTCAAGTTGAGGATAATATTGAGGCTGCCATATGTTGTCAATGCACTAACTGACTTTTAGAACCCTAGTTAACTCATCTTGGCCTTTAGAAAGTAGTGAGGTAACCGGCTTTGGTGCAGACTGAAGTTGGTTGACACTCGATACTACGCTCATTGAGATCTTAAACTTGGAGGGTTTTGGTTGGCAAGTAAGTTGCCTTCTGAACAACCACCCTTGTGAAGGATCAATGATATTGAGATCCCTTAGAACCTGGTTACTTTTGTAGGACAGGATGAACCATCTAACTTCAGGGGAGGGTACTTGCCTTTGAACCTCATGCAAGCCTTTAAACCTAGGGCTATGGTGTGACTTGTTTGTGTGTGCCACATGTTTGTGATTGAGCATGACATCATGACATCATCATGCATCATAAGCATATCATTTTCCCTAACCATTTCAAGGACCAAAGGATTTATCTTTGTTCTTTGTTGCAGGTCATGGCTTCTGCTCGTAGAAACACCATCAGGATCAACTTTGTAGGGATACCTGCTAAGCTCAAGGAGTTGGTTTCCCTAGTGCCTGATCATTCCCAGTTCAACAAGAGACATGGTCACTTATTGGATCTAGTTACTTCAGGGTTCAGTGAAGACATGATGAGTGTGCTGTTTCAGTTCTTTGACCCTAAGCACCATTGCTTTACATTTCCTGATTATCAGCTGGTTCCAACCATGGAGGAGTTCTCTAAACCTCTGGGTATACCTGTTCTTGATCAGAAGCCATTCACAGGCTTAGAGAAGGAGCTTAAACCAGAAGTTATTGCTGCAGCTCTACATCTGAAGAAGTCTGACATTGTTCTAGAGACGAGAAGTGGAGTTAAAGGTATTCTTGCCAAGGTATTAGTGGATAAAGCTCAAATGTTCTTGAAGGCTATGAGCTACGATGCTTTTGAGGAGATCTTAGCCTTATTGATTTATGGCTTAGTGTTGTTCCCCAATCCTGATCAGTTCATAGACGTTCATGCCATCAACATATTCCTGAGTCACAATCCAGTGCCTACCTTACTTGGAGACATCCTACATTCTCTTCACACCCGTACTACAAGGGCAAGAGGAACTTTGATGTGCTGCATACCTTTACTTTCTAGGTGGTTTATTTCTCACCTTCCTCGCTCAGTAATGAAGAATGAGCAAGGGTTCAGATGGTCCAAGAGGATCATGTCACTTTCTCACTCAGACATCCATTGGTGCTCCAGATCTATGGAGAATGTCACCATCATTGACCGTTGTGGGGAGCTTCCTAATGTGCCACTTCTATGCATAAGAGGAGGCATCACCTACAACCCATCTCTAGCTTTACGACAGTTTGGTTACGCGCGGAGCGATGGTCCACATGACATGTTGATTCAGGGCATTGTGTTTGATTACGACAACGATCTTCAGGGTTACCGTCAGAGGTTCATCCGAGCTTGGGGAAAGGTAAACAGGATTGATAGCAAGACACTGGAGCCTAAGTACACTATTCCTATGGAGGCTTATCTCAGATGGGTACGATCTCGTGCTCAGACACTCATGATGCCATATCCTGCCGTCCTACCAGTTACCATGGAACCTGTTGCTGAAGGAGACACAGCTTATACCATCCTTCACCCAGACATGCCTACTGATATGGAAGACTTGCAGAGATCATGGATCCAACTGAAAGAGCAAAGGGATACTTTCGAGGCTCATTACAAAGCAAGCCAAGCAAGGATCTTAGAGCTAACAAAGCTACTTCATGAGGAACGAAACCTCAACTCATACCTCAACACAAAGAGGAAACGTCCATGGGAGACTTAAAACCCCATCTTTTGTACTTATTTCGTTTTCATTTTTTGTAAGCCTAAAAGGCAAAACAAGTTATTACTAATAAAAAGTTACTTTCTTGTTTGTTTAAGCAAATTTAAATCCTGCGGTCCTTGAAAACATTGCATATGCATTCCCATATCATTGCATCACAGGTTTATAATTGTGCACAGGTTTCTCATCTTCTCGCTGTTTATTTCAGCAATGGCTCTTGAACAATCAGTTAAGGATCTCCAGGCACAGAATGCACAGTTCCAAGAGCTGATCCTGAACCTATCCAAGGGGCAGGATGAATTGAAGACACTGCTGGCCAAGAAGACTAAGAAGGCTAGAAGGTCTGCTGGGTTGCTCAACATGGGAAGAAGGTTCAAAGGTCCTGTCAAGACCAAGGAACATGTTGAAGACTATGAATCTGAAGAATCTGAGCAGGAGAGAGGCAGTCTCCACAACACTATGGGGGACTCTGATTCTGAGGCTAACTACTACCATGAGCCTAACGAAGACAAATTCAAGATGCTGGTGGATAGAATGGATGCTATGGAATTACAGAAATCATCTGGGCTGGATTTTGAGGATTTGAGCTTGATATCTGGGGTGGTCATACCCATTGGGTTCAAAGTTCCTACATTTGTTGTCTATGATGGGGTCTCTTGTCCCAAATTGCATCTGAGGTCTTATGTCAGAAGAATTCAACCCCACACTGCTGATAAAAAGTTGTGGGTCCATTTCTTTCAAGAGAGTTTATCTGGAGCTCAGCTAGAGTGGTATTATCAATTGGAGAGTGTCAACATCAGAGATTGGAATGACCTTGCTGAAGCTTTCTACAAGCAGTATCAATACAATGCTGACTTAGCCCCCACTCGCATGCAGCTTCAAAGCATGTCTATGGGTGCCAAAGAAAGCTTTAAGGAGTATGCTCAGAAGTGGAGAGACTTAGCTGGAAGAGTTCAACCCCCTTTGACTGATAGGGAGTTGGTTGATATGTTCATGTGTACGCTGAATGGTCCGTTTTACAGTCATCTCATTGGAAGCTCATCATCTGGCTTCACTGAGTTGATCATGACAGGAGAGCGAGTAGAGAATGGTATCAAGAGTGGTAAGATCCAAGTGGGCACTTCTTCATCAAGTGCTGCAAAGAAGCCTCCCACTGGGAAGAGAGAATCTAATGCTGTGTATGGTCAGCCTGATCGTAACAGAAGGCATCAGTCTGTTAGTGCAGTTCATATTTCAAATCCAACTCCTGCAACAACAGAGCAGCCTCAAGGCAACCAACAGAGGGCTAGAAGACAGTTCACGAAGATCAACATGTCAATGGCTCAGGCATTGCAACACTTGTTGAAGGCTGAACTTATTACCCTGAGGGAGGCTCCTCAGAATCCCAATGTTACCTCTCCCAAGTACAATCCCAATGCACAATGTGCATTTCATTCAAACTGTCCAGGACATGATACTAATAACTGCTGGGTCTTGAAGAACAAAATTCAGGATATGATTGATGCTGGAGAAATTGAGTTTGATCCACCAGGTACTCCAAATGTGATCACAGCTCCAATGCCAAATCACGAGAAGACTGTCAACGCCATTGATGAAGATATTGATGAAGATCTGCATGTCAATTCAGTCATGGAGTTGAGCACACCATTGTCTGTTATCAAAAAGAGGTTAGTACAAGCTGGGATCTTTCCAGGTTGTCATGAAAATTATCTATATTGTACCTATAAGCCGGATAGTTGCTTCATTTGGGATTCAACGTCTCATGGATAAATATACTATAGTGTTTGAAAGAAGACCAGCATCTGTAGAAAGTATGGTGGATCATCTGACTCAGGGTAAGAAGATTGAAGAGGTTGACATGGTTGACAAAGTACCACTAAGAATCACTTCAAAGGGTCCCATTAAAATCACTCATCAGGGCCCAATCAGGATTACTGCTGAAGGTCCTGTGAAAGTTGTCGCTGAAGCCAGAGTAGCTCCTCTGATCATTACCACTCCTGGTCCTATTTCTTATACATCTGACAAAGCTGTGCCTTGGCACTATGGGTCTGATGTTTACATCCATGGTGTCAAGCAGGAGCCTTTACTTGATATGCCTGTTGACATTGATAATATTGCTGGATCTAGCAAGATCACTCGTAGTGGAAGAATCTTCTCTCCTCCAGTTGCTTCTAAGAGTGCAGTTACTCCTGCTGTTACTTCCACCACTGATGCTCGGGGCAAGGGTCCTGTTATTGAGCCTGTATCTACTGATGTGCCAGCTGCTGATGACCTCTCTAAGCAGATGGAAGAAGTATTGAAAATCATTCGCAAGAGTGATTATGACATTGTTGATCAGCTGGGGCATACTCCCTCAAAGATTTCTATGCTCTCCCTGTTATTATGTTCTGAGGCTCATGCCAAGTCATTGATCAAGTTTCTAAAGATGGCTCATGTACCCAGTACAATTTCTGTGGACCAGTTTGAGAATTGTGTTGCTCACCTGACCTATGACAACGGGTTAGGATTTTCTGATGCTGACTTGACCCCTGCCAAGAGGGATCATAACAGGGCCTTGCATATTTCAATTGAATGCAGGGGCACTACCCTGTCTCATGTGCTGATAGACAATGGTTCCTCTCTGAATGTGTTGCCTAAGGAAGTCCTGAACAAGCTGAGTCCTGAAGATACGGTATTGAAGCCCAGTAATATTGTGGTAAAGGCTTTTGATGGTTCTAGAAGAGTAGTGCATGGGGAAATTGATCTTCCAATCAAGGTTGGCTCTCAGGTGTTTACTGCTACATTCTATGTGATGGATATTCGTCCTTCGTACTCATGTCCGCTTGGTCGTCCCTGGATCCATGGGGCAGGTGCTGTGACCTCCACATTACATCAAAAGTTGAGATATCCGGTGAATGGAAAAGTTGTTACTGTCTTTGGAGAGGAAGAATACTTTGTCATCCATGTAAACACTTTCAAGTATCTGGAAGTAGAAGGTGAATACGTTGAAACTCCATGTCAGTCATTTGAAGTGGTTCCCTGGGCTGTTAAGGATTGTGTGACTCCTCCTGCTGTGAAGAAGGTTCCTGTGGTCATCAGAAACCCTCCAACAATGGCAATGGCCTCCCTCAATGATGCAAAAGCTGTGGTGGAAGAAGGTGGTTGTACTATTTGGGGTCAGCTTCCTGATATGCCATACAAGTCTGACAAGTTTGGTTTGGGTTTCACTGCAGAGTCCCAGAAGGTTGTCCGTCGTGCCCGTGCTGTTCGTATCGCCAATCAAGGGGTTATCAATGCTGTGGGAGATCAAGATGAAGACTACAACTTGGAGGCATGGATTTTTCCTACTGTGGGTGCTGGACTCAATAATTGGACAGCTGAAGATGTTATCCCTATCTCCTTTAGTCAGGAGTAAATACTATTGCTGTGTTATGTTTTTAAATTTGTACTTTCAAGCCATGTGCCTTACCCGGGGCACAATGGTGTGCTTGTTACGGGTTGTCATTTCATTTGCATACTTCATTCAATAAAATCAGTGGACGTTTCGTTTTCGTAAATATTGTGTTCCTTGTCTTTCTTTTTCTTTTATCTTTGCTTTATCAGCTATGTGTTCTTACACACACCCACGTCACTAAAATGCACACCCTCATCCACTCTGGATCCAGTTGATAACAGTTCTACTATTGCCAATTACAATTTCGAGAATCCGATCTATCAAACTGAAGACGGAAACGAGGACGATTGTGAAATACCTGTAGAGCTTGCTAGGTTGTTACAACAAGAAGAGAAAGCTATACAGCCACATGAAGAGCCAGTCGAAGTTGTGAATCTGGGAACTGAAGAAAACAGAAAAGAGGTCAAGATAGGGGCTGATTTAGATGACAGTGTCAAGAGCAGGTTGATTCAGATGCTACGTGACTATGTGGAGATCTTTGCTTGGTCTTATGAAGATATGCCAGGGTTGGATACAGACATTGTAGTTCACCGTTTGCCAGTGAAAGAAGATTGTCGTCCAAAGAAGCAGAAGGTTCGTCGTATGCGTCCTGAAATGTCAGAAAAGATCAAAGCAGAGGTAATGAAACAGTTCAATGCAGGGTTCTTGGCCGTAACTTCTTATCCTCAGTGGGTTGCAAATGTGGTACCAGTTCCTAAGAAAGATGGTAAGGAACGTATGTGTGTAGACTACAGAGATCTGAACAAGGCTAGCCCTAAAGATGACTTTCCACTTCCTCATATTGATATTCTGGTAGACAACACTGCTCAGCATAAGGTATTCTCTTTTATGGATGGTTTCTCTGGTTACAATCAAATCAAGATGGCACCTGAAGATATGGAGAAGACTACATTTGTGACACAGTGGGGCACCTTTTGCTATAAGGTAATGCCATTTGGTTTGAAGAATGCAGGGGCAACCTATCAGCGTGCCATGGTGGCTTTGTTTCATGATATGATTCATCATGAGATAGAGGTATATGTGGATGATATGATAGCCAGGTCTCAGAATGAAGAACAACATCTTGATCATTTGCACAAGTTATTTGAGAGGTTGAAGAAATACAGGTTGAGATTAAATCCAAACAAGTGTACTTTTGGAGTTAGATCTGGGAAGCTCCTGGGTTTCATTGTCAGTGGAAAAGGTATTGAAGTGGATCCTGCAAAAGTGAAAGCTATACGAGAGATGCCAGCTCCCCGTACTGAGAAGGAGGTTAGAGGTTTCTTGGGACGATTGAACTACATTGCAAGATTTATTTCCCAATTAACTACCATCTGTGAGCCAATCTTCAAGTTGTTGAAGAAAGATCAGATGATGGAATGGAATGATGAGTGCCAGGCTGCCTTTGATGAAATCAAGAGATATTTGCTAGAACCTCCAATTTTAATGCCACCAGTTGATGGAAGACCCTTGATTATGTATTTAACAGTATTAGACAACTCAATGGGGTGTGTATTGGGGCAACATGACGAGTCTGGTCGAAAAGAGCAGGCAATATACTACCTTAGCAAAAAGTTTACCGACTGTGAAACAAGATACTCACTGCTCGAGAAAATTTGCTGCGCTTTGGCATGGGCTGCTCGCCGACTAAGACAGTATATGTTGACCCATACTACCCTGTTGATTTCGAAGATGGATCCAATCAAGTACATATTTGAGAAACCTGCTCTCTCCGGAAGAATTGCAAGATGGCAAATGATCTTGACGGAATATGATATACAGTATACTACTCAGAAGGCCATTAAGGGGAGTGTTGTTGCTGATCATTTGGCTCATCAAGCAGTAGATGATTACCAGTCAATGAATTTTGAGTTCCCTGATGAAGACATTATGTCTGTTACCAAAGAACCTGGACAATATGACGGACCTGAACAAGGATCCCGATGGACTATGGTTTTTGATGGTGCCTCCAATGCACACGGTAATGGTGTTGGTGTTGTGATTAGTTCCCCTGAAGGTTGTCATACCCCGATTACTGCCAGACTTTGTTTCTATTGTACCAATAACATGGCTGAGTATGAGGCATGTATCATGGGTATGCAAGTTGCTATTGATATGAAGATTCAGTTCCTTGAGAATTATGAAGGATGCAGGCTTGGATGAAGATGAGTGGATTCAGACTCGACTTGACCAGATAAATTTGATTGATGAGAAAAGGTTAGCAGCAGTTTGTCATGGCCAGATGTACCAGAAACGGATGATCAAAGCTTTTAACAAGAAGGTTAAGCCAAAGGTATATCAGGCTGGTGACTTGGTAATCAAGCGTATCATATTACCACAGGGTGATCCTAGGGGTAAGTGGACTCCAACATATGAGGGACCATTTGTAGTCAAGACAGTGTTCTCAGGAGGTGCCATGATACTGACTACAATGGATGGTGAAGACTTCCCACAAACTGTAAACGCAGACATAGTTAAAAAATACTACGCATAAAAAGAGACCCGCTAGGTTGACAGGCCTAGGCAAAAATAAGGGCATCCCGGCAAACCAAAAGGGTTTGGGCAAAAATTAGGGATATATATATAAAAAGATGTACACCCGGCAAGTCGAAAACCTGAAAAGGCGGCTTGGGCAAAAAAGGGTATCCCGGTGGATTGAAAACCTGAAAGGGCAATCCAGGCAAAAGTTAGGGATTAAAGCGTATGACTATGGCTCTTTTGGATCACTCATGAAACTGCAACCAGTTGTACTACTTACTCAAGCTCAAACAGATAAAGCTCAATCCAATCGTTTCCGTCTCAACAGCAAGAAGATGAGATACTTGAGTGGCAATAGTAGAATTGAAACTCAATAGGATTATTTCCCACATAGCTGATTCTTTTTGTAAAACTTCATGACAAAATTCTCTTACTAGGGTTTATGTCTCCTTGTACAAACTTACCCGTGTATGGGTCACTTTTGATATAAATAAATTCCATCTTTTGAATCCAGATTTACTTTTACCCTATTTACATAAGCGAAACGTCCATTGGTTGTGTTTGAATGTATGTATGCCTTTGAATATGATTGATGTTTACCAGAAATGCATGTATGCTTTTAATATGATTGATGTTTACCAGAAATGCATGAAAATGCAGTAATAGTATTTACTAAGGACGAACGAGGGAAGGATTTCAACGAAGCTTCGCCGGTTCATCTTTACAAGACAGTTACAAACCATCAGTAGGACTAATCCATTTTCACAAAGTCTAATCTCCCATGGAATTTATATCCATCTCTTTTATCCTCATACGGATATACGGGAAATTACTTTCCAATAAGGGCACGATGAACGAAGATGGGATGTTATACTTATCCTACTATCAAACGAAAACGAAGGTTATCTATACCCTACTATCCCCAACAACGGGAGGTTATCTATACCTTGTTATCCCCAACAACGGGAGGTTATCTATACCTTGTTATCCCCAGCAGACGGAGGGTTATATATTCTTCAACAACGAATCGGGATTTATTTTCCTTGGCCAGCAGTTGTTATACAAGGATATCCAGACACTTCCAGCAGTGTCATAGCATACATACATCATTTACATCATACCATAACATATATGTCTATAGTACATTACCTAAGTGCATCATGTCATTCATGCATACATAAAGCATAAACTAATGTTGTTATACAGAATGCTACCTTGTTTTCAGGTTAATTATCCAACAAACAATCTTATGATCTTTGGGACTGCTTTATTGTAACCTCAGGGTTACTTTATCCTCCTGATGAGCTTCTTATTACTTTGGGACTGCTTTATTGTAACCTCAGGGTTACTTTATCCTCCTGATGAGCTTCTTATTACTTGGGGACTGCTTTATTGTAACCTCAGGGTTATTTTATCCTCCTGATAGCCTCTCATGACTTCAAGACTGCTTTAGAGCTACTGATTGCTCTATCCTCCTGAAATCATCATATTACTTCAAGACTGCTTTAGAGCTATTCATTTCTCTATCCTCATGAGGTCATATTACTACTTCAAGACTGCTTTAGAGCCATTCATTGCTCTATCCTCCTGAAGCCATCTAATTATTTCAAGACTGCTTTAGAGCTATCCATTGCTCTATCCTCCTGAAATTATTACTTCAAGACTGCTTTAGAGCTATTCATTGCTCTATCCTCATGAGGTCATATTACTACTTCAAGACTGCTTTAGAGCTATTCATTGCTCTATCCTCCTGAAGCCATCTAATTATTTCAAGACTGCTTTAGAGCTATCCATTGCTCTATCCTCCTGAAATCATTACTTCAAGACTGCTTTAGAGCTATTGATTGCTCTATCCTCCTGAAGACATATCACATTATTATTTCAAGACTGCTTTAGAGCTATCCATTGCTCTATCCTCCTGAAATCATTACTTCAAGACTGCTTTAGAGCTATTGATTGCTCTATCCTCCTGAAGACATATCACATTATTATTTCAAGACTGCTTTAGAGCTATTCATTGCTCTATCCTCATGAGGTCATATTACTACTTCAAGACTGCTTTAGAGCTATTCATTTCTCTATCCTCCTGAAGCCATCTAATTATTTCAAGACTGCTTTAGAGTTATCCATTGCTCTATCCTCCTGAAATTACATTATTATTTCAAGACTGCTTTAGAGCTATCCATTGCTCTATCCTCCTGAAATCATTACTTCAAGACTGCTTTAGAGCTATTGATTGCTCTATCCTCCTGAAGACATATCACATTATTATTTCAAGACTGCTTTAGAGCTGTTGATTGCTCTATCCTACTGAAGCCATTCTATTACTTCAAGACTGCTTTAGAGCTATTGATTGCTCTATCCTCCTGAAGCCATTATTACTTCAAGACTGCTTTAGAGCTATTGATTGCTCTATCCTCCTGAGGTCAGATTTATCACTTCAAGACTGCTTTAGGGTTATCATTATTGATTGCTCTATCCTCATGAAGACATGCTGTTACATCAGTATTACTCCAGACTCCTGACAGTTCTCATTATACTACTGAAGAACTTTCCCCTAGTGGCATCTTTAAGCCCACTCAATCATGTTCAACCAACCATCAATATCACTCCATGCACTGGTGAGTGCAAATTTTTGGGCTTTTGTGTTCAATCCCCTTCAACCTTCCAGGTTACGACTGGCAAATATACCAATCTAACCCCTCAGGTTTCAGAAAATTGAACAGGGGCAGCTGTTGCACCCCAAAATTTGCCCTCACAATACAAGACTTTGTGTTCCAAGAAGGTTCACAAGGTTCACAAGTTCACAATTGGTCAGAAGAGTTGACAATTCCCTCAGACAATGCACCTCCTTGCTATTGAAACCACTATTGTTCAATCTGTTTATTTTGCAGGAATTACATTAACAGTAAAAAGGGCGAAATGGTCATTTATGCACTATGGTTTCCGTTTCTGAGTTCCGTGTTTTTGTCTAAAATGGATTTGAATTTTCATGGCTGATTGCGGTTTATGAGTGCTGTTCAATTACGATTTTCTGGGCCGGATTGATTTATGGTTTGGTATTTTATCAATGACTAATTGGATTTTCTTCTCCGCGGGTTTAGAGTCTATCTGGATTTGGGATTTATTTGTACAAGTCTGATTGGTGAAGTTAATTCATTTGTGAAAGTTTAATTGATTAATTTCTAGTCATTTGAATTTAATCTGAGGCGCCCATTCATTTAATTGGATTTGTTTAAGAAATTCATTTGGTTTCGGGTGAAACATTTGAAAAGAATATTCGGAAAGTAATATAAAAAAATATTGAATTTATTCATAATATCTTTATTATTATTTAAAGTTACAAGGAGGAAATAATTTGAAAAGAAGAAATATTTATTGAATTTTATTCATGAATATTTTCTTACAAGGTACAAAAATAAGATCAAATTACACTAAAAAGTCCTAATCTTTCTAAGTCCTTCATGCTAGATTTTTCAACCGACTTCATGGTGAATTTTCTTCTGGTACCTGCAAAACCGACACAAGCAGAGCAAAAACAGAATATCAAATTTAAAAGAAGTTTTTTTGATCGGTTGACACCCTCAGAGTAAAGTTCATCACCGGGTGTCGGGAGGGCACGACTAATGCCGAAACCAAACTCCCATTCCAATCTCCGACCTCGGCTACCAACCGGCAGCATCCGTTCTTATTTTTGGGACAGCCGAGAAAGAGAGATAAAAGAAGTTTTTGGCCGAGAAAAAGATTTTGCCGAAAAAGTGATTATCTGCCGAAATTGGATTTGTAAAGCCAAACTGATTGTAATCGGGATATGTTTCATCAAGTAAATATTGGATATCCGAGTTTCAGATCCAGATGCCGATAGATCCGAACCGGTTCCGAAAAGTCCAACACCTGAAATTTCCAAAACAGATTGATATCAGAATGAATCCATATCAGCAAGTGAAATACAAACCAAAAACCGATATCGAAGTGAAATCTGTAATCAAACCAATCCAAACATAAGTCACAACAAAACAGGAACTGATATCGAAGTGAAATCCGGAGGCAAACCAGTCCGAAAATGAATCACAACTGACATCAAAAAATGAAAACAGATTCAAAATATCAATATCGACAAAATCAATGAACCCTATCAGAAAATATCAGATCCAGAAACAATATCTAATATTCAAATCCAAACTGCATTTGAACCAGATATCCAACTATATCCAAAACTCAGGTGAATCCAAAACGAATCCAATCAATATCAAGGGATTCCAATCCACATCTGCAAAGGAAAACAATCCAAATCAATCCAACTTATCCAGATAAAATCCGTATCTCAATCAAAACCATATCAGATAAAATCAACAGATCCAAATCTGGACCAAATCGATCCAATATCAGAAACAGAATCCAATCATATCAGCAAATCAAATCATCATAAAAAAATAATAACGTACAAACATAGATCCAAAGCCCACAAAATCCATTCAAGAAGAATATAAAAGGGAACCATAGCACCTGATCAAACCCTAGAGGGAGCGGCAGAGAACACCAAAAGCGGCGAAGAGGACGAATCGCGAAACCCTAAACGATCGTGAATCTGAACGAAGGAGAGTTGAGAAGCGAAGACCGCCTTCGTCTTTCGACGGGCAATCACCTTCTAGCCTCAGACAAGGAGTCATCATCGGCTGATCGAATCACTTTGAAGCACACCAAAAATCTTCATCGCTCAAACGTAAGCTGTCATGAAAAATACGTTTCTTTGCTAATTGTGTTGAATGTTTGTTTCAGATGAAAGGGAAGAAGGAACTCGACCGCAAATGATCAAGAATTCATGGTGAAACGCAACGAGAATGGGGCGGAAAGATGAAGAAGATCGAAGGAACGAAACGACACCACTAGTTGAAAAAGGGCCTTTGAAACCCTAAGAGAATTTTTGGTGTTGCCTGTGTATGTGGTTTGGGTCGGACAAATACAACCACCGGCCCAACTTGTTTTTTCATTTTTTTTTAAATTTTCAGATATTATATGATGTTTCAAGTTAAAATTAATTTGTTTTTTTTTTTAAAATATAAATCATAACCTCTTTTTTAAATAAAAATAAGAAAACCTTTTTAAAAATAAACCTTTTCTTTCTTTTCTTTTTAAGATAAAAAAATTAAACTTTTTATAAAATTAAATCTCCTTTTAAAACTAGCATTTAATTTCTTTTTTTAAATTTACACTAAAATTCCTTTTTCAAAATTAGTTAAATTAAACTTCTCTTTTTACATTTTGTATTTCCTTTTAATATTAATTGTTTTTCAGTATTTGCCATATTTTAGTTTAACCTTTCACTAACGTTTTTCAGTTTTTCTTCGCAGATTAGAGTCCAATTCATTATTATATATGTATCTGTTTCCTGGTTGTAATTGTGCGAGACAATTGTCGCATTATCTTTTTTTTTTCTTCAGTACTTTACATTTCATAACTGTACATTTATTCATTTACCACCGCATTTTACAATTATCATTGACTCTGCCATCCTCCGAAGGAATTAGGTCTAGCCGCTTGACCGCCGTGTCAATAGTCCTCAACTTCAAACTCTTACGACCTTACAAACCCTAATTTTTCACAAATGCCTCGCCGCAGGCGCAATTACCAATTTTACCCCTAGCATTAGGTCAAAGAGCCGCCGCGCTCATTTTAGGGTTTCCCGCCGTGGAATCCCTAATTTAACCCTAATTACAACTTAACATTTCAACGTAGAAATTTGGAGTTCCTACACTCCGCGTAAGCGTGTCCTTAAGGCGCGTTTATTCCCCTTGAGACCTTGACCACAGTCAAGAAGTTTCTAACCTCCCTATTGAGGGGAACTACGATTACTCTGATTCCACTCCCGTAAGGATACGTAGGCACAAGATGCGATGTCTTGCCGAGTAAACTTAGAATTAACCCCCTTTATTATTTATTATTGCTTATTTATATTTTATTTATCTTTGCTATTTAATTATTTTGCTTATTATTTTGTAATTGTTTCTTGGATGTAAAGTTGTTTAATTATTTAATTATTATTATGGTTAGTAATTAGGGAGTGTAACAACATGTATGTAATATTAAAATAAATTTAGATCACTTTTAAATAAAGATAATTAAAATAAACACGTCACACACGTAAGTCGATTTTAATCGCCGTCTCACTTCCTAAGGATATCCCTCAAGTTGCCTACGAATAATGGTTAAGTGGGGTGTATAAAGCAAGTCCCTCAAATAGAAAAATCTTTAAAGTCCCTTATGGTTGCCTTTACGAATCGAGTCCCTTTCGAAAAATGATGATGGTCCCTTATATGTGCTTATTACATCCCACAATGGCCTTCAAAGTCAAATTGTCCCTCACATGTCCCTTAACATCCAAAGTAAGGACTACCTACTCCATTATAGTAGGGATAGTCTTACTAAGGAAAGGATAAAGAATAAGAAAGACCTTAAAACATTAGGGTAGGCTACTCCTAGATACTTGCTCACTTCAAAACTTTTTCACACTTAAACAAATTTCCAACAAAATTTTCAAACAAGTTTTTTTTCACATCCATACACGGATTATTATTAAACTATTCTGAAAATTTTCTATTCACACACTACAATTTCAAAACAATTCAAAAGTGAGCTTAAGTACCTAAGAGCCCATGGATAACCATGGATGAAAAGGGTGCTAACACCTTCCCTTTTCATAACCTACCCCCCGGACCCAAAATATTCTCTAAGGTCTTTCCTGTTCTTTTATAACCTTTCCTTATGGATAAAATAAAAGTCGGTGGCGACTCTTGCTATCCGCAACATTGTTTAAAGTCAGTTCTCCCACCGCGTTACACAGGTCTAGTCCTTCTGAGCTTCTGCTTGACCGAAGGACATTCGGGCCTGAGCGACATGTTATGCTCGATGATGTTGGTGTCCAAACCAGGCATATCTTGATAAGACCAGGCGAAGACATCCACATATTCTTGCAGTAACTTTACCAGCTCAGTGTGCACATTCTTTTCAAGGGATGCCCCAATTTTCATATTTTTTATAGCTTTATCGGTACCCAGATTGACAATTTCTACCGACTCTTGATGTGGCTGAATCTCTTTTAGCTTGTGCTAAAAGAGCCTTACTAGTTTAGCTGATAATTCACAATCTTCCTCACTGTCGTCTTCGGCTCGGTTAATTGGAAGCCTAGAGTTATAAGGGATATTAGTCATGTTGTTACCAATGGATTTGTTTACTCTGCATGTTTATAAGCTTATTTTCAAGGGATGCCCCAATTTTCACCTTTTTTCTAGCTTCATCAATACCCATATTGACAACTTCTATTGACTTTTGATGTGGCAGAGTCTCTTTTTGCTCGTGCTCAAGGAGCCTTGTTAGTTTAGCCGACAATTCACAATCTTCCTCACCATCGTCTTCGGCTCGGTTAATTGGAAGCCCAGATATTACAAGGGATATTAGTCATATTGTTACCAATGGATTCGTTTTCTCTGCATGTTTATGAGCTTATTTTAGAATGGGCTTTTTGAAAAAGTGAAAAGAAAAAAATTGCAATTCTATTTTTGTGAAAATAAAATAAAAGAAAAGAAAGGAACATGATTTTGAATGCAAAAAATGTTTTTATTTATTGATCACATAATACTTTAAAAACAAGGAGGCCCTTACAAGCTATACTCTTGTCTCGGGGAAGACAAGGGATTAAGAAAATATAAAATGCATTACATTGTAATATAGATGACACTGGAGATCACGGAGGTCGTCCAGTTGTTTAGTGTAAATCCATGTGGGAATTTGTGCATAATCTCGGAAACTTTCTACTATTACTTGTATCTTTAATAAATGTCATGATGTTGTCGCTTTGAAAATTAGCATTGTAAGGCTTGACAGGGCAGAACTTCTTCTGGCTCTCTTGATTTGGCAGTCGCGACGATGGATGATAGGCGATACTGAAGTGACTATTCTTTTCAGCAACATCTACTATCTGACACCAACCAGGAGGAGTACCCTTCTCAAGAGTTTCCTTGGCTCTCTTCAAAGACGACATAATCACTTCTGATGCCTTGTCTTGATTGGAGATAGCCAAACTAACGTCTTCAAATTCTAAACAATTGAAGAGAACCTCAATTATGCCTTCCTCAGTCTCCACATACCGGAATTATGATAATTTAATGACGATCAAATCCTCTTCACCACAAATAATGACTAATTTGTCTTCGAACATAAATTTGAGCTTTTGTTGCAGTATAGAGGCCACTTCCCAAACAGCTTGGATCCATGGTCTTCTTAGCAGGAAGTTATAAGCCGGGTTGATATCCATCACTTGGAAAGTGATGGTGAAAAAATACGGTCTAACACAGATAGGTAGATCAACTTCACCAATCACTTGTCTCCTAGAGCCATCAAAAGCCCTCACGACCAAGGCGCTGGAAATCATCTCTCCCCTTCTACCAGTAGATAACTTAATGTATTTTTGGCATCACATTAAGTGAGCAACCAGTGTCCACCATGACTCGAGATAGAAGAGTGTCCATGTATGTGAGAGATATGTGCAAAGCTTTATTATAGGCAGTCCCTTCAGCAGGCAACTCAACTTCATTGAATCCTAAATACCGGTAGGCCGTAATGTTTATGACCATCTCATCAAGTTGATCAAAAGTAATGTCATATATTACGTGCGTGGCACTCAGATCTTTCATCAGAGCTTTTCTTTGAGCTTCAGAACTCAAAAGCAAGGATAAGATTGAAATCTTGGACGGTGTCTACCCCAACTAATCCACAATTTTAAAGTCACTCTTTCTGATCAATCTTAGGACCTATTGGATTTCCTCTTCATAGACATACTTCCTGTATTTTTTGGTCTGAGCTTGTTCATCCACCTCTTCTTTGCCTTTGGAAGTTGTAGCTTCTGTTATTCTACTTGTGACATCCTTCACTACAGGTGGAGCAGTTGTCGCAACTGTAGTGATAGGAGCAGATGTTGATGCCCTTTTTTGTTGAGGAGGGGTTGTTGACACAATCTTCTCTTTATAAGGAGCAAATATTGGTGATGAAACTGCATTCGATATGAATTTAGGAGCAAAAACACGACCGCTACGAGTCATGCCCCCTGTCTCAGCTAATGTTGACTATTTCGACTTCAGAGAGCTGTATTGATTTTCCTCCCACATATGCAGTGGTGTCATACCTCTAAGGCACAACCTTGGTACTCTAGTATGGAAATGGCCCAGGGACACAAATGTTTATTGGTTGGATCATCTTCATAGGGACTTCAATTTGCTTCTTTTTGTAAATGATGGTGATAGGCTCGGTAGTTGATACTTCCTATGTAAATGGTGGTGATAGGCTCGATAATTGATATGAGGTTTTAGTCTTCCTTATAATAATAATAACAATTTTAATAACAATCATATTAATAATAATCATAATCATAATAATAATAGTAATAATAATGATAATAATAATAATAATAATGATATTAATAATAATAATAATAATAATAAAATAATTGTAGTAGTAATAATAATCATAATAATAATATATTTGATTTCTCTCTTTCTCTCTCTCTCTCTCTCTCTCTCTCTCTCTCTCTCTCTCTCTCTCTCTCTCTCTCTCTCTCTCTCTCTCTCTCTCTCTCTCTCTCTCTCTCTCTCTCTCTCTCTCTCTCTCTCTCTCTCTCTCTCTCTCTCTCTCTCTCTCTCTCTCTCTCTCTCTCTAATGAAGAAACATGGGTGTGGGCAGCAGAAATCCACGGTGCCACCGTTGTCGGAGAATAATACAAAGCCGGAGGTTTATGAGGAAGAGCTAAGTAGAACGACAAAACCAAAAGAATATGTTATCAATAATAATGAGGAATCCAAGAATGAGCAATTATAAACCCTAACAAAAGCTGTGAAATTGATGTCGGAGGAACGAAAACTTTGGATAGATGTTCTTAGTGATAGTCGGAACCCTGCAAAAGGATTGGCTATGGAATATGTGGCGCCTAAGCTGGTGAATGGTGTGGTTGAAGTCAAAATTAAACAAGAAGATACTGAAACTGAGATTTAATTTTGGGATAATGCATTAATTTTGTATGTTGTGGGCGAGGAATTGAGTACGAACACTGTGAAGAATTTTATGTGGAAAATGTGGAATTTCGTGAAGATACAAGGTCTCTACTACCATGATGAGGGGTACTTTCTACTAAGATTCAACTCCCATGAAGATAGGGATGCGGTGATGATGAAAGTTCCATACATGATCAGAAATATGCCTATAATCTTGAAAGACTGGAGGCCTGAGTTTAATCTGAAGAAGGACCTACTAAGAACATTGTCAATTTGGATTAAGCTTCCCCCACTCCCCTTCCACCTTTGGAGAGCAAAAAGCCTCAGCAAAATTGGCAGTGCAATTGGTACCCCCTTGTGACTGATGAATGTACAGCGAGTAAATTTCGTGTGTCTCTTATGTGTGTATTCTGGTAAAAGTGGATATTACACAACAACTGGTCAACAAATTTTCCATCAGGAATTGTGCATGTGGAATGATTATGCAACCTATGGAGTGTGAGTGGAGGCCAGCATTTTGTGAGAAGTATCAAAAGCTGGGGAACAAGTGTGGTGATCGAGGAAAAATCCAAAAATGGAGACCTAAGCCTAAACCTTCTGAAGTGATAAAGGTAACAACACCCATAAAGCAAACTGAAGAAGAGGAAAAAGTGGAAGAAGATGGGGACATGTGGACAAGGGTGGGGAAGCCAACAAGATATAAAGGCAAAAGCATCTTAATTGGGTCATCAAGTAATATCAATTATAACAATGGCTTTGAGGCACTTGAGATTTTGAATGACCCTCTGGTGCTCACAAACGTTGTTTCATGTTAGTCTCATGGAACATAAGGGGGCTCAATAAAGTAGGCAAGATTCATGAGATTAGGTCCTGTCTCCATGAGCTTAAACCTACTTTCATTATCTTGATTGAAACTAGAGTGAAAGAAACTAAAGCCAATTCAACTTGGGAGAAGCTACAAATTTATGATAGTTACTTGGAAAACTACAAAGACCATACAAATGGTAGGATCTGGATTCACTGGGATAGTAGTAGAGTGGATGTGAAGTTTGTAAAGAGTAGTAGTCAATTTATACATTGTGGTGTCTATGAAAACATATATAGTTTTAAACATTGGCTTATTGCAGTGTATGCTCATAACCAGTTGAATAAAAGGAGGATATCGTGGAAAGAGATTGAGTATCTTTATGGTAATATTAAAGGCCCCTGGTGTGTGATAGGAGACTATAATAATGTTTCTAAATCCCAAGATCGTGTTGGCGAAAAATTGGTAACTGAGAAGGAATATGAAGACATGCAAAGTGTTGTACCCCAAAATTTGACCAACCCATTTTCTTGTTTTTTGGCTTATGTTTCATTTCATCTTAGCATATTGCATTTTCACATAGCATAGTTCTTACAGGGGATCAAGTGATTGTTTGTGTACCACCCAAGAGGAGAATCTTATTGACTTCAAGCCCAAGTGTTGTACCCCAAAATTTACCCTCCCATATTCAAGACAATGTGTCCCAAGAGGAGAATCTTATTGACTTCAAGCCCAAGTGTTGTACCCCAAAATTTACCCTCCCATATTCAAGACAATGTGTCCCGAGAGGTTACTTAATAGTCCCAAGAGTCGCAATTGGTCAAAGGGAATGAAGGTTTCATCAAAGCCTCCTCTTAAATAGTGGATCTTAAAACTAGGGTTTTGAGTCTCCCTGAGCAAAATGGACTTCTAAAACTTAAAATGGACTTCATAAGATCCCACATACTTCAAATAATCCCCATGTCAAGTTTCAGAGCTTTCCTCACAAGTTTGGCCAGTCAGATGCTCAGATACCTGAAAATCAGTTAACTTGGTCAAAAAGTCAACTGAGGACAACTGTGGTAAACTCAAAGTCAAACTTCAAGATTTTTGGTCAACATCAAGATTATGAGGTGAAATTCATCATTTGGTCAAGGTTCGATCATGATTCATTAGGGAAACCTCAGATCATAGAGAATCGGAAGTTGCTAAATTAGGGTTTTGTGTAGGAAAAGTCAACTAAACTTTGACCAGCCATAACTTTCGCATGTTTCATCAACAATTTCCAATCCAAAGCTCATTTTGAAGTAAGTTTAATTCTCTACAACTTTGTGTCTCACAAGCTAAGCCTAAAAATGCTTCATTTGAAAGATATGAGCAAGGACATTATAGGTTCTTTTGAAAGTCAACAAAAAGTCAACTTTTTCCAAAGCTCATAATTTGAAAATGGTAAAAACTATGGATATGGGACCAAAAGGGTTGATTATAGGATACCCTAAGATTTCTAAAAAGTCTTAGAACACCTGCATAGCATTACAATTGAGGAAGTTATGCATTGTCAAAGTTGGTAAATTTTCAAGGGGTGTATGAAGTAAAAAGGGCCATAACTCCAATTATTTCCAAATGGGCCCATAAAATTGCAACCCAAACTTGAAGATAAAGTCATTCACGACTCAATGACCATATTTTCTTATTTTTATCATTTACTTTATATTATTTTTTATTTTTATCATTTAAGATCATTTTTAATTAAAATAAATTATAAAAAATCAAAGATTTGATTTAAGATTTATTTTGGGATCAAATATATGGTATTCAAAGTGATTGAAGTCATCCAAATTCGTTCAAGACCAATATGGTTTAATTTAATTTGATTTTTTTTGACAATTATGATAATTGGCTCCTTCATCTTCAAGCAACCCATAAAACTCCAACCAAGGCCCAATTGTTTACCCTAATTTACACTACTATTTATACACAATAAAGTCAGAATGAAAAAAAAGAGAGAGAATTTTTTTTGGAAGCCATAAGAACCTTAGAAAAATCTTAAAACATCTTTGCAATAAGATTCAATCAGCTTTACAAGTCCATTCACATTCCTCAAGATCCTAGGAACCTATCCCACACAGACTTGAAGGTTGAGACCTCACGAAGTGCATCCCATGAACATGTCGCCTCTCATTCTTCTTTTTTTTTTTTTTTTGCTTTCTAATCTTTGATTTCATTGCACTTTATCATATTTTCTGTTCATAATGATCTTCATAATCATGTTTAGGTTTGTTTTGATCATTTGTTTGCAAGATATGATGCAGGTTTCAAGAAGTGCCATGGTTAAGGCATAAGCTTCTCAAGAGTCGAAATTCTTCGTACAGACATTTTCAGGCATTCCCCCATTTATTTTTAGTGAATTTCTTCCTTTTTTTTAATGTTTTATAGTTATTATTATTAAAACATTATTATTAATTTAATTAACCATTAATCTTTATTAACTGCTCACTAAGTATTTTTCTTAAAATAAATTTTATAATATAATTTTATATTTTTTTCTCTCACATAACTTTTTTTTTAATTTATTAATTAAAATTGTAAATGAATATAACTAGGTTTAGATTAATTTAAAAAACCCTAATTTTTCACTAACCCTAATCAAACCCTCATTTTCTAAACTTGATCTTTTTTTTAAAACAATTAATTTCCTAATTTAATTTATTTTCATTGCTTTATTTATATTATTTAGAGGATTGTATAAGATTTTTCTTATGTAATTTATTTTTTTCGCACCGATGATTCTGTAATTGCCCCGAAGTCGTGTAATAGTTTAGGACTTTATTTCTTGTTTTTTTTTATTATTTCCGTAAATATTTAATTACTTGGTTAGTAATCTAGGGCGTGAAAAGATCTAATTGAATAAATTGGACTTAGAGAATCAATAATAAAATAAATATCTGAAAATAATCACTCACACACGTAAGTCGATCGTTCTACGATCGCCATCTACACCACCTAGGGTTACCCCTCTTAGTTTCCTTAATATGGTCAAGTCCCTCGAACGTAGGGGTGCCTTAAGTGATGTACCTGCAAACAGATAAATCATCAAGCCCCTTTAAAGTTAAAAGGATCATAGTCCCTTCGAAGTTGCCTATGGAATAAATGATCTTGTCCCTCGATGACCCTATAAAAATGATGATAGTCTCTTCGAATTACTAAGACACCCTTACATGTTGCCTTCTTTGACCATACGATGACCCTACGCCCGTCCCTTAACATCCAAGGTAAAGAATACTTACTCACTAATAGTAAGGACAGTCTTACCCTTAAAGGAAATAAATAACAAGAAAGACCTTACAAACTTAGGGTAGGTAGCACTTAAATACTTGCCCACTTTTTTCAAAAAAAACATTCGTTACTCCCCACTTTCAAAATATTTCCAAACTCAAGGCTTTGTATACATCCATACGACGATCACTACAAAGAACTTCTGAAAATATTTTCTAAACATACACTTCACATTACTTTTCAAACAAACAAGTGAGCTAAGTAACTAAGAGCCCATGGATAACCATGGATATAAAGGGTGCTAACACCTTCCCTTTATATAACCTACCCCCCGAACTCAAAATCTTTTCAAAAAGGTCTTTCCTGTTCTTTTATAGCCTTTCCTATTGGATAAAATAAAAGTCGGTGGCGACTCTTGCTATCCGCACATGTTTTTGTCAAACAAAAACACCAAGTCAGTTTTCCCACCGTGTTACAGAACTGGCGACTCTGCTGGGGAGTACTTGGTAAAAGAGGGGTTCCCTTAGGAATTAGATCACTTATTTGTTTGTCTTGCTTGCTTTACTTACTTGTTGGGATTTTATGTGAAAGATCCTAACCCGGATCTAGTGTACCTTAGTTAAGTAGCAATAAACCAAGGAAACTGTACGGCGTATACCGATATGGTTGATTTGGTGGCTACAGTTAGTGTGACTTCTCGGTGGGTACTTATGTTCCTTAAGTCAGTTGAGAATAATATGAGGCTGTCATACGTTGTCATTAACACTAACTAGCTTTTAGAACCCTAATTGACCCATCTTGGTCTTTAGAAAGTAGTGAGATAGCCAACTTTGGTGAAGACTGAAGTTGGTTGATAATCAATACTACACTCATTGAGATTCTAATCTAAGGGAGTTTTGGTTGGCAAGTCAGTTGCCTACTGAACAACAACCTTTGAGAAGAATCAATGATATTGAGATCCCGTAGAACCCAATTACTATTTCTAGGACATGATGAACCAACTAAACTTCAGCGGGAGGGTACTTACCTTTAAACCTCATGCAAGCCTTTAAACCTAGGGTTGTTGTGTGAATTGCTTGTGTGTGACACATGTTCGTGTTTGGACATAACATCATAACATCATAACGTCATGACATCATAAGCATAACATTCTCAGTAACCATTTCAAGGACCAAAGGAGTTATCTTTGTTCTTTGTTGTAGGTTATGGCTTCCGCTCGTAGGAACACTATCCGAGTCAACTTTGTAAGGATACCTCCCAAGCTTAAGGAATTGGTCTCTAAAGTTTCTGAAAGCTCTTAATTCATCAAGAAGCATGGTCACTTACTTGACTTGGTTACTTCAGGGTTTGATGAAGATATGATGAGTGTTCTGTTCCAGTTCTTTGATCCTAAACATCATTGCTTCACATTTCCCGATTATCAACTGGTGCCCACAATGGAAGAATTCTCCAAATTACTTGGTGTGCCTATCCATGATCAGAAACCTTTCACAGGCTTAGGGAAAGAGCCTAAACCTGAAGTCATTGATGCAGCCCTACATCTAAGGAAGTTAGACATTATATTGGAAACGAGAAGTGGAACTAAGGGTATTCTTGCTAAGGTATTGATGGAGAAAGCCCAGATATTCTTGGATGCTATGAGTTATGATGCCTTTGAGGAGATCTTAGCCTTATTGATTTATGGTTTAGTGTTGTTCCCTAATCCAGACCAATTCATAGATGTACACGCCATCAACATATTTCTGACTCACAATCCAGTGCCTACTTTGCTTGGAGATATCTTACACTCTCTTCATACTCGTACTACGAAGGCGAGAGGAACTCTGACGTGTTGCATACCTCTACTATCAAGGTGGTTTATTTCACACCTTCCTCAATCTGTGATGAAGAATATGCAAGGTTGGAGGTGGTCTAAAAGAATAATGTCACTTTCTCATTCAGACATTCATTGGTGTTCCAGATCTATGGAGAATGTCACTATCATTGACCGTTGTGGAGAATTCCCTAATGTGCCACTCCTTGGTATAAGAGGAGGCATTACCTACAATCCTTCTCTAGCACTACGTCCGTTTGGTTACGCTCGGAGTAATGGTCCTCATGACATGCTTATTCAGGGTATTATGTTTGATTACGACAACGATCTTCAAGATTACCATCAAAGGTTTATACGAGCTTGGAGCATGGTGAATAAGATTAACAACAATACTTTGGAACCAAAGCACTCCATTCCTATGGAACCTTATCTCATATGGGTGCGGTCTCGTGCTCAGACTCTTATGATGCCATACCCTGCTGTCCTACCAATAACTGTGGAGCCTGTTGCTGAAGGAGATGTTTCTTATACTATTCTTCATCCGGACATGCCTACAGATCTGGAAGAGTTGCAGAAGTCTTGGATTCAACTGAAGGAGGAAAGAGATACCTTTGAGACTTAGTTTCATGCTTACAAAGACAAGGTGTTAGAGCTAACAAAGCAACTTCACGAGGAGCGAAATCTCAATACCTATCTCAACCCAAAGAGAAAGCGTCTATGGGAGACTTGAATTTCATATGCTTTATTTTCGTTATAATTTCTATGTTCCTTCATTTGTAAGCCCAAGGGGCAATACTATTTTATGTTTACTAATAAAAAATTTATTTTTGTCTATTTTCAACAAATTTAAATCCTGCGGTCTTTGAAAACATTGCATATGCATCTTCATACCATATCATTGCATAACAGGTTTCTGTTATAGGTTTCTCATCTTCTCGCTGTTTATTTCAGCATAAATGGCTCCCGATCAAACTATCTAAGAACTTCAAGCTCAGCATGCTCAGTTTCAAGAGATAATCCTGAACTTGACCAAGGGACAAGAAGAATTGAAGGCACTTCTGCTCAAGAAGGAAAAGAAGAAGACCAAGAAATCAGTTGGCCTTATCAACCTAGGTAGGAGGTTCAAGGGTCCAGCCAAGACTGATGATGAAGGGGAGAATTCTGAAGAGGAATACTTGGTGAAGAAAGAAGACAGTCTGCATGATGCTATTAGTGATTCTGATCGGGAGGAAAATTATTATCATGATCCTACTGACAGTGAAAAGATTAAGCTGCCGGAAGACCGAGTGAATGCTATGGATTTGCAGAAGAATTCTGGTTTTGACTTTGAAGATTTGAGTTTGATTCCTGGAGTTGTCATTCCAACTGGGCTCAAACTTCCTGTTTTTGGGATATATGATGGTGTCTCATGCCCGAAGCTACGTTTGAGGTCTTATGTCCGAAGAATACAACCCCATACTGCTGATAAGAAGCTATGGATTCATTTCTTCCAAGAAAGCTTAACTGGAGCCCAACTGGAGTGGTATTACCAACTTGAGAGCATTAACGTCTGAACCTGGAGTGATCTTGCTGAAGCTTTCTATAGGCAGTATCAATATAATTCTGATTTGGCGCCAAATCGCATTTAACTTCAGAGCATGTCCATGGGTTCCAAAGAAAGTTTCAAGGAGTATGCACAGAAATGGAGAGATCTTGCAAGCAGAGTTCAACCTCCCTTGACTGATAGGGAATTGGTTGATATGTTTATGAGTATGCTGACTGGTCCTTTTTATAGTCATCTGATTGGAAGCTCGTCATCTGGTTTCACCGAGTTGATAATGACTGGAGAACGTGTGGAAAATGGTATACGAAGTGGTAAGATACAGATAGATGCCTCTTCAAGTACTGCTAAGAATACTTCTGGTGGGAAAAAAGAATCTAATGTTGTTTATGGTCAACAGGGTCATAATAAGAACAGACGGAATCAATCTGTGGGGGCAGTTCTAATCTCCAACCCTGCACCTACACAACAGAATCAACAACCGAATAATCAGCCTAAGCAAGGTGCACCCAAGAGAGTATTTATAAAGCTCAACATGTCATTGGCTCAGGCATTGCAACACATACTGAAAGGGGAGCTAATTACTGTGAGGGATCCTCCTACTAACCTCAATACTTCCTCTCCTCGTTACAATCCCAATGTAAGGTGTGCATATCACTCGAACTTCCCCGGGCATGATACTAATAACTGTTGGGCATTGAAGAATAAGATTCAGGATATGATTGATGCTGGAGAAATTGAGTTTGACCCTCCTGAGTCTCCTAATGTGATTACTGCTCCTATGCCTAAGCATGAGAAGACTGTTAATGTTGTTGATGATAGTTCTTATGTTTCTATGGTGACTGATCTGACTACTCCTCTGATGATTGTTAAGAAGAAGCTGCTGCAAGCCGGTTTATTTACGGGTTGCAATGAAGACTGTTGTTACTGTATCTGCCAATCAAAAGGTTGCTGGAAGCTGAAAGAAGGTATTCAGCGTTTGATGGGCAGTCGTACAATATTGTTTGAGAAGAATCCCTCTCTAGAAAGCTTGTGTGAAGGTTTTTCTCAAGATCTGAACATTGAAGACATTTCCATGGTTACTAAAATTCCTGTGAGGATTACTGCTAAGGGTCTTGTAAAGACTACTGCTGAAGGTCCTGTGAAGATTACTGTTGAGCCAATGGTGGCTCCCCTGATTATTACTACTCCTGGTCCAATTCCATATTCTTCTGACAAAGTTATTCCCTAGAACTATGGTGCTGATGTTTATATCCATGGTGTTAAACAAGAACCTTTGACTGATATACTTACTGAAGATATTAATCCGGACATTGACAATATTGTTGGGACTATTAAGGTGACTAGAAGTGGAAGGATTTTCTCTCCTGAGAATATTTCAAAGAATGCTGCAACTCCAGTTCATATCTCCTCCTTTGGGCCAAATACTGAAGCTCGAGGCAAAGCACCTGTGATTAAGCCTGGCCAAGTTGAAACACTAGCTGTTGAAGATCTCTCTAAGCCGATGGAGGAAGTTCTGAAGATCATCCGTAAGAGTGATTATGATATTGTTGAACAATTGGGGCATACTCCCTCCAAAATTTCTATATTGTCTCTACTATTGTGCTCTGAAGCCCATGCTAAGGCTTTGGTGAAGTTTCTAAAGTCTGCTCATGTACCACATAAGATCTCTGTGGACCAATTTGAGAATTGTGTTACTAATCTGACGACTGATAATGGCTTAGGCTTTTCTGATGCTGATTTAACTCCCGCTAAGAGAAACCATAACAGAGCTCTGCATATCTCCATTGAGTGTAGGGGCACTACTTTGTCTCATGTGCTGGTGGACAATGGTTCCTCGTTGAATGTGTTACCAAAGGTTGTTCTCGATAAGCTCAACTCTAAAGATGTTGTACTAAGACCTAGCAATATGGTGGTGAAGGACTTTGATGGTTCAAGAAGAATGGTACATGGAGAAGTCGACCTCCCTATCAAAGTAGGATCTCAAGTTTTTGAATCCACTTTCTATGTGATGGATATCCGCCCTATTTATTTTTGCTTGCTTGGACGCCCCTGGATACATGGGGCAGGTGATGTGACCTCTACTTTACACCAGAAGTTGAAGTATCCATTGAAGGGCACGATTATCACTGTCTATGGTTGTAATAAACCAAATTTTGCACTAAGATTTAGTCGAATCATCTCTCATTCCATCGCATTTTTGCACGACATTTAACTAGTCGCTAACAAGTTGTGTAGTCGTTTGATTTTTGCAGAAAAATATCAGGTGGTGTGCTCTTTAGCTCGTGAAGGGTAAAATGGTCATTTGTTCGCAGCCAGCTGTCAATTTACGAATTTTGAGCTGTAATCAGAGAATTTGGGCCGTTTGTTTTGGTTGATGTGAATCAGGGTCGAGGTGGCTGGAATGGTTTGATTATGGGAGATTTTGAGTTGTTGAACTAAACCGGTTCGAGTTTGGATTGTTGTTAGTCGGAGACTACGAGCATTTGAGTTTAATCGGGCAGTGGGATTTATCCGGATAAAGCTGTTCATTTGAGAATCGCCGGAAGAATCGAAAGTTAATGGAAATATAACATCTAGTAGTCTTTGCATTGCATTTTTTCTAAATCAAAATAATAAAAATAATTTCGTTGCCTTTAATAATTATTTTTCTTCCAATTTCATCTCATTTTTAAACAACCTGATTTCAATTTCATTCGAATTTCATTTTTAGTCAAACATATCTTATCTTTTTAAAATTAATTTCATTTTATTAATTTCATTGCATTTAAACCAAATTTCATTTTTAGTTTTATTGGTAAATGATGGTAATCTTTATTTATATTGGATTTTTATTTAATAGTAATCTTATTCCATTTTCATTATTATTTCACTATAATATATAAAAAGAAATAATTTTATTAAAGACTTTTATTATTGATATTAATTCTTTACAAGATTGATAAATAAATAAAGAATTTGATTAATAATTTTAGTTCTTTACAAAAAAATAACAAAACAAATAAAATTACAAAAATATGAAATTACATTTTTACATAAGATATTAAATTCCTAAAAATCCAAAAGCTTCTGATTTCTTCGACTTTTTCCGAGTTTCAAACTTGTTTCGAACCTGTACAATCAACAAGGTGAACAATTTAATCGGTTAGTTTTTTTTACACCCTCAGAGATATCATCATCGGGTGTCGGGAGGGCAACGGGTTACTCCGAAGCCGGCTCCCAAATCGATTCTCGGCCAATGGCCTATCCGGCAGCTTTCCGTTCTTATCAAAGGCAACCGAAAGAAGAAGAGGAAAATTGCTTTTGAAGTAAGCTGTTTGGACAAAAAGAGATTATACCGAAAAGTGCTTATTTGAAAAGTCGGTTTGAGAATAGTGGTTTTTTCAGGAAGACGGTTTGCCCAAACGAGGCCTTAACGCCAATCTTTCTGAAAAACCAATTTCAACAAAAATCCAACAAGTTCAAACAAATAAATTCAGTTCAAGAAAACCAGTTCAAAACCGGTTTAAGAAAACTAGTTCAAAACCAGCTCAGTCCCACAAACTGGTTCAACGAACAAGGGGTCACAAGCTAGTAAAGCCATTCAAACAGTCAGCCGCAAAAACGCTGTGATTCTGCCACAAACTATCAACAGGTTAAAACCAAGAAGTCTTAAGAAGTTCTTGGAAAATCTCGAAACTGTAACAATAAAGTCATGGTTACATCACACAATATCGTCAAGCAAAATCACAGCAATAACGCAACAATTTCTCAACAAACAAGTTCAAGCGAGAACCCAACCAAGTTAAAATGTGCCCGCGTAACAACAGCCAAACAAGTTAGAGCAATAATCACGCAAACGCGACAAAAATGGCTTCGTAAAATCCAGTCAAAATTTCCCCCAAAATCTCCGAAAATAACCTGCAACAACATTTCGGAACAAATCAAAAGCCCACACATCAAATATAAAGAAAATGATATAAATCATAAGAGTGAGAGATCTGAAACCCTAACCAAGTTCAGAAGAGGAAGTCGAAGTTGGAACAACAAGAAGTCGGACTCAGAATCTACGAGCTTCATCACCGTCCGAAGAAGAAGTGATTTCACAATCGAAAAACGGCGGCACCGCGACTCAGAGATCCTGAACGATCAACATCATCGCCAAGAGGTTCAGAAACTATGAAGGGTTTCGTCATCACCCCGCACAGAAAGGAAAAGAGGAAAAGAACCGCAAACCGAAGCGAAGCGAATCAAAGGGAACTGAAGCGAACCGAAAGATCCGGGCGGCGACGGAGCCCATCGGGCCTCAACACCAGCTACGACCGCAAACGCCTCAAAACCACCGTTCATCATCGGCCACTCATCGAAGACGTCGCCGATTGGAAGTTGAGGTAAAGAGAAGTGTCGTGTTTAAGACTCATTTTTTCTTTTCAGGGACATGCAAACCAATGGAGAAGAAGAACGGAAAAGCTCGCGAAAGGCAACCATGGAGGCGCCGCCGGCATCACAAAGAAGAAGACGAAAAAGGTTTAAAACCCTAATGGATGTTGAGTTCCCTTTTATATCTTCCTGTTGTTTTATTATGTTTTATTTTATTTTTTTGTATTTTCTATTAAATCAAATTAATTCTGTAAATACGTTAACTTTTTTTCAATTATTAGAACTCTTATTCTTATCAAGTCTTTTAATAAGAATTAACTAATATTTTAACTTAATTTTTTTAAGTTAACCTTTTTACTTAAACCCAGGCTAAAGCTAATCTTCTTTTTAGAAAAACTTAATTAAATCATTTTTTCATTTTAAAAGTAAAACATTTTTTTCAAATAAAATTAAACTATTTTTTTCAAATAAAAGTGAAACATTTTTTTAACATTTTCTCAAATAAGATTTAAACATGTTTACAATAAAAATTAAAACCAATCTCTTTATCAAAATTAAAACAAAATTTTTAGTAAACAATTAGAATATGTTTCCTATTAAAGCATAAGACTAATCCTCCTCTTTTCAATAAAAATTCAAAAAGAAATAAAGTTTTTGTTTAGCGTTTTAGTTTCATCTAACCCCTGTTAATTCGTTTGTTCGGCTTATTATTACTTCATTTGTTCGTTTTTGGCATGCATGTAATTTATGCGAGGCCATGATTGCAGTATATTTTGCATTTTTTGGGAGCTTGTAATTTACGCGAGTGATCATCGCAACGCTTTCCTTACTTTCAGCATTTTAATTCTGCCGTATGATATGTTGCCATGTCTGTATGTTTTACCGTTATTTTCCCCTCCGAAGGAATTAGGTCTAAGCCGTTTGACTGTCGAGTCAATAATCCTAACTATTTCGACCATTTCAAAACCCTAATTAGCTTAGGTGTCCCGCCGTGGATGAAAACACGCTTTACCCTAGCTTTAGGCCAAAGAGTCGCCGTACTCTGTTTTAGGGTTTCCCGCTGTGGAATCCCTAATTTAACCCTAATATTCAATCAACAAATTCAAAGTAGAAATAGGAGTTTCAAGACTCCACGTAAGCGTGTCCTTAAGAAACACTTATTCCCCATTAAAACCTTGACCACAGTCAAGAAGTTTTTAACCTCCCTTTCGAGGGGAACTACAATTACTTTGATTTCATTCCCGTCAGGATATGTAGGCACAAGATGTGATGTCTTGCTGATTAAACTTAGGACTAACCCTTAGGTCTTCTTAGGTCATTCTATCCCTTAGCTCATTATATATATTAAAGCAGATAATAAAAATAAAAAAGCATACAATAAACAAAAGGTTCCTGTAGAGTACTACAGAAGTTTAAGATGCTAATACCTTCCCTAAGCTTAACCAACCCCTTACCTAGATCTCTCCCTGCATTGTGTTTACGATGCAAAAATAGGTTTTCCCTCTTTTGACCTTTTCCTTCGGATAAATCAAAGAGCGGTTGTGAATTGAATTGTGATTCAAATTAATTAATAATTTGATATCCTATTTCCACCGCAACAGAAAATGGCTACTTCACTGGGGACTACCATAACTTTTAAGGGTTACCCCTATTTTGTTTATTGTATGATATTTTTCATTATTTATTCTCTTATTTATATTATTATTGTGCCTTGTCTGGTGGGTACCCTGTTATTGTGAGATAATTCTTAACCCGGACTTGAGTGACCTTATTATAGGAAGGTGAGATATTCGACGAGGCTTGCCGGGAGTGAGTCCCGACCAAGTTGACTCGAGAATCACCACTCAATTGAGACCCTTTCGAAGATGGTTCAGTTGAACGAGTTAGTCGTGAAAACTTTTACTATCTTCGATTGGAGTTTGTGATATTGAGGACCGTAGTACCTTAACACCACTTTGGCCTTATATAGGACGTAGTGTGAGAACTATGTGGGAGTAGTCCTACAATGGTTACTACGTGATGCTACACTCAAAAGAGGTTCTCTTGAGAATATTTTCGACCCCCGAGTCAGTCGGAAGGCAGGTAATATCCGAAGGAAGGGCTTATGACTTTGGGAACTTCTTTAGAACCTTGTTCGGCAGGTACCACTAACCTTAGTACATACCCTATGGGGAGGGGTAAACCTTAACTCCTTGCACATACCTTTCCAGTAGATTTTTCTCCGCCTATCTTTAGACATCATGAGTTCGTTTGGTTTTCTCCGTCTATCTTTAGACGTCAGGAGTTCGGGTATGGTTTTCTTCCCGTCTATCATTAGACGATGTGAGGATAAGATGATTTTTCAGCAAGGTTTCTTACCGTCAGTTCATATTGACGATGTGTCTCCCCAGCAAGTTTTCTCCGTCTATCTTTAGACGTTGAGAAGTTTCAAGGCGACCTTTCAGATATTGGCTTTCTTTATGTTTATTGGACGAGATGACATTTCAAGAGGGGATTTTCCTGACCGTCGATCCTTATTGACGTCGAGGCTCTTTGAAGAATGTTTGGTGTTCCTAGTTGTCGATTCTTATTGACGGCATGACTCTTTGAAGGTGGTTTTCTTCCTGTCGGTTCTTACTGATGATGTGGCCCCTTTTGAGAATATTGTTCTTTCCATCAATTTCTATAGACGAAAGGATTCTGAAATTTGATGGGTGGCGTTGAAGTTCATATATGGTATTCTTTCTGTCTATCTTTAGACGATGTGTTTCTTTGGACAAGTTTTCTTCCTGCCTATCTTTAGGTAATGTGATAAAATCAAGTGCATGTTGATCTGGCCTTCGGGATGGTTTTCTCCGTCTATCTTTAGACGTTATGAGTATGAATGATTGATCAGTTGTTGCTGTGACGAATGGATTCGATTTTTTGGATTTTCTTCCTGTCTATCTTTAGACGATGTGAGTATGGGTTACGGTGTTCCTTCGGGATGGTGTCTCTCCGTTTATCATTAGACGATGTGAGTATATTTCTCTTCCTGTCTATCATTAGACGATGTGAGAGGATCAAGTGCATGTTGATCCAGACCTTCGGGTTTTGTTATCTGTGGTGTCACACAGGTAACTGGTGCTAAAGTCAGTTCTTTATCAAGATGATTGATCAGTTTGTTGCCGTGTCGACTGGACGCAGTTTTCTGGATAATTTTCCCCAAGCAGTTTTGTAGTTTATTTCTGCAGTTGGCAAATTTCCGGGTTCTTTTGTATTCAACCGTCTTCTACCTCGATTGTTTGAAAGTTGTTCGCTTTTCATCCAACCGGGTCCAAGCCGCTTGAATAGGGGCAGCTGTTGCACCCCAAAATTTGCTCAACCTTTTCACCACTTGGTTTATGTGTCTTTGCATTAGCATATCATTGTTCTAGCATTTTGCATTTAGCAGGGGATCAAGAGAGGTGCGCATAGCAAGAGGGGATTACCAAGGGTTTCCAGGCCTAATCGAGAGATTTTATGCAAGTATCAAAGGTTCTGGCATTTATTTTGCCCAACGGTCGAGCGACCGATTTTATTTTGTTTCGCAGGCATTTTTCAGGTCAGAAGCAGCATTCAGGCGTATCCTAAGCATTTTTATGATTATAATATTCAACGGCAAGTTCCAGAGACTTAACGGAGCTCCAAACAGATGAAAACGGGCAAACGGGCAGATTTCCCTCCAAAAGGCGCCAAATTCAAATTTTTGAATGTGTTAATCGATTAACACATATGGTTAATCGATTAACCATTGGAAAAACAGTCCAGATTTGCAAGTTTTAGAGGTGCTAATCGATTAACCTATATGGTTAATCGATTAACCAGAACAGATTTTGCCTTGCACGTGAGATTTCAAGCAATTTCCACTTGGGGGTCCAATTTTGGTCTTTGAAAATTCATTTTTGCACTTGGGAAGGATCTAGAACATCTTCAAAATTTAGATTTCCCGCCAAAACCCCATACCACATTCCAATCCAAATTCCAAGCCTTGCTTTGGATCTGAACCAAGAGTGTATTTAAATGATTTACTCCAAACCTCACCATCTAATCCTCATAATTCCCTCTCATTTTCAGAATTCATCTCAATTCTCTCTCAATTTTCTCTCAATTTTCCAACCTCACAAAACTCACTCAAAGCTCTTTTCCTTGAGATCATTGATTCTCCATTGGAATCCTTGATCTCTAAGAGCTAAACCTTCATCAATTCACTCCATTAGTTCCATTTCATCATTCAATTTTCGTGCACAAGTAGATCTGAATTTGGAAGTGATTTTGGAAGTGATTATTTGGCTTATTTTGGTTTGTTCTTGGTGGATCTTCATTGCTACTACAAGAATTGGAGTGGATCTTGAAGAATCTCCGGGTTTCTTGCATCGATCTACTCAATTACAGTTAGATCAACAATTACCGAATCAATTCTCCGATTCGAAGGTTGGAATTCTTGATCCGATTTCATTTTCGAGCTTATTCGCATGTTCGTCATGTTAATCTTCATATTTGATTGAATTGTGGTTGGTTTGATCTTCTTGATCCATGATCATGTTGCATTATCATGTTTACATGCTGTTTAAATCACTGTTTGTTGGCTTAAGTTCGTGCTTAATTGATTACGTGATAATTCGGATCATCGGATAAGTGCTTATGAGCTATTTTTGGCTGTTTTCTGCTGTTTTTCTGCTTCTGGTGCAGTGTTAATCGATTAACCTATATGGTTAATCGATTAACCAACTCAAATATTCAAATTTTATGCAATTTTTAAGTGGTTAATCGATTAACCTATGGTGTTAATCGATTAACACTGTACTAGCAGGCCTGTTTTGCTGTTTTTTATGCTTGTTCTCGTACCGTTTCACTTCGAATCTTCATGGATCGATATGATGCATTAGGAGTGAAATGTTTTGGATGTTTGCCACTGTTCTTGATTGTTTAATCATGATTTCTTCGACATGCATTGTCGTTTCCCGCTTGAATGCATTCTCATGGATGTGGTTTGAAGTGATCGTTTCTTTGCGCATTCGATTGTGTTCATCCTTCGATTTTCTTTCGCATGTCGCATCATGTTGCATCGCTGTCGAGGTCGAGACGAGCTTGTGGCGGCCGCTGCCCCACACATATTTTCCTCCCACTTTCATTTTAATTGTGCATTCGATGTGTGCATTCATTCATTTGCATGTTTTATTTGTCATTTCTTCTTCTTCCTTTGCCTTCCTTCCCTTAGGGTTTCTAACCTCTCTTGTTCAAGAGAGGTTATGATAGACATTTAGGTCCTAAACATGCATGATAACATTAGGTAGATGTTTCCCTCTTGTAATCCCAACTTTAGGTGCATTTTGCATGACAACTTTTAGGGTTTGGTCTAGTCCCCCCTTAGTTTGTCCCTTTCTCTTCTCATCTTCAAACAACTTCAATTCACTTAATAAATGCAATGGATGTTGTGCCATAAGCCTTGTATTTGGGAAATGGTGATTGAGTGGCTACCTCTAAATTGCCTAGAGTGTTTAGTATACGTCCTTAGGACGATATGCGACGCATTCGATCCTAGGTTTTAGACTTTGTTACAACATACATCATGAACACTCTAATTCAAAACACTTCTTCCTTAAAAGACTTCAAACAAACAATTCAAACTCTTTTTGTCCTCTTGGACTTTTAATCAAGAAAAACCCTTTCATAAGGAGATAAAAAAACTGTTAGATAAACCTGTGTCTTCCGTAGTTGCCCGAACTACGTTTGCTCTGATCTTTCATGCCGTGTGAAAGTACGTAGGCATAAGACACGATGTCTTAGCGAGCAACCTTTCCCCCTTTTTGCCCGTAGTTAGGCGAACTACGTTGACTCTGATTTCTCGTTTCAGACGGGGATACGTAGGCATAGAACTGCTGTGTTCTGCCGAGTCATTTTTATTTTCTTTTGTCCCTAGACCTTTTAGCATAGATAGTTAAACACACCCTTTTAGATAGATAACAAGCGTGGATCCCATCGAGTACGATGGACGTGAGGGGTGCTAATACCTTCCCCTTGCGTAACCGACTCCCGAACCTAGGATTTGGTTGCGATGACCATTCCTTTCCCTCTTTGCGTCAGGTTTACTCTGAGCGTTTCCTTTCCCTCCTTTGGGATAAATAACGCACGGTGGCGACTCTTCTGTTTTGCCGGCGCCGATTTTCGCAGTAGCGACAGCTGGCGACTCTGCTGGGGAAAGGGGTATCCCCTATGCGAGTCAATCCTAGCGCTTGTGTGTTTTCTTTTGGGTGTTGTATATATGTGCTTTATTCTTTATTTACTTATGCATTTTACTTTCCGCATTGTATCATACTTGTTGTGTTGTGGGGAGGGAAGTTCTATTGAGTGATAAGCCGGACCTGGGCTTGAGTATAAACCTAGAATTAGTAGTGGAAAGTAGTGGGTGGACCTGTTTGCTTAGCAGACACAGTTCCCTACGAAATTCGCACTCAGACGAGGTTCTCTTTGATGATTTCCTTTCCGATCCTTAGGATCGACTGGGAGTTGGATTTGAGAGTTGTCGACTCTGGGGACCGATCATTTGGGATTCAGCTAAGTGAGGCCGCTTCATGAGATGATGATGCCACACCTTCTGGGTATCGTATCATCACTCATGAAAGTCTGTGACGCTGATGACCGCATAGGATGTCGTACCTTTGTCCGCGGACTAAGTCCATACCTGTGAGTGGGATGGGGTTTTTTGCAGGAAACCATAGACTTCAGATTACCCGGTTCTGCTTCATCAGTGTGATTGTGGTACGAAGGTTTCCTTTGTGATTGGTATTTCTGAGGCGAAGCTCTGGTTATGCTCAGGCCACAGTACGACAAAATTCTCAAGCTGCGGCAGCAAGCTTGATCCCTTGTGTGTGCATTTGCATTTTACATTTCTGTTTGCATTTGCATCTCATTTTGCATATCCACCCTCAGCCGGAACTGGGAGCTTACCCGTCTTTTGTCCACTTCATCAGTTGACTTCCTGACATTCGCATTGGATTTGAGTTAGCTTTTGAGAGGATCATGGCTTCAGGAGAGCAGAATTTGGTTGTTACTCGGGCGGAGTTTAAATTGTTGAAGAATCAGCTGAGTCAGTTCATGGAAGCCATAACAGCTATGAATAGAGGAGAAGCTAACATCCAGAGAACTCCGGGGAACAATGTAGCCCAGCCTGTGCAAACCCTTACCAGAGGTATACCTTCTCTCCATGGCACAGAATACCACAGTTTCACTTTCTCTACGCCAGGTTCTCCGAGGATTGTTCTTTCTCCATGGATTGTTCCACATCCAAGAGTTGTTCCACAGGTTAATGTTCAGAACCCAATGACTGTTGAGTATATGAGAAGACTTCAGATGTTAGAAGATCAGATTAATGCCTTGATGAATAAGAATACCCTTGACCTGAATGCTGCGAGCATGTGTTTGGTGCCAGGCCTTGTGTTGCCTCTGAAGTTCAAGATGCCCAATTTTGAGAAATACAAAGGGGATAGTTGTCCGAAGTCACATTTGGTTATGTTCTGCAGAAGAATGACTTCGCATGTCACCAATGAAAAGCTCATGATTCACTGTTTCCAAGATAGTTTGATTGGAGTATCTTTGGATTGGTACATGCAATTGAAGAGCGATAGCATCAAATCATGGTCAGATTTAGCCAATGCCTTTGTGAAGCAGTACGACTACAACTTGGAAATGGCTCCCTTTCGCGTGCATTTGCAAGAATTATCTCGTGCGGAGAATGAATCATTTAGGGGGTATGTGCAAAGATGGAGAGAATTGGCTGCTCGTGTTCAACCACCGCTTTTGGAGAGAGAAATGGTTAACCTCTTTTTGGGTACTCTGAAGGGTCGTTATTACGACATGATGTTCACTTGTACAAGCTTTGAGGGCTTAATGAGAATGGGAGAGCTTGTTGAGAGAGGACTCAAGAATGGAAAGCTTCGAGATGCTCCTTATAGCCCAGTTGATGAGAATGAATCAGTTGTCAGTTCTCAAGAAGAGTGGGAAGAAGGAAACGATGTCGTCTCAGAATCTCTAGCATCTCAGGATCAGTTTTCAGACGCTTCAAGTCAACGGTCATATTGTCGTCAACCGCGTTAGCACGCCCAACGAAGACCAAGGAAACCTGAAAGGCATTTTACTCAGCTACCGGTGTCGTACAGTCAGTTGTTGCCAGATTTGGTCAGAAGTGGATTGATAGTGCCGAAAGAGACTAATCCAGTGATTCCGCCGTATCCCCCAGGTTTTGATGCCAGCGCCCGCTGTGAGTACCATGTTGGGACACAGGGGCATTCAACAGATGATTGTAAGGTGCTTAGAAGCCAGGTTCAGAATTTGTTAGACTCTAACCAGATCTTCATCACGCCTCAGGGTTTTGTTCAGATTAATGATTCTCCTTCATCCAGTTGTGTGGGTTCTTCAGTTAATATCATGGAAGACTTCACTGGAAGTGTGTGTTTGGAAGAATGTCAAACTGAGAGTTCAGTTGAGTATGGGGGAAGTTTCTAGAGGTTTCTGTGCCGGGTGTCGCGTCTGTTTTCTCTGCTGACCTGTTTAGCTTTCGTGCATTGTTGTTTGCTGACCATCACCAGGCTTGTTAGCTGAGGGCATTGTATTCGAACTCATGTGTGCTTATGTGTTGCTTTTGATGATTTTGCATATTTGTGTGAGGTGTTTATCTCTGTGCTTATAGCTTGGGTTTCTCCTTATCTTATTGTAAATATGTGTCCACTTTCTGCATTGCATTGCTCGCATAACAGGTACCTCAGAACCGTGGGTCTTATTTCCTGTCTTCACCAGTTTGTTGCAGGAATTATCTTAGAGTTATGGAACAGAATCAAGCTGAATTGATTGAGGTCCGAAGCCAGCTGGGGCAGATGATGAAATACATGCGAGAGATGCGTCTGGAGCAAAAAATGCTCAAAGAGGAAAATAATCAGCTGAAGACCCAAATGAGCTTGATCATGGAAGTAGTCAAGAATGTGCTTAGGAAAGAGGGTGATCAGCTATCTGAAACCTCAGTGAAGGAGCTTGTTCCACCTGTGCCTGTGGAACTCGTGCCTGTGGAACCTGAGTTTAGAAAACGTGTTGATCAACACCAGCAACAGCAACGAAGGATACATCCGGCTCAGCGAAGAACTTTGGCGGGGAGGCCAAAGAGGGTATTTAAGGCGCCGCCTTCAACGTATGCTAAGCTCTTTCAGACGTTATTGAGTTTGAAGCTAGTTGAAAAAAGAACATTGGAACCGCCCAAGGGAACGATACTTCCTTATGGGTATGATACCAGTAAGCAGTGTGGATTTCATTCCGGGGCACCCGGACATGATATCGAGAGTTGTCATGCTTTTAAGCACAATGTTCAAGACTTAGTTGACGCAAAAGCTATTGAATTCACGCCGAGCGGCGTAATTGTACATAATGGCCCTATCCCAGTTGTTGCTAAAATGATGGACGTTCCCGAAGCTACCGTAGATCAGAAGTATATTCTGCAATCATTGGTGTCAGAATCCCCCTGTCCTCAGTCGCTGCCTGTGCCTAGACCAAGCCTGAGGGTGAAAGCGCCTGAACAAAAGGAGTCCCTGATAATTCAGACTCGACCTCCATGTGGTTCAACTAGTCAAAATCAACAATCTGTCCAGCCTTTGCAGCAGATGTCAGCTCCTCTCCGGAGTCAGCAGCCTTCTCATTATCGATCAAACCTGCGTGCTAGGCAAAACCCAATGAAGTCAGAGAGACAGTTCACCCGATTGCCATTTTGAGCGGAATGTTTTAATAAGCAGCTTTGAAGATGGTTGGTTCAGCAGCAAGTCAGATGTGGAAGCCCGGTTCTCGGAAGCTGGCATTTTCCTTTGTTTTATCTTGTCATTTCTTTACGTTTGTAGTTTCTTTCCTGTTTGAATTTGCAATCTTGTTTGTAAAATTTGTTGTTTTCATTCAATTGATGATAATGAAATGAGTATGCATGTTTTGATTAAATCCATTCGTGTTCACTAATTGATTTTTACAAATGTCCAACGCTTGGTTAAGCGGAATCCGGGGAGGATGACGAAAATGAGCGACATGCAAACTCCCGATTGTATGCTTTTGAAATAAAACTTGCTGATGATGTACAGGCATTGTTTCAAACCCCTAAACACCGGTGATATAAGGAAGATAATTCCTTGTCAACCCCTTTGAGCCTTGTAGTAGGAGTTTCTTTCTGTAAACGAAAAACCCTCAATCTTAACCTGGGGCAGGGTAGGTGTTAGCTAGTTTGACCGAGCGTCCGAATTGCAGAAGGAGTGTCCGTTCGAGGATCAATCACACCTCTAAAGGTCGTGCCTAAAAAACCACAATGGTTAAATTTCAAGAGTGAGACAGTCACATTATTCCCCAATGAGTCAGACAGCCAGCGTCACACGACTTGTTCGAAAAAAGAGAAAGCAAAAAGAATCAAAAGCCCGCTAAGTCGAAACTTGAAATAAATGACTTAGGCAAAAACGAGGGCATCCCACTGGACTTAAAAATCAAAAGAAACTCCAAAGAGTCAGTCCAGGCAAAAGTTAGGGATATGAAAAGGAAAAGATGAAAGGATGACAAAAGAAAAATCCTCGGACAAATACGAGTCGTGTGACCCCAAGTGTCAAAGACGAAAAGTGAGTGGCTGTCACTCCTAAAAAATCATAGTTTCTCGAACTATCACTCCTATCTTTCAACCTCTAAGAGGTGAGCGCTAAGGTCGGATTAGCTGAACGTAGGATAGGAGAACATCAAGGAGAATGGGTGGGTTAAAATAAACTTTGAGCCTTTATCCTTTCCTTCAAAACCATGAACCTGACCACGTTACAACCTTCAAAAGTCCTAATTGAAGTAGGTTTGTTTCGAAGGCATACTTCGGTAAAGATCGCGTCGAAACTGACTCCTAAAAGGGTTATTCTTACCATGTTGGTACTGATGTTGATATTGTTGATAAATGTTTTGTGCATTATATGCCATAAATTGTTTTCCCTTTTCCCAGTGAACAGATTGGATGTCAAAACTGTCATATGCGTTGCATTAATATGTCTTTTATGCAGAACAACTTGTTTTACTTTCGAGTAAGCGCTTGACAGCAGGAAAGTTTCCTACAGTGGAAAGTCGGATCAAGATAGAATGTAGAACGCCCGAAGCACTCCGTGAGCCAGGGCAAGTTATATCAAGTGATCCCTAGTGAGGTCAGCCATCCAAAGTCAGTTATTCTGGGGCAATCAGGTCGAGATTCGATATATCTCTCGTAGTCAGAGGTTCTACTCCGAATCAGCCAATTAGGAGCAAAGTTATTGCATACAGGGGCAGGCCATCTTAAGGGCACAGAAGTTATTCTTTATTCGAGAGGCAATTGATATGGAGTATCTCTCCGAAGTTCAGAATGCTGGGGCAGTTCATATCAGACCATCAGGGTACAGATTTTCAAATTTCCTTTTGAGGAGTATCCCCTAGAGATCCCACAGGCTGAGGCAATATCAGAAGCGAAGGAATTGTTCTTCTCCGTGTCATCAGAGTTACTCAGAGCTACTTGAGCAGATTCAGCCGATCTTCAAGTTTGAGACGAATGTTGGGAAGTCGTGTTACCGTCCCTTGACTCTTCAACCAGAAATCGTGAATTTAGATAGGAGGTTGTCCAGTGTCAGTTATATATGACCCCTCACAGATTCCTAAAGCCCAATCCATATTCGCAATCAATGTAAGGCCCAATCCGTGTTGGTGCATCAGTCTAAAATCCAATTTTTTGATGGGTACGCAGGAAGACTCCGTCTTTCTTTTCCCCAGCAAAGTCCAATTTTCATTGGCACGGGTAAGCCATCCCCAGAGAAGTCCAATCATACTTGGCACGTTCTGTTATTCCCCAACGGAGTCAGTTTCACCTCTCCAGCATTTATTCTGCTGGAATAATTCTGTGATATCCGGTTTATCCCCAGCGGAGTTGGCTTCGTCTTTAGCATTTATTTTGCTGAAGCGATTTTGTTGTATCCAGCTTTCTCCAGCAGCCCGAGTTTGCATTTGCATATTGCATATATCACCATATTTGCATCATACTTGCATTTCATCCTCAAATGCGTAGCATTTCCATCCTATATGGAGCATTACGCCATAGAAAAATTCAAACATACGCATATGCATACGAAGCATAAGCCAGTTTTCTATCAGCCGTACGTGGCAATGGGAATCACTCTGTAATTAGTTCAGGGGCATTTATCCAGCAGCGGTGTTCAGACAATTAAGCGGTTTATTCGTATTTCAGATTATACGACAGTTTTGCTTTGATCAATCAGTCATTTGATATCGACAGACTTTTCTTCCCGTCAATTCATATTGACGATGTGTTCTTCCAGCAGTGGTTTTTCTCCGTCTATCATTAGACGTTGTGAGTTTAAGTACGATTTTCTTTCCGTCTATCTTTAGACGACGTGAAGTTTCAAGGTGATCTTTCCAGTAGATTTTTCTCCGTCTATCATTAGACGTTGTGAGTTCAAGTACGGTTTTCTTTCCGTCTATCTTTAGACGACGTGAAGTTTCAAGGTGATCTTTCCAGTAGATTTTTCTCCGTCTATCATTAGACGTTGTGAGTTTGAGTAAGGTTTTCTTTCCGTCTACCTTTAGACGATGTGAATTTTCGAGGTAATCTTTCCAGTAGATTTTTCTCCGCCTATCTTTAGACATCATGAGTTCGTTTGGTTTTCTCCGTCTATCTTTAGACGTCAGGAGTTCGGGTATGGTTTTCTTCCCGTCTATCATTAGACGATGTGAGGATAAGATGATTTTTCAGCAAGGTTTCTTACCGTCAGTTCATATTGACGATGTGTCTCCCCAGCAAGTTTTCTCCGTCTATCTTTACACGTTGAGAAGTTTCAAGGTGACCTTTCAGATATTGGCTTTCTTTATGTTTATTGGACGAGATGACATTTCAAGAGGGGATTTTCCTGACCGTCGATCCTTATTGACGTCGAGGCTCTTTGAAGAATGTTTGGTGTTCCTAGTTGTCGATTCTTATTGACGGCATGACTCTTTGAAGGTGGTTTTCTTCCTGTCGGTTCTTAATGATGATGTGGCCCCTTTTGAGAATATTGTTCTTTCCATCAATTTCTATAGACGAAAGGATTCTGAAATTTGATGGGTGGCGTTGAAGTTTATATATGGTATTCTTTCCGTCTATCTTTAGACGATGTGTTTCTTTGGAAAAGTTTTCTTCCTGCCTATCTTTAGGTAATGTGATAAAATCAAGTGCATGTTGATCTGGCCTTCGGGATGGTTTTCTCCGTCTATCTTTAGACGTTATGAGTATGAATGATTGATTAGTTGTTGCTGTGACGAATGGATTCGATTTTTTGGATTTTCTTCCTGTCTATCTTTAGACGATGTGAGTATGGGTTATGGTGTTCCTTCGGGATGGTGTCTCTCCGTTTATCATTAGACGATGTGAGTATATTTCTCTTCCTGTCTATCATTAGACGATGTGAGAGGATCAAGTGCATGTTGATCCAGACCTTCGGGTTTTGTTATTTGTGGTGTCACACAGGTAACTGGTGCTAAAGTCAGTTCTTTATCAAGATGATTGATCAGTTTGTTGCCGTGTCGACTGGACGCAGTTTTCTGGATAATTTTCCCCAAGCAGTTTTGTAGTTTATTTCTGCGGTTGGCAAATTTCCGGGTTCTTTTGTATTCAACCGTCTTCTACCTCGATTGTTTGAAAGTTGTTCGCTTTTCATCCAACCGGGTCCAGGCCGCTTGAATAGGGGCAGCTGTTGCACCCCAAAATTTGCTCAACCTTTTCACCACTTGGTTTATGTGTCTTTGCATTAGCATATCATTGTTCTAGCATTTGCATTGCATAACATTTTGCATTTAGCAGGGGATCAAGAGAGGTGCGCATAGCAAGAGGGGATTACCAAGGGTTTCCAGGCCTAATCGAGAGATTTTATGCAAGTATCAAAGGTTCTGGCATTTATTTTGCCCAACGGTCGAGCGGCCGATTTTATTTTGTTTCACAGGCATTTTTCAGGTCAGAAGCAGCATTCAGGCGTATCCTAATCATTTTTATGATTATAATATTCAACGGCAAGTTCCAGAGACTTAACGGAGCTCCAAACAGATGAAAACGGGCAAACAGGCAGATTTCCCTCCAAAAGGCGCCAAATTCAAATTTTTGAATGTGTTAATCGATTAACACATATGGTTAATCGATTAACCATTGGAAAAACAGTCCAGATTTGCAAGTTTTAGAGGTGCTAATCGATTAACCTATATGGTTAATCGATTAACCAGAACAGATTTTGCCTTGCACGTGAGATTTCAAGCAATTTCCACTTGGGGGTCCAATTTTGGTCTTTGAAAATTCATTTTTGCACTTGGGAAGGATCTAGAACATCTTCAAAATTTAGATTTCCCGCCAAAACCCCATACCACATTCCAATCCAAATTCCAAGCCTTGCTTTGGATTCGAACCAAGAGTGTATTTAAATGATTTACTCCAAACCTCACCATCTAATCCTCATAATTCCCTCTCATTTTCAAAATTCATCTCAATTCTCTCTCAATTTTCTCTCAATTTTCCAACCTCACAAAACTCACTCAAAGCTCTTTTCCTTGAGATCATTGATTCTCCATTGGAATCCTTGATCTCTAAGAGCTAAACCTTCATCAATTCACTCCATTAGTTCCATTTCATCATTCAATTTTCGTGCACAAGTAGATCTGAATTTGGAAGTGATTTTGGAAGTGATTATTTGGCTTATTTTGGTTTGTTCTTGGTGGATCTTCATTGCTACTACAAGAATTGGAGTGGATCTTGAAGAATATTCGGGTTTCTTGCATCGATCTACTCAATTACAGTTAGATCAACAATTACCGAATCAATTCTCCGATTCGAAGGTTGGAATTCTTGATCCAATTTCATTTTCGAGCTTATTCGCATGTTCGTCATGTTAATCTTCATATTTGATTGAATTGTGGTTGGTTTGATCTTCTTGATCCATGATCATGTTGCATTATCATGTTTACATGCTGTTTAAATCACTGTTTGCTGGCTTAAGTTCGTGCTTAATTGATTACGTGATAATTCGGATCATCGGATAAGTGCTTATGAGCTGTTTTTGGCTGTTTTCTGCTGTTTTTCTGCTTCTGGTGCAGTGTTAATCGATTAACCTATATGGTTAATCGATTAACCAACTCAAATATTCAAATTTTGCGCCATTTTTAAGTGGTTAATCGATTAACCTATGGTGTTAATCGATTAACACTGTACTAGCAGGCCTGTTTTGCTGTTTTTTATGCTTGTTCTCGTACCGTTTCACTTCGAATCTTCATGGATCGATATGATGCATTAGGAGTGAAATGTTTTGGATGTTTGCCACTGTTCTTGATTGTTTAATCATGATTTCTTCGACATGCATTGTCGTTTCCCGCTTGAATGCATTCTCATGGATGTGGTTTGAAGTGATCGTTTCTTTGCGCATTCGATTGTGTTCATCCTTCGATTTTCTTTCGCATGTCGCATCATGTTGCATCGCTGTCGAGGTCGAGACGAGCTTGTGGCGGCCGCTGCCCCACACATATTTTCCTCCCACTTTCATTCTAATTGTGCATTCGATGTGTGCATTCATTCATTTGCATGTTTTATTTGTCATTTCTTCTTCTTCCTTTGCCTTCCTTCCCTTAGGGTTTCTAACCTCTCTTGTTCAAGAGAGGTTATGATAGACATTTAGGTCCTAAACATGCATGATAACATTAGGTAGATGTTTCCCTCTTGTAATCCCAACTTTAGGTGCATTTTGCATGACAACTTTTAGGGTTTGGTCTAGTCCCCCCTTAGTTTGTCCCTTTCTCTTCTCATCTTCAAACAACTTCAATTCACTTAATAAATGCAATGGATGTTGTGCCATAAGCCTTGTATTTGGGAAATGGTGATTGAGTGGCTACCTCTCAATTGCCTAGAGTGTTTAGTATACGTCCTTAGGAAGATATGCGACGCATTCGATCCTAGGTTTTAGACTTTGTTACAACATACATCATGAACACTCTAATTCAAAACACTTCTTCCTTAAAAGACTTCAAACAAACAATTCAAACTCTTTTTGTCCTCTTGGACTTTTAATCAAGAAAAACACTTTCATAAGGAGATAAAAAAACTGTTAGATAAACCTGTGTCTTCCGTAGTTGCCCGAACTACGTTTGCTCTGATCTTTCATGCCGTGTGAAAGTACGTAGGCATAAGACGCGATGTCTTAGCGAGCAACCTTTCCCCCTTTTTGCCCGTAGTTAGGCGAACTACGTTGACTCTGATTTCTCGTTTCAGACGGGGATACGTAGGCATAGAACTGCTGTGTTCTGCCGAGTCATTTTTATTTTCTTTTGTCCCTAGACCTTTTAGCGTAGATAGTTAAACACACCCTTTTAGATAGATAACAAGCGTGGATCCCATCGAGTACGATGGACGTGAGGGGTGCTAATACCTTCCCCTTGCGTAACCGACTCCCGAACCTAGGATTTGGTTGCGATGACCATTCCTTTCCCTCTTTGCGTCAGGTTTACTCTGAGCGTTTCCTTTCCCTCCTTTGGGATAAATAACGCACGGTGGCGACTCTTCTGTTTTGCCGGCGCCGATTTTCGCAGTAGCGACACTATGGATTACAATAGAAGAAAAACTTTGAAATATACTTTTAAAAGTCCTAAGCTAGATGACCTAAGGAAGCTAGGAACCTTAGTCCAAGATCGAGAAGGATTCCGAAATCGATATGGAAGGTTGTTATCTCTGTTGGAATATAAGGTGAATGAAGAACTTCTTTCGGTTTTGCTACAATTCTATGATCCCGACTATCATTGCTTCATATTTCCCGATTATCAGTTATTACCTACTTTGGAAGAATATTCTCAGCTTGTAGGGCTGTCTATTTTGGATAAGAATCCTTTCCCTTTCTTGGAGAAGGACCCCAAAGAGCAGGATATTGCTAAGGCCACGTGTTTGAAGGTATCTGACATTAAGGATAATATGACTCATAAGGGTGAAGCTTTTGGGTTACCTACAAAGTTCCTAATAGAGAAAGCCCAATATTATGCCGACCATTTGAGCATGCCTACCTTTGAGATGATCCTTGCTTTGCTCATCTATGGAGTGTTGCTTTTCCCTAATTTTGAAGGATTTGTGGACCTTAATGCCATCAAGATCTTCATGCAAAGGAATCCAGTACCAACCTTATTGGGTAACGCTTATCATTCAGTACATCTCTGAAACCTCCATGGTGGAGGCGTGGTTACCTGTTGTGTACCGTTACTGTACAAGTGGTTTATTTCGCACTTGCCTATGTCCGGTCCTTTTTGGAGTCCCGCCCAAGGACGTTGGTCACAAAGAGTTATGGCTTTAACTCACTCTGATATTGATTGGTATAACCGCATGTATGATGGAATATCACTCATTGATGGCTATGGAGATTTCGCTAACATACCTTTGCTCGGTTTTAATGAAGGAATCAACTACAATCCAGTCCTAGCTCGCCGACAGTTAGGGTATCCCTTGAAAGAACCGCCTAAAAGTATCTACGTGGAGAAGATCTTCTTCGAAGACAACAAAGAACGTCAAGAACAGATTATATCCTCTTGGAAACATCTGCATAGGAAGGGGCGAGAAAGTTTGGGAAGACCGAATTGCATTTCTATGGAGTCGTACCTTCAGTGGGTCCGAGAAAGAGCTATCAAATTGAAGATTCCCTATCCTCGCCAAGATCCTTTACCTCCAAGAGAGGAACCTGTCCAATATTTCATGTCTGAGGCTGAAACGTTGAAGGTCGGTTTGAAAAAAGCTCAACATGAAGCAGAAACATGGAAGAACAAATACCAAGTGATGGTCAGCGAGTACGATGAACTTCAAAAGCAGCTTCAGTCGAGGAACGAAGAAGCACTTTCCGACAAGAAGAGAAGAATCTACGAGGATTTATTTTCCTCCGAATACCCGCCTACTCCTTGAAGTTGTGGATAATGCTTCCTTAGGGTCATTGTTAGCTTTTGTTTAGATGTTTCCATTAAAGACTTTATATTTAATTGTAGTCCATTATTTTCAATTAATAAAATTTTCTTCGTTATTTAGCAATATTCGTAAATATTTGAATTCCATGAAGTCATGTCATTCGCATTTTGCATCATCTCTTGCATTTCATGTGTCTCCCGGCTTTCTTATTCTCGTTTCTCTCACCTTCCAGTTTCGTCACCCTGGGTCCTCTGCATCAGTACAATACTAGAGCCCAAGCTCGAAAAAGGATGGAAGAACAAGCTCAAGAGATCGACTGTGTCAGCCATGAACTCGAAGACCTTCGAGGAAGTGTGGGGCAGATTATGGAGATGCTACAAGCTCTTAATGCAAAGATGGATTCTCAGCCTACTGTTGTTTCTGAGCATACCAATACTGTTGTGGATCCTCAACCAACTACTACTGTCAAAAATATACCGCCTCAAGGTCGTCAATCCAGTTCGGTGAATCCTACTATTGCTCAACCAGTTCGACGAGTTACTCCTCCAAAGTGCAAAACTCCGAGCTTTGACCATAAAAGAGCTACACGTCCGAGAAATCGCTTGATGGCTGCTCATCAACATTAGCATAATTATGTTCAAGGTTTTCCGGTTCAGCATGCTCCACAACCTTATGTGGTTACTGTCGCAACTCCTGTCAATCCTCAATTTCCTACATATCAGCCTGTGCAACCGGCTCCGGTCTATTAGCATCCGGTTTATCAACAGCCTCCTGTTTATCAACTTGCACAAGCTCCTGGCAGCTGGCAAAGAGCGCCCAACTCTCCTGCCGATCCACAGCCTAAGAAGCAAACACCTCGCCAGAATGCTACGATTAGGAGGCAATAGAAACCTTGTCCACCGATTCCGATGACGCTCGCCAAGTTGTATCCTTACTTAGTGCAACGAGGTTTGATCACTACCCGAGCAATGGGTCCGCCTCGTAATCCTTTGCCAGCCAATTACAACACCGCCGTTCATTGTTTATTTCATGAGGGGGCGCCCGGACATGATTTGGAAGATTGCTATGCTCTGAAGGATATCGTCAGAGATTTGTTGGAAAAGAAGATTCTCTTTTTTGGTGATCATCGACCAGAGATCAAGACTCCTATCCTAGTATTCAACATGCCTCAGCCAGTTACATTTTGAAGGACTTGTCATGCAGTTCATTTGTTTAATTATATGTATTTTTCATTCGATCAAGCATAATTAGCATGTATGAACTTGTTTATTTTGGAATAATTAATGCATAATGTTTGTCTTGAATAAATCCATTTGTTTCACTCGTTAAAATTATTTTTCATAAATCTATAATGCCAACTTTACCCGATCTCTCGCCTTGATAGAGAATTGGGAGGAGGATGATGAACCAAAAACATTGAATTTCTTGTCGTATGCTTTCAATTGAAACCTGCTGATGATGTAAGGCATTGTTTCATTTCAAACCCCAAACATTGGAGATATAAGGATGATAATCCATCTTTAACCCCTTCGAGCCTTGAAGTAGGAGTTTTCTTTGCCAAACATTAGAAAAACCCTTTACTTTAACCTGGGGCAGGGTAGTGTTTCAGTTAAATGGATTGAGCGTTCAGACTCTAAAAAAAGAGGAGCGAACCTTCGAGGATCCATTCTATCCTGAACATCTTAGGAAGTTTAGAAGTCAATGACCATACCTCTACTACTAAAAGAGTGGGGCAGTCACAAGCCTTTCAAAAGAGTCACACGACTTATTCAACAAAAATAAAAACATATAGCCCGCTAAGTCAAAACCTGTGAAGGAGACTTAGGCAAAACTGGGGCATCCCGCTGGACTCCAAAGTCAAATCCAAAAGACGTCGTCCAAGCAAAAGTTAGGGAATGAAAAAAAATATAATAAAAATAAAGGATTACAATAAAGAATACCCAATAAAGAATAAATTCGTGCCAATCGACAAAAGAAACTAGGTGAGTGACTGCCATGTCCAAAGTCGTTGATAAGTTCTCAACCCTATCAAATCCGATTGAGATATGAGTGCTCGCATCCAGTTAACCGAATTAGGATTGGAGAACATCACGAAGAATGGGCGGATACAAATAACTTTGAGCCTTTATTCTTTGTTTCTTAAACCATGAACCCAAGCCACGATACAACCTTTAAAAGACCTAATTGAAGTAGGAATTCTTTTGAAAGTGTAGCACCGCAAAATTTGCCTAACCTTTTTCTTTACCTAGCTTATGTTTCATTGCATTCATTTTAGCATTATCATTTGCATTGCATTGACATGTGGGCAGGGATCAAGAGGTATGACTACCAACAAAAGGCTACCAAGGTCATGAAGCTATCCAAGAGTATTTATTCAAGTATCCCAAGGGTTGATATCCTCAACAAAGAAGTCAAAGATCCCTAGAGAAGTGGCTGAAGCCAAATATGCATATTTCCTAACTTGAAGGTTATGGGAAGGCATCAGATGATTCGGAATCCATAGATATGGACCTAGAGCATTGAGGGAGTCCATAGGGTGTCTTGATAGTCATCATGGAGCTGGGATAAGTCGTTATGCAAGGTATGAGAAGTTATAACCAAGATTGGTGCAATTAGGGTTTCCACCTAGTCAACCCTAAGTCAACAGTTGATTTGAAAGGAGTTGAGACTCAATTTCAAGGCCATGTGATCATGGAATGATTTGTTGAGACACTCAAGGTATGATTCCCAGACTAACTCATCAAGGATCAAGAGTGTGAGAAGTTCCTAGGCTAGGGTTTCTAAGTTTGACAGTGTAAAATCCCCTGGTTTAATGCCTAACTTCAAGACCACATAACTCAAGAGGCAAGTTTCACCTAATTTTTACATCCACATGGAACTTGTAGAACATGTTCTCACCTTTAATTTGAGTACTAGAAGTCCTTGATAGGATTTATAGAACTCAAGTTATGAGGCAGACAAGTTACAGGTCATCAGATGAATATGATTTTGGTACTTGAAAGTCAACCAACTTCCATTCCAGTTTTGACTTAGAAGGAAGCTTCTCCTCAACTTCAGGTGAACATGAGTGTTCTTCCTTATCTTCTTAGATTTCCAAAGAGTACTAGAAGTCCTTGATTTGATTTGTAGAACTCAAGATATGGAGCTTGCAAGTCAAGGGCATTTTGGGAAAGTAAGCTTATAAGTCACTTTTGGTTAAAGGTCCATTTCACCATCATACATATCTCAAATGCAAATTTGTCCAACTTGAAAGTTTCTAAAAATGGGGTTATTTGTCCAACCAAACACCAAGTATTCATTGATATGGATTGTAGTGAAGATTGGTTGAAGAAAATTTCACAAAAAGAACTTTAAAAGCATTAAAAGGTCAAAAATTCAAAATAATTCAAATGGGATGATTCCAAAGCATGTTTATGCATTTTTTGATTGCAAAAGATATTCTAAGAACATTGGCTTTAATAGATTTGAGAATTGAGGTCATTTTCTTAGTCATATTATATGTTTCTTAAGATTGAAGTAACACATTCCACATCCACCATGGATCAAAATCAAGGCTTCAATCTCAGCCATTCACACTCCTCACATTACCAGCAAGAGATTTGAGTCATTTTGGAAGAAAATGGAAGCCATTTTCGTGTACATTGCAATGCTTCAAAGTGAGAAAAAGTTGAAATTTGGATTGGGTTGTTTGGACCTCCATTGGGCCTGAAATGGATCCAAATCATTTCTATTTAAGTTGTAGACCATTTTCAGATGATTTTGGGATGGTTTTGGTGCAAGAACAGGTAAGAAGTAGTTAAGAAAAGTGAGCTTGAGAGTGAAAATCGAGTTCTAAGATTCAGGTCGTTTCAAGCAAATTCAAGCATCAAGAAAGCTTCATCGTCAATCATAGAACGTTTCTGGATTGATTAGAGCAAGGATCATCATCAAATTGTGCCTCAGTTCAAGCTTATATACAGGTTTCTTGATTTCAACTTTTCACTCAATTCTTGGTGATTTAGCATGTGTTAATTATGTAGTTAGCATCCTTGATAGGTGTAGAACGATTTAGACTAGGTTTGGAGATTGATTGTGAGGATTGTTGCCATGACACAAAAACTTGATTGCTTCGGTTATGATGATTCCTTGGTTAGAAATGCATTTAGTATGTGGATTATTTATGTTTGTTAAGAGAGGTTTCGATTCGTGTAAAGAAAACTAAGTTTGGTGAGGTTTTGTAGAGGAGCACTGTTGATGCTCGCCGGAGAAGACGACCGGAGTCTTCTCCGGCCACCACTGGTTGTGGTTTCCCCCCTCAAGCTTAGTTTAAACCATGGTCGTGGGATCTGAGACTTGGTAGTTCAATCTAACGCGTGAGAATGAGTCTCAGAGGCGTTTGACTTGGACTGAGTGCGTGGCAGCGTGATGATCATTGGATTGGCTTACTAGATGAGTGAACGCGTGAGATTAAGACGTATGGTGTGACTAGTTTGACTGAAGCGCATGAGAACATCAGATTTGGTTTGGACCTAGGCCATGCTCGGTTATTCACACCCCCATTTTTGGCCCAACTGCGTTTAGAACTTAGCCTGATTGCTATTTGCCACGCCTGTTTCTCTATTTTCCATTCTTTTTCATTATTTCTTATTGTTTTTTGCTTTTGGTTTTTAATTCTTAAAAATAGTAAAAATGCTCATAATTGCTTGAACTTTTTTTACACATTGAACATTGACATGTTAGCTGATTTTTAGAGCTGGTAGAATAATTTTAGGATTATTTTCCATTTTATTTTGTTTTTTCTATTTTTAGTGGTTATTAAAATGTGAAAAGCCTGTACCCTTAGATTAGGAATTTTATTGAGGTATCAAAACAACTTAGAATTGTCTAATTTTTCTTGAGAATATTGTGCACTTATTGAATGACTTGTAGGAATTTTCCCCTGATTTTTAGATGCTTTTAGACATAGGTTTGGATTAGATCTTTATAACCTTCCCAATTTGAGCTTTCCCTAGCATACCTTTAGGTTTAGCATTAGGTTAGTGCCTTTAAACTTAGAGTTTTGATTTGGAATTTTTACCATGACTTCCTAACACCCTTAGGGACCTCTGGACTTTTTACTAGAATTTTTAGGATAGATTTCCTATTTTTACCCTATTTTACATTCTGACTAGCATTAATGTAGCCTTATGGAATCCTTCCACCTAACTTTCCCATTTAGTGAACTTTGTTGCAAACTTTAGGTACCTAATCTCCATATTATACCTTAGTTCATAGGTTAATACTTCTTTAGGGTGATCCTCAAACATTTAACATGCCATTAGCTCCTTTAGAATGGATTTTATTTAGGGCTTAATATTAAGGTTTCTTTAAGAGTTTTAGGTGGATGATTCCCCTTCCTTAGAAGCTTTGCCTTCATTATTCCTTAGTCCAATTCCTTGGATCCTCTTTGTGTGAGAGCCTCATTCCCCCTTAGGAGGGATGATGTGCATTCCTCAAGGAGTTTGAGCTATGGATGGATATTCAATGACTTGGTGGGTTCCTTAGATTCACACCATATTTCTCTTCTTTCTAGTCCAATTCTTTGGATCCTATTTGGGAGAGCCCAATTCCTCCTTAGGAGGAATTTTGTGCATTCCTCAAGAAGTCTGAGCCTCAGTGGATTCCTGTGCTGATGCACATCAAGCTTAGTGAGTTGTTTCTAACCTTGCCCTTAGCTTGTTTTCTCTCATCTCCATGTTTGATTCCTTGCTGTGATGCATTTAGGATAGAGCTTCATGAATAGATACTCTTGTTTAGGTGCATGTTTGCATTAAAGATTGAGCTAGTCTCCCTTTGCTTGTTTGCATTTAAAGGTTGAGGTGGTCCTCCTTTTGCTTGTTTGTTTAATTGCTTTCATACTTGCCCTTGCTTGTTTCCATTGAAGGTTGAGGTGATCTTCCCTTGCTTGTGTGTTCTTTTTTCTTTTATGTTTGCATTAGAAGTTGAGGCTTCCTCCTTCTGCTTGTGCTGATGCATTGCATATCCATACATGTTCTTATTTCAATAGCTTGATAGTTGTATTCATCTGCTTAATGATTTTTGCTGGTGTTTACCTTTGACATGTTCCCTTAGGACTCTCACTTACTTTGATAAGGATAGTGATGATAGAACTTTAGGATGAATCCATGCATGATAACAGTAGGGTAGATTCCCTTTCAAACCCAACATTAGGACCATTTTTCATGACAAAAGTGGGATGCTTGATAGTTTCCCCTGTAGAGTCCTTTCTCTTCTCATCTTCAAACAACAGCAAAACACGTAATAAAGGCTAATGAATATTGTACGCTACGAGCCTTAAGCCATTTGGGAAATGGTGATTGGGGGGCCTCTCCTCAATTATCTAGAGTGTTTAGTATATGTCCTTAGGATGATATGCGATGCATTCGCTCCTAAGTCCTAGTCTTTAGTGCAGTATGAATCACAAACATTCATAAAAAACACTTCTTCTCGTATAAGACTCAAAAACAAATTCAAACATTTTTCCTTCGGGATTAATCAAACTTCCTTTTCTGATGAAAAGAGTGCTGTTAAGCTTCGGTTCTACCACAAACAGGAATTGTCCCTAACTGCTGGAACTGTAGTTTAACTTTACTCGGGTAAAAAACACATGAACTAACCTGTGTTCCGTTTTATCCCGAACTACGTTTGCTCTGATCTTTCATACCAGATGAAAGTACGTAGGCACAAGATGCAATGTCTTGGTGAGCAACCTTCCCCCATCGCCCGTAGTTAGCCGAACTACGTTGACTCTGACTTTCTCATTGCACGAGGGAATACGTAGGCCCAGAGCAGTGACGCTCTATCGAGTCATTTTTCTCCTTGCTTTTTCTTTTGAGCTAGCCTTGATAGGTAGATACATAACCAACCCGTCAGATAAACACAACAAGCGTGGATCTCGTTGAGTACAATGGACGTGAGGGGTGTTAATACCTTCCCCTTGCGTAACCGACTCCCGAACCCAGGACTTGGTTGCGACGACCTTGTCTTTTCCTTTTCGCTAGGTTTTTTCCTGATCGTTTCCTTTCCCTCCTTTGGGATAAATAACGATAGGTGGCGACTCTTCTGTCTTTGCCAGCACCTTTTTTCACAGTAGCAACAGAAAGCATACTCGACGAGATAACGTTTCCTGACTCCTACGAGCTATGCTCAAGTTACCGTTGGCATTATAAATCAAATATGTATCCTGACTATGTGATTTCGGTCACGAGTTATAGCGATATCCTTTTTCAAAATAAAAATAATATTTTCAAGACAAATATTGTTGCATTGATAGTTTCAGAATAGGCATTTCATGCATGTTGATTTTGCTTGATATCTTGGAAATATACACATAAACATCGACCATAGAACTTGAAGATCCTGCTAAACAGGGGCAGGCGGTTCCAAATCATGCACTGATGTGAGCCTGACGTACTTAAAAGCTGTTCTTATAGACTCAGTCGTAACACGGTTGATCCGTTCCAGTTACGTCGAGATCTGACAAATATCTCTAAGAGTTTGAAAACAGTGGGGCAAGTGAACCCTATGTTCTCTGTAAAATCCTCTCGAGATGACTTTCCCACAAAATAAGCATTCTGGGGCATGATATTTTTCAAAATGGCGACTACTACAAAGCCCATTGAGATCAAAATTAGCTTCGTTCCGCGACATTCTTCATGCACCCGATTGAGTTTACTCCCGGCGGTCTTTATTCCCCAGTAAATCTCATCATTGCCTCAACACAGTCCCCAGAGAGACTTTAAGCTGACACAGTCCCCAACGAGACTATAAGCTGACAACATTCTGGACCGAGTTGGTAATCTTCAGTAATTTTCTAAACTACAAAGATCATACCAGCATCTTCCCTGTGATAGTCCCCAACGAGACTTTAAGCTGACTACCTTACTGGACGAATCTAGTTATCCCCAGTGGCTCTCAGGACTGCAGAGATATCCCGGTATCCTCCAAGTGACATATGTTCTAAAAGACCTATTTCTCAGTGGGATCATCTGTTCCTCAGTAAAGTTGCCTTACCTTCCTCAGGAATATTCCCCAGGAGATTGCCATGTTCTCCCCAAGAAGCCGGGATACTTTCCCCAGGAAGGTCCGGTGATTTCTCCCCAGTAAGTCTGACGAACTCTCCTCAGGGAAGTTTTTGATATCGTTTATCTCCAGTCGGATGTACCTTCTCCACAGGAAGCCGATGTACTATCCCCAGGAAGTTGCTACACTTTCATTCGCGAAGCTGCCTAGCTCCACATCTTCCCCATGAAGCGGATATTTATTTTATCCCCGGAAGTCTCTGATCTAAGAGTTCTTGGGATGATTATGGTTCATGATAGCAGTCCCTCCCGTGAAGTCATGACATTGTATCCCCATGTGGAGGTTATGGATCCCCCAGTTGAAGTCATGATATCGTACTCTCCAGTGAAGTCGTATCCCTATGTGGAATTCATGAGATTTTCTCCCCAGGGAAGTTAGAACTTTGAAGCAATTAAAGCAAGATTTGGTTCTACCATTAACTCTTCCTATCCCCTGATAGATGTATTGTTACAGAGGTCCCTGGGTATTCCCGTCGAGATGTTTATTTCATCTCATGTCTCCTCTCTCGTCTGTTTTGTCAGCATATGCATGAGCCTAAGCATTGCATACTCATTGCATGACATTTTCATAAACATACACATTAGTATACACTTAGGCATGCACATTAGCATCTACATGTTTGCTAGTTGTCGTCATCCTTTGTCGTTGCCGACGAGTAACTGGGTTTGTACACATCTCTCCAAGTAGATCGTCATCCCTAAGCATAAAATAACTACTTGTTTCCAGTTTTGTTTCCGTTACCTTTCCACGTTAGGATAAGGTAGTTCCCATTCGAGTTCGTTTCCTCAATGGAGTTTTGTTTGTCCATTCTTTCTATCCCGATTCTAGATCAAACTTCAATCTCGTCGGTCACCGAACACACCTGGGCGTGCATTTATTTTACACCATCTTTCAAGAAAAGCCTTCACAATCCTTTGCAGATATCCGACAGTTCTCGCCTGAGAAGCTTATCATTACAATGGACATTACATTACAAGCCTTACAACAACTGGTATGCAACTGTTCTCCCAGAGAAGCCTACCGTTATATCACCTCCATTATAACTTTCATTACAATTTTTCATTACACTCTACAGTTGATCTTCTCATACAAGGAGTTCATTACTTCATTACAACTTTCATTACAATTTTTCATTACACTCTACAATTGATCTTCTCGAACAAGGAGCTTATTATTTCATTACAACCTTCATTACAATTTACATTGCAACTTTCACTGCAACCTTCATTACAATCTTCATTACAATTTACATTACCTGTTACCACCTTTACAAGCAGTTCTCAACCGAGAAGCTTATCATTGCTACTCTTGCAAATAAGCGGTATTTCTCGCTTGAGGAGCTTATCCTATCTTCGTCATGACTTGCAGCAAATGGCCATCTCCATCGAGCAACTGGGCTTTCATTTTCCGTTTCATTTTGAAGTACGGGGGAGGTTTGAACTGAATCATATTCAGGAGAGCATGAATCTTGAAGTATGAAGAAGTTCGTTTACCCTTTTGTAAAAGAAGGAGCTGAATCATATTCAGGAGAGCATGAATCTTGAACTATGAAGAAGTTCGTTTATCCTTTAGCAAAAGAAGAAACGGAATCATGTTCAGGGAACACAGACTTGAGACGTGAAGAAGTTTATATTATCAACCAATCTATTATCCACGGATAAGCAGCAGCCTCTTTATTTGAGAGCTTATCTAGTTTTGCATATAAGTCCCTTCCGACGATAAGTTGCAGTTCTCTCTCGAGAAAGCTTATCAGGGCGTTTCCCATTTAAGACCATTTATTTTGGCATACAGTCGGTTTTTACCCTGCATATTTTCTACGAATTCCTAAATTCCGTTTGATCTTGTCACGAGGGAGATTTTCCAGAAGCTCGGATGTTATTCTTTGCTCAATGCTCCAGCGTCTTGTTAATCAATCCTACAGTCGTGCATATCCATTTTTATCTTTTACCCTAGAGTATCAGCCGGTCACTTCTGAACCTGTTGAACAATTACTCTCAGTATTCTCCAGTGGAGGTCGTCTCATCGGTGCCATCTCCATTATGGATCTCATTTTTACCATTACTTTATCTCCAAAGTAACAAGTGGTCGTGTTCGCACCAGTTGACTATCACTTTAGAATTCCCCGTGTCGTGTTGTTTCCCCAGTGCGTCATAGTCCACAGTATGGTTCGTTCATCGTGTCGTCTGCATCTTTGCATTTACCATTGCATCATACGCATCATACTACATTCATGGCATTGTTAAAATTATATCTTGTTTCGTTTTGTCCATAGCATTGCATATCACTGCATCTAAGGGCAAAATTTTCGGTTATCTATATTTAAATCTCTTTCACCATGATTTCTCGAGCCTATGTTGCTCAAATCATCTGGTGAAGCTATTTAAATAGGGGCAACTGTAATACCCCAAATTTTGCCCTAAGATTTTGTCGAATCATCTCTCATTCCATCGCATTTTTGCACGACATTTAACTAGTCGCTAACAAGTTGTGTAGTCGTTGATTTTTACAGAAAAATATCAGGTGGTGTGCTCTTTAGCTCATGAAAGGTAAAATGGTCATTTGTTCGCAGCCAGCTGTCAATTTACGAATTTTGAGCTGTAATTAGAGAATTTGGGTCGTTTGTTTTGGTTGATGTGAATCAGGGTCGAGGTGGCTGGAATGGTTTGATTATGGGAGATTTTGAGCTGTTGAACTAAACCGGTTCGAGTTTGGATTGTTGTTAGTCGGAGACTGCGAGCATTTGAGTTTAATCGGGCAGTGGGATTTATCCGGATAAAGCTGTTCATTTGAGAATCGCCAGAAGAATCGGAAGTTAATCGAAATATAGCATCTAGTAGTCTTTGCATTGCATTTTTTCAAAATCAAAATAATAAAAATAATTTCGTTGCCTTTAATAATTGTTTTTCTTCCAATTTCATCTCATTTTTAAAAAACCTGATTTCAATTTCATTCGAATTTCATTTTTAGTCAAACATATCTTATCTTTTTAAAATTAATTTTATTTTATTAATTTCATTGCATTTAAACAAATTTTCATTTTTAGTTTTATTGGTAAATGATGGTAATCTTTATTTATATTGGATTTCTATTTAATAGTAATCTTATTCCATTTTTATTATTATTTCACTATAATATATAAAAAGAAATAGTTTTATTAAAGACTTTTATTATTGATATTAATTCTTTACAAAATTGATAAATAAATAAAGAATTTTATTAATAATTTTAGTTCTTTACAAAAAAATAACAAAACAAATAAAATTATAAAAATATGAAATTACATTTTTACATAAGATATTAAATTCCTAAAAATCCAAAAGCTTCCGATTTCTTCGACTTTTTACGAGTTTCCAACTTATTTCGAACCTGCACAATCAACAAGGTGAACAGTTTAATCGGTTAGTTTTTTTGACACCCTCAGAGATATCATCATCGGGTGTCGGGAGGGCAACAGATTACTCCGAAGCCGTCTCCTGAATCGATTCTCGGCCAATGGCCTATCCAACAACTTTCTGTTCTTATCAAAGGCAACCGAAAGAAGAAGAGGAAAATTGCTTTTGAAATAAGCTGTTTGGCCAAAAAGAGATTATACCGAAAAGTGCTTATTTGAAAAGTCAGTTTGAGAAGAGTGGTTTTTTCAGGAAGACGGTTTTCCCAAACGAGGCCTTGACGCCAATCTTCCTGAAAAACCAATTTCAAAAAAAATCCAACAAGTTCAAACAAATAAATTCAGTTCAAGAAAACCAGTTCAAAACCGGTTTAAGAAAACCAGCTCAAAACCAGCTCAGTCCCACAAACCGGTTCAACGAACAAGGGGTCACAAGCTAGTAAAGCCATTTAAACAGTCAGCCGCGAAAATGCAGTGATTCTGCCACAAACTATCAACATGTCAAAACCAAGAAGTCTTAAGAATTTCCTGGAAAATCTCGAAACCGTAACAACAAAGACATGGTTACATCACACAATATCATCAAGCAAAATTGTAAGAGCACAGATTGTGTCTCAGTAATATCTCTATGTTTTGATGATAACATTAATGATAATTTGTATACAAGAATTATACTCTCTAAATTTGTTCTAAACTGTCTTCAACAGGCACAAAAGATTTTATTCTTAAAGAGCAAATTTGATGTGAACAATAAATTCTGAATGGCTCAAGAGCATCTGAAGATTAGAAGAATCTGAAGTACAAGAGCTTAGTCATCAAGATTCTGAAGATACAACACGCTGCATATATTATCAAGAATCTGAATGAAAGAAGACTCTGAGTGAAGAGACTCTGAATGAGAGAAGACTCTGATCTGAGTGAAGACTCTGATCTAAGAGCATGTTACGCTTCAAGCACACAGCTGCACAAGACTCTGATTCATCAACATCTGAAGAACATCTTATGCTCTGAAGTCTCCAGAAGATTCTGAAGACTGAAGACTCTGATATTGATTGTTGATCTGAACTATCTGAAGAATTATTTGAAGAAGATTATTTTAATATATCCGTTGGAATATGCCAGCAAATCTTTCCTTAATTGGGATAGACAAAATTCTCTGCAAGAATATTATTCCTCTGGTACATTCCATATATGGTATAATCACAGCTCAGCAGACAATTGCTACACCCACTATTTGTGCGCCGTCTCTCTGCTGCAATAGTACAAAGGACAGTACTATTTGATATTGGAAATATCTTCTCTAACGGTAAAATATTCTCTCCAATATTCAAGTGGCTATATAAAGGATATCATAGCTCATTCTTCAAGTGACGAAATTGAAAAACTTATTGCAAGAACTCTCTCACGCTAAAAGCTCTCATATTCTTTGTTGTTCATACATTGTTCTAAACTTAGAGAAATAACACAGTTGTGTTTATAGCTTTCATAGAAGCATTTATTACTCTTACATTGTATTACATTAATTTGTAAAGGAAGTTGTCCTTAAGAGGATCTAGGTTAGATCAGTAGCTCTTGAGAAGACTAAGAACAGTTGTTCTTAGGTGTTGCTATTTGTAATCAGTTGATTTGAATAGTGGATTAAGTCCTTGTTGAGAAAGGCAAATCACTCTTGAAAAGGGTGGACTGGAGTAGTTGAGTTCAACGAACCAGGATAAAAATACTTGTGTTTTTATCTTTGATTATTTTCTGTCATACTTATTCAACCCCCCCCCCCCCCCCTTCTAAGTATTTTCTCACCTTCAGTTGGCATCAGAGCTCCGGTTCTGAGTGTGCATTCACTTAACCGTGACAGATAAAGATCCAGTGAGAAGAATACTCTGTTATTTATTTGGTTGCTAATATGGGTGATATTCCTACATCAAGCAACAAATATGAAGGAGACAGAATCAGCACCAAACCTCCAATGTTTGATGGAGAAAAATTTGATTACTGGAAAGATAGACTTGAAAGTTTTTTCTTGGGGTATGATGCTGATCTCTGGGATTTAGTCATTGATGGATATGAACATCCTACTAAGGATGGCAAAAAGATTGATAGAAAATCAATGACTGAGGAGCAGAAGAAAGAATTCAAGAATCATCACAAAGCCAGAACCATACTTCTTAATGCAATATCTCATACAGAGTATGAGAAGATTACCAACAGAGAAACTGCTCATGATATGTTTGAGTCTCTCAAAATGACTCATGAGGGAAACACTCAGGTGAAAGAAACAAAGGCTCTGGCGCTGATACAGAAGTATGAAGCGTTCAAAATGGAAGAATCTGAGAACATTGAGACCATGTTTTCCAGATTTCAGATTCTAACAGCTGGGTTGAAAGTTCTGGACAAGGGCTACTCAACATCTGATCATGTCAAGAAGATCATCAGAAGTCTTCCAACCAGATGGAGACCTATGGTGACTGCATTGAAGCTGGCCAAGGATCTGAACAAAATCTCATTAGAAGAACTCATCAGTTCTTTGAGAAGTCATGAGATTGAGCTGGAGGAAGATGAACCCCAGAAGAAAGATAAAGGTAAATCCTTAGCTTTTAAATCTAACAAATCTGTTAAAGCTTTGCAGGTTAATGAAGAAAGCTCTGAGGAATCTTCTTCTGAAGAGGAAGATGAACTATCTATGCTGTCCAGAAGGATCAACAAACTCTGGAAGCACAAAGGGAAGAAGTTCAACAACTTCAGAAGATCTGATCAAAAGAGAGAATCTTCTGGACACAGAAGATCTGGCAAGAAAGAGGTCACTTGCTTTGAATGTAAAGAACCTGGACACTACAAGAGTGAATGTCCCAAACTTCAAAAGGAAAAACCCAAAAGGAAGTTTGATAAAAAGAAAAAGGTTCTGATGGCTACATGGGATGACTCAGATGAATCTGAATCATCTTCTGAATCTGAGGAAGAATGTGCAAATGTTGCGCTGATGGCCAACACAAATGATCAAGATGAAGGAACGTCATCATCTGAATCTGAGTCAGAATCAGACTCTGACTCTGAAGAGGTATTTTCTGAACTCTCCAGAGCTGAACTTGTTGAAAGTTTATCTGACATGTTGGAAAGCTACAGCAAGATTAAACTCAAATACAAGAAGCTGAAAAGCAATCTTGAATCTGAGATTGATCTTCTGAGAACAGAACTTGTTGAGCAGAAAGAAATAAATTTAAAACTCAAAAATGATTTAGAAACAACTCAACAAGAATCTGATACTGAAACAGAGTCAAGTGAAAATATTTTAGAAAAATATGACTCCAGTTTTAAAAGATTCCTCACTAAAAGCATAGACAGAAGCAAAATGGCTTCTATGATCTATGGTGTTAGTGGGAACAACAGAAGAGGCATTGGATGTGAATCCTCCTCTGGAAGCAATCCAAAGTCTGTTGATAAACTCTTCATCAAGAAGACTCCTCTGTACTCTCATTTTAAGTTTGGTCATCTGAATGATATTAAACATACAAGCTCTGAAAAGAGTACTTATGTGTTTAAGCCAAGGGTTAGCCAGAATAAACACTATGTTGAAAAACAGAAGTTTAGGCAAAACCACAGAACATCTAACCCCAAAGGACCCAAGAAGATCTGGGTACCTAAAAGTCAAATAATACCTGTTGCAGATGTTCTTAGCAGCAAAATCCAGACACCAATCATGGTACCTGGACTCTGGATGCTCACGACATATGACGGGCGAAAGGTCTATGTTCCAAAGCCTGGAACTTAGATCTGGAGGGGACGTGAAATTTGGAGGGAACCAGAAGGGCAAGATCATTGGCTCTGGTACAATAGGTAATGGTAACCTACCCTCTATTTCTAATGTTCTGTTAGTTGAAGGATTGAAACATAATCTATTGTCCATAAGCCAATTAAGTGACAATGGTTATGATATCATCTTTAATCAAAAATGTTGCAAAGCTGTATGTCAAAAGAATGGGTCAATCCTATTCAGTGGAAAGAGGAAAAACAACATTTACAAAATTAACCTTTCAGAACTCAAAGTTCAAAATGTAAAATGCCTTTTATCTGTGAATGATGAGCAATGGGTCTGGCATAGAAGATTGGGACATATTAATATGAGACGTATATCTCAGATTAATAAACTCAATCTGGTCAGAGGACTCCCTAATCTGAAGTTCAATTCAGATGCTCTGTGTGGCGCATGTCAAAAGGGTAAATTTTCAAAATCTCATTTTAAACCAAAAAATGTTGTTTCCACCTCTAGACCATTGGAATTACTTCATATTGATCTGTTTGGACCAGTGAAAACTGCATCCATCAGAGGCAAGAAGTATGGGTTAGTCATTGTAGATGACTACAGCAGATGGACATGGGTAAAGTTTCTAAAACACAAGGATGAGTCTCATTCTGTGTTCATTGACTTCTGCAATCAAGTCCAGACTGAAAAAGAATGCAAAATTATTAAAGTCAGAAGTGATCATGGTGGTGAATTTGAAAACAAATATTTTGAAAAATATTTTTCTGAAAAAGGAATTGCACATGATTTCTCCTGTCCTAGAACTCCACAACAAAATGGAGTTGTAGAGAGGAAAAATAGAACATTGCAAGAAATGGCCAGAACCATGATCAACGAGACAAATCTGGCAAAATACTTTTGGGCAGAAGCAATAAATACAGCATGTTATATTCAGAACAGAGTGTCTGTAAGACCTCTTCTGGAAAAGACTCCCTATGAATTGTGGAGAAACAGAAAGCCCAACATTGCTTATTTTCATCCATTTGGATGTATTTGTTATATGCTTAACACTAAAGATCATCTGAACAAGTTTGATTCCAAAGCACAGAAGTGTTTCATGCTTGGTTATTCTGAACGCTCTAAAGGCTACAGAGTATTCAATACTGAAACACAGATTGTGGAAGAATCTATTCATGTTAGATTTGATGATAAGCTTGGCTCTGAAAAGCCAAAGCAAGTTGAAAGTTCTGCAGATAGAGAAGTTATTCTCACAGACTCTGAAGGCTCAGAGGCAGACAAGACTAAAGACAAAGACTCTGAAGCAAACCCAGATGCTACGCCTCTAACTTCCCAACTTGACAATCTGCATATTTCTGAAAGACCAACAGTCAGAGGATCTTCTTCCAGAATGAAAGCTTCTCATCCAGAGGATGTGATAATTGGAAAGAAAGATGATCCAATAAGGACAAGAGCATTTCTCAGAACTTCTGAATCTTCCTTCTGTGGCTTAGTGTCAATTATAGAACCAACATCTGTTGATGAGGCTCTGGAAGATAATGAATGGATTTTAGCTATGCAAGAGGAGCTGAATCAATTCACAAGGAATGAAGTCTGGGATCTGGTTCCAAGACCTAAAGGTTTCAATGTCATTGGAACAAAATGGGTTTTCAGAAATAAACTTAATGAAAAAGAAGAAGTTGAAAGGAACAAAGCAAGACTGGTTGCTCAAGGCTACAGTCAACAAGAAGGCATAGACTACACAGAAACATATGCTCCTGTTGCAAGGTTAGAGTCTATACGCTTGCTTATTTCATTTGCTGCACAACATAACATCACTCTTTATCAGATGGATGTTAAAAGTGCTTTTCTTAATGGAATTATAGAAGAGGAAGTGTATGTCCACCAACCTCCTGGTTTTGAAAATGAAAATTTTCCAGATCATGTTTACAAACTGAAAAAATCTCTTTATGGACTAAAACAAGCTCCCAGAGCTTGGTATGAGAGGTTGAGTAATTTTCTTCTGAAGAAAAATTTCATCAGAGGAAAAGTGGATACCACACTATTTTGTAAAACCATTAAGAAAGATTTGTTGATTTGTCAAATTTATGTAGATGATATTATTTTTGGATCAACAAATATTATGCTTGGAAAGGAGTTTGCTAAATGTATGCAGGAAGAATTTGAGATGAGCATGATGGGAGAACTGAGATTCTTTCTGGGAATCCAAGTAAATCAGACTCCAGAGTGCACCTACATACATCAGACCAAGTATGTTAAAGAGCTTCTGAAGAAGTTTAACATGCTGGATAGCAAAATGGCAAAGACTCCAATGCATCCTACAAGCACTCTAGGTAAGGAAGAGGTAAGTAAGAAGGTAGATCAGAAACTCTACAGAGGTATGATAGGATCTCTTCTTTATTTGACTGCTTCTAGACCAGACATTCTGTTTAGTGTTTGCTTATGTGCTAGATTCCAATCAGATCCTAGAGAATCACACTTAACTGCTGTTAAGAGGATTCTAAGGTATCTGAAAGGTACTGCTAATGTTGGTTTGTGTTACAGAAGATCTGACAAATATTCACTAGTTGGATTCTGTGATGCTGACTATGCTGGAGATAGAGTTGAGCGCAAAAGTACTTCTGGAAGCTGTCAGTTTCTTGGAAGTCATCTGATCTCGTGGTACAGCAAGAAGCAACCAACAATTGCACTATCAACCACAGAGGCAGAATACATTGCTGCTGCTGGGTGTTCCACTCAGATGCTCTGGATGAAGAGTCAACTAGAAGATTATCAAATCTATGAGAGTAATCTTTCTATCTTCTGTGATAATACTTCTGCTATATGTTTATCCAAAAATCCAATTTTACACTCTAAGGCCAAACATATAGAGATTAAACATCATTTCATCAGAGACTATGTTCAGAAGGGTGTAATAAATTTAGCCTTTGTTGATACAGATCATCAATGGGCAGATATTTTCACAAAACCCCTTGCTGAAGATAGGTTTAAGTTCATTCTGAAAAATATTTGTATGGATTTTTGTCCAGAGTAATATTTCTCAGAGTCAACTTCTCAGATGCTAAGTGTTTAACACTCTGAAGTATTTCATCTGTCTTGCTTGTTTATTTATCTGTGATTTATTTTTTGTGTGAAACTCTGTACTGACCATCTCAGAGGATCTGAAAGTTGAAAACGTTTCATTTCTTAAGAGTTACAGAATCACATGCAAGCAAACACGTGTCACTCAGAATCTGAAAAGATGGAGTACACCTACTGATTATGACGTTTAAGGTATTGCTTTGAAAATCTCAATCTGTCTTGATTTTCCCCCAAATGTCATATCATAATTAAAAATGATTACTTTTCATTTAATGCAAACGTGCGTATGTGTCCTATGTGTGTCTGTTGTGTTTCCCATGCGTGCTTTATTTGTCTATATAAACCACTCTCTTAACACATTCACACTTTTCACATTCTCAAACACATATGCGCTTTTGTCTGTTGTTCTCTCTCTTTGCAAACCCTAAAAGAACTCAGAAATCTTCATCTTCTTCATCATCATCAACAATGGCATCTACTTCAAAAGCAGTTACTACCAAAGATGCTACTACTGTCATAGAACCAGTACGCACTCTCCTGACTCCTGTTGATTCACTAGAAGTACTATGTGAAAGTTTCGTGGATTTAGAAGATCTTGCTGAAAATGGGTTTGATCTGATTTCTTCAATCAAAGCACAAGGCTGGGACGGTTACTTTGACAGGCTTATGGGTCCTGTGTATCCAAAGTTAGTAAAGGAGTTTTGGATCCATGCATTTGCTACTCCAAAGTTCATTCACTCCTCTGTGCTGGGTAAAAAGATTGTTATCACTGAAAATCTGATAAGGAAACTCATAGGTTTCAAGGCAACTGATGGAGTAACCTCTCTGTCTTCTGCGCGTGAAGATCTGAAAGATGTTTGTCAAGAAATCTGTACCACTGGTGAACCTTGTAAGAAGGTTAAGTTCTTGAAACCCACTTACAAGATATGGGCTAAGATTTTCATGAACACCATCTTTCACAGACCCTCTTCAAACTCATCTGATTATGTTAATGCTGAACAACTTTACTTCATGTATTGTTTACACCAAAACATTCAGATTGATCTTCCATATCTGTTGTTTAATCATCTGGTGTCTCATGTCAAGGAAACAAGGGAAACAGCCAGAGATAAAACTGGAAAAGTCAGAACATGGATCCCTATGGGAAGGCTGATTTCAGATATTCTGATAGAAAACCAACTTGTGGCGCATCTGCAAGAGGCTGGGTTGACAGAAGATCTGAATTTTATCATTGGCTCTGAAATAAATGGTTTAACTCTGAGAAGAATGAAACTGGTTGAAGATTTATCTGAGAAACCAAGGAAAACTAACTCTGAAGAAGTTAGGGGAAGAAGGATTCCTGTTGAGGATTTTCCTTTATTCACCTCAGATGAACCAAGAGAACTTATTGCTGAGTATGTTGCTCGTTGCATAAGAGATGGTGTTGAGATTCCTGCCAATCTTGTGCAGAAGGAAGGCCAAGTTCTTCCTGATTTGACAAGGGAAAGAAGACGTAAGAGAAAAGCTGATAGTGAAGGTCATCTGAAGAAAAGGAAGCATTCAGATGCTGAAAAGAAGAAGAAAAGAAAGAAGCTGAAGAAGGTTCAACAAAATCCTCCTGCAGCAACTTTTGAAGAGATTAGAGATACTCTGAAACAGGTATTTAACACTGATTCTAATCCTGTTCATCATTCTGCTACCCCCACACCATCTGACTCACCCCTTATATTTAAAAGATCTAGACCATCTGAGACTCATACACCACAACCAACAAACATACAAACAAACATTCCACAACAAACTCAACAAACAACACCACAACCACAAAACACTATCCCAGAATCTACCATTCCAGAGGATGTTCATCCTGAACACTCTGACCATCCTGAAAATCTCATTGATCCTAATGAAATATTAGATGTCACACCTTTAAACCGTTCTATCATTTTATCTTCAACTTCTGAAAAATCTAACCACTCTGATACATCATCTGATGATGAATCATCTGGTTACATTAATGAATGTTTGAATGATCTCAAACAACCTCGTTCTGAGAGTGTTTGGAAACAACTGTTTAAATCTCCCACTTCTGAACATCCACCTTCTCCACAAAATTCCCCAACTCAAACCACCCAACATCTTGAAATCCAAAACACTCCACAACCAACATCTGAACCACAAACCACCCAACAAACATCTGAACCACAAAACAACCAACCAACATCTGAACATCCATCTTCACATCCTCAATCTTCTGAACCACAAACATCTGAACATCCATCTTCACAACCTCAACCTTCTAAACAAACACCACAAACACAACCAACCCAACCCAGAATCCCTGATGAAGCAGAATTGGGATCAAGTGTTTATACTCTGTTAAGAGATTTTGATAAGGATAATGTCTCAGACTTTGCTGACATTATGGATGTTTGCATGACTACTATGGACAAAGAGGCTGCTAATGCTGTTTGGAAGAAATATCTTTACAGACTGAATAGGGAGGCTTTGAAAATCAGGACTCAATGTCTTAGATTGTCAAAAGTAAGGCTTGTTGCTTATCAAAAACGGATTAAGAGAAACCCTCCTCCTATTCTTCTTCTAGAAGCTCCTCCACCTCCAGAAATTCCTGCACAGATTGTTTCAGAATCCACTGTTCCAGAATCTTCTATTTCAGAATCTACAGATCTTCAGAAGGATGTCAAAGAACTTAAGGATTTTATGGTTGATCAAAAGAAAACAAATGAAGAAATGAAAACTTGGATGGCTAAGCAAGATGAAAATTCAGAAAGGATTACAGCACTGCTGCAACTCATTGCTTCTCAACAAGCCTCATCTGCCAAACCTACTTGATGTTTTGCACAAGCTTTTCATGTTCTGTTTTGTTTTGTTTTGATTTTCTTCTGATATGTTTTGTTTGCTTCTATCTGAATCTGGATGTTATCTTAATGACAATGATCTTTTTGCTTATCTGGATATGTGTTTCTTCTGCATCTTTACTGTTTTTTTAAAGATTCTTTTTGATTATGACAAAAAGGGGGAGAAACAAAATAGAATCTGATTGTTCAAATCTATAAGCAATTATCTGAACTAAGTCAGACATGTTACTAACATTCTTTGAATCTAACCAGACTCTGATAAATTTATCTAACCAGACTCTGACAAATTTCATTGAAGTTTTTCCTGAGATCTATCTTTTCAGAACCTGATCAAAAATAGCTAAATCTGAGTAGACCAGACTCTGATATCTAACCTTGAGTACTATGATCTAAAAGATAACTCAAGACAGGAAATGGCAAGATAAACAACCAAGTGCTCTGAAGTTGTTCATCTGGCATCAAGCTTTAATATGGCATCAAGCTTTGACTCTAGAAGTCAAACATATGTCAACCAGGCTTCAATCAGGATGTTAACCAGGATTCAATCAGGCTCTGAATCTGAAATGTAATCAGGCTCTGAATCTGAAATGTACTCAACCAGAAAGGGAAGTATCTAATTCCATTAGAATAATCATTTCAGGGGGAGATTGTTAATCTCAGGGGGAGTAATTTTAATTTTTATTGAACAAAATTCTCATGTTTTGTCATCATCAAAAAGGGGGAGATTGTAAGAGCACAGATTGTGTCTCAGTAATATCTCTATGTTTTGATGATAACATTAATGATAATTTGTATACAAGAATTATACTCTCTAAATTTGTTCTAAACTGTCTTCAACAGGCACAAAAGATTTTATTCTTAAAGAGCAAATTTGATGTGAACAATAAATTCTGAATGGCTCAAGAGCATCTGAAGATTAGAAGAATCTGAAGTACAAGAGCTTAGTCATCAAGATTCTGAAGATACAACACGCTGCATATATTATCAAGAATCTGAATGAAAGAAGACTCTGAGTGAAGAGACTCTGAATGAGAGAAGACTCTGATCTGAGTGAAGACTCTGATCTAAGAGCATGTTACGCTTCAAGCACACAGCTGCACAAGACTCTGATTCATCAACATCTGAAGAACATCTTATGCTCTGAAGTCTCCAGAAGATTCTGAAGACTGAAGACTCTGATATTGATTGTTGATCTGAACTATCTAAAGAATTATTTGAAGAAGATTATTTTAATATATCCGTTGGAATATGCCAGCAAATCTTTCCTTAATTGGGATAGACAAAATTCTCTGCAAGAATATTATTCCTCTGGTACATTCCATATATGGTATAATCACAGCTCAGCAGACAATTGCTACACCCACTATTTGTGCGCCGTCTCTCTGCTGCAATAGTACAAAGGACAGTACTATTTGATATTGGAAATATCTTCTCTAACGGTAAAATATTCTCTCCAATATTCAAGTGGCTATATAAAGGATATCATAGCTCATTCTTCAAGTGACGAAATTGAAAAACTTATTGCAAGAACTCTCTCACGCTAAAAGCTCTCATATTCTTTGCTGTTCATACATTGTTCTAAACTTAGAGAAATAACACAGTTGTGTTTATAGCTTTCATAGAAGCATTTATTACTCTTACATTGTATTACATTAATTTGTAAAGGAAGTTGTCCTTAAGAGGATCTAGGTTAGATCAGTAGCTCTTGAGAAGACTAAGAACAGTTGTTCTTAGGTGTTGCTATTTGTAATCAGTTGATTTGAATAGTGGATTAAGTCCTTGTTGAGAAAGGCAAATCACTCTTGAAAAGGGTGGACTGGAGTAGTTGAGTTCAACGAACCAGGATAAAAATACTTGTGTTTTTATCTTTGATTATTTTCTGTCATACTTATTCAACCCCCCCTTCTAAGTATTTTCTCACCTTCAATCACAACAATAACGCAACAATTTCTCAACAAACAAGTTCAAGCAAGAACCCAACAAAGTCAAAACTTGCTCAGCGTAACAACAGCCAAACAAGTCAGAGCAACAATCACGTAAACGCGGCAATAATGGCTCCGTAAAATCCAGTCAAAATTTCCACCAAAATCTCCGGAAAAAACTTGCAACAACATTTCGTAACAAATCAAAAGCCCACACATCAAATATAAAGCAAATAATATAAATCATAAAAGGGAGAGATCTGAAACCCTAACCAAGTTCAGAAGAGGAAGTTGAAGGCGGCACAACAAGAAGTCGGACTCAGAATCTCCGAGCTTCATCACCGTCCGAAGAAGAAGAAGTGATTTCACAATCGAGAAACGGCGGCGCCGCGGCTCAGAGATCCTGAACGATCAACATCATCGCCAAGAGGTTCAGAAACTCTGAAGGGTTTCGTCATCATCCCGCACAGAAAGGAAAAGAGGAAAAGAACCGTGAACCGAAGCGAAGCAAATCAAAGGAAACCAAAGCAAATCGAAAGATCCGTGCGGCGACGGCGGAGTTCATCGGGCCTTAACACCAGCTACGATCGCAAACACCTCAGAACCGCTGTTCATCATCGGCCACTCATCGAAGACGTCGCCGATTGGAAGTTGAGGTAAAGAGAAGCGTTGTGTTTATGACTCGTTTTTGCTTTTCAGGGACATGCAAACCAATGGAGAAGAAGAACGGAAAAAGCTTGTGAAAGGCAACCATGGAGGCGCCACCGGCATCACAAAGAAGAAGACGGAAAGGGTTTAAAACCCTAATGGATGTTGAGTTCCCTTTTATATCTCCCTGTTGTTTTATTATGTTTTATTTTATTTTTTTGTATTTTCTATTAAATCAAATTAATTCTGTAAATACGTTAACTTTTTTTCAATTATTAGAACTCTTATTCTTATCAAGTCTTTTAATAAGAATTAACTAATATTTTAACTTAATTTTTTTAAGTTAACCTTTTTACTTAAACCCAGGCTAAAGCTAATCTTCTTTTTAGAAAAACTTAATTAAACCATTTTTTCATTTTAAAAGTAAAACATTTTTTTCAAATAAAATTAAACCATTTTTTTTCAAATAAAAGTGAAACATTTTTTTAACATTTTCTCAAATAAGATTTAAACATGTTTACAATAAAAATTAAAATCAATCTCTTTATTAAAATTAAAAAAAAATTAGTAAACAATTAGAATATGTTTCCCATTAAAGCATAAGACTAATCCTCCTCTTTTCAATAAAAATTGAAAAAGAAATAAAGTTTCTGTTTAGCGTTTTAGTTTCATCTAACCCCCGTTAATTCGTTTGTTCGGCTTATTATTACTTCATTTGTTCGTTTTTGGCATGGATGTAATTTATGCGAGGCCATGATCGCAGTCTATTTTGCATTTTTTGGGAGCTTGTAATTTACGCGAGTGATCATCGCGACGCTTTCCTTACTTTCAGCATTTTAATTATGTCGTACGATATGTTGCCATGTTTGCATGTTTTACCGTTATTTTCCCCTCCGAAGGAATTAGGTCTAAACCATTTGACCGCCGAGTCAATAATCCTAACTCTTTCGACCATTTCAAAACCCTAATGAGCTTAGGTGTCACGCCGTGGACGAAAACGCCCTTTACCCTAGCTTTAGGCTAAAGAGTCGTCGTACTCTGTTTTAGGGTTTCCCGCCGTTGAATCCCTAATTTAACCCTAATATTCAATCAACAAATTCAACGTAGAAATAGGAGTTTCAAGACTCCACGTAAGTGTGTCCTTAAGAAACGCTTATTCCCCATTGAAACCTTGACCATAGTCAAGAAGTTTCTAATCTCCTTTTCGAGGGGAACTACAGTTACTTTGATTCCATTCCCGTTAGGATATGTAGGCACAAGATGCGATGTCTTGCCGAGTAAACTTAGGACTAACCCTTAGGTCACTCTATCCCTTAGCTCATTATATATATTAAAGCAGATAATAAAAATAAAAAAGCATACAATAAACAAAAGGTTCCTGAAGAGTACTACAAAAGTTTAGGATGCTAATACCTTCCCTAAGCTTAGCCAACCCCTTACCTAGATCTCTCCCCGCATTGTGTTTACGATGCAAAAATAGGTTTTCCCTCTTTTGACCTTTTCCTTCGGATAAATCAAAGAGCGGTTGTGAATTGAATTGTGATTCAAATTAATTAATAATTTGATATCCTATTTCCACCGCAACAATGGTGAAGAGGAGTATATGGTCAGTCACGTGAATAATTTCAGGTATGTAAAAATGGAGGGTGAGTTTGTTGAAACTTCTTGCCAGACCTTTGAAGTGGTTCTTCAGAATGTTCCTGCTGTTAAGAAAGTTCCCGTTGTTACCCGAAAACCTCCTACCATGGCCTCTCTGAAGGATGCTAGAGCTATAGTTGAAAAAGAGGCTCAGAAGGTTGTTCGTTGTGCTTGTGCTGTTCGTATTACCAATCAAGGAATCCAGAGAGATAATGTCAATGTTGTGGAAGACTCTAATGAAGACTGCAACCTAGACGATTGGATATTTCCCATCGTTGGAAATGGACTCAACAATTGGAAGGCTGAAGATTTCATTCCTATCTCCTTTAGTCTGGAGTAATTGTTGTTTTTTGTCTTTCTTTATTTTGGCCTTGTAACTTTGAACAATTTAAAAACTTTTAAGTCTTGTGCCTTGCCCGTGGCAAAATGGTATGCTTGTTAAGGGTTGTCATTTCATTTGCATATCTTCATTAATAAAATCATTGGACATTTTGCTTTCGTAAATATTGCGCTCCCTGTCTTTCTTTTTATTTTCTTCTTTTTTTAAAAAGCTATGTGTTCTTACACACACCCACGTAACTAAAATGCAGATCCTCATCCACTCTGGATCCTATTGATAACAGTTCTGCTATTGCTAATTATGACTTCGAAAATCTGATCTACCATGCCGAGGATGGAAATGAGGAAGATTGTGAAGTGCCTGCTGAACTTGCTAGGCTGCCACGGCAAGAAGAGAAAGTTTTACAGCCGCATGAAGAACCAATCGAAGTTGTGAATCTAGGAACTGAGGAAGACAAAAAAGAGGTCAAGATAGGAGCTGAATCAGAAGACAGCGCTAAGAATAGGTTAGTTCAAATGCCATGGGATTATGTGGAGATCTTTGCTTGGTCTTATGAAGATATGTCAGGGATGGATACAGATATTGTGGTTCACCGTCTACCGATGAAGGAGGATTGTCGCCCAATAAAGCAGAAAGTTCGTTGTATGCGCCCATATATGTCAGAAAAGATTAAAGTTAAAGTAATGAAACAATTCGAGGTAGGATTCCTAGCTGTTACTTCTTATCCCCAATGGGTTGCTAATGTGGTACCAGTACCGAAGAAGGATGGAAAAGTTCATATGTGCATGGATTACAGGGATCTGAATAAAGCCATCCCTAAAGATGATTTTTCGCTTCCACACATTGATGTTCTGGTAGACAACACTGCTCAACATAAGGTATTCTCTTTTATGGATGGTTTCTCTGGTTACAATCAGATTAAGATGGCACCCGAAGATATGGAGAAGACTACATTCGTCACACAATGGGGCACCTTTTGTTACAAGGTAATGCCATTTGGTTTGAAGAATGCTGGGGCAACTTATCAATGTGTTATGGTAGCCTTGTTCCATGATATGATTCATCATGAAATAGAGGTATATGTTGATGACATAATAGCCAGGTCCCAGACTGAAGAAGAACATCTTGACCACCTGCACAAGTTATTTGAGAGGTTGAAGAAATACAAGTTGAGATTGAATCCAAACAAATGTACCTTTGGAGTTAGATCTGGTAAACTCTTGGGTTTCATTGTCAGTGGTAAAGGTATTGAAGTTGACCCTGTGAAGGTAAAAGCTACACAAGATATGCCCGCTCCCCGTACTGAGAAGGAAGTCAGAGGTTTCTTGGGACGCCTGAACTACATTGCAAGATTTATTTTCCAATTAACTTCTACTTGTGAACCAATCTTCAAGTTGCTGAAGAAAGATCAAGTAATGGAATGGAACAACGAATGACAAATAGCTTTTGATGAGATTAGTAAGTATCTCCAAGAACCTCCGATTCAGATGCCACCAATTGAAGGAAGACCCTTGATTATGTACTTAACAATGCTAGACAATTCAATGGGGTGTGTTTTGGGCCAGCATGACGAGTCTGGTCGAAACGAGCAAGCAATATACTACCTTAGCAAAACGTTTACCGACTATGAAACAAGATACTCATCGCTCGAAAAAACTTGACGTGCTTTGGCATGGGCTGCTCGCCGACTAAGACAGTATATGTTTACTCATACCACTTTATTAATTTCAAAGATGGATCCTATTAAGTACATATTTGAGAAACCTGCCCTCTCCGGACGAATAGCAAGATGGCAAATGATTTTGACAGAATATAACATCCAGTATACCACTCAGAAAGCAATTAAAGGAAGTGTGGTAGCTGATCATTTGACTCATAAACCAGTGGATGACTATCAGACTATGAATTTTGAGTTTCCAGACGAAGATATTATGCTTGTTGCTAAAGAGCCTAGACCGTATGATGGACCCGAACAGGAATTCCGATGGACTATGGTTTTTGACGGAGCTTCTAATGCACTTGGTAATGGCGTTGGTGTTGTGATTATCTCTCCTGAAGGTTGTTATACACCATTTACTGCTAGACTTTGTTTTTGTTGTACAAATAATATGGCTGAGTATGAAGCGTGCATCATGGGTATCAAGGCTGTCATTGAGATGAAGATCCAGTTCTTAAGTGTATATGGGGATTCAGCCCTGGTAATTAGTCAGGTTAAAGGAGAATGGGACACAAAACATCAAAATCTCATTCCTTACAGAGAACAAGTGTTGTCTTTGATTCCATGTTTTGAAGATATTACTTTTGAACATATTCCACGAGACGAGAATCAATTGGCAGATGCATTAGCTACCATGGCATCTATGTTTGAGATCAGGGGGGATGATGAAGCTCCTAGAGTTACTATTGATCGATTTTCTGAACCTGTATACTGTTATGAGGTTGATACTGAGGGAGTAGAAGAAAAGCCTTGGTTCCACGAAGTAAAAAGATATCTCGAAGCCCAGGAATATCCTGAAGGGGCATCTATCAATGACAAGAAATTTCCAAGGAGGTTCTCTGCCAAGTTCTTCCTGAGTAATGGGATTTTGTACAAGTGCAATCACGATTCGACTTTGCTCCATTGTGTGGACAAGAAGGAAGAAAGGGAGATTATGGAAGACATGCATGATGGGATATTTGGTACTCATTCTAGTGGGCATATGATGGCAAAGAAGATTCTGAGAGCAGGTTACTACTGGTCTACCATGGAAGTTGATTGTCATCTACATTCCAAGACATGTCATAAATGCCAGTTATATGCTGATAAAGTACATTAACCTCCAGTTCCATTGAATGTTCTGACTGCTCCTTGGCCTTTTGCAATGTGGGGCATTGATATGATTGGTGAGATCAAACCTACAGCTTCCAATGGACATCGTTTTATTCTTGTTGCTATTGATTACTTTACAAAATGGGTAGAGGCAACTTCGTTCGCTTCTGTTACTAAGAATGTTGTGGCTCGGTTTATCAAGCATAATCTTATATGTAGATATGGCATCCTCGAAAGGATTATCACGGACAATGGTACTAATCTGAACAATACTATGATTACTGAACTTTGCACGCGGTTCAAGATCAAACATCACAATTCTTCTCCATATCGACCAAAGATGAATGGCGCAGTGGAAGCCGCCAACAAGAATATTAAGAAGATTTTGCAAAAGATGACAGTGACATACAAAGATTGGCACGAGATGTTACTATTTGCTCTTCATGGTTACCATACCACAGTACGCACTTCAACTGGGGCAACCCCGTTGTCTCTTGTTTATGGTATGGAAGCAGTTTTACCTGTTGAGGTTCAGATTCTTTCTTTGAGAATTATGAGAGATGCAGACTTAGAGGAAGATGAATGGATTCAGACTCAACTTGACCAGATAAATTTGATTGATAAGAAGAGGCTTACAGCAGTTTGTCATGGTCAGATGTATCAGAAGAGTATGATCAAAGCCTTTAATAAGAAAGTCAAACATCAGGTCTACCAGGCTGGAGATTTGGTAATCAAGCGTATCATATTACCACAGGGTGATCCTAGGGGAAAATGGACTCCCACTTATGAAGGGCCATTTGTAGTCAAGAGGGTGTTTTCTGAAGGTGCCATGATACTTGCCTCCATGGATGGTGAAGATTTCCCACAACCCGTGAACGCGGACATAGTAAAAAAATACTACGCATAAAAAAAAAGGACCCGCTAGGTTGACTGGCCTACGCAAAAATAAGGGCATCCTGGTGAACCAAAAAGGTTCGGGCAAAAATTAGGGATACATATATAAAAAAAATCGTACACCCGGCAAGTCGAAAACCTAAAAAGGCGACTTGGGCAAAAAAGGGTATCCTGGTGGATTGAAAACCTGAAAGGGCGATCCAGGAAAAAGTTAGGGATTAAAGCGTACGACTATGTCTCATTGGATCACCCATGTAACCTTAACTAGTTGTACTACCAATGTCAAGTTGAAACGATGCAGATCAGTCCAGTTGTTTCTTCTCCAACAACAAAGAGATGAGATGCTTGAAGATAATAGCAATAGTAGATTTGAAACTTGATAGGATCATTTACACATAGTTGTTTCCCTTGTACTCTTTTCAAATTTTCTACGATGAACTCCTCTTACTAATTGTTCAAAAACATGCCTGTTTATAGGCTATTTTTCAAAATTAATACAATTCAGTTTTCTTTTCCCGTTTTACTTAAGCTTAAATGTCCATTTATTACATTGAATGAATATATGCTTTTGAATATGATTGATGTTTACCAAAAAATAAAATACATATGAAATTACAATAACAACATTTACGAAGGACTATCAGAGGTAAGAATCCCCAGTAAAGTCCATATCCAGCAGATCTTCACAGGGTCATCCCCACAGAGTAATCTTCACGGATTTATTTCAACAAAGCATTATAAACAATCTCTTGTACTTCCAGTTCTACAAAATCCTAGACAGATTCCTCTTAAATATGGTATCCCCAAAAGAGTTAATACATGGTCAGATAATACATCAGAGGTATATCCATCTCTTTTATCCCCAGTCAAGATATTCTGGAATCTATTCTTCCAATAAAAATTACAGCGAACAGAAATCGAAAAGGGTCCTAAATACTACATGCTGAAACAAGATGGGAACGATGTCTTCATATTCTTCAACAACGAATCGAGATTTATTTTCCCCAGCTGGCAGTGGTCACATGAAGCTATTGACAAGCTTCAACTACATAATTCATACATACATCATTTCATATCATACGCATACAACATTCTCATTTATGATAAGAATATCGTCTTGCAAAGTGTATATACATCATGACATTGCATAGAACTAACCTTGTTTTTCAGGTTAATTCCCCAGCAGACGAACGTCATCAACAACTTATTCTCGGGTTGCTTTAAACCCACGGGACAATATCTTGGACTGCTTTATCCTCTAGGAACATATATAACAATATCTTGGATTTCTTTATCCTTCAGGAGTACATATAACAATATCTTGAGCTGCTACAACCCTCAAGATTACATCCATCAATGTCTTGGGCTGCTACATCCCCTGAGATTACATCTGTATCCATCTTGGGCTGCTATATTCCCCTAAGGGCTACCTCAAACAATACCTTGAGCTTCTATAAACCCCTAGGATAATATCTTGGACCGCTCTATCCTCCAGGATTACACATAACAACGTCTTGGACTGCTCTATCCTCCAGGACCACATCAAATAACATCTTGGGCTGCTACATCCCCCGAGATTACTTCAATCTATGTTTTGGACTGCTTTATCCTCCAAAAGATATATCTGAAGAACATTTTACCCCGAATGGAATCTTTAAGCCCATTCAAGCAATACAACCAACCAACAACACTACTTCGCGCACCGGCGAGTGAAAATTTTTGGGCTTCAGTGTTCAATCCTCTTCAACCTTCAAGTCACGAAAGGCAGACATGCCAATCTAACTCCTCAGGTTTAAGAAAATTGAACACGGGCAGCTGTTGTACCCCAAACTTTACCCTCCCATATTCAAGAAAATGTGTCCCAAGAGGTTACTTAATAGTCCCAAGAGTCGCAATTGGTCAAAGGGATTGAAGGTTTCATCAAAGCCTCCTCCTGAACAATGGATCTTAGAACTAGGGTTTTGAGTGTCTCCGAGAAAAATGGACTTCTAAAACTTAAAATTGACTTCATAAAATCCCACATACTTCAAAGAATCCCCATGTAAAGTTTCAGAGCTTTCCTCACAAGTTTGGCCAGTCAGATGCTCAGATACCTGAAAATTAATTAACTTGGTCAAAAAGTTAACTGAGGACAACTGTGGTCAACTCAAAGTCAAACTTCAAGATTTTTGGTCAACATCAAAATTACGAGGTTAAATTCATCATTTGATCAAGGGTCGATCATGATTCATCCGGGAAACCTCAGATCATCAAGAATCGGAAGTTACTAAATTAGGGTTTTGTGTAGGAAAAGTCAACTGAACTTTGACCAGCCATAACATTCACATGTTTCAACAAAAATTTCCCATCCAAAGCTCATTTTGAAGGAAGTTTAATTCTCTACAACTTTGTGTCTCACAAGCCAAGCCTAAAAATGCTTCATTTGAAAGATATGAGCCAAGACATTATAGGTCCTTTTGAAAGTCAACAAAAAGTCAACTTTTTCCAAAGCTCATAATTTGAAAATGGTAAGAAAATATGGACATGGGATCAAAAGGGTTGATTAGAGGATACCTTAAGATTTCTAAAAGTCCTAGAACACCTCCATAGCATTAAAATTGAGGAAGTTATGCATTATCAAAGTTGATAATTTTTCAAGGGGTGTATGAAGTAAAAAGGGCCATAACTCGAATTCTTTCCAAATGGGCCCATAAAATTGCAACCCAAACTTGAAGATAAAGTCATTCACGACCCAATGACCATATTTTTTGATTTTTATCATTTATTTTATATTACTTTTTATTTTTATCATTTAAAATCATTTTTAATTAAAATAAATTATAAAAAAAATCAAATATTTGATTTAAGATTTATTTTGGGATCAAATATATGGTATTCAAAGTGATTGAAGTCATCCAAATTCGTTCAAGACCAATATGGTATGATTTAATTTGATTTTTCTGACAATTATGATAATTGGCTCCTTCATCTTCAAGCAACCCATAAAACTCCAACCAAGACACAATTGTTTACCCTAATTTACACTACTTTATATACACAACAAAGTCAGAATGAAAAAAAAAAAAAAGAGAGAAATTTTTTTTGGAAGCCATAAGAACCTTAGAAAAATCTTAAAATAGTTTTGCAATAAGATTCAATCAGCTCTACAAGTCCATTCACATTCCTCAAGATCCTAGGAACCTATCCCACAAAGACTAGAAGGTTGAGACCTCACGAAGTGCATCCCATGAACATGCGCCTCTCATTCTTCTTTTTTTTTTGCTTTCTAATCTTTGATCTCATTGCACTTTATCATATTTTCTGTTCATAATGATCTTCATAATCATGTTTAGGTTTGTTTTGATCATTTGTTTGCAAGATATAATGCAGGTTTCAAGAAGTGCCATGGTTAAGGCATAAGCTTTTCAAGAGTCGAAACTCTTCATACGGACATTTTCAGGCCTTCCCCCATTTATTTTTAGTGAACTTCTTTTTTTTTTTTTATGTTTTATAGTTATTATTATTAAAACATTATTATTAATTTAATTAATCATTAATCTTTATTAACTGCTCCCTAATTATTTTTCTTAAAATAAATTTTATAATATGATTTTATATTTTTTTTCTCTCACATAACTTTTTTTTTAATTTATTAATTAAAATTGTAAATGAATATAACTAGGTTTAGATTAATTTTAAAAACCCTAATTTTTCACTAACCTAATCAGACCCTCATTTTCTAAACTTGATCTTTTTTTTAAAACAATTAATTTCCTAATTTAATTTATTTTCATTGCTTTATTTATATTATTTAGAGGATTGTATAGGATTTTCCTTATGTAATTTATTTTTTTTGCACCGATTATTCTGTAATGGCCCCGAAGCCGTGTAATAGTTTAGGACTTTATTTCTTGTTTTTTTTATTATTTCCGTAAATATTTAATTGCTTGGTTAGTAATCTAGGGCGTGAAAAGATCTAATTGAATAAATTGGACTTAAAGAATAAATCATAAAAGAAATATCTGAAATAATCACTCACACACATAAATCGATCGTTCTACGATCTCCATCTACACCTCCTAGGGTTACCGCTCTTAGTTGCCTTAATATGGTCAAGTCCCTCGAACGTAGGGGTGTCTTAAGCAATGTCCATGCAAACAGATAAATCATCAAGCCCTTTTAAAGTTAAAAGGATCATAGTCCCTTCGAAGTTGCCTATGGAATAAATGATCTTGTCCCTCGATGACCCTACAAAAATGATGATAGTCCCTTCGAATTACTAAGACACCCCTACATGTTGCCTTCTTTGACCACACGATGACCCTACGCCCGTCCCTTAACATCCAAGGTAAAGACTACTTACTCACTAATAATAAAGACAGTCTTACCCTTAAAGGAAATAAATAACAAGAAAGACCTTACAAAGTTAGGGTAGGTAGCACTTAAATACTTGCTCACTTTTTTCAAAAAAAACATTCTGTACACCCCACTTTCAAAATATTTCCAAACTCAAGGCTTTGTATACATCCATACGAGGATCACTACAAAGAACTTTTGAAAATCTTTTCTAAACATACACTTCACATTACTTTTCAAACAAACAAGTGAGCTAAGTAACTAAGAGCCCATGGATAACCATGGATATAAAGGTTGCTAACACCTTCCTTATATATAACCTGCCCCCCGAACTTAAAATCTTTTCAAAAAGGTCTTTCCTGTTCTTTTATAGCCTTTCCTATTGGATAAAATAAAAGTCGGTGGCGACTCTTGCTATCCGCACATGTTTTTGTCAAACAAAAACACCAAGTCAGTTCTCCCGCCGTGTTACACCAAGCAAAGGCATTGGTAGAGGTTAATGTGTGTGTGTTATCATCATGAGGTTATCAGAACTCCTTGAGAGGAGAGATGTGCCACAACTCATTGCTAGAGAATCATCAGAGGTTTTTGTCAATGGTTCATGAGGTCTTATCATTTCCGTAAGCATAATTCGAAGCTTTTTGAGTACCTCAGAGGTTATTGTGGAGTTGGAATGGTCACTCAGTTCATCTACACAATGCCTAGGCAAAAAGGATGAAATTAGGGTTTCACTTTTAATCAGACTAAACTTGTTTCTTGGAGAAAAATTTATTTCCATGGTCATACATATGTCCTAAGGTGTTTGGGGATGGAAGATTGATCATCAATTTTAATCAGAAAAGCTTCAATTGATTAGTCAATTAAATATTAGAAGATTTGGGGAAAAAGTCAATTGTGCAGTGAAAAAGTCAAATCCTGACTTTTTGAGGTCAAGATCATGTTCCTCAAGTTCAATATGGCGAATGGATGGAATTTGATCAAGGAATATCAAGGGAATCATGAAAAAATCAAGAAATGTTGAAAGTTGCCATTTTGGGAAATTAGGGTTTTAGAAACTTTCCATTTATGGAAAGTTTCATGGTTGAATCAACCATCTTCAAGGCCATTTTTCTCCATGATCAAGGTTTCAAATGAACTTTTGTCCAACATCAAACTTGTTCCTTGTATTTCAAGCTTTCTTTTTAATAGCAATTCATCGTCATATGATATTTGGAGCTCAAGTTATGATGGATCAAAGTTAGGGTTTTCAATGGTTTCAACATTGGCAAGATTGGACAAATTTTTGAACCTCTTTTGCAAGTCAATTTTCAGCACTTTCTTGATGTCAAATGAAACCCTGTTCCAAATGAAAGTTGTAGAGCTTGTTCTAAGATTTCCATCCATTACTAGAAGTCCTTCATATGATTTGTGAAGCTCAAGTTATGGAAGTTCAAAGTTGAAAAAAAAGGCCAAAACTCATAACTTAGAAATTTTTCTAAGTTACCTCTAGGCATATTTTGTGCATTGTTTTTCAAGCCCACTTTTCATGATCTTCCAATCACCAAATTGAACTTTCACCAACATCCAAATTGCTCTATGTCATTCACTCTTTCATTTGAGCACAAGTTCTAAGCAAAATAAGCTTTGTGCATCAAGTTACATTGGCTCAAAGTTGGTGTTTTGAACATTTTTTACAAGGCATGTATTACAAGTCATTTGGGCATGAGTGATAACACGAAATCATATAGATATTTTTATGCATAATTCAACTAAAGTCTAACCGTTTTCACTCCGATTTCGGGTTATTTCCGTGTATTTGTCTGATGTTTTGCAGGTATTCAACGATCACGTCTAAACAAGGCAACATGAAGAAAAGAAGCAATCCCAGATGAAATATGGACGAAAAAGGAGTGAAAACACAATGAAAAGCGCAGCAAGCTGTTTTTGCTGATGTGACGACCGTCACAGCTTCATGACGACCGTCACACGGGTGACGACCGTCACACCTTGTGACGACCGTCATGCAGGCAAAAACGCCCCACTCAGATTACACGTCAAAGAAACAGTTCCAATTCCCACAGAGTGGACCACTACTCCCTAAATTATCTGCCTCAAGGTCCATCATCTTCAGAGATAACCGTTGGGATTCCACTTCTATAAAAAGGGAAGCAGGGGACTTCAAAAAGTGTGCTGCATTCATACCACGAAGTGCTGCCGAATTTACTTTCCAGAGCATTATTTTCCAGTTTTATTCTCATTTGTTTCTCTTTACATTTCCTTATTCCCATTTCCGCTCTTCTGTAATTTCTATTGTACTATACGATCAAATTGGCACTAAAGACCATAATCCTGCCAACATCTGTGGAGGATCTGCCCAAAGGCCAATTGGCATATTTACAGGTTTTCATTTTGATCGACTTCAGTTTTATTATAATGCAAATTATTATTTATTATTCTTATTTATATTTTATCTTTCCCAAATCCATGTCTAGCTAAACTTAGGTAATCGATATGTAGTAATAATTCGAATGGGATTTGATAACAATTGGTTGAAAACTTTCTTTTCAAAAAGTAATCTATGGTCTGAGTGTTTAAAATTGATTCACTGAATAAACTTCGTCGCGAAAGCGAGAACTTATTTAAAAGTAGTTTTGCCACGAAAGTGGGAAATTAATTAAGATACGAACCAACAAGCGAAAGCTGCGGTAAGGTCAGATAGTAAACACTAGGCATTTGTTTTAATAACAGCGAAAGCACTTTAAAACGAATTAGAACTTAGAGATTTCATAAAAATAATTTTAACCCCGAACGGAATACGAAAGTATACGTTTGGCCCTTAGGATTATGATTAGCGTCAATAACCATCGTGAGGCGAGAGTTTTCAAATCTCCATTTTCTGCTTGAATAAACTTTGAAAATTATTTCATACACCATAACTTATCAAATCCCTGAAGAACACAATTACTACGTATCGATTTAATCAATTATAATCTAAATAGTAATCTTAGTTCCCTTTTAGTGACAATCTTATTCCCTTAAACATATTCTACCTAGCTAAACATAGTAACTCCCGAGAACACTAGTTTGATTACGAGTCCCTGTGGGATCGATATCTATTATTACTACGCGATAGACTGTGCACTTGCAGTTAGTTGTATTAGACATAGAAAGTCGCGATCAAGTTTTTGGCGTCGTTGCCGGGGACCCGTTTAGTCAATAGTGTAACCTTCTGTTACGCCGTATAGACTAGGTTAACAATTTTCATTTTTTCCTTTACTAGTGTTGTCGATTGTATGCCAAGAAATCGCCCGCAAAGCGATATCGTAAAACCTTCAGTCGCAGAACTAGAACGCTTCTTACATTTAAGAATTAGAATCATTGAGTACCAACTCAAACAACTCAAACATAATACTCCCGAACCTCTCACTCCCATTCCCAAATCAGAAGAAGAAGAACCAGAGATGGCTGAAGGACCTCCAAACAAACCGCTGAAGGCATACGCTACGCCCTCTCAAATGGAGCCTAGAAGTAGCATTGCTGCCCCAGCTATTACCCGAAACGATTTTGAGCTGAAACCGTCATTGCTGTCGGCTGTACAACAAAACCAATTCTCAGGAAACGCAACTGAGGATCCAAACGAACATCTAACGAAGTTTGTACAATACGCAGACACAGTGAAAGCAAATGGAGTAACTCCAGACGCGATAAGACTTCGTCTTTTCCCATTCTCTCTTAGAAACAGAGCATGGACATGGTTACAATCATTACCATCCAACTCCGTTACGACGTGGGAGCAAATGAAGAACGTCTTCTTAGCGAGATATTTTCCGCCAAGCAAAACTGCTATGCTTAGAGCTCAAATCAACGGATTTCGACAGAAAGATACTGAATCTCTTTACGAAGCATGGGAACGATTCAAAGACATGATGAGAACATGTCCTCACCACGGTCTAGAAGACTGGGTGACAATCCATACTTTCTATAATGGGCTTCTATACAATACTAGATTGACAATAGACGCTGCCGCGGGCGGTGCACTTATGGATAAGCCATACGATGAAGCCTATCAATTAATAGAAAACATGTCACAAAACCATTGCCAATGGGGAGGTGAACGCACTCCAACTGAGAAAACCACAGCGAAAGGTGGGATGTACGAAATCAGCAGCCTTGAAAAGTTCAATGCTAAAGTAGATGCTCTAGCACAGAAAATCGATAGTTTGACCGTTAACCCCACTGCAACTGTCGCTGCAGTAACTCCAAATTGCGAGTTATGCGGAAGCACCACTCATAATGCACCCGAATGCCCATTGCTAGCCGGAATTCCGCCAGACCAGGTAAATTATGCTCAAGGAAATCCCTACGCAAATACCTACAACCCAGGTTGGCGAAATCATCCAAACTTTTCTTACAAAAGCGAAAATGCATTGCAAGTGCCTACTGCTCCGCCAGGATATCAGAAACCAGCTGCTCAGAATGCACCTAGGAAATCAAACCTCGAATTGATGATGGAAAAGTTCATAGCAACTCAAGCTCAAACAAACAAAGAATTCCTGAATCAAAACATACACACTAGCGAGCAAATTAAACAGTTGACAGGAAAAGTAGACGCTCTAGCCACCCACAACAAAATGTTAGAAACACAGATATCACAAGTAGCTCAATAACAAGCCTCTGCTGCCGCACCTGCTGGCACATTTCCTGGACAACCCGAACAGAATCCAAAAGGCCAAGCAAATGCTGTAATACTAAGAAGTGGAAAAGAATTGGACGAACCGATCGATCCGAGGACCGAAAACTCAGCCATGCAACAAAAACCAACTGAACAAGCAGAAAAGGAATCCGAGTCAGAGAAGAAGGAGGACAACGAGAAGGAGGATACCGCAAGTGAAAACACTCAAGCACCTCCAGCGCCATATAAACCACCTATCCCTTATCCGCAAAGACTAATAAACTCCAAAACTTCAGGACAGTTTAAGAAATTTGTAGAGCTCCTTAAACAGTTGAATATTACTATTCCTTTTACAGAAGCGATAACTCAAATGCCGTCATACGCTAAATTTCTCAAAGAAATCCTGTCGAATAAGAGAAAGATCGAGGATAACGAAACAGTTACACTTACTGCAGAGTGTAGCGCTATTATTCAAAACCGCATGCCTCCTAAATTAAAAGACCCAGGTAGTTTCTCCATACCCTGCGTCATAGGAAAGTTCGTAATAGACAAAGCTCTATGCGATTTAGGAGCCAGTATCAGTGTTATGCCCTTATCTATATGCAAAAAGCTGAATATGGGAGACCTCAGACCAACCAAAATGTCCGTACAATTAGCTGACAGATCAGTGAAATACCCAGTCGGAATACTGGAAAATGTTTCAGTACGCATAGGACAATTCTACATTCCAACCGACTTCATAATCATGGACATCAAGGAAGATACTGTTACCCCAATTATCCTAGGAAGACCGTTCCTAGCTACAGCCGGAGCGATTATAGACGTGAAGAAAGGAAGGCTAACATTCGAAGTAGGAGAAGAAAAGATAGAGTTCATTCTCACCAAGTTCTTACAAGCACCAGCAATAGACGACACCTACTATTTAGTAGACGAAATCGACGAATGCATAAGAGAACTTGAAAATGAAGAGACCACGTATTCAGAAATAATAAAGATTCAAATACCCGATATTTCTGAAGACGATAATTGGCGTAAACCGTACAAAGACGACAGCCTAAGCGAAAGCTTAACACTAACCCCAAACCATATGCCAGGTCCGAAGAACCCATCTTTAGAACTCAAAACACTACCCAAAAACCTCAGATATGAATTTCTAGACGATGAACTAAAAAGACCAGTGATAGTCAACGCCGACTTAGGACAACCAGAAACCGAAAAGCTATTAGAAGTCCTAAAGAAGTACCCCACCGTGTTAGGCTATAACATAAGCGATCTAAAAGGTATAAGCCCTTCAAACTGTATGCATCGAATTACAATAGAGGAAGACTCTAAAACCTCTCGAGAGCATCAGAGAAGACTGAACCCCATCCTGAGCACTGTAGTCAGAGATGAAGTAAAGAAATTGCTAGATGCAGGAATCATCTATCCGATCTCCGATAGTGAATGGGTTAGCCCAGTTCACGTCGTACCAAAGAAAGGAGGAGTCACAGTAGTTAAAATGAAAAAGGTGAATCAATAACAAAAAGAGTCGTGACTGGAAGCGGGATGTGCATTGACTATAGAAAGCTTAACAAGGCTACGCGCAAAGATCACTTCCCGCTACCCTTCATAGACCAAATGTTGGAAAGACTAGCCAAACATTCATACTTCTGCTATCTAGATGGTTACTCAGGATTCTTCCAAATTCCCATCCATCCTGATGACCAAGAAAAGACTACATTCACGTGTCCTTATGGTACTTTTGCTTACCGCCGAATGCCGTTCGGACTCTGTAACGCTCCAGCAATCTTCCAAAGATGCATGATGGCAATCTTTGCAGATTTCATAGACGACATTATGGAAGTGTTTATGGACGATTTCTCGGTATGTGGACAAAGTTTCGAAGGATGCCTACAAAACTTAGAAATGGTACTAGAAAGTTGCGTAAAAGTAAACCTCGTCCTAAATTGGGAGAAATGCCATTTTATGGTCCGACAAGGAATAGTTCTAGGACATGTCATATCAGATAGAGGGATTGAGGTAGACAAAGCTAAAATAGAGATTATAAAAGATCTCCAACCTCCAAAATCCGTACGAGAAATACGGAGTTTTCTAGGACACGCCGGTTTCTACAGAAGATTTATAAAAGATTTTTCGAAAATCACAAAACCTCTGACCGGCCTGTTGATGAAAGATGTTGAGTTCGTCTTCGACGACGACTGTTTAAAAGCATTCGAAACATTGAAATCAGCCCTTATCACCGCACCAATCATGCAACCGCCCGATTGGAGACTACCGTTTGAAATCATGTGCGACGCGAGTGATTACGCTGTAGGCGCAGTTCTAGGACAAAGGAAGGACAAGAAACTCCATGCTATCTACTATGCCAGTAGAACCTTAGATCCTGCCCAAATGAACTACGCTACCATAGAAAAGGAACTTCTAGCAGTTATATTTGCACTTGACAAATTTCGTTCTTACTTAGTAGGAGAAAAATTATCATATACAGAGACCACGCTGCCATAAGGTACCTAATAAGCAAAAAGGATGCCAAACCAAGACTATTGAGATGGATCCTGTTATTACAAGAGTTTGACTTAGAAATCAAAGATAAGAAAGGAATCGAGAATGTTGTTGCGGATCACTTATCCCGAATAGAAGGCATCAAACATGAACCTGTACCGATAAATGACGATTTCCCGTACGAACGTATGATAGCCAAATTATAAAGTGACACACCCAATTCAATCTCGGAAGATCCAGAATTCGAAAAAGCCGTAGAAGCCGTCTATGCCCAAGTCACATTACCATGGTATGCTGACATCGTTAATTACCTCGTTGCGGGCGTGCTTCCACCGGATCTCACTTATCAGCAAAAGAAGAAATTCTTCCACGATCTGAAACACTATTATTGGGACGAACCTCTACTCTTCAAGAGAGGGGCCGACAACATATATCATCGCTGTGTCCCAGAGGAAGAAATAGAAAATATCATTTCCCAATGCCACTCAGCACCATACGGTGGTCATGCTAGTACATCCAAGACGTGCGCTAAGATTCTCCAAGCCGACTTATTCTGGCCTAATCTCTGGAAAGACATTCACATCGCTGTGCAAAAGTGCGATCGATGCCAACGAACTGGCAACATCTCACGACACGATGAAATGCCTCAGAAAGGAATCTTAGAGGTAGAAATCTTCGACGTCTGAGGAATAGATTTCATGGGACCATTCCCATCCTCTTTTGGTAATAACTACATACTCGTCGTTGTCGATTACGTATCTAAATAGATAGAAGTCATAGCTGCTCCAACAAACGACGCACGAGTAGTAATCAAACTCTTCAAAAACATAATCTTTCCTAGATTCGGTGTACCGAGACTCGTCATTAGTGACGGAGGATCTCACTTCATATCACGAATATTCGATAAACTTCTCTCTAGATATGGAGTCCGGCACCGAGTAGCTACGCCTTATCATCCGCAAACTAGCGGACAAGTAGAGGTCTCGAACAGAGAAATAAAACAGATCTTGGAAAAGACCGTCGCTACCTCAAGAAAAGATTGGTCGTCAAAGCTACAAAAGGCTTTATGGGCTTATAGGACCGCATTTAAGACACCAATAGGTACTACCCCCTATAAATTAGTTTACGGTAAATCCTGCCATCTCCCTGTAGAGTTAGAGCATAAGGCCTTCTGGGCCATTAAGACACTCAACTTCAACTACACCGAGGCAGGAGAAAAGCGAATCTTGAACCTACACGAGTTGGAAGAACTCCGATTAGACGCTTACGAAAATGCCCGTATCTACAAAGAACGAACTAAAAAGTGGCATGATAAACGTTCAATCAGGAAACAATTCAGTGTGGGAGACATCGTATTGCTCTTTAATTCACGATTAAAACTCTTCCCAGGTAAACTAAAATCTAGGTGGTCTGGACCCTATGAAGTGACTAAAGTACTTCAGAGTGGAGCTGTTGAAATTACCGATAAGACAAATGCACCATTTATCGTAAACGGGCAACGTCTAAAACATTACAATAAGAACGACAACAGTCCTCAAGTAAGCAATATAACATTGCTTGAGCTTCCAGCTCAGACACCCGAATAGCTTCTCACCAAGCTATCGTCAGGCTTTAGACGTTAAAAACAGCGCTTACTGGGAGGCAACCCAAATTTCCCTCGTTATTGCATTTCATTTTTCCTTAAAATTCTACTTTGAAAAATCCAACAAAAATTCTAAAAATTACTACTACTTTCTACTTTCATTCATTTTCGTACTTTTATTCTTATTTTATTTTCTCTCTTTTGTCTTTTGTTTCTACCGCTTTTCGTTTCTAAAAATCCTGACTTCAATTTCCTGTTTCAAACTTTTCAGGATTTTTAAAGTCTTCAAAACATTCCTTCTGTTTTCTCTGAATTACCTGCGAGTATGGCCGAGTACGACTTCACAAAGGTTCACTTCCAAGGACTTGCTCAAAAGGCAAGATTTGTAGCACTGACCGAAAGAGAATTCGCCTTAACGCTGTATTATGATAAGGCTACTATGGATAAACTAGGGATCACAGATAGCATTCAATACCTGTTCAATCAACTAGGTTGGGAGAACACTGCTCTGAAAACACGTTTCGCTACCTACAAGGATCTTACCTATGAATTCCTTAGTTCTTTCAGATACACACCCAACTATGGCTTTGGATCCAACACAGAGTTGATTACCTTCCGATTGTTTGGAATGGACCAAACCCATAGCCGAATGTCACTACCTAACCTCCTAGGATTCCCTAGCGGACCGCATGTGTTCATCAGTGCAGAAGATGACGATATTGATTTGCAACTCGATCAATTCTGGGGTAGAATCACAGGCGACTATCACCCTGCACTAGACAGAATGCACAATGATGACATTCATAACCCAGCCTTCAGATACTTCCATAAGATACTAGCCCACACCTTGTTTGGAAAAGAAGAAAATATTACAACAGTATCTAAGGAGGAGTTATTCATCATGTTCTGTGCTTCTCAGGGACGGACAGTAAATGCAGTGCCTTTCATGATGAGATCTTTCAAACGCCTCACGCTGGAACCTCAGACACCTATCCTCATAGGAGGCCTAGTAACAATGATTGCCCACGAGCTTGGCCTTAGATTCCACTTAAATGCCAGCACTCGTTTTGGCACCATCCGACCCATGAACATACAATTCTGCTTTAACAGGCGCATTTTAGGAACTATGGGACCTGGACTGTATGAGTACCTTATTAACGAAAAACCAGTACAGCTATTCACACTGCCTGATCATCTGATGACAAACATCCACAACAAGGATAACTGGCTCTACGAATTGGATGAGCCTATGGGACCTCCTTCACCACAGTCAACACCACAGAACTATATGTATGACAGTGACCACATCTCTGAGGCAACGACTATATGTACTATGAGGACGCTGCATCTGAAACTGAAGTAGACCCTACGACTCCTCCACACTACAATACTTATCCTGAGCCTATCCCTGAGGAAACCACCGACAAAATGGATGTCGTGTTACTCAGATTGGACGACGTTGATAAAGCTCTGATTAATGTAAAATCTGATATCGCAGGCATGCACAGCGAACTGGTAGGCTTCATGGATCTAGTTTGCGACCAACTCGACTACTATTCACAGAAATTCGACGAGTTGAAGGCACGAAAAGATTAGCTATTAGTTCTTAGCAGTAGTTTCAGTTTAGTTTAGTCCAGTTTAGTTTCATTTAATCATTTGGATGTCTCGCATTGTTAGTTTTCTTTATGTACTACATACAATTGTTTCAATTTTACGTTATTTCAATTCTAGTTTTTATTAAATTATTCTGTTTTCGCATTATTTGTTGTTTGTCGGCTGTCATATTACATCACCGTATCAATACTAAGCCTTAAAGTCACTACGAGTACGCCCTCAGAGCAAAATTCTGCGTTCTGCAGATTTTGCTGCTGTGACGACCGTCACAGCCTCATGACGAGCGTCACGCGGGTGACGACCGTCGCACCTATGTGACGACCGTCACGCAGTCAGAAACTGAAACCTGATAAAACAGGGTTCGTGTTCTCTTCCATTCCCCCCATTATCACTTTCAATCATCCTAACTCCTACCCCACTACGAATTTTCGTCCTCCCCACATTGAACTATAAACTTCAACTCCAAATTCAACCTCCAAACTACCGTTCTGTCATTTTTCCCTCTCTGCAGAAAAACCCCATACCTCAGAAACCTCTCCATCTTCCAACAATGGCAAGGAATGCAGAAACCCCAGATGTCAGCAACATTACCTTCAGTGAAGGAGACTTAGGCGAAAGACAACGAGCAAACTACATTGCATTTCATCAGAGGTCGCTCCAGCCGACTCATTATCCGCACCTTCCATCGCTTACGGAGCTCGGCCTCCTTGAAGGTGTAACCTGGATGCTTCAAAGAGCAGGCATCTGGAACCTCTGCACCAACCCACAGCCAACATACGAACAACTCACTCTTGAGTTCTTGAGTTCGTTCACTTACGTCACAAGCAGCGGCGAACTTAACCAGAATTCAGGTGCCGCTTGCTTCCGGATGTTTGGCGTCAACTACCAGATGCACCAAAATCAGATTGCCGGCATTCTACAGCTACCTCGCGGCGACAACGCTCATCGCCGCATCACCGATCAGTTCCAGCACGAAGCCTTCGCGCTGTGGTATCAGTTGACCGGCCTCAATGTCGATGGTTGGGACTCCCTGCACGCCACTCATATCCATAACCCAACCATCAGGTACTTTCACAGAGCGTTGAGTAACACTATTTTCGCCAGAGACAGCAACCACAAAGTGAACTCGAAAGAGCTTTTCTTCCTCCATTGCGTCTTCAACAATGAACCTATCAACGTTGCCCCGTTTCTGCTGGCCCATATTCAGGCCAACTGCAACCGTGGCTCGAAGCCATTCTACTTTGGAGGGATTGTCACGGCTATTTCACTTGGGATGAACCTTGGCGACCGCCTCCAGCACCTCCATTCCATCCCCTCGGTGTTCCTTGACACCGACCACTGCAGAGCCTCTCATCTGATCCGCTCCCGAGCTGACGGCAAATACCATCCGGTTGTGCGTGGCAAGACCGTCCGAAGCATCATCCTTCCGTCCCGCACCCGCATCCATCCAGAGGACCGTACCAACTGGTTGTTCGACCTCACTACCCCTCCTGCTGCCGCTGTTCCCACTCAGGACCACACTCACGGTTCCGACGACGAAATCCAAGCTGAGTTGGACAGGTTCGAGCAGCCAGAGGCATCGCAGCCTCCTCCTCCTGTAGGTACATCTTCTCGCCGCCGCCGCCATCATCCCGTGCCAGACTACACGGAAGAGGACCTCCGTCGCTCCCTAGACCAGCAGGCACAGATACTCACGATGCTGCAGCAGCAGAATCAGCGAGCTGACCAGTTCGAAGCTTGGCACCGGACTCAAATGCAACAACTTCACACCGGCCAAGCTACGATCACTGAGAGCCTAGCGAATCTGACCTTGCAGGTCGAAGGACTCCGAGACACCGTCTACCACACCGGAGCTATGAGCTATGAAGACAGAGTAGCCCTTGCCAGAGCCAGAGGACGACAGCGCGGACGTGACAGAGGTCCTGACTAGATTTCCCTTTTTTTTTCCTTCATTGTTTACTATATTTCAGTTATTTGTATTTTCATTTTCAGTTGTATCTCCCTCTCGCATGCTTCAAGAATCAGTGAGGACACTGATCGAGATAGTGTGGGAGCGGAGCCTTATTTCCATTCCACTGTACTCTGAATTTCCTTTATTTCCCTTATTTCCATTTCACTGCACTTTGAATTTTCGTAATTTCTATTTCTAGCAAATAAAGCTCGTCTATATATTTTTCACGTTACGCAAACAATCCCCACATTATTCAACGTAAACAAAAACTTTCATTTGTTCCTCAAAAGCAAAAGCATCACGAGAATGCACCTGAGTTCAAAACAAGTTTTGAAACTCCGAGGAAACGACAGTTTTAACAAAACCAGTATCATTCAGACACCTTAGATCTCTAGTCTATGCGAGTCGGTTTCACCACCTACGTGTACCAAAGTCTCAAGTGTCTGCGCAAACTCAACCCCAAGTAGTTTATACTAGCAGTCAGCACCATCCTAAAAACACTTCTAAGCAAGCGACCGATGCAAATAAGTGTATGATCTCCAAAAAGATGAAAAATCATGAAAAGAGAGCTAAAAAGCCCAAGAATATAAGATACGTTTCCTTCTAAGTTAGGTGCTCCTCACCCGAGCATTTAGCCCAACGGCACGAAAAACTCATTGAAAATCAATGACATAGAATTATGATCAATGAAGAAGATCAAAAACAGAAATGAGATCATATTCACTAACAGGTCAACTTGCCATGAAAGTGTACGGACAACGGGCTTAATGTGATTGCGCTAGAACAAACAGGGTGAACTTGCCGTGAGAACCTTGACACCAAGCTACAGTAGCATGACTAAGACCGATTTGCATAAAAAGGAGACCTCCAAAGACTTGTAGTCCATTGTCATCATGATACTCGTCTTGTTCCTACCAAGAATCCCGGGTTTTCCAAATTCTGCGAACGAAGAAGCTGCCTCGTGCTTGCCGACTTTTCCATGTTTTACTTGAGGACAAGCAAAGCTTCAAGCTTAGGGGAGTTTGATAACACGAAATCATATAGATATTTTCATGCATAATTCAACTAAAGTCTAACCGTTTTCGATCCGATTTCGGGTTATTTCCGTGTATTTGTCTGATGTTTTGCAGGTATTCAACGATCACGTCTAAACAAGGCAACATGAAGAAAAGAAGCAATCCCGGATGAAATATGGACGAAAAAGGAGTGAAAACACAATGAAAAGCGCAGCAAGCTGTTTTTGCTGATGTGACGACCGTCACAGCTTCATGACGACCGTCACACGGGTGACGACCGTTACACCTTGTGACGACCGTCATGCAGGAAAAAACGCCCCACTCAGATTACACGTCAAAGAAACAGTTCCAATTCCCACATAGTGGACCACTACTCCCTAAATTATCTGCCTCAAGGTCTATAATCTTCAGAGATAACCGTTGGGATTCCACTTCTATAAAAAGGGAAGCAGGGGACTTCAGAAAGTGTGCTGCATTCATACCACGAAGTGCTGCCGAATTTACTTTCCAGAGCATTATTTTCCAGTTTTATTCTCATTTGTTTCTCTTTACATTTCCTTATTCCCATTTCCGCTCTTCTGTAATTTCTATTGTACTGTACGATCAAATTGGCACTAAAGACCAGAATCCTGCCAACATCTGTGGAGGATCTGCCCAAAGGCCAATTGGCATATTTACAAGTTTTCATTTTGATCGACTTCAGTTTTATTATAATGCAAATTATTATTTATTATTCTTATTTATATTTTATCTTTCCCAAATCCATGTCTAGCTAAACTTAGGTAATCGATATGTAGTAATAATTCGAATGGGATTTGATAACAATTGGTTGAAAACTTTCTTTTTACAAAAGTAATCTATGGTCTGAGTGTTTAAAATTGATTCACTGAATAAACTTCGTCGCGAAAGCGAGAACTTATTTAAAAGTAGTTTTGCCACGAAAGTGGGAAATTAATTAAGATACGAACCAACAAGCGAAAGCTGCAGTAAGGTCAGATAGTAAACACTAGGCATTTGTTTTAATAACAGCGAAAGCACTTTAAAACGAATTAGAACTTAGAGATTTCCAAAAAATAATTTGAACCCCGAACGGAATACGAAAGTATATGTTTGGCCCTTAGGATTATGATTAGCGTCAATAACCATCATGGGGCGAGAGTTTTCAAATCTCCATTTTCTGCTTGAATAAACTTTGAAAATTATTTCATACACCATAACTTATCAAATCCCTGAAGAACACAATTACTACGTATCGATTTAATCAATTATAATCTAAATAGTAATCTTAGTTCCCTTTTAGTGACAATCTTATTCCCTTAAACATATTCTACCTAGCTAAACATAGTAACTCCCAAGAACACTAGTTTGATTACGAGTCCCTGTGGGATCGATATCTATTATTACTACGCGATAGACTGTGCACTTGCAGTTAGTTGTATTAGACATAGAAAGTCGCGATCAATGAGGTGCATTTTAGCCAGGCACCAATGTTTCACTCACAAACCATACACAAGAATTGGCACTTTGCACACACCAGACACTACCAAAATAAGACCAACACATGATGTACCCTAAAGGAGCCATTTTGAATTTCTTGCCAAATAAGGAAAGGACAAGCTGCCCTTTGCTCTGACCACTATGCAGCCTCTCCATTTTGCCTTCCCACTCAAACCAACCAGCCACACTTTTGCAAGCCATTCATGATGATGCACAATCCACCATTGATTTAAAATATCAAGTTGGACATAACATCTGCCTCATCCATTTTTCACCACAGTTAAACTTGCAAAATCATTTTTCACTTCATACTTAAGCAAAAGAGAAACCCTAGAGGAGCTCTTAGCCACCATTTGCATAAGAATTCAGAATTTGACAAGTTTGCATTCTCTAAAAATTCATTCGAATCACTCAAACTATTGAACCTTTTCTCCAAGTTTCTTCTCAATCCTTACTCATCATAACATCACCTTTCATCTGCTAGCAAAAGAACATCCATTTGAACAAGAACCTGAACTTGCCATTTCTTGCTCCTTCTGTTTTCTCCTTCGAAACACTCAAACCATTGAGCTATTCATCAAAATATTTATCAAATCATCATCACCATAAGTTTCTCTTTGATCTGCTTGCAAAGGAAATCAACTGTACACATCTTGCTTCCCAACTACTCAAAATCGTTTTGGAGATTTAAGGAGATTAAGGACCATTAAAGCTTAGCAAAAGCTTCCACAAGTTATAAGGAATCATTCTACAGCTGTTGGTTGGGTTTCATCAAGTTCTGAAGAGGCAGTGGACCTTTCTCCACTAGGTATTTCCTCAAGCTTTTCTCATATATTAGCCATGAGCTAGGTGCAATTTGTGTACATCTGAAGCCCTACGTATGTAGGCAATGTTTTTGCATTGGTTTGGTGAAGCTCCATGGAGTTTCATATTTTGGTGCCAAAACTGTTTGCCTTCGAAAACCTGGGAGGAAGATGTTATTTTTCAAAACTAAGGGCAGATTTAAACTCTCCATGGAATTTTGAGGGGGAAGGGATATTGTTTTCATGTTTCTGGGTTGTCTGAACCCTAGCTCCGGCAGCCCCTTGCCGGAGAAGACGACTGAAATTAAGGTTCCGGCGTCTGTGAGGAAGAAGATGCTTACATGGCCGTTGGCGCCTGTTTTTTAAATTCAAATGAGTTTCGTTGTCATGTTTTGAGCCCTTCATAATGCCACATTTTGTCCACATCATTTAATGAAAGCCACATGGGATCAGAATGGGTTGTGGGCTTAAGTTTCACTGCTATTCACGCCCTTCCCCCTTTGGGGCCCATTTCCATTTGAACTGATTGCAGTTATATTGTGCTTTACTTATTTCACCCCCCATTGCGCCTTGTTCCATTTTTATTTCTTTTTCTTGCAATTTCTATTTAAATCTTTTAAAAATAGTTATTTAATTCAAAAAAATCCCAAAAAATCATATTCATACATTTTAATGTGTTAAGTTATTTTTCAACATTTTTATTCTTATTTTCATTTTATTTTAATATTTTATTTTGAATTTACAAATTAATGTGTTTTATGGTTTATACCCTATTTTTAAACTTGATCATTGACCCTCTTTTGAAAACCCCCCAAGGACCAATTTTCCTCTCTCACTTAGGTGATAGATTGAGGTAAATTTGAGGGATGTTTTAGGGGCTTGATGATCATTTTTCATTGGTTTCTCATTGACTTTTTATGGACCCTCAATACACACTCGATAAGTGGAACACCTTGCATTGTTTGATACAATTGGTGGTGCTTTGAGTTGCTTTTGTCCATGAGCTTTTACATTCTATTTTGCATTTGATTCAACTTGCTTTGGGTATTTTATTTTGAATTTACTTGAGTTGTCTTCTATTTTTAGTGAATATTTCAATATCAAGTGATTTTCACCATGTATATTCATGCTAGTTTTGACCTAATCTTTGGGATATGATCATGAGTGATCCCTTGAGCGCCTTTTAAGCCTTGTTAACTCATTTTGACATGCTTGAGGGCTGCCTTGCTTGTTAGAGGTCAATAGCATGTTTAACTTGCATCACAATTCACTTGTGAATCATGCTTCTCCACTTGTTTAAGTGTTGAGATTGTGTTAGGACTTTGTTTCCTTCACTTCATATGATTGTGATTATGCTTTGCTTCTTTTTTTTGTTTGAATTTGGATCATTTACTTTGAGTTTCACCTATGCCCCATGTGGCTTATCACTTTTTCATGATAGTTTGGTGTCATTTATGTATACTTTGAACTTGTCATGAACATCGGTGCTAGTTTGCTTACTTTGCTTGCACTATTTTGTTTGAGTCCAAAGAATGTCATGGTTGAGATGTGCTTGTGATGGTGCCTGCCCCACACTTTTTCCTCCCTCCTTTCTTTGTGTTTGCATTTTGGGATTGCATCTTTCTCTTAGTGATTGATGTTTGAATGGTTGTAGGAGTTTACTTCTCTCATTTCATCTCACTTTTTTAAACTTGTTTAAGTCCTTTTGGTTGAAGTTTTATGTTTCATGTTGTTGCATATTTTGAGTCTTATTTCTTCTTTGTGTCCTTGAATTTCATGTTTGCATTTGTCTTTGACTTGTTTAAGTTAATTTCCTTTCATTTCTCATTACATCTGTGAGTGAATTATTTAGTATTTACTTGGCCTTTGGCCATGATCCCCCTAGGATTCCTAGTCCCTCTATTTAAGATGGGAGTAGGAGAGACATTAGGTGTTCAATCCTATGCATGATAACATTAGGATAGTTTCTTCCTTTCATCCCAACTTTAAGAGCATTGTTTATGACAACGTTAGGGTCCAGTTTCCCCTTAGTCTTTGCCTTTCTCTTCTCATCTCCCAAACAATTCAAAACATCTAATAAAGGATAACATATGTTGTACTCTATGAGCCTTAAGTACTTGAGAAATGATGGTTGAGGGGCATCCTCTCAATTGTCTAGAGTGTTTAGTGTATGCCTTTTGGGCGATATGCGACACATTCACTCTCAAGTCATAGTCTTTAGTGCAACATGAGTTACAAACTTAACTCAATTCACTTCTTTGTCTAAAAAACACAAAAAAAACATCAAACCTTTTTTTATCCTTCGGGATTAATGGAAAATCATTTTTATAAAAAGAGTGTTGTTAACTCTTGGTTTTACCGCAAACAGGTAACGCCTAAGTCTCCAATGGTCGAGCAACAATACACCTAACTGCTAGAACTAAGGTTTAACCCTACTCGGGTAAAACACTTGAACCAATCTGTAGAAGTGTCATACCAAACTACGTTTGCTCTGATTTCTCGTACCAGACGAGGATACGTAGGCACAAGACTGCGATGTCTTGGCGAGCAACCTTCCCCCACCTTCACCCGTAGTTTTTCGAACTACGTTGACTCTGACTTTCCCATTGCACAAGGGAATACGTAGGCATAGAGCGGTGATGCTCTATCGAGTCTCCTTTCTTTTCTTTTTGTCCCCATAAGCCTGTAGCTTGGATAGTTTAACACCCTTTCGGATAGACAACAAGCATGGATCCCGTTGAGTAGAACGGACGTGAGGGGTGCTCATACCTTCCCCTTGCGTAACCGACTCCCGAACCTGAGATATGATTGCGATGACCTGTCTTTTCCCTTTTTGTAGGTTTTCTCTGATCATTTCCTTTCTCTCTCTTTGGGATAAATAATGAAAAGGTGTTGGATCTGAAAGCTGTCAACTCTAGAGACCGATCATTTGGGAGTCAGCTAAGTGAGGCCACTTCATTAGACTATGATGCCAAACTAGAAATGGTGAACGTATCATCGTTTCTCGAAATTCTATGATGCTGGTGACCGCATATGATGCCAGACCTTGTTGGAAATAAGTTCATACCTGTGAGTGGGAGGGTTTTGCAGGAAACTTTGACCTCCAACCTACCCGTTTGTCTTATCAGTATGAACTGTTATAGTGGGATCCTTATACTGGTGTTGTATGATTTTCTTGCCAAAGCGAAGCGCTGGCTTATCTCCGTCAGCGGCACAACAATCTCGATCCTCTGTTGCATTTGCATCTTTACATTGACATGTATTTGTGTTTCAGGTATATATCCTCCTCTTGGTTCTAGTAGTTTGATCCACTATTCTCATGGAGCTTGGTTTCAAGAAGGATGTCATTTACAAGTTTCCGATACTAGATGTGAAGTCTTTGGTTGGTTTTACTTCTGGGGTGGAGCATGGAGTTATGGAGGATTTCAAGCAGAAGTATGGGAAGATCTTGAGCTTTGTTAGCAGAGTCTCTAAGTATGAGTTGGAGGGTCTCAACATGCTACTACAATTTTATGACCCTCAGTTGCGCTGTTTCACTTTCCCTAGGTATGTCCTGTTGCCCACCTTGGAGGAATTTGCTCAGTTGTTGGGAATTTCAGTGTTGGAGGAGATGCCCTTTGTACATTCTGAAGAAGATCCCAATTTGACTAAACTAGCTAATTCCACCTTGGCGCGAAGAAGTGGAGTGCCTGGGTTTCCATTACCATTCTTAGTGGGTAGAGCTCAGTATTTTGCAAAGGAAGGGTGTTGGTCTGTCTTTAATGCATTCCTGGCGCTCTGTATCTATGGGATAGTCTTATTCCCTAACTTACCAGATTTTGTGGACTTTGACGCTTGCTATATTTTCGCTTCTGGGAACCCTGTGCCAACTCTTCTGGGTGATGTCTATCATTCCATCCATTACAAGAATGAGAACCGGAGAGGGAAGACTGTCTCCTGTTGTACCTCGTTGATGTGCAAGTGGTTTATATCACATCTGCCAAAGTCTGGACCTTTTGTTGACCTTGCAAGCATTGTTGGTTGGCCAGAAAGGCTCGTGGAGTTAAGGTCGGAGAATATTGTATGGTTTGACAGAAACCTCTTGGGTAAGGAAATTGTTTACAGTTGTGGGGATTTCCCTAACGTTCCTCTGATTGGGAGGAAAGGTGGCATTAACTACAACCCATCTCTCGCTGTTAGGCAGTTTGGCTATGCTTTAAGAGAACCCCCAAAGGAGGAAGAAGTACGAGAATCTCTATACTTCACGGGCTTAGCAGATACCCCTACCCTGACTAGTTTGCAACAGGCCTGGAATAGCATTCACCGAAGAGGAAAACTTTACTTGGGCAAGGGAAATTCTAAAGCTTATGGACCTTACATGGATCAAATTCAGGAGAGAGTCGAGAGACTATTGCTACCCTTTCCAGTAAGAGAACCTTTATACCCCGTGGTAGTTGAAGAACCAACGACAGTTGATGTGCAGAAATGCAATCAACTATGGGCCGAGAAGGAAAAACTACGAAGGCCAAATGAAGAATTGGAGAAGGAAATCATCCAACTTAGGAGCGAGAAAAGTGAAGCCATCTTCTTATCTAAGAAGAAAACAGAGTTAGTAAACAAGATGGGTAAGGAATTGACAAAGGAGATTAGCACCCGAGAACGAGTGGGTAAAGACTTGAAGAGTGTCAGTGATGTCCTTAAGGGAAAGAAGAAGGAGCTAGAGAAAGCCCATTTGGAGATATCCAAGTTCAGCACTCAATGGAACGCCATACTAACTAACAATAAAGAGAGAGAGAAGATAAACCCCGTCAATAGGTTGATAGTTTGAGAGCCCAGCTTTGAGTCAGAATTGAGAAAGCTTCAGGTGAATACATGCGCCTACTAGAAAGCGACCGTAAACTCCATGAAACTCTTGCAACGTTGGAGGAATACAAGCAGAGAATAGACTTGAAGAAACCCAGACTTGAAGACGCTTTTAGGGAGGATGCTTGGGAAGACTATGTTCAAGGTTTGCAAACCACTACCAACAAGAGAAATTTGCTCATTCAAGGATTGATTGACATACCAGATCATCCAGACACGAAAGGGTTACTAGAAGAGTTCCAGACTCGATGTCGTAGCTGATGTATTTTCTCTTATTTGTTGTTATTATGTTGAATTCCGACCATCACCAGGATTGATGGATGAGGTCGTGATGACTCTGTTGTATTGATACTCTGTGCCTCATTTTATTTATGAGAAGATCTTTCTGGCTACCTCTGTTGGGTTTTCGTCTTCTTATCTTGCTCGTGGAACTAGAATCAAGGGAAGAGATTCCCTGAAACATATTTGCATGTCTGCATTTTTGCATCATTTCTCATTTGCATAACAGGTGTCTTGGTTCCGTTGACCTTACTTCTTCCTGTGGTTTTCTCCACTAGTTTGTTTCAGGATTGAAGACCAGGCAATTCATTGCTACTCTACGCGGGGAAATCCACAAAGAGCTATGGACCATATTCAGAACGAGCTTCAGGAGTTTCGTGATCGTATGGCCCAGTTTATGGACATGATACAAGGGGTCGCCAATGGCAGAGAGCAATTGAGGACGTTGGTCCAGCCTCTGGTAGTAAGGGTTGACGGAAACGGAGTTCTGCACAGTGGGACTGCTGCTATCCCTCTCACGATAGACGATGGCATTCCTCATGCAACTGGCATCCCAACAACTGTTATTCCTCCGAGCGGAGGTAATCAGACCGGAATTCACATCCCAGGTGCGACAGGCGTTGTACCCGGTAACAATGGTCCCCAGTAGGAACAAGATGAGCAAGATGACGTCTTCTCCATGGGATACCTTGGGGCAGGATTACAATCTGATGCGGACAGAAGATTCAAGGCAATAGAAGAAAAGATGAAGATCCTTGAGAACAAGAACTTTATGGGTCTTGATATGTCAAATCTGGGGTTGATTCCAGGACTGAGGATCCCTCTGAAGTTTAAGGTTCCAGATTTCGACAAGTATAAGGGGGCAACATGTCCTAGGGTGCATATCCGGTCATATTATAGAAAGATGTATGCATACTCAAACAATGAGAAGTTGTTGATGCACTTCTTCCAGGATAGCCTATCAGGTCCGTCTCTGGAATGGTATATGGGTTCGGAGCCAGTCCATATCATAAGTTGGAGGGATTTAGCAGAGGCTTTTGTTAAGCACTACCAGTATAACATCGACTTGGCACCGAACCGAGTACAACTGCAGAACTTGTCTCAGAGGAGTAATGAATGTTTTAAGGAGTACGTCCAGAGATGGCGCGAACTTTCCGCAAGGGTTCAACCTCCCATGGTGGAGAGAGAACTTATTGACTTGTTTGTGGCTATGTTGCTCGGAGTTTACTACGAGAAAATGGTAGGCAACATGTCTGGTAGTTTTTCGGATTTTATCATTACCGGAGAAAGGGTCGAAAATGGGATTAAGTTGGGGAAGATACAATCAGGGGAAAGGACCTCATCTGGAGGTGGTAGAAAAAACTTTGGTACCAAGAAAAGGGAGAATGAGACAAATGCATGTCCAGTTTTAAGAATCGGAATAGGAATCAGAATCAGCATCAACAACAACCATACTATCAACAACAACCACAAGTGGCTAGTATTTCCATCCCGACGGTACCACCTCAGCAACAACAACCACGTCAGCAACAGAACTATGCGCCTCGGCAGTTTCAGGATTGCAGAAGGACAGTAAACATGCACTTTGATGCACCTCCGATGCCTTACACACAATTGTTACAACACTTAATGCAGCTGCAGTTGGTCCAAAAAAGGACATTAGCACCGTTAATAGGCCCACCACCTCCTGGATATGATGCCAATGCTAGGTGTGACTTCCACTCTAGCGCTCCCCACCATCATATCAACAATTGCAAAGCCTTCAAGCATAAGGTACAAGACCTTATAGACAGCAAGGCTATCAACTTTACTCATGATGTGCCCAATGTTGTCCAGAATCCCATGCCAAATCATGGAGGGGCTAGTGTGAATGCTATTGTCAATGAAGAAGGCTCTAATTTAGTGTCTGACATGGAGGATCTGAAAACTCCGTTGAGCTTTGTGAAGAGCATGTTGTTGGAAGGGGGAGTGTTCCCTGGTTGTGGGAGAGATTGTGAAGACTGTGTAGCTTGTCTTGAGGGATGTAGAAGTCTGAAGAACCATGTGCAACGTATGATGGATGAAGGTATACTGCAGTTTGATAGGATCCAAGAGAAGAACGACGAAAAGATAATCAGTGAAGAGAAGGATGAGGTAGCCACCATCTTTATCCCTTAAAAGACGATTAATATTTATGCGCCTCCAAGGCCACCCACTATCATAATTATAAAGGCGGGAACTATACCCTACGATAGCTCCAAGGCGATCCCTTGGAACTATGGTGTCGAGGTCTATTGTAACGGGCAGAAGCAGGAACTGAAACGTTCACCTTTGGATTCGGTTGACAATCTGGTAGGAGCTGGTGGGATGACCCGAAGTGGGAGAGTATTTTCACCTCCCAAAGTAAATGTTGAGAGGCCCGACAAAGGTAAAGGGAAGGCGGTAGTTGAAGAGAGCTCCTAAGCTGGTGAGAAGGAGACATTGCTGAAGGATGCAGAAGAGTTTATGCGCTTGATAAGGAAGAGTGACTACAAGATTGTGGATCACTTACAGCAGACTTCGTCAAAGATTTCCATTTTATCACTGTTGTTATGCTCTGAGGCGCATAGAAATGCTCTCCTAAGAATCTTGAATACAACCTATGTGCCACAGGAGATATCTGTGAATCAACTCGAAGGAGTAGTGGCATATGTTAATGCAGGTAACGGGCTGGGATTTACTGATTTGGATTTGACGCCCAAGGGACGAATCATAATCATGCGTTGTATATCTCGATTGAATGTAGAGGGGATGTGATGTTGCACGTGCTGGTTGACACAGGATCCATGTTTAATGTGTTGCCTAAGAAGGCATTGATGAAGTTGGATACCCGAGGGATAATGTGCACCCCAAGTGACTTTGTGGTACGAGCTTTTGATGGGACTAGAAGGCCCGTGTTTGAGGAATTGACGCTACCAATCCAGATTGGTCCGGAGGTTTTTGATGTAGTGTTTTATATCATGGATATTCAGCCAGCTTATAGCTGTCTATTGGATCAACCTTGGATACATTCGGCAGGAGCTGTGACATCAACCTTGCACCAAAAATTGAAATACATGGTGGATGGCAACATTGTGACTGTTTGCGGTGAGGAAGATATCATGGTGAGCCATTTGTCCTCGTTTAAGTATGTAGAGGTTGACGGCGAGATTCACGAAACATTGTGTCAAGCCTTTGAGTCCGGTCAAATCAAGGAGAAAGCACCCGCGGAGGCTAGAGCACCAGAAGTTGCTATGTCATCGTTCAAGGAAGCACAAGCTGTAGTGAAGTCCGGATCAGTACAAGGGTGGGGGCAAGTTGTGAACGTCCCCAACAAACAAGACAAGTTCGGACAGGGATACAACCTGTTTGCATCTTCTTTAAAGAGAGCTCAGTGCTACAAGGGGCCAGTTCAATTCACAAGCGGCGGGGTGATATTCGAGCGAATTAATGTCGTGTCTGACGAGGAAGGAGAAAGTGACAGCGACATGGATGCATGGATCCAGCCGTGTATTCCTGGCCAGGGATTGAAGAATTAGACCATCGAAGAAGTTATCTTAGTGACTTATGAAGAGTAATTGCTTTGTTTTGATTAATGTACTGACCTATGTTCTGCCCGGAGCATAATGGTCTTTATTTGTAGGGCCCTATCGTTTATGTCTGAACAATCGTTTTAATCATTAATCAAAAAGGTGTCATTGCATCAAAAAATTTGTGATCCTTGTTTTTCTTGTTTTTATTTTAACAATAAAATGACAATATGGTTTGTGTTTGTTTATTTGCATATCATTTAAGCATTAAATCATCATCATTGCAGGTTTCACATTTCAGATGCCACCGACTCAGACTCGTCTATGACTCGGTATGACTTTGATAACCCGATCTTTCAAGCGGAAGAAGAGATCGAAGAAGATGAAGACCTGCCTGAGGAGCTTGCCAGACTATTAAGACAAGAAGAGAAGGTCATTTTGCCTCATCAGGAGGAAGTTGAAGTCGTCAACCTGGGAACAAAAGAAGCTAAGAAGGAGGTCAAAATAGGGGCTACCTTAGAAGATGATGTCAAACAAATACTGGTAGGACTACTCCGAGAGTATAAAGATGTCTTTGCTTGGTCATATGAGGATATGCACAGACTCGATACAGACATTGTGGTTCATCGCTTGCCTCTTCGAGAAGAGTGCCCGCCTGTCAAGCAGAAGCTAAGAAGAACCAGGCCAGATATGGCGATAAAGATCAAAGAAGAGGTCCAAAGACAGTTGGATGCAGGATTTCTCGCTGTAACGAATTATCCTCTATGGATCACTAACATTGTGCCTGTACCCAAGAAGGATGGTAAGGTACGAATGTGTGTAGATTACCGTGATCTAAATCGAGCGAGTCCAAAAGATGATTTCCCGCTTCCCCACATCGATGTACTTGTTAATAATACTGCACAATATTCAGTGTTTTCCTTCATGGACGGTTTCTCCAGCTATAATCAGATTAAGATGGCACCATAGGACATGGAGAAAACAACATTTATCACACCGTGGGGGACGTTTTTCTATAAGGTAATGCCTTTTGGGTTAAAGAACGCAGGGGCAACCTATCAGTGGGTGATGGTGACTTTGTTTCATGACATGATTCATCATGAGATTGAAGTCTATTTTGATGACATGATTGCAAAGTCGCAAACAGAGGAAAGGCATCTGGTGAATCTTCTGAAGTTGTTTGAGAGGTTAAGGAAGTTCAAACTAAGGTTGAACCCGAACAAGTGCACTTTTGGTGTATGGTCAGGAAAGTTGTTGGGGTTCATTGTTAGTGAGAAGGGTATTAAGGTCGATCCTGTGAAAATCAAGGCAATTTAAGAAATGCCAGCACCGAAGACCGAAAAGGAGGTTCGTGGCTTCCTGGGTAGATTGAACTACATTGCGAGGTTCCTTTCTCACCTCACAGCCACTTGTGAACCAATGTTTAAACTGTTGAAGAAAGATCAAGCGGTCGTCTGGAACGAAAATTGCCAGAGGGCGTTCGAGAAAATAAAAGAGTATTTGCAGGAACCTCCATTAATGATGCCCCCAGTGGCTGGAAGACCGTTGATAATGTACTTAACGGTTCTTGAGAGTTCCATGGGTTGTGTTCTCGGTCAACATGATGAGACTGGAAGAAAAGAGCATGCAATTTACTACTTGAGTAAAAAGTTCACTGACTGTGAGTCCAGATATTCAATGTTGGAAAAGACTTGTTGTACACTTGCTTGGGCCGCCAAACGCCTAAGGAAATATATGCTAAACCACACAACCATGTTAATTTCGAAGATGGATCCGATTAAGTACGTTTTTGAGAAGTAAGCACTTTCGGGAAGGATTGCTAGATGGCAGATGGTTTTGACAGAGTATGACATTCAATACGTCTCTCAGAAGGCCATTAAAGGGAGTGTTCTATCAGAATATCTCGCAGAGCAACCAATCGACGACTACCAGCCGATGAAGTTTGAATTTCCTGATGAGGACATTATGTTCTTGAAGATGAAGGATTGCGATGAGCCGTTACCCGAGGAAGGTCCAGAAAAAGGCTCCTAGTGGAAATTGATCTTTGACGGTGTTGTTAACTCCTACGATAGTGGAATAGGGGAAATCATTACAACTCCCCATGGTTCTCACATACCATTCACCGCTAGGTTAACATTTCTGTGCACCTACAACGAAGCCGGATATGAAGCATGTATCATGGGTATTGAGGAAGCGGTCGATTTGAGAATCAAGAACCTTGATATTTATGGTGATTCAGCCTTGGTGATCAATCAAATCAAGGGAAAGTGGGAGACCCAGCAGCCTAATCTGATCCCTTATATGAACTATGCCAGAAGGTTGCTACCTTTCTTTGATCAGGTGGAGTTTCATCTTGTGCCGAGAGCAGAAAATCAGATGGCAGATGCCTTGGCTACTTTATCCTCAATGTATAAAGTGAACTTTTGGAACGATGCTCCGAGAAACGTCATCTCACGTCTTGATAGACCAGCATTCATTTTCATAATAGAGGAGGCCTCTGATGGCAAGCCATGGTATTTTGACATCTAGAACTTTCTCAAGAACCAAGAATATCCGCCTGGGGCATCGGCCCGGGATAAGAAGACCTTGAGGACGTTGGCTGGGAATTTCTATCTGAACCAAGATGGTGTGCTCTATCGGAGAAACTTTGACTTGGTGCTGCTAATATGTGTGGACAAAAAAGAAGCGAGTTTGCTTATGGAAGAGGTCCACGAAGGTGCCTTTGGAACACATGCGGGCGGGCATTCCATGTCTCGAAAGCTATTGAGGACAGGGTATTATTGGCTAACTATGGAGTCTGATTGCTTCAAGTATGCGAAGAAATGCCATAAATGCCAAATTTATGCCGATAAGATTCATGTGCCGCTGAATCCTTTGAACGTTATGGCGTCTCCATGGCCCTTCTCCATGTGGGGCATTGATATGATTGGCAAGATAGAGCCAACCGCATCCAATGGACACTTATTCATCTTAGTGGTGATTGACTATTTCACCAAGTGGGTCGAATCAGCCTCCTATGCTAATGTCACCAAACAAGTGGTAGCCCAGTTCATCAGAGGGACATCATCTGCCGTTATGGAGTACCTGAAAGAATCATTACTGATAATGGTTCAAATTTGAATAACAAGATGATGAAGGAATTATGCCAGAATTTCAAGATTGAGCATCACAATTCTTCTCCCTATTGTCCGAAGATTAATGGTGTTGTTGAGGCGACCAATAAGAACATAAAGAAGATAATGCAGAAGATGGTGGTGACCTATAAATATTGGCACAAGATGTTGCCCTTCGCTTTGCATGGGTATCGTACCTCGGTGCGTACTTCAACTAGGGAAACTTATTTCTCTCTGGTATATGGTATGGAGACAGTCCTGCCATTAGAAGTCGAGATTCCTTCTTTGAGAGTTCTGGTTGACGTCAAGTTAGATGAGGCAGAATGGGTGAAGAACAAATTGAATTATCTCAGCCTGATAGATGAGAAGAGGTTGGCGTCCATTGCATACGGTCGTCTGTACCAGAGCAGAATGAAGAAAGCCTTCGATAAAAAGATGCGTCCTCAGAGCTTTCAGGCATGTGATTTGGTGTTGAAGCGGATCCTTCCTCCACAGACAAATCACAGGGGAAATGGACTCCCAATTATGAAGGTCCATATGTCATAAGGAAAGTCTTCTCCGGAGGAGCCTTACTATTTTCAACGATGGATGGTGAAGATTTCATGTCTCCTGTGAACGCAGACGCAGTTAAAAGATTATTTTCTTAAATTAGACCCGTTGGAAAGAAAAAGAAAATCCAAACAAGAATGCAGCATCCCAGCGAACCATAAAAAGAGAGGTTCAGGCAAAAATTAGGGATAGAAAGAAAAAGAAATGTAAACCCGCAAAGTTGAAAACCTGAAAGGGCGACTTTGGCAAAAATGGGTATCCCGGTGAATTGAAAACCCGCACGGGCGGTTCAGGCAAAAGTTAGCGATTTAAAAAGCAAATGACTGCGGTCTGCGCGTTGATCTTCAGAGCATAGTGGATTATGGGAGAACTCGAGAGTCAGCCGTCCAAATCAATCTCTTCAAAAGACGAAGCATCGAAAAGGCGTCGAAGTCACGCGAGTCATGGTTGAGTCGTCATACGGTGGTTGTCTGTGCCACATTGCCGATATTTATGAATATTCTCGTGCATTTCTGTATGTTTCTTACACAACTTTCTCATTTCAGGAGTTGCATCTGTTGTAAATTTGCCTATTTACAGGCCATCAATCAATAAAACATACTATTCAGAAAACTTTTGTCTTTGTTTCATATTTTACCGTTTTGTTTGCAAAAGACGCCTGATGTTTTTGATAAAACTTTGCATACATAGATTTGTGGGCTCTGCCAACTATAATCGAAACAATGTTTTGGCTTGGATAATGTCACAAGTTATGATTAAGATGGTGCCTACTGCACAAAACATGTCTGTTTATTTGTCATTTGCAGGACTCTCATCCTTGATACTTTTCCAGAAGTTCCCCATCTGAAGAAGATGTACAATTTAAGTGTGTTCTCATCCCCAGCAGGTTGAAATAAAAACACAGTCAAGATTATCCTTGGCAGGTCGAGATTGTCATCTCCGACAGAGTAGGATCACCCCCAGAGCAGGTATGGGATCATTCCCAACAATGGAACGAATTCAGAGTTTCGTCTTCCCACAGAGTCTAGATGGTTGACTCTTTTCCCCTCAGAGTCTAGGTCGTTGACTCATGCCCCAAGCGGAAATTGGTATTGTTGAGTTTATTTCTCATTTCCCCAAGCAGAGGTCGATGCTGATTCCCTCGTTGCCTAATCCCCAGCCAAGTCAGTTGAGCAGTTTTGGAGAATTGTTATTCTCCATCCTCATCAGAGAGAGTTTGGGGATGTCTTCCCAGTAAATCTTCTTCATGATCCCTAGCAGAGTGGATTCAATTTCCAGCAGAGCGGAATCTCCGGCGAAGTGGAGTAAGTCCCCACAGTTTGCTTTACTTCCCCGATAGAGTCGTATTCCAAAAGGCCATCCAGGGTTGATTTCCCCAATAGAGTGGATCTGTTTTTCCCCAGCCAAGTCTTTTGTTCCCTAGAAGAGTTGTATTCTGGTGGGCTATCCAGGGTCGCTTTCCTCAGCAGAGGTGATTTGATCCCCAGTGGAGTGATTTTGTTCTCAACAGAGAAGTTTTACCCAGGAAACTTCATTTCCAGGAAGCCATTCAGGGCTTTTTTTCCCCAGCAAAAGTCCAATCATACTTGGCACCCAGTCATCCCCAACGGAGTTTGGTTTCCCTTCTTTAGCATTTATATTGCTAGAGTTGTTCCTTTGCATTTGCATCATGCATAGCATCCTCCCAAATGCGTAGCATTTCCATTTCATATGGAGCATTACGCCATATTCAAACATGTGCATTTGAAACATAAGCCAGGTTGTTACCTCTTATTTCAGGTGTATCTCCAGCAGACAACGGTATTGGCTCAACCCGTGCGGTATCCAGACCCCGGCTTCCTCCGGTTATTTCATTAAGCCCGTGTGGTATCCAGACCCCAGCTTCCTCCGATTATTTCAAGCAAGCCCGTGCGATATCCAGACCCCGGCTTCCACCAGTTTATCTTCCTAGCCCGTGTGGTATCCAGACCCCGGCTTCCTCTGGTTATTTCAGTTAGCTCGTACAGTATCCAGACCCCAGCTTCCTTCCGTTCCATCCCAGCAAGCCCGTGTAGTATCCAGACCCCAGCTTATACCCTTTTGTTTAACCAACTTGTATGGTATCCATACCCTAGTTGATGTTTATTTCAGCAAGCCCGTGCGGTATCCAAACCCCGACTTTCACCGGTTTTTATTGGCTCAAGCCCGTGTGGTATCCAGACCCCGTCTTCCACCGTTTTATTTCCTGAGCCTATGAGGTATCTAGACCCTGGTCAGTGATTTGTTTTGCCTATATGGTATCCCGACCCCTATAAACCATGATGTTTCCTTTAACCAGTGTGGTATCAGACCCCAGTTAACATCATTTTATCCCTTTAAGCTCGAATGGTATCCAGACCCCGGCTGATGGTTTATCTTGCCTATGAGGTATCCAGACCCTAGCAGATTGTAAAATTTTCTCTCGCTCGTGCGGTATCTAGACCCCGGCAGATTGTGATCTTCGATGGATGCGTCCATCTTATCTTTGTCTCTCCCCAATAGTGTTTACAAGTTTATTTGGTTACTGTTTCTTTTTTTGCGGTTGGAAAATTTCCAGGTTCTTTGGTATTCAAACGTCTTTTACCTCGAATGTTTGAAATTCGTTCGCTTTTCATCCCTTCAGGTCCAAGTCGCTTGAATAGGGGTAGCTGTTGTACCCCAAAATTTGACCAACCCCTTTTTCTTGTTTTTTGGCTTATGTTTCATTGCATCTTAGCATCTTGCATTTTTGCATAGCATAGTTCTTACAGGGGATCAAGTGATTGTTTGTGCGCCACCCAAGAATAGAATCTTATTGACTTCAACCCCAAGCAAAGGCATTGGTAGAGGTTAATGCGTGTGTGTTATCATCATGAGGTTATCAGAGCTCCTAGAGACGAGAGATGTGCCACAACTCATTGCCAGAGAATCATCAAAGGGTTTTGTCAAGGGTTCATGAGGTCTTATTGTTGGTGTAAGCATAAGGTAGAAGATTGTTGAGTACCTCAGAGGTTATTGTGGAGTTGGAATGGTCACTCAGTTCATCTGCACAATGCCTAGGCAAAAAGGATGAAATTAGGGTTTCACTTTTAATCAGACTAAACTTGTTTCTGGGAGAAAAACTTGTTTCCATGGTCTTTCATATGTCCTAAGGTGTTTGGAGATGGGAGATTGATCATCAATTTTAATCAGAAAAGCTTCAATTGATTAGTCAATTAAAAATTAGGAGATTTGGGGAAAAAGTCAACTGTGCAGTGAAAAAGTGAAATCCTGACTTTTTGAGGTCAAGATCATGTTCCTCAAGTTCAATATGGCCAATGGATGGAATTTGATCAAGGAATATCAAGGGAATCATAAAAAAATCAAGAAATGTTGAAAGTTGCCATTTTGGGAAATTAGGGTTTTAGAAACTTTCCGTTTATGGAAAGTTTCATGGTTGAATCAACCATCTTCAAGGCCATTTTTCTCCATGATCAAGGTTTCAAATGAACTTTTGTCCAACATAAAACTTGTTCCTTGTATTTCAAGCTTTCTTTTGTATACCAATTCATCATCATATGATATTTGGAGCTCAAGTTATGATGGATCAAAGTTAGGGTTTTCAATGGTTTCAACATTGGTAAGATTGGACAGCCACACTTTTGCAAGTCATTCATGATAATGCACAATCCACCATTGATCCAAAATATCAAGTTGGACATAACATCTGCCCCATCCATTTTTCACCACAGTTAAACTTGCAAAATCATTTTTCACTTCATACTTAAGCAAAAGAGAAACCCTAGAGGAGCTCTTAGCCACCATTTGCATAAGAATTCAAAATTTGACAAGTTTGCATTCTCTAAAAATTCATTCGAGTCACTCAAACTATTGAACCTTTCTCCAAGTTTCTTCTCAATCCTTACTCACCATAACATCACCTTTCATCTGCTAGCAAAAGAACAGCCATTTGAACAAGAACTTGAACTTGCCATTTCTTGCTCCTTCTGTTTTCTCCTTCGAAACACTCAAACCATTGAGCTATTCATCAAAATCTTTATCAAATCATCATCACCATTAGTTTCTCTTTCATCTGCTTGCAAAGGATATCAATTTTACACACCTTGCTTCCCAACTGCTCAAAATCATTTTGGAGATTTAAGGAGATTAAGTACCAATGAAGCTTAGAAAAAGCTTCCACAGGTTATAAGGAATCATTTTGCAGCTGTTGGTTGGGTTTCAACGAGTTCTGAAGAGGCAGTGTGTTGAAGCGGTAAAGCAGCAAGCAAAAAATATTAAGTACACGGTTTTTTCGTCTCCACAGGGATCAGTGCGATATGAAAGTCGTTCAACGGCCTCTACATTTCTAAGCTTATTGTTCAAAAGTTTAGGTTTAAAAGGGTTCAAGGAACCATAAATGAAAACAGAAAATATAAAATAAATACTAAAATAGAAACGGAGCCTTGTTGGGATTGGATTTCATCAATTGATAACACATGCATTCTTCTGATCAAATTAAACACAACGCAATCATTCGTCTAATATCATCACGTATCACTCACGACAAAGCTTATCTCTAACGCGGCGTCGAGAGAAAAACCATGTTGTCTCATTGGTGATCTCTCACCCAACAAAAACACAACACAGAGCATTAAGATCTGATACTCACGCAAATGCTAAGCCTAAATCTATCTCTAGCGTTTAGGACCTAACCGGTAATCATCCTAGATCCAGATCCGAAAAGTATATCTCTATCACGATTCAAATCAAAGCTTAACAGGTAAACAAGAATGAAACCCATATCAGATAAACAATTGTTTTGCATAAAATACAATGATCAGAATACATACACACGCTTAACCCTTTTTACATGTATTCATCTAATCCACCAAATGGTTGTGAACATCATTCTTCATCACTATTATCACATACCCACACAATATCATATTGATCCTACCCATGCCACTTAATCAACACAATACCATAGAAGATAAAATGAATATCAACTTCAAAACCATGTCAAAAGTTTGTTCATTGATAGAAGAAAATCTGAGATCAAAGATGTGAAAAGGTTTTGTCAAGACCCACAAATACATAATCAAAGATAATCAATCAATAGAGAATCCAAACTAGTTCACAAACATAAATTAGATGAAGTACATAAGGTATCAAAAAATTATAATCCAAACCCCAACAAGAGATCGAAGATCTTACCTCCTCCCTCTTAGGGTTTTATGTTTCTCTCTCTAGAAGAAATGAAGAAAAATAAGTTCTGATGTCTAGAATGGAAAAAGTACAAGTTATGCCCTAAAAAACACTAAAAACACTTAAATACCCCACTCAGAATCTGCCTTGTTCGCCTAGCGAATAACTAGCGAACAACTAACTTTTGGCACTGTCCAATTCTGGGCGCGTTTGCTAGCCTGCTCGCCTAGAGAGTAGCTATAGAATGCTCGTTGGCACGCTCGCCTAGCGAGCAAGCTAGCGAACGCTTGCTGGCACGCTCGCTACCAGCTCGCCTAGCGAGCATGACAGCATTTTGGTAGTTTTGCATGTTGTCTTGGTTTCCTTGCCCATTTCTTGTGTCTTACTTTTCACTTGTTTTGTGCCTAATTCCTGCACAATATCACACAAATCAAAGGTACCAAGAGATTTTCACAATGTATTGCAAACCAAACAAAACAAGAGTGATTTCCAACTCTTTCTTGACAAAAATGAGTGAAAATGCCAACATTTGATGGATCAAACAAGTGAAATTTGGCATCTAACAACTCGCCCCAACTAGCTTTTTGCTTGTCCTCAAGCAAAGTATGCCTCTCATTTCGCAACAAGAGGATTTGCTCAAGACTAAGATTCACCCAAGAATGGATAAAGTTGGCTCAAACACAAATGATGCAACAAGCCATAGTTTCAAATGTTTAGAATCAAACAATGCACAAGAACTAAACTCTTAAAACAAATATTAAGACATGTATCAATCAACAACTATATTTTTCATGAATGAATCACTCTATCTCTCCTCTTCGAATAAGGATTGAAGAAATTACGCGTTTGCAACCGCGGGGACAATTTCATTCCACTAACAAATAATGCCAATATCAATTCAATTCATACAAAATCTAACAATCAAAAGCAAAAATATGGAAGCAAGAAGATCACTAAGGTCTTTAAGGTTGTAGCTTGGTCGGGTTTACAAACAAGGGACATTTCTAAGGCCATTGAAACGAAATTGCCGATGCAAAAGAGACATTCACCGAACACGTTATTTACACACCTCAACTTCATTCCATTTGTTTCTTAGTTACAAACCTTCACAAACCATATTTCACAACTTATTCTATCACTATTTTTCTTTTCCAAGCAAACATTATTTTTCTTTTCTCTTTTTTTTTTCTTTCTTTCTTTTTTCATATTCACACAATTTTTTTGGTGCTTGCATGAATTTTTCAAAAGTTGTAACAACCTACTATCTTCCTTTTTCATTCGCCCCAACTTAACTTTTACTCAACCCTCAAGTGAATGCTCTTAGTTTTTTATGGCAAAGAAGACAATTAAAACAAATTCACGTGTTCAAGAAAAATTTTAGGATCTCACAAAATTAAGAATGAGATTCACATTATTTAGGCTCAAAGGGGTTAACGAATTCTCTCTACTCACATGTAAGTTGTATTTGGACATAGTTGTGCTCAATATAAACAAGTGCCTTGATCATTTCTAATGCTTCCATAAATTCACAATGATAACAAGATAAAACATGAATCATACGAATCAACAAAGTTTATCAGAAATCCAACATTTAGTAAACAATGGAAGCTTTCTCACAAATTATGGTTTTTGGTCCTAAGTGAAACAATCGTTCAAGCGAGTTGCCAGAAGAACAAATTTCATTTGCAAAAGGACTTAAGTTCTTAAGCATTCTAAAATTCTAAACAAAGTAAAACATGTACCTTGACAATATTCACTTGTTTCATACTATCACCGCCATCCAAACTCGGTTGAAGCTTCATTGAATGCTTTTATACCGATAGCAACCACTCTAGAAGGAGTTTTCGTCATTCCTGAACACACTAGAAAAAACATAAAAAGAAACAAATATATACAAAATATACAAAGCTTAAAAATATAGAACCGTTGCAATGCACTTCAAAATCTCAGCACCAATCCCCAGCAACGACGCCATTTTGTTGAAGCGGTAAAGCAACAAGCAAAAAATATTAAGTATCCAGTTTTTTCGTCTCCACAGGGATCAGTGCGATATGAACGCCGTTCAACGGCCTCTACATTTCTAAGCTTATTTTTCAAAAGTTTAGGTTTAAAAGGGTTCAAGGAACCATAAATAAAAACAGAAAATATAAAATAAATACTAAAATATAAATGGAGCCTTGTTGGGATTGGATTTCATCAATTGATAACACACGCATTCTTCTGATCAAATTAAACACAACGCAATCATTCGTCTAATATCATCATGTATCACTCACTACAAAGCTTATCTCTAACGCGGCGTCGAGAGAAAAACCATGTTGTTTCATTGGTGATCTCTCGCCCAACAAAAACACAACACGGAGCATTAAGATCTGATGCTCACACAAATGCTAAGCCTAAAACTATCTCTAGCGTTTAGGACCTAACCGGTAATCATCCTAGATCCATATCCGAAAAGTATATCTCTATCACGATTCAAATAAAAGATTAACAAGTAAACAAGAATGAAACCCATATCAGATAAACAATTGTTTTGCATAAAATACAATGATCAGAATACGTACACACGTTTAACCCTTTTTACATGTATTCATCTAATCCGCCAAATGGTTGTGAACATCATTCTTCATCACTATTATCACATACCCACATAATATCATATTGATCCTACCCATGCTAGCCATGCTACTTAATTAACACAACACCATAGAAGATAAAATGAATATCAATTTCAAAACCATGTCAAAAGTTTGTTCATTGATAGAAGAAAATCTGAGATCAAAGATGTGAAAAGGTTTTGTCAAGACCCACAAATACATAATCAAAGATAATCAATCAATAGAGAATCCAAACTAGTTCACAAACATAAATGAGATGAAATACATAAGGTATCAAAAAATTACAATCCAAACCCCAACAAGAGATCGAAGATCTTACCTCCTCCCTCTTAGGGTTTTATGTTTCTCTCTCTAGAAGAAATGAAGAAAAATAAGTTCTGATGTCAAGAATGGAAAAAATACAAGTTATGCCCTAAAAAACACTAAAAACACTTAAATACCCCACTCAGAATCTGCCTTGTTCGCCTTGCGAATAGCTAGCGAACAGCTAACTTTTGGTACTTTTGGCATTGTCCAATTCTGGGCGCGTTCGTTGGCCTGCTCGCCTAGCGAGCAGCTAGCGAACGCTTGCTGGCACGCTCGCTACCAGGCGAGCATGACAGCATTTTGGTAGTTTTGCATGTTGTCTTGGTTTCGTTGCCCATTTCTTGTGTCTTACTTTTCACTTGTTTTGTGCCTAATTCCTGCACAATAACACACAAATCAAAGGTACCAAGATATTTTCACAATGTATTGCAAACCAAACAAAACAAGAGTGATTTTCAACTCTTTCTTGACAAAAATGAGTGAAAATGTCAATATTTGATAGATCAAATAAGTGAAATTTGACATCTAATACAGTGGACCTTTCTCCACTAGGTATTTCCTCAAGCTTTTTCTCACATATTAGCCATGAACTAGGTGCATTTTGTGTACATCTGAAGCCCTACGTATGTAGGCAATGTTTTTGCATTGGTTTGGTGAAGTTCCATGGAGTTTCATATTTTGGTACCAAAACTGTTTACCTTCGAAAACCTGGGAGGAAGATGTTATTTTTCAAAACTAAGGGCAGATTTGAACTCTCCATGGAATTTTGAGGGGGAAGGGATCTTGTTTTCGTGTTTCTGGGTGGTCTGAACCCTAGCTCCGGCAGCCTCTCACTGGAGAAGACGACCGGAACTAGGGTTCCAGCGTCTGTGAGGAAGAAGATGGTTACGTGGCCGTTGACGCATGTTTTTTAAATTCAAATGAGTTTCGTTGTCATGTTTTGAGCCCCTCATAATGCCACGTTTTGTCCACATAATTTAATGAAAGCCACATGGGATCAGAATAGGTTGTGGGATTAAGTTTCACTGCTATTCACGCCCTTCCCCCTTTGGGGCACATTTCCATTTGAACTGATTGCAATTATATTGTGCTTTACTTATTTCACCCCCCATTGCGCCTTGTTCCATTTTTATTTCTTTTTCTTGCAATTTCTATTTAAATCTTTTAAAAATAGTTATTTAATTCACAAAAATCCCAAAAATTCATATTCTAACATTCTAATGTGTTAAGTTATTTTTAAACATTCTTATTCTTATTTTCATTTTATTTTACTATTTTATTTTGAATTTACAAATTAATGTGTTTTATGGTTTATACCCTATTTTTAAACTTGATCATTGACCCTCTTTTGAAAACCCCCAAGGACCAATTTTCCTCTCTCACTTAGGTGATAGATTGAGTTAAACTTAAGGGTTAGTTTGGGGTCTTGATGATCATTTTTCATTGGTTTCTCATTGGCTTTTTATGGACCCTCGATACAAACTCGATAAGTGGAACACCTTGCATTGTTTGATACAATTGGTGGTGTTTTGAGTTGCTTTTGGCCATGAGCTTTTGCATTCTGTTTTTCATTTGATTCAACTTGCTTTGGGTATTTTATTTTGAATTTAATTGAGTTTTCTTCTATTTTTAGTGAATATTTCAAGATCAATTGATTTTCACCATGTATATTCATGCTAGTTTTGACCCAATCTTTGGGATATGATCATAAGTGATTCCTTGAGCACCTTTTAAGCCTTGGTAACTCATTTTGACATGCTTGAGGTGCTGCCTTGATTGTTAAAGGTCAATAGCATGTTTAACTTGCATCACAAGTCACTTGTGAATCATGCTTATCCACTTGTTTAAGTGTTGAGATTGTGTTAGGACTTTGTTTCCTTCACTTCATATGATTGTGATTATGCTTTGCTTCTTGTTTGTTGTTTGAATTTGGATCATTTCCTTTGAGTTTCACCTCTGCCCCATGTGGCTTATCACTTTTTCATGATAGCTTGGTGTCATTCATGTATACTTTGAACTTGTCATGAACATTGGTGCTTGTTTGCTTACTTTGCTTGCATTGTTTTGTTTGAGTTCAAAGAATGTCATGGTTGAGATGTGTTTGTGGTGGTGCCTGCCCCACACTTTTTCCTCCCTCCTTTCTTTGTGTTTGCATTTTGGGATTGCATCTTTCTTTTAGTGATTGATGTTTGAATGGTTGTAGGAGTTTACTTCTCCCATTTCATCTCACTTTTTTTGACTTGTTTAAGTCCTTTTGGTTGAAGTTTTATGTTTCATGTTGTTGCATCTTTTGAGTCTTATTTCTTCTTTGTGTCCTTGCATTTCATGTTTGCATTTGTCTTTGACTTGTTTAAGTCAATTTCATTTCATTTCTCATTACATCTGTGCGTGAATTATTTAGTGTTTACTTGGCCTTTGGCCATGATCCCCCTAGGATTCCTAGTCCCTCTGTTTAAGATGGGAGTAGGAGAGACATTAGGTGTTCAATCCTATGCATGATAACATTAGGATAGTTTCTTCCTTTCGTCCCAACTTTAGGAGCATTGTGTATGACAACATTAGGGTCCAGTTTCCCCTTAGTCTGTGTCTTTCTCTTCTCATAAAGGATAACATGTGTTGTACGCTACGAGCCTTAAGTACTTGAGTAATGATGGTTGGAGGGCCTCCTCTCAGTTGTCTAGAGTGTTTAGCGTACGCCCTTTGGGCGATATGCGACACATTCACTCTCAAGTCATAGTCTTTAGTGCAACATGAGTTACAAACTTAACTCAATTCACTTCTTTGTCTAAAAAACACAAAAACAAAAACATCAAACCTTTTTTACCCTTCGGGATTAATTGAAAATCACTTTTATAAAAAGAGTGTTGTTAACTCTTGGTTCTACCGCAAACAGGTAACGCCTAAGTCTCCAATGGTCGAGCAGCAATACACCTAACTGCTATAACTAAGGTTTAACCCTACTCGGGTAAAATACTTGAACCAATCTTTGGTCATGTCATCCTGAACTATGTTTGCTCTGATTTCTCGTACCAGACGAGGATACATAGGCACAAGAGTGCGATGTCTTGGCGAGCAACCTTCCCCCACCTTCACCCGTAGTTTTCCCAACTATGTTGACTCTGACTTTCCCATTACACGAGAAAATACGTAGGCATAGAGCGGTGATGCTCTATCGAGTCTCCTTTCTTTTCTTTTTGTCCCCATAAGCATGTAGCTTGGATAGTTTAACACCCTTTCGGATAGACAACAAGCGTGGATCCTGTTGAGTACAACGGACGTGAGGGGTGCTCATACCTTCCCCTTGCGTAACCGACTCCCGAACCCGAGATATGGTTATGATGACCTGTCTTTTCCCTTTTTCGTAGGTTTTCTCTGATCGTTTCCTTTCCCTCTCTTTGGGATAAATAACGAACGGTGGCGACTCTTCTGTCTTTGTCGGGCCCTCTTTCGCAGCGATGCGACACAAAGAATGATGGATGCTACTAGTTTAAGTGAGATGGAAAGCATATGAGACTATTTCACATGGTCTAACAAACATGATGTGGGTACCATATAATCTAGAATTGATAGAGTATTAGCCAATACTGAGTGGTTCCGAAATAACATGGAGATTGCTTTGAAGATTCACCCTCTAAACATCTCTGACCATGCCTTATTATATCTGGTGTGCAAGGATGAGAACAGGAAAATCCAAAAGCATATCAAGTTTAGTAACTATTTGGTTGACCTCTCAGGCTATGATGAAGTGGTTAATAAAAGTTGGGAGGCTCCAATAAGGGGCAGTCCTATGTTTGTCCTTTGGCAGAAACTCAAGAGATTGAAGCAGGATTTGAGAAGCTTCAGTAAGCCTCTCTCTGATGTTAAGCAAAAGTTGTTATCTGCTAGAGATAATCTTAAAAAATCCCCACAAGAGTTTAGTGCTAATAGAATGAATAATATTATTATTGGCAAAGTCAAGGATCTGATAGAGGTAGTTATTTCTCTAATGAGCTTGAAGAGAATATCTTGCAGCAAAGGTCCAAAATAGAGTGGCTTAGGAAAGGAGATGGAAACAACTCTTATTTTTATGCCTCTATTAAACTAAGCAGCATTCCAACTGTTTGAACAACTTGAAAAAGAACGATGGTACCAGTATCCAGTCTCAGAAGGATATTGAAAAGGAAATCTTGGACTTCTATGGAAATTTGATGGGCAAAGCAGATAACAATATCACCCATGTTGATTTAGAGGCAATGAGGATGGGTAACCAGCTTGATATGAAGCAAAGGCAGTTTCTTGTCAGAAGCATTATTGAGGCTAGTATACCTAGCAAATTTATTCATTGGATCATGACAGGTATTACCACAGTTTCTTACAAGTTCAATATTATGGGTGAGTATTCTGACTTCTTGCAGGAAAAAAGAGGCATGAGGTAAGGTGATCCCATCTCACCTTTGCTATTTGTCCTCATTATAGAGTATATGAATAGCCTTATGTATAAGATGCTAAGAGATCCCAATTTCAACTGTCATGCTAAATGTGAGAATTTGAAGCTCACAAATCTCACATTTGCTGATGATGTCCTTCTTTTTTGTAGAGATGTTATTTCAATGCAAATGATGTTGAAAGATTTTAAGACTTTTTCTATTTCCACGGGTCTGGTGATGAATCCTAGTAAGTGCAAGATTTACTTTGGAGGGTTGGATTGTAGGAATAAAGAGGTGCTAAGCAATTTATCTAGTTTTCAAGAGGAAACTCTCCCTTTCAAGTATCTAGGAGTTCCTCTATCTAGTAAGAGGATGGCCATTAATCATTTCATGCCTTTGGTGGATAAAATTGTGGCTCGAATCCACCGGTGGTCTTCTAAATTTCTTTGCTATGCAGGTAGAATTCAGCTGGTGAAGAGCATTGTGTGTTCAATGGCTCAGTACTAGATGTAATACCTTCCTATTCTAAACATTGTGATTAAGAAGATTGATTCCATTTGTAGAAGCTTTATTTGGATAGGACTCACCCGCCGACTTTTCAACATCAGCCGGTTCGGACCTCCACTTAGTTTTACATAAGCTTCATCTTGGTCATAGATATATCACCTAGGTTCGGGTCCATAAGCAGTGACAATAGCCCTATGAAGACTCGCTTTCGCTACGGTTCCGATGATTTCCCTTAACCAAGCCACTACCTATGAGTCGCTGGCTCATTCTTCAACAGGCACGCGGTCAGAGCCCTAGCTCCTCCCACTGCTTGGGAGCTTATGGTTTCAAATTCTATTTCACTCCCCGAAAAGGGTTCTTTTCACCTAAGAGAGTATTAGCAAGAAAAGTATTGTGGCATGGAAGAAGATGTGTTGTCATATCATTCAAGGGGGGATGCAGTTGCTTAATCTCGGTGTGTGGAATGAAGTTTATTATTGAAGTGTATATGAAACCTTTGTAGAAAGACAGATAATATGTGGGTTAAGTGGATTCACACATATTATCTTAAAGAAACACCTGTCATGGATTATGTGATTAAGTCACATAACTCTTGGATCTTACATGGCATTATGAACCAAAGAGGGAAGTTGATGCTCCTGCAGGAAGAGTGAAACAATGCTTTGAATCTTCAAAAGTTTAAAGTTACTGTCTTCTGCAAGTTACTCATTAATGATGGCCAAAAGATGCCTTGGAGAAAGCTTATTCAGTTCAACAAAGTCAGGCAAAGAGCAGTGTAGTGCTTATGGCTTGCTTGCCACGGAAAATTTGCGACTAAGGATAGAATGAAAAGATTTGGGATAATTCAAGATAGTACTTGTAGTTTGTGCCAAAATGGTGATGAAACTTTAAACCACCTATTTTTCTGCAGTAGTAAAACCAAGCCCATTTGGCAAGTGGTGCTTCAATGGGTGGATGTAAATCATGAGCCCAAATGTTGAAATGATGATTTGGTTTGGATTAGTGGATTAACAAAAGGTAAAGGTTGGAAAGTGTACCTCATAAAAATAATAACATAGTCCATTTATAGCATTTGGAGGTATATATATAAATGATATAGTGTTTGAAAATATTGTGGATGATACAAACATAGTCACAACTATTATAGATAGTGTGGTGTATAGAGGTTGACAAAATAATGTGGTCTATAGAGGTTGACAAAACTTAAAAATTAGAAGTCACCTAGTTAGTTTTATGATGTAATCTTAGTCTTTGTTGTGGTTGGATCCCTTGTGGATCACCATGGTTGTACTGTTTTTTTTAATTAATATATATTCTTTCTTAATTCAAATAATAATAATAATAATAATAATAATAATAATAATAATAATAATAATAATAATAATAATAATAATAATAATAATAAAGTGATAAGAATAGATGATGTACCTCTAATAGAAATGAGTGTTAACATACTCCGATATTTAAATCGAACTAAAAAAATAAATAGAGAAAAAAGTGTGATGATATTTTATATTTCTAAAAAAATGATATATCTTTACATTAAGCAAATGAGAATATTTATTTATAATATTATAATTAAATTATTATTACATGAATGTAATAATTTACATTATTATTTTAAATTGATATTTTTATATATAATTAACGTTACTATTTTAAATTAACATTTTAGATAAATATCAAAAATAATCATAATAACTTTCTAATTTATTACAAGAGTTTTGCATATTAAAATATTTTATTAAAGAATATATTTAAAATATAATAAATTTTCAGGACATTACTTCCGTTTTTTAAGCTAGTGTTTTTTTATATTTGGCAATTAAGTTTGCATTTACATCCTTACACACGAAAGTATGTATCAATCAAAATGGTCTTACCACATACGTCGAAACAATTTGATTGAGATTCCTTTGACGCCCCCAGCTACATTTTTAGTTTTTTTCTCGTTGAAATAAAAAAGACATTTAGTAATTTAGACTACAGCTAGCATCTTGAATAGACTTTTTGGAGAAAGAATATTATACCACGTGTGTGTTTCAAGGTTTTTAAACCTAGATTTAGCACCAAAATTATCGATATACTATAGTCGAAAAAGTAACATAAATAGTATAAGTTCCATATATGAGATGTGCTTGCCACTAAACTCACATAAGAAAGTCATCGTCACCGGGTAAAAAGCACATTCTCTATTAAGGTAAAATCTTTGGGTATTTTTAAAAACACACGTCAAAATATTAAAATATTCTTAAATTTCGGATATACGTTTTTGGATGTATCCTAAACACACATAATTTAGACTGATTTTGAGTGACGTTTTAAGAGTGTGTATTTTTTAATCCAGAGATACATCGCCAGAATCTGTCCGTATATGCATCTCCATAACATAAAAGCAAAAAATCAGAAAATTATATTTTGACAAAATAAAACTACAATTTGTTAAATGTAATTCATTATTTTGATTTCATTTGATATGATTAGATTTGATTTGAATATTTTGGGCATTTTATGTTTTGGGCTTTTGTAAATCTAAAACTATAAATAGGGTGTCTTGCTTTGTATTCAATCACAACATAACATAGAACAGATTTCACAGTTGCAGTGTTTAGCAAGTGAAAGTTCTATAAGCAATAAGAAATCTCACAGTTGTGGGTAACACATTCTCTCCAAACGTTTCTTCTCTCATTCTTCTCTTTCTTATTTGTTCTTCTTCTCTTTTATTGTTCTTGATAATTACTTGTTATTACCATTACTATCATATTATGGGTTTGTTCATCAATCTTGAGATCAAGATTGAAGGGAATTCTTCATAGGGTGTGAGGTGAATTTCCTACATCTGGTATCTAGAGCTCCGGTTGAGAGATTCAAGGAAGGAAGATAGTGATGGCGATGAACTATCCGAACGGCAACTTTCCGGCGACCCTGTCAATTCTCAAGAAAGACAATTATGAGAATTGGTGCAAGCAGATTAAGGTGATCTTCTGTTATCAAGATCTTTGGGATCTTGTGAAGGACGGAGTAACATCGCTTGGGGAGAACGCAACGGAGGCGGAAAAGGCTACGCACAAAGAATTGAAGAAGAAGAATTATAAAGCACTCTTTATAATTCATCAATATGTTGATCCTGACAACTTTGAAAAGGTTAGTGATGTTGATTCAGCAAAAGAAGCATGAGAGATTCTTGAAAAGTCGTTTGGAGGCGCAGAGAAGGTGAAAGAGGTGAGGTTACAAACTCACAAGAGAACCTATGAGTTGCTTCAGATGGAAGACAACGAAAGCATTACAGATTTCTTCACCAGAGTTACAAGGTTGGTGAATCAAATCAAAGTATGTGGAGAAGCGCTGACGATGAAAGCAGTTGTCTCAAAGATTTTGAGATCGTTGGCTCCAAAATTCGATCACGTGGTAGTTGCCATAGAAGAGTCGAAAAATCTATCAGTGTTGACGAAGGAAGAGCTTCAAGGGACTCTTGAGTCTCATGAACAGAGGATGACTGAGAGAGCTGCAGGAAAGTCGAAAGATATGGCTTTGCATGCGCAGATAGAAAAGGAAAGAAAAGGCAAAGGTAGCTGGAATGGCAACAAAGGAGGAAACCAATCAAATCAGAAGAAACCTTGGAACCAAGGCAACCAAAGAGGAGGTGCTGCAGGTAAAGGAATAGGTGGTGGTCGAAAGCCAGACAAAAGCCACATTCAGTGTTTCAATTGCCAGAAGTATGGTCATTATACTAGTGATTGTCCAGAAAGGAAGAGAAATCAAGAGACTGGTGCAAAGCTGGCGAAACATGAAGAAGAAGAAACATTGCTAATGGTCACAACAAAAGATGAAGAAAGATTCCAAGATCAGTGGTACTTGGACTCAGGATGCTCATCACACATGACTGGAAGGAAAGATTAGTTTGTCAACATGAAGCCCTCGTCGAAGAACACAGTGAAGTTTGCAAATGACAACACTCTAGCAGCCGAAGGTGTTGGTGATGTTCTGATTATGAGGAAAGATGGCAAGAGGTCAACAATTTCCAATGTGTTGTACATACCAGGCATGAAGAGTAATTTGATAAGTATAGGGTAGCTTGTCAAAAAGAACTAGAAAGTAGTTGTCGAAGACAAGATGATGAGAGTTCTCGACGCAGGTGGTAGATTAATCTTGAAGGCTCTAATGTCTCAGAATAGGACCTTCAAGATTGGACTCAATGTGATGGAGCACAGATGTCTAGCAACTGCAGCCAACAGAGATGAGTGGTTATGGAATTTTCGACTAGGTCATCTCAACTTTAATGACATCAGAGAACTGAAGAGAAGAAATATGGTTTCAGGATTACCAGAAATCGACATTCCAAGTGAAGTCTGTGAGGAGTGTGTTCAGTCGAAACAACACAAGAATAGCTTCAGCAAGGATGCAGGAAGGAAGTCGAAGGCAATACTTGAAGTCATATACTCTGATGTATGTGATCCAATCCAGGTGGATTCGATTGGTGGCAATAGATACTTTGTCACGTTTATAGATGATTACAGTCGAAAGCTGTGGACTTACCTCATCAAGAAGAAAAGTGATGTGATTGAGGTATTTTCCAGATTCAATTCCATGGTCGAAAGACAGAGTGGCCGAAAGCTGAAAATTCTGAAGACTGATGGTGGTGGAGAGTACGTGTCGAAAGAGTTCGATACACTATGTGTAAAAGAAGGGATTGTGCATGAGGTGGTGCCACCTTACACTCCACAGCAAAATGGGATTGCAGAATGCAAGAACAGAACCATCATGAATATGGTGAGAAGTATGTTGAATGGAAAGCATCTACCCAAAGAATTATGGGGAGAAGCAATTTCGACAGCAACATATATATTGAACAGATGTCCGACGAAGAAGCTTGAAGGAATCACACCAGAAGAATGTTAGTCTGGTGTCAAGCCTAGTCTCAGTCACTTGAAGGTATTTGGATCTATAGCACATAGACATGTTCCAGATCAGTTGAGAAGGAAGCTTGATGATAAGTCGAATCAGATGATCTTGATAGGATATCATTCGACAGGAGATTATAAGTTGTTCGACCCAGTGAATAAGCAGGTGGTGATCAGCAGGGACGTGATCATAGATGAGCTTAAAGAATGGGATTGGACTGAGAATGCCAAGAAGGATTCAGTGAGAATCTCTTGTGAAGAACCAGTCACTGAAGTCGAAATAAAAGTTCGACAGGAACCAGTTGCGGATGAAGCAGGTTCAAGCAGACCTCGACGAACAAGACACATGCCTGCAAGGTTGCAAGAATGTGTAATTACATCAGATGATGTAGTCGATGAGGAAGGTGATTTGGTACATTATGATTTCTACGCAGATGTCAAACCAGTCAATGCAGCTGAGGCATTGAAAGATTCGAAGTGGATGAAAGCAATGGTTGAAGAGTTGGAGTCCATCGAAGTCAATGATACCTGGTCACTTGTCGAATTGCCGCAAGGCAAGAAGGCAATTGATGTGAAGTGGGTTTACAAGGTGAAGGTAAATCCTAAAGGAGAAGTAACTCGACACAAGGCGAGACTTATGGAGAAAGGATTTCTTCAGAATGAAGGAATCGACTTTGATGAAGTATTTGCACCTGTTGCTCGAATCGAAACAATTAGGTTGGTTGTTGGTCTAGCAAATATGAACAACTGGCACACATGTCAGATGGACGTGAAGTGTGCATTCCTTAATGGCCCCTTAGACGAAGAAGTTTATGTTGCACAACCAGCTAGGTTTGTGAAACAAGGCAAAGAAAGAAAGGTGTACAGGCTTCATAAAGCCCTGTATGGACTTAAGCAAGCGCCAAGAGCTTGGAATAAGAAAATCGACAGCTTCTTAAGGGAGAAGGAATTTATGAAGTGTACAACTGAGCATGGAGTATATGTAAGAAGAAGCAATGGCGAATTGCTTATACTATGTCTCTATGTTGATGATTTGTTGATAACAGGGAGTTGCAAGAAGGAGATCGAAGATTTCAAACATGACCTGAGTGAGGAGTTTGAAATGTCAGACTTGGGAAATCTCTCATATTTCCTTGGCATCGAATTATACAAGACAAGTAGAGGTTTGATGATGAATCAAAGAAGATATGCAGGCGAAATACTCAAGAGATGTGAGATGCAAGGTTGCAACCAAACTTCGACTCCAGCTGAGCCCAGATTGCAACTGTCGAAGGATTCAGATGAAGATGATGTCGACCCAACCCAATACAGAAGACTTATTGGGTCACTTAGATACCTTTGTCACACAAGGCCTGACTTAGCATACAGTGTTGGTATGGTAAGTAGATTCATGCAGAAGCCAAAGGTATCACACCTAGCAGCGGCGAAGAGGATACTGAGGTATCTGAAAGGAACTCTCGACTATGGTATTTTGTTTCCAGCAGCTGATGAAGGAAAAGAATGCAAGTTAGTGGGATACACAGACTCCAGTTGGTGTAGTGATGCTGAGGATCGAAAATCCACAGCTGGTTATGTGTTTATGTTAGGTGGTGCACCTGTTGCTTGGAATTCGAGAAAGGAACCAGTAGTGGCATTGTCATCATGCGAAGCAGAATATATAGCTGCTTCTCTTTGTGCATGTTAAGCAACTTGGATGGCGAATTTGGTCGAAGAAATCACAGGGAAGAATCATGGAGCAATTACCATGAAGATAGACAGCATGTCAGCTATCAACTTGGCGAAGAATCCAATAGCTCATGGTCGAAGCAAGCACATTGAAATGAGGTTCCATTATCTTCGAGAGCAGGTAGCAGAAGGGAAGATGAAGTTGGAACACTGCAGAACTGAGAATCAGATTGCAGATATCATGACGAAGGGAATGCAGGTCGAAGCCTTCAGAAGACTAAGAGCCATGATGAATGTAGACAGTTTAGACACAATGAATTAGGTGGTGTGTTAAATGTAATTCATTGTTTTGATTTGATTTGATATGATTAGATTTGATTTGAATATTTTGGGCCTTTTATGTTTTGGGCTTTTGTAAATCTAAAACTATAAATAGGGTGCCTTGCTTTGTATTCAATCACAACATAACATAGAACAGATTTCACAGTTGCAGTGTTTAGCAAGTGAAAGTTCTATAAGCAATAAGAAATCCCACAATTGTGGGTAACACATTCTCTCCAAACGTTTCTTCTCTCATTCTTCTCTTTCTTATTTGTTCTTCTTCTCTTTTATTGTTCTTGATAATTACTTGTTATTACCATTACTATTATATTGTGGGTTTGTTCATCAATCTTGAGATCAAGATTGAAGGGAATTCTTCATAGGATGTGAGGTGAATTTCCTACATCATAACATAAAATCAACATTAAATAAGTGATATAAACATAAAGTCAAACATTACATTTCAATATACAGGTTGTTGCACCCTAAAATTTGACCAACCGGGTCCCGTATCTGGCTCGATGTTTCGATGCATGACCGCATTCGCATCCGCATATCGCATACAGTGCATTTTTCAGTTGTTTTGATTTTATCGGGATCACAACCCTCTTCTCGCGTTTCAGGTTTTTTTAGTCAGTTTAGATAGGTAGAATCGTATTTTTGGGAATTCGTGCTATTCCCGGTGTTTTCAGCTCGCGCTGTTGTTTTTAGGGATATTTCGGTGTCCATTGATTTTTACCGGCTATTTTGGTGCGCTCTCGTCGGTCTATTTGTCGTTTTGTACTTTTTTGTTCCCTCTGGAATTATTGTGAATTTTCTGGATTTTATTGGCTGTTATTAGAGTTTTAATAGATTTTTAGATATTAATTTGGGTTTTAAATCATTTTAGGAAAATAAAAAAATCTTTTAAAAAAAGCATTAATCATTTTTCTAGATTTTAATTAGATATTAACATAGACTTTATAGATTTTTAAATAGAAGTTAATAGTTTTAATCTTTTTTTAGAATATATTAGTTATTAGTGGCTCTTAATATGTTTTTAGAATAATAGATTAAATAGGTTTTACCTTTAATAGTTTAATAGCTTTTAATTAGCTTTTCTAGAATATTAGATATAGTCTAGATGTTAATTAGATATAATTAGATTTTGCTGTTTTTTAGAATATTAATTTGTTAAATTTTATTGTTAGATTGTATTAGTTTTAATTAGATACAGGTTTAATAACCCATTAGTCATTAAGTCCATTCAGATTAGTTAATTAGTCCATTTTAATTCAGTTTTTTGGGTTTTGTCATGCCATTTTCGTTTGGCCAGTTTCATGGTGGAGGCCCAGTCCAATTTTCAGTCCCATATCAGTCCAGAATTCCATGCCATGTGTCGCTATAAGTAGCACGCCACGCGTTCACTTCAGAAGGAAGCCACATCACAATTCTCACTTCACTCAGAGCCAACACGCGTTATCCACTCTCCCTCTCCCCTCCACGTGGCTTCACGCATGGCCCCCCCTCAGAACTCCTCGTGACACTTGTCACCACCGGAACTTCACCGGTTGCATGGCCGGCGGCCATGCAACCACCGCAACCCCCAATCGCCGGCCACCACCAACCAACTCCGACCACCATAACTACCGCCGGAAAATCTAAAACCACCGGAAAACTGCACTTCGCCCAGAGAACCTTCGATCTTCATCTTCCTCATCCACCTCGTTCATCCTTTCCCCAGAGATCTTCATGAGGTTCATCGTGAATGTTCATCACAAATCCATCATGTATTCATCGTTTTTCCAGAAATCACCACTAACCTTCATCCAAGAACGTCAACAATATTCATCAACTTCCAAACGTTCATCACTCTTTCCAGATTCCCTCCAGAACTCCATCGTTCTTCATGGACATTCATCAATCATTTCCAGATTCTCGAAGAACATCCTTCAATTCCCTCCTCGTTCTTCAACAATAAGCTCTCAAAGACCTTCATCATCGTTCAACAACTCCTTCGGTAATCTTCAACATTCTCCAGAATTCACCACAGGTTCATCATCAACGGTTTGTCCAATCTTCCTCCACAACGAGCAATATTTCGTTCATCCACGTCTTGTTTCCCAGAAATCGCCAGAAAAAACTAAAGAACCTTCACATCATCTTTCCAGCGAATCCTCAAGGTTCATCAATTTCATCCTTCATCAGGTTGTTTCCAGATCCTTGAACATGCCCGATCATCCCGACGCTTCTGACACCTACAATAACTTCATCAATGTTCTCCGTCAATGCTCATGTAAGCATTAATCTCATACCAAGTTCTTCAGATCCATTGCGCGTTCTTCGCATTCGTTGAGGTAAATCCAGAATGTCTTCGTCATCAAGAATCTCCAGGCTTACGCAATCTTCAAACAATCTTCAAAGCTCCTTCGCACAAGAAAGTGCATGCATCAGATGTTCTCTCATCATTTGTGAGTTTCAACCACAAGTTCTTCAAGAACCTTCATTTTCTGAGATCGTCAAGCAAGGGATCCACTTCTTGTTTCCAGAGATTTACGCCTTTTCTGTTTTCGTTTTGAAAGAATTGAACGAGCTGGGAAGAACTTGTGAGACGGAGAGGAAGAATCCGAGAGTAAGAAGTTTGAATGGGAGAGAAAGAGGTTGAGGTTGACGGCGTGTGAACAGTAGAGAGGGAGAAAGAAGAGGAGATTAGGGTTTTCAGAGAGAAAAATGAAAGAGTGAGGATGGGAGGTAGGCTGGGGAGGTCGTGGGCCTTGGGCCCAATTGCGTTTTTCAGACTCTCACCCCCCTGGTTCTGTGGCATCCTCCGTTTTTTTTGTTGTTTTTTGTGTGAGCTAATGGGTTGAGCCCAATGCAATTGCTAGCAGTACACACCCCTCCCCAGTTTTTCGTTTGGTTATTTTTTTTCCTGGGCTGGGTCCATTGTCTTCTCTGCAGATTGTACCCCTGTACTCAGATGTACCCCTCCCCTTCTGTATTTTCTTTCTTTTCATTTTATATTGTTTTTCTTTTAGTTTTTTTTCTATAAAGAATAGTGGAAAAGAAATATTGAGAAAATATATAGAGAAAAATCATATGTGAGAAAAATACTTGAAAAAGAATATTGAAAAAGAGAAAAGAATAAAGAATAGAAAAATAGAGTGAAAAGAATATGTGAAAAAATAGTGAAGTATGAAGATGGGAAAAAACAGAGAAGAAGGAGTATAAAAATATTAGTTTGTAGATTTAACATTTTCTTTAAAATAGATATTTTCTTCATAGAAGTTTATTTTACCTTTTTAGAGGTAGTTTTAGAAGTCCACTTGTTAGGGGACTATTTTCCATTTGATTTTTCATGATGAATAGGATAGGGTCTTTAGGAGTTTATTTTTCAGTTCTCAATCATTGTAACCATTTTTTCAGAATGTTAATAAAACGAGATTTGAGCTGTGGTCCCGAAAGTAGCCGAACTACAGCTGCTCTGATTTCTCGTACCAGACGAGAATATGTAGGCATAGGATGCGATATCCTAGCGAGCACACTAACAACTAACCCTTCTGTTCTCTCGCTGCTGTGCGATCGAGACTTTCCCGCTGACGACTGATGTTATCCTTTTCTCTTGCCCGAGTGCATTTGAGACCAGACCGTAGCTTTAGTTCCCATAGGTCCCCGTACCTGTAAAACCAGTTTAATTTCTCACTTCTGTGTGAGAACACCCTGCTTAGCCGTAGTTAGCCTGAACTACGTAAGCTCTGATCTTCCATGCTGTGTGGAAGTACGTAGGCACAAGACGCGAAGTCTTGGCGAGCCAATTTCCCCGTAGTCCCGAACTACGTTGACTCTGACTTTCTCTCTTGAGAATACGTAGGCATAGAGTGCGACGCTCTATCGAGTCAATTCCCTTCTGTTTAGATTTAGCAGCCGTAGATAGATTGTTTTGCATCCTTTAGACAAACCAAGCAAGTGTGGATCCCGTCGAGTACGACGGACGTGAGGGGTGCTAATACCTTCCCCTTGCGTAACCGACTCCCGAATCCAGGTTTTGGTTGCGATGACCATACCTTTCCCGTTTTTTGCGAGGTTTACTTCGAGCGTTTCCTTTCCCTCCGTTGGGATAAATAACGCACGGTGGCGACTCTTCTGTCAGCCGACACCAATTTTCGCAGTAGCGACAGCTGGCGACTATGTTGGGGACTGCGATAGTTCTCCATGCATGTGGGATCCAACGTCCCCTAAGAGAGTCAATCCTAGCGCTTGTTTGCTTGTCTTTTTGGGTGTTTATTTTTTCATTGCTATTATCTGTTGCTGTCGTGCTGGGGAGGGTGATACTTTGAGTGATAGCCGGACCTGGGCTGCTTGAGTATGCATTTAGACATAGTTGTGGAGAGTAGTAGACGAACCTGTTTGCTGAGCAGACACAGTTCCCTACGAAATCTGCGCTCAGACGAGGTTCTCTCCGAGGTGCTTCTTTCCGATCCTGAGGATCTGAGGGGAGTCCAGACGTGAGGATTGTCGACTCTGGGGACCGATCAATTGGAAGTCAGCTAAGTGAGGCCTCTTCATGAGATGACGATGCCACTCCTTCTGGGAATCGTATCATTCCTCATGAAAGTCTGTGACGCTGATGACCGCATAGGATGTCGTACCTTGTCAAATTAGGTCCATACCTGTGAGTGGGAGGGTTTTTGAAGGAAACTTAACCCCCCGACGACCCAGTTTCTTGGTTTTCTCTTCAGGAGTGATTATCTCTGTCAGCTGTGCAACAGTATTCAGAGCGTGTTGTGGGGGTTGTGATCCCGTGTTTGCTGCATTGCATTGCATTTGCATAGGCATCTTTGCATCATATTGCATAGCATTTCTCTAGCTGGCCAGAGCTATTATCCGGCCTTTGTTTTGATTCAGAGGGTGATTCTCGGGGGATTGTTCGAGGCAAGTGTGGATTGTTAGAAGACGACCAAGGGGTTGAAACGGATCAAGCAGAATCAAGCAGTGCCGTCAGTTGAAAGTTGCTGACAGTCATGTCAGGAAACGACTTCCAGATTGCTGATGCCTTGTCAGGCTTTATTATGACGACCAATCCTTTGTATGATTCCACGTCTGACAAAGGCTTTCCGCAAGTGAATAACCTTACTGCAGCTCAACTTGTGCAGACTTCTGTTAGAGGCCAAAATCTGCACCAACAGTTTGTCATCCCAAGTGAACGTTCTTCTTCTGATGCCGCGAATTATCAGAATGTTATTCCTGCTGGTTTGATCTCCCGAAGAGAAGTTCCAATAGTGAGGACTAATAATCCATTAGCTCTTGTGCAAGCTAAGAGGTTGCACGCATTGGAGAAACAAGTCAAAGCCCTGGAAGTTAAGAACGATGTTGGTCTCAATGCTTCAGATATGTGCTTGGTTTCTGACCTAGTGTTACCTCCTAAATTCAGAGTGTCGAAGTTTGAAAAGTATAAAGGAGATAGTTGCCCGAGGCTACATTTGGTGATGTTCTGCAGAAAGATGACTTCGTTTGTGCAAAACGACAAGTTGATGATTTACTGTTTTCAGGACAGTTTGATTGGGGCATCTCTACGTTCGTATATGCAGTTAGAGAAGGATCAGATTCGATCATGGGTGGATTTAGCCAGAGCTTTCCTGAAGCGGTATGATTACAATATGGACGTAGCTCCCATTCGCATGGAGTTGCAATCTTTGTCTATGGGGATCAATGAACCTTTCAAAAAGTATGCTCGAAGATGGAGGGATTTTGCTTCCAGAGTGGAACCACCGATCCCTGACCGAGAGTTAGCAGGCATGTTCGTAGACTCCTTGCAAAGCCCGTACTTTGAGAGATTGCTTGGAGTTTCGCTGAACTTCTCCGAATTAGTGGGAGTTGGAGAACGTATTGAGAATGCTATAATGATTGGAAAAATTCAGGTTGTCTCAAGCGGTCAGCCTAGTGAAACTGAATCTCTTTACGACTATCAGAAGGAATAAGGAGTTGTGATCAATGCAGTCCTGCCAGATGTTGGGTATCCTCGAGATGAATCGGTGAAATCTGTTGGATCAGTATCTCCTGTGCCTTGTTATGCTGGACAGACCACTGTGCCTGGGGCACCATATCAGGAGTCTTATGTCGCTTCCTTTGCAAATCAGCGAACTCGTGGCCGAGGTTATCAGACTCAGCGTCAGAATCAGAACAGACCTCGCAACAATTTGGAACGAAGGAATGGTCCTTCCCACCCAGTTCCTGTGCCGTACAGTCAGCTTTTGCCACAGTTGGTCCAGAGCGCTTTGGTGGAGCCGAAAGCTCTCAAGCCTGTGCCATAACCTTACCCTCCTGGGTATAATCCCCAAGTTCAGTGTAGTTACCATGGCGGATCCCCAGGACATGCAACTGAAGATTGTAAAGCGTTTCAGGCGAAGGTACAGCAGTTGATCGACCAGGATTGCATTTCCTTTCGAGAAGGATTTCTGTTTGTTCATACTAACCGCTCAGCTGTCTAAGCTCGTAGACTCGGAAAGTATTCCCCAGCAAAAGCCAGTGGTCCAGACAGGCAGGCGCCCTCAGCATTGGCAGTCCTCAGACTTTTTATCATCTGCATTTGTAGTTTCTTTTTTGTTAGTTACTACCTGCTTTTAAACATTGTTTGTTTCAAATGGTAATATTAATAAGGTGACTATGCATTTTTCTGAATTAATCATGTCGCTGTCGCTCATTTACTGCATTGCACTGACACTTGCATTTTATTCACTCCACTTTGTCACTGTGACTAGCAAAGATTGGAGGGAGGATGACAAAACTAAACTCATGACCGATGATTGTATGTTTTCAGATAAGACCTTACCAATGACGTACAAGGCATTGTTTCAAATCCCCCAAACACTGGAGATATAAGGAGTTAGTCCCTTGTTAACCACTTCGAGCCAGGAAGTAGAAGTTTTTTTGGACTTTTCAAACCCTCACATCTTAACCCGGGGCAGGGTAGTTGTCAGTTAGCTTGACCGAGCATTCAAGTCTTACAGAGGAGTGTTGTCTTTCGAGGACCAATTACAGTTTATGCCTCTCAAGAGGTCGTACCTCGTCAACCACAGTGGTTAAACCTCACCAATCAGGAGTGAGACAGTTACAATCCTTTCGGAGCAATCAAGACAACCAGTGTCACACGACTTTGTTCCGAGAGAAAGAAAAAGAAAGCCCGCTAAGTAAAAAGAAAGAAAAAGCTGGAAAGCTAATACTTAGGCAAAAATCAGGGCATCCCGCTAGACTTCAAAAGAAAATGAAAAAACGAAAAGAACTCAAAAGGAGTCAGTCCAGGCAAAAATTAGGGAATCAAAAGAAAGAAAAAGAAAGGATATCAATAGAAATTTTTTCCCCAGTAGAGTCACAAAGTCGTGTATACAGACACCGAAAATGAAGAAGGAGTAACTATCACTCCGGAAAAGCCCTGTGAGTTCCTTAATTGTGGTTCTTACCATTCAACATACCTCTCGAAGAGGCGAGCGCTTGTGCCAGGTTAACTGAACCTTAGGATCGGAGATCATCACGTAGAAGGGGTGGGTACAAATCAAAATTTGAGCCAAATATCCTTTGTTTCACGAACCGTGAACCCGACCACGATACAACCCTTAAAAGACCTAATTGAGGTAGGGTTATTCTGAAAGCGCATTACGATCAGGTCGAGTAACCTGACTCCCTCATGACTTGCTAGTCACATCCTTGTTGTGTTTTTCACTGACCACATCAGCACTACGTTTGAACTCCGGTTCATTCGTCACTCACAATCATGACATGTAAATGAGTGACAGCACAAGATTTTTCAAAATCTGCATGAACACTGCATTAAGATTACCATTCGTAAATAGACAATTTTTACTTGCAGGCTAGTAGTTGACATGAAAGAAATTCCAACAAGGAATTGTCAAGCAGGACTGAGTAATTCAGCAGTTTGAACCAGGATGGTGTATGTTGTGAAGCCCTGTAAATCAGGGGCATTGACTTCCAGTGAGTTCGGAATCAGTTAGTCTGAGGACAAGTCCCGAAGCTTCAGTTGATCAGGGGCAGTATGCTTGAGAAGCAGTTGATCAGAAGTGAGTCTTCCCGAGAGCCAATCAGGGGCAATTAGTCAGAACGTGGAGATTTGAAAGCAGATACTTCAGGTGGATAATCAGATCAGGTTAAGTCGCTAGAACGCTCATTCAGGGGTAAGTCACCGCAGGGAATGTTGAAACCAACTGGGTTGATAGGGGTTTAATGGAGATTGAATTCTGTTGTCGTACAGATACCGGGGCAAGTAATCTCGAGGTCGTCTCGTAGAGAGCTGTTCAGAGCAATATTCCCAAGAGTTAGATTGGGGCAAGTTGAGTGCACTGGGGCAAGTTATTCAAGCCAGTCTGTTTATCCCCAGCCGGAGTTGAGTATCGGGGAATCGTGTCATTACCCTTATCAAAAACCTTAACATTTCGAAAAAGGCCTTGCTGTCGTTGGATCGTTATCCTACAGTTTAAACCTGTTATGTGTCAGTAACCAGTCGTTTCCAAAGTCCAGTTCTCTCCTGGCAAACCGGTAACCAGTTCTCGTCTGGTCATCGTTGCTTCAACACTTCCGTAAACATCAGTTCCCGTCTGGTGTAGTTTATTGTAAGCATCAGTTCCCGTCTGGTGTAGTTTATTGTAACCAGTTCTCGTCTGGTCACCGTTTCTTCAAGTGTTGTATCAATTCTCGTCCGATAACCTATTTTCCTATCAGTTCTCGTCTGGTAGCCTACCTTTGAATGCTAGTTCTCGTCTAGTATTTTCCATATCTTCCACTGTGTACATAGTCCATGTTCATCCTAAACCAGAAAGAAAAACAAAAGCCTAAAGGTATCTGACACAGTAATTCCCAATGACTCGCATGTTGTCATGTTCCCCGATACGAAGCTCGATGGATACCAGTGCTCCGATTAATGTTTGAATTCCTTGTGGATGTTGTTAAATCAGAATTGCTACTCTTCAGCAGATGAAAGTTGTGTATTATCGGAAGAATTGAGATTGTATTGCTATCCCGCATCAGAGTAGGATCAGGAGTATCCCCAGCAGATTAAGATTGATATCCTTGATAGTCGGGGCATTTCCAGCAGCGTGCTGCGCGCAATCAACCCCAGTTTTGATCAATCCCCGCAGAGCACAATCAGTTGTCAATGGTTTGAAGAGAGCACCCCCAAGCAGAGTTGTTTTTTCTTTCTCCCCAAGCAGGGTTGCCTTTCCATTTCTCCAGCAGGATGGCTATCCCCAACGGATTTGGTTTCCCTTTTTCCAGCATTTATTTTGCTGAGATGATTCTGTGATATCAGGTTACCTTCAGTGGAGTTGACGTTGCCTTCGGCATTTATTTTGCCAAGCGGTTTGCAGACCTGGTGTTCTCTGGCAGCTCGAGCCTGCATTTACATTTGCATATATCGTCATAGCATTTATACAAACATATAGCATTTCCATGCCGTATGGGCCTCGCATTTTCAAACAGAACGCATAGCATTTCCATGTCATATAGGGCATTGCATCATTCTCAGGCATACGCATGTCGAAACATGGACCAGGTTGGTTACCTCATGGCTTTCGAGTATGTTCCCTTGCAGAGTTGTTTGGCTAAGCTTCTCTTCTCCCCCGGCGGAGTGATTCTTCACATTTGGTTGTTATGTCGGCACTGAAAAAAAGATTGACATATATAAGATTTCTGAAGCCGCCTCCTGTAGACAGAATGGGTGCCGAGCAGTCGATTCAGAAGTTCCCCAGGAGAATTTTCCTCAAGTTCGCCGTAAACTGTGAGATGACAGGATTTGATCCCATAAGAGAGATGGGAATCAAGTTGTTTGCTTTCCGAAGCATTATTCCAATACTTGTGGCGTCACACAGGTGATTGATGTTGAAAAGGAGAGAAATTTTTATCAGATAATTGACCAGTTGTTGCCGTGACAACCAAACTTCAGTTCATTGGAGGTTATTCCTCAAGCAGTTTCGCGGTATATTCCCACGGTTGGCAAATTTCAGGGTTTCATTGGTATTCAACCGTCACCTACCTTTGAATGTTTGAAGGCTGAGCGCTCTTCACCCATTCAGGTCCAAGCCGCTTGAATAGGGGCAGCTGTTGCACCCTAAAATTTGACCAACCGGGTCCCGTATCTGGCTCGATGTTTCGATGCATGACCGCATTCGCATCCGCATATCGCATACAGTGCATTTTTCAATTGTTTTGATTTTATCGGGATCACAGCCCTCTTCTCGCGTTTCAGGTGTTTTTAGTCAGTTTAGATAGGTAGAATCGTATTTTTGGGAATTCGTGCTATTCCCGGTGTTTTCAGCTCGCGCTGTTGTTTTTAGGGATATTTCGGTGTCCATTGATTTTTACCGGCTATTTTGGTGCGCTCTCGTCGGTCTATTTGTCGTTTTGTACTTTTTTGTTCCCTCTGGAATTATTGTGAATTTTCTGGATTTTATTGGCTGTTATTAGAGTTTTAATAGATTTTTAGATATTAATTTGGGTTTTAAATCATTTTAGGAAAATAAAAAAATCTTTTAAAAAAAGCATTAATCATTTTTCTAGATTTTAATTAGATATTAACATAGACTTTATAGATTTTTAAATAGAAGTTAATAGTTTTAATCTTTTTTTAGAATATATTAGTTATTAGTGGCTCTTAATATGTTTTTAGAATAATAGATTAAATAGGTTTTACCTTTAATAGTTTAATAGCTTTTAATTAGCTTTTCTAGAATATTAGATATAGTCTAGATGTTAATTAGATATTATTAGATTTTGCTATTTTTTAGAATATTAATTTGTTAAATTTAATTGTTAGATTGTATTAGTTTTAATTAGATACAGGTTTAATAACCCATTAGTCATTAAGTCCATTCAGATTAGTTAATTAGTCCATTTTAATTCAGTTTTTTGGGTTTTGTCATGCCATTTTCGTTGGGCCAGTTTCATGGTGGAGGCCCAGTCCAATTTTCAGTCCCATATCAGTCCAGAATTCCATGCCATGTGTCGCTATAAGTAGCACGCCACGCGTTCACTTCAGAAGGAAGCCACATCACAATTCTCACTTCACTCAGAGCCAACACGCGTTATCCACTCTCCCTCTCCCCTCCACGTGGCTTCACGCATGGCCCCCCCTCAGAACTCCTCGTGACACTTGTCACCACCGGAACTTCACCGGTTGCATGGCCGGCGGCCATGCAACCACCGCAACCCCCAATCGCCGGCCACCACCAACCAACTCCGACCACCATAACTACCGCCGGAAAATCTAAAACCACCGGAAAACTGCACTTCGCCCAGAGAACCTTCGATCTTCATCTTCCTCATCCACCTCGTTCATCCTTTCCCCAGAGATCTTCATGAGGTTCATCGTGAATGTTCATCACAAATCCATCATGTATTCATCGTTTTTCCAGAAATCACCACTAACCTTCATCCAAGAACGTCAACAATATTCATCAACTTCCAAACGTTCATCACTCTTTCCAGATTCCCTCCAGAACTCCATCGTTCTTCATGGACATTCATCAATCATTTCCAGATTCTCGAAGAACATCCTTCAATTCCCTCCTCGTTCTTCAACAATAAGCTCTCAAAGACCTTCATCATCGTTCAACAACTCCTTCGGTAATCTTCAACATTCTCCAGAATTCACCACAGGTTCATCATCAACGGTTTGTCCAATCTTCCTCCACAACGAGCAATATTTCGTTCATCCACGTCTTGTTTCCCAGAAATCGCCAGAAAAAACTAAAGAACCTTCACATCATCTTTCCAGCGAATCCTCAAGGTTCATCAATTTCGTCCTTCATCAGGTTGTTTCCAGATCCTTGAACATGCCTGATCATCCCGACGCTTCTGACACCTATAATAACTTCATCAATGTTCTCCGTCAATGCTCATGTAAGCATTAATCTCATACCAAGTTCTTCAGATCCATTGCGCGTTCTTCGCATTCGTTGAGGTAAATCCAGAATGTCTTCGTCATCAAGAATCTCCAGGCTTACGCAATCTTCAAACAATCTTCAAAGCTCCTTCGCACAAGAAAGTGCATGCATCAGATGTTCTCTCATCATTTGTGAGTTTCAACCACAAGTTCTTCAAGAACCTTCATTTTCTGAGATCGTCAAGCAAGGGATCCACTTCTTGTTTCCAGAGATTTACGCCTTTTTTGTTTTCGTTTTGAAAGAATTGAACGAGCTGGGAAGAACTTGTGAGACGGAGAGGAAGAATCCGAGAGTGAGAAGTTTGAATGGGAGAGAAAGAGGTTGAGGTTGACGGCGTGTGAACAGTAGAGAGGGAGAAAGAAGAGGAGATTAGGGTTTTCAGAGAGGAAAATGAAAGAGTGAGGATGGGAGGTAGGCTGGGGAGGTCGTGGGCCTTGGGCCCAATTGCGTTTTTCAGACTCTCACCCCCCTGGTTCTGTGGCATCCTCCGTTTTTTTTGTTGTTTTTTGTGTGAGCTAATGGGTTGAGCCCAATGCAATTGCTAGCAGTACACACCCCTCCCCAGTTTTTCGTTTGGTTATTTTTTTTCCTGGGATGGGTCCATTGTCTTCTCTGCAGATTGTACCCCTGTACTCAGATGTACCCCTCCCCTTCTGTATTTTCTTTCTTTTCATTTTATATTGTTTTTCTTTTAGTTTTTTTTCTATAAAGAATAGTGGAAAAGAAATATTGAGAAAATATATAGAGAAAAATCATATGTGAGAAAAATACTTGAAAAAGAATATTGAAAAAGAGAAAAGAATAAAGAATAGAAAAATAGAGTGAAAAGAATATGTGAAAAAATAGTGAAGTATGAAGATGGGAAAAAACAGAGAAGAAGGAGTATAAAAATATTAGTTTGTAGATTTAACATTTTCTTTAAAATAGATATTTTCTTCATAGAAGTTTATTTTACCTTTTTAGAGGTAGTTTTAGAAGTCCACTTGTTAGGGGACTATTTTCCATTTGATTTTTCATGATGAATAGGATAGGGTCTTTAGGAGTTTATTTTTCAGTTCTCAATCATTGTAACCATTTTTTCAGAATGTTAATAAAACGAGATTTGAGCTGTGGTCCCGAAAGTAGCCGAACTACAGCTGCTCTGATTTCTCGTACCAGACGAGAATATGTAGGCATAGGATGCGATATCCTAGCGAGCACACTAACAACTAACCCTTCTGTTCTCTCGCTGTTGTGCGATCGAGACTTTCCCGCTGACGACTGATGTTATCCTTTTCTCTTGCCCGAGTGCATTTGAGACCAGACCGTAGCTTTAGTTCCCATAGGTCCCCGTACCTGTAAAACCAGTTTAATTTCTCACTTCTGTGTGAGAACACCCTGCTTAGCCGTAGTTAGCCTGAACTACGTAAGCTCTGATCTTCCATGCTGTGTGGAAGTACGTAGGCACAAGACGCGAAGTCTTGGCGAGCCAATTTCCCCGTAGTCCCGAACTACGTTGACTCTGACTTTCTCTCTTGAGAATACGTAGGCATAGAGTGCGACGCTCTATCGAGTCAATTCCCTTCCGTTTAGATTTAGCAGCCGTAGATAGATTGTTTTGCATCCTTTAGACAAACCAAGCAAGTGTGGATCCCGTCGAGTACGACGGACGTGAGGGGTGCTAATACCTTCCCCTTGCGTAACCGACTCCCGAATCCAGGTTTTGGTTGCGATGACCATACCTTTCCCGTTTTTTGCGAGGTTTACTTCGAGCGTTTCCTTTCCCTCCGTTGGGATAAATAACGCACGGTGGCGACTCTTCTGTCAGTCGGCGCCGATTTTCGCAGTAGCGACACAGGTGGACACTTCAACATCTTCACAATATCTTCGATGGATCTTGAAATTGTCGATTTCAACTCGATCAGAACTTTTTTTTTGAAACGGAAAAATGTATTCCACATAGCCCTTACATATGCATTTGTCTTGAGCTCATAGTTGTTGAACTCAATATTGTCTTCGTTGTTAATTGAAGGTGAACGATACTCGAGCTTCACAATTATTCGATTATATCCATAAGATAGGAGATTATGCACTTCACATTTATGATCTGCAAAAGAGGTGTACTCATTGATTTTAAACTTTCACTCATGTGTCGCGCTGGATAAGGAGACATTTACGACATACCAGATGATATTTATTTGTGACATTTGCGACATTTTCTGTTTGTATGAAATAAAAATCAAGAGCCTAAATTTATAGAAGTTTTAGACAAATGTGTACCTCAAAAATTCTATCATGTATCAGTGCTGGTTTCGGAGATACATTTTCGGTACCATCCTATTATTGGATTCCGGAGATACATCTCCAGAACCTCTCCTGAACCAGGCAAAAAACAGAACCTGTGTGTTTTGTTTGGAAAATGAACAATTTTTTTGCAAACATCAAAATGTATTAAAATATTTGAAATTGTATATATTACACTTCGTTAATATTAATACACAATTACATACACTTAATTGATGACGAAAAACTAAAATGAATAGAAAGATTTGTCACCGGCTAATTCTATAAATATGTGTGGTACCCTTTTGACTTTTGTGTATTTGATTCTCTTTCAATGTTTCTCAATTTGGCAAACTTTTGCATCCTTTCCACAAACTGGTTCGGCCAAGTCTCAACTTTTATTGTTGAATGAGTCGTCCACTCCACTGATGTAAGTGGTATAGGGCATCCCAGTTTCAAATAAACTTGAACAAAGTGTCGTGATTTTGAAAGTCACCTAATACACATAATATGATCATTTAGATTTTGAGGTAGGACGATGCGCAATGGAAAAAAGGTTTTCGAAAACCCGTATCTTGTAAGATCAATACAAACTTTATCATATGCACTTGCTGTGAGATGACCCATGTTAGGGAAGCGCATCCATCTTTTCTCTGGTGCAGGTCCACTAATGCAAGGAAGAAGTGACTCATAAATTGCATCAATATTTTCTTTCTTTCTGTAAAATCGAGTGTATGATCCTTTATGGACCTTCAACTCATGGATAAGTTGATGGCGAACAAGTGTGTGATTATCTTCTCCTTTACCAAGCAAAGTTGAAACAGCTCGATAACTACAATTACCGTCACCCTCAACATTGATGATTCGTTCGATGTATTTGTACATAAAAACTGACATTTCGTCAATGAATGAAATTTTTCATGGAGGTGTTGAAGAAGATGGTGTGCTAATGCGAGCTCCTTCAAAAACACTATTTTGATATTTTGAAATTGGTGAGTCTGGATAAACTTTGCCAACATGTTCAAAATACAAAGGAGATGGCATTGTTGAATTGTCCCTTGGTGTAGGCTTGACTTTCTTTGGAGCACCTTTTGTTTTTACCGTTTAAGAAGGTGGTTTCAAGTCAGTCATTTCCGGATAAAAAATCTTCCTCAATTTTTCTTTGATGTGGAGTTTTATATTGTCACCGGCTTTCAAAAATCTCTCTTGTATCACTTCTCATTCGGTCAAGCTGGAGATATTCGATTTACTGTCTTTCATGACACCATTATCATCAAACCTGAGTCTTTTCCAGTGATTGCAAACTTTATCTGTTCTTAACAAGATACCAAGTATCACCTTGTTTGCTATAAGACAAGCACATGGGAGACCATAGGTTTTCACAATTGTGCAACCATACTTTGTGTTATCAAAGCCTACATTATTAACTCGTTTAGCTTCCTGAAAAATATAATTCAAACCCGCTCGAGATATATTGCCGACCAACTGAGAATAAATATTGTTGTCTTTAAATCTGTAATCTAAAACTATGATGCTCCGGCCAAATGATGTTTGTATCTCATTATGTTGGTTAAAAATCATTTGGTTCAGAGTATCAATATCTACACAAATCACTCTTACTGTTTCCTAACCAATTCTTCAATGTAGCATAGGCAGACTCAACTCGGCTTGTTGTTATATTCCCAAGGTGTCTAACCTGATCAGTCCATGCATAAACAATTTTCTCCTTCACCTGGTCAAGAATTGTACTTTCGACATATTTTAACAAACCTTGATATTACTCACACACCTTCTTGAAATGTATAACGGAATCGGCATATAACTCTTTAGAAGAAGAATTTACTATAACATTCCATGCATCCATTATTTTTTACACTATCATACCCTCCCTCACCATTTTTCCATCTTTGGCCTTTATCTCTTTCGTTTCTACCGCGGGTTTAAATCGACTTCTCACATTATTTTTCATTTGATACCTACAAAGTAATGCATAAGAAGTAGAAAATACCTTTGCAACCGAATTCATCAAAGTGGTTTCGCGGTCGGTAACAATTACTTTTGGCATCTCTTCTTAATCATTCAACGTTGCCCGACACACCTCTAAGGCCCAAGTAAAATTCTCCTCTTTTTCGGTCTCTAGAAATGCAAACCCATCATGATAGGTCTTCTCAGTAGAGGTAACATCAACCATCTCCAATAATGGAAGTTTGTACTTGTTGGTCTTGTGTGTTAAATCAATGATGAACACAGTAGGAAACGTGTTGAACAACTTGATGGAATGAGGAATGTTGGGCGTGAATATGTAAATAGCAAATGGTATAGAGGGGGTGAGTAGACCCAAATTAGAAAATGCAACCACTGTTTTCCAAAATCAGAGTGTTTTAAAAAATGAGTTATGAGTGGGAGGTTTGAAGAGAAAATGAAAATTATGCAATTGAATATGATAAAGCTAACATAGCTCGTTTAACAAACATCCAAGATTATAAATATGAAACGCTTTATATGAATTTATTCAATTTGCGTAGTCATGAGATGTGTACACAATTGATTCAATGTGTGGAATCCTAAATTCAATTTGTTTATTTATCAATGACAATACTAGCTTGACTAGTTGTCCAATTTCAACAAAATCAAAACCTTTATGTAATTAATCGCTATAAAAACAAAACGATATAATACAAAGGAATTGAAAAACCTAGCATGCGATCACTACGAATATAAATGCAAGAGTAAGAGTTAGAGAGATGACATCGAGATTTATAATGCTTCGGTGTTTGTCCACGCTTAACCTACGTGCACTCTTCAATGGTTTCCCAATGGAACCTACATAGTTCCTTGTCATTTGACAAATATTTCCAAGAGTTCATACAATCAGCAATCCACAATTACATCTATGAAAATAAATCTCCTAATTGGATCTTGACTTATATACACAAAACTTGCCAAACTCCTATACGTAATCTTTACTCAAATACGTTTCTCGAACATTTCAATAACACCAATTCTGCTCTAAGACTTTGTGTGTGGTTATCAGCCTATGATCCTACTGGTTCCTTAAGTGATGAAATTGTCTGAGGATTCAAGAAGAACTCTTCCTTATCTGTAGCCTTCCACACGGTTACTACTAAGCTAATGCTAGAGAGAAGAACCTACTTCTTTTCAATTGAATATGTCATCACCTTTGAAAATCCCTAAATCTTGCTAACAACCTAAAAACTCAACAAGATCTCCAAGAATGATTAGTTTCAAGTACTTGATTTATATGTGCTTGAGATATAGCACATAAAATGTTTGGAAAAATATGGTTAGATTCGAATAAAGAAAAATATGATTTGGATCTAATGAGAAAAATGAGGTGGAATGAAAGAAATAACTAATTTTTGAAAAAGATGACAGTTGATTCAAATCAGAGAAAATGTAATTCGAATCAAATGTCTTGTGATTTGAATCAAGCACAAAATTTGATTTAGATCAAATGACACATAACTAACAAAGTTTTTAGGCAAAAGGATTTGATTCAAATCATGTTCAAAGTTTGATTTAGATTAAATCAAACATAAATTTTGAAAATTTAAATTGATTCGTATCATGTATAAATTTTGATTCGAATCAAATTAGACAAAACCTATTTCAAGGAAAATGATCGGGGTCAAGTTTAAAATTTGATCAAGATCAAATTGTTAAGTTTAGCTACTGTCCAATTTGATCATGATCAAAAATTTAGTGCAAAATTAAATGATTCAAATCAATCTTGTAGAATTTCAAATTTTCAAAAGCTTTTTGAGATTTTACCTTTGAATCAATTTTGACCAAAAACATAGAATGATATCATTCCACTAACGTATGTTACTGATCAAAGAACATTTGGATCAAGATCAAATCTAACCAAATTTTTATGCATGTTAAAACCAAATCAAAACAAACTCGATTCAGAGAAATGCAATCATGACGAAGACACAAAAAATTGAAATAAAAACAAAGATGAAAGTGATAAGACAGACAACAAAATAACCATATAGGAGAGACATGCAACTACAAGGATGAGTCTAAAATACATCTCTAATGGTTACTCCATCCTCACACATTCAGTACCAGGAAACATAATTGTTATCATCCAAAACTTTCAATAGTTGTTTCATTTCACTTCTATCCCCCTTTAGGACCTTGTTATTTTGGTACAGAATATTGTACACTTGCTTGATATATGATATATTTACGAGTCTTTTACGTTTCAAAGTTGAAAGTATGTTTTTCGGTTGAACCAAATTCATTGTCATGTCTAAAACATATTACTTCTCTTCTGGCATGAGGAGACACGCAATTGGATGACCGGGTAACTTTTCACACAAGTCATGGTTATGTAAACCACATTTGAAATTAAATCTCCATTTCTTATTTGCCAACATATATCCATGCAACTTAAAAGGACACTCACATTTTCTTGAACCAGTGTCATCTTGTTTAACTTTTTGGAGAAGACGTATATATTTCCCACTTTTTTCGCATGTCATTGTCATAAATGCGCCTCTTCCATCCGAACCATTATCGGACCTTCCGATTACCATACCAAATCCCTGTTTGGAGGCCTCCGTACGAATCCATTGAAGCATGTGATCACGAAATTCAAACTCTTACTCATTTTTTAATTGGTTTCCAATAACACGGGCATCAGATCCCTCAGCAACAATGATAAAATAACTACTCCAAAGTGAAGTATAAGAGGATAATAATATAATTTAATGTCATAGATTAGTAGGACCAAAGTCAAGAATACACGCATTTTTAGGAATACTATCACAAATAGTAAAAGATCGAGAATACAAACTCTTACCAGTAATTGTTAATGGTGTACCATAATTTATTTCTTCCATTTATGGGACAATAAGTGTTAAAAGAATAACCTAATAAGAATCGCCCGTAACAAAAAAAAATACCTCAAAAACAAATTATTTTGGAATTCATTTTTTACCACACAAACGACGCATGTATGGTCAGACAAGCAAACTAATGTCCGGATTGTTGGAAACAAAGGTAGTGATGTTCACGTGTAAGCGCGAGTGTAGTGGTCGATGGTGATGGTAATTCGCGGACATGTCGGTCTAGGGTTGGCGGTCACAATGTTATGATTGTTTATGGAAAAACAATTGTCTCTAAGTATATTAAATGAGAATGAATATTGAAAAAAACCAAACAGTGACTAGAAATGGGACAAATAATGTTAAATAGTGATGATTCGAGAAAGGTTATTGAAAAAAGTAACAATAGTCTGTAATAAAAGGATTGAAAAAATAAGGTTACAGACATCAGTTACTAGGATTTATGGATAAGCGAGTCCCATAAATCGAGAGTTTTGATATCATATTATAAAAAAGATTTTAACATATTCAAAAATTATAATTACAAAAATAATATTACTTAAATAAGAAAATAAATAAATTTTTTAGGTTTTGTTTAATGGATCTAAAATTAATATTCTAATTTACTATTTTTATTTAATATTTACAACCCAACTAAATAGTTGGTTAACTCAATTGATATTAAAAATATAGATAATTTATATAATTAAATTAATTATAATTTTAATTATAAATTAAATTAATTATTTTATCAATTAAATTAATCACAGTTTTACACGTGATTAGTCATATGTTTTAAGCCATATGTATCTAAGTATGAAGTGGACATCAAATGTGCTAATTGACAAGGACGAGAATGAAGTGGATTTTGAGATCACCAGGTATAGAGGTATAATCGGATCCTTACTCTATTTAACAACGAGTGAGTCATATTTCATATTTAGTGTGTGCATGTGTGCTAGATATCAAGTGTCACCTAAGGAACCCCGCTTTAAGATCGTAAAAAGAATTTTGATGTATCTTTACGGAACCTTCCAACATAGTCTTTGATATCCTAAAGATAGCGCATGTAGCTTAGTAAGTTGTTTTGACTCTGATTTTGCAGGGTGCAAGTCGGATAGGAAAAGAAATTATGGTACATGTCACTTATTTTAGAGCTGTTTGATTTTTGCCACAGTATGAAGCAGAACAACGTTGCTCTTTCTATCACTGAGGCTGAATACATAGCCGCTTGTAGTTGTTATGCACAAGTCCTATGAATAAAGCAACAATTTCTAGATTATGATTTAAAACTTGGCTGCAATCTAATTAAGTGCAATAGTACTAGTGTAATAAGCCTTACAAAGAATTCAGTACTCGATTCACGAACTAAAAACATTGCGATCCCACATGATTTTCTTATCATGTTGAAAAAAGGGATGTTGTTTTTGAATACGTTGACACTAAAAATCAGCTTGCCGATATTTTTTACAAAACCATTGTCGACGGAACTTTTTCACAAGATTTTTACGGATTTGAGAATCTTAGATTCCTCGTGCATTAAATAGATTGAGAATTATGTTTAATTTCATTTGCTATGTATATTTTGTTTTCACTAACAATAGTTTGTATCATATCATAATTTTGCCGACTACATTGGTATGTCTCTATAACTCTTGTATTCGGTTTTATATCATTGTATGCATGTTTGTTATGGATATGTTCATTGGTCTGATTATTACCTTCTTATTTACATTCCTCATTCATCTCTAGCATATTTTTTTATTGTTCTTCTTTGCATTTAATGTCTTTTTAAATATGTGCTTCTAATTATGTGTATTTGAGTATTCATATACTTGTTCATGTATTACTTAACCTTCCTTTTTCATAATAAGTTTTGATCACTTAATTGTATGTTGTTGAATGTTATTGCACGGCTATCTTGTGTTTTGTTGCATGTAAGATGTTTATCTTTGTGTTTTGTATCTGATTTGTGTTGTTGTATATTCTTCTTAGTTGTTTAGCTCATGTGTTCATCTAGAATTATTTGTTTCTGGTTGGTTATCTGGTTTTAAGACTCATTTCGATCAATCTCTTTTTGATGTTTTCAAAAGGGGGAGAAGTTGTAATATGAGTCTAGAATTGTTTTATGTGTTTTATGTTGTGTTGTTTGTTTGCAATGTTTTAGGGGGAGCACAAGCGTTTTTTGTTTTTGGCTTAAAGTTGACTCAATTTCAAGTGAAATCTTACAAAGCATCATGAGACTGAAGTTGCATGTCCCTAATACATTCATGGGGAGAACCTCAATATGGTTTTATTACTTGTCTTGTCACTTTTTTTTCGTTTATTTTTGTTTATTGAGTCTCCTTCATGGTTGCACCTCTCTGAATTATGTTTTGAATCGATTCATTTTTTAGCATGCATAATTTAATTGTTATATTTGAGTTTGATCATAATATTTTTAGTCAATTGGTTGAGTTAGTGGAACAAGAACTATATGTGTTATTGATTCAAGTTAGGTTGAAAGGAAAATTTCAAAGTAATTTAGAAATCATGGAAAATTAAGATTTTGTGTCTATGACTCGAATCATGTACATATCCTGACTCGAATTAAATTAAACAAAGGTAACCCAAAGATTTTTAACTTCTCTAAATTGAATCACTGTTTTAACTTGATTCGAATCAAGCAACCTTGCGAGTCGAATAAAAGTTGCACTTGATTTGAATTATACAGATCTAGGTCACCTCTGCTTGATTTGATTCAAATCATACTTTACACTTGACTCAAATCAGAAATTTTTTCACACTTCTCTGTTTGGCTCTATCCAAATTGACTCGAATCACACTTTGTATTTAATTTGAATCATTAGCCTTTCTGACTCGAATTAGAGTTATAAGGTGATTCGAATCACACGAGAAATGGGTCAAATTCTTCTTGTTTTCTCATTCCACTTCACTTGCTCATTTGACTCAAATAATGAATTTTTCTTGACTCAAATCTAACTAAATTTTTTTATGCTTAATCTCAAGCGAATATAAGTTCATTTTGTTATCTTGTTTTCCAACACAACTTTACAACTCAAGAAACAATTTCATAATCTACATTGTGATTTTGTGAAATCAACACCCTCTCTTTTTTAAAACTCAAAAAACTCTTGCAACTGAAATTCTTTCATCTTAAACATGTAGTTTTTATTTCAGATGTTGCTAATAAGATATTTGTAATTGATTGAGTGAGACGTTGTCTTAAAACTAATTGTTCTTGAAGATTTAGTATGTGTTGCACCCCAAAATTTGACCAACCTCTTTTCTTAATCTCTGGCTTATGTTTCATTGTTCTAGCATATTGCATTGCATAACATTTTTCATTTATAGGGGATCAAGTGTGTGCTTGTATATCATCTAAGAGAAGGGTCTTTATAAGTTTCGAGCTCAAGCAAAGGCACTGTTATAAACCATCAGAAGACTGTCAAGGGGTCCATAAGGTCTTATCACTAGTGTGAACATGAGGTAGAAGTTTGTTGAGTACCTCAGACGTTTTAGTGAAGTGGAAGAGTTACTCAGTTCATTTGCATAATGCCTAGGCCAAGGGGTTGGAATTAGGGTTTCAATTTTAATCAGGATAGAACTTGTTTCTTGAAGCAAACTTGTTTCCATAGACCTCCACATGTCCTAAGGTTCCAATTGATCAGTTGATTGAAAATCGGGAGATTTGGAAAAAAAAGTCAACTGTGCAGCGAAAAAGTCAACTCCTGACTTTTTGAGGTCAAGATCATGATCCTTAAGTTCAATATGACCAATGGGTGGAATTTGATCAAGAAAATTCAAGGAAATCATGAAAAATCAAAGGTTGTTGAAAGTTGCCATTTTTGGAATTAGGGTTTTAGAAACTTTCCATTTTTGGAAAGTTTTATGTTTGGAACAGCCATCTTCGAGGCCATTTTTATTCATGATAAAGGTTTCAAATGAACTTTTAGCCAACATCAAAGTTTTTCCTTGTATTTCAAGCTTTCTTTTGAGTATCAATTCATAGTCATATGATACTTGGAGCTCAAGTTATGATCAATCTAAGTTGGGGATTTCAATGATTTCAAAAAACTGTTAAGTTTGAACAGATTTTTGTACCACTTTGCAAGCCAATTTTCATCACCTTCTTGATGTCAAATGAAACTTTGTCCCAAATCAAAGTTGTAGAGTGTGTTCCAAGCATTTCAAAGAGTACAAGAAATCCTCCATTGTATTTGAGAAGCTCAAGTTATGGATGTGCAAAGTTTAGAAAAAAATAAGACAAAATTCATAACTTAGAATTTTTCTAAGTTATTTGTGGATAGATTCCGTGGCATGATTTTCAACTTCAATTTCAGTGCCTTTACAATGATCAAATGGGACTTTCATGAACATGAAAGTTGGTCATGGATATGCAATCTTCATTTCTTGTTTAAACATCATATCATTTGCTTGAGTATTTATTCACTTATGGTGGTTTGAAGTGAGCCTCTTAGAGCTGTTGCAAAGTGCCATCCATGAAGCATTTGGACCTTTACTTCTTGCAGCCCACAAAACCACACGTATGATATGTGTTCTTGGCATATTCTTTGTGTACCAAACTTTACCCAAACAAGAGGAACAAAGCTTGTACCAACCCATACACCATTTTGAATCTTTGCTTAAAGAAGGAAAGGGACAAGCAGCCCTGCTCTAACCATCACACAGCCCATCTGTTTTGCTCCCTCTACTCCTAAAAACCACAGAAATGCCAGCATGCTCATGTATTGTGCTTCTCTTCACCATTTGATCCCAACAACCATGAACATGTAGCATTTGGTCCATTGATCTTTCACCTTAGTAAAATTCCCCAAAACCTCTTTTCACATCATATATAAGCTGAAGAAAAGTGAGAAGAAACCCTAATCAGAGCTAGCCTCCATTTTGAAGAAATCCCAAACTTGCATTTTTGCTCTTCTCTGAGATATTCCCACGAAAATCACTCATTTCCTCACCTTTGTTTAACCCTTCATCACAAACGTTTCACCCCAACACTACTTGGGATTTATTGGTAAAAGGAGGTGTGGTGGTTTTGTTCTCTCTGAAGCTGTTTCTGGAACCAGTTGTTGGTTTGCAAAGGCTAGGAGCTTTTAAAACTGTGAGCTTGGCTGCTAGTTTTCTTTGGAGGCTGTAAGAGGTAAACATCACAAAAACTCTCTTTTATTGCATCAACATCATTAAGACATGTTTGAGCTTGAATGTGTTCTTGGAATTGGTTGATTTTCATTTGAAATATTGTTTTATTATCATGACAAGTTTGCTGGTTTTGTTTGTATAACACTGTTGTGTTCATGTTTTGCAAGTTGTCATCCTTAAAAGATACACATTTGAGTTTTGTTTGATTGATGCTTGATTTTTTATTTGTCAAGTTTGCCTCTGTTTTGTTTGAGCTATGTGTTGTGTTTGTCCTGTTTAGGTTTTTGGTGCTTCATTTCTGTTTAGTGTCTTTAGGCAGTTAGGTTTTAGCTGTTTGTTTAGGGTAGGCTTTTGACACATCCGGGATGGTTTACATTGGTGATTGTCTTTAGATTCAGGGTTGTTACTATCATGAGATGGAGAGGGGGTTAGCTGTTGTCATCAAGTTGCCTATATTCAGTGGACTTTTAGTACAAGAATTTGATTTACACTGTTGCAAGTGAGAAGTTTTGTTTGGAATAAACTGTGTAAACCAAGTTGATAGTCATGAGTGGTGTGAACTGATACAAGGAGGAGAGCCTTGTGAGTGTTTCAATTTGTTGAGTTGTGTCCACAGTTTTTTTTTAGCAGGCTGTTGGAGGGTTGAGGGATAGGACCAGTAGTTTGTCTTTTGAGAATGCTTAGACAAGGGGTAGACTGTCATCATGGGCCTGTCATCATGGGCCTGTTTGTTTTCTTGATAGCATAAGATCTCAACTTTTTTTGGATATATTGGGTAGATGTTTTGCTTGTTGTTGGGAATTATGTTGAAATTGTCCATTCTTGTTTGAGAGGCTTAAGTGGATACATGATTTGATGGTTGTCTTCAAGAGCAATATGTGAATAAGTATTTGAGGACGGCATTGTTTTAACAAGCTATTACTATCATAAGTCAGTTGGGAGCAGACCCTGTTTTCTTGTTAACTGGCATGTTTGGAGACTGTGGCTGTCATTGAAAACTGCAGTTTGAGTCAGGGTTTGCTGGTGTGCTACTTTTGTTCTAGATGTGAATGTGCAAGTGCAATTAGAATTTATAATAGAGGATACTTCTGACAACTGATAGTGGTAGTATCCCATTTGCATTCACATCTGCCATGTTTTGCTGTTTGACATTAAGGGTAGCAGGGTTGAATTTGGATTAGAGACTCATTGAGCTCTCCCTGTTGATGTGCTTTTGTTCAGAAGTTGTTACCATTTTGGATTCATAACAAGTTGGAGGTTCAGACCTTGCTGACTTGGTCTGCTTGTGATTTGATGTTTGTGATCTGATGCTCGGCTTGCTTCCAAGTTGGTAGGGTGGTTAGTCAACCTAGTTTCTTTGAGGACTTGGTTATTTGGTTGATGTATGATGTTGAGAGCACCATGGTAGGATTTGTTTAAGTTTTTGGGCTAATATCTTTGTTTGAGAGCATAACCTTCATTTGGTGCCATTGACTGTTGTTTTAAAGCATAGCTGCCAGTTTGCCACAATGCATTGGTGTTTTGGATTTCTATGGGATTGATCTACATCATGGTTGTGAGGACCAACATAATCTTGTGTGCAGAATTTGTTTTGAGGCTTGCATTTTAATCTTTAGGACTTGCTCAGAATTTCCGCATGTCTGGATGAAGGTGGTTAGATTGCAAGGCTTTTGTTTTCGCTTTGTGCAGATGTAGAGCAGGTTGTGTGCCTTAGGTTATCACCTTTTCTTTTATCCATGACTGTTCCTGTAGGCATGAGCTTGTTAATTCATTTTTAGTTGTTGCTAAATATTTTGCACATGATAAGAGATTGATTTTTGAGGAGTGTGTTTTAATTTGGAGCTAGATAGCAATTGGAGGATTGTCATGAGGTTTCTGTTTGGAATTGAGGTTAGTGATCAAGGTGTGTGACTGCCACCAGGGCAAAGTGAGTGTGATGCCATTTTTGTAAAAAGGTGGTTGCTATCAAGATTATTGTGGATGTAGAGTTTGTCAACTCATGAGCATTGCTGTTAGACTGTCATTAGGACATTTTTAGAATATTGGTGCTGTTGGAAATTATGTTGGGAGTGTCCATTTTTGTTGAGAGGTTTAAATGGACATTTGAGCTGATGACTGTCATGAGGGTCTGGGAACTGTTTAGTGCAGTCAACTTCTTGTTTGAGTTAATACTTTGGTTTACATCAAGACTGTTAGACCTTGGCAAGTAGGCTAGTAAGTTACATTTTGATAGATTCCTTTATTGTCATGGAATTTATGGACCAGCAGTTGTAATTAGCTTTCACATTTGATAGGTCTATTCTGTTTTTGGTCTTTTGGTGGTTAAATCTTAGGATACCTTTCATTACTTTTGGTATTGTGGCATGTCTACTAGATATTCCTCAGCATTGTTATGTTTGAGATTGTTTTGGTTCTGATCAAAGGTCATTTTGAGTTTGTCAACTCATATGAGCTATGCTTGCTTGGATTTCAGCAAATAATGTGTTGTTTCTATGGAAATAATTCATATACTACTGTTGAGGTATGTACTTGATTAATGATGATCAACTTTATTTTTGCTCCTGATGGCTGCTGCCAAAACCTGTTCTTGGTGAGGAGGCTTAACTTATGTTATTTGGATCTAAACCATGCCATAATGGACCTGTTGTGCATCAGGGTTTGCTAATATTTAGAGCCATGTTTCTTCTTGATTGGACTAGACCATCCTTGTTTTGATGACTGATTTTGTTTGTTCTGGCCATGTGGGAATTTATGGTTGTGTGGTCATTTGGCTGGGCTTGAGTGCTGAGTTTTAAACTCAGGTATAGGTTCTTAGCAGGAGGTTAAGTTTATGCTGTTTGGTTTTGAAACAGTTTTGGAGGACCAAGTTAAGGTGGTTTTGAGCTTAGGATTGTTTGGTTATTCTATGAAGGTAGGTTCCAGATAGTGTAGGAGAGTTTAGTGAACTTTATCATGAGAATTTAAGATTGTTGTGTGCCTTAGTACTGATTAGATCTTTGGAAGGAAGTTGCTTGGTCTGACTGTTTAGCTTGAGTTTAGAGGTGATTAGCGTTAAGCTCATGATGTTGTTTTAGCCTTTAGCATCCTGTTGGTGCATTAGGGAGGATTAGTTGAGTTAAGGATGATAGGGTTCACAGCTTGATAGAAATGTGATTGGTTGAGGTATGCTCTGATGGGATGAGGAGGGGGTTGTTACTAAACCTGTTTGAGTTCACCAGCAGTTTGTGAACTTTAGTTTCATGACCATAGTTGCCTTAGTGCTTATCTTGCTATCCAAGTTATTAGGGATATTTAGTGAACCTAGTTTCCATCAGAATTTTCCATACTTAGTTCATGCATGATGCTAAGAACACAATGGTGGGATTTATCCAATTCTTGTGTTGTTTTTGTTGTTTGAAGCATAACCTTCACTTGGTGCCACTTTCTTTTGTTTTAAGCATAGTGTGTTAGGTGTGCCTTTTGGGGTCTGTCTGGACTTGCTTGATAGCATTGTAGGTAGCTAATCATCTTAGGCCTTTGAATTTGTTGCTGGTGTTAGTATTCTATTCAGGAATAGCTGTCATGATAGCCTCAAATCTCAAGTTCTTAATCTTTGCTTTTGTGTTGTCAGTCCTCCATCTTGAAGTATAGTTGTCATGACATTGTTACTTAGAGCTTATGCACTCTCTCCCCTATGTTTATCAGAGGAACACCACTGCCATATCTGTTGTTGCTCCAATCTGCTATGCTCACCTGGCTGCTTATTTTGTTGTTCATGCTAAATTGGTTGTGATTGTTTTAGCAAAGTTGGGAGTTTTCATCTAAATTGATTTTTGGATTTAGTGTGTGAGATTGCTATTATGATGATCAAATTTGCTGCTGTCATAAGGTTTTATGTTTGGATTGTGATACTAAGTTTTTGCTCATTCTGTTTTGGTATGCTCAACACATTTTCATCATTTGCAACTCAAATGCCATTTCTTGTTCTGATGTGTTTTAAACCTAATTGCTTGTTAGAACTCATTCAATACCATATTTGAAACTTGCTCAAATCATTTTCCACCTTTAATTGCACTTGTTTCAATCTGTTGAACTTCAAAGTGTATCTCAAAAGCCTCACTTGCGTTTCCGTTCGTGTTTTGAGTTGTGGACATTATCTGGAAAATTGGACAGCACCATCATGTTCCTCTTGAAAATTCAAGTGATTTAGACTTTTATTTTGTGAAAATTGATGGAGTTTTGATGGAGTTTGGATCGAAAACGCATTTGGTTTGTTTGCCTTGAAGCTTGCTTTGTTTGTGCCCAGAATTCACGCGTGTGGATGGCTTTTGTATTGATGGGGTGGCATTGATGCACGGATGTATCGCCACCCCAGTGGTTAATTGCCTTGCTCTTTCACTATCATGCCCCCTGTTCGATCCCCAGCGGGGGCGCTTTTTTTATTTATTTTCATGTTTTTTCCTTGTTTTATTTTTTTTTCTTCCTTTCCTATTTCTTATCACTCGTGCACGTTGGATGGAATGGTTGTGTCTTGGGCCTTTAGCTTTGAGGCCAAGGGTTCAACCCCTTGTGGAAGCATTTCCTTGTTTTTTTAGCATTTGTTTTCATTTCTTTTTATTTTATTACTTGTTTTTGTTTTATTTATTTTAAAAATAGTTTTAAATATCCAAAAATCCAAAAAAAAATCATTTGTCTATTATTTTAAGTGTGTTATTTTATTTTCCATTCTATTCTATTTTATTTTATCATTTTATTTTGAATCCATCAATTTCATTTCTTTTCTTTTTCATTTCATCTGTGATTGTTTTATTTAGTATTTACTTGGCCTTTGGCCATGATCCCCCTAGGATTCCTAGTCCCTCCGTTTAGGATGGGAGTAGGAGAGACATTAGATGTTCAATCCTTTGCATGATAACATTAAGATAGTTTCATTCCCTTCCATCCCGACTTTGGGAGCATTGTGCATGATAACTTTAGGGTCCAGTTTCCCCTTAGCTTGAGTCTTTCTCTTTTCATCTCCTAAACATTTCAAAACACCTAATAAATAAATATTTGTGTCGTACGCTACGAGCCTTAAGTACTCGAGGAATGATGGTTGGGGGGCCTCTTCTCAATTGTCTAGAGTGTTTAGCATATGCCCTTTGGGCGATATGCGACGCATTCGCTCTCGAGTCATAGTCTTTAGCGCGACATGAGTTTCAAACCATAACTTAATCCACTTCTTGTCTTAAAAAAAACACAAAACAAAAAACATCAAATCTTTTTTATCCTTCAGGATCTTAATTGGAAAACCATTTTCAGAAAGAGTTTTGTTAAGCTTTGATTCTACCGCAAACAGGCATCGTCCCTAACTGCTGGAATCATTGTTTAACCCTACTCAGTTTAAAACGCTTGAACCAATCTGAGGTCGTGTTAGCCCAAACTACGTTTGCTCTGATCTTTCATACCAGATGAAAGTACGTAGGTATAAGACGCGATGTCTTGGCGAGCAACCTTCCCCTCCTCTCCCGTAGTTAGCCGAACTATGTTGACTCTGACATCTCATTTCAGATGAGATACGTAGGCACAAAGCGCTGTTGCTTTTCCGAGTCACTTCTTTTTTTCTTTTGTCCTCAAGCCTGTAGTTAGATAGATTTACACCCTTTTAGACTAGACAACAAGCGTGGATCCCGTCGAGTACGATGGACGTGAGGGGTGCTAATACCTTCCCCTTGCGTAAACGACTCCCGAACCCGAGATTTGGTTGCGACGACCGATCTTATCCCTCTTTTCGTTAGGTTTTCTCTGAGCATTTCCTTTCCCTCTCTTGGGATAAATAACGCACGATGGCGACTCTTCTGTCATTGCCGACCTCGATTTTCGCAGTAGTGACAGTATGATTCTTAGGGAGCTTGCAAGATTGAGGTTGTTTTATTGGTGCTAACAGATTTTAGTGAAAAAAGGAGGTTCTTTTCTCCAAGTAACCCTAATAATGACTGTGTGGAAGGTTACAGCTAAGGTGGAGTTATTCTCAAATCTTGGGATATTTCATCGCTCAAGAATTAGTGGATCAAGGGGTGATTGCCACACACAAATAGTGTGAGCAGATTGGTGAAACTAGAAGATTCAAGAAGCGATAATCGAGTAAAAAATTTACATAAGAGTTTGGCATTAAGTTGTTTACAACTTAACATATCCAGATAAGAGATTTTTTTTCTTAGCATTGTTGTGGATTAGTGATTGTATGAACTCTTGCAATATTTGTCAAAATAAAAAAGAAACAAAACAGATTTCAATGGGAAACCATTGAAAAGTAAGGACAAACAACTACACATCTCGGTATGCTCTCTCTCTCTCTCTCTCTCTCTCTCTCTCTCTCTCTCTCTCTCTCTCTCTCTCTCTCTCTCTCTCTCTCTCTCTCTCTCTCTCTCTCTCTCTCTCTCTCTCTCTCTCTCTCTCTCTCTCTCTCTCTCTCTCTCTCTCTCTCTCTCTCTCTCTCTCTATCTATCTATCTATCTATCTATCTATCTATCTATCTATCTATCTATCTATCTATCTATATATCTATCTATCTATCTATCTATCTATCTATCTATATATATATATATATATATATATATATATATATATATATATATATATATATATATATTGTGAATAGGATGTTTTGAAACAAAATATAAACAGTTTCTTTATGATCAAGAAACACACAAGGGTTAGGGTTAACAAAGAAAACAAGGGAAAATAACAAGGATTGATTATAAACTGTTATTCTTTCCTTTCTCTATTAAACAAGATTACAAGTATACAAGAATAAAAAAAGAACCTCTATCTCTTGAATTAGGATTTTATCTTCCTATTTTTCCTTATGCCAAGATGAGAGACTAACATGCTATTTATAAGAGAAATAACACACTAACCTAATGGGCTTTTTTACAATTACATATTACAAGCTAACTTAGGCTACAAGATAACTTAAACAATTGGGCTTACAAGCAAGGCCCAATTCAATATGCTAACAAACCTAGCAATATTGACTAATGCATGTTAGAACAAACTCCGACTGCAACACGCTTTACTCTGACAGCAGCATGCGAACAGACTTCGACCTCATACTTAATTCCTGTGAACTAGAAGCTACCCTTCGACCATACTAGAGTTTGATCCAATATCTCACAAATCTCCACCTTGGATCTAACTCTATAACATCAATAAACTAACTTTCTTCATGCAACTTTATCAATTGCATACAGTGGAAAAACTTGCAACTAAGCAACGTATTGGTGATCATATCAACAACATTATGATCTGTCGAAACCTTCACCACTTGTACTTCTCTATACTTGATTACCCCTCTGAGAAATGCAGCTTCACATCAATGTACTTGGTTCGCTCATGATAGGCGGAATTCTTCGATAGGTGTATTGCACTTTGACTATCACATTTAACAGTGATAACTTGACCTTGAAGTTTCAACTCCTTAGCAAAACCTTCAAGCCACAATGCTTCCTTCACAGCTTCAATTAGGGCGATATATTCCGCTTCAGTGGTTGATAAGGAAACGACCTTCTGAAGTGTAGCTTTCCAACTGATTGTTGTCCCAAACATAGTGAACACATATCCAGAAATAGATTTTTTTGGAATCCATACAACCTACATAATCAGAGTTGACATATCCTTTAATTCTTTCTTTACTATCTTCACTGAAGGCTACACCATAAAGTAGGACTCTATTCAGAGACCCATTTATGTACTTTAGAATCCACTTCAATGCTTGCCAGTGAGCCTTTCCAGGATTTACCATGTACCTGCTTATAAGACTTACTGCATATGTTATGTCGGGTCTAGTACAGACCATAGCATACATCAAAGAACCCAATATATTAGCATATGAAATGCTATTCATATAAGTTCTTTCGACATTAGTGTTAGGACACTGATCTATACTCAGCTTGAATTGAGGGTTTGTCGGAGTCACAACAGGCTTTGAATTTGACATACTAAACTTTTCGAGAATCTTCCGTAGGTACGCCTCTTGAGATAAGCATAATTTCAAATGCTTTTTATCTCTTCAGATGTCAATCCCAAGAATCTTGGATGCAACTCCCAGATTCTTCATGTCGAACTCCTTATTGAGTTCAGCCTTCACCCTCATTACATCTTCGACATTGTTGCTTGCTATTTGAATATCATCCACATAGAGCAACAAAATGACAAATGAATAACCAAGTCGAAATCTGAAGTAAACACAGTGGTCGAACTGAATTCTGATGAAACTTATGCATGTCATGAACTTGTCAAATCTCTTATTCCAGTGTCGAGGAGATTGTTTCAGTCCATATAAAGATCTCTTATGTTTGCACACATAATCTTCCTTCCCCCTTTCTGTAATACCCTCATTTTTAACCCTAAGATCCCACATGTCATTTTCATCTCATCCCACAAACAAGATCGCAAGCTTTGATTCTCTTGCCTTCTTTTACAAGTTTATTCTTGAGAGATCATTGGGCTCCTTTGTTTTCTTGTTTGTTTGATATTTGTTTATGTTTATATTTACTAACCAATGATTAAAATCCAAAAAAAAATATTTGTTTTTCCTTTCCTAACTTCTTTAGGAAGATTTTGGAACAAAGATATCAAATATCAGTCCCTTAGCTCGAATGAATTTCATCTGAACAAAGTCGAAGTTGATTTGTAACCATTTAAAAATCATCTGATAAAGAGTTTCCCAAGATTTGATTGACTTTTATTTAAGAGACTTCGGGTTCATGTGTTTATTCCATTCCTTCTTTGACAAGCAAAAGAATCGAGCCAGAGTTAAGACAACACATCAAAAAGGAAAAATTTCACCATTTTTGCATGTGGTAATCGATTACCAGTACTGGGTAATAGATTACCCTATGCGAATTTTGTGAAAATTGGGCAAATTCAAATTCTGCAGCATTTTTGGCACCAAATTCAAATATTTCAACATGAGAATATTCTAGATCACTTCATCTTAATTCCCCTACCTCATCATAATTAATTCCCACCATACACCTTCACTAATCACCACTTAATCATTAATTTCCCTCCAAATTCAAATTCCAAGCCTAATTTTGATTCTAAACCAAACTCCAATCCACCAAATTTTCCAAGCCTAAATCCTATAAATAAAGGCCTCATTTCTCTCATTTCATAAGCTTTTGATAGCCAAATTCACCTTGTCAAATTCTTTCTTAACTCTAAATTTTTCTCTACTTACCAAATTCACCAAAGCTCTTTCTTCCTTTGAAAGTTAGTAAGTTCATCATTAGAACTTACTAATCTTTGAGCTAAACTTTTATCCATTCATATTTTCATCATCAATTCTAGTAGGTCAAGGCTTTGAAGTGTGTTTTGTGGAGCTGATTTGAAGAATTTCCAGATTTGGAGTGGTAATTTCTTGATCCACTATTGTTGTTCTTGATACATCTTCCACAATATGATCTATTGTTGATTCTTGTTGCTTGATCTTTTGATCTTGAAAATTGTGTTCTATTGGTGTTGGTTGTTGTTATTTTACTTGAATTTTCGTGCTCAATTGCATCCTTGATCATGAGGTGTTTGAAGAAATGATTGATAAAGTTCCAGCATATTTTCATACTATTTTGTTGTTGTTTTAGTAGTGGTAATCGATTACCAGCTTAGGGTAATCGATTACCCAGTGTTGATTTTTCCTTGTTGCTCTGTTTTGAGATTGTTTTGGTTCTTTCTTCTTCTTCTTCCATTTCCTTTTGATTTTTGCCTTGGAATGCACTTTTAAAGTTTCTTTTCCTCTTTAATTTCATTGGACTTGGGGTGTAGATGAAGTTGGATAAACATTCACTAATTCAAATCTATCTTTAAAGTGAATTGTTCAATTCATTTTAGGTGCTTTGAGTTAATGATATGTTTAGTGTTTTAATTCACCAAGATGAGTGGATGAACTTAAAGACGGAATGACTTTGAACTTGTAATCCAATTTGGCATTCCCTTTCCTCTTCTTATTTTTCTTTTGATCGATGAAAATCTTCGATATCGTATGAACTTATTTCAAGTTCTTGATGAAGATGAGATTGTTACCTATTTTCTTTTCGTGCGGTATTGCTTTCGAAGAGTGATCTACATATCACTTCTCTAGCATGCATTAGCACTAACACTGTTATTGCCCAGCCTCAGATAGTCATGGTTTCTATATAAACCAGATTACGATTGCTTAACATAGCGCTAAATTATCCCGTAATCGGAAAGTGGTCATTCGTGGCTCAAACTTATGTTTGAAAGTCCAAGTATGGTTGATTGCTTGTCTTAGGTTCATTACCTATGAAATTGTTGTTAGGAGGCTTTGATTTTATCAATCCTCTAATGAGTTTTCATTAACCTTGGTCTAAGTGCAAGAGTTAACCATCGTTGATCATTTGTTCTAACAACTAGTCACTAACTCACTAACGATATCATTGTACTAATTTTGTTTATGTTTCCTTCTTGCTCCCTATCTCTCTTTTATCTTTATGCTCCATTATTACCATCTCATATCATATTATTGTTTATGCTTCCGTTATTTTTTCTTTGTCTGTTGGACACATGTTTATGTTTCCGCCATTTTTCTTTTGTCCATTAGGACCATATCTTGTTCAAAACACTAATAAAGGATTAAACCTCTAAAAAAACATGGTGCTATTAACTTTGTGGTCATCCTCTTGGACTATTCTTAGACCTTGGGCCTCTTGGACTTTTTTTAGACCTTTGGACTTAGAATTAGGTCTTTTCCCTATGTTTAGAGTATTATGGATCTTTGCCTTTATTTGGCTTTATGCTCAAGATGGATGGAATTCTTATTTGGATTGCTATGGAGTTTGCTACAATTTGGTTAGATCCTTCTTATCTCTAGCTTTTATTTTGCTTTCTAGTATAGTCACTTCATCTTCGCCCCTTCTTAAATTTTCAAAATCTCCTCCCTTTTTCAAAAACATTCTTGCTTTCAAACTTAAAACCGCTTTCATAATAAACCTTTGACTTTTTTCAAGTGATTTTCAAACTTTGTTTTCTTTGATAAATGTCAATCAATGAATCATATTTTGACAAATTTGAAAAAGAATTTAAAAAATATTAACCTCATTCAAACTTTTTGTGCCTTTATGCACTTTTCATTATAAAAATTTTCATAAAGTTTAGACATGAGTCATTTCCATAGTTGAGATATAATTCTCATATTCCCCATAGTATTAAGATGTTGACATTTTCCACTTAGTTGTTGAGTGATAGACTTGTTTATTTTAATCCAAGCAAAATCCTTCATCTTTAGGTGATGCAAATGTTGGGCGACTAGTCGTAGTTTTCTCCTTAAAATGATGACTTGTCTTTACATTTTAAATCAATCACAACCAACAATTTTTTGTTATTTGTACCACGAACTACGGAGTTTTGATCCTATATTCCAGTTTGTGGGTACGTAGGCATGAAGCGATAAGTCTCTCCAAACACAAAAATCTTAAAAATAATTCTCTTCCATCTCCCCAATCTCTTTTCAAACAAACCTTTTTCAAACCAAGAAGTGTAGATATTTCAAAGGGCTCATATAGAGTACTATAGACGTTTTGGGTGCTAACACCTTTCCATTGCGTAACCAACCCCTTACCTAGATCTCTATTTTTGTTCTTGTTTTAGAACTCTTAGGTTTTGTTTGCTCTTTTTCCTTTCCTTTTTTGGATAAAATAAAAGTGTGGTGGCGACTCTTGCATTTTTTAGTTAAGTTAATCAATTGCTTACACTCACAAATTTCCCCGGTACACTTTCGACATGCCCTTCAGGTTGCCTCATAAGGATTGTTTCATCTAGATCACCATACAAGAATGCAGTCTTCACATCCATCTGTTCTAGTTCAAGGTTCAACTGGGCCATCGTGGCAAGCAACATTCAAATGGATTTGTGCTTCACAACAGGAGAGAACACATCATTGAAGTCGACACTTTTTTTCTGAGTGAACTCCCTAACAACCAATCTTGCCTTGTATCTCTTCAACACCACTCCTTCGATTCCTTCCTTAACTTTGAAAATCCATTTACAACTGACTAACCTGGCTCCAGTAGGTTTCTTGATCAGTTCTCATGTGTTGTTATCATGAAGAGATTTCATCTCATCATCCATGGTCTTCAACCATTCAGTCTTCTTTCGACTCCTCATAACTTCCTTACAGTCTCTAGGTTCTTCGTCTAGAACCTCACTTGCAGAGATTAAGGCATAAGCTATAAGATCTGCATACCCAACTCTCTAAGGTGGCTTGATGACTCTCCTCAACCTGTCTCTTGCTAGCAGGTAGTCATTATCAGTCTCCTCATTTTCGACAACATCTTTTGCGTCTCCTTTGACTTCATCTAGGATACGCAATTCAGCATCAACATGCTTCACCTCAACAAGAATTTCTCCATGTTCCATCCCTTCATCAGCATCATCAATTTTCTTGAAAGTCATCTCTGCTTCATTAAAAACTACATCTCAACTGGTGATACACCTTTTGTGACCTGTCTCTAGGCACCATAGCCTATAAGCTTTGACTCTTTCAGGGTATCCCATGAACATGCATTTCAGAGCTCTAGGTTCGACATTGTCTTGCCTAATATGAGCATAGTCCACATAGCCAAATACTCTTAGTCTGTCGAGACTAGGTGGATGTCCTGACCAAACTTCTTCTGGTGTCTTTATTCTCAAGGCAGTCGAGGGACGTCTATTTATCAGATAGGCTGCAGTCGAAACAACCACTGCCCAAAACACCTTCTTCAATCCAGCACTAACCAACATGCATATAACCCTTTCAAGGATTGCTCAATTGAATCTCTCAGCTAAGCCATTTTGTTGAGGATTACCTGTTACATTCTTATACCTTGAAATCCCAAACCCAACACAATAACTGCCGAACGCTTCATTACAGAACTCAAGGCCATGTCAGTTCTCAACCTCTTAACCTTTTTGCCAGTTTGAGTTTCGACCAGAACCTTCCAACTTTTGAAATTCGCAAAAGTTTCATCCTTCGTCTTCTGGATGAATACCCATAATTTTCTAGAATAGTCATCAACGATGGATAGAAAATACCTTGCACCTGAGTGTGAAGGACTCCTTACAGGCCCCTAAAGATCAACATGAATGTAATCCAGGGATCCATGTGCTATTTGCTTGCCTTTGTTAAACTTCGCCTTACAGGATTGACCAAATACACAAGATTCACAAAACTCCAACTTTTCGACTCTGTCACCTCCTAGCAAGTTCTGCTTCCCCAATTCGACCAGTCTCATGTGTCATAATTCTGTCTTTGACACGGGTTTCATGGATGCAACATTTTTCGAACCACTTACAACCTCATCCTTAAGGGTATACAAGCCTTGTTTCTTTACGCCTTTCAAGACTTCCTTCGACCCCTTCATGACTCTTAGGATAATTTTCTCTTCTTGAAAAACATATCCCTTTCTGTCGAATTCAGCAAGGGAAATCATATTTCTCTTTAAATCAGATACATACCTGATTTCAGTAAATAACCTTATTGACTCATCATGGAGCTTAAAACTCACAGACCTATTACCTGCAATTTTGCAAGATTTGTTGTTTCCCAGCAGCACCGATCCACCATCTTGATCACATAGCTCATCGAACAATTCTCTGTTTGGAGTTATGTTCCAAGTGCAACCTGAATCCATAATCCACTTTTTTCTTGAGTCGCCACTTGAAACCACAAGAACATCAGATGAGTTAAAGCCATCTTGAATAATGGTTGCGTTGCCATTATCCTTACCTCCATGATCTTGCAGGCGTTCAGGGCACACCTTTCTTGTGTCACTCTCCTTCTTACAGTGATAACATCGAATACCCAATGTTTCGCCACTATAAGACTTCTGCTGACTTTTATCTTTCTTCTCGTCGAACTTACCATCCTTTCGCAAGGCTCAACAATATTTTACTGTGGGTTTTCTCAATTATGGTCGTCTTTTCTTTTGCCGTTAACACAGTGTCCATGTCCGCCTCTCCCTTCAACGCTTCCAAACAACCCTGTTGAACCAGTAGGGCTTTCATCTTTAAGCGCCACAGACCGAAGTCGTTCACTCCGGTGAATTTTTCAATCTCATACCTTGTTGAAGGTATCTTCTCCACGCTCACCGCACCAATTTGTTGTGAATAGGATGTCTTGAAACAAAATATAAATGGTTTCTTTATGATCAAGAAACAGACAAGGGTTTGGATTAACAAAGAAAACAAGGGAAAACAACAAGGATTGGTTATAAACTGATATTCTTTCCTTTCTCTATCAAACAAGATTGCAAGTATACAAGAATAATAAATAACCTCTCTATCTTGAATTAGGATTTTATCTTCATATTTTTCCTTATGCCAAGATGAGAGACTAGCATGTTATTTATAAGAGAAATACACACTAACCTAATGGGCTTTTTAACAATTACCCATTACAAGCCAACTTAGGGTACAAGCTAACTTAAATAATTGGGTTTATAAGCAAGGACCAATTCAATATGCTAACAAACCCAGCAATATTGACTAATGATTGTTATAACAAACTTTGACTACAACACGCATTACTCTGGCAGCAGCATGCAAATAGACTTCGACCTCATGCTTAATTTCTGCCGAACTAGAAGCTACCCTTCGACCATACTAGAGTTCAATCCAATATCTCACTATATATATATATATATATATATATATATATATATATATATATATATATATATATATATATATATATATATATATATATATATATATATATATATATATATATATATATATATATATATATATATATATATATATATATATATATATATATATATATATATTTATCTCTAACTATCTATCTATCTATTTATCTCTCTCTTATTTTAATTTTTGTAGGATAATTGCATGTTTAGGTTTTTAATTCTTCGTTAGTTTATTGTTTATTCCATCGGTAGCTATTTATTACGTAAGGTTAGATTTTGTTAGAATTGGTACCTAATTGAGCTTTACTAATGATTAAATTATGAAAAAATAGTGATGTTAGAATTCGATATTAATTTAATCAATTGTACATAATACATCTTGTGTAATCTAAAATTACTCGATTAAGCACTGTTTTTAAAAAATTTATGAATTTTGTGAATTTTGTATTTGCCTATGTGGTTGAATTCTAATACAATCATAAGATCTCTATTTGCGCTTTAGGACTTCCATGCACAATTTTGAAAAATCTCTAATATTCTATTTTGTAAAATCGATCGAATTTTTTAATAAGAGTTTATTCACCTCCTCTAGACCGTTTCACTGCTCCATATTATTACCCAACATAACATTCACCAAGAAAGTCTAATTTACTCGAGTACAATTATCAATAAACAAGACAAACCATTTTGAACAAAAAAATATTAAGAGGTAAAGAAAGGCCCTCAAACATTATAATGAATAACATTAAATGGTTCAACACTTTTATCAAAACTAGAAGAAAAAGAAACATAATTGTGTTTTGCTAACTAACAAACATCACACTTAAAAGACTCAATAGAATATTGTAAGAACAAAGACAAAAATATAGACTTAATTATATAAAATTGAGGGTGTCCAAGATGCTTGTGTTGAAACTAAATTTGAGGGGCAGAAGAGAAGGACTAAGACTAAAAACATGAGGACGATACCTTTTGGAGCATCTGCCTCTTTAGAGATGTACTACAATCCTTCCTTTTCATTAGCAATTCAAAGTGTCTCTCAAGTAGCAAGGTCTTGAAAAACACACTGAAAATTAAAAAGTGTTATTTTACAATTTTGATCACAAGTAAGCTTCTGGAGAGAAATTTAACTATTCAAAAATGTAGGAACACGGAGTACAAATTATAACTTGAATAAAAATTGTAAGTTAATATTTCTAATACCAACGACACAAGCATGAGATCCCTCAAGAACAACGATATAAGGAATAGTCCAAGGTAAAGTATAAGAGGATAATAATTGAATTAAATGTCATAGGATTAGTAGAACCAAAGTCAAGAATACAACATTCTTGGAAATACTATCACCAATAGTAAAAGATCGAGAGTGCAAACTCTTTCCAGTAATTCCTAAAGGTGTATATATCATGATTTATTTCTAACATTTATGTGACAGCTAGTATTAAAGAAATAACCTAATAAAAATCAATCGAAACAAAAAAAACCTCAAAAATAAAGTATGTCGAAACTTAATTTTGATCGCACAAACAAAACATGTAGTAGTGTCGAACAAGCAAACTAACGTATGGATTGCCGAAAACAAAGGTGATTATATTCTCTAAGTATATTAAATAAGAATGAATAGTTATAAAAGTTAAACTATGACTAGAAGAAAAAAAACAAATAACATCAAATAATGATGATTCGAGAAAAATTGTTGAAAAAAATAGTAATCCGTAATAAAAGAATTGAAAAAGTAAGGTTAGAGACGTCATTGATTAAAATTTATGTTGAAGCGAGACTCAAAAATCAAGAGTTTTGATAAAATAAAATTTTGACGTTTTCAAAAATTGTAATTACAAATCTGAAATAATATTAAAAATTGTAATTGTAATTCAATTGATTTTGAAAAATATAGATAATCATAATTTTAACTATAAATTAAATTAATTAGTATTAATTAAGGAAATCACATTTTTACACGCGATTAGTCATATGATGTGGGAATTTTAAAAAATGTGTTGTTTTTTATAATAAAAAAAAATTTTAAAAAAAACTTTGTTTTTGGCATGTTTATGTGACAGCTGGTTGCTTTTGAATTTTAGCTAACTGTGAAAAGAAATTTATTGGTTAAATAATTCAACAAATAATTAATCAAAGGGAATGTTTCAAAATATACTATCTATATAAACCATGTTTTCTCACTGGTGTATTTTAATCGAAACTATTCCAAATATGTAATTTCTATAATAGTGTGCCAAAGATATCTGAGCACACCATAACATATTTCTGTTCAAGCAATAGAAATATGGAATTTATTATTATCTATTGACAAATACATATTTACATAAACACTTAAGAAAAGAAAAAATATGATGATCCGGATTCATATTCAAAGTTTTAATAAAATTGTTGCTATTAGTTGAAAATACACGTGTTAAAAAAAGTTTAACATTGTCTAATATAAGGTATATAATAGACTCTAATTCTTTATTATAAAATATATCAATTAAAATATTTTAAATTTGTATTTGACTTTTTATTTTATTTTTTTATATTCATGTGTTAGAGTGTTATGAGAAGTAATTAAATATTTATGTTAAAGAGTGAGTATATCGTGAAATTTGATAAACAAAGACAAATTTAATTTAATTAAGAGATTAAACTCGAAAATATCTTAGGACATATTTATGCAAAAAAATTGTAGGTTTTGAAAGATTTTGACAATGAACATCAAGAACATTGAATGAAAAAGTAATGTAGTAAAGTGAACCGGTAAAAAGGAAAAGTTAAAGGAAAAAATTAACTTTATAAATGGAACGCAAATACATACATTGAAAATTCGTTCTTCACTTTTACAGTTGGATACTTTAAGTGTGTAATGCGTAAAATTGTGGACCTCTAAAACTACAAACAAACACTGCTTATATACTAGTCCTAATATATAACCGTATACAATGGTCGACTTAACAAAACTTGACACGTCTTCATCTTCATGCATCTTTCGTCTTTGACATGTTTCCACGTGTTCTTGAATAATTGTATGATCTTAGCTATACTCTCTTCGATAAAAACATCATAGTCACGTCAGCTGGAAAAAAACTCCCTAAATTTCACTAAGTCTTTTAACTAGACCAGGATCTTCCATGGACCTCTTGACCAGCCTTCGCAACCTCTTTCGACAGGATATTCTTATCAAACAGTTAAGTGATCTTTTGGTCGAAAATGACTATTTCGACTATGGGTGAAATCTTAAATCTCTGCCATAGCCAAATTTGATCTTAAATTCTCACGTTTATTACCTGTATTGAAACTATGAGGTAATAATGTGTTGTGATTGTGTTATTTATTTTCTCTATGTCGATTTTTCATAACAACTAGTATTAGAGTTTTTGACATGATCCAAGAGTATAAGTTTTTAGTATGCTCTGTGGTTGTAGCTTTGTTAATCTTCCACATCAGAATAGAGGGGTGGTGTTGTTGAGCTGCAGTCATAAGTTTTGTTGTATAGTTTAAACTAGAGAAAATTAATGGAAGAATTGTTTTTGGCCAGTGAAAAATTCAAGTCAAATATGTGTTGTTACAATCATAATTACACAATGTTTTAAATAGTACACGAGTGCTGATTGACATTGATGAAAAGTTTGTCATGAGATTATGTCGGTGGATGAGGAGTTTCCTGTCAAGATAGAAGATGCACCATAAATTTTTAGTCTAATTTTGGACATGTGAACATTTTTGGAGTAGTTTAACTTCAAGTGAAGAATACTCTTGATGCTGGAGTATAATAGTTATTTTAGACTATGGTTGTTGCTAAAGACAATGGAAAAATTCTTGGAATAGTTTAAGTTCAAGTGATATACTATTTCAGTAAAGTATGATAGTTTTGACTTATGATTATCGGTGAAGACAATGTAAAAAAATTGGAGTGGTGTACGCAAGTGACTATACTCTTTATGGTAGAGTATGATAGTTCTTTTTGAACTATGATTGTAGGTGAAGAAAATGGAAGTTGATGTATTATATTCAATTAAGGTAGAGATAGTTGGCGTTGGTAGAAAATATATATGCTGAAGAAGTCTCACATCGTCTAGTATTGTAAATGAAAAGGAAAACAAATATTATATATATATATATATATATATATATATATATATATATATATATATATATATATATATATATATATATATATATATATATATATATATATATATATATATATATATATATATATATATATATATATATATATATATATATATATATATATATATATATATACTTTGTTATAATATTCAACAATTAAAAGAACTTTAAGTATGTATTAGACTATCTTCTTTTCTCTTATACTCTTGTGTTAGAGTATTGTGAAATGTAGTCAAATATTTTCTTTAGAGAGTTGGACTCTATTATGAGCAATGGAGTTGTTTTGGATAGTATATCTATTATAACAATTTTTATATAATATTATTCTTTGGTTGTCATTTGAGAATGACTGTGGTTTTTCTCAGGCTTTAGAGTTTTCATATATTATATTCTTGTGGTGTGATTGTGTTATTTATTTTCTTTATGTTGGTTTTTTTCAACAACTAGCATTAGAGATTTTGGTTCGATTTAAGGATATGATTGTTAAGTTCAAGTGTGAGTGGTTAAGTTCCATGTTGACTATAAATGAGTGGAATGTTCGATTTATTAGAAAGATGACACGTATACATAATGTCTTAAGGTTTTATGTGGAGATGTGGCATCTCTCTTTCTTGCGTTCTTGAAGCATGGATCTCTTTGTTGCTCCTGGCTTCCTCGGACTTCCTAACAAGTGGTATTTGAGTCATGATTCGACTTGGTAAAAGAGTAAGAGTTAGATCATGTGTTGGATCTTATTATAGGATGTAGAAGACTCACACTTGTGAGAGAGATTTTTTGACGCAAGTGTGAGTATTTGAGTCCAAACTATATCTACGAATGAGTGGAGTGTTTGATTTATTAAAGAAATAAATCATATACCTATACCTTAAAGCATTCAATAGATATGTGTCGTCTCTTTTGTGTGATGTTAGAGTATTAATTCCATTTCAAACTCTCCAACAAAAATGTCTAAAAGTCAAACTTTTGGACGGCAACAACATAATTTTAACTAATAAAATCAGTTTTAATTTACTTAATTAGCATAACTTTTTAAAATTTTAAAAAATCATATTAAAAACTTATGGAAAAGAAAAACATATTTTAAAATATAATATATAATACTAAACAATATATTAGTGCAACATATTTATAAAGATAAACTATTAATATAACATGAAATAATAAAAATAATTAAAAAGTATGTGTAATTGTTTGGTTGAGGTCTCAAATAATCCATTTTAATATGACTTAGATAATCGACCAATTAGTTGTCGAATTTTATTGAGATATTAAAATATATTGAATCATTAGTAATGCAATTGAAGAAGGATATAGTAACTTTAAAGAGTTGTTAATAAATATGGAAGAACATCTTTACGAGAAAGATTGGTTGAGATTCTGACACAAACCCCATGCATTCACTTTCCCACCACCATACTAAAGAGAGTTAAAGTTTGTCAAAGAATTCAACTCCTCATAGTCCGGACTAATACTATAGTGACTTGCTTTGTGTCATGATTTTTCACATTTCCATTTTTAGTAAAAGGTAACAAAAAGTTATTCTATCCTTGTTTCGTTTATTAAAAGTCTTTCGAAAGCTCTTCCTTGGAGTTCTATTCTAACTTTTTTTCCTATGGTTTTATGATTTGTATTGTGTTTTCGCCAATGGGTTTAGATTCTATTCCATGGTTTAGTTGGAATTGGAATAGGAATACCATTTCATTGGAAAACTGTACCAAACAACTCATTCATTCATTCATTAATTAACAAGTCTTTAGTGATGGAGATTTGTGTCTCCTTATCATATTATTATTATTATCATCTTTATTTTCTTGCTACATATATCTTGTATTTATTATTATTCAAATATTTAAATGACAATCAATATATATATAGAGAGAGATAAGTCTTGCAAATTAAACTTTTTGATGGCAAATTCATATCCGCTCCGTTTAAGTCTGTACCGTAAAAGTCTGAAAAAAATAGAGTAAGGTAGAACGGTCATAGTTAAAAATGCGAGTCTAAAATTAAGATTTGTCCTACAAAAAGTGAGAGCGGAGCCGATAAAATATGCGAGCATTGCATCTTTTAAGTCTAAAAACATAAAATTTTATATAAATCCTCGTATATGCACAAAATTCTGCAGAAAAATGAGGTGGAGCGTGGCAGAGGGTTAAACACTCGTACGGATAAAACAGCATCCACAAGTTAGTTTTATCAGCCCTACTGTATGGAGTTTTTTTATATATTTATTAACCTACTAGGTTAATAACTTTTCACATTTTATTTTGTACAAAATAAGTAAGTAAATAAAATACTTTTGTTTTAAAAATATTGCACTATTAAACTAGAATACTCAAATTCAACACTACAATTAATATTTAATCAAATTTAATATATTAAATCAACAAATAATTAAAGTGGATTTTTTTCTTCAATAAGCTAAAATAGATTTAGAAATAACAAAAATTATATATACACAAATAAAAAACTTCAATAAATATCGATACAAATAATGTGTAAAGTCAAAAACTCTTATCTTGTACCATTCTCAAGATATAAGATGATTTGAAATCTTTTAGAGTGGATTCTGATAGGTTTGTTAATTATTAACTAACCTAAAGGTATTAAATTTGTTGCATGTGATATCCGTATAAGGGTAACCAAGTTATGGGAGAGAGATAAATTTTCTTTAACACACTTATTATATTCCTTTCTATATGTCTGTCTTCATTATTTCACTGCATTCGTACGCAGTTGTTTATGAAGTGTTCTTTTGAAATGGATGTTTCTTTGTATCTGTTATTAGATTTTCAAACCATTATTTAATATTTTATCTCATGTTTTTTTTTAATTTTCACAAACAAATTATTTGGTGCGAATGTGAGTGGTTAAAAATTTGTATCGTCTATGAATAAGTAGAATGTTTGATTTATAAGAGAAAGAACTTGTTTACCTAATACCTTAAGATTTTGGGTTGAAATGTTGTGTATCACTCTTTTGTGGTCCTTAAGCATTAGTCACATTGGTGCTCAGAGTCGTGGTTCGGCTTTGAGGGGGAGCGGGAGCTAGATTCGGTGGGACTCACACTTGAGGGAGAGAATGTTGACTGCAAGTATGAGTAGTTAAAGTCTCATATTAGTTAAGATTAGGTGGGATGTTGGATTTATAAGAGAGATTAGTCATTTATCTAACACTTTAAGATTTTAGGTTTAGATTTGGTGTTTTTCTCTCTTGTGGTCCTAGAGCATTAATCTCATTGGTGTTTCCGACTCTCCCGAATTCCACAATACAAATTCCTTTTTTTTTCTTCAATTATTGTACTTGGGCATACAATCAATCTGTTTTTCGACACCATCAACCTTTACATCATTGTAAATTACATGTAATAAATTTCTCGGTAAATTCTTGGCTACCCCTTGTAAAGTTGGGGTTATTTACCCCGAATGACTGTATCAATGAAATATTGCCTCATAAAGTAAAATTTTAGAATCACATATTAATATAAAACTTTAAAGAATCAATAGTAAATCAAGGAAAGAATATATAACTTGATCTTTGAGTAGTAAGATGTTGGTATGTCAAGTGTGAGTAATGATTCTCACATTGGATGGAAAAGAGGATATCGAACACTTTATAAGTGACAGGAGACATAAATCCAATGCTTTAAGATTTTGAGTTAATATATGATTTTAAAATTTTATTTTATGTGGTAAAATTTTATTTGTTTACGTGATTTGGGATAAATTACCTCCAATTTTACAAGGGGTAGCTTATGCATCACCCATTCAAATCATGTTTGGAAGGATCCTTTCGGACTAGTGTAAATATTTGTTTAATTTTGTTTCTTTTACGTGCAACAACTATAAATATAGTACATTCGATGATATCAACTTAGTCTTAAATGAACCAAGTGTTGTTGGTCTAAATGTTAATGTACCAGAGGTTTGTGTACCAGGTGTTTCTTAACCTGTTCTTGTTAAAATTGATGTTGAGAAATATTTTATCATTGAACATATATTTACATATTTACGTTAGTGAAGATATATTTGGGTTCGTGTTGAACCTCTTAAGTCAGGTTTTGATCTAGCTATCAAGAGATTTGATTTGGGTTCAGATAAAAGAAAAGTTTTTTGTGTGTTGGATTGTGAAAGGGGTGATGAATATAAAAAAAAACAAATAGAAAATTGAAACATGATTGCACCGGATTAAGGAAATGTGGATGTCCATTCATGTTATAAGGGTATTATCTAGCTTTAAAAGTTCGGTAATTTACTATAGTTTGCGGTGTACACAACTATTACATAGATCGCAAGTTAGCAAATCATCCTATTATCGCATTTAGATGTTGAAGAAAAAATTGTTGCTCAAACAAAAATTAACACGGTTCTCCCTAAAAACATACTCATGACTTTGAAGAGAAATAGGTATGATATGTAACAAATATTAAGCAAGTTTATATTGATTGGCACATGAACAAGAAGGTTATAGGGGGTGCAAGAACTGAAATGCAGCAGTTGTTGAAACATTTGGATGAACATGATTATGTCTTTAGGTAAAGAATGTCTGGTGATGGAAAAAAATTTCAAGCTACATTTTTTACACATCCAAAATCCACCAATTTGTTTAGCCGATTTCCCATTGTATTATTGATGGATTCATTGTATAAGACCAACAAATACAAAATACTTTTGCTTGAATTTGTTAGTGTTACTTATATAGAGGTGACATGTACAATTGGCTTTGCTTTTATAGAATGTGAAATGGTGGATAAGTTTACTTGGGCTATAGAAATGTGTCGCAATTTTTTGAAGGGACTGAATAATATACCACAGGCTATTGTCATTGGTTGTGTTTATAAATTTTGTGGCAAATCATTTTACTACATCTACTTTATTTTATCGGTAACCCATAACTAAAAATGTGAAAGTTATATATAAGTTTCTAGTAAAAACCAAAATTCTCAAGGTTAAAGACCAGACTAGAAAATTGTCAAACCTAAACAAATATGGGAACCCATAATGATAGCTAGGGATGATATTATAAATTCTTCTACATAGGAGTCTTATATTGATTATATCGTGTAGTTTAGAAGTGTGTGCGAAATTTCTAAAGTTTCTAAAATATATTGAAACTACAATAATAAATCTGGTGAAGAAGGAAAATTTCAGTGTTTGGACTTATCAGGTTGAACACCTTGCCAACACCACCACAAGCAGAGTTAAATCTACTAATGGTAGATTGAAACATTTGTTAAATAGTAAGGGTAACTTTTGCAAGGGTTAGGAAGAAATTAATAACATGATCATATTTCACCATAATGAGATACGGATCTCCTTTGTAGCGAACATCATTGTATTAGAATATTATTTCCTCAATTGGTGGGTGATATTTCTCATACAAGATTGAGATTTATTTACTACGGATTTGTGTGAGCATAAGAAACTGGTCTAAATAGCTTTGTGGTTGTACAATTAAAATAACATATGATATTCCATGTGCTTTTATCATTTCCAGGAAGATTCGTATCTACACACCTATATGTATGGATGAGGTGAGAAAAATAGATAGGAAACTAGAGGAAAGAAAATAACTAAAAAAAGTAAAAGAGATAAGGGAAAGAGAAATACACCAGCAAATTATAAAGGTTCGCTCTAAATAAAGGTGACACAATCCTCTCCCCGAGAGTCCTTCTTGAGAGTTTCCACTATCTTGAGAGCTTTTAGTAGGATATACCTAGGAATGTCTTTTTATAAGAATTTGAAGTTTTTCAATGCCTAACTTCCAAACCAAATAATTAATGGAGTTTTGACTAGCTATCCTTCGACCCAAATAGAGATTTTGTACGGGTGATCTTCGAACCAAGATGAAGTTTTATACTGGCTATATTGAAATGAAGTTTTATACTAGTTATCCTCCACACCATGATGGAGTTTTATAATAGTTATCTCCAAAATGAGATGGAGTTTTATACTGGCTATCTTCTGGATGAAACCATGGTTTTACACATGTTAAACTCTGAACCAAGCTGAGATTTTACATAGGATAATCTCAAACCAAGATGAGATTTTACGCAGACTGATCTCAAACCAATGTAAGATTTTACACAGGTTGGTTTCAAACCAAAAGAGCTTTTACACCAGGATGAGGTGAACAACCTTTGTGGAGATTTTATAGCTAATCTGCATGAACCAAAAGAGAGCTTTTGTAGTAGGAGAAACTCACAGACCAAACAGAGACTTCCTAAGGCAATTCCCAAATAAAACAAGAGCTTTTACTAGTTTAACTCACAACCAAACAACTTCCTATAGAAGATACTTTACTCAAGAGATAATACACGCTTGGGTAAATTACAAATATTCTCTTCACTTAAAACAAATATATTCACTAAGCACAAAAACACTTTCAAAGCATTAAAGCAAAATTTAATTGAGAAAAGGGAGATTTATATAAAAATATAATAGATTGAGAAAATAGGCAGTGTGAGTATGTGTAATTTTTCCTTTGCCTTTACAAGACTATGGTCACTCAAACAAAAACGACTATGCGAGTTTTCACACTTCATCTATTTCATAATCTGAAGCTTCAAGTATTAATATCATTATATTTGAGGTTAAAATCACACAATAACTTTGAGTCTTCTAACTTGATAAGGCTTGAGATAGCTTCAAGTTGATTACTATCATCAAATAGGTCAGAGAGCAAACCACCATAGAACCTTGAAACAGAAGTCTTTACTTGAACATCATTGGATGATAGTGTTGAATTTAAAGAGATGAATTGATCTTCTAGGAATCTAAGCAAGAGAATATTCAAAAGGATAACTTGATAAATCAACTTTGTAATGAGAGTATCTTTGGTTTCTTGATTTATCTTTAAGAAATAAGGACTTCACTAGATATCTTTAGATATCAGGTGTTGTAATCATTAAAGCTAAATAATTTATTGAATATTTTCTGGAAATGAACTCTACCACTTTGGATTATCTTAGCAGTATTTGCAAGCACATAGATCCAAAAAGCATATGTATCTGTTATTGGCCTTTCAAACTGCTATGAAGGACTGGTAAAAGAGTTTATTGTTAACATCCCTGACACAATTTCAAAGAAAAACAGCAAGGAATTCATGAAAGTGTATGTCAGAGGATAATGTGTTCAGTTCTCACCTTCTGTAATCAAAAGATACTTGGGACGAGCAAATGATGGTGCAATAGAATTGGTTGCCTCATACAATCAAGTCTGCCAAGTGATCACTGTAAATCAAGTCAATGCCTGGCCATCCAAAGGAAAGTTGTCTTCAGCATAGCTAAGTGTAAAGTATGCAATTCTGCATAGAATTGGGGCTACTAACTGGGTGCCTACCAATCATACTTCCACTATTTCTGTTGGACTTGGCAAGATCATTCATGCCATAGGAACCAAAGTTAACTTTGACTTTGGTCTATACATTTTTGATTAAGTTGTTAAACACTCCACAACCAATGCTATTAAGCTACCAATTGCCTTTCCATCTCTCATCTGTGAAATCATTCTAAGCCAATATCCTGGGATCCTGAAGTCAAGTGATACTGCCAGCAAAAGGGAGCCTGAACTGTCACTTCATTTTAAACTATTCGAAGGAAGACATGTTCCAGAGATGGTATTTACTTCTACTGAGAGGTCAAGATCTTCAAAAGAATGATAATAGCATAATTGAAGGATGCATGTAGGGAGTTAGGAGAAACCATCAGTACAGCAACTGCACGCAAAATCAAGCTGGAATCTCTTATCCAAAGACTTGAAAGAGATACGAATGATATTGATGGAGCAGCCATGTCAGGTGAAGAGTCTGATGACAGAAGTAAGAATGTCTCAACCAATGTCAATGACATTAGTTCCAGTTCCAGTAAAGAGGAGGAAGATTGATGCCAAGATGTGCTACTAGTGGGTGGCTCAGACTACTAGTTATTGAGTTGGTGTTGTGAGCTGCTGCTTTGAAAAGGTGTTTGTAATTTTTGTTAGTCTTATTATTTTTTAACAGCATGAACTTGTGATGCTCTTCATGAGAAGTCATGTGCAAAACCCCAAATAGATGTAATGTTACTCGTTATAATCTATACTATGTTATTAGTTTGATCTTAATTTTTGGCTAAAAAGGGGGAGAGATGTTAGGTAACAGCAGGTTAGAATTGTGATTCTCACACGTGGAAAACTTGACTGTAAGAGGTTGGAAGACAGTGTTGAGCGGGTGTAAGAGATCAAGTAGAAAATTTGGTTGAGTTGCTGAGTTTAAAGAGCTGATGTTATGCTTCAGCTATGTTGATATATGCAGGATGCTGATCTGGTTGTGTGTTCCTAATAGTATTAGGAAATGTTTGTGTGGTATGCAGGTGTGTTGCTGCTAATGTGCAGGTTATGCAGTAAACATGGTTGTGGATTGTATGACTTCCTAGTAGGAGTAGGAATGTTAGAACTAATATGTGTATATTTGTTGAAGCTGCTGATTTGTGTGATCCTAGAAGGTGTTTAGGAGTTGTGTGTGTATCTGCATTATGTTAGCAGATTGTGAGTGTTGTGCATCTCTTCAGGGGGAGTAGCACAGGATAGCCCACAAAAAGGTGAGACATATGTAGTCTAGGCTAACAGGTGATAGTGTTATGATGTGGAAATAGTGTACTTCAGGATGTCATCCTGAATGTCATAACATCCAGAGCAGGCTGGATGAATATGTGTGACTGCAAGGTGTCTGCAGGTTTTGTACAGCTGGTGTGATATGCATCAGTTGAGGGGGAGTAAATTCTGATATGTTACTCAACAAATTGTGACATCTGTAGTGCTGACTAACAGATGGTATTGTGAACAGGTTGATCCTGAGAGCTAACGGTGTAAGTGTGTGTAGACAACACTGATTGTGTAGCTTTCCTGCATGGTAGGTTAAGACTTCTGCTGCTTGTAAACTCTGATATGTTAACAGGGTGTTTTAGCCAAAAAATAGCCAAAGGGGGAGTTTGTAAGGGCTTTTGATTAGCTGCATTTTATGGCAAAACATTAATGTTTAAGTAAATGTTATAACTGATGTTAGGACATACATGAAGAGTGTTATGCAAGGAAAGCTAGGAGTAAGTAAAGTTGGATGTCATACTGAATGTCATGAGACTGATCATATGACATCAGTGCGCAGAGTTTGTTTTTCTGGTATTCAGAATGAGGAAGCTCAGGCTAGAATTCAGGAAACTTTATAGAAGCTCAAGCTGGAAGTTGTTGCACCCCAAAATTTGCTCAACATCTTTTACCTGGTTTATGTTTCATTGCATTATCATCTGCATAGTTCTACCATTTTCATATCATGGTATATCATTCATCCAACAGGGGATCAAATGTGATTATTATCAAGAGAAGCCTAGCAAGAAATCTTATCCAAGCTTGAGAAGTCATCTAAGTCATCAGGAGGTGGTAGGAGGTCTTGATCAGCTGAGGACCATCAATGGGATGTAAAGCATGAGGTGTGAATATGAGATGTGTATAGAGCTCATGAAGTGCCTAGAGAGCCATGTTGGAGCTAAATCAAGTCATTGTGTCAAATGCAAGAGCCACAGTTGAAGTGCAGACAATTAGGGTTTCATCTGGATCAACCCTAGGTCAATTATGCAATTGAAAAGCATTCAAGCCTACTTTGAGGTCATGGATTTCATGGATGATGTTATAAGACATTTATGGTGTTGTGCCAAGATCAAATCAAGAAGAATCAAGAATGTGGGAAGTTGCTAAATTAGGGTTGCAGTGCAAATTACCCTGTTTAGTGCCTAACTTCAAGGCCACATAAGTCAAGATACAAGTTTCAAATGGATCTTTGGCTAACACTAAACTTGTAGAGCATCTCAATAACTTTAATTTGAGTACTAGAAGTCCTCCATTGGATTTATAGAACTCAATTTATGGCCCAGACAAGTTACAGGTCCTCAGATGCTTCTGAAATTTGTCTGTGAAAATCATCTAACTTCAAGGCTATTTTTGACCTATAAGGAGGTTTCACCTGAACTTTTGGTCAACATGAAAGTTGTTCCTCATGATCTTAGCTTTCTAAATTGTACTAGAAGTCCTCCATATGATTTGTAGAACTCAAGTTATGAGGTTTACAAGTCAGGGGTATTTTGGGAAAGTGAGATTATAGGTCATTTTCAATCATAGGTCCATAACTCCAACTTGCAAGCTTCAAATGGAGATTTGTTCAACATGGAACTTGTTTAAAATGATGTTTTGAGTGCAACCAAGTGGTCATTAGAGTTTTGTTTGGCTCATATCAAAAAGTCACTTGAAATGGCTTGAAAATGAAGGAAATTCAAATATGGAAAGGAGGGAAAAATGTGATTTTGTGCTAGATGCCTCAAACCAAGCAAGTGGGTACATTTTCTGATTGGAAATCACATTTCAAACACTTTGGTTTTAACAGAACTTTAAGTTCAGTTCAAGTTTTGGAAGTTGCCATGTGGTTGCTTCACTTGTAAGTAACATTGCAAAATCAATGCACAAGGCAATTTAGACCAATCTCTCCATTCAAACTCATTCTAAATGACATGTGCAAGGTGTGAGAACCTTCTAGAACCAATGCAAAGCTTGCAATACACGACTGTCATAGTGAATTTGGATGAAAAACCAGAAATTGCAATGCACTGTTTTGGGCTTCAATTTGGATCCAAAAGACCATGAAACTCTTCTATATATTGATTAGAATGAGTTCAGATCAAGGTTGAGCATTATTTCGTACCAGAGCAAGAAAGAGCAAGAAAAATTCCACAGTTGCAAATTGAAATCGTTTTTTGTGATTCAGACCAATTCAAGCCAAATTGAGGTGTGCAATCTCTTCCTTGTGGATCATTGAAAGTTTATGGAGCTTTTTGAAGCAAGCCACGAGTTCTAACTGCATCTATTTCAAGATTTATACCAGGTTAGCATCTCTCAAAATTCAGCACGATTTAGCATGAGTTAGATAGTTTTGAACTTGTGGTTAGGATCTAGACAAGGTATAGATCATTCTAGGCTTGATTTGGACTCAATTGATGATGATTGAAGATGACATAGCAGATCTGTTTGGACTTGAATCTCTTGATTCATGAGGTTTTGTAGCAAGTTGTTTAGATCAGGATGATCAGTGTAACATGAGGAGGATTTCTATGTATTTAATTTAGCATTTGGTGATAGTTGATTTGGATGACATCTCTGAACATTGCTTCGTGTTTGCTTACCTATTGAGAGTTAGATCATTTTGATTAAAGATTTTGAATCTACGTTGAAAACTGAGTGGAATTGGTGTAGAGATTGTTATTTATGGTTGCCTGAACCTGGACCCTCGCCGGAGAAGACAACCGGAGTCTTCTCTGGCCACCACCAACCACCATCCTGGATCTCCACTCTGATGACCTGAGATTTGGAGAAGATGAATTGTAGACCACAGGATCTTGCCTTGACCATTGATTGACCACTCAATCCAACGCTTGTGTTTTAATCTGAGGAGAAGAGATTTTAATTCAAAACGCCGCGTATCACTAAATGAGGTGGCATGCCCTCAGCGCTTGGATTGCTTGACTTGTCAACTGATCCATTGGCTCGTGTTTTATTTCAGCATTTTATTTCTTTTATTCATTTTATTTTATTTTAAATGCTTTATTGATTCAAAAAATCATAATAAATTCATTCTTGATCCAAAAATTATTTTAAAAATATCCCCATGATCTTGAGAGAATTTGTGATTTTCTGAAATCAATAAAATGCATTTTCATGCATTTTTCAATTTAATTTGATTTTTCTTATTTTGTTTAATTCTTTTAATTTTGCATATTTGACCATCTGTTTTGCTGAATTTTGTTCTTCCAATTGGTGATGAGTTTGGCTTTGATTTTTTAGTATGTTTTAGGGTAGATATTCATGTTCCCCTAGTATTTTTATTAGAATTTTAGAACAACATTAAGTTCTGTTTTAGGTATTGAGATTAGGACCCTCCCAAACTTGTGGATTCCCTTGACCTATCTCAATGTAGGAATTGTTTAGATAACTTAGAAGTTGATTTAAGCTTCAATCTTTTTACACTAGGTTGTTGAAACATGTATGTTCCCCTAGGAAGTTTATTAGAATTTTGCAACTTCATTTCCTATTTTAGTTGTATTTTGCAAGTTGCTTGTGTTTGTGGTTTCCTCTCTTGAGTGCTTTGGATTGTTTGGTTTGGTTGGCTGCTTTGGAGTGGGTTTAGGATTGATTTCTTTTTATTGGAGCTTCTGGATTCATTGAGGATGCTTGGGATTGAAGATTGGAGCTTGGAGTTGAAGGCTTTTCCTCTTGTGGAGTTTTTTCTTAGGAGCTTAGGAAATTAGGGTTTTAGGAAGTGCCTTAGATCTAGTTTTGATTATTTCTTCAAACATGGAGTGCATTGTTTGCCTCTATTTTATCCAATGACATAAAGTCCTACTTGGGAAGCTCCATCTCTCCTTAGGAGGGATGAGTGGTATGCCCAAGTGAGTAGAACATTGAGGATACCTTTCATTTGCAATGTTGAGTTCTTAGTGATTTCCTTTGGTTGTCATTAAGCTCCTTAACATTATAACTTGATCTTGATGATTAATCCTCCTCTTAGAGTGTGCTTGTTGGAGCTTGAAGATTGATGAAGCTTGAAGATAGGAGCTTTCTTGAAGATGAAGCCTTTGCTGTCAACTTTGATGTCTATCCAACTGTGTTGTTTAAAGCCTGTTGTTGCTGTCTGCTGTAGGAGGTTGTTGCTGCTGCTTGGGCTGCCTCCTCTGTGTTTTTTTGTTTTTCTCTATATTGTATGTTTGCTTGTGTTGATTACCTCTAGGTTTGAGGTGGAGCTTGTCTCCTCTTGCATGTTGTCTTCTCCCTTGCCTCTTTTATATTGCTGCACTGCATGCATTCTACTGTTTACTGTTTACCGCTTGTTTTCTCTTGCTGTTTATCCCCTAGGATCTCTGATTTCCTCTGTGCAAGAGGAAATTATGACAGACATTAGGTTTTGACCCATGCATGATAACATTAGGCTAGTTTCCCCTTCAACCATAGGTTTTTTAGAGCGTCTTTCTCTTCTCATCTCAAAACAATTCAAAAACGCCGTAATAAGGATAACACGTGTTGTACGTTACGAGCCTTACGCTATTTGAGAAAGGGTTGCTGGAGGTTCATTCTTCAGTAATCTGGCTGCTTAGTATGGTACCCTTAGGGTGACATGCGACATAGTCACTCTCAGATCATAAGTCTTTAGTCTAGTACAAGTTGCAAACAGACTAAAAAACAGTTCTTTCGTAAAAAACTGAAAACAAATTTCAAATGTCATTTTTGTCCGCTTGGACCCTTAATCAGGAAAACCCTTTTCAGAAGGAGATAAAAAAATGTCAGACAAACTTGTGTCCTCCGTAGCCCGAACTACGTTTGCTCTGATCTTTCATGCTGTATGAAAGTATGTAGGCACGATATGCGATATCTCGGCGAGCAACCTTCCCCTCCTTTCCCGTAGGTAGGCGAACTACGTTGACTCTGATTTCTCGTTCCAGACGGGAATACGTAGGCATAAAGTGCGATACTTTGCCGAGTCATTTTCTTTTCTTTTTAACCCAGGCCTGTAGAGTGGATATAATAACACATCCTTAGATAGAAAACAAGCGTGGATCCCGTCGAGTACGACGGACGTGAGGGGTGTTAATACCTTCCCCTTGCATAACCGACTCCCGAATCCAGGATTTGGTTGCGATGACCATTCCTTTCCCTCTTTGCGTTAGGTTTACTCTGAGCGTTTCTTTTCCCTCTTGTGGGATAAATAACGCACGGTGGTGACTCTTCTGTCATAGCCGGCGCCGATTTCCACAGTAGCGACAGCTGGCGACTCTGCTGGGGACTCCAACGGTTCCCTATGCGAGTCAATCCTAGCGCTTGTTTTCCCGTCTGGGGTTTTGTATATATTTATCTTTCTGTCTTTACTTTCAGTACTATAATATTGTTGTTGTGCTGGGTAGAGGGTTAGATTGAGAGATAAGTCGGACCTGGGCTTGAGTTTGCACATAGACTTAGAAGTAGAGAGTAGTGGTTAGCCTGCTTGCTTAGCTCGCACCAGCTAGCTGCGAAATCTGCGCTCGGACGAGATTCTCTTTGATGCTTCTTGCCTGGCCCTTAGGGCTTGACAAGTTGTCTGACCCGAGGATTGTCGACTCTAGGGACCTATCAATTGGGATTCAGCTAAGTGAGGCCGCTTCAAGGGATGATGATGCCACACCTTCTGGGTATCGTATCATCGCTCTTGAAAGTCTGTGACGTTGAACCCGCATAGGATGTCGTACCTCGTCTGCGAGTTAAGTACATACCTGTGAGGGGTAGGTAGGTCTGTTTGCAGGAAACCTTTGACCTCAGAGTACCTGGTTTATCTCTGTCGGTGAGATGTGGTTACAGGGTTCTTTTGAGTGGTTGGTTTGGTTTGAGGTGAAGATTTGATGGTTCTCAGGCTTCAGTACAGAGCAGCACAGTTCATCAGCATTGCACTTGATCTCATGTTTTTATATGCATGTGCATTTTCATGTTTGCATTTCATTAACGTGTATTTATGTTGCAGGTGTGATCATTCCTCTCTGATTTTAGTGTATCTTCTGGCCAGACATGGAGTCCATGAAGAGGACAGTTGCTTACCGGTTGCATTCGCCAGATATCAGTTCCTTGCTGGGATTAGTTGCTCTAGCAGATGAGAGAGTGAGGGCTGAGTTCAGAGTATCTTATGGGAGATTGCTTAGTTTATTTTACAGGCCTTCAGCATTTGAGACGACTGGGGTGTATACTTTGATGCAGTTTTATGAGCCTCAGCTGAGATGCTTCCTGCTCCCTGACTATATTCTGGCACCCACTTTGGAGGAGTATTCTGTTATGTTGGGAGTTCCTGTGTTGGACCAGATGCCCTTTATACACGTTGATGTTGAGCCTGAGTTGGCTACACTTGCTGAGATTGTCAGTTTATACGCTTCTGAGTTCCCTGGAGGTTTGGTCAAGCTGAACGGAGCTTATGGTTTTCACCTGTTTGTCCTGGTTGAGAAGGCTACACAGTATGCGAAGAGCGGATGTTGGGTTGCCTTCAGTGCCATTCTAGATGTCTGCATTTATGGGGTTGTCTTGTTTCCCAATACTCGAGTTGCCCCCAATTCCAACGATATCTCAAGTTCGGCTATTAAAGCCTCGTATTCAGCCTCATTATTCGAACAAAGACCTTCGACTTTATACTTGAATCTTGTTGGAATTTTGTCAGGAGAAATGATCAACACTCCTACATTGGTTCCATCTCTATGACTAGAGCCATTGGAATATAATTTCTAAGGCTCAAGATTGAGATAGGTTATGTTATTTTCATTTATTGAGTGGTCGACTATAAAGTTTGCTACAACTTGTAACTTATTTTCGGCTATGTAAGCCGAAATCTTTTTTAGCACCTCAAATTCAGTCATCATCACCGAATTCGCTTCACCAACCTGTTGGGGTTATCCTAGATACACCAAAGTATGGCAGGTTGTCGTCTCCTACCACCTCTTTATCCCATCGAAAAAACCCTGGACGGGATGCAGATACAACGAACAATAAATGTTGTCATCTGGGGTGAAAGAAAAATTGGCCGTATTGCATGGAGCAATGTTGGCCAAGTGTTTATCGAAACTGCGTTGGTCGATATGATTGATTGAGGCCTTAAAATAACCTTGATCTGCCTCAATATTTTTGACAATACCGTCTGGTCGCCATATCGTGATTCTCTGGTGCATGGAAGATGGTACAGCCCCAACTCCATGTATCCATTCTCGACCCAACAGCAAGTTACAATTGGCCTTTGTTTCGACGACCATAAAAACAGTAGATCTTGTAACAATCCCCACCATCAGATCAACTTGTATGACACCCAGAGTGGTGCCTACCTTTCCCTCGTAATTCGAGAGCACCATGTTGTGTGGCTTAGTATCCGTGTCATACTTGCCGATTCTTCTCAGCATAAAGTGCGGCATTAGATTCACCGTAGCGCCACAGTCCACAAGAATTCTGTTGGCCGCGAAGTTCTCCACCTTTCCGGTAATAAACAGCGGCTTAATATGACTATTCATCGCCTCACCTGGTCGTTTGAAGAATGCATTATTCTCTTCGACACAACCATTATTCATTACATAGTAGCACATTGACTTATGTGTTGCCATCTCTGCTTCTGTATACATATCCAAATCTTCGACCTCGGTTATCTAGTCGAATTCTCTAGGCAGAACCGATACCACATTTACTATGATATCTAAAGAGCCTTCTGACCCAGAGTCGAAATTATCCATAAGCATTTTATCTTTCTCAATTCTCGATCATGCTTCTCCTTAGCCTCTTCTCCCTAGGCAACAAATAGTTTTCTCCCCACGGGTAACTTGTCAAAAGGCTTCAGTTCCTCATCTTTCTCTTTCATAGTAGGTAGGTTGGTGATGGATTCAGCCTTAGCTCCAGCCTCTCTTTAACCTTCCTCCTGCGTTATTCCCTTATCCACTAGGATCGAGACATTAGATTTTTTCCCTTGTAGTTTTCTGAGATATGGACCATTTTCTTCTAAGCCTGGAACTCCTTATGGTAAGCCATTGATGAGCCCCTGTTGATGTCAAATTTCTCCAATTTGTGTTGTCCCTACTGTTTTCCCTCAACTGGCTTCATCCAACTTCCCTTGGAAGCCTCTACCGTTGGCTTGAATGTAGATGGATTAACCCCTGTCACCTTATGTTTGGTTTCGTCTTGCCTGGAAGAAGATCTTCTTGGGTCGAAACCTCGTTACCCATAGGAGGCCCCCTGTTTGCGCCTCTCTTTTGCCTTTCTTACGCCATCTATGTTGCATGCCGCCTTTTTATCAAACACAGTACTGCACCTTGGGCATAGCATAACTTCATATTTTTTATTCTGGCACCTGTGAAGAAATTCTATAAGGCTTTCCTCCTTTTTTGGGTAAGCCACTTTCTTGTATTCTTCTTGTCGATGCTCCCCGTCGACTTCCATGGGGGTTCCCTGTGAGACTTCCACCATGTTGATGTCCATGTTGACATCATCAGCAATGTCCAACTTGTAGAACTGCATTTGAAGGCCATCATCGGCCTTGTCCATTCGAACAAAACCATCAGCGGTTTCCTTCATTATTATCATAAGGTTGGAGTCCTTAGAAACTCCTTTAGTGAAGCCATTAGTAACTCTGTTGTCAAAACTGTCAGTAGTTTCTTGGATGAAGCCTTCAGTGGCTTCACAAACAAAATTTGTCATAAATTTATGGTCAAGCTCTTTAGTAACCTGGAACAAAACAGCTTTATTAATGAAGTCCTCAGTAACTTCAACCATGTTGACTGCATTTTCGAAACCTTCAGCAACTTCAACCATGTTAACCTCTTTTGGCTCAATATAGTGAGCATCAGTAACTTGTAGAGGATCAACGTCAACCTTCATCGGGTTTTTGGGCTTCTCCCTGAATTTCAGCATTCCCTTTAGGATGGCATTTTGAACAAGATCCTTGAAAAGAAAACATTGAGAGGTTTTATGGCCCCAAAAATTATGGTATTTGCAAAATTCTCTTTTCTTTCTTTGATCTAAAGGGGGCATTTTAGTGCCATGAGGTACTATCATTTTCCTGTCTTTAACTAAAAAATTGAAGATTTCGTCACATTTTGTGACATCGAATGTATAAGTTTTCTTGGAAAACCTATCATTCTTTTCTGATTCAGTAGGGTTCTTCCCATTCGAAGGTGCTAAAACCTTGCAAGAATAGGGTGAACCCTTTTTCAATTCAGAAAGATCTACTCCATCCTCATCGAAACTCATAGGCTCATTGCAAGGCCCTTCGTCGTCTTCATTGAATTCAACATAGGCTATTATTTTACTCTTATATACCCTAGCCTTTTATTCTCTCAAACGTTATAACTATCGAACCCTATCGGCCAACTGGGCCATATCCCTCGGGTATTGAGTATCTTCTTCCTGATGGAATAATCTAGGCCACCAACAGCCATTTTGACTAACTCATGTTATGGTATTTGTGTGAAACACCTTGCTTTGAGAAGTTGAAACCTATTCAAATAATCATCTATTAGCTCAATAAACTTTCGTTTTATACTAGCCAATTCCTTCAAACTAATGTTTGTTTGTCCCATGTAGAATTGTTCATGGAATAAACGTTCTAATTGAGTTATGAATCAAATTTAGAGGTAGGGTTGTGAACCAAGTGAAAGTGTTTTTTGTAAGAGAACTTGGAAAATACTTGACCCTAAGATTCTCATCATTCAAAATGTCTTCTGCTTCTATCAAATAACTAGCCACATGTTCGATAGTAGACTTAGTAGTATCCCCAGAAAACTTAGTAAACTTATGAACCTTTGTTCTTGGGGGTAAATCTGACTGAAGGATGTACTCAGATAACGGTGATGTATAATTTGGTCGTCGAAGGCCAAAATTTATTCTGTTACGTACCATGATTCTTTCGACCATGGCAGCCAAATTATTGTGTGCTGCTAGGTTGTTACGTTGAACTTGTTGTACAATGTTTTCAGCATCCTGGTTCCTATTTACTAAAACTACCCTTGATTCTTTTTCTCTAGGAACTTGTGGCTGGTTCCTAGGGGGTTCGACTCTAGGTCGTTCGATCATTCCCTAGTTGTTTTGATTTTCCTGGGGTATATTTCCCAAATTTTGTTGAATTTGGTTAAGGGTGGTGTCTTCTTCGAAGACTACCTCTTGGTTTTCTATCATATACTCCCTCGGTGGTTGTCGAGGGGGATTTGGTACACCAAAGAATTCTACAAGGCGTGTCATTTGCGTTGCTAATTGTTGATTAGTTTGGGTAGTATTCTAAATAAGAGGCTGAAAGTTTTCCCCCATAGTTTGAGACATCATTTAAACCATTTGATGGTTACTTTCGTCCATCTGTTGTCTCAAATAAGATGTAGAAATGGTTGTCAAACTTGGCATCTGGCCTGAATACCTTATTCCTAAATTTTGACTATTTTGACCCATATTTACCCTAGAGTCAGATCCTTGTGATGGCGAAGTCATTATGGTTTCTGTATATAATGGAGGGGCGTTTTGTAAGCTTGTCGTCATCGAAGTTGGCATTCCATAGGGTGGGCCTCAAGGCAAAGGCATTGAAAACCGAAAGGGAGGGATGCCTCTGAATGTTAAAGCCCCTATCAACGGTGGGATCTACGGAGGACCCCTTGGCCCAATATAAGTTAGAATAGGTTACGTATGGGAAACCAAATGTGTAGGTATCGAACTTTCCATAGATGGTATTGCTTCAAAGACAGACGTTGATACTGTTGGTCTTCCTGCCGAAGATCCAATGGGTTGTTCTATATTGTTATTCGGCATATCTTAAGGAATATTTGGCTGGTTTGAATTTGTCGCCATTCTCCTCCTATATCTCCTTCTTGTTCTATGTTCGTTAGTGGTGGCTACCTTACCACTTCTTAATAACATGCAACAAAGTTTTTTTCAAAGAAAAAGTTGACCACAGAACTAATAAATTTTTTCCAAAAAAAAATTAAAGCAATTTTTATGATCACTTAGCACCGTCCCACTGGGCGTGCCAATTTGTTCGCCGTGAAAATTGGCAAACAACCACTAGTCTTGCAAATTGAAACAGAGATCTGTTTTACTTGCAGGATAGACCATACAAATCCTACAACATGTGCTAATTGATCTTAAATAAAGTTTATGAAAACTATGAACACTTCGACAGAGTTCATGATAAAGCAACTTATCTCAAATGTAAATGAATTTAGGTGACAAGAAGTAAAATCAAAGTACTGGTAAATGATGAAGACAAGAACTTGCATAAAGAAAGAATAAATTCTTAAAGAAAGAGATTTATTAAATTGGGTTGAAATGAAAAGTTGGTGTTACATTAACGTACATTCTTACAAACTCGTTTCTTTCAATACACGAATACTTGGAGTATACTGAAGAATTTGTACACAATTGAACACCCCCAAATCCTAACACTAAGACCTGTTATTTATAATAATAAAAAATAACTTCCATTAACGGCTTGCAAACGAAATTGAGACAAGTGTCGCTATGCATGCCTTCGAATCCTAGAAGCGTTCCACGTGTCTCCTTTAAGGAATAGATGAAAATGGACTTTCCCTCTTTCATTTGAATTCAAATGATCTTGTCAAAATACCCTTAGTGACACCTCTATTGAATCAAATCTTCCAACAGCTGAGAAATATCTCTAAGTCTGTAACATAGATTCTCCTGGCGAAAGGACGCCTTCGACTCCCATTCCAAAATATGGCTCCAATCGAAATGATTAAATTTCTTCAGGAACTCTATTTCCTACTTTTAATTCCATTCAGGCGTTGACATTAAGAGCCAACAGTGGGTAAGTTTTTTTAAATAGGTCATCTTGTAGCAAATTCATATGGTCGAATTTTAGTTGAGCTTACAAGATATAGTTTAATGAAAACTTATTTCCCTTTACAAATTTTCCCTCCAAATAATTTAAATGCCCGGGTAATCTCTATTGGATGGCTTTCTCCCTAAGGTTCATCTCACTAATGGTGAAATGAAATAATGATGTCTCAAAATGTCATCTCTCAACAAGTGCTCATAGTAGTCAGTGGTTTATGTAGGTGTATTTAGTCTTTACGACATCTGTCAACTCATATGCTAATAGTACATATTGTAATCATGCTTCATCGGGTTGTATCAGTGTTTAATGATACTAAAAATGAAATTTTGCATTATTTTAATTATAAAGTTGATAAATCATAATTAAATTAAATATTTACCTTTCTGTTACATATGCAAGGAACAACATGATCTGTAAAGAGTGTAAACAATTGTAGGTCTGATGGCTCCCTAGGGAATCATGCATGTGTGGGAGTCGGAGCATGAGTTTTATGAGCATGACCTTGTGGAGACCATGAGCACGAGACTTGCCCAAAGATCAAGAACCCTAACTCTGAGTTGACAATATTGACTTATGCCAGGAACATTGAGAATTAAGCGTCTGCCCTTACTCAAATTGTGTGTGTTGGGCCCACAACTACTTCTATTTCCCGTTGATCACAAATACATGTTGGAAAACTCTACCATGTCTTAATCATTCATGTCCATCCTATATTTCTCTATAAATTAAAATAAAAATAATGAGAAACATCGTTACTCTCATGGTTTAGAAGGACCCATCTAGAGGGTACAAAACGTGGCTCCTTTATAAGATATTTTTTGGAAGCATGAAAACACACATAGGATCTAATCTAAGATTTTCATGAATCCTTAATCTTATGTAAATAACAGATACATTGTAAATTAAAACCTACTTGATATGTTGGTTGATGATTATGAGACAATTTCAAGTGTTAACACTTGATTTGAATTAAATATGTGAGATTAGTGATTTCGGAGATGCATCTTTGAACGCACTTAAACTACACACCTTTAATGCTTGAATGAGTGAGTCACTCCCATTGTGTCCAAAAATGTATTTGGGGATGTATCTCCATGATCACATTTAATTCAAAACACTAAGTTTTATGCTCATTGAGTTTTACGTAGATGTATCTCTGGACGGATTTTAATTCATATACCTCCTTCCTTATTAATTTGTTACATTTTCACAAACCCTTCAAAGGCTCTAAGAAAGATTCAAGTGTGTTATTTTTTAATCTTTAACACTACTTCAACTGCATTGCAATCAATCTCAATAGATTATATTCACTTCATTCAAGCTTTTGCACAATAACTTTCAATTAGTAAGTTTCTCATTTTATTTTATTTTTTAGTTGTGATGCATGTATTTGGTATAATAGGTTGTTTAAATTTTTTAGTTTGTAGTTACATTTAAAATATCTACTTTGTTTAGACATGCATATAAAAATTTTGGTGTTTAGGGTATTGTCTGCATTTTCTGAAATTTTTGCTATCGCACATTTTTAGGAAGATACGTCTTCGAATTTTTATAGATTTTTTTACCTTACGGAGATGCATCTCCGGATATTTATGGATTTTGCTTTCGTATTTTATAGAGATGCATCTCTGAATTATATTTTCCATGATCTTGATATTGTTTTCTATTTTGTATTATACGAGCAATGCCTCAAAAATAGAACAGGTTGAGGCCCGGACGTGTATCCCAACATGCATCCCTTTGTAAGAAGAGGGAAATGTGCTCGAGGCCATGAGTTAGTGCTAGTTCATTTAAAGAGAAAGCATATACTTCACTTGGTTGCATGTCTCAGACTTCACAAGGCCTCTTGTCTCAGGCTTTGACCTCCCGAGGGCACATGTCTCCAGCTTATGAAGCCCCTAAAGCCCAACATGAGGAACTTGCTACTGTTGTTGCTTATGTTCCTGGAAGTTTTCCAGGAGACGCCTATGACACCTCCTTACTTTATCTCTATGTTGAACATGTTGTTAGGCAAGTGTGGTAAGGAGAGGTATATTTATTTACTTTTATGTTACATATATTTCATACTAATTAAGTTTTTATTGATGTTGATATATTTATTTTTATAGGAACGTGAAATGATAAAATTTATAAACCTTGCCATGAAGATTTTGAATATGGAACAAAATGTAGATGCATGGTTTCAAGATGTAGTTCTTTACGCTGGGATGGCAGGTTTATGTACTACTGGATACAGGACCATTAATTATGGCATGTTGGCGACTTTTATGAAGATATGGCACAAGGAGACGTCATTTTTCCATATTTCTCGCGATGAGATATCCATCATCCTTGATGATGTATCATGCCTTTTGCATCTTCCTATTAGAGGAATATTACTAAACCATTTTCGTATCAACAAATTTGAGGCACTTAAGTTAATGGTAAACTATTTTGGAGTTGACCCACGAGAGGCCCAAAAGGAGCTTGATGTTGCGAAAGGTGTTCATGCCCGGTTTTCATACCTGACAAAACTGTATAAATACCACCTGGTTGTGGTAGTAGAGCCAAAGGTGATGACAAGCAGGTTTTGTTCCACAGACAATGTGCATCGAGGTTATATTCCATGTACTTGGTTGGCACGATAATATTTGTGAAAAAAAGTGCAACATACATCGATGTTGTCTATCTGACATACTTCATCGACTTATACTGGATCCACGAGTACAACTATGAGGTCGCTTATTTGGTTTATCTGTACTCCAAACTAGGTGAATCTTGCCTTTGGAAGACAAGATATATGACATGAAGTTGCACGTTGTTTACGGTAATACATTTGCAACTTTTACTATTATTAATATTTTCATATCACTTGTGATACACTTTTTACTAATATTTCATATGATTCATTTTCAAGCGTGGATCATCTCTCACTTTACTCACATATCCGACTGGGAACTTGAGATGGAGTACATTTAGGATTGACCATGTGTTTGTGCCTTTGCCCTGTTCAAAAGGAAACAAGAGATAGGGTCATACAGAGTGTTTATTGACTGCACTATATTAGATGACATATGTTTATGCCCGTACGACAGTCGTCGTCATACGTACCCCTTAAACAACATAGTCTCCTACTCTGGATGGTTGACTTGTGGATCACACCTGATGTCCATAACTGCATGAGCGAATCATGCATCAGTTTGGATTTCTTCAGATTATTCCAAGACCTCCCTTCATGTCTACTCCTCTGATAGTTCATCGTCGAGATCTTGATGCCATGCATACTCGATGATTTATATAATCTTCTAGTACAAGATAAGGTACGCATTGTGCCAGGTACTGATCCATGGGCTTATGCACAAGGTTACATCCATTGGTTCTACCAAGTGTCACATCCTTACATGCCAGATTCCACAGAAGCACCACCTAGACCAACTCATCAGGAGATATTGGAAAACAAGCAGGCTAGGGATGACCACACAGCGGACCTTTTGCTCATCTTCAGCATATTGCGATGATTGCAAGAGATGCCATAGAGAGGTTAGACATTGCGGAAGGCAGTCCTAGTATGACTGCCTTCTGTCGCACCTCGAAAAATCACGGAGACATTTCGGAGAAACGATCCTCGCGCGAAAGGCGCGGAAAATTGCGGTTCGACAGAGTCGCCACCGAACTTTATTTTTCCCAAATAAACGGGAGAGAAAAATATCGAGAAAACCACTTAAAAACAAAAAGGATAGGAACAGGGTTGTCGCAACCAAGTTCCGGGTTCGGGAGTCGATTACGTGAGGGGAAGGTATTAGCACCCCTCACGTCCGTCGTACTCGACGAGAACCTCTTAAGGTAAATATGGGGAGTGTTGTTTAAGTTTACTTGTTTACTTCTCGTTGTTAAAGGTAGAATTGGTAGGGTAAAAAGTTTAAGATGCATAGGAGAGATGGGTGGTTAGGGGATAGGGTGCTCGCCAAGGATTGGGGCCCTTGTGCCTACGTATGCTCATTCGGACGAGAATGAGAAATCAGAGCGTCGTAGTTCGACTACGGGAAAGGATGGGGGAAAACGGAAGATGGATAGAAGTGTGCTCGCCAAGATCATCGCAATCTTGTGCCTACGTATCTTATATTCAAGAATGAATAAAGAATCAGAGCGTCCGTAGTTCGTGGTAACAACCACGAAAAGAAGACGGGGAAATGGGAGAAATGGGTAGAAGGTAGCTCGCCAAGATCATCGCAATCTTGTGCCTACGTATCTTACATTCAGACGAGAATGAAGAATCATAGCAGTCGTAGTTCGTGGTAACAACCACGAAATGGATACGGGGAAATGGAAAATGGAGGGCAGGTAGCTCGCCAAGATCATCGCGATCTTGTGCCTATGTATCTTACATTCGAACGAGAATGAAGAATCAGAGCAGTCGTAGTTCGTGGTAACAACCACGAAATGGATACGGGGAAATGGAAAATGGAGGGGAGGTAGCTCGCCAAGATCATCGCGATCTTGTGCCTACGTATCTTACATTCGGACGAGAATGAAGAATCAGAGCAGTCGTAGTTCGTGGTAACAACCACGAAATGGTGAAGTTTGAATTGGGTTTGAAGTTGAGTTTGAGACGAAAGAAGGACTGACAAACAACCTAAGGGCGTGCCTCAAGGGCTTGTCGCTCAAGAATTCAAGGAATGCGAGATCCCAAGAACTCAGTTCTTTCGAAAATTGAGTTGAATAAGTTGAAGAATAAAGGATTGGATGTTTTGAAATCGAAAGAATGAACTAATAACAACTCAAGGGCGCACCTCGAGAGTTACTCATTCGAATATTCAAGGAATGCTAGATTCTGAGAATATCCCTCTTTCGTAAGTTTTAAAAAGGTTTGTGAAAAGATCGAATTGAAAAATGGCATGCGAGACCAAAGGAAGTTGGTTCGAAAATGGCTCGACGACGTGTCGAAGATTTGATTGAAGATGAAATCGACTTGACGACATGTCAAGGGTTAAGATTGTGAGAAACGATATTGGTCCCTGAGGGTGCCCCTAATATCGAAACCACGAGGAATTGTGAAGTGTGTGCGAAACGTCGATGGTTGCGAATGCATATGAGCATTTGGCTTAGGAGAACATTGGAAAATGATTGAGTTTGAAAAAGTCTAAAGGTTGAGTGAATAACAACTCAAAGGGCGTGCCTCGAGAACTATTCACTCGAAAAATTCAAGGAATGCTAGATTCCAAGAATCTCCTTCTTTCAGAGTTTTAATCGATAAAATGTTTTGAAAATAATTTGAAGTGAAACGAGGTATGAAAATAAATCAGGAGAAGTGATAATTATTTGATAAATGAGACGTCAGCCTCACAACCAATTAATCGGAGTATTATCGAGATGCTAGATCTCGACAACACCTTTTTCATTAGAAAAAAAGTTTGGATGAACAACGAAAGTACTGCGTGGAGTGCTAGACTCCCATGGCATTTCTTTGTCCAATAAATTAAGGACATATTTTAAAACGAAAAGCCGAATGATGTACTACCTAAGGCGTACGCCTCAATAGTGATCATTCAAAAACCCCAAAAGTGCTAAACTTTAAGGATTTAATTTTCCGTGGTTTAATTAAGAAAATACTTTTGATAAGGCCTGATAAAATATTTTAATCGGATCAATATTATTAGAAATAAGGCAAAAATGAGACATTTTTCTAGTTATCTAATTAATAAAAAAAAACATTATTTGATTCGTTTATGAAGCAAATAGAATAAACTTGGAAATTCTAAACTAATTATCATTAGAGTAAACAATTTATTTTAAGTTGGTCTTATGAAAAATTGATTAATTGCTTAAGAGTCTAATTAAATAACATCAAGACAATAGGAAAAGACTACTAGCATTTATAGTGACCATATAAATAGAAAAATTTACGCATGCTGCTTATTCTCTGCTGCAAATCTGAAAGGAACGACATCCATATCATAAATAACAAATTGCAGTAAACTGCGTCCATTTTATCAACCTGTTTCCCAGTATATCAATGCCAAATCTCTTTTCAAAGCACTGTAAGAACCGAAATATACACCCAAAAGGGGAAATGCCCAACCGTGCCATAACTGCATCAACATATATACCAACACATTATAACATCCTTCTATCTACAATTTTCCAAATGAGTAAAGTTTATCAACTTGCTAATATAGTGAAAATACACTACGTTGGCTTTTCCACCGCACACGAGTAGTAACAGATCAAATCCAAAATTCACAAAACTCAAGTAAAACGAAACATACCCTTTCTATCGCAGGCCTCTGATTACAGTGTAATAATGTTAACAGAAAACATCAATAAGTTCATGATTAAAACCAACTTTGACTATAGCAAGACCATGGTTATGACGAATGAAAACAACAGGAAAAAAAAAACCAAATCCACATACCGTAATATGCCGTTAACTATCGTCAACGACTTCAAAACCAGAACAACAATATGAATTTAAACCAAGAATCAAGACATAGTTAAAGTCGGAGCTGATGACCAACCGAGATTTAAGTACAATTCGTTGAGCTGAAATCGGAAGTACCGTCGTCAAGCTGTTTGTGTCGTTGCCGCAGAGTCATCGTCGCGAGTCGAAAAGTTGTTGAGCTAAAGGTTGGTAGCTATTGTGTTGAATCGATGTGAAGTCAAGCTTGAATACGTTGGCGTTGAAGTTGGTAGTTGCGGTTCTTGCTTCAAGTTGTTGTTGATGAGGTTGTTGCAGCAGTGACAATCCGTGAGCTAGAATGCTGAGAAAGAGAGTCGGAGGAGAAGAAGGGTTCAGATTTCGGTGAGGAATAATGGTGGCGCGGAAGATTTGAGGATGTTGAGGTAATGGGTAGTGGTTTTGTTGGCGGAGAATAAATAGGAAGTTGAAGATGGAGAGAGGATGGTGATGGAAGTAGAATAGAAGGGTTGATGATGGTGATGGAAGGATTTACGACGAGGAAAGTGAAGGGCTTCGGGGCGGATTCGATTTTTGGTTTTAGGGCTGGGGCTGCGCCGATTTAGGGATTTCGGGAGAGTGATGAACAGTGTTTTTCTCCCCCCCTTTCAATCGGTCCTTCCTTCTCTTAATAGCATGCCCAAAGCCAAACCCTAACGGGCCGCTGAAAATGGGCTTTGCACTCAAATTCTCTTTTTTTTATTATTTCATTAACAATTTTACTAAATATTGACAAAATAAAATAACTAAAATAAAGTAAAAACAACTATCTAAATACATAAATATTAATAAATATAAAATTAATAGATATTAACAAATATATATAAAACAAACTAAAAAATTCAAAATTTAATATTAACAAATAAAAGAGCAATATATGTGCAGAAAATATTATTATTAATAATATCTAAAAAAAAAGTTTAGGAAATTAAGAAAAGAATTAATATTCACAAAAAATGCTTAGTTTTAGGCCACGTGTCACGCTTTAATTGGTTAAAAAGAAAAAATTTTGAAAAACGCCCAATTTCGGGTGGACACGTGTCTAAACGGCATGAAACAATAAATGTGAAAATATTTACGAAAGGGGTAGGACAAATTTAGGGTATGACAGATGCCCCTATCTTATGGGCTTAAACCTAGGAAAATGAACTGCATTAGCTTTCATATTCCTGAGGTAGAAGTCAATTAGATATGAAGAAAACCCTGAATTTGTCCGAAAGAAAAAGAGATGTTTGAGAATTGGAAATACTTGATAAATGTAAACCTCGAAGTAAACTGTAAATAATAGGCAAAAGGTCGTCATCACCAAAAGGATGATGGAATGAAATGAACACGGCTACTACCACCAAAAGGATGGTAGAGCAAACACCATCGCACAATCTGACATTAATGACTATGATAGACCCCCCACCAAAAGGATGACGGAGCGAAACTCACACCGGCCATTACCACCAAAAGGATGATAGGGCAAACACTATCGCACAATCTGTCACCAATCCAAGTGACAGACCCCTCACCAAAAGGATGACGGAGCGAAACTCACACCGGCCACTACCACCAAAAGGATGATAGGGCAAACACTATCGCACAATCTGTCACCAATCAAAGTGACAGACCCCCCACCAAAAGAATGACAGAACGACACTCACACCGGCCACTACCACCAAAAGGATGGTAGGGCAAACACTATCGCACAATCTGTCAGCAATCCAAGTTACAGACCCCCCACCAAAAGGATGACGGAGCGAAACTCACACCAGCCACTACCACCAAAAGGATGATAGGGCAAACACTATCGCACAATCTGTCACCAATCCAAGTGACAGACCCCCCACCAAAAGGATGACGGAGCGAAACTCACACCAGCCACTACCACCAAAAGGATGATAGGGCAAACACTATCGCACAATCTGTCACCAATCCAAGTGACAGACCCCCCACCAAAAGGATGACGGAGCGAAACTCACACCAGCCACTACCACCAAAAGGATGATAGGGCAAACACTATCGCACAATTTGTCACCAATCCAAGTGACAGACCCCCCACCAAAAGGATGACGGAGCGAAACTCACACCAGCCACTACCACCAAAAGGATGATAGGGCAAACACTAATTAAAGGCTACCAACACCAAAAGGATGCAGGGTAGGTTGAACCGACGAAGTTCGGCTATCACCAAAAGGATGATAGTAAGGCAATTGACAACGGTCACGCTTGTCGGGTACGACTCATTGGGGAACCCCCAAGAGGAAGATTGGATTGGAATGAGTCAACGGGGTACGCCCACCGTCTTGTTTGGAGATCATAGTTTTGCTGAAATGATTTCATGGTTACGCCCATGAATTCTGAAGAGGATGCCCCTGACTGGGCTGAGTTTGTCTTGAAATGTCTTGTCTTGCTCAACAAAAGGTTGAACAACTTCATGAGGTACGCTCACGGTTTTGCTGAAGATGCCCCTGACTGGGCTGAATCTTGCACTTAAGGTCTTTGGATTTGCCCAACAAAAGGTTGAACAACTTCGTGGGGAATGCCCACGGTCTTGAATGGTATGTCCCTGACTGGGCTGAATGTTGATTTGAAGATCCGATCAACCACGAGGTTGAAATACCTCATGGGAGACACCCATGGTCTTGAAAAAGAATGCCCTTGACTAGGCTGGATCTTGCTTTGAATATTTTGAAATTTTGTGGGAGAAACCCACAATCGCAGAAGATTGCCCCTGACTGGGCTGATGAACGCTTTGAAGCTCTTGAAAATCGTGGGAGAAATTCACGACCCTTGTGGAGGATGCCCCTGACTGGGCTGATGATGGTTTTGAAAATCTTCGGGATTAATCCTGGACCTTGACTTGCATATATGAATGCTGGATGATAAATGATATTCCATATGAGTGGAAGTGCAAATGCAAATGCTGACGCGCGGAGATGCAAGAGTTTGGGAAAGTATGGTATGATTGGGGTATGCATATGATGCAGGATACTTATGAGGATGAATGCAATGCGTATGATGCATATGATGCAGACGGGTGATTGAAAATGTAGGTGGAGACGCCAGCGTGGTGTACTTTTGGTAGTTGCCAATGCGAATTGGACTTCGGGTGGTGGGAGGGATTGACTTCCTCGACACGCAATTTTGCTGAAGACGCCATGATTGACACAGGCGAAGATACTCTGGATGCCCCAAGTCTGGGTACTTTGTGGTTTACTGTGAATTTGCTTCAGAGAAGGTTGCAGCTCTGCCTAATGATTAGGGTAACTTGGTCCTGCCCCAGTCTGAACTTGTTAATGGATTGCCCCTGCTCGAGCTGTTGAATGATTTGCCCCAGCCTGTGGGCTTTGAAATAATCTTGCTTCGTGTATGCCACTGAAAGTCAAGTTCCTCCTTGATTGCCTTTTGTTGAAATGTCTTTGAATACCTAGCACTGTTTTGCAATTAAAATTGTACATTCACAAATGGTAATATTAATGCAAAGTTTGATGCCAGATTTGAAAAGGTATCGTTTTATTGAAGTGTCGTGGTAGTGAGACGAATGGATCATCAGCCCAAACATTGTGTTGTTTGATTGGTGTAGAAGATATTGCAAGGATAACGACACCAATGCTGATGATTAACAATCGTATGAGGAGTCAGGTTACGCAACCTTGTGACAATATGCTTTCAGAATAAACCTTGTCTCAATTAGGTCTTTCGAGGGTTGTAACGTGGTCTGGTTCACGGTTGTGAAACAAAGGATGTTAGGCTCAAAGTATGATTTGTATCCACCCCTTCTTCTTAATGATCTCCAGTCCTACGCTCAGTTAATTCTACACTTGTCTTGGACGGTGTAAGCTTGAAGGTTCAAGGTTTGCTCGACGTGGCAGTCACTTTATTTTGATGGACGTCAGTGCCCCTTTGATTTGGGTGGCCACTGAATCTTATTTTGTTTTTGTTGAGGGTTTCGGGGTCCTCTTTTGCTTTTGTTTTGATCCCTAACTTTTGCATGGATTGACTTTGTTTGTCAGATCCATCGGGATTGCCTTGATTTTGCCTAAGTCCCCTCTGAGGTGTTTAACTTAGCAGGATTTTTGATTTTTTTTATTTTTGGGAAGGTTGTGACTGCCATAGCATGGGTCATTGCTTGTTGATTCAAGTGCGGAGTTGAATTAACTGAACACTACCCTGCCCCAGGTTGAGTGTAAAGGTTTGAATATCCGAAGGAAACTGCTACTTCTAGGCTCGAAGTGGTTTACTAGGGATTAACTTCTTATATCTCCAGTGTTTGGGGAATTGAAGCAATGCTTATACATCATTGACGAGATTCGGTCTGAAAGCATACGACTTGCAATTATGGGTATCTCGTTTTCATCATCCTCCCTCAAATCATGCTAAACAACAGTGAATAGAGTGGAGTGAATAAATGCGTCGGTGATAAGTGAAAAATGAGTGAATACGACATAACTAATTCAAAACATGCATAAACAATACATTAATGAAAACCAAATACGAATGGCAATTGTTCAAAGCATACAATACTTAAACAAACAAAGACAAAATATAAGAAATGCGAAAGATTAAATGGCAGCATGACAGCCTTCTTCGGGGAATGAACTTGACTAGAATCGATCTGATGTTGGCGCTAGTTGACTGGTGGCATCGGATTGTTGATGACATTTGGAGACTTCCCATTGAAGTTGATAGCATCCCTATCAATCATGTCTTGAATTATGTGCTTGAAAGCTCTGCAGTCCTCAATGGTGTGACCTGGAGCGCCCTTATGAAACTCACAATGAGCATTTGCATTGTAGTCGGCAGGAATGACAGTTGGGGGAGCCAAATCTCTTGGAACAATGGCCTTTTTCTCCATCAACTGAGCAAAGATACTAGCATACGTCATTGGCAGGCGATCAAAAACTCTATCTGGCCTCCGTATTCTCTGCTGACGCTGCTGGCGAGCACCTTGTTGTTGTTGAGCAGCTTGCATCTGCTGTTGCTGAGGAGGATATTGATATCCTTGCTGGTTGTAGGCTTGTTGCTGAGGAGCCCGTGGCTGTGGCGTTTGAGCTTGCACTGCTTGAACAGCTGGCTGATAAGGCATTGGAGCATATTGCGCAGCAGCAACATACGGATACTGAAAATAGGGAACTTGATAAGGCATAGGAGCGGGAGCTTGTTGAGAAGCTTGCCCTTTCTGCAAAGAGATAGCATTTGTATCGCCCTCTTTCTTCTTGTATCCATTGAAAGGCTTCTTGGCATTGGCCTGGCTGTTAGGACCTCCTGGGATCTTTCCACTCTTCAGCCCTTCTTCAATTCTCTCACCGATGATCACCAAGTCAGAGAATCCAGCGGAGACACTACCGATCAGCTTTTCGTAGTATTGGCCTTGTAAAGTACCCATGAAGATGTCAATCAGTTCATAGTCAACAAGAGGTGGATGCACCCTTGCGGCTAGCTCTCTCCATCGTTGTGCGTACTCCTTGAAGGATTCACTATCCTTCTGAGTCATACTCTGAAGTTGAGTACGATTCGGAGCAAGATCGGTGTTGTACTTATACTGCTTGACGAATGCATCAGCTAGCTCGGCCCAAGTGTGCACGCTGTTACGTTCCAACTGCATATACCATTCGAGTGATGCTCCAGACAAGCTGTCTTGGAAGCAATGAATCATGAGCTTTTCATCTCTGGCATAGGCAGCCATCTTGCGACAGTACATCTTCAGATGAATGTTTGGGCAGCTGAGACCCTTGTACTTCAAGAATTCGGGTACCTTGAACTTGGGAGGAATGACAACATCAGGTACCAAACACAATTCCATAGCACTGAAAGAATTTGAATTGTGCCCCTCCATGGCTCGGAGTTTCTCGGCTAGATCTCGGCACATCTTCATGGCTTCAGAATCCTGAACAGCAACAGGACTAGCAATGGGGATAGTAGCGTGATAGTTCTGAACATCGTCATACTGATCCATCAGAGTATCTTCGATATGGGGGACTGGGATTTGCACAGCAGTAGGTTGGGCCTGCGGTATAGCTCCAATGGTAACTCCGGGCGCTGGGATTGGCTGAGAAGTGTTCCCTTCGGCTGCGTTATTGAAGTTCAACGGCATCCCATGGGGATTTGGAATTGGAACCAAAGGAATGGCAGTAGACCCTTGTCCTTGACCATTGTTGTTGACGACAGCAGCGGCTTCACGCTGTTCTTCCTCTCTTCTGGCCGCGAGGATGGCTTCGAGGATCTGGTCGATCTTTCCCTTCATAGAATCCAACTCTTCCCTGAAGTCAGCTTGCTCCTGCTGGATCTGCTCCATCATTCGTCTTGTATTGGCTCTAGTTGCGTACTGGTGTCGAGGAATCAGCTTGATTTACTGGAGAGGAAGGAACGAAGACATAAGATTCTGTTGAAGGACTGGAAATGCGAAATGCACAACATATGAAATGCAATGCAAATGATATGCAAGATGCAATGCAAGATACAAGATCCAGGATCACAGGATCATAGTTCAAACAGCTCCTGAGGCTGGTAACTGTAATAGATAAGTAACCATAATTCCTGCTTAAAGAAAATTGACAGGTACGACCTATGCGGGAAGGTCTAAACATTCTACCCATAAACCCACTTACGGGATGGTTTCTATGTTTGGTTCCCAGGATCACGGACACTAGTCGTATTAGCGTCACGCAACAGGCTGGCTGTATTACGACGATAATAACGATAAGGTCTCTCCTGAGCGGGGTCCTCATGCTAGGCGCACAAGGAGCGAGTCCTTAGAGACTAACACTACACGACCACCAATATCGGAACTGGTGCTAACAAAAGGTTCCCAGAATCACGGACCCTTCATTAATCAAGTCGTGCAACAGGCTAGCTGTGCTACAACGAGATCTACGAATAGGTCTCCTCTGGAGGAGCTTTCATGCTAGGCACACAAAGAGCAAATCCTTGGTGACTAACACTACTCGACTACCAATTCTAAACTAAGTGTTCTCTCTGCTTTTACCAAAGCTCGAGTGTAGAGCTTTACTCATGATGTCATCCTAAGAACCAACAGGTAACCAAGATAACAAGCACAAATAAAATCCGCAAGATAACAAATACATTAAAAAAAAAAAAAAAAACACTCCTCACAAACCAAAAGATAGGCTCGACTCTCTCTTTGCATGGAGCAATGTCCCCAGCAGAGTCGCTAGTTGTCGCACCTCGAAAAATCACGGAGACATTTCGGAGAAACGACCCTCGCGCGAAAGGCGCGGAAAATTGCGGTTCGACAGAGTCGCCACCGAACTTTATTTTTCCCGAATAAACGGGAGAGGAAAATATCGAGAAAACCTCTTAAAAACGAAAAGGATAGGAACAGGGTTGTCGCAACTAAGTTCCGGGTTCGGGAGTCGGTTACGTGAGGGGAAGGTATTAGCACCCCTCACGTCCGTCGTACTCGACGGGAACCTCTTAGGGTAAATGTGGGGAGTGTTGTTTAGGTTTACTTGTTTACTTCTCATTGTTAAAGGTAGAATTGGTAGGGTAAAAGGTTTAAGATGCAAAGGAGAGATGGGTGGTTAGGGGATAGGGTGCTCACCAAGGATTGGGGCCCTTGTGCCTACGTATGCTAATTCGGACGAGAATGAGAAATCAGAGCGTCGTAGTTCGACTACGGGAAAGGATGGGGGAAAACGTAAGATGGATAGAAGTGTGCTCGCCAAGATCATCGCAATCTTGTGCCTACGTATCTTATATTGAAGAATGAATAAAGAATCAGAGCGTCCGTAGTTCGTGGTAACAACCACGAAAAGAAGACGGGGAAATGGGAGAAATGGGTAGAAGGTAGCTCGCCAAGATCATCGCAATCTTGTGCCTACGTATCTTACATTCAGACGAGAATGAAGAATCATAGCAGTCGTAGTTCGTGGTAACAACCACGAAATGGATACGGGGAAATGGAAAATGGAGGGCAGGTAGCTCGCCAAGATCATCGCGATCTTGTGCCTATGTATCTTACATTCGAACGAGAATGAAGAATCAGAGCAGTCGTAGTTCGTGGTAACAACCACGAAATGGATACGGGGAAATGGAAAATGGAGGGGAGGTAGCTCGCCAAGATCATCGCGATCTTGTGCCTACGTATCTTACATTCGGACGAGAATGAAGAATCAGAGCAGTCGTAGTTCGTGGTAACAACCACGAAATGGTGAAGTTTGAATTGGGTTTGAAGTTGAGTTTGAGACGAAAGAAGGACTGACAAACAACCTAAGGGCGTGCCTCAAGGGCTTGTCGCTCAAGAATTCAAGGAATGCGAGATCCCAAGAACTCAGTTCTTTCGGAAATTGAGTTGAATAAGTTGAAGAATAAAGGATTGGATGTTTTGAAATCGAAAGAATGAACTAATAACAACTCAAGGGCGCACCTCGAGAGTTACTCATTCGAATATTCAAGGAATGCTAGATTCTGAGAATATCCCTCTTTCGTAAGTTTTAAAAAGGTTTGTGAAAAGATAGAATCGAAAAATGGCATGCGAGACCAAAGGAAGTTGGTTCGAAAATGGCTCGACGACATGTCGAAGATTTGATTGAAGATGAAATCGACTTGACGACATGTCAAGGGTTAAGATTGTGAGAAACGATATTAGTCCCTGAGGGTGCCCCTAATATCGAAACCACGAGAAATTGTGAAGTGTGTGCGAAATGTCGATGGTTGCGAATGCGTATGAGCATTTGGCTTAGGAGAACGTTGGAAAATTATTGAGTTTGAAAAAGTCGAAAGGTTGAGTGAATAACAACTCAAAGGGCGTGCCTCGAGAACTATTCACTCGAAAATTCAAGGAATGCTAGATTCCAAGAATCTCCTTCTTTCAGAGTTTTAATCGATAAAATGTTTTGAAAATAATTTGAAGTGAAACGAGGTATGAAAATAAATCAGGAGAAGTGATAATTATTTGATAAATGAGACGTCGGCCTCACAACCAATTAATCGGAGTATTATCGAGATGCTAGATCTCGACAACACCTTTTTCATTAGAAAAAAAGTTTGGATGAACAACAAAAGTACCGCGTGGAGTGCTAGACTCCCGTGGCATTTCTTTGTCCAATAAATTAAGGACATATTTTAAAACGAAAAGCCGAATGATGTACTACCTAAGGCGTACGCCTCAATAGTGATCATTCAAAAACCCCAAAAGTGCTAAACTTTAAGGATTTAATTTTCCGTGGTTTAATTAAGAAAATACTTTTGATAAGGCCTGATAAAATATTTTAATCGGATCAATATTATTAGAAATAAGGCAAAAATGAGACATTTTTCTAGTTATCTAATTAATAAAAAAAAACATTATTTGATTCGTTTATGAAACAAATAGAATAAACTTGGAAATTCTAAACTAATTATCATTAGAGTAAACAATTTATTTTAAGTTGGTCTTATGAAAAATTGATTAATTGCTTAAGAGTCTAATTAAATAACATCAAGACAATAGGAAAAGACTACTAGCATTTATAGTGACCATATAAATAGAAAAATTTACGCATGCTGCTTATTCTCTGCTGCAAATCTGAAAGGAACGACATCCATATCATAAATAACAAATTGCAGTAAACTGCGTCCATTTTATCAACCTGTTTCCCAGTATATCAATGCCAAATCTCTTTTCAAAGCACTGTAAGAACCGAAATATACACCCAAAAGGGGAAATGCCCAACCGTGCCATAACTGCATCAACATATATACCAACACATTATAACATCCTTCTATCTACAATTTTCCAAATGAGTAAAGTTTATCAACTTGCTAATATAGTGAAAATACACTACGTTGGCTTTTCCACCGCACACGAGTAGTAACAGATCAAATCCAAAATTCACAAAACTCAGGTAAAACGAAACATACCCTTTCTATCGCAGGCCTCTGATTACAGTGTAATAATGTTAACAGAAAACATCAATAAGTTCATGATTAAAACCAACTTTGACTATAGCAAGACCATGGTTATGACGAATGAAAACAACAGGAAAAAAAAACCAAATCCACATACCGTAATATGCCGTTAACTATCGTCAACGACTTCAAAACCAGAACAACAATATGAATTTAAACCAAGAATCAAGACATAGTTAAAGTCGGAGCTGATGACCAACCGAGATTTAAGTACAATTCGTTGAGCTGAAATCGGAAGTACCGTCGTCAAGCTGTTTGTGTCGTTGCCGCAGAGTCATCGTCGCGAGTCGAAAAGTTGTTGAGCTAAAGGTTGGTAGCTATTGTGTTGAATCGATGTGAAGTCAAGCTTGAATACGTTGGCGTTGAAGTTGGTAGTTGCGGTTCTTGCTTCAAGTTGTTGTTGATGAGGTTGTTGCAGCAGTGACAATCCGTGAGCTAGAATGCTGAGAAAGAGAGTCGGAGGAGAAGAAGGGTTCAGATTTCGATGAGGAATAATGGTGGCGCGGAAGATTTGAGGATGTTGAGGTAATGGGTAGTGGTTTTGTTGGCGGAGAATAAATAGGAAGTTGAAGATGGAGAGAGGATGGTGATGGAAGTAGAATAGAAGGGTTGATGATGGTGATGGAAGGATTTACGACGAGGAAAGTGAAGGGCTTCGGGGCGGATTCGATTTTTGGTTTTAGGGCTGGGGCTGCGCCGATTTAGGGATTTCGGGAGAGCGATGAACAGTGTTTTTCTCCCCCCTTTCAATCGGTCCTTCCTTCTCTTAATAGCATGCCCAAAGCCAAACCCTAACGGGCCGCTGAAAATGGGCTTTGCACTCAAATTCTCTTTTTTTTATTATTTCATTAACAATTTTACTAAATATTGACAAAATAAAATAACTAAAATAAAGTAAAAACAACTATCTAAATACATAAATATTAATAAATATATAATTAATAGATATTAACAAATATATATATAAAACAAACTAAAAAATTCAAATTTTAATATTAACAAATAAAAGAGCAATATATGTGCACAAAATATTATTATTAGTAATATCTAAAAAAAGTTTAGGAAATTAAAAAAAGAATTAATATTCACAAAAAATGCTTACTTTTAGGCCACGTGTCACGCTTTAATTGGTTAAAAAGAAAAAATTTTGAAAAACGCCCAATTTCGGGTGGACACGTGTCTAAACGACATGAAATAAATGCGAAAATATTTACGAAAGGGGTAGGACAAATTTAGGGTATGACACCTTCCAGACCATCTTACTCGAGGCACGAAATGTCTTGGGAAATAGGCAGCAGAGGAGAAATAGGGGCTATAAACACACAGTAGTTTATTTTTAATTGTATCTTGATAATATTTGTATTATCTGAACAAATTACGTATCGTTGTAACATTTTCAATTAATTGATTAATGTTTGGATTTGAATTTATATGACTTCTTTGAATTACATTAGTATAATTAGCATGGTGTTAATATATCCTTAATAGCCTAAACAATATCAATTTGGGACACTACTTGCTGCAAGGCAAAAACTCTCAAACAGAATTATTTTGGAGATGCGTCTACGAAATCAACTCTAAAAAACTACGGAGATACATCTCCGAACTATGTTTTGACAAATTTGAAGAAGATAGTTTACTTGTGAAACACAAAGTATTTTCATAAATTAATTCGAAAATACATCTCCGTATTTTACTCGAGGTGATTCGTAATTACATCTTCAAATCTTTTTTTGACAAATATAAAATAAATGGTTGATTTATAAAATATTGTGTATAAATTATATGTGTTTTAAGATGCATTTTTAGAATATAAATTATATGTGTACAAATTATATGTGTCTACTAATCCCTCATTACTTCGAACGGGATTGTCCTTAGAAATACTAATTCTCACCGATAAAAGAATTCATATCATAAGTAAAAGATACTCTATTTTTTTTTATAGATTTTAAAATAATTCCTTACTTTTGTAGAATTAAATTAGAGCAAACAATATGGTTTAATGAACATAAAACTTGTATACATTAAAGGCTAGGAGTGAAAATATGACATATCATATGATTTAAGCATAAGCTATTCTAGATTTTCTTTTAAATGGACTAAGACAAAAAATATATTAAAAATTCTATTTGACAAAAGAGATCAACTTCTAATTACAAAGGTTTTCTAAATCTATCATATAGGCATACTTAATTAAATATAAATAGTTTGTTCTTATTATGTTTTTTTTTACTATGTCAAATATTTTTATCTTTGTTCACGAAAAATATTTTTATTAATTTAAACATTATTTTACATTAACGCTTGACGTATTTTAACATTTTATAAAATATAATTGAAATAGATTGTTATTTAAAAGCATACTCTATGTTCTCTAAATGTTATGTTAAATCCTAAAATATAACTTAGCCCCATTGATCGATTAAGTCATTAGTATATATTAAAACACTTGTCATGCTATTCATTTGAAAATATTAAAATGAGATGTTTTTAAATAGAGTGAGTGAAGTATCTCAAATAATAGATGATAATTAAGTTAAATAGAAGTAATTTGTTGATCTAAGTAGGGACGGATCCTGACATTATATATTGGTGTGGTTGAAATACATTTTATAATGAAAATTGTACACTATTTATTGTTTGAAAATCAGCTAAAATAACATCATTGTTAATTATTTCAAGAACATATATTTCTATATAAGTTACAAGACAGATATTTAACCACTTATTACATAGTTGATCCTTCAGAATCTTCATAGCTAAAAAAACACGTTTCATGCTTGTAGTTGCTACCCGACAAAAGCTTATAAACCATATGAAATGTGTTGCACTTATTTGTTTCCACAAGTTTTGCACAAAGATCTAAAATTTCTTTTAAATTTGTAAATTTTGGGTCACATCGAACATTTCTAACATAATTCAGAAGTTGATGTTGCACCACCACTTCTAATACATCTACAAAATTATTTGGATAAAGCTCAGTCATCCTCAATATTTTTTTCACATCAAAAGCTGCAAATGACGATGATGGACTCAAGCGTGAAACACATTGTAAAAGTTCAACATCATGGTTATTGCAAATTTCTATATGCTTATATATAAGTTCTTCCCATTCATTATTCCTCACTTCTTGTAACTATTGTTTGATAACATTGACAACTAACAAAGCATTCAAAAGATCTTGATCACGATTTTGTAGCGCTACACTCAAATTTATAAATCCTAAAATTTCATCCATCATATATAACATGAAGATAAAATCAAAGGATTGAAGCACATCTAGTAAAAACATAGTTTCACCATATTTTTCAAATGACTTATCCTTCTCGAATTCTTCAAGTAGCCCATTAATGACACCATACAAAGTTATCAAACTAGTGAGAGTCCTAAAGTGAGAACTGCAACGTGTGTCAACCGCTCTAGTAATAGATGATTCTTGTTTTAATCCACTACTAGTCTCTATCTGGTCATCTTCAATCAATTTAGCAAATTGAATTACTTATTTGTCCAAAAGCAATTTTTGTCTCTTGTTAGAAGATTGTATGAAATTGACAAGCATAATGACCTTACCGAAAAAAAGCACTAACATCTTTGTGAGTCTTAGCACATGCAACAAGTGTCAATTGAAGTTTATGGGCGAAACAATGTACATAATAAACAGATGGATTCTCCTTTTTGATTAATGTTCTCAAACCACCAACCTTACCTCGCATATTGCTAGCTCCGCCATACACTTGCCCCATGATTCTAGATAAACTCTAGCCACTAATAGACAACAACTTCTCAATTGCCTCCTTAAATGACTTAGCACTTTTTTCTTCAACACTTACAATACCAAGAAACATTTCTTTTACCAAACGTTCACTATTAACATAGCGAACAACAACACCCATTTGTTCTTTACCAGCAATGTCACTAGATTAATCAATCAAAACACACACAAAAACTATATGTAATGTCACATATAATTAGTTGAGTTATTTCACATGCACAAGTAACAACAAAATCCTTTTGAATCTTAGAGGAAGACATAAAGTTATTTCATGGAGCATAATCTATTACACTAGCTATCTTTGGGTTATTTTCCTTTATAGTGTTCGTTAACTCAAGAAATGGCCCCTTAAATAAAGAGTAAAGGGACTAGTCACTCCCTCTAAATGACATGTCACACCTCAAAAGAAACTTGAAATTATGACACGTAGAGAATGTCGTATACGATGTCAGGACTCCAAAATGTCGAATGCAATATCAAGACGTCGTGACAACACAAATAACCAAAAAAAAACAACTTAAAGAAAATTGCAGGAAGTAAATAACACAACGTAATTGTTAACCCAATTCGGTGCAACGTCATCTACATCTGGGGGTATCCAAGCCATTAAAGAAATCCACTATAATAGTATTAGTTTGAAGTCCTATGTAAACAACCTCTAGTTTACCGCCTTCGCACCTAATCACTACCCATGATATTTCTATCTAAGACCCTTCTAGATATGAGACCACATTCATCTTCTTTCAAAACACACAATACAAGATAATAAGATAACAATCAAAGAGGAGACACACTCCAATAAACAGAATCCACTCTTGCTTAAAAGCTTACAAGTGATTCACAATTACAACTCAACTATCAGTTCAGCTATAGCGTCAAGGTGATATGATAGTGGCTCACAAACAACAAAGAACAGACTAAACCGTAATAGATACTATCACACACGCTGTTTTTTTCTTCTCCTTCTTAGTTTTAAATTCGTCCTTTAAATAGTGTCAGAATAGCATGGGCTTCGGGCTAAACAAACAAACACACAGCATATCTGATCTGACCTGATCAGGAGGGGATCACGATATGGCCACCCGCCGTTGGACGGTACCTGTTCACCGGTGATGAGAAGGAGGAGGGGGTGTACCTGCAAGGCACTCCGATGCCAAAGTAAGAAATTGGGCAGAGTGGAAGCAAAAGTACAGAAAGGGGCAAGAAGAGAGTTACCTGACCCTCTTGTGAAAGAGGGTATTTATAGAGAGACCCCAGCGCTGGGCCAACGGTCATTTGAGATGGGCTGGATGACCAGGCCCAACCCTAATGACTGCTAGGGCTTACGTGGCGTAGTGAAGACCAGGACGTGGTCTTCGCCCTAGTCCAACAGCTCCTAGATCTCCGAAAAGTGGGTTTGACCTGCTCTTTCGGAGGTGGGCAGTTGGTTGATGACGTGTCCCCGCGGAGGGGAGCACGTGGAGAACGTGCGCCGGGCACGTTGTTCTCCCCGCGGAGGGGAGCTCGGGAGGTGCCCCGGAGCGCGTTGTTCTCCCCGTGGAGGGAAGGAACCACGGCCGCGCTTTGGTGTGCCGGGGATGGTTCTGCTCGCCTGGTACGATGGATGATGAGATGCTGTTGGATGCGCTGCTTGTGTCCGGCAGCATGCTCTGCTCGTCTCGAGGGACGCACGTGCCCGGCGTGCCCGATTCGCCTGTTGGGCCGTACGTGGTATTGGGCCTGCCGAGGTCGGGCCCATACCAGAACAGGAGCCCCCCAAGTCAAAGCTCTGGGGAGAGAGCGAGGAGTTAAAGTCGTTGTGTCTGGGACGGGCACTCGTGCGGAGGTCTCAGGTCATCGGCGGAGCGGGGAGAAAACAGGTGAAGGGGTGCGACTGTCAGGCTGCCGCCACGTGTCGTGCATTAAGCGGTCGTAGGGGCGGCTACCCTATGTCATTAATGAGCCTAGGGTCGCTTCGAATCCCGTGCCGGGTTATAAATATGGGGGTCCCCGCTCATTCTATTACCTTTCATTCTGCTGTTGTGTCTGCGAAGCTCTGTCATCTCTGCTCGTCCGCCGCTTGCCGTCGATCGCCGCCGCACCGTTTGATCTTTCCCTCTGTCCGCCGCCGTTACAAGTGAGTTCTCTTTTCCCTCCTCTTTTATTTCCGTCGTTTAATTGGAACGTGTGGTCGGGGCATGATGAATTCCCCGAGGAGGGACGCGAGACCCGCCGTGTCTGGAAAACTTTCTGATGAGTGTCCCGGGGAGGATCGGCTGGTTCCGATGAATGTCCCGAGGACGGGGGCTTTTTCTGATGAATGCCCCGGGGACGAGTGCCTTTTCCGGTGGATGCTTCGGGGAGGCGCGCTTTTTCTGGTGACTGTCCCGAGGAGGGATGGCGGGTCGGCTTTAGATTCCCCGAGGAGGGTAGACGGGGAGCGAGCGTTTGTTCGTCGTTTTCCGGCCTTTGTCGCCCTTTCACTTGACCTGCGGTGGAAGGGTGGATTTGATCCTGGCTATCGAATTCACCGTTTTCCTCTGCTTTTCAGGTGTAGATGTCGGCTCTGGTACCGGGGATAATGGTCGAAGACAACGAACCCGAGATTCCGGAGTATGACGATGAGCGCATCGCCCCGTCCGAGGAATGGGCGGCCGAGGAGCCGCTTTCTACCACGTCTTGTTTTGTGGCCGATGCGTCCGACGTGTATGCCACGGTCGAGGACACGCCTATAGGAGAGCCACAGCACTGGCAGGTGTACCGACCAAAAGAACATCATCGTATCTGCTCGCGATATGGGCGGCGGATGTTCCCGATGCATGAGTTCTACTTTAAAGAAGCTCGGCTCCGGTTACCGTTCTCCGCCTTTCATCTGGGGCTTTTTGACTGGTTGCGCCTTGCCCCGTCCCAACTGCACCCCAACGCCTTGGCTTTCATCCGGGCTTTCGAGGTGGTGTGTTTCTACCTCTCGGTGGAGCCGACGGTACCGTTATTTTTCCGCATCTTCCACCTACAGCGGCAGACGGTGAATGGCCGCCACGGATGGGTTTCTTTTAAGCAATCGACCAAACTTTTCAAAGCATATAGTGATTCTGTCAAAGATTTCAAAAGCCGGTTCTACCTCGTCAAACCGATCACGCAGCACGGCTCGGACACTCTCTTCGACGAGGGCGAGCGAACGGTAGATGGCCAGCGATTCCTCGCGTGGCTTCCTAAAATACATCTACTGTGGACTGCGGAGCATTTCAGCCGAGGAACGGATAGGTATATCGTCCGGGCGGGGACCCTCGAGGAGAAGGACATGGCCGCCTACTTGAAAATAGTCGCCTTTGTGCGGTCTCTCCCTCCGTCGAAGCTGGTGACGCCCGACGGTCGGTATATCCTCGACGCGCAGGGGAATGTGCGTACTAAGAAGCGTTTGATTAATACCAAGACCCTGCTCGGTTGTGCGACCGGGGCGGCCGCTCTGGATTATCTAGGTAGGAATGTTCGTTTTTCTCCCCGTGGTCGAGGCTTTGACCGTCGCTAACTCTTTTCTTTGTTTTTGCAGCGAACATGTCTTCCGTCGAGGAGCGGGTGAAGCAGTTGCGTGCCACTAGGAATGCTGCGGTCCCGAGGACGAGGGTGAGCCAGCTGGTCGGACAGGAGGTTGCGACGCCAGGGGGGCAAAGTTCGTCCTCTTCGCCTCAAGAGAGTTAATCTCCTGCGTCTCAAGGAGCATCGAAGAGGCAGAGGTCCGAGGAGCCCCGAGGTGTGGTAGATCTGACGGTCGGTACCGCTGAGGAAGGTTATGTCGTCCCGCCCTCCCATCAGCATCCGAGCTATTTTCATGGTGCTCGTTCTCCCACTGTCTCCGCTGGGGAGGTGAAGGTTGTTCGTCAGGCCGATCGAGAGACTCGTCGACGTGTTCTGGATGAGGACTTGGCTGCAATGATGCGGACGTTCACGACGGCTCTTGTGCTGAACAAGGAGGGCTGCTCCGCTGCTGAGCTGTCCAAACTGCAGGGGGATCTTACTTTCATGCAGTCGCGATTGGCCAAGCTCACTGAGGAGTTGGAGAAGAGTCAGAAGGATGTTGCTGAGCAACGAAAACAGGCAGAGGGTTCTGAGGGGAAGGTGACTTCGCTGGAGGAGAAGCTGGGGAAAGTGACGGCCGAGGTGCAGGCGCTGAAGGTTCGCACGGAAGTTTTGGACAGCGCAGTCCGTCCGGCCGAGGACGAGACAGATGGAGATCGACGGTTAATCACTCGTGCCGACCTGATTGCCCGTATCCGGGTGTTGGAAAGCGACTGTCTGGTGGCTGTTGAGGTCGGATTCAAGAGTGCTGTTGAGCAGGTTCAGGTCGCCAATCCTGGTGTCGTGCTGGCCGTGGATGGGATCGGGCCGTACTACGAGATTGTTGACGGGAAGGTGGTCGATCCCTATCTTGTTATTCCCGAGGAGGAACCCGCGACTGCTGACCGGGCGGACGAGGTAGCATAGGTTGTCGGGCCTGCGTGCTCGTTGTTTTTATGGCCTGCGTGCCGATGTTTGTGATATCTTTCTTTGGGCCTGCGTGCTCTGTTTTTGTACCATTGACTACTGGGCTGGTGCCCGCCTTTTGTTTAATATATTTTTCGTGGATTTTCTAAGTGTGCGCTCGTTATTTGCATGTCGTTTATGCTCGTTTTTCGTGTTTATTTGAATGCTTTTGAATGCCTTTGATGTGTATGATATTTCTTGTAAATTTTCTAAGTGTGCGCTCGGTGTGTTCGGGTGTTAGCTCGACGATTTGTTACCGGTGGTGCAGGGAACCGGCCGGTTTGGCCGGCGACGTAGCCGGGCCGTTTCGGGGGTAGTTCTCCCCGGGGCGTGGACGTCCCATCGTGAGCTGGGTGTCCTGCCGCTTTTGGTACGGCGGCGGGGAATCTCGGTCGAGGTGTTCCTTGCCGAGCAAGGCCTTCTGCCCGCGCACACGAGAGGCAGGGCTTGCTTTTCTTTGGTCGCTAGTGGACGCGGGGGTGTGCGGTGGTACCATGCCGCCGCCCCAGTGGTCGGGACGGTGGATCATCGCGGGCAATGTTCTAACTGTAGTACCGCTTAAGCTTCGCGGCGTTCCATGGTCTAGCTAGTTGTTCACCGTGCAGGTTTTTGAGGTAATAGGCCCCGTGCTCCGTTTTGTCCCGGACTCGGTACGGGCCTTCCCAGTTCGCAGCCAGTTTTCCCTCGTGGGAGTCTTTCTGGTTTCTGCGGAGAACTAAGTCGCCTGTTTGAAAGTCGCGTTTTAGGACTTTGTTGTTATGGCGAAGTGTGACTTGTTGCTTCAGTCGGGCTTCACGGAGGGCTGCCCCTGAGTGGATTTCTTCGACGAGGTCGAGCTCCTCTCGGAGGGAGCCTTCGTTGTCGTCGGTGTCCAGGGGAGCTTCCGTTCGTCGGGACGGTTCGCGAATTTCGACCGGTATCACGGCCTCGGTTCCGTACGTGAGGCGAAATGGGGTTTCCCCCGTGGTTGAGTGGGGAGTGGTACGGTATGCCCAGAGGACGCTGTGGAGTTCTTCGACCCATGCTCGTTTGGCGTCGCCGAGTCGTCGTCTGAGTCCTCTGAGTATAACTCTGTTCGCCGACTCCGCCTGGCCGTTTGTCTGAGGGTGTTCGACCGAGGCGAAGTGATGTTTGGTTCCGAGTTTGGTGACGAAGTCGCGGAAGTTTTTGTCTGTGAATTGTGTGCCGTTGTCAGTGACGATGGCGAGTGGGACCCCGAATCTGGTGAGGATGTTGCGTTTGTAGAATCGGAGTATGTTGTGGGCGGTGATTTTGGCCAGAGCTTCGGCCTCGATCCACTTGGTGAAGTAGTCAACGCCCATGATGAGGTACTTGTTCTGGTATGAACCTAGGGGGAAGGGCCCGAGGATGTCCAGCCCCCACCAGGCGAATGGCCACGGAGATGAGAGGGACGTGAGGTTGGTCGGGGGGGCAAGGTGCATGTCCCCGTGTCGTTGACATTTATCACATCGTTTGACGTGTTCCTTCGCGTCAGACTGCATTGATGGCCAGTAGTAGCCTGCTCATAGGGCCTTCCGTGCTAGGGATCTTCCGCCGAGGTGCTGCGCGTTGATGCCTTCGTGGATTTCTTCTAGAACGGCTGTACTCTGGGACTTATCTATGCATTTGAGGAGTGGGATTGCGAAGCCTCGACGGTATAGTCGTCCCTCGAGGAGGACGTACGAGCAGGCACGTCGTTTCGTTGCGCTGGCCTCTCCAGAGTTGGCCGGAAGGTGGCCGGTGCTGAGATAGGTGTGGAGCGGGGTCATCCAGCAGTCAGTGTCTTCGACGGCGTTGATGTCGAGGGGCGTGGTGGTCGCGCTGGTACTTGGTTGCGACAAGATTTCTTGAATGACCGACTTGTGGCCGCCTCGCTTTTTGGTGCTTGCCAGTTTGGAGAGGATGTCGGCCCGGGTGTTCTGCTCGCGAGGGACGTGTTGAATCTCGGCTGAGTCGAAACCTCTCAGTTTTTCGGTGATGAGTGTGAGGTATCCGGCGAGGGTGTCGTTTTTTGCTTGATATTCGCCTCGGACTTGTGAAGCGACTAGCTGGGAGTCCATGTAGATTCTGATGTCCCTGGCTCCCAGGTCGGATGCCAGGCGAAGGCCGACGAGAAACGCTTCGTACTCGGCCTGGTTGTTGGTCGTCGGGAAGGCCAGTGTGAGGGAGACTTCGATGACCGTATCCTCGCCGTTGTCGAGGACGATGCCGGCGCCGCTTCCCGTGGAGTTGGAGGAGCCATCCACAAAAATGGTCCAGAGGTGGTTCCCGGCGGTGGGGTCGGGTGGTGTGGTCATCTCGGCGACGAAATCGGCCAAGGCTTGAGCCTTGATGGCGTGCCGGCCCTCGTAGGTAATGTCGAACTCGGAGAGTTCTAGCGACCATTTCAGCATGCGTCCGGCCATGTCGGGGCGGCCGAGTAGCTAGCGGATGGGCTGATCGGTGCGGAGCACGATGGCGTGTGCGAGAAAATAATGTCGGAGTCGGCGTGCTGCTGTTACAAGGGCCAGGGCGACTTTCTCGATCAGCTGGTATCAGACTTCTGGACCGTGGAGAGCTTTGCTAGTAAAGTAGATGGGCTTTTGGCCCTCCCCGGATTCGCTGACGAGGACGGCGCTGACGGCTTCGTTGGTCACGGCCAGATATAAGTATAGGGTTTCGCCCGTCGCGGGGCACGTCAGCACTGGTGGTTCAGATAAGACGCGTTTGAGGTGGAAAAGGGCTTTCTCACATTCGTCCGTCCATTCGAATTTGGTCTCCTTCCTGAGCAGGTTGAAAAATGGGAGGGCGTGTTGGGCCGACTTCGCAATGAATCGTGAGAGGGAGGCAAGCACGCCGTTGAGGGACTGGATGGCCTTCTTCGTGGTCGGCGTGGTGATATTGGAGAAGGCGTGGCATTTGTCTGGATTGGCTTCGATCCCCCGTTCGGTCAAGTAGTAGCCGAGGAATTTACCGGCGCCGACGCCGAAGGTGCACTTCTCCGGGTTGAAACGCATGCGGCATGACCTTGCGGTCTCGAAGACCTTCCGGAGGTGTGCCGCGTGGTCGTCCTCCGTGCCGAATTTGACGATCATGTCATCCATGTATACTTCGAGCATGTCTCCGATTTCGTCGTGGAAGACGCGGTTCATCATCCGCTGGTATGTGGCCCCGGCGTTTTTGAGGCCGAAGGGCATCACGTTATAATAGTAATTGCCTGACGCCGTCATGAAGGCCGTGGCTTGTTTATTGTGTTCGGCCATCGGGATCTGATTATATCCCGAGTACGCGTCCATGAAGGACAAGAGCTTGAAGCCCGCGGAGTTGTCGACGAGTTTGTCGATGTTGGGGAGGGGGTAGGCGTCCTTAGGACATGCCCGGTTGAGATCAGTGTAGTCAACACACATGCGCCATTTTCCATTATTCTTTTTAACGAGTACAACATTGGACAGCCAGGTTGAATACCGGGCTTCCGAAATAAAATTTGCCTCTAAGAGGTCTTTTACAGCTTGTTCGGCCGCTGCCGATTTTTCGGGGGACTGGCGACGCCGGCGTTGTACAACGGCCTTTACGGTCGGGTTGATAGACAGCTGGTGGCAGGCGACCTCGGGGTCGAGTCCTGGCATTTTCGCGGCGCTCCAGGCGAAGAGGTCGGCATTCTCGCGGAGGCAGGCTTGGAGCTGATGTTTCGCGAGGTCTGGGAGTCCTGCGCCTATCCTCACGGTTCTGCTCGTGTCTTCCCCGAGGGGGACGAGTTCGAATTCTCCATCCGGGATGGGGCGCACTGGGTGTGAGGGCTGCCCGTTGACTTCGTTGGTCTTTGTTTCATGGTCGAGCTCGTCGGTGAAGCGACTGTCGAGCTCAACGGATCCGACCAGCTCCGTTGGTTTGTCCTTTGGTGTAGCGCTTGACGTTTTCTTTTTGGTCGATGGAGTCTAGGCCTTTCAGCGCGGCTTCGAAACATCTTCGGGCGGCCTCGATGTCTCCGTTGAGGGTTACCACGGCTCCCCTTCTTGTGTAGTATTTCATCTTCAGGTGGACGATGGAGGGTACCGCGGTGAGTTCTGCTATCGTCGTCCTGCCCAGGATGCAGTTATAGAGGGATGGGCATTCGATGACTAAGAAGCGGACGCTGATGTCCCTGGCTGTTTCCTCTTCTCTGAAGGTGACTTTCAATTCCACGTATCCCCAAGGTCTTGTCGTCGTCCCGTTGAACCCCTGAAGGTCGGAGCCTACGTAGGGAGAAAGGTTGGATTCGTCGAGCTGGAGAGTTGTGAACAGATGTGAGTACATGATGTCAACCAAGCTCCCGCCGTCGACGAGGAGGCGCCTGACGTCGAAGTTTGCCATTCGGGCACGTATGAGCAAGGGTATGTTGGAATTGGGAGATCCCCCGGGTAGTTCCTCGAGGTAAAATGTGATCGGGTTGGAGCGGCCTCGGAATTTGTCGAGCGTGCTCATTTTGCCGGAGTTGTTCGCGATGAGTTCGTCGAATTTCCTTTTCACAGATCCTATGGATAGACTCCTCGTGGCCCCATCAGAGATGACCATGGCTCTGGGGAAGTATTCCCATCGGCTGGTTGGTCGGATTGGCTCGTCGACTGGGTTGGGTCCTTCGGGGATGCCAAATTCTCTGCCCGCGAACCAATCCTCGGGGCGGCCGATGCACAACGCGACCTGGAGCCTGCTGCTGTCCTCTGGAGAGGGAAGTTCCTTGATTTTCTTGGTTTCTGGAGCCTCTGGCCTAGGTGGTTCGCCTCCTCGGGTGTATCGCTTCAGGTGCCCGTCTTTGATTAGAATTTTGATCGCATCTTTGAGATGGATGCAGTCTTCTGTCACGTGCCCGTGGGTCCTGTGGAATCGGCAGTATTTTGACTTGTCCAGGTTGGGTTTGGGCGGCGTTGGTCGTGGAAAACGGACACCTCCCTGTACGAACTCGGTTTTAGCGCATTCGGCCAGTATGCGTTCGCGTGAAGCGATCAATGCTGTGTACTCTGTGAATCTTCCTGCCGGGCCGCGTGGCTCGCGTTGTTCGCGGGGTTCGCGGGGGTGGTCTTCCCGACGGCGGTCTCCTCCTCGTCGATGGCTCGAAGCTCCGTCGTCTCGGTGCCCGCGGGGGGCCTCCCTGTCTCGAGTGTCACGAGCGGAGTTGGCCGCCTGTGTTTCCTCGAATCGGATGTAATGCGCGGCCCTGTCGAGGAAATCTTGGAGGGATGTTGGCCGGTGTATGCCTACGGCCTCGTAGAATTTGGAGTCGTGGCGCAGGCCTTGTTCCATTAAGTAGCGTTTCATTTCGTCGGAAGTTGTCACCTGCACTGCTTCCCGAGTGAACCTTTCGATGTACTTTCGGAGAGGTTCGTCGGGGCCTTGGATGATTGCCCCGAGGACTGCTTCCGTCTTCGGGTGACGTCGGGACGCCGTAAAGTGTTTGGAGAACAGGTCCTTCAAGACCCTCCACGACGTAACGGATTCGGGCTCCAGACTTTTGTACCAGGTCATAGCGCCTTTCCTCAGAGTCGTCGGGAAGAGTCTGCACTTGATAGCTCCCCGGACGTTTCGGTAGTCGAGCATAGCCTCGATGTCTTCCAGGTGATCGTCCGGGTCGGAGGTGCCGTCGTATGTCGGCAGCGTCGGTGGTTTCTCCATCCCCTGGGGTATGGGGGCAGCCATGATCTCCCGGGACAGCGGGGTGCGGTAATCGTCCTCGTCGCTGTGCACCAGGGATCTGTGGGGAGATGAGCCGTTCAAGGTATGCCCCTGGTTTCGGGTTCTCGATCTCCTGCCTGAGTTCTCGCCTCGGGGGTCCTCGGTTGGGATCGCCGCGGTGTTCTGGTTCCTCACGCGAACGTGTCTTGCTGGGGATCTGGTGCGTTCTCGTGTCACCTGCGGGCGGTGTCTCTCCAGCTGCGGTCGGCGATTTCTGGGTCGAGGCGAGGGACTCCTCGAACCTCCGTTCTGGTCTTCCCGCGGGGGGTACCTCGGAGGGCCGATGCGTTCTAATGCTCCAATTCTCGCATTTTGTTGGAACAGCAGCTGGTTCGTCTGGTTGATGGCCGTAAAGAGAGCGGCCACCGTTGGGTCCGCTCCCGCCGGGATGGGAACGGGGTGGAATGCTGGCGGGCTCGGGGGTTGGTGATCGTCCTGAAGGGGCCGTTCCGCGGATGATGGTGAAGCAGTTTGCCCGTCCCTTTCGTCGGCTTCCGCCGGACGTGCCGTTCCTGTCTGCTTGCTCCCGTTGGTGGCGACGTTGAGCACAAGGTCGTGCGGAGTGCCGTCGCGGTGTGGACTAGCCATGATCGTGGAGGTTTGGTGAAACTTTTGGTTTTCTGCTCGGAGTAACGGGGAAGTTTCAGTTCCCACAAACGGCGCCACTGATCTGACCTGATTAGGAGGGGATCACGATATGGCCACCCGTCGTTGGACGGTACCTGTTCACCGGTGATGAGAAGGAGGAGGGGGTGTACCTGCAAGGCACTCCGATGCCAAAGTAAGAAATTGGGCAGAGTGGAAGCAAAAGTACAGAAAGGGGCAAGAAGAGAGTTATTTGACCCTCTTGTGAAAGAGGGTATTTATAGAGAGACCCCAGCGCTGGGCCAACGGTCATTTGAGATGGGCTGGATGACCAGGCCCAACCCTAATGACTGCTAGGGCTTACGTGGCGTAGTGAAGACCAGGACGTGGTCTTCGCCCTAGTCCAACAGCTCCTAGATCTCCGAAAAGTGGGTTTGACCTGCTCTTTCGGAGGTGGGCAGTTGGTTGATGACGTGTCCCCGCGGAGGGGAGCACGTGGAGAACGTGCGCCGGGCACGTTGTTCTCCCTGCGGAGGGGAGCTCGGGAGGTGCCCCGGAGCGCGTTGTTCTCCCCGCAGAGGGGAGGAACCACGGCCGCGCTTTGGTGTGCCGGGGATGGTTCTGCTCGCCTGGTACGATGGATGATGAGATGCTGTTGGATGCGCTGCTTGTGTCCGGCGGCATGCTCTGCTCGTCTCGAGGGACGCACGTGCCCGGCGTGCCCGATTCGCCTGTTGGGTCGTACGTGGTATTGGGCCTGCCGAGGTCGGGCCCATACCGGAACAATATCCAAAACAGAATATTGTACAAAGTTCTGCATAATTTTTGGAATAGAATTAAATGTTTCCTTAAATATTTTGACAACCATTCTTAGGAAATATTGCACAGTTGGAACCAAAATTTCAGCTTCTAAAATAAGCATTTTGAACCCCAAAATACGTGAATCAAATCATCAAAGAATCTTTACTAATCTCACGCTGAAAAACAAATCTTCCAAGAATGTAAAACCACAGTACGCCACGATGTCGTACAAGCAATGCAAGACATATTGTCCAACATCTTACTATTTCACTTGTTTTAACAAAATGCTGTCAATCACAATACAAACAACCTAACAAAACTTAGTAGCTATAAGAGATGTGTTTACACTAACACGATATTCGACATTCATTTGCTTAATCTGATTAATAAGCACATGCTTAATACTTTGGTTTGAGTTCATGAAAGCATAACCCATATGCACACAATTAACATGACTATTGAAAGAGGTAGCATGATTAGCCAATTTTTTAGCCTTCTTCCAGTCACTGAACGTGTCTCCCAGAAAGTGATCCTCTCATATTTAGAGAAATTTTTTAACAAAAAACATGGCAAACAAAGTGCTAGGTCCTTAGATTCACTATAATCAATCCAGTAAATCGAATCAAACTAATTTTAGCAAAATCGACGTCTTTGTTTACCTTGAACAAACCAATAGTAAACAAAATTGTGAAGAGATTGATGACAATTTATTTTTAAATAAACTTTCCTTACCTCATTTTGGATGTCAGGATGATGGCTTGAAATTGGAGGCCTAATTCCTATATCCATTTCCAGCAATTCATAATCAACAACTTTAATACTCTCACTTGGAGGTTGATTTTCTAATGCTTCTAGATTAGCCGAAGATGTAGTTTTGTCTCTAGAAAGCACAATAAAAAAAATTTCATCCTATAAAGACAACAATAAAACCATTTAAAATAGTTGTTCTTGTAAAGAGAACGGTAAAACTAATTAATTATAAATGAACTCATTAATGAGATATTAAAATTTTTTGAATTTTTTAATAAATTGGAGTTTCAGGAGCTAAAAAAGGAGAAAAGAATAAGGAAAAATTGAAATACTGACTTTACATTTGATTATCAATCACCCATAAATAAATTCAAGAGAAAGAAAATGAGAAATTAACAAAAGAGAAAGAGAGAGAGATATTTTTCTTTCTTTTTTCCAGTATATATATATATATATATATATATATATATATATATATATATATATATATATATATATATATATATATATATATATATATATATATATATATATATATATTATAACCAAGCCATGTGATAAAATTAGAGAAAGAAAATGAGAAATTAGCAAATGTAAGAGAGAGAGAGATTTTTCTTTCTTTTTTCCCGTGTATATATATATATATATATATATATATATATATATATATATATATATATATATATATATATATATATATATATATATATATATATATTTATATATATATTTGCCTTTATCCACACTCAGCCATCATATGAATCCACTCAGTCTAAAATTTAATCTCTGGCTTATTGATATTTATCAATCAATAATTAAAAATTTTAAATAGGTATACAGGTCATTCCATGAGAAATACAAGAGAAATCTACTTGACATCTCTCAGGTTGATCTTGGCACCCCTACAAGTGGGGCCATTTGGTCAAAATACCCTTTTAATAAAAATAAAAATAAAAAAGATTTTCGTGGTTTTTTTAATTGTTTTATTTTATTATCTGCGGAATTTACTATAGGTACTACAAAATTTACGTAGGAAATATATTACTTCAGCAAATTTTGGAATAAATATATTTTATGAATTTTTATCTGATTTTTTAAAGACTAACATATTTCTTCAAGTATGTGGTGTATATATATGTATAGTCTCATGAATTTTTTTAAAAATCTTGTAATAAGTATTTTTTTTTTATAGTTTTTTTAATTGTTTGATTTTTTAATCTATGAAATTTGATGTGGATTGGTGAAAATTTTCCACCACAATTTTTTTCTGAATTTTGGAATATATACATTTTATGTATATTTATCAGATTTTGAAAAAACCGGTATCTAATTGTATGTATTTTTACTATATCTTTTTAAATTCTGATGAGATTGTATTAAATTTCTTTAAAAATTTGATAATAAATATTTTTTTAATCGTTTAATTTTTTATGTGGAATTTACTACGGATCGTATAAAAGTTACTAAAAAAACGCTACCTACCAAAATATATTTGTAAAATTTTGCAAAAAAAGTTTTTAAAAAAAAAAGTAAAAATTAAAAAATAAATAAATAAAAGAGATATTTTGACATTATTAGAATATGAAGGTGTCATATACAATTTTAGAGATGTTAAAGACATTCTTCCAAATATAAATCAGACTTGGGCTTGTATTTATTTTTATATGATTCGACTTAAGCCCTGCAGAGTCTAGCTTGGTATAATCTACTTTCACGAGATTTTTACTTGCCACCTTTCTCAATTAAACCTGACACACCCACATAGTGATACTATTATTTTTATGCTATTATAAAAAACATTTTGAATTTTTTATTGTATTATTGGAAATTTTCTTTAATTTCCAAAAAAATAGATATTTCTAAAAAAAGTTTGAAATATGGAATTTTTAAAAAAAAATTAAAAATTTTCAAATGTTTTTTCTTATACTTCAGGAAATTTCTAAATTTCGGATAAATTATAATATTTTTTAAAATTTCCGATAAACTTCTGCACTTTTTTAAATTTTCAATAGTGTTATAATTTTTTTGTTTATTGGATATAAACTAGCAAAATTTTTAAAAATCCATAAAAATGAGGCAATATTTTGAAAATTCCGATGAGTTAATTTTTGTTTTCAAGAAAATTGATAAGTGCATCGTAATGCACATTCTCCTAAGTTGTACTTAGGTTTATCTTTAGTTTGTTTTGTTAATTTTACTATTTTATTATATTTTTTGAATTAAGTATTTTGTTGCCTTTAATCTATTTTCACAATTTATTTTCCGCTTTAGCTGTCATTTGATATTTGTCTACTGTTCGAATCAAAACTGAAGCTACGAGGATCGGATGGAAAGCTAAGACAGAGAGATACAATTTTTATGTTGAAGTCAAAAGCTGATTCAGAGTGTAGCAGACTTGAAAAATTCATTGAAGTTAAGACTCGAATTCTGCCTTAAGGAATATTTAGTTTTGGGTCGAATTTTTTATGTTTTTCGACTCAGTTGGGTTAGAATCAAAATTGTTTATGTTTTCATATACCTAGTAGCAGTCGTGCTACTGTTCTTGACGTTCTTTTCATTGTTGGCATTTTTTGCTTTTTGGTTTGTATGAATTTTATGGAGAACTAATTTCTTCGGGTTGATCTGATGTAACCGTATCTCTATTAACTTTGAGGTTAATACAATTTAAGTAACTTTGATTCCCTTTTCAATTCTATCTATAATTCTGAATGCTATATTAAGTTGTCGTTGTTTGCTTAATTCAATTGCATATTTTATAAAATAGGATTGGATTAATTCTATTGATATATATTCTGTTAACCTTAACCACATTTGCTTAATTCGTGTTTTTGTTATCTGATTGCTTAATTCAGATTTAAGAACATAAATCATATATTAGTTGCAATCACACTTGTTAATTGTTACTGTAATCGAAAGGGAATGAAATTCGTTTAGGGCTTGAGAATTATAAGATCAATGATAAGCAGGAGAATGAACAGAAGATTAACTTATCTTATAATCACTTATATTTTTAATCACTATTTCTAAATTAAAACAAACCCACCATATTTCGATATTGTAATTGGTTAATGTACTACAAGAATTCTTGAGAACGATACTCGAGTTGTTGTTACCGTTACTATACTTTTTCAAAAATACTCATTTTTGATCCGTTTGTGACAGCAAATCAAAAACCAATAAAAAATTGATGCTGAAAATTTGAAATGAAGTACGAAAAATTCGTTTACGTTTTTTACTCAAAATTGTCCATGAGGAATTTGAGAATTATGAAAATACATGAGGGTGCTAAGTACAAGTGTAAGGGTGACTACTTAAAACCTCTACTTTCACCCTAAACGGGCCCATTGAATTATACTTTAACAAATTAATTTAATTGAATCAATTTAATAATTAGATCATACTAAAATTTTAAATTACTACACAATAAAAATATTTAAGCCAAAACTGAACATGTAATTCATTAGGTATTCATCCAATATCTCCACCAGTTTACTTGCTACACAACTGCATTATCTTTTAACTGCAATAGATACAAAATTGGTTCTGGAGCTAGCACATGATTTGAGTTGAATGAAACACTGCATACGTGAATTGAGTTAACATATGAAGTTTTCGGCATCGGAATACAATAGATCCGAATTTACTGTCTTTTCCCATTATTTCAAAGAAAAGATGATTCTCTTTCCTCAACTGTATCAAACAGGTAACAAAAATTACAGTTGCCTAATGTTGGGGGTTGTAAACTAATGTTAGCACAACACTACACTTAAAATGCTTTTCCTAAAAACACGACACATAATCTATATTTATACAACAGCTGCTTGATTTATCAATTATACATGAGCCGGTATATCTAAAGAGAGCGTTGCATAAAACTTCTTGCAACAGACAAACATAAATACATAAATACGGTAATAATAATATACTACTATAGCAAAATATAGTAAACAGTAAATATATTACATAACCTACTTTCAACACTTGCATTACGCCTTCTGATGCTTTTCCACATAAGCCTGTATAATAATAAGAGAATAATCTTAAGACAAGCTAAAAAATACAGAAATACTAAAAATTGACATTACTTTGAATGTGACATTACAAATGTCTCAAATGCAAATGTAGATTCAGAAGCTGACATAGATCTTCAACCAATAAACTAAAGCAAAACTGACACAAGAGATAGGATAGAGGCATGGAGCTCATAATCTTTTATAGACCAGTTGAAACAATGTGATGATTCAAGAAAAGGGATGGTCCAATGCACAAGGTAGGAGTAGACAAACTCAACCTTAATCTAGTGAGTTGATAGTTTGTTTCTTGACTAGAAACCATGTGCCACCAAATGATAAGGCAACAACTTACCCTATAAAAACAAGTCTTTATTTTGAAAGAGACTTACTAATTTTTAGGTGAAAGAGGAGTAGGTTGTTCATTAAATCAACAGAAATAATAATTAGGAAATTAAAAAACTACTTAAGAAAAGGATCCAAGAACGAATTTATGTTCAATATTTTGACAATATGTTTAAGGAATAATTACAACTATCTTGAGGTTCACATTACTTGAAGGGATTCTTTGTTATTTTTAAGGGTCTGTTTGTTTGGTTGAGAAAAAAATTCAATTATTTCAGAGTGGAGACAGAAGCAAAATCCTCACAATTTAAGCTCCCTTCCAACATTAACAGGATTTGGAAAGGAGAGGTGTTTATAAAATCTTAAAAGTGTTGAACATAACAACCTTAAGTTAAATATTATAAGGGTTTAAAATGTAAATAAGTATTTATGTTCTGCATTAAAATATCTTCCCTCCCTCTAACCAAACAGTATATCTTATTAAATCTCTCCTCTTTGTTCCCCTTTCCTCCACTAAAATCATTCTTTTGTTTGAACAAAACAGGTCAACAACAACAACAACAGTCAAACCTTATCCCACTAAATGGAATCGGCTACATGAATCACCTTTTAAAAGATAGATTATACATTAATTTTTCAGAGTAACAAAATAAATTCTCTGAAAAATTAATTTATGATCTATCTATTAAATAAGGGAAATATGTGTAATTTCATTTCATAAAAAAAAATGTCACGAGTTAACACTACCGAGAATTAGGTAGGTGTCGATTTTTAAAAAATCAAGAATCTCATAATAATTAGTGTGAACCCCACCAGAGATCAATGTATATTTGATGTTTAGTTTTACATATTGTGTAATCTATAGCACAGATGAACGCCTCCGTACAACATTTAATCTCATTTGTTTACAACTCTTTCCACATCCAAAACAAGCCTAATAGAAAATTCAATGATTTCTGATGCTGCATGCCTACTCACATTATCTATTAAACCAAGTTAAATGGGACACAAGATTTTGAATCCTTTATACATATGAGGGAAATCTGTAAGAGAACCACCACTAACCTGTACAAGTTTGCTAAGCTTTGGTTTCGAAACTGATAAATAGCGTTCAATTTTCTCTTGTGTCTGAGGTATATGTACCCGATTTACTGTACCAGTTACTTTATCAGTAACCTTCTTCACAATTGCTTTATAATCTTCTTTGGAGACTTTACCATCTTTCCAAGTTGGTTTTAGGATCTCCTTAATGAGCTCTACCAACGAAGTTTTAAATGCACGAATCCCCTTTACATCCTTTAATTTCTTGCCCTCATCAGGTCCATCATTTTGGCCCGTGTTTACCAGAGGACTATTCTCTTCCGTAATTTTATTCTCAGATTGAGAGATTGCCTTTTTTTCGGCGTCCATTTTGCTAGTCTCCTTTTTACAAGAATGATCAAAATTTTGTCCCGGGTTAGATAACAGTGGTGGAATTCTGGCTGTATCTTTTGGAATCTTTGTATAAGGAGAAAAGGTTGGAGAGACCCCACTTGCATTAATATTCTTGGGCTCCATACTATCACACATTGGATCATATTGCTTCGATGATTGCCCTTCAATTTTGCTTACGAAGAGAGTGTCCTTTGCATCACATGAATTTATAGTAGAGTGAAGTTGTGTGAGCTGCTGATTTGTTCCGAGGAAATGTGCAAGAGAGGCTGAGAGGCAGCTAAGTTGTTCTTTGCTGACTACGTTCTGAATTGGAGTATTTCCTGAACCAATTTGCATTAAGCTTGCATTCATAATAGTTGGTTCTACAGTATAGTTTGTATTAGTGAAGAGCTCCTGGTTCTGCATGCCTTCAATAATTCTTGATCTTGGAGGAACAATGGAAACTGTTGCTTGACTCTGTCCAACCACATGCAAAGCAGTTACATTCTGAGCATTCTGATTTAGTCCTTGTCCTGTCAAAAGAGTAGAAAAGTTAAGGTTTAGGTATGAATCAGCATATTCTTGTAATGTAACAGCACAATATCCTCTGTTTTTCCACATGCATTATTAAATGATTTTTTCAACAGACCAATGTTTCTCAATAAACAAACAATTACCTGGAGCACCTTGTTGCTTATTCTGCGCATGCTCATCATTAATATGACTGGAAGATCTTGCACCATAATTCCAATCAGGAGACATTTTTTCATCACCAGGCCAAAAGCCTCCACCTACTGACTGAGAAATGAGAATGTTGTCAGCTGCATTTTCTGCCGTCCTACAGTTGGCTTCCTTCTTATCAATTGCAAATGGTGATTCATTATGCATTCTGTTCCTGTCTGAGCTATGGTCCAATCCATTATTCATTGGCCAAGCCATGAATCCAGGTTCTGGGGCACCTAAAATGCCTTTTTTGTTGTCCTCAACCAGCTTTGCAGTATCAGAGACAGCAACTAAATTATTCAGCTTTGGATTATCACAAACTTTATCTACATCAGTCATACTACCATCTGAACCCCGTCTATCATCTCTTAGCCTTTCATTAGAAGTAACTGAATGGCTCATTATTTGTCTATCCAACACCTGATCTTCACCTTGATTACTCCTTGACCTATCATCCCTTAATCTTCTAACAGGGCTGGTAAATGCTTGCCCATCATGAGAAAACCTACAATCTTTACCATTTCTACAATTTCCAAAAGCAAAAAATTTGCAAGGAGTATTACCACTGTGGTTGGGATAATGCCGGACACCCTGCTTGAATGAATTATTTATGTGTCTTCTATCAATTTCCCTTTCCCTAGATGATTCATCTGCAGAAACTATATCAAACTCATCAGAATTGCCATGATGCACATACTTGCATGATTCTCCTGCTCTACACCTTCCCTTTGCAAAATGAATACAAGCTTCATTAGATCTTCGACTTGTAAGAGAATAATCCCCACTCTCACGGGGATTACAATATCTGGGTCCATCTTGCATGTATCTATTTTCCCTACTATCCTCATAACTTTGCTTATCATGGTGAAGGAAATGACAATGGCTGCCTCTTCTGCAATTCCCAACAGCAAAATCTCTGCAAGGTCGTATCAATCTGCCAACCCTCGTTCTGTTCTCATCATCGACAGCTGAATACCTAAACCCACGTGGAGGGCTCCGACTTTGGCTCCTGCTTCTCCTAGAAATGGCAATATCCAAAGAAAAGCAGACAACTAATAAACCACTTGCATCTGGAAATTGCACACAGACATCTCAAAGCTCAAAGATGTAAAATTCCTTTGAGGGGACATAATTTGAACTTATTGACTACCTTGCAGTTGAAGATAGGGAAAATAGAGCAGTCAAATAGTACTGATAGTGATATTACATTGCAATTAAAGAAAATATGTATCCATAAAGAAACGAGTTGAAACACACATGGGACACACCACAGTCAATGTACAACTTTTTCCAGAGGGCCTAAAAGCTTCGGCTTCTAAACTTTTCTACATGACAAAAAAGTTTTAATCTAGGGCTATAGGATGTTGTATTAATAGTTAAGATTAAAAACCATTGAAATGTCCCACAAAAATCACATGATCATCTAAAGAATTAAAAAATCAGAGATGACTTTGATTCTTTAGTCTATCACTTCACTCATATACAAGATCCAGTTTTCATGATTGTATGTACTACTCTGGACTTAAATATAAGTAAAAGTCAATATTTTTTATTCAAATTTAGACCAACTACATTTTGACTTCGGCTTAAACTTAAGGCCGGAGGGAGTAAATATTTAAGCATGAAAACATGAAGTAAAAGGAAAGGAATGATCTAGGTTGTCGATAGCAGTACAGGACCTCAGCCCCACGCTTTTGGGCTGCTAACCGCTATCCACGATAGCTGAAATAGCTGCCGCTATTTGTGGAGTCGTAGCGGTGCAATAGTGGTTCTGTAGCGGTTTACAGACTGCTATTGTGAAGATGAGGGCAATATTATAAGTTTGAATTTTTTTAAGGGCAAATTGATATTTTTCCCTTTTATTTGACTAATCTAAAAGCTGCTAGTGATGCTTTAGGTCATTTCCAGTTCTCTCTTCACTCAAATCACCAAGCAGTGGATCTTTTGACCTAAAAATTTGCCGTTCTCTCTTTGCAAATTTTCTTCTTCCACATTCTTCTCAAATCAGGAAGCATCCATCTTTCTCATCCATTCTTCTTCTCAAATCAGCAAGCGTCCATCTTTCTCATCCATTCTTCCACATTCCTCTTCACTTATTCATCTTTTTTTTCACTTTCTCATCCATTCACATCTATTTCTCCCCTGTTTTGCAGATTTCTCATCTACTAGCAACTATGGCATCATCTTCTGCAAGTTTAACACAAACTTCCAACAAGGTTTTCTAAATCTATTGGTGACAATATTAACACAAACTTCCAACAACGTAGGTTTTTTCAAAGCAATGATTTAATTGGTCCTATTCTCCTCAGCAATATTGATGAATGTTATGAATGGTTGCAACAAAATGAGGACGAAAATGAAATATTGAAGATGATTTGATTTTGGGAGAAGAGGGTTTGACTTGGGAAGTTGTTGGTAATGCCGCTGGGGCTAATGAAATAGCAAGAGTTACTAGACGTCACACTAGACTTGCTATATTATTGTCTAATGGAGATGAAGAGTTGGAGGTGGAAGAAGAGTTTGAAATTGAATCAAGTGATAAGCAAGATTATATTAATATGGTGGAACTTAGAAGTGAAGATGAGGCGGATGTGATTTAGTCATTTTGCTTACGTTTGTTTACGTTTAGAATTTGATTTAGTCATTTTGAGCACATTTATAATTTGATTTTGATGGGCACTTTTATTGGGGTGCTGTTGGAATTTATGTATGTTGTTGCAACTTCAGTTTTTAAGGCATTATATATGTTGTTAGAACTTATTTTAAGTATTTATGTATTTATGTTAAATATTTACCTTGGTTTTTAAAGCTCACAATGTCGGTCATCCCACTATGCCGCTATAGCATTTTAGGGGTCCGGCGCTATGAGCCGCTATAGCATTTTAGGAGTCCGGCGCTATGAGCCGCTATCCGAGTTTAACAACCTAGGGAATGATACTAAATTATATGAAATGGCATTTGTCAAACAGCACATAATTTCTCATTAAAAAATGCATTTCCATGAAAGACAAGTATGTTCCTCACCCATTAATGATCATTACTAACTTGATTGGTGAGCATCCAATTCATGAAATTTTGTTTTTTATAAAATAGAAGAGCTTTCTCAATGAAAAGATTTGAGTAAGATATATTTCAAATGTGTTTGAACAAGTAAAGAAACTCCTAAGAATTAATACAGTATGCTTAGATTCTCAAAAGTACTGCATGGTTGTTAGGATCTCGCTTTAACTCCCAAAAGCGTAAGATCTTACACGCCGGCAACCATCCACCGCTTTAAGTGGTAGAAAGACCGTGGAATTAGCTGGAGCGATGAAAGCATAAAGGACGAGTGTAAAAACGTGGGATCGTGAGATCCCAATGATTCATTTTTAATTTTGACCAGTTTTGGACCCATTTTGACCCGGCCCAGAGCTGACCCGTTAACTAAACCCCAATCAGCGCTCATATGTTTTAGGATTTTGGGAGTTGGAATATTTTAAATATGCTTTTGAGTTTTGAGAACAGCAGAAATGAATGAATTCTGATACGATTAATCATTCAATGGATGGATTTCTTCTCTTCATCTATTTCTTCTACAAATTCAAATCAAGTCCTTCCATTCTTCTCAGCTTTTCCATCCTTGCCCTCCAATTCCTCTTCCTTCCTTAGAACATCTTTAATGAGAGCAACTAAATTGGATGAACTAAGTTATTTTACGTGGGTCCAAATTGACATGAAGGATTTAAGCAATCCAAAATTGAATTAAGAAGTTTTTACTTCAATGGTGATTGTTTATAAGGAATTCAAACTTGGTATTATATGGTTAATAAAAATCTATTATTTATGTTAAATAATTAATAAAAATCTATTATTTATGTTAAATAATGAGTTAGAGTATGTTGCTTGTGTAGAGCACGTAAACTAGTTTTAGAGCATCCCATATGCCATGTCAGCTCTACTATAATGCAAATTCCTTATTACTGACATAAGCTATAAAAAATTTTGATTTAACAACTATGCGTTAAAGTTGCTCTTACAAAACAAAACAGAGTTTTCCAAAAAAATTTCACCATGTCTTCATTAATTCCAGTTGTTTTTTTGGATTGAATATATGTTGTTATGAATATTATGTTTGAGAAAATTATGTTTTTTTGGATTGAATATTTGCTATTATGATTATGTTAATGAGAATTTTATGTTAAGATTATTTTTCCTAGTTATTTCTATAATTTTGTCTATTTGTTGGGATCTTATGATCCGAGTTACGATCCTACGATATAGCACTTTTTCCATCCTCTCGATCTTAATCGAGATCCCGATTTTGACAACCGTGCTGCTGATTACTAAGAGTTGTTATTATTCTCGCAAGAATAAGTATATTAATAGTGTACATTATCAAGTTTATTACAGAATATTTCCTCATAAAATATCATCAGTTAAGATTATTGAGTACAGTTCCCGTGAACTAATTTCAAACATTATAGTCGGTGCAGATATTATTAGAGATATAAACTAAACTAACCTGCCGTAATCATTTTTTGCAGATTGACTGTGCTTCCTATTTTTCAATTCCTCAAACCTTGGAGATGTTTTCATATCGTAACTTCCATCAGTGTCTTGTGCAATTGTTGCATCCAAAACTTTGTAGTCTGGGTTCCAAACATTATCCTTACTTGAACCTCTGCCTCCAGAAACAGGTTCCTTGCATGAAAATCCCATTCTGAGATTTATCATATCATTTCTTTCCAAATACCTTGAGCTATTGCTATTAGTAGCACCTGTAAAGGACAACCCAGAACGCAATTGCTTATGGTGCATTTGGACATGCTTTTTGAAACAGTATTTTTCTATTAAAAAATTACAAAAAAAAACTCTATCTAACATAAGAAAAAAGCACTAAAACTGTTTTTTATGGATAGTGACCTTATTCTGAAAAAACTTATGTCAGCTTTAAAGTTTTAAGACATATTTTTACTTGCATTTTTCTATTACAGAAACATGCCAAACAGGCTTACTCTCGGGTGAAAATTCAGGTTCATCTCTTGAAACCCGGTTAGAAGATAGCTTTCTGCCACTTCCACTCATCTAACTCCCCAGAGCCTTAAGCTTCACTTTGGTTAACGCAGATTGATCTGAATTTTAAAAAATCACAAAATAAATAAATAAAATCAGAAAACTGAAATCCATCTTCATTATTCTAATATTTTACTTCACTAAAGGAATACGGCAAGCTAGAAACATAACAGAAAGTTATCAAATGAATCTCAGACATATATTATGAACCAAAAGTATCAATGCAAAGTTTTCGACCAAAACTCTGAAGCTTCAAGGAGTGTTTGAATAAACCACATTCACAAATATATCGTCCATCATTAAAACAAAAATGAAGTTAGCAAGAAGAGATAAAAAATTGATTGAAAATTTTAGCCATTGTGTTAATTAAGTTGACCATGAGGAATCATTAACAGTTTTCAAATGCATTAATTCACTTCACATGACAACTAATATAAAATCTTCCCTAAGGTGCATATATGGCTACTTTCATCCTTTTCCCTTCCAGAAAGATTAGCCATAGCCAAATTATGCTGGTTACGTGTTGAACCAAGAACCCCAAGACCTTGTAAAATTCAACATTACAGATATCCCGGGAAAAAAATTTACATTAGAAGAATAAACAGGTTTTTCTTTTCTGGCCAAATTTTGTACATTCTTGGTAGTAAGTGTGAAAAACTGGGGAGTAACAACCAGAGGTGAAATTCGATTCATTATTTTAAGAGTATTGGCCCGTACATACTTTCTTCCAGAGCAGAAATCTTATATTATGATAATTATTTTTTCAAAAGACAAGTCTTTCAAATTTATGCAAATGAAATACTCTGTATTTACTATTGTTAGAGGAAGATATACATTTTTTTTAATTGACACGTAATATCAATTGTTTACTTATGCAAACTAGATATATACATACAGAGAAATATCCTTAACTAATTGCTAACCTCTGACATTTTATTTTTACTAAAATTTGTATTCGTTGCATCACTCACATGTTATTCAGGATCTGGAATGGCCTCACGCTCTAAAAATAACTAGCATCAAAATATGTCCTATTTAAACACCTGATCACACAGAATAAAAAAAGTTACCTTTTTTTTCAAAAACGCCTAAATGTTTTAGTAATGACAGCTGCAAGTCTCTAATTACATAGAGCCTCTTCTGTAACTAATTGACCCAATATTTAAAGAAAGTATGAGGTTCTACTATCTCACAATTTAAGTCAAAAAATTCAATGGCCAGGTGAAAAAGATATTGATATTTGATTCTTCAAATTCAAAACTATAACAACAACCAAGCCTTGGGATGACTACATAGATCAACTTTCGCCATAATGTTTTATCAAAGACCATGTTTCTATCCAAATCATTAAACTCGAGATCTTTCTTAATAACTTCTCTTATAGTCTTTTTAGATCTTCCTCTTCCTCTAGTTGGTTAACTTCTCTCAATCTGATCTACTCTCCTTAATACAGAATTTACATGTCTTCTCTTTATATTCTCTTTATATGCTCAAAACACATAGTCTATTTTCCATCATCTTCTCTACTATAGGTGCTACCCCAACATTTTCTAATATTTTCATTTCTATCCTATTCCGTCTAATCTTACCACACATCAAACGCAACATCATCTCCCGTGTATGCAGGATCACGAGTTGGCGTTCCAATCGCATGCCGACATGGCATGCTGAATAGCAAGTAAGATTGTATGGTGAAACACAATAAACTCGCCCGAGTTGGAAGTCTGACTCGTTTCTATTCTGTAGATGTGGCGCTTCTGTTTTAAGGGGTTTTTTTAACTAATTTTCTAAAACGGGTCTAAATCGAGTCGGGTTTTATTAAATACTCATATTTTTATTTTTTTTAAATAGAAATTCATAAAGTCACAATCAAAGTATTTCGGCTTTCGTGATTGCAGCCTAAACTCAAACGTTACCAAATTATTTCCACATAAATTCTCTTTCTTCCATTACTCTTCTTCTTCCTCTTTATCGTTACAAAGAATTACTTCCTCTTCCTCTTTCACATTCAAGCTTTCTCTTTCATTCAACAAGATGTCGATGATGCCAACTCGCTGCAGCACTTTTTGAGCATGTCTATTTAATTATACATATATAAATATATTTTTCTACCAGTAATAGGATCTTACAATCGGTGCTACCGATCCCCAAGTTACGATTTTTGAATCCTCTACCAATTTTGCGTAAACTCTCGAGTTTTTAAACATTGCTCATCTCTACTACATTTACTTTACATTTATTTTATTCTTGTGTTGATTCTTAACCGCCCAACATTTTCAAATTCAAAACAGCCTACAATAATCTAGTACTACACAGCCTACAATAATCTAGTACTCAAACAACATCATTGGCCACTTACAAGACAGATCAAAGCTACAACGTTCACTGCACAAATTTTCTTCAACACTCTGTTCTTGATGCGCATTGGAAACTAGTATATCTATTGAAAAAGTTAATCCATTTTCCAGTTCTTGAACAAGCCAGGGGTTCTTGAACTAGTATATCTGTTGACTTATTTGAATTAATCTAATTGCATAAACACTTGTAAGGACGGTTGAAATTGTAAGGACGGTTGAAAGCGCTTACGAAAATAACTTATGACATATCAATAATCTATTTTCAAATTACTTTCAGAAACTCTTCAAGATAGTACATTGTTACACGATGAACACTCACATGAAATTTGAATTTAAAATAGGAATAATAAAACTATTCGATGATAATTTAAACAGACATGGAAAACAGCGGTTAACATTCATGGAATTTCAATAATGATGATGAATGGAAAAACCCTAGGAGTGGGAGAATGTTAAGAGGACTTACGAGCTTACGGTAGAGAAGAGTGTTGTTGGAGTAGAGGAGGAACCCTAGGTTTCAGTGTGTAGAAGAAGATAGTTGGTGAAAGCATGTGATTTTTGTTTTTGGGATTTTAAAGATTGAGATAGAGTGAGAGTAGTATCAGAAGAGTGGAGCTTGCGGTTTTGTCATCAAAGCTGCGGTGAGGTGTCCGGAGCGGGCTCCTCTTTCATTTGTTCTCTTCACGATAATATTCATTTGTTAATTTATTTATTTGTGTGATTAATTTATTTTTGGATCCCTTAATTTTATTTAATTTTTTGTTTGGTTATTTAATTAAAAAATGTTATATAATAATTTTTAAAAACTCTTTTGTTATATAAAATAATCTTTGCCCATAAATTTTCTTTTCTATTCTTTATAAGTCATCGTTGAAAGTTGAAACTCGCCAAAATTCTTCAAAGTAAAAAAGTGGACATGCTTAAAAGCTTTTAAAATTTCGATTTTAATTCATTGATGTGTCCTTTTTTCAATGCAAACAATTTTTTTATGTTGTTAATAATGCTACACTATTGTTTCTTATTTTTTTTCTTTTTTGGATTTTACATAAAGATTTTTGAAAAAACTTTCCAACATTAGCATATCAAACAAAGTCTTGAGTTGTTTATGGAAATTTAAGCATTTTACATTGCTCTTAAACTTGTTCTTAGTTCCGTACATCGCAACGCTGTCGTGAGAAATTTCATCGGTGAGGCTCACTTGAATGATATCATTTTTTTTTTGTTAATCACTTGAATGCTATCATTTTTTGTTGATAATCATTTGCTAATTCATTTGTTTGTTATTGATGTGCATCAATCTCAAATTTCATCGGTTACAGATCATCTTGGAAGTCAAGATACAACTACAAAATCTGCAGATTTTGATGATGATGATGATGATGAAGGGGGATTGGTAAGTTTTCACTTGATTTGACAATGATGATGAAGGTGGATTGGAAAGGTCATTACACTATTACAAACTTACTTTATTTGATTTGATATTACTAAAGTTTATACGGGTAATTATTTTTTCAGATTGTTACTGGTTACTTAGAACATGAAAAAATTAATTGTGATAAGTTTGTCATTCAAATTCATATCTCATTACACTATTACAAGTTTACTTGATTTTATATTACTAAAGTTTATACGGGTGATTATTTGTTCAAATTATGAGTTTGACAACGCATGGAATCCTCTACTCATCAAATATAGATTGAAGGACAATGCTTGGCTAAAAGAAATGAAGGAGAAATCTGCATCATGGGTTCCATTATATGGATTGAAGGGCAATGTCTGGCTAAAAGAAATGAAGGAGAAACGTGCATTACAGGTTCCATTTTATTTATGTTGGTCCTATTTTATTTATGTATAACAATGTTTGACTTCTGGTTTTGTTTTTTATGTTTGGTTGTGTGAGTAATTACTCTTTTTTGGAAACACTTGTTGATTATTGTGATAGCAATGTGATGTTATATTTTTTTTTATATATTATTATTAACAATTTGTAGGGGTTTTTAACCTCCGAAAACAAAATTTCTCCCGTTTAAATAAAATATTAATTTTTAATACATATACAAATGTTTTGTTGTCATATCACGTAGGCGAAGTTAACCATTGTTTAGAAAATTTAACACCAATGACCAATATGACTAACATAACCATTTTTAAGGGACTACTATGTAAGATTTTTTAGTTAAGAGACTAAAGTGAAATATTAAATTACTAGTAGGTGACTCGTGCATCCGTGTGGGTTCGCGCATTACTAGTAGGTGACTCGTGCATCCGTGTGGGTTCGCGCATTGCCACTTATTAATGGTTCTTGAATGTTAAAGTTGAGTATTCCTTATTTGCTAAATTTAATGAAACAAATTATATTAAAGATAATAAGATAACAATCAAAGAGGAGACACACTCCAATAAACAGAATCCACTCTTGCTTAAAAGCTTACAAGTGATTCACAATTACAACTCAACTATCAGTCCAGCTCTAGCATCAAGGTGATATGATAGTGGCTCACAAACAACAAAGAACAGACTAAACCCTAATAGATATTATCACACACGCTGTTTTTTCTTCTCCTTCTTAGTTTTAAATTCGTCCTTTAAATAGTCTCAGAATAGCATGGGCTTCGGGCTAAACAAACAAACACACAACATATCCAAAACAGAATATTGTACAAAGTTCTGCATAATTTTTGGAACAGAATTAAATGTTTCCTTAAATATTTTGACAACCATTCTTAGGAAACATTGCACAGTTGGAACCAAACTTTCAGCTTCTAAAATAAGCATTTCGAACCCCAAAATACGTGAATCAAATCATCAAAGAATCTTTACTAATCTCACGCTGAAAAACAAATCTTCCAAGAATGTAAAACCACAGTACGCCACGATGTCGTACAAGCATGTCAAGACATATTGTCAAACATCTTGCTATTTCACTTGTTTTAACAAAATGTTGTCAATCACAATACAAACAACCTTACAAAACTTAGTAGCTATAAGAGATGTGTTTACACTAACACGATATTCAACATTCATTTGCTTAATCTGATTAATAAACACATGCTTAATACTTTGGTTTGAGTTCATGAGAGCATAACCCATATGCACACAATTAACATGACTATTGAAAGAGGTAGCATGATTAGCCAATTTTTTAGCCTTCTTCCCGTCACTGAACGTGTCTCCCAAAAAGTGATCCTCCCATATTTAGAGAAATTTTTTAACAAAAAACATGGCAAACAAAGTGCTAGGTCCTTAGATTCACTATAATCAATTCAGTCAATCAAATCAAACTAATTTTTGCAAAATCAACGTCTTTGTTTACCTTGAACAAACCAATAGTAAACAAAATTGTGAGGAGATTGATGACAATCTATTTTTAAATAAATTTTCCTTACCTCATTTTGGATGTCGGGATGATGGCTTGAAATTGGAGGCCTAATTCCTATATCCATTTCCAACAATTCATAATCAACAACTTTAATACTCTCACTTGGAGGTTGATTTTCTGATGCTTCTAGATTAGCCGAAGATGTAGTTTTGTCTCTAGAAAGCACAATAAAAAAAATTCATCCTATAAAGACAACAATAAAACCATTTAAAATAGTTGTTCATATTGTAAAGAGAACGGTGAAACTAATTAATTATAAATGAACTCATTAATGAGAAATTGAAAATTTTTGAATTTTTTAATAAATTGGAGTTTCATGAGCTGAAAAAGGAGAAAAGAATAAGGAAAAATTAAAATACGGACTTTACCTTTGATTATCAATCACCATAAATAAATTCAACCAAGTCATGTGATAAAATTAGAGAAAGAAAATGAGAAATTAGCAAATGAGAGAGAGATAGAGAGATTTTTCTTTCTTTTTTTCAGTATATATATATATATATATATATATATATATATATATATATATATATATATATATATATATATATATATATATATATATATATATATATATATATATATATATATATTTGCCTTTATCCACACTCAGGCATCATATGAATCCACCCAGTCTAAAATTTAATCTTTGGCTTATTGATATTTATCAATCAATAATTAAAAATTTTAAATAGGTATACAGGTCATTCCATGAGAAATACAAGAGAAATCTACTTGACATCTCTCAGGTTGATCTTGGCACCCCACAAGTGGGGCCATTTGGTCAAAATACCCTTTTAATAAAAAAAGAAAAAAAGATTTTCGTGGCTTTTTTAATTGTTTGATTTTATTATCTGCGGAATTTACTATAGGTTCTACAAAATTTACGTAGGAAATATATTTCTTCAGCAAATTTTGGAATAAATATATTTTATGAATTTTTATCTGATTTTTTAAAGACTAACATATTTCTTCAAGTATGTGGTAATATATGTATAGTCTCATGAGTTTTTTTAAAAATCTTGTAATAAGTACTTTTTTATAGTTTTTTTAATTATTTGATTTTTTAATCTATGAAATTTGATGTGGATTGTTGAAAATTTTCCACCACAATTTTTTTTCGAATTTTGAAATATATGCATTTTATGTATTTTTATCAGATTTTGGAAAAACTGGTACCTAATTGTATGCATTTTTATCACATCTTTTTAAGTTATGATGAGATTATATTAAAATTTTTTTAAAGTCTGATATAAATATTTTTTTAATTGTTTAATTTTTTATCTGTGAAATTTGCTACGGATTGTATAAAAGTTACTAAATAAATGTTACCTACCGAAATATTTTTGTAAAATTTTGCAAAAAAAAAAATTTTTTTTTAAGTAAAAATTAAAAAATAAGTAAATAAAAGAGATATTTTGACATTATTAGAATATGAAGGTGTCATGTACAATTTTAGAGGTGTTAAGACACATTGTTCCAAATATAGATCAGACTTGGGCTTGTATTTAATTTTATATGATTCGACTTAAGCCCTGCAGAGTCTAGCTTGGTATAATCTACTTTCACGAGATTTTTACTTGCCACCCTTCTCAATTAAACCTGACACGCCCACATAGTGATACTATTATTTTTATGCTCTTATAAAAAACATTTTGAATTTTTTATTGTATTATTGGAAATTTTCTTTAATTTCCAAAAAAAATAAATATTTTTTAAAAAAGTTTGAAATATGGAATTTTGAAAAAAAAATTAAAAAATTTCAAATGTTTTTTCTTATACTTCAGGAAATTTTTAAATTTCGGATAAACTATAGCATTTTTCAAAATTTCCGATAAACTTCTGCATTTTTTAAAATTTCCAGTAGTGTTATAATTTTTTTGTTTATTGGATATAAACTAGTAAAATTTAAATAAATCCATAAAAATGAGGCAATATTTTGAAAAATCCGATAAGTTAATTTTTGTTTTCAAGAAAATTGATCAGTGCATCGTAATGCACATTCTCCTAAATTTGTACTTAGGTCTTTCTTTAGTTTATTTTGTTAATTTTACTATTTTATTATATTTTTTTAATTAAGTATTTGTTTGTCTTTAATCTATTTTCACAGTTTATTTTCAGCTTTAGCGGTCATTTGATATTTGTCTACTGTTTGGATCAAAACTGGAGCTACGAGGATCGGATAGAAAGCTAAGACAGAGAAATACAATTTTTATGTTGTAGTCAAAAGCTGATTCAGAGTGTAGCAGACTCGAAAAAATTGTTGAAGTTAAGACTCAAATTCTGCCTTAAGGAATATTTAATTTTGGGTCGGATTTTTTATGTTTTTCGACCCAGTTGGGTTAGAACCGAAATTGTTTATGCTTTCATATACTTAGTAGTAGTCGTGCTACTGCTCTGAACGCTCTTTTCACTGTTGGCATTTTTTACTTTTTGCTTTGTACGAATCTTATGGAGAACTGACTTCTTCGAATTGATCTGATGTAACCGTATCTCCATTAACTTTGAGGTTAATACAATTTTCAAGTAACTTTGATTCCCTTTTCAATTCTATCTATAATTTTGAATGCTATATTGAGTTGTCGTTGTTTGCTTAATTCAATTGCATATTTTATAGAATAGGATTGGGTTAATTCTATTGATATATGTTATGTTAACGGTAACCGCGTTTGCTTAATTCGTGTTTGTGTTATATGATTGCTTAATTCAAATTTAAGAACATAAACCATATATTAGTTGCAATCACGCTTGTTAATTGTTATTGTAATCGAAAGGGAATGGAATTCGTTTAGGGCTTGGGAATTGTAAGATCAATGATAAGCAGGAAAACAAACGGCAGATTAACTTATCTTATAATCACTTATATTTTTAATCACTACTTATAAATTAAAACAAACCCACCATATTTCGTTATTGTAATTGGTTAATGTAGTACAAGAATCCTTGAGAACGATACTCGAGTTGTTGTCGTTACTATACTTTTTCAAAAATACTCGTTTTTGATTCGTTTGTGACAGCAGATCAAAAACCAATAAAAAATTGATGCTGGAAATTTAGTCTGCTGCTGAAAATTTGAAATGAAGTACGAAAAATTCGTTTACGTTTTTTACTCAAAATTGTCCATGAGAAATTTGAGAATTATGAAAATACACGAGGGTGCTAAGTACAACTGTAAGGGTGACTACTTTGTAAGTTCAGAGTATGCCTAAGAGGGGGGTGAATTAGGCTTATAGAAATTTTTCTCGATTTTTGGTGTTCTTTAATTTTTCTTTGGTTATGTTCTTGGTGATGGATGCAGTAGAAAGCATAAAGAAAGTGGACACCAAGATTTATAGTGGTTCCCTTCACAATCCGAAGGTACTCCACTCCCCTTTCCACATGAAAGAGAGTTTTCACTATTGTTTTAGAAAGTACAACCTATCACACCATCAACCGGTGAGGCATACAATCTAACAACAACACAAACTAGTGTGCAAGAACAATCCTCTTGCAAAACACTAACCCTTGTGTCCAACAATCCTGGATCACAAGTCACAACAGACTATTCTGTAATTCTTCTTATAATTTGAGAGTACAATAGTAATATCAATACAAAGATTGATCTTCTCCTTTAATCATAATTCACAACTTAATCTCAATACAAGTGTTCAAACAAATGGATGTGAAAGGTTTTGCAAGTGTGAACACTTTTTGAATGTATTTGAAATTATTTGAAAAGTAGTGAATATGATTCAATGATTGTTTTTGAAAATTGTTGGAGGTGTTTGTGAAGGTGAGATAATACTTAGAGGGGGGGGGGGGTTGAATAAGTATGATAAATTAAGCCTTAAAAAATAATCACACAATTATTTTTATCCTGGTTCGTTTAACAACTACTCCAGTCCACCCTTCCTAGAGTGATTTGCCTTTCTCAACAAGGACTTAATCCACTATTAAATCAAACTGATTACAATAGTATCACCTAAGAACAACAGTTCTTAGTCTTCTCAAGAGCTACTGATTCTAACTGAATCCTCTTAAGGAATACCCTTTACAATCAATGTAAATTAAATACAAGAGTATTAATGCTTCTATAAAGCTTTTATCACAACAGTGATTTTTCTCTTAAGTTTAAGTACAATAAATTCTAAGAAGAATAAGAATGAATGAGAGCTTTAGAATATAATGATTTCTTTTCAGCAAAGAGTGTAACTGAAGAATGTGGTGAAGTTCTCCTTTTATAGGCAGCTGATCCATGCAAGCTGAGCGTTGAAAAGAGAGTCCCAAAAAGGTCTGAGCCTTTTTGTCTTCACATCTAGTGACCTTTCCTAGAAGTAGATGGCACAGAAAAATCCTTTTTGTCTGTGTAAGTGTGTCTAGCACAAATGAGGAAAGAGACGTTGAATAGCTCCAACGGATATATTCTTGAATATTTCTTCTTCAGTTTTTCAGCAAGTTCTTCAGAGTCTGAATGGATCAGAGTCTTCTAATGAGATTCAGAACTATGCTGTATCAAAGTCTTCTGCAGCATGTGTGCTTTCAGCGTGTTGATCATCAGAGCATATTTGACACAGAGCTTCAGTACTAGGCAGCGTAGGTACTTTCAGAAACTTCTGTAGACTAATTCTTTGAGAAACTCTTCAATCAAAATTCTTCTAAGCTTCAGATGCTTCAGCTTCAGATGCTTCTGATTATCTTCAGATGCTTCTGACTCAGAATGTTCTGGAGCTTCTTGCTTCAGATCCTTCTGGAGACTACGCTCAGGATCTTCTGTAAGGAGCTAACAGATTCTTCTGTAAGGTGCATCTGGCGCTTCAGAGTCAGAATAACTTCTTGTATTCAAAACGGATTTGCTTCTAGAGAGTTAATATTATTTCAATCTGCAGTAAAACTCTCAAACAAATTTTAGAGTATATAATTCTTAAATATAAATTTCCTAACAGTTACCATCAAAACAAAGAGTTATTATTAAGAACCAATCTGTGTTTTAACAATCTCCCCCTTTTTGATGATGACAAAAAGTATCAGAAATTTTATTTAACTGAACATAAAGAATTATAACTCCCCCTGAGATGATGAATCTCCCCCTGAGTTAAATATGAAAAAGGAATAGAAACTTCCCTTTTTTCTTGAGTAATCTTCAGAGTCAGAATTTGTTTGTCTTTGTAATAATTTAGGGTCAAAAGATCTTGCAGACATAAGATTCAGAGTTGATAAAAGATAAATGATCTGAGAGACTCAGAAATTCTTTTATAGAATGTTCTTATCAAATGATCTGAAATAGTCAATTTAGATATTAGAAAGAATAGATATGTCTGAAGATTCATTCTAGTGAAATTATATTAAATAGTTCAGATCTTTATTTTCTTCCCCTTTTTTGTCATAAGCAAAAAGTAAAAGCTTTTAATAAAGACAAATAGAAGGAATAATAAATAGATAATTCAATGGAGAAACACTGATTCATTCAAAATAACATAGCAAGAGTACATTGGTAAATATCAGAAGATATAACAATAAAATTCAGATGCAAAACAACAGATGCACAAACATGAGAAAAAAAATCTAAGAGTGTTTTGACAAAAACATCTTCAATAGGTCTGTAATCTCAGATGAAGATTGCTCTTGCTTTGACATCCACTTAGTCATTGTCTCATTCTTCTCATCTTGTTTTGACATCCACTCTGTCATGTCCTCAGATTTCTTGTCTTGCTTCGCCATCCAAGATTTTATTTCAGATTGACCAGCCTCCAGAGCAGCAATCTTGTCTCCAAAATCTGGATGTTCTGTCTTTATCTCTGATGAAGAAGGTGGAGGTTCTGCAGCCTGAACAGAGTCAATTGCCATGGGTTCTGGAGATCCTGAAGAGGGTTCTACTAGAGTCATAGTTAATGCATTGGCAGTTGGTTCTGTTGGAGGAGGAGGAGCATCCAAACAAAGCAGAGGTTCAGTTTTGTTGACAATCCAGAATTGAGTTCTTTCAGCTCTGAGCTTTGTATCATCAGAACAGATGTTCTTCAGATTGGAAGCTACATTGTTGAATCTATTGATAAATCCTTTCCAGATGATGTCAGTTTCATTTGCATCCATAGTTTCAGAGCATCTCTTCTGAACAGTACCTAAAGACATCTGTATTTCTTGCAAAAACGTTTGAAATAAATGATCAATATTAAGTCTGGGTGGTGGTTTAAGCAAGGTTTCCAGAGTCATATGTTTAGGTTTGGGAGTTGGTGGTATCAGTGATTTTGGGATGGAAATCAGATGAGGGGGATAATATGGAATGAAAGGAATTTCTTGTTTTTGAGGTAAGGATCTGTTTAAAGCATTAAGCAGATTAGGTTGTGGTCTTGTGCGTGGGTAAACAATATCAAAGGATTCATTAGAGTATGGTATGAAAGCAGAGGTTGATGGTTTATCAGATGCAACTGTGTTATCAGATGCAGGTTGCAGAGCTGAAACAACAGCTTTACCAGATGTAGCAGATATTGTTGCTAAGGATCCTTCATTGTTCATAGATTGAATATATGAAAGGATTACATATGGAAGAGCATGTCTGAGTTTTGGTTTCAGAGGTTTCAGGGGTTCAGAAGGTTCAACTCTATCATAAAAATCTTTCAGTTTGAAACCATAAGATAAATTATGATAAAGAGAAGACACTTGGGCACAAGATATACCAGATGATGATGGATTAGAAGTGGGGACAATCATCTCAGATGATGGTGCAGGTGGAGGCAAAGGGTCTGAAATGGGAGTTTTAGCAGGTAAGGTTGATTTAGGTTCAGGTTCATGTACAGGGTATTTGTCAGATGGATTAATTAGAAAATCTGGATGAATTTCTGATTCTTTTGTGGGTTCAGAAGCAACAGGTGCAACAGGTTCAGAAGATGGAATGTTTGATGGTGGTATGACAGAGTCTTTTTCTGGTTGATCTTTTGTGGTTTGGTTTTCTGGATGTTCAGAAGTTTTTGGTTGATCAGAGTTTTGTTTATCAGATTGTTGTTGTTGTTTTGATGGCTGTGGTTATGTTTGTTGTGGTTCTGTTGGTTGTGAATCTGTTGGTTGTGGACGTGGAATGAAGTGTTTGATGTGTATTTTGGGTTGAGGTGTTTTTGATACAGAAGCAGTGTTTTGTTTTTGAGGAGAGACAGAACTAGGGGCAGCAACAGAAGTTGTTTGAGTAACAGGTGGTTTGGGAACAAACTTAATAGTTGAATCATTAATAACAACATTTTTAGAAATAACAGAAGTCTTAATACCTTTTAGTTTAATCCTCTTGGCAGATGCAGAGGCAGCTTCTTTAGAATCCTTTCTCTTTAAGAGATTCTTGGGTTTCTCAGCAATCTTAGCCTTCTTCTGGACAGGTTCAGATTCTGCTGCAGGCTGAGACCTTTTCCTCTGAAGTGGTACTTCTTCTTCTTCTCCTGCATCTGGTAGTGGTTGTTTGACAAGCTGAAACACATTGGCTGGAATAGGTACTCCTTCCTTTTTGTATTCCTCTATATACATCAGTACTATATGTTTAGGTTCTTCAGCAAAGAATAAAGGAAAGTCAGATACTGGAACCCTCTTATTCAAATCAGACATATTCAGCCTCTTTGGAGCAGTAGTGAGTTCATCTACAATCTTTAGTCTCATAAAACTTTTAGCGTTCAGAGGCTTTCCCATAATGAACTCTAATTCCTCTGTAACCCCAGCATCATACAGAGCAGCCACTAAACCATTTTCAGTGAGAAGATCTGAGATCAACCTTCCAAAAGGGATCCAAGTCCTGATCTTCTGGCCTTTTTCTTTTACAGATTCTCTAGATGCATTGATGTGATTCCACAAATGCATGAACAGAATGTAAGGAAGATCTACCTTGTTGCTCTGACTCAGGCAGTACATAAAATAGATCTGTTCATTGTTGACATAATCTGGGGAATTTGTTGACTTCCTGTGATGTATGCATCCCATGAAGATCTTGGCCCAGATCTTGTAATCAGGCTTCAGATCTTTGAATCTGTTAGAAGCTTGTCCAGCAGTCATAACTTCCTCATAAACTTTTTCCATATCCACACGCCCAGTTGGCAAGTGGGAAACACCATCTGTTTCTTCATAACCAATCAATCTTCTTATCAGATCCTCTATGATGATAATTTCCTTTCCCAGCACAGATGATAAAATAAACTTGGGATACACAAATGCATGAATCCAGAATTCCTTCACAAGTAAAGGGTAAACTGGTCCAAACAACCTATCAAAGTATTTCACCCAACCTTGAGCTCTAACAATGGAGCGAAAATCAAACCCATTGTCAGCAAGAGAATCAAATTCAACCATAGATTCACACAGCACTTCTAGTTTATCAATAGGTGTGAGAAGAGTTCTCTTGGGAGGAGAATATGGAGCAGCACCTAAGTTATCTGAAGTCACAGTAGCCATTGTAGATTGAAACTGAGCAGTTGTTGATGAAGAAGACGCCATTGAAGATTGTTTTTTCAAACACTTAGGTTTTGAGTTTTTATGCAGAGAGAACAAGAGATGAAAACGCATGTAAATTCCGAGAGTGAAAAGTGTGAAAGTGAATACACAACAAGTATTTATACTAATCACTTAGGCACATTAAAAGTCAGACAAACGCACGTTTGAGCAAGCATTAAATGAAGAAGAATAAAATTATTTCAAACAATAAATGCTTCTGACAATTTTGGGGGGAAAACCAAGATATTTACTATTCAAATTTCACCTCAAACGTCTTTTCAGTTGTGTACACGCCACCTCTTCAGATTTTGTGTGACACGTGTTTACTTGCATGCTGTTCTGAATTCTCTCAAGAAATGAAACGTTAGCCAACGTTCAGATCTTCTAAAGATGGTTAGTTCAGAGTTTCACATCAGAAATATTAATCATAATAGAATAAATAAACAAAAGAAATACTTCAGATGAATTAAACATTTTTGCATCTGTAACAATTTGCTTCTGTTAAATATCATTCTGGACAAAAATCCATACCAATATTTTTCAGAATAAAATTGAATCTATCTTCAACAAGGGGTTTTGTAAAAATATCTGCCCATTGATGATCTGTATCAACAAAGGCTAAATTTATGATTCCCTTCTGAACATAGTCTCTGATGAAATGATGCTTAATTTCTATATGTTTTGCCTTAGAATGTAAAATGGGATTCTTGGACAAACATATAGCAGAAGTATTATCACAAAAGATAGAAATGTTACTCTCAAAAATTTGATAATCTTCTAGTTGACTTTTCATCCAGAGCATCTGCGTGCTACATCCAGCAGCAGCAATGTATTCAGCCTCTGTGGTTGAAAGTGCAATTGTGGGTTGCTTCTTGCTGTACCAGGAGATTAGATTTCTTCCTAGAAATTGACAACTTCCAAAAGTACTTTTTCTTTCTACTCTGTCTCCAGCATAGTCAGCATCACAAAATCCAACTAATTTGAAATCATCAAATTTTTTGTAACACAAACCCACATTAGAAGTACCTTTCAGATACCTCAGAATCCTCTTGACAGTTGTCAAGTGTGATTCTCTAGGATCTGATTGGAATCTAACACACAGACAAACACTGAATAATATGTCAGGTCTAGAAGTAGTGAGATAAAGAAGAGAGCCAATCATACCTCTGTAGAGCTTCTGGTCTACTTTCTTACTTACCTCTTCTTTGCCAAGTGAGCTAGTAGGATGCATTGGAGTCTTTGCCAGCTTGCTGTCAGACATGTTGAATTTCTTCAGAAGTTCTTTAACATACTTTGTCTGATGTATGTAGGTGCACTCTGGAGTTTGATTAACTTGGATTCCTAAAAAGAATCTGAGTTCTCCCATCATGCTCATTTCAAATTCTGCCTGCATACATGTAGCAAACTCCTTTCCAAGCATAATATTTGTTGATCCAAAAATAATATCATCTACATAAATTTGGCAAATTAGAAGATCTTTCTTTATAGTTTTACAGAATAAAGTTGTATCCACTTTGCCTCTGATGAAATTCTTCTCCAAAAGAAAATTACTCAATCTCTCATACCAAGCTCTGGGAGCTTGTTTTAATCCATATAGAGATTTCTTTAATTTGAAAACATGATCTGGAAATTTTTCATTTTCAAAACCAGGGGGTTGGTGGACATAAACTTCTTCTTCTATAATACCATTAAGAAAGGCACTTTTAACATCCATCTGATACAGAGTGATGTTATTCTGTGCAGCAAAGGAAATAAGAAGGCGTATAGATTCTAACCTTGCCACTGGAGCATATGTCTCAGTGTAATCAATACCTTCTTGCTGACTGTACCCTTGAGCAACCAGCATTGCCTTATTCCTCTCAACTTCTCCTTTCTCATTTATTTTATTTCTGAAGACCCATTTTGTACCAATAATATTGAATCCTTGAGGTCTTTGAACTAGATCCCATACATCATTTCTGCTGAATTGGTTTAGCTCTTCTTACATGGAAATAATCCAATCATTGTCTTGCAGAGCTTCTTCTACAGAAGATGGTTCAATTTCTGACACTAGTCCAAATAGTGATGCCTCAGATGATCTTAGAAAGGATCTTGTTCTGATGGGATCATCCTTCTTTCCAATAATGGCATCCTCTGGATGAGAAGCTTTAATTCTGGATGATGATCCTCTGATAGTTGACTCTTCAGAAATATTTAGATTATTCATCTGAGAAGTTAAGGGAGTAGCATCTGGAGTTGCCTCTGGTTCCTTCACTTGAAGTTTGTCTGCTTCTGGAACTTCAGAGTCAATAAAGACTACTTCCCTATCTGCAGAGTTATCAACCTGCTTTGGCTTTTCAGAGCCAAGCTTATCATCAAATCTGACATAAATGGATTCTTCCACAATCTGTGTCTCAGTGTTGTATACTCTGTAGCCTTTAGAGCGTTCAGAATATCCAAGCATGAAACACTTCTGTGCTTTGGAATCAAACTTGCTCAGATTTTCCTTAGTGTTTAACATATAACAGATACATCCAAAAGGATGAAAATATGAAATGTTGGGCTTTTTGTTCTTCCACAATTCATAAGGAGTCTTTTTCAGAAGAGGTCTAACAGACACTCTGTTCTGAATGTAGCATGATGTATTGATTGCTTCTGCCCAAAAATGTTTTGCCAGATTTGTCTCATTGATCATGGTTCTGGCCATTTCTTGCAAAGTTCTGTTTTTCCTCTCTACAACCCCATTCTGTTGTGGAGTTCTAGGACAGGAAAAATCATGAGCAATGCCATTTTCAGAAAAATATTTTTCAAAATATTTATTTTCAAATTCACCACCATGATCACTTCTGACTTTTATAATTTTGAAATTCTTTTCATTCTGGACTTGCTTGCAGAAGTCAAAGAACACAGAATGTGACTCATCCTTGTGTTTTAAGAACTTTACCCATGTCCATCTGCTAAAGTCATCAACAATGACCAATCCATACTTCTTGCCTCCGATGGATGCAGTTTTCACTGGTCCAAACAGATCAATATGAAGTAGTTCTAATGGTTTAGAGGTAGAAACAACATTTTTTGATTTGAAAGATGTTTTTGAAAACTTCCCTTTCTGGCATGCTTCACAAAGAGCATCTGAAGTGAACTTCAGATTAGGGAGTCCTCTGACAAGATTATGTTTATTAATCTGAGATATACGTCTCATATTAATATGGCCCAATCTTCTGTGCCAGACCCATTTCTCTTCATTAACAGACAAGAGGCATTTAACATTTTGAACTTTAAGTTCTGAAAGATTTATTTTATAAATGTTGTTTTTCCTCTTACCACTAAATAGGATAAAGCCATCCTTCTGACTAATAGCTTTACAACATTTTTGATTAAAAGTTATATCATAACCATTGTCACTTAATTGACTTATGGACAATAAGTTATGCTTTAACCCTTCAACAAGTAAAACATTAGTAATAGAGGGAAGTTTACCATTTCCAATAGTGCCAGATCCAATGATCTTGCCCTTCTGGTTCCCTCCAAACTTCACGTCACCTCCAGATCTAAGTTCCAGGCTTTGGAACATAGACTTTTCTCCTGTCATGTGTCGTGAGCATCCAGAGTCCAGGTACCATGATTGGTGTCCTGACCTTGCTGCTAAGAACATCTGCAACAGGAATTATTTTGTTTTTAGGTACCCAGATCTTCTTGGGTCCTTTGGGGTTAGTTGGTTTGTAGGTTTATCTAAACTTCTGTTTTGCAACATAATGTTTATTCTGACTTGCCTTAGGTTTAAACACATAAGTACTCTTCTCAGAGCTTGTGTGTTTAATGTCATTCAAGTGACCAAATTTGAATTGAGAATACAGAGGTGTCTTCCTGATGAAAAGTTTGTCAACAGGTTTTGGATTGCTTCCAGATGAAGACTCATATCCAATGCCTCTTCTGTTGTTTCCACTAACACCATAGATCATGGAAGCCATCTTGCTTCTGTCTATGCTTTTAGTGAGAAATCTCTGAAAGCTAGAGTCATATTTTTCTAAAATATTTTCACATGACTTAGTCTCAGATTCAGATTCTTGTTGAGTTCTTTCAAAGTCATTTTTGATTTTTAAATTTATTTCTTTTTGCTCAACAAGTTCTGTTTTCAGAAGATCAATCTCAGATTCAAGATTGCTTTTCAGCTTCTTGTATTTGAGTTTGATGTTGTTATAACTTTTAAGAACTTCTGTTAAAACTTTAATGAGTTCTTCTTTGGTAAGTTTAGCCATTACCTCTTCTGCATCATCATCAGATTCAGATTCTGATTCATATCCTGAGGTACCTTCCTCTTGATCCTCTGTCCTGGCCATCAGTGCAACGTTTGCATATTCTTCTTCTGATTCAGAAGATGATTCACACTCATCTGAGTCATCCCATGTTGCCATCAGAACCTTCTTCTTTTTGTTAAACTTCTTCTTAGGTTTTTCTTTCAGAAGTTTGGGGCAGTCATTCTTGTAGTGCCCAGGTTCTTTGCACTCATAGCACACAACTTCTTTCTTGGCAGATCTTCTGTGACTAAAAGATTCCTTTCTGTTGTCAGATCTTCTGAAGTTGTTGAACTTCTTTCCCTTGTGCTTCTAGAGTTTGTTAATCCTTCTGGACAACATGGATAACTCATCTTCTTCTTCATAAGAAGATTCTTCAGAGCTTTCTTGAATGACCTGCAAAGCTTTAGCAGTTTTGTTAGATTTTAATGCTACAGATTTACCTTTATCTTTCTTCTGAGGTTCATCTTCCTCAAGCTCAATCTCATGGCTCCTCAGTGAGCTGATGAGTTCTTCTAGAGAGATCTTGTTCAGATCTTTGGCCATCTTCAGGGCAGTCACCATTGGTCTCCATCTGATAGGCAGACTTCTGATGATTTTCTTTACATGATCTGACGTAGAATATCCCTTGTCCAGAACTTTCAGCCCAGCAGTGAGTATCTGGAATCTGGAGAACATGGCTTCAACAGATTCAGAGTCTTCCATTTTGAAAGCCTCATACTTCTGGATCAGAGCCAGAGCTTTTGTCTCCTTAACTTGAGAATTTCCCTCATGAGTCATTTTAAGGGATTCAAACATATCAAAAGCAGTCTCCCTGTTTGTAATTTTCTCATACTCTGTATGTGAAATAGCATTCAATAATATAGTCATGGCTTTGTGGTGATTTCTGAAGTCTTTCTTCTGAGCATCTGTCATAGATTTTCTGTCAATCTTTTTGCCATCCCCATCTGTGGGATGTACATATCCATCTATGACAAGATCCCATAGATCAGCATCATATCCTAGGAAAAAACTCTCAATTCTGTCTTTCCAGTAGTCAAATTTCTCCCCATCAAACATTGGGGGTTTGGTGCTGATCCTATCCCTCTCTTCATATTTATTGTTAATATTTGACATTGAATTATCAGCCATGATAACAAATAAATATAAATATCAAAGTATATCTCTCTGGATCTTTACTGACACTGTTAAGTGGTAGCACACTCAGAACCGGAGCTCTGATGCCAACTGAAGGTGAGATAATACTTAGAGGGGGGGGGGGTTGAATAAGTATGATAAATTAAGCCTTAAAAAACAATCACACAATTATTTTTATCCTGGTTCGTTTAACAACTACTCCAGTCCACCCTTCCTAGAGTGATTTGCCTTTCTCAACAAGGACTTAATCCACTATTAAATCAAACTGATTACAATAGTATCACCTAAGAACAACAATTCTTAGTCTTCTCAAGAGCTACTGATTCTAACTGAATCCTCTTAAGGAATAGCCTTTACAATCAATGTAAATTAAATACAAGAGTACTAATGCTTCTATAAAGCTTTTATCACAATAGTGATTTTTCTCTTAAGTTTAAGTACAATAAATTCTAAGAAGAATAAGAATGAATGAGAGTTTTAGAATATAATGATTTATTTTCAGCAAAGAGTGTAACTGAAGAATGTGGTGAAGTTCTCCTTTTATAGGCAGCTGATTCATGCAAGCTGAGCGTTGAAAAGAGAGTCCCAAAAAGGTCTGAGCCTTTTTGTCTTCACATCAAGTGACCTTTCCTAGAAGTAGATGGCACAGAAAAATCCTTTTTGTCTGTGTAAGTGTGTCTAGCACAAATGAGGAAAGAGACGTTGAATAGCTCCAACGGATATATTCTTGAATATTTCTTCTTCAGTTTTTCAGCAAGTTCTTCAGAGTCTGAATGGATCAGAGTCTTCTAATGAGATTCAGAACTATGTTGTATCAAAGTCTTCTGCAGCATGTGTGCTTTCAGCGTGTTGATCATCAGAGCATATTTGACACAGAGCTTCAGTACTAGGCAGCGTAGGTACTTTCAGAAACTTCTGTAGACTAATTCTTTGAGAAACTCTTCAATCAAAATTCTTCTAAGCTTCAGATGCTTCAGCTTCAGATGCTTCTGATTATCTTCAGATGCTTTTGACTCAGAATGTTCTGGAGCTTCTTGCTTCAGATCCTTCTAGAGACTACGCTCAGGATCTTCTGTAAGGAGCAAACAGATTCTTCTGTAAGGTGCATCTGGCGCTTCAGAGTCAGAATAACTTCTTGTATTCAAAACGGATTTGCTTCTAGAGAGTTAATATTATTTCAATCTGCAGTAAAACTCTCAAACAAATTTTAGAGTATATAATTCTTAAATATAAATTTCTTAACAGTTACCATCAAAATAAAGAGTTATTATTAAGAACCAATCTGTGGTCTAACAGTTTGTTAATTTGAAATTATCAGAATTTATATCATCCAAAACACCATTTCAAAAGGGTATAATTGAGTATGAGTTAACACATGTAAAGGTATAACATTCAAATAATTTTTGAACTTGAAAGGAAACAATTTTTCAGAAAACATTCAGTGTTAATCGGTTAACACTGTAACGTTGGCCCAAAGAATTTAAAATTTTAGGGCGTTAATTGATTAACCTATATGGTTAATCGGTTAACACTGTAAAAACTTTGAAAAGTAATTAATTTAAAAGTGTTATACCAATTCCAAATGATTTTAAAACATGTTAATGCATTATGCAAAAATAGTTTATAGTTTTGAACACTTGTATATCAATTAAATTAGAGAATTTGATATACCGTAGCTTGTGTCTAAGTCTTGAAAGATGATCGAGCAAATGTACATGAAGCTTGAATGTTGATCACTTCCATAATACTTTAATCTTGGTCTTTTGAAAGCTTTTGACTTTTTGCACAGATGAAATGATCTTGAGTCTTGTTGTTGTTGTCATCAAAACCTTGAAACCTTGAGATGAAGTATGCTTCTACAATCTCCCCCTTTTTTATGATGACAACCAATTGAGTTTTGTGCAGTGCTTGGACGATTTTTGGTCCTGGTCTTGTTTCTCCCCCTATGTCCATGAACTCCCCCTTTCTAAAAATAAAGGCTAAAAACAGACAAAAAATCTACACACATAGACATTAGAAAGCCAAAGCTCTTCTGCCCCTTTGTCATTAGCAAAAAGGAAGGAACTTTCAAACAAAACTAGAAAATATCGACAATTATGAAAGCAATCAAAAGAACAATCACGTAGGTAAGCAAAACATACTAAAATAGAATTAAACATGCAGCAGAGTGCAACCAAAGTAGTGTATGAGTACAACGCAAATGAAACAAAGTTAAGAACAGAAACTTAAAACTTAATGACTAGAAAGCAATAAAAGACAGCAACATCAGCATATTCTCTAAATGTCCTCATCAGCCATATCCTTCTCCTCTTCTTCCTCTTGTCCTTCATTTTCTTCATCAGATACAACAAAGTTGTCAGTGTTGGTGCAGCGAGAGGTAAGTACAAGGTTTCGGAGAGAAGCAATGGCCCGGGAGGTTTCTCTATGTTGAGTCATTATAGTTTGGTAAAGGAATTCATTTGTAATGCCTCCTTCATGTACGGGATAAGCTTGGTTAGTAGTGGCTCTTTCATCTGAATACTTATAAGTACCGTCAATATCCTTAAAAATTTTGGTGTTCTTGACAATTGTAATTTCGTTGATCTCGTTGGTGGTTGATTTCATCTTGGTGGTTGGTTCACGGTTAAGATCCAAAGTTGTTAGCTCCAAAATTCTTGACACTAGCCTTGCATACGGTAGACGGGTTGAAAGAGATAGCTGTTGTTGAAGGTGATACATAATGGTCAGAATCCAGTTGACACGAATCTTGTTCTTGATGGCAAAAAGAAGTTGCATTTCCAGATCATTAATTTGGGCATGATTTGAATCCTTGGGAATCAGCACATAACAGATTATGTAATGAAGCATCCTATCAGAAACGGTAAGATTCTTTGCGTAGCACAACAGACGAGCAGTGTGTTGGTTGGCGATAATCACCTCCTTTGGAAATCTATAAATCTGATAGTAGAACTCCATCTTGTCGTAGTTGGACCACGACCCTTCCACGTGGTTAACTCCCTTTCTCAGAAAGTACCCAGACGATGGTACTTTCAGCATTGCAGCAACATCAGACAGATTTTCTTCCACAATGCAGTCTCTAACAATTGTTTTCATAACATGCTCATCATTTGCATTCATAAACACAGACAACTTATGCAAAAAGGATTTGACAAGATCCGAATAGCAATTTCCAGAATCCGACACAAATTTATCGATCCTCTGATATTTGAGCAAAGCAGGAAAATCAAAAGATGATGCTGGAAAAGCCTTAAGATTCACATACTTTATCGGGAGGATGTGACGAACTCGAACTTTGAAATCCATTCTGCGCTTCTTGGTTGTTTCCATAGGGATATCTTCTTCATCAGATGCAGAATGGTGTTATGGTAGCTTTACCTTGCCGCGGTTTGATGCTGAAGCCATGGATGAGTTTGATGGAACTGAAGTTGTGGGTTCTGAGGAAGTTAGGGTTTGAGAAGATGGGGATGGGTATGAGGAGTTATCCAACTTAGAGAGTGGGAGAGAGGTAGTGGGTTTTAAACTTAGGGTTTGAAAAGGGAAGTTCCAAATATTCTTTAAGATGGAATAGGATTCCAAGGATAAGGATTTTGGACACTTAGAAGAATATTGACCACGTAAAAATGCATTTAACACATATAATGTTTCAAAAATTCTAATTAATTTTCGTTTCTGATTTTTAGAAATTTGAACAGTGTTAATCGGTTAACCATACAGGTTAATCGGTTAACATATTAAAAAATGGAGTCAGAATTGAAAATTTAACAGTGTTAATCGGTTAACCCATATGGTTAATCAATTAACACACACGAATTTTTGAAAAATACTTAAAAACAGAATGCATACACATGAAAACACAACACAAATAATGCATACACATATTAGAGAAAAAGGTCAGATGTCACCTTCATCAAGAATCCCAAGTTCTCTTCGAATTTTATAGAACGGTTCTTTCGCCAAAGGTTTGGTGAAGATGTCGGCGAGTTGATTGTGCGTGTTGACGAAAGTAACATCTACATATCCATTCAATACGTGATCTCGAAGGAAGTGATGTCGGATATCTATATGTTTTGTTCTTGAATGCATGACCGAGTTCTTTGTAATGTTGATGGCACTTGTATTATCACATCGAAGAGGAATGCAGCCGAGGTCTACACCGTAATCGAGGAGTTGTTGCTTGAGCCACAGAATTTGTGCACAACAACTTCCTGCTGCAATATATTCCGCTTCGACTGTACTGAGTGCCACACACGCTTGCTTCTTGCAGGCCCATGACACTAAAGCATTCCCGAGAATGTGACACGTACCACTTGTGCTTTTTCTATCAGTCTTACATCCTGCATAGTCAGCGTCAGAATAACCAACTAAAGAACAAGTGCTACCTTTAGGATACCATAATCCGACGTTCATTGTCCCTTTGAGATACTTTATGATTCTCTTTACGGCTGTGAGATGTGATTCCTTCGGACTTGCTTGAAAGCGTGCACACAAACAAACGCTAAACATAATGTCAGGACGGCTTGCCGTCAAATATAGTAATGAACCGATCATACCTCGATATTTTGTTATATCAACTGGAGTACCGAATTCATCTTGATCAACGTACGTTCCAGATCCCATAGGAGTGGACATCACCTTGCAACTATCCATATCGAATTTCTTCAACAATTCCTTGCAATACTTGGATTGGTTGAGGAAGATGCCATCCTTTGTTTGCTTGATTTGTAGTCCAAGAAAATAATTCAATTTTCCCATCATGGACATCTCGAATTCTCCTTGCATCATAAGTCAAAATTATTCACAAAGCTCTTTGTTTGTTGATCCGAAGATGATGTCGTCGACATAGACTTGAACCAATAAAGTTTTTTCTTTGATCTTCTTTATGAACAATGTCTTGTCAACCTTTCCTTTTGTAAATCCCTTCTCACATAAGAAATTGCTAAGGCGGTCATATCATGCTCTTGGTGCTTGTTTTAGTCCGTAGAGTGCCTTTTTCAGTTTGTAAACATGCGAGGGATTCTTGAAGTCTTCAAAACCTGGAGGTTGTTTGACGTAGACTTCCTCATTGATGTAGTCATTCAGGAAGGCGCTTTTGACATCCATCTGGAACAACTGAAAATTCATAGAACAAGCGTAAGCAAGTAATAATCTAATTTCTTCTAACCTTGCTACCGGAGCGAACGTTTCATCAAAATCAATTCCTTCCTCCTGGTTGTAGCCTTGTGCGACCAATCTTGCTTTGTTACGAACTATGATCCCATTCTCGTCAAGTTTGTTCTTGAACACCCATCTTGTTCCTATGATGTGCTTATGATCTGGTATTGATACAAGACTCCAAACTTGATTCCTTTCGAATTGATTGAGTTCTTCTTGCATTGCTACAATCAATTGGTCGTCGCCTAAGGCTTCATCAATCTTGGTTGGTTCAATTTGAGACACAAACACCATGTTGAGACAAACATCCTTTAGATTAAGTCGAGTTGCAACGCCTTGGCTAATATCACCAATAACTTTATCTATCGGGTGATTTCTATGCGTTCTCCATTCCTTCGGAAGATCTTGATGTTCTTCAATGATTTGAGTGACATATTCTTGTGGTATTTCCTGATTCTTTGAAGTCTCTTCTTGTTGTTGTGAAGAACCTACTATATCATCATCATCATCCATAATAATATTATCCTCTTTCGAGGGGTTAGTCTCATCAAACGAAACATGAATAGATTCTTCAATAGTAAGAGTTCTCTTATTAAAAATTCTAAATGCTCTACTATAAAGAGAATAACCAAGAAATATACCTTTGTCGGATTTCTCATCAAACTTACCGAGATTATCCTTATTGTTGTTGAGAATAAAGCATTTGCATCCGAATATGTGGAAGAATGCTATATTTGGCTTTCTATCCTTGAACAACTCATATGGAGTCTTTTTGAGAAGTGGTCGAATATTGACACAGTTGCTTACGAAGCATGTTGTACTAACTGCATCTGCCCAAAAATATTTAGGAAGGTTTGCATCGCTGAGCATTGTCCTTGCAAGCTCCACCAGTGATCTATTCTTCCGTTCTACGACACTGTTTTGTTGAGGTGTTCTTGGTGCTGAAAAATCATGAGAAATTCCATGCTATTCGCAAAAATCTTCAAAGTCTGAATTTTGGAATTCTCCACCGTGATCGTTTCTTATAGAGGCTATGGTGAGTGATTTCTCATTCTGAATTTGCTTGGCATACTTCTTGAATGCTTTGAAAGCATCATTTTTCTGCACTAGAAACAATGTCCATGTGTATCGAGAGAAATCATCAACAATAACTAAAGCATAAAAATCACCTCCGAAGCTTTTTGTTCTTGATGGACCAAAAAGATCCATATGCAACAATTGAAGTGACCTTGATGTAGAAACCACTTGCTTGGATTTGAAAGTTATCTTGGTCTGTTTTCCCTTTTGACATGCATCACATAACTTATCCTTGATGAATTTTATTTTTGGGAGTCCAACAACTAGATCATGCATTATCAATTTGGAAGACGGTGTCAAGAGAAGATTGGTTGAAATGCTCTGTGAGTATAAGGATATCTTCGCTTGGTCTTACCAAGACATGCCTGGGTTGAATACAGATATTGTGGTACACCGGCTACCTCTCAGAGAAGAATGCGCGCCAGTCAAGCAGAAGTTGAGACGAACAAGGCCTGACATTGCAGTCAAGATCAAAGAAGAGGTTCAGAAGCAGTTGAACGTTGGTTTTCTTGCTGTCACGACTTACCCTCAGTGGGTCGCTAATATTGTTCTTGTGCCTAAGAAAGATGGCAAAGTCAGAATAGAGATCTGAATAAAGCGAGCCCGAAAGACGATTTCCTGCTCCCTCATATTGACGTGTTGGTCAATAACACCGCTCAATTTTCTGTATTTTCCTTCATGGATGGCTTCTTTGGGTATAACCAAATCAAGATGGCCCCAAAAGACATGGAGAAAACTACTTTCATCACACCGTGGGGGACGTTTTGCTACAAGGTAATGCCCTTTGGTTTGAAGAACGCAGGGACAACCTATCAGCGGGCAATGGTCACTTTGTTTCATGATATGATTCATCACGAGATTGAGGTCTATGTTGATGACATGATTGCAAAGTTGTAAACGGAGGAAGGACATATGGTCGATCTTCTGAAATTGTTTGAAAGGCTAAGGAAGTTTAAGCTGAGGCTGAATCCTAATAAGTGCACCTTCGGGGTGAGATCTGGAAAGTTACTGGGTTTCATTGTCAGTGAAAAGGGTATTGAGGTAGATCCTGCCAAAATAAGAGCTATACAAGAAATGCCTGAGTCGAGAACAGAAAAAGAGGTTTGTGGTTTCCTGGGGAGATTGAACTACATTGCAAGGTTCATATCTCATCTTACAGCCACTTGTGAACTAATATTCAAATTGCTAAGAAAATATCAAACGGTGAGGTGGAATGAAAATTGCCAGAGGGCATTTGAAAGAATAAAAGAATATCTGCAGGAACCTCCAATACTCATGCCTCCAGTTGCAAGGAGACCACTGATCATGTATCTCACGGTTCTTGAGAATTCAATGGGATGTGTGCTCGGTCAACAAGACGAGTCAGGTAGAAAAGAGCATGCCATCTACTACCTGAGTAAGAAATTCACTAATTGTGAGTCACGATACTCAATGCTGGAAAAGACATGTTGTGCACTCGCTTGGGCTGCTAAGCGTTTGAGACAGTACATGTTAAACCACACAACCCTGATGATTTCAAAGATGGATCTGATCAAGTACGTCTTTGAAAAACAAGCATTCTCCGGAAGGATTTCCCGATGGCAAATGGTTTTAACAGAGTATGATATTCAGTACGTTTCCCAAAAAGTCATTAAGGGAAGCGTTCTGTCGGAATATCTTGCGAAACAGCCGATCAAGGATGTTGCGGTGGAAATAGGATATCAAACTATTAATGAGTTTGAATCGCAATTCAATTCACAACCGCTCTTTGATTTATCCGAAGGAAAAGGTCAAAAAGGGAAAACCTATTTTGCATCGTAAACACAATGCGGGAAAAGATCTAGGGTTCGGGGGTTGGTTAAATTTAGGGAAGGTATTAGCACCCTAAACTTCTGTAGTACTCTCTACAGGAACCTTTTGTTCAGTGCTTACTATTTGCTTTATTTATTTGCTTAAGGTATATGCACAAAGGATTACAAGTGAGAAAAGAGACCTAGGGGGTTAATTCTAAGTTACTCGGCAAGACATCGCATCTTGTGCCTACGTATCCTTACGGGAATGGAATCAGAGTAATCGTAGTTCCCCTCAAAAGGGAGGTTAGAGAATTCTTGACTGTGGTCAAGGTCTCAAGGGGAATAAACGCATCTTAAGGACACGCTTACGTGGAGTGCAGGAACTCCAAATTTCTACGTTGAAATGTTAAGTTGAATTAGGGTTAAATTAGGGATTCCACGGCGGGAAACCCTAAAATGAGCGTGGCGGCTCTTTGACCTAATGCTAGGGGTAAAATTGTAATTTTGCCTGTGGCGAGACACTTGTGAAAATTAGGGTTTGTAAGAGTGGTGAGGGTTTGAAGTTGAGGACTATTGGCGCGGCGACCAAACAGTTAGACCTAACCTTCGGATGTGTGTAGTGTGACAGAAATATTGGTGGAAGTGTGATAATTGAATCATGCAAACAGAGAGATAATGTCCTAATTTAAACCATGCAAGCAGAAATTTAAAGGCAGAAATTAAAGCGCGATTGTTAGGATTCGCGAGGTTACATGAGAGGAGCAGATACAATATGATAATGAAATTTGAATTGAACAATAATAAAATAAATAACAGTAAACGCAATAACCTGCAAAACGAACAAACAACGTTAGTGGGCAGAATTAGATGGATTATCAGATGGTGAAGAAGTGAAATTATGCATCTTTTTGTGGTTTTATTTTATGATGTAAACTTCAATTTAAATTAAAATAGGATTTTTAATATTGATAAATTAATTTAATTTAAATCCTAAAAACTATTTTAACCTAATTTTTATTTTTTAAAAAAAAGTGGATTTTAATATTATTTTAGAAAACATTTTAAAAATAATTATAATAATTTTAGAAAAAACATTTTTAAGAATAATTATAATAATGAAAATAAGATAAAGAAAAACTAAATAAAAAAAGGGGTTGGGCCGGTAATCACCTCCGGAGCCAACCCGGTTGGTGTAAGTGTAACCAAAAGAAATATCTAGGGTTCCAAAACCCTATTTTCCCCGCGGCGCCGTTTCTTCAATTCCTCTTCGTCTTTCTCGCTTTGATTCTCTCTTCGTTCATGTTCTTTCCCTTCGTTTTCGATGGCTTTCTCTCATTCTCCATGATGAAGCCCTAAAATCATCCATAAAACATTAGATATGTAGGTGTATGAGTATTCCTCGCTTACGTTTTGATTATGGTGACGGTGATTGACGTATGAGGAGGCGATGATGGTGAACTGAGCCTCTAGGGTACGATTGCCCGTCGAGAGACGAAGGCGGTCGTACAATTTGCTTTGATGGTGGTCGTCTGATGCTTTCGCGGTCGTCTTCGATCGTTGTTGGGTTTCTTCTTGTTACAGCTTCGTTGTTTGATGACGGCGCTTAGGGTTTCCTTCGAGATTTTCTCTTACGTGACGCTCCCTCTCTCTCTCTCGTTTCGTCTAGGGTTTATCAGGTTGTATCTGTTCCTTTTTATAATCTCTTCTGATTCCTTTTGGGCCTCTAATTGTTGGATTGTGATTATTTTTACTGAGGTTGGATTGTGATTTTGTGATACGATTTGATTTTGTATTTCAGGTGTTGGATAGTTTCGAAAAACGGTTCAGACCTACTGGCATCTGGGTCTGAATTCGGATTGGCTGTGATGTTTACTTGTATCAGTTTGGAAACCAATTGGGATTTGCTTGATGATGGTACCATATTTACTTGATTAATGGCATTCTGTTTGGTTTTGAAAACGAATCCAATTTCGGCATATGATCCCTTTCGGCAAATTATTCAGTCCCTACTTCATTTTACTCTTCATCTCTCTCGGTTGCCCCTTAGATAAGAAACAGTAGCCACTTGATCTGACGCCGATGGTTCAGATTGGTAACGGGGGTAGGATGCGGCTTCGGTCGTGCCACTCTCGGCACTCGATGATGACATTGTTCTGAGAGTGTCAAAACAACCTCTAACACTTTTTCTATTCTGTTTTCTTTTTGTTGTGCAGGTTGATCAGAAGTTGTATGAAGAACTCAAAGAGAAGACCAAATGAAGAATGCTTAGCAGCTTAGGACTTAGAATAGGATGCCCTTTGTAAACATAAATCTCTTGTAATACTAAATAAGTACCCATGAATCAAATTCAAGAGTTATTTGTCCCCTTCATTTGTAAATTAAGTACTTATGAAATAAAATTCAACAAATACTTATTTACTTCTCAATTGTAATCTTAAATACTTATGAATAACCAATTTTGAAATTATTTATATTTACTTCTTAGTTGTAAATTATAAACACTTATGAATAAAAAATCCACAAATATTTGAATTCACTTCCTAATTGTAAAGTATAAACATTCGCGAATGATATCCATATATACTTAATTTCTCGTCCATGTGTTCATTCCTCTCGTGGCCTCGATCTCACTGCCTGATTAAATCTGAGTGAATTCAAACTAAATCCTAATCATTGTATATCGAGAGAATGCGTTATCAACTGAAATGGAATCCCGCCCAGAATGGTCTTGAACCCTAAGCAAATGAACGACCCAAATTTAGATACACTCCCGGCAATTTTCAATAATGAACCGAGCCAGCTCGATGCCTTGATGATAACCAACTCATATGACAGACAACTGTCCCACGTATCATGGTCTGAACGCCTCGAGGCTTAAAGACCGATTTTCTTCAGGATTGGCCAAAATAGTGTAAAATGACCAAAACGCCCTTGAACTGGATTCCTGCAAAACAAATCAACACTCCATGACTGGTTAGTGATTAGTGGATGCTATGCTATGCGAAATGACTGACTAAATGTAAGGGTAAAATTTGGGGTATTACAGTTGCCCCTATTTAAATAGCTACTCCGGATGATTTGAGTGACGGAGACTCGAGGAATCATGGTGGAGGGATTTAAATATAGATAACCGAAAATTTTGCCCTTATATGTGGCGATATGCAATGCTATAGACAAAACGAGAACAGACTAATGCAGACGATGCCATGGATATGATATAATGCGTATGCTGGAATGGTTAATGCGACGATGCAAATGAACGACACAAAGGACAAATGCTATGATAAAAACACTGGGGAAAACGACGCGCTGGGACACAGCACAACACCGGGGAATTCTAAAATGATGGTCAACTGGTGCGAACACGACCAATTGTCTTTTTTAGAAAAGGAACGAGATTCTCAAATGGAGGTGGTACCTGTGAGATAGCCTCCACCGGGGAATCTAAAAGTAAAAACTGGATCATGTACGACTGCAAGATCGATTACAGAATGTTGGAGCATTGAGCAAAGAATAACATCCAAGCTTCGGTAAACTATCCCTCATGACACGATCAAACGGACCTTTCGGGAATCCGTAGCAGATATACAGGGTGAAAAGAACCGGCTGCATGCCCAAAATAAATAGACTTCAAGTGGAAATGCCCTGATAAGCTTCTCGAGGGAGAACTGTCACTTATCGTTGGAAGGGACTTATACGGATAAGCACTCAAATAAAGAGGTTGCTGCTTATCTGATAGATAAATCTTCTCATATTTAAGGTTGGTGCCTGGAATATGATTCAGATTCTTCTCTTACTAAAGGATAAAATAAACTTCTTCATACTTCCGAGGACAGCGCGTCGGGTATGATTCCGCTTCTTCTTTTGCTAAAGGGTAAACTGAACTTCCTCATACTTCAAGATTCATGCTCTCCTGAATATGATTCTGTTCAAACCTCCCCATACTTCAAGACGACAAGGAAAAATGGAAGCCCAACTGCTCGATGGAGATGGCCATTTACTGCAAGTCATAACGAAGATAGGATCAGCTTCTCAGGCGAGAAATGTCGCTTATTTGCAAGAGTGGCAATAATAAGCTTCTCATGTAAGAACTGCTTGTAGAGGTGATAACAGATAATGATGATAAGCTTCTCGGCGGAGAACTGTGGCATACCGTTGCAGAAGAATGTTACGATAAGCTTCTTAACTGAGAACTGTTGCTGATCGATTGTAAAATGTTGGGATTGTAGAGTTTTATACCGATAGGCTTCTCAGGTGAGAACAGTCGCATACCGATGTTGTAAGATGTACTGATAGACTTTCCAGGCGTGAACTGGCGTGAATCTGTAAAGGATTGGGATTGATTTTCTTGATAGATAGTGCAAAATAAATGCACATCCGGGTACAGTGATAAGCTTCTCAGGCGAGAACAGTCGCATATCTGCTAAGGTATGGTGAAGATTTTTAGACGGTGCAAAATAAATGCACGTCCGGTTGGGCTCGACAACCGACAAGATCGAGATTCAATCTAGGATCGAGCTAGAAAGAAAACTGGCAATCAAGACTCCATCGAGGGAATGATCTCGAAGGGTAAATATCTTATCCTGGCGAGGAAAGATAGCGGAAGTAACCGTCATCCACGGGGATCGAGCTCTGTGGGGAAACTGGAAACACATATGTATTTTATGCTTAGGGCTGACAATCTATTTGGAGAGAATGGACAAACCCAGTTACTCGGCGGTAACAACCAATGATGGCGAGACACAATGAACCTGTGAAGGTTAATGCCCATGTTAATGTGAATGTATGTTAATGTCTATGTATGTAGTTAAATATGCAGGATGTTATGGAATGAGTATGTAATGAGTATGTGAAATGAATGTATGAAATAGGCATGTGATGCTTATGCCCCTGCGTATGCTGACGAAACAGACTAGAGACGGGACGAGAGATGAAATAAACATCTCAACGGAGATACCCTGCGTTCTCTGCAACCAATACGTTAATCATGGGTGAGAAGGATCAATGGTAGAACCAAATCTGTTTTCAGAATTCTGACTTCTCTGGGGAAAAGGTAATCTGCTTGGGTGCACAATATCATGTCTTCACATGGGGAGAAGAAAACCTGAGGGACACTTTCGAGTTACCTAAGAAAAAGCTGTCAGCTTATAGTCTCGCTAGGGACTGTGTCAGAGCAATGGTTTAAAAGTGTTTTTGCAACAATGAGATTTTAGAGGAGTGAAGAGATCCTTCAGAAATTTCCACTAGTCAAAGTAATTTCTTATATTTTTCAATTGCGTTTTCGAAAAACAGTTTTAAAAATTTTCGAAGCACCTTTCATTTTCAAAATTTAAGAATAAATGGCATTTTGCATAACAATAGAAAACAAGAGCAATGCACCAAGGAATTTAAGTAGCAAAATGGTATCTTTTATTAAAGGATGGCAGCTTGCCGAAGGCATAGCTCCACAGACGATTACGCTTTGAAATTGGCAATATGGGAAAAAGTTACATTGAATCCAACGACACCTACTGACACTAATAACTAAGACTATCAAGAATCTTGCTTTGGACGAGGATGAACGAACTGGAAAATGGATCTCATGCGAAAAGCGTGTCCGCAATGATCGGTGTTTTCTGATGCAATGAAATGCCTTCGTCCCTAACTTTTGCCTGGACCGCCCTTTCGGGTTTTCAATCCACTGGGACGCTCTTTTTTTGCCTAAGTCGCCATTTCGGGTTTTCAACTTAGCGAGCTTTTTATTATTACTTTTTCTAACCCTTACTTTTGCCTAAGTCGCCTTTTGCAGGTTTTCGACTTAGCGGGTTTTTAGGCATAATATTTTCGGACTGCATCAGAATTCACGGGATGTGCAAGCTCTTCACCATCCATTGTTGTAAGTATCAGAGACCCTCCGGAGAAAACGGTCTTTACCACAAATGGGCCTTCATAATTGGGCATCCACTTTCCACGCATATCTTTATGCACTGGCAAGATCTTTTTGAGTACGAGCTCTCCTTGACGGAACTCACGGATACGAATCTTCTTATCAAATGCTCTTTTCATCCGTTTCTGATATAATTGCCCATGGCACATAGCTGTCATGCGTTTCTCGTCAATGAGATTCAACTGATCCAGTCTGTCTTGAACCCACTCAGCTTCCTCAAGTTCAGCTTCCATCAACACCCTTAAAGAAGGTATCTCTACTTCGATGGGGAGTACGGCGTCCATTCCATACACCAATGAGAAAGGTGTTGCCCCTGTCGAAGTTCGCACTGAGGTCCGGTATCCATGCAAAGCAAACGGTAACATCTCATGCCAATCTTTGTAAGTCACGACCATCTTTTGCAGGATTTTCTTGATATTCTTATTCGCAGCTTCAACGGCCCCATTCATCTTAGGACGGTACGGAGAAGAATTGTGATGCATGATCTTGAAACTGTCACACAACTCCTTCATAGTCTTGTTATTCAGATTGGTGCCATTGTTAGTTATTATCCGACTTGGAATTCCATAACGGCAGATAATTTCTTTCCTGATGAAGCGGGCAACCACTTGCTTAGTCACGTTGGTGTAGGAAACAGCCTCTACCCACTTGGTGAAATAATCAATAGCAACAAGGATAAAACGATGACCATTAGAAGCTTTCGGCTCGATTGCCCCAATCATGTCAATGCCCCACATTGAGAACGGCCATGGTGAAGACAAAACATTCAACGGTGATGGAGGTACATGCATTTTATCAGCGTAAATTTGGCACTTATGGCATTTTCTGGCGTATTGGATGCAGTCAGCTTCCATAGTCAACCAATAATATCCAGCCCTTAACATCTTCTTAGACATAGCATAACCATTGGCGTGAGTTCCGAAGGTCCCCTCGTGAATCTCTTGCAGTAACATGTCCGCTTCCCGTTTATCAACACATCTGAGCAAAACCATGTCGTAATTTCTTTTGTATAACACACCATTACTGATAAAGAATTTAGAAGCCAGTCTTCTCAACGTTTTCTTGTCCAGACCGGTAGCACCATCGGGATACTCTTGCTTGACTAGATAGTTCTTGATGTCATGAAACCAAGGCTTTTCATCCACCTCAACCTCTTCAACTACTTGACAATAAGCGGGCTCAACTTTGCGTTCAATATGGATAAGAGGTGCTTCATTAACGAATTTAACTTTCCACATGGATGCTAACATGGCTAAAGCATCAGCAACGTGATTCTCAGATCTAGGAATATGCTCGAACTTTATCTCGTCGAAATACTTAATCAGCTCGACAATGTAGTCTTTGTAAAGGATTAACTTCTCATTCTTCGTTTCCCATTTGCCTTGTACCTGGTAAATAACCAAGGCTGAGTCGCCACTTACTTTGAGAAGTTTGATTCGGAGGTGAATTGCTGCTTCGAGGCCAAGAATACATGCTTCATACTCTGCGACGTTATTAGTACACTCAAAGTCTAACCTTGCTGTAAACGGAGTGAACCCACCTTTTGGGTTCATCAAAACGGCGCCTATACCATGCCCATTGAAATTCGAGGAACCATCAAACATCATCCTCCACTAAAGACCTGGTTCTGGACCTTCACTCGGATCTGGCTCTTCACAATCTCTCTTGATCAACAAAATATCCTCATCAGGAAAGTCAAACTTAAGAGGTTCATAATCTTCAACTAGCTGATCTGCAAGATAATCCGATAAGATACTACCTTTAATTGCCTTTTGGGGTATGTATTGGATGTCATATTCGGATAACAACATGTGCCAACGGGCTAGCCTCCCAGTTTGAGCAGGTTTTTCAAGAATATACTTGATCGAATCCATTTTAGAAATCAACAATGTGGTATGACAGATCATATATTGCCGAAGGCGTCTAGCGGCCCATACCAACGCACAACAAGTTTTCTCCAATGGCGAATACCTGTTTTCACAGTCGGTAAACTTCTTGCTCAGATAATAAATCGCATGTTCCTTTCTTCCAGTCTCATCATGTTGCCCAAACACACAACCCATAGACTTCTCAAGAACAGTAAGGTACATAAACAACGGTCTTCCGGGTACAGGAGGAATCAGAATAGGGGGTTCTTACAAATAATTCTTAATTTTCTCAAACGCTTTCTGACAATCAGGGTTCCACTCAACCGTCTGCCCCTTACAAAGCAATTTGAATATCGGCTCACAAGTAGCGGTCATGTTAGAGATAAACTTGGAAATATAATTCAAACGCCCCAGAAAACTTCTAACTTGCATCTCGGTTTGCGGAGCTGGCATATCTTGAATGGCTCGGACTTTGTCAGGATCTACCTCAATCCCTCGTTGACTAACAATAAAACCAAGCAATTTTCCGGATCTGACACCGAAGGTACATTTAGCAGGATTCAACTTCAACTGGTACTTCCTGAGTCGTTCAAACAACTTCACCAAATGGTTTAGATGTTCCTCTTCACTCTGAGATTTGGCTATCATATCGTCCACATACACCTCGATCTCTTTGTGCATCATATCATGGAAAAGAGTTGTCATAGCGCGTGGGTAAGTTGCCCCTGCATTCTTCAAACCGAAGGGCATGACTTTGTAGCAAAAGGTCCTCCAAGGAGTGATGAAAGTGGTCTTCTCTCGATCATTGGGATCCATTTTGATCTGATTATAGCCAGAGAAACCATCCATAAATGAGAACAACGCAAAACTGGCTGTATTGTCTACAAGTGTATCAATATGTGGCAGAGGGAAGTCATCTTTCGGACTTGCTTTGTTCAGATCCCTGTAATCCACACACATCCTAACTTTACCGTCTTTCTTGGGCACTGGCACAATGTTGGCAACCCAATCTGGATATTTTGCAACTGCCAAGAAACCTGCATCCAACTGTTTTTTAACCTCATCTCGAATCTTCAGAGCCATGTCGGGTCTCGTTCTTCGAAGCTTTTGTTTGATAGGTGGACAATCTGACTTAAGCGGCAACTTGTGAACAACAATATCTGTGTCTAGACTAGGCATATCTTGATACGACCATGCAAACACATCAATATATTCTTTTAATAACTCAATCAACCTCTGCTTAACTTCTGTCCCAAGCATTGCACCAATCTTGACCTCTTTCTTGTCTTTATCTGTACCAAGATTAATTAAGTCCACCTGCTCTTTATGTGGCTGGAGCTCTGTGTGCTCGTACTCAATCAATTTTGTCAGTTCATTGGGTACTTCAAAATCTTCTTCACCCTCGTCTTCAGCTTGATAGATGGGTGCATCCCAGTCAGGAGTGTCAACAAAGTCATTGGATCCAACAAGGTTTGCGATGTCTTTTGACAATGGAAAAATAACAGGGATCTCTACGGCCTCCCAGTTGTTCAAAGCTGCATCACCCTTAAACACCAGGTTGCTCAGATCTTCATCTTCCTCACAGTCACTGACGGCATTGACTTGGAAACCTGCGCTGACAAATACCTCTTGGATAACCTTCATACGCCCTTTGACAGTCGTGGCAGCTCCATTCTGAGTTGGTTTGTAACCCAACCCAAAGCGATCAGCCTTGGTCTTGACATCAATTACCTCTCCCCAACCTTCCGGGATGCCCTTGTCAATTGTTGATTTGGTACTTTTCAAAGATGCAAAAGATGGATTACCCTGGCCCACTGTCTCTTCGACTTCTAATAGAACAGCGTTGGCGATCTCGAGTGCTTGAAAGGAGATTTCCAAAGCCTTCTCATCGGCCTCGATGTAACGGAAAGAAGACAGGTTACTGACCTTCAGATCCTCCTCACCGTGTATAATAACTAACTTTTCATCGATCACGAACTTCATCTTTTGATGTAACGTTGAGGTTACTGCCCCAGCGGCATGGATCCACGGCCTTCCAAGTAAACAGCTGTAATTGGGATTAATGTTCATGACTTGAAACGTGATATTAAAAACTTGCGGACTGTAAACCCATAATTTCGACAAGACCATAATTTCGACAAGATTAAAATTCAGGCTTTAAGGTCATCTTTGTCGAAGGATAGCATCAGGAGGAGAATCCAAGAATTGCTGACAAGGTTTTAAAGTTTCATTGTTTCGACAGAAATAGATATAATGTTCTGGCAGAATAGTTTGGAGAGTGTGTGACTGAGGGCTTCGACAGAAGAAGTTTGTTAAAAAAAGATAAGGTTTGGCAAGTGCTGAAGAGTTTTTCTCCTTTAAAAGGGTTTCGACAGTTTTGAAGAGTTACAAGGTTTCGTCACCAAGGAAGAGATTCAAATTCAAAGGTTGTAACCTTTGGCAGTTGGACACATGGAGGTTTCAGAGAAGAAATTTACATGCAGGCTGACACTTGTCGTTTAGTTATAGTTTTTCCGTTCTAAGCAGTTATTTTGTTTATGTATAAATAGGATAGTTTGTGGTTAGAATGTGTGTGTGAAAATTTGTACAAAATTCCTGTAAAAGCTCTAAGTACCCAGTGTGAGAGAAAATGAGCCTAGTATTTGGAACAATGTACGTTTAAACACCAGTTATATTTCAAAGTCATTTTAAATTACTTGTTTATTCTTCAAGTTCATGTCATTTTACATTTCATTTACTTTTTTGCAAGTTTTTAGCCTTTCGACATTTCTTTGTTCTTGTTTAAACTTTTAACCTTATTTCATCTTTAAGTTCAAACTTTCGTTACTTGCAAAATCAAAGTCCTTAATACTTTGACAATATTGATAAAACAAACCGCAAATTAGTCACCAAAAGTCTAAGAGTATTTCGACAGAACCAAATGCACATGTATCCTAGGACTTGTATGGTTGGTCCTGCAAGTAACCCAACTTTCTGAAGAAATTGGTTAACCAGAGGTTGTTCGCCAGAAAACACAGCGAACAAATTGGCACACCTGGTGGGACCAGTGCATTTGATAAAATCTAATAGAAATTTTTAGACAAATTGTTCCTTGCTACGTTGTATGATTCTTAGAAGCGGTAAATTAGTCGTAACCGACGTAGAGAGACCAAAGAGAACAAGAAGAAGAAACATGGCTAACTTGCCAAATGCTTCAAATATTTCTGACGAAACCATTCCAGTTTCCAATCCTATCCCTTCGTCAGGAACAATACCAGTGTCTGGCCCTGTTTTAGAACAGATTAGGCCTCCTTTGGGGGATTCCATACCAACGGGTTCAGGATCCCAGAATGCGCCTAGTTCTTCCACCATGGGACACGCCAGACCCTTGGGAACCCCTCCCCCTGGAGGAAATACATTCAGGCCATATCTGAATTATTCTCAGCCTTTGACTGGGAGAGAACAACCGTACGGAATGCCAACTTCAATGATGGCAAGCCTACATAATTCGTCACCATTATTCTCTGATGCCATGGTTCAAGTGTCATCACCATTGCAAGGATCAGGATATGGTGGAAATGGAAATAGAATGAATCAAATTCCACCAGGTTTCCATATGCCCGCTATGACAAACCATTCTGCACAAGTAATCCGTCAACAGATGGATGAAAGCAATCATGATATGGTGCAGGCTTTGACACAACAAATGGGAGACGTGTTCAATCCCTTAATACAAAACACTACCCAAACAAACCAAATATTGGCAGAACAGATGGCACGCATTGCTGATTTTTTTGGAGTCCCACAAGCACAACAAAGAATGCAATTAAACCAGAATCCTGCCAATAGGGCTGTCGAAGAGGAACTCACTATAAACCAAAGGCCCTTAGGGAACCCTCAGGAAAATCCCAGGGGGCAAGAGGTGATGGTCGAACAGCCTAATGTAGAAGAGCCTATTCGACAGGAACCAAGAAGGATAATAGTCCAGAGAAACCAAAATGCTGACGAAGTGTTACAGCAGAGAATGCGTTACAATAACATGCCTGTCGAAAATGATATTGCCACCATGGTGGAGAGAATAATGGCACAAAACGGAGTAAACGTAGGATTACAAAGGCCTAGTTATACTTCCCCCTTGTCTGAATTTATCTTACAACAAGAGTTACCACCAAGGTGGAAAGTCCCCAAATTCACAAAATTTTCAGGGGATACTAGTGAATCCACCATAGAACACGTGGCACGTTATTTGATAGAAGCGGGAGAGATTGCTAATAACGAGAACTTAAGGATGAAATATTTCCCAAGTTCTTTGACAAAAAACGCTTTCACTTGGTTTACGTCACTTCCTCCAACTTCAATTTTTACTTGGACCCAATTAGAGAGATTGTTCCATGAACAATTTTATATGGGACAAACCAAGATAAGTTTGAAAGAGTTGGCAAGTGTCAAAAGAAAATTTTCTGAACCCATAGATGACTATTTGAATAGGTTTAGATTATTAAAAGCCAGATGCTTTACGCAAGTGCCGGAACAAGAACTAGTCGAAATGGCTGCAGGGGGTCTTGATTATTCCATAAGGAAGAAATTGGATACCCAATATCTGAGAGACATGGCACAGCTGGCAGACAGAGTAAGGCAGATAGAAAGACTAAAAAATGAGAAATTTAGATCAAATAAAAACAAGAAGGAAAGAGTGGCCTATGTAGGAATAGTTCAAGATGATTACGACGAAAACGAACCAGTCATTTTCGACCAGCAAGAAATTGATCTTGCAGAATTAAAGCAAGGCCCTCCATATTCTTGTAAAGTTTTAGCCCCGTCGAATGGAAAAAGTCCAGTCGAAATGGAAAAGAATGACAGGTTCCCTAAAAGAACCTATACATTCGACATCACCAAGTGTGATGAGATATTTGATTTACTAGTCAAAGATGGTCAGTTAATAAAACCAGCAGGCACTAAAGAGCCTCCTATAGACCAACAGAAAAAGAGAGGTTTTTGCAAATACCATAATTTCTTGGGTCATAAAACTTCTCAATGTTACCTTTTCAGGGATCTTGTCCAAAATGCAATCCAAAATGGAAGGTTGAAGTTTGGAGACAAAGGCAAGCAGCAGATGAAGATTGACTCCAATCCCATGCAGATTGTGGAGGCAAATTATGCTGAGCCAGAAATGGTAAACGTGGTCGAAATGGAGATCATGGCAGAAGAAAATTCTGAAATGGTAGGAGTTACTGAAAGCTTCGACACCAACTTCACCATGATAGAAGCTGCTGAAGGTTTCGACACCCATGTCAATGTGGTGGAAGAAGGTGATAATTCTGCTGGCCAGGCTGAGGCAAAAGAAGTCAAAATTTCTGAAGACTTCGACAGTGAGAATGCCACTAAGACCACTGAAGGTTTCAACGGAAGAAATGCAGTCAAAGTGGGAAGAAGCTTCAACAAGAAAAACTGTGAAAGAGATGCTGACCAAGAGGAGATTAAAACACCAGGGACTGATGACAATTCCCTCACTGTCAAACAAATGAACAGTGATACCACCAAAAATGAAGAACATCCTGTCGAAAGGGTTGCACATTGCTGCAAATACATCTATAAGGGCTTACACCCAAAAGGCAATGTTAGTCAGTCAAAGGAGGACATCCCAGAGGAAATCATGCTAGTCGAAAAAATGAACAAATTGAAAATTACAACTGAACAGAGTGCTGGGATTCATATGGTGGAAATCACTCAAAAGGGAGGACCAGACATCGACAAGGGAAAGAAGCGTCAAGAGGAGCATCAGAAGCTGGTTTACCCAGAAGAGAACGAGAGTCTGGTTGAATTCATCCAGAGGTGTCAAAGGAAGAATGCAGAAGTCATGCTTTGCCCAAGATGCAGTGCTGTGTTCGACAAGAAAGCAGCTGATGACTTAGAAGCAGCAGTAAAGACCCAGAGGAAAAGAAATTGGGGAACAGTCCCACCAACCAGAAACGAAAGATTCGACCCAAGAAGAGGGGAGCATCACAGTCAAGGGGTCGGAGAAAGACGTTTCAACACTTACAAACCATCCAACAGGCCAAATGATGACAAATGGGTTCAGCCTATAAGGGATGTCCAAGGTCAGAAGAGATGGAAGAGTTTTGAAGTGAACAGGGGTCCTTCCATGGAAGTTAAAAAGGAGGCAAAGCCAAAATACGTCTCTGAAAACTACAAAGGGAAGAATCCTATGTCCAGATCCCAATGGAGAAGATTCCAAAGGCAGAAGAAAATTGAAAAGAAAACTGTAGAATACCAAAAGGTTGGGCAGAAGGAAGCTGAATCAAGCAAATGTGTGCAGATTACGAACAAGGGAATGCCCCTGGCAGAAAAAGAAATCATTCAGAAGAATAGATCTGGTAACACCACAGAGGTGCAGAAAACAAACAATAGAATGCCAGTGGACGAAGAAGTCACAGATGAATTTGGTTCAGAATCAGATGCTTCTTTCGACGTAACTTGCAATGTGGTTTCTGTACTGCCCAGAGACTTCGACAGGATAATGGAAGTCGAAGACGAAGAGGATGACATGATAGATGATAGCATAAGCTTGAAGCCTGTATGCTACTACATAATGAACAATGGCTGTGTCGAAGAGCAAAATGCCTTCTTCGAAAAGCCAGATGATGCAATGAAGGCTCACTTAAAGCCTCTCTTCATAAAAGGAAAGGTAGAAGGGGTAGGTGTCAACAAAATTCTGATAGATGGCGGAGCAGCTGTAAATTTAATTCCTCATTACATGATAAGGAGAATTGGAAAAGATGACTCCGACACTAAGCCTCACAATATGGTGTTGTCCAACTATGAAGGTAAAGTGGGAACAACACTGGGAGTAATACAATTGAACTTGACTGTAGGATCCATCACCAGGCCTACAATGTTTGTGGTGATAGCATCAAAAGCAAATTACAACTTGCTGTTGGGAAGAGAATGGATCCATGGGATTGGGGCTGTGCCATCCTCCATGCATCAAAGAATAGCAATCTGGAGGCCAGATGGGATTGTCGAAAACATTGAAGCAGATCAGAGTTACTTCACAGCTGATGTGAACAATATCACTAGTCGTAACTTCGACAAGAACCTAGCCCATATAGCACCATGCAATCCTGCGGCTTTCGACCTGACAGCTTCCGACAACGCTTACTGTTCCATGTACCTCCATCCTACACATGGTTTCCAGTGGGATAAAGAAATAATTGGGGAAACAAATTACACTTGGGGAACTGCCCACGTCAACCCAACTGGATGGGGAAGTGAATTCAGTGAAAATGACTGAAGTTTCAGCAATGGAAAAGATTTCGGCTTATATAGCCGAAAAACAACACAAAGCGGCCCTTGAGGCTGAAGTAAGAAATATGGCTGTCGAAGCCAGCACTCAGGTTGTCGAAGGACAACACCCTCAAGAAAATATTGAGGAGCAACATGCAAATCAGAGTTTTGAAGAAGACTCAAATGGTGAATGGTAGAACCAAAGACTTGATGCCATTTATGATGACGAACCTTTGGGGTTCGAAAAGGATCCAACCTCCACCAATATGAAAAGGGTGGCACAGGATCCCTTAGAGGAGATTAATCTAGGACTGGGGGCAGAGAAAAGGCCCACTTACATCAGTGCCAAGTTGAATCCTCAACTCAGAATCGAAATAATCCAGCTGCTGAATGAGTTTAAAGACTGCTTCGCATGGGATTATGACGAAATGCCTGGTTTAGACAGAAGTTTGGTGGAGTTGAAGTTGCCAATTCTGGAAGGGAAGAAGCCAATAAAACAGACCCCCAGACGCTTTGCACCTGAAATTCTGTCGAAGATCAAAGAAGAGGTCGAAAGACTTCTAAAATGCAAATTCATCCGTACAACAAGGTATGTCGAATGGATTGCTAATATTGTTCCTGTGATTAAGAAAAATGGCACACTAAGGGTGTGTATTGATTTTAGAGATCTAAACTCAGCCACCCCTAAGGATGAGTATCCTATGCCAGTAGCAGAAATGCTAGTAGATTCTGCAGCAGGCCATGAGTATTTAAGTATGCTTGATGGCTATTCTGGTTATAACCAGATTTTTATTGCTGAAGAAGACGTTCCAAAAACAGCTTTTCGTTGTCCAGGAGCAATAGGAACATATGAATGGGTAGTAATGCCCTTTGGTTTGAAAAATGCTGGAGCTACTTACCAAAGGGCTATGAATTCTATTTTTCACGATTTCATTGAAACGTTTATGCAAATTTATATAGATGACATTGTGATTAAATCTGCTTCAGGCTTCGACCATATTAACCATCTTCGACAGTCCTTTGAAAGGATGAGGAAGTTTGGTTTGAAAATGAATCCTCTTAAATGTGCTTTTGGTGTGCAGGCTGGGGATTTCTTAGGCTTTGTGGTCCACAAAAAGGGGATTGAAATCAATGAAAACAAAGCTAAAGCAATAATGGAAGCAAAAGCGCCATCGACAAAGAAGGAATTGCAGTCTCTACTAGGGAAAATCAACTTCCTCAGAAGATTTATCTCCAACCTTAGTGGAAAGACTCAGGCCTTCTCACCCTTGCTTCGACTGAAGAAAGAGGGTTTCACTTGGGGGCAAGAGCAACAAGCTGCTTTCGACAAGATCAAGGAGTATTTGGCAAATCCCCCAGTCCTAATATCTCCTTGCCGAAAAAGAAGCATGAGGCTCTACATATCAGCATCTGACAGAACATTAGGAAGTATGCTTTGTCAAGAAGATGAACATGGCGTCGAAAGAGCCATTTACTATCTCAGCAGGGTCTTGAATGATGCTGAAACTAGGTATAGCATGATAGAGAAATTATGTTTATGTGTATATTTCTCTTGTATGAAATTAAAGCATTATATAAAACCCGTCGATGTACATATATCTTCTCATTTCGACGTAATAAAGCATATGTTGTCTAAGTCTATTTTACATAGTCGAATTGGAAAATGGGCTTTAGCCTTAACTGAATATTCTTTGAAATATATGCCTCTAAAAGCTGTTAAAGGGCAAGTAGTTGCTGACTTTATAGCTGACCACTCCATACTTGGAGAGGAGACAAATTATGTCGAAAAAGAGCCTTGGAGGTTATATTTTGATGGTTCCAGTCATAAAAATGGAACAGGTGTTGGGGTGTTAATTATTTCTCCCAATAAAGTTCCAACAAAGTTCAAGTACAAAATAGAAGAATTTTGTTCAAACAATGAGGCAGAATATGAAGCCTTAATTGTTGGACTTGAAATCTTGTTGGAACTGGGGGCAACAGAGGTCGAAATAATGGGTGACTCTGAATTGGTGATAAAACAATTGACGAAAGAGTACAAATGTGTCAAAGAAAATTTGATCATGTACTTTGTGATAGCCAACAGACTCCTCAGGAGATTCGACAGTGTAGTTTTTAGACACATCCCCAGATTAGAAAATCAGGAAGCAAATGACTTGGCCCAGCTGGCTTCAGGGTATAAAGTGTCGAAAGAAAATCTGTTGAAGTTTGTCGAAGTGAGAGGAAAAGTTTTATCTACTAAGCTGTCCCCATCTGATTTGGACACAATAAGATTGGGATATGGTGATCAAGAAAACTTTGAGATTTTCAATGTGGGTAATCTAGAGGATGGAGATTGGAGAAAACCCATTAAAGATTATTTGCAAAATCCAAATCAAACAGTCGAAAGGAAGATAAAGTACAGAGCCTTAAGTTATGTGCTCTTTGGAAATGAACTGTTTAAAAAGACTGCAGAAGGAGTTCTACTAAAATGCCTTGGAGAGACTGAAGCGTACATAGCTTTGTCGAATGTACACAGTGGTGCATGTGGTGCCCACCAAGCAGGACATAAAATGAAATGGCTATTATTTCGACAAGGAATGTATTGGCCAACCATGTTGAAAGATTGTGTCGAATTCGCAAAGGGTTGTCAGGAATGTCAAATCCATGCAGGCATACCTCATGTGCCAGCAAGTGAGTTACATTCTATTATAAAGCCTTGGCCATTCAGAGGTTGGGCTTTAGATTTGATTGGTGAGATTCGACCAGCTTCTTCAAAAGGGCAGAAGTACATTTTAGTAGGAGTAGACTATGTCACTAAATGGATTGAAGCCATACCTTTGACAAATGTAGATCAGGAAGCAGTCATAGATTTCATCCAGAAACACATAGTGTATAGATTTGGAATACCAGAGACTATAACCACTGATCAAGGATCTGTGTTTACTGGCAGAAATATGCAAGCATTTGCAAGAGAGACAGGTTTTAAGTTGTTGACTTCGACACCTTATTATGCCCAAGCAAATGGCCAGGTCGAAGCAGCCAACAAAGTGGTGATAAACCTGATAAAGAAACATGTGGGTAAAAAACCCAGAAATTGGCATAAGACCCTGGATCAAATCCTTTGGGCTTGTCGAACCTCTCCTAAGGAAGCAACTAACTCCACCCCATTTAAATTAACCTATGGACATGATGCAGTATTGCCTGTCGAAATCTGTTTACAGTCAATACGAATTCAAAGACATCATGAGATTCCATCTGAAATCTATTGGAGTATGATGATGGATGAATTGGTTGATTTAGACGAAGAAAGGTTGCGTGCTTTAGAATTAATAAGAAGGCAGAAAGAGAGAGTTGAAAAGTTTTATAACAAAAAAGTAAAATTCAAAGCCTTTTTAGTAAATGATTTAGTCTGGAAAGTGATCTTGCCCATGGAGAAGAAAGACAGAGTGATGGGAAAATGGTCCCCTAAGTGGGAAGGACCTTTCAAAATTTTAAGAGTTTTTTCCAATGGTGCATACGAAGTCGAAGAAATAGAAAAAGATAGAAGAGTGATGAAAATAAATGGGAAGTACTTAAAAAAGTATAAACCAACACTGCACGAAATAAAAATAAGAACAAACTAAATTACAAAGGTCACTTCGACAGCAAAAGACATTTCTCCTTTGATAGTCGAAAATATCTTTTGCTGGGGGGCAATTTGTAAACCCATAATTTCGACAAGACCATAATTTCGACAAGATTAAAATTCAGGCTTTAAGGTCATCTTTGTCGAAGGATAGCATCAGGAGGAGAATCCAAGAATTGCTGACAAGGTTTTAAAGTTTCATTGTTTCGACAGAAATAGATATAATGTTCTGGCAGAATAGTTTGGAGAGTGTGTGACTGAGGGCTTCGACAGAAGAAGTTTGTTAAAAAAAGATAAGGTTTGGCAAGTGCTGAAGAGTTTTTCTCCTTTAAAAGGGTTTCGACAGTTTTGAAGAGTTACAAGGTTTCGTCACCAAGGAAGAGATTCAAATTCAAAGGTTGTAACCTTTGGCAGTTGGACACATGGAGGTTTCAGAGAAGAAATTTACATGCAGGCTGACACTTGTCGTTTAGTTATAGTTTTTCCGTTCTAAGCAGTTATTTTGTTTATGTATAAATAGGATAGTTTGTGGTTAGAATGTGTGTGTGAAAATTTGTACAAAATTCCTGTAAAAGCTCTAAGTACCCAGTGTGAGAGAAAATGAGCCTAGTATTTGGAACAATGTACGTTTAAACACCAGTTATATTTCAAAGTCATTTTAAATTACTTGTTTATTCTTCAAGTTCATGTCATTTTACATTTCATTTACTTTTTTGCAAGTTTTTAGCCTTTCGACATTTCTTTGTTCTTGTTTAAACTTTTAACCTTATTTCATCTTTAAGTTCAAACTTTCGTTACTTGCAAAATCAAAGTCCTTAATACTTTGACAATATTGATAAAACAAACCGCAAATTAGTCACCAAAAGTCTAAGAGTATTTCGACAGAACCAAATGCACATGTATCCTAGGACTTGTATGGTTGGTCCTGCAAGTAACCCAACTTTCTGAAGAAATTGGTTAACCAGAGGTTGTTCGCCAGAAAACACAGCGAACAAATTGGCACGCACAGTGGGACCAGTGCATTTGATAAAATCTAATAGAAATTTTTAGACAAATTGTTCCTTGCTACGTTGTATGATTCTTAGAAGCGGTAAATTAGCCGTAACCGACGTAGAGAGACCAAAGAGAACAAGAAGAAGAAACATGGCTAACTTGCCAAATGCTTCAAATATTTCTGACGAAACCATTCCAGTTTCCAATCCTATCCCTTCGTCAGGAACAATACCAGTGTCTGGCCCTGTTTTAGAACAGATTAGGCCTCCTTTGGGGGATTCCATACCAACGGGTTCAGGATCCCAGAATGCGCCTAGTTCTTCCACCATGGGACACGCCAGACCCTTGGGAACCCCTCCCCCTGGAGGAAATGCATTCTGGCCATATCTGAATTATTCTCAGCCTTTGGCTGGGAGAGAACAACCGTACGGAATGCCAACTTCAATGATGGCAAGCCTACATAATTCGTCACCATTATTCTCTGATGCCATGGTTCAAGTGTCATCACCATTGCAAGGATCAGGATATGGTGGAAATGGAAATAGAATGAATCAAATTCCACCAGGTTTCCATATGCCCGCTATGACAAACCATTCTGCACAAGTAATCCGTCAACAGATGGATGAAAGCAATCATGATATGGTGCAGGCTTTGACACAACAAATGGGAGACGTGTTCAATCCCTTAATACAAAACACTACCCAAACAAACCAAATATTGGCAGAACAGATGGCACGCATTGCTGATTTTTTTGGAGTCCCACAAGCACAACAAAGAATGCAATTAAACCAGAATCCTGCCAATAGGGCTGTCGAAGAGGAACTCACTATAAACCAAAGGCCCTTAGGGAACCCTCAGGAAAATCCCAGGGGGCAAGAGGTGATGGTCGAACAGCCTAATGTAGAAGAGCCTATTCGACAGGAACCAAGAAGGATAATAGTCCAGAGAAACCAAAATGCTGACGAAGTGTTACAGCAGAGAATGCGTTACAATAACATGCCTGTCGAAAATGATATTGCCACCATGGTGGAGAGAATAATGGCACAAAACGGAGTAAACGTAGGATTACAAAGGCCTAGTTATACTTCCCCCTTGTCTGAATTTATCTTACAAAATGATGGGAAAATGGTCCCCTAAGTGGGAAGGACCTTTCAAAATTTTAAGAGTTTTTTCCAATGGTGCATACGAAGTCGAAGAAATAGAAAAAGATAGAAGAGTGATGAAAATAAATGGGAAGTACTTAAAAAAGTATAAACCAACACTGCACGAAATAAAAATAAGAACAAACTAAATTACAAAGGTCACTTCGACAGCAAAAGACATTTCTCCTTTGATAGTCGAAAATATCTTTTGCTGGGGGGCAATTTGTAAACCCATAATTTCGACAAGACCATAATTTCGACAAGATTAAAATTCAGGCTTTAAGGTCATCTTTGTCGAAGAAATTGGTTAACCAGAGGTTGTTCGCCAGAAAACACAGCGAACACGGACCAATCAGGATAGGAAGTTCAACCTCCCCCATTACCGACCGGCGAGAACCATCGAAAGCTTTGACGATCAAGGAAGTAGGTTTCAACACAGTCTCTTTTAAAACCAACTTATTAAGAACCCTCTTGGGTAGAAAATTCAAAGAAGAACCGGTGTCCACTAGCACTCTCGCTAAATTGTCCTCCTGACATTTCACTGATATATGTAAAGCACGATTATGATTCAGACCCTCCTTTGGTAACTCTTCGTTGCTGAAACTAAGAGTGTTGCATGCGGTCAGATTGGCAATCACACTATCAAACCGACTGGTACTGATATCTTGATCCACATGTGCTTGAGTCAAAACTTTCTGCAAGGCCGTCCTATGAGCGGGTGAACTCATCAACAGAGATAAGATCGAAATCTTGGAAGGAGTTTGATGAAGTTGATCGATAACTTTATAGTCACTTTTCTTGATGATCCTCAAAAACTCAGCATCTTCATCATTCGTAACGGCTCCCTTACCTTTGTCTTTGACAGGCACTGGGATATTAGTTGTTTCCTTAGGTGGAACCTCATTGAAACGGGGAGTATACACACGGCCACTGTGAGTCATCCTGCTTGCCTCTGCGATATTAGTCACAGTGTCCTTGACTTCTTCATTTGGAATAACCTACCCAGACTCCTTGTCAATCATCGTCACGTCATATTTCCAAGGTACAGCTTTAGGATCACTGAAAGGAAACGGACTTGGTTTTCGAATAATTATAGACTTAGGCTGATTCGTCTCAGGGATAAACGACTTTGGTATATTGAACACGGGATTGGCGGAACTCGCCCCTGACAGATTAAACACTGGTACCTTACCCTTTGATTCAGGCTGATGGAAGACAGGCTCAACCACAGCGACTTCATCCTTCTTGGCTTGGCTGGTCACTTGTAAAATACCCTCATTAATCAACCTCTGAACATCGTTCTGAACCAACACACAACCATTAATACTGGCATCACAACTTGCGCATGCAACGTGGGAAGTATCTACTAGACCGGCTTCAAACAGTTTCGAATGGAATATCTTAAGAGGAGTCTTAATCTGAACAACGTTAAGGACATAACCTTCCTCAGAATCAGCACTAATGGCATTAACACTCTCATGGTTAGGAAAAGGGTTCTTCTTAACATTCGGTTGAGGATTTTCAAAAGACAAAATCTTCTTTTCCAACAGATCCCTGACAAGACTTTTGAGAGCATAACAGTTCTCTAGATCATGACCAGGTGCACCCTCATGAAATAAACAATGAGCAGCGGCGTTGTAATTGGCGGGCAGCGGATTAGGAGGCGGACCCAAAGCTCGAGTAGTAATTAGACCTTGTTTGACTAATGAGGGATACAACTCGGTGAAAGTCATTGGAATCGGCGGACAAGGTTTATACTGTCTCTTGTTCGGACCATTCTGGCGAGGAGCTGGATTCTTTGGCTGCTGATAGGCAGGAGCGTTGGGCGCTTGTTGATAGTTAGGAGGCTGATGAATGGGAGATTGTTGCATAGGTTGATACATAGGAACTTGTTGATTGAAAGAAGGTGCAACAGCTGCCACATAGGGTTGTTGAGCATATTGAATCGGATACCCTTGAGGTTGAGCATAACCTTGTGGATATTGATAAAATTGGTCTCTTCGTCTACTGGAGGATATAGCGTTAGTTTCACCTTCTTTCTTCTTCTGAGAGCTGAACGAAGGTTTCTTCGTCTGATCCTTTGAAACACCAGGAGTATTTGTCATTTTACCGCTTTTCATACCCAATTCAATCTTGACACCCAGAGCAACGATGTCGAAGAAATTTGAAGTCACACTACCCACCATCCTTTCGTAAAATTCTGGACGAACCGTGTCAACAAACCAATCAGCTAACTCTTTCTCGGTTAAAGGAGGTTCTACTTGCGAGGCAATCTCTCTCCACCTTTGAGCATACTCTTTGAACGATTCAGAATTCTTTTGTGACATACTCAACAATTGTCTTCTGTCAGGAGCCAGATCCATATTGTACTTATAATGTTTGATGAAAGCGTCAGATAAATCTTGGAAATTCTTAATGCGAGATTGGTCCAAAGTTAAGTACCATTTGGAAGAAGCACCCTTCAAACTGTCTTGGAAGCAATGAATCATCAATTTATCATTCTCAACATGGGCAGCCATTTTACGATAGTACATAATCAGATGACTCTTAGGACAAGTGGCACCTTCATAGCGATCGAAGTTCGGAGTTTTGAACTTCGGGGGAATAACCAAACCTGAGACCAAACAGACGTCCCTTGCAGCAGCCCCAAAAATTTGATCGCCTTCTACCTTTCTCAATCTTTGGGCGATAGTGTCTACTTCCTCACGAAGCTTGTCATGTTTCTCATAACCTTCAACATTCTCATCAAGATTATCAAAGACGGGCTCATTGAAATACGGTTGCACACGGGTGTGCACAACGGGTGGTGCAAAGATAGGAGCCCCCCTAGAAACTTCGGAAAATAAAGGAACGGCTTGTTGAACAGGCTGATTAATCGGAACAGTGGCTTGAGGAGGCACAAAACCTGGAGCAAGACCATAAGGTGGGTCCCTTGCTACGGTCACATTTGGTGGAGGGTCCACAGTAACGCCGGTAATCTCGGAAACAACAGTGGGCTGGGTATCCATCTTAACATTCATAACATGTAGTAATTCCATCATACGCCCCATACCCCCTCGAAGGTCTTCAAGTTCGTTGCTAAGGCGATCAATCTCCTTTGTCTGATCCTCCATTCTTTTCCGAGTTTGAGCTCTAGTGTTGTACTGGTGCCGAGGACTCAGGGTGACGAAACTGGAAGGCAAGAGAATCGAACATGAGAAAACGGAAGACACATGCAATGCAAGAAAACATATGATGCTATAATGCGAATGCAAATGAAGATTTCATGGAATTCAAACATTTACGAATGTCGTGGGGTACCAAGGAAATTTTGATGTTTTTTTTTTTTTTTTTTTTACTTTTATTTTTATATTCATGGTATCCCGCGATATCCATAAATGATGTTTGAATTCTATGAAACGCAATGGGACGCTTTATGGATGCAATGCACATGAATACACAAAGTCCTAGGTTAAAGGACGTGAGTGGAGTTAAGGTCTACCCATCCCCAGAAGGAGTGTACTATAGGTTAGTTGTACCTGCCGAACAAGGTTCTAAAAGGACTCAAAATCATCGGCCCATCTTTCGGATATTATTAACTTCCCAACTAACTCGGGGGTTAATAATATTCTCAAGAGAACCTCTTTTGAGTGTAGTATCGTGTAGCACTACTTCGGGACTTGCTCCCTTATAGCCTGACACTACGTCCTAATAAAGGCCAAAAGTGGGGTTAAAGGTAACTACGGTCCTTAGTATCACAGACTCCAATTGAAAATAGTAAAAGTTTTCACGACTAAACTCGTTCAACCGAACCATTTTCAAAAGGGTCTCAACTAAGCGGGATGCTCGAATCAACTTAGCAGGGATTCAACTCCCTATAAGCCTCATCGAATATATCCCCATCCTATAATAATGTCACTCAAGTCCGGGCGTAGGACTTATCTCACAACACAAGGAGCCATCCCATAATCAGAGTACAATACATACAAATGAATATTAAAGCGAATATTAATAAACATGACAGAATTAGGGGTAACCCTCAAAACTTTAGATGTCCCCAGTGAAGTCGCCATTTTCTGTTGCGGTGGAAATAGGATATCAAACTATTAATGAGTTTGAATCGCAATTCAATTCACAACCGCTCTTTGATTTATCCGAAGGAAAAGGTCAAAAAGGGAAAACCTATTTTGCATCGTAAACACAATGCGGGAAAAGATCTAGGGTTCGGGGGTTGGTTAAATTTAGGGAAGGTATTAGCACCCTAAACTTCTGTAGTACTCTACAGGAACCTTTTGTTCAGTGCTTACTATTTGTTTTATTTATTTGCTTAAGGTATATGCACAAAGGATTACAAGTGAGAAAAGAGACCTAGGGGGTTAATTCTAAGTTACTCGGCAAGACATCGCATCTTGTGCCTACGTATCCTTACGGGAATGGAATCAGAGTAATCATAGTTCCCCTCAAAAGGGAGGTTAGAGAATTCTTGACTGTGGTCAAGGTCTCAAGGGGAATAAACGCATCTTAAGGACACGCTTACGTGGAGTGCAGGAACTCCAAATTTCTACGTTGAAATGTTAAGTTGAATTAGGGTTAAATTAGGGATTCCACGGCGGGAAACCCTAAAATGAGTGTGGCGGCTCTTTGACCTAATGCTAGGGGTAAAATTGTAATTTTGCCTATGGCGAGACACTTGTGAAAGTTAGGGTTTGTAAGAGTGGTAAGGGTTTGAAGTTGAGGACTATTGGCGCGGCGACCAAACAGTTAGACCTAACCTTCGGATGTGTGTAGTGTGACGGAAATATTGGTGGAAGTGTGATAATTGAATCATGCAAACAGAGAGATAATGTCCTAATTTAAACCATGCAAGCAGAAATTTAAAGGCAGAAATTAAAGCGCGATTGTTAGGATTCGCGAGGTTACATGAGAGGAGCAGATACAATATGATAATGAAATTTGAATTGAACAATAATAAAATAAATAACAGTAAACGCAATAACCTGTAAAACGAACAAACAACGTTAGTAGGCAGAATTAGATGGATTATCAGATGGTGAAGAAGTGAAATTATGCATCTTTTTGTGGTTTTATTTTATGATGTAAACTTCAATTTAAATTAAAATAGGATTTTTAATATTGATAAATTAATTTAATTTAAATCCTAAAAACTATTTTAACCTAATTTTTATTTTTTTTAAAAAAGTGGATTTTAATATTATTTTAGAAAACATTTTAAAAATAATTATAATAATTTTAGAAAAAACATTTTTAAGAATAATTATAATAATGAAAATAAGATAAAGAAAAACTAAATAAAAAAAGGGGTTGGGCCGGTAATCACCTCCGGACCCAACCCGGTTGGTGTAAGTGTAACCAAAAGAAATATCTAGGGTTCCAAAACCCTATTTTCCCCGCGGCGCCGTTTCTTCAATTCCTCTTCGTCTTTCTCGCTTCGATTCTCTCTTCGTTCATGTTCTTTCCCTTCGTTTTCGATGGCTTTCTCTCATTCTTCATGATGAAGCCCTAAAATCATCCATAAAACATTATATATGTAGGTGTATGAGTATTCCTCGCTTACGTTTTGATTGTGGTGACGGTGATTGACGTATGAGGAGGCGATGATGGTGAACTGAGCCTCTAGGGTACGATTGCCCGTCGAGAGACGAAGGCGGTCGTACGATTTGCTTTGATGGTGGTCGTCTGATGCTTTCGCGGTCGTCTTCGATCGTTGTTGGGTTTCTTCGTGTTACAGCTTCGTTGTTTGATGACGGCGCTTAGGGTTTCCTTCGAGATTTTCTCTTAGGTGCCGCTCCCTCTCTCTCTCTCGTTTCGTCTAGGGTTTATCAGGTTGTATCTGTTCCTTTTTATAATCTCTTCTGATTCCTTTTGGGCCTCTGATTGTTGGATTATGATTATTTTTACTGAGGTTGGATTGTGATTTTGTGATACGATTTGATTTTGTATTTCAGGTGTTGGATAGTTTTGAAAAACGGTTCAGACCTACTGGCATCTGGGTCTGAATTCGGATTGGCTGTGATGTTTACTTGTATCAGTTTGGAAACCAATTGGGATTTGCTTGATGATGGTACCATATTTACTTGATGAATGGCATTCTGTTTGGATTTGAAAACGAATCCAATTTCGGCATATGATCCTTTTCGGCAAATTATTCAGTCCCTACTTCATTTTACTCTTCATCTCTCTCGGTTGCCCCTTAGATAAGAAACAGTAGCCACTTGATCTGACGCCGATGGTTCAGATTGGTAACGGGGGTAGGATGCGGCTTCGGTCGTGCCACTCCCGGCACTCGATGATGACATTGTTCTGAGAGTGTCAAAACAACCTCTAACACTTTTTCTATTCTGTTTTCTTTTTGTTGTGCAGGTTGATCAGAAGTTGTATGAAGAACTCAAAGAGAAGACCAAATGAAGAATGCTTAGCAGCTTAGGACTTAGAATAGGGTGCCCTTTGTAAACATAAATCTCTTGTAATACTAAATAAGTACCCATGAATCAAATTCAAGAGTTATTTGTCCCCTTCATTTGTAAATTAAGTACTTATGAAATAAAATTCAACAAATACTTATTTACTTCTCAATTGTAATCTTAAATACTTATGAATAACCAATTTTGAAATTATTTATATTTACTTCTTAGTTGTAAATTATAAACACTTATGAATAAAAAATCCACAAATATTTGAATTCACTTCCTAATTGTAAAGTATAAACATTCGCGAATGATATCCATATATACTTAATTTCTCGTCCATGTGTTTATTCCTCTCGTGGCCTCGATCTCACTGCCTGATTAAATCTGAGTGAATTCAAACTAAATCCCAATCATTGTATATCGAGAGAATGCGTTATCAACTGAAATGGAATCCCGCCCAGAATGGTCTTGAACCCTAAGCAAATGAACGACCCAAATTTAGATACACTCCCGGCAATTTTCAATAATGAACCGAGCCAGCTCGATGCCTTGATGATAACCAACTCATATGACAGACAACTGTCCCACGTATCATGGTCTGAACGCCTCGAGGCTTAAAGACCGATTTTCTTCAGGATTGGCCAAAATAGTGTAAAATGACCAAAACTCCCTTGAACTGGATTCCTGCAAAACAAATCAACACTCCATGACTGGTTAGTGATTAGTGGATGCTATGCTATGCGAAATGACTGACTAAATGTAAGGGTAAAATTTGGGGTATTACAAAGGATTATCAGCCGATGAAGTTTGATTTTCCGGACGAAGATGTCATGTTTTTGAAGATGAAAAATTCCTTTAAGCCTTTACATGACGAGGGTCCCGAGATTGGATCTCAGTGGAAAATGGTTTTCGATAGAGCCGTTAATTCATATGGTAATGGAATCGGTGCAATCATTACAACTCCTCACGGGTCTCCATACCGTTTACGGCCCGATTAACATTTTCCTGCACCAATAATAAAGTCGAGTACGAAGCGTGCATTATGGGGTTAGAAGAGGCTATTGATCTAAGGATCAAGAATCTAGATGTGTACGGCGATTCAGCACTGATCGTTAACCAAATCATTGGAGAGTGGGAAACTCGTCGGGCCAACCTGGTACCTTACACAGATTATGCAAGGAGACTGTTGTCGTTCTTTGACAGAATTGATTTCCATCATGTTCCAAGGGCTGAGAATCAGATGGCGGACGCCTTGGCTACGTTATCCTCGATGTACAAAGTGAATTTTTGGAATGAAGTTCCAGATATCACCATCATGCGTCTTGATAGACCTGCTTTTGTGTTTGCAATTGAGAAAGCATCAGATGGAAAGCCTTGATATTTTGATATCAAGCATTTTCTCAAAACTCAAGAGTACCCATCTGGGGCATCCAGCAAAGATAAGAAGACTTTAAGGAGGTTAGCCGGTAACTTTTATCTGAACAAGGATGATGTGCTCTATAGGAGAAATTTTGACATGGTTTTGCTACGTTGTGTTGATGAACTTGAAGCAAACCTGTTGATGGAGGAAGTCCATGAGGGTTCTTTTAGGACTCATGCTAATGGACATGCAATGGCTAGAAAATTGTTGAGAGCTGGGTATTATTGGATAACTATGGAATCCTATTGTTTCAAATACGCTAGAAAACGCCATAAATGCCAGATTTATGCGGATAAAATGCATGTGCCACCAACTCCTCTGAATGTGTTGACATCTCCTTGGCCGTTTGCTATGTGGGGGATTGATATGATCAGAAATATTGAGCCTACTACTTCCAATGGACATTGCTTCATTCCGGTTGCGATTGATTACTTTACGAAGTGGGTAGAAGCAACGTCCTTTGCCAATGTCACGAGACAGGTGGTCGCCAGATTCATAAAGAAGGACATCATTTGTCGTTATGGAATTCTAGAGAGAATCATTACTGATAATGGTTCAAATTTGAATAACAAAATGATGAAGGAACTGTGTCAGAGTTTTAAGATTAAGCATCACAATTCTTCTCCATATCGTCCGAAGATGAATGGCGTTGTTGAGGCAGCTAACAAGAATATTAAGAAGATTGTGCAGAAGATGGTGGTAACCTATAAAGACTGGCACGAGATGTTGCCCTTTGCTCTTCACGGTTATCGTACTTCGGTGCGTACGTCAACCGGGGTAACTCCTTTCTCACTGGTGTATGGCACGGAAGCAGTCATGCCATTAGAAGTTGAGATTCCTTCTTTAAGGGTATTGTCAGATGTGAAGCTTGACGAAGCTGAATGGGTGCAGACCAGGTTGAATCAGCTGAGTTTGATTAACGAGAAGAAATTAACATCCATTGCGCATGGCCGGTTATACCAGAGTAGGATAAAGAAAGTCTTTGATCAGAAAGTGCATCCTCGGTGTTTCCAAATAGGAAATTTGGTGTTGAAAAGGATCCTTCCTCCTCAAACAGATCACAGGGGAAAGTGGACTCCTAACTACGAAGGTCCATATGTGGTAAGAAAGGTTTTCTTTGGCGGAGCCTTATTACTATCTAATATGGATGGTGAAGATTTTTCGTCTCCTGTGAACGCAGACGTGGTTAGAAAATACTGTGCTTGAAAGAGACCCGATGGACACAAAAAGAAAGTCCAGGAAAAAATGGGGCATCCCGGCGAACCATAAAAAGAAAAGGTTCGGGCAAAAATTAGGGATTTGAAAGCAAACGACGATGGTATGCATTCGATCTGTGAACTTGTGAGCAGTTATCCCGAAGGAAAGGTATCAGTCCAGTCAGTTTTTTCAGAAGGTGAAACAGGGGAGTATCGGAGACATACATGTCATAGCTGAATCGACGCATGGTGGTTGTCTGTTTCCACATTGCAGACATTTGTATATTTTTTCTTTTACACAATTACCTCTTTTCAGGAATTGCATCTAAATTGTAATTTGCCTATTTACAGGCCTTTCATCAATAAAGTATTCACTTCAGTTAAAGATTTTTCTTTTCTTGTTTATCTTTATTGTTTTGTTTGCGAAAATGTCTGTTATTTTGGTAAACATTGCAGGTAAAACAGGAGGCTTTACAGAGAATGACAAAAGCAATGACTTTGCTTAAGCAACAGGTATCATGAGTGGTAACTTAAGTAACCATTTCGCGTACAGGACATTTCGTTGTTTTTGCTTATTACAGGGCAGCAGGGTTATTCTCAACAGGTTAAGATTGATATTTCCGGCAGAGTAGCCTCATCCCCAACAGTTTGAGTGCAGTCAGGCATAAGCAACGAGGATGTTTGTTTCCCTATAAGGTTGTTGCTAGCGGAGGTGTGTTGTATCTCTGGTGGACCGAAGTTGTCTCTAGAAGTTAATCCCCAGCAGGGTGGATTTATCCCTATCAGAGCAAGGCGTATGGGTATTTTCTCAATGGCAGGGTAGTCTGCAACCCAGTATGTTTTCTCCAGCAGAGGCAACGTCTGTGACGCCCTTTTTCCAGTGGAGTTGATGTAATACTAGTGTTCAGGATCCTCTTCCTCTAGCAGAGTTCAGTGTTGATTCCCTCGACATGGCAGATGTTTGGGCAGAGTTGGACTTATTCCCCAGCAGGGTCGGTTTTGCTGTGTACTCCCCAAGCAGAGTATGTTCTCTCCAGCAGCGTGGAGTTTCCTCCAGTAGAGTGAGGTGACTAGCGGGGGTATCCGGTATTCCTCAGTAGGTTGTTATCTGATGTAATCTCAAGCAGAGTAGGTCTTCCTCGAGCAGGATGAATTTCTCAGTATTGCTTTTCACCGGTTGGAGTAGTTGATGGATCCCAGCGGGACATTTTTCCCAGCAGGGCAAAGTTTTCAGGGATCGCCGTTCAGAGCCCAATTCCCCTAGTCAAGTCTTTTGATTGTCAGAAGGTTGTATTCTGATATGCCGTCCAGGGCGCTTTCTCAGCAGAATGTAATTTGATCCCCAACCAAGTGGATCTTTGCAGTATTACCCAAGAAAGTTATTTTCCAGGAAGTCATATAGGGCTTGGTTCCCCAGCGTGAGTCTGATCATGCTTGGTGTGGTATCTCTCCCCGGCGGAGTTGGTTTTCTTCTCTCTAGCATTTATTTTGCTGGGGTGGTTCATTTGCATTTGCATTTTGCATAGCATCCTCCCAAATGCGTAGCATTTCCATTTCGTATGGAGCATTACGCCATTTTCAAACATATGCATCAGAAGCATAAGCCAGGTCGTTGCCTTTGGAGCTGATTACCTGTTCCGATAGAAGCTGTTTGATTCAGGAGATTTTCGTGTTATCCCTAGCAGGGTGGATCTTTGGGTTGTTCATTGTTATCAGGTTTCTGCCCAGCTAGTCGTTGAGTTAAACATATTTTCTTTCCTCAGTCGGGTCGTTGGTTGAGTGCCTTCGTTCTCCTCAGTTGAATTGCTTTCACCTATCGGAGTTTGTTTAGTGGAATTCTGTTCCTCAGTAGAGTCGTTTAGTTAAACCTCTCTTTGCAAGTTGTGAGTCGGTTGATTCTATTGCCTACTTATTTTGGGACGACTTATCCCAACTCTTGGTTGATATCTTGCAGTGTAATCCAAATTGTTGTATTTGGCATTCCAACTTTTGGTTGATATCTCGCAGTGTAATCCAAATTGTTGTATTTGGCATTCCAACTTTTGGTTGGTAATCTTTGATTCCCCTTTGCAGAGTCCTTTTCCCAACTTTTGGTTGGTAATCTTTGTTTCATTCAAACTTTTGGTTGGTGGCCTGTTGGTGTTCGGATGTTTATTCCAACTCTTGGTTGGAAATCTTTGTTCTCCTCAACAGAGTCGTGTTCCACCTTTTGGTTGGTGATCTTTGTTCTAACTCTTGGTTGGTGATCTGTGTTCCAACTTTTGGTTGGTGATCTGTTATTCCAACTCTTGGTTGGTGATCTTTGTTCCAACTCTTGGTTGGTGATCTTTGTTCCAACTTTTGGTTGGTGATATGTGTTCCAACTCATGGTTGGTGATCTTTGTTTTAACTCTTAGTTGGTGATCTTTGTTCCAACTCTTGGTTGGTGATCCGTGTTGGCCTCGGTAAGATCGGGTATTTCAATTTTTGGTTGGTAACCTTTTTTGGTGTGTCATTTCGTGTTTCGATCCTAACTTTTGATTAGTAGCCTTCATCCCAACTCTTGGTTGGTAGCTTTGGATGGTCATCCCGACTTTTGGTTGGTATTTGTTCAGCAAACCCAACAATCCTAACTCTTGGTTAGTAGCTTTTGTTTCGACTTTTGGCCGATGAGGATGTTGATCCTTTCCAACAATCCTAACTCTTGGTTAGTAACTTGTATTCTGACTTTTGGTCGATGGTAATGTGGCCTGGTAATTTTAACTCTTGGTTAGTAGCTTTGTTTCTCAACTCTTGGTTGGATTTTTATCCCTTTGCCGATGTTATCCTAACTTTTGGTTAGTAGTCTTTTCCGACATTTGGTTGGTAATCCCTAGTAAATTCGTTTGTTCGGTTGATACCGTTCCAACTTTTGGTTGGTAGTATTCCCTTCCCGGATTTGTTATTCCAACTCTTGGTTTGTAGGCCTTTGGCGGTGGTGTGTTAGTTCCAACTCTTGGTTGGTAACCTGTGACTTGTCGGAATAGTTATTCCAACTCTTGGTTGGTACCCCCAGCTTGGTTGTCGTGTTCAGGTTGTTCTAACTTTTGGTTGGCAGCTTTGGTAGTTTTGACTCTCGGTTGACGTTTGTTCCCCACAGAGTTGTCTGGTTAAGTTTCTCTGTTATTTCCCCAGCAGAGTTTGTCTGTTCCTCGGGTGGTAAGTTTGTCGATTGCACATCCTGCAGGTCTTTGAGTTTTGTCCCCAGGAAGTTACCTTTGGTATTCTAGGTTCGTGATTCCAACTCTTGGTTGGTATACAAGGTTGTTATCTCAACTCTTGGTTGGTATCCTTTGGGTTTATTATCCCAACTCTTGGTTGGTATCCAGGATGTGTTTCATCCCAACTCTTGGTTGGTGTCTTTTGGATTTTATTTCAACTCTTGGTTAATACCTGTCGGTTTTTATCTCAACTCTTGGTTGGTATCTTTGGTGTATCATTGGCTTAGCATCCCAACTCTTGGTTGGTATCCTTGGTTTCATTTCCCCCTGCAGATTCGTTATTCCAACTCTTGGTGATGCTCATTAGCCGATTATCCCGTCTTTTGGATGGTATCCTTTGTTTGTTATCTTGTGGCAGTCGCTTGATCCCCCACAGATTTGTTTGGAATCTTCTCTCTCATTTCCCCGGCAGTGTCGTCATCTCGACTCTTGGTTGGTATTCTGTTGGATCTTATCCTAACTCTCGGTTGGTATGTTATTGGCTATTTCAACTCTTGGTTGATACCTATGGGTTTTTATCTCAACTTTTGGTTGATATCCGGTATTCGTTATCCCAACTTTTGATTGGTATCACTTGGTTGATAATTTTGTTGGATTGATATCCTCCGTTTGTCGCATCCCAACTTTTGGTTGGTATTCGTTGTTTTGCATCCTTGCAGGTTGCAAATTTTCGGGTTCTTTTGGAATTCAAACTCCTCGTACCTTGAATGTTTGAAAGCTGATGCTTCTCATCCCTTCAGGTCCAAGTTGTTTGAATAGGGGCAGCTGTAGCACCCAAAAATTTGCCCTTCGTTTTGACAGCGACTGGCTTTCGTTTCTCTGCATTTTCATTTCGCATATCATAGCATTTGTTCTCGAGGCATGAGATCAAGGCATTCCCGTGGCTCAAGTTGCATTCGTGGTGCAAAGGACTGAACAACGAGCATCAGAGGCTCTGGCATTTATTTTTCCCAGCGGTCGAGCGGCCGATTTTATTTTGTTTTGCAAGCATTTTTCAGATCATGAAACAACATTCAGGCTATCACAAGCAATTTCATGATTAGAATATTCAAGAGCAAGTTTCAAAAGCTAAACAGAGCTCCAAACGACAAGAAACGGGCAAACGAACAGTTTTCCCTCCAAAAGGCGCCAAATTCAAAATTTAAGGGTGTTAATCGGTTAACGCATATGGTTAACCGGTTAACCAATGCAAAACTAGCCTAGATTCAGAGTTTCAGAGGTGTTAACCGGTTAACCTATATGGTTAACCGGTTAACCAAAGCAGATTTTACCTTGCACGTGATATTTTAAGCAATTTTCATTTGGGATTCATTTTTGCCCTTTGGAAATTTAAATTTTGCATGTGGGAAGGATCTAAAACCTCTTTAAAATCCAGATTTCCCTCCAAATGCCCACTCCTCATTCCAAACCTTAATTTCCAAGCCACTTTCCAAACCTTGCTTTGGATCCAAACCAAGAGTGTATTTAAGTGATTCACTCCAAACCACACTCATCTAAGCTTCATAATTTCCATTTCAAATTCAGAATTGATAAATTCTCTCTCAATTTCACCATTTCCAAAAACCTCACTCAAAGCTCGTCTCCTCGAGATCATTGATTCTTCATTGGAATCCTTGATTTCTAAGAGCTAAAACTTCATCAATTCACTCCATTAACTCCATTTCATCATTCTATTTTCGTGCACAATCAGATCTGAAGTTGGAAGTGATTATTTGGCTCATTTTAGCTTAATTGTGATAGATCTACATTTCTCCAACATGAAGTTGCTTGGACCTTGAAGTTTTTCGGTCTTCTTGCTTTGAATCTTCACAATTACAATTAGATCAACAATTACCGAATCAATTCTCCGATTCGTAGGTTAGATTTCTAATCCGATTTAATTTTCGAGCTTATTTGCATGTTCATCATGTTAATCTTCATATTTGATTGAATTTTGTTGGATTTGATTTGTTTGATCCATGATCTGGTTGTGTTGATCTGTTTACATGCTGTTTGAATCATGGTTTTCTATTTAATCTCGTGATTAAGTGATTATGTGATCATCCGGTTGATCGGATAAGTTCTTATTTGCTGGAAATGTGGTTATGTTGCTGATTTTCTGTTGCTGACACAGTTTTAACCGGTTAACGCATACGGTTAACCGGTTAACCATTTCAAATATTCAAATTTTTCAAAGTTTTCAGAGTGTTAACCGGTTAACGCCTGGTGTTAACCGATTAACATGTACAAATTTTCAGATTTTCACACGTTTTACACAGGTTAACCGATTAACCCCCAGGGTTAACCGATTGTGACAGCAGCTCTGTGTTGTTGTTTTGCTTGCTTGTTTGCATACCGATTCGATCTGAATCATCATAGATCAGTGTGATGCATTAGGATTGAGTTGTTTTGGGATATTTATCACTGTTTATGGTTATTTAATCATGATCATGTGTGTTCATATTTCACTCGGATGCATGCTTGTGTTTGTGGTTCGAAGTGAGCATTTCCTTGCATGTTTGTTTGTTTTCATCTCTTGCATTCCTTGCTATGTTTGCATCATTCTTGCATCATTGTTAAGGTCGAGACGCGCTTGTGGCGGCTGCCGCCCCACACATTTTTCCTCCCTCCCACCATTCTAAATGTGCATTTTCATGTTTGCATTGTGAATTTTCTTATGCTTTCTCCTTTTTGTCTTTTATTGCCATGTTCCCCATAGGATTTAATCATCCTTGTTAAAGGTTGGTTATAGACATTAGGATTCGAACTATGCATGCTAACACTAGGGTAGATGTTTCCCCTTTCAAACCAAACTCTAGGTCCACTTTGCATGACAACATTAGGACCAAGTTTCCCTTAGACCTTCCGTGCGTCTCTCTTCTCATCTCAAAATCATGCTAACTCATCTAATAAATACGATGAACATTGTGCGCTACGAGCCTTAAGCGACATGGGGAATGATGAGTGAGCGGTCTCCGCCTGCTCGTTTAGAGTGTTTAGTATATGTCCCGTTTGGGGGAGATACGCGACGCATTCGCCCCTATGTCATAGTCTTTCGTGCAACGTGAATCACAAACTGAATTAATTCACTTCTCTAAAAAGCACAAAACCAAACATCAAAATTTTTCCTTCGGGATTAATTTCAAACTTTTTTCAGAAAAGAGTGTTGTTAAGCTTTGGTTCTACCGCAAATAGGCTTCGTCCCTAACTACTAGAACGAAGGTTTAACCTTACTCGGTTAAAACGCTTAATCAACCTGTGGTTTCGTGTCAGCCCGAACTACGTTTGCTCTTATTTATCGTACCAGCCGAGGATACGTAGGCACAAGACGCGATATCTTGGAGAGCAACCTTCCCCATTTTCGCCCGTAGTTAGCCGAACTACGTTGACTCTGACTTTCCCATTGCACAAGGGAATACGTAGGCATGAAGCGACGATGCTTTATCGAGTCACTTTCTTTTCTTTTTTTTGTCCCGTAAGCCTGTAGCTAGATAGTTTTAACACACTCTTATATAGACAACAAGTGTGGATCCCGTTGAGTACGACGGACGTGAGGGGTGCTAATACCTTCCCCTTGCGTAACCGACTCCCGAACCCGAGGTTTGATTGCGATGACCAATATTATCCCGTTTCGTTAGGTTTTTCCGATCGTTTCCTTTCCCTCTCTTTGGGATAAATAACGAAAGGTGGTGACTCTTCTGTTTTTCACCGGGTGTTTTTCGCAGTTGTGACAATTGTAGAGTATGGTTCTTCACATATATGGGGTCAAGTGCTCAGCATCCCCAACAAGCAAGACATATTTGGTTTGGGATACAACCCATCATCTTCTCATAATGCGCCGAGATACAGAGGGCCAGTGCAATTCACCAGTGGTGGAGTGATGTTTGACCAGATTAATGTTGTGGGAGACGATGAAGGGGATAGAGATTGTGACATGGACGCTTGGATTCGGCCGTGCGTTCCAGGAGAAAAGCTGTGCAATTGGACTATGGAGGAAGTTGTCCAAGTCTTTTCTAAAGAGTAATCTCTTTGTTTTGATTATGTGTGGTCCTACGTTCCGCCCAGGACATAGTGGCTTTGCTTTGTAGGGCCCTATTTGTTTATGTTTGAACTCTTTTTCATCATTAATGAAAGGCGTTTGTTTGCATTCAAATATTTTGATCCCTATTTTTCTTCTTGTATTTTTTGATGATAAAATGGCAATGTGTTTGTGCTTGTTTGCATATCATTTTAAGCATTATAACATCAATCATGCAGATTTCACACCTCAGATGCCATCGTTTCAGACTCGGCTATGACTCGATATGATTTTGATAATCCTACTTTTCAAGCTGAAGAAGAGACTGACGAAGATGGTGATCTGACTGAAGAGTTAGCCAGACTGTTGAGACAAGAGGAGAAGGTCATTTTGCCTCATCAAGAAGATATCGAAGTTGTCAATCTGGGCATCGAAGAGGTCAGAATTGGGGTTGTGTTAGAAGACATTGTTAAAAGAAGACTGGTTGAAATGCTCCGAGAGTACAGAGACGTCTTTGCCTGGTCATATGAAGACATGCCAGGGTTGGATACTGACATAGTGGTGCATCATTTACCCCTTCGGGAGGAGTGTCCGCTTGTGAAACAAAAGCTGAGAAGAACCAGGCCCGACATGGCAGTCAAAATTAAGGAAGAGGTCCAGAAACAGTTGGATGCAGGTTTTCTGGCCGTCACAAACTATCCTCCGTGGGTTGCTAATATCGCTCTTGTGCCTAAGAAGGATGGAAAGGTCAGGATGTGCATTGATTACAAAGGTCTGAACAGAGCGAGCCCAAAAGATGATTTCCTGCTCCCCCACATTGATGTGCTAGGTTATAATATGGCTCAATATTCTATGTTTTCCTTCATGGATGGCTTCTCTGGGTACAACCAAATCAAAGTGGCCCTAGAAGACATGGATAAAAACAACTTTTATCACACCATGGGGGACTTTTTGCTATAAAGTTATGTCTTTTGGATTGAAAAATGCAGGGGAAACTTATCACCGAGGTGATGGTGACTCTCTTTCATGATATGATTCATCATGAGATCGAGGTGTATGTTGATGACATGATCGTGAAGTCACAAACGAAGGAAGAACAACTGGTTAATCTTTTGAAGTTGTTTGAAAGGTTGAGGTAATTCAGATTGAGGTTGAATCCAAATAAGTGCACTTTCGGAGTGAGGTGAGGAAAGTTGTTGGGGTTTATTTTCAGTGAAAAAGGAATCAAGGTAGATCATGCAAAGATAAACGAAATACAAGAAATGCCAGTACCAAAAACAGAAAAAGAGGTTTATGGTTTTCTGTGGAGGTTGAACTACATTGCAAGGTTCATATCTCACCTCACAGCCACTTGTGAACCAATATTCAAACTGTTAAAGAAAGATCAAGCAGTTATTTAGAATGAAAACTGTCAAAAGGCATTTGAAAAGATAAAATAATACTTGCAGGAGCCTCCGATACTGATGCCCCTAGTGGCAGGAAGACTGTTGATTATATACTTGACGGTTCTGGAGAACTCGATGGGTTGTGTACTCGGTCAACACGATGAGACAGGAAGAAAAGAACACGTCATCTATTATTTGAGTAAAAATTTCACAGAATGTGAGTCCAGATACTCAATGTTAGAAAAGACATGTTGTGCGCTTGCTTGGGCAGTCAAACGCCTAAGACAGTATATGTTAAATCACACAACCATGCTGATTTCGAAGATGGAACCGATCAAGTATGTTTTTGAAAAGCAGGCGCTTTCTGGAAGAATTTCTAGGTGGAAGATGGTTCTGATAGAATACGATATTTAATATGTTTCCCAGAAATCCATCAAGGGAAGTGTTTTGTCGTACTATCTCGCAGAGCAGGCGATTGAGGATTATCAATCGATGAAATTTGAATTTCTCGACGAAGACATAATGTTTCTGAAGATGAATAATTGTGATGAGCCTTTACCAGACGAAGGTCCCGAGATAGGCTCTCAGTGGAAGATGGTTTTCGATGGTGCTGTCAATTCTTACGACAATGGAATCGGGGCAATCATAACAACTCCACACGGTTCCCACATACCGTTTACAGCCCGGTTAATGTTTGCCTGCACTAATAACAAAGCTGAGTATAAAGTGTGCGTCATGGGTATCGAAGAAGCTATTGATTTGAAGATCAAGAACCTTGATGTATATGATGATTCAGCTTTAGTCGTCAACCAGATTAAAGGAGAGTGGGAAACCCGTCAACCCAACCTGGTACCTTACATGGATTATGCCTGAAGATTGATACCTTCCTTTGATAGGGTGGAGTTTCATCATGTGCTAAGGGCCGAGAATCAAATGGCGGATGCTTTGGCAACTTTATCATCGATGTACAAAGTGAATTATTGGAATGAAGCTCCGATGATCACTATCATGCGCCTCGATAGGCCAGCGTTCATATTTGCAGTAGAAGAAGCACTAGATAGGAAGCCCTGGTATTTTGATATCAAAAAGTTCCTCAAGAATCAATAGTATCCGCCTGGGGCATCGAGCCTGAATAAGAAGACATTGAGGAGGTTGTCAGGAAACTTCTACTTGAACAAAGACAATGTGTTGTATAGAAGAAACTTCGACTTGGTGCTATTGTGGTGTGTGGACAAAAATTAAGCAGGTTTGCTAATGGAAGAGGTCCACGAGGGTTCATTTGGTACTCATGCCGGCGGACATGCAATGTCTAGGAAGTTGTTGAGGGAAGGCTACTACTGGATAACTATCGAATCTGATTATTTCAAGTACGTCAGGAAGTGCCATAAATGCCATATTTACGCTGATAAAATGCATGTGCCACCAAGTCCTCTAAATGTCTTGACATCTCCTTGGTCCTTTGCTATGTGGGGCATCGATATGATTGGTAAGATTGAGTCGACCGCCTCAAATGGGCACCACTTTATCCTAGTGGCAATCAATTATTTCACCAAGTGGGTAGAAGCAACTTCTTTCACCAATGTGACCAGACAGGTAGTGGCTCGCTTTATTAAGAAGGACATCATCTGCCGTTATGGAGTGCCTGAGCGAATCATTATGATAATGGTTCGAATTTGAACAACAAGATGATGAAGGAACTGTGCCAGAGTTTCAAGATCGAACACCACAACTCTTCTCCATACCGTCCAAAGATGAATGGTGTTGTTGAGGCAGCCAATAAGAATATAAAGAAGATTGTACAGAAAATGGTGGTAACCTACAAAGATGGGAACGAGATGTTGCCCTTTGCTTTACATGGATATCGTACTTTGGTACGTACTTCGACTAGGGCAACTCCTTTCTCGCTGGTGTATGGTATGGAAGTTGTCCTACCATTAGAAGTCGAGATTCCTTCCCTGAGGGTATTGGTTGATGTGAAACTTGATGAGCCATAATGGGTGAAGACTAGGTTGAATCAACGTAGTCTGATAAACGAAAAGAGATTGGCAACTATAGCCCATGTCCGATTGTATCAGAGTAGAATGAAGAAGGCCTTTGATCAGAAGGTGCGCCCTCGACATTTTCAGGCAGGTGACCTAGTGCTGAAGAGAATCATCCCTCCACAAACGGATCACAGGAGCAAATGGACTCCCAATTATGAAGGTCCATATGTGGTAAGGAAAGTCTTCTCCGAAGGAGCCTTATTACTCTCAACTATGGACGGTGAAGATTTTACGTCCCCTGTGAATGCAGACGCAGTCAAAAAATACTTTGCTTAGAAGAGACCCGCTGGATAGAAAAAACAAAGAAAATCCAGGCAAAAATGGGCATCCCAACGAACCATAAAAAGAATGGGCTCGGGAAAAAATTAGGGATAAAAGAAAAAAGAGTAAACCCGCGAAGTTGAAAACCTGAAAAGGCGACTTCGGCAAAAATGGGTATCCCGATGAATTGAAAACCCACAGGGGCGATTCAGGCAAAAGTTAGGGATTTAAAAGCAAACGACTGCGGTCTGCGTCCAACCCCTATAAGCGCAGTTGGATTCTTTGAGGACCCGAGTGTTAACAGGTCAGTCTCTTTGGAAGATGAATCATTGAAGAAGCATCAAAGTCATGCGAGTCATAGTCGAATCGACACATGGTTGTTGTCTATTTCCATATTGTCGACATTTGTATATCTTTTGCGTCTGTACTTTTTGCGCAACTTTCTCTTTTCAGAAGTTGCATCTGATGTAATTTGCCTATTTACAGGCCATTTTCAATCAATGAAATATTATCCACAAAAATATTTCTTTTCTTGTTTTGCTTTTTACTGTTTTGTTTGCAAAAAGACGCCTGATGTTTTTGATAAAACTTTGCATACATGAACTTTTGGGGCTTTGCTAATCGAAACAATGATTTATTTGAATGATGTCATGGACGATGACCGAAATAGCCTTTATTGCATACAGGACACGTTGTTTGTTTTCCATTTGCAGGGCTCTCACAGTTAAGAATTGTTTCAGAAGGGTTTCCCCAACAGAGACATGTCTCTATCCCCACAAGATGTTGATATCAGATCAGAAGTTCTCCCCAGCAGGTTGAGGTTGAGGTTCTCCCTAGCAGGTTGATATTGAGATTATCCCTAGCAGATAAGTTTGGGATTATTATCCCAGCAGAGGGACAAATTCAGTGCAGTTCCCCACAGAGTTTATGTCGTTGACTCATTCCTCAAGCAGAGGTTGATGTTGATTCCTTTGATGAGTATTTCCCAGTGAAGTAGATGGCCGCAGCAGAATCCAATGGTTATTGGTATTCTCCAGAGCAATCTTTGGGATAACTTCCCAATGAATCTTATTCTCAATTCCCAACAGAGTGGGATTGTCCCCAGAAGAGTGTTATTCTGGAAGGTCGTTCAGGGCGTTTTCCACAGCATAATCCAGTGGTTATTGGTATTCTCCAGAGCGAGATTTTCGGGATGATTTCCCAATAATTTTTTCTTAATCCCCGGTAGAGTGGATTTATTCCCGGCAGAGTGGAGCTATCTCAACCAGATCAGAATTCCCCCCAGAAGAGTTTTATTCTGAAAGGTCGTTCAAGGCATTATCCCCAGGAGAGTTTTATCCCGGGAGGCCATTCAAGGCATTTTTCCTCAGCAAAGTTTTGTTTGTCGTTTATTTCATCACCTTTATGGTGGTGGTCCTTTGCATTTGCATTTTTCATAGCATCCTCCCAAATGCGTAGCATTTCCATTTTGTATGGAGCAGTACGCCATATTCAAACATATGCATACGAAGTATAAGCCAGGTTGTTACCTCCTGTCGTCAGACTTTTCTCCAGCAAATAACATTGTATTTCATGAGTCTGTGTGGTATCCAGACCCCAGTAAGAATCTTTGACATATGTGTTCATCTTATCTTTTTCTCTCCAACAGAGTGTGCTTGTTTAAGTTCCTCTTTCCCCAACGAAGTTCTCTTTCAGATTGTGAATTGGTTTATTCTACCTTCAACTTTGTGTTGAAACTGCCTGCTTGTTAGCAGGTGTTTCTTACTGACATGAGTGTCGAGCCCGATTGCTAGCAGATGATTCTTACCGACATGAGTGTCGAGCTTGCTTGTTGGCAGATGTTCTTACCAACATAAGTGTCGAGCCTGCTAGATAGCAGATGTTTTTACCGACTGAGTGTCGAGCCTGCTGGATAGCAGATGTTTTTACCGACAGAGCGTCGATCCTTCTTGTTAGCATATGTTCTCTTACCGACCGGGTGTCGAGCCAGCTTGTTAGCAGATCTATTTACCGATTGAGTGTCGAGCCTGCTTGTTAGCAGATGTTTTTACCGACTGAATGCCGAGTCTGCTTGTTAGCAGATGTTTTTACTGACTGAGTATCGAGCCTGTTGGATAGTAGATGTTCTTTTACCAACTGAGTGTCGAGCCTGCTTGCTAGCAGATGTTTGTTTTCTCGACTGCTTGTCAAAGCCTTCTAACTTGTAGTTAGTAGTGATTTCTCACAACTTTCAGATACATTTCTCTGGTAAGCCGGATCTTTTGACAAATTCTATAGTTTAATATTGTACGGTTGGCAAATTTCTGGGTTCTTTTGTATTAAATCACCTTTTACCTTGAATGTCTGAAAGCGGTTGCTTTTCATACCTTCAGGTCCAAGCCGTTCGAATAGGGGCAGCTGTTGCACCCCAAAATTTGCCCAACCTTTTCTTTTAGCTTGGCTTATGTTTCATAACATTTTAGCATTTGCATTTGCATAACATTGGTTCTAAGCAGAGGATCAAGATGTTGTATTCACCATTCGAGGGAGAATTTTCATGTTCAAGCTCAAGCAAAGGTATATGTTCAAGTCATTAAGAGTCCATCATCATCAGAGTTGGGTCTCAAAGCTCCTTGAGGGGATAAAGTTTGTGTTTGTATGCCACCTCCTATCTTGAGGATCACCAGAGGTTTATGAGTCTATTTATTTGAATGAGACATTATTTAAAAGTTCAATTTGTACATTGAGGGTCTTCTATGGAGTTTGTATGATCATACAATTCATCTGTAAGGACCTCAATCAATGGATATGGTGTTAGGGTTTCATCTGGTCAACCAAAGTCAACTGTGGACTTAAGAGGGTTCAAGACTTGGTTCTTGATCATTGAGGCCATGAGAAATCATTATATGTTGTCTCTAATTTCATGATGAGATTAAGTCAAGAATATTCAAGAGTTCAAGAAGTTACTAAATTAGGGTTTCAGTTGATTTCAGTGTAAAATCCCCTCTTTTGGTACCTAACTTCAAGGACAAATTCCACTATGATACAAGTCTTGTCTCATTTTCCAACAAACATGGGACTTTCTCATCATCTTTCAAGATTTCTTTTGAGTACAAAAACTCATCCATTAGATTTTTACATCTCAAGTTATGGTGTCAACAAGTTGGTGTCACCAGATGAAGAGATTTTAGAGGTACTCAAAGATAGTCCACTTCCAAGGAACTTTTCACATGGAACCAAGCCTTTCCTCACTTTTTAGAAAACATTAGAGTTGTTCCTCATTGTCTTAGCTTTCCAAAAAGTGCTAGAACTCAACATTCTCATGTGTGGAGATCAAGTTATGGTCTTCACAAGTCAAGGGTATTTTTGGAAACCTAGTTTTAGGTCATTGACTTCAAGCATCAATTTCATGAACTTCAAGACCTCTAATCCAATTTCTTTCCACATGAAAGTTGTGTCAAATGATATTAACATCATCTTGAATCCAATTTCCATAGACTTTGATGAATCATGTGATCATTTAGGCCATGATGAGCTTGAAACTTGACTTTTTTGGAAATGGTTTGATTTCTTCCATTTCAAGTCACTAAGTGAGTTTGTTTTTGATCTTTTGACATCATAACATCATCATATAATGGTCATGCCATTCTTTATCCAATTTGAGCCAACATGAGCCCATATTACAAGCCATTTTTCAAACTTTCATGCCATAAAAAGTATTGGTTCAAACTTTATGCAAAATGGTTTTCAATTATCCAAACCACCCTAATTCTTTTCACACACCCTAAATGTCCATTTACTAACCGTGAATGAGAAGCAAGACATGCTATAACCCGTGTGTACCTCCCTTTGGTATTTTTTGTCAAATTGTGAAATCAACCAATTAACACAACATGGGCCTGCATGGGACTCCTTAAGTCCTTATATTTAAGCCATACACAAACCTTAGATGAGTAGAAGGAGTGGTAGCTGCGAAAATAGCAAGTTTGATCAAGAAATTTCACAATATTCTCTCTCTTCGAATCTGATCATTCACTGAGTTTCCATTCAAACTATTGCTCAATTCATCATCACACAAGTTTAAGGAGTGGATTAGCAGCTTGAAAGTGAAGCTCACCTTGCATTTGAGGAGCCAACGGAGCAGCTCCGTTAGGTAAACTTCTAATATTTGAAACTCCCATTTTAGGCACATGTTTAGGTTCATGATTGGTGCATTTGAAGCCCTACTTCATGTAGGCAATGTTTGAATCTTTTTTGTGGCTGTTTGGTTGAATTTCAGTGTGTACATCAAATCTTCGTGGCTTGATTTCTTGCTGTTCTAGGAACCTTTTTCAAAAACCATTGCTATGTTTGAAACCTATATGAAAAGAGCTTTAATATGGTACCAGATGTTTTGATTTTTATGGTGATTTTTGGCCAGTTCCGGTGATGCTCGCCTAAGAAGACAACCGGAGCTAGGGCTCCAGCGTCTGAGGTTGAGCTGAGGTGTCTCATGATCTGGCGTTGACCTTGCGTGCGTGTTCATTTTATTTTATTTTTATGGCATTTTCAGTTTAATTCTTTTTAAAATAATTTGAACCTTCATAAAAATTCCAAAAAATGCATTTCTGACATTTTAGGATGTTAGGATATTTTTCATTATTTTTCAATTATTTTTAGCATTTTTAATTGATTTAATGATTGAAGAGGTTTTATAGTTTGTACATGTAATTGAAACTTGATCATTGACCACAATTAAACACCCCCTTTGACCAATTTTCCTCTCACACTTAGGTGTTTGATTGAGGCATATTTGAGGGCTGGTTTGAGGTCTTGATAATCATTCTTCACTTGTTTTTCATTGGATTTTTATGGACCCTCTATACTTGCTCGATAAGTGGAACACCTTACATTGTTTGACACAATTGGTGGTGCTTTGAGTTGTTTCTTACCTTGATCTTTTGCATTCTGATTTGTAATTGATTCAACCTGAGTTGGGTATTTCATTTGGATTTTATTTGAGCTTGCTTCTATTTTTGGTGGATGCCTCAAATTCAAGTTGTTTTAACTATGTGTATGCATGCAATCCTTGACCTAGTTTTGGGATATGATCATGTGTGATCCCTTGGGCACCTCTTAAGCCTTGTTATCTTTTTCTAGCATGCTTGAGGTGCTGCCTTGCATGTTTAGAGGTCAATTGTATGTGTACCTTATGCCACAAGTTTCATTGGATCATGTCTTTCCACTTAAGTTTGAAGTGTGAGATGTTTGGATGGACTTTGGTCCTCTAATTGGCTTGATCATTCTTGTGCTTGCTTAACAATTTGATTTTGAATTTGAGGTATCTCACTTGAGTTCATTTCTGACCTTGATGGTTTTGTGCTTGTTCATGATGCTTTGGTGATGTTTGTGTCACTTTGAGGTTGTTTGTGAACACTTGAACTTCTTTTGAGTTGTTTGAGCACTCTTATTTATGTGATCATAAGTAAGTGTTTGGTTGAGTTGATTATGATGTGGTTGCTGCCCCAATCTTTTTCCTCCCTCACTTATTTGATTGTGCTTCTTTGCTTAACACCTTTCTTCTTGTGATGATTGATGGCATTTGATTGTAGGAGCTTACTTCTCTCATTTCCTCTCATCTTTTCTTGACGTGTTTAAGTCTTCTCTCTTGTTGCTTTGAATGTGACTTATGTGTGTCATTTGTGTGTGCTTCATGATTGCATATTTTGTTTGTTTTTGCATATCTCTTTTCATCTTGCATTTACTTGTTTAAGTCTTTCATTTCATTTCCATCTGTGATTGGTTTGCATTGTGTTTACTTGTGCTTGTTCACATGATCCCTTAGGATTCCCAGTCCTTCTGTGTAAGATGGGAGTAGGAGAGAAATTAGGCTTTCAATCCTTTACATGATAACATTAGGTAGTCCCCTTTTCATCTCAATTTTAGGACTACTTTGCATGACAACATTAGGGTTTATAATTCCCTTTAGAGTCCTTGTGTCTTCTCTTCTCATCTCAGAATCCTTTAAGACAATTAATAAATAATGACAAGTAGTGTACGTTACGAGCCTTAAGTACATGAGAAATGATGAATGGGGGTCTCTTCTCACATTGTCTAGAGTGTTTATTGTATGCCCTTTGGGCGATATGCGACACATTCGCTATTATGTCATAGTCTTTAGTGCAACATGAGTTTCAAACTAACACAATTCACTTATTTTAAAAAACACAAACAAAACTCAAACTTTTCATCCTTCGGGATTGTTTCAAACCTAATTTTTAGAAAGAGTGTGTTATGTCTCTATTCTACAGCAAGCAGGAACCGTCCCTAACTGCTAGAATGGATATGTAACTGTTGCGGTGGAAATAGGATCATAAACTATTAATGAGTTTGAATCGCAATTCAATTCACAACCGCTCTTTGATTTATCCGAAGGAAAAGGTCAAAAGAGGGAAAACCTATTTTGCATCGTAAACACAATGCGGGGAAAGATCTAGGGTTCGGGGGTTGGTTAAATTTAGGGAAGGTATTAGCACCCTAAACTTCTGTAGTACTCTACAGGAACCTTTTGTTCAGATGTTTACTATTTGCTTTATTCATTTGCTTAAGGTATATGTACAAAGGGATTAAAAGTGAGAAAATAAACCTAAGGGGTTAATTCTAAGTTTACTCGGCAAGACATCGCATCTTGTGCCTACGTATCCTTACGGGAGTGGAATCAGAGTAATCGTAGTTCCCCTCAAAAGGGAGGTTAGAGACTTCTTGACTGTGGTCAAGGTCTCAAGGGGAATAAACGCATCTTAAGGACACGCTTACATGGAGTGTGGAAACTCCAAATCTCTACGTTGAATTGTTAAGTTGTAATTAGGGTTAAATTAGGTTAGGGATTCCGCGGCGGGAAACCCTAAAATGAGCGCGGCGGCTCTTTGACCTAATGCTAGGGGTAAAGTTGTAATTTTGCCTGCGGCGAGGCATTTGTGAAAAGTAGGGTTTGTAAGGTTGTAAGGGTTTGAAGTTGAGGACTATTGACACGGCGGTCAAACGGCTAGACCTAATTCCTTCGGAGGAGTGAAATTAATTATAAAGATGCGATGAAAATAAAGTGCGGAAAGATAAATGCGACAATTGTCTCGCAAAATTACATCCCATAAGCAGTTACAAATATGATAATTGAATATTTAAACTGAAAATAAAATCAATTGAACTTAGTCAGCTGCAAAAAACCAAAACAAACCGAGACTGTTATTATACGGGGTTAGACAAAAAATTAGACGGGAATGTTAGGAATTTAAGTAGAAAATTATAATTAACGAAACAAGAAAAAAAGTTAGAAATTTGGATCTTAAAAATGAGGATGTTAGCAAAAAATTAATAAACAATGAAAATTAATATGTGTTGCACCCCAAAATTTGACCAACCGGGTCTCGTATTTGGCTCGATGTTTCGACGCATAATCGCATTCGCATCTGCATATTGCATACAGGGCATTATTTCATTTTTGTTTGATTTTATCAGGGATCACAGCTCTCGTCTCGTGTTTCGGGTGTTTTTAATCAGTTTAATAGGTAGAATCGATTTTTGGGATATTTCGGTGCCCGTTTATTTTTACCGATTATTTTTGTGTCGTTCGGTGCTTATTTTGTTCCTCTGGGAATTATTGTGATTTTTCTGGATTTTATTAGCTATTTTTAGGATTTAATAGGATTTTTAATAGATTTAAATCATTTTGTAGCTTTTAAATCATTTTTAGGATTTAATAGGTTTTTTTAATAGTTTTAATTCTTTTTAAATAGATTTTTGATCATTTTAAGATTTAATAGATTTTTTAGGATAATATAGAATTTTTTAGGATATTAATGGTTTTTTTTAAATAGTTAATAGCTTTTTTTAATCTTTTAATATAGTTTTTTTTCTCTTATTAAATAAATGAGTTTTTGTTAATAGAATTGATTGTTTTTAATTTTAGATATAGAATAATATAGATTTCTCATTTTTAAATAGAATTTTCTTTTAATAGTTTTATTAGTATAATAGGTTTTCTTTTAATAAAATTTTAATATAGGGTTTATTAGGATTTTTTCTTAGTGGAATTATTAGAACAGTATTAGTTTAGAAGTTAATTAGGGTTAATTAGTTAATCATTGATTAGTCTCAATCAGCTTTTTAATTCATTTTTTTATATACTAATCCATCTTCATTTGCAGTTTTTGTGAGGTTTTATCAGTTTTTTGGTGGGCTTCAGTCCATCTTCGCAGCCCAATAAGTCCAGTATAATCCAGAAATGATCCAGATTTCTCCAGCTCTCTCCAGAACCTTCTAGAACAGTCTAGAATTTATCAGCCTTTATAAACAAGCTCGCCACGTGTGGCGCAAAGGATGGCCCCACGTTCCCACGCCTCGTCTCGCCACGTCACCTTCACGTCTTCCCTCTCTCAGCCACGCATGGGGACACGCGTCCCGCATGCACCGTCTCACCCCACTATCTCTGCCACACTGCCACCTTCCCCCACACGTGGAAGCCTTACGCCACGCCTCCCCTTGCATGCGAGCCACGCGGCAACCACCATAACCCCCGCCTGAAAACCTCGTTGGCCGGCCTGCATGGCCGGCGGCCACCGCAGCTTCACCGGAAACTCAGTTCTACCCAGATTCCAACCTCCAACCTTCATCTCTCCGGATCAACCTTCAACAATCATCTCCAGATTCCGATGAAACTTCATCTTCCATGACCACCGTTTCCAGAAATCCACCGGTGTTCATCCAGCCACCATTAATCCCGCCCAGAAAAAACCAGAAAAAATCCCAGAACGATGAATATTCATCATCATCTTCACACATTTCCCAGAAGTTTCATCAGAAACTTCACCATGTTCATCCCTGAATCTCTCCAGAAATTCAACCTTCATCGTTTCTTCATCAAGCAACGAATCCAGAAACGTCCATCTCTGATCATCATCAACAAGATTCACTTCAGAAGAATCCAAGATCCACATCCCGTCGCCATCTTCGAATCAACTCATCTCCCAGAACAAATAACAAAAGAGCTTCAAGGTCCCTCGACGAAGACGGCTTCAAGAACCTCCCTCATGTTCTTCAGCAATGCCAGAAATCACCAGAACACTAACCAACGCGTTCATCAGTTGTATGATCCTCCTTCAATTTCCCAGAAAGTGTCATCAAGGACGGTTCATCTCAAGATTTTTAGAAAACTCCAAACGATCTTCAGAGGGAGAACGAGATCCACGCTCTGATCTTCAGAAAACTCCCAAATGATTCATCTTCGGCGAACGCTCTCCAAGAAAGTTTGTTCAGGTTGTTTTTTAGTAGCTGTGAACGGAGGTGGTTGAGTCTGGGAGGAGGAAACTTCGTTAAGACGGAGACGAGGAGAGGAAGTTTACGGCGGCGGCTGAGAGGCTATTAGGGTTTCAGAGAGGAGAATGGAAGAGTGAGGGAGCGGAGAAGTCCTCCGTGGACGCTGGGGAGTTTGGGCCTCAAACCCCAGGCCCAAGGGGATTTTTGCTAAGCAACGCCCCATTTTTTATTTCGCACCCCCCTCCGTATGTTTTTTGCAGGATTGGGCCTGAGCCCAATGTATTGCTGCCAGACATCCCCAGTGTACTCAGCGCACCCCCTCCTTTTTTGCAGAAAGCAAATGGGCTGGGCCCAACTGGCTGTTTTTTTATTTTTGCTTACTGACCCCCCCTATAATCCAGTATACCCCCTGTTTTTCTTTCCTTTATTTTTCCCATTTTGTTTAAATTTGTAGAAAGAAAATATTATAAAAAAAAATAATATTGTGAAAAAATATGAAAAGAAAAGAAAAGAAATATTATAAAAAAATAGAAAAAGAATTTGAAGAGAAAAAGAAATAAAGAGAAAAGAGATATTTGAAAATGGAGAAAAATATATAGAAAAAGAAAAGGAGAAAAATATAGAAAAAATATGAAGAAATAAAGAGAAAAATATGTGGAAAAATATATTGAAGAAATATGAAAAAATACAGAAAAATATGGGAAAATATGTTGAAAAGAAAAGAAGAAAAAAAGGAAAAAATATTAAAGTGTCGATTTAATATTTTTAAGTGCATTTTCTTTTAGGTTTTTCATAGAAGTTATTTTCCTTTTAGAGGTATTTTAGAAGCCCGTTTGTTAGGGGGCTATTTTTCATTCGATTTTTTAGGATAGAAGAGGATAGCGTTTCCTAGGAGATTTATTTTCAGTATCCATTCATTGTAATCATTTTTCAGAGATTAATAAAACGAGATTTGAGCTGTGGTCCCGAAGTACCCAACTACAGCTGCTCTGATTCTTCGTACCAGACGAAGATATGTAGGCATAGGATGCGATATCCTAGCGAGCACACTAACGACTGACTTTGTTGTTCTCTCGCGGCTGTGCGATCGAGACTTTCCCGCTGACGACTAATTGTACCCTATTTCTCTCTTGCCCGAGTGCACTTGAGACCAAGCCGTAGTGTTGCCCATAGGTTCCCGACCTTTGTAACCAGTTGTTTTTCTCACTGCTGTGTGAGAATGTTTTGTTTAGCCGTAGTTAGTCCGAACTACGTAAAGCTCTGATCTTCCATCCCGTGGAAGTACGTAGGCACAAGACGCGAAGTCTTGGCGAGCCAATTTCCCCGTAGTCCCGAACTACGTTGACTCTGACTTTCTCTCTTGAGAATACGTAGGCATAGAGTGCGACGCTCTATCGAGTCAATTCCCTTCCATTTAGATTTAGCAGCCGTAGATAAGATTGTTTTGCATCCAGTAGACAACCCAAGCAAGCGTGGATCCCGTCGAGTACGACGGACGTGAGGGGTGCTAATACCTTCCCCTTGCGTAACCGACTCCCGAACCCAGGTTTTGGTTGCGATGACCATACCTTTTCCCCGTTTTTTGCGAGGTTTACTTCGAGCGTTTCCTTTCCCGCTCTGAGGGATAAATAACGCACGGTGGCGACTCTTCTGTCAGTCGGCACCGATTTTCGCAGTAGCGACAATATGCAAAGAAGATGGCGATAATATACAAGTGATAATGGAATATGAAATAGCAACGATGATGTCAGATTATGTACAAATATAAAAATAAATACAAAAATAAATAAATAAATATTAGTGAACAGGTTCATGGATAATCAAGAATACTGTTAGGAATGAAGGATGAAAATTGGAATTGACGATAATTAGAAGTTAAGTGATGAACGTTTTGAGACGATGAGAATTTAGGTAATAAGAAAAGAGTTAGAATGGAATTAGGTTTTTTTTTGTGAGATTTGGAAAAGTTAGAGTTTTTAATGTGATTAAGAAAAAGAAAATAGATTAAAAGTTAGCAAAAAAATTAGAACTTCGAAATTTGGTTTTTAAAAAAAAGGTTAGAAAATAAAAATAAAAGTTTGAAAATAAAAGAGAAAATGTTAGAACTTTAATAAAAAAAAGAGTTAGAATGTTAGAATTTTAATTAAGAAAAAATGGTAGAAATTTTGAAAAAAAGATATAAAAAAGATTAGAAATTAAAAAAAAAAAAGAGTTAGTTACTTTTGATGAAGACTGTAAGAGTTTTTGATGCTTGTCGATCCCCCCGTTTTGTTGCTTCTGAGGGTCCTTTTATACTTGATTTTTAAATCTTTTTCAATCTCAGATTTGATTTGAATATCTCAATCTTTTTCAATCTCTGATTTGATTTGAATGAATTTTTATGATGATTTCAGATTTGATTCAATGATGGTGATGTTGATATTTAGATCTGATTTTCTTATGATGATGATATGATCTTATTGATTTGATTTTGCTCCATATGGAATTCATTGGGATTGGATTTGATTAAAAAAGTGTTGGATTTAAATTTAAAAAGTTAGCAAAGAAAATAAGAGTTTCAAGTTAAATAAAAATTAGAATTTTAAGTTTAAAAAAATGAGTTAGAATTTTAAAATAAAAAACATTTGAATGTTGATTTTAAAAAATGTTAGAATTATTTTGAAAACTGTTAGAATTTAATTTTAAAAGGAATTTAGATCTTAATTTTAAAAAAGAAAATAAAATGGCATTAGAATTTAATTTTAAAAGGAATTTAGAATTTTAATTTGAAAAAGGATGGTGTCAAAAAAGATTTAGATTTAATTTTAAAAAAAAAGGATAGATTTAATTTACAAAAAAAAGGTTAGATTTAATTTTTAAAATAGTTAGAAAAAAAGATTTAATTTTAAAAAGAAGTTAGAGAAAAAAAAGATTTAATTTTAAAAAGAAGTTAGAGAAAAAAAAGATTTATTTTTTTTAAAAAAGTTAGAAAAAAAGATTTAACTTTATAAAAGTTAGAAAAAAAAATTAACTTTAAAAAGGAGTTAGAAAAAAGATTTAATTTTAAAAAGAAGTTAGATTTTTATTTTAATAAAAAAGTATTAGAATTTGATTAAAAAAATGCGTTAGAAATTAATTTAAAAAAAAAAATTTACTCTTAAAGAAAAGAAAGAAAAAAAAGTTAAATTTTAATCTAAATCCTAAAAGTTAGTAAGAAGAGCTTAAAATGATTTAAAAAAATAGAAGAAAAAAAAAGTTAATAAAAAACATTAGTAAAGTTATAAAAAAAATTTAATTAAATTATTATTAGTTAAAAAAACAAGATTTAAAAAAAAAGGTTAATTTATTAAGTTAATCAGAATTTAAAATAAAAATAAAAAAGAAAGGGTAAAATTTGGGGTATTACAGTTGCCCCTATTTAAATAACTACACCGGATGATTTGAGTGGCGGAGACTCGAGGAATCATGGTGGAGGGATTTAAATATAGATAACCAAAAATTTTGCCCATTATATGTGGCGATATGCAATGCTATGGACAAAACGAGAACAGACTAATGGAGACGATGCCATGAATATGATATGATGCGTATGCTAGAATGATGAATGCGACGATGCAAATGAACGACGACGCAGGGACAGATGCTACGAGAAGAACACACTGGGGAAAACGACGCGCTGGGACACAGCACAAACACTGGGGAATCCTAAAATGATGGTCAACTGGTACGGATACGTCCAATTGTCTTTTTTAGAACTGGAACGAGATCCTCAAATGGAGATGGCATCTATGAGACGGCCTCCACTGGGGAATCTAAAAGTAAAACTGGATCATGTATGACTGCAGGATCGATCACAGAATGCTGGAGCATTGAGCAAAGAATAACATCCAGGCTTCTGTAACCTATCCCTCATGACAGGATCAAACGGACTTTTCGGGAATCCGTAGCAAATATACAGGGTGAAAGCCGACTGTATGCCAAAATAAATGGACTTTAAGAACGAGATCCTTAAATGGAGATGGCACCTATGAGATGACCTCCACTTGGGAATGTCTAATAATAATTGGACCTACACGATTGCAAGATCGATCACAGAATGCTGGAGCATTGAGCAAAGAATAACATCCAAGCTTCTATAACCTATCCCTCGTGGTGGGATCGAATGGATTTTCGGAAATCCGTATCAAATATACAGGGTAAAGACCGGCTGTATGCCAAAATAAATGGACTTTGATGGGAACTGCCCTGATAAGCTTCTCGAGGGAGAACTGTCACTTATCGTTGGAAGGGACTTATGTGCCAAAATGAATAAGCACTCAAATAAAGAGGCTGCTGCTTATCTGATAAATAAATCTTCTCGCATTTAAGGTCGGCGCCTGGAATACGATTCTGATTCTTCTCTTACTGAAGGATAAATAAACTTCTTCATGCTTCAAGATCGTGCTCTCCTGAACATGAAAAGGGCTAACTGAACTTCCTCATACGTCAGAATCGTGCTCTCCTGAATATGATTCGGCTCTTTCTTGTAAATGAAATTCTTCATACTTCAGAATCGTGCTCTCCTGAATATGAAAAGGGCTAATTGAACTTCCTCATACTGCAGAATCGTGCTCTCCTGAATATGATTCGGCTCTTTCTTGTAAATGAAATTCTTCATACTTCAGAATCGTGCTCTCCTGAATATGAAAAGGGCTAATTGAACTTCCTCATACTGCAGAATCGTGCTCTCCTGAATATGATTCGGCTCTTTCGGGTAAATGAAATTCTTCATACTTCAGAATCGTGCTCTCCTGAATATGAAAAGGGCTAACTGAACTTCCTCATACTTCAGAATCGTGCTCTCCTGAATATGATTCAGCTCTTTCTTGTAAATGAAATTCTTCATACTTCAGAATCGTGCTCTCCTGAATATGAAAAGGGCTAACTGAACTTCCTCATACTTCAGAATCGTGCTCTCCTGAATATGATTCGGCTCCTTCTTTTACTAAAGGGTAAATGAACTTCTTCATAATTCAGAATCGTGCTCTCCTGAATATGATTCCGCTCAAACCTCCCCGTACTTCAAGATCGTGCTCTCCTGAATACGATTTGGTTCAAACCTCCCATACTTCAAGACGACAGGTAAATGGAAGCCCAACTGCTCCATGGAGATGGCCATTTGCTGCGAGTCATAACGAAGATAGGATTGGTTTCTTAGGTGAGAAATGTTGTATACCGATGTTGTAAGATGTAAAGTGTTGTACCGATGTTGTAACATGTAGGATTGTAAAGTGTTGTACTGATGGATTTTCCAGGCGTGAACTGGCGTGCATCTGTAAAGGATCGTAGTTGATTTTCTTGAAAGATAGTGCAAAATAAATGCACGTCCGGGTACAGTGATAAACTTCTCGGGCGAGAACAGTCGAACATCTGTCATGGTATGGTGAAAACCTTTAGATGGTGCAAAATAAATGCACGTCCGGTTGGGATTGACGACCGACAAGACTGAGATTCAATCTAGGATCGAGCTAGAAAGAAAACTGGTAATCAAGACTCCATCGAGGGAATGATCTCGGAGGGTAAATATCTTATCCTGGTGAGGAAAGATAGCTGAAGTAACCGTCATCCACGAGGATCGAGCTCTGTGGGGAAACTGGAAACAAGTAAGTATTTTATGCTTATGGCTGACAATCTATTTGGAGAGAATGGGCAAACCCCAGTTACTCGGCGGTAACGACCAATGATGGAGACACGATGAACCTGTGCATGTTATCGCGTATGTTAATGAATATGTTGATATGAATGTATGTTAATGTCTATGTAGTTAAATATGCAAGATGTTATGAAATGAGTATGTAATGAGTATGTAATGAATATGTAATGAATATGTAATGAACATGTAATGAATATGAATATGTAATGAAATAGGCATGTGATGCTTATGCCCCTGCGTAGGCTGACGAAACAGACTAGAGACGGGACGAGAGATGAAATAAACATCTCGACGGAAATACCCTGCGTTCTCTGCAACCAATACGTCAATCATGGGTAAGAAAGATCAATGGTAGAACCAAATCTGGTTTTAAAGTTCTGAATTCTCTGGGGAGAAGGTAATCTGCTTGGGTGCACAGTACCACGCCTTCGCATGGGGAGAAGAAAACCTGAGGGACACTTTCGAGTTACCCGAAAAAGTTGTCAGCTTATAGTCTCGCTGGGGACTGTGATGAGGCAATAGTTCAGGAGCCTGTTGCGACACTGAGGCTTACTGGGGTATGAAGGCCGCTGTGAGTAAAATCCCTCGGGTGTACGAAAAAAATTGTGAAATCCCATGGTTTTGATCTTGCAGGACCTTATAGTAGCCGCCATTTGTTTCTTCAAAAATATGGTGCCTCGGGATACTTGTGTTGTGAGGTAGGGTCATCTCAAGAGGATTTTACAGAGAAACATGGAGTCCAGATGCCCCACTGTTTTCCAACTCTTGGAGAGATTTGTCAGGTCTCGACGTAACTGGCACAAATTAATCGTGTTACGACGAAATCTTTGGGAAATAGCTCTTAAGAATGTCAGACTCGCGTTGGTAAGCGAATTAGGAAACTGCCTGCCCCTGTTCAGCAGGATCTTCAAGTTCCACGGGTTATGTTCATATGTAAATCTCTAAGATATCAAGCAAAGTTGTCATGCCTGAAATGCCTATCCTGAGCTTGTCAATGTACACATATATTTGTCCTGAATTTTTGTTTTGAAAAAAGATATCGCGATAACTTGTGACCGAAATCACCAGTCAGGATATAAGTTTTAATTATAATGCCAACATGAATTTTTTCCTGAGCATAGCTCGTAGGAGTCAGGAAACGTGATCTTGTCAAGTATGCTTTCAACCGAAGTCCTACTTCAATTAGGTCTTTTAAAGGTTGTATCGTGGCTCGGTTCACGGTTTAAGAAACAAAGGATAAAGGCTCAAAGTTATATTTGTACCCACCCATTCTTCGTGATGTTCTCCAATCCTAATTCAGTTAACCGGATACGAACGCTCATATCTCAAGCGGATTTGCTATGGTCGAGAACTTATCAAGGCTTTGGACATGGCAGTCACTCACCTATTTCTTTTGGCAATTGGTCACACGACCTTGTTCTTTATAGGGGTTCTAAAAACTACTGGTTTGTTGTTTTTATTCCCTAACTTTTGCCTGGACAACGTCTTTTGATTTGACTTTGGAGTCCAGCGGGATGCCCCAGTTTTGCCTAAGTCTCCTTCATAGGTTTTGACTTAGCGGGCTTTTATTATTTTTTTGAATATTCTTTTATGCACAAGTCGTGTAAATCTTTCGAAAGGCTCGTGACTGCCCCACTCCTTAGGTAACCGAGGGATAGCCATTGTATTGGACTTCTTAAGATGCTAAGGATAAATTCTCGAAGGTTGGCTCTTCCTTTTTAAGAGTCTAAGCGCTCGATCGGTTTAACTGAAACCTACCCTGCCCCAGGTTAGGATGAAGGTTCTTAAAAAGAAAGAAAAAACTCCTACTTCAAGGCTCAAAGAGGTTAACGATGGATTAACATCCTTATATCTCCAGTGTTTGGGATTTGAAACAATGCCTTACATCATCAGCGGGCTTTAATTGAAAGCATACGACAAGAAATCTGACGTTTTAGGTTCGTCATCCTCCTCCAAATTCTCTATCAGAACAAGAGATCGGGTAAAGTTGGCATTATAATTTATGAAAAATATGTTTTGAATGAGTGAAACGAATGGATTTATTCAAGACAAACATATGCGTTGCATTAATCAATCAAAGATAAACAAATTCGTACATGCTAAATATGCTTAATCAAAGAGAAATGCATATAAACAAATGAACTGTCGGAAAAATCCTTCTAAATGTTTATGAAATCTTGCATTCAAACGTAACAGTCTCCTTTGGCGGAGCCTCAATGGAAAGGACGTCTGGCTTATGATCACTGTGAGTCATCATGGTTTGCCACAGTTATGCTGGTCACATCTTCAACAGTTTTCAGTCGTTGGTTCAAAATAACTTTCCCAGATTCCTTGTTGATCCCGGTCATATCATCTTGAGGGTTATTGAAATGAAACGAGCTAGGCCTTTGAATAATTACTGGATTCGGCTGATTTGCCACAGGAGTAGCATGCTTTGCAGAATTCGAACCCGACAAGTGAGGGACCCCGAGAGGAGTCTCGATCTTCGGCTGAGCATTGCTAAAAGACAACTTCTTCGCTTCTAACAAATCTCTGACAACTTTCTTAAGAGCATAGCAATTCTCTAGATCATGGCCGGGCGCACCCTCATGAAATAAACAATGAGCGGTAGCGTTGTAACTTGCAGGTAATGGATTAGGTGGAAGACCCAAAGCACGGGTGGTAATCAGACCTTGTTGTACCAAACGGGGGTATAACTCAGTGAAAGTCATCGGAATTGGAGGACAAGGTTTATACTGACTCTTACGGGGATAAGGAACCTGATCCTGTGATTGCTGGTGAACAGGAGCGTTGGGCACTCGTTGACTGTTGACAGGCACTTGCATGGGCGGATAACCGGAGGGTTGTTGATAAGTCGGTGCTTGATATACCGGGGCTGACTGCACAGGCTGGTATGTAGGAAACTGCTGATTGAAAGGAGGCGCAACAGTAGCTACATAGGGTTATTGGACATATGGAAACGGATAACCTTGAACATAACTCTGCTGATGTTGTAAAGGTTGAGGAGTAGCCTTTTTGCGGTTCTTTGAACGTGTAGGTCCTTTACCATGGTCGGAGTTAGGAGTTTTGCACTTTGGAGGGGTAGCTCGTCGAACTGGTCGAGCACTGGGAGGCACCAAACCGGATTGAAGACCGTGAGGAGGTACATTCTCGACAGTAACAGCTGGTTGAGGTTCCATAACGGTATTAGTCTTAGAAACAACAGTAGACTGAGCATCCACCTTCACACTAAGAGCTCGTAACATCTCCAAAATCTGCCCTACACTTCCTCGAAGATCTTCGAATTCATGGCTGACACGGTTGATCTCTTGGTTTTGATCTTCCATCCTTTTGAAGGGTCGTATTGATGCAGAGAACTCAGGGTGACAAAACTGGAGGGTGAGAGAACCGAGTATGAGAAATCGGGAGACACATGCAATGCAAAAGTATGATGCTAAAATGTGAATGCAAGTGAAGATTTCATGGAATTCAAACATTTACGAATGTCGTGGGGTACCAAGGAAATCTTTTTCTTGTTTTTTCATTTTATTTTTTTATTTATGGTATCCCGCGATATCCATAAATGATATTTGAATTCCATGAAATACAATGCAATGAGATGCTTTATGGATGCAATGCATGAAAACACACAAAGTCCTAGGTTAAAGGAACGTGAGCGGAGTCAAGGTCTACCCATCCCAAAAGGAGTGTACTATAGGTTAGTTGTACCTGCCGAACAAGGTTCTACAAAGTGCCCAAAGTCATCAGCCCATCTTTCGGATATTATCAACCTTCCGACTGACTCGGGGGTGAATAATATTCTCAAGAGAACCTCTTTTGAGTGTAGTATCGCGTAGCAGCCGTTGCAGGATTACTCCCACATAGCTCCCGTACTACGTCCTAAATAAGGCCAAGGTGGTGTTAAGGTACTACGGTCCCCAATATCACAGACTCCAATCGACCATGGAAAAAGTTTTTACGATTACTCGTTCAACCGAACCATTTTCGAAAAGGTCTCAACTGAGCGGTGATTCTCGAATCAGCTTGGTCGGGATTCACTCCCTATAAGCCTCATCGAATATATCCCCATCCTATAATAATGTCACTAGTCCGGGCGTAGGACTTATCTCACAGCACAAGGAACAGTCCCACAATCAAAGCACAAATATATACATGCAAATGAATAATAACACAGATAGTAATAAATATGAACAAGTTAGGGATAACCCTCAAAAGTTAAGAGATTCTCCCCAGTGAAGTCGCCATTTTCTGTTGCGGTGGAAATAGGATCACAAACTATTAATGAGTTTGAATCGCAATTCAATTCACAACCGCTCTTTGATTTATCCGAAGGAAAAGGTCAAAAGAGGGAAAACCTATTTTGCATCGTAAACACAATGCGGGGAAAGATCTAGGGTTCGGGGGTTGGTTAAATTTAGGGAAGGTATTAGCACCCTAAACTTCTGTAGTACTCTACAGGAACCTTTTGTTCAGATGTTTACTATTTGCTTTATTCATTTGCTTAAGGTATATGTACAAAGGGATTAAAAGTGAAAAAATAAACCTAAGGGGTTAATTCTAAGTTTACTCTGCAAGACATCGCATCTTGTGCCTACGTATCCTTACGGGAGTGGAATCAGAGTAATCGTAGTTCCCCTCAAAAGGGAGGTTAGAGACTTCTTGACTGTGGTCAAGGTCTCAAGGGGAATAAACGCATCTTAAGGACACGCTTACGTGGAGTGTGGAAACTCCAAATCTCTACGTTGAATTGTTAAGTTGTAATTAGGGTTAAATTAGGTTAGGGATTCCGCGGCAGGAAACCCTAAAATGAGCGCGGCGGCTCTTTGACCTAATGCTAGGGGTAAAGTTGTAATTTTGCCTGCGGCGAGGCATTTGTGAAAAGTAGGGTTTGTAAGGTTGTAAGGGTTTGAAGTTGAGGACTATTGACATGGCGGTCAAACGGCTAGACCTAATTCCTTCGGAGGAGTGAAATTAATTATAAAGATGCGATGAAAATAAAGTGCGGAAAGATAAATGCGACAATTGTCTCGCAAAATTACATCCCATAAGCAGTTACAAATATGATAATTGAATATTTAAACTGAAAATAAAATCAATTGAACTTAGTCAGCTGCAAAAAACCAAAACAAACCGAGACTGTTATTATACGGGGTTAGACAAAAAATTAGACGGGAATGTTAGGAATTTAAGTAGAAAATTATAATTAACGAAACAAGAAAAAAAGTTAGAAATTTGGATCTTAAAAATGAGGATGTTAGCGAAAAATTAATAAACAATGAAAATTAATATGCAAAGAAGATGGCGATAATATACAAGTGATAATGGAATATGAAATAGCAACGATGATGTCAGATTATGTACAAATATAAAAATAAATACAAAAATAAATAAATAAATATTAGTGAACAGGTTGATGGATAATCAAGAATACTGTTAGGAATGAAGGATGAAAATTGGAATTGACGATAATTAGAAGTTAAGTGATGAACGTTTTGAGACGATGAGAATTTAGGTAATAAGAAAAGAGTTAGAATGGAATTAGGTTTTTTTTTGTGAGATTTGGAAAAGTTAGAGTTTTTAATGTGATTAAGAAAAAGAAAATAGATTAAAAGTTAGCAAAAAAATTAGAACTTCGAAATTTGGTTTTTAAAAAAAAGGTTAGAAAATAAAAATAAAAGTTTGAAAATAAAAGAGAAAAGGTTAGAATTTTAATAAAAAAAAGAGTTAGAATGTTAGAATTTTAATTAAGAAAAAATGGTAGAAATTTTGAAAAAAAGATATAAAAAAGATTAGAAATTAAAAAAAAAAAAAAGAGTTAGTTACTTTTGATGAAGACTGTAAGAGTTTTTGATGCTTGTCGATCCCCCCGTTTTGTTGCTTCTGAGGGTCCTTTTATACTTGATTTTTAAATCTTTTTCAATCTCAGATTTGATTTGAATATCTCAATCTTTTTCAATCTCTGATTTGATTTGAATGAATTTTTATGATGATTTCAGATTTGATTCAATGATGGTGATGTTGATATTTAGATCTGATTTTCTTATGATGATGATATGATCTTATTGATTTGATTTTACTCCATCTGGAATTCATTGGGATTGAATTTGATTAAAAAAGTGTTGGATTTAAATTTAAAAAGTTAGCAAAGAAAATAAGAGTTTCAAGTTAAATAAAAATTAGAATTTTAAGTTTAAAAAAATGAGTTAGAATTTTAAAATAAAAAACATTTGAATGTTGATTTTAAAAAATGTTAGAATTATTTTGAAAACTGTTAGAATTTAATTTTAAAAGGAATTTAGATCTTAATTTTAAAAAAGAAAATAAAATGGCATTAGAATTTAATTTTAAAAGGAATTTAGAATTTTAATTTGAAAAAGGATGGTGTCAAAAAAGATTTAGATTTAATTTTTAAAAAAAAGGATAGATTTAATTTACAAAAAAAATGTTAGATTTAATTTTTAAAATAGTTAGAAAAAAAGATTTAATTTTAAAAAGAAGTTAGAGAAAAAAAAGATTTAATTTTAAAAAGAAGTTAGAGAAAAAAAAGATTTAATTCTTTTAGAAAAGTTAGAAAAAAAGATTTAACTTTATAAGAGTTAGAAAAAAATTTTAACTTTAAAAATGAGTTAGAAAAAAGATTTAATTTTAAAAAGAAGTTAGATTTTTATTTAAAAAAAAAAGTATTAGAATTTGATTAAAAAAATGCGTTAGAAATTAATTTTAAAAAAAAATTTACTCTTAAAGAAAAGAAAGAAAAAAAAGTTAAATTTTAATCTAAATCCTAAAAGTTAGTAAGAACAGCTTAAAATGATTTAAAAAAATAGAAGAAAAAAAAAAGTTAATAAAAAACATTAGTAAAGTTATAAAAAAAATTTAATTAAATTATTATTAGTTAAAAAAACAAGATTTAAAAAAAAAGGTTAATTTATTAAGTTAATCAGAATTTTGAAATAAAAATAAAAAAGAAAGGGTAAAATTTGGGGTATTACAGTAACATTGCTCATAAAACACTTGAACCAACCAGTGGTTTAGTTTTCCCGAACTACGTTTGCTCTGATTTCTCATACTAGATGAAGATACATAGGCACAAGACGGTGATGTCTTGGTGAGCAACCTTCCCCCCATCACCCGTAGTTTCCCGAACTACGTTGACTCTGACTTTCCCATTACACGAGGGAATAAGTAGGCATAAGGCGACAATGTTCTATCGAGTCTGTTCTTTCTCTTCACCCCCATTTAGAAGCATCCTTTAGATAGTTTTCACCCATAGATTAGACAACAAGCGTGGATCCCGTTGATTAGATGTGAGGGGTGCTCATACCTTCCCCTTGCGTAACCGACTCCCGAACCCAAGATTTGGTTGCGATGACCTTGTCTTTCCCTTTCTCTTAGGTTTTCTTTGATCGTTTCCTTTCCCTATCTTTGGGATAAATAGCGTTTGGTGGAGACTCATATGTCTAGTTTGCCGACACTTTTTCGCAGTTGCGACAGAGAGGAAGAGAAATATCAGTGAAATTCTGGTAACAAATATGAGATGTCGAAAGAGATGTCACGACACTAATACATGAACTTCACACAACTTAAAGATAAGGTAATATAATAGAATTGCATAAAGGAAATAACACACTTAATTGTTAACCCATTTCAGTGTAACATAACCTACATTTTGGGGTATCCAAGTTCAGAAGGAAATCCACTAAAATAGAATTAGTTTGAATATTCTCAACAAACAGCCTCTAGTTTACAACTTTCTCACCTAACACCTACCCTTGCTATTTCTATATAAGACTCTCCTAGATATGAGACCCCTCTCACTTCCTTTCAATCACACACAGCGATATGAACAAAATAATCAATGTTTAGAAGACGCACTTCAAAGACACATAATTATCCTTGCTTAAAAGCTTATGAGTGATTAAAAACTTACAACTCAAACACAATCCTACTCTGATATCAGATAGATATAAGAGAGGTTCACAAAATACAAAGAACACCCAACCCTAATGGCAAACTACAAGCAGCAACACACAAAATCAATCGTTGCATTAGGTTATCAGTGATCTTCTTAAATAGATTTTTGGAGAGTGTGGGCTTTGGCTTAACATAGCAGAAAATCTAATCAATTAAGCTTCACAAATCATGCATAATATATTTGCATTGAAATAGGAGCCGATTTGACTTTCCTTTTAAATCTTGTTTAAACAAATTTCAATCCAATCAAATCTTCTAGTGAATCAACTCCTTGAATCGAAAGCTACATGTTATAAACTTCAGCAAATCTCCAAACATTAAAACAAATCTTTCGATGAGTGAATAAAAAAAAAGTCCTAAAAAGAAAACAAATCCTGCAAAGATGTCTTATCAACATGTCTAAAAATCTTGCTCAACATCTTGCTGAAGAGCATGTTTTACCAAAATTAATGTCAATCATAAAAGTTAAAGACTTAAAAATCTCCCCCTTTGGAAAATTTTGTCTAAAACAAATTAAGCAACCTTCACACCCAACCAAAATAAACATATGCATAAGAAGACTACAAAAATTCTCTGCTAATGTCAAGACATGAAGTCTGACATTACAACACATTAGCAAGCCAAATCTAAAGCACAACAAATTATACTCCCCCTCAACACCAAACCAGAGAAAAATAAATTCTTTGTATTTGTACACTCCCTCTCAAGATAGCATCACATAACACTACTAATACGGCTCCCCCTTTTTAGCCACAATATGACAAATGTAGTAATATTAAAGAGAACAGAAGTAGAAACCATGCACTCAAGGTGCTAAAATAATCCTGGGAAAATCCCTAAAATGAAACAACAGAAACAACAAAATAAACATAAACAATCATCAGTTTCTAGAAGAGCCATCTGAACTAGCAGAAGTTAGGCTTGCATCATCATTATTCACCATTTTCCTCCTCCTCATCATCAACAATATGTCCTTCTCTAGTCAGAGATCTGATCATCCTTTCAAACTTGAGCTTCCTTTTTGTGCTTGCACGAATAACACCATCCAGCTCCTTGCATGATTCTTTCAGCTCGGCTATAATCCTAGCCTTTGAAGTTGAATGCCCAGCCTTCTTAGCAGATGTCAAAACAATGTCTGGGACATGTTTTCCTACAAACAGTTTATAATGGAGAAACAAAGAAGATTCCCTTTTGCAAGCACTATCAGTACCAGTCAAGATACCAGGATGCTAATTTAGAATGATACCACATATAAGAGATGGAAAGGCTATTTTCATTTTCACAACACTAGTTCCAGCATGCTTCAAGGTTTGATAAAACAATGTATGCATCATAATCAAAACTGGTTTTGGTTCCAACAACATAGATGAACCTACCAAATCTAATTGTGATAATTAAGGTGTGGTTGGTAGGTACCCAATTAGCATCTCCTATTCTATGCAGAATTGCATATTTGACACTAAGTTTCCCAGCATATAGCTTCCCTTTCCTAGGCCAATGCTCAACCTGATTTATAGTTGTCTCCTTGCAAATCTGGTTATCTGATTCTTCAAGCTCAGCCTGAGGATTTTCACTCCTTCCCAAGTACCTATTAATTATAGTTAGAGAGAACTTCACACACTTTCCTCTCACAAACACTTTTCTGAAGTCTTTACTCTTCTTATCAGCACACTCAGAGGGAACATTCACAACAATTTTTTCACCAAAACCTCATAGCATTTTGCAAAACTAGTTACAAATATTACCATCCCAACATGTTCTATAAGCTCCATGACTTCCTTGAACTTCAAGGCATCCTGTCCTAACTCTTGCTCCAGAGCTATCCTCATTTGATACACATACTTCCATCACTCCACATTTTCAATAAAGTGAAAGGAGATGTTGCCCAAAGGTGCATCAGGCACATTCACAGAGGTTTTTTTTATCACGTATTTCTTCACAGGAGTGATGTCTTGGACGTCATCCTCAACATCATATTCTAAATCACTAGCAGAGACAACCTTTCTCTTTCTAGAGGGAGAAGCTACTTTACTCCAAGATTTTGTAGGGCAAACAACTGATTTCTTCTTAACATTCCTTGAAGGAGTGTTCTCAACAACAACAACAATTTTACCTTTCTTACTCTTAAGCCTTTTGGAAATACCAAGGGCAAAAATTTTAGTAATGACTTCTTCATCAGATAACATTTCATCAGTGTTGACAACATTAGTAGGAACATCCTTCCTCCTAATTGGAGTATTCTCTTTTTCAGACACACCTTGATCCTCAACACATTATGGGGCCTAGTTTTTAGAAGAACCAGACACGTCACCGATATGACTAATGACGGTAGTAACAATAGTAGTATTTTCTTGTGCCAAAGATGATGTAACATTTGTCGCATCTTCTGACCTAACTTTTTCAATACATAGGCAAAAAACCTACAAATGATTCTATCAATATCATTTTTCTCATATTCATCAAGATTAGGTTTTTCAATCACAGTTTCAGAGGTTTTCTTAGCATCAGACTTAGTGGTACCAGTTTTAATGGGGTCAATATATAGGTTAGACATATTGTGAACCTTCTTAACATCAGAGAAAGATTTAGAAGACTTACTCTTTGCATAGGTCTGTATAGTTTGGGAAGGGGGTTCTATCTTTATTTTGCATGTTTTTAGAGCAAGGCACCATTGACAGCGACATGGCATCAATCACTTCCTTATTGGTAGTTCCCGTAGCAGAGATATGATCAACCATATCCTTTGAAGGAGACAAATCAACATTCTCTTCAGGAGCATTTGTTGGAGATGAAACAAGATATTGAGACATCTTGGAAGAGAGTTAAACGAAGATGTTGTAGAGAGGATATTTTTGTGGTGAGAATCGGATATCAAGCTATTAATTAACTTGAATTATAAATCTTTAAATATTCACCACCGAACTTTGATTTATCCAAAGAAAAGGGTAAAGATAAAAGAAAACCCTAAGCGTATTACGTAACAATGAAGCTAAGAGATCGGGGGTTCGAGGGTTGGTTATACTAAGGGAAGGTATTAGAACCTTAAGTATATATAGTATTCTACAGGAGCCTCTTGTTTGGTAGTTGTGTTCATGTCAATGTCTGTTTGCTAATCTTTATATGCTAAGGTAAATATTTCTAAAGATAAAGACCTATGGGTTTGTAAACTAAGTATGATCGCCAAGACGTCACATCTCGTGCCTACGTATCCTAACAAGGATGGAATCAGAGCAACCGTAGTTCTCCTAAATAGGGAGAGAACTCTTGACTATAGTCAAGGTTCAAGGGGAATAAGCATCCATAACAATGATACTTATATAGAGTTAACAAAATCTCTAAGTCTAATTTGAAAGACTAAACATGGGGTTTGACTTTAACAAAAGCCAAAGGAGGATAAGTGAGTACCCATAACAGTGGTACACATATAGAGTTAACAAACTAGGCCTAGGTTCTAAGTTATAAGATTCCTAACAAGGTATGCTAAAGGTCTTGACTTGACAAAGTCAAAGGGATAAGGTTCTTTAAAAGTCCTAATGACTCTAACAAGGTCAAAGGGAGATGGGAACAAAATTCTATCTATGACATTGAGTCAATAGAGAGACTTTCCTTTGGAATGGAACACAAGATAACTTTGAGGATGAGAGATAACAAGCTACATCACTTGGGGAAATTATCAAAGCTTAAGCACACATATGAATTCATTCAAAAATGATGAAGATATAAAGTCATGGTAACAACCAAGAGAGATAAGGGTGATAATGTGACAACATCAAACAAAGATAAATAACAAGGTTACAACCAAGTATTCATCCATAGAACTATCAAACCAAATGGTAAACATAAATGTTATAACATCTAAAGAGCTATGAAATAAGGTTTTTACAAGACCAAACAACATAAGTGACAAGTGAATCATACATAAGTCAAAACATTACTTATCATGACAAAGTTCATAGATCAAGATTAACATGCATAAATCATAACAATATTTAAGCATGGATACAAGCAACAATTAAAAGCATCTCAAAGAAGATTCATTCATACCAAACATGTTTCAAAGTAAAACAAAATTTTTATAAGAACACTCAAGGTAAGGTATGAAAGACATGAAACATGTACACATTCTAATCATTCAATCAATGGAAGAGAAACATATGTCAAATGCAAGGTAACAACCAAGGTTATATTATATTCAAACATGCATTCATATATTAAAATGAACTTGAAAAAGTGACAACCATCATGTAACAACATGGGTATGTATATTCATACATCAAGTGAGGTTCATACAAGTCGTATTGGATGCATACAAGCAAGAGGAATCAAAGGAATCAATCAAAAAGATCAAGAGAAAGCCTAAGAAAGCCTAAAAAGTCACAAACTTTGAACATGAAAAAGTACCAAATAAATAATTCTTTTTGGATTTTTATTTACATAGAAAAACAATAGACATTCTCACGAGAATTTATCAAAAAAAATGGGATCAAAATGATAAAAAACAAAGAAGTTATGATCAATTCAATTTGTGAATAAAAACATTAAAAAAGGTATTAAAAATAAGGGGATGCACTCAATAGGATTTGAACCCACACACTTAAGGCTATTGGCTCAAAACATTATCTAGATGAACTACACGCGCATTGTAAAACAATGACGGGGGCGAGATAATATAAGTTATCAGCTTTAAAAATGGGGAAAAAAAGTAAAAAGGGTTGATCAGCAAGATCGAACCTAGGTCAAACAAGGCAAGAAGGTATTAGAGCGCACATGGTAAACCACTGAGGTGGTGATACATCCATTGTATCACCTTCCCAAATAAAACCATAAGCTTAGAATTTACCTAAGGCCTTCCCAATGCGCCATGGCCAAACCTCATCTTCTCCAAATTTCAGCTTTGCAAGAGCACCTGTATCTCTCTCAATACTCCATGAAGTTCAATGAAACAAAAACCAAACTTGCGTATTTTTTCACAAGGAATTCAGTGGTACCATTAGACTCCAACTTCTTCTCTTAGAAACTCCTAGCTCGCAAATGCTATGGAGGAGTTCTTGTACTTTTTGGAAAGCCCTAAACATGCCTTACAACTTCATGTTTTGAGAATTCCTTGAATATCAAGGGATCATGATGAAAATTGACCTTGAAGTTGACTGAAAATTGGAGTAACAAAGTTGTCTTTTAAAATTTCTAAGTGCTTTGAGATTCCTCCAAACTTTGAAGCTTCATAACTCAAAATCTAAGCATCTTTTGCTCATAGGTCACTATGACACTTTTGTAGTACATGAGGAGATATACAAATTTATCTTTGGAACTCACAAAATGGATGTGTGGAATGGCCTTCCTAAGTTTGCACCAAAATTAGGGTTTTTCCACACTTAGAAAAATTTCAACTTGTCTAAGTTTTCTTCTTTTGCAAGAAACCTCTCAAATATTAATTTCTTCATGATCAAACTCATTGGTTAAACATATTTTAATGAAATTTTCCTTAGATGCTCCAATTTGAACCAAAAATCATAAAAGTCAAAGAGTTGACTTTGTCGGATGAATTTTGAATCATATGAATTCAACTGCGTGATCTTCAATGAATTTGCATCTTGAGACTTCTCAAACATCATAGGTAAGCTTCAATGAAGTATGTGATCATGTTGAATCATGTACCAAGGCTTAGGATCATGCTTGGACCAAAAGTCAAAGGCACAATTGACTTTTCCTGACAAAACCCTAATATGGGGCCAGATGAAATTGGGCTTCAATTGTCTTATAGTGAGATTAATTAAAACTTTATTATTGTTGAATATATACTTATTAAATGTGTGGGGACTTGGTTTTATGATGATCAATCTAAAACCTTGACTGATCAAGCAATACTCTTCTTGATTCCACAAGTGCAAAACCCTAATTCAGATGAACCTCAACAACAACAAACTTGAACAAGGTTAAGGTTAGGAAACAATGCTTGATGCTCCTAGAATGGTAATGGAATCTAGGGGTCAAATTTTGGGGTATGACAGATAGAAAAATATAACCTTGTCGAGTTAGAAGATGAACGAACTGGTGAGTAGAAAAGCAGGGGAGAGATAACAAGGAGGAGAACAAGTTTGGAATATTTGAACTGGTTTTCCTTGATAGACGTGTGGCACTTAATTCAAGAAAGAGAAAACTTTATTGGTACGCTTGCTATAGATCTTCAAATATGCATATTCCTAGTCTACCCCTTAAATTTTCAAATTGATTAGCATCCAACGCCTTAATAAAAATGTCAGACAATTGCTGATCAGTAGCCACATGTTCAAGGGAAACAATCTTGTTCTCTACAAGTTCTCTTAGAAATGATGACGAATGTCAATGTGTTTAGTTCTGCTGTGCTGACTAGAACTTTTGGAGATGTTTATGGCACTAAGATTGTCACAATATAATGTCATGACATCTTGTTTGACATTATATTCAGTTAACATCTACTTCATCCATACTAACTGAGAGAAACTGCTTCCTGCTGCTATGTACTCAACCTCAGCAGTGGATAGAGAGACACAATTTTGCTTCTTGCTAAACTAAGATACGAGATTGTTCCCCAAAAAGTAACAACCTCATGATGTTCTCTTCCTATCACCAGCACTACCTGCCTAATCTGCATTACAATATCCCACTAGCATGGAATCAGATCTATGAGAGTATAGTATTCCATAGTCACAAGTGCCATTGACATACTTCAATATTCTCTTCACTTAACTGATGTGACTCATCTTAGGTTCAGCTTGATATCTTGCACAAACACTTACTGCAAATGTAATGTCAGGTTTGCTGGCTGTAAGGTACAATAGACTGTCTATCATGCTCCTGTAGTGACTTTGATCCATACTCACCCCATTTTCATCTTTGGATAACTTTAAATGAGTAGGTGCAAGAGTCCTCTTGTGGATGGCCTTCTCTATACCAAACTTCTTCACTATGTTCTTGACATACTTACTTTGAGATATGAAGATAGAATCTTCCATATGTTTGACTTGCAGTCCAAGAAAGTAGGTTAATTCACCCACAAGACTCATCTCAAATTTAGATTGCATTTGTGTTGACAAAACGTTGAACCATCTCATTAGAAATTCCTCCAAACACAATGTCATCAACATAAATTTGAGCAATCATGAGTTTTCCATCCTTCTCTTTAACAAAAAGAGTCTTGTCTATTCCACCTTTTTTTGTAACCATTTTCAACAAGGAACTCTGTCAGTCTTTCATACCATGCTCTTGGAGCTTGCTTTAACCCATAAAGAGCTTTCTTCAATTTGAACACATGATTAGGAAAAGTTGGATCAATAAAGCCCTTTGGATGTTCAATATATACCTCATCATTTAAGTATCCATTTAAGAAGGCATTTTTCACATCTATATGAAATTACTTAAACTTCATAATACATGCCACTTCTAACAACAATCTAATAGATTCAAGATGAGCTACATGAGTAAAAGTATCATCAAAATCTACCCCTTTAATTTGAGCAAATCCTTGAGCAACAAGTCTTGCCTTATTTCTAATGACAACACCTTGTTCATCAAATTTATTTTTATACACCCATCTAGTTCCAATCACATTTGTTCCTTCAGGCCTAAAGACCAGATCCCATACTTCATTCCTGTTGAATTGACCTAGCTCATCTTGCATAGCATTAATCCATAATTTATTAGTTAGAGCCTCATGTTTATGGATTTTTCTGGAGCATCAATCATCTGAATAGATGTTCCAACATCTTCTATTACATATGCTTCCTCATTTATTATTGAGTCATCAATCACAACATTAATGGACTCCATCATCACTTTAGTTCTGGTGTTAAAAACCTTATATGCTCTGCTGTTAGTAGAATAGCCAAGAAATATTCCCTCATCACTCTTTGGATCCAATTTCTTTCTTTGTTTACGATATGCCAAGATATATCATTTACTACCAAACAGATGAAATTATTTGACTGTAGGTTTTCTTCCTTTCCACGACTCATATAGGATGATTGAATTACTTGATCTCAAGGTCATTATATTGTAAATATAGTAGGTTGTATTCATAGCTTCACCCAAAAGTGATATGGTAGATGTTTAGCATAAAGCATAGCTCTAATAGATTCCTGGAGAGTTCTATTATTTCGCTTAAAAACTCCATTTTGCTGAGGTGTAATAGGAGAATATAACTCATGACCAATTCCTTCAGATGAGAAAATTTTGCAAATTTACTATTTTCAAATTCCTTCCCATGGTCCCTTCTGATTCTAATAATACCATTTTACTTTTAACTTAGAGAGCATAATTATGGGTGTTGTAGCATCTATTGAAACTAATAATGATGCAACCAAATTCTACACATACGCTAGGGTCATCTTAGTGAATGTGGGATGATGGAACTACATACGAGGAATTTTTTGAAGGGTGTTCACATTTGCACAATTGGATTGTGTAAGTATTACGTTCTTGGAAAATAATGTAGAGCTCGTTTCAAGACGGAGCAACACAAGACCAATGGAATCTTAGATTATATCCATTCTGATGTCTAGGGGTCCACAAAAGAGCCATCCGTTGGAAGTTTCATGTACTTTGTGACATTCACTAATGATTTTTCTCATAAAGTCTAGGTTTATTTTATGAATTATAAATCTCAAGTCTTCGCCAAGTTCACATTGTGGAAGGAAGAGGTTGAGAACTAGACAGAGAGAAAAATAAAGTATTTGTAGTATGATAATGGAACTAAAGACACTAATAAGAAGTTCATGCATTTTTGTGAGGAGAATGGAATCCATAAGCACTTTTTTTATGAGGAAGACACAACAACATTAATGGTGTTGCAGAGAAGATGAACAAGACTTTGACGAAGAAGGTAAGGTGTCTTTGGTTAAATGTTGGTATTTCAAAAGGTTCATGGATAGCAACACTCAATATGACATGCTATCTAGTCAATAGATCACCTTGGGATTCATTGGATGGAAAAGTTGTGAGGGAGGTATGGGCAGATAGCCCTATTGATTTGAGTAATTTGAAATTTTGTTGGTGTTCAACGTATGTGCATATATCTAGTGAGGATCGGTCTAAACTTGAGCCCAAGTCAAAACAATGCATCTTTATTAGCTACAATAAAGCTCTGAAGGGGTATAAGTTATGGGATCCAGTTAAGAGGAAGGTGGTTATCATTAGATATGTTGTATTTGATAAGCAGTCGATGTTGAAATAGTCAAAAGTGACTGTTGTGCCATTTATTGAGGTAGAAAATTCCAGTCAGGACTAGATTCAGGTGGACATTTAGGAGTCACCAGTGAGTCCAAGGCAGGTTGTAGCCCAACAGCAGGATAAACCAAGCCCAGATTTAGGTAGAGTGCAATATTTAGATGGAGTGCAAGACTATACACTTGTGCATGATAGGGAGCCCCGTCATATTACACCTCCAGTGAGATATGGGTTTGAAGACTTATCAACGCATGCTCTTCTAACAAGTTTAGGAGGCCCTTCTACTTTTCGAGAGGCTATGGCTAGCCAAGATAAAGATAAATGGATGGGTGTTATGATGGAGGATATGGAGTCCTTGAAAAAAAATGAGACATGAGATCTTGTTCAACTACCGCAGGGAAAAAGGGTTATTAATTGCAAGTGGGATGTACAAGAAAAAGACAACAGTAATAGAAAAATAAGGGGAGAATTTCAAGGCTGGCCTAGTTACAAAGGGGTATTCACAGCATAATGGAATTGATTATGATGATATTTTTGGTGCAGTGGTTAGACACACTTCTATCAGGGCAGTATTGGCCCTTGTAGCCATCAGAGATATGCATTTAGAGAAGATGAATGTGAAAACAACTTTTTTTCATGGTAATCTAAAGTAGAAAATCTACACTAAGCATCCAAAGGGTTTCACTGATAATGGATATGGTACATGTTCGAATCATAGTTAAAGGGGGGTTTTCATTATCGTCTCCACAAGGATTGCAGATATTTTGATGCTTTCCGTTAAACAGTTTATTGTTTCAAAAATAAGGGTTTTCAAAGTTTTGTTCATAAAATTATCACGTTTTTAGTAGCAAAGCTTATAAATTCTAAAGAGTTTGATTAACAAAGTATATTAAACGTAGTTTTCATCTACCGTAACTTATACGTATTCTTTCAGTCTTGCATGTGAAGTCAGATCCGATTAATATTGTAGTGCATTCCCTCAACACCGTATATGTCTAGAACAATGTGGTGAGAAATATTATATTCATCTCTACGTGATTTCTCCATATAACAACTAATATAGTAAGCTTTAATTTCAACACAAAGCAACTATCGACCATAGACCGATATTTCCAATATATAAACCAATAGATGAATATATTAGGTCAAGTTTCACAAAATCTATCTCTAGAGTTTTTCAAAACAAAAATGGATCATTAAGAACAAAGATATTCATTATATATTAATCATCACTTGTTCACATACAAGGACAATCAAAATAATTACGTTCAAGCTAATGGTAGACTACCTCTACCTTTGATACAAAGGAAATTAGCTACCTATAACCATGGTAGCTTGCTTTAAAAGTCTTGAAAGAAGATGAATGATCATCCACGTCGAAGAATCGAACTTGGATGCGAATCCAACTTCTATTTGCAAAATATCACCTTTTTGTGAAGAAATATTGAGAAATGAAGATTTGGTGTGAAAAATGGGTTATGATCCCCAAAAATAGTGAAAAGTACATATATAGTACTTTTAAAATCTGTCACGTTCACACTGCGAACCATTTCTTCGCCTAGCGAACACGCATTTAGGAACTTAAAGTGCCTCTGAACAGTTAAACCTCCCTTAAAAGATATTTGAAGTTCGATGTGCTAACAATTATTCATACTACAAAATACCTCGCTACAAGTTCGCACATCAAACTTATGGTCTTCTGGTTACTGCCTCAAATCTTAGATGGTTCGCTGGCCCTTCGCTGAGACTTCGCCACAATAAACATTCGCTGCTAGTTCATGCAGCAAACTTACTTTCCTTTTCTTACTGCCATCTTCCTGAGATGGTTCACTGGAGCTTCGCCATGATTTTGCTCTGCAAACATTTGCTGGTACTCCTCGCTGTAGTTCGCATAACGAACATATTGAATCTCTTTTTTTCTTTTGGTTTCCTTGTCCAATTACTTGTGTCTTACACTTTGATGTTTTTATGCCTAATTTCTGCATAATAACACATAAATCAAAGCAGCCAAAAGTATTTTCATTAATATTGAAGAATAGCATGATATCATGGAGGAAATCCAACAAAACATAACAAAAGAGTTGAAAAATGTCAATAAATAAAGATCAATTTAAAGCAAGTTTGGCATTCATTAAACTATCCCCAACTAGATCTTTGCTTATCCTCGAGCAAAATATGCCTCTCATTAAAAACAAGAGGATTTTCTCGAGCATTTAATTCAACAAAGAATGGACTCATGGCTCAAATAAACAAACAAATGCACACAAGTAATGTTCACTACTTCCTATAATAAACAATGAAAAATAATTTAGTTCATAAATAGATATCATGCAATGCTTCAAATAACAACTAAATTCCCATGCTTGAATCACTCTAACACTTCTCTTCGAATAAGAATTGAAGAAATTAACATGTTTGCAACCGCGGGGCAATTTCACTCACCTGAAAAATGATGCAAATACAATCCAATTCATACATTCATCTAAATCAATCATCAAAGAAATCATGGAAGCAAGAAGATCACTAAGGTCTTTAAAGGTTGTAGCTTGGTTAGGTTCACAACAAAAGGATATTTAGAAGGCCATGAAATCAAAGTTGCCAATGCAAAAGAAACATTCATTACACAAGGTTATGTACACATTACAACTTCATCCAACAATTTCTTTTCTCAATTGGTCACCCTTCCAACACCCTTTGTGCACATTATTCATTTTCTATTTTTTTTCATTCAAACAAGCAAGCTTTTTCTTTTTCTTTTTCACAATCCATTTTCACAATTTTCTTCTCGATGCTTATTTGAAATTTTTCAAATTTTTTTAGTAACCTACCACTTCCTTTTCTTCACAATGTTCCTTGCTTTTTATGGCAAGGAAGACAGTTTAGAATAATTTCAAATGTTCAAGATTTTTTTTTAGAATCCTACAAAATTCAATAATGAACTAACGTTCAAATTATGCATAAATAGCAAGTTCATCACTAAACTAGGATCTAACTATTAAGCTTAAAATAGTTAGCAAATTCTCACTACTCACGGGTAAGTTACTTTTGGATATGGTTGTGTTCATTATCAACAAATGCCTTGGTCATATCTAATGCTTCCACAAAATCGAGATAATCACAAGATTAAGTATGAATCAAATGTGTTCAACAAGATTTATCAGTTATCTTATGCATTTAGTAAACAATGGAGGTTTCTCACAAATTTGTGGCTGTTAAAACCTAAGTGATACAAACATTCAAACAAAGTTACAAAATGAAACAAAATTACATTTGCACAAAGAAGGAAATTCTTAAACATTCTAGCATCCTAGAAATAGGTAATCATGTACCTTACAAGCATTCACATGATCAAATATATCATCACCATCCAAACTTGGGAGAATCTTCATTAGATACTTTTAAGAAATAACAACTAATCTAGAAGCTTTCACATTTAATCACCACAAAAGGGAAACATTAAATTCAAAAAAGCACACCACCAACAATAAAGTAAACTACTATATACTGCCCACTACTTTTCAAAAAGGCATGCCCTCATGTCCACTACAAAAAAGGCAATGCAACAATACTAAAAAAATATTACACACGTGTTGTGGCATAAAATTTTCACCATTTCAGCATCTGCCATGTTCGTCGTGCAAACAATTATTCGCCTAGTGAACTCATTCGCCCCAGGTTCAAAAAGCGAACACAGGGCGAACATGACAATAATTCAAAATTTCTGGTTTTTCTACTTGTGGTCTATTACAACACCTTTTCAAAATAACATGCTAATAAAATGCAATAAAAAAACAGAAATGCTCACAATGTTGAGGTGCCTCCCAACTAGCACTTTGTTTAACATCGTTTGAGCTCGACGGTTGAAAGCGACTCAAGGATTGCCAAAAGAGATTGTACTCGTATCGATAACAACTTCACCATAAAGGTACACCTTTAACCTTTGTCCATTAACTATCCAAATTTATTTCAATAAAGGGTCTTCAATTATAATTGCTCTGTAAGACTTGATTTCCCTAATCCAAAACGGACCAGACCATTTTGACTTTAACTTACCCAAAAATAGTTTTAATTGCGAATTGAACAATAAGACCATTTTTTCTTCATGAAATTATTTCCTTACAATCTTTTTGTCATGATATTTTTTACCTTCTCCTTGTAAAGCGTGTTGACGACTTGGAGTCATAAGCTTGAAGTCGCAATTCGTCCAATTCATGAAGTTGTGCTTTCCTATTTTCACCACTCAAAGTGGGATCAAAGTTCAAACATTTTAAGGCCCAAAAAACCTTATGCTCCAACTCTACCAGCAAATGACAAGTTTTTCCGTAGATCATCTTAAACGGTGTGAGCCCTATCAAAGATTTAAATGTGGTTCAATAAGCCCACAAAGCCTCATCAAGCTTGTATGCCCCATCCTTCCTAAAAGAAGACATAGTTGTCACACCCCAAATTTTACCCCTTAGATGTCATCAGCATAAGTATTTTAGACCAATCATATTACATAACTAACCAGATTATCAACATTTGCTTTGTTTGTTTCACTTGTGAATCAGTAAATCAAGGTTTTGGATAGGTCATCCACCATTTGAGCTCTTAAGACGTGGAATCAGAGGTTTTCTGTTGAGGTGGATCTCCTTTATTCAGAGTTTGTCTCCTTCGGTTATTTGTACTCAAGTCTGAGGCAGAGATGTTACGTTCCCAATCATTATAAGCAGTTCCTCTAAGAGGTTTACCGAGACACGACTTCAGTTCTATGAATGACCACAAGGGTGTTAGCTTGTTTAAGGTTCATCAGTGGTTTGACTAGAAAGATCATGAATCAGGATTCTGGAGAATTAGGGCTTCTCACCCTTGGAGTTTATGATTGACAAGTGTCGTTCAATTGAGTCTCTTGAGGCTAGAAGGTTTAATATGTTTGCAAGTACTGATTGGATGGTTAGGGTTTTCACCTTTGGCATGAGGATTCGTCAGTTTGTTGTTCAATCAAGATTATTTCAGGTTGAATTTGAGTTTGTGATGTTGTTTAGGATTCGTGGCGGTCAAGTGCGCTTGTGGACTTTTTAAGTGTTGTGAAGGTGTGTTACCTTTACCCGTGCTCATTCCTGTAACTATTTTCAATTTGATCCCTTTTCATGTCTCTAAATCCAATCCATCTCTATATCCAATTATCCATCTCATTTCTAATTTTCAATTCAAATATCCATATTTTGAACCATTTCTAAATTCAGATCCATGTCTATTATCCAAATTTTCTATATTTTTATCCATATTCATAATACAATAAACAAATTTTCTCTTTTTTATTTATTTGTCCAAATTATACCAAAATCTAATTATACCATTTAGCCAATTTTTCTATTTGTTGTTCAAGTTTCAAAAACTCTACAAAAAAATCATTCACAAAAAACCATATCATGAGATGTTGAATTAAAAATTAGTCCACAAAGCCCTTTTAAGCACATTTACCATTTTTTATAAATTAAAACCATAAAAAATCTATTTCATTTTACAACAAAAAGAGAAACAAACTGAATTCACTACATTCTAAGCCTTCTGTGCCATCCTTACCCTGCTACTATTAATTCCGTAGATCCTGCCACGCCCCACAAATCATGCCACACCCCACAATACAACAAAAAGAACCAATCCACATTGACATACACCCCGTACAAGCCAAAACAATGAGGATAAAAAACACCAACGTAAACCTGCTATACGAAAACAACACATCTCCAACCTGTGCATATCTGCTCAACCTGTAAAAACTAACTTATCACTTCAAAGTCTTTGACACTAGTTCTGCAAAGAAACAAAACCTGCATCCATGAGAGTAATGTTGCACAAGTCACAAAATTAATAAAGGAAAATGACTCCTTATCAACAATAAGGCAAACCCAAAGGGAAATAAAAAGGGAGGGTGTCAATTTCTTTAGGGGAAGAAGATCAGCTTACCCTAAAAAAAAACTCACACGAAACGAACATACTGAAAAACCCATCCTCAACACTCACAAAAAAAAAAAATCTAAAACCATCACAAACAAACTTTCAAGTAACCAGAAACATTGAGACACATAAAAATTCTCAAACAAAACATCAGAAATTCACACCAGAAGCCAGAAGCCACAAATCTATCACCATACAACACAATTTAGACAAGGAGAAGAAAAAGAGGAATAATAAGAAGAGACATAACCTGAACGTTCAAATAGGGTAAAATTCTGAACTTTCCTTTTGTCACTTTGGCTCACATCTTCTCTGTTTTTGTACAATTGTCAATTTTCATGAATATGTAAAAGCAGTTTGTTTTGTACTCCTTGTATCTATGTCGAAGTTTTTGTAACTTTGATGGTTCAAAACACGGACAAACGAGTCAATGTTGTGTTAAGGGATTTTGAAATGAAATGGAGATCGTGAGGGATGAGTAGGGAGAGAGTTCTTGATTCACGAGAAAGATAAAGGGAGGGTTTTCGAATTGAACAACTAGGCTTCGAATCGAGTTGATTTCTGATTTTCGATTGGGAAGAATTTGGATCGGTCATACTATTAAGGTTCATCTTCTTCATCGTTTTTTTTTTATGCTGAAATAAGTTGAAACACGACTGGGCGTTTTGTCCCTAGGGGTTATTCATACCTCACTTAAATACGTGGATTCGGGTAGGTGGATCCAATCCACCCTATCCTGACCCAGCTTACCCTTTGGGCCGCCTCTCCTCCACTAAAATGTTATTTGAAATTGCATATGGAAAATAAGTTATAAGCTCGTAATAAAAAGACCGTTATTAAACAGGTCTAAACTATCATATGAACTTATAAGTTATAAATTCAACTTATGAACGTTATCAAAAATATATTTATATTGTCATGAGTTTATAAATTATAAACTCCGAAAATATAACTCACAAAATAGAACTTCAATAAAAACAAAAAATAAAATTAAATATATTTAAAATTTATTATTATTTTTAATTGAATGTAAAAGAAAGAGAGAGAAAGTTTTATTTTTATTTTTTAATTAATAAAAAATTATGATTGACAGAATTTATAATTATATATTAGAATTGTTTTCATCTTACTGAATAACTTTTCTATTTATTAAGGGAAAATTTTATTTCTTCGTCCTTTTCCTTCAACCTAGCAGACGCCGCTACCCTAATTCAAGCAGGCCGCTACTCTAATTCAAGCACGCCGCTTCCCTAATTCAAGCAGGCCGCTACTCTAATTCAAGCACGCGCCGCTGGTGGGTAATGTAATTTCTCATTTCCTCTTCACCATCTCTCTTCTGATTCGTCATGTTATTTTCAAAAAACTTCATCATAATGGATGCGTAACTCCCTAACGGCACCTACATGCGCCGCGCCGTGTAGTTCTCGTTAAAAATATCTGAGACGAACGCAACAGTGATGCGCGCCGTCCAGAGGGCGCACCACGGTCATCGCGCCACTATTGGCTGCGATTAGGTTTTATCTATCTTTATTTGTTTATTTCTATTTAGTCATGATTATTACTCCATCAGTTAGGTTGTGTGGTAGTATTTCGATGCAGAGGTTCCAGCTTTTATATCCATCATTTGAACTATTTGCTATTCTGGTTGTGTTTCTAGTTTGAAGCTTTTTTCTTTAAATCTTTTCTCTCTCAATTTTCAAGCAGTGATGGGAAAGATGTACCAGAAGAAACCACGTGTTCCTCCAAGAGAACATACCAATAAACAGGAAAACGAAATGGACTTAAGGACGATTATGAAAGATGTTGAAAATTTCAGTATGTTCTTATCCTTTTCTCATATTGAGTTTATCTTCTCATTCGTTCTGCTTTCTATTGTCGATGCACTCAAAAATATATAGTCAATATTTTGTTTTCAGTTTTTAAATATATAGTGGGATAAGTCTTGGATGTTGTTGTTGACTTGATTGAATGATAATATAAATATTAGTTCCTTTTGTTATTTTAAATTGGGTGTATTTTGAGGTAAATAAATTATGGTAAGCAACTAAGCATATTCACTTGGTTTGTTACCTTTGCAATATATCTTAGGCAACTCGCATATGACATGGAAAGAGCGCAAAAGGATTGAAGATAGGAAGGTTGTTTCCCTTGGTGGGAAGGTGAGGTCTATTTGTTGATGCTCTATTTTCTATATCATTGTAATAATATCAGGATGCGCAGTGCACATATTTCAGCATTTCATTTTCCAATATGCAGCCTCTCAAGAATCAGAGATTACCTTTAAGTGTGGCACGGCCAATGATGAAGAAACAAAAGCAAAGAGAAGAAAAAATGCTCCAAGAGGTAATTAGTTTCTATCATTCCAATCTTTATTTGTTTGTAAAACTCTTACTGTCCTTATATCTGTCCTATTTGTGGCTTGTAGCATATGATTCTAGGACGGTTTGGGGGAAAGTTTGGTGGTAGCAACAGTAAAAAACCAGTTGGAAAACACAAGCCTGAGGACAGGGGTTTGAAGTTAAGTGAAGGTCGTTTTAGAAATGGTATACTTGACGTGAAACATTTGTTGAAGTCAACTCCCACAAGAGGTCATGACACTGGAAAAAATATGTCAAATACAGGAAAAAGAAAAGGAGGCAACGGGAAACATGATAAGAAGGGTGGTGGTAAGAAGTATGAAATGTTTTAGAAGATGAGATGAGTTTTTTGTTCATGTGTATGATTTTTTTAAATCTGACATTATTCCTATGGTATTTAATGTGTATGATTTTTATAAATCTGTCATTATTCTTACGGTGTTCAACTTCTTTATGGGAAGTTGATCAATTTTGAAGGTGTGTATGATGTTTATCGTTTCCTTTCTCTTTGAACTCGAAAAACAATAAATGCTTCTATTCTAATTTGATTAGCGGTTATGTTAAGTCTGGTAATTTAGCTTATGTGGAGTCCAGTTTTCTCAGTAGTCTGAATGATAGAGATGGGGAGGATGTTTGGAGTTTTGATAGAGATACTTTTTGCGTAGTGGTTAAGGAATATCTTCAGATGGGAAATATCAAGGGTTTGGCTAATTTGATTATTCAAGTTCAGAAGTTTGAATCTTCAAATATCAAAGTTGACGAGTCTATAGGATTTGGCATTGTTAATGCATGTGTTAGTATTGGATTATCAGACAAAGCGCACAGTATTCTCGATGAAATGAATGCTTTGGGAGGCTCTGTTGGTCTTGGGGTCTATGTGCCGATCTTGAAGGCTTACTGCAAAGAGAATGGAACTGCGGAGACCACTCTATTGGTGATGGAGATTAGTAGTTCAGGTCTTCAGTTGGACGTGGAAACTTATGATACTCTGATAGAAACGTCGATGTCATGTCAAGACTTTCAGTCGGTGTTTTCTCTGTTTAGGGATACGAGAGAGGCGAGGATTACTGATTTGAAAGGGAGTTACCTGACTATAATGACAGGTTTGTTGGAGAATAATCGACCTGAGTTGATGGCAGCTTTCTTAGATGAAGTGGTTGAGGATCCATGTGTTGAAGTTGGTACTCACAATTGGAATTCTATAATCCATGCTTTTTGTAAAGCTGGGAGAGTAGAAGATGCAAGGAGAACTTTCAGAAGGATGATATTCCTGAAATTTGAGCCAAATGATCAGACTTTTGTCCATGATTAACGGATATGTTTCGGAAGAGAAATATTTTGACGTAATGATGTTGTGGAATGAGGTTAAACGCAAATTATCAGCCAATGGACCGAAGGGGATCAAGTTTGACCAGAATCTGGTTGATGCATTCCTGTATGCTATGGTCAAGGGAGGTTTCTTTGATGTTGTGATGCAAGTTGTTGAGAAATCTAAAGAGATGAAAATATTTGTTGATAAGTGGAGATACAAACAAGCATTCATGGAGAAACATAAAAAGCTCAAAGTGGCCAGGTTAAGAAAAAAGAATTTCAGAAAAATGGAAGCGCTTATTGCTTTCAAGAGTTGGGCTGGCTTAAATGCATGAACTGTATGTACTGGTGAGTGACTACCACTTGTCTCAAGGATTATATCATCACTTCTGGATATAACAGCTTAAAATGATAGTCAATTTAGGATTCATTTCAACATGCATGTTCTTTCGAGAAGGGCTTTGTGATTTCACAAAGTCAAAGAACTTCAATATTTTACATTTCTCGATAACAAACAACAGAATTTTGGGTCTTGTGGGTACTCCTTAAGTTCCTATTCTCTTTATAATTTTTGATGTAATACAAAGGTATTATTCACAATCTTTTAATAAGTGTTTATGCCTAATTATAGCATTTTTGGGCCCAATGTAATCATTTTTACTATCTTGTTCTTACTTCTCTCCCGATTTTTCTCATTGATTGCCGTCCTCAGCTCCCTTATTGTACATAAAATAAGAACTTCAAACACACACTGAATCAGTGAACTTCTTATGGTTTTAAGGAGGAAATGAAATGCAACTCTAAGGCGTATTTAATACCACCATACATCTTATAATTCAATATCATACACCTCAACTGTTGTTTGTACGAACTTCTTTGCATTCAATGTTCATATTGCTTGTTTTTTTGCTTCCATTGAGTTTATTTATTTATTTGTCTTTATCCAAACCATATAGAAATTAAGCACTATATCTAAGTCTTGTTTGTAGCAGGATATTGTTCTTCCCCAAAACTCATATCTTCAGGTTTATGTTTTGATTCAGTTTCACATATTTTCTAAAAAATCCCTAAACTGTTTGATAATAGCTCTCATAGTTGAGACTTGTAATAAACTCAGTGTTTTAAAAACCGGACCGGTCGAACCGGGAACCGGCCTATTAACCGGTCTGGTTTACTAGTTCGATCGTCTGTGTCATCAAACCGGTGAAAACCGGGAAAAATTGGGTTGGACCGGGAAAAACCGAGTTTAGGGTCGGACCGGTTCTAATGCATTTTTTATTTTTTAATTAAAATTTAAATGCAAAAGTTATAAAAATTAAAAAAAAAAAATTTGTTTTGATTGTTTTGAAATAGTTTTACGTAGACATCAGAGTTATTTTGTTATAAATTATTCAATTATATTATATTGCAATTAGATTTTGTAATTTGTATTATTTTGTTATGTGTGATACATTTGTTTAAAATTTGAATTTAAATTATGAACTTGTGAATTTATGATATGATATTTTCAAAAAATTTAATTACTAGTTATATTTTTTTAGAAACTGAATCATCCGGTTCGACCGATTTTATATCTATATAATGACAGGTCTATTCAACCGAGTTATCCGGTTTAATCCGGTTTAGTCATGCGGTTCGACCAGTGACCCAGTGGTTCGACCGATAAACCAGTGACCCAATACCCTCACCGGTTCGATGACCGGTCCGGTTTTTAAAACACTGAATAAACTACATCAGTTGCAAATAGCAAGGACAGTGGTTTTGCCTTCATCACAACTCTGAGAGCATAACTTCATTACTTTATATGGAAACGTCACTGCATAAAAGTTATAAATCCCGGCTGAAAATGTGAAGCAATTTACCAGAACTGCTGCCACAATGATTACGAAGCAAACGGGCTTCACTCTAAGGTGGGTGTTGCTGTTGCCACAACCATTTGCTTCACTCTAAGGTGGGGGTTGCTGTTGCCACAACCTCATCACCATGAGGACTCAAATCATGATCTCTCTTCCCATACCTTCATTTCTCTATCTACCAGAATTTTCAGTTTGCAAAATCAAACTTTAAAGTTGAAACTTCAGGGTTTTGCCATGAGCATCATGTACATGCAGGTTTATGTACAATTGGAGAGTCTGTACTATTGTTTGTTCACATGGTGATGCTACGAGTGTTGCAATCAAATCTAAATGTGTTCTGTCTTGGAAAAGAAGTTGGGCTGGAAGCCACAACGTAAAGGAGAGTAGATGGCTTGCTGAGAAAGAAGAAATTAAGCTTTGTAGATGGATAAATTTGAAGTGCTCCATGCTGGTCTGGTAGTTATAACAATTAACAAGGTTACTTTACTTTCTCTATGCCTTTATATTTTTAGTATCATTTCTTACCCAGGCAGCATAGGGATAAATGATAAAATGACTAATGTGAGCTAGATTAAAGTATATCATCTATTCCCTCTGCTCCTAATTAGTATCATTTATTGTATGTAAAGCAAATGCTAATGCTGAAGATATTTCCCTTCTTGCATCCATATTGAAGTTAACGAGTGTTTCGCCACCACAAACAATTAAGTGTCTAAGTAACAGTGATTCATGTTGTTTGAAAACCACAGGAAGTTCTTTTGTGTGTGATGGATACGAGTTCTTGATCAGGTCATCGACCCTTTTCAAAAACTTAAATTTTGTTTACTCTTTCAGACTTTGCTGTATTACATTATGAAAAGTCAGCAAACAAATTACAAAGTCTCCAAGTCAAGCTCGTGCACTTTTCAGGCTTGCTATCTCTAAGTTTTTGCAATGGTTTTGACGTGTTAGCAAAGGGGTGTATATCTGTAGTTATGACACTGTTGTTTATGTTTATTTTTGAAGAGATTTAGTTGATTTAGGGTCATTCAAGGGTCCACCATTGCAATCTTGCTCATCTGAAATTTTATCGAATAAGAGTGAAGAGGTCATTTGTACCTTCAATTTTCATGCACTTAGTTTTATTTCATGTCTCAATCGTTGATGCAATGTTGCAGGGGGCTAGAAATAAACGAAGTATCTATAAAATTGCAGCAGAGTTTAATAGAATTCGAACACTTAATTTAAGATATAAGATATGTACTTTGTTCAAATCTCTATGGCCCTTACAATGCTGTTTTAAGTGAGTTGAATATTCTCGATTTTCTATTTAGAATTGTTTCTCTCCAGCCCTTAACCTTGACCATCTGCTTGAATTTTCATGACATTACTCTTTGATGCTATCTTGTTGTATGAAGATTCTAAACCTTATGTTTTTCAAAATGAAATTTATAATAATTAGTAACAGATGGATCAACAGAGACCTGTAATGAGGAATGGTTTCTTCATTGCATATTTCCTAAAAGTGTAACTTATGTTGAGCTTCAATATCAGTCAAGTTATGTGTTGCAGATGACTTTTCACCTTATCTTTAAAGATAGGGATTTAGGTAGTTAAAAGGCAAATATCCTTTTGTGAAACCTGTTAAGAGAAAGATATGATTCAATCTAACCTCATACATAGACCCTGGAAAAATGGTTGAGTTCGAAGTGTTGGAGATCTGACCAGAGCTTTGAGCATAATTTAAGAAAAGCTCTGAGAGGGCTCTGACATTTGCAATGCTACCTTTACAGAAGATAAAGATGATATCATCCGCATATAATGTATGAGAAGGAACTTGAAGAGCCATCGTACCTGACATAGGTACTAACCTACCTTCACTAACCAATTTGTTGTATAGATCTCTCTGATGTCGTAATTTATATACATGAAATGCGTAACGACATACGTAAGCAACAAAAACCACATTACACATGCAGTAGCGCAATCAATGAAACCGGCAATCGATGATGCGGCATGCTTCAATCACAACGTTAAAGCAAAATGCTAATGCTGAAGATATTTCCCTTCTTGCATCCATATTGAAGTTAAAGAAAAATATAAGAGTGAGAGTGACATATTTGTTTTTGTTTATTGTGAACAACTAGTATCTTAATTATTAAATACATACATATAGTGTTGTGTGAAGTGTAATTAATCAGAGATTATCATTCTTAAACATCAACAACAAATGGAGGAATCAATATTTGTCTTCTTATCACTTCTACTACTTTCTTCAGTGCTACAAAGGGTACACTCACATGGAAATCATCCACTGTCAAAAGTTGCTATTCATAAATCAACATTTTCCCTTCTTCACCTTGCTCATATCAAAGCAACTCCATCACTTCTGGGATTACAAGTAAGTTTCAGCAATTTTTTATCTAATATAACTTCATAATTTCACTAGTATAATTTTCAATAACTTTCATTGGTAATTAATTATACCAAGTTATTTTTGCTTCTAGATTAATTTTCATGCTTATTTTCTTATTGTTGATGCTAGTTTAGTTGATTCTTTTGTAGGGGAAAACTTCAGAATGGATAACTGTAGAATACAGTTCTCCAATTCCTTCAATTGATGATTGGATTGGAGTCTTTTCTCCTGCAAACTTTAGGTCAAATTCAAATATCTGTTCATATCTATACTATATAGCTACAAAACTGGCTTTCAAATTCTAGTCCTTTCATAAATTCTATATATCAGTAACTATCAAGCTTGATTGGCTTTTAGTGATTCTACATGTCCAAAAGAAAATGGTAGGGTTTATCCACCACTTTTGTGTTCTGCACCCATTAAGGTACATGTGTTGGATGTAACCATTAATCTCAGTTGTTTTTCTTGAAGCCTGAAAAGCTTAAGGTTGAAAGAATTGAAGTGATGGTCTAATGTATGTGTTTTTTATTGGACAGTTTCAAAATGCAAGTTACTTGAATCCTCGGTACAAAACAACTGGAAAAGGGCTTTTGAAGCTTCAGCTTATTAATCAGAGATCAGATTTCTCATTTGGACTGTTTTCTGGTGGCTTGTCAACTGTAAGCCCATCATTAGTTTGAAATTCGTTGATTCGCGTTATTTACCAATTCTAGGATCATGGCTGACATACATTTCTTTTGGATTTTCGCACATTTGAAAATTTGAATAATAATCCTCTAATTAGTAATTTGTATGTTTGGATCAGATTTCCCAATTATACAAATTCAAATTATTATTTAAATTCCCTCGGAAGCTTCCGATTTTCACATCTATCATAATTTAGCTAAAATGCAATCGTTTATTTGTTTCTGTTTACCTGTTGATAGCCGAGGCTGGTAGCAGTGTCCAATAAAATTGCTTTTGCAAATCCAAATGCACCAGTTTACCATCGTCTGGCACTGGGAAAGACATGGAATGAGATAAGTTCAACTTCTTCTGTCATAGATTGCATTACTGTAAAAATGGTTGTTTTACTTTTTTCAAAATTAAAATATTATCATTTATCACTTAAAAACAGATGACTGTAACATGGACAAGTGGATACGGGATTAGTGATGCTGAGCCGTTTGTTGAATGGAATCCAAAAGGAGGGGATCATGTACATTCACCTGCTGGGACACTGACTTTCACTCGTGACAGCTTATGTGGTAAGTAAGCCAAGCCTTACCTTTGAATTTGTGCACTTGATATATATTATGTGATTAATTTTTCTTACTAATCCAAATTCTTGTCCGACACACTTCTGATACATCATATATCCTTAACAAGTGCTTAGGCCATGCCACCGATAGAATCATCAGTTTTACTCAACATGTTTTGTTTAATTGAAATTTTTTCCAACAATGTTTGTCATCATCGCAAACAGGTGTACCAGCTAGATCAGTAGGATGGCGTGACCCTGGATACATTCACACCAGTCATTTGAAAGAACTGTGGCCTAACAGAATGTATGTTATTTCTAGCTTATGCTGACCTATTTATATGCACTTTTTAGCATATCATGTTGTGTAATCTTTTCTATTTAATGTTAATAAGGATGTTCTTGTTATGTCATGATATATGTTCCAATTAAACTAAATCAAAGTTCTTTGTGCTTTCTGCGTGTTGTGTGTTGTGTAGATATGAGTACAAGGTAGGACACAGACTCAATAATGGAACATACATTTGGAGTAAACAATATCAATTTAGAGCAGCTCCCTTTCCCGGGCAGAAGTCTTTGCAATGTGTAGTTATATTTGGTGATATGGGGAAGGTTTGAACTTTGAACTGTTAGATTAAAAAAAAAGTTATGACTGATAATGGATTGCATTTGTTGCAGTTTCAAGTTTCTAGTTTCTGATCAACTATTTAGATTACAATTCTTTGCCTGCAAGATATATTGAGTTTCTTCGTTCGACGTGCTTATGAGATTCTATTCGCTTGGCTGTGAACTGTAATTGTATTATCATGCAGGAGGAAGTTGATGGTTCCAATGAATACAACGACTTTCAGCATGGTTCAACTAACACTACCGTGCAACTTATCCAGGACTTAGAAAACATTGACATGGTTTTCCATATTGGAGATATAAGTTATGCAAATGGATATCTTTCTCAGTGGGATCAGTTTACAGCACAAGTGGAGCCAATTGCATCAGCTGTGCCTTACATGATTGCAAGGTTTTTTTGTGGCATACTTCAAAAATTAGTCAAGGAAGTACTTTTCTTTTAATAACAAAATGAAATTCTAATAATGCGGTTTTCCAGTGGGAATCATGAGCGTGACTGGCCCGGGTCAGGATCCTTTTATGGGAACATGGATTCTGGAGGAGAATGTGGTGTTTTGGCAGAGACTATGTTCTATGTCCCTGCTTCAAACAGGGCTAAATTCTGGTATGGCAGACACTATTTTACTTGTTTTCTTTTTAGAGTGAATGTTACCTTCTGTTGGATTAAAAAATTTGCATTGATTGAGTGGTGAAACTTAATATGATTGAAAGGTGAAACATTCACTGTAAATTGATGTTACATTTTTTTTACTTTTGCTTGCTAGGTATTCAATTGACTACGGCATGTTCCATTTCTGTGTTGCTGATACTGAACATGACTGGAGAGAAGGAACAGAGCAGTACAAGTTCATCGAACATTGTTTGGCGTCGGTTGACCGACAAAAACAGCCGTGGCTAATCTTCCTTGCACATCGGGTACTTGGTTATTCTTCTTGTATTTGTTATGCAGAAGAGGGATCATTTGCTGAACCAATGGGGAGAGAGAGCCTTCAAAAGCTGTGGCAGAAATACAAAGTAGACATTGCCATCTATGGTCATGTGCATATCTCTAAGTAAAGACTTCGAACGCATATAACAAGCAATATAGTGCGGAATTCTGAAACATAAAAACACACAATTACCCCAAAATAGTACAGTTTGTGGTCAGCTAATACTGAATACCTGTGCATCTAAAGATGTGCATGTCAATTCCAGAGCCAACTCCAATGCTCGAAATTCAAAGGGAAGATCATCTGTTCAAAAACAGAAACACGGTAAGCAATTGTACACAGTAATTACCTCAAACAAAAAACTTCATAATTACAAAGCAAAAAGAGGAAGAATCCTTACCAGATTTTTCTTTCCTGAGCCGATTGCATAATTGTGACCTGTACCGACCAACAGTACCATCCAATGAATTCATCAGAATTACTTCATCCGCAGTGATTATACACCGGATTTGCTCAAGGTTAACAACAATAGCCATCTCCCTTCCTAATATGGAAGAAGTATAAATGAACATGGGATCCAACAATCGAAGATCTCTAGAAGGCAAAGAACAATCTCTCATAATAGTAGCCTTGTCGAGCGTCACAACCTCAGAATTTCCATCCTGATCAATCTTTATCCAAGACCGACTCACATGACCTCTCTTCTTCAGATCTGTTATACCAGTCCTATGATTCCCTTGCCTGTTAAAGTCATCCTCGGGTAGATCGGAAACATAATCCTCGCCATGTGTTTCTTCCATTGCATTGTACATTTTACTCACCCGCAGTTCTGGATCTGATACAAGTACTTTTTCACCATTAACTAATCAAGTATTCATTTCCACAACAACCTTTCATCAATAAACGAGGAAACAATTATAAAAAATATGAAATAGTTGAATTGAACATAACTGAAGTAAATGTAACACTAAAAATCACAACTTTAATTAATATCTTGAACACCCATTTTCCCTACTCAATTGTTTCCCTTAGTTTCAAACAAGATAGAACCTTCTACATACATACCAGTGATACCGCTACTCAAGTTACCAATTTTAAAACGGCGTGTTCAAAACCAGCGAATAATTGTGAAAAAATTGGAAACCCCTAAAAGAAAAACAGTAGTAACCTGAACAATATGTTCGAGTGTTGAATACTGCATGTGAAGGATTTCCCTTCTTGTTGAGAAGAAAGGTTGAAGATTATCGATCGGTGAATTACCATGAACTTATGATTATAAGTTTTCAGGTAGAATATTCAGGTTTTGAGTGATGATTCAAGAAAAGGGATGGTCCAATGCACAAGGTAGGAGTAGACAAACTCAACCTTAATCTAGTGAGTTGATAGTTTGTTTCTTGACTAAAAACCATGTGCCACCAAATGATAAGGCAACAACTTACCCTATGAAAACAAGTCTTTATTTTGAAAGAGACTTACTAATTTTTAGGTGAAAGAGGAGTAGGTTGTTCATTAAATCAACAGAAATAATAATTAGGAAATTAAAAAACTACTTAAGAAAAGGATCCAAGAACGAATTTATGTTCAATATTTTGACAATATGTTTAAGGAATAATTACAACTATCTTGAGGTTCACATTACTTGTTATTTTTAAGCGTCTGTTTGTTTGGTTGAGAAAAAAATTCAATTATTTCAGAGTGGAGACAGAAGCAAAATCCTCACAATTTAAGCTCCCTTCCAACATTAGCAGGATTTGGAAAGGAGAGGTGTTTATAAAATCTTAAAGTGTTGAACGTAACAACCTTAAGTTGAATATTGTAAGGGTTTAAAATGTAAATAAGTATTTATGTTCTGCATTAAAATATCTTCCCTCCCTCTAACCAAACAACAGTATATCTTATTAAATCTCTCCTCTTTGTTCCCCTTTCCTCCACTAAAATCATTCTTTTGTTTGAACAAAACAGGTCAACAACAACAACAGTCAAACCTTATCCCACTAAATGGAATCGGCTACATGAATCACCTTTTAAAAGATAGATCATACATTAATTTTTTAGAGTAACAAAATAAATTCTCTGAAAAATTAATTTATGATCTATCTATTAAATAAGGAAAATATGTGTAATTTCATTTCATAAAAAAAATGTCACGAGTTAACACTACTGAGAATTAGGTAGGTGTCGATTTTTAAAAAATCAAGAATCTCATAATAATTAGTGTGAACCCCACCAGAGATCAATGTATATTTGATGTTTAGTTTTACATATTGTGTAATCTATAGCACAGATGAACACCTCCGTACAACATTTAATCTCATTTGTTTACAACTCTTTCCACATCCAAAACAAACCTAATAGAAAATTCAATGATTTCTGATGCTGCATGCCTACTCACATTATCTATTAAACCAAGTTAAATGGGACACATGATTTTGAATCCTTTATACATATGAGGGAAATCTGTAAGAGAACCACCACTAACCTGTACAAGTTTGCTAAGCTTTGGTTTCGAAACTGATAAATAGCGTTCAATTTTCTCTTGTGTCTGAGGTATATGTACCCGATTTACTGTACCAGTTACTTTATCAGTAACCTTCTTCACAATTGCTTTATAATCTTCTTTGGAGACTTTACCATCTTTCCAAGTTGGTTTTAGGATCTTCTTAATGAGCTCTACCAACGAAGTTTTAAATGCACGAATCCCCTTTACATCCTTTAATTTCTTGCCCTCATCAGGTCCATCATTTTGGCCCGTGTTTACCAGAGGACTATTCTCTTCCGTAATTTTATTCTCAGATTGAGAGATTGCCTTTTTTTCGGCGTCCATTTTGCTAGTCTCCTTTTTACAAGAATGATCAAAATTTTGTCCCAGGTTAGATAACAGTGGTGGAATTCTGGCTGTATCTTTTGGAATCTTTGTATAAGGAGAAAAGGTTGGAGAGACCCCACTTGCATTAATATTCTTGGGCTCCATACTATCACACATTGGATCATATTGCTTCGATGATTGCCCTTCAATTTTGCTTACGAAGAGAGTGTCCTTTGCATCACAAGAATTTATAGTAGAGTGAAGTTGTGTGAGCTGCTGATTTGTTCCGAGGAAATGTGCAAGAGAGGCTGAGAGGCAGCTAAGTTGTTCTTTGCTGACTACGTTCTGAATTGGAGTATTTCCTGAACCAATTTGCATTAAGCTTGCATTCATAATAGTTGGTTCTACAGTGTAGTTTGTATTAGTGAAGAGCTCCTGGTTCTGCATGCCTTCAATAATTCTTGATCTTGGAGGAACAATGGAAACTGTTGCTTGACTCTGTCCAACCACATGCAAAGCAGTTACATTCTGAGCATTCTGATTTAGTCCTTGTCCTGTCAAAAGAGTAGAAAAGTTAAGGTTTAGGTATGAATCAGCATATTCTTGTAATGTAACAGCACAATATCCTCTGTTTTTCCACATGCATTATTAAATGATTTTTTCAACAGACCAATGTTTCTCAATAAACAAACAATTACCTGGAGCACCTTGTTGCTTATTCTGCGCATGCTCATCATTAATATGACAGGAAGATCTTGCACCATAATTCCAATCAGGAGACATTTTTTCATCACCAGGCCAAAAGCCTCCACCTACTGACTGAGAAATGAGAATGTTGTCAGCTGCATTTGCTGCCGTCCTACAGTTGGCTTTCTTCTTATCAATTGCAAATGGTGATTCATTATGCATTCTGTTCCTGTCTGAGCTATGGTCCAATCCATTATTCATTGGCCAAGCCATGAATCCAGGTTCTGGGGAACCTAAAATGCCTTTTTTGTTGTCCTCAACCAGCTTTGCAGTATCAGAGACAGCAACTAAATTATTCAGCTTTGGATTATCACAAACTTTATCTACATCAGTCATACTACCATCTGAACCCCGTCTATCATCTCTTAGCCTTTCATTAGAAGTAACTGAATGGCTCATTATTTGTCTATCCAACACCTGATCTTCACCTTGATTACTCCTTGACCTATCATCCATTAATCTTCTAACAGGGCTGGTAAATGCTTGTCTATCATGAGAAAACCTACAATCTTTACCATTTCTACAATTTCCAAAAGCAAAAAATTTGCAAGGAGTATTACCACTGTGGTTGGGATAATGTTGGGCACCCTGCTTGAATGAATTATTTATGTGTCTTCTATCAATTTCCCTTTCCCTAGATGATTCATCTGCAGAAACTATATCAAACTCATCAGAATTGCCATGATGCACATACTTGCATGATTCTCCTGCTCTACACCTTCCCTTTGCAAAATGAATACAAGCTTCATTAGATCTTCGACTTGTAAGAGAATAATCCCCACTCTCACGGGGATTACAATATCTGGGTCCATCTTGCATGTATCTATTTTCCCTACTATCCTCATAACTTTGCTTATCATGGTGAAGGAAATGACAATGGCTGCCTCTTCTGCAATTCCCAACAGCAAAATCTCTGCAAGGTCGTATCAATCTGCCAACCCTCGTTCTGTTCTCATCATCGCCAACCCTCGTTCTGTTCTCATCATCGACAGCTGAATACCTAAACCCACGTGGAGGGCTCCGACTTTGGCTCCTGCTTCTCCTAGAAATGGCAATATCCAAAGAAAAGCAGACAACTAATAAACCACTTGCATCTGGAAATTGCACACAGACATCTCAAAGCTCAAAGATGTAAAATTCCTTTGAGGGGACATAATTTGAACTTATTGACTACCTTGCAGTTGAAGATAGGGAAAATTGAGCAGTCAAATAGTACTGATAGTGATATTACATTGCAATTAAAGAAAATATGTATCCATAAAGAAACGAGTTGAAACACACATGGGACACACCACAGTCAATGTACAACTTTTTCCAGAGGGCCTAAAAGCTTCAGCTTCTAAACTTTTCTACATGACAAAATTTTTTTAATCTAGGGCTATAGGATGTTGTATTAATAGTTAAGATTAAAAACCATTGAAATGTCCCACAAAAATCACATGATCATCTAAAGAATTAAAAAATCAGAGATGACTTTGATTCTTTAGTCTATCACTTCACTCATATATAAGATCCAGTTTTCATGATTGCAAGTACTACTCTGGATTTAAATATAAGCAAAAGTCAATATTTTTTATTCAAATTTAGACCAATTACATTTTGACTTCGGCTTAAACTTAAGGTCGGAGGGAGTAAATATTTAAGCATGAAAACATGAAGTAAAAGGAAAGGAATGATCTAGGGTGTCGATAGCAGTACAGAACCTCAGCCCCACGCTTTTGGGCTGCTAACCGCTATCTAGGGGTGTACAAGAACCGCTCATCCGTCCAAAACCGAAAAAATCGAAGTCAAAAATTCATGAATGTGAGGGTTATAACGGTTCTCGGGTTCATAAAATAAAATTATCAGTTTTATATGGGTTGGATGGGCAGTTTCGGTTTTGTTAAATGCACCCGGATGTAACCGAACCGCCCAAGTATATGTTGCAGAAAATTCTTCAAATTTTTTATTACATGTATCGGTGCTAAGAGACAAAGAGAGGTCAATTCGTGTCTTTTCATTTTGACATTATCTCTTTTTAAAAACAAAAGTAACTTATTTACATAAATATATAATATAGCAATCAAAATGTGGAGAAGATAATAAAAGTATTTTACTATGTCTTTAAAGTATTTTACCAGTATTTTACTATGTCTTTACATAAATTGATGATAAAAGTAAATAAATAATAAGAATGTCTCTTTTATTTTACCAATCACTTTATCGATACTTTCACCTCATATTTCACTATGTCTCTCTCACATCTACAATAGCACAACAATAATGATATATACAATGCTGAAAGTAAATGCAGAAAGATAAATAAAGTACAACACGTATATACATACACCCAAAATATAACCAAGCAAGCGCTAGGATTGACTTGCATAGGGGATATCGTGGTCCCCGGCAGAGTCGCCGGCTGTCGCAACTGCGAAAAACACCCAGCGAAAAACAGAAGAGTCGCCACCTTTCATTATTTATCCCAAAGAGAGAGAAAGGAAACGATCGGAAAAACCTAACGAAAAAGGAAAAAGACGAGGTCATCGTAACCAAGTCCTGGATTCGGGAGTCGGATACGCAAGGGGAAGGTATTAGCACCCCTCACGTCCGTCGTACTCGACAGGATCCACGTTTGTTATCTATTTAAGGGTGTGCTTAAACTATCTACGCTAAAGGTCTCAGGACAAAAGAAAAGAAAAATGACTCGGCAGAACATCGCCGCTCTGTGCCTACATACTCCCTCATGCAACGGGAAAGTCAGAGTCAACGTAGTTCAGCTAACTACGGGCGAAGGGGGGAAGGTTGCTCGCCGAGACATTGCCGTCTCGTGCCTACGTATTCTCATCTGGTATGAGAAATCAGAGCAAACGTAGTTCGGGTTAATGAGAACACCGGTTGGTTCAACACGTTTTACCCGAGTAGGGTTAAACCTTCGTTCTAGCAGTTAGAGATAATGCCTGTTTACGGTAGAACCAAATCTTAACAACACTCTTTTTCATGAAAAGGTTTTCCATTATTAAGGGTCCCAAAGGACAAAAAGAAGTTTGAAGTTGTTTTTGTGTCTTTCAGAGAAGAAGTGTTTTGAGTTTAATTTGTAACTCATTTGCACTAAAGACTATGACCTAGGAGCGAATGTGTCGCATATCGTCCAAAGGACATACGCTAACATTCTAGACAATTGAGAGGCAACCACCCAATCGTCATTTCCCAAGTAGCTCAAGGCTCGTAACGCACAACATTCGTTAACCTTTATTAAGTGTTTTGACATGATTTGAAGATGAGAAGAGAAATGGGACAAACTAAAGGGAGACTAACTCAAACCTAATAGTTGTCATGCAAAATGGTCCTAAGGTTAGGATTGAAAGGGAAACATCTACCCTAATGTTAGCATGCATGCCTTCCAACCTAAAGTCTATCATAACCTCAAAAGAGATTATAGATCCTATAGGGAGCATGGTAAAGAGAGACAAAGGAAGAAGAAAGATCAACCACCAATGAGAGTAAAAATAGGGACGTAAACATGTAATGCAACACACAAGTAAAGGGAGGAACAAAGTGTGGGGGTAAACACCACCACAAGCACATCTCGACCTTTATAAATGCAAGCAAGCAAGCAATCATAAACGTGCAAGCACAAAAAGAAAGGATGGGAGAAGTGAACTCCTACGACCATCGACCATCAACCATCGGAGAAAAGTGGGAGGAAAAGAAGTGCGGGGCAGCAGCCGCCACAAGCGCATCTCGACCACTTGATTCTCACACTCAAGCAAAACAAAAGAAATTGCACATCACTTCGGACAATATATACGAGAGTATGTATCCTAGTGGAAAGCAAACGCGCATGTCGATGAAATCCCGATCAAACAATCACGAACAGCGACACATATCCAAAAAATCCCACTCCTAATGCATCACACTGATCTATGATGATTCGAAGTGAAATGATACCGAAACAAGCATGAAAAACAGCAAAAACAGGCCTGCTGGAGCAGTGTTAATCGATTAACAGCAGGTGTTAATCGATTAACCATTGGAAAACAGTTGGAAAAGTGAAAGTTTGAATCGTGTTAATCGATTAACAGATTACATTAATCGATTAACACTGTGCGAACAACAAAAAAATTGAAAGTTTGATCTGGTTAATCGATTAACACCTGGTGTTAATCGATCAACACTGCTCCAACAACTGAAAACAGCAACAGAAAAGTACTTTTTAGCAAATAAGCACTTATCCGATCCACTGGATGATCGCATAATCACTTAATCACGAAATTAAACCAACAAATCATGATTCAAACAACATACACACAGATTAACACAACCAAATCATGAATCAATCGTATCAAATTAACCAAAAGTTAATCAAATATGAAAATCCACATGATTATGCAAATAAGCTAAAAACAGATTCGGATCCAACCTTTGGAGCGGAGATTTGCTTCGGTTAGTGTTGATTCAACTGTAATTGAACAAATCCGATGCTAGAAGTCCGGAATACTTCAAGATCCACACCAATGCTTGTAGTAGCAATGAAGATCCTTCAAGATCAATCCAAAATAAGCCAAATAATCACTTCCAAAGTCACTTCCAGATTCAGATCCAATTTTGCACGAAAATTGGATGAAGAAATTGAGTCAATGGAGAGAATGGATGAAGGTTTAGCTCTTAGAAATCAAGGATTCCAATGAAGAATCAATGATCTCAATGAGAAGAGCTTTGGTGAGGGTTTTGGAGATTGGAAAATTGTGAGAGAATGAGATCACTTCTGAAAATGAGAATGAATTATGAGTGATTAGATGTGTGAGGTTTGGAGTGAATCACTTAAATATCACTTAGGCTTGGATCCAAATGTAAGGTTTGGAAAATTTGTATTGGAATGAGGAATGGGCATTTGGAGGGAAAATGAAATTAACCAAATTTCAAATAGGTTCTAGATCCTTCCCAAAGTGAAAATCATACTTGCACATGACCAAAATTGGACCCCAAAGTGGTTTGGATTGAAAATTCACATGCAGAAGCAAAATCTGCACTAGTTAATCGATTAACAGTTTGGGTTAATCGATTAACACTGTTAAAAATTCAAATTTGGCCAAATTTTGACTTGGTTAATCGATTAACACTTCAAAAATTTGAATTTGACGCCTTTTGGAGAGAAATCTGCACATTTGCCCGTTTTCAGCCGTTCTGAGCTCTGTTCAACTTCTGAAACTTGCTTTTGAATATCATAACCATGAGAATGCTTGTGACAACCTGAATACTGCTTTCTGAGCTAAAAATAACGTGCAAAATAAAATAAAATCGGTCGCCCGACCGCTGGGCAAAATAAATGCCAGAGCCTCTGATGCTTGCTGTTCAGGTTCATGCACTGAGATGAAAACTGAGCCACGGGACAACCTCGATCCCCTGTCTCAAGAACGAATGCTATGCAAAATGCAAAAATGCGAAAATGCAAAGAAGCAAAAGTCAGATGCTGTCAAAACGAAAAGACAAATTTTGGGGTGCTACAGTATGACCAGTAATCTCCAAAGCCATGAGTTAGAACTCAATGGAGTTGAAGAACCAATCAAAAAGTCAAACTTGGGAGCATAAGGAAGCCACTCATGTCGAGGCTTTTGAATAAGGTACAGATGATGATGAAATGGTTTTCATAATAAAGAGATTTCAGTATCATGCTAGCAAGGATAGAAGGTAGTCTGGCAGAAGATATGGTTTCATAGGATCAAACTCCATGTCCAACAAAGATGATCAGAAAGGATGGTTCAATTACTAGAAGCCTGATCACATTATAACTGACTGTTTAGAGCTTCAGAAGGACAAAGCCAAAAAAGGAATCTTTTGGAAGAACAACTTTAGAAGCAATTTCAAGAAAAGTGTCATGGAAACATGGGGTGAACTTGATGAAGAAGAAGAAGCTGTCAAGAATGAAAAAGAAACCAATCTAGCTTTACTAGCTTCAACATTCTCAAACACTATATCAAAAGTTGATTCTGACTCAGATTCAGAGGATGGAGATGAGGTAATCTTTAAACTCTCTAGATCTGATTTAATTACCTTCTGTCAAGACCTTATGGTCTTATTAAAGATGAATTAAATTTATCTAATAGGATTGAGGAATTAAAAGAGATCATATTGCTTTAGTAAAGAATATGCATGACAAACCCTTTGACGAGTATGAAATGGCTCTTCAAGAATTTGTTATAACTAGCTTCAACAAAACCAAACATGCATCTATAATCTACGGTGTAAATACAAGCAAGGGAGAAGGTCTTAGTTACTCTAAAACTTTGAATAAATCAACAAAACCTTCTTCTTCAAGTTTTTATAAAAAAAAAGGGTTGCACTCTCATTTTGTACCTGCTGTTAAAAAAAGAATTTTAAACCTATTCGAACCTATAACTATAAAGTCAGAAGTTCTGAAAAAATCAGAACCTAGGTCTACAAAGTCAAAGGTTTTGAAGAAGCTAGAACATAAGACATCAAGTTACAAGGTTCTAAAAGGTTCAAAACCTAAGGCTAGGATTCATTCAAAACAACAGACTCTTAAATCTAAAGTTTTGAATGATCCAAAGCCTTATTACTAAGCTAAGGCTCAAAATAGGAGGCTCAAAATAGGAGAAAGCCTAGTAAAACTAACCTCAAAGTACCCGTAAGATTATGGGTACCAAAAAGTGAGATTATATTTGCTGTAGATATGCTAAAAGGGAAGAACGGAGCAACCGTTTCAGTTCTAGGATAATGGCAACTTAAAACATATAACAAAAGAAAATCCTATGTTCCAAATCCTAACTCTGAAGGAGGAAGAAAATATGGAAAAAAACCATATCTTTTTTATTTCCTTCTATCTTCTTACAAACAAAAAACCATATCTTTTTTTATTCTCATTTATTTTTCTCTTTATGTAATTTCGATCTTTTCCATTTTTGTTTTCTTTTTTAGTTTGATTTCTCTTTGATATTTTTTGTTTCTTTTTTAAATAGCTATTGAAAATTTATAGAAACCAATGAAAATGAGAGAAAATATTTTAAAATGAGAAGAAAAGATAGAAGGAAATAAATTATGCACATAGCATAATTATCATTAAAATGATGATAAATATAAATAAATAATTGCTTAATCTGAATGAGTTCCCTAATTTCAATGTCCAACACCTTCAGATTTGAACATATCTCTACAAATAAATAAAAAAATAAAATCAATAAAGATAGAAAAAGGGAATAAATCATTGATGAAAAAGAGAAATTCAAAAAGAAAAAAATGAAAATTTGTTAGTGGAAAAACCTATATATAACATGCAATAGAATAAAAAGAAGAGATAAACACTGAAGACAGGGTTAAGGGGAAAAACCCATTCATGAAATAGAACTGTTATGCCTCGTTGATGTAGAGCAGTGACCTGAAAAAGACTTGAAAAGAAAAATAATGAAAATAGGGTTAAGAGAAAAATCCAGAAATCGATAAAGCCTAACACTTGAAGATGAAGGTTGAAAATAAAAACTTCTATAATATGAAGGATCAAACATACATGCAAACAGGAATACAACAGTAGATGTTAAAAAGGTAAGGGTTCAACGGTGTTTGAATACCTAAAGAAAAAAAGAAAAAAAGTTGTTAGTAACGATGAATAAAGAAAAATGGTAAAAAAAGAAGGACGAAATCACATATGTACCTTGGATGAAGAACGGTGAAAAAAGAAGGGAGTAGTGGGGTCTTCTCCGTAGAATGGAGAGGAATGTGCGCAAAATGAGACAAGGATGAAAGGGTGAAAGGATAAGAGAAACAACTTCGTTATGGATGAGAGCCAAAGAAAGCTAAAAAAATGAAATGTGTAAGAGTAGTGTTGTGTGACATAAGTGAATATTTTAATAATAAACTAAGAGTAAAAACGGTGAAAAGTCAAGAAAGCCATAAAAATGAATATGTGTTAGATTATAGTGAGTGGGTAGGTAGGTAATAACCAATATATCAAGTTTTTATAGATATATAGATTGCCACCAATTTTGTCTATAAATTATTAAAATTAATTTAAAATCTCCAAATTAATTTTTAATTCAACTATTTAATAATGTTATCTTTTTTTGTAAAGTGGTTGGTATGAGTCCTTAAATTAGAGAAGTCAATATCCAAATCCTATAAAGATATGACATTTATCAAAAAAATTAGGTGAACAAGGTTTGGGTGTTCATAAATAAGTTTAACGAAAAAGAAAAAGTGGTAAAAAAATGTTAGGTTAGTAGCTCAAAACTATAGTCAACAAAAATATATTTATTATATTGAAATTGTTTTGTTCGAAAATCGTAAATGGACGTAGTTAGAAAACGGATGATCTTGAACTATGACTTTGATCTCTTTTATGGCGGCACGAGGTGGATCTACATGGTTATCACTTTAATGCGTAATTCAGTTTAAGGTTCAAGACGAGTGTAGTGAAAATTAGAGATCGGTGATTGTACCTTATTCTTAGCATATAAATTAATTTTATACTTTGGGTCAAATGGAATGGATTTGATATGGATTAGGCCTTAGTCGATTGAGCCTTTGAGCAGTCTAGAACAATTTCCCCCAAAGCTTTGGCGGAAACTAAAGGAGTTAGGGAAGCCTTAAGTATCATTGATTGGCCTCCATGACGTGGTCTGATATGGAGTGGAACTAAAATGCTTGGAATCAGTTTTGAAAAAGCAGTGAAGAACAAGCACATTTAATCCAGTTCCATCATTGAAACGCTTTGTCACCCTTTTCTGACACCTGCACTGACGTGACCAGTTAGGGTATGGCACAACTTATAGAGTGCTCGAGTGAACTTGAGTTGACGTGCATCCATGAGTGGAAATATATTCGTTGATTTTGTGATCTTTTTCCATTGCTAGTATGATTCTTTCAGCTGATGTTGCTTATAAATAGGGTGAATTGAGTACTTACAGTTACTTTCCAAAAAACATCTTCGTTTTTTCTTCCATGAGAGCATCAGTAGAAGAAATTTGCAGCGCTTTGTTTAAAGCTCTCATCTTTCTTTGTCTTCTCCTTCTTTATCCCCCTGCATAACCAGATACCATTCTAACTCAAGACTTTATCTTCCAGCATTTTCTATTTTCTAGTCAGGATGAGCGATAATATGATCGACCTAGTGAGTGATTTTAAAGTTGAAATTTCATTTGCTTCTCCAATAGGGACATCCCTTGATCCTAATCTCCCATCTCTTAGTGAAGATCACATAGGACCTGAAATTATACCCATATCTGATGATTCTGATTCAGAAAGCGTGTCTATGGATTCCATAGAGGAAGAAACTTTGTCATTTAGTTAATTATATGCTCTCATATCAAATGTTGGCGGAGGAATGAATCATGTTGAGGTCCCTATTCCCCCTTGCATCTTGTCATAAGAGGATGTACGAGATGATTTTAAAATGAGGGAACATTATAAAGATCACATTCAACTTCATCTGCAAACCAATGGTCGCGAGCCTAACAAAGTCGATGTGATAGCCCAGATGAATATTCCAAGCTAGCCATTTACGTCGAAGTATTACTGGGTAGATGTAAAAGTAACAGGCACTTCCTCGATTCTGAGCATCGAGGCTTGCATATATGTGGCTGACATCGTGGTCGACGACCTTTTAGAGTGGTTACCCCTTATAGTTTTAGGGGAAAAAAGTGGTTAACCCTTGATCCTCGTCTCCCTGCGATAAATGGAATCTAATATTTTATCTATTTCTTCTCTTCCATCTTCCTTGTTGGTATAACAAATTTTTGGAACATTATTTTATTGAACATTTTCTTCTTGGACATCTGCATCTAGATAAAATTTTAAATCCAAAACTAGATCATTTTCACTTAGCATTCTTACCCTTTTCCCATATTTATTTTTCACCTCAGATTCTTCTATTCTTAATTCAATTTTTTTATTTGATGGTATGCTTTTTTCTTCTTCTTGTTTGTTTTCAAATCTTCCTTCCTCGACTACTTCCCCTTCATCTTTGACTTCTCGATCAACTTTTCATCCCTATGACAATCTAACATATTCCCACTAAAAACTCCATTTGATCGAGCTTCCACTTGTTCAAATAACTGCCCAATGTGATTTCCAATATTCTTTATGGATGCTTCAATGTTCTTGTTTGATGTAAACACTATGTGGAGTCATATTTTTGACACCAAACAAACCTTTTTACAAATTCGACCAGTGGAGTTTTTGACATATATGATTAGGTAACATTTGTTTGCCTCGTGGGTATTCTTGATGTCCGGTGTGTCCGTCGAACTTTGTAGTCCCAACCGTAGTTTGTCATCACTAACTCAGATTGGGATGAATTAGTGTAGTTCTTCAGCGTCACTAGGAACCTCCCCAACCAAAGGAAAGTTTATTATCCTTTCCCTAAGGGTTGAACTGGTTCAAGGTGGATATCTTCAGGATATTGGATTGGCTAGTTCCTAAAAGGGGCGTGTTTCATCTATGTTTTGAAGTGTGTTTGCTAAGTGCAGGATCTACCTCAAAAGAGTGGCTTAGGCCATCCTGTGAAGTATTACAAGACTCTTTGTGGTCACAATGTTTCATAGCTATCAGATTAATTATTGAAAGTTCATGAAATATGGTTATCCTTTTATCCATATAGTGAATGTGGTCATTTGCCACGGTCTTTGTCTGCATACTTTTAACAATCGTAGATAATCGACTGTTTCTGGGTGGTCGCTTGAGATCGTACCTTTTGAATAGTCGTTAGAGTAATATATTTTTTGTTCCTTTTATCTAGAGATGGATGTCATTCTCCATAATTATCCAAAATTCAATTGGTAACGTGCTTGTAGGGGATGTGGGAGTTTTACCCCTAGGATTCAACTGAACTTTGCTTACTTTGAAACTGTTGTTGAATGGAGATGAGGTTTTTTTTACTGGATTCTTTGATGAATCCTTTTTCTCGTCAACATGGAGCGAGCATAATTTCCTTCTCTACAACACTGTATTCATGCAGATTGGCGAAGCTAAGCGTTAAGCTAGATAAAACTGACAATTAAAAGTGTCTTGGGCGGTGCTTCACTTCGAGGTTATTAGCATCCCAAGACGCATTTCTTCCGTGTATTCTTCCTTGGTAAGGGTGCAATATTTGTTGAAATATTAAACTTGATTTGGGCCTAAACATATTATTTGGATTTTTGGGCTTAGTTATTTTGGACTTAGGTAATTTTAATTAAGGTTTCTAGAAAACTCTTGTAATGTTTGGAGTGTCTAGATAATTCTTAAGGTTGTAATATTCTCTAGAATGCTCTTGGAATTCCTAGAGTTGAGAACTCTCTAGAATTAGTGTGTCTAGAGTTCTCCTTAGAGTACTATAAATAGAGATGTAATTCTACACTTTTGCATCAAGAAAAATACAAAGTTCTCTCTTCCATAAATAATTCTTCTACCTATCAAATTTCTCTTTAAGCCTCTAATATTCCCACACATTTTTTCTTAAACACAAAAGGTCTTATTTCCAACAAAGTGGCATCAGAGCTTGAAGGTCCTCAAAAGATGGCGAATGGAGGTTTCTCTTTTCAAATGCCGATGCTCACAAAGAACAATTATGACAATTGGAGTATCAAGATGAAGGCGCTACTAGGAGCTCAAGATGTGTGGGATATTGTTGAGAAAGGCTTCAAGGAGCAAGATGAAGCCTCCTTAAGCCAAGGTGTAAAGGAGACATTAAAGGAGTCAAGAAAGAGAGACAAGAAAACTCTCTTCCTCATTTATCAATCGGTGGATGAAGATACATTTGAGAAGATCTCCAATGCAACGACGGCCAAAGAAGCATGGGACAAGCTTCAAACTTGCAACAAAGGAGTGGAGCAGGTGAAAAAGATTCGTCTTCAAACTTTTAGAGGTGAGTTTGAACGTTTATTTATAGAAGAGTCTGAGTCAATTTCTGATTATTTTTCTCGAGTATTGTCCGTAGTCAATCAACTTAACTTGGACAATAGAAAGAGCACTACTGGTTTTGTATTCTTTATGGGAGATACTTCTTTCACTTGGATGTCAAAGAAACAACCTATCGTCACACCGTCAACTTGTGAAGCCGAATATGTTGCCGCTACATCATGTGTTTGCCATGCAGTTTGGCTAAGGAACTTGTTGAAAGAGTTAAAAATGCCACAAGAAGATCCTATGGAAATATGTGTTGACAATAAATCAACACTTGCTTTGGCAAAGAATCCTGTATTTCATGAAAGAAGTAAACACATCGACACCCGTTACCACTTTATAAGAGAATGCATTGAGAAGAAGGATGTGAGGTTGAAGTATGTGATGTCTCGAGATCAAGCTGCCGACATTTTCACTAAGCCACTCAAGTTGGAAACGTTCGTAAAGCTAAGGAGCATGCTTGGAGTCACAAATCAAGTTTAAGGGGGGATGTTGAAATATTAAACTTGATTTGGGCCTAAACATATTATTTGGATTTTTGGGCTTAGTTATTTTGGACTTAGGTAATTTTAATTAAGGTTTCTAGAAAACTCTTGTAATGTTTGGAGTGTCTAGATAATTCTTAAGGTTGTAATATTCTCTAGAATGCTCTTGGAATTCCTAGAGTTGAGAACTCTCTAGAATTAATGTGTCTAGAGTTCTCCTTAGAGTACTATAAATAGAGATGTAATTCTACACTTTTGCATCAAGAAAAATACAAAGTTCTCTCTTCCATAAATAATTCTTCTACCTATCAAATTTTTCTTTAAGCCTCTAATATTCCCACACATTTTTTCTTAAACACAAAAAGTCTTATTTCCAACAATATTCACTATTATTTAATAATAAGTTATCGAGTTACTAAAGGTCAAAGGATCTCTGCTATTATGTGCGCCCGAATCTGATTGGCTAGGACCTAATAGTTCAATTGCGTTGGATCAAAAGTTATTACGAGGAAGCCATCTTATGCGAGGTATCTTGTAAATGTTTTCACCAGTGATGGAGACTATCAAAACCACTGGTAGTTTGACTGCGCTGGATCAAAAGTTATTGGAGGAATCCATATTACGCGTTTGTATGTATTTTCACCAGTGGTGGAGACTGTCTAAACCACTGGTAGTTTTGTACTCGAGATTCTTCGTATTTTCTCATCTCTTGAATGTATTCGTGCATTTTGATCTTCGTTGCTTCACTCAATATCCATTTGTCATTCAGACGATATATTCTAACAGCAAATCATCATTAAATTTAATGATGTTATGGATCTCAATTGTGAAAATCAAAAGCGGTAGAATGGAATAAGAATATCTTAAAAATTCGCATCGCAACATGTGATATGCGATAGTAATCACGACCATTGTCGATAGATATACTTTTAAGAGTCCATTTACCTCTCCGCGATATAGGAATCCTGATACTATATGATCTTCGTTTATCTTTTGGAAATTATTCGACATACAGAGAAGGTACTCGTGCATCAGATACACATTGGAAGTTGTTATGGTTTGGATCTTATCGACGACGAATAATTGAGGTGATGTGAAATTAGAAGGTGGATGAGGGATCATTGGTGCGAGCTTGGAGATAACTGCCTCCATTTCTCAACGACTCTGGTAGGTTAATCTTAGGTCGAGGACGATCTGTTTGTGGATTTTTTGCGGGAATTAAGAGTCATTTGCTATACTCAGTGCCATTGTTCCATTCTGAAACAAGAATTAGGTATGTATTGATGATAAAGAATCGTGAATCGATGGTTCTGATATCCGATACAACGATGCAGGAGTGAAACTGCAAGGTTAACACTCTAACGCCTAAGTCAGTTCAAAATTCAAGATAAAGTGTAATAGAAAGTGAAAATTAAAAAGTGTATCTTGAATATCTTGTGATATGACTTTTATCCTTTAGATCATTTTGAGCGGTTTGACATCAACTTAAGTCTTACCTTCTTCAGTCTTTGGTCAATCCAGAACAAGATCAATATGATATTTTTTTAAAAATTAAATGACCAAAATAAATTTCAAATATAACACACGAGACAAAAAATATAATAAACCTTTTTTTTAAAATTATAATAATTATGTATAACAATTCGATAGAATTTATCCTTAAGTCTAATTTATATTAATCATAACTTTCTTAAGTTATTTATAATTTATTTGTTCTTTTACTATATTTTTTATCGGTAGTTAAACTGGTCAAAATATACCACAATTTTATATTATATTCGAAATAATATTATTTACTTATATTTTTATATTACACTAAATTACAATAAATTAATAATTAAGTCAATCAAATTAGGGATCAATTTATTTTATCTTTAAAAAAATATTTTTCTTTATGTTTTGAAAAACAATTTTAAAGTAATAAAAGTTTTTAAACTTATTTTTTATAAGTTAAAAGATTAATTTTGACATCCATTAAAGTAAATATATATTATTAAATATTAAAACATAGTTAAATTCATATAATTTTTTGAAAACAATTTTAAAAAAAAGTAATTTAAAATAAGTTTAAATTTATTTAAAAGTTTGATATTAAAAAAATTATAATAAAAAGATGAAATATATTAAATAACAATTTAACTCAAAATTTCATTTAAAGTATTTTTAACAAAATTCTTTATATGTTGTTTTTAACAAAAGTATATAATAATATAAAAACCATTTTAAAAAAGAAAAGCTAAAATACACAAATTTGATTTCTTTCCTTTAGGTTAAAACAACTACTTTTGTTTATTTCCTTTTCCTACCCCACCTCATCGTCCCACTTCTGAAAGCCTCAAATCGTTTTGTTTCCACTTTCAACATCGCAGAGCTAAGCTCATTTCTCAAAGAAACCGCCAATTTTTCAATTCAACCCCAAAAAGTACCACCAACTCGTGACTAACTAACTCGTGATACATTCCAAATAGAAAAGACAGAAGAAAGTGCAATAGTAGTAGTGGCCACGTCTTCATCATCCACTCCCTCCTCCATTAAAACCAAACATCACCAACACGTGAACCACTTCTGAACTCACTATCCATCAACATGACCACAAACCAACAATAACATCGACACTAATTCTAATAAAATACAATAAATAATTACCATTTCCTTAATCATTAATCATTTACTAAAAACAGAGCACTAGAATTATTATATAAAATATCATAACCATGATCCTCTTCAATTCATTAGACACACACCATGTCTTCTCTATTCTCTTTCTCTCTTTTTCTTTTTATCACTTTCACATTCACCTCCGCCGCTCACCACCACCACCACCACTCACCCACTCCCACCACCGCGCCTTCTCTCTCTCCCTCCGCCGTCCCAGACATCCAACAAGCCTGCAAAGCCACTCGCTTCCCTCCACAATGCGAATCCTCTCTCTCTAAACTCCCTCCAAATTCCACAACTCTCCAACTCCTCCTATTTTCCATCGCACAATCCTCCGAGAATCTCGTAACAGCCAAATCCATGGTTAAATCCATTCTAGACTCTTCCAAAGACAGCCGCAACCGCACCGTCGCGGCAACCACCTGCATCGAAACTCTCACCAACTCTCAACACCGCATTTCCCTCTCCAACGACGCGCTTCCGCGTGGAAAAGTCAAAGACGCTAGGGCGTGGCTCGGCGCGGCGCTCGCTTATCAATACGACTGCTGGAGCGGACTCAAATACGCTAACGACACCCGCGCCGTCGGTGAAGCGATGTCGTTTATTGATTCCTTAACAATGCTCTCCAGTAACGCTCTTGCCATGGCGTTTTCCTACGACGTTTACGGTAACGACACTTCGTCGTGGAAGCCTCCAACCACCGAACGCGACGGGTTCTGGCAAGCGGCACAATCAGACGGAGGATCCGGCTCTAACATAGGGATTCCACCGGGATTGAAGCCGGATGTTACGGTGTGTAAGGGAGGGGAGAATGGATGTTACAAGACGGTGCAAGAAGCGGTTAACGCAGCGCCGAGTAACTCCGTTGACGGGAAGAGGTTTGTGATATTTATAAAAGAAGGGGTTTATGAAGAAACCGTTAGGGTTCCGTTAGAGAAGACGAATTTGGTGTTCTTGGGCGACGGCATTGGGAAGACTGTCATCACCGGGTCTGCTAACGCTGACCAGCCCGGAATGACTACTTACAATTCAGCCACAGTCGGTAACTATTTTTCATTTTCATGAATCGAACTTTTTCAATAGTATAATTATAATCAAGGTTTTACAATTTCGATTTATATAGGTGTTGCAATACTGATTCCACTTGATGCAATGTTAATTAACCATAATTTGTTCTTTAACATAAAAAAACTGTGAATAATTTTTGTCAAAACCTTGTTTATAATGATTAATGATGGTGGTTTAGTTGTTGAGAATTCTGTTCATGTTCAACAATAATCTTCACTTTGGTGTTCTTGAGCAAATGTTTAGTGAACATTTGCTTTCACATGACTTAACTTTTGGGGTATTTGATTGGTGTTTGCAGCGGTTCTTGGCGATGGATTCATGGCAAAGGATTTGACATTTCAAAACACAGCAGGTCCTGATGCACATCAAGCAGTGGCATTAAGATTAGACAGTGATCTTTCTGTGATTGAGAATTGCGAGTTCATAGGAAATCAAGACACTCTTTATGCTCATTCCCTGCGCCAATTCTACAAATCATGCCGCATTATAGGGAACGTGGATTTCATCTTTGGAAATTCAGCTGCAATTTTTCAAGACTGTCAAATTCTGGTTCGTCCTAGACAAGTCAAGCCAGAGAAAGGCGAGAACAATGCAATCACAGCTCATGGTAGAACCGACCCTTCACAAACTACAGGGTTTGTTTTTCAGAACTGTTTGATTAATGGAACTGAGGATTACATGGCATTGTATCATAGTAATCCTAAAGTGCATAAGAACTATTTGGGTAGGCCATGGAAGGAGTATTCCAGAACAGTTTTTATCAACTCAGTTTTGGAAGAACTTGTTACTCCTGGGGGTTGGATGCCATGGAATGGTGAGTTTGCACTTAAGACTCTTTATTACGGAGAGTTTGAGAATAAGGGAAGTGGTTCTGATTTGTCTCAAAGGGTGTCTTGGAGTAGTAAAGTCCCTGCTGAACATGTGTCGAGTTATTCGGTTGAGAATTTCATTCAAGGAAGTGAATGGGTTTCATCATCTCAGTTATCAGCGCAGGGTCGTAGTAGTCCTCACATGACTAATAGGGTGGCATAAGTACTTGGGCGAGTTTTGTTTCATTTATTTACTTCACTCCCTTTGTACCATTTTACTTATACAATGATCAATAATATCTGAATTTCAATAGTTATTAGTAATACCCTTACACTTAAGGAGTGGCCTAGGCCCCACAAAAAAATGAGCGGGGAGGAGATAAACATATTAACAATATAGGTCCAAATGAGTATGTCCGATGGAGCAGACCAGATCTACCAACCCTAAACTCATATTTGCACTCACCTTACAGTGGACGACACCTATTTGAAATTGGAAGATTTACATGTTTTGTTTTTTTGATATTGGTGATTGTGATGTGGTTTAAATCGGTTTTGATATAAAAATCCATCTGATTCAAAGCTAAATTTATTCGGTTCAGTTTTAATGATTCATTAAAAAAAATCAAATTCGATTCAATTCAATTTTATATGATTTAATTTAAACAAATATTTGGATATTCAAATTAAAAATTTTATTTTTTTATTAAAATTATAAAATTCTAACAGATAAAAGATTTGATATAATAATAAATAAATAAATAATTAAACTTAATTAATAAATAGCATTAAAAAAATAAATATCATCGAAATAATAATATATTTGAAAATTCAATCTAAATGCCGTTTTGTGTGGGAAACACATGTAACCCCTCTTCCATGTTAAAAGAGACATGGTTGAAAAGAAACAGAAAGTTATCTTCTATATGAATTTAGAAAGCACATATATATTGCGGTCCACACAAATGTTGGACAGCGTCCACCTTAATTTAATGACTTTTCTTTGGCATATGTTTGGCTACTTGAGCTAAGCCAAAAGAGTCATTGAGTTGCTAATATGTCCTAGTCCGGTTGAGACATCGCCTTGATGATGAAGTTGAAATTAAGTGCTTGTACAACAACACCAAAGAAAGGAAGTTCATAATATCATTGTCAAAGTTCCAACCATAGACCGTTTCTTCCTTAAAGTGTGAACACTGAACAATCAAAGTTATACCTGCAACCAAACAAACTTTAATGCATAAACATTTGTCGAGTGTAATACAATGCTATGTTTGGTCACGAGCCTTTGGAAAGCAGTTAGTCACATGCTGCGGAATGGTACCCCACATGCAGTGCTTGCTATTCACAATTTAAATTTACTTCTATTCCAAAAGATAGAGATTCAACGGAGGGGACACTCCTACTCCTACTCTCCTAGAGTCCTAGTACTCTTATATTAGTAACAAAATATAAATCTATAATTTGCTAGTAGTGAAAGCGAAATCAATTTAATATGAATTTTTTTGAAAAGTTTCAAATTCTATATAAAAAAGGGTCTAGAAAAGATTTTTTTTATTATTCATAATATATATATATATATATATATATATATATATATATATATATATATATATATATATATATATATATATATATATATATATATATATATATTTGAAATAAATAAATAAATAAATATTTCATTAAAATGAATAAATATAAATCAAGAATTTATATTTTAGTAGCACTTAACTATAAGTGATAACTCCATCTATCTCACCAAAAAATTATTTTCATTTTTCACAATTTAAAAATAATTATTGTTTTAAAATATTTACGCCATATTTTTTTAAATATTTTATTAGTAAAAGATCCTGGACTAATACATACAAAAATACATAAAGATATATGTGTTTATATAATTAAATATAGTTATTTGAATTTATGATTGTAATCGCAATATTATTTATACATAAAACTCTTGATCTCCATGATAATATCCAGTAGGTATTATGGACTCAGTGTTTGACATGTTTAAATAGGGCTGGCAATGAACCAAACCAACTCGAAGATAGTTCGGAATTCGACTCGATAATTAAATCGTTGAACTAGGTTCATGAACCAAATGAGTTGAGTATGAGCGAAAAATTAAGTTCGTTAACTAAATGAGCTGAACTTGAACTATACATAGTTCGACTCGTTAGGTTCATGAGTCAACTCGACTACATATGAAAAGAATTATACTGTCTTTAAGATTAGGTTTAAATATTTACTTCAAATATTAGACAAATTTAATCTTCAATTTAGTAGTTTTTGAGTTAGACTCTCAAATGTATCTCTTGAAAGTTGTGTAGGTTTTGAATTAGTAGATTTCGAAGATAAAGTTAAATATCAATATGATAACTTTTATTTTATTTTAATATTTTATTTAAAAAATATATATTTATTTAAAATGTCAAATATACTAAAAAATATATATATTTAAAAAAATAGTTTTTAAGTTCGTGAACCATGTGAGCTGAACCTAATGAGATGAACCTAACGAGTCGAATCGAACTGTTCGTGAACTTATAACGAGTCGAGTTTGAGCTTAAAAAAAAGTTCGTGTCGAACTCGAACTCGAACTCGAATTCGAACAATTCTTAACGAGTCGAGCCGAGCTGAGGTGAGTTCGACTCGACTCGACTCATTTCCAGCCCTATGTTTAATAGTATATGTTATTATTTTAAAGTTGTTAATATTATTCAGCATTATTACAATTATGGATGAATCTACTCTAAAAAGCACATGTACAAAATAGATCTTCAAAATACATATATTATTCAGCATTATTACAATTATGAATGAATATATCTACTATAAAAAACACATGTACAAAATAGTTCTAAAGAGATCTTCAAAATACATTGAATAGACGTTTCAAAAAGTATGACATATAAAAAGACATTATATAGTAGTACTTTTTTTTAATCGTCATTCTTTAATAATATAGATTTTCAACAATAGACTTTTATTTTTTTTTCTCAAAAATAGTTTTTTATTTTATTTTAAAATAAAATAAAATAAAAAAATAATGTGGCATTGAATCATGATATTTGATTGATTAATGGTATCAATACGTACTCAATTAAATTGAAAGGTATCGAGGTGTTCACCTTAATTTTTTTTATTTATAAAAATATTTTTTATTAATAATATATATATTTTTTTGTTTATAAAAATATTTATAATAACCATCCATTTTTTTCGGTTATAAATAAGATCATTTAGTTTAAAAATAGAGTTACTCATTAGATAACAAAATCTGATTTAAAATATTAGGTTTCCTCATGGTATAAACCCATAAAAATTTAGTTGGGTAGGATATAAAACTCATTATGGAAATAGTACGCATAGTAAAAGAGAAACTATGAGTCAATCAATGATAAATAATACTAATAAATTTTTGAAAGGTGAAGAATATAATTGTACTTTATTACATACAATTGGAGTAAATAATTTTTAAAAATTAAACTTAATTATAAAAATAATAATTACTACAATTAGATAACAATGTGGTTCAAAAGCATAATTTTAAGATTGTCAACTTTTTTTTTTATTTAATTAAATTTTAAATTCAATAAAAAATTAGTTGACACTAAACAATTTTAATTATCATTAAATGTCTTTTATTTTAATTTTTTAACCACCAATAAATAAATTTATTTGATTGTATCATCAGTGTGCAGTTATTGGATCGATTAATTTAATTTGATCGTGAATTCAATTGCAGTTGCGAGGATTGAAATATTAGTTTTTTCTACAAAATTCATTGTCAACCACTAATCATGTACCGTTTGATGCATTAAAAAAAACACATGAGTGTATATTAAATAGTTGCACAATAATTATACTTTGAGTATATGCAAAAGTGTAAATTAAATAGTTGTAGAAAACAAAATGGAGTCATTAGAAGAACATAGAAAATTGATGATACTTTTATAAAACCAAACACTATGGTAACTTAGTTTCTACGATTGATAAAAATTGAATTAGAAAGTTTTCATTGAAAAGTGCAGCGTTTGAGAGTACTAATGTATTAGTTGTTGTGATTTTCAATAAAATAGTAGTAGGATATCAGTGCAATCATACATGTCTCATATGTATTCACACATATCATTTATCAAATCTGAATTCTTTTTTAGATTCAAAATATTAATATAATTTAAAATATAGAACAATATAATGCAACAATTATGAATGTCAAAGTGGTAATTCGTCTCGTTGATATCCGCTCCGTTTAAATTCGTCTAAAAACGGGACAAGGTGGGGCAGAACAACATAAGCGTTTGAGCTCAAAAGTCAAGTCCGTCTCGTTTACTAATGAATTGACGGCCCGCTAATTTTTTATTTTACAATTTAATATACTACATAATTTTTAAAAAAAAATATTTATTAACAAAGAAGTCGGCAATTTTTTTTATTTAAAACATGTAAGTCTAAATAGTTAAAATAAATAAATAAATAAATAAAAATCAATTATAAAAATAAAATAAAATAAACTCAAACACAATAAAAAACGTATCAAAATAAATAAACAATACATATCATTCTAATCTTATTTAAAAACTAACTAGAAAAAAAATTCAATTAAAAATTTACAAAGACAAAGCTTGACTTTATCAACACCTAACTTTTCTGACTTTTTCACTGTTTACATCCTATAGTTGTCACACATAGCGTTGTTTTTATAATTAAAGTTGTTTTAATTCTAAGTAAAAAGATAAAAAAGTTTTAACAAAAAGTATGAGGGCAAAACCCCCTCTCCGCCTCAATCCGTTTGAAAAGCTTTTTCGAGCGGGTTAGATGAAGTCGACCAACTTAAAATATCAAATCAAAAATTTTATCTCAGCACGTCAAAAATAGTGGGTCAAACGGGCCGACCCGTTTTACCACCCTTATGGATGGGGCAATTTTTATCTTTGTTTTTGTTTGGTGTTATTGGAATAATAGTAATAAAAAAATGAGTTTGAGATGACAACCGAAAAATTAGGAATGGAATGAGCTAGAGTTGAGTTGCAGTAGTTTTACAATTCTCTCGGTTAGAAATCACATTATATCAACCTATTCACCTTAATTAGCTGAATAATTGATTTTTTTAATATTAAAATAATATGTATTTTAATTCTTATTCATATTTATAAATTTAATTATGTTTAACAACTATTTTATTAATTAGTAATTTGTTAGTTAATATGTGTGGTAAATTACTATAAAAGATTGAAATTAGACCTATTTTATCGGTTAATTAATAAGTGTAATAATTTATAAAAAGATTAAAATTGGACCTATTTTAATTACTTAAATATGTAATATTTAAAAAAAAATATTTTTTATTATTTTATTTTACCTTTTAACAAAATTTTTAATATCTTCTTTAGTTTTTTTATTTATTATTGAAAAATATTTGTGGTAATAATATTATTAATATAAACATTAATATTATTTTTTATTTATATATAAACATCAACTCCAATATTCTTAATGTTCATATCATCAATTCTAACCAAGAGTCGATTCAACCCATTTCGAAGCCCATGGCGGATTTAGAAAATAAAGCTTTTAAAAATATCTTTACAAAATTCTGATTATTTTATTCAGAATATTTTTGTTATATAAAAGTTATTTATTATTGAGATATCATAAAATTTAAATTTTAAATGGATTTTAAAGTTTTACATTAATTTGTTTAAATATTCTAGTTGATATTAATTTAAATTAAAATAAAAGAATATTCTACAATAGACCAATTTTAAAAATAAATAAATAAAAATATTATAAATCGTTATGGACTGGGCCGAGACCTTCCCCTCAGTCAGGCAGGCCCAACCAATACTACGCAGAGTCCCAATAAGGTCCAATCCTCCTCTGTCGGGCACACACCTCTACAAGGCACTTCAGTCAGACAGAGCATTATCTTGCATGAGGAGTGCTCACGCATTTTCCCCACGGACTCCACGTGCCCCCACGCGGGAACACGTTATCAGACAACTATCCACCTCCGAAAGAGTTGGTCAGCCCACCTTCCGAAGATCACGGGGCAATTGATCTAGGGTGAAGACCACGTAAGTCTTGACAGTTACTTGTGTTAGGCTTGACAATCTGGCTCAATGCAATATAACCGTTGGCCCTGGGCTAGAAGCACATTATGAATACCCTCTTTCACTAGAGGGTCATGTATCTTATTCTCTACACCTATTTTTTCGGTACTTGCTCTTTCTTAAACTCCCTTACTCACTTAAGCATCGGAGTACCTTGCAGGTACACCCCCTCCTCTTCTACAACGCCGATGAACACAAGAGCTCACGACGTGTGGAAGGTTACTGATTCCTTTTTGATCAGGTGAGCTCAGTGGCACCGTCCTTTCTCCTATCCAAGCATAGAAGCTCAAGAACCAAAGCAACTTTCAACTTCCATTCTGATCATGGCCATCTCACGTGATGATAATGCTCCAGAAACCGCCTTCGTCCCCTTCGCCAACGGGGACGGCCACGACCCCAACGTGACCGACCGCAACGACGAGGGCAACCACAGGGACGGACGCACTGCCTCTCCCTCGAAGACGTGGCCTTCAACATCACCTTGCGCTTCGATTGCCCGACCATCTACCAACCCATCCTGGTGCCGGCAGGCGCTGAACCTACTACGGTGCCTCTGTTCGCAGCGATCAACCATATCAACCTAATGATCTTCCAACAGAACGAGCAAATAGGGATGCTCGAGAGGGAACGACCATCACGCTCTCCCCCGCAGAGACATCGCCACCCAGTTTCTAGCAGCCCCTCTCCTCCCCCGTGGAGGACACAACACGTTGACGAGTCTCAAACCTCTTCTCCCCGACTGAATAAGCGTCACCCTCGTTTGGAGCAACCATAGCCATTGGCTTCCCATAAGCACGATCGATCGCCTCCCCAGAAGGAACAATGCTCCTCAGCTCAAAAGAAGAACAAAGCCAAAAGAGGCGTTACCAAGCCAAGAGGTCGATCGAGGAACCTTCCCCGACAGAACAGAAACAACCAGAGATCAGTCTCCCCTTCACTGTCACCTGTCAGGAGTGACGAGACGTCCAACACTCACCACTATGTAGGGCCATCAGAGAGGCCCCACTGCCCATCGGGATGGAGAAACCCCCGCCCTTGGCAACATATAATGACACGACAGACCCAGACGACCACATAGAAAGCATCGACGCGATGCTCGATTATTAGAATGTGCGGGGAGCCATCAAGTGCAGCCTTTTCCCCACTACCCAGAGAAAGGGTGCCATGGCGTGGTACAAACTCCTCGCTCCTGAGTCCATCATCTTATAGGGCTAACTGAAGTGGCAGTTCCCCAGGAACTTCACAGCTTCCCAACGCCATCCAAAGACAGAGGCAGCCCTGGAAGCCATCATCCAAGGGAAGAACGAGCCTCTTCGAGATTACATAGAGAGGTTCAACCGAGAAGCTGTCCAGGTGTCCACCACGAATGATATGAAGAAATTCCTGATCCAGAGAGGCAGGCGACCTCACTCTGACTTTGCAAAAGCCGTCAGGATCGAACACCCCTGCACCTTAAACGCTCTTCTCCTTAAAGCCCAGTCATACATCCAGTATGAGGAGATAGAGGCCGCCAACACCACCCGTGACACACGGAATCATGAAGGCCTCAGGGGCGCCATGCATGAGGAGGATGCTCCTCCTTGATAAAGCAAGGAAAGAAGAAGAGAAGACCGACCCTGCAAGCAAAGGGGACCAGCTGGCCAGTTCACTGAGTACACGCTGCTCACAGCTCCCCATGAGTGCATCCTGTTCGAATGTATAAATTCGGAATTTCAAAGGGGCGGTGTCTGTTTCCTGAAACCGATGCCCCTGAAGCCCAACATGGACAAATCCAAATACTGTCGGTTCCACCAGAGTCATGGACACGTCACGCAGGATTTCATCCACCTCAAGGATGCAATCGAGATCTTAATTAAGGAAGGGAACCTAAAACAGTACACCCAAAGAGGTGAGGTGTAACACCCCAATTCAACCCCTCGTAATAAATAATAAAATCAGAGTTTCAAAATTTCATCCAAACATAAATTGAGGTATCACATATTCATTTTCATCACTTTGCAATATAATGCACAACACAAAAATCAAAAGTCGGATATACCGATTCATATCATTAACATCATATAACCATATGAGTATTCACAAAATATACGCATCAACAAGTTATCATCAATACATAAATTCATAAAGTCATAAAATAGTATACATAAACTATCATATCCAAAATAATAACGTCGCCCAAATCCCGAGTGTTACTACTATCAGAGCAGAGCGACTCAAAAAAAAGAGACTCGAGCTAATCCACATCATCCTCGCGGATCACCTGCACGTTACCAATATAAAGGCAACGGCGAAACAAGTAAAGGGTGAGATACTCCAAAACATATAATTAAAGGCATGATGAAATATATGAATAGTTTGGAATCATAAATGATATAGGATTAATAAGAATATATTAACACATATCCAAATCTCACACACTTTAAATCATCATTTAGTGTATAGAATCAACACTTTAATTTCGTCACATACTCGCCATAATCATATCAAAACAAGATATAAACTCCATCGCCATAAATTCATATCGTCGCTTTACCGCCATGTTATATTCGTCGCATAATCCTCGTGAATGTATCAAATCATAATCACTTTATGTTTAACATAAAAATGATCACAAAATAAAGTATCCTACAACATCACAATTCATCATAAGTCATCAAATAAAACTCAATGCCAAAAGACTCAAAATAAACATAACCGACTCCATGAGACACGACTATGTTATGCATGTGGTACCCGTCGCTTTGTCCATAATTAGGGACATTTGGCATAAAGCCCATCGTCGCTTTGGCATAAAAGCCCTCGTCGCTTGGCATAAAAGCCCTCGTCGCCAATGCAATGTATGTGACTTGACAACACGACATCACAAACACGACACAACAAAAACATCATCATCACGCATCAAGATTGGCATAAAGCCCACGTCGCCATACTTATCCACATCAAGATAAACATATCATCGCATCGCATATCATCAAGTATTCATTATAAATAAACCGTCGCAAACATCATGTTTAATCACACCACATCATTATCAAATAATTCACTTCATTCCAAACATGGAAAAATAATCAAACATCAATAATCGTCGCAAAAGTCATTCATAATAATCGGCATCAATCATAATTATCAACGTCGCAATCGGATTGTCCATACGCGACTTAAACCGACTAAAATGCAACCCGTTTAGAATTAACCGTAAATTGGCCTATTTTGGGTCACTCCGTTAAAAACTCGTAATCTCTAAAAACTAACCTCACCACGACGTTCTACACGTCAAAGTTAGCTAGCACGTCAATTTTCGTCCAATTCGGAGTAACTAGCTCCGTCGCCGAAATTACCGAAATCGAGAAATCAGAACATAATCGGGTTCCAAATTAAATTGGCTAACTTATTTCATATTTGTATTTAATTAATATAATTATTTAATATATATAATAATATAAATAGAACTTTAGCAGAAACAGAGTTTCTGCATAAGTTTTCCTGCATAACTTTTTTTTTTTTTTATAACATTAATATAATTAGTTTTTCTTTTCTAATTTAATTATTCTTAATTAATTCAATAACAATCCAACAACAACAATAACACCTAAATCAATTCTTCTAACCTCTATCAAAATCACTCAACACAACTCATAAACCCTAAAAATCAATTTTATCCCAAATCAAAATATACCAAATCAAACTCTAACTATAGGCATTGGAAAATCAAACCCCTTACCTTATATACTTGGAATGATTCTTGATGATTCAACCAACCCAAAACCCAAGCTTTGTGTTCTTGTTCTTCTTCTCTTCTCCAAGACCCTCTAGCTCTCTCTAATGCCTCTAAGTGTGTTTTGTGAGTTATGACATAAAACAAGGTGTATTTGGTTTTGATTAGTAGCAAGACATAATTCAAATTACCAATTAGCCCCTCTTAAAATATACTACTCATAACACTAAATAATATTATTAACCTAAATAATTAAAATAACTCCAAATAATTAAGTATCAGTCCGAATAATATTTTACCGAACCGAACGGAATGAAAACCGGACCGAACAAAATAATTACCGGTCTCTCAAAACAAATACCGGACCGAATAAAATAATTACCGGTCCCTCAAAACAAATACCGGACCGAATAAAATAATTACCGGTCCCTCAAAACAAATACCGGACCGAATAAAATAATTACCGGTCCCTCAAAACAAATACCGGACCGAATAAAATAATTACCGGTCCCTCAAAACAAATACCGGACCGAATAAAATAATTACCGGTCCCTCAAAATAATTATCGGACCGAATAAAATAATTACCGGTCTGAATAATACGTCGCCAAATATATTAACAGATATATCAGTTAGTATAAATATTCTCGTCGCAAAATAAACGTCAAACGGTAACTCGAAAATATTAATATAATATTAAATAAAACGGGGTGTTACAACTCTCCCCCACTTAAAAGAATTTCGTCCTCGAAAATTTACCTGACTCGAAAAGCTCGGGATATGAATCCTGCATCTTGCTTTCCAACTCCCACGTTGCGCTTTCACCAGCTGCTCCTATCCACACAACTTTGACCAAAGAGATCTCCTTACCACGAAGGGTCTTTATCTCTCGATCTTCAATCCTCAACGGCATCGTCTCCACCGTAAGATTGTCTCGAACTTGAATATCATCCATCTCAATTACATGTGAAGGATCCGGAACATACTTCCGAAGTTGCGACACATGAAATACGTCGTGCAAGTTCGAAAGATTCGGCGGTAACGCCACTCGATAAGCCACTTTTCCCACTTTACTAGTGATTTGGTAAGGTCCAATAAAGCGAGGAGTTAACTTCTTCGATTTCAAAGCTCTTCCAACACCGGTTGTAGGAGTAACTCGTAGAAACACATGATCACCCGATTGAAATTCCAAATCTTTCCTTCTTTTATCATGGTAACTCTTTTGCCTACTTTGCGAAATTCTCATCTTTTCTCTAATCATCTTAACCGCCTAGGTTGTCTCTCTAACCAACTCCGGTCCAAGCACCACACTTTCACCCGACTCATGCCAACACAAAGGAGTTCTACACCTCCGACCATACAAAGCCTCGAAAGGTGCCATTCCAATACTCGAGTGAAAACTGTTGTTATAAGTGAACTCAATCAAAGGAATATAAGTATCCCATGAACCACCGTGTTCAAGAATACAAGCCCGCAACAAATCTTCTAAAGATTGAATTGTTCTCTCCGTCTGACCATCGGTTTGAGGATGATAAGTTGAACTTAACCTCAACTTAGAACCCAAAGTTTCTTGCAAGCTTTTCCAAAAATCTGAAGTGAACCTCGGATCTCTATCCGAAACGATACAAAGAGGAATACCATGTAATCTCACTATCACATGCGTATAAATTTCCGCCAACTTTGATACGGGATAAGTGATGTTAATAGGAATAAAGTGAGTCGACTTTGTGAGCCTATCAACGATAACCCATATCGCATCATGTCCTCTTGGTGTATTCGGTAACCCCGTCACGAAATCCATAGAAATGCTATCCCATTTCCATTCCGGAATCTCTAACGGTTGCATCAGCCCAGCAGGTTTCTGATGCTCCACCTTCGACTTCTGACAAGTCAAACAAGCATAAACAAACTGAGCTACTTCTCTTTTCATACCAGACCACCAAAATAACTTCTTCAAATCTTGGTACATTTTGGTCGCTCCGGGATGAATACTCAAGTTACTTCGGTGACATTCTTCTAAAATCATTCTCTTCAAATCCACATCATCAGGAATACAAATCCTGTCACAGAATCTCAACACACCATTCGCATCCAACTTGAAATCATCATTCTCAGTTTGTCCAATACTAACCATCAAGTCAACAAACTTTGCATCTAACTTCTGAGCTTCTCTAATATTATCAAGGAAATCATTATTGATCTTTAACATCCCCAGAATAACACTCTTCGGCGTCACCTCGATCACAAGACTCATATCTCTAAATTGCTCAATCATTTCCAACTCTTTCACCATCAAAAGTGACATATGCAAAGTCTTGCGACTTAAGGCATCGGCCACCACATTCGCTTTACCAGGATGGTAATTCAATCCAAAGTCATAATCTTTCAACAATTCAAGCCACCGCCTTTGTCTCATATTAAGCTCTTTCTGCTCGAACAAGTACTTCAAACTTTTATGGTCACTAAATACTTCAAATCTAGAACCATAAAGATAATGCCTCCAAATCTTAAGCACAAAAACAACTGCCGCAAGTTCCAAATCGTGAGTAGGATAATTCTTCTCATGAACCTTCAATTGCCTAGAAGCATAAGCAACCACCTTTCCATTCTGCATGAGCACACCACCTAAACCCATCTTAGAAGCATCACAATAAACAACAAACGGTTTCTCCGGATTAGGCAAAATCAAGATCGGAGCCGTCGTCAACCTTTTCTTCAATTCCATGAAACTTTCTTCACACTTGACATCCCACACAAATGCAGCTCCTTTGCAAGTCAACTTTGTCAAAGGAAGTGCCAACTTTGAAAATCCTTCAATGAATCTTCTATAATAGCCAGCCAAGCCTAAGAAACTTCTAATCTCGGTAACCGACTTAGGAGTTTCCCATCTCAACACCGCATCAACTTTTGAAGGATCCACCGCAATGCCATTACCAGAAATGACATGGCCCAAAAAGCTAACTTCACTTAACCAGAACTCGCACTTTGACAACTTAGCATAAAGCTTCTTCTCTTTCAGAACTTCTAACACAATGCGCAAATGCTCTGCATGTTCTTCTTCCGATTTAGAAAAAATCAGAATGTCATCAATAAAAACCACCACAAAACGATCCAAGTAAGGATGGAAAATACGATTCATGTATTCCATGAATACTCCCGGTGCGTTAGTGACACCGAAAGGCATCACCAAATACTCGTAATGTCCATACCTCGTCCTGAAAGCAGTTTTCTGAACATCTTCTTCTTTCACCCTTATTTGATGGTAACCCGATCTCAAATCAATCTTACTAAACATGCGAGCGCCAACCAATCGGTCCATCAAATCATCAATTCTTGGAAGCGGATATCTATTCTTGATCGTTACTTTGTTCAACTGACGGTAGTCGATGCAAAGTCTCATGCTACCATCCTTCTTCTTCACCAATAACACAGGAGCTCCCCACGGTGACACACTTGGCCTAACAAACTTCTTCTCGAGCAAATCTTCTAATTGGCTCTTCAATTCTGATAACTCGGATGCGGACATCCTGTATGGTGCCATAGAGATAGGTCTGGTACCAGGGACAAGGTCCACAGAAAATTCAACTTCTCTTCTTGGCGGTGCACTAGGAATCTCATCAGGGAATACTTCGGGAAAGTCGCATACCACCGGAAAGTTTGCAATCACAGCCTGACTCTCAACAGACAGAGTCTCCATCAACAAAAACATTAACGCCTCTTCCTTCATAAACGCGTTCAACTGCTTCGTTGTTACCAAAGTGGCTCGTTCTTCTTCTTCTAAGGAAGAAAACATCACCGAGTTGTTATAGCAATTGATATGAACATAATTAGATTTTAACCAGTCCATACCTAAGACCACATCCATTCCGACAAGCGGCAACCAAATAAGGTTCACAAGGAAATCTCGATCAAAGATTGATAAAGGACAATCTGAACACACAAAGGAGGTAGTAACCGTTCCCTTAGCTGGAACCTCTACAATCATATCTCTATTCAAGGAGGATAAAGTAAGACCCAATCTCTTAACACAATCAGCAGCAATAAAACTATGAGTAGCACCAGTATCAATAATAGTAATAAGAGGAATGCTATTAATGAAACTAGTACCTCGAACAAGTCCATCCTCGTTTGCCTTCGGAGCTCCCGACAAAGCAAACACTTTTCCCGAATCATGAGTCCTCTTAGGCTTCTTACATTGAGAACTAATGTGACCCCCCTCACCGCAATTAAAACAAACCACATCCTTATGCTTGCAATCACGGGTTATATGCCCCACTTCTCCACATCGGAAACATCTCACTTCATTCTCCTTAACCCTGGCATCACTTCTACAAACATTACTTTTATGTCCTGCCTTCCCACATTTGTAACAAACAATACCAGCAGGGGCATCTCCCCCACTAGTCCTTCGCCCTTGGACTACTTTTTGCTTCCCTTTTCCAACCGGGGCATCATACGGCTTCCCACGATTTTGTTGACCTTTGATTCTCTTCTCAGACATGATCTTATAATGGACATTACTATCCTCTTCAAAGATCCTGCAACTATCAATCAAATCCGCAAAGACGCGAATCTTTTGATAACCCACTGCTTTCTTAATCTCAGGACGTAAGCCATTTTCAAACTTAATGCATTTAGAGAACTCAGCATTGGGTCCATCATAATGCGGATAGAACTTAGCCAGCTTGGTGAACTTCGCTGCATAGTCAGTGATCGACATGTTTCCTTGCTTTAGCTCAAGGAATTCAATCTCCTTTTTTCCTCTTACATCCTCCGGGTAATACTTTCTTAAGAATTCCCTTCGGAATACCTCCCACGAGATCTCTTCTCCAGCAAGCTCTAGCCTCTGACGGGTCTCGACCCACCAGTCGTCAGCTTCCAATGTCAACTTATGTGTACCATAACGGATTTTCTGAGCAAGGGTACAATCCATCACCCTGAATATCCTCTCTATCTCTTTCAGCCACGCCAGTGCTCCTTCGGGATCATACTTTCCTTCAAAAGTAGGAGGGTTCTCCCTCTGAAAGGTTGCCAAACTACGAGACCCTATGTTCTCGTCAGCGTTTGGCGGATTCTGGTACGCCTGAGCCATTGCATGCATAGCTGCAGCAAGTGCCTCATCGTTTCTTCCAGCATTTCTCCCGGCCATCACACTTCTGCTCACCACATAAACAAGGATTAGAATCAACAAATAACAATACTTGATTGTTAAACAACTAAAGACTCAACAACTTGGTCGGACAGACCGACCTGCTCTGATACCACTAATGTAACACCCCAATTCAACCCCTCGTAATAAATAATAAAATCAGAGTTTCAAAATTTCATCCAAACATAAATTGAGGTATCACATATTCATTTTCATCACTTTGCAATATAATGCACAACACAAAAATCAAAAGTCGGATATACCGATTCATATCATTAACATCATATAACCATATGAGTATTCACAAAATATACGCATCAACAAGTTATCATCAATACATAAATTCATAAAGTCATAAAATAGTATACATAAACTATCATATCCAAAATAATAACGTCGCCCAAATCCCGAGTGTTACTACTATCAGAGCAGAGCGACTCAAAAAAAAGAGACTCGAGCTAATCCACATCATCCTCGCGGATCACCTGCACGTTACCAATATAAAGGCAACGGCGAAACAAGTAAAGGGTGAGATACTCCAAAACATATAATTAAAGGCATGATGAAATATATGAATAGTTTGGAATCATAAATGATATAGGATTAATAAGAATATATTAACACATATCCAAATCTCACACACTTTAAATCATCATTTAGTGTATAGAATCAACACTTTAATTTCGTCACATACTCGCCATAATCATATCAAAACAAGATATAAACTCCATCGCCATAAATTCATATCGTCGCTTTACCGCCATGTTATATTCGTCGCATAATCCTCGTGAATGTATCAAATCATAATCACTTTATGTTTAACATAAAAATGATCACAAAATAAAGTATCCTACAACATCACAATTCATCATAAGTCATCAAATAAAACTCAATGCCAAAAGACTCAAAATAAACATAACCGACTCCATGATGTTGCACCCTAAAATTTGCCCAACCTTATTCACTTGGTTTATGTTTCAATATCATTAGCATTTGCATATAGAGTCATGTACATAGTCTAATCATCTGCATAGCATGAGCATAGCAAGTCATTCAGCAGGGGACCAATCATTATTCTCATCTCTAGAAGCTTATCAAGAGGTTATTATCCCAATTCAACCTCATTCAAGTCATCAGGAAAGAATTTGAAAGCAAAGAGTTCATCAGATCAAGCCTTGAGTCCATCTCCTAGTTGAGGGCATCTGAGGGTCAACAAGAGGGTTGTGAGCTGTAAATTGAAGGCATGGAGAGTATCTAGACATCTTGAGAGACTTAGAAAGTCATTTGGAGAAGGAGACAAGTCAATGATGAGAGCACAAGAGCTATAGTTGAAGACAGTCAACTAGGGTTTCATCTGGGTCAACCCTAGGTCAACCCTAGGTCAACTGACTGATTTAAAGGGCATTCAAGTCTATTGGAGAGATGTGGGGTTCATCATTGGACATATGAAGAAGGATGTGGAGATATGACAAGGAGAATTCAAGAGAAATCAAGGAGAAGAGGAGTTACTAAATTAGGGTTTCTCTGTAAAATCCCCTAGTTTAGGTCAAATTTCCAAGAAAGATAAGTCAAAATTCTAGCTTCAAATGGCTTCTTGGCCAACATGAAACTTGTAGAGGATCTCAAGACCTTTAATTTGAGTGGTGGAAGACCTCAAGGAGATTTATAGAACTCAAGTTATGGTCCTTGCAAGTTACAGGTCATCTGGGGTGTCTGAATTTTTGTCTGTGAAAGTGACTTGACTTCCAAGCTAGTTTTGCCCCTCAAGGAGATTTCAAATGAATTCTTGGTCAACATAAGAATTGTTCCTCATTGTCTTAGCTTTCTAGAATGGTATAGTATGCCTTCATATGATGTGTGGAACTCAACTTATGGTCTTGGCAAGCAAAGGGTATTTTGGGCATTTGTGAATTACAGGTCATTTTAACCTATGTCCAAAACTCATACAAGGAGGCCTCAAATGGAAAAACTTACAACATCAAACTTGCTCCAAATGGGATTTTAAGTCTAGAAAGAAGGTCACAAGTTATTGGAGAAGCTCATAACATGAAGTTGCATAATTGGTCAAAAGTTGAACTAAAATGGCTTATAAAGTGAATAAATTCAAGATGGAAAATGGTTTGGGAGATTTCTAAGTCCAAATGGAGACTTCCAATATATGATTTTGAATGGAAAAGCAATTCTAAGAACAATGGTTCAAACACTTTTTTGAGTTTAGAAGGAAAAAAGAAAGTTATCTTTGGTTACTTGTAATTGAAGAAACATAACCAAAATGGATCAAAGTTGGAAAGCAAGGGAATGTGCAAGATGGATCTAGAATGTTCATATGAGGTCTATATATTCATGAAATGAGAATTTAGCAAGGGTTGGCTTCATTTTCACCAAGAATTTCACAAGCTTTCTCATTCTTTTTCATTGAAGTTTCATTGCAATTCTCTCAAAACCTTCATCAACTTTCATCCACATCAATTCAATCTCATTCAATCATCATCACAGATCATAATTCAATCAAGAATCAAGTGTGAATCATCCATTTTCGTGCACTATCTTCAAGAACATCAAAATTGGAGTTTCAAGTGGACAGCATAATTCAAGCCAGGAATCACCAAAATATTGCATACAGAATTGAGTATTGAGTTCATTGATCAAGATCCAAGCCTTGGAAGCCTCAGATCCTCAATCTTCCATAGCTGTTTTCAAGCTTTTGCACCAGGTATGTTTTCATTCGATTTGCTTGATTCAGTTAGTTAGGCATGATTTTATTAGTTTAGATGCAATGTAGGATGTTAGTAGAACAAGTAGGATGAATTTGGAGAGGTTTGGTGATGGTTGTTAGCAGGTGCAATAAACTGTTAGGGTTTAAATCTCTTAGGTTAATGCATTAGAATCTTAGCTTGATAGCGCAGGTTAGTTACCATTAGTTGTAGATTAGGTTAGTACAAGTTTGAGGAAGAATTGTGCTGGAGCATCTCAGTGTATATCCATGGTGATCAGAATTTGCATCGATCGGGTTGAATGAATTGTTGAGTTTCAGACTGAATTAAAACCATAGGATTGTAGAGGGAAGAATTCTGAGCATTTTTCATGTTCACATCGTGTGGATTGGTTGCCTGTAGAGTGAGAACAGAGTGGTGTAAGGCTGGTTCGTGCATGAGCTCTCATGGAGTCAAAACCCTAGGTTTCAGATCCAAGGAAGAAGACACAATCGTGTCCGTTCAATGCGCGTTGGACTTTTGACTTAGAAGGAGATCCTATGGCTATTATTTAATCTGAATTTGGAGGGAAATGGAGTTTGGCCAAAACGCACCGTTTCATTAATTGAAACGGGCGGGCCTGAGTTGATGATGCTAATCCCACCCCCAGGTTGTGAGCCCAAACCAATCTTAACGTGATATCTGTTGCTTTTCTCACCCCCTGGCGCTTCTTTTATTTTTCTTTGTTGCTGAGAATTCTGGGCTTAACCAAAGCGCTATCTGCACCCCCTGGATGCCTGGCCCAATGAATATTAACTGAATGCGCTTGCTGAATACGCCCCCCTCCCTCTTTTTAATTCAATTTAATTTTTAATTCCATTTTAATTCTTACCAATTTTCATTAATTCATAATAAATTCATAAAAAATGCATTTCAATCCATTCTTTTTACATCATTTTCATTAAAATGTCTAGAAAATTTTCATTAAATAAAATTGCATTTTTATTTTTATTTCATATTTTTTTCATATTTTCTAAATAAATGTCATATTAAATAGTTCATTTCATGCATCATTTTAATAATTTTTGTTCTATTACATGCTTTAATATTTTTTGGTCATTCTTTTTATATTGTTTAGATGAGGTATTCAACTTGTAGAAATATTTTAGTTCCCATTTTTAGAAGTTAATTTTAGGTGATTAAAATAGGTTTGAACATCTTGTACAAAACTAGGGTTTTAGGTGACAACTTAAGAAGTTTGATTTCATTTCCCTTAGGACTTAGGATTTAATTAGATTAGTTATGGGACTATAGGGGCTATGGGTAGTTATTAGATCCCCTTAGAAAAATCAGGATTCCCTTACTGCTATTATACTGTCTGTAGATCTGATTGACTGGTGTGGTGTGCCCTCTGGGGATTATTGCTTGTTTGTATGGGTATTGGGTTTGTCTGGGGCCTTGGGGAAGCTGGAGATTTGAGGAGATGAAAGCCATTGGAGATTCAGAGACTGAAGATCAACTATCAGAGTTGAGGAGGAGTTTCTTGCTAGCAGATGCTGAGGAGACTAGGGTTTAGGAGCTAGGCAGAGCTCTAGGTTAGAAAGATTGTTTCTCAAACATGGAATGCCTTGTCTGCATCCATCCTTCCTCTATGATTCAAAGTCTCTTTCAAATATCCACCTCCTTCCTTTGGAAGGATCAGTGAATATATTTGAAAGATAGAACTTTTGAGAGGAGATTTTCTGTTTAATGTTAACAGTTGATGAACCACCCTTGGTAGGTAATCAACTGTCTAACATTCATTCACTTCACTCTTGTGACTGATCCCTCATCCTGGAAGTTTGAGCATGAAGAAAAGCCATTGCAGATGGAAGATAGATGATCAAAGCCCTTGCCTGAAGGTCATGAAGATGGAGATTGATGTTTGTTGAAGCCTATAGCTGATTGGAGATTGCTGGAAGCCAGATATTGATTCAGAGCTGCTGATGCTGTTTCTTTTGCTGTTGTTTTATTGCTGATGTATTGATTGGTTTTCTGGACTGTATTGTTTGCTGTTTATCCTGCTGGGTTGAAAGTGAAGCCTGTTCACTTTTGCCTATTGTTTTCTAGGTTCGAGGTTGAGTGGGACTCCCTTGCCTCGCTTGTGCTGTTGCATCCATGCATTTTACTGCTTTACTGTATATATCTGATATTGTTTCTGTTTCTGCCTATCCCGTAGGATCTCTGTTTCTCTCTGTGCAAGAGAGGAGCATGATAGACACTAGGTCTTAACCCATGCATGATAACATTAGGTTAGTTTGATTCCCTTCGCAACCGTAGGTTAGAGTTCTGTCTCTTTCTTCCTCAAAACAAACAGAAAAATACATAAAGATTTCAAACACAATAAAAGACACTTCTTCCGTAAAAGAATGTGAACTCATCAAAACTTCATTTTTGTCCGCTTGGACTGCTAATCAGAAAAACCTTTTTCAGAAGGAATAAAAACAACCAAGACAGACTTGTGTCGTACGTGGCCCGAACTACGTTTGCTCTGATCTTTCATGCTGTATGAAAGTACGTAGGCATAGGATGCGATATCCTAGCGAGCAACCTTCCCCTCCTTTCCCGTAGGTAGGCGAACTACGTTGACTCTGATTTCTCGTTCCAGACGGGAATACGTAGGCATAAAGTGCGATACTTTGCCGAGTCATTTTTATTTTCATTTTATTTTCTTTTTAACCCTTGACCTATAGTTTAGATAGAATAACAATCCATACCCGAAAACAAGCGTGGATCCCGTCGAGTACGACGGACGTGAGGGGTGCTAATACCTTCCCCTTGCGTAACCGACTCCCGAACCCAGGTTTTGGTTGCGATGACCATACCTTTCCCGTGTTGTGCGAGGTTTACTCTGAGCGTTTCCCTTCCCTCCCGTGGGATAAATAACGCACGGTGGCGACTCTTCTGTTCAGCCGGCGCCGATTTTCGCAGTAGCGACAGCTGGCGACTCTGCTGGGGAATCCAACGTCCCCTGGCTGCTAAGGATTGCGATAGTTCTTATGCACTTGGGATCCAACGTCCCTTGAGAGAGTCAATCCTAACGCTTGTTTTCCCGTCGAGGATTTTGTATGGAGTTATTGTATATTTCTAACCTTGTATTTTCAGCTTTGTATATTGATTATTATTGCTGTATTTGGGGTGTGACGGGTGTTCTGATATTGAGAGATAAGCCGGACCTGGGCTGAGTGCACCTAGAATTAGCGTAGAAAGTAGTGGGCGCGTGCCGGCTTTGCTTGCATTAGTGTCTCATGAAATCTACACTCGGACGAGGTTCTTCTGGTTGGCTTCCTTTTCTACCCTTTGGGTCGAAGGGGTTGTTGGTCAGCTGAATTGTCGACTCCGGGAACCGATCATTTGGAAGTTGGCTGAGTGAGGCCTCTTCAGGATTTGATGACGCCACTCCTTCTGGGAATCGTATCATCAACCCTGAAAGTCTGTGACGCCGACGACCGCATAGGATGCCGTACCTTGTGCCAGTTATAGGGCCACCCACCTGTGAGGGGATTCAGGGTTATGCAGGTAACTAGACTTTCAGACTACCGGTTATTTCTTGATCAGAGATCCTGGTTATTTATGGAGAGTTATGAGGTCTGTCAGAGACCAATTTGGAGATGTGTTATGAAGTCTGTCAGAGACCAATTAGAGATTTGATTTGAGGTCTACCAGAGACCAGTTGGAGTTATGGTTTGAGGTCTGTCAGAGACCTGTGTTGGAGCTTTGTTATAGGTCTATTTGAGACCAGGGTTTGATGACTTCTGGATGGTCTATCTGAGACCTTTCTTGATTGAGTTCAGGCTATTCAGCTACAGCTTTGGTCCCTGTTGCATGACACTTGCATTGCATTGCCTGCATATCCATTACCATTTGCATTTCACTAACGTGTGTCTGTGCTGCAGGTGCATTTGCATTCCCCTAGTTCTAGTGCCCGGATTTCTGAGTATTGATTATGGCTGGTTTGAGGAAAACAGTTGCGTATAAGCTGCCTTCGCCTGACATTACTTCTTTGCTTGGTCTGATATCTCTTGCTGATGAAGAGGTTAGGAGAAGCTTCAGGATGAGCCATGGGAGATTACTGAGATTAGTCTGTAAGCCCACTGCTGATGAGATGAACGGGCTATACACCTTGATGCAGTTCTATGACCCCGCATTGAGATGCTTTACTTTTGCCGACTTCATTCTAGGACCTACCATTGAGGAGTATGTGGAGTTTACTGAGCTTCCCGTGCAGAACAAAGTTCCCTTCATCCACTCTGCTGCTGAGCCCAAGTTGGAGGACTTAGCCAAAGCCTTGCATATGAACGCTGCAGATCTGTTATTGACTTCCTGGCTTGGGGTGTCAGGTTTCTCTCTGGATTTCTTAGTTGTCAAAGCTCGAGAATACGCCAAGAATGGTTGTTGGGTGGTTTTCAACGCTATTTTGGCTTTATGCATCTATGGAATTGTGCTGTTTCCTAACTTGCCCAACTTTGTGGATTTGGATGCTTTCTATCTGTTTGCTGCAGGCAACCCAGTGCCAACGTTGATCGGAGACTTCTATCATTCATTGCACTATAAGAACGAGAACCGAAGAGGAAAAGTTGTCTACTGTTGTACTCCTCTGTTGAATATGTGGTTCAAGAGTCACCTTCCCACAAAGGGACCATTTGTAGACAGTGCAACCTCAGCCAGTTGGTCAGAGCGCCTGATGAGGCTATATTCCGAAGACATTGTGTGGTTTGATCGAGACCTGTTGGGATCTGAGCTCATCTTCAGTTGTTCTGGGTACCCTAATGTACCGCTGATAGGAAGAAAAGGGTGTATCAACTACAACCCATCTCTGTTCGTCCGTCAGTTTGGATATGCGCTGAAGAATCCACCGCAAGAGGAAGAAGTACAGGAATCTCTGTACTTCACTGGAGATGTGAAAGGGGAGTTACTAGCCAAGCTGCAACATGCCTGGACGCGTATTAACCGCAGAGGGAAGCCTTTGCTAGGAAAGAATGACTGTCAGGCCTATGCACCTTATAGAGTTTGGATTCAGGAGAGGGCTAGTCAGTTGAGGATGCCATTCCCAGATGTACCAATTCTTGTTCCCGTTCCGGTAGCAGAGCCGACCACTGTTTCTAGAGAAGTCTACGAGCAAGTTGTGAAGGAAAAGGAAGCCTTGATGAAGATTAACGAAGGGTTAGAGCAAGAGTTAGCCCAGGCACGCAGTGAGAAAAACAAGGCCGTATATGCTTTCCAACAACAGATTGAGCTGGTAAACAGGTTAGGAGCTGAGTTGACCGAGGAAAAGAAAAAGCGTGAACGTCTGGGGCAAGAGTTCAGAAGTTCCCATGACATGCTGGAAGCCAAAAAGAAAGCGCTCGACGCAGCACACCGAGAGATATCCTCTTGCAATAAGACTTGGAATGCTACACTCACTAACAACAAGAAGAGGGAAGATAAGCTGAAGCAGCAAATTTCCGACCTCGAAGAGAAGTTGAAGTCTAGCATCAAGAAGTGTGAGGAGGAAGTGATGACCCGGTATAGTGTCCAGCATGCACTGAACAAGGCAATCAAATCCAGAGATGAAGCAGTGTCTCAGAAGCGAAAGTTAGAAGATTGCTTCGGAGAAGCAACATGGGAAGAAACTGCTGAAGGCGTACGCCGCGTCCTTAAGAGGAGAAACCAGCTTGTTGAAGGGCTGCTTGATCGACCAAGCCATCCGGAGACCAAGAAGTTGATAGAGGAGTACCAGACTTTTGGAAAGATTTGATCATTTCATGTAGTAACTTGTATGCCTTATTTGCATAGTGCTGACCATCACCAGGATTGTTGGTTGAGGTCATGCCTTCTTTATATTCCCAGTGATATTGTACCCTGGGCTTATTGATTCTCCCTGCAATATATGAGGCTTTCTATGATTCAGCTCCGGTATTCTTATTGTCAGCACTGTCACTGCACCGGCACCTTCGCACTAGAACTGGGGGAACGAACCTCCCTAATGCACAGACACATTGCATTGCATTCATACTCATATTGCATTACAGGTAATCTTTGAATGGTGTCTTATCTCCTGCTCTGTACCAGGTACTTAACAGGATTCCAGATCAACATCCGCACCGCTATTCTACACGCTCCAACTGTCGGAAAGTCATGGACCAAATTCAGAACGAGATGCAGGATGTGCGCGAGAAGCTCGCCCTCTTCATGCAAACCATGGAAGCTATAGCAAAAGGGCAGGAGAACTTGCAGGCCATGGTCCAGCCTCTGTTGGCTCGCAACGCTGGTCATGGTAACGAAGATCATCAGTCTGTCCGGGTTGATATTGCTCATGGAGACGGCACTCCCACGCCAGTGGCTCCGCCCGTAATCAATATGACTGCTGCTAACGTCAACAACGCTACCACTGCTGTGAATGGTAACGTCGGAGTAGGGAATGAAACTGCTGTCCATAATGCTGGGCTGGGTGATGTCAATGTGGGAGATAATCTCGGAGGCAATGGCTTTGTCAATACTGGGTTCGGATTCAACGATCAAGGATTCGACAACACTGGGAAGTATGGTTTTAATGCTCAAGGCTTTGGGCAAGATGGGTATGGTATGGTCAATCAGGGTTACGGAGGCTTTGGAAACGGAAATGGTACTGGATTTATGGCTCATGGTCCTGCTGGAGGTGTTCAAGGGTACGGCAACAGAGGCCGTGGTCCGGGGATGAATCAGAACAGAGCTGGACGTAATAATGCATATGATGGGTACGGGGCTGGAAACGGTATATGGCAAGAGGATCAGCAGGAGGATGCCTTCTCCGGAGGAGGTTTTGAAGGGCCGATGGATGATTCTCAAAAGATTAGAATGCTGGAAGAGCAAATGAAGGGAGTCCTAAATCAAAGCGCTGTAGGATTGGACATGGCAACCATGGGCTTGGTACCTGGCTTGAGGGTGCCAATTAAATTCAAAGCTCCTGCGTTCGATAAGTACAAAGGAGACACATGTCCGAAAGTGCATGTACGAGCTTATTACAGAAAGATGTCTGCATACTCCACTGATGAAAGAATGCTTATGCATTTCTTTCAGGATAGTCTGTCGGGCCCTTCCTTAGAGTGGTACATGGGGTTGGAGCCAACTGATATCAAGACATGGAAGCAATTAGCAGAGGCATTTGTAGCCCATTACAAGTATAACAGTGACCTGGCACCCAATCGGGTCCAGTTGGCCGGGCTTTCGCAGAAGAAGGGGGAGAGTTTTAAAGAGTACGCGCAAAGGTGGCGCGATATGGCTGCCAGGGTCCGTCCTCCTGTCGAAGATAAAGAAATGAATGATATGTTTGTCGGCACATTCACCGGGCTGTTTCATGATATGCTGTTTCATACTTCTCTAGCCAGTTTTTCAGACCTGATTTTGATGGGGGAAAAGATCGAGCGTAACATTAAGCAAGGAAAGTTCCAAGTCGATGAATCAACTGCATCTGGCAGTAATAAGAAAGCTTATGGTGGGCGCCGTCAGGGCGAAGCTAGCGCGGTATTTGGAGGCCGAGGCCGAGGCCGAGGCAGGGGAAGAGGTCAATATCGTCAGCCGCAGCAGGTGTCGAGTGTTACTATCCCCTATCAACAACAATCAATCCAGCAACAACAACCGGTTCAGCAGCAACCAATGCCACAGCAGCAGCAGCCTCTGCAGGGGGCACAGCAAGCTCAACGAAGATTCCAGGGTGGCAAGCCGAGAAGGGTGTTTGAGAAGCCTCCCTCTAACTATGCTGATTTATTGCAGACATTGTTGGGATTAAATCTGGTAGAGAAAAGAACCCTGGCACCGATAACGGGAACTCCCCCGTTCGGCTACGATGCGAATAGGCACTGTGAGTTTCATTCTGGGGCCCCGGGCCATGATATAGAAGGTTGTCATGCTTTTAAGCACGTTGTGCAGGATCTCTTAGACAACAAGACTATCAACTTCGGAACGACAGGTCCGAATATAGTCCAGAAACCCATGCCTAATCATGGGGCGAATGCAGTTCTGACTGAGGAAGGGTTGAATCTGATTATGAATGTGGAGGATTTGAAGACGCCGCTGAGCGAAATAAAGAGCCGACTGTTGCAAGGAGGTGTTTACCCGGGATGTAATGAGTACTGCTTAGATTGTTGGACCCTATCTGGGGGGTGTGAGGATTTGAAGAAAGGCATTCAGGCCTTAATTGATGATGGCGTATTGAAGTTTGACAGAACAGCAACTGATGAGCCTGCAGGGGCAGTAGTGGATGATCGGAGTGATGTGGCCACGGTAACGATTCCGCGGAAGACGATCACTATTGCAGCACCAGCTCAGCGCCCACCGATTACCATAACTAAAGCCGGGCCAATCCCGTATGAGAACACGAGAGCAGTCCCATGGTCATATGGGCTAGAGGTGTATTGTGACGGGATTAAGATTGATGTTAACAAACAGTCAGCAGAGATTGTGGATAATGTTGTTGGCTCAGGAGGCATGACGAGGAGTGGCCGGATCTTTATATCTCCTGAAGTGGAGGCTGAAAGGCTAGCGAAAGGAAAGGGGAAAGCGGTTGAAAATGTTCCGGTACAAGCAAGTGAAAAAGAGGCAGCATCGAAAGATGTGGAAGAATTCATGCGCTTAATTCGGAAAAGTGATTATAAAATTGTGGAGCATCTACAGCAGACACCGTCCAAAATATCTATCCTGTCATTGCTGTTGTGTTCGGAAGCTCACCGAAACGCTTTGCTAAAAGTCCTGGACACTTCTTTTGTACCCCAGGACGTCTCCGTAAATCAACTAGAAGGAGTATTGGCACATGTGAATGCTGGCCACAGTCTGGGCTTTACCGATTTTGACTTGACTCCGAAAGGAAGGGATCATAATATGGCATTACACGTATCTGTTGAGTGTAGGGGGTCAGTAATGTCGCACGTATTGGTTGACACCGGGTCGTCTTTGAATGTGCTGCCTAAGAAGGCGATGATGAAGCTGGATGTTCGAGGAATTTTGTGTACACCCAGTGATTTGGTAGTCAGAGCGTTTGACGGCACGCGGAGAACAGTCTTCGGATCGATTACCTTGCCTCTGCAAGTGGGGCCGGAAGTGTTTGCAACGGAGTTTTATATCATGGATATACAGCCTGCGTACAGCTGCTTGCTGGGAAGACCATGGATTCATGGGGCAGGGGCAGTCACGTCTACCCTGCATCAGAAGTTAAAGTATATGGTCGGAGACAGCGTAGTCACCGTGTGCGGAGAAGAAGACATCCTGGTCAGCCATCTATCTTCGTTTAAATATGTGGAAGTCGACGGGGAGATCCACGAGACACCATGCCAGGCATTTGAAGGTTTGCGCATTAAGGACAAGAGTCCCGGGCCGAGCAAAGTGCCAGAGATAGCCGTCTCATCGTATAAAGAAGCTCAAGCGCTAGTGGAAGCAGGAGAAGCCAAGGGCTGGGGCAAAGTGCTGGACATTCCTGTGAAGATGGACCGGTTCGGACTGGGGTACCGACCGTCGACATCAACTCCTTCCGTGGAGGCCCCTCATTTCAGAAAGTCAATCACCATCTCTGCCAGTGGAGTATGTCATGAAACTGTCAATGCTGCTTCAGAGTCTGATGAAGGGGACAGCGACTGTGATATGGATGCCTGGATTCAGCCAAGCACGCCAGGACAAGGACTGTGCAACTGGTCTATTCAGGAGCTTGTTCCTGTGACGTTTAAACAGTAATGCTTTGCTTTATTAATTGTTGAATAATTTGATGTCTTGCCCGGGGCATCAGGATTTGCTTAGGGCTGTGTTGTTATAAACATTGCGTGTTAATCATTAAATAAATGGCGTTTTTTCATGTGCAAATACCGTAATCCTTGTCTTTCCTGTTTTGTATTTTTCAATAAAATGGCAACGTGGTTATTCGCTTTATACGCATTTTGAAGCACTTAACCATTCCTTTTGCAGGATAACATTTTCAGATGACATCCTTGAACCATCTATGACTCGTCCCGACTTCGATCACCCGGTATTCCAGACCGAAGAAGAGGTTGTCGAAGATAGCGACGTTCCTGAAGAACTGTCTTGGTTAGTGAAGCAAGAGGAAAGAGCCATTCTGCCTCACGACGAGGTTATCGAAATTATCAATTTGGGGTCGGAAGAGGTTGAGAAGAATATTCGTATCGGAGCCGCACTGCAGAGTGATATCAAGCGAAGACTGGTTGAAATGCTCCGAGAGTATAATGATGTATTCGCTTGGTCATACGAGGATATGCCAGGGCTCGATACAGATATGGTTGTGCATCGCCTGCCACTGAAAGAAGATTGCCCGCCAGTCAAGCAAAAGCTTCGCAGAACGCGACCAGATATGGCAATGAAGATCAAAGAGGAGGTTCAGAAACAGTGGGACGCTGGTTTCCTGGCTGTGACGAAATATCCATCATGGGTTGCCAACATTGTACCAGTGCCAAAGAAAGATGGCAAGGTTCGAATGTGCGTGGATTATAGAGATTTGAATAAAGCAAGCCCAAAAGACGATTTTCCACTTCCTCACATTGACGTGTTAGTTGATAATACTGCTCAGTACTCTGTATTCTCCTTCATGGATGGCTTTTCAGGCTATAATCAAATTAAAATGGCGCCAGAGGATATGGAGAAGACTACTTTCATAACGCCTTGGGGAACATTTTGCTACAAAGTGATGCCCTTTGGTTTGAAAAATGCTGGGGCAACATATCAGCGTGCGATGACGACTCTTTTCCATGACATGATGCATAAAGAGATCGAAGTTTATGTTGACGATATGATTGCCAAATCCCAGACGGAGGAAGAGCATCTGGTGAATCTGCTGAAGTTGTTTAAAAGGCTTAGGAAGTTCAGGCTGAGGCTGAACCCTAACAAATGCACCTTCGGGGTGAGATCGGGTAAACTGCTGGGGTTTATCGTAAGCGAAAGAGGAATAGAGGTTGATCCTGCTAAAATAAAAGCGATTCAAGAAATGCCGACGCCTAAAACAGAAAAAGAGGTGCGCGGGTTTTTAGGGAGATTGAACTACATTGCCCGGTTCATATCTCACCTAACTGCTACGTGTGAACCATTATTCAAGCTCTTGAAGAAAGATCAAGCTGTAACGTGGAACGAAAATTGTCAAAAGGCGTTCGACAAAATAAAGAAGTATCTGCAGGAGCCTCCTATTTTGATACCCCCGGTGGCAGGGAGACCCTTGATAATGTATTTGACGGTTCTTGAGGGAAGCATGGGTTGTGTTCTCGGTCAACACGACGAGACAGGGAGAAAAGAGCATGCGATCTATTATCTGAGTAAGAAATTTACAGACTGTGAATCTCGGTACTCAATGCTGGAGAAAACTTGTTGCGCGCTAGCCTGGGCCGCCAAGCGTTTGAGGCAGTACATGCTGAATCATACAACCATGCTCATCTCGAAGATGGATCCTATCAAATATATATTCGAAAAGCAGGCGTTGTCAGGGAGAATTGCCCGGTGGCAGATGGTCTTGACTGAATATGATATTCAATACGTCTCGCAAAAGGCAATAAAGGGGAGTGTGCTGTCTGAATATCTGGCGGAGCAGCCTATTGAAGAGTACCAATCGATGAGATTTGATTTTCCTGACGAGGATATCATGTACTTAAAGATGAAGGATTGCGAAGAGCCGTTGCCAGACGAAGGACCGGAGCCGGGGTCCCAGTGGAAGATGATTTTTGACGGAGCTGTGAATGCTTACGGTAGCGGAATAGGGGCAATTATCACTACGCCGCACGGGTCGCACATCCCGTTTACTGCCCGATTGACCTTCGCCGTTACCAACAACGAGGCCGAATACGAAGCTTGTATAATGGGGCTTGAGGAAGCCATTGATTTGCGAATCAAGCATCTAGACGTATACGGAGACTCAGCTCTGGTGGTGAATCAGATCAAAGGGGAATGGGAGACACGTCAGCCTAATTTGATACATTACATGAATTATGCAAGGAGATTGTTGCCTTTCTTCGACAAGGTTGAATTGCATCACGTGCCGCGGGCGGAAAATCAAATGGCTGACGCCCTTGCCACTTTGTCTTCCATGTACAAAGTCAACTTCTGGAACGAAGCTCCCCAAATCACTATCTCTCGGTTGGACAGACCAGCTTATGTATTTGCTATTGATGAAGCATCTGATGACAAACCATGGTATTTCGATATCCTTAATTTCCTGAAGAATAAAGAGTATCCGGCTGGGGCATCCAGTCAAGATCAGAAGGCTCTCAGGAGATTAGCGGGCAATTTCTATTTGAACCCGGATGGCGTCTTATACAGAAGAAACCACGATTTGGTGTTGTTGCGTTGCGTAGACGAGAAAGAGGCAAAGCTTCTCATGGAGGAAATTCACGAAGGTGCCTTTGGTACGCATGCTGGTGGGCATGCTATGACGAGAAAGCTGCTGAGGGCAGGTTATTTTTGGCTGACGATGGAAACTGATTGTTTCAAGTTCGCGAGGAAGTGCCACAAGTGCCAAATATATGCTGACAAGATACATGTGCCTCCGAGCCCTCTAAATGTGATGTCATCTCCATGGCCATTCTCGATGTGGGGAATCGATATGATTGGAAAGATTGAGCCGACGGCTTCTAACGGGCATCGGTTCATCCTAGTAGCAATCGATTATTTCACCAAGTGGGTGGAAGCGGCGTCTTACGCAAACGTAACGAAGCAAGTGGTGGCTAGGTTCATCAAGAGAGATATCATTTGCCGATACGGGATTCCCGAGCAGATAATCACGAATAATGGTTCAAATCTGAACAACAAAATGATGAAGGAGCTCTGTCAGAATTTCAAGATCGAACATCACAACTCCTCCCCTTACCGACCCAAGATGAATGGCGCTGTCGAAGCAGCCAATAAGAATATCAAGAAGATCGTCCAGAAAATGGTTGTGACGTATAAAGATTGGCACGAAATGCTACCTTTTGCTTTGCACGGTTATCGTACGACGGTACGCACATCAACCGGGGCAACTCCGTTCTCGTTGGTATACGGAATGGAAGCGGTATTACCATTAGAAGTTGAGATCCCTTCTCTGAGGGTGTTGCGAGACGCTCAGCTGGACGAGGCAGAATGGGTAACGAATAGATTGAACCAACTGAGTTTGATGGATGAGAAGAGGCTAGCTTCTCTGGCGTACGGTCGTTTGTACCAAAGACGAATGAAGAAAGCGTACGACAAGAAGATACTTCCGCGAAGCTTTCAGACGGGCGACCTTGTGCTGAAAAGGATTCTCCCGCCGCAAGCAGATCATAGGGGCAAGTGGACCCCCAACTACGAAGGGCCATACGTTGTCAATAAGGTCTTTTCAGGAGGAGCGTTGTTGTTGTCCACCATGGACGGAGAAGACTTTGCGTCACCTGTGAATTCGGACGCAGTTAAAAAATACTTTGCTTAAAATAGACCCGCTGGACAGAAAAAAGAGAGTCCAGGCAAAAATGGGGCATCCTGGCGAACCAAAGACAGAATGAAAGGTTCGGGCAAAAGTTAGGGATAAAATTGAAAAAAATGTACACCCGCGAAGTCGAAAACCTACACTGGGCGGCTTCGGCAAAAAAGGGTATCCCGGTGAACTGAAAACCCGTAAAGGGCGGTTCACGCAAAAGTTAGGGATGTGAAAAGCAAATGACTGCGGTCCGAATTTGATATTGCAATGAGCATCAATGCGGGAGAATACATTTGAGGAGTCAGTTATCGGATACAACCTCCTCAGAAGTGGGGATACCGGGAAAGCATTAGAGTCGGATGAGTCATAGGAGGATCAGTTCGTGGTGTTCATCTGCATCCAGTTGCCGACATGTGTACAAAATTTAATTTGTCAATATTTATGCTTCTTGTGAATACTTGCATACTTGTATATTTGCTTTGCGTAGCTTCCTCTTTTCAGGAGTTACATCCCGTGTACAAAAACTCCGCCCATTCAGGGGCCCAATCAATGAAAATACGTTATTCAGTACTTGACACTGTTCTTTACTGTTTTGTGCATGATAAAACGCCTAAGTTTATTGAAGCTAGCATGAGTATAACATCACTGGCCCTTGCCAACAATTGCTAAAGCTTTGAATTAATTGAGTGTAACGTCACTAACCTGAATTGACTTGATTGCACAGGCTTGTCTTGTCTTGTTTGTGTTGTTGCAGGTTTCATAATCATACGAAGAAGGTAATCAAAAGATTGCGATAACGAAAAGACTTGATCCCCACGCAGGTCATGCATGTTCTCCCTGAAGAAGGATAGAATTCCCCAGCTAGCCGTAGCTTATCCAAAGGACGTGCTCCAGGAAAGTTATTCGTCCTCAGCAGAGTTTGGCGATTCCAAGATCATAAGGCTGTATTCAGACAGGTTTATCTGTCCCCCGCAGGGTCATGCACTCTCCCCCAGCGGAGTCAGTTAATTTTCCCCGAGAGAATCATCCCATCCCCAGCGGAATTCTCTTTGCAAGTGTTTTCATTCCTTCCAGTGGAATTCGAAGATCAAGACTCTCCCCAGCAGAGTTGGTGGTGATTCCTGTCATTTATTTTGTTGGAGATACTGGTGATATCAGTTCACGCTCCAGCAGAAAGTCCGATCGAACTATGCCCATCTGCTATTCCCCAGCGGAGTTATATTCCCCAGCAGGGGGTTACCTCAACAAGGCTCGACTTGAGTTCCCAATGTCCCAGCAGGGTTGACTTCACCCTTTTCCAGCATTTATTTTGCTGGAATAATTCTGTAGCATCTGGCTATCCCCGGCGGAGTCGGCATTATATCTTTAGCATTTATTTTGCTGAAGCAGTTTCTGTATCTTAGCAGTTCAGGCAGAGAGAGTTCTTGCTCAAATGAATTACCAAACATTCAAGATCTCGGCAGGAGACATTCGACGAAAATGTCAGCTTTGGCATTATTCCCCACAGAGTTATCATGATGAAGTTCTCTTTGTCTCCGAGCAGGGTTATTTGTGTAAATTTCTCTTGTTTTCCCCACCAGAGTCAGTAGGATAAGTTTCTCTTTGTCCCCAAGCAGAGTTACTTATGTCCCCGCCATAGTTTTTGTTGAAGTCTCTCTAGTCCGATCAGCGGATTGTTTCCTGCAAAGTTGTTGTTACGTCAACATTCAAAGGGTTTCCATGAATCAGAATTTTAGAGGCCACCGCCGGTTATCAGAGCAGGCGTCCGATAGTTTGGTTTCCAGGCATCCCCAGTAGAGTTCATCTCAAAGTCGCTGTCATGTCAGTGCTAAGAAGTTTGTGGGTGAGGATCAGTGGAGAACTAAGTCCTGACGTGGACAATTTACTCCTAGATTGACAGGTTTTCTTCAGAAGTGGGCGTCCTAACGTGGACAGGTTTATTTCCCTGGATTGGTGAGGTGTGTTAGTCCTACCGTGGACAGATTCGGTTTCTTGAACTTAGTGGAATGGGAGGTCATGGCGTTGACAAAAGTGATTACTCTTTGTGTTGGTGTCCTGACGTGGACAGATCAGACCAGGATGTGGGTCCTTACGTGGACAAGTCTTGTTTCCTCAGCAGGTCGAAGACGCCTGAGTCCTAACGTGGACAAATCAAGACGAGATCAGTGGCCTGACGTGGACAAATCAAAGAGATTATTATTCCTAACGTGGAGAAATGGGTCCTAACGTGGACGATGTAGTCCTTACACGGACATATCAACAGAAGTGATTCCTAACGTGGAAAGAGTGGAGTCCTTACGTGGACAGATTAAGATGGCGTTCCTTACGTGGAAAAGTTTAGTCCTGACGCGGACAAATCGGAAAGAAGTTGGTATTCCTTACGTGGAAAGATCAGAGTCCTTACGTGGACATATCAAGGGCATTCCTTACGTGGAAGAAAAATGGTTTCCTTACGTGGAAAGACGAGTTTATTCCTTACGTGGAAAGATTGAGTCCTCAAGCGGACATATCACGATTGATTCCTGACGTGGAAAGAAAGGGATTATTCCTGACGTGGAAGAGTTTGGTCCCGACGCGGACAGATGCAGAACAGATGATTCCTAACGTGGACAGGTGTTACTCCTAACGTGGAAGAGTATTATTCCTAACGTGGACGATTCAGTTTATGGAAGGGCAGACGAAGTATCCCCAGCGGAGTTGCCGAGATTTTTCTGGGTTAACAGTAAATGGAGTCCTAACGTGGACCGGTTTTAGTTGAGATTTCCTCGTATCGACGATAGACAGAGTCCTAACGTGGACAAGCAAGCAATCTGTGATGACAGAATCCTCTTCAGAACGATGAAGATAATCCCCAGCACGGTCGCGCGAGATCAGTGGGTTGCTGTAACAGTCAGATTCAGCTGATGAATGTCGTTCCCCAAGCAGGAACGCAATTTAGTTTTGCGGTTGGCAAATTTCTGGTTTCACTAGTATTCAACCGTCTCGTACCGCGAATGTCTGAAGGCTCCGGGCTCTTCATCCAATCGGGTCCAAGTCGCTTGAATAGGGGCAGCTGTTGCACCCTAAAATTTGCCCAACCTTATTCACTTGGTTTATGTTTCAATATCATTAGCATTTGCATATAGAGTCATGTACATAGTCTAATCATCTGCATAGCATGAGCATAGCAAGTCATTCAGCAGGGGACCAATCATTATTCTCATCTCTAGAAGCTTATCAAGAGGTTATTATCCCAATTCAACCTCATTCAAGTCATCAGGAAAGAATTTGAAAGCAAAGAGTTCATCAGATCAAGCCTTGAGTCCATCTCCTAGTTGAGGGCATCTGAGGGTCAACAAGAGGGTTGTGAGCTGTAAATTGAAGGCATGGAGAGTATCTAGACATCTTGAGAGACTTAGAAAGTCATTTGGAGAAGGAGACAAGTCAATGATGAGAGCACAAGAGCTATAGTTGAAGACAGTCAACTAGGGTTTCATCTGGGTCAACCCTAGGTCAACCCTAGGTCAACTGACTGATTTAAAGGGCATTCAAGTCTATTGGAGAGATGTGGGGTTCATCATTGGACATATGAAGAAGGATGTGGAGATATGACAAGGAGAATTCAAGAGAAATCAAGGAGAAGAGGAGTTACTAAATTAGGGTTTCTCTGTAAAATCCCCTAGTTTAGGTCAAATTTCCAAGAAAGATAAGTCAAAATGCTAGCTTCAAATGGCTTCTTGTCCAACATGAAACTTGTAGAGGATCTCAAGACCTTTAATTTGAGTGGTGGAAGACCTCAAGGAGATTTATAGAACTCAAGTTATGGTCCTTGCAAGTTACAGGTCATCTGGGGTGTCTGAATTTTTGTCTGTGAAAGTGACTTGACTTCCAAGCTAGTTTTGCCCCTCAAGGAGATTTCAAATGAATTCTTGGTCAACATAAGAATTGTTCCTCATTGTCTTAGCTTTCTAGAATGGTATAGTATGCCTTCATATGATGTGTGGAACTCAACTTATGGTCTTGGCAAGCAAAGGGTATTTTGGGCATTTGTGAATTACAGGTCATTTTAACCTATGTCCAAAACTCATACAAGGAGGCCTCAAATGGAAAAACTTACAACATCAAACTTGCTCCAAATGGGATTTTAAGTCTAGAAAGAAGGTCACAAGTTATTGGAGAAGCTCATAACATGAAGTTGCATAATTGGTCAAAAGTTGAACTAAAATGGCTTATAAAGTGAATAAATTCAAGATGGAAAATGGTTTGGGAGATTTCTAAGTCCAAATGGAGACTTCCAATATATGATTTTGAATGGAAAAGCAATTCTAAGAACAATGGTTCAAACACTTTTTTGAGTTTAGAAGGAAAAAAGAAAGTTATCTTTGGTTACTTGTAATTGAAGAAACATAACCAAAATGGATCAAAGTTGGAAAGCAAGGGAATGTGCAAGATGGATCTAGAATGTTCATATGAGGTCTATATATTCATGAAATGAGAATTTAGCAAGGGTTGGCTTCATTTTCACCAAGAATTTCACAAGCTTTCTCATTCTTTTTCATTGAAGTTTCATTGCAATTCTCTCAAAACCTTCATCAACTTTCATCCACATCAATTCAATCTCATTCAATCATCATCACAGATCATAATTCAATCAAGAATCAAGTGTGAATCATCCATTTTCGTGCACTATCTTCAAGAACATCAAAATTGGAGTTTCAAGTGGACAGCATAATTCAAGCCAGGAATCACCAAAATATTGCATACAGAATTGAGTATTGAGTTCATTGATCAAGATCCAAGCCTTGGAAGCCTCAGATCCTCAATCTTCCATAGCTGTTTTCAAGCTTTTGCACCAGGTATGTTTTCATTCGATTTGCTTGATTCAGTTAGTTAGGCATGATTTTATTAGTTTAGATGCAATGTAGGATGTTAGTAGAACAAGTAGGATGAATTTGGAGAGGTTTGGTGATGGTTGTTAGCAGGTGCAATAAACTGTTAGGGTTTAAATCTCTTAGGTTAATGCATTAGAATCTTAGCTTGATAGCGCAGGTTAGTTACCATTAGTTGTAGATTAGGTTAGTACAAGTTTGAGGAAGAATTGTGCTGGAGCATCTCAGTGTATATCCATGGTGATCAGAATTTGCATCGATCGGGTTGAATGAATTGTTGAGTTTCAGACTGAATTAAAACCATAGGATTGTAGAGGGAAGAATTCTGAGCATTTTTCATGTTCACATCGTGTGGATTGGTTGCCTGTAGAGTGAGAACAGAGTGGTGTAAGGCTGGTTCGTGCATGAGCTCTCATGGAGTCAAAACCCTAGGTTTCAGATCCAAGGAAGAAGACACAATCGTGTCCGTTCAATGCGCGTTGGACTTTTGACTTAGAAGGAGATCCTATGGCTATTATTTAATCTGAATTTGGAGGGAAATGGAGTTTGGCCAAAACGCACCGTTTCATTAATTGAAACGGGCGGGCCTGAGTTGATGATGCTAATCCCACCCCCAGGTTGTGAGCCCAAACCAATCTTAACGTGATATCTGTTGCTTTTCTCACCCCCTGGCGCTTCTTTTATTTTTCTTTGTTGCTGAGAATTCTGGGCTTAACCAAAGCGCTATCTGCACCCCCTGGATGCCTGGCCCAATGAATATTAACTGAATGCGCTTGCTGAATACGCCCCCCTCCCTCTTTTTAATTCAATTTAATTTTTAATTCCATTTTAATTCTTACCAATTTTCATTAATTCATAATAAATTCATAAAAAATGCATTTCAATCCATTCTTTTTACATCATTTTCATTAAAATGTCTAGAAAATTTTCATTAAATAAAATTGCATTTTTATTTTTATTTCATATTTTTTTCATATTTTCTAAATAAATGTCATATTAAATAGTTCATTTCATGCATCATTTTAATAATTTTTGTTCTATTACATGCTTTAATATTTTTTGGTCATTCTTTTTATATTGTTTAGATGAGGTATTCAACTTGTAGAAATATTTTAGTTCCCATTTTTAGAAGTTAATTTTAGGTGATTAAAATAGGTTTGAACATCTTGTACAAAACTAGGGTTTTAGGTGACAACTTAAGAAGTTTGATTTCATTTCCCTTAGGACTTAGGATTTAATTAGATTAGTTATGGGACTATAGGGGCTATGGGTAGTTATTAGATCCCCTTAGAAAAATCAGGATTCCCTTACTGCTATTATACTGTCTGTAGATCTGATTGACTGGTGTGGTGTGCCCTCTGGGGATTATTGCTTGTTTGTATGGGTATTGGGTTTGTCTGGGGCCTTGGGGAAGCTGGAGATTTGAGGAGATGAAAGCCATTGGAGATTCAGAGACTGAAGATCAACTATCAGAGTTGAGGAGGAGTTTCTTGCTAGCAGATGCTGAGGAGACTAGGGTTTAGGAGCTAGGCAGAGCTCTAGGTTAGAAAGATTGTTTCTCAAACATGGAATGCCTTGTCTGCATCCATCCTTCCTCTATGATTCAAAGTCTCTTTCAAATATCCACCTCCTTCCTTTGGAAGGATCAGTGAATATATTTGAAAGATAGAACTTTTGAGAGGAGATTTTCTGTTTAATGTTAACAGTTGATGAACCACCCTTGGTAGGTAATCAACTGTCTAACATTCATTCACTTCACTCTTGTGACTGATCCCTCATCCTGGAAGTTTGAGCATGAAGAAAAGCCATTGCAGATGGAAGATAGATGATCAAAGCCCTTGCCTGAAGGTCATGAAGATGGAGATTGATGTTTGTTGAAGCCTATAGCTGATTGGAGATTGCTGGAAGCCAGATATTGATTCAGAGCTGCTGATGCTGTTTCTTTTGCTGTTGTTTTATTGCTGATGTATTGATTGGTTTTCTGGACTGTATTGTTTGCTGTTTATCCTGCTGGGTTGAAAGTGAAGCCTGTTCACTTTTGCCTATTGTTTTCTAGGTTCGAGGTTGAGTGGGACTCCCTTGCCTCGCTTGTGCTGTTGCATCCATGCATTTTACTGCTTTACTGTATATATCTGATATTGTTTCTGTTTCTGCCTATCCCGTAGGATCTCTGTTTCTCTCTGTGCAAGAGAGGAGCATGATAGACACTAGGTCTTAACCCATGCATGATAACATTAGGTTAGTTTGATTCCCTTCGCAACCGTAGGTTAGAGTTCTGTCTCTTTCTTCCTCAAAACAAACAGAAAAATACATAAAGATTTCAAACACAATAAAAGACACTTCTTCCGTAAAAGAATGTGAACTCATCAAAACTTCATTTTTGTCCGCTTGGACTGCTAATCAGAAAAACCTTTTTCAGAAGGAATAAAAACAACCAAGACAGACTTGTGTCGTACGTGGCCCGAACTACGTTTGCTCTGATCTTTCATGCTGTATGAAAGTACGTAGGCATAGGATGCGATATCCTAGCGAGCAACCTTCCCCTCCTTTCCCGTAGGTAGGCGAACTACGTTGACTCTGATTTCTCGTTCCAGACGGGAATACGTAGGCATAAAGTGCGATACTTTGCCGAGTCATTTTTATTTTCATTTTATTTTCTTTTTAACCCTTGACCTATAGTTTAGATAGAATAACAATCCATACCCGAAAACAAGCGTGGATCCCGTCGAGTACGACGGACGTGAGGGGTGCTAATACCTTCCCCTTGCGTAACCGACTCCCGAACCCAGGTTTTGGTTGCGATGACCATACCTTTCCCGTGTTGTGCGAGGTTTACTCTGAGCGTTTCCCTTCCCTCCCGTGGGATAAATAACGCACGGTGGCGACTCTTCTGTTCAGCCGGCGCCGATTTTCGCAGTAGCGACAGCTGGCGACTCTGCTGGGGAATCCAACGTCCCCTGGCTGCTAAGGATTGCGATAGTTCTTATGCACTTGGGATCCAACGTCCCTTGAGAGAGTCAATCCTAACGCTTGTTTTCCCGTCGAGGATTTTGTATGGAGTTATTGTATATTTCTAACCTTGTATTTTCAGCTTTGTATATTGATTATTATTGCTGTATTTGGGGTGTGACGGGTGTTCTGATATTGAGAGATAAGCCGGACCTGGGCTGAGTGCACCTAGAATTAGCGTAGAAAGTAGTGGGCGCGTGCCGGCTTTGCTTGCATTAGTGTCTCATGAAATCTACACTCGGACGAGGTTCTTCTGGTTGGCTTCCTTTTCTACCCTTTGGGTCGAAGGGGTTGTTGGTCAGCTGAATTGTCGACTCCGGGAACCGATCATTTGGAAGTTGGCTGAGTGAGGCCTCTTCAGGATTTGATGACGCCACTCCTTCTGGGAATCGTATCATCAACCCTGAAAGTCTGTGACGCCGACGACCGCATAGGATGCCGTACCTTGTGCCAGTTATAGGGCCACCCACCTGTGAGGGGATTCAGGGTTATGCAGGTAACTAGACTTTCAGACTACCGGTTATTTCTTGATCAGAGATCCTGGTTATTTATGGAGAGTTATGAGGTCTGTCAGAGACCAATTTGGAGATGTGTTATGAAGTCTGTCAGAGACCAATTAGAGATTTGATTTGAGGTCTACCAGAGACCAGTTGGAGTTATGGTTTGAGGTCTGTCAGAGACCTGTGTTGGAGCTTTGTTATAGGTCTATTTGAGACCAGGGTTTGATGACTTCTGGATGGTCTATCTGAGACCTTTCTTGATTGAGTTCAGGCTATTCAGCTACAGCTTTGGTCCCTGTTGCATGACACTTGCATTGCATTGCCTGCATATCCATTACCATTTGCATTTCACTAACGTGTGTCTGTGCTGCAGGTGCATTTGCATTCCCCTAGTTCTAGTGCCCGGATTTCTGAGTATTGATTATGGCTGGTTTGAGGAAAACAGTTGCGTATAAGCTGCCTTCGCCTGACATTACTTCTTTGCTTGGTCTGATATCTCTTGCTGATGAAGAGGTTAGGAGAAGCTTCAGGATGAGCCATGGGAGATTACTGAGATTAGTCTGTAAGCCCACTGCTGATGAGATGAACGGGCTATACACCTTGATGCAGTTCTATGACCCCGCATTGAGATGCTTTACTTTTGCCGACTTCATTCTAGGACCTACCATTGAGGAGTATGTGGAGTTTACTGAGCTTCCCGTGCAGAACAAAGTTCCCTTCATCCACTCTGCTGCTGAGCCCAAGTTGGAGGACTTAGCCAAAGCCTTGCATATGAACGCTGCAGATCTGTTATTGACTTCCTGGCTTGGGGTGTCAGGTTTCTCTCTGGATTTCTTAGTTGTCAAAGCTCGAGAATACGCCAAGAATGGTTGTTGGGTGGTTTTCAACGCTATTTTGGCTTTATGCATCTATGGAATTGTGCTGTTTCCTAACTTGCCCAACTTTGTGGATTTGGATGCTTTCTATCTGTTTGCTGCAGGCAACCCAGTGCCAACGTTGATCGGAGACTTCTATCATTCATTGCACTATAAGAACGAGAACCGAAGAGGAAAAGTTGTCTACTGTTGTACTCCTCTGTTGAATATGTGGTTCAAGAGTCACCTTCCCACAAAGGGACCATTTGTAGACAGTGCAACCTCAGCCAGTTGGTCAGAGCGCCTGATGAGGCTATATTCCGAAGACATTGTGTGGTTTGATCGAGACCTGTTGGGATCTGAGCTCATCTTCAGTTGTTCTGGGTACCCTAATGTACCGCTGATAGGAAGAAAAGGGTGTATCAACTACAACCCATCTCTGTTCGTCCGTCAGTTTGGATATGCGCTGAAGAATCCACCGCAAGAGGAAGAAGTACAGGAATCTCTGTACTTCACTGGAGATGTGAAAGGGGAGTTACTAGCCAAGCTGCAACATGCCTGGACGCGTATTAACCGCAGAGGGAAGCCTTTGCTAGGAAAGAATGACTGTCAGGCCTATGCACCTTATAGAGTTTGGATTCAGGAGAGGGCTAGTCAGTTGAGGATGCCATTCCCAGATGTACCAATTCTTGTTCCCGTTCCGGTAGCAGAGCCGACCACTGTTTCTAGAGAAGTCTACGAGCAAGTTGTGAAGGAAAAGGAAGCCTTGATGAAGATTAACGAAGGGTTAGAGCAAGAGTTAGCCCAGGCACGCAGTGAGAAAAACAAGGCCGTATATGCTTTCCAACAACAGATTGAGCTGGTAAACAGGTTAGGAGCTGAGTTGACCGAGGAAAAGAAAAAGCGTGAACGTCTGGGGCAAGAGTTCAGAAGTTCCCATGACATGCTGGAAGCCAAAAAGAAAGCGCTCGACGCAGCACACCGAGAGATATCCTCTTGCAATAAGACTTGGAATGCTACACTCACTAACAACAAGAAGAGGGAAGATAAGCTGAAGCAGCAAATTTCCGACCTCGAAGAGAAGTTGAAGTCTAGCATCAAGAAGTGTGAGGAGGAAGTGATGACCCGGTATAGTGTCCAGCATGCACTGAACAAGGCAATCAAATCCAGAGATGAAGCAGTGTCTCAGAAGCGAAAGTTAGAAGATTGCTTCGGAGAAGCAACATGGGAAGAAACTGCTGAAGGCGTACGCCGCGTCCTTAAGAGGAGAAACCAGCTTGTTGAAGGGCTGCTTGATCGACCAAGCCATCCGGAGACCAAGAAGTTGATAGAGGAGTACCAGACTTTTGGAAAGATTTGATCATTTCATGTAGTAACTTGTATGCCTTATTTGCATAGTGCTGACCATCACCAGGATTGTTGGTTGAGGTCATGCCTTCTTTATATTCCCAGTGATATTGTACCCTGGGCTTATTGATTCTCCCTGCAATATATGAGGCTTTCTATGATTCAGCTCCGGTATTCTTATTGTCAGCACTGTCACTGCACCGGCACCTTCGCACTAGAACTGGGGGAACGAACCTCCCTAATGCACAGACACATTGCATTGCATTCATACTCATATTGCATTACAGGTAATCTTTGAATGGTGTCTTATCTCCTGCTCTGTACCAGGTACTTAACAGGATTCCAGATCAACATCCGCACCGCTATTCTACACGCTCCAACTGTCGGAAAGTCATGGACCAAATTCAGAACGAGATGCAGGATGTGCGCGAGAAGCTCGCCCTCTTCATGCAAACCATGGAAGCTATAGCAAAAGGGCAGGAGAACTTGCAGGCCATGGTCCAGCCTCTGTTGGCTCGCAACGCTGGTCATGGTAACGAAGATCATCAGTCTGTCCGGGTTGATATTGCTCATGGAGACGGCACTCCCACGCCAGTGGCTCCGCCCGTAATCAATATGACTGCTGCTAACGTCAACAACGCTACCACTGCTGTGAATGGTAACGTCGGAGTAGGGAATGAAACTGCTGTCCATAATGCTGGGCTGGGTGATGTCAATGTGGGAGATAATCTCGGAGGCAATGGCTTTGTCAATACTGGGTTCGGATTCAACGATCAAGGATTCGACAACACTGGGAAGTATGGTTTTAATGCTCAAGGCTTTGGGCAAGATGGGTATGGTATGGTCAATCAGGGTTACGGAGGCTTTGGAAACGGAAATGGTACTGGATTTATGGCTCATGGTCCTGCTGGAGGTGTTCAAGGGTACGGCAACAGAGGCCGTGGTCCGGGGATGAATCAGAACAGAGCTGGACGTAATAATGCATATGATGGGTACGGGGCTGGAAACGGTATATGGCAAGAGGATCAGCAGGAGGATGCCTTCTCCGGAGGAGGTTTTGAAGGGCCGATGGATGATTCTCAAAAGATTAGAATGCTGGAAGAGCAAATGAAGGGAGTCCTAAATCAAAGCGCTGTAGGATTGGACATGGCAACCATGGGCTTGGTACCTGGCTTGAGGGTGCCAATTAAATTCAAAGCTCCTGCGTTCGATAAGTACAAAGGAGACACATGTCCGAAAGTGCATGTACGAGCTTATTACAGAAAGATGTCTGCATACTCCACTGATGAAAGAATGCTTATGCATTTCTTTCAGGATAGTCTGTCGGGCCCTTCCTTAGAGTGGTACATGGGGTTGGAGCCAACTGATATCAAGACATGGAAGCAATTAGCAGAGGCATTTGTAGCCCATTACAAGTATAACAGTGACCTGGCACCCAATCGGGTCCAGTTGGCCGGGCTTTCGCAGAAGAAGGGGGAGAGTTTTAAAGAGTACGCGCAAAGGTGGCGCGATATGGCTGCCAGGGTCCGTCCTCCTGTCGAAGATAAAGAAATGAATGATATGTTTGTCGGCACATTCACCGGGCTGTTTCATGATATGCTGTTTCATACTTCTCTAGCCAGTTTTTCAGACCTGATTTTGATGGGGGAAAAGATCGAGCGTAACATTAAGCAAGGAAAGTTCCAAGTCGATGAATCAACTGCATCTGGCAGTAATAAGAAAGCTTATGGTGGGCGCCGTCAGGGCGAAGCTAGCGCGGTATTTGGAGGCCGAGGCCGAGGCCGAGGCAGGGGAAGAGGTCAATATCGTCAGCCGCAGCAGGTGTCGAGTGTTACTATCCCCTATCAACAACAATCAATCCAGCAACAACAACCGGTTCAGCAGCAACCAATGCCACAGCAGCAGCAGCCTCTGCAGGGGGCACAGCAAGCTCAACGAAGATTCCAGGGTGGCAAGCCGAGAAGGGTGTTTGAGAAGCCTCCCTCTAACTATGCTGATTTATTGCAGACATTGTTGGGATTAAATCTGGTAGAGAAAAGAACCCTGGCACCGATAACGGGAACTCCCCCGTTCGGCTACGATGCGAATAGGCACTGTGAGTTTCATTCTGGGGCCCCGGGCCATGATATAGAAGGTTGTCATGCTTTTAAGCACGTTGTGCAGGATCTCTTAGACAACAAGACTATCAACTTCGGAACGACAGGTCCGAATATAGTCCAGAAACCCATGCCTAATCATGGGGCGAATGCAGTTCTGACTGAGGAAGGGTTGAATCTGATTATGAATGTGGAGGATTTGAAGACGCCGCTGAGCGAAATAAAGAGCCGACTGTTGCAAGGAGGTGTTTACCCGGGATGTAATGAGTACTGCTTAGATTGTTGGACCCTATCTGGGGGGTGTGAGGATTTGAAGAAAGGCATTCAGGCCTTAATTGATGATGGCGTATTGAAGTTTGACAGAACAGCAACTGATGAGCCTGCAGGGGCAGTAGTGGATGATCGGAGTGATGTGGCCACGGTAACGATTCCGCGGAAGACGATCACTATTGCAGCACCAGCTCAGCGCCCACCGATTACCATAACTAAAGCCGGGCCAATCCCGTATGAGAACACGAGAGCAGTCCCATGGTCATATGGGCTAGAGGTGTATTGTGACGGGATTAAGATTGATGTTAACAAACAGTCAGCAGAGATTGTGGATAATGTTGTTGGCTCAGGAGGCATGACGAGGAGTGGCCGGATCTTTATATCTCCTGAAGTGGAGGCTGAAAGGCTAGCGAAAGGAAAGGGGAAAGCGGTTGAAAATGTTCCGGTACAAGCAAGTGAAAAAGAGGCAGCATCGAAAGATGTGGAAGAATTCATGCGCTTAATTCGGAAAAGTGATTATAAAATTGTGGAGCATCTACAGCAGACACCGTCCAAAATATCTATCCTGTCATTGCTGTTGTGTTCGGAAGCTCACCGAAACGCTTTGCTAAAAGTCCTGGACACTTCTTTTGTACCCCAGGACGTCTCCGTAAATCAACTAGAAGGAGTATTGGCACATGTGAATGCTGGCCACAGTCTGGGCTTTACCGATTTTGACTTGACTCCGAAAGGAAGGGATCATAATATGGCATTACACGTATCTGTTGAGTGTAGGGGGTCAGTAATGTCGCACGTATTGGTTGACACCGGGTCGTCTTTGAATGTGCTGCCTAAGAAGGCGATGATGAAGCTGGATGTTCGAGGAATTTTGTGTACACCCAGTGATTTGGTAGTCAGAGCGTTTGACGGCACGCGGAGAACAGTCTTCGGATCGATTACCTTGCCTCTGCAAGTGGGGCCGGAAGTGTTTGCAACGGAGTTTTATATCATGGATATACAGCCTGCGTACAGCTGCTTGCTGGGAAGACCATGGATTCATGGGGCAGGGGCAGTCACGTCTACCCTGCATCAGAAGTTAAAGTATATGGTCGGAGACAGCGTAGTCACCGTGTGCGGAGAAGAAGACATCCTGGTCAGCCATCTATCTTCGTTTAAATATGTGGAAGTCGACGGGGAGATCCACGAGACACCATGCCAGGCATTTGAAGGTTTGCGCATTAAGGACAAGAGTCCCGGGCCGAGCAAAGTGCCAGAGATAGCCGTCTCATCGTATAAAGAAGCTCAAGCGCTAGTGGAAGCAGGAGAAGCCAAGGGCTGGGGCAAAGTGCTGGACATTCCTGTGAAGATGGACCGGTTCGGACTGGGGTACCGACCGTCGACATCAACTCCTTCCGTGGAGGCCCCTCATTTCAGAAAGTCAATCACCATCTCTGCCAGTGGAGTATGTCATGAAACTGTCAATGCTGCTTCAGAGTCTGATGAAGGGGACAGCGACTGTGATATGGATGCCTGGATTCAGCCAAGCACGCCAGGACAAGGACTGTGCAACTGGTCTATTCAGGAGCTTGTTCCTGTGACGTTTAAACAGTAATGCTTTGCTTTATTAATTGTTGAATAATTTGATGTCTTGCCCGGGGCATCAGGATTTGCTTAGGGCTGTGTTGTTATAAACATTGCGTGTTAATCATTAAATAAATGGCGTTTTTTCATGTGCAAATACCGTAATCCTTGTCTTTCCTGTTTTGTATTTTTCAATAAAATGGCAACGTGGTTATTCGCTTTATACGCATTTTGAAGCACTTAACCATTCCTTTTGCAGGATAACATTTTCAGATGACATCCTTGAACCATCTATGACTCGTCCCGACTTCGATCACCCGGTATTCCAGACCGAAGAAGAGGTTGTCGAAGATAGCGACGTTCCTGAAGAACTGTCTTGGTTAGTGAAGCAAGAGGAAAGAGCCATTCTGCCTCACGACGAGGTTATCGAAATTATCAATTTGGGGTCGGAAGAGGTTGAGAAGAATATTCGTATCGGAGCCGCACTGCAGAGTGATATCAAGCGAAGACTGGTTGAAATGCTCCGAGAGTATAATGATGTATTCGCTTGGTCATACGAGGATATGCCAGGGCTCGATACAGATATGGTTGTGCATCGCCTGCCACTGAAAGAAGATTGCCCGCCAGTCAAGCAAAAGCTTCGCAGAACGCGACCAGATATGGCAATGAAGATCAAAGAGGAGGTTCAGAAACAGTGGGACGCTGGTTTCCTGGCTGTGACGAAATATCCATCATGGGTTGCCAACATTGTACCAGTGCCAAAGAAAGATGGCAAGGTTCGAATGTGCGTGGATTATAGAGATTTGAATAAAGCAAGCCCAAAAGACGATTTTCCACTTCCTCACATTGACGTGTTAGTTGATAATACTGCTCAGTACTCTGTATTCTCCTTCATGGATGGCTTTTCAGGCTATAATCAAATTAAAATGGCGCCAGAGGATATGGAGAAGACTACTTTCATAACGCCTTGGGGAACATTTTGCTACAAAGTGATGCCCTTTGGTTTGAAAAATGCTGGGGCAACATATCAGCGTGCGATGACGACTCTTTTCCATGACATGATGCATAAAGAGATCGAAGTTTATGTTGACGATATGATTGCCAAATCCCAGACGGAGGAAGAGCATCTGGTGAATCTGCTGAAGTTGTTTAAAAGGCTTAGGAAGTTCAGGCTGAGGCTGAACCCTAACAAATGCACCTTCGGGGTGAGATCGGGTAAACTGCTGGGGTTTATCGTAAGCGAAAGAGGAATAGAGGTTGATCCTGCTAAAATAAAAGCGATTCAAGAAATGCCGACGCCTAAAACAGAAAAAGAGGTGCGCGGGTTTTTAGGGAGATTGAACTACATTGCCCGGTTCATATCTCACCTAACTGCTACGTGTGAACCATTATTCAAGCTCTTGAAGAAAGATCAAGCTGTAACGTGGAACGAAAATTGTCAAAAGGCGTTCGACAAAATAAAGAAGTATCTGCAGGAGCCTCCTATTTTGATACCCCCGGTGGCAGGGAGACCCTTGATAATGTATTTGACGGTTCTTGAGGGAAGCATGGGTTGTGTTCTCGGTCAACACGACGAGACAGGGAGAAAAGAGCATGCGATCTATTATCTGAGTAAGAAATTTACAGACTGTGAATCTCGGTACTCAATGCTGGAGAAAACTTGTTGCGCGCTAGCCTGGGCCGCCAAGCGTTTGAGGCAGTACATGCTGAATCATACAACCATGCTCATCTCGAAGATGGATCCTATCAAATATATATTCGAAAAGCAGGCGTTGTCAGGGAGAATTGCCCGGTGGCAGATGGTCTTGACTGAATATGATATTCAATACGTCTCGCAAAAGGCAATAAAGGGGAGTGTGCTGTCTGAATATCTGGCGGAGCAGCCTATTGAAGAGTACCAATCGATGAGATTTGATTTTCCTGACGAGGATATCATGTACTTAAAGATGAAGGATTGCGAAGAGCCGTTGCCAGACGAAGGACCGGAGCCGGGGTCCCAGTGGAAGATGATTTTTGACGGAGCTGTGAATGCTTACGGTAGCGGAATAGGGGCAATTATCACTACGCCGCACGGGTCGCACATCCCGTTTACTGCCCGATTGACCTTCGCCGTTACCAACAACGAGGCCGAATACGAAGCTTGTATAATGGGGCTTGAGGAAGCCATTGATTTGCGAATCAAGCATCTAGACGTATACGGAGACTCAGCTCTGGTGGTGAATCAGATCAAAGGGGAATGGGAGACACGTCAGCCTAATTTGATACATTACATGAATTATGCAAGGAGATTGTTGCCTTTCTTCGACAAGGTTGAATTGCATCACGTGCCGCGGGCGGAAAATCAAATGGCTGACGCCCTTGCCACTTTGTCTTCCATGTACAAAGTCAACTTCTGGAACGAAGCTCCCCAAATCACTATCTCTCGGTTGGACAGACCAGCTTATGTATTTGCTATTGATGAAGCATCTGATGACAAACCATGGTATTTCGATATCCTTAATTTCCTGAAGAATAAAGAGTATCCGGCTGGGGCATCCAGTCAAGATCAGAAGGCTCTCAGGAGATTAGCGGGCAATTTCTATTTGAACCCGGATGGCGTCTTATACAGAAGAAACCACGATTTGGTGTTGTTGCGTTGCGTAGACGAGAAAGAGGCAAAGCTTCTCATGGAGGAAATTCACGAAGGTGCCTTTGGTACGCATGCTGGTGGGCATGCTATGACGAGAAAGCTGCTGAGGGCAGGTTATTTTTGGCTGACGATGGAAACTGATTGTTTCAAGTTCGCGAGGAAGTGCCACAAGTGCCAAATATATGCTGACAAGATACATGTGCCTCCGAGCCCTCTAAATGTGATGTCATCTCCATGGCCATTCTCGATGTGGGGAATCGATATGATTGGAAAGATTGAGCCGACGGCTTCTAACGGGCATCGGTTCATCCTAGTAGCAATCGATTATTTCACCAAGTGGGTGGAAGCGGCGTCTTACGCAAACGTAACGAAGCAAGTGGTGGCTAGGTTCATCAAGAGAGATATCATTTGCCGATACGGGATTCCCGAGCAGATAATCACGAATAATGGTTCAAATCTGAACAACAAAATGATGAAGGAGCTCTGTCAGAATTTCAAGATCGAACATCACAACTCCTCCCCTTACCGACCCAAGATGAATGGCGCTGTCGAAGCAGCCAATAAGAATATCAAGAAGATCGTCCAGAAAATGGTTGTGACGTATAAAGATTGGCACGAAATGCTACCTTTTGCTTTGCACGGTTATCGTACGACGGTACGCACATCAACCGGGGCAACTCCGTTCTCGTTGGTATACGGAATGGAAGCGGTATTACCATTAGAAGTTGAGATCCCTTCTCTGAGGGTGTTGCGAGACGCTCAGCTGGACGAGGCAGAATGGGTAACGAATAGATTGAACCAACTGAGTTTGATGGATGAGAAGAGGCTAGCTTCTCTGGCGTACGGTCGTTTGTACCAAAGACGAATGAAGAAAGCGTACGACAAGAAGATACTTCCGCGAAGCTTTCAGACGGGCGACCTTGTGCTGAAAAGGATTCTCCCGCCGCAAGCAGATCATAGGGGCAAGTGGACCCCCAACTACGAAGGGCCATACGTTGTCAATAAGGTCTTTTCAGGAGGAGCGTTGTTGTTGTCCACCATGGACGGAGAAGACTTTGCGTCACCTGTGAATTCGGACGCAGTTAAAAAATACTTTGCTTAAAATAGACCCGCTGGACAGAAAAAAGAGAGTCCAGGCAAAAATGGGGCATCCTGGCGAACCAAAGACAGAATGAAAGGTTCGGGCAAAAGTTAGGGATAAAATTGAAAAAAATGTACACCCGCGAAGTCGAAAACCTACACTGGGCGGCTTCGGCAAAAAAGGGTATCCCGGTGAACTGAAAACCCGTAAAGGGCGGTTCACGCAAAAGTTAGGGATGTGAAAAGCAAATGACTGCGGTCCGAATTTGATATTGCAATGAGCATCAATGCGGGAGAATACATTTGAGGAGTCAGTTATCGGATACAACCTCCTCAGAAGTGGGGATACCGGGAAAGCATTAGAGTCGGATGAGTCATAGGAGGATCAGTTCGTGGTGTTCATCTGCATCCAGTTGCCGACATGTGTACAAAATTTAATTTGTCAATATTTATGCTTCTTGTGAATACTTGCATACTTGTATATTTGCTTTGCGTAGCTTCCTCTTTTCAGGAGTTACATCCCGTGTACAAAAACTCCGCCCATTCAGGGGCCCAATCAATGAAAATACGTTATTCAGTACTTGACACTGTTCTTTACTGTTTTGTGCATGATAAAACGCCTAAGTTTATTGAAGCTAGCATGAGTATAACATCACTGGCCCTTGCCAACAATTGCTAAAGCTTTGAATTAATTGAGTGTAACGTCACTAACCTGAATTGACTTGATTGCACAGGCTTGTCTTGTCTTGTTTGTGTTGTTGCAGGTTTCATAATCATACGAAGAAGGTAATCAAAAGATTGCGATAACGAAAAGACTTGATCCCCACGCAGGTCATGCATGTTCTCCCTGAAGAAGGATAGAATTCCCCAGCTAGCCGTAGCTTATCCAAAGGACGTGCTCCAGGAAAGTTATTCGTCCTCAGCAGAGTTTGGCGATTCCAAGATCATAAGGCTGTATTCAGACAGGTTTATCTGTCCCCCGCAGGGTCATGCACTCTCCCCCAGCGGAGTCAGTTAATTTTCCCCGAGAGAATCATCCCATCCCCAGCGGAATTCTCTTTGCAAGTGTTTTCATTCCTTCCAGTGGAATTCGAAGATCAAGACTCTCCCCAGCAGAGTTGGTGGTGATTCCTGTCATTTATTTTGTTGGAGATACTGGTGATATCAGTTCACGCTCCAGCAGAAAGTCCGATCGAACTATGCCCATCTGCTATTCCCCAGCGGAGTTATATTCCCCAGCAGGGGGTTACCTCAACAAGGCTCGACTTGAGTTCCCAATGTCCCAGCAGGGTTGACTTCACCCTTTTCCAGCATTTATTTTGCTGGAATAATTCTGTAGCATCTGGCTATCCCCGGCGGAGTCGGCATTATATCTTTAGCATTTATTTTGCTGAAGCAGTTTCTGTATCTTAGCAGTTCAGGCAGAGAGAGTTCTTGCTCAAATGAATTACCAAACATTCAAGATCTCGGCAGGAGACATTCGACGAAAATGTCAGCTTTGGCATTATTCCCCACAGAGTTATCATGATGAAGTTCTCTTTGTCTCCGAGCAGGGTTATTTGTGTAAATTTCTCTTGTTTTCCCCACCAGAGTCAGTAGGATAAGTTTCTCTTTGTCCCCAAGCAGAGTTACTTATGTCCCCGCCATAGTTTTTGTTGAAGTCTCTCTAGTCCGATCAGCGGATTGTTTCCTGCAAAGTTGTTGTTACGTCAACATTCAAAGGGTTTCCATGAATCAGAATTTTAGAGGCCACCGCCGGTTATCAGAGCAGGCGTCCGATAGTTTGGTTTCCAGGCATCCCCAGTAGAGTTCATCTCAAAGTCGCTGTCATGTCAGTGCTAAGAAGTTTGTGGGTGAGGATCAGTGGAGAACTAAGTCCTGACGTGGACAATTTACTCCTAGATTGACAGGTTTTCTTCAGAAGTGGGCGTCCTAACGTGGACAGGTTTATTTCCCTGGATTGGTGAGGTGTGTTAGTCCTACCGTGGACAGATTCGGTTTCTTGAACTTAGTGGAATGGGAGGTCATGGCGTTGACAAAAGTGATTACTCTTTGTGTTGGTGTCCTGACGTGGACAGATCAGACCAGGATGTGGGTCCTTACGTGGACAAGTCTTGTTTCCTCAGCAGGTCGAAGACGCCTGAGTCCTAACGTGGACAAATCAAGACGAGATCAGTGGCCTGACGTGGACAAATCAAAGAGATTATTATTCCTAACGTGGAGAAATGGGTCCTAACGTGGACGATGTAGTCCTTACACGGACATATCAACAGAAGTGATTCCTAACGTGGAAAGAGTGGAGTCCTTACGTGGACAGATTAAGATGGCGTTCCTTACGTGGAAAAGTTTAGTCCTGACGCGGACAAATCGGAAAGAAGTTGGTATTCCTTACGTGGAAAGATCAGAGTCCTTACGTGGACATATCAAGGGCATTCCTTACGTGGAAGAAAAATGGTTTCCTTACGTGGAAAGACGAGTTTATTCCTTACGTGGAAAGATTGAGTCCTCAAGCGGACATATCACGATTGATTCCTGACGTGGAAAGAAAGGGATTATTCCTGACGTGGAAGAGTTTGGTCCCGACGCGGACAGATGCAGAACAGATGATTCCTAACGTGGACAGGTGTTACTCCTAACGTGGAAGAGTATTATTCCTAACGTGGACGATTCAGTTTATGGAAGGGCAGACGAAGTATCCCCAGCGGAGTTGCCGAGATTTTTCTGGGTTAACAGTAAATGGAGTCCTAACGTGGACCGGTTTTAGTTGAGATTTCCTCGTATCGACGATAGACAGAGTCCTAACGTGGACAAGCAAGCAATCTGTGATGACAGAATCCTCTTCAGAACGATGAAGATAATCCCCAGCACGGTCGCGCGAGATCAGTGGGTTGCTGTAACAGTCAGATTCAGCTGATGAATGTCGTTCCCCAAGCAGGAACGCAATTTAGTTTTGCGGTTGGCAAATTTCTGGTTTCACTAGTATTCAACCGTCTCGTACCGCGAATGTCTGAAGGCTCCGGGCTCTTCATCCAATCGGGTCCAAGTCGCTTGAATAGGGGCAGCTGTTGCACCCTAAAATTTGCCCAACCTTATTCACTTGGTTTATGTTTCAATATCATTAGCATTTGCATATAGAGTCATGTACATAGTCTAATCATCTGCATAGCATGAGCATAGCAAGTCATTCAGCAGGGGACCAATCATTATTCTCATCTCTAGAAGCTTATCAAGAGGTTATTATCCCAATTCAACCTCATTCAAGTCATCAGGAAAGAATTTGAAAGCAAAGAGTTCATCAGATCAAGCCTTGAGTCCATCTCCTAGTTGAGGGCATCTGAGGGTCAACAAGAGGGTTGTGAGCTGTAAATTGAAGGCATGGAGAGTATCTAGACATCTTGAGAGACTTAGAAAGTCATTTGGAGAAGGAGACAAGTCAATGATGAGAGCACAAGAGCTATAGTTGAAGACAGTCAACTAGGGTTTCATCTGGGTCAACCCTAGGTCAACCCTAGGTCAACTGACTGATTTAAAGGGCATTCAAGTCTATTGGAGAGATGTGGGGTTCATCATTGGACATATGAAGAAGGATGTGGAGATATGACAAGGAGAATTCAAGAGAAATCAAGGAGAAGAGGAGTTACTAAATTAGGGTTTCTCTGTAAAATCCCCTAGTTTAGGTCAAATTTCCAAGAAAGATAAGTCAAAATGCTAGCTTCAAATGGCTTCTTGTCCAACATGAAACTTGTAGAGGATCTCAAGACCTTTAATTTGAGTGGTGGAAGACCTCAAGGAGATTTATAGAACTCAAGTTATGGTCCTTGCAAGTTACAGGTCATCTGGGGTGTCTGAATTTTTGTCTGTGAAAGTGACTTGACTTCCAAGCTAGTTTTGCCCCTCAAGGAGATTTCAAATGAATTCTTGGTCAACATAAGAATTGTTCCTCATTGTCTTAGCTTTCTAGAATGGTATAGTATGCCTTCATATGATGTGTGGAACTCAACTTATGGTCTTGGCAAGCAAAGGGTATTTTGGGCATTTGTGAATTACAGGTCATTTTAACCTATGTCCAAAACTCATACAAGGAGGCCTCAAATGGAAAAACTTACAACATCAAACTTGCTCCAAATGGGATTTTAAGTCTAGAAAGAAGGTCACAAGTTATTGGAGAAGCTCATAACATGAAGTTGCATAATTGGTCAAAAGTTGAACTAAAATGGCTTATAAAGTGAATAAATTCAAGATGGAAAATGGTTTGGGAGATTTCTAAGTCCAAATGGAGACTTCCAATATATGATTTTGAATGGAAAAGCAATTCTAAGAACAATGGTTCAAACACTTTTTTGAGTTTAGAAGGAAAAAAGAAAGTTATCTTTGGTTACTTGTAATTGAAGAAACATAACCAAAATGGATCAAAGTTGGAAAGCAAGGGAATGTGCAAGATGGATCTAGAATGTTCATATGAGGTCTATATATTCATGAAATGAGAATTTAGCAAGGGTTGGCTTCATTTTCACCAAGAATTTCACAAGCTTTCTCATTCTTTTTCATTGAAGTTTCATTGCAATTCTCTCAAAACCTTCATCAACTTTCATCCACATCAATTCAATCTCATTCAATCATCATCACAGATCATAATTCAATCAAGAATCAAGTGTGAATCATCCATTTTCGTGCACTATCTTCAAGAACATCAAAATTGGAGTTTCAAGTGGACAGCATAATTCAAGCCAGGAATCACCAAAATATTGCATACAGAATTGAGTATTGAGTTCATTGATCAAGATCCAAGCCTTGGAAGCCTCAGATCCTCAATCTTCCATAGCTGTTTTCAAGCTTTTGCACCAGGTATGTTTTCATTCGATTTGCTTGATTCAGTTAGTTAGGCATGATTTTATTAGTTTAGATGCAATGTAGGATGTTAGTAGAACAAGTAGGATGAATTTGGAGAGGTTTGGTGATGGTTGTTAGCAGGTGCAATAAACTGTTAGGGTTTAAATCTCTTAGGTTAATGCATTAGAATCTTAGCTTGATAGCGCAGGTTAGTTACCATTAGTTGTAGATTAGGTTAGTACAAGTTTGAGGAAGAATTGTGCTGGAGCATCTCAGTGTATATCCATGGTGATCAGAATTTGCATCGATCGGGTTGAATGAATTGTTGAGTTTCAGACTGAATTAAAACCATAGGATTGTAGAGGGAAGAATTCTGAGCATTTTTCATGTTCACATCGTGTGGATTGGTTGCCTGTAGAGTGAGAACAGAGTGGTGTAAGGCTGGTTCGTGCATGAGCTCTCATGGAGTCAAAACCCTAGGTTTCAGATCCAAGGAAGAAGACACAATCGTGTCCGTTCAATGCGCGTTGGACTTTTGACTTAGAAGGAGATCCTATGGCTATTATTTAATCTGAATTTGGAGGGAAATGGAGTTTGGCCAAAACGCACCGTTTCATTAATTGAAACGGGCGGGCCTGAGTTGATGATGCTAATCCCACCCCCAGGTTGTGAGCCCAAACCAATCTTAACGTGATATCTGTTGCTTTTCTCACCCCCTGGCGCTTCTTTTATTTTTCTTTGTTGCTGAGAATTCTGGGCTTAACCAAAGCGCTATCTGCACCCCCTGGATGCCTGGCCCAATGAATATTAACTGAATGCGCTTGCTGAATACGCCCCCCTCCCTCTTTTTAATTCAATTTAATTTTTAATTCCATTTTAATTCTTACCAATTTTCATTAATTCATAATAAATTCATAAAAAATGCATTTCAATCCATTCTTTTTACATCATTTTCATTAAAATGTCTAGAAAATTTTCATTAAATAAAATTGCATTTTTATTTTTATTTCATATTTTTTTCATATTTTCTAAATAAATGTCATATTAAATAGTTCATTTCATGCATCATTTTAATAATTTTTGTTCTATTACATGCTTTAATATTTTTTGGTCATTCTTTTTATATTGTTTAGATGAGGTATTCAACTTGTAGAAATATTTTAGTTCCCATTTTTAGAAGTTAATTTTAGGTGATTAAAATAGGTTTGAACATCTTGTACAAAACTAGGGTTTTAGGTGACAACTTAAGAAGTTTGATTTCATTTCCCTTAGGACTTAGGATTTAATTAGATTAGTTATGGGACTATAGGGGCTATGGGTAGTTATTAGATCCCCTTAGAAAAATCAGGATTCCCTTACTGCTATTATACTGTCTGTAGATCTGATTGACTGGTGTGGTGTGCCCTCTGGGGATTATTGCTTGTTTGTATGGGTATTGGGTTTGTCTGGGGCCTTGGGGAAGCTGGAGATTTGAGGAGATGAAAGCCATTGGAGATTCAGAGACTGAAGATCAACTATCAGAGTTGAGGAGGAGTTTCTTGCTAGCAGATGCTGAGGAGACTAGGGTTTAGGAGCTAGGCAGAGCTCTAGGTTAGAAAGATTGTTTCTCAAACATGGAATGCCTTGTCTGCATCCATCCTTCCTCTATGATTCAAAGTCTCTTTCAAATATCCACCTCCTTCCTTTGGAAGGATCAGTGAATATATTTGAAAGATAGAACTTTTAAGAGGAGATTTTCTGTTTAATGTTAACAGTTGATGAACCACCCTTGGTAGGTAATCAACTGTCTAACATTCATTCACTTCACTCTTGTGACTGATCCCTCATCCTGGAAGTTTGAGCATGAAGAAAAGCCATTGCAGATGGAAGATAGATGATCAAAGCCCTTGCTTGAAGGTCATGAAGATGGAGATTGATGTTTGTTGAAGCCTGTAGCTGATTGGAGATTGCTGGAAGCCAGATATTGATTCAGAGCTGCTGATGCTGTTTCTTTTGCTGTTGTTTTATTGCTGATGTATTGATTGGTTTTCTGGACTGTATTGTTTGCTGTTTATCCTGCTGGGTTGAAAGTGAAGCCTGTTCACTTTTGCCTATTGTTTTCTAGGTTCGAGGTTGAGTGGGACTCCCTTGCCTCGCTTGTGCTGTTGCATCCATGCATTTTACTGCTTTACTGTATATATCTGATATTGTTTCTGTTTCTGCCTATCCCGTAGGATCTCTGTTTCTCTCTGTGCAAGAGAGGAGCATGATAGACACTAGGTCTTAACCCATGCATGATAACATTAGGTTAGTTTGATTCCCTTCGCAACCGTAGGTTAGAGTTCTGTCTCTTTCTTCCTCAAAACAAACAGAAAAATACATAAAGATTTCAAACACAATAAAAGACACTTCTTCCGTAAAAGAATGTGAACTCATCAAAACTTCATTTTTGTCCGCTTGGACTGCTAATCAGAAAAACCTTTTTCAGAAGGAATAAAAACAACCAAGACAGACTTGTGTCGTACGTGGCCCGAACTACGTTTGCTCTGATCTTTCATGCTGTATGAAAGTACGTAGGCATAGGATGCGATATCCTAGCGAGCAACCTTCCCCTCCTTTCCCGTAGGTAGGCGAACTACGTTGACTCTGATTTCTCGTTCCAGACGGGAATACGTAGGCATAAAGTGCGATACTTTGCCGAGTCATTTTTATTTTCATTTTATTTTCTTTTTAACCCTTGACCTATAGTTTAGATAGAATAACAATCCATACCCGAAAACAAGCGTGGATCCCGTCGAGTACGACGGACGTGAGGGGTGCTAATACCTTCCCCTTGCGTAACCGACTCCCGAACCCAGGTTTTGGTTGCGATGACCATACCTTTCCTGTGTTGTGCGAGGTTTACTCTGAGCGTTTCCCTTCCCTCCCGTGGGATAAATAACGCACGGTGGCGACTCTTCTGTTCAGCCGGCGCCGATTTTCGCAGTAGCGACACATGAGACACGACTATGTTATGCATGTGGTACCCGTCGCTTTGTCCATAATTAGGGACATTTGGCATAAAGCCCATCGTCGCTTTGGCATAAAAGCCCTCGTCGCTTGGCATAAAAGCCCTCGTCGCCAATGCAATGTATGTGACTTGACAACACGACATCACAAACACGACACAACAAAAACATCATCATCACGCATCAAGATTGGCATAAAGCCCACGTCGCCATACTTATCCACATCAAGATAAACATATCATCGCATCGCATATCATCAAGTATTCATTATAAATAAACCGTCGCAAACATCATGTTTAATCACACCACATCATTATCAAATAATTCACTTCATTCCAAACATGGAAAAATAATCAAACATCAATAATCGTCGCAAAAGTCATTCATAATAATCGGCATCAATCATAATTATCAACGTCGCAATCGGATTGTCCATACGCGACTTAAACCGACTAAAATGCAACCCGTTTAGAATTAACCGTAAATTGGCCTATTTTGGGTCACTCCGTTAAAAACTCGTAATCTCTAAAAACTAACCTCACCACGACGTTCTACACGTCAAAGTTAGCTAGCACGTCAATTTTCGTCCAATTCGGAGTAACTAGCTCCGTCGCCGAAATTACCGAAATCGAGAAATCAGAACATAATCGGGTTCCAAATTAAATTGGCTAACTTATTTCATATTTGTATTTAATTAATATAATTATTTAATATATATAATAATATAAATAGAACTTTAGCAGAAACAGAGTTTCTGCATAAGTTTTCCTGCATAACTTTTTTTTTTTTTTTTTTTTATAACATTAATATAATTAGTTTTTCTTTTCTAATTTAATTATTCTTAATTAATTCAATAACAATCCAACAACAACAATAACACCTAAATCAATTCTTCTAACCTCTATCAAAATCACTCAACACAACTCATAAACCCTAAAAATCAATTTTATCCCAAATCAAAATATACCAAATCAAACTCTAACTATAGGCATTGGAAAATCAAACCCCTTACCTTATATACTTGGAATGATTCTTGATGATTCAACCAACCCAAAACCCAAGCTTTGTGTTCTTGTTCTTCTTCTCTTCTCCAAGACCCTCTAGCTCTCTCTAATGCCTCTAAGTGTGTTTTGTGAGTTATGACATAAAACAAGGTGTATTTGGTTTTGATTAGTAGCAAGACATAATTCAAATTACCAATTAGCCCCTCTTAAAATATACTACTCATAACACTAAATAATATTATTAACCTAAATAATTAAAATAACTCCAAATAATTAAGTATCAGTCCGAATAATATTTTACCGAACCGAACGGAATGAAAACCGGACCGAACAAAATAATTACCGGTCTCTCAAAACAAATACCGGACCGAATAAAATAATTACCGGTCCCTCAAAACAAATACCGGACCGAATAAAATAATTACCGGTCCCTCAAAACAAATACCGGACCGAATAAAATAATTACCGGTCCCTCAAAACAAATACCGGACCGAATAAAATAATTACCGGTCCCTCAAAACAAATACCGGACCGAATAAAATAATTACCGGTCCCTCAAAACAAATACCGGACCGAATAAAATAATTACCGGTCCCTCAAAATAATTATCGGACCGAATAAAATAATTACCGGTCTGAATAATACGTCGCCAAATATATTAACAGATATATCAGTTAGTATAAATATTCTCGTCGCAAAATAAACGTCAAACGGTAACTCGAAAATATTAATATAATATTAAATAAAACGGGGTGTTACATGAGGCTCCCAACCTGAGACTCGTGAAGCCAAGAGGGTCTAGGAAGTGCCACCATCCTCCGAAAAATCTGGACTACAGGTCACCCTGTGTGTCTCTCGGTCAGAGAATTTCCTCCTTCTCAGCAAGCTCGCCAGACCGCCATCCACCCACAGTCCATGGGAGGATTTCCCCGCCATCTTGGTCATATCCGGAGGGGCCCTAGCAAGCTATCAGTTGGATTGGTCAATAGTAAATTCGAGGAACTGATCGACAAGAGCTCAAAGGAGAACGCTACCCTCGATAAGTTCAAAGGTCAATTGAACCCGATTACCCTTTACCTCGAGGAGCTTCCTAGGGGTGCACCAAACTTCAGTATTCCCCTCTTGATCAGGGCTCAGATGGCGAACTTCGACGTGCGCCGAATCCTAGTCGACCAAGAGAGTTTGGTGGACATAATGTACACCCATCTGTTTACGACCCTCCAGCTCAACGAGAGCCACCTGACCTCGTATGTCGGCTTTGACCTATAGGGCTTCAACGGTACCATCACCAAGCCTTGGGGATCATGGAGCTTCTCGTCACATTCGGGGTCGAGAAGACAGCCAAACAAGTGAAGGTCTGTTTCTTGGTGATTGAGTGCCCCTCTCTGTACCAGTGTATCCTGGGGAGGTTGACCTTGGTTGAATTGACCGCGGTACCATCTACAGTCGACCTGAAGATGAAGTACTACACGACTAGAGGTCGAGTCGTCACCCCCACGAGGACATTGAGGCGACCAGGAGATGCTTCGAGGCAGCGCTCAAAGGTATCAACTCGATCAATGTCCCCCCAAATCGACTAATAGACCAGCCTGAATGGAGGAGCAGAAGCCACTTCCCCATGTCAACTTCGTCGACCTCGACAACCGCTTCCCTAACAAGCAGGATCAGAGTGCAGAATCTGAAGACGCACCTCCAACAGACAACGGGAAACTATCCCACCAAATGTGCCCCGTTCCAGATGGAGACTTTGAGCTCATCACGCTCGAAGATGACCCAAGAAGAAGCGTGAATATTGTCACGGGACTCCCCGAACTGGAGAGGAAGTAGCTTAAAGCCTACCTCTGGGAGAACGCTGACCTGTTCGCATGGAGTGCTGCGGAGATGCCTGGCCTCAACCCCAACGTAGCATGCCACCACCTCACTATAGATCCGGTCGCTAGGGTCACAGTTCAACATAGGTGTAGGCAGTCACCTGAGAAAGCGGAGGTTGCTGAAAAAGCTGTAAAAGACCTCCTAGAGGCAAATTTTATATTGGAAGCCTAATACACAATCTGGCCGTCCAACGTTGTACTAGTTAAGAAACATAATGACAAATGGAGGATGTGTGTTGACTTCATCATCTATTCTCTACTATTTTGTACTTTTTTATTAGATAATATTATTAGGATATTCAGATCTTCTTTTTATTTTTTAGTTTTGGTCCTAAACATTAGTACTAATAGAAGATAGTTTGATCAAGAGGGTGATTATAGATAAAAATTGATCCTACATTACTACTCTCAAAAGTAAAGGATGAGGAAGAAGAGACAAAATTGGTATTTAGAGAGGGGATGAGACTGGTTTTTGGGAGAATTGAAGCTAAGTTAGTTGAGTAATTTGTTATTCTTGTTATAATTCTGGTGTCATTATTTTCGCTTTGTGATTACAATTACTATAATTTGAGTAAATCTATGTGTATGTATTGTCCTTATTGTACTAGTTAAGAAATAGAAGTGAACACTGAAATTTATTTGGCTCAAACCTTACTATATGAGGTATCTGAAGGTTGAGTACAATTATTTTGATTCTTTTCTCATCCTTTACCTTCTAGTTTCCAGTTGCTTTTATGATGATCAAGTCCCTCCTTTTGTTTTCTCGGATCATTTGTTCAACGCTAAAGGTATAACTTGTAAATCTGAAGAAGAAAAAAAAACAGCTACAAGACTTATTTATTAAAGACAATGATAGAAAATACAATTGGGAGGGGGGGGGGGGGAGGGGAATGCATGAGTTTCTAATTCCTCAAATGGGTTTTGTTATCGATATAAAACAATTCCTGTAAAACAAATACTAGTTATAACACATGGGTTTCCTCCCATGAAGCGCTCTTTTTGTGTCATTAGCTTGAATGTTACCATCAAGGGTCCGACAATATTAGGGAGGCTTTTTCATCCGGAACCACCCTCCATAATAATGCTTTAATCGTTGCCCATTTACTTTAAATCTTCTTGTATCACCAGGATCCTGAATTTCAATGGCTCTGCTTTGACAAACTTCTGTGACCACAAACGGTCCTGACCACTTAGATTTCAACTTACCAGAAACCAATCTCAATCTTGTTGTCCGATCTGGAAATTTCTCCTGACCAACTTTTTGTCATGGTATCTTTTTATCCGTTCCTTGTAAATTAACGCATTTTCATATGCAGACAATCACATTTCCTCCAATTCATCCAATTTCAATAATTTCTTTCTTCCAGATAACGTCTCATTGAAATTTAGAAGTTTTGCTGCCCAATATGCTTTATGTTCCAATCCAACGGGTAGATGACATGTTTTCCATACACAGGTTGATTTTGAGAGAAACCTAAATGTGTCTTGAAAGCTGTTATGTATGCCCACAGGGCGTCATCCAATTTGGTTGACCAATCTTTTCTTGAAGCTGCCACTGTCTTCTCTAAAATTTGCTTCAATTATCTATTTGATACTTCCACTTGACCGCAAGTCTGAGGGTGATATGGTGTCGACACCTTATGCTTGACATTATAATTTTCTAACAATTTTTTCAAGTACTTGTTGCTGAAGTGTGTACCACCATCACTGATTAAGACTCTAGGTACACCAAACCTGGCAAAAATATTATTTTTCAAAAAATTAGTAACAGTTCGGGCGTCATTAGCACTACAAGAAATTACTTCCACACATTTGGAAACATAATAAACACATATAAGAATATATAGATAAGTATTTGATTGGGGAAATGGACCCATGAAATCAATTCCCCAACAGTCAAATGGTTCTACCTCAAGCATAATATTTAGAGGCATCTCGTCTCGCTTTGAGATGTCACCAGTCTTATTGCATTTAGAACAAGTAGAAACATATAAATTACAGTCGTTAAATAAGGTAGGCCACCAAAAACCACTTTGTAGTATTTTTTCTGTTGTTCTCCACCACTATGGTGTCCTCTATATGTTGAGCTATGGTAGTGCCACATAATGACGTCTGCTTCTTTACCTCCAACACGCCTGCGAAGTAAACCATTAGGACTTCTCTTAAGCAGGTATGTGTTATCCCAAAGATAAAACAATTCTTCTTTATAGAAGCGATTTCTTTGTTGCGACGTGTATTCTTATGGTACAACATTTTTCGCCTTATAATTTTCCATGTCTGCAAACTAAGGTATTTCACTAATTGCCATTAGCTGCTCATATGAAAATGCCTCTGCAACGCTGTGCTTATTTTTGGTCACCTCTTCATTTTATAATCTTGAAAGGTGATCTGCCACCATATTTTCCATTCCTTTTTTATCCTTAATTTCTAGATCAAACTCTTGCAATAAAAGCACTCATCATAGCAATCTTGGTTTGAAGTTACTTTTGTTAAACAAATAGTTCAAAACTGCATGATCTTTAAAAATAATAACTTTGGAACCAATTAAATAAGGGAGTAATTTTTTTCAAAGCAAATACTACTAGTAGCAATTCTTTTTCAGTGGTGGTGTAACTAATTTGATTTTTATTTAAAACTTTGCTGACACAGTAAATTGCATGGAAATTTTGTGCGTGCTTTTGTCCAAGTCCTGCACCAACAACATAATCAATGGCATCACACATAATTTCAAAAGGAAGCTCCCAGTTTGGTGATACGATGACTGTAGCGGTTATTAATTTATGTTTTATGACAGAAAAAAGTTTAAGCAACCTTTATCAAAGTTAAATTCGTTTTCTTTGACCACCAGGTTGCACAATTGTTTTGAAATTTTTGAAATTTTTTTAATAAATCTCCTGTAAAAACCTGCACGAACTAGAAAACTCCTTAATTTTTTGACATTTACCGGAGGTGGAATTTTTTCTATCACCTAAATTTTTGCTTGATCGACCTGCATACCTTTAGCAAAGATTTTTTGGCCAAGAACAATACCTTAAATGACCATAAAATGACACTTTTCCCAATTTAGCACTAAGTTTGTCTCGATACATCTCTTAAGGACATTGTTCAATCAATCAAGACAACCGTCAAACAATTTACTGAATACAGAAAAATCATCAATAAATACCTCTATTGAATTTCCAATCATGTTAAAGAAAATAGAAAGCATGCACCTTTGGAATGTTGCTGGTGCGTTACATAATCTGAAGGGTATCCGTCTATATGAAAAAAATTCCAAATGGGCATGTGAATGTGGTTTTCTTTTGATCCGTGGGATCTACGACTATTTGGTTCTATCTCGAATATCCATCCAGAAAGAAGTAGTAGGCTTGTCCAGCCAGTCTTTCAAGCATCTGATCCATGAATGGCAATGGAAAATGATTATTTCGTGTGGCTAGATTTAACTTGAGATAATCAATACACATTCTTCATCCCTTAATAGTAAGAGCTGAGATTACTTTATTTCTTCATTAGAATAACCGTAGTGCCCCTTTTTTTTCCGGAACTACATGCACTGGGCTTACCCATGAACTATTAGAAATAGAATAAATCATACCTGCTTCAAGATGTTTAAGGACTTATTTTCTTACCAATTCTTTCTTTGCTAGATTTAAACGTCGTTGAGGTTGAACCACTGGCTTGAATTCTTCCTCAAAATTGATTTTATGCATACAATATGATGGGATAATTCCCTTCAAATCTGCCACTCTCCATCCTAATGCTTCTTTATTTTCCCTTAGTACTCGTAGCAACTTCTCTTCTTTGAATTTCACCAAAGTGATACTAATGATTGCAGGGTGCCTATTACCTTGACTTAGAAAAAAATATTTCAAATGTTCTGTGAGTTCTTTTAGTTCGGGATCTGATGGTTTCTCCTTACTACTTCCTCCCAATTCTTCAAATTTTTTATAAGCACGATCCAACTGTGCTGTTTGTAATTGTAGTACCACTTAGTTTACCTCTTCATGCTCATCGCCCGACACTCTTTATTTAATAGATTGTACTAGGACCTTTTCTGTTGGAGATGACTGGCCTTTTTCTTTCGAAACATTTTCTATTAATTCGTCAATTAAATTGATATGGTATAATTGTAAATCTTCTTGAGCGTGTTTCATAACTTCAAAAACATTAAATATTACTTGCTCTTTATTAAACCGAAGAATCAACTCTCCTCTTTTCACATCAATCAATGATCTTCCGGTTACAAGGCAAGGTCTTCCCAACAACAGTGGTGTTTCGGCATCTTCTGGAATATCGAAGATGACGAAGTTGGCAGGAAATAGTAAATCACCAGCCTTTACTAATATATCTTCCAGTACTCCATATAGATAAGTGACATATCGGTCAACTAGAGTCAGATTCATTTTTGTAGGTTTTGGTTTTCCACAATTTAGTTTCCACATCATAGACAACGACATCAAATTTATGCTTGCTTCTAAATCACATAGTGCCTTGCTAATATTTAATGAACCTATAGAGCAAGGGATAATAAATATGGATGGATCTATCATTTTAGGTGCTAATTTGCGTTGAATGATGGCACTACATTCCTCCGCTAAAGCTACATTTTCATCATCATTTAATTTATGTTTACCGTTCAAAATTTCCTTCATGAATTTAGCATATACTTGCATCTGTTCCAAAGCATCACAAAAAAGGATATTTACTTGTAACACTGTGAGAATCTCCATGAACTTTTTAAACTGCCCCACTTCCATCTTCCTTTTCAGTTTCTTCTTATTCAGAGGATAAGGTGGTCGGATGTAATTCGGTAAATGAGAGTTTGGTTCATTCAGGATTTGGTTTTTTGTCCTCCTAAAAGATGAGTCTTTATCAATGAATTTATCAAGTGTCTCTCCCTTCTCAGGAGTCTCGCTTGAAATCTCCTCTTCTATTATTGTGGATTTTGGGTCCTCCTCTTTCTCGTTGTTCTTTTCTACTATTTTTTTCTGTATGTTTCCACTAGAGGCTGAGGGAATTGTATGATTTCTCAATTCTATTGCATTACAGTTTCCTCTTTCTTAGGTTAATGATGTGATTTTCTATGACAGGTTAGCCATTTTCCATTCTATTCTTCTCATTGACTCCTCATGTTTTTCGCTCATCAAGTTCTGTGATCTTGTAATCCTTAAGAATTCATTTTGTGTCACCAACATAAATTAAGTAAATGTTTCTTCCAATGACGTGATCTTGAGTTTTGTATATGCTTGTTGTGCTACCCGATGAGCATCCATGGTTATAGCTTGTACTTCCTCTGTAAGTTGTTCTTTAGCATAATTACTTGCAAAATGTTCTTCCTCACAGTTAGCACATAATACAAATACTACCTGATTTTAAGATTTCAGAGTGGTCTTTGCTACATTCAACTTTTGATTTAGCACTTCCAACATTGTGAGAAGCTCTTCGTATCCAGCTAAAGTCAATTTAGTGTGATCTTTATTTTTCATTTCCAAAATTTGAATCCCTTTTGTATTTGTAAAGTTTTACTCATTTAGACTCATTTTCTCTATTAGCTCCTTCACTTGTGATTCTGTCAGTGTTCTGATCGTTCCTCCGACGGATGCATCTAAAAGCATTTCTGCTTGCGCTTGTAGACCCTTAACAAAACTTTGCATTTGTTCCATACAACTCATATTGTGATCTGGGTATCGATGTAACAAAAGTTTAAACCTTTCCCAAAAATCGTAGAGAGATTCGGTCTCTTATTGTTTGAAATGTGTAATTTCAACTTTTCTTTCTATGAATTATGCTGTAGTGAATAATCTTTCCAAAAATTTGTATTCCAATTCTTTCCAAGTTCTCATTACTCCATTTAAAAGACATATTAACCAATCATTTGCTCTCCCAATCAAAGAGAAGCTGAATAATTTCAGTTTAACTTGATCCTCTGTAATACCCTCTGGTTGACACATTGACGTTGTCTCATAGGATCCGGCTAGATGTTCCCACGAGTCACTAGTTGTGTTCCTGTTAAATTTCCTTTCTCTCAAATCTGAAAGCACATAGTATTTGATGTTGAAATTCACCGGAGTTCCAGGGATGAACCCCAAAGAAACATGTGATGCGTTAGTAGGCCTACAATAATCCCCCATAGTTTGTACTATTGGTTCTACCATAATAACCATTTCTATACCTAAAATGTGTATACACAAATAGGAAACATCTCAGTAGCATTATGATAAATAAGAAGAAAAAAAAGAAGTTGCACAAATGTTCCCTTGTTGAAAACCAACAGTCCTCAACAACGGCGCCAAAAACTTGATGACTTCTCGGCAAGTTTACTGATAACGTCAAAGTAATAATTAAGATCGGATCCACAGGGACTACTTTTGAACAAGAAAAATTTGTGCAATGTATAGAAAATAGTAAATTAGGGGGGGGGGGGGGGTTTCAAGTTTGCAATGTGAAAAAAGTAAATATGTGTTTAAACAGAATTAGGAAAGCGGTCAGATTGTGTATTGAATCCCCTATTTCTCTATTGTTAGTGTTTGATGCCTTATATGAATAATCTTATCACTATAATCCCACGACGAATTAAAAAAGATGCTATAACCAATCCCTTGCGAAATAGCTCACTAATCACTACTCGGAGTTTCCTATCCCTACTCCGCCAACGTAAGCAGGATTAGGCGATGCACAAAACATTAATTCCCTATGCCACTACACGAGGTCTCATATTCCTATTCAACCAGCTTAAGTACTACAATTTCTCTAGGTCTAACACATAGACTATTAGTTAATATTCCCTATGTGCCCAAAATCAATTTAAAAGAGTATCTCACATAAAAAAACATTAAGAACAATACGTAATTGAATAGAATTATAAATCAAAGTATTCATACAAATTCAAATCAACATACGACTCAACAATATTGAAACATGTTCGCCATACACAACCTAACTTAGAGGAGTTTAGCTACTCATAATTCAGATTACAATACCAATGAATAAACAAGAATAACATATGATTTCTCTTGAAGGATTGTCCTTTAATGGCTTCAAATACTCTCAAAATCACCCTTGATGTTGTAAAAATCATACATGTAGTACCAATTTTCGTAACCCTTGCAAAAGTGCAGAAATTCTCCTTAAAAAGAGCTCATAATGGATTAGACACGTTGGAAAAAGTCCAGAAAAAGAGGTCATCGTGTGTGTGATGACTTGCATCGCACACACGATGCAGCTAGTACAAATATATCACACACGCAATGCTGCGCGTAATTATTCCAGTAGTTGCATGCTTTTGCTCCCCTTTTCACTTGATTTTTTTTACTAAATCCAATTTCTTTACACTTAGCTATTTTCCTCTTATTATTTGGTCTTTCTTCTTCATTTTAGATCCTTTTAACTTGTTTTCATTCGATTCTTCGACTAAATTCATGCAATGACATACTGTCATCAGGGGTCTCACCATAAACTTCCCTAATAATATGGTCAAACTCTTCTTGACTTAGATTACCATCACATTCTATCATGTATTCATTCCAGATTTTACTTATCTCATTTGCAGTAAGAGAGATCGAAAACTCTTCCAAATCATCACAATCTCTTATTATAACCATAATAAAGAATAAGAAAAGAGAAAGGTAAAAGGAAAAAAATACCCGCGACTTGAGCTTGTAGAAAAAACGATTGAATGAAGAAGCAAAAGTAACTCGCCAACAACGCTTGAGAAAAGAATCATCTGCTTTGAGAAAAAGCAAATGAAGAAAAAAAGTCTTTTTATTGAAGCAAAACTTACAATGGTCAAGAAGTTGTATTGGGTAGAAATAATGATGACAAATGAGAATCCCCATAAAAACTCTATTGTGGCAAGGACAGAGAAAGCCAGGCAACGGTAACTCACCGAGTAAGTGGTCGAAAGGAATTCCAAGACTTTCTTGTTTGAACACTTCAATCCAATCAGATCTCGTGATCGGGGGGCTTATGTACATCATGGAATTCCCTAGGTCCGAACTTTTGCAAGCCGAGTACAAGAGCAAGTAAGTCGGATGACATGATCCTAGAAAAGTCGGAACTGGTTAGGGTAAAGAAATACTATCAAACTATAGCAGGTCAGATATGGCTTCAGAGTAACTACACGACGAGTAAGTCGGATGAAAAGAGCTAGAAAGCAACATGAAGGGTCACATAGAACGGTTACAAAACATCTCCATAATTTCGTATGAGTTACGAAAATTAATAGGAGAAACATTACTTGATAGTTATGGAGGACGACTGACGTACGTTACTAAGGGTGACTTTAATATAGGATATGAAGAGACATCCTTAAAGGGATCATTGATGATGAATTGAGTATAAAAGAAGACTTTCCGAACAAGGAAGAGGACGACTGATATCTCATAACTCAATAGGACGTTTGTGATCTCTCCTAACTAACTTCAAAGAGATTTCTCCAAATAGTATTTAGTAAGAAGAAATTGTAACAAATATTTTATTAAAGTGACACCCAAACTCAATTTAGTACGTGTTAGTTGAATTAAATAAATATAAATTATTTTTCTAAAATCTTTTATATCTCACAGAAATCTATATTCATATTATATATTAATATAAATAAGTTGTTAATATTTATAAATTAACATGTCAATCCGACTAATCTAGAAACCTCAAACAAAATTTTAATAAGACAATTTAAAAACTAATAACAATAAAACTAAAAATTTAAATCTAACTAACTTTTATAACACAGAAAAATATTAAATACATTCATAAGATTAATTAATTTTTAATAAATAAATGAATTAACTGTAAAATTTATGTATATTTTTATAGTCTGACATCTAAAATAATTAATAAGAAAAAATACAATTAATTAACTTAAAATAAGTAAGTTTGAGGCTTAACAAATTTTAAGTCTAATAATTATTGACTCAATTTTGTTGCATCACTCTGAGAAGGTACCTTAACAAGAAAAGAAAGGATAATTTCAATAAATTTGCAGCAACAAGTTTTCAGTATGCTTATTCGTTGTAGATTGGTTGGGTTCTATCTAAACAACTTGTTGACATTTGTGGCTTCCATATCCATCATAGAATAGAAAAATAATCCACTCATATAGTGAAAATCCTGTTTCTCCACTACCTGCTTCAAGAGTAGAAAGTGATAAGGTATCCACTTATAATGGCCAACGTTTGTTGTGCTCCATGTGTGTTCAGATTCTTGGGATGGTAATTTTCACACAACTATCCTCTAGTGCTCAACTTTCCTACTATTAAATTTCTTTGACATGTTCTAGAGATCAAATATATATTTACTTGAATAATATGTGTGTTAGTTCAACCAGTTATTGGACTATCTTTCTTGACTTTTAACCAAATGCTTTTGTATTTAATTTGATATAGAATCCAAATCATGAAAAAGTTCAATATTTTTCAAGTTCATATATTGGTGTGTTTGGTATTAAATTCACCTATATCATAACAACTTGATGTGTTGTGTTATTGTGATGTTCATTCATATGCACTGCTAACTGTTGGATTGAACTTGAATCAGATGCCTTGGGACAAAAGAATTGATTGGGAAGAAGTTATGAAATTAGTATTAGAAAAATGAATACATAATTAAAAAGTATGGATTATGTATTTATAGAGGTTTAGCGACACTCTAAATGGTTTACTTGTAATGCAAGTAAATCAGCAGCTAAAGTTAATTAATCTTAATTAACCTCTAACTAGCTAACAAATTTGTAACAACCATAATTACTAACATGAAACTATAACACATTTCATAATGGTTATATGTAGTAAAGTAATATGTGGTACTAAATTGCCTATTTACTTCGTAGAGTATTTGTCGTGGTAATAAATTCAAAAGCGCTCTATATATTATAATAATTATACTAAATAATCGTAGTGAAAAATTAAAAGATTTTGGGTTTGTTTGATACCCAACAACGCCATTTTTTATATTTATTAATCTGAATAACGCTATATATAACAATAATGGTTGAAATAACCAACCATAGTGAAATAATTAATTTCTTTTTAACTGTGATATATATATATATATATATATATATATATATATATATATATATATATATATATATATATATATATATATATATATATATATATATATATATATACATATATATATATATATATATATATATATATATATATATATATATATGTATATATATATATGTATATATATATATATATATATATATATATATATATATATATATATATATATATATATATATATATATATATATATATATATATATATATATATATATATATATATATATATATATATATATATATTACATAATTCATATATTTTTAACCTATATTTTTGTAAATCATAAATAGACAACAAACAAAAACACAAACTATTTGTGAACTACGCTCATAGTTAACAACTATTAAAAAGAAAAAATTGTATTACATCCTAATGGCATAAAACAATTTACATTTTTTATTACACAAACTATTTTGTATTACATGAAAATGACACAAAACAACTTACAATTTACACACCATTACATCAAATAATATCTACAATGTGAGGAACGTGCCTTGTTCTTGGTGTCTTGACTTTAAATACCTATAATTTCTAACACTTATTAGTGAATAACCTGATAAATTATAACATACAATAAATTATGAATAAAGAATATACAATATTGACTTGCTAATTTTCATATATGTCTTCTTCATAATCATTACGAATATAATGCACATTATCTCTATCAACCTCTTCATATGAAGTAGGCAGTTGTGTTACGTAAGAAGGAGTCGAAGGAATATCAAAATTTAAATCATAATTTTCATCACTATGAGGCATGTGTTTTCCTTCGAGAACAATTGACCATGTTTTGTCAGAAGGGTCAGTCACATAAAATACTTGTTTTTTTGGGTAACCATGATAAATGGTTCGGTCATATAAGTTGTTTTGCCAATGTAAACCAGTGTGAATCCTAACTCATCAGTTTGTACACCAATTTTATTTCCATCCCACTTACATTTAAATAAAGGAATTTTGAATAAAATATAATCAATCTGTCAAATTTCTTCAATGATCATAAAGTACACTCTAGATGTCAGTATATGATTTTTATATTTCAAACTAGAGAAATACATAAATTCAGACTCAACCATAAGTCCATTACTTTGTATTGTACTAGAATCATCTTTTGATTTTGTATAAAAGGAAGAATTATTAATGTTGTATGCAGTTCAAGTTACTACTTAAATTTTGGTACGTATGACATTCATTTAAGTGTCTCAGATGCACTATCATCATTATAAATTCTTTATCAAACCAAATTATGGAATTCTCGTTATGCTCTTTTAACAACCATTTTTCACTCATTTGAGGATATTTTTTCTTTGATAAGCCATTTATGAGTAGATAAGTAAGGTTGAACTTCATCAACATTATTCAATATATACAAATGTATCTGAAGAACTATATCTCATGTCATTGGCATAACATTTAAACCTTGAGTATCTCTACCTCCATATCTGTCAGTATGATGAGACTTTGGAACTTTTATAGATTCTGCTTTTGACAAATAGTTTGAACAGAACTTAATAACTTCTTCTGCTACCTTTCTACGATCGAAGCTTTCGGTCGGTGATGACTCTTCATATATCCTTTAAAGATTTTCATGTATCACTTTATTCGATACATCTACCTTAAATAAAATGGACCACAAAATCTGATTTCACTGACTAGATGAACAATTAAGTGAACCATGATGTCAAAAAAAGATTTTTTTTTGGGGGGGGATACATCTTCAATTGACACATGATTATTGCAGTCTCATATTCTAATTCATCTGTTTTTTTGAAATCAAGAATTTTATTACATATAGCATTAAAAAATAAGCAGAATCTGATTATAGTTACTCGTACATTTTTTGGTAAGATGTCACAGATAGCCACTAGTAGAAGTTGTTACATCAAGACATAACAATAATGAGATTTTAAGTCAATTAACTTGAGATATTTCATTGATATAAGTTTCTTGATGTTTGACGAGTAACCTTGGAGAAATTTGATATCAGCAAACACTTGAAAAACTTTTTTTCCTTTTTAGATAGAGTGTGACATGTCGGAGGTAAATAAGTTCTTTTTCCTAATTTTTTTGGAGTCAACTATTTCGTATAACCATCTCCACCATTTTTAGAAGAGAATTATTACTATCTTTAGTCTTGACTGGAATATTTAGAAGTGTTTCAATCAAACTATCACACACATTTTTCTCCATATGCATCACATGAAGGCAATGTCTTACATCAAGGTTAGACTAATGTGGAAGATCAAAGAACACCGATCTCTTTTTCCAAATATTTTTTTATTCTTTCCAAAGAAATCGGTAAGGTGTTCTTGTCTTTTTATAAACTTCATCCCCGTTTAAAGTTTTAAGAGTGATGTCAAACTCCTGCTCTCTCCATTAAACGTCTTCCGCAATCTACGATAAGGATGATTAAGTTTTAGAAATTTCTAATTCCCAAGTTAAACGACCTGTTTTTCCAAACTAAAGTTGGTGAAAACAAGTTTAGATTCACATATAGGACACACTTTATGTACCTTAACACTGTAACTAACCAAATTACCATATGTAGGAAAGTCATTAATTGACCAAATTAATATGGCACACATCTTAAACTTTTCACCTGAATATGCATTATCAATGTCAAGTATTCTTCCCATAAAAGTCTTAAATCTTCAATTAATGGACTTAGATAAACTTCTATGTCATTTCCAGGTTGTTTTGGTCCTGAAATCATCAGAGATAACAACATATAATTGCATTTCATGCACAACCAAAAAGATAGGTTGTAAATCGTAAGAAGAATATGCCACAAAGTATGGTTAGTTCTTAGATTACCAAAGGGGTTCGTTTCGTCCATGGAAAGCCCAAACCCGAGGTTTTTTGGCTCAAGGAAAAAATCTAGAAACAACAAATCAATTTTTTCTATTACAAAGAATCAACTACATGGCGAATTTTTCTATCACATTTTCTTTCATATGTATATCATCTAATATTCTTTGCTTCATTCACATTAGAAAAAAGTCTCTTGAACCTTAGTATAAATTTCAAGTACCATAACATTGTTGTCCTTCATCTTGTAGAACAAGTCACCACATTCCGGACATTGATCCAAATTTTCATACTCTTTTCAATATAATATGCAATCATTATGACATGCATGTATTTTGATATACTACAAACCTATTGGACACAATATCTTCTTTGCCTCATAACAATGTTACATATTTTTTTTTATATTTTAGTAGCATTTCTTTTAGAAAATCAAGCAATTTCATGAAACTTTTATGCATTCACACGCTTTTTTCCTTCAGATTAAACAATTTTAACACCGCAGACAATCTTGTAAAACTTTTGCACCCCTTATACAAAGGTGTATCCTTACCACTGCATACAATATAAAAAATACGGGCTTTCCTAAAATAATATTCTTCAATATCATGAATCATATCTTCTAGTCGATCCTCCATATATTTATCGATATCTTCATCAACTTCATGTCTTTGTGATATCGCATTTTGGTTTTTTTCTACTTCACTATGCCATGCCCATATTGTATAATTTTGACAAATTTCATCACCACAAATGTGATAGAATATTTCTTTCTTCGAATTTTTTTATATTCCCGCATATAACACAAGGATAATAAAATAGTTCATTATTGTTAGGAAGATTTTATTCCTCTTATTCACGGAATTCAACAACTACACTCTCATACACTGGACCTAGTCTATCAGCTTTCATCCAACTATGGTCTTTAATAAATTCAGAAATTTATATCAAAAGCTTATAGAATCATTTAACAATACTACAACACAATAAGAATGAAATAATCTCATTGTCACTCAAACACAACAATATATAACATTCTCTACAACATAAAAACAATCTCAATATTACTCAATTACAACAACATATAACATATAACAACACAAAAACCTAAAACTCAACATGAAGAGGAAGAGGTCAAAATATTATTTTTCGTGTACCACTCCTTGATTCCAAGAAATGAATGGTGACAAATTTTAGAGTTTGGACTCGCTCGTCTGTTTCGCTATCACTTTTGTCTGTTCATTCACTAGGGTACTACTTGTGTTATGAAGAAATGAACTAAACCCTTTATGTTTTAATTTTAAAGAAACACATTTCACCAAGGTTGAAAAGACCAACTGTAGTGAAAAATATTAATTTAGAGAAACATATTACATGCGGTTGATAAATACAACTGTGGTGAAACAAGTTATATAGTTTACTTAGAAAGTAAACAAGAAAGTCATTCACCAATTTCTTAAACCTAGTTCATTCCGCTTTCAACATGCATATTCCATTCTTTAAAAGTTAATATTTTATATTGAAAACTTGGTTTAAAGATTAATGTTAAGATTCACTTTATCAAGTAAACAATAAGTTTGAATCTTAACATTTATATTTAATGCCAAGATTTTCAAGGTGTAAGATAAATGAATGAATATAATGCACACAAAGCGTATTTGATATTGTAAAAACTCTGACTTTCTTTAAAAACTTAACTCTGAAAAATGAACTCTCTTTGAGTTTGGGAACACCACTTTTCACTACGGTTATTATGAAATATTGCGGTGAAAAGTATTTTAGCTTTTATATAACTATAGAAATTAAGGGACACACCCTTTTTTCTAAAGAAAAAAAAGGAAAAATGTTAGCGTTGGGATTCGAAACCTGTAAGTCTTAACATATCACCACTATTATTAGTAAGAACCATGGTGAATAGTCTTTTAACAAAATAAAAAAAATGTAGTAGTCTAAATAAGAGCTATTACTTCAGTTGATTGGATATCAAAGGTAATAACATGTTACAATAGGTGTATTTTATAGTTATGTAATTGACAAGTTTTGTGAGTGCACTATCCTCTTGGAGATGTTGAATGATGTAAAAACTAGGTATTTACTATTTGTACATTGGACCTTATCTTTCTATATCTAGGCTGTGTAATACCCCAAATTTTTCCTATTTGTACATTAACTTCATCTGTACATCCGCCCAATAACCATTACTCAGAAAATCCAAAAAAAAAGTATGTTGCTTATGCTCATGGTCCAAACTCAGGATATCATAGGGTTGAGATGAATTGAATTGAGGATCATTTAAAGGTTATCAATATGAATATGTGGGTTCAGTGATGGTTGAATATCAGTTAGGTTTGGTCAGACAAGTTTTGTTTTAAGATCAAGGCTTGAGTATGATTGATTCAAGTGGTGTGGATTGGAGCTTTCAATTAGGGTTTTTACCCATTCGAGTCGTCTGTATGTGAGTCAGGCTATCAAGTTGTGATAAGTACAAATGCTTCATGGTTGAGGATCATCAGAGATCAGTATATTTTTAGTCAGGGTTTTAGGTAGTACAATCCACAATTTTAAGTCACGTTCCTTTGATTTTAAGGCACTTTTTCTTGAGAATTTGGTTCATGGTGAAAGATTGTGGCTCACTTATGGTCTAAATTGCAATTAATTCAAGAAGAGCTCAAGATGGCTCCAATTTTATTCAATGGCAAAGTGCAAGAATGGATTCAATGGTGATTTCACATGGATTCAAGGGCCTAATCCATTTCAAGTTCTCAAGATTTATTCAAAATATTCACATGGTTAGTTATTAGAAAATATTCAAGTGCAAATTGTGTGGAAGGTTGGTTATACAAAATCACTTGAGGGAAGCTAGTGGTATCAAGATTAGTCTAAATTCAAGAATCGATCCATGTCAAACTCAATTTCAAAATCAAGAGGTTTAGTTCAAATATGGAGATGCAAGCAAGGATTAAATTGAAAAATTACCAAAAGTTTCTATAAGAAAATCTTGCATTAAAAAAGCCATTACAACAAGAATATCCAAGAGTCCATCGCAATTCAAAAAAATTATATAAGCCCATAATCCAAATTGACAAAATTGTGACAAAAATAATAAGTTACCAAGTTATTACACAAAGGGGAAATTATCTATTACAACATTACAAGTTGACCAAGATTGCGATGATTTTAGCGAGCTACCTTTTTCTTTTTCCTTCATTTCGCGTCTACCTTTTCTTTTTCTTCTGTTTTCATCCAAACCTGTTTTGTAGTCGAACTACAAGCATTATGATTCCTCATTCTCGTCCAAATGAGCATACGTATGCACAAGGGCCCCAATCTTTGGCGAGCACCCTATCCTAAAACCACCTATTTTCCCTTAGCATCAAAACCTTTTATCGTACCTTTTCGCTTTAATCGTTTAGAAGAAAATAAATAAGTTTAGCTAACATTCATCACAATTCGAACTAAGAGGTTCTCATTGAGTACAATAGAAGTGATGGGGTGCTAATACCTTCCTCTCACGTAACCGACGCCCGAACCCAGAATGTGGTTGCAATGACCATATTCTTATCTCTTTAAAGGTTTTCTCGATATTTTCCTTTCCCTCTTTTGGGATAAATAAAGTTCATTGGCGACTCAGTCAAACCAAATCTCTTTCGCGCCTTTTGCACGAGGGTCGTATTTTATATTGTGTATTTTTCGAGGTGCGACAGGTTGCATCCTCATTTTAGGACACTTACAAAATATCTCAAAAGCATTTAGACAAGTCAAAAATATAAAATTTTACGAAAATTCATGTTAGGAGTCGACTCACTCTGAAGCGAAATGAAATCAAAAATCTATATTACAAAGAAGTCGAGACATAGACCTTTGGAATCAACACACAACAAGAATGGGCCGACTTCCTCAAGATGTGGGTCAAATCCCACTGAATGTTTCATTTTTCTAAACTCCTTGTCCACTTGGAGTCAACTCCCAGGTAGCATCGATCGACTCTCCAGCTCCTATGAATCGACTCCCTCTTCGAATGGGTTGACTACCTCTATTTACAATGTCCAATTTTGATATTTTGCAAAAACCTTTTTTGTTTGTTTGTATTTTCTATTTCACACACACACACACATGCACCTATATATAGTCATTCATGCATCATTTCATAGAACTGAAACAAAGAATACATGAAACTTTTCATTATCTTCATCCTCTCTCATTACATTCATACAACAACTACACATAATAATTTTTATTGTGTGATCAAGAGATATTCTGATAAGGTCCAATTAGGATTGGTTGTGATCGATGGGGTTGGGAATTCTTTAGGGGTTTCAAGATAAATCAATTTGGGGTTTTCTTCCAAGATCATGAATTGATTAGGGAGTTTTTTTTAAAACAGTTCACAATTTGGATTCAGCCGAGTGAAAGCTTTGAAGAACAGTGGTTCTATCAATGGATTAACAGCAATAGGAGGATCAAAAATAAAATTCGTGAATAAAAAAGACTTAAGCAATGCATCTATCCAAAGTGATCACAAAGATGAATTTCAAAATATGAAATTCATGAATTTTTTTAATGAGAATGACATAGAGTGTACTTTCTATGCTCCACGTACTCTAAAAAAATGGAGTATTTGAACAAAAAAGAATAAATAAAGATCATAAGTATTTCTAGGTTGATGCAGTAAGCATTGCTTGCTATGTCAAGAATCGTGTCTTGATAAAACATATTTTAAAGTTGACGTTCTACGAATTATACAAAGGAAGGAAGCCTAATATTTCTCACCTTCATGTTTTTATACGCACGTGATTTTTCCTTAATAACAAGAAGCATAACCTTAGATTTTAGAATCTTCAATAAACGAACCCTAACTATAAACGAATCAGTCAATGCTACCTTTGATGAAACTAACCCCAAGTGGGTAGAGGTATAAGTGTTTGACTATGCAGGTATTATGGAGATGAGTATTTTAGAAGACTAATATCAAGAAAAAATCAAGACAAAGATCAACTTGAAGATAAAATAATCAAGTCAAAGAAATAAACAAAGACAATTAATATCTACCTAGGAATGAAGAACTTCAAGAGATTATCCAATCCATACTAAATAGGGGAAATTACTAACGGGGTAGCCACTCTAAACTCCCTTAACCATGTATTTAACTTTATGGATTTTATTTCTTAAATTGAGTCAAATGACGTTAATAAAACTCTCATTGATGAAAATAGGTCCCTTGATAGGCAAGAATAGTTAAATAAATTTGAGAGAAACAATGTCTTGGAATACCATGGTTAAGACTAATCTAGTGATTGAGACCAAATAAATATTTCTCAAAAAACTTTATGAAAATGACATTATTTTAATGAATAAAGCAAGATTTGTTGCAAAAGAGTACAATCAAAAGGAAGACATATATTTAAATGAAACCTATTGTTGTACCCCAAAATTTGCTCAACCTTTTCTTTACTCGGTTTATGTTTCATATCATTGTTCTAGCATTTTGCATTTGCATATCATTGTTCATTTGCAGGGGATCAAGAGAGGTGTGAATAGCAAGAGAAGATTACCAGGGGTTTTGAACCAATGCAAGAGGTTATATTCAAGCATGAATGCTCATCAAGTTACCCAAGAGTTGGTCAGAGCTCTTTGAAAGAGCAGATGGGTGAATGTGGTTCACCTCCTATCTTGGAGGCCATTTGAAGATCATCAGAGGATTTTGAGTCCATGGCTATGGATGGAGAATGTTGTAGAAGCTCATTGAATGCCTTGAGAGCCATTGTGAAACTTATCCAATTTGTTATATCATGTGCAATAGGTTACAGTCAGTGGATTGTACACATAGGGTTTCATCTGCCTAGTGCAAGGTCCACTGTGGATTTGAAGGAGAATAAGACTTAGTTCTAAGTCATTGTGATCATGGAAAGTTTTTTTGAGGCATCTAAGATGTTATTTCAAGATCAATTCAAGAAGAATCAAGAGTGTGAGAAGTTACTAAATTAGGGTTCTCAGTGTAAAATCCCCTATTTAGTGCCTAACTTCAAGACCACATATCTCAAGATGCAAGTTTCATCTCATCTTGATTCAAACATGAGACTTGTAGAGCATGTTTCTAGCTTTATTTTGAGTACTAGAACTCATCCATTGGGTTTCTATAACTCAAGTTATGATGTTGACAAGTTATGGGTCCTCAAATGAATGTGATTTCAGTCAACAAAAGTCAACCAACTTCCAAGGCACTTTTGACCTAGAATCATGTTTCTCCTCACTTTGAACCAGACATGAAAGTTGTTTCTCATGATCTTAGCTTTCCAAAAAGTCCTAGAAGTCCTTCATCTGATTTGTAGAACTCAAGATATGAGGCTTGCGAGGCAGAGGTATTTTGGGAAAGTAAGATTATAGACCTTTTTCATTATAGGTCCTTTTCATGACTTCGTGCACTTCAAATGAAACTTTTTCCAACATGAAACTTGCTTCAATGACGTCAATTCTACCATAGAACACTCAATTTTCATGTATTTTTCTTGGTTGTGAAGATTGGTGAAGGAATTCCATGGAAAAAGGACTTTAAAGGTCATGAATTGAATTGAATTGATTTAATTCCTTTTTATACCATATTTGTGCATATTTTGATTCACTTTATCATACTAAGAACAATGCACAAATTTGATTTAAGGTATGGCATCAAACACATGATTAATTTCAAGTAACTTCAAGTGTAACTTACACATTCAATTTCAGCCATGAGATCAAATTAAGGATTCATTTCCATCCATCTGATCAAGACACATCACCAGCAATTGATTTGAACCAAAAACAAGGCATTTGGAGCCATTTTGGACGCATACATGAGCTTCCAATTCCAAACTTTGGATTTTTTCAATTCATCATGACCAGGACAAATTGGGCCTCCAAATCATTGTTGATCCATAATATATAAGTTTTTGATGAAGAACAAACCTTCATTCGTGCATTTTAGTGGAGAATTGAGGATATTAAAGTTGAAGCTTTCAAGAACCAAGTGAAAATAGTGAATCCACATTGAAGCCAATTCAGAGTAATTGAACACCATCAACCTCTTCCTTGAAGTTTCTTGAGTGATTCTGCAAGGTTTTGCGCAAGATTGACACCATTACAAGGCCCAACAGAGAGGCTCTGTTAGGTAATTTTCTTTTCAAGAATTCACACTCAATATGCATCTATTCCATGCCATTTTCATTGCAAACTGAAGCCCTACATATGTAGGTAAATTCTGGATAGGATAAAACCATGTTCTTGATAATTTATATTTTGTGCTCCAAACTTTAAGGCTTCGTATCTCTTCATTGTTGAGTGATAAATGAAAACCAAACCTAGATTCATGATCTACACAACACGGGCTTCAAAATGGTATAAAATTTCGCGTGTTTTGGTGAGGTCTGGCACCTTCGTCTCCGGTGAGACAAACGGGGAAGATGACCGGAATAGTATCCCCCATTGTCTGGTTTTTATTCTCCGTTGCCAGCGTGTCATGCCACTAGGATAGTTTGAACTTTGACTGAAACGTGATCAACGGTTAGGATCGTGTTGATTGCCCACGTGTGTAAGCTTTGACTGCCAACACATAAATGAAACTATGCGTTTCACTTGGCTCAACTTTGTTTTGGATCTTGGGCTTGCAGTGCTACTCGCACCCCTCCCTTCCAAGGCCCAATGAATTTAACTGAGATTATTGCTATTCAGCACGCATGGTTTTTTCTTTTTCTTTTTGCATTTGTTTTGATTTTAATCCAATAGAAATAGTTCCAAATGTGCAAAAATCCCCAAAAAAATGTTTCTAGATACTTTAGGATATTAACTAATTTTTGGAAATTTTTATTTCCATTTTCCATATATTTTTCAATTAAAAATGGGATTAATGCTTGGAAGTGTTTTTATTTGATTTAAAATTGCTTCTTTCTTGTTCTTGATTTCTTTCTTGATCAATACTTCTGTCCAATGATTGAATTTTTTTCCTCATATCCATGAAGAGTTTAAGAAGTTTATAGGAAAATTTTGCCCCTGGTTTAGGGCATTTTTGTTGGCCTTTGATGCCACTTTTAATCACCCTCGATTAATCCTTTTCAAGATGGTGCACTTTAGGGTTTATTTTCTTTCAATGATGTTATAAGGGATCTTGCCCTTATGCTTTTGGCCTCTGGTTTCCAACTCTTCTAGGGTCATTTGAGATTTTATTTGGTCATTTTTGAGTCATTTTTCTAATTTTAAGATGACTTGCAAGTCAAGTCATTTCTAAGGGTGGCTCATTCAAGTACATGACCTAGTTTGCTTTGGAAATGACATTTATGGACCCTTCGAACTCCTAATTATTTTTGATTCATGTTTTTAATATGTTGAGGTTGCTGTATGTTCAATTATAGGTCATAAATGTGTTCATTGCTTGTTGAGTTATGCATTTATTTTTAGGCTTTCCACTTGTATCTCAAGTGTTGAACATGGTTAAAACTTAGGTTTTCTCCTTGCCTCTTCTTACATTTCTCTTGGATTTGTTTGATGTTTGTGTTGTGCATCCTCTCCTCTCACCCTACCTCTTTCCAATGACTTAAGGATCCTATTTGTGATGGCTTAGTCCCTCCTTTGGAGGAACTTGAAGCATGTCATGAATGGTGAACCTTTGAGGACCTTTTGCTTGTTTTCTTGCATATTGAATGTGATGCACATGGTTGAGTGCCCATGTGAGTTCCTTTGGTCCTCATATTTCCTCCCATCCTCTCATTCAGTTATGTCCTCTTTCCTTTTCATTTTGTGTGCCTTTATGCATTATGGTTGGTGGTTATGGTTGTAAGATTCATTCTCCCTTTTCATCCCATTTTTGTACATTTGTTTGATTTCATTTGTGTGATTTCTTTCTCTTTCTCTCTTGCATTTTCTCATATGCATGCTTGAGGTTGAGACGTGCTTGTGGAGGCTCATGCCCCACACTTTTTTCCTCCCTCACTATCATTCTAATTGCGCATTATATGTTTGCATACTTGCATCTTTCTCATTTCATGCTTTCTTCTTCTTCTTTCTTCTTTCCCTTAGGACCTCTAATCTCTTGAGATTATGACATACCTTAGGAATTAAACCATGTATGATAAAATTAGGTAGCATCCCCCTAATCTCAATCATAGAATCATTTTACATGACAACTACTAGGTTTGAGTTAGTCTCCCTTTAGTGTGTCCTTTCTCTTCTCATCTTCAAAACCTTTCTAAAACACTTAATAAAGGCTAATGAATGTTGTGCATTACGAGCCTTAAGTACTTGGAAAATGGTGATTGGGGGGCTTCCTATCAATGGCCTAGAGTGTTTAGTGTACATCCTTTGGGTGATATGCAAAGCATTCACTCCTAGGTCATAGTCTTTAGTGCAACACGAGTTACAAATTAAACTCAAAACACTTCTTCTCTAAAAGATGCCAAAACAACTTCAAATCATTTTGTCCTTTGGGACCCTTAATGTGGAAAACCTTTTCATAAAGATAATTTTGTTAAGTCTTAGTTCTACCGCAAACAGGTAACGCCTAAGTCTCCAATGGTCGATCTGCATACACCTAACTGCTAGAACTGGTTGTTAACCATACTCGGGTAAAACATTTTGAACCAACCGATGTTCTTATTAGCCCGAACTCCGTTTGATTTGATTTCTCATATCAAATGAGGATACATTGGCACAAGACGGCGATGTCTTGGTGAGCAACCTTTCCCCACTTTCACCCGTAGTTTCCCGAACTACGTTGACTCTGACTTTCCCATTGCACGAGGGAGTACGTAGGCATATAGCGGCGATGCTCTATCGAGTCATTTTATTTTCTTTTGTCCCTGAGACCTTTAGCTAGATAGTTTCAATCACCCTTTTAAATAGACAACAAAGCATGGATCCCGTCGAGTACGACGAACGTGAGGGGTGCTAATACCTTCCCCTTGCGTAACCGACTCCCGAACCCGAGATTTGGTTGCGATGACCAATCTTATCCCTTTTTCGTTAGGTTTTCTCTAATCGTTTCCTTTCCCTCTTTTGGGATAAATAATGAACGGTGACGAATCTTCTGTCATTGCCGGTCTCCTTTTTCGCAGTAGCGACACCTATGCTCATATAAGTAGATTAGAATCCATAAGATTTTTTTTAGATTTTTCATTCATTTTAAATTTGAAAGTCTTCCAAATGAGAAATGCATGTTCTATGTGTTGTTTACATGTTTCTCTTCTTTTTCTTCTTTTCCCGATTTTTAATCATGATAAATAGGGAGAAGTATATTCTCAGTAGGGGTAAAGTATACTCTCTTTATTAATGAGAGGAAGTTAACAACAATAATATTTTCATCTTAATATTTCAGATTTACCACATTCCTAAGAGATGCATTGTCATCATCAAAAATGGGGAGAATGTGGTTTTATATACTCTGCATGTTATGGTGTTACCATATGTGGTTTTGATGATGATAAAATAAAAAATTTAAGATAATCACGAGCATAATCAATTTAGAAAAATATAGAAGTTATTAAAATGTGAAGCTAAGAAGGTTCTACTGTTGGGAGGAAAAATAGTCAAATGCAAAGATCAACATCAAAAGAACTGAAATCGTGAAATCTTGCTTGACTACGTGCTTTAATTTGTACTGAATAGTTTTAACTAGTAATGTGTAAATTAATAAATAATGACTCTTTTAAGGTACTAAGGCAATGCACACACACACACATACACACACACACACACACACACACACACACACACACACACACACACACACACACACACACACTAAATATTTTTAAAAAAGCTTATCTACTTCAAAATCTTTCTAAAAATTGTTTGTTGCCTCTAACTAATCGATTAGGAAATGTTCTAACCAATTAGAGAAATGAAATATCTCTATAATTGATTAGAACTTGTATCTAATTGATTAAGGTGTGAACTCTCCACCTAATTTATTAAGAGAACTTTTAATCAATTAGGAAGCAAACCTGGCTAAATTATTTCCATATTAGCTAAGCATAATTGATTAACGTTGCATGATAATTGGTTAGAGAACGACCAGAGCCCATGAATTATTTTATTTTTGAGCCAACTTTTTTATCCTATATAAAAGATTCATGTGAACTATTCTAAAGCACAAAAACAGGACTTACTACTACTCTTCCTCACTCACTCTCTTCATATAAACTTTTTTTTATACATTTGTTATTATCTTAGTGTTGAAAAAGTGAAAGACTTAAAGTATAGTTGTGTAATTCTGTTGTTCTTATCAAATTGTGTTATAGTTTTTATCCAATGGATTAGTTATCTTGTAACATTGTAAGTGATATAAATGATGAAAGATGAACTTGTGTAAAAGTTTGATTTAAGAAGGTTGTGGGCTCAAATTGGTGTAAGAGGTCGGAATTATTAGTGGAAATCTAAAGGGTAGATTAATGGAGAATGAATTAGAGCCCGTGGTTTAAGGCCGAACCAGATTAAACCCCAGCGTCTTATCTCAACCTCTTATCTTTTATATTTTTGCAATTTAACTTCAACACATAACTATCTAGTTCTTCTTATTTCTTAAAACTCACCAACATTAAAATCCATCGTTTGTGATAAAATTTTCAAAAACTAAATAACACAATTTACCCTCTCTTTTGTGTGAAGTTACTTGATCAATAATATACTCATTCTTACTTCTCTACTGGATAAAGCCATACACTTTTAGGCTCATCTTTAACCTCTCATTTAATTCCTACATAGACTCGATAAGTAGGAGTACATCATCTTCAACAAGCATACTCATCGGTGCTAGGTCTTGAATATATTAGGTATGTACATTCAAAACTAAAAAAAAGGTAATTGCTTAAGGTTGAACCTTGGTGCAATTCTATTGTTTTTGGAAAATCATTTGTAGCTCTATCCTATGTCCTTATGCTAGTCGAGACCTCCTCATACATATCCTAAATCCCTAGAATATAGAAAAGTTTAACACTTTTATTCTCTAGGGTTTCCACAAAATATTTTTAGGTACTCTATCATACACCTCAAAATAAATGAAACCTAAGTGTAAGTCTGGTTGATCCATATGATACCTCCCCATCACAATTAGTAAGTAGACCTTTTTTATGGTCAACCTACCTTGTATAAAACCAAATTAATTATCAATAATTTGAGCTTCTTTTCTTAATTCCAATTAAATAACTCTTTCCCATAACTTTATGTCATGACTCATAAGTTTAACCTCCATAAAATTTGCACAACTTTGTATTTCCTCTTTATTCTTAGAGATAAAAAAGTAAAGTGATTCTCCTCATTAACATGATATTTTCTTTGAAATTGTAATTTCGCTAAGAAAATTTATGAGCATGCCTTTATCCTGGATACTTTTCCATACTTTAACAGGAATGTTGTATGCCTCAACCTAGTAATGTCTAGCTTGTTAAAGTATTGTAAGATATCATATCCTTCATTAAATAACCAAAAATTTGTCTTCTTCATTCTTAACACATTTCACTTGATCCAAGTCTCTTGTATTTCTTTCACTTTCATTAGAAAATCTATAGATATATTTTTCTCCCTCTTTGGTTCCTAAGGATTGGTATAAGATGTCAAAATCTTCAGTACTTGCTTCGCTCATTTCCTTCTTCGTATCTTTGTAAGGTTTCTTACAATTTTCCTAAATTTTGGCCTTTTTATATATTGACAAATGTTTAAAATATTCATTTTTACTTTAACTTTACCTTGAACACTTTTGTTTCACCACCACGATTATTTATCCCTAAATCTAAAACCTTTTGATTCTCCGAACATTTTTTGCTACTTTTTAAGCCCATACGTCATCTTGTCTAACATATAATTTCACTTCCTCATGGCTTCCTAAAACCTCACTTAAATATATTATGTTGAAAATTCCTTTGTTTTTTTACCCTTCAAATTCTACCACTTGATTCATGGAGCCTCTACATGACTTCTTATCTTTTCTTTCCTCTTATATCTTACATACATAACCAATAATCTATATTTGATAGTCAAACTCTACAAATATAATTTTATAGTCCAAGAAAGTCTTCCTATTAGGTTTCTTAAAAAAAGAAATCTTTCTGAGAACATGTTACAACACCCTTGTATGTGTTAATATACTCATCTCTTTTCCTAAAGCATATATTAGGTATAGTAAGTTCAAAAGCCAATAAAAAACCTAGGAAGGTTTTGCCCTCCATATTTACTTTTCCAATGACATACCCACTTGCACGCCCCTAAAACCTCTTGGCACGCTCTTTACATGCCCATTTACACTCTCTCATATTTTCTTTTATATCAAATTATAAACCATATCATTTTATTTATTTTTGTTTATTCATTTTATTAAATATTTTGAACCATTAATATTTAGTAATAAGTTATTTTATATATTTGTTTTGTTATATGATTCATCACAATTTAAACGATGTTATTGGCATATAGTTTAATTTACGTTGGAAAGTTATAAGTCGAATCGATTGTACTCAATTTTTTTAATTTTATGTGACAAATAAATATTTTTTTAATCACTCAATATTAGAAATTTTATTACCAACAAAAATACGCACGAATTTTTCACATTTTAATATCATATGACTTATATAAGATTATAAGGATAAAAATGTAAATTATTAATAAAACTCCTCCCCTCCCCTTCTGAACCAAACACATTTTTAGTTAAAATCCCTCCCCTCCCCTCCCCTCCTCTCTTTTGAACCGAACACTTATTTGATTAAAAAATTCCTTCACCTCCCCTCCCCTACCCTCCCCTTCATTAAAATCTCTCCCCTCCCCTCCCCCTCATTTGAACCAAAAAGACCCTAAGAGTAGCTGTGAAGGATTGAACCATAGACTAGCAGTTTAAATCTATTTAATTTAGTTAGCACATACCAATTGAATGATTCTATGTACATTAAAATAAATACTTTAAATGTTAAGATAATTTTGAACACAAACAAGGAAAATATTTTACAAACATTTCATTTTATTCATACATCCATTTTTTTCTCATTTAAAATAAAAATAAAAAGAAAAAAATAACTATTTCCTTTGCTCACTATTATAAACAAAAGTAATTAATGTTACGATGATTAAGGTATTGGATTAGGTTGCAAGAGACTATTTTGATGAAAAAGTCTTGAATATTTTTAAAATACTTTGTAAGATTATAATGACTTTTCAAAAAAAATTTACAAGATTGTTTACAATCAATATTTTTAGTTGGATTTCAAAAGATTTATAGTAAAAAAATTAAGATTTCAAATTAATTTATGAAATTTTAATATTTGAAAGCACTCCATGTATTTGTAAGATTTTAAATTAATATCTTATTGTTCACATTCTTTTGTTTGAACAACATATGTATAAGTATGATTTTTGTGATTGATAGCTGGACTAGAGTAAACCTAATAGGATTACAAGCTTAGACTAAAAATATGGTTGATCAGAGTAATATCTTCAAACACTTCACCCCTACCAAGTCTCGTGTTTGGGGATGATGAGTCAAAGCAAACCTAATAAGGCCATGATTCTAAATTAAGGAAGGTTAAATGAACATTCAATTTGAACCAATGTCCAGGACCTAAAGAAACAAGTCAAGTAGATGCATGATTAGAAAAAAAAGGTGGTCTCCCTACTTTAAAAGGAATTACGACTATCACCATGTCACATCATGTTTCATTATAAAAATAACCATCTCCATAACACACCATGCTAGAGTATAAAAATAACTAGGTCATAAATAGAGGGTTCATACAAAAGCTCAGATCATCTCATTTTTAATATAAACTTATCATAAACTTCAGACCCTTGTCTCTAGCCCACTTCTAACAAGGCACCCACGAGTACATTAAGAATACCTACCAAGTTCATCAAGAACAATAACAATCACTACACAAAATTGGTTTTTGGAAGCACTACATAGACAACTTTTTTTCCCAAAGTACTGCTATAAGTTTAAAAAAAAATTAAAACTATGAAAACAAGTGTTGCTAAAGGCTAACTTTAGAAAACGCTTACGAAAAGTGCTGCTAAAGGCCATACATAGGCTAAACCTTAGAAATGATAAAGGCTAACTTTAGAAAACGCTTATGAAAAGTGCTGCTAAAGGCCATACATAGGCTACACCTTAGAAAGCGCTGCTAAAGGCTAACTTTAGAAAGCACTGCTAAAAGCCATACATAGGCCACACCTTAGAAAGTGCTTATGGAAAGCGCTGTTATAAGCCGAAGAAAAGAAAGTGATTTTAATGCAAAAGTGATGCTAAAGTTAATACATAAGAAAGCACTTTCAAAAAGCGGTGCTGTATGTTATTAATTTCTAAATAATAAAACACAAACTATTGAAACTCTTACAAACCCTAACTTTGAACATCTCTGTCTCACGACTACCCCCTTTGCCGTATCTCCCTCTCTTTGCAAGGCTACTCCCTCCGACCGGCCTTTCTACCTCACGTAGGCTTAACTCCCTCTATTTTGAAACTCCCTCTGTTCATAACCCCCTCCAACTGACTCTAGATTCAGACATACTCCCTCTATTCGTCGACTCCACCAGTTTTGAAACTCCTTCTTTTTGAGCAAGGTATTTCTTCTTTTCCTTTTTTGGATTCGTAAGTCATAGAATAAATTATGATGTTGTTGTTATTTGAATTCAGTTAAAGCTTGAATGACATTGTTGGCGAGTTAGTGTTGAAGATGTGAAACTAATGATATTAATTGTTGGAATTAATTGATGAGTTTGTTTGTTATTGAAACAATTGAAATGAGACATCGATAGTGTTGATGTGGTTGTTGTTTGAATTTGACTTTGAAATTGTTGTTATAGTAAGGTTGAAGATGATGAATAATGATATTTGTGGTGAATTTATTTTGAGAATTGGTATTAACTTTGTAAGTTGATGTTGAATGTTAGTGATGAATTGTTGAAATTAATTGATGATAATGACATTGTTGATGGATAATTGTTAGTGATTACTTTGCTTTGATCTAATTATTGATTGAAAATGATAATAAAATTAATTGTTAATTATCGAGATTGAAGATGATGAATAGTGATGACATTGTGAATTTTTTTTTTATAATCATTGGTGATGTTGTTGATTGAAACTTGAATGACATTCGTGAATTAATTGTTGAAGATTGTGATGTTGCGTGAATAATTAGTGCATAACACTTTGGGAGATGTATTTCACCATAAACCGCTCTCTGCTGGATTTTTGAAAGTATCGATTGATATTGCTTTAGAGGGGGTGCACTATTACCTAAACCTGATGATGTTTCAGATGCAACATTGGTGGGAGACGCAATAAGATTGTATGTTGCATGGCCGTCAAACCTCATTTTCATAGATGATGAGGTATGTTGAAAACCATTATGAACCTTTTAGTATTCAAATGTTTTACGAGTCATGTAAGTTATTCTTACATTTACGTACATTTTATTTACATGGTAATGTTAGACTTCTACAAAATCCAAATCAAAATATAAGGGGATTGTGCGGCACACTGAGTCAGTTAGATCAAAAAAGGAGGTGCATTTATATATATGCATAGAAAATGTTAATTTTATCCTCCGAATTCAAAAGCTTCATGATCTTATACATTATCTAACTTATATGATATTTAGATTCATGCTCAAGAGTTGCAATAAGTCAGCAGGAATAAGAAGCCTGAATTTAGCAACATGTCCAACAAAAAAAAGATCTTGCAAAGATCGAGCAAAACAACATCTATTTCTCGATTTAGGTTGTGATTTGAAACATATGTAGGAACAACATATGTGATGGAAGGTGGTATTCGTGAAATATCCATGGAAGAAGGTATTTTTTATTTTTCTTATACCGAAACAATTTCTAAAGAGGATTTGGATCAGATTTTTCATCATTCTGAATTAGGCATCGGTGTTATGAATTCATACATCAGGTACTCCGATCAATTTTATTTAATTAATTGAACAATTTATTTACTCATTTCAATTAATATTCTAATGTTAATTATGTTTTTATTTAAGGTTCTTGTATGACAAATTGATGCACCTACGTCAACTGATAGAAAGATTCCCTTTCTTATCTCTCAGCTGTATCAACGCACGGTTAATCGATCAAACTTCAAATACAGTCAAAGATCACTTAGTCGATGCATTTATGGAAAAAAAAGATACATAAAAGTTGTATCTTTTACCATATAATACTGGCCATGGATTAGATTTTTATTATAACTTCATTTATTATAACTTTTCATTTTTTTGACATTGTGTAGAAAATTTTCATCTAAACTTTTGTTTTATTTTATAGTGGATACTGATTGTTGGTTGCGATTAATCTTATAAGAGAAATAGTATATTATATGGATTCGTTAGATGGTGATCAAACAAAATACCCAAATATGAAGAAAATGGTTGATACGTAAGTGATGAGAATGTTCTAAATATTCGTGTGTATATTTATTTATGTGAGATTGTTCTAAATATTCGTTTATATTATGTTAGAGCTATACAAATATTTTAATCACAAAGACAAGCTCGAGTACTAAAAAGTAAAGCAAACAACATTATATGGATCATAGTGCAAGTATATTTTCACAATTTTGATTATAATAATGATGCTTCTTGGTAAAACAAGTTAAACTATATATCCTGATATATATTCTTATTTTTTTCTATGTGTAATATCTTCGTCAGTGTAATGGTATAGATTGCGGTTATTTCGTATTGATGTTTATGAAAGAAACTATTCATTTGGATCAAATAGAGATTCCAAACATGGTATGGATTTATAAGTTAGGATTTATTTTAATATTTAACAGATATTTCATCTAATTAATTAGTTTTAACTAAATCATATTATGTTATATTATAGTACTTTGATGAATTCAAGTGTGCTACTTACTCGAAAGATAAACTAGAAGAAATTAAGGAGGAATGGTGTCAATACATTCTTAAGATGAGAATTATATAAGGTATATTGTCTTTCTTTCTTTTGTGTGAAGTTTATGGTCCTTAGAGATTTTTGTTGTTGTTATATTCTGTACTAGATTGGAATAGTTCTGAAAGTTGTTGTATAGTTCTGGAAGTTGTTGTGAATTAAGGATTGATAGAATTTGTAATTATGTTTGGTGAATCTTTAGAAGTTAAAGGTTTTGGAAGTGGGTCTGTTGTTATTAGAATTATGGATGTTTTCTTGGTGTATGAGGTTTGTGTGAAATTATAATGGTTATAAGGTTTATGTGTTGAATTATAATGGTTATAAGGTTTATGTGTTGAATTATAATGATATATGTTGAATTATAATGATATATAAGGCTTATGTGTTGAAATAAAAGCTTGTGTTGAATTATAAAGGTTTGTGATAAATTTTGATAAAAATTTGAATTATAATGGTTTGTGCTGCTATTTTATAATTAAAAAATAAGACTTATGCCAATGCTTTTAACAAAAAACGCTTCCTAAAAAAGTGCACAATAGACAACGCTTTTAACAAAAAAAACGCTTGCTAAAAAAGTGCTTTTAAAAAGCGCTATTTACGTGCAGAATAGAAAGCGCTTTGTAAAAAAAAGCGCAGTCTAAAATGGATAAAAGAAAGTGCTGCCTAAAAGAGAACTAAAAGATACATTAGACAACGCTTTTAAAAGCGATGTCTAAAGGGGGACAATAGAAAACGCTATTCAAGAAAAAGCGCGCCCTAAAGGTGACAATATAGAGTGCTTTTAAACAGAACCGCTGTCTAAATGCGACATAAGGCAACGCTTTTGCATTTAAAAAAACATTGTCTTTACCTACAACAACGCCACTTTAGGCAACTCTTCTAAGCGTTGCTAAAGGAAAAAAAGAAGCGATGTTTTTTCCCTTATATGGCGTAGTATATGATGATTATTTAATAGATTAAACTTGAAATTCACTCTAAAGTCAATTCTCTCAAAAGGAAACTATTCAGTATTGTGTTAGTGCATAAGGTGAAGAAGATGAAGATGGAAGAAGAGAGAGAATTAAAATAAAAAACTTTCACTAATATTCCAAAACGGTTACAATGAATGGTTACACGCTATAATGATTATATACACTACTTGCTGCTACACACTATGGATAGCTACACTTGTTTATATACAAATAATAATGCCACATAGGCAACACGCTAACCTACACTAGTTAGGTTAAGCTTAACAAAATTAATATTAATACTACCACATATGAATTACTTCTAACATCATCCCTTAATTCATATTTATATAATCAAAACTAACAACACCAATTTCATCCCTTTAGTGAATAAATTGATCAGTGTTTATCCTTTCGTCAGAACATCTGTCAGTTGCTTCTGGGTGTTATAGTGCACAACCTCTAGAACTCCATTCTAGACTTGACTTCTCAGAAAATGAAACTTAGTCTCAATATGCTTGTTTCTCTCATGCAACAATGGGTTCTTGGCAAGATTGATTTCAAATTTGTTATTAATCCTCAGCTTTAGAGGTTTGTTTACTACGATCTTCAAATCATGTAGTAAATTCAGAAGCCAAACAACTTTAGATACAGCCACAACACCTACAACATATTCAGCTTCACAGGTTGACAAAGCAACAACTGGTTGTTTCTTGGAACACTAATAAATAAGACCTCCTAGATACTTAAACAAATATCCAGAAGTAACACATCGGCTCTGAATTATCCTTTTCACGAGAAGGGAACACCATTTTATACTTCAGAGTCTGCTTAATATACCTCAAAACCCTGACAGTAGCATGGTAACTAGACCAATTCGGTTTACTCATGAACCTATTAACCATTCCAACTACATAGAAAATATCAGGTCTAGTATTACATAAATACCTCAGAGAGTCAATCAGCTGCTTGAAATTAGTAGCATCTACATCATCACCCTTAGGATTAGAGTCCAATTTGTAATTTGTTTCTGAAGGTGTGACAACAACCTTACAATCCAACAACTCAAATCTCTTCAGAAGCTCAAGTTCATACTTCAGCTGAGTATATAATCTCCATCCCTAGAGAATATTTCATATTTCCTCGATCAATCATCTTAAAATCATTCATGAACACCTTATTGAACTTAGCTATCTCATGTTCACAACTTCTTGTTAGCAATATGTCATCAACATAGAGACACAAAAGAATCATATTCCCTTCTCAAGTATGTTGAACATAAACGCCATAATCCATCTTACACTTTCTGGATCCTTAGAGCTTGAAAAAATGAATCGATTTTCAGATTTCAAGCTCTAGGAGCTTATTTAAGTCAATACAACGCTTTATCTAACTTGTACACCATCTTATCCTGATTCTTTTTCATTAATACAAGAGGTTGTGACACGTATACCACTTTTTGAAATGGACCATTCAGAAAGATAGATTTCACATCCAAATGAATCAGAGGCTAATTCCTGTTAGCAGCTATCACAATCACCAGACTGATTGTCTCATATCTCGCTACAGGCGCAAACACCTCAAAGTAGTCTAACTCATGTTTATGTATAAATCCTCTTGCTACTAACCTTGCTTTGTGTTTGCAAATTGATCCATCTGGCTTCAGTTTCACCTTGAAAATCCATCTGACGTTGATGGCGTTCTTATTCTTTGGAAGCCTAGTCAACCCCTAAGTCTTGTTTCTTTCTATAGCCTCAAGTTCTTCTTTCATGGTCTTCAGCCACATTTTCTTCTTAAGCGCTTCTTTTGTATTCACTAGTTTAGAGTATACTAACATGGCACACTGAATGACTTCCTCTTCAGAGGCTATCTCAGTATCTTGCAACATGAAGAAATCTGAAAATCTTCTTGGAATGTTTTTGATTCTTTTTGGCCTCTAAACTTGTTTAGAATCTTCTTCACACACTGTAATAGTATCAGATGCTGGAACCTTAGAAGTACCACCTTCAGAGGCATGACCACCTTCAGTGTGTGGAATATTCCTAGAGTCTAAATCTCTACCAGAGTCTGAATCACCATCAGAATCTAGATCAGATTAAATTTCAGATTCAAAATCGCCTTTAGAGTCTAATTCACCTTCATACTATATGGGTGTTCGCGGGCCGGTTTGGTTCGGTTTTAGGAGAATCTAATGCCCAAACCGATCAAAAATATATGGATTAGATTTTCACATTTTTGTGATAAAGCCCAAACCGAACCAAATCGATAAACAATAGATTGATTTGGGTTGGATTGATCAGATACATTAGAAACAAATATGCAAAAATATTTTTTAAAATATCTAATTTACATAAATTATTTTTCTAAAATAATATAAAATTCCTAATTTTTTTTGTTTCTCTATATTTGTTGTAAATATCACAAATGTTGTTTCATTTTTTTCTTGAAGGTAAATATCTTATTCTAGTTTCCATGATAATGATGATATATATTTACTAATTAATTATGATTGGTTTGGATAGATGGGTTTGTGGGTAGAATTTTAGAAATCAGTTGCCCGGACCAATTAACATCGGGTTTCATTGGTTTGGTTCGGTTTTTTCCCGAACTAAAATAATGCTCGAACCAGACACCATGGTTTGGTTTGGATTCCAACTAGTTTAGATTTTCCCAAACCAATGAACACCCCTACTTTAAAGTCAAACTCGCCTTCAGAGTCTGATTTATCTTTAGAGTCTTCTTCAACTTTGGAGTCATCTTCAGACTTTGATTCATCTTCAGAGGTTGAGTCTCCTTCAGATTCAGAAATACCTTTAGAAGTATGCTTTGCACCAGAGTTGGATTGAGATTTACTCCAATCCCACACTTCAGATTCTTTCACAGTGAAATATCTGTTGAATTCAACCTTGTTAGTGACATGACACTAGAGCTTATAAGCAGTTGTATTGTGGTACCCTACAAGCAACATGACTCTGCTTCTGTCATCCAACTTCCTTCTCTTAGCATCCGGAACACGTTTGTAACAAACATAACCAAACACCTTCAGATTGCTCACACTTTGGTTATCTCAAGTCCACTTCTCTATAGGAACAATTTCCTTCAGCTTCTTGGTTGGACATCTATTGAGCACATATGTTGCAGTGCGTTGCACCCCAAAATTTTCCTATCCTTTTTTATGTCTAGCTTGTGTTTCATTGCATTCAATTTAACATTAGCATATGCATTGCATTGACTTGTATGCAGAAGGTCAAGGCTATTCAAGAGTCTTCATTCAAGTATCCAAGGGTAGACATCCTTATCCAAAGAAAGTTAAAGATCTCCAAAGAAGTGGGTTGGTTACATGTGATCATGTCTCCTATCTTGAAGAGCATGAGAGTTCATCAGATGATTCTGAGTCAACTAAAAGAGGCCTAGAGCATGGAGAGAGTTCATATAATGTCTTGATATTCATTATGGAGCTCAAACAAGTCATTTTGCAAAGTATAAGAAGCTACAACCAAGATTGGTGCAACTAGGATTTTCGCCAGGTCAACCCTAAGTCAATAGTTGAATTTGAAGAAGGTTGAGACCTATTTCCAAGTCCATGTGATCATGGATTAATGTATTGAGGTGCCTAAGGGATGATTCCAAGGTCAACTCATCATGAATCAAGAGTGTGAGAAGTTATTGAGCTAGGGTTTCTAAGCTTGACAGAGTAAAATCCCCTATCTTGATGCCCAACTTCAAGACCACATAGCTCAAGATGTGATCTTCATCTCATCTTGGCATCCACATGAATGTTGTAGAGCATGTTCATATCTTTAATTTGAGTACTAGAAGTACTTGATAGGGTTTATAGAACTCAAGTTACAAGCCAGACAAGTTACAGGTCATCAGATGAATGTGAATTTGGAACTTGAAAGTCAACCAACTTCCATGCCACTTTTGACCTAGAAGGAGGTCTCACCTATCCTTAGACCAAACATGATTGTTGTTCCTTATCTTCTTATCTTTCCAAAAAGTCCTAGAATTCCATGATTGGATTTGTAGAACTCAAGATACATTGATTGCAAGGCAGGGGTATTTTGGGAAAATGGTGATTATAGGTCCTTTTTGATTATGGGTCTATTTCACTATCTTGTGAACCTCAAATGAAGATTTGTCCAACTTGAAAGTTGTTCAAAATGATGTTTTTAGTCCAACAAGGTACCAATAAGTCATTGATATGGATTAGAATGAAAAATTGTTGAAGAAAGTCTCATGATTGAACTTTTTAAGGCATTAAAAGAAGAAAAAATCAAAATAATCCATATTGGTTCAAAATATTACAAGTTGGTACATATTTTGAATGCAAATGATGTTTTGAACAATTTGGCATTTTTAGAATTTCAATTTGAAACATGTTTCATATCCATTTTTGGGATTACTTCAAGATGAAGTTACATGATTAAACTTCATCATTGATTGGAATTGAGGAAAGAATCTCAGCCCTTCATCTTCACTACCTTGCAAGCAACACATTTGAAGAAAATTAGAGCTAAAACAGTGCCATTTTCGTGAGCTTCCATGAGTGCAAAAGTGAAGAAAATTGGAAAATTGAAATGATGGAATTGGGCCATGATTGGGCCAGGTTATGATCCAAACATGTTCTATATAAGTCATAGAGTGATTTCAGATCAAGTTGGTTAGCATTTGGAGAGAAAAACAGTTGGTGGTAGTTGAGTTCTTGAAGCTTCCAAGTGAAATTCGTTTTTGAGTTTGAGGCCATTTCAAGAGGATTCAAGCATCAAGAGAGTTAAAGGATTGTTCATTGAAGAAATCTGCACCTTTTGAAGGGAGAATTTACATCCAAGAACACTCCATTCGAAGTTTCCGACAAGGTTCTTGTTTCTTAAAATTCCTCTTAATTTATGCACATATTAGATGAATTTGGCATGTGGTTAGGATGTAGATATAGTATAGATGATTTTAGGATTAGTTTGGTTAAGTTTGGTGAGGTTTGATAAATGGAGCTCCAAACTTTGTTGATTTTATATGGACTGTTCTTGCACGTTTTTGCCTCAATTTTGCTTGATCTTTAACCACCATAACATGAGGATGATTCTAGAATTAATTTGGAGAAGTTTTGGTGAACTTTTGTTTTTGTCCATCAACCTTGTTGTTTGCGTTTCTCTCTAATGGTGCAAGATAAATGAAAACTAAGAGTAGATATGAGATCCTCATTCCACGTAGATGAATTTCCATATAAGGTTCGTCGAAAATAGTGAAGAAATGACGAAGCTATATTGCTGCACACAAGCCATGGTGGCCGGACGTGCGAGGAAGAAGACCGGAAAATGCTTCCGGCGCCGGCGGGACGGTTTGGTGGAGAAGACGGGTTCGCGACCGTCCGATGCGATTACTTTTCTGTTTACGGCCACGATTAGATCACTCCATGGACCATTCTTTGACTACACATACACAATTACTACCATTTCATTAATATGTTGGCATTCCCTCCTCCCTTGGATCGTTTGACTAGTCTTGTCATCATGTGGCTGTGGATTTTTCTGCATTTCTTTTCTTCTTTTAATTGTTCTTATTATTTCCTTTAATTGTTCATTCATTTTAATTCATAAAAAAATAGTAAAAATGCCTGGAAAATTATGAAAAAAATTGTGAAGCATCCTTGCATTATTTCTGATTTTTGTGTGCAATTGGATTTTATTTTTGATTGATTTTCAATTTAATGCAATTTTTCTCTTTTTATTTGATAATAAAAAAATGCTAAAAATGTACATTTTCTTTCTGATTTTTGTACTAGAGTTTGGTATAGAATTAGAGCTTGATCTTTTGCTGGCTGGTAGTAGGTATCTTGATAGAGCTTTAGATTTTTTGTGATAATTTTTAGATGAATCTAATATTAGTTTTGAAGTAGGTTTTTAGAGCCTTCCCCTCTTGGCCTTTCCTTTGACACCTTTTAAGTTAACTTTTAGAAAGTGACCTTAAACTTAGAATTTGGTTCTGATTTTTCTACCATAGGTCCATGACACCTTTAGGAGCTTGTAGAATGTTTCTTAGATTTTTGTGGATTGTTTTCCCATTTCTTTTGCATTTTACATTATGATGAGTATTTTGCATGATTTAATTGATATTTGCTTGTATCTTTGCATCATAATTGACATATTTGCATTAGTTGAGCACACATCCTTTGTATGATCCCCTAGATAATAGGTTGGAACCTTGATAGGTTCATTTTCAATTCATTTTTGGATCATATTTAGATTAAGATAGAAATCTTTAGGCTTTGCATAATTAGGATCTTAGAACTCTTACATGATTGTTTTCTCTATTCCTATTTGTTTCTTGTGCCTAGCCTTACTTCATTCAATCCATTCTCTTGGATACCTTTTGGGAGAGCCTAGCCCTCCTTAGGAGAAGCTCTATGCATTCCTCAAAAGGTTTGAGCCATAGATGGATGTTCAATGTCTTGGTGGGTTCCATAGGTTCACACCATGCTCCCTCATTCTTTCTATTCCAATGATTTGGATCCTTCTTAGGAGAGCCTAGTCCCCCTTAGGGAAGATTTTGTGCATTCCTCAAGAAGTTTGAGCCATGAGGACTCAAGTACTTTGTACACACCTCTTTTATCAAGTCCAAATATCTATGGATCCTCTTTGTGAGAGCCTAGCCCTCCTTAGGAGAAGCTCTGTGCATTCCTCAAAGAGTTTGAGGCTTAGATGGATTCTATGTGTTGACACACATCCAATTGTGATGGGTTACTTAGGTTCACATCACCTATCTCTTATTTCCAGTCCAAATGACTTTGGATCCTTCTTGGGAGAGCCTAGTCCTCCTTAGGAAAGACTCTGTGCATTCCTCAAGAAGTATGAGCCTCAGTGGACTCCTGTGCTGATGCACATTAAGCTTAGTGAATTGACATTCACTTTGTTCTTCCCTCCTCTTGATTAGCTCTCTTACATGATTGTATGGATTGTTTGTCTAATTGCTGTGATGCATTAAATTAAGTTGCATGAGTAGACACTCATTTGCTTAGGAGCATGATTGCACTATTTGATACCTGCTTGTTGTGATGCATTAGGGTAGGCCTGCATGAGTAGATACTCATTTGTTTAGGTGCATGATTGCATTAAAGTTCGAGGTGTTCCTCCCTTTGCTTGTATTTTTGCATTGCATATGCATTTACTTCTTTATTAGCTTGATAGCTTTACTTCTTTAAGCTTAATGACTCTTTTGTTGTTGGTTGATACCTCCTTGCATGTTCCCTTAAGACTTCCAGTCTCCTTGAAAGGATGATTGCGATAGACTTTAGGATTGAATCCATGTATGACAACAGTAGAATGCTTGATAGTTTCCCCTGTAGAGTCCTTCTCTTCTCATCTCAAAACAACAGAAAAGTACGTAATAATGGCCGATGAATATTGTACGCTACGAGCCTTAAGCCATTTGGGAAATGGTGATTGAGGGGCCTCTCCTCAATTACCTAGAGCGTTTAGTACACGTCCTTAGGACGATGTGCGACGCATTCGCTCCTAAGTCATAGTCTCTAGTGCAATATGAATTACAAACATTCATAAAAGACACTTCTTTTCAATAAAAGACAAAAACAGACGTTCAAACCTCTTTTTTGCCCCGTGGGCCCTTAATTCAAGGAAAACCTTTTCTGACGAAAAGAGTGCTGTTAAGCCTCAGTTCTACCACAAACAGCCGTTGTCCCTAACTGCTGGAACCATCGTTTAACTTTACTCGGGTAAAAGCAATCGAACAAACCTGTGTTCCGTTTTATCCTGAACTACGTTCGCTGTGATTTCTCTAATGAAAATACGTAGGCACAAGATGCGATATCTTGGCGAGCAAGCTTCCCCCGTAACCCGTAGTTAGCTGAACTATGTTGACTCTGATTTCTCTGATGAGAATACGTAGGCACGGAGTTGCGAAGCTTTGCCGAGTCATCTTTCCTTTTCTTTTTAAACCAGACCTTGATAGGTAGATAGTTAACAACCCTTCGAGATAAACAATCAAGCGTGGATCCCGTCGAGTACGACGGATGTGAGAGGTGCTAATACCTTCCCCTTGCGTAACCGACTCCCGAACCCAGGACATGGTTGCGACGACCTGTCTTTTCCCTTTCGCTAGGTTTCTCCCGTTCGTTTCATTTCCCTTCGTGTGGGATAAATAACGACAGGTGGCGACTCTTCTGTCATTGCCGGCACCTATTTTCGCAGTAGCGACAGCTAGCGACTCTGCTGGGGACTGATGATTTGGTTCCCTATGCGAGTCAATCCTAGCGCATGATTGCTTGTATTTTTGGATTTTTGTACATACATGTTGTATTGTAGCTTTTACTTTCCCGCATTTTACTTTTCAGCATTTTATTATTACTGTTGTGCTGTTGTGGGAGGGGTGCTCTGATGAGTGAGAAGACAGACCCAAGCTTGAGAGGAGACATAGAATTAAAGTGGAGATTAGTGGGGACCTGTTTGCTTAGCAGACACCCGTTCCCATGAAATTCACGCTCAGAAGAGGCTCTTTGTGATGATCTCTTTTCTGGTCCTTAGGATTGGAATTGATTTCGGATCTAAGGATTGTCGACTCTGGGGACCGATCACTTGTGACTCAGCTAAGTGAGGCCTCTTCAGGGAGGGATGATGCCAAACCATAAATGGTGAACGTATCATCATTTCCTGAAAGTATGTGACGCTGGGAAACACATAGGATGCCATACCTTTGTCAGTGTATTAGGTCCATACCTGTGAGCAAGATTGGGTTATTGCAGGAAACTTTGACCTTCAGATGACTTGTTTTCTTGATAGTGAGTCAGTATTGTTGGTATCAAAGGGTTCTTATCAAAGATTTGTTCTTGAAAGAGCAGAATTATGGTTCTTATCAGAGATTTGTTCTTGACAAAGCAGAATTATGGTTCTTACTATCAGAGATTTGTTCTTGACAAAGCAGAATTATGGTTCTTACTATCAGAGATTTGTTCTTGACAGAGCAGAGTTGTGATCCTCTCTAGTCAACAGCACAGCAACCTTGACCTTCTGCTTGCATGTTGCATTTTGCATTTGCATTTCCATGTGCATTTCATTAACGTGTGTCTGTGTTACAGGTGCATATCTATCCCCGGGTTCTAGTAATCTCGTCTCGTATTGCTGATATGGAATCTCTGAAGAAGACTATTGCATACAGGTTTCCTTCCCCATACGTCATCCCTATTTTGAAGTTGGTTGCCTTAGCTAAGGGTCTAGCTACTGAAGACTTCAGGAAGACATATGGGAGACTATTGAGATACGTCTGCACACCTTCTGCCCAAGAGATTAGTGGTCTGTACACCTTGCTGCAGTTTTATGATGCTCCTCTGAGGTGTTTTGTGTTCCCAGATTTCGTGCTAGCTCCTACTCTAGAGGAGTACTCAGACTTGTTAGTGTCGCTACTGCGAAAAACGAGGCCGACAATGACAGAAGAGGCGCCACCGTGCGTTATTTATCCTAAAGGAGGGAAAGGAAATGCTCAGAGAAAACCTAACGAAAAGGGAAAGGAATGGTCATCGCAACCAAGTCCTGGATTCAGGAGTCGGTTACGCAAGGGGAAGGTATTAGCACCCCTCACGTCCGTCGTACTCGACGGGATCCATGCTTAAATGTTTGTCTAAAAGGGTTGATTAATACTATCTACTTAAAGACTTAAGGACAAAAGAAAAGAAAAATGACTCGACAAAACACAGCAGTTCTATGCCTACGTATTCCCGTCTGGAACGAGAAATCAGAGTCAACGTAGTTCGCCTAACTACGGGTAAAGGGGGGAAGTTTGCTCGCCGAGATATCGCATCTCGTGCCTACGTACTTTCACACAGCATGAAAGATCAGAGTAAACGTAGTTCGGCCTAACAAGACCACAAGTTGGTTTGAGTGTTTTAACCCGAGTAGGGTTAACAAACGGTTCTCGCAGTTTGGTGTATGCAGCTCGACCTTTGGAGACTTAGGCGTTTACCGTTTGCGGGAGAACCGAGAGTTAACAAAACTCTCCTTAAGAAAATGGTTTCTCAGGATTAAAGGTCCAAGAGGACAAAAAGAATTTGAATGTTTGTTTTTGTTTCTTTTAAGAAGAAGTGTTTTGAGTTTTGTTTGTAACTCGTGTTGCACTAAAGACTTGGACTTAAAAGTGAACGCGTGGCACGTCACCCAAAGGGTGCCACACTAAACATTCAAGCTACGGGAGGGAAACCATCCAATAAATCTTTCTCAAGTGTTTAAGGCTCGTAGCGCACAACACGTGTTATCCTTTATTAAGTATTTTAAGAATATTTGAAGATGTGAAGAGAGAGAACACAACTAAAGGGAAACTAGTTCAAAACCTAGTAGTTGTCATGCAAAGTTCATCCTATAGTCAAGGTTAGGAGGGAACTACTTATTTTTATCATGCATGGTTAAAGGCCTAATGTCTATCACATTCTATCTTGAACAATAAAGAGTGGAAATCCTAAGGGAAGGAAGACAAAAGAAGAAGAAGAAAACAATTGTAAGAATGCATACATGAAATGCAAGTATAGAAAGCAAAGATGCAATGCAAGTGAGGGAGGAAAATAGTGTGGGGCAGGAGCCTCCACAATCCCATATCAACCTCAAGCCAATCATGAAATAATGCAAGAGAATAGGAGAAGGAAATGCAACAAGGGCATAGCATAAAAATCATACAAAAGGAAGTCCTCAAGGATTCACCACTTTAGGCATGCCTTAGAGACCTCCAAAGGAGATACCTAAGGCTTCCTTAAATGGCACACCAAGGTCATGGGACAGAGGGTAGAATATTCTAATCATACAACCTAGGCCATAAATGAATATCAAGGATAAACTAGTAAGGCATCAAGAGAAATGAGCAAGGAAGGTACATAAACCACTATATGGAATCACAATGCACAACCATGAAAGTATAACATCAAATGGGCAAGCTATGTACAATATAAACAGCCACAAAATGGTCCACAATACCTATAATGTGTCCACAATAATAAGCAAGCACTATAATGTCCATCACACAAGCAATACATGGCTTTTGGAGACGAAACAATACAATTGTCCAAGTGGGAATGCCAAATTAAGAGCCAACTTGAAAAATAAGGAAAAATATAAAAATACATCTAAAAATACCAAATTAATTCTCCAAGCACCTACAGTATGTACACAATCAGAGGCTAAAAGGATGGAAAAGTTATCCAAAAGGAAGTGGTCAAACAGAGAGTAAATATCCAAAGATATCTCAAGACTAAGCAATCTAGAGCATGCCCAAAGATGGTATTCAAAGCCTATACAAATCATAGTATAAAATACATAGAAAGTTATATTTGGAATCCTCAAGATGTGTACCAAGATCCCACAAAAGATTAGGCAAAAATATTTGGTTTTGGTACCTCAATAAAATTCTACAAGAATAGAGGTACAATTTCATGATTTTAATGGCTATTAAACTAAGAAAAATCCTAACTAAATGAGAATTAATCCAAAAAATGATTTTCTTTATTCCTAAAATATCTGCACACATCCAAGAATGTTGTATAAAAAACTCAAGAAAAAATAAGCAAATTTACTATTTTTTATGCAATTAAAGTGAACATGCAAAATAGTGAATAAAATGAGAAAAACAAAGAAATGAAGAAAAGTGTGTGGTGGATAGCAGAAATATTCAATGTGTTTTTTGGACTGGGCCTAGTGGGAGGTGCGAATAGCAGCGTGATTAAAAGCCCATCAGATTCCACTTAATTAAGCTGTGCGTTTTGGGAGAGGCTGCGTGGCGCGTTCTGGCCTGCACGATTGTGAGACTTTGTCAACATTCCAATCCGATCCAAGGGCTACCATATCGTCTTCTCTGTTTTGAAAATTAAAAGGGGGAAAAATGCAGCACGACGGGAGGGACGGCCGTGAGGGACACCGGCGACTTCTCCAACATCCATCTCCTTCATTTCTCAACGAAAACGAGTGATTCTTGAACCAAAATCGAAGGATTTTTCATGAGGATTAATAATATGGCATCAAAATGAACTAATAATCCATGAATCCCTCAAACCGTATCCAACCAAGAAAATGTCAAGGTCACGAAAACTTCACAAGAATCCTCTCAAAGGTACCATAATCCACATAGAACTCGAGGGCAATGCAATGGCACAAGAATTATGTCATAAAGATTGATAATTAGGGAGTTATGATGAAATCTTTATACCTCTAAAAATTGCTATGGTGAACCCCAAATATCCAATGATCCTTTGAGAAAATTATGCAGAATCCTTCACTAATTGGTGCTGAAGGTGTTTTGATGATTGAAAGCACTTGAAATGATGATAAAATGGAAATTCGAATTTGGCTTAAAGCTCTCTTTTTCCAATTGATACCAATCTGATTTCTCACCAAAACTATCCAAAAAAATGATGAATCTTCTCCATTGAATATATAGAACAAGTTTAGGATGAGTTAGAGGCCCAATTATGACAAAATCATGAAGTTGAATTTTGGATTTTTACCCTTATGGAAGCCCATGAACAACCCTCAATTCATGTCCATTTTTCCTTGTTTTTGGATGCATTTCATTCCTTGTAGTGTAAGATAGATCAAGGGCCCAAAATCCCTCCTTGTTTGGATCTTAATGGTCATGATTCAAAATGTTGCTTAAAGATGAAGAAAGCTTGAAATAGTCCATGAAACATGCTTCAAATGCATTTGATTTTGTCACCAATGTTCTTAAAACATGTTTTCCTTTCAAATTGAGCACAAATATGACCATATTTGATTTAATTTTGGCAAGATCACAAACTTGGCTTTTTCACATGCTTTTACCAAAGTACCTTTCACCAATCTTCAACTATGAGCTAGCCCATTGTGTCGCTACTCGAAAAAATGCATCGCGCAACGACGGGGAGGCGAAAAAGATAGACAGAAGAGTCGCCACCAAACTTTATTTATCCCATGAGGGGAAAGGAAAATATCGAGAAAACCTTAAGAAAAGAAAGGATAAGATGGTCTCGCAACCATGAACGGGTTCGGAAGCCGGTTATGCGAAGGGAAGGTATTCACACCCCTCGCATCCATCGTACTCGATGGGAACCTTTTGTTTGTCGATGTGTGAATTTATTTGCTTAAACATTATGCTATAAGAAGTGTTCTACGGGGTAAAAGAAAGGTTAGAAACAGGAAAGTTAGGAGGAAAGAGAGAACGGGGAAAAAGAGAAAGAACAGACTCGGTAGGACTTCGCGGTCCTATGCCTACGTATTCTCAACAGATGTGAGAAAGTCAGAGTCGACGTAGTTCGGGGCTACGGATATGGGGGGGAATGTGCTCGCCAAGACATCGCCGTCTTGTGCCTACGTATTCTCATCTGGTATGAGAAATCAGAGCAGCCGTAGTTCGGCTAACTACGGGTGAAAGGGTGAAAAAGGGAGCTCGCCAAGACATCGCCGTCTTGTGCCTACGTATTCTCATCTGGCATGAGAAATCAGAGCAAACGTAGTTCGTGCTAGCGGTGTGTTGATGTTTTTTATGGATGATGCTATCGTGCACATTCTAGCAGTTAGGTGTTTTGCTGCTCGCTCGTTGGAGACTTAGGCATTACCTGTTTGCGGTAGAACGGACATAACATATCCTTTTTGAAAGATTGATTAGTTTTCGCCACGCGAGGCAAGAAGTCACGTTTGATTGATTGGATTGTTTTTTTAGGGGGGGCGAGACAGGTCCTCGGATAGTAACCCCTACGGGTAGTACCCAGTTCGTTATCTCAAAGTTTTTGTTATAAAAAGGTGTGGCGAACGAGGCGTCTTTGTATTGAAAGACGAGCGTCGAAACCACCCTCACTACAGTGGGCATCCCAACACTCGAAGAAGAAGAGGTCTACACCCAATCCTCTCTCTTTAATTCAACATAAAGAGAGCTTCGTTCTCTTATTAAGTGTTTTGGGTTTTGAATGGTAAGTGCTTTGCGACAGAGAACCCTACGGTAAACGTCAGCACTCGGGATAGGAGAAGGCCTACGCCTAACCACTCCACGACCATTCAAGTTTTTGTTATGAAAATGATTTGAAAATGCACTCGGTACGGGACCTAGGTTTTTAGGTGACAAGGGTTGCGGGATGAAGTTGTGAAAGTGAGAGGTGGTGGACAAAGTCGCATCTTCGTATTGAAAGACGAGTATCGAGACCACCCTCACTACAGTGGGCATCCCAACACTCGAAGAAGAAGAGGTCTACACCCAATCCTCTCTTTTTAGTTCAATACAAAGAGAAATTTATTTTAAAGATGGTTTGAAAATGGACTCGGTACGAGACCGAGGTTTTTTTAAAATGCACTCGGTGCGGAGCCGAGGTTTTAGGAGGAAAAGGGGTGGAAGCGTCTTCGTATTGAAAGACGAGTGTCGAAACCACCCTCACTACAGTGGGCATCCCAACACTCGGAGAGGAAGAAAGTCTACACTTAATCCCCTCGTTTAGTTCAATACAAAGATGATTTGATTTTGAAGATTGTTTGACAATGTTTTTGAATCGAGTCGGGACAAGTGACGAAGAGAGAAAAGAGGTGGTCTCAGATCCAACATTACTTATCAATAATTTGACTGGTAATGAATTACAGAGGTCTCGTCATCGACCGAAACAAGATGAAATAAAATAAAGTCGAAAATGAGAAAGAGGAGGGAAAGTTAGTCTCAGATCCTTCATTTCTCATCAATAATTTGACAGAGAATCGAAGGTGGTCTCGTCATCGACCAAAGACAAATAAAGGGACAAAATGTCCAATAACAAATGAGAAATAGAGCTCAACTTCTAGAATAGAAAATAAAATAAAACTCTATATATATAAAAGAAATTTAAGAGAAAAAAAAAATAAAACTAATCAATATATACAATACATATATAATGTATTTACAAATTATATTTACATACTTTAAAGAAACGTTAGAAATATATTTACATAAAACTTTTAATTAATAATTAACAAACACATTAAGTAATTGAAAATAAACAAGATAAAGAGATTAAAAAAAATAAAAGTGAATCTAACAAACTTGAGATGAACCGCTCCACTGCATACACCATCATCATCAGAGTGAAATTGAAAATTAAAACCCAAAAGCTTCAATCGGCGGCGTGATTTTCAACGGACCAGACAAATCATGGAAAGCAATGTCAAACTTTTCGTCTCGCGAATCTCTATCCTCGTCTTCGTTCGTGTTCATTTGGCTCTGTCTCAGTTTTGTTTCCAAATTTGTAAAGGTTCGTTCAATTCGCCATTTTCTTTCTCGTTTCAAATCGACATCCGCTTTCCATCTTCTCTTTCTGATTCTGTCTTCTGATATGGGGTTTTAGGGTTGGTGTTCTTTATTGTGGATTTCGTTTGGAGGAGACTGGGTGAAAGCTGGAGGAAGAGAACGAGAGAGGGTTTTGGGTTTGTAGAAGGTCTGTTAATGGAGTTCGCGGTGTTTTTCGGTGAAAGGGGTTTGGAGCCGCTTGATTGGAGTTTTGATTGAGGGTTGACGAAGTTTGCAGATGGCGGAGGTATGTTCGAAAACGGTTTCGATGAAATCCCTCTGGGATTTTGATATTGATGCTTTTCCAAAGGAGAAAAGTGGAGGTTTGAAGCAGAAAATGAAAGTTGTTAACTGATTTGGGACGCCAGATTCAAGAGCTTCCAAGAAGAGTGTTAAGTTTTGTGGTTCATGAAGGAAGAAGTGAGGATTATGATAAGAAGGTTGGAAGGTTTGAAAGAGGATTTGGAGTGGTTAGCTAATGGTGGAGCTGTCTTGGTTTTATGGTGAATGAAATTTTGTTGGAGGTTTTAAGAAGTGTTGAAGGAGAGAGGATTTGTGATGAGGATTCCAAAATGAAGAATAGAATCTTGGTTTTTGATGCTTCAGGTCCGAGGAAAACGGTGGAGGAGTCAGTCTTGAAAGAAGGATTTTTGTTGTGAGAAAAGCCCTCCTTCTTGCTCATTCTGTGATGTCCTTTTTTATACAGGTTATGCAGGCTGTAGGTGTGTTTGTTGGTCTGGCATGGCTTGATATTTTTGTCTTGTTGTAGCTGTGGTGCAGTTTATGCAGGCTGGTTGTGCAGAGCTGCCTGTACTACCTTCTCATTTATGTGTTTCTTTTGTTGCATTGCAAGTTGTCTGTCTGGTGTGGAAGGAGTAGTAGCAGTGCTGCTGTTGTGCAAAGGCTGAAGCAGTAATAGCAGGTATTTGTACAACTTGTGCAGAACTTGTCTATTCCATTTTGGTGTAAGGTTGGGGCAAGTTGCTTTGTTGATTTTGTGTGTGGGAATTTGTCTGGTGTTGGTTGTGTGCAGGTGTTGTCTGGTTTGCTGGTTTGGTGTGTTTAGTGTAGCAAGGACGGTACGGTGATTTGCAGCTGGAAGTTTTAGTGAACCTGTTGCTGCAGAACGATGGGTAGTATGTATCATTTGTGGCACACTGTGGCCTTTAAAGTTTGCTGTTGGATTTAACCGAAGAGGTATTGAAGAGACGAAGTCTGCGAAAGAAAATTTAAATGGTTCTAACAGTTTGCTGGATCGCAATAAATGCTTCGAAATAGTGGCTACCGCTGTCAATCATGTTGTGAAAAATTCAGTAGTGGATCTCAGGTCTCCAGAGCTATCTGTTCTTGTTGAGGTTCTACCCCTCTCTGGAGTACCTAATGGGTCCCTAGTGGCTGCTGTTTCTGTTCTTCCTAGCAACCTTGTTAGTACTAAACCTAAACTCTGTGTCAAGGCCCTTAATTCTAATACTAAGGAAGGGTTTGTGGCTCAATGAGAATGACTGATTCTATAAGTAGGGGGCACGGTTGTATTATCAATGTCAGGTTGTTATCCTGGAAATATCTGGTGGGTTTCTTATGAACCTGTAAATGGAAATTGAAAGAACCAACAGTGTAATGAGATCCCTCCTAATGTACTATTTTTCTCACACTTGCTAACAAGTTAAAGCTGTGGTACTTTTGCTTTACTCAACCTATTTATGATGTGGCTAACTTGTTATTAATTGTGATTTATGAACTCAAGCAGAATATCGCTTTGTTCAAAGCTGAAGTTGTTTGTTACTAGCTTTCTTTCCTTTGTTTATTTAGTGGTTAAAGTCCTAATTAAATAAAACCTATACTAAACTAAATAAAATATTAATCTGATAACAAATAAAAACTATATAATTCTAAAAAAAACTATTAAATAAATAAAGGAAAATAAATCTAAAAATATAAAAAAACTTAAAATAATATCTATTTAAATTTAAAACTTGTAAAACCTATATTAATAAAAACCTAAACAATTAAACTAATTCTATTTAAAATCTACATAATTAAACAATAGCCATAAAAATGTCATGAAAAAAAAGGGCGAGCACCGGAAGGTCGCTGAAAATACCAGCACGGACTGGACTCACAGAGTGAGCAAACTCCGCTTGATCTTGAAATAAATCTTGTTTCCTTGAACCAGTTTTAATCACCTGTAACGCGAGAAAAAGGGGCTGTGATCCCGATAATTCGTCCTGACTGACGAAATGCACCGTATACAAGAGATGATATGCAAAATGCAAATGAAATGAGACATAAGCCCAAATTGCAAGAAACGGTTGGTCAAATTTTGGGGTGCAACAGCTGCCCCTATTCAAACGGCTTGGACCTGAATGGGTGAAAAGCGACCGCTTTCAAACATTCGAGGTAAAAGTCGGTTGAATACCAAAGAACCCGGAAATTTGCCAACCGCAAAAGAAACCTCTGACATTGCTGTCAGTCATTAACAAAAATAAAGCGCCTGACATCGCCGCCGGACAACCAAAACACCCAACATCGCCGCTGGAAAACTAAATTACCTGACATCGCCCCCAGGAAAACATCCAACCTCGCCGCTGGGAAAATAAAATTACTTGACATCGCCGCCAGAGAAATACAAACCTAGTAAGATAACCCTGACATCGTCGTCATCAAACATCTGACATTGCCGCCAGCTAATTATAACTCTGAGAAACACTCGACATCACCGTCAAGTACCTGTGGGGATACAGAATTCTGACATCGCCGCCAGACAGACATAAATCTGGTAAGCATCTAACATCGCCGTCAACTCTCAACATCGTCCAATGATGGGTGGAGAGAAACATTATATCCAAAACTCGTATCGTCTAATGGTAGATGAGAGGAAAACCATATCCAAAACACTCACATCGTCTAATGATAGACGAGAGGAACATCATATATTCAAATCTCGCATCTTCTAATGATAGACGGGAGGAACATCATATCCAAATCTCGCATCGTCTAATGATAGACGAGAGGAATATCAAAACCAAATCTCGCATCGTCTAATGATAGACGAGAGGAACACCAAATCCAAATCTCGCATCGTCTAATGATAGACGAGAGGAACACCAAATCCAAATCTCGCATCGTCTAATGATAGACGAGAGGAACATCAAATCCAAATCTCGCATCGTCTAATGATAGACGAGAGGAACATCAAATCCAAATCTCGCATCGTCTAATGATAGACGAGAGGAACATCAAATCTCGCATCGTCTAATGATAGGCGAGAGGAACACCAAATCCAAATCTCGCATCGTCTAATGATAGACGAGAGGAACATCAAATCCAAATCTCGCATCGTCTAATGATAGACGAGAGGAACATCAAATCCAAATCTCGCATCGTCTAATGATAGACGAGAGGAACATCAAATCTCGCATCGTCTAATGATAGACGGGAGGAACATCATATCCAAATCTCACATCGTCTAATGATAGACGAGAGGAACATCATATACAAATCTCACATCGTCTAAAGATAGACGAGAGGAACATCTGCTGGGGATGTCATCATCAGAGGGTTGATGGACAAAGTACGACCGACGTATGATCTAGAACCCAAAAGTAAGTAAGCGGATGAGCTGTCTGAACAAAGCTGTTGATATACCACCGTCTTGATGGAAGAGTGATTCAGGTTGCCACGGAAGGCTAACAAAAACTGGCTTATGCTTCGCATGCATATGTTTGAATATGTTTAATGACGTAATGCTCCATACAAAATGGAAATGCTACGCATTTGAGGATGAAATGCAAAGATGATGCAAATATGATAACTATATGCAAAAATGCAGATGCAGGCTCGGACTGCTGGGGAAAGCTGGATGTGAAAGAACCAATCCAACCAAAATAAATGCTGAAGAAGTGAGGCCAATTCCGCTGGGAATAACCGGGTGCGCCAAGTATGATTGGACTCTCCTGGGGATGGCTTACACACGCCAATGACGATTGGGCTCTTGCTGGGGAGGACAGGTGAAGGGTTACGACTTCCCGACATTCATCTTGAACCTGAAGATTGACTGCACCTGCTTGAATAGCTCTGAGTGGCCCTGAAGGTATGGAGAGGAAAAGTTCCCTTATTTACAAGCTTGCCCCAGCCTGTGGGATATCTGTGTAAATCTTCCTCGAAAGGAGATCTGAAAGCTCTGTATCCTACAGGTTTGATATGAACTGCCTTAGCATCATGAACCTCGGAGAGGTGCTTCAAATTAATTGCCTTCTGGATAAGGATAGCTTATGCGCTCTTGGGGTGACTTGCCCTAGCCTTGAAGTGATTTTCCCCTGATTGGATGATTTGCAGAGAAGTGCCCCTGGCTGGCTTCGAGAGATTTATCAAATCTCGACCTGATTTCCCCAGATTAACTGCATCTTAGAATGGCTGACTCCCTTTTATGATCACTTGATACGGCTTGCCCCTGCTTAACAGAGTATTCAAGCATTCTGCATCTTATCTCGATCAAACTTTCCACTGTAGGAACTCTCCTGATGTCAAGTGCTTACTCGCAAGTAAAACAAATTGTTTTGCAAATGATAATATCAATGCAATGCATATGACAGTTTTGAAATCCAAGTCTGTTCACTGGAAAAAAGTTGTGGCATTTAGTGAACGAATCACTTATCAGAAATATCAATATTTGTACCCATAGGGTAAGAAGAATCCTCTTAGGAGTCAGTTTCAACGCGGTCTTCACCAAAGTATGCTTTCGAAACAAACCTGCTTCAATTAGGACTTTTGAAGGTTGTAACTTGGTCAGGTTCACGGTTTGAAAGAAAGGATATGAGGCTCAAAGTTCTGTTTAACCCACCCACTCTCCTTGATGTTCTTCAATCCTATATTCAGCTAATTCGACACAAGCACTCACCTCTCAAAGGTTAAACGACATGAATGATGGTTCAGGGAACCACAAGTTTCAGGAGAGACAGTCACTCGCTTTTCGTCTTTGGTGTCTGGCTCACACGACTTGTTCTTCGTCATTTTTTATTCCCTATTTTTGCCTAGACTGACTCTTTCGAGTATATCTTCTGATTTCGAAGTCCAGCGGGACGCCCTGATTTTTGCCTAAGCCACTTGTTTTCAAGTTAACGACTTAGCGGGCTTTTTTTCTTTTCTTTTCTCTTTTTTTCCAACAAATCGTGTGACACCAGCTTGTCTGACTTGTTGAAGGGATTGTGAATGTCTCACTCCTTGATTGGTGAAGGATAACCAATATGGTTCTTTAGGTACGACCTATATAGGTGTGATTGATTCTCAAACAGGAACACTCCCTTCTGCAATTTGGATGCTCGGTCAAATTAACTGACACCTACCCTGCCCCAGGTTAAGATTGAGGGTTTTTCGTTTTCAGAAAGAAACTCCTACTACTAGGCTCAAAGGGGTTGACAAGGGATTAACATCCTTATATCTCCAGTGTTTAGGAATTTGAAACAATGCCTGTACATCATCAGCAAAGGTTTTATTCAAAAGCATACATTCGGAAGCTTGCGCGTCTTTCAATTTCGTCATCCTCCCTTAAGGAATTCCGCTTAAACAAGCGTTTGACATTATTTGAAAAAAGCAATATTGAGTGAACACGAATGGATTTAATCAAAACATGCATATTCATTTCATTATCATTATCAATCGAAAACAAACACGTCTTACAAATGAAATTTGCAAATAAGTTCACACTTAAACAGAAAAGAAACTACAAATGCAAAGGAATAACATGATAGAGAGATTGCCAGCTTTGGGGAACTGGGCTTTCATTCTTGACTTGCTGCTGAACCAGCCATCTTTAGAATTGCTCATCGAAATCCGTCTGATACTCTTTTGAACATATGCTCTCGGTGAATCCCTCCATGACATTAGCTGCCGAACTCATATGACTTGACGAAGGAAGATCGTTGATCTGGATACCCTGAGGTGTGACAGAGAACATGTTGGAGTCAAGCAGAGTTTGAATCTAGCTTCTAAGCACCTTACAGTCTTCAGTTGAATGCCCCTGTGCCCCAACATGGTACTCACAGCGGGCGTTGACATCAGAATCTGAAGGATGTGGAGAAGTCTCTGGATCAGTTTTCTTCGGCACTATCAAACCACCTCTGATCAAGTCTGGAAATATCTGACTGTACGACAACGGCAACTGAGTGAAATGTCTCTCCGGCTTCCTCAATCTTCGTCGAGCGTGCTGACGCTGCTGATGACGATATGAATGTTGACTCTGTAGGGAAGGAGATATCTGATACGCAAACCTAACAGGTTGCTGACTCTGAATACTTGAAACGTCTGAAAACTGAATCTGAGGTAATGGAGATTTTGGGATAGCATTACTTTCTTTCTCCCATTCCTCTTTAGAGCTGACAACTGATTCACTTTCATAAACTGAGGTATCTGAGACGTCTCGGATCTTTCCACTCTTGATTCCGCTCTCAATACGTTCTCCTGCTATCACTAAGTCAGCAAAGTTTAACGTTCCGCCACTAATCAATATATCATAGTAATGGCCCTTCAAAGTACCCAAGAAGATGTCAACCAATTCTCTATCCTGAAGCGGTGGTTGAACACGAGCAGCAAATTCTCTCCATCTCTGCACATACCCTCTAAAGGATTCATTCTCCGCTTGAGATAGTTCTTGCAACTGCATGCGGCTGGGATTCATGTCGAGATTGTAGTTGTACTGCTTCACAAAGGCATTGGCTAAATCTGACCATGATCGGATGCAACCACTTTCCAACTGCATATACCAACTCAACGATGCCCCACTCAGACTTTCCTGGAAACAGTCACTACGCCAGAAATCACTTTTAGCAGCGCATAGAAAGACAACGCTTTATACAAAAGCGCTGCTAAAGGGCCAGTAAAAAAAAAAGAAAAAAAGCGCCTACCAAAGACAGCGCTTTTAAAAAAGCGCTGCTAAATGGTGGGCCTAAGAAAGCGCTTTCAAAAAGCGCTGCTAAAGGGGGGGCCTACGAAAGCGCTTTTCAAAAGCGCTGCTAAAGGGGGACCCTTAGAAAGCGCTTTTTATATAAAGCGCTGCTATATGGAATTGATAAGCACCCTATGAAAGCGCTTTTAAAAGCGCTGCTAAAGGCCTTTAAAAGCGCTGCTATAGGTATTCATATTATAATTTTAAGGCACCCTATGAAAGCGCTTTTCAAAAGCGCTGCTAAAGGGGGACCCTTAGAAAGCGCTTTTTATATAAAGCGCTGCTATATGGAATTGATAAGGCACCCTATGAAAGCGCTTTTAAAAGCGCTGCTAAAGGCCTTTAAAAGCGCTGCTATAGGTATTCATATTATAATTTTAAAATACCCTCCAGAATTTTAACAGAATCAGAACAGTCACGCAACACATTTCTTCTTTCTCTGGCGAACGAAAACCAACGAACGGACCACTGTTCATCGTCCGACCATCAACTTCTTCCGTCCGATCATCCTTCCGACCATCACCGACCGTTCACCGTCCGTTTTTGAGTTCATCCATCCGTCTGCATTGCTGGTCCACCATTGTTACGGTACGTGAAGCTTTACTCTGCTTTTCTTGTTTTTTTTATCTTTTCACCATTGTTGTTCTGATGATATATAGATGGTTTTTATCTTTTCAATGATGGTTTTTGTTGTTGTTGTGTTAGTTGTTGTTGTGTTAATATGATATATGAGATATATATGATATTGGTGTTGTTGTTGATGTAAAATAGTTTATATAGTTTACAATGTAAAATAGTTTATATATGATATTGTTGTTGTTGTTGATATATGAGATATATTGTTGTTGTTGTTCTGATGATATATTGTTGTTGTGTTAATATGATATACGAGATATATATGATATTGTTGTTGTTGTTGATGTAAAATAGTTTATATAGTTTACAATGTAAAATAGTTTATACATGATATTGTTGTTGTTGTTGATATATGAGATATATTGTTGTTGTTGTTCTGATGATATATTATTGTTGTGTTAATATGATATATGAGATATATATGATGGTTTGTATTTGATATAGTTTATATTTGATATAGATGGTTTGTGTTATAGTTTATATTTGATATAGGTGGTTTATATTGTGTTATATAGATGGTTTGTATTTGTTATAGTTGATATAGATGGTTTATATTTGTGTTATATAGATGGTTTGTGTTATAGTTTATATTTGTTATAGTTTATATTTGTGTTGTATAGATGGTTTGTGTTATAGTTTATATTTGTTATAGTTTATATTTGTGTTGTATAGATGGTTTGTATTTGTTATAGTTTATATAGATGGTTTGTATTTGATATAGATGTTGTTATTGTTGGTTTATATTTGATGGTTTATATATATAGATGGTTTATATTTGATATTTGATATTGTTGGTTTATATAGATGGTTTATGTTGTTATTGTTGGTTTATATTTGATATAGATAGTTTATATAAATGGTTTGTATAGATGGTTTATATTTGTTATTGTTATTTGATATTGGTTTATATAGATGGTTTATGTTGTTATTGTTGGTTTGTATTTGTTATAGTTGATATAGATGGTTTATATTTGTGTTATATAGATGGTTTGTGTTATAGTTTATAGTTTATATAGATGGTTGATATATATGGTTTATATTTGTGTTATATAGATGTTGTTATTGTTGGTTTATATTTGATGGTTTATATATATAGATGGTTTATATTTGATATTTGATATTGTTGGTTTATATAGATGGTTTATGTTGTTATTGTTGGTTTATATTTTATATAGATAGTTTATATAGATGGTTTGTATAGATGGTTTATATTTGTTATTGTTATTTGATATTGGTTTATATAGATGGTTTATGTTGTTATTGTTGGTTTGTATTTGATATAGATAGTTTATATAGATGGTTTGTATAGATGGTTTATATTTGATATAGATGTTGTTATTGTTGTTGATATTTGTTGTTGTTGTTGTTATTCTGAATTTCAGGTATATTATGGCCAGCAACGAGGAAACATCACATGATGGAAAAGAAACACCCAAAGACGTTGAAGGAGAAATTAAAAGAGGCATAACGATAATGAAAAGTATCATCCGTGCGAGAGATAGAGGTGTAAAGTACGATGTCCATTGGAATGAAAGAGATCAGTTGGTTGAGCCTAATGGTGCGCTGCTGACAAGTTATATTGGAGCAGTTGTACGTTCGCAAGTTCCGATTACTTGCGATAACTGGAGAATTCCTGCATTAAAAGCGGCTAAGGATAAAATTTGGACCGAGATTCAAGTATGAGATTTGATCATTTTTAATTATGTTGACAGTTACATCTTTAAATTAATTATATTAACATGTTATATGTATGTGTATTTGTTTGCAGAGATCTTTTAATATTGAGGATTCTAGGAGAAAATATTGTATTCAGTTGGCCGGAAAACGCTTGAGGGGATTTAGAGTGTTTTTAACCAACAAATATCTTAAAGATTCTGATGGCAACTTTGTAGAGTCGGAGCGTCCAGCGAAGTACACTGATTTGATTTCGGATGCAGAATGGGAGACATTTGTTGCAAAGCGAAGAACCAAAGAATTTGAAGTAAGTACAACTTATCATGTACAATGTATAGTATATATACCTATTCCACAAACAAACTGATATGACTTAAACTTGTTTTTTCAGGTTAAGAGTGGCGTAAATCGGGAACGGGCATCAAATCCTGCGTATCCATATAGAAAGGGGCGTTTGGGATATGCACGCTTAGAACAAAAATTAGTAAGTGCATATATATGCTTTAATATGATCTATTTACAAAAAATAGTAAGTATACATAATAGGATATAATGCTTTATTGTTCGTCTTAATGCGTAGTTGGAAGAGGAGAAAAGTGATGCGACATCTCTTCCGGACCATGTCGTATGGAAGGCTGCCCGGGTGGGAAGAGATGGAGCCGTCCAAGAAGAAGTTCAACAAGTGTTTGAACAATGTGTAAGTACAACATTAGTTTTTGAACAAAGTGTTTGAACAAAGTGTATAAAATATTTAAATATGCTTTTATCTATATTTCAGGAGTCCCTATCCCAGACTATAACTCCTGCTGAAGACGATGATTGCAGGAGTTTATTGAGTCGGGTGTTGAATATTCCTGAGTACTCTGGGCGTGTGAGGGGCAAGGGATTTGGTGTCACTCCATCCAAACTGTATAAGCAGCCAAGGAAAAAAAATCCAACCAATAAAGAAGTGATGGCTACTTTGGAGGAAATGAAAGCTCAAATTCGTGAATTACAGAAGGATAAGGAGAGATACATGTCCGAAAGGCGCGCTCCAGAGGCCGGTAAAGCTACTAGTGACAAAGATAGTATCGGTTGTCCGCAGAAGCTTCCAGAGGTAATTGTATATATTACATTGAAATTAATTTAGCACATTTTTCTTAATTGACACATTAACTGATCATTATTTGTTTAGGGCATTTCACCTTGTCGACTATATTTATCGTCGCCGACTTATCGCATGGTTGGCAAGGGAAAGGTGCATAACACCCTGGAAGACTTACTTCACCATAAACCCCTCCCTGCTGGATTTTTGAAAGTATCTGTTGATATTGCATTAGAGGGGGGGGGGCGTTGTTGCCTATGCGAGACGATGTATCAGACGCAACAGTGGTGGGAGACGCGATAGGAGCTTATGTAGCATGGCCGACGAATCTCATTTTCATGGATGATGAGGTAGGTTGAACCTTGTAATATTCCAATGTTTTATTACCCATACATGAAAGTTATTCTGACATTTACACTTTCTTATTGACATGATGATCTTAGACTCCCACAAAATCCAAAACAAAAGATGATAAAATTATTGTGCGGAATACCGATTCAGCTGCATCAAAGTTACAGGTACTAGTACTACAGTTTAAGTGATTATTTTATTATAAATTATTTACTGAACTTATATATGACTTTTAGGTTCTTGATCAGCAGTCGCAACATGTCAGCAAGGGAAACATGCCTGAAACTTCCAAGGTGCCCAAAAAAAAGGTCGAGACAAAAAGAGCATTTGTTCCTCAATTTAGGTTGTGCCGTCAAACATATGTAGGGACAACAGACGTGCCTGAGGGTGGCATCCGTCTAATACATATGGAACAAGGTATTTTCGATTTTGAATATTCCGAAACACTTGCTAAGGAGGATTTCGACCAGGTTTTCAAACATTTAGAATTGGGCGTCGGGGTTATGCATACCTACATCAGGTACTTCGATCCATTTTAATTAGATAATTGAACATTTTAAAATTCGCTCGTTTAACTGAATAATCTAATGTTGATTATATTTTTTTTAGGCGCTTGTATGACAAGATGTTGGTCCCCGCTGATTTGACTTCAGTATTCGCATTCTTATCTGCTAGCAGTGTCAACTCACGGACAATAGACCAGACACCAGAAGCAGTCAAAGAGTACACAGTCCAGAGATTTATGGGTGCGAATACGGAGAAGTTGTTTATGTTGCCATATAATACTGGCCATGGGTTAGTTTTTATTCTAAATTCATTTATTATAATTGTTCGATTTTTGCCATATTATATAACATTTCCGTCTAAACTGTTGTCTTATTTTATAGTGGTCACTGGTTGTTGGTCGCAATTAATCAGATTAAAGAAATAGTGTATTATATAGATTCATTGGATGGCGATACAAACAAATATGAAAATCTGAAGAACATGGTTGATACGTAAGTGATGATGTATAGTGTTCTGAATAATTATATATGTTTATTTATTATGTGACATTGTTCTAAATATGTGTTTATATTATGTTAGAGTTATACAAATATACAGAGCACAGAGAGATGCAACAGTGCCAAAAAGCAGGGCTAGCAACATCAACTGGATCAGAGTGGAGGTATATTTTCCCATGTTTGACTGTTATAGTGGTTCTACTTATAAAACTATTTAAACTATATATCCTGATAAATGTTCGTTCGCTTTTTTCCTAATACAGTGTCCTCGTCAGCGTGGTGGGATTGACTGCGGATATTTTGTACTGCGCTTTATGAAGGAAATCATTCTTTCTGGTCAATTAGAGATTCCAATCATGGTATGGATCAATTCATGAGTTATATGATTCATTTTGATAATTAACTAATATTTCATCTGAGTAATTAGTATTAAATCGTGCTTGTTCTGTTATATTATGTAGTATTTTGATGAATTCAGATGCGCTACGTACTCGAAAGTAAAACTGGAAGAAATTAAGGAAGAATGGTGTCAATTTATGATTGAGTTAAGAATTCTATAATGTATATTGGATTTGTAATTATGTGTAAATTGTATATTGTATATTGTATAATGTACAATGTTTAAATTATGTGTAAATTATACTTGAGTTAATTATGTGTAAATTGCAAAGTGTTATTGTATAATGTACAATGTTTAGTTATATTGTGTTGAATTAAAGGCCAAGTGTTGAATTACAATGTTTAAAGGCCAAGTTATGTTTAAAGCCTGAATTATAAGCAGGGAATTTAATTGTTATAAGCAGGTTTGTCTAAAAATATAAAAAAATGTGATTTTTCAAAAAAAAAAAAATTTTAAAATGTGAGGTATAGACAGCGCTTTTACAAGAAAGCGCTGCTAAAGGGAGAAAAATAGGCATAAAAAAGCGCTGCTATAGGTTAGGAAAGGAGGTGTCTAAGAAAGCGCTTTAAAAAAGCGCTGCTAAAGGTTGGCCTACAAAAGCGCTTTAATAAAGCGCTGCTACAGGGGGGAGGGGGGGGGAGAATAGGCAGCGCTTTGAAAGTGCTGTTAAAGGGGTAAAAAAGCGCTGCTAAAAGTGATACCTTTAGCAGCGCTTTTTCCATAAAAAAAAGCGCTGCTAAAAGTGATACCTTTAGCAGCGCTTTTTCCATAAAAAAAAGCGCTGCCTTTACCTTTAGCAGCGCCACTTTAGGCAGCGCTTTAAAGCGCTGCTAAAGGTAAAAAAAAAGCGCTGCTAAAGGCCATTTTTGGCATAGTGAGTGAATCATAAGCTTGTTATTGTGGACATGCGAGGTCATTCTTCTGCAATACATCACCAAATGCTGCTTCGGACAACTATCCCCTTTGTACTTCTCAAAATGTGGCGTCTTAAACTTCGGAGGCATTATAAGACCTGACACCAAACACATGCTCGAAGCATTCAGATTAAGAGTATCTTGACTCATCAGGGCGTCAAGCTTTTCATCCAACAGACGATATCTTCTCATAAACTCAACAGTCTGTGGGTCCTTAGGAGTGATCTTCGGAACAACCCTTTGGGAATCTGGCACTGAGAAGGTGAAGTTCTGATAGTCCGAGTCATGGAGAGAAGATGAATCTTTATCTCTGACAATAGTATGCTCTTGATCTTCGACAGGAATCTGCACATGCTGAGCTTGAGCAACATTGTTCACTGGAGTCCTCTGAACATTGGTCTCTCCTCTTGTCATATCTGACATGGCCTCCATGAGTTGATCCAACTGATTCTTCATCATCTCAAACTCTGCCCTCGTAACAACCAAATTCTGCTCCTCTGAGTCCATGATCCTTCCAGAAGCTAACTCAAATCTAATGTGAATGTCGGGAGATCAACTGCGGGTTGGACAAAAGACTGGTAAGCTCTCAGTTCCGGTTGAGGATGGATATGCAAAAGTGAGATGCACATGCAATGCAATGCAATATGAAATGCAACACACAAAGGATCAAAGTCACAAATTCTGCAAGAAAATACAACGAGATACCTCTCACCTCGGGTGGGTAATATATTGGTTTATAAGAGGGTAATTCCAAAGGCTTTTAAACAAAGTCCCATGCACTAACCCTCAAAAGTTTTCCATCAGAACGACTACTCGTAAGACGGTAATCCCTTCAAAGGATGAACACAGAGTTATGTTTTAGGAACCTTCGGAATAAGGTTCTACAAAAGGTCCTCAGAGTCAAGGACTCCCAATTGGAAATAAAGACGCTGTTACGACTACACGTAAGACCTCATTGTTCCAACGGGGTCTCATCTGAGCGGTGGAATTCAAACCAATTCAACGAGTCCTACGTCTCGCAAATCAGAAAGAAACCACCTCCTAATCTTAGTGTATACTCAAAAGCTCGGGTAGAAAGCTTTATCCTTACAACCCATCCCAATAAACTCAACAGGTAGAGAATAAAACGCAAAACAAATTAAAGCAAAAAACAAAACACAAACACGACAAACAAATTAGGTTTGGCTAAGCATCCCCAACAGAGTCGCCAGCTGTCGCTACTCGAAAAAATGCATCGCGCAACGACGGGGAGGCGAAAAAGATAGACAGAAGAGTCGCCACCGAACTTTATTTATCCCATGAGGGGAAAGGAAAATATCTAGAAAACCTTAAGAAAAGAAAGGATAAGATGGTCTCGCAACCATGAACGGGTTCGGAAGCCGGTTATGCGAAGGGAAGGTATTAGCACCCCTCGCATCCATCGTACTCGATGGGAACCTTTTGTTTGTCGATGTGTGAATTTATTTGCTTAAACATTATGCTATAAGAAGTGTTCTACGGGGTAAAAGAAAGGTTAGAAACAGGAAAGTTAGGAGGAAAGAGAGAACGGGGAAAAAGAGAAAGAACAGACTCGGTAGGACTTCGCGGTCATATGCCTACGTATTCTCAACAGATGTGAGAAAGTCAGAGTCGACGTAGTTCGGGGCTACGGATATGGGGGGGAATGTGCTCGCCAAGACATCGCCGTCTTGTGCCTACTTATTCTCATCTGGTATGAGAAATCAGAGCAGCCGTAGTTCGGCTAACTACGGGTGAAAGGGTGAAAAAGGGAGCTCGCCAAGACATCGCCGTCTTGTGCCTACGTATTCTCATCTGGCATGAGAAATCAGAGCAAACGTAGTTCGTGCTAGCGGTGTGTTGATGTTTTTTATGGATGATGCTATCGTGCGCATTCTAGCAGTTAGGTGTTTTGCTGCTCGCTCGTTGGAGACTTAGGCATTACCTGTTTGTGGTAGAATGGACGTAACATATCCTTTTTGAAAGATTGATTAGTTTTCGCCACGCGAGGCAAGAAGTCACGTTTGATTGATTGGATTGATTTTTTAGGGGGGGCGAGACAGGTCCTCGGATAGTAACCCCTACGGGTAGTACCCAGTTCGTTATCTCAAAGTTTTTGTTATAAAAAGGTGTGGCGAACGAGGCGTCTTTGTATTGAAAGACGAGCGTCGAAACCACCCTCACTACAGTGGGCATCCCAACACTCGAAGAAGAAGAGGTCTACACCCAATCCTCTCTCTTTAATTCAACATAAAGAGAGCTTCGTTCTCTTATTAAGTGTTTTGGGTTTTGAATGGTAAGTGCTTTGCGACAGAGAACCCTACGGTAAACGTCAGCACTCGGGATAGGAGAAGGCCTACGCCTAACCACTCCACGACCATTCAAGTTTTTGTTATGAAAATGATTTAAAAATGCACTCGGTACGGGACCTAGGTTTTTAGGTGACAAGGGTTGCGGGATGAAGTTGTGTAAGTGAGAGGTGGTGGACAAAGTCGCATCTTCGTATTGAATGACGAGTATCGAGACCACCCTCACTACAGTGGGCATCCCAACACTCGAAGAAGAAGAGGTCTACACCCAATCCTCTCTTTTTAGTTCAATACAAAGAGAAATTTATTTTAAAGATGGTTTGAAAATGGACTCGGTACGAGACCGAGGTTTTTTTAAAATGCACTCGGTGCGGAGCCGAGGTTTTAGGAGGAAAAGGGGTGGAAGCGTCTTCGTATTGAAAGACGAGTGTCGAAACCACCCTCACTACAGTGGGCATCCCAACACTCGGAGAGGAAGAAAGTCTACACTTAATCCCCTCGTTTAGTTCAATACAAAGATGATTTGATTTTGAAGATTGTTTGACAATGTTTTTGAATCGAGTCGGGACAAGTGACGAAGAGAGAAAAGAGGTGGTCTCAGATCCAACATTACTTATCAATAATTTGACTGGTAATGAATTACAGAGGTCTCGTCATCGACCGAAACAAGATGAAATAAAATAAAGTCGAAAATGAGAAAGAGGAGGGAAAGTTGGTCTCAGATCCTTCATTTCTCATCAATAATTTGACAGAGAATCGAAGGTGGTCTCGTCATCGACCAAAGACAAATAAAGGGACAAAATGTCCAATAACAAATGAGAAATAGAGCTCAACTTCTAGAATAGAAAATAAAATAAAACTCTATATATATAAAAGAAATTTAAGAGAAAAAAAAATAAAACTAATCAATATATACAATACATATATAATGTATTTACAAATTATATTTACATACTTTAAAGAAACGTTAGAAATATATTTACATAAAACTTTTAATTAATAATTAACAAACACATTAAGTAATTGAAAATAAACAAGATAAAGAGATTAAAAAAAATAAAAGTGAATCTAACAAACTTGAGATGAACCGCTCCACTGCATACACCATCATCATCAGAGTGAAATTGAAAATTAAAACCCAAAAGCTTCAATCGGCGGCGTGATTTTCAACGGACCATACAAATCATGGAAAGCAATGTCAAACTTTTCGTCTCGCGAATCTCTATCCTCGTCTTCGTTCGTGTTCATTTGGCTCTGTCTCAGTTTTGTTTCCAGATTTGTAAAGGTTCGTTCAATTCGCCATTTTCTTTCTCGTTTCAAATCGACATCCGCTTTCCATCTTCTCTTTCTGATTCTGTCTTCTGATATGGGGTTTTAGGGTTGGTGTTCTTTATTGTGGATTTCGTTTGGAGGAGACTGGGTGAAAGCTGGAGGAAGAGAACGAGAGAGGGGTTTGGGTTTGTAGAAGGTTTGTTAATGGAGTTCGCGGTGTTTTTCGGTGAAAGGGGTTTGGAGCCGCTTGATTGGAGTTTTGATTGAGGGTTGACGAAGTTTGCAGATGGCGGAGGTATGTTCGAAAACGGTTTCGATGAAATCCCTCTGGGATTTTGATATTGATGCTTTTCCAAAGGAGAAAAGTGGAGGTTTGAAGCAGAAAATGAAAGTTGTTAACTGATTTGGGACGCCAGATTCAAGAGCTTCCAAGAAGAGTGTTAAGTTTTGTGGTTCATGAAGGAAGAAGTGAGGATTATGATAAGAAGGTTGGAAGGTTTGAAAGAGGATTTGGAGTGGTTAGCTAATGGTGGAGCTGTCTTGGTTTTATGGTGAATGAAATTTTGTTGGAGGTTTTAAGAAGTGTTGAAGGAGAGAGGATTTGTGATGAGGATTCCAAAATGAAGAATAGAATCTTGGTTTTTGATGCTTCAGGTCCGAGGAAAACGGTGGAGGAGTCAGTCTTGAAAGAAGGATTTTTGTTGTGAGAAAAGCCCTCCTTCTTGCTCATTCTGTGATGTCCTTTTTTGTACAGGTTATACAGGCTGTAGGTGTGTTTGTTGGTCTGGCATGGCTTGATATTTTTGTCTTGTTGTAGTTGTGGTGCAGTTTATGCAGGCTGGTTGTGCAGAGCTGCCTGTACTACCTTCTCATTTATGTGTTTCTTTTGTTGCATTGCAGGTTGTCTGTCTGGTGTGGGAGGAGTAGTAGCAGTGCTGCTGTTGTGCAAAGGTTGAAGCAGTAATAGCAGGTATTTGTACAACTTGTGCAGAACTTGTCTATTCCATTTTGGTGTAAGGTTGGGGCAAGTTGCTTTGTTGATTTTGTGTGTGGGAATTTGTCTGGTGTTGGTTGTGTGCAGGTGCTGTCTGGTTTGCTGGTTTGGTGTGTTTAGTGTAGCAAGGACGGTACGGTGATTTGCAGCTGGAAGTTTTAGTGAACCTGTTGCTGCAGAACGGTGGGTAGTATGTATCATTTGTGGTACGCTGTGGCCTTTAAAGTTTGCTGTTGGATTTAAACGAAGAGGTATTGAAGAGACGAAGTCTGCGAAAGAAAATTTAAATGGTTCTAACAGTTTGCTGGATCGCAATAAATGCTTCGAAATAGTGGCTACCGCTGTCAATCATGTTGTGAAAAATTCAGTAGTGGATCTCAGGTCTCCAGAGCTATCTGTTCTTGTTGAGGTTCTACCCCTCTCTGGAGTACCTAATGGGTCCCTAGTGGCTGCTGTTTCTGTTCTTCCTAGCAACCTTGTTAGTACTAAACCTAAACTCTGTGTCAAGGCCCTTAATTCTAATACTAAGGAAGGGTTTATGGCTCAATGAGAATGATTGATTCTATAAGTAGGGGGCACGGTTGTATTATCAATGTCAGGTTGTTATCCTGGAAATATCTGGTGGGTTTCTTATGAACCTGTAAATGGAAATTGAAAGAACCAACAGTGTAATGAGATCCCTCCTAATGTACTATTTTTCTCACACTTGCTAACAAGTTAAAGCTGTGGTACTTTTGCTTTACTCAACCTATTTATGATGTGGCTAACTTGTTATTAATTGTGATTTGTGAACTCAAGCAGAATATCGCTTTGTTCAAAGCTGAAGCTGTTTGTTACTAGCTTTCTTTCCTTTGTTTATTTAGTGGTTAAAGTCCTAATTAAATAAAACCTATACTAAACTAAATAAAATATTAATCTGATAACAAATAAAAACTATATAATTCTAAAAAACACTATTAAATAAATAAAGGAAAATAAATCTAAAAATATAAAAAAACTTAAAATAATATCTATTTAAATTTAAAACTTGTAAAACCTATATTAATAAAAACCTAAACAATTAAACTAATTCTATTTAAAATCTACATAATTAAACAATAGCCATAAAAATGTCATGAAAAAAAAGGGCGAGCACCGGAAGGTCGCTGAAAATACCAGCACGGACTGGACTCACAGAGTGAGCAAACTCCGCTTGATCTTGAAATAAATCTCGTTTCCTTGAACCAGTTTTAATCACCTGTAACGCGAGAAAAAGGGGTTGTGATCCCGATAATTCGTCCTGACTGACGAAATGCACCGTATACGAGAGATGATATGCAAAATGCAAATGAAATGAGACATAAGCCCAAATTGCAAGAAACGGTTGGTCAAATTTTGGGGTGCAACACATTGAAACCTTGAAGTTTAGTTGACCAAATGACCCCATTTGGAGCAACTTTCATGTTGGAAAAAAGTTCATTTGAGTTATGGAAAGTGGTGAACTTGACCTGTAATTTTATGGCCTGTAATCAAAGTTTCCCAAAATACCCCTGCCTTGCAAAGCTTATAACTTGAGCTCTAGAAATCAGATGGATGACTTCTAGGACTTTTTGGAAAGCTAAGATCATGAGGAACAACTTTCATGTTTATCAAAAGTTCATGTGAAACTTCCTTCTAGGGAAAATGTGTCATGCAAGTTGGTTGACTTTTGTAGACAAATTTCACATTCATCTGATGACCTGTAACTTGTCTGACTTGTAACTTGAGTTCTATAAATCATATGGATGACTTCTAGCACTCAAATTAAAGCTATGAACATCCTCTACAACATTAATATGGATGAAAAAGTCATATGAGACTTGTATCTTGACTTGTGTGGTCTTGAAGTTAGGCACTAAATAGGGGATTTTACACTGAGAACCCTGACTTAGCAACTCCTCACACTCTGAATTCTTTTGAATTGGTCTTGGAACAAAATCTCAAATGCTTCAACATATCATTCCATGACCACCATGACCTATAAATGAGCTTTGAACTCCTTCAATTGCACAGTTGACCTAGGGTTGACTAGGTGAAAACCCTAACTGCACCACCTTCAACTGTGGCTGCTTCATACTTGGCAAAATGACTTGACTGAGCTCCACCATGACCCTCAAGGCACTCCATGAGCTCTATTCACATACTCTATCCATGATCAAGGCTTCACAATCCACTGATGGTCTCCAATTGGCCTCCAGATTAGGAGATGAACCATATGCAAGCATCCAAACTTCTCAAGAACACAACCCACTTCCTAATGACTTTGGTGACCTCTCAAGCTTGAACAATACCTCTAGATAGGCTCTTCTTGATATATATCACACTTGATCCCCTGCATAAATGCTAATGCAATGCTAATTCTAATGTTAAATGTAATGCAAAGAACCAAAAAACAAGAAGGAAAAGGTTGGGCAAATTTTGGGGTGCAACAGTTAGGCATTCCTGTCAAAAGTCAGATGCCCTATCATCACGTTGAGACAGAGCCTAATCTGGATGATCTGGCTGCCGTATTACAGTTGGATCCATCCGAGTTGAACGGGAAGTTGATTCGGAAGAATGGGATGTATGGGATTCTTCTCTCTGACTTGATAGAGAAAGCTCAGAAGTTTGCCAAGAATGGTTGTTGGGTTGTGTTCAATGCTATCTTGGCCGTTTGCATATATGGTACTATATTGTTTCCCAACCTGCCTGGTTTTGTGGATGTTGATGCATTCTGTATTCTTGCCTCGGGTAATCCAGTACCCACTCTTTTGGGAGATGTCTACCATTCGATACACTACAAAAACGAGAATCGGCGAGGAAAGATCGTCTCTTGTTGTGTTCCTTTGCTCTATGTGTGGTTTGATAACCACTTGCCTAAAGTGGGTCCTTTTGTGAGTACTCTAGAATGGCCTGAGCGTCTGATGAGTTTATCGGCTGAGAAGATCACTTGGTTCAACAGGGACATGTTAGGTACAGAAATTATCTACAGCTGTGGAGGTTTTCCTAATATACCTTTAGTTGGAAGAAAGGGGTGTGTCAACTATAACTCATCATTATTAATCAGACAATTTGGTTATGCGTTGAAAGAGGCTCCCAAGGAAGCTGAAATACGGGAATCTCTGTATTTCACAGGACTACTAGACAGTGATCTGTTGGTTAAGCTTGAACATGCCTGGAAGAATCTTCAGAAGAAGGGGAAAACCATGTTAGGGAAAAGCAACAACCAGGCCTTTGAGCCATACTTGGTTTGGATTCGTGATCGAGTCGCCAAATTTTTGATGCCTTATCCTGCTGTGAAGCCTTTGTGTCCGCCTGTGGTCGAAGAGCCAACTATGATTGACATCCAGAAGTACAATCAGGTACTGAAAGAAAAGGAGGATTTGCAAAAGGTGAATGAAGCGCTAGAAGCGAAAATTGTGCAACTTCATAATGCGAAGATTGAAGCTGAATACTCCTGCAAGAAGCAGACGGAGTTGATCAACCATCTAGGAGCTAATCTGACCAAGGAGAAGGAGTCTATAGAGCGTTTGGGGATAGACTTCAAAGCTGTGAACAGCGTCCTGGCCACCAAAAAGCATGACCTAGACAGGGCATATCTGAGGATATCCAAGTTTGAGGCTATGTGGAATACTAATCTGGCTATCCACAAAGAACGCGGAGAAAAGCTGAAGCAAGAAATTGAGAGTCTGAAGACTCAACTGGTAGCGAAGACTGAGGAGGTGGAAGTTGAAGCATCACTCCGGTACGATGTCGAACGCAAGTTGAAGGAAGCTGTGACAAGCCTGAAGGGTTGCAAGCTAGGGGTTAATTCCAAGAAGCGCAAGTTAGAGGACTGTTTTGGAGATGACGCTTGGGATGATTTCATTCAGAATCTCCAAGACACCATCAAGAAGAGGGAGTTGCTCATCAGAGGCTTGCTCAATAAGCCTGATAACCCTAATACGAAGGAGTTAGTAGAAGATTTCCGTGCCCGTGGCCGTCCTTGATACCTATTATACTCTCTTGTATTCGTTTATGCATTGATATGCTAACCACCACCAGGCTTGTTGGTCGGGGTTATGCCTTTGCCTTCAGTTGTATGTGACTACAGTTGTACGCTGCCTTTGTGGCTTTCCAGATATATATATATATATATATATATATATATATATATATATATATATATATATATATATATATATATATATATATATATATATATATATATATATATATATATATATATATATATATATATATATATATATATATATATATATATATATATATATATATATATATATATATATATATATATATATATATATATATATATGAGGTTTTCTTTCCGTGGTTGGATGTAGACTTTATTTGTCTCGGAAACTAGAATCAGGGGGGATTTCCCCAAGGCACAGACACACGTTTGCATTTGCATAAAGCACCTTGCATAGGCGCTCTCCTTAGGCATATTTATCTAACCCTCTGTGTTTACAGGTTTGTTTCAGGATTGATCGAAGGCTAACTCACCGGTATCCCACAAGAGCTAATCAAATCCGAGCAATGGAACAAGTTCAGACTGACATCCAGGAGATGAAAGAGAGGATGAACCGCTTCATGGACCTCATGCAAGTGGTTGTCAACGGTCAGGACCAGCTCAGAATGCTAGTGCAGCCCTTGATTGCATGCATTGATGACAATGGTGTTCTACATGGAGGAGGAGCCGCCAACATTCCTAGGGTTTAAACCACTATAGCTGACAACTACGAACCACAGTTGGTTATTCCCAACATGACTGGAGTTGGGAACACTGGAGCAGGTACTGGCCCAACTGGGGTTGGTAATGGCACCACTGGGGTTGCTATTGGTAATATGGGAGCTAGTGGTAACAACGTTGCTGCCAACATTGGTAATACTGGAGTGGGAAACTTTTCGGGACCTGAAGCTGCAGGGATTGTCATTGGACATGACAACCAACACTCGAACATGGATCGTCAAGACGACATTTTCTTGAGGAGGGGAGTAGAAGGTGAACTGACTACTGAATCTCAACAGAGATTCAAGGCTCTTGAGGATAAGATGAAAAGCTTTGAAAACCTGAACTCGATGGGCCTAGATATGGGCAAGCTGGGATTGATATTCGATCTTAAGGTGCCACAAAAGTTCAAGGCACCTGAATTTGACAAATACAAGGGCACTACTTATCCTCGTGTTCATCTGAAGTCCTTTTATAGGAAGATGTCAGCTCATTCTGAAGATGAGAAGATGATGATGCACTTTTTCCAGGATAGCCTTTCAGGTCCGTCACTTGGATGGTATATGGGCTTGGAGACCACAAGTATCCATAGTTGGAAAGAACTCGCTGAGGCATTCGTGAAGCACTATCAGTATAACAGTGACTTAGCACCCAACCGAGTCCAACTTCAAAGTCTATCTCAGAGAAACAACAAGGGTTTCAAGGAGTACGCCAAGCATTGGCGCGAGTTGGCTGCCAGAGTACAACCGCCAATGGTTGAGCGTGAGTTAGTGGACTTGTTTGTGGCAACACTACCTGCGGTTTATTATGAGAAATTGATCGGATGTATGTCAGGGAGTTTCTCTGATCTTATCATCACGGGCGAGCGTGTAGAAAGTGGGATCAGACTTGGTAAGATTCTCGGAGGAGATTCATCTTCATCTGAAGGAAAGAAGGCCTTCAGTGGAAAAAGGAGAGAGGGTGAGACAAGTTCAGTGTCCAATGCTAGAGGGAAAGGGAAAGGCCAGCGTCATCAGGTCGCTAGCATCACCATTCTAGCAGTTCCACAGCCTCAGCAATAGCAGCCGCAGCAGAATCAGCAAGGGTATCGAGAATACCAGAGTAAAGGGCCGTTGGCAAATCGCCACCTTGAGACTCCACCCATGTCATATGCTCAGTTACTGCAGACTTTGCTTCATATGCAGCTTGTTCAGAAGCGGACTTTGGCTCTCTTGACAAGGACACTAACAGTAGGGTATGATGCAAATGCTAGATGTGACTTTCACCCGGGGGCACTTGGCCATACGATTGAAAACTGTAAGGCGTTCAAGCATAAAGTCCAAGACTTAGTTGATGCCAAGATAATCGACTTCTCTGACGAGATTCCGAATGTTCTGAAGAACCCGATGCCTAACCACGGGGGAGTCGGGGTTAGTGCGATCCTTGAAGAGATAGATTAGATTTAGTGACTGATGTCAGAGATCTGAAGACTCCACTTAGCTTTGTTAAAACTAAGCTATTGAAGAGAGGAATCTTCCCAGGCTGTGGGAAATTCTGCCTCGAATGCGTGAACCACTCAGATGGCTGCGAACAGTTGACTGAGGGGGTACAAAGCCTGATGGACAAGGGGATTTTGCAGTTTAGTCAGAAAACTGAGGACAGATCAGAGGAGGTAGTGCTCTAGCAAAAGGGTGAGGTCACCACCATCACTATTCCCTGCAAAACAATCACCATCTCTGCAGTAAGGCCACCAACAGTTACCATAACAAAGGCTGGCCTAATGCCATTTGAAAGCACTAATGTTGTCCCGTGGCATTACGGGGAAGAAGTCTATTGCAATGGGAAGAAGGTCGATCTGAAGTTTCCACCAGTTGATAGTGTGGACAATTTAGTTGGATCCGGTGGAATTACTCAAAGCAGAAGAGTATTCGCACCGCCTGAAATCGTAGCTGACAGAGATGATAAAGGGAAAGGTAAAGCCGTCGTCGAGGAGGCTACCCAAGATGTGGGGAAATACTTGTTGGTAAAGGATGCCGAAGAGTTCATGAGACTGGTTAAGAAGAGTGATTATAAGATTGTTGACCAGCTTCACCAGACGCCGTCAAAGATCTCAATCCTAAACTTGTTGCTGTGCTCCGAGGCACACCATAATGCCTTGTTGGAAGTCTTGAGCGCTGCTTATGTACCACATGAGATCTCTGTCAACCAGCTTGAATGAGTAGTTGCGCATGTCAATGCAGGGAACAGATTAGGGTTTACAGATCTAGAGCTGACTTCGAAGGGAAGAAACCACAACAGTTCTTTGCACATCTCGTTGGAATGCAGAGGGACTGTCATGTCTCACGTGCTGTTGATACAGGCTCGTCTTTGAATGTTTTGCCAAAGAAGGCGCTCATGAAATTGGATACGCGTGGCTTGATTTGTACACCTAGTGACCTAGTTGTAAAGGCTTTTGATGGAACCAAACGATCTGTCTTCAGAGAAGTTACTCTACCCATCCAGGTTGGGCCTGAAACCTTCGACGCAGTCTTCTACATCATGGATATCCAGCCTGCTTATAGCTGTTTATTGGGCTCACCCTGGATTCATTCTGCTGGTGCTGTGACTTCCACTTTGCACCAAAAGCTGAAATATGTTGTGGGAGGCAACATTGTAACCGTTTGTGGCGAAGAAGATATTATGGTAAGGCATTTGTCGTCTTTCAAATACGTTGAAGTGGATGGCGAGATCCACGAAACCCTGTGTCAGGCATTCAAGGCCGTCGAGGTTAATGATTTGACTCCGACAACGAAGAAAATATCAGAGATTAATCTCTCTTCCTTCAGGGAAGCTCAGGTTGTGGTCCAGTCTGGTATGGCCCAAGGTTGGGGAAAATTTCTTGATATTCCTAACAAACAGGACAAGTTTGGGTTAGGATATCAACCTTCTGCTGCTGCTTCATCCTCTCAGAACGCGTCGCGTTTCAAAGAGCCGATTCAGTTCACGAAAGGAGGAGTGATTTTTGAGCAGGTCAGTGCTTTGTCTGAAGATGAAGGGGATAACGACTGTGATCTGGACGTGTGGATTTAGCCGTGCAAACCAGGCCAGAGCCTCAACAATTGGTCCATCCAGGACGTCATCCAAGTGACAGGCAAAGAGTAATGATTTACTTTTTCCAATTGTTGTACAACCCTATGTCCTACCCGGGGCATAATGGTTTTATTGTCAGGGCCTTGTTTGGTTATGTACATACATTTTTCCAATAAATCAAAAGGCGTTTCTTTGCACTCAAATATTATGATCTTTGTTATTCCTGTTTTACTTTTGTTTTGAAAAATAATAAAATGGAGATGTGGTTTGTGCTAACCTGCACATCATTTTCATGCTTAACCCTTTTCGTTGCAGGAGTTACACTACAGGTGACACTGATTCAGGTCCTTCCATGACTCACTTCGACTTTGATTGCCCGATCTATCAAGCTGAAGAAGAGATTGACGAAGATGAAGACGTTCCGGAAGAGTTGGCTCGACTGTTGAAACAGGACGAGAAAATCATTCTGCCTCATGAGAAGGATATTGAGATCAACAATCTGGGTTTTGAAGAACTCGTCAGGAATGTCCGGATAGGGGCTGCGTTACAGAGCGATGTCAAGTAGAAGATGATCGAGATGCTTCGAGAGTATAGTGACATCTTTGCTTGGTCGTATGAAAATATACCCGGGCTGGATACAGATATAGTGGTCCAGCACCTTCCTCTGCGCGAAGAGTGTCCTCCAGTTAAGCAGAAGCTTAGAAGGACAAGACCAGATATGGCTGTTAAGATCAAGGAAGAAGTCCAAAAACAGCTTGATGCTGGCTTTCTTGCAGTCACCACTTACCCACCGTGGGTCGCCAACATAGTACCTGTACCAAAGAAAGATGGTAAGGTGCGGGTGTGTGTGGATTACCGGTATTTGAATAGGGCGAGCCCTAAGGATGACTTCCCGCTCCCTCATATTGACGTATTGGTCGACAATACTGCTCAATATTTCGTGTTTTCATTCATGGATGGCTTCTCCAGTCATAACCAGATCAAGATGGCGCCGAAAGACATGGAGAAAACCACGTTTATTACACCTTGGGGGACGTTCTGCTACAAAGTAATGCCTTTCGGTATGAAGAACGCAGGGGCAAATTATCAGCGAACGATGGTCACTTTGTTTCATGACATGATTCACCATGAGATTGAAGTCTATGTTGATGATATGATAGCAAAGTCATAAACGGAAGGAGGACATCTGGTCAATTTGCTGAAGCTATTTGAGAGGCTTAGGAAGTTCAGGTTGAGGCTTAATCCTAACAAATGTACCTTCGGAGTACAATCAGGAAAGCTACTGGGGTTTATTGTAAGTGAAAGAGGCATCGAGGTTGATCCTGCCAAGATAAAAGCAATACAAGAAATGCCAGCGCCTAAAACAGAAAAAGAAGTTCGGGGATTCCTGGGGAGATTAAACTACATTTCTAGGTTTATATCTTAGCTCATGGCGAGGTGTAAACCGATGTTCAAACTACTGAAAAAAGATCAGGCGATTATCTGGAATGATGACTACCAGAGGGCATTCGATAAGATAAAACAGTATCTGCAGGAGCCTCCAATTTTGATTCCCCTAGTTGCCGGAAGTCCTTTAATAATGTACTTGACGGTTCTTGAGAATAGCATGGGTTGCATTCTCGGTCAACAGGACGAGACTGGCAGGCAGGAGCATGTTATTTACTACTTGAGTAAAAAGTTCACAGATTGTGAATCCCGTTACTCAATGCAGGAGAAAACGTGTTGCGCACTCACGTGGGCTGCCAAACGTTTACGACAGTATATGATCAATCATACAACCATGCTAATTTCGAAGATGGATCCGATCAAGTATGTCTTTGAAAAGCAACCTCTCTCAGGAAGGATTTCCCGATGGCAAATGGTGCTGACAGAGTACGACATCCAGTACGTATCTCAGAAGGCCATTAAAGAAAGTGTTCTTTCAGAATACCTCGCTGAGCAGCCGATCGAAGACTAGCAGCCGATGAAGTTTGAATTCCCGGATGAGGATATTATGTTCTTAACGATGAAGGACTGCAACAAACCGCTACCTGACGAAGGGCCAGAGATTGATTCTCAGTGGAAGTTGATATTCGATGGTGCAGTTAATTCGTATGGAAGTGGAATTGGGGCAATCATCACGAATCCCCACGGATCTCACATCCCGTTCACTGCCAGATTAACATTCATGTGCACCAACAACGAAGCGGAGTATGAAGCGTGCATCATGGGTTTGGAAGAAGCCATTGATCCTAGGATCAAGAACCTTGATATGTACAGTGACTCAGTGCTTGTTGTCAATCAGATTAAAGGCGAATGGGATACCAGGAAGCCGAACTTGATCCCATACATGAATTATGCCCGAAGGCTACTTCTGTTCTTCGATCGAGTGGAAATTCATCATGTGCCAAGAGCGGAAAATCAGATGGAAGATTCCTTAGCCACGTTGGCCTCGATGTACAAAGTCAATTTTTGGAATGAAGCTCTAACGAATGTCATATCTCGCCTTGGTAGGCCTGTATTCGTTTTTGCAATCGAGGAAGCCGCTGATGGCAAGCCATGGTTCTACGATATCCAGAACTTCCTTATGACTGAGGAGTATCCCGTGGGCCCCGTCGACCCAGGATAAGAAGACTCTGAGGAGGATGTCTGGAAACTTTTACCTCAATCCTGATGGAGTGTTGTATAAGAGAAATCACGATCTGGTGCTACTCAGATGCGTGGACGAGAGAGAAGCAGGATTACTTATGGAAGAAGTCCATGAAGGCACATTTGGTACGCACGCCAGCGGGCATGCTATGACTCGAAAGATACTACGTGCTGGGTATTATTGGCTAACGATGGAGTCTGATTGCTTCAAGTTCACGAAGAGATGCCATAAATGCCAGATTTATGCTGATAACATTAATGTGCCGCCGTGCCCGTTGAATGTCATGTCCTCTCCTTGGTCGTTCTCCATGTGGGGCATTGACATGATCGACAAGATCGAACCTACCGCATCCAATGGACATCGCTTCATTTTGGTGGCTATTGACTATTTTACCAAGTGGGTCGAGGCAGCGTCGTACATTAATGTTACCAAGCAGGTGGTAACACGATTCATAAAGAGGGACATCAGCTGCCGATATGGAATTCCCGAGCGGATCATTACTGATAATGGTTCGAATTTGAACAACAAGATGATGAAGGAGTTATGTCAGAACTTCAAGATTGAGCATCACAATTCTTCTCCATATCGTCCGAAAATGAATGACGTTGTTGAAGCAGCTAATAAGAACATTAAGAAGATTGTGCAGAAAATGGTCGTGACCTACAAAGATTGGAATGAGATGTTGCCATTTGCCTTACACGGTTATCACACGATGGTACGCACATCAACCGGGGCAACTCCTTTCTCGTTGGTGTATGGTATGGAGGCAGTCATACCATTGGAAGTCGATATTCCCTCTTTGCGAGTTCTGGTCAACGTGAAGCTCGACGAGGCAGAATGGATAAAGAACATATTGAATCAACTCAGCCTGATGGATGAGAAGAGGTTAGCATCGATTGCTTACGGGCAGCTGTATCAGAGCCGGATGAAGAAAGCTTATGATAAGAAGGTGCGTCCTCGTAGCTTTCAGACGGGTGATCTCGTCCTGAAGAAGATTCTTCCACCACACTCCGATCACAGGGGCAAATGGACTCCTAACTACGAAAGTCCATATGTCGTCAGCAAGGTCTTCTCAGGAGGAGCCTTACTATTGTCCATGATGGACGGCGAAGATTTCGCATCCCCTGTGAACACGGACGCAGTTAAAAAATACTTTGCTTAAAATGACCCGCTGGAAAGAAAAAGAATATCCAGGAAAAAATAGGGCATCCCGGCGAACCAGAAAAATAAAAAGGTACGGGCAAAAGTTAGGGATATAAATGAAAAATGTACACCCGCAAAGTTGAAAACCTGAAGGGGCGACTTTGGAAAAAAAGGGTATCCCGGTGGATTGAAAACCCGAAAGGGCGATCCAGACAAAAGTTAGGGATTGAAAAAGCAAATGACTGTGTTTCGCGTGCGAACTTTCATCACCTAGTGGTTTGGGACAACCTGAGGGCCGTTTATCCAAGTTAATCTCTTCTGAAGAGGAAAACGTCGGAGAAGTATCGAAGTCGAGTGGGTCATGGAGGGATCAACTCATGGTGTTCATCTGCACCATATCGCCGACATTTGTATATACTGATGTATATTTATGTTTATACTTTGCAGCTTCCTCATTTCAGGAGCATGCATCTGTTGTAAAACATTTTGCCTATTCAGGGGCTCATTTATCAATAAACATATACTATTCAGCATTTCGTTTGCTTGATGTTTTGTTTTTGCTTGATGCATTTATCTGTTTTGTTTGCGAAAAACGCCCGATGTTTTTGTTAAAATGCGCATACATAAACTTACAGGCCTAGGCCGATAATGGTTAAAGCATTGATTCGATCGAACAAAGTCACGGATGATAACCTTGATAGGTCCCTTTGTGAAGGGTATCTTGTCTGTTTGTTCATTTTGTTTGCAGGGTTGAAACCTTCGAAGTAGTTTGCTAAAGATGTGTCCTTGACAGGAACATCATACTTCCAGCTGAGCCGTGCCCAGCAAAACTCCTCTCCAGCGGGTCTCCCAATGGTTCCCCAAGCAGATCAAATGATCGTGTTTCCGTTGACCGGTGCACATTCAATCTCCCCAAAACACATGATTGTGTCGCCAAGTTGTTTCTCCGAGCAGAAGCAACGTTCTCCCCGTGGAGAAATCGCCAGTGAAGTCGTCACCTGAAGGTTCGATATTCTAAGAAGCCAGTCAAGGATTTGTTCCTCGTCGGAGCAGTTGATATCAGTGGTCGATGATGATTCTTTCCCACAAAGTTGTAATTTCTCCAGCAGGTGAGAGAAGGTTGTGTAGCCGATGCTATGTTCTGCAGCGGAGTTTGTATCTCCAGCAGAGTTATATCTGTGAAGGCCGTTCGTGGTGTTCTTCCCCTCAGCTGGCACTGATGTGAATCCCCAACTAAGTTTGAACTTCAGGTTCTCGTAGAACTTTGTTTCCCAGCGGAAAAGCCGTCTGAGGCTCGTTTTCCCCAGGTTAAGTCCAATTGATATTGGCAGGTCTCCACAACCGAGTGGTTTCTTCTTCCTTGACAGGATGGTTCTCTTCAGCATTTGTTTTGCTGATTTAGTTCCGTATCATTTTTGCATGATTGCATAGCATCTACCGTAAATGCGTAGCATTTCCATTGTATGGAGCATTACGTTATAATCGAACATACATGTGCATGAAACATGAGCTAGGTTGATACCGTTCCTGTGTGCAGATGTTCCTCAGAAGAGGTGTTCAATCAGGATGACTCCCGATTCCCCGAAGCAGACTTGTGTGATGACATGTCTCTTTTTTCTCCTCAGAGTAGCGTGGTCGAAACCGCTCTGTGCGAGTGCCTAGTGGTGATGTCTGAAGACTTTAGCCCTAACAGGATTGACAATCAGGTCAGATAAATCCTGTCGACGAGAGTTCGATGCTTAAAAGGAGTTACTCGAGAGAATTCTCCAGAATCCCCAGCGGAGATATGTTATCCTCGGTAAGATTCAAACAGTAAAATCCGGCTGACGCCCGAGAATTCTTCTTTCGACTTGATGAGTAGGTCAGACAGAGATGTCACGAAGGTTCACCCCAGCAAGTTTCAGACACATACATCAGAAATTTCCTTTTCGACTTGATGACGAAGTCCGGCTGACGCCCAAGAATTTTTTTTTTGCTGACGCAGTATACCTGACAGTATAATTGACATGAATTGTCAAACGTCTAGTGACCTGACGAGTCCAGAGTTGACGTAAAGGATTCTTCTGCTGACGCAGAGTGCCTTCCAGCATGATCGACTATCCTTCACCAGTTACCGTGTGATCGGTAATCCCTTATTGACTTGATGGTTCGGTGCGGCGAAGATTGTCAAGTGTTCCTAATGACTCGTTAAGTCCAGAGGAATTTTTTCTGCTGACGCAGAGTGTCTGATGGCATAATTAGTTTATTTCATCAGTTACCATATAACCAATGATTTCTTTTGCTGACGCAGAGCGCCTGACGGCATAACCAGTTACCGTGTAACCAGTGATCCCTTGATGATTTAAGGACGAAGGCTTACAGTGAAATCAGATGATCATCCTGACGGAGATTTCAGATTAATTGTTCACCCGCGAGTTGCCGTACGACTAGCATTTCAGAGTTCCAGATATTTTCCCCAATTAGAGTACAGTCTTTTGCGGTTGGAAAATTTCCGGGTTTGTTGGTATTCACCCGTCTTTTACCTTGATTGTTTGAGAGTCGTTCACTTCTCACCCAGTCAGGTCCAAGCCGTTTGAATAGGGGCAGTTGTTGCACCCCAAAATTTGCCTAACCTTTTTTATATCTAGCTTGTGTTTCATTGCATTCAATTTAACATTAGCATATGCATTGCATTGACATGTATACAGGAGTTCAAGGCTATTTAAGAGTCTTCATTCAAGTATCCAAGGGTAGACATCCTTATCCAAATAAAGTTAAAGATCTCCAGAGAAGTGGGTTGGTTACATGTGATCATGTCTCCTATCTTGAAGAGCATGAGAGTTCATCAGATGATTCTGAGTCAACTAAAAGAGGCTTAGAGCATGGAGAGAGTTCATATAATGTCTTGATAGTCATTATGGAGCTCAAACAAGTCATTTTGCAAAGTATAAGAAGCTACAACCAAGATTGGTGCAACTAGGGTTTTCGCCAGGTCAACCCTAAGTCAACAGTTGAATTTGAAGAAGGTTGAGACCTATTTCCAAGGCCATGTGATAATGGATTAATGCATTGAGGTACCTAAGGGATGATTCCAAGGTCAAATCATCATGAATCAAGAGTGTGAGAAGTTATTGAGCTAGGGTTTCTAAGCTTGACAGTGTAAAATCCCCTATCTTGATGCCCAACTTCAAGACCGCATAGCTCAAGATGTGATCTTCATCTCATCTTGGCATCCATATGAATGTTGTAGAGCATGTTCATAGCTTTAATTTGAGTACTAGAAGTCCTTGATAGGGTTTATAGAACTCAAGTTACAAGCCAGACAAGTTACAGGTCATCAGATGAATGTGAATTTGGAACTTGAAAGTCAACCAACTTCCATGCCATTTTTGACCTAGAAGGAGGTCTCATCTATCCTTGGACCAAACATGATTGTTGTTCCTTATCTTCTTATCTTTCCAAAAAGTCCTAGAATTCCATGATTGGATTTGTAGAACTCAAGATACATTGATTGCAAGGCAGGGGTATTTTGGGAAAATGGTGATTATAGGTCCTTTTTGATTATGGGTCTATTTCACTATCTTGTGAACCTCAAATGAAGATTTTTCCAACTTGAAAGTTGTTCAAAATGATGTTTTTAGTCCAACAAGGTACCAAGAATTCATTGATATGGATTAGAATGAAAAATTGTTGAAGAAAGTCTCATGATTGAACTTTTTAAGGCATTAAAAGAAGAAAAATTCAAAATAATCCATATTGGTTCAAAATATTACAAGTTGGTACATATTTTGAATGCAAATTATGTTTTGAACAAGTTTTCATTTTTAGAATTTCAATTTGAAACATGTTTCATAGCCATTTTTGGGATTACTTCAAGATGAAGTTACATGATTAAACTCCACCATTGATTGGAATTGAGGAAAGAATCTCAGCCCTTCATCTTCACCACCTTGCAAGCAACACATTTGAAGAAAATTAAAGCTAAAATAGTTCCATTTTCGTGAGCTTCCATGAGTGCAAAAGTGAAGAAAATTGGAAAATTGAAATGATGGAATTGGGCCATGATTGGGCCAGGTTATGATCCAAACATGTTCTATATAAGTCATAGAGTGATTTCAGATCAAGTTGGTTAGCATTTGGAGAGAAAAACAGTTGGTGGTAGTTGAGTTCTTGAAGCTTCCAAGTGAAATTCGTTTTTGAGTTTGAGGCCATTTCAAGAGGATTCAAGCATCAAGAGAGTTAAAGGATTGTTCATTGAAGAAATATGCACCTTTTGGAGGGAGAATTCACATCCAAGAACACTCCATTCGAAGCTTCCGACAAGGTTCTTGTTTCTTAAAGTTCCTCTTAATTTATGCACATATTAGATGAATTTGGCATGTGGTTAGGATGTAGATATAGTATAGATGATTTTAGGATTAGTTTGGTTAAGTTTGGTGAGGTTTGATAAATGGAGCTCCAAACTTTGTTGATTTTATATGGACTGTTCTTGCACGTTTTTGCCTCAATTTTACTTGATCTTTAACCACCATAACATGAGGATGATTCTAGAATTAATTTAGAGAAGTTTTGGTGAACTTTCGTTTTTGTCCATCAACCTTGTTGTTTGCGTTTCTCTCTAATGGTGCAAGATAAATGAAAACTAAGAGTCGCTATGAGATTCTCATTTCGCGTAGATGAATTTCCATATAAGGTTCGTCGAAAACGGTGAAGAAATGACGAAGCTATGTTGCTGCACACAAGCCGTGGTGGCCGGACGTGCGAGGAAGAAGACCGGAAAATGCTTCCGGCGCCGGCGGGACGGTTTGGTGGAGAAGACGGGTTTGCGACCGTCCGATGCGATTACTTTTCCGTTTACGGCCACGATTAGATCACTCCATGGACCATTCTTTGACTACACATACACAATTACTACCATTTCATTAATATGTTGGCATTCCCCCCTCCCTTGGATCGTTTGACTAGTCTTGTCATCCTGTGGCTGTGGATTTTTCTGCATTTCTTTACTTCTTTTAATTGTTCTTATTATTTCATTTAATGGTTCATTCATTTTAATTCATAAAAAAATAGTAAAAATGCCTGGAAAATTATGAAAAATATTTTGAAGCATCCTTGCATTATTTCTGGTTTTTGTGTGCAATTGGATTTTATTTTTGATTGATTTTCAATTTAATGAAATTTTTCTCTTTTTATTTGATAATAAAAAATGCTAAAAATGTACATTTTCTTTCTGATTTTTGTTCTAGAGTTTGGTATGGAATTAGAGCTTGATCTTTTGCTGGCTGGTAGTAGGTATCTTGATAGAGCTGTAGATTTTTTGTGATAGTTTTTAGATGACTATAAGATTAGTTTTGAAGTAGGTTTTTAGAGCCTTCCACTCTTGGCCTTTCCTTTTACACCTTTTAAGTTAACCTTTAGAATATGACCTTAAACTTAGAATTTGGTTCTGATTTTTCTACCATAGGTTCATGACCCCTTTGGGAGCTTGTAGAATTTTTCTTAGATTTTTGTTGATTGTTTTCCCATTTCTTTTGCATTTTACATTCTGATGAGTATTTTGCATGATTTAATTGATATTTGCTTGTATCTTTGCATCATAATTGACATATTTGCATTAATTGATCACACATCCTTCGTATGATCCCCTAGATAATAGGTTGGAACCTTGATAGGTTCATTTTCAATTTATTTTAGGATCATATTTAGATTAAGATAGAAATCTTTAGGCTTTGCATAATTAGGATCTTAGAACTCTTACATGATTGTTTTCTCTATTCCTATTTGTTTCTTGTGCCTAGCCTTACTTCATTGAATCCATTCTCTTGGATCCCTTTTGGGAGAGCCTAACCCTCCTTAGGAGAAGCTCTGTGCATTCCTCAAAAGGTTTGAGCCATAAATGGATGTTCAATGTCTTGGTGGGTTCCATAGGTTCACACCATGCTCCCTCATTCTTTCTATTCCAATGATTTGGATCCTTCTTGGGAAAGCCTAGTCCCCCTTAGGGAAGAATCTGTGCATTCCTCAAGAAGTTTGAGCCATGAGGACTCAAGTACTTTGTACACACCTCTTTTATCAAGTCCAAATATCTATGGATCCTCTTTGTGAGAGCCTAGCCCTCCTTAGGAGAAGCTCTGTGCATTCCTCAAAGAGTTTGAGCCTTAGATGGATTCTATGTGTTGACACACATCCAATTGTGATGGGTTACTTAGGTTCACATCACCTATCTCTTATTTCCATTCCAAATGACTTTGGATCCTTCTTGGGAGAGCCTAGTCCTCCTTAGGAAAGACTCTGTGCATTCCTCAAGAAGTATGAGCCTCAGTGGACTCCTGTGCTGATGCACATTAAGCTTAGTGAATTGACATTCACTTTGTTCTTCCCTCCTCTTGATTAGCTCTCTTACATGATTGTATGGATTGTTTGTCTAATTTCTGTGATGCATTAGATTAAGTTGCATGAGTAGACACTCATTTGCTTAGGAGCATGATTTCACTATTTGATACCTGCTTGTTGTGATGCATTAGGGTAGGCCTGCATGAGTAGATACTCATTTGTTTAGGTGCATGATTGCATTAAAGGTCGAGGTTTTCCTCCCTCTACTTGTATTGTTGCATTGCATATGCATTAACTTCTTTATTAGCTTGATAGCTTTACTTCTTTCAGCTTAATGACTCTTTTGCTGTTGGTTGATACCTCCTTGCATGTTCCCTTAGGACTTCCAGTCTCCTTGAAAGGATAATTGCGATAGACTTTAGGATTGAATCCATGTATGACAACAGTAGGATGCTTGATAGTTTCCCCTGTAGAGTCCTTCTCTTCTCATCTCAAAACAACATAAAAGTACGTAATAAAGGCTGATGAATATTGTACGCTACGAGCCTTAAGCCATTTGGGAAATGGTGATTGGGGGGCCTCTCCTCAATTACCTAGAGTGTTTAGTACACATCCTTAGGATGATGTGTGACGCATTCGCTCCTAAGTCATAGTCTCTAGTGCAGTGTGAATTACAAACATTCATAAAAGACACTTCTTTTCGATAAAAGACAAAAACAGACGTTCAAACCTCTTTTTTGCCCCGTGGGCCCTTAATTCAAGGAAAACCTTTTCTGATGAAAAAAGTGTTGTTAAGCCTCGGTTCTACCGCAAACAGGCGTTGTCCCTAACTGCTGGAACTGTTGTTTAACTTTACTTGGGTAAAAACAATCGAACAAACCTGTGTTCCGTTTTATCTCGAACTATGTTCGCTCTGATTTCTCTGATGAGAATATGTAGGCACAAGATGCGATATCTTGGCGAGCAACCTTCCCCCGTAACCCGTAGTTAGCCGAACTACGTTGACTCTGATTTCTCTGATGAGAATACGTAGGCACGGAGCTGCGAAGCTTTTCCGAGTCATCTTTCCTTTTATTTTTAAACCAGACCTTGATAGGTAGATAGTTAACAACCCTTCAAGATAAACAATCAAGCGTGGATTCCGTCGAGTACGACGGACGTGAGGGGTGCTAATACCTTCCCCTTGCGTAATTTCTTTGTTGTCACTCACTTAATTGTGGGTTCAAACCAATTTTGAACATCTACAAGTACTAATTAATTTAAAAAGAATAGTTGCGGTGTTTAAAAATTAAGATCCAAACTTTTGTTGTCGGATACCAGTCTCACACTCTCGCGTTATTGACTGATATCTAAATGTTTCTGCCGTCGCGTAAAACGTTTTACTTTAAAAATCCAAAGTTCTGAACCGAAAATGGAATTTTAATTAAGAAATCATTTGCCTTTGGTTTATTGAGTCCCCGTCGTTACGACAATCCTCACATTCTGGACTCAAAACAACTTTGTCGGACATGATATTAAAAATCAACATGCAATTCTTAATATTTGAAACTAACAACAACATGGTAATTGATTCAGATTTAATTATTGCAAAAAATTATAGTAAAAACAACTTAAAGTAGCAATATAAAGAAACCTGAAAATAAAACTGGAATTAACTCTGAAATAATCTTCAAGTACAAACAAACGAAATGGAAATAATTCTAATGCCAACATGATTGCTTTGATCCAAGCTTACACATAAATTCCTAAAATCTATGATGCAGTAGCTCCCCAATGTGAGAAGTCTACTACTTTTCAATGGTAATTTCTGCTTAGAACTAAAACTGTGGCTTTTGCATACAAACTTGGATGATCTGAAACTGAATGCTAAATCCTTTATATAGTGAAAAACTGGTAGAAATTGCTTCCAAAATCGTGTGAGAAGTAGTGGAGATAAATCAGGGAAGTGGGAGAGAAGAGTTCCAATTATGTTTCTATTTTTCAGGCCACGAAGTGCATGGCGCCCGCCATGCACTGTGGCGATTGCCACAAGTGAAATGTGATGATCATGGCCAACTGGAATATGATGGCGGGCGCCATGGGCCCTGTGGTAGGCACCATGGGTCCTTGACCCGGTATCTTTGCTTCTTCCTCGCTCTCTGGTGGTCCCCGTGCTATCCTAGTCATGCCCAGCATCATGGAGGTCGCCACTAGTGCATTTTCATATCATTTTCTCTGTTCCGTGCCGTTTTCGTCTGGTTTCTTCATATATCTACTCCTACTTGTAAATTACTTGAAGTATACACAATTTACCAATGTAACACTACAAAATGTAATAAACTAAAACATATGTGAATCGAGTAGAAATAACCTATGTGTTTTAGTGTTATCACATACCTTCAGCGTTGTTGTATTTATCATTAGCACATCTGATCTTCGTCCTCTTTCTATAGTCAAAATTTATTTCCAGTAGGGTGATTTAAGAAGCCAGTGTTCATGTACTACCGGTCTACCAAACACACATTATCATATTCATAAACCATCAATAACACATATTCTTCATCAGAATTTTCTCTGGCTATGTTTGCTTCTTCTTACTTCCTTTCCTTGTTTGAGCAACAATCAGCAGCGAAGTGGCCAAACTTCTTACAACAGTAACATTGAATATTTGATAACATGAAAATGTATCGTATATTTCTACTCGATTTGCATGTTATTTAGTGTCATTTTATTATGTTTTCATAGTATTATATAGTATTATGTTTGTGTTTCAAGTATTTTTTGAATAAGAAGTGTCCATGCAAGAAAATCGAGAAAAGAGCAAGGAAATGAAGAAAAGTGTCGAATTTACAAGTTTCTATTGTATGACGTTCACCACCACCTGATGTCGTTCGCCATGCACCCAAGCCACTTCATCCACGACTTAAGACCATGGCGTTCGTCGTGGACCTCATGGCATTCGCCATGGATACATAGTCCAAAAAAACATGGAAACATAATTGCTCAGTCTTTCCACCCCTTCCCACTTTTTCTCAATGTTTTCTACACGACCTAAAGGAATTTTTCAGCAACCTAGGACTATATAAGAGTAGTTTTGATGGGACTTTGACATCCAAGTTCATACGCATAGGTTTATTTTTTAGTTTAAGCATAAATTACACTCCAAAGTGGTAATCTCTCACATTGAGGGGCTGCCACACTATTGCTTTTTAGTTTTGATTTTTGTAAGCTTGGATCATTATCTTGTCGGCATTAGAATTTTCGTTTCGTTCGTTGTACTTGAAGTATTCCCGCAATTTAATTCTAGTTCTTCATATTTTTACATTATTGCTTTATATTTCTACTTATTCACATTTAAATTCAATTTCTATGTTTCTATTTATTTCAATTACCTGAGTTATTTATTTACGTTCAAAACCATGTCTGGCTAAACCGTTTTGGGTCCGGTATGTGAGGATCGTCGTTCCGATAAGACTTAGTAATAAGTTGGTGTTACACCTTTTCATAAATTATTCTTCTGGCTTTAGTTTTCAATTTTAATCCAAAAAGTTTTTCACGAGAGTGAAAGCAACAAAGGTTTGAGCCGGTAGCGCGAGAGTGTGGGCTTGAACCAGATAGTGAAAATTGGACATTGATCCTAAATATAGCGAGAGCACTTTAGGCATTAATTAGGACTTATTTAGTTTTCAAAAAATACTTCTTAATTCAAATCGGCGAGCAAGAGAAAAGTCTCATGGTCTGGGAGTATAACTTTAATCAACAATGCGAGAGTGTGAGATAAAGGTTTTTAAACTAGTATTTTCTACTGAAAGTAATTTAACGTAAAACTAACACCAACAAATTATTGGCTCCCTGAGGTACAATGAAATCCACATTCTGGCCTCTCTTTTCTGATATATTTCTTAAATCTAATTTTAGTTTTAGCTTTTATTTTTGTCCAAACTAAGAATTCATTAGCCTTAGCTTTACGTAGTACTAATAGATAGAAATATATTGATTATTGGTCTCTTTAGGTTCGATATCTTTTAAAACTATGCGGTACATTGTATACTTAAAGTTAGATGGTCCGATAAACTCATAAAGTCGCGATAAATATTCCTCTTGTCATACTTCTCCTTCATCTTCTGAGTGCTTTTCTGCCTTTCAGAAGTTAAGGTTTCTGAATTTTGAGCATCATCAGATTTCCTTCTGCCTTCTAACCAAGACTGCTTATGATATTTCTTACCAGAAACTGCTTTCAGAGCCTTCTGATGTACCTCTCTTTCAGAGCTTCTCTCAGTCAGACGCAACATTTATGCCTCTAGAGTGCTTTGCAACTCTTTAATTCTCATGGTGCTAAGATCCTTAGAATGTTCAATTGCTACACAATGTAATCAAACTAAGGAGTAAGATGTAACACCCTTTTCTACCCCACAATTAAAAGGCACATTTATTCACATATATGAGAGTAAAATATTTAAACTCAATAAACATCACCTCAAAGGGCGTACATTTCTCAATAACTCAAAATAAGTCAATGCTCTGTGTACAACGGGTTTTCCCAAAGGATATCACAAATTGCCCACATGCAGCGGAACTCAAAAAGCATAATCCAATGTTTTCCTTATACGGGAAGATGATCAAAATAACTCAAATAAAACATGGTTTAACTCAAAGACCCCAACCCGATGTTACACTATCAGAGCAAGAACCTCTAAGTTAACCAAAAGGCTAACAACTCGAAACTTCAAAAGTCCTCAACGGCATCCACGACTAAACCTGGCCATCTTCATGTTACCCACGAGGAGGCAACATTCAAACAGACAGGGTGAGTAAAACGATTCTTAATAATCAATGTATGAAATCAACATATAAATGGCGTCATTTTCATATTCAACACATTCATATTCATCAAAGGACATCAAGGGCCACAACATCATAATTTACTCAAAATCATCTCATAAATGCAAATGCAATAAGACTCAATGAATGTGGTATCAATCATCACAGTGCGATGGACACTGGGCCATCAACCCTCCATAGATCCCCATCAATAGGATCGATTCTACTTGAGAATCGGAGCACATCAAAATACTTCACATCCACATAATAGGATTGAAGCCAAAGTAATCGAGGTCCTGAACCGAAGTCCGGATGCACATGAATGCATGATGCACATGTCAATAATCATCCTCATAATAACATCATAGGTGCATCATCATTCATCATAATCATCATCGTCAAAATCATATCATCATAGCTCATCATCATAATCATCATCATACATCATGTCGTCATAGCTCATCATAATAATCATTATCATACATCCTGTCATCATAGCTCATCATAATAATCATCATCATACATCATATCATCATGTACACATCACATAAAATTTACAGTCATACTCATGTTAATCCATTATATTATCACATATTAATCACATAGAATTCACAGTCTTACTTATGTTAATTCGTCAAAGAAATCACAGAATCAAAACATCAAGACATCGCTGCACAAAATCAACATTCGCGAAACTCTGCTACGTTCCCTGGTATGTTCGCTAGGCAAGTCTGGGGCGAGTTTCTTCGCTGTGCGAAGGATTCTTCGCTAGGCGACTCTGGGACTAAATCGTTCGATGTGCGAAGATTTATTCGCTAGGAGAACAACGCGATAACAGCAAAATTCAGCTACGCACGAGAACCTAAAATCATCCTAAAAGCCCCACGATTCACTTTTCCAATGCCCCCAAAACATCCTTAAATCATCCCTAAGGTCTTATGGCGATAAAGGCACAAAACCTACGGTTCATTAGGCCAATCCCGTATCATATTCACGCCCTAAATCCCAAATTTCCCTACAATTACCCATACTCATTAGAATTACTCAATATCTAATATTCATATCCCTTCAAGGTTAGACAAATAACAAATCATAGTTTTGACCATGAGGCCTAGTTTCCCTTTTACCCCAATGAATTCCCATGGTTAACATCACAATAATAAATTTAGGCCACGAAGGCCAAAATCCATTTTCCTCATAATTCGCCTTAAAACCCTTAAACCCTTAAATCGACCTTAAATACATTGAATTTACACATGGAAAATCATGAAGGTAATACTCCTCATACCTTAATTGTCGATTCAAAGCCTTCTCAAATATTCCAGGGAACCTTTCTAAGCTTTTGCCTCCAATCTTCCTCCTCAGAGCTATGACCTCAATTTTTTTCACGGTCTAACAAATGAATCCTAATCCATTCACAATTTCCTTTTTGTTAAACGTAGCCTTGGGCCTCATAATTGGGTTTTTCTCATAATACCCTCACTAACTCCTCTTAATTGTCCAATTTGCCCTTTTTCAACTTATATTTATTTTAATTAATAATAATACTAATATATCTATATTATATACTATTAATTAAATAAATAATCTAAATTCCATTAAATTTTAATATTCCACAAAACCACTGAAATCACCAAAATACGAATATTCTCATTTAAATAAATTAAATTAAATATTCCAAGTAAATTTGGGGTGTTACATAAGAGATCTAGGTACCTTTTCAATGATCTTTTGATCAGAGAGAGTTTCTCCACACGACTTCATCTCATTTGTGACCAGGATCACTCTGGAGATGTAGTAGGTACCTTTTCATTGTTTTTCATGCTGAGATTCTCATACTACTTACGGAGAGACTTAAGCTTCACCTTCTTTACCGATGCATCATCGACGTAGCACCATACTAGTGTGTCCTACGCAACCTTCTCTTTTGTCGAATCAATGATCTTCTCAAACACACTCACATCCACACACTTATGGATGTAGAGTAATGCCTTCCGATCCTTCTTCCTCAGATCACGATGAACATCCGTTTGCGCATCCGTTGCATTTGTCGGAAGTGCTACCGAAACGTAACTGTCGTTGACGAGATCAAGAACATCTTGAGCGTCAAACAACACACACATCTAAATCATCTACCGATTCCAGTTCTTGCCATCGAACATTGGAAGCTTAGTACTCAGATTAGCGTTTATGTTCATCTTCAACCTTGTGCAATTCACTCAGATCTCACCGAACACTAGCGTTCCAAATCCCGCAGAATCAAGAAATATGATTTTGTTACGATTTCGATAAAAAAAATTCAACACGATTTCAAGAATCAAAATCAATCACACAACGACTCACCGTTCACTCGTGTTTCACTGTGTTTCTCTGTGGATCTGAACCAGAGCTCTAGATACCAATTATTTATGCACAAGGTGAAGAAGATGAAGATGGAAGAAGAGAGAATTGAAATAACAAACTTTCACTACTCTTTCAAAACGGTTACAGTGAATGGTTACACACTACAGTGGTTACGCGCACTACTTGCTGCTACACACTATTAACAACTACATTTATTTATATATACAAATAATAATGTCACATAGGCAACACACTAACCTGCACTAGTTAGGTTAAGTTTAACAAAATTAACACTATTACTAAATATGAATTACTTCTAACATATTGCACATGTCAAACAAATGTTAGCTTTTATTTTATATAAGATGGTTGTGTGAGCTTGCAAATTTTGAACTAAATTGTAAAAGTACAAAGTTTTATTTATATTCTATCGATCACATTAATGGATGACATTGAATAAGAATAAATGTTAAAGAATGATTATTTTTTTAAAGAACGATTATTGTTTTCTAATTAGAAAATTTTAATAATATAAAAATAATATTACACAATATCAATTTCAAAATATAAAAAAATTTAACCAACAACTTGGACATACATTGGAGATCTAGAGAAAAAAAAATTGTCAGGTTGAAAATGTTAGACAAAGTCGAAGGTATTGAAGAAAAATAATAATAATCGATCTATATAAATAAATATGATGATAAAAAATGAAAAGAAAGAAAAGAAATATAGTATAGCAAGAAAGATTAGAAAAAGTTTTAGGAGAATTTGAAAAAGTATCACGAAGTTAAGTGAGATTGTTGGAATATGTATTTCTAACTAAAAAGTAACTCCAAATTTTGTCTACATAATAATCGATTAAATTTCTATATTTTTCAATATTATTAAATTTTTTTAATTTGCTATGAAAGTGTCAATTGAATATCTACAAATTTATTTCCCTAAAAAAATAGTGATTGTCTTAATCAAATATCAGAAGGGTAGGTTTGATTTGTGAGGGAAAATATGATAATTGTATTATATTATGTTTCAGTCTAGTATTTGATGACATAACTAATGAGTAATCGTGAGAAGAAACATTTATATTTGATCAAATATTAGGTATGACAAAAAAAAATCGGGCCTGTCCGGATTCGGCTCAAAATTAACGGGAGAAATCCAATTTGATTGGGTGCGGAGAAAATCCAATTTGTAATTGCATGTGCGGTCTTATGGTATTTATTTTAATACTCATATTTATAGTATTTTATTACACATTTATTCACTTTCAGAGAAATAATTAAAAATCCTCGTTAGTCATTTCTTACCATTCCCTCAAACCCTCATCTTTAGAAATAAGTTTATTATTAAAATGGTCAAGTATTTGATAAAATTATTAATTTTTATTACTATTTAAAAGAAATATTTTTTTGTGTGGGTGGGGGTGGGTGCAGGTGCGGGCAAACCCATTTTCATTGGGGACGGGTATGAGTGGCAAATTTTTATCTCTTGCTAAGTTTGGGAGCGGAGACAGGTTTGTAATAGGAAGGCGGATGCAGGTACGAGGCTAGCTAAACTCGCCCCCGCCCCGCCCTGTTACCATGTCTATCAAATACTCATCTAAAGATTAACGACTAACTCAAATAAGTTAGATAAACCACATATTCACATAAAATTTTAAGGTAATTAGTTTATGAGTCCTCTCACTTATAAAATTTTTAACTTCCATTTTCAAGTAATGTGAAACTTACACAACTCACACTTATTTCTCGATAATTTACTCCTCAAACGTGAATCATCCATTATATTCCACCTCAAGTGGAGTCTCTTTTATCCACATATCCGTACTGTCGTTCAAGCACCATTAGTTGGTTCTTCATTTGAACTAGACTTTGATACTAGAGATGAGTCATTACGAGGAAAAACATTTATATTGGATCAAAGACTCACATAAAGGTTAAAAAATCACCCAAACAAGTGAGAAAATATTCTATATTCACCTAAAATCTTAAAAAAATAAGCGTATGAATCATATTTAAAAAGTGATCAACGTGTACTTTTCCAAACAATGTGAGATATACACACTCACTTGTTTCTCAACAACAACATAATATAATAAATTAATCTTGATAGATATCTTATCATTTCTCTCTAGTATGAATTCTTATTCAAAATTTGAGGTGGTTATAAATCAGCCGAATATAATAAAAAAATAAATTATCAATTCATTTTAACATGATAATTAATTATATATGATATAAATAAACAAAATATTTAAATATTAAATAAAAATAAAGAAATTAATTTTTTTAAAATTAATTTATAATTAATTTTAAAAAATAGTATTGATTTAAAACTTTTTAAAATTAAATATAATTTTATTGCTTTGTCATGGCATATAATATATACTGATAGATATTACAATCATATTTAATTTTTATGGAACTTTTTATCTTATTTTCTCTCTATCCTATCATATATACCAAACAATTTATATTAGGATTAATAAACATTCCATAAATAAAAAATAATTAGTAGTTTTATTTATAATAGTGATAAGAATTAAAACATTTGATCTGCAAAGTTATCTTAGTTAACACATGTCGATATTGTTCAACAAAATATCATATTATGGATTTAAATTTTAAACTTCATAATTGTATGTGTAAACTTTTAATTGTAATAATACTTCGATCTTTCTCCTTTCCCATAAACATCCATATTTTAGTACATTATGTTGGTGCAAAGGTGAATAAATGATGAACAAAAGAAATATTCTATTAAGAATGACGGCTACAAAACATGATTAAAAGTTACAATGATTGTCACCCTATTTATAAGCTAAAACTAGGGTTACTAGAATAAGATAAAATACTAAAATACCCTCTAACAAACTTAGGGGCTAAGAAAATAGTACAACTAAATAAATATGAATTACTATTAATATTCTAATACCATCCCTTAATTCATATTTCATCAAAACTTGTAACACCAATTCCATCCCTTAGTCTAAGAAATTGATCAGTCTTGATAGCTTTCGTCAGAACATCTGCCAACTGCTTCTGAGTGCTGCAGTGTACAACTTCTAACACTCCACTCTGAACTTGATGTCTCAGAAAATGATACTTGGTCTCAATATGTTTGCTTCTCCCATGCAACACTGGGTTTCTGGCAAGATTGATTGCAGACTTGTTGTCAATCATCAACTTCAGAGGTTTGTCTACTTTAATCTTCAGATCCTGCAACAGATTCAGAATCCACACAGCTTGGCATGCAGTAACAGCACCTGCAATGTATTCAGCTTCACAGGTTGACAACGCCACAACAGGTTGCTTCTTGGAACACCAAGAAATGGAACCTCCCAGAAATTTGAACAAGTACCCAGATGTACTTCTTCTGTCAACTCTGTCTCCACACCAATCAGAGTCTGAATAACTCAGAAGTTCTAACTCATTATTTCTTCCAGAGGGAAATAACACTCCATACTTCAGAGTTCCTTTGATATACCTCAGAATCCTGACAGCAGCTTGATAATGGGACCACTTAGGTTTACTCATGAACCTACTAACCATCCCAACAGAGTAGCAAATATCAGGTCTGGTATTGCACAGATACCTCAGAGAACCAACCAACTGTTTGAAGGTTGTAGCGTCCACATCCTTTCCTTCAGAGTCTGAATCCAGTTTCTGATTTGTATCAGAAGGTGTGACAGCCATCTTACAATTCTTCAGATCAAATCTCTTCAGAAGTTCTAATTCATACTTGAGCTGATGCAAAATGATACATTTCTCAAAATATCTGAACTCCATCCCTAGAAAGTATGTCATTTTGCCTAGATCAGTCATTTCAAATTCATTCATTAGAACCTTCTTGAACTTGGCTATCTCCTGTTCAGAACTTCCAGTCAGCAGTATATCATCAACATATAAACATACCAGAGTCATATTGCCTTCAGAAGTATACTGAACATAGAAACCGTACTCCATCTCACATTTCTGAAAGCCTTGCTTCTTGAAAAATGAATCAATCTTCTGATTCCAAGCTCTGGGCGCTTGTTTCAATCCATATAGAGCTTTGTATAATCTGTACACCATCCCTTCCTGATTCTTTTTCACAAATCCAGGAGGTTGTGACACGTAAACTTCTTCTTCTAATGGACCATTCAGAAATGCAGATTTTACATCTAAATGCATCAGAGGCCAATTCCTGTTAGCAGCTATTGCAATCACCATTCTGATTGTTTCATGTCTTGCTATAGGTGCAAACACTTCAGAATAATCCAGCCCAGGTTTCTGTAGAAATCCTCTGGCTACCAACCTTGCTTTATGTTTGCCAATTGAACCATCTGGCTTCAACTTCTGCTTGAAAACCCATCTGACGCTGATGGCTTTCTTGTCTTTTGGAAGTTCTGTTAGCTTCCAAGTCTTGTTTCTTTCTATAGCATCAAGTTCTTCTTTCATGGCCTTCAGCCAGAGCTTCTGCTTAAGAGCCTCTTCTGTACTTATGGGTTCAGAGTCTACCATCATGGCACACTGAATAGCTTCTCCTTCAGAGTCTACTTCAGTGTCTTGCAGCATGTCAAATTCTGCATATCTTCTGGGAACGTTTCTGATTCTTTGTGGTCTCTGAACTTGTTCAGAGTCTTGAGCTTCAGAGTTTCCAGCTTCAGATGGTTGACTTCCTCTAGAGCTTTGACCATCTTCAAGATCTGACATATTTTCAGAGTCTTGGCCATCTTCAGAGTCTGAATTTCCACCAGAATCTGGATTACCATCAGAGTCTGGATCATCAGAGTCACCTTCATCTTCTGAGTCTTCTCCAGAGTCAGAATCACTATCAGAGTCAGAATCAACGTCAGAATTTACTCCAACTTCAGAAATTCTTAACTCTGACCTTTCTTCAGGAGTTCTAACATCAGAATCAGATTGAGACTTATCCCAATTCCAAACTTCTGATTCCTTCACAATCACATCTCTGTTGAATTCAATTTTATTGGTTTCTGGACAATAAAGCTTGTATGCACCTGTACTGTGGTACCCTATCAGAATCATCACTTTGCTTCTATCATCCAGCTTCTGTCTTCTGGCTTCTGGAACATGTTTATAGCAAACAGAACCAAACACCTTCAGATGACTAACACTTTGCTTGTCTCCAGTCCACTTCTGCATAGGAACTATTTCCTTCAACTTTTTCGTAGGACATCTGTTGAGTACATACGTTGCAGTGGCAACAGCTTCTCCCCAGAGCTTCTGAGGAAGCTTCTTCTCCTTTAGCATGCTTCTCACCATATCAAGCAAAATACGATTTCTTCTTTCAGCAAGACCATTGTGTTGAGGCGTATAAGGAGCAGTAATCTCATGCTCAATTCCATTCTCCTCACAGAACTTTTGGAACTCTTTGGAGTTATACTCACCTCCACCATCAGTTCTAAGAATCTTCAACTTCTGCCACTCTGATTCTCAGCCTTCATTCTGAATTTCTTGAATTCATCAAACACCTCGTGTTTGAACTTAATGAGGGATACCCATGTCATTCTTGTGAATTCATCAACAAATAACACAAAGTATTTATTCCCTCCAATTGATGCTACTGGAAATGGACCACACACATCAGAATGTACAACTCCCAAGGCATGTTTTGCTCTTGGAGCAACTTCTGACGCAAATGGCAAACGTGGTTGTTTTCCTTCCATGCAAACTTTGCATGACTTTTCAAGCTTCTTAATTGCAGGAATTCCATGTACCAGCTTCTTTGAATTCAGATGTTTTAGGCTTCTGAAATTCAAATGATCAAATCTTCTGTGCCACAGCTCACTCTCCTTCTCAGCACATGTTGCACTAAGACATTCTGAGTCTGCAGTTCTGACATTCACCTTGAATGTTCTATTACTTCCTTGTTCTGACTCCATAATCAACTTCTAATTGCAGTCATACAACTTTAGAAGATTATCCTTCATGGTAACTGAAAAACCTTTCTCAATTAATTGTCCCACACTCATCAGATTGCTTCTGATGCCAGGTACATACCACACGTTCTGAATCAATGCTGTTTTCCCATTGTTCAGAATCACTCTGACATTTCCCATACATTCTGCATTAAGATATTTGTCATCAGCACATCTGATCTTTGTTCTCTTTTCAGAGTCAAAGTCAACCAGCCATTTCTTGTTTCCAGTAAGATAATTTGAACAGCCAGTGTCCATATACCACCAGTCTATCAAATCCATATTATCAGATTCAGAAGCCATCAATAGCACAGATTCTTCATCAGAACTTCTGGCTATATTTGCTTCTTCTGATTTTCTCTCCTTGTTTGACCAACAATCTCTAGCAAAGTGACCAAACTTCTTACAACAGTAACATTGGATCTTCTTCTTGTCATACTTCTCTTTTCCCTTCTGAGCATTCTTTTGTCTATCAAAGGTTGAGCTTTCTGACTTCTGACCACCATCAGATCTTCTCTTGGCTTCTGACTGCTTCTGATACCTCCTATCAGAAGTTTCTTTCAGAGCCTGTTGCTCTACTTCCCTTTCAGAAGTTCTCTCAGTCAAACGCAACTCTTGCGCTTCTAAACTGCTCTGCAGTTCTTCAATTCTCATGGTACTCAGATCTTTGGAATGTTCTATTGCTACCACAATGTAATCAAGTTGAGAGGTAAGGGATCTCAATACCTTCTCCATGATTGTTTCTTCAGAAAGAGTTTCTCCACACGCCTTCATCTCATTAGTGATCAGAATCACTCTGGAGATGTATTCATAAACTTTCTCATTATTCTTCATGTTGAGATTCTCATATTGCTTTCTCAAGGACTGAAGCTTCACCATCTTCACTGATGCGTCACCACCATAACATCTAACTAGTGTGTCCCACGCAGCCTTTGCTGTCGTTGAATCTGCAATCTTCTCAAACACATTTACATCAACACATTGATGAATAAAGAATAATGCTTTCTGATCCTTCTTCCTTACTTCCTTCTGCGCGTTTTTCTGTTCATCCGTCGCATCTGCTGCTACCGAAACATAACCATCAGTGACAAGATCTAGAACATCTTGAGCACCAAATAGTACACGCATTTGGATCATCCAACGATTCTAGTTTTTACCATCAAATACTGGAAGTTTGGTGTTCATATTGTCGTTTCCGTTCATCTTCTACCTTGCACAATACACTCAGATTTCTCACACAGTGTTTCCCAACCCACAGAATAAAATTCTGATCAGATTTTGTTCAAGATTCAACACGAATCTAAGAATCAAAATCAAACACACAAGATCTCACGTTCACTCGTTTTTCCCGTGTTTCCCAATGAATCTGAACCGGAGCTCTAGATACCAATTGTTGGTGCAAAGGTGAATAAATGATGAACAAAGGAAATATTCTATTAAGAATGACGGCTACAAAACATGATTAAAAGTTACAATGATTGTCACCCTATTTATAAGCTAAAACTAGGGTTACTCGAATAAGATAAAATACTAAAATACCCTCTAACAAACTTAGGGGCTAAGAAAATAGTACAACTAAATAAATATGAATTACTATTAATATTCTAATACATTAAACTTCATATACCTAATTGTCATTTGTCCACATATATAATATAATCAAATCATAATAACTCATCACAATTAATAATTAAATTTTTAATTAAGTGATATAAGTGTTTTTTAAAGGTTAGAGTAATGATATAGGAACAAGTTACTGTAACGTGGGAGATAGTGAAGCCAGAGTGTTATACAAATCTCTATGTTTGAAACTTTTAATTAAATTAAAGGAATATCGGTACAGTTTTGTCAATAAAATATACAATAAAATGAATAACATAAAATAAATATTATAGATATATTAACTACTGTAAGTTTTCTCATTTTATACCTTGGCTTAAATATTCGTTCATAGGTATAGTCGTATATCTTTGAAAATTCATGATTAAATAGAAAATGTAAAGCCTGGACCAACTTATTGAGCTGATATAAGGCCCAAGCAAATTTATTTGAGAAAACCAATTGCTCAAACAAGAGATATCTTACTGCCACCCCCTCATTCTATACCTGGTACCCCATATTTCAATAATACTCAAGTTGTTTTTAGGAAAGTTAAGACTAAAAATTCGGATAAAATATTCGGTAATTGAAATAGAATATCTGGTACTGACTAAAATATCTGGCGCATCGGATATATGAAAATATTTGTAATATTTGCGTAGTACCATATTTTTTATAAAAAACCGAAAACTACCGGATATTTAGTCAATTATTAAAAAATTTGGTAGTTACATAAGAGTACATAATCGAATGACAGCGATTTTGTTGACACTTTTAAATGGATGTGATTGCACCGACTGTATTGTGTGGTTCAGAATGACTAAAAAATTGTATAAATAGTAGTCATGCATTGTGAACTTACATAACATCATACAATGTCTCTTCCTCAGTTTCTATTCAAGGCAGAAGTGTAGTTTAATGAGATTAAAACACATGTAGAGTTTCGCTTTCCAGGGCGTGCCATATGTATCGCCTCCTTCATATCCAAGCTGAATGAAATATTGTCGGGCACTGATAACAGAAAGGTGAGTAAGATTGAGTTTCGTGAAGATTGGTGATATTGATTGCAGGGTGAAATACAACTTTATTGAGTTCTAGACCGATGAAGATATGAAAGCTATGTGGAAAGCATATCATTGTAGGCTATCTATGTGACCGATCGAGTTTGATGCGACAATATCTTGATCTGCCGAAGACATGATTAAGATGTTGAAACGTCAAGAATAATCTGATAGTGTTTAAGGTTTCTTATATATATTATTGTTTTCTTAAGTTATGCAATCGCCTGTCTAAGTTACTAATTGTCAAATGCTATGTTATGTTCATCATGCATCAACGAAAGTGACAAAATTTTATCTAATAAACCAATGTGCAAATGCCTGAGTAATACTATACATAATATACAAATAGTACATAAAATAATAATTATGTCAAAGTAGTCTCCCATAGGCTATGTGTGTTGCATGCACTATTAAACTATAAACCTCGCCATAATGATTGCTATCATCTGCAAGCGCCGGGCATCATCTGCACCATGTAGAGGCGGTGGAGGCGGCACCATGTAATCAGAAGGTACCCCAACATTAGCATGAGAAAAAACATCATGTGAAGATCCAACATGAGAAGGCCCAACATCATCTCCATGTTGCCTAGGTGGGGTGATGCGAGGATGTGATACAATAAGGTACCAATCGAAATACCCATCCATACATTCCACATAGAACTGAACCTCCACTGCACGACCTCTAATGACACGTGCAGAACTTAAAATGTTACGACAAAACTAGTTATCAACACCCTTAAATGGAATAGTAGGGATTGATCGTGGGCTATCATATAAATATCCATATTGGCGTAGGCACCTCTCAGGTAAGTGTCTAGCCGCCAACCCCTCCCATCGCAGGTAAACAGAAAAGTATAGCTCCATCGACCTCCTCATCCACTTTATGGCATGTGCAGGGTGTTTAAATGACATCAACTACAGTCGGCACGTCAATCCTCCCTATGTAGTCCACGACACCTCTCGGTGTGCATGTCTACTCCTCCATATCTTGGCCTGTGGGGTCCTAAAAATGGTAGCAACAACTCTTCTGTCACAGATGGACGGGAAATGCTCGTGTATCTGACACTACACACAATAACAAAGACTCATATAACTAAAAATAATATCATAAATAAGACTAACATAATAAGAAACACTCATACCTGAAACAAACTCATATAACCGGCAAGCTACATGGTCTAAAAAACAATCGCCTCTCTAAGGAAAGAGTATAGAACCGTCAATGCAGTATACCTTCATGCCCAACTACAATGCTCAAGGCTGCTAAGCAGCCACATATAATTCACATCGATGTATACATGAGACTTATCCACTAAGATAGTACATCCTACAAGATGTAGCATGTATACCCTAACGATTGCCTCATACATATATCGATGAACTAGCTAGCCATACCTATCACATAGCCAAGATAGGCGAAAGTGAGCATCCCTCATAAACCTAAACTCATCTATCACATGCAGCTTAGTAACCCCAAATATTGTACATATGGCATATGTGCAGTCTCCTGACCAATGATAGGAGCGATGAAGAAACTACCTGCCAGCGGAATATGGAAAAGCGATGAGACATCATGCAATGTGATTACCATCTCACCAAATAGAAGATGGAATGAAGATGTCTCCTTGTGCCATCGCTCAACAAATTCTATCAATAGTTGACCGTCGAGCATGGTAAGCAAACTGCCCACCAGTGGAAGGAGACCACACTCATGAAGTATCCTCTTCACCTCTAGTGGCATCACGATATCAGAGAACTTCTTCAGCTTCATCCCATCGGTGGGCACCTTAAACGGATGTCAGTTTTGTAACAAACAAAAGAAAAAAGATTAGTTAATTTCAAAGTATCATTAAAAAATAAAGTAACATCATTGGCATATCATAAAAGCCACATGGTATGTATATCCTGTGAGAATAGAAGTGTCAATGGGCCCACCATGAAACCCCTAATTTGTGTGTACATATAGGTCTGTCAAAGCGAGAGCAGTGACATGTGTCTCAATAGGTGGAGTAACCTCCACATCATCAGCAGGTGGTGCCTCATCAGTCGTATGCTGAGTAACCTCTATAGTCGCTACTGCCTATACCTTAGAAGGATGACACACCTCTTCCAGATGGGGCATATTTGCCTCTACCATCATCTGAACGTCATCATAAACTAATGCAGATGGTTCCTAAACATCAACTGGCTCATCCTCATCATCTCTCATCCATCCAATAGCAGATCTAGATCCTCTACGTTGGACAGTGCATGGTGTACGAGACTGAGCCTGATCATCCAGTTGTCTCTTGTGTGAACTAGTCAGTGCCATTCTCCCTGCCCTAAGATGCGACTCCTCTACATCACCTCCCATTGTCTAACTGTCGCACCATCTCTATCACGCTATCAACCATTAATCGTACCATTTGTGCCTCAGATCTTCACTAAAAAAACAATTTTATAACCTTCTGGATTTTTCTAAATTTGCAGGAAAAAATGGAGTCTACGGATGTGCGAAAAAAATGCATAAATATTTTTGGATTTTTCTAAAAACGCGGAAAAATGCATAACTATTTTTTCGAATATTTTGAAAGATGGGGAAAATGCATAAATATTTCCGTTTTTTTAAATGTCCGTTTGAATGTATGTATTTTTTCGATTATTTTGAAAAATCCAAAAATATTTATGCATTTTTTCACATTTTAAAAAATATACAGAAGAAGTTATGCATTTTTACCTGACATTATAAAAGAATGTAGAAAACTAGGCATTTTTTACGGACTTTTTGGAATATTTGATAAAAATTCAAGAAAAATCTAGAAAAAAACGTTATGAATACGGTAAAAATTCAAACTCACTTGTCATCGAACGCAAATGTGTGTCATGTAAAGTAAAAATTAGGGGTGGTAAAAAGATTCCTCCTCAAACAAGAAGGAATATGCTAACCAAAAAAGTTGGACCTTCTTTTACTAGGTTGATCTTAGGCCCAATAATTCTTTAATATCGACGAATCAATTTTCAAATTATTTGAAATTACGAAAGTGATTTTGAAAAATGGTTCATCATATGTTTCTCATAAATCCTATGAATTTTTAAATTATCTTTTTTGGCATCCTCTGGATAGTAAAATTCAAACACATCTATATATTTTCTAGGATAATACTATCCAAACAAATTCCTAAACAGTTTTTTCAATTTGTGTCGATTGAAACCGCCACAATTTATTTTGGTCATGTGAGTCGAAATTACCTCAGTTTACCTTATCCTAATAACATTGTCCATACACTCCTTTAATATCTCTTTCCCTTGTATCTTAAGCTCTTGATCTATTGATTTAAGAGACCTTTTTAATGATTAAAATTTGTGACTTTAAAAAGATTTTGATGTTTTGATCAAATTCCTAAATAAAAAAAACTTTACCGATTTCTTTTTACATATATTTGAGAGAGATTGCTACTTGAATTAAGTTTCACATATTAATTTGCTACTTTAACTAAGTTGCACATATTAGTTAATGTGATACCCTAATTTTATTTTTTGTTGCAACATTTCATATTTAACATTGTTGAATTGATGTAATTAAAAAATTAATTCGCACTACTCAAGCAATGAGGTGGAAAGCAACCATTACGGATAAAGAATCCTACTGACACAAAAACAACCACAATAATATCATGACCTACACGTACACGGTAGAGAAAAAGTTCTAGTTTGGACCAATATTAATTTTAATTTGTATAGTATTATATAGTTTTGTATAAAAATGTTTATAAAAAATTTTAAATAAAAAAACTTATTTTTCATAAAATATTATTTTACATCACTTAATTTCTTTTATATCGAATTTTCAAAAATCACTCATATTTAAATATATATATTGTAACAAATTTTTCATATATATATATATATATATATATATATATATATATATATATATATATATATATATATATATATATATATATATATATATATATATATATATATATATATATATATATATATATATATATATATATATATATATATATATATATATATATATATATATATATATATATATATATATATATATATATATATATATATATATATCGAATTTTCAAAAAATATACATATTGTAACAAATTTTTACCTCAGTGATAGTGTCCACCATGGTAAAATTGAGACATTTTTTTCTTAACTTTTAAGAGACGTTTCACTTCGATTAGACAAAACAACCGCAGTGAAATATTTCACCACAACCAAGTTTTTTAATTGTAGGAAAATGTCCCTCTTAGGGATACACTTCGAATCCCGCAACATATATTTTAGTTTTTCATTCATTTTAAAGACACTTTTATGTTGCAATATATTCATTCATTTTTATTATCTTAAAAATTTAGATTTTGAAGATGAATGGCAATGTTCAAACATATCTTTTACTTGATAAAATGAAACTTGACATTAATCTTAAAATCAAAATTTTCAATATACCATTTTAGCATCTTTAAAGCCTTAACCTCCATGGTTAGTGATATGATAATACAACAAGAATGAAAAGTGAAGTTTGGAGGGAGAATGAGTTTGGTTTAATGAAAAGGTGAATGAACATGATGAACTTTTATAGGCAAATTTGTATAACTTTTTCCCACGGTTGGAAAAAACAATTGTGGTGAAATTTTATAAGACATCTCCACGGTTGTTAATAGTAACCCTGGTAAAAATATAGCAAGATGTAGTTTATTTCTTTCAGAACAGAAAATCACCCTAACAAAAACCCATCAGAACAAAACAACCCCCAAGCATAAACCTATATGCAGAAAAGTATGAACGACCTTTTCTTAACTAACCTTCATCATATCCAGTACGGATCAAGAAAAGGAAAGAAAAAATTCGCATGAAGGGTACACAAAAATCATTTCTTTGACTCTTCTTCTTCTTCACATTTACGATACGTGAAATATTTCACAACTAAGGGGGTAAGCTTCACAAGTTGCAAGAACAATGTGATCAGAGGAATGATGGAGATTTTGCTTGGTTTCTAGCTCAATCTCGTGTAGTTTGGATGTGAGGAGAATGCTCTATTTATAGGCAAGCTTGGAAAGCAAGTGGTATGGGCAGATTGGATCATCTTACCAACTTTGCCCTTTTTGGAGGCAAAATGTGCAAGATCATCTTGAGATCTTTCTTCTGAGCATGAGCCACCTGTCTCTGTGTTTGACCACCACCTATAACCTGAAAATAATGGTCTTGAAGTGAAAGGAAGGAAGCAACTGATGTGGTTGCTGAGTTGTGATAGAACTTGCAAAAAGTTTCTCTCTCCTTGCCACTTGCATGATTAAACAATTCATTTAATCCAAAATCTGAGTTTTGCTCGTGGCTAGGCATTGTAATCTCTTCAATTAGGTCCTTAAGCATCAAATAATGAGCTAAGCAAGTGTTTAGAAGAGGTTTCAATGGTTTATGCATCAAAATGCAAGTGCTGAACTTAGTTTTGTGACATGAAAAATGCCTAACTTGCCTTCTTCGATTATCCCTAACCACAAAGGTTGAGAAAATTCTCTTGTACTTTTTAAAAATCCCCAAACATGATTTACAACATTCATGTTTTACACAAGTTCAAATTCCAAAAGAAACTATGTCAAAAATCCTCTTGAAGTTTGTTGCAAAAGTTGACTTACAAGTCAAGAAACATGATGAGCTCACAACTCAAAATCTATGAAATTTTGGATTTCAACCCCATAGGACACTTTTGTAGGTCTCCCCAAGAGCTTTTCGACAAGCTTTGAACCACTCTATTTGGATGTGTGGTTAGGAAGTTATAATCATTTCAAGTTGACTTAAAATTAGGGTTTTCATGAACCCTAGTTTCTTGATTTGCAAGTTATCCATCAATTATTGATTAAATATCCAAAAAAAACTCACTAGTTAGGCATAAAATGATGTTGGAAAACTTTCTTTCTTCAATTTTGGGTAAAAACCCTAAAAGTCAAAGAGTTGACTTTCTAGACAGACGAACCGAACAATTGAAATCTTCAGGATCGATCCTCAGTGTTCTGGGTTCTTTGAGCCTTTCGAACTTCTTGAGGAGAATTTAATAAGTAATAGGAGTACCATGAACCATAATTCAATATTTGGAAACCATCTAAGTCAAAATTCAAACTTCAGTTGACTTTTTCCACTAGAAAACCTAATCAGGGTGATGCACTACACTGCTCCTATTATTTTGGTAACAACCTCGAATAGCACTTGTTCTTGGCAAGATGTGAGTCTCTTGATGACATGAATACTTGATTTGTAGAAGATCAATCCAAAACCTTGACTGATCAGTCCATAGGATCTTTGATTTTGACAGTGTAAAACCCTAATTCATCAGCATCTTGACAAAGATCAACTTGAAAAAAGGTTAAGGTTAGATAACACATGCTTGATGCGCCTAGAATGATAATTGAATCTAGGGGTCAAAATTTGGGGTATGACACGAATCATCCATGACCTTCAGCCATTCAGTCTTCTTTCGACTCCTCATAACTTCTTTAGAGTCTCTAGGTTCTTCGTCTAGAACCTCACTTGCAGAGATTAAGGAATAAGCTATAAGATTTGCATACCAAAGTCTCTAAGGTGGATTGATGACTCTCCTCAACTTGTCTCTTGCTAGCAGATAGTCATTGTCAGTCTCCTCATCTTTAACAACATCTTCTGCGTCAAGATATGCAACACCCCCTTTCTATACCCCCAAATAATCAAATAAATCATTTAGGCACGTATTAAAAATTTCATCAGAGTATAATTAGAACATGGTATAAAAGAGCCACGTCACATTATCCATGAAATTAAAACACATACGACACCTGCTCATAAAGATATGCAATAATGGGCAACTCACAACATAGGAACTTAGTCTTTAGACCCACATTTCAATATTTAGAATAAAAGCGGAAACATCTAAACATTGAATCATTTTTGTCATATAGACATATATACATCATCCAGTTAATCATTTCATCAGTCAAGTTTACATGAAACATTCATCAGCATATACATACACAAATGTATCACAAAAGAATCAAAATAATTCCTAGCTACCCGGATGTTACATATCAGAGCCATCTGACCAAAACAGTGACGACACACATCACAAAAAGGATCTCCAGCAAACCTACTCTGCAATGCCTCATAGAGCACCATAAAACAGCAGAAGGGTGAGAAACATTATCATAAAGTCAATGCATATAATTATATATATATATATATATATATATATATATATATATATATATATATATATATATATATATATATATATATATATATATATATATATATATATATATATATATATATATATATATATATATATATATATATATATATATATATATATATATATATATATATATATATATATATATATATATATATATATATATATACACACACACACATACTTCGCATTTCTCACCAAAATTCATCATCATTCCTCATATACACCACTATGTATAAACAAACAAATATGGATAGTCACCAAGCACATTTGTCATGCATACATCCATAATTCCAATCAAATCCATATAAACATATACAATATGTTTAATTCATCATCAATTCACATAAACATCTACATTCATTTTTATTTCACCAATGCATCATATAAAGATGATAAATGCAACTCATAGAGACCGACTCACGACTCTATGCAAATGCAAATGCGGTAACGACTCATTCAGCAGGTTCAATTGAAGAACCAAATGTAACCATCGCTCGTTACCGAAGTAACTCCCCATCGGGCCTACGATGTTCACCCATTGCTCACTCCCCACATGGACACACAATGTTTATGGATTGCTCACACCCCACACGGGCACACAATCCGATTGCTCACACCCCACAAGGGCACACAATCGTTCTGCAGATTCTACGCGGAATCAATTATAAACCATCGCATCATACGAGGTTTCTGCAGATCCTACTCGGGATCAAATATAAACCATCGCTCACACCCCACAAGGGCACACATGGTTTCTGCAGATCCTACGCGGGATCAATAACACAAGAATGCAATCATGATGCTCCACATGCAAAATGACCCACGACACTCTTGAAATGCATACATATTCGCAAATATTAAAATCATGCATTTCCACCTCATACAAGCACATACAATTTATGCACATTCATACCAAACATGCCAAACGGCCAAATTTCACACTTCATGATTCATAATCTAGGATTCACACCATACGGCTACCCACATCATATCATATCACAACGTACAACTATGCATTCAAAGAAAAGATCAATCATACTTGAATCGAAGAACCAACATTGGAGTGAAAACACAAGAAAACAACATGCTGACACGCTCGCTACTCTGCTTGCTTAGCGAGCTCATAGCGAGTGCTCGCTACGTGTTCGCTCAGCGAACAAGCTCGCGAAGGAAAACAGAAGCCACTGACTTCGTTCGCTACCCTACTCGCTCAGCGAAGGTCTAGCGAGTGTTCGCTACCACGTTCGCTACCAGCGAAGCACCTTAATACCATTCTGCCCAAGTCTGGGACTATTCACTACTGGCTCGCTACTAGCTCGCCCAACGAACGTTCGCTACCAGCTCGCCTAGCGAAGGTGCTAGTGAGTGTCTGCGAACACAAGAAAATCCCACTGTTCAACATCTCCAAACTTCCAAATTCACCCGATTCCATTCCAACTAGTTCTAGTGGCCTTAGCCTAACATCCCCCGACTAAATTATACCACTTATTCTCATTTTCCCCGATTAAAACTCTATTTCTACCGATTAAACCATATTATGCCCTAGAATGGAAAAGGAGCAAAACATCCAAATAACCCAAACAATCCATACATAATCATACACATTGAGAGAATAATAAAGCTTCACACCCTTACCCGATTAATCGAAAGCTTGGAAGTTGATCTTGATGGATTCTAGGTTTTTCTCCTCTTTTCTCTTCTCTTTTCTTCTTTCCTTTCCTTTTCTTTCTATCTCTTTCTTTTCTCTCTATTTTTCTCTTATAACTCTTTCTATTCTATTTCTCTCCAAAATATCTATTAATCCACAATCTCACAAAATATCCAACTTAATCATTAAACACTAATGTCTAAAATACCCTCTACTCTATTTCCCCAAAAACTCTCTGAATCCGTAAAATAGCACAATATGCACATATAACATATTAACACATAAATTCCACATTAAAATAACAATTATACAAATAAATAAAAAAGGACTCAACAAAAATGGGAAATCAGAATTGGGGCGTTACAACTCTCCCCCACTTTAGAAATTTTCGTCCTCACAAATATTACCTGATCCAAACAACTCCGGATACGACTCTCGCATCGTACTCTCCAATTCCCAAGTCATATTGCCTTCCGCAGCGCCTCCCCACGCTACTTTCACAAGCGCAATATCTTTGCCTCTCAGCTTCTTAACTTCACGATCTATAATCTTAACCGACAAAGCTTCCACCGTGAGATTATCTCTTACTTCCACCTCGTCCATAGGAATAACATGTGATGGATCCGGAACATACTTCCGAAGTTGCGAAACATGGAATACATCATGCAAATTCGAAAGGTTCGGAGGCAATGCCACACGATAAGCCACAACACCAACTCGTGCAGTAATCTGATACGAACCAATGAAACGAGAAGTCAACTTCTTCAACTTCAAAGCACAACCCACACCCGTAACTGGTGTAACTCTCAAAAACACATGGTCGCCTTCTTGAAACTCAAGATCCTTCCTTCTATTATCATGATAACTCTTCTGTCTACTCTGATAAGCTTTCATCCTTTCCCAAATAAACTTCACCTTTTCCGTCGTTTGTTGTACCAACTCTGGTCTAACTACCGACCTCTCACCCGTCTCATGTCAACACAAAGGTGTTCGACATCTCCGACCATACAAAGTCTCAAATGGTGACATACCAATACTTGAGTGAAAACTGTTATTGTAGGTGAATTCAATCAACGCTAAATAACTATCCCAAGCACCACCTTGTTCTAGCATACAAGCACACAACAAATCTTCTAACGATTGAATTGTCCTCTCGGTTTGACCATCTGTTTGCGGATGATAAGCCGAACTCAATCTCAACTTAGAACCCAAAGCTTTTTGCAAACTTTCCCAAAATCTAGGATCTCTATCTGATACAATGCTCTTAGGAACCGCATATAACTTCACAACCACACGAACATAAATCTCGGCTAACTTCTCCAAAGGATAACTAATATAAATCGGAATGAAGTGAGCAGATTTAGTAAGCCTATCAACAATCACCCAAATAGTATTATGACTTCTTTGTGTATTAGCCAATCCCATAACAAAATCCATCGATATACTATCCCATTTCCACTCTGGAATATCCAACGGTTGCATCAATCCACTAGGCTTCTGATGCTCCACCTTAGATTTCTGACAAGTCAAACACGCATACACAAATTGAGCCACATCCCTCTTCAATCCGGACCGCCAAAAGATTTTCTTCAAATCTTGATACATCTTATTCACTCCCGGATGAATACTCAAGTTACTATGGTGTCCTTCCTCCAATATCATCTTTTTTAGCTCCGCGTCATCGAGAATACAAATACGACCACCGAATCTTAAAACTCCAAAATCATCAACCTTGAAATCCTCATTCTCATTTGTCATCAAATCAACGAACTTCAAATCCAATTTTTGTCTTTCACACACGGTTGCAAGAAAATCATTCGTAATATGAAGCATACCAAGTCTTACACTTCTCGGCGTCATTTCACAAACCAAACTCAAGTCTCTAAAGTTCTCCAAAAGTTCCCATTCCTTTACCATCAATGTAGACATATGTAATGACTTCCGGCTCAAAGCATCGGCCACCATATTTGCCTTACCCGGATGATAATTCAAACCAAAATCATAGTCCTTCAGAAGCTCTAACCATCTTCTTTGTCTCATGTTCAATTCCTTCTAATCAAATAAATATTTCAAACTCTTATGATCACTAAAAACTTCAAATCTTGCACCATAAAGATAATGCCTCCAAATCTTCAAAACAAACACCACGACCGCTAATTCCAAATCATGTGTAGGGTAATTCTTTTCATGCACTCTCAATTGTCTCGAAGCATAAGCCACAACCTTTCTATCTTGCATTAAAACACCACCCAAATCAGTCAAAGAAGCATCACAATAAACCACAAAAGGTTCCGTAGGATTTGGAAAAATCAAGATTGGCGCCGTCGTCAATCTCCTCTTTAACTCAATGAAACTCTTTTCACAATTAGCATCCCAAATGAAAGCCTTTCCCTTACAATTCAATTGCGTTAACGGAAGTGTCAACTTTGAAAATCCTTCAATAAATCTCCGATAATAACCGGCCAAGCCCAAAAAGCTTCGAATTTCCGTAACCGTTCTAGGAGTCTCCCATTGCATTACCGCATCAATCTTGGATGGGTCAACACAAATACCACCACCAGGAATAACATGCCCAAGAAAACTTACTTCCGATAACCAAAACTCACACTTTGACAACTTAGCATACAATTGCTTCTCTTTCAAAATTTGCAGCACAATCCTCAAATGCTCCTCATGCTCCTCTTGAGACTTAGAGTAAATCAAAATGTCGTCAATAAACACAACCACAAAACGATCCAACTGCTCATGAAAAATACGATTCATGTATTCCATAAACACACCTGGCGCATTAGAAACTCTTAATGGCATCACAGAATATTCGTAATGACCATATCGTGTCCTAAAAGCCGTCTTTTGAATATCTTCCTCTTTAACACGAATCTGGTGATAACCCGATCTCAAATCAATCTTACTAAAAACATGCGCTCCAACTAATTGGTCCATCAAATCATCGATTCTTAGAAGTGGATACTTATTCTTAATTGTCACCTTGTTCATCTGCCGATAATCAATGCATAACCGCATACTCCCATCCTTCTTCTTTACTAACAATACTGGCGCACCCCAAGGAGAAGCACTTGGTCTTACAAATCTCTTTTCCAACAAGTCATTCAACTTTTGCTTCAATTCAACCAATTCTGATGCCGACATACGATACGGTGCCATCGAAATCGGTCTAGTACCGAAAACTAGATCAATAGAAAACTCAACTTCCCTTTCCGGCGGTACATCCGTAATTTCCTCCAAAAACACCTCAGGAAAGTCACACACTACTAGAAACACATCGAGCTCAACTCCTCTCTCCACCGACAACGATGCAAACAAGCCAAACAACTGAGCTTCGTCTGCTAAAAGTTTCTTCAACTCTTTAGTGGATAGAAAACTCTCACCTTCATCATCTTCCAAAGAAGGAAACCTTAACAACTTGTGATAGAAATCTAAATGAACTTTGTTAAATTGCAACCAGTTCATACCCAAGATTACGTCCAAACCTTCCAACGACAAACACACTAAATCCATAACGAAATTCTTACCATACATGGTCAAGGGACAACTTATGCACACCAAAGAAGTAGTTACCGACCCTGAAGCAGGAGTCTCAATAACCATGTCACCACTCAAAGAAACCATGCACAAACCCAAACGCTTAGCACACTAAAGAGAAATGAACGAATGAGTCGCTCCAGTATCAATAATAGCAACTAAAGGCGTATTATTAATAAAGTATGTACCTTTAATCAAACGATCTGCATTAGTAGTGTCTGAACCCGCTAATGCAAATACTTTTCCACCCTCCTGAGCTTACTTTGGCTTAGTACACTTGGTACTAATATGACCAACTTCTCCATAATTGAAACACTTCACCACATTCCTTCTACAATCAGAAGTGGCATGTCCAATACCTCCACAGTTAGAACACTTAGTCACGGCCTTTCCACACTTAAAAGACTCATGTCCCATTTCACCGCACTTGAAGCACTTAATGGAACCAGAACCTCCTCCTACGAATTTCCTATCAAAGTTTCCCCTATGCTTTCCCTTATCAACAGGCGTCACATAAGTTCCACTCCTTACTTTTTGCTTTCCTTTCTTCTCACTCAAACTCTTATAATGAGTAGAACGAGCCCTACTGTCCTCTTCAAAAATTCTACAACATTCGGTCAAGTCCGAAAATAATCGTATCCTTTGGTATCCCACCGCCTGCTTAATCTCAGGACGCAAGCCATTCTCATACTTAATGCACTTAGAGAACTCTGTCGTAACCTCCGCATAATGAGGATGAAACTGAACCAATTCCACAAACTTAGCCGTGTAATCCACCATGGACATATTGCCTTGCTTCAACTCAAGAAATTCCATTTCCTTTTTCCCCTTCACACTCTCAGGATAATACTTTCTCAAAAATTCAGTGCGAAATAAATCCCAAGTGATTTCTTCATCATCTACTTCAAGAACTTGTCTCATACCGACCCACCAGTCGTCGACCTCTTCCTTCAGCATGTGAGTTCCAAGTCTCACCTTATTCCCTTCAGCACAATTCATAACCCTGAAAATCCTCTCAACTTCCTTCAACCAAATCTGAGCACCGTCGGGATCAAACCTCCCCTTGAAAACCGGTGGCTATTTCTTTCTAAACTGATCATTTGCATTCGCATTCGGTGCACCTTGCACCGCCCTAGCCATAGCTTCCAACGCTGCAACCATAGCATTGTCATTACGACCAACCATATTCTGATGATTCCCAAAAATAACAACAAGGTTAAACAACCATTCAACCAACACAACAACAAGACAGACACGACTGACTCAACACTTGCTATGATACCACTTAATGTAACACCCCCTTTCTATATCCCTAAATAATCAAATAAATCATTTAGGCACGTACTAAAAATTTCATCAAAGTATAATTAGAACATGGTATAAAAGAGGCACGTCACATTATCCATGAAATTAAAACACATACGACAACTGCTCATAAAGATATGCAACAATGGGCAACTCACAACATAGGAACTTAGTCTTTAAACCCACATTTCAATATTTAGAATAAAAGCGGAAACATCTAAACATTGAATCATTTTTGTCATATAGACATATATACATCATCCAGTTAATCATTTCATCAGTCAAGTTTACATGAAACATTCATCAGCAGATACATACACAGATGTATCACAAAAGAATCAAAATAATTCCTAGCTACCCAGATGTTACATATCAGAGCCATCTGACCCAAACAATGACGATATGCATCACAAAAGGATCTCCAGGAAACCTACTCTGGAATGCCTCATAGAGCACCATAAAACAATAGAAGGGTGAGAAACATTATCATAAAGTCAATGCATATAATTATATATATATTTATACACATAATTCACATTTCTCACCAAAATTCATCATCATTTCTCATATACACCACTATGTATAAACAAACAAATATGGATAGTCACGAAGCACATTTATCATGCATACATCCTTAATTCCAATCAAATCCATATAAACATATACAATATGTTTAATTCATCATCAATTCACATAAACATCTACATTCATGTTTATTTCACCAATGCATCATATAAAGATGATAAATGCAACTCATAGAGACTGACTCACGACTCTATGCAGATGCAAATGCGGTACCGACTCATTCAGCAGGTTCAATTGAAGAACCAAATGTAACCGTCGCTCATTACCGAAGTAACTCCCCGTCGGGCCTACGATGTTCACCTATTGCTTACATCCCACATGGGCACACAATGTTTATGGATTGCTCACACCTCACACGGGCACACAATCTGATTGCTCACACCCCACAAGGGCACACAATCGTTCTACAGATTCTACGCGGAATCAATTATAAACCATCGCATCATACGAGGTTTCTGCAGATCCTACTCGGGATCAAATATAAACCATCACTCACACCCCACAAGGGCACACGGGGTTTCTGCAGATCCTACGCGGGATCAATAACACAAGAATGCAATCATGATGCTCCACATGTAAAATGACCCACGACACTCTTGAAATGCATACATATTCGCAAATATTAAAATCATGCATTTCTACCTCATACAAGCACATACAATTTATGCGCATTCATACCAAACATGCCAAACGACCACATTTCACACTTCACGATTCATAATCTAGGATTCACGCCATACGGCTACCCACAACATATCATATCACAATGTACAACTATGCATTCAAAGAAAAGATCAATCATACTTGAATCGAAGAACCAATATTGGAGCGAAAACACAAGAAAAAAACATGCTGACACGCTCGCTACTCTGCTCGCTTAGCGAGCTCCTAGCGAGTGCTCGCTACGTGTTCGCTCAGCGAACAAGCTCGCGAAGGCAAACAGAAGCCACTGACTTCGGTCGCTACCCTACTCGCTCAACGAAGGTCTAGCAAATGTTCCCTACCACGTTCGCTACCAGCGAAGCACCTTAATACCATTCTGCCCAAGTCTGGGACCATTCGCTACTGGCTCGCTACTAGCTTGCCCAGCGAACGTTCGCTACCAGCTCGCCTAGCGAGGGTGCTAGCGAGTGTCTACGAACACAAGAAAATCCCACTGTTCAACATCTCCAAAACTTCCAAATTCACCCAATTCCATTCCAACTAGTTCCAGTAGCCTTAGCCTAACATTCCCCGACTAAATTATACCACTTATTCTCATTTTCCCCGATTAAAACTCGGTTTCTACCGATTAAACCATATTATGCCCTAGAATGGAAAAGGAGCAAAACATCTAAATAACCCAAACAATCCATACATAATCATACACATTGAGAGAATAATAAAGCTTCACACTCTTACCCGATTAATCGAAAGCTTGGAAGTTGATCTTGATGGATTCTAGGTTTTTATCCTCTTTTCTCTTCTCTTTTCTTATTTCCTTTCCTTTTCTTTCTATCTCTTTCTTTTCTCTCTATTTTTATCTTATAACTCTTTCTATTCTATTTCTCTCCAAAATATCTATTAATCCACAACCTCACAAAATATCCAACTTAATCATTAAACACTAATGTCTAAAATACCCTTTACTCTATTTTCTCAAAAACTTTCCGAATCGGTAAAATAGCACAATATGCACATATAACATATTAACACATAAATTCCACATTAAAATAACAATTATCCAAATAAATCAAAAAGGACTCAACAAAAATGGAAAATCAGAATCGGGGTGTTACAAATAAGCTATAAGATTTGCATACCAAAGTCTCTAAGGTGGATTAATGACTCTCTTCAACCTGTCTCTTGCTAGCAGATAGTTATTGTCAGTCTCCTCATCTTTAACAACATCTTCTGCGTCTTCTTCGACTTTATCTGAGGTACGCAATTCAACATCAACATGTTCCACCTCAACAGGAATCTCTCCCTGTTCCAGATTTTCCTCATCATTATCAGTTTTCTTGAAAGCCATCTCTGCTTCATTGAAAACTACTTGTCAACTGGTGATACACCTCATGTGACCTGGCTCTAGGTACCATAGCCTATAAGCTTGGACTCCTTGAGGGTATCCCATGAACATGCATTTCAGAGCTCTAGGTTCGACCTTGTCTTGCCTAATATGAGCATACACAACCAAATACTCTCAGTTTGTCGAGACTAGGTGGATGTTGTGACCAAACTTCTTCAAGTGTCTTCATTCCCAAGGCAGTCGAGAGACATATATTTATCAGGTAAGCGGCTATCGAAACAGCTTCCGCCTAAAACACCTTCTTCAATCCAGCACTAACTAACACGCATCTAACCATTTCAAGGATTGTTCGATTAAATCTCTCAGGTAAGCCATTTTGTTGAGGAGTACCTGCTATATTCTTATGCCTTACAATCCCAGAATCAACCACAGTAACTGTCGAATGCTTCGTTGTAGAATTCAAGGCCATTGTTGGTTCTCAACCTCTTAACCTTTCTGCCAGTTTGAGTTTCGACCAGAATCTTCCAACTTTTGAAATTCTCAAAAGTTTCATCCTTCGTCTTCTGAATAAATACCCATAGCCTTCTGGAATAGTCATCAACGATGGATATAAAATACCTTGCACCTGAGTGTGAAGGATTCTTTGCAGGCCCCCAAAGATCAGCATGAATGTAATCCAGGGATCCATGTGTTCTTTGCTTGCCTTTGTTAAATTTCGCCCTACATGATTTACCAAATACACAAGATTCACAAAACTCCAACTTTTCAACTTTGTCACCTACTAGCAGGTTTTGCTTCCCCAAATTCGACTAGGCCTCTTTCGCTGACATGGCCCAATCTCATGTACCATAATTCTGTCTTCGACACAGGTTTCGTGGGTGCAACATTTGTCGAATCACTTAGAACCTCAGCCTCAAGGGTATACAAGCCTAGTTTTTTCACGCCTATCAAGACTTCCTTCGACCCCTTCATGACTCTTAAGATACTTTTATCTCCTTGAAAAACGTATCCTTTTCTGTCGAATTCACCAAGAGAAATCAAATTTATCTTCAAGTCAGGTACATACCTGAGTTCAGTCAATAACCTTATTGACTCATCATGGAGCTTGAATCTCACAAATCCAATACCTGCAATTTTGCAAGATTTGTTATTTCCCAGCAGCACAGATCCACCATCTTGATCACATAGCTCCTCGAGCAATTCTCTGTTTTGATTCATGTGCCAAGTGCAACCTGAATCCATAATCCACTCTTTTCTCGAGTCGCCACTTGAAGCCACAAGAACATCAGATGAGTCGAAGTCATCTTAAACAATGATTGCGTTGCTATTACCTCCATAATCTTTTAGGCGTTCAGAGCACACCTTTCTTATGTGACCCTCCTTCCTACAGTGATAACATCGAATACCAGATGTTTCGCCACTATAAGACTTCTGTTGACTTTTACCTTTCTTCTTATTGAACTTACCATCCTTTCGCAAGAATTTTCTCTTAACGGCTAAACCTCTGTCCATCGTCGAAGGTTTATGCTCCTTTCGTTCGTTCAAGTACTTATAATACAAGGCTGATTGAACTTCTTCAAAGGTCAGGGACTCCCTTCCATACAAGAGAGTTTCTTTGAAGTGAGCATGTCTTCTGGGCAAAGCATACATCAACAACAGTGCTTGATCTTCATCATTGATCTTCACATAAATATTTTCAAGATCAAGAATCAGCTTGTTGAACATATCCAACTGCTCAGCCAACACTTTGTCTTCACTCATCTTGAATGAATACAAAGCTTGCTTAAGGTATAGTCGATTCACCAGAGATTTGGTCATGCACAAACTTTCAAGTTTCACCCATAATCCCGATATTGTAGTCTCCTTTGATACCCGTCGAAGAACTTTATCACCAAGGCTCAACAATATTGCGATGTAGGCTTTCTGGATCATGCCTGTCTTTTCTTTTGCCGTTAATGCAACGTCCATATCTGCCTCACCCTTTAATGCTTTCAAACAACCCTGCTGAACCAGTAAGGCTTTCATCTTCAAGCGCCATAGACCGAAGTCGTTCACTTCGGTGAACTTTTCAATCTCATAGTTTGTTGAAGGCATCTTCTTCACGCTCACCACACCAATTTGTTGTGAATCGAATACCTTTAAACAAAGTATAAACGGTTTCTTAATGATCAAGAAACACACAAGGGTTAGGGTTAACAACGAAGACAAGGTAAAACAACAAGGAACAACAAGGATTCGTTATTAAACTGCTATTCTTTCGTTACTCTTAGAACAAGATTACAAGTATACAAGAATAACAAAATAACCTCTATCTCTCTTGAAATTAGAATTTTATCTTCCTATTTTTCCTTATGCCAAGATTGAGAAACTAGCATCCTATTTATAAAAAAAATAGCAGACTAACCTAATGGCTTTTTAACAATTACCTATTACAAGCTAACTTAGGGTACAAGCTAACTTAAACACTTGGGCTTACAAGCAAGGCCCAATCCAATATGCTAACAACCTAGCAATATTGACTAATGCATGTTAAGACAAACTTCGACTACAACACGCATTATCTTCGATAGTAGCATGCAAATAGACTTCGACCTCATGCTTAATTCCTGTCGAATCAGAAGCTACCCTTCGATCATACTAAAGTTCGATCTAATATCTCACAAGTATTAACTTTTAATAGTGTCACGACTCTATTCAACTTTTTCTAACATATAAGTATGTTTTAACATATATCATGTCACGATGCCAAACATCACCAGATTAATTTTGCACAAAGGAAACAATGGAAAAATCCACAAAATAAATCACCTAGTGTGCTTGACTCTACTACTCATAAATATACCTTAATCTAATTAAAGTATGACTAAACATGCAATTTGCAAGTCATAAATCCAACTGTTCAAGAGAAAGAATACTGACATAAAATAAAGCATTTTTCTCTACCTTCTATTTCCATGATCATGTGAGATACGACACCGAACCCACACACACCATGAGCATGACCAAACCCACATTCATCACTAGTCATCTAGAGAGTTTAATTATCTTTCTTCCGACTTTTCATATGCTACTCTAGAAGGCTATTTTGTAATTCACCAATTGACTAGGTGGTCACATTATTTAATTTCTTAATCCAATACATGACATAGTCAAACTTTGAAGTCATGAACCTAATAATCTTTTCAACTATCGGGATTTTATCTCGATTCTCACCTTGAGCCTTCATATGTTTCGCAACTGCAAGAGTTCGAGCAAAGTACTCATCAACCAATTCATTCACCATTATAATAAAAACTTCAAATTTGTGTCTCTAAGACCACAATTGAGCTCATTTAGCGTTGATTAAGCCTTAATAGTTCTTATTCAGAGTCCTATATATCTTTGCATGTCTCACGAACAAGAATTATTTCCGCAGTAGAACGATCAATTGCTTGTAACAAGTTTATGACCTTGAATTCTTTGAAGTTACTATCATCAACGAAGTTGCATTCATGAAGGAGGGATTGCATCAATGTCGTTGTTGACAAGTTTTGAGCAACCTCTCCATCAACAAGGTCCGATCAATAAGGGAGTAAGAAGATGAATTTTGAATAACTAACCATTCATAAGAAGAAAATTTAATTCCAACTAACTTTATTAAAAAAAACATATTTTATTTTATAGCAGATCATAGATTGGGTCCCATACCACTTGTTAGAATAATATAATCCTAACACATTTTTCTCATATTTTTTTCATTGAGTCAATTTTCAACTTCAAATACCAAAATACATTTTCTATTTTGCTTTTTTCTATAAAATGCATTTTGCTTTCTATATTGTAAAACACTCTTACCCATTTATTTCTTAACAACAGTCCAGCTTCTACATGATAAATAACAATATCCTTTGCGAGGGAATCCTTTTTCCACTTGTATTGAACACGTGTGTAGAGATAAAACAATGAAAGAGACAGCATGGCAACGTTATAAGAAAGCTACGATAATTGGATGATACGAAGGAAAAGTGACCTATATCTTGTTAATTTGTCGTAATTCCCATGGTTTTGGTGCCACATGTTTTTCCCATTGCCACTGGTTTTCTTTCGGTACGTAGAGGGCACATCTAATTAAATAAATTGTTCCCACTTCCCATTAATTACTTGGTACATGTCTTGGTCCTTGCTATATCATTTTGTATAAGTATTTATTGTGATTGTGTATATGGTTGTGACATGTTCCTCAATTATAGAAAACTTAATCAACTAATCATAATAATTGCCACCTTTCTCTTTCTCTAACAAAAAATACAGGCAAATATATGTAGATGTAACATGGAAGAGACTGGACCAAGAACTATGACAGAACCTTTGCTAGCTAGACATCACACCACAAATTAAGTAGCATATGTGTTGTGTTTTTATATTGATGATAACTCATTGATACAAAATAAATTTATAAACTTAAAGATATTAATCACTCTTTGTAATTTTTTTTAATATTAGATCTAGCTCATATTACAAAAGTTTAAATCGATTTGTAAGATGGATATTGGGTCCGTTTATTTTGCTTTTTTTTAAAATAATTTTTATAGTGTAATAAATTTTAGTGTAAAAAAAAAAATTCAAATAAAAATTTAGTTTGAATAGTTATTCTTAAAATGTTATTTTAGGGATTTTATCATTTTATTAAAAAAAAATTGGATATTAAAATTTCAAACAATCACTTAATTATGAAAATGATTTTTATAGTGTAAAATATTTTAGTGTAAATATTTTCTACTCTATTTGATTATTATGAATAAAATTAACTGATTTCTATTTATTAAATTTAATTATGGATTGTTGAAACGGATGAAACAATTAGGGTTTAAAGAAGAATAATATAAGAGAAAACATAGTATTATTAAACAAAAATAGAAGTTATTACAATGAAGTTATTATTGAAAACTGCTAAAATATGTCTATATATAGGCAACCAAATCTCAAACCCAAAATATACAAAGTTATATTTTGCTTCGACACAACAATTATATGTTGTGTTTGATTCTATCGAGTACAACTGACTCCTACTACTTTGATTAACTACTTCAACACAGTCGATTACAAGCTTTTATACAAAACATTAAATTACAACTTCTAAGTTCTAACACACCACATAAATCATATTTTGGGGGACTTCTCATCCTAATGCCTCTCTTCAACTTATTGAACCTGACTTTTTTCATAAGTTTGATGAGTATACCAGCTAGTTGTCATTCTGTTTTACAATGCTCATGTTCAAGCTTTTCTGTGTTAACTTGATCCCTTAAGAAATGATACTCCTTTTTATGTATTTACTTCGACCATGACACATAGGATGATTCGTCAAATTGATAGTTGACTTGTTGTTAACAAACAACTTCATTTTTTTAGGTTCCATTATCTTGAGCTCTTCAAGTAGCATCTCTATCCATGCTGCTTGACATGCTGCATATGATACAACCACGTACTCAGCTTCATAAGATGATACAACCACGTACTCAGCTTCATAAGATGACAAAGCCACACTGCTTTTCTTTCTTGAACTCCATGAGATTGGGGCACCTCCAATCATGAATATGTAGCCTATAATACTCTTCTTCTCTCGTATTAATCTCCACTTAAATCTGAATCAGTGTAGCCATATACCTCTACATCTGCTCTAGTCTTTTGTTTCCTCAGCATCAACACACCATGATCAATCGTACTTTTGATGTATCTCAATACTCTCTTGACTATTGTTAGGTGACATTCTTGAGGCTTCTCCATGAACCTACTCAACAATATGACACTTTGACAAATGTATGGTCTGGAATTGCAAAGATACCTCAAAGTTCCATCGATTTGTTTATACAATGTTGGACTTGCATTTTTTTTAATCATTTTGAAACATTCTTCACTCCAACTTTTGAGATCCCATTTCTCATAATATTCTTGACTTTTCATAATTTTCTGAACCATTTATTTGGTGTTTTGATGCATCTTTGACATTTTTCTTTTATTTTCCATTTAAAATCTTGTTTAAATCCTTTTATTTTTTATTTTCTTAAATTTTGAGATGGTTTTGAACTTGTCTATGATTGCTTAGTTGAACATATTTCCAACACTTCAAGTATTTGGTTGGTGATCCCTTGATTGATTGAACCTTCTTTGGTTCAAACATGTTAATAGATGATCATTTGGATCATCTGTGACACTTTGCATCAGAGATAGGTTATCCCTTGATGATAATTGCTTTGTGGCCTTTGACTTATTGATAGATGTTTCTTAGTGATTACTTGAGCCTTCATTTTATTTCCTCATCTCTCTTCTTTTCTCCGTCTCCTTTCTTCTTTGTTTAATTGTTGTGTTACATTGCTTTAAGAGAATGATTTTGTATCATTTATCTAGCATGTTTGAACACATAAATTGTTATTGACCGGCCTCATATAAGTGTGACTTCTACATAAGTCCACTTACGATTACTTAACATAGCGCTAAATTATCCCGACTCGATTAAATTCTCATTAATATTAACATTGACATATTAATTGGACTAACACCTAGCATTTATTTTATGCTCTTTACATTTATGTCATTTACTTTTTATGTCATTTAAATTCATAGCATTTACATTCTTACCCTTTTATTTTGTGCCTTTTATCTTTATGCGTTTTATCTCTATACATTTTATTTTGCTTTCTTATTCCAAAAAAGAATAAAAATATGATAAAATGGCTAAGACCCTAAAAAAGCTTAATCTCTTGGACTTTGTGTCACTATCCCTTTCTTGAGGAGTATTTTGGACTATGGACTTATGACTTAATGCTTTCCTTTTTCTTGGAGTGGTATTTGAGATTTTGGAGTTTATCTGAGACCTTGTGATTCATCTGAAACATAGTGCTACACTTGAGACTTTATGATCCTTAATTCAAGACTTTGATGCTTTCTCTGTGGCTATATGAACTTTTTACTCATCTGGTTTTCTTTGATATTCATCTACACATGTTGCTTATTCATCTTGTGGCTCAATTCAAAGGGAAAAGAATGTTGGTTTTGACCTATGTCAAATGCTTGCCTCTTCTGTGGTTAGTACACTTGCACACGCAAAGGCTTTCACTTGGGCTACCTGACAACGAGATCATTTACTTTATTCTTTAGGATAGTCTCTTCATCTCTTTCCTATTTCTTAAATTTTCAAAACTTCTCTCTATTTCAAAAACTTCTTGTTTTCAAACTTCCCACTTTTTTCTTAATAAACCTTGACTTTATCAAGTGATCCAGAAAATCTTTTCTTAATAAATGCTAACACACTTAAGCATACCTAAACTCTTTTCAAACTTCTAAAAAAGACAAACCTCATCAAACTTCTTTTTGTGCCTTTGTGCACTCTTTCTTCAAGAGCCTTTTTTTTCAAAAAATTAGATATTAGTCTATTCTTATAGTGATGCAAATCACTATAATTCTACAAGATGTTGAAAAATGGTTGACATTTTCCACTTTAATGTTGAGATGTGCTTGTGAGAAAGTCCAAGTAAAAGTTCTCCATACAAGATGATGCAAATGCTCATTTCCTAATACTTGTGGGTAGTAAGTTCATTTTTTCCACTCGAATACGACAAAATGTCTTTTCCGTTAATATCAATCAACAAACAATCCAACTTTATATTAACATAGATTTGCAAGTGGTTATCATTGAGTACAACATAAGTGAGGGGTGTTAATACCTTCTCCTTGCATAATAAACCCCAATATCTTGATCTCTCTTTTCTAACTTTTTGCTTTTTGTGGGTTTTATTCAACCTTTTCCCTTTTCCCTTTGGAAATAATAAACTCCGGTGGCGACTCTTTCTTTTCGAGTTAAGTTAATCAATAGCTTAATCTTGATTTTTTCCACCGCGACAGCTACAACTGATTTCCTCTAATTCTCCTCAAATCGTTCGGATCGAGCAAGATATGAAAAACCCTAAAATACTACTTCTATAAGTAAAAGGTGCAGGGACTTTGAGAGGGATCCAAACCTTAGGGGTTGGTCCTTATGGCATTAGACTACATAGAAGCAAGGGGAAATGATCTAGAGGAAGAGAAGTTCAGCCTACCTTCGATACCGAGGTTTGTCTTGATGCGTGTTGGAGTTGAGGGTGATGAACAAAAGCAATTACTCCAGATCCACTCCAATGAAGTAATTTCTTCAAATTTTCTCTTCTTTCGCTACCTTCTTCTTCTTCTCCTTCTGTAGTTTATAGGTGATTGTTGCTCTATGGTTATGGCTGCTTGTGTATGTGTAATTAAGAATGGTGAGGATTTAGGGCGTGGAGCAATGATTATGCAATGATATTTAGAGGCAGCTTCAGAGAGAGTCGAATGGGAGTGAGAGAGAGATTTAGATTTTGTGAATTTGCGATGAGGTAATGTTTAACTAGTTATCACCGGAAATGTTGAACTAGTTACACCTTGTGCGATATTAAAAAATACTTAAAATTTTGTCCTGGTAACCAGTTAACAAAAATGTGTAACCAGTTACACCTGATGAAAATTTGAAAAATACTTTAAGTGATGTGATAATTCAAAAACAAAAGTTACCAAAATGAGTTTTATGCATCAGGATGAAATGATTATGATAATTTTGAGCACTATGGTAAAACACATGATCAAATTGTAACTTGTACCTTAATGAAGTGATCAATCTTCTAGGGTCCAAGACCATCTTGACAATGTTGTTTGAGATATAAGTTTTGATACCATAGCTTGAATCATTGAGCTTTTTCTCATCCTTTGATAATGCACATGAACTTGAGAGAGTATATTTGTCTTCATCAAAACACAATGTTGGAGAAGCTTGACTTCACAATATTGGAGAGAGTGTTGGGATAACATCTATAGTAGAAAAGATGTTGAAAATAAATTTCGGTAGTTTAAACATGCAGAGAGAAGATCTATCGACTATGTGATATGGAAAGTAGATCAAATGAAGAGGAGTCAAAGAGCTAGAGGTAGAAAACGATCTAAGAAAACTATAAGAAAAGATATTGAAAAAATCTTGAGATTAATATTTTGCATAAACACACAATCCTTGATAGAATATTATGGTGGAAGTTTATATATGTAGCCGATCCTATTTAGTGGATAAAGATTGATTGTTAATGTTGTATATAATAAAAGAGACACTAAAATAAAAACCGATAATTAGATAAAGGGAGTAAACCCTATAGTTTAAAGCTTTTATAGGGACAATGTTAGGTTAGAAAAAGCTTGATAAATATGTATAGAAATTGCATTCCACCAAGATTGTTAAACCAATCTTTGTGATGAGCAATCTTAATGGATAAAACGACAGTCACTAGCTCAACATAAAGAGAGTTAGATTCAATAAAACTATTAGCTAATGTTCTCATAGAAGAGTTTCTAAAGTCTTTATAAATACTAGATAATAGAGGATTTTCTAGATGCACCATCACTATCTTCTAGACTCACCATCAATGTTGTATTTAAACCAATACTCAGGAGGGAAAATCTTGTTAACTTGTGTGATTTTAGAAGTAGTTGGAGCATGACAAACAACTCAATTTTTTGTTGTTGATAATTTTGAATTCTTGAATACAAAAGTACATGTGTTCTTTAGGCAAATTAGGAGATAAAAAATTATCATCCTTAATTTTGCTCAACACATCGCTTTGAACATCATCAAACAACATTATGTTCTTGTAAAACCCATGATTATTTGATCCTTAAGTTTCAAGCTCTAATTTCAATTCATTACGAAAAATAAATTATACAAAGAAGTAAGGTCGAACGACCTCTCAAGAGCAGTTAAGAATAAATTTTAAATTTGAGAAGCAAAAGAGAATTCTAAAAAAAATGGCGGGTGTGTTTAAAAGCATCAATGCAACAAGACACTATGGTGAAACCTCTTTTTAAGAAAATTTATTAATTATGTTTTTTTTATCTACTATCTATCTATAACAATTTAATTGCATGAACTCTCAAAATTGTTATTTCATCACATATTATTTACACTAATAAAAAGACATTTTCGTATGTTTACTTTTTTTCAATCACATCTCTTATTACATAATGAAAATTGACATTCATTTATCAATCTCCACCAATTAAATCACAATTAAATATTACATGCATTCATTCTCTATCTTCATTCAAATTTCAGTTTTTTCTTACATTTCTTTTTCTCATTTTCTCACTTTCATTTTAATTTTTTTTCTCTATTTATTTATTATCACTAAAAATACTAATGTTCTATTTTTTAATTTTAATAAATTTACAAATTTATTTATCAAGGGTCACTATCAACACATATCTATTTTATTTAATCAATCATTATTAGATAGTATATTTTTTCCTTTCTTTATCTCATGATTCCTTTTTTTTTTATTTTTATATAATTATTTAATAAAATTTAATTTATATAATTATTGTTCATTTTACAATTAAGTATATCATTTTAAATTTTGCATTTGCATCTAAAACATTTTATATCGCATCAAATAATTTTTTATCTCACGGGTCATTATCGCATCAAAATTTTCTTTTTTGTCTTTCTTCGTCTCATGAGTATTTTTTTATTTTTGCATTATCATTTAATACAATTGAGATTGTATAATTATTTTTGAATTTACAATTAAATGACCTTTTTCAAATGTACATCTGTATGTAAATATATTTTATATTGTATCAAATAAACTTTCTATTTCACGAGTCACTATAAACACAATATATATTTTATTTTAGTCAATAATTACCTTAATTTTAAAGATAAAATGCTTATTATCAAATATTAAGTATTTCTTTTATTTTCATCACGAGTCTATTGTCACACAAATATCTCAGACAACGAACCAACTGTTTGAACGTTGTAGCATCTATATCTTCACCATCATCATTAGAATCTAGCTTATAAATTGTCTCAGCACGTATGAATGCTGCCTTACAATTCATCAGCTCAAATCTCTTCACCAACTCAGGTTCATACTTCAATTGGTGCATAATGATTCCTTTTTCAGAGTGTAAAATCTCCATCCCTAGAAAATATATCATATTTTCAAGGTCAGTCATATCATATGCATTCATCAGCACCTTTTTGAACTTGTTTATCTCATAAGTACAACTCTTTGTCAGAAGTATGTCATCCAATAAAGACACACCAGAATCACATCCACCTTCAGAAGCAGGACCATCTTCAGAAATTCCACCTTCAGAAGTTCCTCCTTTAGAGGTGAGACCACCTTTAGAGGCTGAATCAACTTCACATGCCGAGTTACCTTTAGAGTCAGATCCACTATCAGAGTCATCTTCAGATTCATAATCTCCTTTAGAGTCAGTATCTCCTTTAGAGGTAGAATCTCCATCAGAGGCATAATCCCTTCAGAGGCATAATCAACATCTAATATTGTCACTACACTAGAGTTGGATTGAGACTTACTCCAATACTATGTTTCTGATTCTTTCACTATGACATTTATGTTGAATTCAACTTTATTGGTTACTAGGAAACAGAAATTATATGCATATGTACTGTGGTAATCTATAAGCAACACAACTTTTCTTCTATAATCCAATTTCCTTCTAGTAGCATCTAGTATATGTTTGTAACATATATAACCAAACACCTTGAAATTACTAACACTTTTCTTTCTTCCACTCCACATATTAATAGGAACTACTTCCATTAACTTCTTTGTTGGACATCTGTTAAGCACATATGCTGATGGAACAATTGCTTCCCCCTACAATTGCTTAGGTAGATTCTTCTCCTTTAGCATGCTCTTTGTCATGTCATGTAGAGTTATATTTCTCCTATCAGCAATACCAGTATGGTGTAGAGTGTATGGAGCAGTCACCTCATGCTTAATACCATGTTCCTCACACAACTTCTTAAACTCTGTTGAGTTGAACTCACCTCCACCATCGGTTAAGAGTATTTTCAACTTTTGTCCACTTTGATTTTTTAGCCTTCACTTTGAACTTCTTGAACTCAAAAAACACTTCATGTTTGAACTATGAGTACTACACATGTTATTCTTGTGAACTCATTCACAAATGACATAAAGTACTTGTTTTCTTCAAGTGAAGGTACCTCAAATGGCCCACATACATCATAATGCACCACGCCCAAAACGTGAGTTGATCATGGAGGAATTTCTGATGAGAATGTCAATCTTGGTAGTTTAGTCTCTCATGCATATATATCACATAATTTCTCTGGAGCAATAATCTTAGAAATTTCATGTACCGGATTCTTTGAACTCAAATGTCCTAAACTTCTGCAGTTCATATGCCTCAATCTCTTGTGCCTCATCTCACTTTCCCCTTTGGCACTTCTAGTAATAAGACATTGAGTGTCTGATGTTGCAACATTCACTTTGAATATCATGTGTTGTGAATAGAATTCCTTGAAAGAAAATATAAACGGTTTCTTTATATTAAGGAAACACACAAGGGTTAGGGTTAACAAAGAAAACAAGCAAGAAGAACAAGAAGAAACAACAAGGATTGGTTATAAACTGTGATTCTTTCCTTTATCTATCAAACAAGATTACAAGTATACAAGAATAACAAATAACCTCTCTCCCTCTCTCTTGAATTAGGATTTTATCTTCCTATGTTTCCTTTTTACAAGATGAGAGACTAGCATGCTATTTATAAGAAAAATAGCACACTAACCTAATGGGATTTTTAACAATTACCCATTACAAGCTAACTTATGGTACAAGCTAACTTAAACAATTGGACTTACAAGCAAGACCCAATTCAACATGATAACAAACCTAGCATTATTGACTAATGCATGTTAGAACAAACTTCGCCTACACCATGCATTACTCTGAAAACATACTAGAGTTTGATCCAATATCTCACAAATCTCCACCTTGGATCTAACTCTATAACATTAAGAAACTAAATTTCTTCATGCAGCTTTATCAACTGCATACAGTGGAAAAACTTGCAAATGGGCAACATCTTGGTGATTATATCAACAACATTATGATCCATTGAAACCTTCAGCACTTGGACTTCTCCATGCTCGATTATCCCTCTGACGAAATGCAGCCTCACATCAATGTGCTTGGTTCTCTCATGATAGGCTAAATTCTTCGACAGGTGTATTGCACTTTGACTATCACATTTAACAGTGATAACTCGACCTTGAAGTTTCAGCTCTTTTGCAAAACCTTTAAGCCACAATGCTTCCTTCACAACTTCAGTTAGGGCGATATATTCCACTTCAGTGTTAGATAAGAAAACAACCTTCTGAATTGTTGCTTTCCAACTAATTGTTGTCCCAAACATAGTGAATACATATCCAGAAATAGATTTTTTGGAATCCATACAACCTGCATACTCATAGTCAACATATCCTTCAATTACTGCTTTACTATCTTCACCCAAGGCTCCACCATAAATTAGGACTCTATTCAGAGACCCATTTATGTACCTTAGAATCCACTTCAATGCTTGCTGTTGAGCCTTTCCAGGATTCTCCATGTACCTGCTTACAAGACTTACTGCATATGCTACGTCGGGTCTAGTATAAACCATAACATACATCAAAGAACCTACTATATTAGCATATGAAATGCTATTCATATAAGCTCTTTCGACATCAGTACTGGAACACTGATCTATACTCAGCTTGAATTGAGGGTTTGTCGGAGTTACAACAGGCTTTGAATTCGACATACCAAACTTTTCGAGAATCTTCCGTAGGTATGCCTCTTGAGATAAGCATAATTTCGACTTCTTTCTATCTCTTCGAATGTCAATCCCAAGAATCCTGATGCAGCTCCCAGATTCTTCATATCGAACTCCTTATTGAGTTCAACCTTCACCCTCATTACATCTTCGACATTGTTGCTTTCTATTAGAATATCATCCATATAAAGAAATAGAATAACAAATGAATTACCAAGTCAAAATCTGAAGTAAACATAGTGGTCGAACTAACTTCTAATGAAACTTATGCGTTCCATGAACTTGTCGAATCTTCTATTCCATTATTGAGGAGATTGTTTCAGTCCATATAAAGATCTATTCAATTTTCACACATAATCTTACTTCCCTCCTTCGACATACCCTTCAGATTGCCTCACAAGGATTATTTCATCTAGATCACCATACAAGAACATAATATTCACATCCATTTATTCCAGTTCAAGGTTAAACTGTGCCACCGTAGTAAGCAACATTTGAATGAATCTGTGCTTTACAACATGAGAGAACACATCATTGAAGTTGACACTTTCTTTCTGAGTGAACTCCCTAGCGACCAATCTTTCCTTGTATATCTTCGACGACACTCCTTCGATTCTTTCCTTAACTTTGAAAATCCATTTACAGCTGACTAACCTGGCTCCAGCAGGTTTCTTGATCAATTCTCAGGTGTTGTTATCATGAAGAGATTTCATCTCATCATCCATGGCCTTCATCCATTCAGTCTTCTTTCGAATCCTCATAACTTCCTTATAGTCTCTAGGTTCTTCGTCTAGAACCTCACTTGCAGAGATTAAGGCATAAGTTATAATATCTGCATACCCAAGTCTCTAAGGTGGCTTGATGACTCTCCTCGGCCTGTCTCTTGCTAGCAGTTAGTCATTATCCGTCTCCTCATCTTCGACAAAATCTTTTACGTCTTCTTCGACTTCATTTGGGATACGCAATTCAGCATCAAAATGCTTCACCTTAACAGGAATCTCTCCCTATTCCAGCTCTTCGTCAGCATCATCAGTTTTCTTGAAAGCCATCTCTACTTCATTGAAAACTAAATCTCGATTGGTGATACACCTCTTGTGACCTGGCTCTAGGCACCATATCCTATAAGCCTTGACTACTTCAGGGTATCCCATGAACATGCATTTCAGAGCTCTAGGTTCGACCTTGTCTTGCCTAATATGAGCATAGGCCACGCAGCCAAATACTCTCAGTTTGTTGAGACTACGTGGATGTCGCGACCAAACTTCTTCAGGTGTCTTCATTCCCAAGGCAGTCGAGGGAAATCTATTTATTAGATAGACTGCTGTCGAAACAGCCTTCGCCCAAAACACCTTCTTCAATCTAGCACTAACCAACATACATCTAACCCTTTCAAGGATTGTTCGATTGAATCTCTCAGCTAAGCCATCTTGTTAAGGAGTACCTGCTACAGTCTTATGCCTTGCAATCTCGGACTCAACACAGTAATTTTCGAACGCTTTGTTGCAGAACTCAAGGCCATTGTTAGTTCTTAAACTCTTAACCATTCTGTCAGTTTGAGTTTTGACCAGAACCTTCCAACTTTTGAAATTCTCAAAAGTTTCATCCTTCGTCTTCTGGATGAATACCCATAACTTTCTGGAATAGTCATCAACGATGGATAGAAAATACCTTGCACTTGAGTGTGAAGGATTCCTTGTAGGCCCCCAAAGATCAGCATGAATGTAATCCAGGGATCTATGTTTTCTTTGCTTTCCTTTGTTAAACTTCGCCCTACAGAATTTACCAAATATACAAGATTCACAAAACTCCAACTTTTCGACTTTGTCACCTCCTAGCAGGTTCTGCTTCCCCAATTCGACCAGGCATTTTTCGCTGACATGACCCAATCTCATGTGCCATAATTCTGTCTTCGACACAAGTTTCGATGATGAAACATTTGTTAAACCACTTACAACTTCAACCTCAATGGTATACAAGCCTTATTTCTTCACGCCTCTCAAGAATTCCTTCGACCCCTTCATGACTCTTAGGATACTTTTCCCTCCTTGAAAAACATATCCCTTCTTGTCGAATTCACCAATAAAAATCAAATTTCTCTTCGAATCAGGTACATACCTGACTTTAGTCAATAACCTTATTGACTCATCACGGAGCTTGAATCTCACAGATCCAATACCTGCAATTTTGCAAGATTTGTTGTTTCCCAGCAGCACCGATCCACCATCTTAATCACATAGCTCCTCGAACAATTCTCTGTTTATAGTCATGTGCCAAGTGCAACCTGAATCCATAATCCACTCTTTTCTTGAGTCGCCACTTGAAACCACAAGAACATCAGATGAGTCGAAGTCATCTTGAACAATGGCTGCGTTGCCATTATCTTTACCTCCATGATCTTTCAAGTGTTCAGGGCACACCTTTCTTGTGTGACCCTCCTTCTTACAGTGATAACATTGAATACCAGATGTTTCACTACTATAAGACTTCTACTGACTTTTACCTTTCTTCTTGTCGAACTTACCATCCTTTCGCAAGAATTTTCCCTTAACGGCCAAACCTTCGCCCACTGTCAAAGGTTTATGCTCCTTTCGTTCATTCAAGTCCTTAGAATACAAGGCTGATTGAACTTCATCAAAGCTTAGGGACTCCCTTCCATACAAGAGAGTTTCTTTAAAGTGAGCATGTCTTCTAGGCAAAGCACACAACAACAACAGTGTTTGATCTTCATCATCGATCTTCACATTAATATTTTCATGAAAAAAAATCAGCTTGTTGAACATATCCAACTACTCAACCAACACTTTGTCTTCACTCATCTTGAATGAATACAAAGCTTGCTTCAGGTAGAGTCGATTCACCAGGGATTTGGTCATGTACAAAGTTTCAAGTTTCACCCATAACTCCGATGATGTAGTCTCCTTTGATACATGTCGAAGAACATTATTACTAAGGCTCAACAATATTGCGTTGTGGGCTTTCTCAATCATGGTCGTGTTTTCTTTTGTCGTTAACGCATCGTTCATGGCTGCCTCTCCCTTCAGCGCTTCCAAACAACCCTGCTGAACCAGTAGGGCTTTCATCTTCAAGCGTCACAGACCGAAGTCATTCACTCCGGTGAACTTTTCAATCTCATACTTTGTTGAAGGCATCTCTCCACGCTCACCGCACCAATTTGTTGTGAATAGAATGCCTTGAAACAAAATATAAACGGTTTTTTTATATTCAAGAAACACATAAGGGTTAGGGTTAACAAAGAAAACAAGCAAGAAGAACAAAAAGAAACAACAAGGATTGGTTATAAACTATTATTCTTTCCTTTATCTATCAAAAAAGATTACAAGTATACAAGAATAACAAATAACCTCTCTCTCTTGAATTAGGATTTTATCTTCCTATGTTTCCTTTTTACAAGATGAGAGACTAGCATGCTATTTATAAGAAAAATAGCACATTAACCTAATGGGATTTTTAACAATTACCCATTACAAGCTAACTTAGGGTACAAGCTAACTTAAACAATTGGGCTTGCAAGCAAGGCCCAATTCAACATGCTAACAAACCTAGCAATATTGACTAATGCATGTTAGAACAAACTTCGACTACAACACGCATTACTCCGACAACATACTAGAGTTCGATCCAATATCTCACATCCTGTGTCTTCCTAGTTCAAACTGCATAATCAACTTCAGATTACAATCATACAACTTCAAGAGATTTTCCTTCATCATTACTGAAAATCCTTTTTCAATCAGCTGACCTACACTCATTAGATTTCTATTCATGGAAGAAACATACCATATGTCCTTGATCAATGCAATTTTTCCATTATTCAATTTCATTCTAACATTTCACATTCCTTTAGCATTCAAATACTCATCATTAACACATATGATCTTGGTCCTTTTACTAGAGTCAAAATTAACCAGCCATTGCTTGTTTCCAGTTAGGTGATTTAAGCATCCAGTGTCCATATACCACTAGTCTACCATTGATCTACATGCATTCTCAAAGGCCATCAATAACACAGGTTCATAATCAGAATCTCCTCTGCCTATGTTGGCTTCTTGACCTTTGTTAACCTTTTTTTACCAGCAATCAACAACAAAATGACCAATTTTTTTTTGTATTTGTAGCACTAAACCTTTATGTTATCAAACTTCTCAGTACCCTTATGAACATTCTAATGTTTCTTCTCTTCTGAGTTGGAGATTTCTAACTTTTAAACACCACCACCATACTTTTTCTTGTTCTCTAGCCATGCTTGCTTCTGGTTTTTTTTTTTGCCAAAATCATTTTTCAGAGTCTGAGCTTTCAAAGCCTATTTTAATTCCCTTTCAATTTTTGTTTCAATCAGACGCAACTCTTCTGCCTCTAAACTACTCTGAAGCTCTTCAATTCTCATTGGTACTGGTGTCTTTAGACTTTTCTATGGCTATAACAATGCAATCAAATTGAGGAGTAAGTGATCTTAATACCTTTTAAATGATTACTTGTTCAAAGAGTGTTTCTCCACAAGACTTCATCTCATTCGTGACCCCAATCACCCTGAAGATGTAATAAGGCACCTTCTCATTGATTTTCATGATGAGATTCTCATATAGCTTGTGTAGGAATTGGACCTTTACTTTCTTGATTGATGCATCACCACAATAGCACTGCTTATCATCAAATTAGTAATTTTTTAAAATACCTTTGCATCCATACACTGATGGATATAAAACAACACCTTCTGATATTTCTTTCTTGTTTCATATTGCACATTTCTTTGCGCTTCTGTTGCATTTTCTGCAACCGGCATGTAATTCTCATTGACTAGATCAAGAACATCTTGCGCTCCAAACAACACATGTATCTGAATCGACCACCGATTCCAATTCTTTCAACTGAATACTAGAAAATTTGTGTTCAAGCTACCATTTCTTCTGTTCATCTTCGTTCTTTTGTAAATCACTCAGTTCTCACCAACACTCGTGTTTCCCAAACATTGACAATCAAGATCTGTCATTCTCTTCGATTTCAAACTTCAATTTAACGCGAATTTTAGGAACGAAATCAATCACACACCTCACTACACTCATGTTTGCCTATGAATGGAACAAAAGCTTTGGATACCAAACGTTGGAATTTACACTAAGCCTCCATTGATGCATAAAGAAAGAAGATGGAGATGTAAGAATATATATATATATATATATATATATATATATATATATATATATATATATATATATATATATATATATATATATATATATATATATATATATATATATATATATATATATATATATATATATATATATATATATATATATATATATATATATATATATATATATATATATATATATATATATATATATATATATATATATATATATATATATATATATATATATATATGATTTTGTACCTAACATTCAAACTATATTTCTCAAATTGGAATTTTGTTACAAATTGTAACTAATATCTGGTTTTATACATAACCCAAATGAAATGCGCACTAAATAAAAACTAAACTCAAATACAAACTCAAAAGAAATGTAAATTAAAATTTAACTTGAATCTGAATTACATTTCAACAATTCTCTTATCTAATTATCGTGAATCATCATTCTAGTCACTACCAACTACCACTATGATCACCGACAACCATCCTTATAGCCAATGTTAATCACTATATTGATTATGATCAACCACCATTGTGGCCATTGTTGGTCATTATCTCTTTTATCTCTAATCAGTAATTTGACCATCAATCACCATCCCTGACTACCCCTCTAACCAATACTCTAACTATTGTAAACCACCATTAATCATCACCACCGACCACCACTCTTCGCACCACCAATTACCATTATTTTGACAACCAACCCACTATTAAAATTAATATCAAACAAATACATATTATATATGAAATTGTATGAGACTCAGAGATATTTAATTTTATATTAATATATGAAATTATTCTTGATTTTTAATAATTTAATAATTTAAATTTGAAATTGATTTTGATTTTTGAAATTTTCAAAACTTTGAATAAAATTAATTTTTTAATTTTTGAAAACTTTGAAGTAGAAAATTGAAAACCACCTGACCTAATAAAAAATATTTAGAGAATCGTTGTTTTGTTTTAAAAAAAAAAAGTAGAGGACTAGATTTTAGATCTACTACACATTTTGATGGTGGCTTTACTAGTAGACGTTTTGGCAATGAATATATCACATGTATGGATCCGATTCTTCGTGTTTGTAGAACATGAAATGTTGTAAGCAATTAAAGGGCATAAAAACGCAAATCAAAGCACATGTCATTGATTACATAGGTCATTTATGCACATGTCTACAACAATTTAGATGTTAGTTTTGATTTTGGATCGTTCAAAATTTATGGCTACAAATTACAATTAGTAAATTACAATCTCTGAGTCTCATGCTATTTTATTATCTATTCATTCTCTTGCTTGTCACATCTCTAAAAAATCTCTAAAAAATTTATGTGTCACTTTTCAAAATATAATATTGTAAAACTTCTATTATATATTTATAAAAAAAATACAACGTTTTATTTATAAACATTCTTTAATTAAAACACTTTTATTTTTATATTTTATGATGTATGCTCTTCTATTTCTTTAATTAAAGATTATATATACTCATTTATTTATTTTTGTTGATTCTCCATTCCATATATAATACTATATACTTATAAAAATTGGACATCTATAGTACATTGAAAGATCTATTATTATAAGTTACATGTGCAAATTATATATCTAATATACATCATACTATTAAAATTTCATTTTATTTTCTATTATGCACAACTTCTTATTAAAAAATTAAATTAATTACTTTTCAAATAATTTGATAAAAAAAACTATGATAGTTTATTCAATTCTTAACAAGTATTTCAATAAAAATTATGAGAACTAATTTGGTTCCTATAAAAGTGAAAATAATTTTGTCTTTTAATAAAAATGATAACATTGTCAATATTTAAATCAGTCACAAAAAAGACACGATTGTTTTCATCGCAACAATTATAAAAATGCAATTTATTTTATTTTCTTATATTAATCATTATTTTCTTTTTTTCGTATCTATGTCTTTTTTGTCTCTATCAATATTAAAAAAATATATATTATATTATATTTTACTCCATATAAAAAAATCATCTGCATGTATCAGTTTTAAAACCATAATAAGAATGAAAAAAAAACCAAATTACAATGTTTAAAATAAAGTGGTCAAACACTATTTTTAAATATACAAACAAATACTTTAATATTCTTTTTAAAATATATTTCTTAATTATAAATGTGGTTATATGTTACAAAATTTAACTTCAAATATTAACTATCATTACAATGCTAAAAAAATCATCAAACAATTCTTTTAAATTTAACTTATAATTTTCATAATTTTCAAATAGACAATCAAATACTTCAAATTGTTTCTAATGTACTATTCTTCACAAATACATATTACAAAATTGAACGTAAATTTTCAGTTATAGTTTATAATTCATTATATAAAAATATCCTATAATATATTTTTAAATTGTAAATAATTAAAATTAAAGTGGTAATTCAACTGAATTAAATCAATTGTAAATGTTGCAAATTTATAATTAATTAAAAATTGAATTTTAAAATATTACTTAAAAAACTCATATCATCATCCCCGCGCATCACACAAGTTTCAATCTAGTTAGTAAATAAGAACCATACACAACGTAGATGGACAATGACTTTTTGGTGAAATAAAGAATCACAATCGTTGACCTAAACATTGTTATGGTGATTTCTGCAAGCACCGCTAACATAAACAGCAAATTATATCTCCTTCTTCTTTAACGATTTCCGCCATGAAAGTTCAGTACCTCTTTTTAGAAATGTCATCTCCTTCTGGCCCGAATGCCCAAATACAAATGCTCCGACGTCGTTCATCAATTCATAACCTACAATCCAAAAACCTAAATTGTTTATTCAAGTACTCTACGATAACTATAATGTTTGTCAGATTCCCACCTCCCAGCTACCTCAGCCCTGTTACAAAGGGGACCAATTAACCATTTTCATACCAGAGGAGGAATATTTAGCGGGGATTGAGGGATTTTACAAAAAGAATGGGAGAATATTGGAGTCAGTTTTCATTGTACGTGAAATTGGAACAGAAGGTGAAAGAGACTAGGGCAAGGAAGAGGAAAGAACTCCATTAGAGAAAGGAAAAAACTCATCATTCTAAGGTAAGGGTGGAGTTCTTGTTTTCTAAGAGATAGTATGATGTATAGTGGTTAAGGGTTTAACTTCTTATATTGTGGGTAGTTGTGTTCTTTTATGCTATGAACCTTGATTTCTCTAAATTGATAAATTTTGTGTTTTCGATAATGTTATAAATGTTGTGAAATGGTGGATGATGATACTATCATAATATATTGATTATATGATGAATATTGTTTGCCTATATGAACGACATTTTTGTTTTGGTTGTTGAGGTGTTTTCCTCCATTGTTGAGTTATGAGGGTTTGAATCATAGATAGGAGATTGATGATTATATGATGTTAATCCATAAGTAAAACAAGGAAATAATTGATTTTTAGAATGTTAAAATAGTAGAAAATAGATTCTATGATGATAGAAATTCGTAGCATAAGTTCTAGCATGATAAACTAGCGTGAAAGTTATTCTTAAAAGTGATTTTTAAGAAATCGGAACAATATGCGTCAACCTATAAGCCTATGCGTGGACCTGCATGCCCTGTGCGTCGACCTCTACGTCGGCACATAGAAAAAATGCTAGAAACAATTTTGATCATAACTTTTTAACCGTACATCCAAATGACGAACTGTGTAAAGCGTTGGAAAGCTATTGAGTAGAACTTTAACATGATATAATTAGGTGAATCTCTTTCCTAATATTTTTATGTCTAAAATTTTTAGGAATGTGATTATTAGTTGTTGTGTACGCTAAGCTTTGTTGTAAGTGACGAATCTTGTGTGTTGTTACAAAGATGTTGTTGTGGTGTTAATGATGGTAATGTGAGGATGTTTTAATGATTTTGGTGTGATTTCATAAAAGATATATATGTCTATGTTGTATGAAATATATTTTATGCTTGTTGGCCACTTTGTGCGGTGCACAATAACCATGGTGGTGGATTATTGTGCATGATGACGTTGTCGTTGTTTTATGCATAAATAGTTGCATTGCATACATTTGTAGACAAATGGTCCGTTATTGGTGAGCCTAAAATACCATTGTTTGGATTAGGCTAGTAGCTGATTCGGATGTGATAGATCAATCAGTGGTTCTGATCCTAGGAGGTGGGGATCAGAACGGTGAACCTGAGTGTTCACAGAAATTGGTACCACATGCATAAGCATTGAGTCGGGTTGTGAGTCTCATTGCATTATATATTAATTATGTTCTTATGTTTCTAAATATGTGGTGTTGTATGTTTAATTAGACTTGCCATTATGTGCTTCTATGCTGGTAGGGGAATAAGTAGTAATGATGTTGTTGGGTGATTAATATGAGGTAATTGGTTGATTTATTGTGTTATCTTATGCTTGGATAATATAGTGTCGGTGTTGAGCATGTTGTGTTGTAGAATGGGTGACAATGTATGTAATACCTATTGCATACTGTTTCTTATACTTCCCTTTATATTATCTTGATATCTCACCCCTTCTATTTGAATATTGCCTCCACGTGGATAATGTGCAGATACTCTACAGTAGGACTCAGATGTGAGTTGAAGATGGAGTCTCCTTACTCTTTTTCTTTATAGTTGGCATCTGCTCCGATTGTAACACTGAGGAGTCGTTGGAACGCTTTTTATGATTTATATTTCTTTGAGATTTATGGACATCTCCCTTATTGTGTCCAGTTGTTGTTTTGATGAATTATGTGATTCCATGATAATTTTTATATACCATGAGACGATAAATGATTATGATTATCCTGCTGCAATAAAAGTAACATTCAGACATGTTTAGGTTTTCATGTTTATACAAAAATATAAGTGTTACATAGTCAGTCTGATGAGCAGGTTTCGTATGTTGGTCGTAACATCCTAAGTTTAGGTGAGTTTTAATTTAATTACTCTGATGTTTTATTTAATAATATTATGGTGAAAATTAGGGTGTTACACCTCCTGGGGCCCTTATTCCTTCTGTTGTTAGAAAATAAATTAGGGCTTCCTAATTATAGATTTGTTAATCATTAAGAGGGTCTTGGTCTAGTCCCCTATCTATTTTATCTTTGTTCTATCTAATCTATTATTCATGTTTTTTTTTTAATTTTAAAAAACGTAGATGGAAAGTGTGATCTGTAATTGACCTTAGGTTACTCCTAGAAATTTTTTGAAATCAAAGATGAAGGAGGTGGAAAGTAATAAAAAAAGGAATATCAGTGACATTTATGGGGAAGATGAACTTGTTCCTACAACAACAGTTAAGTCTTATTTCATTAAGTAGGGTAAACTATGAATCAAATTACGCTATAATGTTTTATCATGAAATTGAAAGATTCAATCACATCAAGTTATCATTGAAATCTAACAATAACACTAATTTTGTTGATACTCTAATAAAGATATGTAGAACAAAGAATAATGACAACCAAAATAAATAACCTCAAACAACAAAATAACTTAACTTGTTTACCTAATTCGACCAAAAATCCATCAATTTTAAAATAAATACCAAGCGTTTCTACTATATGTGCTACTCCGATACTCTTTATGATATTGTCATTTTTAATCTTATTTTTTCTAGTCATACCACAATTGTAACACAATATCCTCATCTCTTCTGCACTTGCTTTATTCACATGTTGGTTGTTAAACACCAAATATTTTGACCCTTACAACATCATTTATCTTATAGATATCTAATAAAAAATTTGCTTCAGCTTGAGTGGTAATTTAGTGTCACATAAAACTCATGAGACCTTCCTCTATTTCAGTCATCGGCTTGAATTCGATGAGTTACATCTTTTATTTTTCCATTGTTTTGTACTATGGACCTAAGATATTTAAATTATCTAACTTTTGGTATGAGATAATCTCTAACTTTTACCTTTAGGTTAGAAAAACGTCTCATTATACTAAAATTACGTTCCATATAACATATCTTACTTCTTCTTAGAAAAAAATCATATGATTCTAATGCTCATATCTAAGTCTTCAACCTCTCATTTAAGTTATTCTTCTACTATCTAAGTATGACTACATCATTTGTAAAAACAACACACATTTCGATACTACATCATAGATGAATTTCATAAGTACATTCAAAATTAAAGTAAAAAGGTAAAAGTTTATATTTTCACCTTGATGCAATCTTTTTGCTATGGGGGAAATCCCCTTTCTCTCGACCATGTATGACACATTATTCGATGCCCCCTCATATATATTTTGGATACTTAGAATATTGACAATCCTAACTTTTTTTATCTAGAGCTTTCCAGAATATCTCTTTAGGCACTATATCATATATCTTCTAAAAGTCAGTGAAAATTAAGTGCAAGTCTTGTTGATCCATTTGATATTACTCTATCACACATAGTAGTAATAAGATCGCTTACAAGATCGACCTTCCAGACATAAAATCAAATTGATTATCAGCAACTTAAGTCTCTTTTATTAGTCTTTATTCAATTACTATTTCTCATAACTTTTTGATATGACTCATAAGTTTAATTCTTATATACTTTTCACAATTTTGTATATTTCCCTTGTTTTAGATCAAAATATGCATTTCCCCCCCTCATAATTTTATTAAAAAAGTTTAATCAATCAATGTCTCTATCTCCAAAATTAACATTCATGCGTTCATGCACTAAAAGTGTAAATTATTCATAAGAAAAATTTGAAAGAAACTATGAAAAATCAAGAGAGTAATTTTCCATAAAATACTAGGAGTATGGAAACATGAAAGGCAAATTAGAAGAAAATATTTTTTAAAAAATGAATAAATTTATATTGTTGGATGAATATATATATATATATATATATATATATATATATATATATATATATATATATATATATATATATATATATATATATATATATATATATATATATATATATATATATATATATATATATATATATATATATATATATATATATATATATATATATATATATATATATATATATATATATATATATATATATATATATATATATATATATATATATATATATATATATATATATATATATATATATATATATATATATATATATATATATATATATAGCTTTGTCGAGGAATAACTTTCATGTGTTTCAATAGGAGACAAGCATGAAGTTGAAGATGGGTCACATGCTGTGATCGAAGGATACATATTATAGTCGAAGTCTGTCCTAATATGTATAGCCGAAATATTTTTCGAATTGAGCCTTGTATTAAGGATCCAATTGTTTAGTTAGCTTGTATTGTAAGTTAGCTAGTTAGTCTATAAATAGGCTAGATCGCTCAGGTTGTTGAGTGAGGCCAATTGTGATATTCATTTGTAAACCCTTACGAGAAAGTGAATAGTAAACAATTTGCCCTAATCCTTCTCCATTTTTCTTTATCCTTTCTTCCTTCTCTCTTCGTTCTAACCGTTTTCATTGTTCACCCAAGAACTCTGATTCTCAATCTTGATTTGTTGAAAGGTATCGTTTATGATCACAACAAATTGGTGTGGTGAGCATGGAAAAGATGTCTTCAACAAAGTTTGAAGTTTAGAAGTTCATCAGAGTTGATGACTTTGGTTTATGGCATTTTAAGATGTGAGCCCTTCTTGTTCAACAGGGTTTGCTAGAAGCGTTAAAGGGAGAAGATTCTATAGATGTTACATTAACGGAGAAGGAAAAGACAACGATGGTCGAGAAATCCCATAGTGCAATTGTTCTGAGTCTTGGCGATAAGGTGCCCAGGAAGGTTTCGAAGGAGACGCCGACTGCTGGTGTTTGGCTGAAACTCGAAGGATTGTATATAACAAAATCCTTGGTGAATCGTATGTACTTGAAGCAAGCTTTATATTCATTCAAGATGAATGAATATAAAGCATTGATGGAACAGCTGGATACATTCAGCAAGATGATTCCTAATCTTGAAAATATTGAAGTTACCATCAACGGTGAAGATCAAGCGTTGTTATTTTTGTGTTATTTTCCTAAGTCTCATGCTCACTTCAAAGAAATCCTCTTGTATGGAAGAAAGTCCCTAACCTTCAAAGAAGTTCAAGAAGTCTTGTATTCGAAGGATTTGAACGAAAGAAAGGAGCAGAAACCATCATTATCAGTTGGCGAAGGGTTGTCCATAAAGGGGAAATCGTCGAAGAGAGATGGTAGATTTGAGAAGAAGAAAGGTAAAACTCAGCAGAAGTATTATGGTGGTGATATATCTGGGATTAAGTGTTATCACAGTAAGAAGGAGGGTCACACAAGAAAGATGTGCGCTGAGCGCCTGGATAATCATGGAGGTTAGGACAATGGAAATGCAGTTATTGTGCAAGATGATTATGAATCATCTGATGTCCATATGATGTCGAGCAACAACTGTTGCAAAAAGTGGATTATGGATGTACTTGGCATATGAATCCAAACAAGAATGTGTTTGAAGAATTATGTGATCAAGATGGTGGATAAGTGCTATTGGAAAATAATAAAGCTTGCAAGATTACTGACATTAGATCTATTAGATTCAAGCTCCATGATGAGTCAATAAGGGTATTGACTAAGGTTAGATATGTACCTGACCTTAAGAGGAATTTAATTTCTCTTGATGAATTCGACAAGAAATGGTATGTCTTCAAAGGAGAGCAAGGTATCGTGAAAGTCATGAAGGGTTCGAAGGAAGTCTTGAGAGACGTGAAGAAACAAGACTTATATACCTTTGAGGCTCTTTTATTAGTCTTTGTTCAATTACTATTTCTCATAACTTTTTGATATAACTTATAAGTTTAATTCTTATATACTTTTCACAATTTTGTATATTTCCCTTGTTTTAGATCAAAATGTGCATTTCCCCCCTCATAATTTTATTTAAAAAGTTTAATCAATCAATGTCTCTATCTCCAAAATTAACATTCATGAGCTCATGCACTAAAAGTGTAAATTATTTATAAAAAAAATTTGAAAGAAACTATGAAAAATCAAGAGAGTAATTTGCCATAAAATACTAGGAATAAGGAAACATGAAAGGCAAATTAGAAAAAAATATTTTTTAAAAAATGAATAAACTTATATTGCTGGATGACTATATATATATATATATATATATATATATATATATATATATATATATATATATATATATATATATATATATATATATATATATATATATATATATATATATATATATATATATATATATATATATATATATATATATATATATATATATATATATATATATATATATATATATATATATATATATATATATATATATATATATATATATATATATATATATATATATATATATATATATATATATATATATATATATATATATATATATATATATATATATATATATATATATATATATATATATATATATATATATATATATATATATATATATATATATATATATATATATATATATATATATATATATATATATATATATATATATATATATATAAAGATTTTGGGTCGAACTCTATTTCGATAGGAGACAAGCATGAAGTCAAAGATGGGTCACATGTTGTGATCGAAGGATACATATTATAGTCGAAGTTTGTTCTAATATGTATTGTCGAAATGTTTGTCGAATTGGGCCTTGTGTTAAGGATCGAATTGTTTAGTTAGCTTGTATTATAAGTTAGCTAGTTAGTCTATAAATATGCTAGATCACTCAGGTTGTTGAGTGAGGCCAATTGTGATATTCATTTATAATAATTTGTAAACCCTTATGAGAAAGTGAACAGTAAATAATTTTCCCTAATCCTTCTCCATTTTTATTCTTTCTCTCTTTGTTTTAATTGTTTTCATTGTTCACCCAAGAACTCCGACTCTCAATCTTGATTTGTTAAAATATGTCATTTGTGATCACAAAAAATTGGTGCGGTGAGCGTGGAGAAGATGCTGTCAACAAAGTTTTAAGTTGAGAAGTTCATTAGAGTTAATGTATTTGGTTTGTGATGTTTGAAGATGCGAGCCATTCTATTCAACAGGGTTTGCTAGAAGCGTTAAAGGGAGAAGATGCCATGAATGCTATATTAATGGAGAAGGAAAAGACAATGATGATCGAGAAAGCCCACATTGCAATTGTTCTGAAACTTGGTGATAAGCTGTTCAGGAAGTTTTCGTAGGAGACGATGGCAAATGGTGTTTGGCTTAAACTTGAAGGATTGTATATGACAAGATCCTTAGTGAGTCGTTTCTACTTGAGCAAGCTTTGTATTCATTCAAGATGAATGAATATAAAGCATTGATGGAGCAGCTGGATACATTCAGCATGATAATTCTTGATCTTGAATATATTGAAGTTACCATCAATGATGAAGATCAAGCGTTGTTATTTTTGTTCTTTGCCTAAGTTTCATGCTCACTTCAAAGAAAGCCTCTTGTATGGAAGAGAGTCCCTGACCTTCAAAGAAGTTCAAGAAGCCTTGTATTCGAAGGATTTGAACGAAAGAAAGGAGCATAAACCATCATCATCAGTTGGCGAAGGGTTGTCCATAAAGGGGAAATTATCGAAGAGAGATGGTAGATTTGAGAAGAAGAAAGGTAAAACTCAGTAAAAGTATTATGGTGTTGATATTTATGAGATTAAGTGTTATCACTATAAGAAGGAGGGTCACACAAGAAAGATGTGCCCTGAGCGCCTCGATAATCATGGAGGTTAGGACAATGGAAATGCGACTACTATGCAAGATGATTATGAATCATATGATGTCCTTATGGTGTCGAGCAGCAACTGCTGTAAAGAGTGGATTATGGATTCTGGATGTACTTGGCATATGAATCCAAACAAGAATGTGTTTGAAAAGTTATGTGATCAAGATGGTGGATCAGTGTTGTTGGGAAACAATAAAGCTGGCAAGATTGCAGGTATTGGATATGTTAGATTCAAGCTCCATGATGAATCAATAAGGCTATTGACTGGGGTTAGATATATACTTTACCTTAAGAGGAATTTAGTTTCTCTTGGTGAATTCGACAAGAAAGGGTATGTCTTTAAAGGAGAGAAAGTATCTTGAAAGTCATGAAGGGGTCGAAGGAAGTCTTGAGAGGCATGAAGAAACAAGACTTGTATACCCTTGAGGATGAGGTTGTAAGTGGTTCGATAAATGTTGCACCCATGAAACCGATGTCAAAGACAAAATTATGGCACATGATATTGGGCCATGTCAGCGAAAGAGGCCTAGTCGAATCGGGGAAACAGAACCTGCTAGGTGGTGACAAAGTTGAAAAGTTAAAGTTTTGTGAATCTTGTGTATTTGGTAAATCCTGTAAGATGAAGTTTAACAAAGGTAAACAAAGAACACATGGATCCCTTGATTATATACATGCTGATCTTTGGGGGTCTGGAAGGAATCTTTCACACTCAAGTGCAAGGTATTTTGTATCCTTCGTTGATGACTATTCTAGAAAGTTATGGGTATTCATTCATAAGACAAAGAATGAAACTTTTGAGAAACTCAAATTGGCAAAAAGTTTAAGAGGTTGAGAATTGAAAATGGCCTTTAGTTCTGCAGCGAAGCGTTTAGAAGTTATTGTGTTGAGTATGGGATTGCAAGGCATAAGATTGTAGCAGGTACTCCTCAAAAATGGCTTAGCTAAGAGATTCAATCGAATAATCCTCGAAAGGGTTAGATGCATGTTGGTTAGTGCTGGATTAAAAAAGGTGTTTTGGGCAGAGGCTGTTTCGACAGTAACTTATCTGATAAATACATGTCCCTCGACTGCCCTAGGAATGAAGACACCTGAAGAAGTGTTGTTAGGTCAACCACCAAATCTCAAAAAACTGAGAGTATTTGGATGTTTAGCCTATGCTCACATTAGGCAAGACAAGATCGAACCTAGAGCTCTGAGATGCATGTTCCTTGGATATCTTGAGGGAGTGAAAGTTTATAAGATATGGTGCCTAGAACTAGGTCACAAAAGATGTATCACAAGTCGTGATATAGTTTTCAATGAAGTTGAAATGGCATTCAAGAAAACTGGTGATGTTGGTCGAAGTGAAGATATCTCTGAAGGGGATATGGAACATGTAGAGATTCCCATTGAGGTGGAGCATAGTGATGCTGAAGTGCATAACCTAGATGAAGTCGAAGAAGAAGAGCAAGATACTGATGGCACTGAGGAAATTATCGATGACTACATACTGGAAAGAGATAGGTCGAGAAGAGTCATCAAGCCACCTCAGAGACTTGGTTATGCATATCTTATAGCTTTTGCCTTAATCTATACAAGTGGGGTACTTGAGGAAGAACCTAGAGATTACAAAGAAGCTATGAGGATTCGAAATAAGATTGCATGGCGAAAAGCCATGGATGACGAGATGAAATATCTTCATGATAATAACACTTGTAAGCTGATTGAGAAACCTACAGAAGCAAGGTTAGTCAGTTGTAAGTGGATTTTCAAGGTCAAGGAAGGAATCAAAGAAGTGATGTCGAAGCGCTTTAAGGCAAGATTGGTTGCAAGGGGGTTCATACAGAAAGATGGTGTCAACTTCAATGATGTGTTTTCACCTGTTGTAAAGCATAAATCCATTTGAATGTAGTTAGCCATGGTGGAAAAGTTTGACCTGGAACTTGAGAAAATAGATGTGAAGACATCATTCCTGTATGGTGACCTAGATGAAATGATCATGATGCGTCAACCTGAAGGGTATGCAGAAAAGGATAAGGAATATTATGTGTGCAAGCTGAATAGGTCTTTATATAGCCTGAAGCAATCTCCTCGAAAATGGAACAGAAGATTCGATAAGTTCATGGCACACATTGGTTTCACTAGGAGCCAGTTCGACCACTATGTTTACTTCAGATTTTGACCTGGAAACTCACTTGTTACTTTGTTGCTTTATATGGATGATATCCTCATAGGTAGCAACAATGTCAATGATATAATAGAGGTGAATGCTGAACACAACAAGGAGTTTGAAATGAAGGATCTGGGAGTTGCCACCAGGATTTTTGGGATTGACATTCAGAGAGATAGAAAGCAGTAGAAGTTGTGTTTATCTCAAGAGATATACATACAGAAGCTTCTCGACATGTTTGGTATGTCAAATTCAAAGCCTGTTGTGACTCTGAAAAATCCTCAGTTTAATCTTAGTACTACTCAAAGCCCGAGTACTGAAGATGAAAGAATCTATATGACTAGCATTCCATATGCTAGTGTTGTTGGTTCTTTGATGTATGTTATGGTCTGTATGAGGCCAAACATAATGTATGGAGTGAGCCTTATAAGTAGGTATATGGCCAATCCTGGAAAGGGGCACTAGTAAGCTTTGAAGTAGATTCTCAGGTACGTAAATGAGTCTCTAAAAAGAGTCTTGATTTATGGTGGACCCCGTGGTGATGATAGCAAAATTGAAATCGAAGGTTAGGTCAACTCTGATTATGCAGGTTGTATGGATTCCAGAAAGTCTAATTCTGGATATGTCTTCACTATGTTTGGCACAACAATCAATTGGAAAACAGTGCTTTATGTAACACCCCAAATTTATTGGAATATTTATTTAATTTATTTAATTTATTTAAATATGAATATTCATATTTTCGGTGATTTTCGGTGGTTGGTGTGAATATTGAGAATTATGGATTTTGAGTTATTTATTTAAATAATAGTATATAATATGAATATATTGGTATTATTATTAATTTAAATAAATATAAGTGAATTGAGAGCAAAGTGGACATTTGAGGAGGAGTTAATGAGGGTGAAATTGGAAAGCCCATTTTAAAGGCCCAAAGTTAGGTTTAACAAAAAGGAATTTTGAGGGGATTATGATTCATTCTTGTTAGACTATAAAAAGGAAAGAAATAGAGGCCAGAGCTCTGAGGAAGAGGATTAAGGCAAAACTTTGCGAGATTTCCAAGAATCAAGGAGAAAGGCTTAGAGTCGGCAATTAAGGTATGTGGAGTATTACCTTCATTGTCTTCAATATGTGATTCAATGTATTTAAAGCTGATTTAAGGATTTATGAGGTTTTTGAGATTGAGGAAATTAGGCCTTCGTGGCCAAATCTGTTTTTTAGGTTGTTTAAGTATACCTTCATTGTTTTTAATATATGATTCAATGTATTTGTTAGTTCTTGATTGACAGGAATTTTGGTAAAACTAGAAGTAATCGCAAGATGTCCTACAGGATGTCGTGACATCTATCTGTCAGAATTAGCAGGTTGCTTTGTGTCTTGTAACAGATTTTCTCATGATGTCAAACAAGATGTCTTGACACTCATGATCTAAACATTATGTATGAATGTATGTGTAAGCATATCTTTTTGTGCAAGCTGGCTGCACTTGTCTGTTGTGGGAACTGTGTGTTTCTAGTGTGTTAATGAAGGTGTTTCTGATGCACATTCTATGGATCAGATTGAATTTGATTTGGAGTTATTTTCAGAAGATCGTTTGAATATTGGGAGATTGATTTGATTAGATTTGATTGATCAAATCAAATCTGGTTGATTGCTGCTGTTTATGAAGATTGCTGCTGTTACTTTTACCAATGCCCAAGCCCATTCTGCAGTGTTATTTAAGGAGGTGAAACCCTAGCTTGAAGATCAGAGAAGCAAGGATTAAAAGTGTGTGCATCTTAGGCCTTCATGTGTGTTGGTTTTGTGAGACATTCACTCATTTTTTTATGTATGAATCGGACTAGGTTGTTATTTGTAAATTGTTAATTGTTCACTCAAAGCTTTTAAGCAAGAGTGTATTGTACTTGATTGAAGTGTTTAAGCAAGATCAAGTTGTGACTTTGAAGAGTGTCTTCTAAAGTCTTTTCTTTGTATTGAAAGTTATCACTGTTATGATTGAGGGGGAGTGAGAGGTGTCTCTTGTCTAGTGGGTTCTAGACAGAAATTGCATTGGATAGAGATTAAGTGAGGAGTTGTGAACTGGGAGTTTAGCTCTAATTTAATTCTACTGATAGTGAATTTCTTCCCTGGCTTGGTAACCCCTAGATGTAGGTGTGTTTCACCAAACTGGGTTAACAATTACTATGTCTCTTTATATGTTATTTGTCCAACTGTTTTCTTTGTTCTTGACAAACAAATATTTGTTTCGTGGACATCTCCTTCGACATCTAATATCTGATACCAGAATTTCAATTGGTATTAGAGTAGGAATCCTGCTCTGGTTCTGGGTGAGATCTAAGGACGGTACTTTCTGGTATCATGGCCAAAGAAGGAGGGTTTGTGAATAGACCATCTGTTCTGGATGAGAATAATTATGACTATTGGAAACCTAGGACGGTTGCCTTCTTAAAATCTATGGACAACAAAGCATGGGAAGTTGTCATAAAAGGATGGGAACATCTTGTGATTATTGATAAGGATGGAAAAGCTACTACTGAATTAAAGCCTGAGGAAGAATGGACAAAGGAAGAAGATGATCTAGCCCTGGGAAACTCCAAGGCTTTGAATGCCTTGTTTAATGGTATTGATAGGAATATCTTCAGGTTGGTGAACAACTGTGTAATTGCTAAAGAGGCATTGGAGATTCTAAAGACTACTCATGAAGGCACATCCAAGGTAAAAATGTCTAGACTTCAACTCCTTACAACTAAGTTTGAAAACTTGAGAATGAAAGACGATGAAAGCATACGTGACTTTCATATGAATATTCTTGAGATTGTCAATGCTTTAAGTGCTCTTGGTGAAAATATGTTTGAAGAAAAACTGGTAAGAAAGATCATCAGATCTCTTCCAAAGAGATTTGACATGAAAGTAACTGCTATAAAAGAATCTCAAGACATTTGTAAAATGAGTTGATGAACTAATTGGGTCCCTTTTAACTTTTGAAGTGGGAATAGGTGACAAAACTGACAGGAAAAAGAGCATAGCCTTTGTCTCAAATACTGAAGGAAGAGAAGATGAATCTGATGAGGATACAAATCTCTCAAATGCCATAGTTATGCTGGGAAGACAATTCAACAAGATTGTGAAAAGAATGGATACAAGACCAAATGCCAAGAACATCTCTCTTGCCATTGATAAGTCACATGATGCAGAAAGAAGGACTAGGACTGAAGAAAAACCTATGAACAACAAAAGGATAAAGTGTCATGGGTGTGAAGGCTTTGGTCACATCAGATCTGAATGTCTAAGCTACCTCAAGAAACAAAAGAAAGGTCTAGCTATTTCATGGACGGATAAAGACTCTAACAGTGATATAGAAGAAGAATCTGCCAAACATATAACTGCACTAACTGGAAGATACTACTATGATGAGGATTCCAATGAAGATGAATTAACTCTTGAAGAACTAGCAGCTTCCTACAGAGAGCTGTGCCTCAGAAGTGGAGAAGTCTTCTTATAGAGTGAAAAACAGAAGAAACACATCATAAAGCTGAAGACTGAAAGAGAGGAACACATGACAACTATCAAGGATTTAAGAGATGAAGTTTCTCTCCTAACCTCTCAACTAGACCAACTGGGAAAATCCGTTAAAATGATGAACTGTGGTACCAAAACTCTGAAAGAGATTCTTCTATCTGGCAAAAGATCAGGAGACAAGACTGGGTTAGGATTCCATGAATGCAACAACTCTGCATCACACCACAAACCTTCTGGATCAAGGAAAGTGATGTTCCAGCAGATGTCTCAATATCACAACAGTAAACAAACTAGCCAACCAAGGAAGTTCCAAAGATGGAGATGTCATCACTGTGGACGTTTTGATCACATCAAGAAATTCTGCTTCAAACTACATGGATATCCAAGCTCTACAACTCAGACAAAGCCTAACCAGAATTTTCTCCCCTCCAAAAAGAATTGGATTCCCAAGGGTTCTGCTACTAAACAATGGGTACCTAAAACTGCTATTACTTGCCTCATTTCTCATATGTCCCTAAAGGTTTCTGCTAAGGAAGATTGGTACTTTGATAGTGGGTGCTCAAGACACATGACTGGAATTGAAAATCTGCTGGTTAACATTAGACCTCACTCAACCGACTATGTTACCTTTGGAGATGGGGCCAAAGGTGAAATTAAGGGAGCTGGTAAGTTAAACTGCTAAGGAACATCTGACCTAGAAATGTTCTGTTATTCAAAGGGTTAACTGCTAATTTGATCAGCATTAGTCAACTATGTGATCAAGGTCTAAGTGTCAACTTCACTAAACTTGAGTGTTTGGTTACAAATGAAAAAGGAGAACTAGTCATGAAGGGAGTCAGATCCAAGGACAATTATTTCCTATGGGCCTCTCAGAACATGAAGTGGGCCGTTGCCAAAGAAGATGAAGTAAGATTGTGGCACCAGAAACTTGGACATTTGCATCTAAAAGGAATGAAGAAGATCATATCTATGGAAGCTGTCAGAGGTATGCCTAAACTAAAAATTGAAGAAGGAAAAATCTGTGGTGAATGCCAAATAGGGAAACAAACAAGGATGTCTCATCAAAAGATCCAACATCTCACCACCTCTAAGGTGCTGGAACTTCTTCACATGGACTTAATGGGACCTATGCAGGTGGAAAGTCTTGGTGGAAAGAAGTATGCTTATGTGGTTATGGATGACTTTTATAAGAGAAAAATCTGAAGTATTTGATATTTTTCAAGAACTGTATCAGAAACTTCAAAGAGAAAAATAAAGTAAAATTATCAGAATAAGAAGTGGTCATGGGAAGGAATTTGAAAATCAGAAGTTTGCTGAATTTTGCTCCACTGAAGGAATTAACCAAGAATTCTCTTCTCCTATTATCCCTCAACAAAATGGAGTCGTGGAAAGAAAGAATAGAACTATCCAAGAATCAGCCAGAGCAATGATCCATGCTAAGAAACTTCCTATCATTTCTGGGCTGAAGCCATGAACACTGCCTGCTATGTTCATAACATAGTAACCTTAAGAACAAGAACTATGACCACTCTGTATGAAATTTGGAAAGGAAGAAAACCTACTGTTAAATAATTTCATGTGTTTGGAAACAAGTGCTACATTCTCTCTGATCGTGACCATAGAAGAAAGATGGATCCTAAGAGTGATGAAGGGATATTCTTGGGCTATTCTACCAACAGCAGAGCCTATAGAGTATTTAACTACAGGACTAATACAATGATGGAATCTATCAATGTTGACATAGATGACATGCATAAGGAAACTGATGTCCCAGAAGATGTTGGAACATCATTTGATATCTCAGCTGAATCTGAAGACAACAACAATGATTCTAATCCTAGCATCACTGAGGCTGAACCTGTTAATAAAGGACTTTCCATCAGAATTTTAAAAGACCACCCTATTGATCTTATCATAGGTGATCCAAACAAAGGGGTAACCACTAGATCTAGAGAAATTGTCTCAAGCTCCTGCTTTGTGTCAAAGATTGAACCTAAGAACATCAAGGAAGCTTTAACTGATGAATTCTGGATAAATGTCATGCAAGAGGAATTGGGGGAATTCAAAAGGAATGAAGTTTGGGATCTTGTTCCAAGGCATGAAGGAACAAATTTGATTGGAACCAAATGGGTTTACAAGAATAAAACTGATAAAAAGGGAGTGGTCACTAGAAACAAAGCCAGGTTGGTTGCTCAAGGATATACTCAGATTGAAAGGATTGATTTTGATGAAACCTTTGCTCCTATAGTTAGACTTGAATCCATCAGACTTCTTCTGGGAGTTGCCTGCATTCTGAAAATCAAGCTGCTTCAAATCTATGTCAAAAGTGCCTTTTAAAAAGGTTACCTAAGTGAAGAAGTCTATGTGGAACAGCCTAAAGGATTTGTTGATTCAACCTTTCCTAATCATGTCTTCAAGCTAAAAAAGGCCTTGTATGGCCTAAAGCAAGCCCCCAGAGCTTGGTATGAAAGACTAACTGAGTTTCTTGTTGAGAATGGATATAGGAAATGTGGGATAGATAAGACCTTGTTTATCAAGGAAGAAGAGGGAAAACTCATGATTTCCCAAACCTATGTTGATGACATTGTCTTTGGTGGGATGTCAGAAGAAATGGTTCAACATTTTGTGCAGCAAATGCAATCTGAATTTGAAATGAGCATTATTGGGGAATTAACATACTTTCTTGGTCTTCAAGTTAAACAGATGGAAGAATCCATATTCCTATCTCAAAGTAAGTATGCCAAGAACATTGTTAAGAAGTTTGGAATGGAAAATGCCAGCCATAAAAGAACTCATGCACCAACCCATCTAAAACTATCCAAAGATGAAAAAGGAGTTAATGTGGATCAAAGTCTGTACAAAAGCATGATACGGAGCTTGTTATATCTTACAGCAAGCAAGCCTGACATTGCTTTTGCTGTGGGAGTTTGTGTCAGATATCAAGTTGAACCCAAGATGAGCCACATGAATCAAGTCAAGAGAATTCTTAAGTATATCAATGAGACAAGTGAGTATGGGATGTTGTACACTCATGGATCTGGATGTGTGCTGTCTGGATATCGTGATGCTGATTAGGCTGGAAGTGCTGATGATAGGAAGAGCACATCTGGAGGCTGCTTCTTTTTGGGAAACAACCTCATCTCTTGGTTTAGCAAGAAACAAAACTGTGTATCCCTGTCTACTACAGAAGCAGAATACATAGTTGTTGGGAGTAGCTGTTCCCAACTTGTATGGATGAAGCAGATGCTTACAGAGTATAATGTCACACAAGATGTCATGACATTATACTGTGATAATCTGAGTGCTATAAATATCTCCAAAAATCCTATTCAACATAGAAGAACTAAGCATATTGATATTAGACACCATTTTATTATGGAGCTTGTTAAAAGAAAAATCATTACACTTGAGCATGTTACTACAACAAATTAATTGGCTGATATCTTTACCAAAGTTTCGGATGCTAATCAATTTGAGACTTTGAGAGGAAAGTTAGGAATTTGTATTTATGAGGACTTATAGCAATTACTACCAAGAGGGAGTTTTGAGTTTAAAAGAATGTTTTTTAAAATAAACATGTTCCAACATCCTTCTTTAATGCATTGCACACCTTTGATCACTAAAGCTCATTATCCCACATAAATCTTTTCCTCTAACTGCACCTACAATTCTCACACCCTCCACTTTTCAGAATACCTCTCAGCCCTTACACTTTTCCTTTCTCAACAATAAGATGTCTCCCAAACGCGATGCTTTCCAAACTAATGCCCACCCCAACCCCTTCGAAGATATCCCAACTGATGTTGAAGATGCTGGCTCCAGTTTTGTTTCTGAGAATGAGGATTAAGTGGTCTACTTTGGTGGTTTGCTGTCTGTTTCGGCTATTTAAATTTGTTTTTGTTTTTTTTGGCTGGGCTGTTGGTTTTGTTGTCTGCCTAGGTAGAATAAACTGATTTGGTTGCTCTTCATGAGCATTTTGGGTTGTAATATTTTTTGGGGCCTCCATACCCTTAACATGTTTGTTTCTAACTGTTCTGATTAATGCTATCTTTAGTTTATGATCTAAAATTTGTGGCTAAAAAGGGGGAGAAGATTGGTTGTGCCGTATTTTATATACAACTTAGTGTATATCCCTAACAGGTGTAGCTGATTAGAAGTTGGAAGATTGGTTAGGCTATTTGTATACCTTGTTGTATACTTTGTTTTAGCTGGTTGTGCTAGTACGTTTAGCAGGTATGAAGAGGGTGGCTGTTGCTCTGGATTGGTTGACAAGATGTTGATCCTATTAAGATGTGTGTTTGTTTCTCTTGACTTTTGTGTTCTACATATCAGGTTGTTGATTGTTGTAGTAGCATAGTTGTTTATATGCCTGTATGTTTGGGATTATGCTTTACAGGTTGCTGAAGGAAAATGAGTGTGTGGGCTTCTTTGATATTTTTCTTGGGTTGTTGTTGTGTTGGTTACATTTGTTGAGGGGGAGTTTTGGTGTTTTCTGCTATGCTGTACTCTTTTCTGTTGATTATTTTCCTTGTGATTTATTTTAGCCAAAATTTGGCAAAGGGGGAGTTTGTTAGTCTTGATTGGCAGGAATTTTGGTAAAACTAGAAGTAATTGCAAGATGTCCTACAGGATGTCATAACATCTATCTGTCAGGATTAGCAGGTTGCTTTGTGTCTTGCAACAGGTTTTCTCATGATGTCAAACAAGATGTCTTGACACTCATGATCTAAACATTATGTATGAATGTATGTGCGAGCATATTATTTTGTGCAAGCTGGCTGCACTTGTATGTTGTGGAAACTGCGTGTTTCTAATGTGTTAATGAAGGCGTTTCTGATGCACTTTCTGTGGATCAGATTGGATTTGATTTGGAGTTATTTTCAGAAGATCATTTGAATATTGGAAGATTGATTTGATTAGATTTAATTGATCAAATCAAATCTGGTTGGTTGTTGTTGTTTAGGAAGATTGTTGTTGTTACTTTTACCAATGCCCAAGCCCATTCTGTAGTGCTATTTAAGGAGGTGAAACCCTAGCTTGAAGATCAAAGAAGCAAGGATTAAAAGTGTGTGCATCTTAGGCTTTCGTGTGTGTTAGTTTTGTGAGTCATCACTTATTTTTTTATGTGTGAATTGGACTAGGTTGTTATTTGTAAGTTCACTACGCCAAAATTGGTTTTTTGTATCGCCTACTTTAATAGCGCTTTTTAAATAAGCGCTATTAAAAAGGAAACAAACATATTTATAATAGCACTTTATAGTAAAGCGCTATTAAAGAGTACAGAGAATATGATTTTGATAGCACTTTGTAAAAAAGCGCTATTATAGATATTCACTAAGATAACGCTTTTCTAAAAAACGCTATTAAAATGTTGTATTACAATAGCACTTTTATAAAAGCGCTATTATTAAAAGCACTACGATAGCGCTTTTTAAAAATCGCTATTAAAATATGTAACTATAATAGCGCTTTCTATGGAACCGCTATCGTTTCTATCATTGTGTATTAAGATAGCGCTTTTATAAAAAGCGCTATTAAAGAAATAAAAACTAAAAATAAATCAGCAAAGAAAAACAATAGAAGCCAAGAGCCTTCTTCTTCGTATCATTACTCGGATTCCCCTCTCTCTCAATCTCATTTCACTGACTCTCTCTTTCAAACTCTCTCCATCTCCTCTTATTCTATTTCTGAATCTGGTTTACGTTTGTTGATGATGATTATTCTGAACGGTTTGGTTTTGATGATGGAAATCGATTGAAGTTTGAGGTTTACGGCGGAAGGAATGGAGATTTGGATTACTGAAAGAGGGGTTAGGGTTTATGATTGGGTGTTCGGTTGTTTCACTTTGAATCTCTCTTCCACTTTCGGTTCTGGTTTTGGGGGTGTTTTGAAGTTGGATTTACGGATGAAATGGGTTTGAAGCCAGTTTGAAGTGAGGGATGGATTAACGGTCGGAGGTGAAGGTTTCTGGAAGGGGTTCCGATGGAGGTTTTGAAGGAGTTTTCCGGCGTTTTGTGTGTGGTTCTGTTAATGGTGAGAGATGGAATGTGGATTCTGTGTTGAAGATTTTCGGATGTTGAAGTTAGGGTTAAAAGAGGGGTTTAGGTCCGGTTCTGTTTTGATGTTAACAGAGGGATGTTTCCGATGTTTAACGGTTTCGATGGGTTTCTGATGTTGATAGCGGCGTGCGGCGGAGTAAGGTGGGTCGAAGGAAGGTTTGTTGTTCTTCAGGTTAGGTTTGGGCGTTGAAGGATTGAGACATTGTTTCCGGGTTTTGCGAGTTGTTGAAGAAGGATCTGTGGTGTTTGAAGGTTGATGTGTTAATGAAGTTTTCAGAGTTTACTGAAGATGGTAGAGGGACCATGTGCTCACTGCCTTTGCCGGGAATGCCTCTTTCCAAGCAGGAAGACAACATCAACTTCTCTTTACTGAAATTTAATTCAAATTTTACATTTTACCAAGTTCACTAGATATAGCAGAATGTGTATTAATGTAAAAGACAGATGCTCTTGATCCTGTCACTGAGCTCTACTGTGACCATCGATGTTTGAAGATAATACTATTTTAGTTTCTTCATCTAATATGTCAGCAAGTTATCATTTATTCATTCCAATCACTACTTTAATGTCTCATACTGTGATTAAAAACTAGATATCTACTTTTTGTTTTGATTCAGATATGCAATTACTATCATTTGTTAAAGATTCATTTATATGTTCTGAAAATATATTTTATTGCTTTTTTGACTTCTCATTAGTTTGGTTTTAACTTTATCTCAGGTTGTGAACACGAAAAGATAAGGAGATAGCGATTGTGACTCACAGTGGATTCTTGTTTCACACTCTAACTGCATTTGGAAATGATTGCCACCCCTCGGTGAAGAAAGAAATATCCAAGCAGTAAGCTCTCTCAACACCTCTGCCTCCAACCTAGCAATTGTGATTTGCTTCTCGTGTTCTGTGAAGCATGAATTGTTGCTTCTGATGTAGTAGCACTCAGTTTTATTCAGTGCCTTAGATTCGTTAATTTGGAGTTCTAAAATTGATATATTTGGTTTCAGAATACCTTAGTTCCAAAATGATGACATGTTTCTGCATAGCCTGCTAGGACTAAATGAAGTCATCATAAAATAATAGTCTATTAATGCATATTTCTCTTTCATGCATTATAACCTACATTTACAATTGAATGCTTTCCTAAATTCAGGCTGAAGTGGCACATGAGGGCGAGACGGGAAAAGTATCCCGAGCTAACTTTCATGATAGACTTGGGAGGACAGTGCTTATTATGAGACCAGGGATGCAGGTTTGAACTTAGATGTACATTCATTATTATTAAGGCTATTTATAGTTAATTAAGAAGGCTTCTCTGTATATAACTGTTTGTCTAACTCTGTTCAATCTGTTTCTGTCAGAACACAACATCAGCAGAAAATAATATCAAGCATTTAGTCTATCTGTTGGAAAATGCTGTACTTAATCTTTTCGATGGTCAAGAACAAATGTCATGGTTGATAGACTTTACAGGATTTTCATTTGGCACAAATATTGCTGTTAAAACTGCTCATGATATTACTCACATTTTGCAAAACCACTATCCAGAAAGGCTTGCTATTGCTTTTTTGTATAATCCACCAAGAATATTTCAGGCTTTCTGGAAGGTTTGTTCTCCTTCCATTGTAACTATAACTGCTCTGCTTCATTGTTGCATCCTTTTTTTAGCAGTTTTGCTAAATGGTAGGTCACATTGCAAGGTTGTGATTTCTCTCAGTTATATTTTATTTTACAAGATCAATCCATATTTGGCTAATAATTGTTTGTATTTGTATTTTGCTTTGTTTCACCGGTAACTTGAAGATGTGCCAGAGAGGCAAGATCTCCTTTCCACACTTGGCTACGTTGATGCAACAGGTTCCGATGCACCGCCGTCGCAGAAAATCGCCGCCGACCTGTCTTGGATCATCGCCGCCCTCAATCTCGCATTTCAACTTCGTTCTCCATCGCATCTCAATCCTTATGTTTCATGATTCTCGCCGTGATTTCTTTCTCCAGACCGCTCCACCCTATTTGTAGCACTAGCAGTATTGTGGTTTGAAGGGAGGTCGGCGGTAATAGTTGTTGTGCTTTAAAATAGAACGATAGGAGTGTGTTTATGTGAGGATTAGTTTGAAGATGATTTGCAGAAGTTACAGGTTTTGTGAGGTTTATGGTGGTTCTGTGAAGGATATCTTAAGGAAATGGAATTGAGTTTGAAGAAGGTTTAATTGAAATAGGTTAAAGATGAGGTTGATGATAACTTTGTGTGAAACCAAAAAGATCAGGAAGATGGAAAATACAGAGGGAAAAAGAGCCAGATGTGGTTCGTAGAAATCACAGCGGCTATTGTTGTTACTGCTAGCAATTGAGTTATCCTTGCACACCAACTATTTGTAAAAATGCTTTGAGAGGGTTATGGTGTGAAGGAGTATTGAAACGAGAAGAGGGAGTGTGATTTTTCGGAAAGGAGCTACGGTTGGTTTTTTTCAAGTAATAGCAGGTGGTGCTATGTTGGTTCTCATGGTTATGGAAACATCAAGAAAAGTGACACGTGTGAGTGGTTTTTGTCGTTGTTACCGCACTGTCAGCATGAGCTTGAAAAGAGGAAGCAACATTGTGTGTATGGTTGTATAAGGGTGAAGAGAAACGTGGAAGGAGAGATGGTGTTGATGACTTGGCGATGTCGTAACATTGTGTGTATGGTTTTGGTTTTGAATTTGATTTCAGGTGCGTGATTTTAGTTTTGATTTTGTTTCTGTTTATCTATTTGAAGGATTTGATTTGTACCGTGTAAAATTGAGTATGTTTGATCAGGATAATGAGGATCATCATTGTTTGGACTGAAGATGAGTGCTGGTTAATTGCTCAAGCTTTATTGAACTCTATTGTTGAACTGTAACTAGATTTTGTTGAGGTTTAAATTATGATATTCGATTGTGTTGATTTGACCTGAATTGAAATTGATTAATTTGTTTCCAGTAGTTTTGGAACATTGCAACTTTGATCATGATTTTTGAAGTCTGATTTTGCTGTTTAGTTTGGATCTTAGGAAATGGTTGTGTTTTCTGAACTTTATTTGCTGATTGTTCCGCTGTTTCTTCACAAAAATATCGGTCGCGGTTAAGTAAAGGCTTTCTTGATTTCTATCGGTACAGATGTTGTGATGCTGAATACTGAATGTGGTTGTCACGGTGTGAATCAACTACAATTTGTTCTTTAACATAAAAACGGTGAATAAAAGTATAAGTATCGGTACTTGCCGATACCGTTTTGTTGTTGTCGCGAACCGTTTTTTAAACCTTTTGTTTATATTCTTAAGTGCCACATTTGCTTCCTTGCTCCGACAATCTTTCTTGTTGATATTTGGTTATTTGTGATTACTCTCTTCTCAAATGTGTTGTGTTATTTGTTCTAAAATGAAGCCTTAAATTTCTTTTTTGTTTATTTTCATTTGTTAGTAACCACATTTGACTTCCGATTTAACAGCTCTTAGAGTCTCTTAACACTCTATCTGTGTGTCAAAGTTTTGCTTCTGATCAGCTAAACAGACGTTTTGGTGCTCACGTATATTGATTCATTACCGTTTTGTTTTCTGTTTTGGCAGAAGTAAGAGTAAATGTGCAGGCTATTGTTGTGGTGAAAAACGGCTCCTTGATTTCTTTGCCACCGAAATGAGAATTTTGGTTTACAAAGCGCTTCTAAGTAGTTGGTGAAAAAGCATATATAACAGTGGGATTAAGGTTTTTATAAAATGGATGGTTGCTGGTTTCATAAGTTCAAGTCAAACAAGGACAAGATGCAGTCTTCGAAAAACAAGGAAACTGCAAGCGTTGTAAAAGAAAGGTTAAAGCTCCCGACAAATGAAGAAGCTTCTTCAAATGTCACTCAACAGAAAGTTGCAGCTGCAAAGCAGTACATAGAAAATCATTATAAGAAGCAGATGAAGAACTTATAGGAGAGAAAAGAACGGTATGGTCACTCCAACTTAAGATTTGTATCAATTGATGAGTTTTTTAGCATGTAAAATAGTTGTTTTAACAACTTGTTGTCATCTCTTAAGGAGATATAAATGAGAATTTTCTTCAATGTTCTTGTTCACTGTTACACCAGACCAACGAGGTAGCAACTTGTATTCTTTGACATTTGAATATAACTTTGCATGATGATCTTGACATAATATTTTGTAATGTCTCCAGTGCTTTTATACGAGTTAGTGCAGATAACATCTACAAATGGAAATTGTTGTGAGCTCTTGTAACGCTATGCATGTCATTCTTGCAGACGTAATATGCTCGAAAAAAAGTTGGCTGACTCTGAAGTCTCTGAGGAAGAGCAGAACAACTTGCTTAGGTTTTTTGAGAAAAGGGAGACGGAATACATGTCAGAGGCATAAAATGGGTGCTGATGATTTTGAGCCCTTGACTATGATAGGGAAGGGTGCATTTGGAGAGGTACAGTCTGGCATAATTTTTATATAAGTAAAACCATGTTTCTGATCTTTTCAATATGTTACTTTGACCTTGTTAGAATATTTGAAATATATCTTGTTCATCACTACATAATTCTTCCATAAAACCTTATAGTGTTTAGGTAATCTTATGTAACATCAACCAACAATATCAATATAGTATATTAATATTTAATATTCTAATTTTTTTGGGTATAGGTCAGAATCTGCCGAGAGAAGGCAACTCGTAATGTATATGCTATGAAGAGGCTTAAGAAGTCAGAGATGCTTCGCCGAGGCCAGGTACTGAAATCATCAGGGCCTCCTCAGATTGTTGATGTGAATTGTGCCTTGTTATACTCGTCGGTAAATTTTACATCCTTGTTTAGGTTGAACATGTAAAAGCAGAGAGGGACCTATTTGCAGAAGTTGACAGCAATTACATTGTAAAGCTTTATTGTTCCTTTCAAGATGAAGATTGTTTATCTTATAATGGAGTATCTTCCTGGTGGCGATATGATGACATTACTCATGCGAAAGGATATACTGACAGAATACGTGGCTGTTTTCTTCCTTATGAATTTTAAGATTTTCGTGGTTTATTTGATGCTTTGTTTTTGTTGTCTAGGGGATGACATTGTTGTGGTTAACAACCATGGTCCCACAGGCAAGGCCTCCAGCTTGTGTACATCCAACAGAAGGCTGTAAATCAGCAACAAAAGGTCAAATGGCAATGCTACTCTCTGCATTTGGTCTAATGTCAATTGGAAATGGTGGTCTTTCATGTTCCATGGCGTTTGGTGCTGACTAAGTGAATAGGAAAGATAATCCAAATAGCTATAAAGTCTTGGAAATATTCTTCAGTTGGTATTATGCTTTCACAATTATTGGTGTCATAATAGCTATTACAGGAATTGTATACATTCAAGATCATCTCGGTTGGTTCTACCATTAATCAAATACTTTTTCAAATTTATTGTTCTAGCATTGTGTGTTATTAAGTTTTACTTCATGGAAAAGCTTGGACATTCATCATCTGTATTTGTGATCCTATCTTGATTCAGGGATTTGAGGCATATGTTGGATTTGAGGGATTTGAGTTATAAAATTTCATTTTTTTAAAAGAATAAATAAAGGGCATTAATAGCGCTTTTCTAGAAGTGCTATTAAAGATAGTGTATTATAATAGCGCTTTGTTAGAAAGTACTATCAAAATTAAAGCAATTTACCGGTATTTCAATAGCGCTTTGTTTGGAAGTGCTATCGAATATGTGGATTATAATAGCGCTTTGTTTGAAAGTGCTATTAAATATGTCTCTTATAATAGCGCTTTATTGGAAAGCGCTATTAAATATGTGTACTATAATAGCGCTTTGTTTGAAAGTGCTATCAAAATTAAAGCAAATTACCGGTGCTATAATAGCACTTTGTTTGAAAGTGCTATCAAATATGTGACTTATAATAGCAGTTTTGTAAAAGCGCTATTAAATACAGGTCCTATAATAGCACTTTTGAAAAAGCGCTATTAATTACCAGAACTATAATAGCGCTTTTAAAGCGCTATTAAAAATTTTGTTTTACAATAGCGCCTTGATTAATAGCGCTTTAAAGCGCTATTAAAAAGCAAAAAAAGCGCTATTATAAAACTTTTTTGTAGTAGTGGTTGTTAATTGCTCACTCAAAGCTTTTAAGAAAGAGTGTATTATACTTGATTGAAGCTTTTAAGCAAGATCAAGTTGTGACTTTGAAGAGTGTCTTCTAAAGTCTTTTCTTTGTGTTGAAAGTTATCACTGCTGTGATTGAAGGGGAGTGAGAGGTGTCTCTTGTCTAGTGGGCTCTATGCAAAAATTACATTGGGTAGAGATTAAGTGAGGAGTTGTAAACTGGGAGTTTAGCTCTAAATTAATTCTACTGATAGTGAATTTCCTCCCTGGCTTGGTAGCCCTCAGATGTAGGTGTGTTTCACTGAACTGGGTTAACAATTACTGTGTCTCTTTATCTGTTATTTGTCCATCTGTTTTCTTTGTTCTTGACAAACAGATATTTCTGTCGTGGACATCTCCTTCAATATCTAATATCTGATACCAGAATTTCAGTATTTAAAGCCGATTTAAGGATTTAGGAGGTTTTTGAGTTTGAGGAAATTAAGCCTTCGTGGCCAAATCTGTTTTTAAGGTTGTTTAAGTATGGAGAGTATTACCTTCATTGTTTTTAATATGTGATTCAATGTGTTTAAAGCCTATTTAAGGGTTTAGGGATTTTGAGTATTGAATTGTTGTTGCCTTTCTGGTGAGTTTAAGGAGTTTGAGGGATTTGAACTGATGGTCTGATAGGTTTGAGGCTGATTTGGGAGTAAGGGAAATTAGTCCTTCATGGCCAAAATCTGTTGTTGAGGTTTTAACCGTATAGGGTAAATGATTATGAGAACTCTAATGAATGTGGGAAAATTGTAGGGATTTTATGGGAATTGGAGGCGTATATGATACGAGATTGGCCTAGTAAGTTGTATATTTTGTGCCTTTATCGCCGTAATACCTAAGGAATGATTTTGGGGCATTGGGGAAGGAAATCGTAGGGACTTTTGGGCTGGTTTTGGTGCTGGTGCGTAACAGTGTTTTGCTCTAAACGCGAGTTCGCACGACGAACACTCGCCCCAGACTCGTACAATGATCTGTCCAGCGAACGTAGCAGAGTTTCGTGAATTGTGTTCTTGTGCAGTGCTATTTTGATGCTTTGATACTGTGATTTTATTGATGAATTACCAGGAGTATGATTGTGATTCCTATGTGATTAATACATGATTGTATGATGATTCCTATGAGTAATGATGATGAGTTATGATGTTGATTCCATGAGTTTTGATGATTATATGATGACATGATTATTATGATGATTTTGATGAATAATGATGCACCTAATGAGTTTATTATGAGTATGATGTTGATGTGTGCATCATGTATTCATATGCATTCCAGACTTCGTCTAGTGTTTGATTCCTGTGGCTTCAGTCCCATTGTGCATATGTGAAGTATTTTGTTGTGCTCCGGTTCTTGTGTAGAATCGATCCTATTGATGGGGATCTATGGAGATTTGATTGCCCAGTGTCCATCGAATTTTGATGAATTGGTACCACATGCATGAGTCTTGTTGCATTTGCATTTATGTGACAATTTGGTGTAATTTATGATATTATGGCTTTTGATGTTTCCTTGATGATTACGATGATGTTGAATATGAAAATGACGCTATTTTATATATTTATTCATATATTGATTATTATGAATGGTTTTACTCACCCTGCCTATTTGAATGTTACCTCCATGTGGGTAACATGCAGATGACCAAGTTTAGCCGTGGATGTCGTCGAGGACTTTTTGGAGTTTTTGACATTTTGATTGACTTAGAGGGTCTTCTCTGTTAGTGTAACATCGGGTTCAGATCTTTGAGTTAAACCATGTTTTATTGATTTTTGTTATTTTGATTATGTTGTTGTGCAAGGAAAACTTTGGATTTGCCTTTTTGAGTTCCGCTGCCATTTGAGAAATTTTGAGTAATTTTGGGAAAACCCGTTGTTTACGGAGCATTGACTTTGATTTGAATTATTGAGAAATGTATGCCCTTTAAGGTGATTTTTATTATGTTTAACATATTACTCTGATAAATGTGAATGATTTGCCATTATATTTTTGGGGTAGAAAATGGTGTTACACTTAAGAAGGTTGTTGCCTTATCAACCACTGAAGTACAATACATGGTCATCACTAAAGCTGTGAAAGAAGCATTGTGGCTTAAAGGTTTTACAAAGAAGCTGAAACTTCAAGGTCGAAGTATCACTGTTAAATGTGATAGTCAAGGTGCAATATACCCGTCGAAGAATTCAATCTATCATGAGCGAACTAGGCACATCGATGTTAGGCTGCACTTCTTCAGAGAGATAGTTGAGCGTGGTGATATCCAGATGATAAAGGTTTGGACTGAAGACAATGTTGCTGATATGATCACCAAGACGTTGCCAAGTTGCAAGTTTTTTCACTGTATGCTATTGATAAAGCTGCATGATGAAAGCTAGTTTATTCCCTGTTGTTCTAGACTTAGACCCAAGGTGGAGATTTGTAAGATATTGGGTCGAACTCTAGCTCTGTCGAGGAATAACTTTCATGTGTTTCGACATGAGACAAGCATGAAGTCGAAGATGGGTCACATGTTGTGGTCCAAGGATGCATATTGTAGTCAAAGTCTATTCTAATATATATTATCGAAATTTTTATTGAATTGGGCCTTGTGTTAAGGATCCAATTGTTTAGTTAGCTTGTATTGTAAGTTAGCTAGTTAGACTGTAAATAGGGTAGATAAATCAGGTTGTTGAGTGAGGCCAATTGTGATATTCATTTGTAATAATTTGTAAACCCTTATGAGAAAGTGAATGGTAAACAATTTTCTCTAATTCTTCTCCTTCTTTCTTCTTTATCCTTTCTTCTTTCTCTCTTTGTTCTAACCATTTTCATTTTTCATCCAAGAACTCCGTTTCTCAATCTTGATTTGTTGAAAGATATCGTTTGTGATCACAACAATATATATATATATATATATATATATATATATATATATATATATATATATATATATATATATATATATATATATATATATATATATATATATATATATATATATATATATATATATATATATATATATATATATATATATATATATATATATATATATATATATATATATATATATATATATATATATATATATATATATATATATATATATATATATATATATATATATATATATATATATATATATTGCTTTATTTTTTTTGAGATCACAGTGATTCATTAATTTTGATCTAATTATTCGTTTAATAAGATCTTACTAAAATATATGTACTTGAACTTATTTTTTATGGTGGATGCAAGACGAAGACAATGAAGTTTATGATGGGAAATTAACACACAATAACAAACTAATACGTGGGAAAAATAAAATTTCTTTAACTTGTAAGAATCTATGAGGATCAACAACAAGTGTATGGTAGCAAATATAATAGATAAAAGCACAAGAGAACATTGACATTTTAGCCTTAAAAACCTTCAATGTGAGAGTGAAAAACCAAGGGTCATATAGACAAAGAAATAAATCCACTATAATCAAATAAGAGAACATGAGAGTCTAACTGTGATGCACAAACTAGTTCTTAAAATCGTCAAACTACAAAGCAAACTAGCTTACAAATAAGAAACAAGAAACTGAAAAAACCAAAAGAATTACACACACACACACACACACACACAAATTTATAAGATATCAATAAGAAATTAGATGTTGGTGAATGAAGAGCACACACAAAGGTTCTCTCATGTTTATGGATAAATGAGTCTTGTATCTTGATGGTTATCATGAGCTTGATTAATAATGAATCATTACAAGATTGATAAACTCTCTTTCTTTGGTTTTTCTCTACAACAAAATTATACACAAAGTGCAAAAAAACGGGAGATGCAATCTAACATCACTATGCCAAATAAGACCTTTAGTAGCGCTTAAAAGCGCTGCCTAAAGTGGCGCTGCTAAAGGTAAAGGCAACGTTTTTTTATGGATAAAGCGCTGCTATAGGCCCCCTTTAGCAGCGCTTTTCCCCCTTTTAGCATCGCTTTTCAAAAGCGCTGCCTAATCCCCACCCCCCATTTTAGCAGCGCTTCTGAAAAGTGCTACCTATTCCACCCCCTTTAGCAGCGCTTCTAAAAAGCGCTGCCTATTCCCCCCTCCCCCACCTTTTAGCAATACTTCTGAAAAGCGCTGCCTATTCCCCCCCTTTAGCAGCGCTTTTTTAAAAGCGCTTTCTTTTCTCCCCCCTTCCCCCACCCTTTAGCAGCGCTTTAACTTAAAAGCGTTGTCTATTCTTCAAGTTTATAATTTTTTTTTAATAATCACTTTTTTTAAATATTTTTTTTGATAAACCTGCTTATAACAATTATAATTACTTTACATATAATCATTGTAATTCACATAAACCTGCTTATATATAATTCAACACAAGCCAATCCTCAGAACAACTTCACAAATATAGTCAATTTACTTATAATTACAAAACCGATAACTTTACAAATACATACAACTTCAATATTATTATCCCGCATCAATATTTAACGATACATATACCTTATACAATTATCAACTCAAGAATGTATTGACACCATTCCTCCTTAATTTCTTCCAATTATGCTTTCGAGTAAGTACCACACTTGAATTCATCAAAGTACTACATAATATAACAAAACATGCATGATTTAGTTTTAAAACTAATTACTCAGATGGAATATCGGTTAATTATTAAAATAAATCATATAACTTATGAATTTATCCATACCATGATTGGAATATCTATTTGACCCGAGTGAATAATTTCCTTCATAAAGCGCAATACAAAATATCCGCAATCAATCCCATTGCACTGACGAGGACACTGTAAATGGAAAAAACAAACGACAATTTATCAGGATATATAGTTTAAATAGTTTTATCAACTAGAATCACTATAACAGTTAAAAATGTGAAAATATACCTGCACTCTGATCCAGCTAATGTTGCTAGCCTTCCTTTTTGGTACTTTTGCTTCTCTTTGCGATCGAAATATTTGTATAGCTCTAACATAGTATAAACGAATATTTAGAACAGTCTCACATAATAAATAAAGATAATTATTCAGAACAGTATATCTCATCACTTACGTATCAACCATAGTCTTCATATGAGGATATTTTGTTTGATCACCATCCAATGAATCCAGATAATACACGATTTCTTTCATCGGGTTAATCGCGACCAACAACCAGTGTCCACTGTAAAATAAGACAAAAATTTAGACAGAAATGTTATATAAAATGGAAAAAAATGAATAATTATAATAAATGAATTTAGAATGAAATCTAACTCATGGCCAGTATTATATGGCAAAAAGTACAACTCCTTTATATCTGCGGCCATAAATGACTTGACAAAGTAATCTCTGACTATATCTGGAGTGTGATCGATTGACCGTGCGTTGATACAGCTAGCAGATAAGAATGCGAATCTTGAAGTCAAATCATGCGGGACCAACATCTTGTCATACAATAACCTTAAATAAAAACATAATCAACATTAGAATATTCATTTAAATGAGTAAATAAATTGTTTAATTATTTAATTAAAATTGATCAGAGTATTACCTGATGTAGGAATGCATAACACCGATGCCCAATTCAGAATGTTGGAAAATCTGGTCCAAATCCTCCTTGGCATTTGTTTCGGCATATTCAAAACCGAAAATACCTTCCTGCATAGGTATTTGACGGATGCCACCCTCAACCACATCTGTTGTTCCTACATATGTTTCAAGGCACAACCTAAATCAAGGAATATATGCTTTTTTTGGCTCGGCCTTTTTTTGTTGGGCACCTTGCTAGATTCAGGCATCTTACCCTTGCTGACTTATTGTAACTATTGATCATGAACCTAAAAGTCATATAAATTCAGTAATTAATGTATAATAAGATCATCATGTAATTGTAATAGTACCTATTTTTTTGATGCAGCTGAATCGATTTCCCGCACAATAATTCCCTTATCTTTTGATTTGGATTTTGTAGGAGTCTAAGATCATCATGTAAATAAGTAAATGTAAATGTAAATGTAAGAATAACTTTCATGTATGGGTCATAAAACATTTGAATACTTCATAATGGTGTTCAACCTACCTCATCATCTATGAAAATGAGATGTGATGGCCATGCAACATACGATCCTATTGCGTCTCCTACCACTGTTGCGTCAAAAACATCATCTGGTATAGGCAACAATGCACCCCCTCTAACGCAATATCAACCGATACTTTCAAAAATCCAGCAGGGAGCGGTTTATGGTGAAGTAGGTCTCCCAAAGTGTTATGCACTTTTCCCTTGCCAACCATGCAATAAGTCGGTGACGATAAATATAGCCGACAAGGTGAAATGCCCTAAATAAATAATGAATATGATTAATGTGTCAATTAAGAAAATTGTGCTATATTAATTTCAATGTAATATATACAGTTACCTCTGAAAGCTTCTGCGGACAATTGATACTATTTTTATCGCTAGTATCTTTACACTCTGGACCGCGCCTTTTTGACATGTATCTCTCTTTGTCCTTCTGTAATTCACGAATCTGAGCTTTCAATTCCTCCAACGTCTCCATCACTTCTTTATTGCTAGGATTTTTATTTTTTGGCTGCTTATACAGTTTTGATGGAGTGACACAGGAATACTCAGGAATATTTAACACCCGACTCAGTAAGCTCCTACAATCATCGTCCTCAGCTGCAGTTATAGTCTGGGATAAAGTCTCCTGAAATATAGATAAAAGCATATATAAATATATTATACACTTTTGAGCTACTGACAAAACTAATTTTGTACTTACACATTGCTCAAATACTTGTTGAACTTCTTCCTGAACGACTACATCTCTTCCTACACGGGCAGCCTTCCTTACAACATGGTCCGGAAGAGATGTTGCATCACTTTTCTCCTCTTCTAACTACACATTAAGACGAATAATAAAACATTCATACCCCATTATATATACTTACTATTTTTTGTAACTATATAATATCAAAGCATTTATATATACTTACCATTTTTTTGTTGTAAGCGTGCATATCCCAAACGCCCTTTTTTGTATGGATACGCGGGTTTTAATGCTCGTTTCCAATTTACGTCACTCACAACCTGAAAAAACAAGTTTAAGTCATATCAGAACTCCTGTGGAAGAAGTATATATATTATACATTGTTCATGATAAGTTGCACTTACGTAAAATTCTTTGGTTCTTCGCTTGGCAACAAATGTCTCCCATTCTTCATCTGAAATCAGATCAGCGTACTTCTTTGGATGCTCTGATTCGACAAAGTTTCCATAAGAATCTTTAAGAAACTTGCTCGTTAAAAACACTCTAAATCCTCTCAGTTGTTTTCCGGCCAATTGAAGACAATATTTTCTCCTACAATCAACAATATCAAAAGATCTCTGCAAAAAAATAAACATACATATAACATGTTAGTATAATTAATTTAAAGATGTAACCGTCGATATAATTAAAAAATATCAAATATCATACATGTATTTCACTCCAAATTTTGTCTTTAGCCGGTTGTAACGAAGGAATTCTCCAATTATCGCAAGTGGAGCTAGCGGGATTATACCTGAGTGAATCGCACACTCAAAGATACAACAGAGTCGCCACCGAAGTTTATTTAGTCCCGAAGGACAGGGAAAATATCGATAAAACCCAGGGGAAAGAGAAACGGGAAAGGGGGTCGGTTATGCGAAAGGAAGGTACTAGCACCTTAAGCATCCGTCGTACCCGACGGGAACCATTTCGCATGCTTCTAGGCTTGGATGGGTTATCTATCTAAAGGCTTCTAGCTAAAAAAAGGAAAAGGAGAGGGAAAGAAAAGAAAGAAAGAAAAGAAAGTGCTCGAGGAGGATTGGGGCCCTCGTGCCTACGTACCCTCATAGTGCAATGAGGAAGTCAGAGCTCCGTAGTTCGGGGAACCAAGGAAAAGAAAGGGATCTGGACGGACCAGAGAGACAGAAGAATGTAAGAAAACGGAGGAAGGTGGCTCGCCAAGATTTTGCAATCTCGTGCCTACGTACCCTCATAGTGCAATGAAGAAATCAGAGCCTACGTAGTTCGGGGAACCACTGCTGGAGAAGAAAAAGAAAGACGACGTCAAAGCCAAGAGCAAACAGAGAAAGCAAGACCCAACTGGGGGACTGCAAAAGGAAGTGGTGGCAAAACCAAGAAAGGAAATGAAATAGAACTATACCGAAGAACACAGAGAAGCAAGGCAAGACTCTGTGGGGACCTGTAGGGGAAAAAGGATGACTCCACAGGGGATGAAACAAGAATGTGACGATGGAGCTGGAAAAAGGGACAAGACCTAAAGACAATATCTACAGGAGACTCGGTGTATTAACCGCAAGCAGTGATTAACCGAAGAAACTTGGGAAGCTTGTGGGGAGAGCAAAAGGTTAGGTGTCAACAGACTGACCGTGACAAAACAAAAGAAAGAGAGTACTGAACCAGAGAGAGGTGTTTGACTCGGAAGGGAAATCAGTATATTAACTGATAAACAGTTGTTAACCGAGAGGATAAAGGGGTTGGTTTTAACCGATAAATGGTGATCAACCAAAAGACGGGTGTGGAACCAAGCAAAGGTTGTGACCCAAAGAATGGCACATTAATTGAGCAAATAGTACTTGACCAAAGGAAAGGGTATTCGAACCAAATAAAGGTTACTAACCCAAAGCTGACAATATTTGAACTGAAGAAAGGTTGCTAATTGCGGGGGTTCGGTGTTTAACAGACGGACTGTGATTAACCGAAAAGAAATGAGTGATTAACCAAGAGAAGGTGATTAACCCAAAAGAAACTCAGTATCTTAATAGATGGGCTGTGGTTAACTGAGGAAAAGGGTTATTGGTTCAAACAGGCGGACTGTGATTGACTAAAAGTCGGGTGATTAACCAAGAGAAGGTGATTAACCCAAAGAAAAAGTTGGTTTTAACGGGAGGATCGTGATCAACCAAAGATCGGGTGATTAGCCAGAGGAAGGCGACTAACCCAAAGAAATAGCTGGTTTTAACGGGCGGACCGTGATCAACCAAAAATCGGGTGATTAGCCAGGAGGAAGGCGATTAACCCCAAAAAAAGTTGGTTTTAACGGGCGGACCGTGATCAACCAAAAATCGGGTGATTAGCCAGGAGAAGGCGATTAACCCAAAGAAAGACTCAGCGTTAACAGACAGACTGTGATTAACAGAAGAGAAGAGGATGTTGGTGCTTAATTGTTAAAAAGTGATGACCTAAACAAGAAGGAGAAAGAACCAAGAGAAGGTTGCAAACTCTGGTGGGGAATAGGTTAGAATATGAAGACTGTGTAAACGAAAGGAGAGATTGAGTTAGCTGACAACTTCACTGGGGAAGAAGGGAATTAGGTTTGAACTGAAGGACAGTTGATCAACCAAAGAAAAGACAGAGAACTGCGTTGTGTTGTATACCAATACATCAATATGAGGCAGAGGAAAACCATCTTTTGGGCTCGCCTTATTAAGGTCTCGATAGTCTACACACATTCGGACCTTTCCATCTTTCTTCAGAACTGGGACGATGTTGGCAATCCATTCAGGATATTCGGAAGTGGCTAGGAACCCAAGTCAAACTGCTTCTTAACCTCTTCTCTGATTTTAAGTGCCATGTCGGGTCTGGTCTTTCTTAGTTTCTGCTTGACAGGATGACAATCAGGCTTGAGTGGCAAGTGATGTTCAACAATGTTGGTATCCAACACAAGCATATCTTGATAAGACCAGGCGAAAATATCAACATACTCTTTCAATAACTTGACCAACCCGGAGTGTACATGCTTAGCAAGGGATGCCCCAATCTTGACTTCCTTTCTGACATCATCGGTACCAAGATTGATAACTTCCACTGGTTCTTTGTGAGGCTGAATCTCTTTCTGCTCGTGCTCAAGGAGTCTTGCTAGTTCGGCTGGTAATTCACAATATTCCTCACCATCTTCTTCGGCTTGGTTAATTGGAATCCCAGGATTACAATAGATGTTTGCCAAGTTGTTATCAATGCAATTATTTGTTCTGCATGTTTATGAATTATGTTTAGAATGAAGCTATTTGAAAGGTGAAAAATAAAAGAAACTTTGCCATTTATTTATTTGTGAAAAATAAAATAAAGAAATAAGAGCATGATTTGAATGAAAAAACTTTTATTTATTGATCACATAATGTTTCAAAAGCGCGAGGCCCTTACAAGCTATCAAATCGTCTTGAGTGAGGACGAGGGAATAGAAAAATAAAATGCATTACATGTTTGCATGAAAAACCACGGGAATCACGATGGATATCCAGTTGTTAAGCTTGAAACCTGGCGGGCATTTGCATACAAAGCTTGTACTTTGGCTGCTAGGACCTGCACCGTTGATGGCTGACACAATATCCCCCTCTTGAAATCCATCCTTTGTGAACTTGATCAAGTTGTATTTCTGATGACCGTATGAACTAGCTTGTTGATCAGGATGATAACCCAGTCCAAAGCGATCATGCTTTTTAGCCACATCCAGGATTTGCCCCCAGCCAGGCAAGGCACCTTTCTCAATGGTCTCTTTAGCACTCTTGACAGATGACATGGCCATTTTTGGTAGTCTACCAAAATTGACAGAAGCGGAGCTGACATCTTCAATCATATTAACCGCAAGTCCACCATGGGTAGGCAATGGATTAGTCTATATATTGGGACGCTCCTCAGTAAATGTTAGGATTTTCCGATCAATAAGCTCTTGAACTTTAGCCTTGAGAACAATACAATCTTCGGTAGCATGTCCTATGTACCCAGCATGGTAAGCATAGGATGCATTCGGATTGTGCTTTAGACCAAAAGGAGGAATTACAGGTGCAATCTCTTTGGGGACTATTACCCCTTGATGGACCAAATAAGGAAACAACTCCGTGTAAGGCACAAGAATTCTGTCAAAATTCATCCGCTTATGGTTGTTCTGGTTGTTGTTCTGATGGTGCTTTCGGTTGTTTTGCTGAGACTGTTGTTGTTGAGGTTGATTCTGATTCTGAGAATTCTGAACTTGTTGTTGTGGATGATACTGATACGGCGGTTGTTGATATTGAGCAGCGGCAACATGATAAGGATAATACGACATGGGAGCCATGGGAACCTGATACTGAGGAGAGGCCTTCGCCATCACAGCATTCTCTTTACCTTCCTTTTTCTTTGAATGACTACCCTGAGGTTTCTTGGTTGGTTGTTGAGCAACGGAACTATCAATTCTACCAATCTTCAACCCGTTCTCAATCCTTTTACCAATAGTCACCATATCATCAAAATTTGTTGAAGAACTACCCACCGTTTTATCATAATACAACCCTTGCAAAGTGCCCATGAAAATGTCAACCAATTCATTGTCAGAAAGAGCAGGTTGCACCTGAGAAGCCATCTCTCTCCACCTTTGTGCATATTCTTTGAATGTTTCGGCTGAACATTATGACTGATTCTGCAACTGCAATCTGGTAGGAGCCATATCAAGATTATATTTATTGTTTCAAGAATGCCTCCGATAGGTCTCTCCATGAGCGAATCTTAATACGTTTTAAGTCTATATACCTACATAGAGAAGCTCTAGACAAGCTATCTTGAAAATAGTGCACCAGCAGTTCATCATTATTAATATAGGAGCCATCTTCCTACAATACATGGTCACATGACTGCGAGGATAACTTAAACCCTTGTACTTTGGAAGCTCAGGGATTTTGAATTTCTGTGGCAGCACAACATTGGGAACCAAACACAAGTCTTTAGCTTCCATACCAAAAGTAGAATATCTTTTAATCGCACGGATACTCTTGTCCAATAGTTTATACTCAGCAGATGTGTTATGGGCGACAGATCTGACAAAAGCTTGAGGATTTGGAAGTTGTGATGCGGCTGGAGCGGGTATCTATGGAGAACCAAACTGAGACAAATATACCAACCCAACATTCTGACCCATCTGAAAACCATATGGATAACCGGTAGGAAGCACCGCAGCAGCAGAAGATGCCCCAGGGTAGGGCATAGAATGAACATTTTGAACCATAGTTTGAGCAGGCTGAGACAAAACCGGAACATGAATAGGAGGACCCATATACGCATGCTCATCTTCATCAGGAATCTCAACATCATTAGACATAAGAGTCTGGCGAACCCGTGTCTGAGGAATCTCATGATCATCATGATTCACCACAAGAGGTGCAATCGGATTAGACATGCCCCGAGGATAAGCAGCTGAATTACCATTGGGCATAGGCGCAACAAAAGGTTGATATGGACCAAAAGCACTATCACCGGCGATCTGAGGTGGGAAATTCGGAGGCATTCCCCATGAGAAGGTAGCAGGAATTCTATTCAAACTCGGCTGAACAGAAGTTAGATTCAAAGCAGGTTGAGCAAGAGTCTCAACAGGAACTTCTACAATTGCTGGAGAGGAAGCCACGACAGGAGTAGGGATCACTGTAGGAGTAACAACAGTAGCATCAATAACGGTTGCAACAACAGAAGTAGCAGCATCGGCGTCCTTCTGAGCATGAAAGAAGTCCATGATAACGTCCATGTTAGTCTGGAACTGATCCACCCGACCTTGAAACTGAGCCAAAGTCTCCTTGTAGGCAGCGTTCTCTTGTTCAATGTCAGCCATGATCCTGGTCTTGTTTGAGCGAGTGAAATAGCAATGCCGAGTCGTCGTCTTGCTACAAGGTATGACGGATAGTGAAAGTGCGTGGTTTCCAGATGAAGGACATGCATATGAATATGATTGGATTGAAACAGATGCAAAAATAAAGTTCTATGCATATGCAAAAAATGTTAATGGTTATGATGAAATGACATGCAACACACAAACCACGAAGCCAAGCACAAATCCGAATAATCAAATCTGCCCAATATGAATATCCAAATCTGCACAAACTGAATATCTGCATAATTCTGTGTTGGCGCAAAATTCTGATGTGCGTGAGAGAACAAAAGGTATGAAGAGGCTTGGTTTCCTGAAAAAAAACCATATCCCACTCACAAGTGTGATCTACACTTAAAATGGTACGACATCCTATGCAGGTCACCAGTATCACGGACTCTCAGGTCGAGAAACAATGATACGTTTACCATTTCTGATTTGGCATCACGGTCAATCGAGAAGGTCTCAACTCACTTCCCAATGAACGGTCTTCAGAGTCGTTAGTTTTTCTATGTCAATACTGATCCCTCAACTACACCAGGGCAATTGTTCAGTGAAAGATGCATGAAAGTTATGAAGGAGGAAACTACAAAAGCTAACACACATGTAGTTACAAGATTTAACCATCATAACTACAATTGCAGTGTAAAGGAAACAATGGACCACAATGAGCGGAGGCCAATGGGATAATACCAGGTCAAACTACATAACAGTTGGTGTGACTACAAAAAGTTTCAAGCTTTCCACATGCCTTTCTACCATGTCATTGCAACATGTTCAAGTGTTTACCAAGACTCTTTCTTGCATCTATCTGCCCTTTACAAAGTTGTAAACTTATTTGGTGTATACAACAATAGCTTCATAGTGGTAGTAAAAGAGGAATATCGACCTACATATCAAGGGGATGTAATTTGACACAATGAAAATATGAGAAGGAAGAAAAAGAGTTGCCTCAATAACACGCATATTAGAATTGAAATGGATACAACTGACAAATTTAGAAGAAAGTATGGTATATGTCGTCATCCCGGACACACACAAAAATATTGTCACAATCTAAGAACAAGCTCGGGAAAATATTTTTTATGTTGTTAAATTTTTGTAACCTTTGAATTTAATACATATGTCAACTTTCTGTTACAACAAAAACAAACACAAACACACCTAAAACAATAACACAAATAACAAATAAAAAGACTTCATAGTACAACATATCTAAGATCATACAACAACAAAACAATATCATTTGATGTAGACATTATATCCCTAACATCATTGTCATATTTAACTGATACCCACATATGGTGAATACTGTCATTGCCATCAGTAACAGAGATATACGAAACAAGTCTATCAATTCTTTTTAACTCTTCCATAATCAATAATCTCTCCATCTAACCAAAGGACCAAGTTCCTCTCAAGTTGCTCGAAACTCCAGTTAACCCCAAAACACATCTTCATCGAAGGTTTGATACTCGAATAAATAACATCCTCATGTCTTTTAACTCTTTCACCATCATTAATCTCTCTGTCTAACCAAAAGAGCAAGTTCCTCTCTAGTTGCTCAAAACTCCAGTTAACCCAAAAACGCATTTTCATCGAAGGCTTGGTACTCGAATAAAAAAACTTCCCCATGTCTTTTACCACTCATGTTAGAACAAATGAAAAAAGATTAAGACGAAAATGAGAAGAGGTGTGAAAAAATAGTAGAAGGAACATCTATATTTATAAAAATAGTACTTTTTAAGATATAATATTTTATTACCAATTAAAAAAAAGGCAAATAAAAGAAGTGATGGATAAATTGGTGCCCCTTTGAAATACAAAGAGAAGGCTCCAATTAGATTGACTTGGCATATTAGAGATGCTAATTTGCTTGAGTTGTATTCTAAAATGATAAATGGGGCGTCAATTAATTGGCTTGAACTCTTTACACTAAATCTTTTTTGTTTGAAATATGGATAGTTTAAAAAAAGATTGAAAACATAATTATTTTAATATTTTAATTTAAAAACACTCTTATTTTAAAAAAAACTCGCCTTTAACATACTACGAATGAGGTTGATATATATTATTTTGATAACATTTTATATACAATGTGTTCTGAATAAGGGTGGCAAAATGGGCTCAGCCTGTTGGGCATGTCCGTTTTGCCCGTACTTTAGCTGGGCGGTCAAGAATTTAAACCCTCACTCTCTAATTTTCTCGGTCTGCTCCGCCCCATTTTTTGAGAGCTTTTGCGCACATGGTCATTAACATAATTTTATGCATGCAGTGCCCGCAGGCATGCCCTGCTCTATTCACACTTTGTGCGGGACATATTAAGGTTTTGGCCCGCACCCTCAACTATGTCCATCCTGCCCCACCCTGTTTTATACAGGCTTTTGGGAGACATGTTTAAACAGAGCGGACATGCTTATTTGTCATCCCTAATTCTAGATGTATTAGAATTGAGAAATTTTTTGGATAAGGATATCCTGCACTATACCTTACTCTTATTTTTATATAATTTGATATCATGACATTCTAAGTCTGATTTAACAATCACAAATTAATATATTTATATTTTTCAAATTGAATCATCAATTATTTTAATAAGTTTATACCAAAAAATATGATAGGTGGGAAAAATACTAAAGAATAAAACAATGGTTAATAGACCAAGGGAATTTTTATCTCATCCTACGGGGTGGAAAAACATTTTATGGAAAACCCAAAAATTCCCTTAGATTCTAGAGATGCATCTCCAAACGCACTTTGTCTTAAGTAAAAATGTTAACTGATCTAGAGATGTATATCCAAAATATTTTAAACATTTATTGATCCGGAGATGCATCTCCATTTAGGGCTTACGGAGATGCATCTGTGTAACCTATCAGAACAATGCAAGTTAAGTTAGTTTTATGGTTACTCATATGAAAATGACGATTTCTAAATGTTAAGTCCACTGTTATGAGATGAACATTAAACCATACAATCAATATGCAAAAAATAACATATACAAATCTAGATGGTCAAAATAAACCATCAACCGATACATAATGAAGTCGAAATACACAATAAAGTTAAAATAAGACAAAATAAAATACAATTGATAGTAAATCCAAAATACAAATACTATTAACTAATACGTATGCTGAACTAGAGCTCCTCGAGCTCCTCAGCCTCCTCTCCTCTCGTTCTCCAATGTTGTCTCTTGTACATCAGTTCTTCCCTCACCTCAGAACCATCATGAAATATATCTCGATCAATGCATGCATGCACAATCTCCATAATGCGACAACATCTAAGCAACAGATCATGAGCGTGATCTAACCGTGTCTGCTCCTTCTCTAATATCTCCTAATGAGATGACCTCGGTGTATCACCTAAACGAGCATGCACCATATACGAATGTGACACCCTGAAGAACCACCTGATGTACCCGTCGACATAGCTCTAGTTACTCTCAGCTATGGTACTCCGTGCCTCCTCCGGTACTAGATCACTAACATAATCATCAAACATGGCATCCATATCTACATGTGTCATAGCAGGAGGAGCAGAGGCCACATGGTGTTTGGGAATAGTCTGATTGTAACCGAACTGCCTCATGATGCGCTCAAGAAGATAAAGAAATATCATACGTGAACCGCAAGCCCACCATCCAAAGTATAAGATTATATCGTCAAATGGCTGCGTCTCACAGTGATCGACAAAGCTCTTAAAATGCATATCCTCGTCTATCAAGCGACCAAGATATACTTAAAACGGTTCTATCGCATGGTTCCTTATGAGCGGGGAAAATGCAGAAGAACGTCACATATCCTCAATATAGGTTGGTACACACAACCAACCGAAGATGCGCAAGAAGTGATGGAGGATCCAAGCCTGAAAAGTGTTGGAACATATGAATCATTAGTAAGGGCGTTGCAAAAATATAATAAAAATGAAACACACATATACACTAAAAGACCAATAAATATTATCGTCAGAAGTGTGATGCTTCTTGTCACTTTCTCAATACTACTTAGTGATTGAAGGTGTAAATTACATTAGTTCAAAATTTGACATATCTTTCTATATTGAATCAAATAATTATTAAAATAATAAGTATGGTAGTGACACAATAGTCATCCATCCATTTTACATTTACCTTTATCAAAAAAGAAAAGCATGTGAAATTTGTCACCAAACACTTGTTCTTTCCACCGCCATAACTCTTCTCCTTATATATAACAAACCCACACGCCTCAAAAACTTCAACAACACTCTCTTCTTCTCTCAAACCAGAAGAAGAAACAAAGCAAATATGGCAAGTTTAGAGGAAGACGAGTTGGTACAAATGGTACATGACTTTATAGAGTCTGATCATTCACCTAACTCACCTACAAGTTTCATCACTTCTTCTAATCACCACCCTTTACACAATCGAACACAACTTTTTATTTTGCAGGTAGGTTGATTAAATTCAAATTCTTTACAAGAGTTTCTTGGTTTGTTGATTAACTACTTTTGGTTTTAATGTTTTTAGGATATTTTAAGGAGTGATACAGGTTTAGAAGAAGCTAAGGTTATGAAGTATGTGATGAAGCATATGAGAGGTAGACATGGTTCTGAGAAAACAAGAGTTCTTAGTAGATGGATTGTTAAAAGAATGAGAAAAGATGGTTTTAATGCTTCTCTCTATCAAACTTCTTGGTCCACTTCCTTAGGATGTCCTGCTGGTAGATCTTTCTCTACTATATATCAACTATGATTGTTTTTAATTAATTTATTTTCGTCCTTAGTCCTATACTTTTTTTCGAATAAAATTCGTAGGAAAATCAGGTTTTATGTGGATTCCCCTTCGAATTTTCCTGTCGATTTTCCTTTGAATATTTCTGTAAATTTTCCTTCTAATTTTCTTATAGATTTTCCTGCGAATTTTCCTTCTAATATTACTGCGGATTTTACTTTAGAAAAAACAGCAGTGTCCAATAATACTATATAATACGGACACTTTTAACAAAGATATGTCCGGTCGATCAACACCAAGACATATGTGATTGTGATTATAATTGTGTTAAATTAATGTGGTAAATCAACAACTAAGCATGTTTATATGACAGGTGAATACGAGTATATTGAACTCATGATTGAAGATGAGAACAATGATGGTGATCCTATGAGGCTTATTATAGACATAGACTTTAGGTCACAATTTGAACTTGCAAGACCAACAGAAAACTACAAAGAATTAACAGACTCATTACCAATAATCTATGTTGGAACAGAAAACAAACTATGCAAGATAATCTCTCTTTTATGTTCTGCAGCCAAACAGTCCCTAAGAGAAAAGGGTCTACACATACCACCATGGAGAACCACAACATACATGCAATCAAAATGGCTCTCTGTGTGTCGAAAAGAGGCTAATCCTGTTGGTAATGGTGTTGGAATTGGAGATAATAGTGTTGTTGGAAATAGTAAGAGGGTAAAGAAAAGTGATTTGGGGGGTGAATCTGGTTTGTCTAGTCAATTTTCTAACATGAGGATTAATTGTTGTTAGCCATACTACTATGCTAGCTGATGAGGACTTTTCATTTTTGGTCTTATGTTGATTTGGAGCTCAATAAATAGTTCAATTAATGAGTATAAAATTTTGTTTTGTCACTCACACTTATGCAAGTGCATTCTAATAAATATATAGTACTATTTTTGAGGTCAAATAGTGTTTATTTAACTTTTTTAAAGTTTAATTTTGTTGCTTTAACTTTTGGATTTTTTTACACTCAATAATTTTGTTATATACATTCTATTTGGTCTGTATATTGACTAAGAAAGTTAAAATTTTCTTATAATAAAGAATTTATTTAATGATTTTTAAAAAGTTAAAATTTTCATATAATACTAAGGATATACTCAACTTTCAGATTATTTGACTTATTTAAGAAGAGGTCATGGTAGTTTGAAGTAATCCAAAACAATTACTTCCTCCTTTCTAACCATTACACTTGTCATTTTACACAAGTTAACAAATATATCAAAAACGAGAATTTATATCAATTTTATCCATTTCTTATCATCTATTACCATATTATAAATATGAACTTGATAGAATAATAAATTAAATGTATAAACTAAAAGCTATAATTTAATTACAAATGAAAACTAAAATTGCTTTGAAAACTCAATACACACCTGTTTTAAAACAAATAAACGTTTTTAAGTGATCGAGGAAATTTTTTTAAATAAAGATAAGTTATTAAATAAAAAAGAAAAATAAAAGGATTACGAAACATAAAATGCAATTTATTAAATATCTTCCAAAAACAATAGTTGGATATATTTGTTGAGAATGTAATTTTTTGTGTCCGTCTATCGAAACACTTAGTTGTCAAAATGTCGAAGAAATGTCTGTTTGACAAAACTTAAGACTTTACTTTATTTGTTTGTTTTAGATGAGTTAGTTAGGTTAGTTAGAGATTTTTTGGTGAACAAGCAACTTCAACCTATAAATAGGGAGTAACCCTATTATTGTAAAGTGGAAAATAATGCAGTTACATAGTTGAATACAATTTTCAGTGTAAAAAGTAGAGAAGTTTCTCTGCAAAATTATTATTCTTCTTCCCCTTTTACTCCAAAACCTTAATTCTATTTCTTCCCCAATTTTTATTTTCTTTTCCTTCTTAAATAATCATTGTGCAACAGAATCATCTCGCAACAAATGTGTAATTGATTCACTCGAGGAAAGAGTGAAGAATAAGAGGAAAAATTGATCAGTGTGATTGATTCTTGTTCATGAGGATTGATTCAGAATTCTCCATAGGTTTGGTGTAATTTTAGAATCTTGTATCTAGAGCATTGGCTGTGTAATTCTTGAGAAGCATAGCGCAATGAATCATCAGAATGAACATTTTCTGAAAAGTCTCCCAATTCTAAAGAATTGGAATTATGAGAATTGGTGCAAGCAGATGAAGATTGTTTTCTACTATCAGATCTTTGGGGTCTTGTGAAGGAAGTAGTAACGCCACTTGCAGAAAACGCGACGGATGAAGAAAAGACTGCATACAAAGAATTGAAGAAGAAATATTATAAAGCTCTCTTTATAATTATTTAATGTGTTGATCCAGACAATTTTGAAAAGCTGAGTGATGTTGAATCGGCGAAAGAAGCACAAAAAATCTTAGAGAAATCGTTTGGAGGTGCTGAAAAGGTGAAAGAGGTGAGGTTACAAACTCACAAAATAACGTATGAATTACTTCAGATGGAAGAAACTAAAAGCATAACTGACTTTTCCACTAGGGTTGCGAAACTGGTGAATCAAATTTAGGTATGTGGAGAAGTGTTGATACCAAGATCAGTTGTTGCAAAGATTTTGAGGTCATTGGCTTCAAAGTTTGACTATGTGGTAGTAGCCATAGAAGAGTCAAAAGATTTGTCAACGTTGACAAAGGAAAATCTTCAAGGACACTTGAATCTCATGAGTAAAGAATGGTTGATAGAGTTGCAAGCAATTTGAAGATTGATATGGCTTTGCATGCATAATCAACAAGAGAAAAGAAAGGCAAAATGAAGTTGTTTGACAACAAAGGTAGAGGAGGCTATAACAATTTGACTGGTAGAGAAAACCAGCAAGAAGGAAATGTGTCGAACCAGAGAAGACACTTATACCAAAGCAACCACAGAGGTGGTGTCGGAGATAGAGGAAGAGGTGGTGGTTAAAAACCTAAAAAAAGTCATATTCAATGTTTCAATTATTATAATTATGGTCACTATTCTAGTGATTGTCCTGAAAAACAAAATAATTAAGATAATGAGGCAAAGTTTGCAAAGCATGAAGAAAAAGAGATGTTGTTAATGGTCACAACAAGAGATGAAGAAAGATTCAAGGACCAATGGTACTTGGAATCACGATGCTCATCATGCATGACTGGTAGGAAGGATTGGTTTGCAAATGACAATAGTCTAGTAGCTGAAGATATTGGTGATGTTCTGATTATGAGGAAAGATGGAAAAAGTTTAGTAATTTCCAATGTATTATATATACCAAGCATGAAGAGTAATTTGTTCAACATAGGGCAGTTGGTAAAAAAGAACTACAAATTTTCGATCGAAGACAAGATGATGTGAGTTATTGAATCAAGTGAAAGGTTAATCTTGAAGGCTCCAATGTCTCGGAATAGAACCTTCAAGGTTGGACTTAATGTAATGGAGCGCAGGTGCCTTGCAACTGCAGCTAGCAGGGATGAATGGATACGACACTATAGACTTGACCATCTCAACTTTAAAGATATCAGATATCTAAAGAGAAGATATATGGTTTTAAGGTTGCTAAAAATTAACATTCCAAATGAAGTGTATGAGGAATATGTGTAGGAAAAGCTTCACAAGAACAAATTCAACAAGGATGCAGGAAGCAAGTCGAAGGCAATTATTGAAGTCATATACTCTAATGTATGTGGTCCTATCCAGATGGATTCGATTGAAGGTAACAAATACTTTGTCAGATTCATAAATAATTTCAATAAAAATTTATGGACTTACTTGATTAAGAAGAAAAGTGAAGTGATTAAGATGTTTTTCAAATTTAAATCTATGGTCGAGAAACAAAGTGATCGAAAGCTCAAAGTTCTGAGGAATACTGGTGGTGAAGAATATGTGTCGAAAGACTTCGACATATCATGTGAGAGAGAAGGGATCGTGCATGAGGTGGTGCCACCTACACTCCATAACAGAATGGAACTACAAAAAGGAAGAACAAAACCATCATGAATATGGTGAGAAGTATGTCGAAAGGCAAGCATCTATCCAAAGAATTATGGGGAGAAGCAATGTCGACTGCAACATACATATTAAACAGATGTTCAACAAAGAAGCTAGAAGGAATCATGCCAGAAGAATGTTGGCATGGTGTCAAGCCTAGCTTAAGTCATATGAAGGTATTTGGATCAATAACACATATACATGTGCCTAATCAGTTGAGAAGAAATCTTTATGACAAGTCAAGTCAAATGCTTCTAATAGGGTATCATTCTACTAGAGGATACAAGTTATTTGACCAAGTGAATAAGCAAGTAGTGATCATTAGGGACATCATAATAGACGATCTTAAGGAATGGGATTTGACTGAAAATGTAAAGAAGGATTCAGTGAGAATCTTATGTGAAGAACTAGCCAGTGAAGTCGAAAGAGAAGTTCAACAAGAAAAAGTAAGAGGTCCAGCAAGCACAAGTAGACCTGAAAGAAAGAGACACATGCCTGCAAGGTTGCAAGAATGTGTGATTATATCAAATGATGTGTTCGATAATGAAGGTGAGATGGTACACTATGCTTTCTACGCAGATGTTGAACCATTTAATGTAGCTGAGGCATTAAAGGATTCAAAGTGGATGAAAGAAATGAATGAGGAACTGAAGTCCCTCAAAGTTAACAACACCTGGTAACTTGTCGAATTGCCTCAAGGCAAGAAGGAAATCAATTTGAAATGTGTATTCAAGGTAAAGTTAAACCCCAAAGGAGAAGTAACTCAACATACTAAAAAACTTGTGGACAAAGGATTTCTTCAGAAAGAAGGAATCAACTTCGTGGAGGTTTTTGCACATGTTGCTAGGATTGAAACAATGAGGTTAGTTGTTGGTCTGGCAAACATGAACAACTGGCATATGTGTCAGATGGATGTGAAATGTGCATTCTTGAATGACCCTTTAGATGAAGAATTTTATGTTGTACAACTAGTTGGATTTGTGAAACAAGGTATATAGGCTGCATAAAGCCATGTATGGACTTAAGCAAACTCCAAGAGCTTGGAATAAGAAGATAGATAGATATCTAAGGGATAAGGAATTTATAAAGTGTACAAATGAGCATGGAGTATATATAAGAATAAGCAAGAGTGAATTTCTTATATTGTGTCTCTATGTCGATGACTTGTTGATAACATGTAGCTGCAAGAAAGAGATTGAAGACTTCAAAGGTAATATTAGCAAGGAATTCAAAATGTCTGATCTAGGCGACATTTCATACTTTATTGGAATTAAATTTTATAAGACTAACAGAGGTATGTGTGAGGGCAAGGTTCCTTATTACTTTGTTTTAATGATGTCAAAACTAGGAAAATGTTGTACTTGTGTATTTTGGACGGTATCGCCTTGTCTTAGCTTGCATTCATTCTTTTAACACGCGCATAATGATCCATATACATGAATCTAGGAACATAGGATCATACTCTATGTGTAACATGTGCTTTAAATCATGTTTGATGCATTTGGTCGACACATACTAGGCATAGGTCGACTCACAATTGATAAAAATTGTGTTTGTGAGATTCTAGCATCCTTGTGTCGACACACATCTACTGTGTAGGTCGACACATACTGATTGATAACATCTTAGAGCTCTCAGGTGCTCGTGCATCGATGCATGTTCAGGGTTTAGGTCGACGCACAATTTGATTTTGTGCGCAGGTTTGCTTTTTGGCATGTTCAGGTCGAGTCACAAGTTGTGGAGGTCGACCTCTTTTTACCAAATTTTTCTGCATCTTTGTGATTCAAAAGTCAGTTATTTCTGTTATGTTTTCATATATATATATATATATATATATATATATATATATATATATATATATATATATATATATATATATATATATATATATATATATATATATATATATATATATATATATATATATATATATATATATATATATATATATATATATATATATATATATATATATATATATATATATATATATGCATCATCTTTTGTAAACAACGAACAAAAAAATTGAAAATATATATTGAATTGCTCTTCATCTTCATTCTCACATTTGCATTCATCAACAATCACACATAATCATCTTTTTTGATCTTTGCTTTGTCGAGGTGATAACGTCCAAACTTAGGAATTTTAAATCTAGTATGGGATGAGATTTCAGTGGGATTTTATTGAATAAAACCATTGGGCTTTTGTCCTCTAAGATCTTGGTGATTTGGGGTTTTTTTTGCATAAATCTTTGCATCACAGATTCAGCTGAGTGAAAGGCTTGAAGAATGGTGGGTCCGGTCAAGCAAATAACGGTAACCGGAGGATTGTGTTGAAAGATTTGGGATCAAATAACTTGCGTTCAAAATCATCCAAGTGAAAGACTTGAAGAACGAAAGGTTTTATCAAGTAAGTAGCGGTAACTGGAGGTTTGTTCGAAGTGTTTGATGCACTTGATTTGGCTTGAATCAAGGGGAGAGAAGTGGATAGAATCAACATCAATAATTAGGTTTGATTATGTGGTAGCTATAACTTCTCTTGTACTATACTTTGCAACTAGATATTATACATATCTCAATTCTAGTTTTAGAATTGGGGGCAGACGTACCCAAAGCGAGGATGAAAGGAAAACTGCCTAAACAAATCGGACATCGTTCTCTCTCTCTCTCTCTCTCTCTCTCTCTCTCTCTATATATATATATATATATATATATATATATATATATATATATATATATATATATATATATATATATACTTTGAGTTTTTAACGTTTGTGTGAAATCAACTGTTCGATACATTTCTATTGATTTATAGTGCTGAAAAAATGTTTTTGAAATTAGTTGCAATCACTTTGATTGCAATTATGAAAAATCCTGCACTATCATTTCAAAGGAAATTGAACTTGGGTGTTTTGTACACCATGTGTACGACATATTGATCACACACAACCTGTTCATAAAATTATCAATTTAATTTTACCAGTTATAATTCATTGGAAACCGGTTAATTCAAAGTGGTCTTCATTTGAATAATTGATTGTGAAAATTATTGATTCGTTTATCTCATCAATTTTATTCCATTCGGATTCGCATATCCGATCTTATCAATAACGGTTCATTTAGACGATTTTAAATCCAAGGCTGCTTCCGCACATTTTTGAAACAATTTTTTAACCGCCAATTTTATTAAAAATTAGTGATCTATTCAACCCCCCCCCCCCTTCTAGATCAGTGCCATCGTCTAACAAGTGGTATCACGAGCACCAGTTCATCTAGTGCTTTGCATATAGCTTATTGGAAAATGGCTAACGAACCTAAAAGGGCATACAATATAGCGCCGGTTTTAAATGGTGAAAACTACAATTATTGGAAAGATTGCATGAAGGTGCATATCAATTCTATTGATAGAAAGGTATGAAACGGTATTCAAAATGGTCCTATTGAAATTACTATGACCAATGCAGATAATTTTGTTGTACCTAAGCCAGAAGGGTATTCAAAATGGTCCTATTGAAATTATTGTGACCAATGTAGATAATGTTGTTTTATCTAAGCCAGAAGCACAATGGAACGATGAGGATGAGAAAAAGTACAATTATGATTGGAAAGCTAGAAATATTTTCATATCCTCTTTGGGTGTTGATGAATATTATAGAGTTTCCCATTGTACTACTGTTAAGACTACGTAGGATGCATTACAAGTTTTCCATGAGGGAACTAATGATGTCAAACTAGCTAGAATCAATACTTTGACACAAGAGTTTGATCTCTTTCACATGAAGCAAGGTGAAAGCATTGGTGAAATGCAAAAGAGATTTTGTTATCTAATCAATCGTTTAAATACAATTGGTAGACTCGTTTCTAATGATGTTTCTGCTAACAAAATTTTGAGATGTCTTAATAGGGAATGACAACCTAAGGTCACGATGATCAAGGAAGCTAATGATCTCATGATGTTGGACATCACAACATTTTTTGGTAAGCTTGATGAACATGAGAAAGTTCTCATAAGTCTCGACCAACATGAGAAGAGAGAAAAGAAAGAGAAATCAAAAGATACAGACAAGAAGTCTATTGCTCTTAAGACTTCTAGCTCAAAGTCCTCAATCAAATAGAGTTAAGCATAAGATAGTGACACCTTACCATCCACAGACTAGTGGCCAGGTAGAGGTATCCAATAGAGAGATCAAACAGATTTTAGAAAAAACGGTTTCTATATCGCGAAGAGATTGGTCTCAAAAGCTGCAAGATGCATTATGGGCCTATAGAACCGCCTTCAAAACCCCTATTGGAACAACCCCTTACCAATTGGTCTATGGAAAGTCCTGTCATCTACCCTTTGAGTTAGAACACAAGGCTTATTGGGCCATAAAGACCCTAAATTTGACTATTTGACTGTTGGAGAAAACCACGTCCTTGATATTCATAAACTAGAAGAACTCCGCCAATCCGCCTACGAAAACGCCATCATATATAAGGAAAGAACCAAGGCCTGGCATGACAAAAAGATCGTAAAGAAAGATTTCCATATAGGAGACCTTGTTCTCCTATTCAATTCTAGATTGTGACTCTTTCCTGGAAAGTTTTGTTCAAGGTGGACAGGTCCTTTTACAGTTATTAAAGTCTTAAAATCAGGAGCAGTCGAGATCCAGAGCCAGTCATGTAGCCCATTCATTGTAAACGGGAAGAGATTGAAATACTACGAAGGAGGTGACATTCCTGATGATTACTCTAGCCACACCTTGATTGACCCACCATTGCCTACTTCAACCACATAGGTTCTACTCGTCAAGCTAACGACGTTAAACAAGTGCTGCCTGGGAGGCAACCCATGGTTTTCTTTACTTTTATTTTATTTTATTTTATTTTATTTTATTTTGAGTAATTATTATTTTGTTATGTGTCAACTAACCATTTATGATGCTTGTACTTTCAGGTCTCGTTTTCTAAATTTTACTTGCAGGATGCAGCCTCTTGACGACATACACGTCGCCTTTAGGGACAACAACCAGAGACAGAGGTACTTAGTTCTTCAGCAGCGTCCTATGGCACCTACCCGGTACCCAGATCAGGCCTGCATGGAAGCCTTGGGCATTAAGCCCAACATAAGATTTCTCTGTCATCAGCCCCAGTGGGATGCATATGCTGATGAGTTACACCAGACCTACAGGCACCTTACTCTAGAGTTCCTTAGCTCTTTCCGCCATGAGCCATACGTTGGTCAGGACGGAATGACCACATTCAGACTTTTCGGGACAGAGTATGCCTTTACTATGAAGGAGTTCGGCGATCTGCTCAGATTCCAGACCACCCCTGATGTTATACCTAATTTGCCGATGGGTTACTTTATGAGTTGAGACATCAACCAATTCTGAAGTGACATTACAAGAAGAGGAAGCCTCGATCAATCCACTCAGTTATCTCCAGTCACCCACAACCCAGCTTTGAGATACTTTCAGATGGTCCTGGCCCACACTTTCCTCGGAAAGGCTGACTCTGATATTCATGTTAGTGAGGAAGAGATCCTCTTCCTATTTTATGCAAACCGGTCACGCCCAGTGGCATGTGGGAACTTCTTTCTGAATCATCTCGAGGGCACAACTAGATCCTCTAAAGGGATTATTCACGTATGAGGCACTGTCACTCAGATAGCCACAACATTAGGACTTACCAGCCAGTTGCTGCACCTGACTGCATACTGCGGATACACCTTACTGGACATTGATTTCTATCTGGACAGAGGGTTGATGAGGAGAGCATCCTTTGAACCTGATTATTTCAGACTCTTGATCGACTACCAGACTATCCACTATTTTACATTGCCTGATCCTGCTATGACCAGTGTCCATAATCCTTCCAACTGGAGTTACGCCTTGGAAGGCTATGGAGAGACAGTTGATGAGCCGCGCTCACCACCTTCAATAGAGTACCATCCTTCACCGCCCTCTTCGAGGACGAAAGTATTATCTAATAATCATTCACTACGAAGGACTGACTTATACACTCAGATAATGTAGTTGCGCATGGAGATAGCTAAGCTCCAGCAGACAATTGCTGACCTTACTTTGCAGGTACAGGTATCTGACATGACTCATGCAACAGAAGCCGACACTTTATACCAGAAGATCTCAGACTTGTACTGAGAGTTGCACACACTCCGACATCCAGACCAGACAGAAGAGCACCCTACTCAGTGATGACATCATCTTTCGTTATTTTTATAGTTTAAAGTTATTTCCATTTTCCTTTACAGACTTCTCTATATTTTCGAATGCTCACGTTTCTTTCTTCCATAACATTGACTACGCACTTTATATTTATATTTGCAATGATTATTGTGTTCTTATTTTATGTTATTTTTAATTTATGTTATTTTACTCATTTTTGTTTTCTAAATTTTTATGTCAAAAATAAGAAGAAAAAAATGTATATATTAGGAGAAATGTTAGTAGGACAGATGATGCCTGCTACCTACACACCCCAAAAAGGAAGAGCACAAAAGCCCAAAGGAGAAGAGAAGAATCCGGCCCACACGCCTTTAGTGAGGATGGTGCCCGTCATATAGCCTATGGCGCCCGCCATGGGGTCTGGGCTATATGCGGGGCAGAACCTCCATAACCACCACTTTTACATCTTTAAACCTTCAAACCTCCATTTTTACCCATACGAAAATCTCCCTCAAGCACCAAAAAGTTCCAAACTTTATCATCCACTCACCAACCCGTTAACCATTCCAAGTTCCATTTTCACTTCCATACACCAAAAATCCATCAAAACTCCATTTTTACCAAATTCCCAAAAACTACCCATTTTCACTTATCTTTTATCCCAAAGGTACATCCATGGAACACGACGATTATGTTCTTCGTCAAGGGAAGCCCAGAGAAAGACAATGGAAGATTCTCAACAAATTGCAAAGCCGGAAAATTACTTCGATACGGTACGTAGACGAAAACTGTGTGTATGCTCTAGGCATTTACCATAGTGTTTTTCATCTGTTAAACATCTTAGGTCTGCACGAAATTTTTGCTAGGCAAGATCCTACATGCGAAAGGTTGACCCGAGAATTCTTGAGTTCCCTGATTTATATTGTCATGCCTAACACTGCTAGTACCGTCGGCACGGTACAATTTAGAATGTTTAATGTTGAGTACGAATTCAGTACCGACGAACTAGCAGAGAGGCTGGGACTGCCTTTTGGTGAGGATGACATTTGTGAAGCACCCTTAGATTCTGATTGGTCAGTGGAGGCATTTTCCTTTTGGCACAGGTTGTGAAACTTTAGGATTACATCTTTTGAAGAATACTTGCCTCTTGGATCCATAACTCGGTCATTCGTGTTTTTCGTTACATGTTGGCATGTACTATTTTTGGCCGGGAGAATCCAAATAAGGTGAACACAAAAGAACTTCTATTTTTGCAAGGGTGCCTCACAAACAAGAAATTCAATGTGGTTCCTTTTATGATTGCCCATATGATTGATGCAATCAAGAGCACAGGACCCATTGCCTTCGGAGAGCTTATTTTGTCTATTGCTCAGGCTCTGAACTTGAATGCCGAGATAACCACTTTAGCGCCTCTCCCTCCTCGCACAATTAATTTAAAATTCTTAAAAGACATGAAATTGTGCAAGGTAAGGAAGGAAGGGGGCTTTGAGCTTATGATCCATGGGAAGGCTATCCCATCTATCGTTTTGCCTTGCACTAGACGTACGGTTGTGCGTATCGCGAGGAACTAGACCTACGATTTGGATGCTCCACCTATTACGGGTCTAGTACCTCCAAATATTCTTGTTGATGACGGAGATGCCACCGACGACGAGTATGACCGGAGAGAGAAGTCTCTCGATCATCCTATGTCGCCTCACCATGTATCACCCGCACACACTGCACCGTCTTCCTCTTACCATCCTGCAGGTACTGCTCCCGACTTTTATATTTTTGAGCAGATGTGGCGAGACCAGTTAGCAAGAGAGGAAAGACGCGATAACTTGCTCAGTACCATACAACAGCAGTTAGTTAAAAACATGAGATTTATGCAAGAGTCTCAGCAGCAGATGAGCCAATCCATGCACAACATAATTCAATCACAGGCTGCTTTGACCACTATACTCGACGAGTTCGACGCTTCTCAGAGCGATCATCGTCCCAGTAGATCTCACCATCCTAGGCACTCAACGCACACTAGCGACAATACCAACAACATGCCTTAGGACTTTCAAGTAACCCGTCCCTATCTTATTTCGAAACATTGGGGACAATGTTCGATTTAAGTGTGGGAGGAAACTTTATTTATTTTCTCGCATTTTCTCGCACTTTCATTTTCTTTATTTTTATCGCTTTCTAGTTTCATTCTAGCTTATTTCGAAACATTGGGGACAATGTTCGATTTAAGTGTGCTTAACGAGTCATTTGCAGTATACCCTTATTCCCTCATTTCTTAAGCCTCACCAAAAATTGTATTGACAAAAAGTGTACTATCCTGAAAAATTTTAGGCTTTGAGGCAAGTACAAGTTAGGATGCAGATGATTTGGAAAAACCCTTTTTGTAACTTCGATATCATTGTAACACCTTAGGCTTCACGAATGTAGAAATCGACCATGATACCCTATGTACCATGGCCTTAATAATAATGTTCATAGTAAGTTCTTAGTAGTTTATCCTAGCAGTCAACTCCGGCCAAAGCGTGATCTAAATGAAGGACCGATGAATTTAAGTGAATGATCTGCATATTCAAAAATAATAATTGCAACTCGGGTATAGGTAACCCTCACAAGGTTGTTTAACCCAAAAAGTTGTAAAAATTTCGGAAAAAAAATAAAAATAAAAATAAAAGCAAAACAAAATAAATATCTTCCCATTGATAGTTGGTTTAGAGGTGTTTGATGCTGAACTCAGTAGGGCGGATTATGACCCGATCCCCCACAACTACAATAGGGTCAATAAAAGGGGTTACACCAATTTTTGTACCAGAGCCCCATGCTTGAGATCAGAATCACTAACCGGTCACTTCACTATGAGCACATATGGATAAAAGGCTTAATGTGATTGCTCCTGAATGAAAAGGACCCAAAAGGAGATTTAAAAATAGGCCTAGGTACAGTAGGGTAGTACGGATTGATTTTTGTAAGAACGAGGCCTATGCCCTTATTTACGGAGAAGTGTCATTCCGATACCCGTGGTTCACTGAGTTAATACCTATCGGTTCATCCCAGCTTGGACTTAAAAGCCCTTTTTACCCAGATCATTTATGGATATTGTTGCGGTGAAATTTGGATGTCAAGCTATTGATTAACTTGAATCTTAATTCATTTACAACCGGTCTTTGATTTATCCGAAGGAAAGGTTAAAGAAAGGAAAAACCTAAAAGGGAGAGATCTAAGATTCGGGGGTTGGTTAAATTTAGGGAAGGTATTAGCACCCTAAACTTCCGTAGTACTCTACGGGAACCTTTTGTTTATTTTTTTTATTTATTTCATTAATTATTTTGCTTTAGGGTATATACAAAGGATTGAAAATTAAAAAAGACCTAGGGGTTAATTCTAAGTTTACTCGGCAAGACATCGCATCTTGTGCCTACGTATCCTTACGGGAACGAAATCAGAGTAATCGTAGTTCCCCTCAAAAGGGAGGTTAGAGACTTCTTGACTGTGGTCAAGGTTTATTCAGAGACTCCAATCTCTATGTTAAAAAAAATGTTAATTAAAATTAAAATAGGGTTAAATTAGGGATTCCACGGCGGAAAACCTTAAAACAGAGTACGACGACTCTTTTGGCCTAACACTAGGATAAAAGCAATTTTGCCCACGGCGGGACACCTAGGCTAAACAGGGTTTGATCCATTAAAGGGGTAAGGCTATTGACTCGGCAGCCAAAAGGCTGGACCTAATCCTTCGGAAGGATAAAACTACGAAGCGGAGGTTTGCTTCGGTAAATGTGAAAAAGGTTTGAATAAGGGAACACTGGAGAGCTCCAATCCTTCTGACGAGTTGTGGGAACGACCGCCTTTCTTCTCTGGGGATCCCCTTTGTTTCTCCCTCTCTCTCTCTCCTCTTTTCTGAAGAAAACCTTCTGACCCACTTTTCAACAAGGCAACACATGTATATATAGGGAACAAATTAGGGTTAACACCAAATTGTCAATAATGTCCCTAAAGCCCATTTTAAAGCCCAAACTAAATAATTAGTTAAGAAAAAATAAAATTAAAATAAACTTAAAATAAAAACTAATAATCCTATTGATTTCTAAAATCAAAAATATTATAAAAAGAACAAAATTTTTTCTAATATTTTTTATTTTATGATTTTTTGGATATTTTTATGAATAATTTAGAAAAAAGTGAAAAAAAAAATAATATTTTAAAAAATGATTTAATTAAAATACGAAAATAATAATTAAATAATAATAAAAAACTATTTTTGTTATTTTTTAATGAGAGATAGAAACATTTAGAGTAAAAATAATAAAAAACAAAAAGTGACTAAGGTGAGATTCGAACTCTCAACCTCTCACACTCACAACTCCTTACACATGTCCTCTTGCCAATTGTGCCATTTTTACTTTTTAGAAAAAAATGCATGCCATATGATATTTACCTGCAAAAAGTCAAACGACTACACAAATTTGTTAGTAATTGATTAAATGCAATAAAAATGCAATGAAATGCGACGACAAATCTTAGGGCAAAATTTGGGGTATTACAGATATCACCTTTTTTGTCAAGATGTTTTGCCTGATGACAAGCAAAGGCTTTAGTGTGGGAGAATTTGATAGACCTAAAATATACTATTTATTTGACTCGATTCGCACGTGTTATTTAGGATTTTATTTATGTTTTCTTGTATTATGCCTCCATTTTTTCTCTTTTTTAGGATTTTATATTTTTAGAGCTACTCAAGAAGAAATGAAGAAAAACAAGCAAAAATACCAGCTTTTCAGGAAATTGTACACATGGCACTCACCATGGCGGGCGCTATAGGAGAAGCCATGACTTGGATAAGAGACCAACTTCTGGAAACTGCCACGTCTCTCACTTCTTTCCACTCTAGTACACATGGCGGGCTCCACCCTTGCATTCTGTTTTCCCTCCCAAAAGAAGTTGGGGGCATTCTAGTCTTTCCCTGTACTTTCCTAGCATTATAAATAGAAGAGTTCTGCCTCATTTCTAAGCATCTAAGCTTAGTTACAGAACTCAAGCCATAAATTTATATCTGTTGTAAAGTGATAAACTTCTCACATCGAGTGGTTATCACTTTGTCTAATCGAGTCTGTAATCGGGTTTGAAGCACTTTGGTAGAAGTTAATCCTGCTGCCATTTTATTTCAGTCTTTTACTTCAAGTTGTACCAAGATTTAAAACCTCCCATTTGGAGCAGGTTTCTATTTATTTTCCGTTTTTATTTATCCGCATTTATTTCTTGCACTTTATTTATCGCACTTTATTTATCGCCCCTTATTTACCGCACTTTATTTACTCGCACTTTATTTACCACCTTTATTTACTCACACTTTATTTACCATGTCTATTTACGTTTCCTTGTCCGGCTAAATCTTAGAGGTTAGGATGTGAGGATGATAGTTAAAAGTGGTATTCCCTACGACTGTCGATAGAATCACTTAGGGGTTATTCTGACTTTTAATACATATTTTCTGCACTTAAAATCTGTTGGGTAAGATCGAAAGCCGTCCAACCTTTAGATAAATTTGGTTAGCCTTAACTGTTCAAAGGAAGCGAAAGCGCTTAGTCCAGTTAAGCAGGAATCTTTAATGCTTTAGAAAAATGATTTTAAAACTATTTTTGGACGCGTTTATGGATTTAAAGTCCGGTTCGCAAGAACCTTTTTTTGTTAGAAATTCCAGGTCAAAATACTTTTCAAATAAGTCAATAAACTATATTTCTTAAGAATAGGTTTAATCACTCTAACGTAATGTGCGCCTTTTTATAAGTTAAAATAAGAGGGATCGATTAAGGGATAAACTCGATTCTGAATACGCGAAAGCGACAATTACCGTTGAATTAGTTCTTTTCATGAGTAGAAAACATTACCCCTCAAGAAGTCTATTTGTACGCATTTGGAATACTGCCTAGCTATGTGAATTACATCCAAGCCTGTAGTTTTATTATTGAATTTATTTTTGCACTTTACTTTCATTTCGCACTACCCAATTCCAAATTAACTTACCTTAGATAAACACCGTAACAACAGTAATTGATAGATTGACGTTTGGTCTCTGTGGGATTGATAATCTTTTATATTACTCTGACGTTATTCGTGCACTTGCGAATCACAACATCAGTTCCCAAACATACCTGACTTGGTTGACATGGACGCTTTTTGTATCTTCCCATCCAAAAACCCTATACCCACTCTCCTAGGAGATCTGTATCATTCAATACATTACAAGAATGAAAGGAGAAGAGGGAAAATTGTCTCTTGTTGTACTCCATTGTTCCATAAATGGTTCATAGATCATCTTCCTCGCACCAGAGCTTTCTTTGACTTAAGGAATACACATGAGTGGTCTCAAAGGCTTATGAGTCTAACTGCTAAAGATGTTACTTGGTTCAACTAGGAACTACTTGGTGTGGAGATTGTTTTTAGCCGTGGCACTTTTCCTAATGTACCCCTAATGGGTAGAAAATGGGGAGTTAATTGTAACTCTTCTCTCACCGTTAGGAAATTTGGGTATGCCTTGAGAGGACCTCTGAAGGATGAAGAAGTATAGGAATCTCTATACTATATCGGTGCATCAAATCCTGATGTACTGATCAAGATTTTTGAAGCACGGGGAAAGATTCACAGGAAGGGGAATATTCCTTTGGGAAAATGTGATTGCAAAGCTTATGACCCTTATATAGATTGGATTCAAAAAAGAGTTGAGAAAATATTGTCGTCGTTTCCTGTTGAAGAACCCTTATTCCCCTTGATGATTGAAGAGCCTACCATAGTGGATATTCTGATATATGATAAGCTTCTAGGAGAGAAAGAAGAGTTGCGTAAGGAAAATGAAGAGCTGAAAAGAGAGATCAGTCAATTGAAATGTGACAAGACTGAAGTTGCTTACTTAGCTAAGGTAAAAGCAGAAACCTTGGCTAAGGTGGAAAAGGAATTAGCAGAAAAGATCCGGGTAAGGGAACGAGTTGGTAAGGACTTGAAGATTATTGATAGCATCCTAAAGCATAAGAAGAAATGATTTGATAGAGCCTATTTGGAAATATCTAAGTTCAATGATCAATGGAACACTACAGTGACTACCAACAAAAGAAGAGAAGATGAACTTCATAAACAGATTGACAACTTGAAGGTACAGCTCAAAGTCAAAGGAAAAGAAGTGTCAGCAAAATCTTCTCGTCGGTATGCAAGTGAACAAAAGTTACAAGAAACCTTGTCAGCATTCGAGGAGCTCAAGGTGAAGGCAGAATTGAAGACACCAAGACTTGAAGATGCCTTTGGAGGACTATGTTCAAGACTTGAAGGATGTCATTTGCAGGAGGGATCTCCTCATCCAGGGACTGACTGCAAGGCCTGAACATCCAGACACCAAGGAGTTGCTAAAGGAAGCTCAGACTTGGTACAAGCCTACAATAGTTGAAAGCTATTAGATGATGTCTTTTCTCTTTTGTTGTCTTGTATTTTGACCATCACCAGATCGGTTGGATGAGGTCATAGGTTTGTATGCAGTTGTATTTCCTATTGGTGATTTGTATACATTGACTTTTGTTCTAATTTTATTTATGAGATGAGTTTTTCTATTCTTCCATTTATCTCTACTGTTCTGTTATTATCTGCAAAAACAAAATCGAGGGGGAGATCTCCTTGAAACATGTACACATGCTTGCATCTTGCATTATCATTTTCATTTTCATAACAGGTGTTCTTGGAGCTTTCAATCTTATATCTCTGCTTGGTTTTCTTCAACAGTTAACAGGATTGTGGATACAGGTTTCCATAAGTATTCTACGAGAAGAAATCAACGGAGAATTATGGATCAAGTGCAACAAGAGCTCCAAGAGGTCAGGGACAAAATGGCACAATTTATGGAAATGATGCAAACTGTGGCTAATGGGCAAGAATAGCTGAGGACCCTGGTTCAGCCGTTAATAGCACGAGTAGATGTTAATGATATTCTACATGGAGGGGCTTCTGTTATTCCTTCTCCAGTTGACAGTAACATTCCTCATGTGTTGCACCCCAAAATTTGCTCAACATCTTTTACCTGGTTTATGTTTCATTGCATTATCATTTGCATTGTTCTATCATTTTCATATCATGGCATATCATTCATCCAACAGGGGATCAAGTGTGATTATTATCAAGAGAAGCCTAGCAAGAAATCTTATCCAAGCTTGAGAAGTCATCCAAGTCATCAGGAGGTGGTGGGAGGTCTTGATTAGCTGAGGACCATCAATGGGATGTGAAGCATGAGGTGTGAATATGAGATGTTTATAGAGCTCATGGAGTGCCTAGAGATCCATTTTGGAGCTAAATCAAGTCATTGTGTCAAGTGCAAGAGCCACAGTTGGAGTGCAGACAGTTAGGGTTTCATCTGAATCAACCCTAGGTCAATTATGCAATTGAAAAGCATTCAAGCCTACTTTGAGGTCATGGAGTTCATGGAATGATGATATAAGACATTTTTGGTGTTGTTCCAAGATCAAATCAAGAAGAATCAAGGATGTGGGAAGTTGCTAAGTTAGGGTTTCAGTGCAAATTACCTTATTTAGTGCCTAATTTCAAGGCCACATAAGTCAAGATACAAGTTTCAAATGGATCTTTGGCCAACATGAAACTTGTAGAGCATCTCAATACCTTTAATTTGAGTACTAGAAGTCCTCCATTGGATTTATATAACTCAAGTTATGGTCCAGACAAGTTACAAGTCCTCAGATGCCACTAAAATTTGTCTGTGAAAATCATTTGACTTCAAGGCTATTTTTGACTTAGAAGGAGGTTTCACCTGAACTTTTGGTCAACATGAAAGTTGTTCCTCATGATCTTGGCTTTCTAAATTGTACTAGAAGTCCCCCATCGGATTTGTAGAACTCAAGTTATGAGGTTTACAAGTCAGGGGTATTTTGGGAATGTGAGATTATAGTTCATTTTCAATCATAGGTCCATATCTCCAACTTGCAAGCTTCAAATGGAAATTTGTTCAACATGGAACTTGTTTAAAATGAGATTTTGAGTGCAACCAAGTGGTCATGAGAGTTTTGTTTGACTCATATCAAAAAGTCACTTAAAATGGTTTGAAAAGGAAGAAAATTCAAATGATTAAAGGAGGGAAAAATGCAATTTTGTGCTAGATGTCTCAAACCAAGCAAGTGGGTACATTTTCTGATTGAAAATTGAATTATAAGAGTGTTGGCAATACCAGAATTTTGAGTGCAAGTCAAAATTTGGAAGTTACCATGTGGTTGCTTCACTTGTAAGTAACATTGCAAAATCAATGCACAAGGCAATTCAGTCCATTCTACCAATTCAAACTCATTCTAAATGACATGTGCAAGGTGTGAGAAACTTCTAGAACCAATGCAAAGCTTGCAATACGTGACTTTCATAGTAAATTTGGATGAAAAACCAGAAAATGCAAACTACTATTTTGGGCTTCAATTTGGATCCAAAAGCCCATGAAATGATTCTATATATTGATTAGAGTGTGTTCATATCAAGGTTGAGCATTATTTTGCACCAGAGCAAGCAAGAGCAAGTAAATTTTCTCAACTGCAAGTTCAAATCGGATTCTGAGTTTGGAGCCAATTCAAGCAAAATTGAAGTGTGCAATCTTTTCCTTGTGGATCATTGAAGCTATCTGGAGCATTTGGAAGCAAGCCACGAGCTCTAAGTACCTCTGTTTCAAGATCTATACCAGGTTAGTAACATTCAACTTCTAGCATGATTTAGCATGAGATGATTAGATTTAGACATGTGGTTAGGATCTACACAAGACATAGATCGTTTTAAGATTGATCTGGAAGTAATTGATGATGATCGAAGATGACATGTAAGATCTGTTTGGACCTGAATCTCTTGATTCATGAGGAGTTAATGCTAGATGTTTAGATCAGGATGATGTAGGCAACATGAGGATGATTTCTATACCAATAGTTTGGATTTTAGTGATGATCAAAGTTGACATGATTTCTGAAAATGGATTCGTATTTTGAAACCTAGCACGATCTAGAGGATTTTGATGAGATATCTGGAATGTACATGAAAAACTGAGTTGAATTGGTATGTAGTTTGTCATTTTTGGATGCCTGAGCTTGAACCTTCGCCGGAGAAGACAACCGGAGTCTTCTCCGGCCACTACCAACCACCGCCCTGTGTCTCCACTCTGATGACCTGTTTTGTGAAGGAGACGACTTCATCTTGGATCATTGCTTGACTCTTGACCACAACCTCAATCCAATGGCCACGACTTAAAGTTGGTTTTTGAATTTCTGGTAGCAAAACGCAGGCGTTTCACTTAATGCGCTGGCAAGCTCTAGCGCGTTGGATTGCTTGACCAGTCTCCAGATCCAATGGCTCATGTTTTATTTCAGCATTTTATTTCTTTTATTCATTTTTGTTTTATTTTAAATGCTTTGTTGCTTCCAAAAATCATATTAAATTCATTCTTGATCATAAAATTATTTTAAAAATACCTCCATGATCTTGAGAGAATTTGTGATTTTTTGAAATCAATAAAATGCATTTTCATGCATTTTTCAATTTAATTTGATTTTTCTTATTTTTGTTAATTCTTTTAATTTTGCATATTTGACCATCTGTTTTGCTGAATTTTGTTCTTCCAATTGGTGTTGAGTTTGGCTTTGTTTTTTTAGTATGTTTTAGGGTAGATATTCATGTTCCCCTAGCATTTTTATTAGAATTTTAGAACAAAATTAGGTTCTATTTTAGGTATTGATATTAGGACCCTTCCAAACTTGTGGATTCCTTTGACCTATCTCAATGTAGGAATTGTTTAGATAACTTAGAAGTTGATTTAGGTTTCAGTCTTTTTACACCAGGTTGTTCAAACATGTATGTTCCCCTAGGAGTTTTATTATATTTTTGCAATATCATTTTCTTTTTTATTTTTATTTTGCAAGTGGCTTGTGTTTGTGGATTCCTCTCTTGAGTGCTTTGGATTGTTTGGTTTGGTTGGCTGCTTTGGAGTGGGTTTGAGCTTGAGTTGTTTTTTATGGAGCTTCTGGATTCATTGAAGATGCTTGGGATTGAAGATTGGAGCTTGGAGTTGAAGGCTTTTCCTCTTGTGGAGTTTTTTTAGGAGCTTAGGAAATTAGGGTTTTAGGAAGGGCCTTAGACCTAGTTTTGATTCTTTCTTCAAACATGGAGTGCATTGTTTGCCTATATTCTATCCAATGACATAAAGTCCTCCTTGGGAAGTTCCATCTCTCCTTAGGAGGGATGAGTGGTATGCCCAAGTGAGTAGAACTTTGAGGATACCTTTCATTTGCAATGTTGAGTTCTTAGTGATTTCCTTTGGTTGTCATTAGGTTTCTTAACATTATAACTTGATCTTGATGATTAATCCTTCTCTTGGAGTGTGCTTGTTAGAGCTTGAAGATTGATGAGGCTTGAAGATAGAAGCTTGCTTGAAGATGAAGCCTTGCTGTCAACTTTGTTGTCTTTTCAATTGTGCTGCTTAGAGCTTGAAGTTGTTGTCTGTAGAAGTTGTTGCTGCTTGGGATGCCTCCTCTGTATCTTTTGTTTTTCTCTGTATTGTCTGTTTGCTTGTGTTGATTACCTCTAGGTTTGAGGTGGAGCTTGTCTCCTCTTGCCTATTGTTTTCTCCCTTGCCTCTCTTATACTGTTGCATTGCATTCACTTTACTGTTTACTGTGTTTGCTTGCTGTCTTTTGCTGTTTATCCCCTAGGATCTCTGATTTCCTCTGTGCAAGAGGAAATTATGACAGACATTAGATTTTGACCCATGCATGATAACATTAGGTTAGTTTCCCTTTCAACCATAGGCTTTTTGGAGCGTCTTTCTCATCTCATCTCAAAACAATTCAAAAACACAGTAATAAGGATAACGCGTCCTATACGTTACGAGGCTTAAGCTATTTGAGAAAAGGTTTATGGAGGGTCACTCTTCAGTAATCTGACTGCTTAGCGTGGTACCCTTAGGGTGACATGCGACGTAGTCACTCTCAGATCACAAGTCTTTAGTGCAGTACAAGTTGCAAACAGACTAAAAAAACAGTTATTTCATAAAAAACTGAAAACAAATGTCAAATGTCATTTTTGTCCGCTTGGACTCTTAATCAGGAAAACCCTTTCTTAAGGAGATAAAAAACTGTCAGATAAACTTGTGTCCTCCGTAGCCCGAACTACGTTTGCTCTGATCTTTCATGCTGTATGAAAGTACGTAGGCATAGGATGCGATATCCTAGCGAGCAACCTTCCCCTCCTTTCCCATAGGTAGGCGAACTACGTCGACTCTGATTTCTCGTTCCAGACGAGAATACGTAGGCATAAAGTGCGATACTTTGCCGAGTCATTTTCTTTTCTTTTTAACCCAGACCTGTAGAGTAGATAGAATAATAAACCTTTAGATAGAAAATAAGCGTGAATCCCGTCGAGTACGATGGACGTGAGGGGTGCTAATACCTTCCCCTTGCGTAACCGACTCCCGAATCCAGGATTTGGTTGCGATGACCATTCCTTTCCCTCTTCGCGTTAGGTTTACTCTGAGCGTTTCCTTTCCCTCTTGTGGGATAAATAACGCACGGTGGCGACTCTTCTGTCATAGCCGGCGCCGATTTTCACAGTAGCGACAGCTGGCGACTCTGCTGGGGACTGCCCAACGGTTCCCTATGCGAGTCAATCCTAGCGCTTGTTTTTCCGTATGGGGGTTTTGTATTTACCTTTCTGCCTTTATTTTCAGTGCTCTATTATTGTTGTTGTGCTGGGAAGAGGGAAATAAGCTAGAATGAAACTAGAAAGCGATAAAAATAAAGAAAATGAAAGTGCGAGAAAATGCGAGAAAATAAATAAAGTTTCCTCCCACACTTAAATCGAACATTGTCCCCAATGTTTCGAAATAAGATAGGGACGGGTTACTTGAAAGTCCTAAGGCATGTTGTTGGTATTGTCGCTAGTGTGCGTTGAGTGCCTAGGATGGTGAGATCTACTGGGACGATGATCGCTCTGAGAAGCGTCGAACTCGTCGAGTATAGTGGTCAAAGCAGCCTGTGATTGAATTATGTTGTGCATGGATTGGCTCATCTGCTGCTGAGACTCTTGCATAAATCTCATGTTTTTAACTAACTGCTGTTGTATGGTACTGAGCAAGTTATCGCGTCTTTCCTCTCTTGCTAACTGGTCTCGCCACATCTGCTCAAAAATATAAAAGTCGGGAGCAGTACCTGCAGGATGGTAAGAGGAAGACGGTGCAGTGTGTGCGGGTGATACATGGTGAGGCGACATAGGATGATCGAGAGACTTCTCTCTCCGGTCATACTCGTCGTCGGTGGCATCTCCGTCATCAACAAGAATATTTGGAGGTACTAGACCCGTAATAGGTGGAGCATCCAAATCGTAGGTCTAGTTCCTCGCGATACGCACAACCGTACGTCTAGTGCAAGGCAAAACGATAGATGGGATAGCCTTCCCATGGATCATAAGCTCAAAGCCCCCTTCCTTCCTTACCTTGCACAATTTCATGTCTTTTAAGAATTTTAAATTAATTGTGCGAGGAGGGAGAGGCGCTAAAGTGGTTATCTCGGCATTCAAGTTCAGAGCCTGAGCAATAGACAAAATAAGCTTTCCGAAGGCAATGGGTCCTGTGCTCTTGATTGCATCAATCATATGGGCAATCATAAAAGGAACCACATTGAATTTCTTGTTTGTGAGGCACCCTTGCAAAAATAGAAGTTCTTTTGTGTTCACCTTATTTGTACAAAGCCATGATGAGATTGCAACGGTTACGATCCCAAGGAAGACTATTACGATATCGGCGCCCGCCAAGCGGCCGACTATCACAATAACAAAAGCAGGACCTGTTCCTTTTGAGAGTACAAAAGCTGTTCCATGGACATATAGGTTAGAAGCGTACTGTAATAGGGAAAAGATTGAGGTGAATGGCCGACCGACAGGGGCAGTTGACAATGTTGGAACGGGAGGCATGACCCGTAGTGGAAGAATCTTCACCGCACCTGAAGTTGAAGCAGAGAAGATTGCTAAAGGCAAGGCCAAGGTGAATGAAAGTGGACCATCCTAGTTGAAAGAGAAAGACACGTCACTCAAGGACGTAGAAGAGTTCACGAGGCTAATTCGCTAGAGCGATTATAAGATTGTTGAGCACTTACAACAGACACCCTCAAAAATTTCAATCCTATCTTTGTTGGTTTGTTCTGAGGCTCACCGAAATGCTTTTTTGAAGATATTGGACACGTCATTTGTACCTCAGGAGGTTTCTGTCAACCAGCTAGAGGGGGTACTGGCGCATGTCAATGCTGGACATAGTTTGGGTTTCACTGATTTTGATTTAACTCCCAGAGGCCAAGAGCATAATATGGCTTTGTACATATCGGTGGAATGCCGGGGAACCGTAATGTCGCACGTTCTTGTGGATACCGGATCATCTCTGAATGTATTTCCTAAGAAGGCTATGATGAAGTTAGATATCCGGAGAATTATTTGCACGCCAAGTGACTTGGTTGTGAGGGCGTTTGATGGAACGAGAAGGTAGGTGTTTGGATCGATAAGGTTGCCGTTGCAGGTCGGGCCGGAAATATTTGACACTGAATTTTATATCATGGATATTCATCCAGCTTATAGCTGTTTACTTGGGCGTCCGTGGATACACTCTGCAAGGGCTGTGACGTCCATGCTGCATCAGAAGCTTAAGTTTGAAGCCGGTGGTGGCATTGTTACTATTTGTGGGGAAGAGGACATCTTGGTCAGTCATCTCTCATCATTCAAGTATGTTGAAGTGGATGGAGAAATCCACGAAACGCCCTGCCAAGCCTTCGAAGGGTTGCAAATCAAAGACAAGTTCAGTGTTCCCAGCAAAGTGCCAGAGGTTGCTATGGCTTTGTACAAAGACGCTCAAGCGTTGGTTCAGACTGGTGAAACCAAGGGTTGGGGTCAAGTGCTGGAAATTCCTGTCAAGATGGACAAGTTTGGACTAGGGTATCGCCCAACATCAACATCTTCTTCACAGAAAGCACCCAAGTTCAAAGGACCGGTGGTGATTACTCCAAAGGGAGTCTGCTTTGAGACGGTTAATGTCGTTTCCGACTCTGAAGACAGAGATAGTGATTGCGACATGGACGCGTGGATCAAGCCTAGCGTGCCAGGACAAAGTCTCTGCAACTGGTCCATCCGGGAAATTGTCCCAGTGACTACAAAACAGTAATGATTTGTTTTCTTGATTATTGTATAATCTTGTGTCCTACCCGGGGCACAGTGATTTTGTTTTAGGGCCACCTGCTTATGTGTATGCACTGTTTAATCATTGAATAAAGGCGTTTTTCTCATACAAATTTTGTGTTCCCTGTTTTTCCTGTTTTTATTTTAACAATAAATGGCAACGTGATTATGAGCTTTGTTTACACTCATTTGAAGCATTTAACCATTTCCTTTGCAGGATTCATATTTCAGATGACACCGAACACGAACTTCCTATGACTCGCTTTGACTTCGAGCACCCGGTATTTCAAGCTGAGGAAGAGATTGTTGAGGATAGCGACTTGCCAGAAGAGCTGACTCGACTGTTGAATTAGGAAGACAGAATCATTCTGCCTCATCAGGAAGAGATTGAGATTATCAACATGGGGTCCGAGGGAGTTGTCAGGAACATCCGGATAGGGGCTGCACTGCAAAGCGACATCAAGCAAGGTTTGATTGAGATGTTGCAAGAGTACAGTGATATTTTTGCTTGGTCGTACGAGGATATGCCAGGATTGGATACTAACATGGTTGTTCATCGTCTGCCATTGCGGGAAGAATGTCCGCCTGTTAAGCAGAAACTCAGAAGAACCAGACTAGATATGTCTGTGAAGATTAAGGAGGAAGTTTAAAAACAGTGGGATGCTGGGTTCCTTGCTGTTACAACTTATCCATCATGGGTCGCCAATATAGTACCGATACCAAGAAAGACGGTAAGGTGCGGATGTGCGTAGACTATCGTGATTTGAATAGGGCGAGCCCAAAGGACGACTTTCCGCTTCCTCATATTGATGTGCTGGTCGATAACACTGCTAAATTCTCCGTGTTCTCCTTCATGGATGGCTTCTCGGGTTACAATCAGATAAAAATGGCGCCAGAAGACATGGAGAAAACAACCTTCATTACCCCATGGGGAACATTTTGCTACAAAGTGATGCCCTTTGGTTTGAAGAATGCTGGGGCAACATATCAACGTGCTATGACGACGCTCTTTCATGACATGATGCATAAAGAGATTGAGGTCTATGTTGATGATATGATTGCCAAATCCCAGACGGAGGAAGAGCATTTGGTTTATCTGCTGAAATTGTTCAAGAGGCTTAGGAAATTCAGGCTAAGGCTGAATCCTAACAAGTGCACCTTCGGGGTGAGATCCGGTAAACTATTGGGGTTTATTATGAGCGAAAAAGGAATTGAGGTTGATCCTACTAAGATAAAAGCAATACAAGAAATGCCAACGCCTAAAACAGAAAAAGAAGTGTGTGGGTTTTTAGGGAGGTTGAACTACATTGCTCGGTTCATATCTCACCTAACCGCTACATGCGAGCCATTATTCAAATTGTTGAAAAAGAATCAGACTGTGACCTGGAATGAAGATTGTCAAAGGGCGTTTGAAAAAATAAAAGAATATTTGCAGGAACCTCCAATATTGATACCCCCAGTAGCCGGGAGACCATTGATTATGTATTTGACGGTTCTTGAGGAAAGCATGGGTTGTGTTCTCGGTCAACATGACGAGACTGGACGTAAAGAGCATGCGATTTACTACTTGAGTAAAAAGTTCACAGATTGTGAATCCCGTTACTCAATGCTCGAAAAGATGTGTTGTGCGCTAGCCTGGGCTGCCAAACGTTTGAGACAATACATGCTAAGCCATACAACCATGCTAATTTCAAAGATGGATCTGATCAAATACGTATTTGAAAAGCAAGCACTCTCCGGGAGGATTGCTCGATGGTAGATGGTGCTGACAGAATACGATATTCAATATGTTTCTCAAAAGGCTATCAAAGGTAGTGTTCTGTCAGAGTACCTAGCTGAGCAGCCAATTGAAGATTACCAACCAATGAGGTTTGATTTTCCTGACGAGGATATCATGTACTTGAAAATGAAACATTGTGAGGAGCCGATGCCGGATGAAGGTCCAGAGTTGGGTTCCAAATGGAAATTGATATTTGATGGCGCTGTTAACTCCTACGGTATTGGAATATGGGCAATTATCACTACTCCGCAAGGGACGCACATTCCCTTTACTGCCAGATTGACCTTTCCAGTTACCAATAATGAGGCTGAATATGAGGCGTGCATCATGGGTCTTGAGGAGGCTATTGATTTGAGAATCAAATATCTTGATGTATACGGGGACTCTGCTCTAGTGGTCAACCAGATTAAAGGAGAATGGGAGACGTGGAAGCCCAATCTGATACCTTATATGAATTATGCAAGGAGATTGTTGCCTTTCTTTGACAAAGTAGAATTGCATCACGTGCCACGAGCAGAAAATCAGATGGCCGACGCGCTTGCGACGTTGTCTTCAATGTATAAAGTTAACTTCTGGAATGAGGCTCCCAGGATTGTTATCTCTCGCCTTGATAGGCCCGCCTTCATATTCACCATTGAGGAAACATCCGATGGCAAACCGTGGTATTTCAATATCCAGAATTTCCTGAAGAACCAAGAGTATCCGGCTGGGGCGTCCAGTTGAGATCAGAAGACTCTTAGGAGATTGGCTGGCAATTTTTATTTGAATCCGGATGGCGTCCTGTACAAGAGAAACCACGACTTGGTGTTGTTGCGATGTGTGGACGAGAAAGAGGCTAAGTTGCTCATGGAAGAGATCCATGAAGGTACATTTGGTACGCATGCTGGTGGACATGCAATGACGAGAAAACTGTTGCGGGCAGGTTACTATTGGCTAACGATGGAAACAGATTGTTTCAAGTTTGCAAAGCGGTGTCATAAATGTCAAATTTATGCGGACAAAATTCATGTTCCTCCGAGCCCTTTGAATGTTATGTCATCACCATGGCCTTTCTTGATGTGGGGAATTGATATGATTGGCAAGATTGAGCCCACGACATCAAACGGACACCGGTTCATTTTGGTAGCTATTGATTACTTCACCAAATGGGTGGAAGCAGCGTCATATGCTAATGTCACCAAACAGGTGGTAGCCAGATTTATCAAAAGAGATATTATCTGCAGATATGGAATCCCAGAGCGGATTATTACCGACAACGGTTCAAACTTGAATAACAAGATGATGAAAGAGCTGTGTCAGAATTTCAAGATCGAGCATCACAACTCTTCTCCTTATCGACCCAAGATGAATGGCGATGTCGAAGCGGCCAATAAGAACATAAAGAAGATTGTTCAGAAGATGGTGGTGACTTACAAGGACTGGCATGAGATGTTGCCTTTCACTTTGCACGGTTATCGTACGACGGTACGCACATCAACCAGGGCAACTCTTTTTTCATTGGTATATGGTATGGAGGCTATGTTACCATTGGAGGTTGAGATTCCTTCTTTGAGGGTTTTACGCGATGTCCAACTTGATGAGGCAGAATGGGTAAAAGATAGACTGAACCAGCTCAGTTTAATGGATGAAAAGAGACTGGCTTCTCTCGCATATGGTCGGTTGTATCAGAGCCGGATGAAGAAAGCTTACGATAAGAAGGTATGTCCTCGAAGCTTTCAGATGGGCGATCTTGTGTTGAAAAAGATTCTCCCACCACAATCGAATCACAGGGGCAAATGGACTCCCAACTACGAGGGTCCATATGTCGTCAGAAAGGTTTTCTCTGGAGGAGCCTTGTTGTTATCCACCATGGATGGTGAGGACTTTACGTCTCTTGTGAATTCGGACGCAGTTAAAAAATACTTTGCTTAAAGTGACCCGCTGGACAGAAAAAAGAGAGTCCAGGCAAAAAGGGGGCATCCCGGTGAACCATAAAAAAGGAATAAAAGGTTCGGGCAAAAGTTAGGGATAAAATTGAAAAAAAAAATATACACCCGCGAAGTCGAAAACCTGAAAAGGGAGACTTCGGCAAAAAAGGGTATCCCGGTGAATTGAAAACCCGCAAAGGGCGATTCCCGCAAAAGTTAGGGATTGAAAAAGCAAATGACTGCGGTTCGAGTTCGATATTGCATTGCTTGGTGGTTTGGGAATACCTGAGGGTCGTTCATCTAAAACAATCTCTTCCGAAGATCGAGTACTGGGAAAGCGCCTGAGTCGGACGAGTCATAAGAGAATCATCTCATAGTGTTTGTCTGTACCACGCTGCCGACATGTATATCAAATTTGTTTTGTATCTTTCTTTGTGCTTCTTGTGCATATATTGTATTTTGCTTGTGCGTAACTTCCTCTTTTCAGGAGTTGCATCCAGTGTACAAAGCTTTGCCTATTTACAGGCCCATCCAATAAAGCATGTTATTCAGTACTTGATGCTTGTTCTTTACTGTTTTGTTTGTGAAAAACTCTGATGTTTTTGATGAACTTGCACTTGCAGAAACTTGCTGGCCCTTGCTAATAATTGCTAAAACTTTGAATTGACTGAATAAACGTCACATATACTAACTCGGATAGATTTTGTTGTGTAGATTTGTTTTGTCTCGTTTGTGTTTTGCAGGGTCCGTACCTTTGAAGCAAACGGTCAGGAATTGTATTCCCCAGCCAAAGTCTCTTGACGTAGGGCTTGACTTCAGTTGATGTCGTTCCTTAGCAAGTCGTATCTTATCCCCAGAGAGCGGAGACAGCGCTTATTCCTACCAGATGTGGAATTGTCCTCCCCGAGAGAGTATCACCAGGAATGTCGCCTGAAGAGTATCCTCATGGAAATTGTCCATAGGATATCCCCAGCAGGTCAAAATCAATATCCCCTGCAGAGGACGCCTCCCCAGAGGATGGTTATTCCTTTCCCCGCAGGTTGTCATTCTTTCGTCAGGATGATTTTCCTCAGCAGAGTTTGTAGCTTTGAGTTTGTAGACTATGTCCCGACAGTGTAGTTCTTCCCCTAGAAGGGTCGCATCTTTCCCCAGCAGGGTTTGTGTTTTCTTCCCAAATGTCCGATCTCTCCCCAGCAGAGTTGGTTGTTGTTTCCGGCATTTATTTTGCCGGAATACTTTGTGATACCCGTTCATCCCCAGCGGAGTTGGTTTCGTTCTTAGCCATTTCTTACCAAAGTGTTTCTCAGCAGTTGGATCCTGCATTAGCATTTGCATATATTGTCATATTTGCATCTACCCACACGCGTAGCATTTCCATGTCGAATGGAGCATTACGCCATTGTCAAACATATGCATTTTGAAACATAAGTCAGGTTGGTTAACCTTTTGTTTTCAAGTGTTGTTTTCCCTGCAGGTGGAGGGAGCTCTTGCTCAGATTAACTACCAGATAAGCAAGGTCTCGGCGTGAGACGTGTAATGATAATGTTTGTCTTATTCACCAGAGAGTTGCTTGGATTAGTTTCTCTTACCCTTCCAGCGGAGTATTTCTTCAAAATTGTTGTTATGACAGTATCAAAAGATTTCGTGAATCAATTTTTGGAAGTTGCCGCCTATGTCGAAATAGGTATCTGGCAGTTTGGGTTCAGAAAATCCCCAGTAGAGTCCTTCTCAGATTTGCTTCCATGTCCGCGCTAAAAGTTTGAAGATTGGACCAGTATTTTGTTACCCATTTGATTGATGGAGTTAGCTACTGCAAAGATAGGCAGAGAAGCTGTATTCAGATTATTTTCCTGTATTTGACAGAATTATTTCTCGTAGTGGTGACGGAGTTATTTTCCTGTATTATTGGCAGAGTTATTTCCTATAGTGTTGACGGAGTTATTTTCCTGTATCGGACAGAGTTATTTCCCGTAGTGGTGACGGAGTTATTTTCCTGTATCGGACAGAGTTATTTTCCCGTAGTGGTGACAGAGCTATTTTCCTGTATCGGATAGAGTTATTTCCCTTAGTGGTGACGGAGTTATTTTCCTGTATTTGGCAGAGTTATTTTCCTGTATTTGGCAGAGTTATTTCCCGTAGTGGTGACAGAGTTATTTTCTTGTATTTGGCAGAGTGATTTCCTGTATCGGACAGAGTTATTTCCCATAGTGGTGACGGAGTTATTTTCCTGTATTTGGCAGAGTTATTTCCCGTAGTGGTGACGAAGTTATTTCCCGTAGTGGTGACGGAGTTATTTTCCTGTATTTGGCAGAGTTATTTTCCTGTATTTGGCAGAGTTATTTCCCGTAGTGGTGACAGAGTTGTTTTCCTGTATTATCGGACAAAGTTATTTCCCGTAGTGGTGATGGAGTTACTTTCCTGTATTTGCCAGAGTGATTTCCTGTATCGGACAGAGTTATTTCCTGTAGTGGTGACAGAGTTACTTTCCTGTATTTGGCAGAGTGATTTCCTGTATCGGACAGAGTCATTTCCCGTAGTGGTGACGGAGATATTTTCCCGTAGTGTTGGCGGAGTTAGTTCGTGTGTTGTTGGCAGAGTTATTTCTTATTTGTTGATAAAGCTATTTCCTCAGTGGAAATCGCCAAAGTTATTCCCTGTGTTGTTGGCAGAGTGAAGTTGTATTTTCATAGTGACAAACCCCATAGCAAAGATGGAGTATAATTTGGTGGATTTTGTTCTCCAGATAATTTGTGCAGTTCGTGTCTACAGTTGGCAAATTTCCGGGTTTCTTGGTATTCAACCGTCTTTTACCTCGATTATTTGAACGCCGTTCGCTCTTCACCCAGTCGGGTCCAAGCCGTTTGAATAGGGGCAGCTGTTGCACCCCAAAATTTGCTCAACATCTTTTACCTGGTTTATGTTTCATTGCATTATCATTTGCATAGTTCTATCATTTGCATATCATGGCATATCATTCATTCAACAGGGGATCAAGTGTGATTATTATCAAGAGAAGCCTAGCAAGAAATCTTATCCAAGCTTGAGAAGTCATCCAAGTCATTAGGAGGTGGTGGGAGGTCTTGATCAGCTGAAGACCATCAATGGGATGTGAGGCATGAGGTGTGAATATGAGATGTGTATAGAGCTCATGGAGTGCCTAGAAAGCCATGTTGGAGCTAAATCAAGTCATTGTGTCAAGTGCAAGAGCCACAGTTGGAGTGCAGACAGTTAGGGTTTCATCTGGATCAACCCTAGGTCAATTATGCAATTGAAAAGAATTCAAGCCTACTTTGAGGTCATGGAGTTCATGTAATGATGATATAATACATTTGTGGTGTTGTGCCAAGATCAAATCAAGAAGAATCAAGGATGTCGGAAGTTGCTAAATTAGGATTTCAGTGCAAATTACCCTATTTAGTGCCTAACTTCAAGGCCACATAAGTCAAGATAAAAGTTTCAAATGGATCTTTGGCTAACATGAAACTTGTAGAGAATCTCAATAACTTTAATTTGAGTACTAGAAGTCCTCCATTGGATGTATAGAACTCAAGTTATGGTCCAGACAAGTTACAAGTCCTTAGATGCCACTAAAATTTGTCTGTGAAAATCATTTGACTTCATAGCTATTTTTGACTTAGAAGGAGGTTTCAGCTGAACTTTTGGTCAACATGAAAGTTGTTCCTCATGATCTTGGCTTTCTAAATTGTACTAGAAGTATCCCATCTGATTTGTAGAACTCAAGTTATGAGATTTACAAGTCAGGGGTATTTTGGGAAAGTGAGATTATAGGTCATTTTCAATCATAGGTCCATATCTCCAACTTGCAAGCTTCAAATGGAAATTTGTTCAACATGGAACTTGTTTAAAATGAGATTTTGAGTGCAACCAAGTGCTCATGAGAGTTTGGTTTGCCTCATATCAAAAAGTCACTTAAAATGGTTTGAAAAGGAAGAAAATTCAAATGATTTAAGGAGGGAAAAATGCAATTTTGTGCTAGATGTCTCAAACCAAGCAAGTGGGTACATTTTCTAATTGGAAATTGCATTCTAAGAGTGTTGGAAATACCATAATTTTGAGTGCAAGTCAAATTTTGGAAGTTACCATGTGGTTGCTTCACTTGTAAGTAACATTGCAAAATCAATGCACAAGGCAATTCAGTCCATTCTACCAATTCAAACTCATTCTAAATGACATATGCAAGGTGTGAGAAACTTCTAGAACCAATGCAAAGCTTGCAATACACGTCTGTCATAGTAAATTTGGATGAAAAACCAGAAAATGCAAACTACTGTTTTGGGCTTCAATTTGGATCCAAAAGCCCATGAAATGATTCTATATATTGATTAGAGTGTGCTCATATCAAGGTTGAGCATTATTTCGCACCAGAGCAAGCAAGAGCAAGTGAATTTTCTCAACTGCAAGTTCAAATCGGATTCTGAGTTTGGAGCCAATTCAAGCAAAATTGAAGTGTGCAATCTTTTCCTTGTGGATCATTGAAGCTAATTGGAGCATTTGGAAGCAAGCCACGAGCTCTAATTAAGTACCTCTGTTTCAAGATCTATACCAGGTTAGTAACATTCAACTTCTAGCATGATTTAGCATGAGATGATTAGATTTAGACCTGTGGTTAGGATCTACACAAGACATAGATCGTTTTAGGCTTGATCTGGAAGTAATTGATGATGATCGAAGATGACATGTAAGATCTGTTTGGACCTGAATCTCTTGATTCATGAGGAGTTAATGCTAGATGTTTAGATCAGGATGATGTAGGCAACATGAGGATGATTTCTATACCAATAGTTTGGATTTTAGTGATGATCAAAGTTGACATGATTTCTGAAAATGGATTCGTATTTTGAAACCTAGCACGATCTAGAGGATTTTGATGAGATATCTGAAATGTACATGAAAAACTGAGTTGAATTGGTATGTAGTTTGTCATTTTTGGATGCCTGAGCTTGAACCTTCGCCGGAGAAGACAACCGGAGTCTTCTCCGGCCACTACCAACCACCGCCCTGTGTCTCCACTCTGATGACCTGTTTTGTGAAGGAGACGACTTCATCATCGTTGGATCATTGCTTGACTCTTGACCACAACCTCAATCCAATGGCCACGACTTAAAGTTGGTTTTTGAATTTCTGATAGCAAAATGCAGGCGTTTCACTTAATGCGCTGGCAAGCTCTAGCGCGTTGGATTGCTTGACCAGTCTCCAGATCCAATGGCTCATGTTTTATTTCAGCATTTTATTTCTTTTATTCATTTTTGTTTTATTTTAAATGCTTTATTGCTTCCAAAAATCATATTAAATTCATTCTTGATCACAAAATTATTTTAAAAATACCTCCATGATCTTGAGAGAATTTGTGATTTTCTGAAATCAATAAAATGCATTTTCATGCATTTTTCAATTTAATTTGATTTTTCTTATTTTTGTTAATTCTTTTAATTTTGCATATTTGACCATCTGTTTTTCTGAATTTTGTTCTTCCAATTGGTGTTGAGTTTGGCTTTGTTTTTTTAGTATGTTTTAGGGTAGATATTCATGTTCCCCTAGAACTTTTATTAGAATTTTAGAACAACATTAGGTTCTGTTTTAGGTATTGAGATTAGGACCCTTCCAAACTTGTGGATTCCTTTGACCTATCTCAATGTAGGAATTGTTTAGATAACTTAGAAGTTGATTTTGGCTTCAATCTTTTTACACCAGGTTGTTCAAACATGTATGTTCCCCTAGGAATTTTATTATATTTTTGCAATTTCATTTTCTATTTTATTTGTATTTTGCAAGTGGCTTGTGTTTGTGGATTCCTCTCTTGAGTGCTTTGGATTGTTTGGTTTGGTTGGCTGCTTTGGAGTGGGTTTGAGCTTGAGTTATTTTTTATGGAGCTTCTGGGTTCATTGAAGATGATTGGGATTGAAGATTGGATCTTAGAGTTGAAGGCTTTTCCTCTTGTGGAGTTTTTTTAGGAGCTTAGGAAATTAGGGTTTTAGGAAGGGCCTTAGACCTAGTTTTGATTCTTTCTTCAAACATGGAGTGCATTGTTTGCCTCTATTCTATCCAATGACATAAAGTCCTCCTTGGCAAGTTCCATCTCTCCTTAGAAGGGATGAGTGGTATGCCCAAGTGAGTAGAACTTTGAGGATACCTTTCATTTGCAATGTTGAGTTCTTAGTGATTTCCTTTGGTTGTCATTAGGTTTCTTAACATTATAACTTGATCTTGATGATTAATCCTTCTCTTGGAGTGTGCTTGTTAGAGCTTGAAGATTGATGAGGCTTGAAGATAGAAGCTTGCTTGAAGATGAAGCCTTGCTGTCAACTTTGCTGTCTTTTCAATTGTGCTGCTTAGAGCTTGAAGTTGCTGTCTGTAGAAGTTGCTGCTGCTTGGGCTGCCTCCTCTGTATCTTTTGTTTTTCTCTGTATTGTCTGTTTTCTTGTGTTGATTACATCTAGGTTTCAGGTGGAGCTTGTCTCCTCTTGCCTATTGTTTTCTCCCTTGCCTCTCTTATACTGTTGCATTGCATTCACTTTACTGTTTACTGTGTTTGCTTGCTGTCTTTTGCTGTTTATCCCCTAGGATCTCTGATTTCCTCTGTGCAAGAGGAAATTATGACAGACATTAGATTTTGACCCATGCATGATAACATTAGGTTAGTTTCCCTTTCAACCATAGGCTTTTTGGAGTGTCTTTCTCATCTCATCTCAAAACAATTCAAAAACACAGTAATAAGGATAATGCGTGCTATACGTTACGAGCCTTAAGCTATTTGAGAAAAGGTTTCTGGAGGGTCACTCTTCAGTAATCTGACTGCTTAGCGTGGTACCCTTAGGGTGACATGCGACGTAGTCACTCTCAGATCACAAGTCTTTAGTGCAGTACAAGTTGCAAACAGACTAAAAAAACAGTTCTTTCATAAAAAACAGAAAACAAATGTCAAATGTCATTTTTGTCCGCTTGGACTCTTAATCAGGAAAACCCTTTCTTAAGGAGATAAAAAACTGTCAGACAAACTTGTGTCCTCCGTAGCCCGAACTACGTTTGCTCTGATCTTTCATGTTGTATGAAAGTACGTAGGCATAGGATGCGATATCCTAGCGAGCAACCTTCCCCTCCTTTCCCGTAGGTAGGCGAACTACGTCGACTCTGATTTCTCATTCCAGACGGGAATACGTAGGCATAAAGTGCGATACTTTGCCGAGTCATTTTCTTTCCTTTTTAACCCAGACCTGTAGAGTAGATAGAATAACAAACCCTTAGATAGAAAACAAGCGTGGATGCCGTCGAGTACGAAGGACGTGAGGGGTGCTAATACCTTCCCCTTGCATAACCGACTCCCGAATCCAGGATTTGGTTGCGATGACCATTCCTTTCCCTCTTTGTGTTAGGTTTACTCTGAGTGTTTCCTTTCCCTTTTGTGGGATAAATAACCCACGGTGGCGACTCTTCTGTCATAGCCAGCGCCGATTTTCGCAGTAGCGACATCATGGCAACGGTATTCCAACAATTGTTAATCCTCCAGGCAGAGGTCATCGGGGTGAAATCAGGTAGGAGGCGCTGGGGTTAGCGTATGCGCTATGCACAGAGTTGTTGGCTCCCAATGGGAAAAGGACAATCAGGATGGTGTATTCTCAATGATGGATTTAGATGTGGGACTCCCCACAGAAGCTGACAGGAGATTCAAATTGATAGAAGAAAAGATGAAAGCCTTCGAGAACGAAAACTTTTTGGGACTCGACATGTCTGATATGGGACTCGTACCAGGGGTTAGGATTTCCCCAAAGTTCAAGGTTCCCGACTTTGATAAATACAAAGGGAAAACTTGTCCCAGAGTACACCTTCAAGCTTATTTCAGGAAAAATGTCTTCCTATTCAGATGATGAGAAGCTGCTGATGCACTTCTTTCAAGACAACCTATCTGGTCCTTCTCTTGAATGGTACATGGGTCTGGAAAGGACACATATAAGAAGTTGGAGAGAACTAGGGGAAACATTAGTTTGTCACTACCAGTATAATAGTGACTTGGCACCGAATAGAGTGCAATTGCAAAATCTATCACAGAAATAATGAAGGTTTCAAAGAGTACGCTGAGAGGTGGCGAGAACTAGCAACTAGAGTACAACCTCCAATGGTGGAGTGCAAATTGATTGATATGTTTATAGATACCTTTCCATGGATATATTATGAAAAAATAATTGGATGTATGTCTGGAGGCTTCTCAGATCTAGTCATGGCGGGAGAGAGAGTTGAGAATGGTATAAAGACAGGAAAAGTACAGCGCGGAACAGGATCTTCATAAGGTGGGATGAAAAAACCGTACAGTGGGAACCCAAAGAAGAGAGAGGGAGATGCAAATGCAGTATAATCTTATAGAGGCAAGGGCCGGGCGTAGCAGCATCAACACCAATAAGTTGCCAATATATCCATCCTGGATGTACCACAACAACAAATTAATGCACCTCGTCGTTATCAGGATCGAGGGAGAGTGGCCAACAGGCAATTTGAGACGCCTCCAATGCCATATTCTCAGCTTCTACAACACTTACTACAACTACAACTTATCCAGAAGAGAACGTTGGTGCCACTCACTGGTGCACCTCCCCCAGGTTATGACGCAAATGCTAGGTGCAAGTTCCATTCCGAAGCTCCAAGCTATAACATCGATAATTATAAAGCATTTAAGTATAAGGTTCAAGATTTACTCGACTCGAAGGCAATTAATTTTACTAATGAAAGCCCGAACGTAAATCAAAACCCGATGCCAAACCATGGGGTGGCCAGGGCCAATGTTGTTATTGAAGGAGAAAGGTTGAACTTAATAACTGATGTTGAAGAGTTAAAGACCCCTTTGAGCTTTGTAAAAGAAAAAATGTTAAAAGGGAGTATATATTCGGGGTGTTCAAAAGATTGTTCATAATGTGTTGTGTAGCCAGAGGGTTGTGATTCATCGAAAAAGGGTATTCAGAGTTTGATTAACGAAGGCAATCTACAGTTTGACAGGGTAGTAGAAGAAGAGTTGATTGATGAGGTCAATAATGAAAGGGATGAAGTCACAATAATTTAAATCCTTTACTGAATGATTAATATCTCAGTGCCACCAAGGCCAGCTCCGATCGTTATTGCCACTCTAGGACCTGTATCTTATGAAAGCACCAAGGTCATTCCCTGGAATTATAAGGCAAAGATGTTTTGCAATGGACAGAAACAAGAGTTGAAAGGGTCATCATATGGAGGTATTTCAGTTTAAAACATCGTCGAAACAAGAGGAGTTACCAGGAGCGGGAGGATTTTCTCTTCACCTGGGACTAGTGCTGATAAAGGTGATAAGGGTAAAGGAAATGTTGTGATAGAAGAAGAAATTTAGTAATAGGTTGATAAAGAATCTTTTGTAAAGTATACTGAAGAGTTCATGAGGCTTATCTGCAAAAGCGATTACAAGATTGTAGATCATTTACACCAGACGCCATCAAAAAATTTCATTCTATCATTGTTACTGTGCTCCGAGGCACACCGGAATATGCTATTGAAAATTCTGAGTTCGACATTTGTATCGCAAGAGATTTTGGTAAACCAGCTAGAAGGGGTGGTAGCCCATGTGAATGCCGATAATGGTCTGGGTTTTGCAGATTTGGATTTGACACATACTCGGAGAAACCATAATCACTCTTTACACATATCTATGAAGTGCATAGGGTCTCTTTTATCTCATGTTCTGGTTGATACCAGATCCTCTCTGAATGTACTGCCAAAGAAGGCGCTGGTGAAACTGGACACTCAAGGGTTAGTATGCACGCCAAGTAACTTAGTTGTGAGAGCCTTTGATGGCTCTAAAAGATCAGTATTTGGTGAGATTACTATGCCCATACAGGTGGGGCCGGAAACTTTTGACACAATGTTTTGTATCATGGATATCCAGCCAACATACAGTTGACTGCTTGGCCAACCTTGGATACACTCTATTGGGGCAGTTACTTCAATGTTGCATTAGAAATTGAAATATATGATGGAGGGGAAAGTGGTTACTGTCTATGAAGAGAAAGACATCATGATAAGTCAACTATCATCTTTTAAATATGTGGAAGTGGATGGTGAAATCCACAAGACACTTTGCCAAGCGTTCGAAACTATACATATTCAGGAGAAGCCTCCTGTAGGAGCTAAAGGTCCAGAAGTCTCGATGTCATCATTCAAAGAAGCCCGTGCTATAGTAGAGTCTGGGTCTTCCCAGAAATAGGGACAGGTACTTGACGTTCCTGCCAAACATGACAAGTTTGGTTTGGGATATAGTCCTTCTGTGCCTTCTCAAAATCCTCCCAAGTATAGAGGACCAGTTCGCTTCACCAGCAGAGGAGTCATATTCGACCGTATAAATGTCGTTGGCGACGAAGAAGGAGATAGTGATTGTGATATGGATGCATGGATTCGTCCTTGTATCCCCGGGAAGAAACTATGCAATTGGATAATGGAGGAAGTCATCCACGTCACATCAGAAGAGTAATTCTCGCTTTTGTTTTTTATTATGACTGGTCCTACTCCATGCCCAAGGCATAGTGAGTTATTTTGTAAGGCCCCATTTTTTAACATTTTTACTTTATCATGAATAAAAGACGTCTCCTTTTACATTCAAATATTTAGATCCCTACTTTTTTCCTTTTTTGTTTTACATTAAAACAGTAAAATGGCAATGTGTTTTGTGTTTGTTGCATATCATAATCAGCATAAAACATCAATCATGCATGTTGCACATCTCAGATACCATCAATCCTAATTCGGCTATGGCTCGGTATGATTTTAACAATCCCATTTATCAAGCTGAAGAAGAGGCTGATGAAGATTGTGACTTACCTGAGGAACTGGCCAGGCTTCTGAAGCAGGAGGAAAGGATTATTCTGCCTCATCAGGAGGACATTGAATTCATTAATATGGATACTGAAAAGGAGAAAAAGGAAGTCAGAATAGGGGCCGCACTGGAAGGTGATGTCAAGAGAAGGTTGGTTGAGATGCTCCGTGAGTATAAAGATGTCTTTGCTTGGTCTAACCAAGATATGTTGGGGTTAGATACTGACATAGTGGTGCACCGGCTACCTCTTAGAGAAGAATGCCCGCCTGTAAAGCAAAAGTTGAGAAGGACCAGACCCGATATGGCAGTCAAGATCAAAGAAGAAGTTTAAAAGCAGTTGAATGCTGGTTTTCTTGCTGTTACTAATTACCCTCCGTGGGTCGCTAATATCATTCTTGTACCTAAGAGGGATGGAAAGGTCAGAATGTGCGTCGATTACTGAGATTTTAATAGAGAGAGCCTGAAAGACGATTTCATGCTCCCTCACATTGATGTATTGGTTGATAATACCGCTTAATTTTCAGTGTTTTCCTTCATGAATGGCTTCTCTGGGTATAACCAAATCAAAATGGCCTCAGAGGACATGGAGAAAACTACTTTTATCACACCGTTGGGGATCTTTTGCTACAAAGTTATGCCTTTTGGATTGAAAAATGCAGGGGCAACTTATCAGTAGGCAATGGTGACTCTCTTTCATGATATGATTCATCATGAGATTGAAGTATATGTTGATCATATGATTGCGAAGTCATAGAACGAGGAAGAACATTTGGTCAATCTATTGAAATTATTTGAAAGGCTAAGGAAGTTCAAGCTGAGTTTGAATCCTAACGAATGCACCTTCGGGGTGAGATTGGGGAAGCTACTGGGTTTCATTGTCAGTGAAAGAGGAATTGAGGGGGATCCTGCAAAGATAAAAGCTATGCAAGAAATGCTTGAGCCGAGAACAGAGAGGAGGTTTATGGTTTCCTTGGGAGATTGAACTACATTGCGAGGTTCATTTCTCACCTTACAGCCACTTGTGAACCAATATTCAAATTGCTGAGAAAAGATCAGGCAGTGGTCTGGAATGAGAATTGTCAAAAGGCTTTCAAAAAAATAAAAGAGTATTTGCAGGAGCCTCCAATATTAATGCCTCTAGTTGCTAGAAGACCTTTGATTATGTATTTAACGATTCTGGAGAACTCGATGGGTTGTGTGCTCAGTCAACATGACGAGATAGGTAGGAAAGAGCATTCTATCTACTACCTGAGTAAAAAGTTCACTGATTGTGAGTCAAGATACTCAATGCTAGAGAAAACATGTTGTGCACTTGCTTGGGCAGCTAAACGCTTAAGACAGTACATTTTAAACCATACAACCATGTTGATTTCAAAGATGGATCCAATTAAATATGTGTTTGAGAAACAAGCGCTTTCCGGAAGAATTGCTAGATGGCAGATGGTTCTGACAGAGTACGACATTCAGTATGTGTCTCAAAAGGCCATTAAAGGGAGTGTTCTGTCATAATATCTTTCTGAACAACCAATTGAGGATTATCAACTAATGAGGTTCGAGTTTCCTAATGAAGATATAATGTTTTTGAAGATGAAGGACTGTGACGAGCCTTTACCTAACGAGGGTCCCGAGATTGGGTCTCAGTGGAAATTAATTTTTGATGGTCCTGTTAACTCGTATGGTAGCGGAACTGGGGACATTATTACAACTCCTCATGGTTCCCACATACCATTCACCCCCCTGATTGACGTTTTCCTTCACCAACAATGAAGCTGAATATGAAGCATGCATCATGGGTCTAGAAGAAGCTATCGATTTAAGAATAAAAAATCTAGATGTGTATGGTGATTCAACGTTAGTCATCAATCAAATCAAGGGAGAGTGGTAAACTCGCTAGGCCAACTTGGTTCCTTACAAGAACTATGCAAGAAGATTACTGCCATTCTTTGATAGAGTTAAGTTTCATCATGTACCGAGGGCTGAAAATCAGATGGTAGCTACCTTGGCAACATTTTCATCAATGTATAAAGTGAATTTCTAGAATGAAGCTCCAGCAATCACTATCATGTGTCTTGATAGACCGGCATTCGTATTTGCAATTGAAAAGTGTCAGATGGAAAGCCTTGGTACTTTGACATCAGACATTTCCTTAAGACTCAAGAGTATCTGCCAGGGGAATCAAATAAAGACAAGAAGACTCTAAGGTGGTTGTCGGGCAATTTCTACTTGAACAAGAACGACGTGCTATACAAAAGAAATTTTGACATGGTCTTGCTGCTTTGTGTGAATAAGCATGAATCAAGTCTGCTGATGGAAGAGGTCCACGAAGGTTCTTTTGGTACTCATGCTGGTGGACATGCAATGTTTAGAAAACTATTGAGGGCATAGTATTACTGGATGACCATGGAGTCTGACTGTTTTAAATATGCCATAAAATTCCATAAATGCCAGATTTATGCCGATAAAATGCATGTGCCACAAAAACCTCTAAATATATTGGCATTTCCTTGGCCCTTTGCTATGTGGGGCATTGATATGATCGGGAAGATTGAGCTGACTGCCTCCAATGGGAATCACTTTATCTTGGTAGCAATTGATTATTTCACCAAGTGGGTAGAAACAACTTCTTTCACTAACGTCACCAAGCAAGTGGTTGCTCGTTTTATAAAGAAGGATATCATCTGTCGTTATGGAATACCAGAATGAATCATTATTGGAAATGGTTCAAATTTAAATAACAAGATGGTAAAGGAGTTGTGCCAGAGTTTCAAACTTGAACACCACAATTCTTCTCCATACCGGCCAAAGATGAACGGCGCTGTTGAGGCAGCAAATAATAACATCAAGAAGATCGTATAGAAGATGGTGGTAACGTATAAACATTGATATGAGATGTTGCCCTTTGCTTTACATGGTTATCATACTTCAGTGCGTACATCTACCGAGGCAACACCTTTCTCGCTGGTATATGGTATGGAAGTTGTCCTACCATTATAAGTCGAGATTCCTTCTTTAAGGGTATTGTCTGATGTGAAACTTGATGAAGTGGAATGGGTAAAAGCTAGGTTGAATCAATTTAGTCTGATTGATGAAAAGAGATTGGCAGCCATCGCCTATGGCCGGTTGTATCAGAGCAGAATAAAGAAGGCTTTTGATCAAAAGGTGTGCCCTCGATCTTTCCAGATATGTGATTTGATGTTGAAGAGGATCATCCCTCTACAAACAGATTAGAGGGGCAAATAGAATACTAAATATGAAGGTCCATACGTAGTAAGAAAGGTTTTATTTGGTGGAGCCTTATTACTATCAACCATGGACGGTGAAGATATTACGTCCCCTGTGAACGCAGACGTAGTTAAAAAATACTTTTCTTGAAATAGACCCGCTGGACATAAAAAGAAAGTCTAGGCAAAAATGGGGCATCCCGGCGAACCATAAGAGGAAAGGTTTGGGCAAAAAATTAGGGATAAAAGAGAAAAAGAATAAAACCCACAAAGTAAAAAAACCTGAAAAGGCGACTTTTGGAAAAAATGGGTATCCCAGTGGATTGAAAACCCGCAAGGGCGACCTAGGATAAAGTTAGGGATTTAAAAGCGAATGACTACGATCTGCGTTCGATCTGTGAATGCATTTTGACTCATGGAAATTCCGAAGGACAAAAACCAATCCAATCAGTCTCTTCAGAAAGCAAAACATTGGTGAAGCATTAAAGATATACGGGTCATAGCCGAATCAACTCATGGTGGTCGTCTGTTTCAACATTGCCAACATTTGTATATTTTCTTGTTGTACTTTTGTGTAATTACCTCTTTTCAAGAATTTCATCCAATTATAATTTGCCTATTTACATGCCTTTTCAATCAATAAATTATTATTCACACACAAAAAAAGAAGCTTTCCCTTTATTGTTTTACTTTTACTGTTTTGTTTGCAAAAATGGGCGTCTGAATTTTTGATAAACTTTACATGTGAAAACTTTGGGGTTTTACAAGACATATTGAAAACATTGAATGGTGCCAGGGATGGTAACCGAAATATCCATGTTGCTTTCAGGGAATTCTATCTGTTTATTGTTTGCTTATAGGTTGAAAGTTATTTCCCTAATAGATTTTATCTCCCGTTGGCAAAGTATTAGTAATGTCTGCATCGGTCAAGACGTTGCTGCATGAAAGATTTTGTGTATTCCCACAACAGAAATTTTGGGTTTCCCCCACAGAGTATTGTCATCAGATCAGGAGTACTCCTGTCGACAATCGTGCGCACTTATCCCCATCAGGGTAAGGTCGAAGAGTATTCCCCAAGCAGAGATTGATGTTGATATCCTCGATAAGTGAGTCAGCAGTGTCTGATATTCTCAACAAAGTCTAAAATTCAAAGTTAGATTTTCAGACATTCCCCCAAAAAGGTGTCATTTACAACCCCAGTAGAGAGTCATTCAGGGCATTCTCCTCAGAAGAGTTTAGTTTGCTGATCCTTTTAGCACCTCCCCAACGATGTTCTTATGTATATCATTTGCCTTGCATCCTCCCAAACGCGTAGCATTTCCATTTTGTATGGAGCATTACGCCATATTCAAACATATGCATCCGAAGCATAAGCCAAGTTTGATATCACTATTGCCAGACATTTCTCTAGCAGATAATGGTATGACTTAAGATTTCGTTATCTTTACCCCAACAAAAATCATTGGCGAATGTGTTTGTCTTACTCCCCGGCAGAGTTTGTTTGTTTAAACCTCTCTTTCTCCAGCGAAGTTTCTATTCCAGGTCGTAAGTCGGTTGATTCTACTTCTTGCCTATTCCGGATATTGTTCCAACTTTTGGTTGGTAATCCCCAGCATAGTCGTTTTTATGGATGTTATCCTAACTTTTTGTTGGTAGTCCTCTATTTTGTTCCCCGCAGATTCGTTATCCCAACTTTTGGTTGGTAGTCTTCGTGTTGGCAGTTCACCTTCGATCGGCGTCTTGGTAATTCCAACTTTTGGTTAGTAGCCATTGGTTTATTTGTTGACGATTCCAACTTTTAGTTGGTAGTCTTCCTTTCAGGTGATCCTAACTTTTGGTTAGTAGCTTTTACTCCAATGCTTGTTTGGTGTCTCTGTTGGATGTTATCCCAACTTTTGGTTGGTAGTCCATTTGTCTGTTGGATGTTATCCCAACTTTTGGTTGGTAGTCCATTTGTCTGTTGGATGTTATCCCAACTTTTGGTTGGTAGTCCATTGTTTACTGGATGTCATCCCAACTTTTGGTTGGTAGTCTGTTATTTCTTGGATGTTATCCCAACTTTTGGTTGGTAGTTCATTTTTTGTTGGATGTCATCCCAACTTTTGGTTGGTAGTCCACTATTCTTGAATGTTATCCCAACTTTTGGTTGATAGTCCCTTGTTTGCTGGATGTCATCCCAACTTCTGGTTCGTAGTCTATTGTTTGTTGGATATTATCCCAAATTTTTGTTGGTACTACTTAATTATGCTTCCCCGCAAAGTCGTTATCCTAACTTTTGGTTGTTAGTCTTCATTTTGATACGTTAGCCATTGATCGGAGTTCCGACAATCCTATCTTTTAGTTAGTAGACTATATCCTAACTTTGGTTGGTAACCTCTATAATGATCCCAACTTTTGGTTGGTAGTCTCTGTTGTTTTGTGTGTGCCTTCAGTCGACTGTTGGGTGATCCTAACTTTTGGTTAGTAGCCTATTTCCCACAACTTTTGATTATTACTCTCCGGTGATCCTAACTTTTGGTTAGTAGCTATTATTATCTTCTTGATCAGTTACCATTTCGGCTATCCAAACGTTTGGTTGATACCTGCTGATGATAAGTCCACCTTCGGCTAGAAATCGTTACACTTTGTACATCCCCGCAAGTTGCAAATTTTCAGATTCTTTTGGTATTCAATCACCTTTTACCTTGAATATTCGAAAGCGGTCGTTTTTCATCCTTTCAGGTCCAAGTTGTTTGAATAGGGGCAGCTGTAGCACCCCAAAATTTGCCCATCTTTCTTTTGTATTTTGGCTTATGTTTCATTGCATTCTTATTTTGCATAGCATTATTCTAAGATAAGGGATAAAGGTATCATGATTTGTTTCTCAAGGAAGAGAGACATGTTTCTTCAATCTCAAGCAAGATTTTCTACTTGACTTTATGGCATTCTTAAGCCCCAAAGGTCTCTCATCATCAAGTTTGATTCAAAGCAACACCATTCCAAGATCATATGTAGTTCATCATGTCTTGGTTTGCAAGAAATGACTAAGAGATTCAAAGTTGTTTCAAGGTGGTTGACCTAATTTAGTAATGTATGGAGGCTAGGATCAAATAGGCATAACTCATTCCATTTTTAACATATTTAGGTGGTTCTTTTTCTAATTAACTCTTCTCATCATCCCCCAACAAGTTCTCTTTTCAAGAAAAGATCCAATTATGCTTGGAAAGTCATCAAAAGTTGGAAGAAATTATAGGTCATTTTGGGTTTTGAGAGGATTTTCTAGTCAACTTCAAAATGTCATAACTTGGTCAACTTTTATCATTTGAGCCCATTATTTTTCTAAAATGAACTTGAAGATGGCCTCTACAACTTTGATTCAATGAGGAACAGAAAGAAACCCATGGAAGGCCTTGATTTTTATCAAAACATTATAGGTCATTTTGGTCCCTAAAAAGACATGAAATTTTTCTAAGTGTTTTGCAATTTTGAATCTTTTCATGGAGGCTACTTTGAAGGATCATATCTCTCAACTCAAATTGAGAAATTAATACTTTCTTTTTACATTACAAATATTACATCATTCTCTATCCAATGCAAGAAAAATCATCTCAAAAAGCCTCCTACATTGTGAGAAATGGTGGCAAAAATTGAATTTCAAAGCTGAAAATCCACTTCAAGTCAGAATTGATTTTGTTTGAATTGGCCTCTAATCACTAAATTAAGCCACAAATTCAATCTAAACATGATTAACCAACTTTCCTGGGTTGATTAGAGCCTTGAAACACAAGTTTTGAGTGAGTTTTGGGAGTTTTCAAGTCACACTTTGCTCATGCTGCAGGTGTGCATGAATTCACATCAGTCACCCTCCCTCTTTATTCAGAAAGCTTCCCATATAAATAAGGGACTCATTCCACTCATATTGACAAGCTTTGATAGCCAAAATCACCCTGCTGAGGCCCCATTTGAACTCTTAAGCTTGAACTTCGAATTTTCATTTCCACACCTTATTCACTCAAATTCTCCATTCAGTTAGCTTCACCAATATTAATTGAAGTTAACTAAATTTGAATCAAGCTTGAGGACTCCATTTTCAGAGCTCTAAATTTGAACTTCAACAGGTACAATTCTTAACCATTTCAACTCAAATTTGTTGCTAAGATGTAGTCCTTGATGTGCTGATGCTGTTATGATTGTTAGATTTTAGTTTTGGTTGAGTTTTGATGTTTAATTTTCAAATTCGTGTTTGTTTTTCTTTCTGGTTTGTTTTTTCAAATCGAGTGAGCTATGGTTTAAAGAAATATGGCGCGATGATATGGTTGAGATCGTCTTGAAAAGACGCATCAAATGAAACCACTATGAACTCCAATGGTTACGATTTGATTGATCCACGATTTTCTTCAAATTCCTTTGGATTTGAAATGGCCGGAAGTTGAAGATGATGAGCTAGCATCATTTGACCGTCCATGCCTGACAGTTGTTTTAATCTTGTGCCTATGACTTTTGTTGGCTCCGTGTGGTTGAGTTAACTTGGATCTATCATGGATGCGCGCTTTTGGATTATTGGATCAGCCACGTCATTTAATAAAACCAGATCCAACACATCTTGTTTTTCTGTTTTATTTTCTTTTTCTATTTTGTTTTTAAATTCATTCTATTTTCAGAATTTCATAGAAAATTAATTTTTAATCTGAAAAATACTAAAATATTTTCTAAAATTTCCTTTTATTTTTCTCTTTCTGATTTTTAATTTTGTGCATTTTTATTTTGCCATTTTCTATTTTTCTTGAATTTTAATTTGTTTGAGCCAATTTTTATTAGTTTAAAATTAATTTTGAGAATTTTAAAATTATGAGAAAAATACTATATGATCCTATGATGGTTTCTGGCCTATGGTGATTTTCCTTGATTTTCAATTTCTGGTTTTGCTATTTTCCATTTATTTTTGGATTAATTGGTTAATTTTAATTGGTTTAAAATTAGTTTTGAGCCATTTAAAATTATGAGGAAATTAGAATATGATCCTATGATGGTTTCTGACCTATGGTGATGTTCTTGGACTTTTGTTTGTGATCTAACTATTTTCCATCCTTTTTTAGGTTTTATTTACTTTTTATTTTGATTTTTTATTTGATTTTTAATTTGCAAATTTATGGGATATTGTTTTTATTTCATGTTTGAGTGCTATTATGTTCTTCTTCAAGCCATTTGAGTGTTTGATGTTTGTTTGGTGGTTGTTCCTCTTGTATGGATGATTTGATGTTTGAATTCTTCTTGAGGCATGATCTTGATTTCCACTTGTGTAATTCCACTTGTATGATCTATTTTGCATGTTCATGTTTGAATGTAAACCTTTTGATCATGTTGATGTGTGGTTTCCCTTTTTCTTCATGCCATATCCTCATGCTTTGCCCTTTTTGGGATGCTTTGTATGCATGCTTGTATAAGTTGGTGTTGCCTTGTATATGGATGGGATGCATGATTATTTTCTTGTGTGTTCTTGTTTTGATCATTGATATGACTTGACTATGATACGTTGTGCTTGCTGCCTACCATGTTTTTTGTGCCATTTGACTTCATCTCATCTTGCTTTGCGATGGTGAATGCTTGTTTGGTTTTGTTTTGATGGTGATGCTTGCTTTGTTTGAGAATGAAATGAATGTGCTTGTTGTCTTCATCTTGGTTTGATAATGAATTCTTGTTTGTCCACTTTTCATATTTCTTTCTTCTTCATCTTGCTTCTTGTCGCTACTCGAAAAATGCAACGACGGAGAGGCGAGAATGAAAAGACAGAAGAGTCGCCATTGAACTTTATTTATCCCATGAGGGAAAGGGAAAACATCGAGAAAACCCTAAGAAAGAAACGGATAAGATGGTCTTGCAACCAAAAGAAATGGTTCGGAAGCCGGTTATACGAAGGGAAGGTATTAACACCCCTCGCATCCATTGTACTCGATGGGAACCATTTGTTTGTCTATGTGTAAAGATATCTTCTAAAGATTATTTCTATATAAGTATGTTCCAAGGGATAAAGAGAAAGATCGGAAACGGGGAAAAGAGAAGGAGAAAGAGGGAAGAAGAAAAGAGACTCGGTAGGACTTCGCAGTCCTATGCCTATGTATTCTCAACAGGTATGAAAAAGTCAGACTTAACGTAGTTTGGAGAACTGCGGATAAAAGATGGGAAAGTGTGCTCGGCAAGGATTGGGGCCCTTGTGCCTACGTATCTTCGCTTAAAAGAAGTGAAGAATCAGAGCAGCCGTAGTTCGGCCTACGGTTAACAGGCGTTTTTGTGGATGATGCTAACGTGCGCATTCTAGCAGTTATGTGTATTGCAGCTCGCTTATGGAGTCTTAGGCGTTACCTTTTTGCGGTAGAACGGGCGTAATATATCCTTTTGAAAAGATTAATTTTCGCCATCAAGGCAAGATGTCACATTTGATTTGTGAAAGTTACTTTTAAAGGTGAAATAGATCCTCGGATAGTAACCCCTTGCGGGTAGTACCCAATTCTTTATCTCAAAAGAATTATTGTGAAAAGATGTGGCGAATACAGTCACATCTTCGTGTTGAAGGACAAGTATCGAGACCATACACTCTACAGTGAGTATCCTGACACTCGGAGAGGAAAAAGTATGCACTCAATCCTCTCTCTTTAGTTCAATATAAAGAGAACTTCATTCTTTTATTAAAAAGATGTTTTGATCTTGAATGGTAAGTGCTTTACGACAGTGAATCCTAAAGGTAATGTCAAGCACTCGAGATAGGAGAAGGCCTACGCCTAACCACTCCACGACCATTCAAGTTTTATTTTGGAAAAGAGTTTGAAAATGCACTTGGTACGACACCAAGGTTTTAAGGAGAAAAGTTGTAAAAGAGACAGGTGGTGAATTGGTTTGACAATTGGTTGAGAAAATCCGCTTGACTTTGGATCAAGGGTTTGACTTGTATTTGCATGCAAAAGCGTGATGAAAAGGAAGTGGGTTTGAAAATACCTCGCCTACGAGTCGAGGGTTTTGACGTGAGAAACGATACTAGTCCCTAGGGGTGCTCCTAATATCGAGTTCACAATGAAGTACAACAGTGTATGCAATAGGTTGATGGCGAATGCAGACGAGCACTCAAATTATAGAGGAGTGTTTGAAAATGGCTCGATGACGGATCGAGAATTAGTTTGAAAACTGTTATACCAGTCCCTGGGGGTGCTCCTAGAAGATAAGCCACAATCAAAGAAATACGTACATCAAAAATGGGAGAGGGGTACATGCAAATTACACGGGATTGCACGAAAATAAAAGGTCTCATTGTCAGGTAGCCCAAGAGAAAGCCGTGTGTGTGCAATGTGTCATATACTACGCCTTGAGCAAAATTCAGGCACAACTCCATGCTAGGGTTCCTGCAAATGTCCAAAGATTCGACACTCGTACAAACAACCAACCGTTCACCAATTTAGGGTTTTATGGTTTCGATATTTATTAAGCGTTTTTGAAAGAATGTGAAGTGAATATGAATATATACAAGATACGGATAATATACAGGATATACAAGAATATTCACAATAATATATCACAATAAATGTCAATGAATATATGAACAAGATAATATCGACTGAAAATAAAACAGTGGTATATTTGGCAGAAAGTAAAGCAGTTGTATATTTGACGGAAAGTAAAGCAGTTGTATATTTGACGGAAAGTAGAGTTAGTGGTCAGTTTGTTGGTGAATTGAATTTGGACAAAATGTAACGCTAAATCGTCGTAGCTCGACTTATGATGAAAGTCAAACTATAGGAGGTCGCATAAATTAATATCCGTGCTAAAACAAAATGGAGAAATGATATTGAGGATCATTATCTAATTAAATCGTGTTGCACGGATAAAAGAAAGGTGGGATCTCATCTTAATCGTAAACATCATTTCGATTAATCGAAGGTAGCCTATCACGATCCCAAAGTAGAGGAAATGATCCAAATGGTCATTTTCCATAGATTTTAAATTGCGAAGGTTATCGACTTCAATAAATCGACGCTTACGAATTGAAAGACTTCATAGATTGAAGAAAATTAAATAAAATCGAAAATGAAGAAGAAATGAAAGAGAAAGAAGGTGGTCTCGGATCCATCATTATTTATCAATAGTTTGACTAGTAATGATTTTTGGAGGTCTCGTCATCGATCGAAAAAATGAAGAAGAACAAAAGTGAAATTAATGGGACGAATATATTCAAAGCTAGAAAAGAAGATAATGAAAGATTTTAAAACAAATCATTAAAACTATAGACAATTGAAATATTAAAAACTCTAAAAACTTATTTAGAAAAAATATTGAAAAATATAAAAAAAAACTAATTTATAAAAATATATTAACAATTCTTAAAAACTAATTACAAAATATATTTACAATTCTAAAAAACTATTTAGAAAAATATTGAAAAATCTAAAAACTAATTTATAAAAATATATTAACAATTCTTAAAAACTAATTTAGAAAAAAATATAAAAACTCTAAAATATAAATTAGAAAAAATAAATTAAACAATAGGGGGTTTGAATAAGGGAGGGGGTATGTTATCAACAACGGACTCACCCATGGGTTTTCTCAGGCCCATTCAACCAAACCAAAATGAACCCGGCCCATCAATATGTTGCTTCTCTAATAGTAATGAAATAAAAACCTAGACCTAGAAGAACCAACACAGAAAACGACCATAACTGCTTCCAATATCGAAAGACCAAAACGACAACTCCGCGATGAAACAATGCCAGAAAAAGAAAAATCAATTCGTTCAACCTCCAATGCATTTCAAACCGTCTTCCCTTCTCGTTAATCGACCTTGTTTTAGTTTCCTCTCTCCCGTTTATGTTCTGATACTTTTCTAGGATCTGGAATGATTGGTTACTGTCTTTGATTTTTGGCTTGAAGGTGTATTGAGGTTTGGTGGTCCTGCAATTCGGAATCAAGATCTGGGTTTTTTGAATTGGTTTACTCTCTTCCACTTCCGGTTCTGTTTCCGTTTTATCGGGTTGAAGATTTGGAGTTGGGTCTTGGGTTTGTTGGTGGTTTTTTTTAATATTATGAGGTTGGTTCACGCGGGTTTATCAGGTACCACTATGAAGTTTTTTGCTGCAAAATCTTTTCAGTGTGGAGTGTGAGGTCTTGAGGTTTGAGTGATGAGGTTAAAGGTTGAAGAAGGGGGATATGTTTTCGAAGGTTGAATCATGGAGAGGAGTTTTTGAATGGGATTTCATATTGAGAGATTTTGCGGATCCTCAAAAGGTTGTTCCCTTCATTGTGTCCAATGCGCAACATTTTGTAAGCTTTTAGTCCTCGTACGAAATCCTACAGGTTTGTGATTTAACAGGCTGTCTAACTTGGTGGCTTAGTAACATGATTTTCATTCTCTATTTTTTTTTTGCAGATGATTTGTCTTGTTTTGCAGTTGGATCTGTATGTGGTGCGCGAGGCTGTACATGATGTCGTTTTGGTGCGTGATAGTCTGCTATACGATTTGTGCTTGTGTAGTGGGACTTGGAGCATTTGTGTGGCATAAAGCTTGCGGGACTCGTTCATTTGGAGTGGTCATAGCTGGTGCAACAAAATTTTCATACTGTTGTCCCCTCCTATTTTGGACTTTGAATTATAACTCCTTTTTCCATTTTATTTGGGCTTTTGTAACAGGGCTCACTTATATCCATTCAGGCCAAAATTTGTTATTAAATCCTGAATTTGAATTGGTATTTGACTAATGTAATTTGGACCTTCATATGTTTAGAAATGTAGCTTTTGAGTTACAACTTGTAATGTGATGAGTCTTTGTGTTATTATTTGCACCCTTGATTGCTTGCTTGCTATTGCGGTGAAATTTGATGTCAAACTATTTATTAACTTGAATCTTAATTCATTTACAACCGGTCTTTGATTTATCCGAAGGAAAGGTTAAAGGAAGGAAAAACCTATTTTGCATCGTAAGCACAATGCAGGGAGAGATCTAGGGTTCGGGGGTTGGTTAAGTTTAGGGAAGGTATTAGCACCCTAAACTTCTGTAGTACTCTACAGGAACCTCTTGTTTTAAATGTGCTATTGCTATAGTTATCTGCTTAAGGGTAATGTTGGGGATAAAAGGTAAAGAGAATGACCTAAAGGGGTTAGTCCTAAGTTTACTCGCCAAGACTCGCATCTTGTGCCTACGTATCCTGGGTAAGGGATGGAATCAGAGTAATCGTAGTTCCCCTTACAGAGGGAGATGAGGAAATTCTTGACTGTGGTCAAGGTTCCTGGGGGAAAATAAACGTTCATAGGGAAGCGCTTATTTTGGAGTACAGAGACTCCCATTCTACATTATAAAGTTAAGTTGAAATGGTGTGGGATAAGTATTCCACGGTGGGAAATTTATATGGAGTACGGAGACTCCCAATCCTAAGGCTAGGATACAGGTTTGAATGTGAGGTGCTGACTCGGCGGTCGAATTGGTGTAACTTTTCCTTCGGAAGGAAAATATAATGGTAAAGCGGAAATGATAAATGAGAATGTAAATTGACATGTAAGTGATGATATATGAAAATGTAAGTAAGAACGTGATTGATGGTCATGGTAAGATTGTTTTTTAGTTAAGAAATTAAATTATTAAAGGAAAAGAAATGTTTTTGTGGGTGAGAAAATTAATTAATGGGGAATAGAAAAGATTAGTTTAATGAAAATAGTTTCTAATAGAATTAACTCTAAAAAAGAAATTAAAATATTCTAAGTTTAATTAAATTAAAAATTAGTTTAAATTATTAGATTCTAAAGAAAATTAATTAAGTTATTTTTAAAAGGGTTTTTGATTTTTTTTATTATATTAAACTAAAATCTAAATTAATTAAAACTTAAATTCTAATTATTATTATTATTCTTTATTTCTTTTATATTAAAACCTAAACCTAATATTAGTAAAATGTATTTTTATTTATTATAAGAAAAATTTAAATAACAGTCTAAATTGATATTATTTTTTTTTATAATTTTAGCAAAACTTGAATTGAAGTTAAATTAACCTTTTTATTTTATTTTTTTCAATGAAATTCATTTTTTAATTAAAAAATATTTTTAGATTTTTTTATTTTATTTTTAATGTTAGTTGTTAATGAGTTAGTGTTAGTAATTTCTTATTAATAATTATTACAAATTACAAATAATACACAAAATTAAAATTAGAAAACAAGAAAATAAATAAAAAACAAAATGGGTGGGCTGGGGCGATGAAATCACCAGACCCGGCCAGTTTAAACAAAAGAGGGAGAAGGGTTTCAATTGAAACCCTAAATCAACGAAGCTCCGACGGCGCCCTTCTCCTCTCAGATCTTCTCCCCTTCCTCACTATCTTCCTTTCGCGATCCCCTTCTTCTTCTTTTTTTCTCTTGTTCCTCTTCTCCGTCTTTCAAAATCTGTAAAAACAAATAAACACAAATAAACGAAACTAGTTAGGCAGAAATGGTTTACCCAACACGAAGGGAAGACGACGGTTCGACAATTTGCGAAGGGTGGAGGTTTCAACGGTGAAGAGGTTGGTGATGCAAAGAGAAATGAGGGTTTCGACTGCCTCCCGGTGGATTCGGTGATGACGAGAAGGGTTTTGGTGGCGATTCTGACGAGGCTCCGGTAACGTGCGCGGCGGCAAAAAATCAGAGATAAGTTCCAATTTCCTTTCACGATGTTGGGGTTTTAGGGTTTAGTGATTTGTGATAACTTCTGCCTCTGTCTGTGTGTGTTTTGTGAACGTGGATTTGTGGATTTCTTCCCTCGTGTGAATATTGTTCTGCTGGTTTTATACACTATTTGCAGATTCGCGTTTTTGCACTTTAATGTCACATTCCTTTTTCGAAGAAACCTGTTTGAACATGTTCTGTACCAATGTAAACATCTTTGATTCTTCCCTTTTCTGTTTGATTATGTTGGGAAAATCATAGTTGATGACGATACTGTCTTAACTTGTTATGGAAAGAGACACAACTGATATTTTTTTGAATGATGGTAATGATTTTGAGTCAACCTGAATCTTTTCCATTAAAGTGTATTTCTGCTTTTCAACAAGATGTAATTGTACTGAATATGCTTCCGTTTATGAGTCGACATGTTTGATATGGTTTAGAAAATTTTGGATGCTGTGATGATTGAGTTTCCATTCTTACTCAACTTTGTCTGAACCTGATTTTTGCTTTTTTATGATTGGTGATTTGTCCTGTTTCTTATCAGATTATCAGTAATAGAACTTGAATTCCCCTGTTTTTCTTTGCCAAACCGCAGCTAGAGATGCTGCCTTGTTGACTGTTGGGAATAAGCAGAAGATCCTGGTACCAGTTGAACTTGATATAGCCGAACCAAATCATCGCCGACACGTCTGCCACACCATTGTACCTAATGACTTATAGTTGAAAAACCAAACCCATGCTCTTATTTCTTTGGCCTGCCCATAAATGGAAACTGATAATTATCTATGATGTCCTTCTTCTCGTTACGTCTTAAGTTGTTGACCAAGTTTGATGAGTCTCACGGTGGCTTGACTTTTATGTAGAACGAAAGGTATCAACAAAGATGGTTTCTAAGAGAAAAGGCCGAAGATTGAAACTTGGCGATGCTCGGTTTTCTTCTTCATATGCGGCACGATGCTGTCTTGGAGAAACCTGTTCTATTTATTTTATTTCTATTTTTTTTTAAGTTAAAGACGCAATACTGTCATGGCTTCTCCTGTACACTGCCGATACTAATGTTGTTATTTTCTCGATGCTTCCTCCTCTTGGATTTGCAGGTTTGACAGCTCTCGGAGGCAGACGGGATGTTGTTGATGGGCGATGGAGTATGATGTCATTTGGTAAAGGTCCTGTTAAAATGTCCTGGCCATATTCTCCTTGTGTTTGCTGCTGCTGCATATTATGGTTGCCGACAACTTGCACAATTATTCTCGAGTTATTCGTGATATGTGACATTACCGTGTTGTTGTGCAGGTTGAGGTTGAGCAGAAGACATAACAGAAACAGAAGCCCGGGAAGAAGCAGAACCAAAGTTGAGACTTCTACCTGAGCTATCAATGACATTGTTGCAAGCTAATGATGACATTGAGGGATCCGCCACATCTGACCTGGCAAAAACATTGGATTGCCCCACTGTTGCAGGAATTTTTCCAAACATGGATTTTCTGTCTTCTTTAAGATTTGATGAATTAACTACATGCTTTCCTTCTTCAACTGCATGGTAACTCTTTTTCAGTTGAGCACTAAAAGCTTGCGCAGCTGCCATTATCTGATAGTTATGACTGCCCTGCATAATTGAATGATTCTGCACACTAAATGAGAGGTCAAGGCCGGTTGCGGCAGTAATTCCATTGATGGATGCAAATGGCATGACAAATGCTGGAGAAGTTTCGCCTCCAGCTTTTGAACCAGGTTGCTATTGCTGCTGCTTCTTTTCACTGTGATTTCCATTTGAACCAGGACACACACATCGGGGAAAACCATGCACTGGGGAAATCTAAAGTGATAGACCAAGAGTTCAAGCATGACCAGTTGTCACTTTAGAAAGAAAACAAAGAAGAGATCCTCAATGGAGAAGGCACCGGCAAGACGGTCTCCACTGGGGGAATATCCAAGAGTAGCCGTTTTAACAGGTTCAGGCATGACCGGCTGACACTCTAGGATGAAGAGGTAATGCAGGATCCACACGGCGGTAGGATCAAGTAAATGATCAGTGCTGGAATTTCCGGGACATTCCTTTAAACGGAAAGATCGAGCGGGATCTTCAGGAATCATCGGAAAAATAAATAAGGAGAAACAATGTCAGAAACACCCGGAAGAACATCGAATGAACTCAGAAACATACCAGAGATACTCGAGAATCCCTCGAATAAACGCTGGGTTACATACAGAAACACAATGACAACATCCATAGGAGCATGAGATAAAGACAAGTCTCTGAAGGTAAATCCGAAACATTTAGGAAAGTAATAAATGTAACGGGACAAGTTTGCTGACGCATTCGGAAGAACATCAGATAAGCAACAAAGGGGTTCTGGAAGAATATCAGAATAAAACTCAAACTGGAAAGACATCAGAAAGAGCAACGTATCCGGAAAACCATCGGATAGATTCTGGAAAACCATAAGAATCAAAGGTGATATCTGGAAAACCATTAGATAAACGACTCGATCTGGAAAACCGTCAGAAAGAGAAACAGATCCGGAAAACCATCGGATAGATTCTGGAAAACCATCAGATACAAGACTCGATCTGGAAAACCGTCAGAAAGAGAAACAGATTCGGAAAACCATCGGATAGATTTTGGAAAACCATAAGAATCAAAGGTGATATCTGGAAAACCATCAGATACAAGACTTGATCTGGAAAACCGTCAGAAAGAGAAACAGATCCGGAAAACCATCAGATGAGAAAAACGTCATATCTTGAAGAACATCAGATAGACACGACACGAAGTTGTTTGGTAGGTGCCAAGTGAGTTGGACTTTGACCACAAGGTAAGACGTGGATAAAACACGACCTCGGGAGAAATACGAATGAGGATAAAACACTCATGATATGTATATCCATATGAATTGTGTATATGAATTATGTTATGAGATATGATCAAATGCAAATGTAGATGCCAACGACAAGGCTCGACTCTTATGTTAAGATGACAAGACTGGAAAACTGATTCCTCAACACGGAGATCAAGGTTATTCTGCTCGGGGACTAAAGATGCCACTGCTGGGCACATCTTCGCCACATTTCTAAACTGTATCAAGTTGATGATCCTCGTAAGAAGTATGAATAGCTGCTTGGGGATTCTTTAAGTAAATTGCCCCAGATTAAGCCGTCTGTTATAGATGAACTGATAATTGCTTCAGCTTGTCTGATTCGTGAAAATGACTGTTTTACTGTATCCTCGGAAGGCTTGGCCCAGTATGAGTCTTGAAAAATCTTTGGGATAAACCAAATTGGAGAAGATCTTGCCTTGACCAAATCTTGAATTGATTTTTAGACAGGATGTAAAAAGAACTTGCCCCTGATAGGACCACTTGACCAGTTTCTCGATGTTTGAAAATTCCTTGAAGAAAGCTAGTTTGCAAACGAAATTATTCATACAAACACGGTAATGCAAAGCTCATGCAACTTTTGAAATCAAGATTATTTTTTTTTGAAATATGAAGAATAAATGAGTCGTTGGTCAGAACACGGCGGTTCTAGATGCTCAAAGTTTGAAATAGAAGTGTATTACCAAAATAAATGACTCACAAAGATCTTCAGGAGTCAGCTTACGCAACCTTGTTGCAGTATGCTTTCAAAACAACCTTGCTTCAATTAGGTATTTTGAGGGTTGTAATGTGGCCCGGTTCACGGTTTATGAAACGAAGGATAAAGGCTCAAATTTTATTTATACCCATCCCATCTACGTGATAATCTTCAGTCCTACGCTCAGTTAACTCATATTATGCGTTCAGATTCCTATAGGTTAGGAATTGCACTGATAATAATGGCGATGGTTCAGAGGTCAACAAACCTTTTTAAAAAGGCAGCCACTGTTTCTTTACAATATATGGTTGTTTTGACATTGAGGATTTTCATGGTAAGGATTTAAAGACCTCCTCTTATTATTATCCCTAACTTTTGTCTGAACTATTTTTAAAGCACGCAGTCAGCGGGATGCCCCAGTTTTGCCTAAGTCTCCTTCATAGGTTTTGACTTAGCGGGCTTTTTCTTTTGATTTTTTTTTAGAAAGTGACTGCCTAGCTTTAACGGTCACGGCGAACCATCATTGGCGTTTTGGCTTGGAAAACATCTTCGACACTTGCTTGTCGTGTGCGAAGGAAAATTGTGAATGCGACCTTTATACGAAAGGTGTATTGCAGGAACACAACCAAGTTAACTGAGAACTACCCATGCCCCAGGTTAAGATTGTGGTTTTTTGTAAAGAAAGAAACTCCAACTTCTAGGCTCGAAGGGGGTGACAAGGGGATTAACTTCCTTATTTCTCCAGTGTTTGGGAGTTGAAATAATGCCTTACATCGTCAACAAAGTTTGATTGAAAGCATACTGACAGCAGTTATGGGTATAACGTTTTCATCATCCTCCCTCCAATCTTTGCATATCACAAATTTGGGCAAGAAGTAAATATTTGAAAGAAAAAGCATAAAGATGCAAATAAATAGAGAAAATGAATTGAAATTGAAAGTTGCAATGCTCAATTCATTAATGTAAAAGTACAAACATAATTCAAAAGAAAACAACTAATAAAGTAGGGAAAGTACAAACAACGAGAAATAAAAGCCTAGTGACTAAATCAGTATTGTCTGAATATTCACTTCTGATGCACTGGCAAAGGATTCTTCTGGACATTTGGAGGATTATCTGCAAAATCCAGTGTTCCATCTCTAATCAGCTCACGCACTCTAGCTTTCAGTGCAAAACAATGCTCCAAGTCGTGGCCTAAGGCACCCTCATGAAAAGCACACTAGAAATCAGTCCTGAATCCAGCTGGAGGAGGATTAGGAGGAGGTGGTAAAGCCCTTGTAATAATCAGCCCTCATTGAACCAAGTAAGGATATAACTCTGTGTAAGTCATGGGAATAGGATCAAATTGGTTCCTATTTCGAGACTGGTCTTGTCTAATAAATGGACGTTGAGCAGTCTGAGCTAGTTGTGGAGCAACAACAGGTTGAGATCCATGGCGAGGCTTTCTTGATTTAGTCATGACAACATTGGTCTGTTCCTCCCTCTTCTTCTGGAAATTCCCATAGGATTTCTTTGCCCCATTAGAAGATTCGGCAGCTTTGGATACCTTACCATTTTTCAAACCCTCTTCTATCCTTTGGCCAATCGTCACCAGACCTGTAAAGCTTGAAGATACACTTCCAATCATCTTTTCCCAATAGAAGGGAGACAAAGTATCGATGAACATTCCTGTCAGTTCCTTCTCTGCTATAGGGGGTTCAACTTGGGAAGCTAACTCTCTCCAGCGCTGAGCATATTCTTTGAACGATTCTTTTTCCTTCTGAGACATACTTTGGAGTTGACGACGATCAGGAGCCATATGAAGGTGAGAAAAACAATTAGAAGGGGGGTGAATAAGAGTTTTTAAATGATATGGCAATAAAAACAACTCAAGATTTTTATCCTGGTTCGTTGAACTCAACTACTCCAGTCCACCTTATCAAAGATGATTTGCCTTTCTCCACAAGGACTTAATCCACTATTAATTAACTGATTACAATAGTAAACACTAAGAACAATTGTCTTAGTCTTCTTAAGAACAACTGACCACACCTTGGTTTTCTCAAGGAACTTCTTACAAATTAATGAAAACTAAACAAGTGTTTAAATGCTTCTAATAAGCTGTATCACAACTGTGATATTTACACTTAAGATTAAGTACAAATAAAACTATACAGTTTTATGATAGAACAAAAGTATATGAGCTTTGAGAGATTTCACTTTAATCCTTCAAACTTGTGTATGAATATTTCTTTCTGAATGAGCTAGAAACTTCTAAATGTTGTAGAAGTTCTCCTTTTATAGCTTTTTCTCAATGCTTTGAGTAATGTGCAGCTGAGTATTATATTAAAATATAAGACTTTTCATCACCAAAAGGTATGGGCAGAGACATGCTTTCTGCAGGAAAAGTATGGTTGTAGAAGCTTTAGGATTTGCACCACGTCTCTTCATTGGACAAAATAGCCGTTGGTTACTTTGGAAGTAGCACCACGTCCAATCAGGTTTACAGCTTCTTCAACAAGCTTCCTTTAGGATGAAGTCTTCATAATCAGCACTTCAGATCTTGTAACAAGCTTTAAAGGAATGAAATGCTTAAGATGATCAGAGCTAAATGTTTGAGATGATCAGAGCTTGAGAGATGATCAGAACTTGATATATCAGAGTCTCAGTCTTGATCAGAGTCTTCATCAGAGTATGCAGCAGTATGTGCTTGAGCGTGAATATAATTTAATAAGAGTCCGATATCAGAGCCTCTGTTCTTGTAGCTAAATGAACTTCAAAGTCTGATTTGATCAAAGCTTTCAACTCTTCAAATAATTCTTTCAGATATGCTTCAGATCATTCTGCAGCTTCTGCTTCAGATTCTTCTGGCAGCGCTTCAGAATCTTCTGATTGTCTTGCATCTGATGCTTCAGAGCCTTGCGTAGTTGCTTGTACTTATGTATTTTTCTTCTTTAAGAGTATTCAATTTAATACCTGAAACAATAATACTTGAACAAATTTTAGAGTATATATTTTCTTAATACAAAATTCCATAAGAGTTATCATCAAAACATAGAGATATAAGAAACACCAATCCGTGTTCTAACAATCTCCCCCTTTTTGATGATGACAAAACATAGGAAATTTTGTTCAATATAGAGAATAAAATATATGACTCCCCCTGAGATTAAGAATCTCCCCCTAAAATAAATACTTTAATAGAAGAGAATACTTCCCTTTTTTCTTGAGTATATTTCAGAACCTGGTAGGAATCCTTTTTAGAATAAGGAATTAGAGCTTGGATGCTTTCCATAATCAGAGCCTGATGAATTCTTTCAAATAAAGAGTCTGGTTTATCTTCCAGAATCATAGTCAAATTTGCTTCAAGGATCAGAGCTTCGTTGGGTAATTCTCAGGGTAACTTCAAAGAGTTTTTGTCAGATGAAACAATAAAATCTGAAAGTCTTAAACTTCAATGTTAGTTAATACTATGTCTGAATTTCATTTTAGTATTGCTTATGGATTGAAAAATCAGATTCTTTTTCTCCCCCTTTTTGTCATAATCAAAAAGATTTTAAAGAATATAAAAGATAACAGAAGAAAAGAAAATAACACATAAATGAAAAACAAAACAGCCAGATTCATTAAGATCCAAACAGAACAAAAGATAAGATGTTCAGACAATAGATGATTGAAGACAAAACAACAGAAAACAGAAAACAAACAACAGAAAACAAGTGCAAACAAGAATGCAACAACATGGAAAAGAAAAACTAGGGCTGGCGAGATGCAATCAGGGTCAGAAGATCAGTAATCTTTGCAGTAGACTCTTCTTGCTTAGCCATCCAAGTTTTGATCTCCTCAGTAGTCTGCTCTTGTTTTACCATCCATGATCTGATTTCCTTAACTTCTTGGACAACATCTGGAGTCTCAGTCTTCATTTCAGATGCAGAGGGTGCAGAAGCAGATGCAGTTGCCTTAGGATGATCAATTTCCATGTTAGATGTAGTCTGAGGATCAGAAGTATCTTTTATCATTGGAGCAGTATCTTCAGATGAAGAATCTTCAGCAGGAGCATCTTCCAGAAGTAGCACTGGTGTTATGAGAATGCTCAGCAGAGTCTGTCTGACTATTTTAGCAAACTTTTCCTTTGTATCATCCGCGCAAACTATTCTGAGATCAGATGCAGCAGTGTTGAACCTGGAGATGAATCTGTTCCAAGAAGCTTCATATTCAGCAGGATCCATACTAGACAGACACTCTTTCTCTACAAAAGCAATCCCCATACGCATTTCCTTCTTGAAATTCTTAAACAAAGTAGAAACATCTGATATGGGTTTGGGGTTTAGATAGTCTTCTATGGTGACTTTTTATGAAGGTTCAGGGCTGGTTTGAGTTTGTTCAGGAGGTGTTTGATCAGATGGTGGTTGTTCAGATGGTGGTTGTTCAAATGGTTGTGGTATGGTGAGATGAGGTGTAGAGGTGTCAACATCAGATGGAGTTGATGTAACAACATCAAATAAAGATGGTATAAAGTCTGTGAAGTTAAATTTGGAGCGAAGAGCAAGGTGATGAAGGTGTTGTTCAGAAGCAGGTAGGTCAGATGGTAGTGGTTTATCAGGATCAGGAATTTGTAAGTAAGTTGGAGAGGGAACTTCAGATTCATCAGAATAAGATGATTCAGTTGAATGACATGAAGTGGAAGATAAGACATGCATGGTTGCAATGGGTTGCACATCCAGAATGTCTTCAGATGGTTGTGGGATAGAGGGTTCAAAATTTTGGACGGTTGGTTCTTCTGGTGGTTGAGTAGAAGAGGGTGGCTCAGATTGTTTTTGTTGTTGTGGTGTAGATGGTATTTGTTGTTGTGGTACAAATGGTATTTGTTTTTGTGGTTTAGATGGTATTTGTTGAGGTGGTTCAGATTGTTTTTGTTAAGGGGGTTGTTGTTCAGGTGATTTTTGTTGAGGGGGTTCAGATGGTTGATGAACAGAAGATGGTTGTGAATGTGCACGAGGAGATGAAATGGATTCAGATGCATGAGGTCCAGATGTATGAGGAGGAGATGGTGGAGGTGAAGGTGAGGGTGAAGGGACAGATGGTTTTGGATCAGATGTTAATACCTGTTTAATTGTTTCTCTTATTTCTTCCAAGCTAGCTTCTTGAGGAGTTTCCTTCAGCTTCTTGTCCTTCTCAAGCTTGTCAATAGCATCAGAGGCTTTCCTCTTAGGCTGTGTAATAGATCCTTCCTCAGCTTTCCTTTTCTTGCGCCTTTCTCGCAGAAGATTTGGCAACACTTCTCCTTCCTTCTATACTATGTTGGCAGGCAGAGGAATACCATTTCTCAAACAGTCAAAAATGAATGACAGAATGATTTCCCTAGGTTCATCTGCACTGAACATAGGAAAATCTGCTATAGGAATCCTCCTTCTGCTGACTTCTTCAGAGTCAATCTTCTTAGGTTTGCCAGCAAGCTCTGAGATGACCTTCATCCTTTTCAGAGTATTCCCATTAAGAACAGATCCTACAATGTAAGACAAATCATCTGTCAACCCAGCATCAGTCATATGCTTTACAAGACCATTCTCTGTTAGAATGTCTGATATCAGCCTTCCCATAGGGATCCAATTTATGATCTTTCCAGCCTTAACTCTTACTTCTTCTCTTGTTTCCTTTATGTGGTTCAGAAGATGACTGAACAGAAGATAAGGCCGATCCACCTTCTTGCCTTTACTCATACAGAACATGAAGTACAGTTGCTCTGTGTTGACATAGTCTGGAGAGTTTGAAGATTTTCTATGAAAAATAGAGCTCATGAAAATCTTAGCCCAGATTCTGTAAATAGGCTTCAGATCTCTGACTTTGTTGGATGGTTCACCAGAAACACAGACTTCTTGAAACACATCAGCCAATTCCACACGAGCAGTTGCCATACTTGTGATTCCATCAGTTTCTTTGTACTCAATCAGCTGTCTGATTAACTTCTCAGTAATAACAATCTCCTTTCTAAGAACAGAAGAATGAATGAACTTAAGGCCAACTTGGGCGTGTATCCATAACTCCTTCACCAATGTTGGATAAACAGGACCCATTAACCTGTCAAAGTACTTTGCCCAGTTTTGAGTCTTAATGGTTGGTTTGAGATCAAAACCATTTTCTCCAATGGAAGCAAAATCTACAAAGTTTTCATACAAAACCTCAAGATCCTTTGTTGGAGTGAGAAGAGTTCTCACTGGTTCCTTGTACACAACAGCAGTTGGAGGTGATGCAGCAGCATTTGGAGATTAAGCAGCAGCAATAGAGGTTTGCATCTGAGCAGATGTTGAAGATGATGATGCCATTGATGTTCTTGAGATACGTCTGGGTTTACGTGAGGTTTTGGGTTTTGAGAAGAGATGGAAGCAATAAAGAAGATAGAAATGCATATGAGAAAAGTGATGGATAGTGGAAAGTGTGAAATGTGAAGTGTTGTGAGAATATATAGAAAAAATTTGGACAAGCAAAGGTCACACAGAATCTCACGCGTACACTTAAGCAATTAATGAAGTGAAAATAATCATATCAAGCAATTAATGCAAAGAATAAAATCATTTCAAGCCTTTATGATTCTGACAGATGGGGGGAAAATCAAGAGACTTTAGATTTTCAAAGCAATACCTCAAACGTCAATTCAGTATGGTGCACTCTATTTTTCCAGATTCTGAGATACACGTGTTTGCTTGCATGTGCCTCTGAAACTTCTTGAGAAATGAAATGTTAGGCAACATTCAGATCCTCTGAGCCTTGTTAGTTCAGATTTACACACTAAGAAATAAACACAGAATTGAGATGAAGAAATACTTCAGAGTTTAAACATTTATCATCTGAGTAAAAATTTCATCTGATGAATATCTTATTCTGGACAGAAGTCCATACTTATATTTTTCAGAATAAATTTAAATCTATCTTCAGCAAGGGGTTTTATAAAGATATCAACCCACTGATGATCTGTATCCAGAAAGTTTAAATTAATAATTCCCTTCTGAACATAGTCTCTGATGAAATGATGTTTAATCTCTATATGCTTAGCTTTAGAGTGTAAAATAGGGTTTTTAGATAAGCATATAGCAGCAGTATTATCACAAAAGATAGAAATGTCACTCTCAAAAATCTGATAATCTTCCAGCTGACTTTTCATCCAGAGCATCTGGGTGTTACAACTAGCAGCAGCAATATATTCTACCTCTGTATTTGAAAGTGCAATTGTGGGTTGCTTCTTGCTTAACCATGAGATCAGATGACTTCCAAGAAACTGACAGCTTCCAGAAGTACTTTTACGTTCTATTATGTCTCCAGCATAGTCAGCATCACAGAATCCAACTAATTTATAATCATCAGATCTTCTGTAACACAGACCCACATTAGTAGTACCTTTCAGATACCTTAGAATCCTCTTAACAGCTGTTAAGTCAGATTCTCTAGGATCTGATTGGAATCTAGCACACAGACAAACACTGAATAAAATATCAGGTCTAGAAGTAGTCAAATATAAGAGAGATCCAATCATACCTCTGTAAAGTTTTTGATCAACTTTCTTACTTACCTCTTCCTTACCAAGTGTGCTTGTAGGATGCATTGGAGTCTTTGCCAATTTGCTTTCATTCAGATTGAACTTCCTCAGAAGCTCTTTGACATATTTAGTCTGGTGAATATATGTGCATTCTGGAGTCTGGTTTACTTGGATTCCCAGAAAGAATCTAAGTTCTCCCATCATGCTCATTTCAAATTCAGCCTGCATAGACAAAGCAAACTCTTTTCCCAACATAATATTGGTAGATCCAAAAATAATATCATCCACATAAATTTGACAAATTAGTAAATCTTTCTTAAATGTTTTATAGAAAAGAGTTGTGTCCACTTTGCCTCTGATAAAGTTCTTTTCTAGAAGAAAATTACTTAATCTTTCATACCAAGCTCTGGGAGCTTGTTTCAAACCATAAAGAGATTTTTTGAGTTTGAAAACATGATCTGGAAATTTATCACTTTCAAAACTAGGAGGTTGATGACATAAACTTCTTCTTCTATAATACCATTTAAGAAGGCACTCTTAACATCCATCTGATATAGAGTGATGTTATGTTGTGTAGCAAATGAAATAAGAAGGCGTATAGATTCTTACCTTGCCACTGGAGCATAAGTCTCAGTGTAATCAATTCCTTCTTGTTGACTGTATCCTTGAGCTACTAGCCTTGCTTTGTTCCTAACAACTTCTCCTTGCTCATTTAGTTTATTTCTGAATACCCACTTTGTTCCAATAATGTTGAATCCTTTTGGTCTTGGAACCAGATCCCAAACATCATTTCTTGTAAATTGATTCATCTCATCTTGCATTGCAAGTATCCAGTCATTATCACTCAGAGCCTCATCCACAGATGTTGGTTCAATAATAGACACCAACCCAAGGAGTGATGTTCCAGATGATCTGATAAACGACCTTGTTCTTATAGGGTCATCTTTCCTTCCAATAATCATTTCTTCTGGGTGAGAAGCTTTGATTCTGGATGATCCTTTAACTTTTGGTTCTTCAGAAATGTTCATGTTATTCATCTGAGCAGTCAATGGAGTTGCATCTGACGTAGCTTCTTCTTGAGCTTTCTCTACCTCTGGTTTCTCAGATTCTGTGAGAATAACTTCTCCATTTGCAGAGTTTTCAAGCTGCTTTGGCTTTTGATTGCCAAGCTTATCATCAAATCTAACATGTATAGATTCCTCCATAATCTGTGTCTCAGTATTGTATACTCTGTAGCCTCTAGAGCGTTCAGAATATCCAAGCATGAAACACTTTTGTGCTTTAGAATCAAACTTGTTAAGATTCTCTTTAGTGTTTAGTATAAAACATATACATCCAAAAGGATGGAAATAAGAAATGTTTGGCTTTCTATTCCTCCACAATTCATAAGGAGTCTTTTCCTGAAGAGGTCTAACAGAAACTCTGTTCTGAATGTAACATGCTGTGTTAATTGCTTCTGCCCAAAAATGTTTTGCCATTTTAGTCTCATTGATCATGGTTCTGGCCATCTCTTGCAATATTCTATTTCTCCTCTCTACAACTCCATTATGTTGTGGAGTTATAGGACAGGAGAAATCATGAGCAATTCCATTTTCATTAAAATATTTTTCAAAATGTTTGTTTTCAAATTCACCACCATGATCACTTCTGACTTTAACAATTTTGAAATCTTTTTCAGTTTGGACTTGTTTGCAGAAGTCAAAGAACACAGAATGTGACTCATCCTTGTGCTTTAGGAATTTTACCCATGTCCATCTGTTGTAGTCATCAACAATGACTAATCCATACTTCTTGCCTCTGATGGATGCAGTTTTCACCGGTCCAAACAGATCAATGTGAAGTAACTCTAATGGTTTTGAAGTTGAAACAACATTTTTGGATTTGAAAGATGATTTTGAAAATTTTCCTTTCTGACATGCTTCATAAAGAGCATCTGAGTTGAACTTCAAATTAGAAAGTCCTCTGACCAGATTAAGTTTATTAATCTGAGATATATGTCTCATATTAATATGACCCAATCTTCTGTGCCAGACCCATTGCTCATCATTAACAGACATAAGGCATTTAACATTTTGAACCTTAAGTTCTGAAAGACTGATTTTATAAATGTTGTTTTTCCTTTTACCATTAAAGAGGATTGAGCAATCCTTTTGACTAACAGCTTTGCAACACTTTTGATTAAAGATTATGTCATAACCATTCACTTAATTGACTTATGGACAATAGATTATGAGCTAATCCTTCAACAAGCAAGACATTAGTTATGGAAGGAAGTTTACCATTGCCAATGGTTCCAGAGCCAATTATCTTGGCCTTCTGATTCCCTCCAAACTTGACATCTCCTCCATATCTAAGCTCCAAACTTTGGAACATAGACCTTTTTCCTGTCATATGTCGTGAGCATCCAGAGTCCAGGTACCATGATTGGAGTCTTGACTTCGCTACTAAGGATGTCTGCAACATAGATTATCTTATCCTTAGGTACCCAGATTTTCTTGGGTCCTTTTTGGTTACTTGCCTTAAAGCTTTTTCTGAACTTCTGTCTTTCAACATAAGACTTGTTCTTATTAGCTTTAGATTTATTAAACACAGGTTTGTTCTGATTAGAACTTGTGTGTTTAATATCATTTAAGTGACCAAATGTAAACTGAGAATATAAAGGAGGATACTTGATATCCAGTTTATCTACAGATTTTGGATTTGAATCCTCATAAGAAAAAGATTTATATCCAACACCTTTTCTATAGTTTCTGCTAATACCATAGATCATTGAAGCCATCTTGCTTCTATCTAGGCTTTTAGTTAGAAACTTCCTGAAGCTATAGTCATACTCTTGTAAAATATATTTAGAGCATGGTTCAGACTTTGGATCAGAGTTTAGTTGAGCAGATTCTAAATTATTTTTCAATTGAAGATTTTTAGCTTTTAGCTCAGCTATTTCTGATTCAAACTTGTTACTCTCAAATTCAATATGCTTTAGAAGCTTTTTGTATTTGAGTTTAACTTTCCTATAGTTTTCAAGAATATCAGATAGACTTTCAACAAGTTCTTGTCTAGCAAGTTCAGCAAATACCTCCTCAGAATCAGATTCTGGTTCTGATCCAGATGATTCAGCATTGTCTTCTATGTCAGCCATAAATGCTACATTAGCACATTCTTCCTCTGACTCTGATGACGAATCAGATGCATCTGAGTCATCCCAGGTAGCCATCAGAACTTTCTTTTTGTGATCTGACTTTCTCTCTGGCTTCTCCTTCTGAAGCTTTGGGCATTCACTCTTGTAGTGCCCAGGTTCTTTGCATTCATAGCAAACAACCTCTCTTTTCCCAGATCGTCTGTGTCCAGAGGATTCTCCAGATCTTCTGTATCCAGAGGGTTCTCCAGATCTTCTGTGTCCAGAAGATTCTTTGTGTTGATCTGGTTTCCTGAAGTTCTTGAACTTCCTTTGCTTATTCTTCCAGAGTTTGTTGATTCTTCTAGACAGCAAAGATAGTTCTTCTTCATCTTCATAAGAGGACTCTTCAGAGCTTTCTTCAATTACCTGCAATGCTTTAACATATTTATTAGATTTTAAAGCAATTGACTTACCTTTCTTTAGAGGCTCATCTTCCTCTAGTTCAATCTCATGACTCCTCAGAGAACTGGTTAGTTCCTCCAGCGTAATCTTGTTCAGATCCTTTGCCAGCTTCAGAGCAGTGACCATGGGTCTCCATCTGATTGCCAAGCTTCTGATTATTTTCTTGACATGATCTGCTGTAGAGTAACCCTTGTCCAGAACCTTTAAGCTAGCAGTGAGAATCTGGAATCTGGAAAACATGGCTTCAATAGATTCAAATTCTTCCATTTTGAAAGCTTCATACTTCTGGATCAGCGCCAGAGCCTTGGTTTCTTTGCCTTGGGAGTTCCCTTCATGAGTCATCTTCATGGATTCATATATATCAAAGGCAGTTTCTCTGTTGGTTATTTTCTCATACTCAGTATGAGATATAACATTTAGCAAGATAGTTCTAGCCTTGTGGTGATTTCTGAATTCCTTCTTTTGCACCTCAGTCATTGATTTTCTGTCAATTTTCTTTCCATTCCCATCAGTGGGATGAACATATCCATCAATAACTAAGTCCCAAAGATCAGCATCAAATCCTAGAAAGAAACTTTCTAGTCTATCTTTCCAATAGTCAAATTTCTCTCCATCAAACATGGGAGGTTTTGTGCTGACTCTTTCTTCGTATTTGTTGTTGTTGGATGTTGAAGTTTCAGCAGCCATAATGAATATCAACCAAGAATATCAAGAGTTTTTCCCACTGGATCTTTTCTGGTCACGGTTAAGTGATAGCACAAACAGAACCGAAGCTCTGATGCCAACTGAAGGTGAGAAAAACACTTAGAAGGGGGGGGGGGTTGAATAAGAGTTTTTAAATGATATGGAAATAAAAACAACTCAAGATTTTTATCCTGGTTCGTTGAACTCAACTACTTCAGTCCACCTTATCAAAGATGATTTGCCTTTCTCCACAAGGACTTAATCCACTATTAATCAACTGATTACAATAGTAAGCACTAAGAACAACTGTCTTAGTCTTCTCAAGAACAACTGACCACACCTTGGTCTTCTCAAGGAACTTCTTACAAATTAATGAAAATTAAACAAGTGTTTAAATGCTTCTAATAAGCTGTATCACAACTGTGATATTTACACTTAAGATTAAGTACAAATAAAACTATACAGTTTTATGATAGAACAAAAGTATATGAGCTTTGAGAGATTTCACTTTGATGCTTCAAACGTGTGTATGAATATTTATTTCTGAATGAGATAGAAACTTCTAAATGTTGTAGAAGTTCTCCTTTTATAGCTTTTTCTCAATGCTTTGAGTAATGTGCAGCTGAGTATTATATTAAAATATAAGACTTTTCATCACCAAAAGGTATGGGCAGAGACATGCTTTCTGCAGGAAAAGTATGGTTGTAGAAGCTTTGGGATTTGCACCACGTCTCTTCATTGGACAAAATAGCCGTTGGTTACTTTGGAAGTAGCACCACGTCCAATCAGGTTTACAGCTTCTTCAACAAGCTTCCTTTAGGATGAAGTCTTCATAATCTGCACTTCAGATCTTGTAACAAGCTTTAAAGGAATGAAATGCTTAAGATGATCAGAGCTAAATGTTTGAGATGATCAGAGCTTGATAGATGATTAGAACTTGATATATCAGAGTCTCAGTCTTGATCAGAGTCTTCATCAGAGTATGCAGCAGTATGTGCTTGAGTGTGAATATAATTTAATAAGAGTCTGATTATCAGAGCCTTTGTTCTTGTAGCTAAATGAACTTCAGAGTCTGATTTGAACAAAGCTTTCAACTCTTCAAATAATTCTTTCAGATACGCTTCAGATCATTCTGCAGCTTCTGCTTTAGATTCTTCTGGCAGCGCTTCAGAATCTTCTGATTGTCTTGCATCTGATGCTTCAGAGCCTTGCGTAGTTGCTTGTACTTATGTATTTTTCTTCTTTAAGAGTATTCAATTTAATACCTGAAACAATAATACTTGAACAAATTTTAGAGTATATATTTTCTTAATACAAAATTCCATAAGAGTTATCATCAAAACATAGAGATATAAGAAACACCAATCTGTGTTCTAAACCCATATCCAAATTGTATTTGTATTGCCTCATAAAATCATTGTTGAGATCCTGGAAGCAGTGGACGCTGTTATGCTCTAGGTTTATATACCATTTGAGAGAAGCACCACTCAGACTATCCTAAAAACAATGGATTAGCAACTTCTGATTGTTGGTGTAAGCTGCCATCTTTCGAAAATACATAACTAGATGGGCTCTTGGGCATGAGTGACCTTGATACTTCACAAACTCAGGAATCTTGAACTTGGAAGGCAAAACAAGACCAGAAACTAGGCACATATTATCGGCATCAACGTTGAAGAAATTAGTACCTTCGACAACTTAGAGTCTCTTGTTTATGATTTGAAACTGTTCACGGGTAATCTCAAGCTCAACAAAGTCTTCTTGGTTGTCCTCTTGAGTACAGGCAACATTGTACTCATAGGGAGAATTCTCAAAGGGAGCTTGGACAGTTTGATTAACAGTGTGGACCACAGGTATGGCCTCGGTAAAGACAGGAGCTTGAAAATTCGGTCTGACAGTCTGACCAATTGTAGCAGCAGATGTAATAGGTGGAGAGTAGTTATGAGGTAAACCAAACTTCGGCCAAGTAGAGGGTGGCAGTGAAACAGGAGATGGATCAGCACTTGAAGCTTCCTGAATGACGGTCCTCTGAGGTGGCTCTCCTCTGGCAATCAATACTTGAAGCATCTCGGTAAGCCTATTCATGCCTGCTTTCAACTCATCGATCTCCATTCGGACTTCCGCATTATTTTCCTCCTGTTCTGACATCTTGCGTCTAAGGTTAGCTCTAGTATGATATTTGTGTCGAGGAATCAACTTGATGATCCAAAGGAACACTGGAAGATAAAGACAACTGGGAATGAGAAACCGAGAGGAAAATGCAAAAACAGGATGCAAATGCGATGCAATGGTTTCAAGAACTTCAACAGTCGATTGCAAACATTTTTAGGGAAGTTTGGGAAAAGGTTCTAATCTTTTAAAAAAATGTAGGACTTTTGAATTTGCAAAGGACTGTTGAATTCCTTGAAACTAGGAATGATATGACGTTGGATGCAATGTACAAGCACATAAAGCAAACAAAATGTCCTAGGTTAGAGAAACATGAGTGGAGTTAAGGTCTACCCATCCCAAAAGGTAAGTACTATAGGTTAATTGTACCTGCAAAACAAAGTTCTAAGAAATACCCAAAGTCATTAGCCCATCCTTCGGATATTATCAACTTTCTGACTGACTCGGTGGTTAATAATATTCTCAAGAGAACTTCTTTTGAGTGTAGCATCACGTAGCACTATTTCGGGACTACTCCCTCATAGTCTCGCACTACGTCCTAATAAAGGCCAAAGTGGGGTTAAAGGTAACTACGGTCCTCAATATCATGGACTCCAATCAAAAATAGTAAAAGTTTTCACGACTATACTTGTTCAACCGAACCATTTTCGAAAGGGTCTCAACTGAGCGGTGATTCTCAAGTCAACTTGGTCGGGACTCACTCCCTATAAGCCTCGTCGAATATATCACCTTCCTATAATAATTGCACTCAAGTCCGGGTGTAGGACTTATCTCACAACAATGTATAACCCCAAGAAAGGTACAACAATTATATATAAGCAAATAATAAGCAAAAGCAAGCATAAAAAACAAGTTAGGGATAACCCTCAAAAAAATGTTAGTTAACTTTCCCCAGTGAAGTCGCCATTTATTGCGGTGAAGTTTGATGTCAAGCTATTGATTAACGTGAATTTTAATTCATTTACAACCGGTCTTTGATTTATTCGAAAGAAAGGTTAAAGGAAGGAAAACCCTATTTTGCATCGTAAGCACAATGCAGGGAGAGATCTAGGGCTCGGGGGTTGGTTAAGTTTAGGGAAGGTATTAGCACCCTAAACTTCTGTAGTACTTTACAGGAACCTCTAGTTTTAAATGTGCTATTGCTATAGTTATCTGCTTAAGGGTAATGTTGGGGGTAAAAGGTAAAGAGAAGGACCTAAAGGGGTTAGTCCTAAGTTTACTCGCCAAGACTCGCATCTTGTGCCTACGTATCCTGGGTAAGGGATGGAATCAGAGTAATCGTAGTTCCCCTTACAGAGGGAGATGAGGAAATTCTTGACTGTGGTCAAGGTTCCTAGGGGAAAATAAACGTTCATAGGAAAGCGCTTATTTTGGAGTACGGGGACTCCCATTTTACATTATAAAGTTAAGTTGAAAGGGTGTGGAATAAGTATTCCATGGTGGGAAATTTATATGGAGTACGGCGACTCCCAATCCTAAGGCTAGAATACAGGTTTGAATGTGAGGTGCTGACTCGGCGTTCGAATTGGTGTAACTTTTCCTTCGGAAGGAAAATATAATGGTAAAGCGGAAATGATAAATGAAAATGTAAATTGACATGTAAGTGATGATATATAAAAATGTAAGTAAGAACGTGATTGATGGTCGTGGTAAAATTGTTTTTTAGTTAAGAAATTAAATTATTAAAGAAAAAGAAATGTTTTTGTGGGTGAGAAAATTAATTAATGGGAATAGAAAAGATTAGTTTAATGAAAATAATTTCTAATAGAATTAACTCTAAAAAAGAAATTAAAATATTCTAAGTTTAATTAAATTAAAAATTAGTTTAAATTATTAGATTCTAAAGAAAATTAATTAAGTTATTTTTAAAAGGATTTTTGATTTTTTTTATTATATTAAACTAAAATTTAAATTAATTAAAACTTAAATTCTAATTATTATTATTCTTTATTTCTTTTATATTAAAACCTAAACCTAATATTAGTAAAATGTATTTTTATTTATTATAAGAAAAATTTAAATAACAGTCTAAATTGATATTATTTTTTTTATAATTTTAGAAAAACTTGAATTAAAGTTAAATTAACATCTTTATTTTATTTTTTTCAATGAAATTCGTTTTTTAATTAAAATATATTTTCATATTTTTTTATTTTTATTTTTAATGTTAGTTGTTAATGAGTTAGTGTTAGTAATTTCTTATTAATAATTATTACAAATTATAAATAATAACACAAAATTAAAATTAGAAAACAAGAAAATAAATAAAAAACAAAATGGGTGGGCTGGGGCGATGAAATCCCCAGACCCGGCCCAGTTTAAACGAAAGAGGGAGAAGGGTTTCAATTGAAACCCTAAATCAACGAAGCTTCGACGACGCCCTTCTCCTTTCAGATCTTCTCCCCTTCCTCACTATCTTCCTTTTGCGACCCCCTTCTTCTTCTTTTTTTCTCTTGTTCCTCTTCTCCGTCTTTCAAAATCTGTAAAAACAAACAAACACAAATAAACGAAACTAGTTAGGCGGAAATGGTTTACCCAATACGAAGGGAAGACGGCGGTTCGACAATTCGCGGAGGGTGGAGGTTTCAACGGTGAAGAGGTTGGTGATGCGAAGAGAAATGAGGGTTTCGACTGCCTCACGGTGGATTCGGTGATGACGGGAAGGGTTTTGGTGGCGATTCTGACGAGGCTCCTGTAACGTGCGCGGCGGCGAAAAATCAGAGATAAGTTCCAATTTCCTTTCACGATGTTGGGGTTTTAGGGTTTAGTGATTTGTGATAACTTTTGCCTCTGTCTGTGTGTGTTTTGTGAACGTGGATTTGTGGATTTCTTCCCCCGTGTGAATATTGTTCTGCTGGTTTTATACACTATTTGCAGATTCGCATTTTTGCACTTTAATGTCACATTCCTTTTTTGAAGAAACCTGTTTGAACATGTTCTGTACCAATGTAAACATCTTTGATTCTTCCCTTTTCTGTTTGATTATGTTGGGAAAATCATAGTTGATGACAATACTGTCTTAACTTGTTATGGAAAGAGACACAACTGATATTTTTTTGAATGATGGTAATGATTTTGAGTCAACCCGAATCTTTTCCATTAAAGTGTATTTCTGCTTTTCAACAAAGATGTAACTGTATTGAATATGCTTCCGTTTATGAGTCGACATGTTTGATATGGTTTAGAAAATTTTGGATGCTGTGATGATTGAGTTTCCATTCTTACTCAACTTTGTCTGAACCTGATTTTTGATTTTTTATGATTGGTGATTTGTCCTGATTCTTATCAGATTATCAGTAATAGAACCTTAATTCCCTTGTTTTTCTTTGCAGAACCGCAACTAGAGATGTTGCCTTGTTGACTGTTGGGAATAAGCAGAAGATCCTGGTACCAGTTGAACTTGATATAGCTGAACCAAATCATCGTCGACACGTCTGCCACACCATTGTACCTAATGACTTATAGTTGAAAAACCAAACCCATGCTCTTATTTCTTTGGCCTGCCCATAAATGGAAACTGATAATTATCTATGATGTCCTTCTTCTCGTTACGTCTTAAGTTGCTGACCAAGTTTGATGAGTCTCACGGTGGCTTGACTTTTATGCAGAATGAAAGGTATCAACAAAGATGGTTTCTAAGAGAAAAGGCCGAAGATTGAAACTTGGTGATGCTCGGTTTTCTTCTTCATATGCGGCACGATGCTGTCTTGGAGAAACCTGTTCTATTTATTTTATTTCTATTTTTTTTAAGTTAAAGACGCAATACTATCATGGCTTCTCCTGTACACTGCCGGTACTAATGTTGTTATTTTCTCGATGCTTCCTCCTCTTGGATTTGCAGGTTTGACAACTCTGGGAGGCAGACGGGATGCTGCTGATGGGCGATGGAGTATGATGTCATTTGGTAAAGGTCCTGTTGAAATGTCCTGGCCATGTTCTCCTTGTGTTTGCTGCTGCTGCATATTATGGCTGCCGGCAACTTGTATAATTATTCTCGAGTTATTCGTGATATGCGATACTACCGTGCTGTTGTGTAGGTTGAGGTTGAGCAGAAGGCATAACAAAAACAAAAGCCCGGGAAGAAGCAGAACCAAAGTTGAGACTTCTACCTGAGCTATCAATGACATTGTTGCAAGCTAGTGACGACATTGAGGGATCCGCCACATCTGACCTGGGAAAAGCATTGGATTACCCCACTGTTGCAGGAATTTTTCCAGACATGGATTTTCTGTCTTCTTCAAGATTTGATGAATTAACTACATGATTTCCTTCTTCAGCTGCATGGTAACTCTTTTTCAGTTGAGCACTAAAAGCTTGCGCAGCTGCCATTATCTGATAGTTATGACTGCCCTGCATAATTGAATGATTCTGCGCACTAAATGAGAGGTCAAGGCCGGTTGCGGCAGTAATTCCATTGATGGATGCAAATGGCATGACAAATGCTGGAGAAGTTTCACCTCCAGCTTTTGGACCAGGTTGTTGTTGTTGCTGCTTCTTTTTACTGTGATTGCTATTTGAACCAGGACCACTCATTGCAGTTGTCATTAAAGCAAAGTTTGGTGTTTGCATTTTGTAAAGGAAGTTTCTCAATTGCAGTAATGAACAACATCTCCTCAAACAACACTTTGAAACTCTAGGCACATTGTAATGTTTTCATCAATAACGACCTTTTATTTGTTATGAACCCACATTGAAACATGAAAGGTGTATTAGAACCTTGTATTTGATCTTGTAATCACATGATAAACCTTGCTGCACCTTTTTTTTAATTGAATTCTGAACTTTCTTGATGACTCAAACTTGAAATTGGAATATGAGAAAAATGTTTGTAATTTGAATCATTGGTTTGCAAACGTGCTTAACACTTCTAAATTTGGAATCCATATTGATATTGAGTAAAGGAGGTGACTTTGAACTTTGAACTTCCAACTTGCAACTCTTATAAGAATTTTGAGTTGCAAGGCTTGAATGTGATGAGCTTGAATTTTCTTTTTGAATTACTTTGCAACTTTGAATGAATTGGTCATGTAGATCCTCGAATAGCAATGAATTTAGTTCTAGCTTGCAATTTTACGGTTGTATTTTCACTTGAACAAAACAAACTCCTCTTGAAAGGTCTCCTTGAATTTGACATATTTTGAATTAAGAACCTTGGATTACGTTTCATAATTCTTCAATCTTAAACCTTTATGGTGAACTTGAATCTTATCCCTACCAAAATTTTACAAGTCTTGAATTTGAACCTTTGTAATTTCTAACCACAAAACTGTAATTTGAGTTTGAATGAGGCCATAATAATGAGAGTATACTCCTTAAAGGATGGGACAAATGATGAGTGCACACATAGGGTTTTTGTGGCATGTGTCTCCTACGACACTCCTGTTCTTACAAATGAAACAACCAATAGAGTTAGTGAAAAAATTAGCTAAACATGCATGATTGACCTAGATGATATGCATAAGATCAAAAAATCTAAGGGTAAAATTTAGGGTATGACACTTGCACCTTGATGAAATTGTAACTAAGTTTGAATGATAGTTCCAAGAACGATTTAGCCATGTTAAAGAGCATAGAAATAACTCGTGGACTTAGCAACTTGAGAAACCTGAATCTCTACCGAAAATCCAACATGAACTAAATGTCTTGGATAATGAATAATAAGGCCTTGCATGCTCCCACCATTTAAACAAAGATGAATCAATTAAAGTTTGAACTTTCATCTGATTAAATGAAGCTTAATCATGAACCAAATTATGCACTTGAAGCTTCTTTGGCAAAGTTATGACCGAGACAAAAGTTCCTTAGAATTAGAGGTCACGTCTTGAAATATGAGACCAAGTTCCCCCCCCCCCCCCCCATTGAACGCTTTGAAACTTGCATTCTTGTGGCAATTTCGTGATGGACTTGAAATGTGGGATTTGAAACTTCACCATTGAAATCGCACCATTGACACACCCTCCATACATTTCTTGAACCCAAACTTTTACTTTTATGACTAAACCTTGGATAATCCCCGAGACATAACTAAAAATGAATCCACCTTGACCGGAATCTTGAATCGATCATGCATAAAATTCTAAATCGAAGGAACCAGCCATTGATGAGGCACTTGCCCTAATCACAGCCTAATAGATTGATCCATACACAGGTGAATTGCTTGGCCTAAACCAGAATTAGAACCTCATGTACATACCTCTTGAACTGTGAAACATACTCTATCCAGACAAGATGTAGTAAAGTCCAGATAATCCTCAATCCACACTGCACACATTCCTGACTTATGAAAACTATACATATAGGTAGGACAAATTTGGGGTATGACAGATGCCCCTATCTAATTGGCTTATATCGAGTGAGATGAACGAATATGGTGTCCATTTATTCAAGGTAGAAGACAATTAGATACGAAGAAAAACCTCAAGTTTGTCTGAAGAGAAAAGAAATGCTCGGGACATGAAAAACTAGATATCTTGCAAAAGTCGCTATCACCAAGAGGATGATAACAGAGGAAACCTGACACCAAAAAGATGACAAGCCTATCACCAAAAGAATGATAGTTGACGCGCCTCTAAGACTAAAAGGGTGACAGACTTATCAACAAAAGGATGACGGTATACTCGCACACGCTTGTCGCTACGCGAAAAATGACATAGAGTCGCCACCAAATTTTATTTATCCCACGGAGGGAAAGGGAAATAGCGATAAAACCTTTGGGAAAAGAGCGTGGTCATCGCAACCAAGTCTTAGGGTTCAGGAGTCAGTTATGCGAGGGGAAGGTGTTAGCACCCCCTCGCATCCATCGTACTCGATGGGAACCTCCTAGGTTATTTAGCGTGAATGGGTATTTTATTCTAAAAGTTTGCTTGCTTACGGAAAAGAGGGGTTGGTTTATTTATTTTAATGCTCGCCAAGGATTGTGGCCCTTGTGCCTACGTATCTTCACTTAAAAGAAGTGAAAAATCAGAGCTCCGTAGTTCGGAGGCTTGTGAGATAGTTGTTTGTTGGTTGATTTTATACCTTGAAAAAGGGGTTTTTTGATTGAAGCCCTAAGGCGAAAATAGGTTTGATGAGTTGATGTTGTTTTTAAGTTTCTTAAGAGAAATTGTTCTTGATTAGGATTATACACAAAAGACTTTGGATAGGAATGAATGTTTTGAATAACCAAGTCGAGCGCCTTATATCCAAAACATTCGGAACGAGTGTAGGAGGACTTCATTCTCATTCCTTTTCCACCACTTTAAAGTCCATGGTGTATAGCCCTAATCATATATTTATTGTGTTTTGGATTTGTTTATTGAGAAAATGAGAACCCCTTGACATTGGATCAAGGTTTATTGTTTGTAAAAGTATTTGAGGTGATACGAACAAGGTCGATGGCGGACGCACAAGGCGGCCGACTTACAAGGGTTGAAAATGGCTCGATAAAATTGAGAGTTTGCTTTTTTTTAAAAAAGGTTTTTGGAATCAAAAGTCACCAAGGACAATAGCAACATTCATACTAAAATCATACAAACATATGGGATTAGTCGGCAAAAAAAAATCGAGACATGCAATAAAAACGGCATGAAGTGCCATCAAGGAGTTCGCCGTGCGAACTCCTTGAGAAAAATTTTTTGGAGGTAAAATATCGGAAAAAAAAAGTAGCAAAACAGTGGTGTAACACAGGTGGCCGTGTTGTGTGACACGGCCCATGTCATAGGGTGCATGCAATGTGGGTTTTGGAGCGTGACAGAGGTGCAACACGGGTGGCCGTGTTGTGTGACACGACCCGTGTTGTAAAGTCTGGGTGAAAAATGATTTTTAGGGAAAACAGAGGTGCAACACGGGTGGCCGTGTTATGTGACACGGCCCGTGTTGTGAGGCCTGGGGTTTTTGGACATGGAAACCTCAAACAGAGGTGCAACACAGGTGGCCGTGTTGTGTGACACGGCCCGTGTTGGGCGACACGGGTGACCGTGTTGTGTGACGCGGCCCGTGTCAGGCTACCAGAGTGAAAAACCTAACTTTTTCTATGTTTTTCTTTCGTTTTTGTGGTTTCTTAAGGACGGTTTCTTGGTCCCTTTGGAACCTTACATGAAACATACAATACAACAATACATAAAAGAGTAAACAAAATAAATGTAAGAGCAAAAAATAAAGGGAGAAAGGTTGGAGGAAATGGATACCCAAGAGCTTTCTATCCTTCTTGCAAGTCCTCCTTGGTCTTGGTTGAAAGTACTTCACTCCTATTTACTCTATGTTGTGAAGATTTTGTTTCTCTATGATCCTCTTGGTTCTATATCACTCTCTTTTTCTAGTTTGCAGAGCTTCCTATTTTTCTGGTTTTTAGGGTTTTGTTAGCTCTCTCTATTTTCTGGTTTTGCAAATGTGTGTAGAATAAATATTGAATGAATGAAGAGTCCTCTTCTTGTTTACAGCCACCTCCTCTTATCTCAGCTCCTCTAGGGTTTTCACTTCTCCCCACATATCAGATTTTTCATGGAGTGGTGTCTCTTACCATCTTTCCTCATGCCACTCTCTTTCTTTCCATTTCCATGCAAGAGCTATGCTGCATTTTTGCTGTTGCACTTTGCCTATGCTGTTTTTCTGCAGCACCTTGTGCCTTGCACCCATTTTGTTGGCTTGTTCTTGGACAGCTCCTCTTGGTCAAAGCTAATACCTCTTGACAACATTTTGAAATTTGATATTTAGATGCATTGTCACATGTTATTCCCTTGGTCTTGTGACATGTGATCTTGTGACATGAAGAAATTTGCCACCTCTTGCATGGGACTGTTTTGTTCATGACTAACATGCATAATCTTGGTCCTAAAATATTCCAATGTTGATTTAATCCTTGCATGTTTCTTGGATGTTTGTAAGCATAATGTAGACTTGGTGTGGCATTATCATGACATGAATTTGAATAGAGACTTGAATGAAGTATTAGAAATAAATTAATTTCTAAACATTACTTAGAGTTGGAAATCTTGCAACAAGTGACATTCTTGTAATGTCATAAAACCTCTCTTTGTAATATTCTTGCCTTTAATCTTGAATTCATGATGGATTCCCTTAGAACCATTAAGCTTGAAATGGATGAAGTCTTGAATTATGGACTTGTGATCTTGACTCATGCTTTGCAAATTTGAACTCCACTTGATCAAGAATTTAAAACAAAATTGGATGAAGCAATCTTGACTTATGGCCTTGAATTTCATGTTCATTAGGAATATATCTTGAATATCCTAATATTTTGTAAAGTAACTTCTCTTTGAAGAAATCTACAAGAGTAGACTTTCCAATTTAGATCAAACTTTAGATAATGAACCTTTTCTTCCATGTAGTCCAAGATAGACAAGTTATCTCATTTGAAAGGAAAAATGACAAATCGACCCAATCCGTACCCACATGCTCGATATGCAATAAAATGATGTATGATATGGCGAATGTAGGGTATAAAGGCTAAAGGCGAAAATGAGGGTGTGACAACGCTGCTCTGACACCAAAAGGGTGTAGGGGATCTATTACCAAGAGGATAATGGAGAACACTCACACAATATGGCACCAAAAGGATGACATACCTATCACCAAAAGAATGACAGAGAATAAACGCATAAACCCGACACCGAAAGGATGTAGGGGGTCCATTACCAAAAGGATAATGGAGGACATCCATACAATCTGGCACCAAAAGGATGACAGAGCGAAACACAAGGCTTCTAACACCAAAAGGATGATAGAGAAAAATTTGCATAATTTTACGCCAAAAGGATGACAGATCCATCACCAAAAGGATGATAGAGCGAAACACACATAACCTTGACATCAAAAGGATGTAGGATTCCATTACCAAAAAGATAACGGAGATCACTCACATAATCTGGCACCAAAAGGATGACAGACCTATCACCAAAAGGATGATATAGAGAAACTTATAAGTTACTAACACCAAGAGGATGATAATAACTTCCCAATCCTGAAGACAACCAACACCAAAAGGATGCAGGCTATGCTGAACTGATGGGTTCAGCTATCACCAAAAGGATGATAATAAGGCACTTGACAAAAGGTCAAGTTTGCTGGAGACAAATCACTAGGGGACGCCCAAGAGAAATATTGGATTGAGATGAATCACCAAGGAACGCCCGCTGACCTATTTGGGGATCACAGCTTTGACAACAAAAGGTTGCAATAACTTTCATGAGGAACACCCATGAACCTTGAAGAAGGTGCCCCTGAATAGGTTGAGATCTGCTTTAAAACTATTAATCTTGGTCAATAAAAGGTTGAACAACTTCATGAGGAACGCTCACGGTTTCAAAGGAGATGCCCTTGGCTAGGCTGAACGTCGCTTAGAAAATCTGGGATCTGCCCAACAAAAGATTGTACAACTTCGTGAGGAACGCCCACGGTCTTGTAGAAGATGCCTCTGGCAACTCAGAGAGTTTGCTTGATATCTTGTCTGATTTTCACAACAAAAGGTTGCACAAATTCGCGTGGGACGCCCACAGTCTTGGAGAAAAATGCCCCTGACTGGGATGAAACTTGTTATGGAGAGCTGACCAACCAACAAGGTCAGAAACCTCGTGGAGAACATCCACGGTCTGGAAAGCGATGCCACTGACTAGGCTAAATTTTTGGTTTGGAAATCTTATCAAACATACGGTTGAAATAACTTAGTGGGGAACACCCACAGTCTTGAAGAAGATGCCCTTGACTGGGCAGAAGATCGTCTTGAAATTCCCGATCGACCATAAGGTTGAAATAACATCGTGGGGGAACGCCCACTGTTTTGAAAAAGCTGCCCCTGACTGGGCTGAACCTTGTTCTAATACCCTTGAATTTCATGGGGGAACCCCACGGTATTGCAACAGATACCCCTGACTGGGCTGATGATGATCTTGGAAATCTTCGAGATTGATCCTGAACCTGAGTTTGCACATGTGAATGCTTGATGATAATGATATTCCATAACGAATGGAAATGCAAATGCTGACGCCCGAAGATGCAAGAAATGGGGAAGTACGATATGATTCTGGGTACGCATATGATACAATTCTTGGTATGCATATGATACAAAAAGGAGATTTATCTTGGACCCAGAATTATATCATTTGCATGCTTGATTATTCCAAGTTTGCATGTTTATTTTTAACTTCCTATTCATTCAAAAATCAAATAAAAATTATTTTTAGATATTTTACTATCTTGACATATTTTTGATAGTTTTTATTAATTTTCATCAATTATTTCCATATTTTATTTAATTCATTTGGTATAGTGAGTTTACAAAAACACCCTTGGATTAGGGTTTTTCATTTGAGTGTCTTCCATAAGTTTTCTTGACCTGATTTTTTAATATGTTGTTACATATAATTGAGGGAGTCTTAGATGTTTTTTATGGTCATATATGTTATTGTTTGGTTATACTTCTAATTTGGTTTTGAGTCCTCGATTTATTTTGACACTATGAGTTTTAAAAGGGTTTTTTGAGGGAGTTTTTATACCAATCTTGTTTTGAGGTTTTGCACATGTATTCTTGACTGTTTTAACATAACTTGAAGCTTTGAGTTAAATTTTATTGGACTATTTTAATATTTTTGGTTGATACCTCTACTTAGGTTTCATTTTGAGCATGCCATGGTGTTTGCTTTGACTTAGTTTTTGGGCTTGTTTCTTTGAGTGTTTGTCTTGATGAATATATGTTTATGTGTGGTTTGGAAAAATTGTTTTAGCTTCTGACTTCATGAGTTCAAAGTGTTCTTGCTTGCCCATTTGAGTTTCCATATATGCCTTTGTTTGTTTGAGTCATTTCATGATGTTTTGGGTTACCTCTTGCATATGGCTTTTTGTTCATGCTTTGATGAGGTTCATGTTTGTGCTTCTATTGACATATTAGTATTGAATATGAGCTTTATTATATGTATTTGCTACTGCCCTTCTTGGATTTCCATCATCCTTACCTTGAAGCTTATCGTTTAAACACTTCTTACTGTTAGACGATGGCGCACATCTAGAAGGGGGGTTGAATAGATCACTTGTTAAAAACAGAGTTGGCGCTATCAATATTTGGTTTTAAAATTTTTTTAGGCGGAAGCGGACGAGAAGCTATATTCGTCTAAAATGAACCTTTACTGAAAAAACCGAATATGCGCAAAGCCTATGAAATCCGATAACAACGAGATTAAGAATCACTAATTTGAACACACATCAACCAGAATTTATTCACAGTGAGGTTGGACTATTTCCAATACTTGAAAAATATAATCAAATTGAAAAGACAGCACAAACGTTTGTTGTTCACACAATTAGTCAAACACTTGGTGTGCAAGGCACCATAAGTGAATTCCAAAATGTGAGTAAAGTGCTTAAGTGTTCAATTATAATCAAGGATTGTAATAGGCTTCAAAAATGGTTTAGTACTACTCACATCAGAATTTTGATTAAATCAATTATTTGCACATAAACTCAGAATTTAAGCAATTGAAAACTAAAGAGAGAACACCAATTTGTTGGGGCAGTTCCCATGTCGTCCTCGCTCGGGGTACGCCTGTCCTCAATTATAAAAATAGAATTGAGACCTGTATATAAATATAACATGTTGGTAAACGTTTACAAGAGAAGCAATAGAAATCAAACTATCAAGCCCAATTTTTGATGCAGAGCCTATTCTTTCTCTTCCATGATTCAAGCTGAACCAAGTCCTTCGAACGCGATGAATAAACCTCTGATTGCGGCACACCCTTTGAACAACCCCACGGTCTTCAAATCTTGCCCGACTGATTTCAATCACCAATGCTTCGAACCCGAGTCTTCCTCTCACAATCCTCCGGTTACCACTACTAAACTGATAGAACATCTAGTTCTTCAATTACCTTCGCTCGACTGAATCTGTGATGGACTAATTCATGCAGAAAACCCCCAAAATCCAAGATTCTTGGAGGACAAAACCCTAACGGTTTTATTCAAGAAAAACCTATTGATTTCTCAACCCAAACCCGGTTACACCAATCCTATGTTTGGATGTTATCACCTTTAAAAAGCAGAATGCACAATCAAAATGACTATGTGTAGCTATTTAGAAAATGCAAGCGAGAGGATGAAGATGATGAGAACAAATCAGCATGTTATTTTCACTTTTCTTGTTGTGTTTTTGAAAAATGAGCAAACTCACTATATATGCACGTCAAAAACAATTAACCAACATAACAACCATAAAGACAGTCTCACATAATAGAATTTTAATTGAAAACGCACAAGTGGTCGACCTATACAGAAAGGAGGGTTGACCTGAGCTCACCCGAATTTCAAATTGTGCAAAAAACATAACTTTGCATCGACCGGAGCAGGTCATGCGTCGATGCAAAGCATGCAGATTTAGACAAACAAAAATGGACACAGTATGAGTCGACCGGAGGGTCGACACAAGCACTACTCAGAGTAGACCATACAAAATGCTTTATGTATGAGTCGACCAGAACAAGTTTGAGTCGACTCAAAGACCCAAAATATGCAAAAATTCATATTTTCATGTGTCATGCTACTTTTGAGATACTCTAACACATAGTAAGCTAGACAAACTTGACCAAGCCTATATGAAGCATATATTGAACAATATCTATATGTATCAAACAATGTTTTTGACCGATGTTTGACTCAAGAGGAATAAGGTATGCATATGTGACACAATGATACCGTCCAAAGTACATTTTTCTACCTATCTAAGTTTTGACATTATTAAAACAAGTGTAGCTAACTATGAGGATTGCCCTCACAGTTACAAGTTGTATGTCCCTCATCCCAAAGGAAAGTTCCCATGTTGCCTTGTAAGTCATACTTTAAGATAGTTTAGACTACTCCTTACTTGCCATGTGACCTTGTAAGATCATTTTCCCTTGGCCTTGCTAGACCCATTTCTTTTCTCAAACTAAATTTAGGTTAGGGTTTGTAAATCCTATGTGAGTACTATGTTTATAAGGACTCACCTTCCTTTCCTGGCCTTGTTAGAGCCATTTTGTCTTATAACTTAGAATTAGGTTTAGAATTGGTAAACTCTATATGAGTATCATGGTTATGAGTACTCACTTTCCCCTTTGACTTTGGTTAAGGTCAATTTTAGTTAGTTTTCAACTTAGACTTAGAGAGTTGGTTATGGATGCTTATTCCTTTTGAACCTTGACCATAGTCAATAGTTCTCTCCATAGTTAGGTGAACTACGGTTGCTCTGATTCCATCCTAGTTAGGATACGTAGGCACGAGATGCGACATCTTAGCGAGCATACTTAGTGTACATACCCTAGGTCTTTACTTTAGTATTTTCCTTAGCAAGCAAACTTTAACATAACCCAAATACTAACAAGAGGTTCATGTAGAGTACTATAGATACTTAGGATGCTAACACCTTCCTTAGGAATAACCAACCCCCGAACTTTAGATCTCTAGTTGTGTTATTACATAGTGCACTTAAGGTTTTCTTCAATATTTACCTTTTCCTTTGGATAAATCAAAGCTCGGTGGTGAACTTCATGATTTGTGTTTCAAGTTAATTAATAGCTTGATATCTGATTCTCACTGCAACAACATCCTTGTGGGATAAGCTTTGAAAGGCACTAGTTCATGCTCACATGAGAATCCTTTTTGGAGGTTCAATAAAAACATCCTTCCCACCGATTCAAATCTTGAGAAAGAAAAAGGTATGAAACTTGACAAGTCTTGCTCTTTTTGTCATGTTCATCCTGAATCTGTCCAACACGTTTTCTTAGATTGTTCTTTTGCTAAAGTTGTTTGGTTTTTGTCTCTTTTGGGTCTACATATTCCTCTGAATCCTGATCCTTGTAAATGGTTGGAGAGTGGGTTCGATTCTAAGGATGCTTTCGGAACTCAACTTATCTGCACTACTCTTTAGAAAATCTGGAATGCTAGAAATGAATTCGTTTTTCAAATGTTCATGTGAGGCCTCAAGATGTTGCCCAAAAAGCTTTGGAACATGTCACGGAGTTTAACAAAGCCAACCCCCAAATTTGTGCTGAAAAGAAGATTCAAAATGGTGAGGATTCCTTCAAATGTCCTTTTGATTATTCTAGTGTGCAGGTTGATGAAAGATGTTTTGAGGATGAAGTAATGGCAATGATGTGTGTCATTAGAGACAATGACAGAAATATCATCTCGTCTTCTTGGAGCAGGAAACAATGGAAATTAATTGGGGTTTTCATCTGGCTTATCATCTTAATATCTAAAAGATTATTTTATAGTTTGATGCCAAAGAAGTGGTGGATTGTGTTAATCACATTGTTGTGCAAGCGGACATCGACTCTTTAGTCGCAAATTATAATGTTTTATTGGAACAATTTGCTGATGTTTCTGTTATGTTTAGTAGGAGATATTTCAATGTTGTTGCCCCTAACTTTGTTGGTTTATGTAGGAGGTTTGCCTATAAGACTTGGGTTGGTTTCATTCTCAACTTGTCTGTTGTTTCTGTTTCGTCTTTCGTTGCAGCCTTTTAATGAAATGAGTTGGTGTTGCGGTGAAAATTGGATGTCAAGCTATTATATTAACTTGAATCTTAATTATTTTACAACCGAACTTTATTTTATCCAAAGGAAAGGTCTAAAGAAAGAAAAACCCTTTTCGCGATGTAACGACAACGCTAAGAGATTCGGGGATCGGGGGTTGGTTATACCTAGGGAAGGTGTTAACACCCTAAGCATCTGTAGTACTCTACAGGAACATTTTATTTGATTTCTTGCTAATTTTTTGAAATGTGCTATGGTTTGGGGTTAGGATAAGGGATAGGTAAAGACCTAGATGGTTTTCTAAGTTTGCTCGCAAAGACATCGCATCTTCTGCCTACGTATCCTAACTAGGAAAGAATCAGAGCAATTGTAGTTCACCTCACAAGGGAAGAAGAACACTTGATTATGATCAAGGTTCAAGGGGGAACAAACATGACAATGTTTGTGTGGAGTTTGACAAAACTCCCTAATCTAATTTGTAACACTCAAAAGGGGAAGTAAGAAATCATGACGATGATTCTTACATAGAGTTGACGAACTCTATCCTAGGGTTCTAGTTGAAGAACACTCCTAGTACAGGTGGATTTCTTAGACTTAAAGCAAATTCTAATGACTTCTAAACTAAGGTTAAAGTGACTTAACAAAGTCAAGAGAAATTTAAATGAGCTATTCATGACACAGGGGTCAATGAAAAGACCTTTCCTTTGGAAGGAGAGAGGGGAGGTAACTGGATGAGAGCTAACAAGCTTCATCACTTGGGGAAAAGAAAATATTTAATCAAAGTAACAACATGATAAAGATACATACATGGTGACAACCATTAAATGAGCATGTGAAATGATAAAATTAAAGATGCATTGATGACAATCAAAGCAGTTGATTAAGCAGGAAGTGTGACAACAAATAGAGCTTAAGTAAATGCAACAGGGGACAAAATAAACATGGTAACAACCAAAGATGAAATCCTAGCATGTTAACTAACATTTAAGGATATAAATGCAAGCAAGTATTGTCGCTATTGCGAAAATCGGCGCCGACTATGACAGAAGAGTCGCCACCGTGCGTTATTTATCCCACAAGAGGGAAAGGAAACGCTCAGAGTAAACCTAACGCAAAGAGGGAAAGGAATGGTCATCGCAACCAAATCCTGGATTCGGGAGTCAGTTACGCAAGGGGAAGGTATTAGCACCCCTCACGTCCATCGTACTCGACGGGATCCACGCTTGTTTTCTATCTAAGGGTGTGTTATTCTATCTAATCTCCAGGTCTGGGTTAAAAAGAAAAGAAAATGACTCGGCAAAGTATCACACTTTATGCCTACGTATTTCCGTCTGGAACGAGAAATCAGAGTCAACGTAGTTCGCCTACCTACGGGAAAGGAGGGGAAGGTTGCTCGCCGAGATATCGCATTTCGTGCCTACGTACTTTCATACGGCATGAAAGATCAGAGCAAACGTAGTTCGGGCTACGGAGGACACAAGCTTGTCTGACAGTTTTTTATCTCCTTGAGAAAGGGTTTCCTGATTAAGAGTCCAAGAGGACAAAAATGACCTTTGAAATTTGTTTTCAGTTTTTTACGAAAGAATTGTTTTTTAGTCTGTTTGCAACTTGTACTGTACTAAAGACTTGTGATCTGAGAGTGACTACGTTGCATGTCACCCTAAGGGTACCATACTAAGCAGCCAAATTACTGAAGAGTGACCCTCCAGCAACCTTTTCTCAAATAGCTTAAGGCTCGTAACGTACAGCACGCATTATCCTTATTACTGTGTTTTTGAATTGTTTTGAGATTAGAAGAGAAAGACGCTCTAAAAAGCCTATGGTTGAAAGGGAAACTATCCTAATGTTATCATGCATGGGTCAAAACCTAATGTTTGTCATAATTTCCTCTTGCACAGAGGAACTCAGAGATCCTAGGGGATAAACAGTAAAAGACAGCAAGCAATTACAGTAAACAATAAAATGCATGCAATGCAGCAATAAGAGAGGCAAGGGAGAAGACAACAGGCAAGAGGAGACAAGCTTCACCTCAAACCTAGAGGTAATCAACACTAGCAAACAGACAATACAGAGAAAAACAAAAGACACAGAGGAGGCAGCCCAAGCAGCATCAACTAACTCCTACAACAAACAGCAACAACAAGCTCTAAACAGCACAGTTGAAAAGACAACAAAGTTAACAGCAAGGGCTTCATCTTCAAGCAAGCTTTTACCTTCAATCTTCATCAATCTTCAAGCTCCACCAAGCACACTCCAAGAGGAGGATTAATCATCAAGATCAAGTTATAATGTTAAGAAACGTAATGACAACCAAAGGAAATCACTAAGAACTCAACATTGCAAATGAAAGGTATCCTCAAAGTTCTACTCACTTGGGCATACCACTCATCCCTCCTAAGGAGAGATGGAGCTTCCCAAGAAGGACTTTATGTCATTGGATAGAATAGAGGCAAACAATGCACTCTATGTTTGAAGAAATAATCAAAACTAGGTCTAAGGCACTTCCTAAAACCCTAATTTCCTAAGCTCCTGAAAAAAAACTACACAAGAGAAAAAGCCTTCAACTCCAAGCTCCAATCTTCAATCCCAAGCATATTCAGTGAACCCAGAATCTCCACCAAAAAGAACTCAAGCTTAAAGCCACTCCAAAGCAACCAACCAAACCAAACAATCCAAAGCACTCAAGAGAGGAAACCACAAATACAAGCCACTTGCAAAATATAACTAAAATAGGAAATTAAGTTGAAAAATTCTAATAAAATTCCTAGGGGAACATACATGTTTGAACAACCTAGTGTAAAAGGATTGAAGCCTAAATCAACTTTTAAGTTATCTAAACAATTCCTACATTGAGATAGGTCAAAGAAATCCACAAGTTTGGGAGGGTCCTAATCTCAATACCTAAAACAGAACCTAATTTTGTTCTAAAAATCCAAGAAAAATTCTAAGGGAACACTCATGTCTACCCTAACACATACTAAAAAATGAAAGCCAAACTCATCACCAATTGGAAGAACTAAATTCAACAAAACAGGTGAACAATTATGCAAAAATAAAGAACCAAAATAAAATGTGAAAAATCAAATAAAATTGAAAAATGCATGGAATTACCTTTTGTTAATCCCAGAAAATCATAAATTCCATAAGGATCATGAGGATATTTTTAAAATAATTTTTGGATCAAAATTGGAATTAATATGCTTTTTGGAATCAACAAACAATTAAAATAAAACAAAATGAAATAAAAAATGAATTAAAGCTGCGAAATAATGAGAGCCATAGGATCAGGAGACTGGTCAATCCATCCAAGCGTGCTGGTGATGCCATGCCATTTAATGAAATGACAGTGTTTTGAATTAAAACTTCTTCTCCTCATATTAAAACACAAGCGTTGGATCTTCTGGTCAGTCAAAGGTCAAGCCTAGATCTAAGGGTTCAGACATCATCTTCTTCATAAATCCAACTCGCTTGAGTGAGAAACAGAGTGGTGGTTGGTGGTGGCCGGAGAAGACTCCGGTTGTCTTCTCCGGCGAGAGTTCAGGTGCAGACAGCAAAAAATGACAAACTATATACCAAATCAACTCAGTTTTTCACGTACATTCCAAATCTCCACTCAAAATTATCCAATTCTTAACAAGTAAGCAAACGCGAATCAAAGTTCAGAAATGTCATCAATATCAACTCTCACCAAATGCTAATCTAATGGTACTAAAATGATCCTCACGTTGCACTGATCATCTTGATCTAAACATCTTGCTACAAATCCTCATGAATCAAGAGATTTAGGTCCAAACAGATCTTACATGTCATCCTCAAACATCACCAATTGAGTCTAAATCAAGCCTAAAACAATCTATGTCATGTTTAGATCCTAACCACAAGTCTAAATCTAACTGAATCATGCTAAATCATGCTGAATTTTGAGAGATGCTAACCTGGTATAGATCTTGAAATAGGTGCAGTTAGAACTTGTGGCTTGCTTAAAAACGCTCCAGAAACTTTTAATGATCCACAAGGAAGAGATTGCACACCTCAATTTGGCTTGAATTGGCTCCAATCTAAGAATTCGATTTCAAGTTGCAGCTGTGAAATTTCACTTGCTCTTTTTGGTTATGGAGCGAAATGAGGCTCAACCTTGATCTGAACTTGCTCTAATGAATATATAGAAGAGTTTCATGGGCTTTTGGATCCAAATTGAAGCCCAAAACAGTCATTCACATTTTCTGATTTTTCTTCAAAATTGAAATGTAACAGTCGTGTATCCCTTGCCATAGCTTGCTCTAGAAGCTTCCAACCAGTTGCAAAATCCCTTGTGAATGTTTCTGGACCAACAAGGAGTGTTGAATTGCCTTGGTAATTGATTTTGATATGTGACTTGTTCATGAAGTAAAAACATTGAACGTCATGGAATTATGCCTCAAATCAAAAATCTAAAAGTGCCAAAGTGTTCAAAATGAAATTTCCATTCAAAACAAGTACTCATATGGCATGTCTTGAACCTCTAACTCAAAAAGTCAATTTTCCCTCCTTTAATCATTTGAATTTTCTTCCTTTTCAAACCATTTTAAGTGACTTTTTTATATGAACCAAACTAAACTCTCATGACCACTTGTTTGCACTCAAAACAAAATTTTAAGCAAGTTCCATGTTGAACAAATTTCCATTTGAAGCTTGCAAGTTAGAGATATGGACCTATGATTGAAAATGACCTATAATCTCACTTTCCCAAAATACCCCTGACTTGTAAACCTCATAACTTGAGTTCCACAAATCAGATGGATGACTTCTAGTACAATTTAGAAAGCTAAGATCACGAGGAACAACTTTCATGTTGACCAAAAGTTCAGGTGAAACCTCCATCTAGGTCAAAAATAGCCTTGAAGTCAGATGATTTTCACAGACAAATTTCAGAAGCATCTGAGGACCTGTAACTTGTTTGGGCCATAACTTGAGTTCTATAAATCCAATGGAGGACTTATAGTACTCAAATTAAAGGTATTGAGATGCTATACAGGTTTCATGTTGGCCAAAGATTCATTTGAAACTTGTATCTTGACTTATGTGGCCTTGAAGTTAGGCACTAAACAAGGTAATTTGCACTGAAACCCTAATTTAGCAACTTCCCACATTCTTGATTCTTCTTGATTTGATCTTGGCACAACACCACAAATGTCTTATCACATCATTCCATGAACTCCATGACCTAAAAGTAGGCTTTGATACTCTTCACTTGCATAATTGACCTAGGGTTGATCCAGATGAAACCCTAATTGTCTGCACTTCAACTGTGGCTCTTGCACTTGACACAATGACTTGATTTAGCTCCATCATGGCTCTCTAGGCACCCCATGAGCTCTATACACATCTCATATTCACACCTCATGCTTCACATCCCATTGATGGTCCTCAGCTGATCAAGACCTCCCACCACCTCCTGATGACTTGGATGACTTCTCAAACTTGGATAAGATTTCTTGCTAGGCTTCTCTTGATAATAATCACACTTGATCCCCCTGTTGGATGAATGACATGCCATGATATGCAAATGATAGAACTATGAAAATGATAATACAATGAAACATAAACCAGGTAAAATATGTTGAGCAAATTTTGGGGTGCAACAAGTATCACAAACAATCACAAGTATAACAAGAGAAAAAATTCATCTGCATACACGAAAACGATCACAAAACGCATTTAACTTGAAATTAGTCAAAAGTGATAAAAAAAAATTAGGCAAACATGGAATATAAAAATATGGCATGAAAGTAGGCATCAATATGAACATAATGCAAAAAGAATGGGTTAAAAATGATAAATATTGAAGGAGATATGAATTTTTGAAAATGGGATGAAAAATAGCAAAAATTAACAAAAGGGTTGCCCTCCTCAGGGGTCGAACCCAGGTATGCAAGGTACAAGGCGCTTAAGTGACAAGGTGACTACCACTGGGATGGTTGTACATCCAACTACAAATGCCACCCCATAAATATATATGGGAAACATTCAAAGCAAGTTGGGCCAAAACAAAGGCAAAAATCCTGATTTGCATTTTCATTGTAACTTTCTCAAATCTTGATGGTTTTTCACAAAATTTTAGTGTAACTTGAGTATTTTTTAATGAGGAACAAGATGGAACTTTTAGATTTTTGAAATTATTTCTCCATTTTAAAACCCGATAGCACTTGCATTTTGGAAGTTTGATGTGTATTTTGAAATGAAACTCCTAATCCAATCAGTTTTAAATCAATGTACTTATGCACACACACCACAACAATGATAATGAATGAGTTTAAGCCAAAAGAACAATTCAAGACAACTTGGCATAGCAGATGGTATGCAAATTGCAAAAATGTCATTTGATGCAATCATGAAAAAGTGCAATTCAAATTCCAGGCACAATTTAATCAAGTTAAGCATACATACACATCATAGACATGGCATTGAGTGGTTTCAAACACATTTTGTAGTTAAAAGAAGACTATCATGAAAAATGATTCACAAATTGCAAGCTGTCATGAATATAAGGCATGATGAGTTGAAGCTTCAGTTCCAAACATTTTCTGATCAAATTAATCATACACATAGCACATATACATGATATTGAATGAATTTGAACACAAGATGAGGCTTAAAACAGGCTGGTGTAAAAAAAATGTGTTCAAAGTGCAATCTTGTGTGTCGCTTGCGCGAAAATAAGGTGCCGGCATGACAGAAGAGTCGCCACATTTCGTTATTTATCCCTCAGAGCGGGAAAGGAAACGATCGGAAAAAACCTGACGAATAAGGGTAAGACAAGGTCGTCGCAACCATTGTCTGGGTTCGGGAGTCGGTTACGCAAGGGGAAGGTATTAGCACCCCTCACGTCCATCGTACTCGATGGGATCCTCGCTTGTTTGTTTACTTGGACGGGTTGGTTATAATCTATCTACCTATCAAGGTTGGCTGAAAAAGAAAAGAAAAATGACTCGGCAAAGCGTCGCACTTTATGCCTACGTATTCTCATCAGAGAATGAGAAATCAGAGTCAACGTAGTTCGGCCTACGAAGGGTTATGGGGGAAAGGTTGCTCGCTAGGACATCGCATCCTATGCCTACGTACTTTCATCTGGTATGAAAGATCAGAGCAAACGTAGTTCGGGAAACTACGGGCAACAAATGACTCAACTAGGAGGGAGACTATCAAGTCCTACTGTTATCATGCCATGGATTCATCCTATGGTTGAGGTTTGAACAGGGAACTCCTAGAAGTTGTCATGCATAGGTTTCAACCTAAAAGTCTATCATCAAATCCTTATCAAAGGAAATGAGAGTCCTAAGGGATCATGTCAATGATACATGGAAACAGACAAAAACATCAGCTTTAACAGTAAAATGCATGCAATGCAAGTGAGGGAGGAAATGTGTGTGGGGCTTCAGCCTCCACAAGCTCATCTCAACCTCAAGCCAGTCATGAAGTAACAGTAATCATACTGAAATAAACAACATGCTATCAAGCAATACACAGATAAAGGAAATGAAATACCATCAGGTAAACAAAACACAAACTTGAGAGAGAATCAATCTACTCTCTAATTCTAACCCTAACACAGAATCTGAATCAAATCTAAGCAAAGCTCTCAAGCAAAACCCTAAACAGGAGAAATCAATCCCAGTCTTCAAGCTTCAGAACAAGCTTACCAAAGAAAGGGAGCTAAGCAAGCAGACTCATAGTGTCTTCCTCAGGAAAGCACTAGGAGGTGACTACTCAGGAGTCATACCCTATGTGGCTCAACCACTGTGATCAGTTTACATTCCTCCTCAGGAGAAACTAAACTCACAAGCAGGCTCCAACATCACTGGATATTTAGGAAATCCTATCTGAACTAGTGGAACTAAATGAACAGACTCATAGGACCTTCCTCAGGAAAGTACTAGGAGGCTTCCACTTAGGAGTTGTATCCTATGTGGTTCAACAACTGTGATCAGTTTACATTCCTCCTCAGGAGAAATTAAACTCACAAGTTGGCTCCAACTTCATTGGATACTTGAGAAATCCTAGACAAACTAAGGGAACTAAGTGAATAGACCCATAGGACCTTCCTCAGGAAAGTACTAGGAGGCTTCCACTTAGGAGTTGTATCCCATGTGGCTCAACAACATGTGATCAGTTTACATTCCTCCTCAGGAGAAATTAAACTCACAGGTTGGCTCCAACATCATTGGATACTTAAGAAAGAGGTGAGAAGAAAGGATGAAAGTCATTCATAGTGCCTTCCTCAGGAAAGTACCATGAACTCCCTTCAAACTTCAGGATCTCAAACCTCACAGACAGGGAATAAGCCAAGCTCTGGGTCTCTGAGTCTTGATCCACAAGCTTCTCTTCATGATGCTCTCCAACAATATCTTCAAGACAACACAAACCCCACACCAAATTCCCCAAAACTAAACCCCAGATATGAACAGATAACCACAGGGTGGACAAAATCAATAGGCAACTTCAGAAAATACCTAAAAATACTAAACTAAGGGGGAAAAATCTAACAAATATTCACAAGGGTCCTCAACACCTACTCATAACATCTACATAGGCCTCTACCTAAAAAACAAGACAAAACTCAATCAAAGAAAGGGATTCATCACCTAAACACAATCTAAACCCTAATCAGGATACCCTACATCTACCCTAATTAAACTAATCAAAATATAATTCTAAAAATCTAGAAAAAAAATCCTATGGGGAACTATGATTCATCATCTAATTGCACAAAAAAGAATGGATTAAAAACCCTAAGGGAAGGTCCTAAAACAATTCCTACAAAATCATGCATCAAAACTAAACATTATAAAAGCTATTTTAAAAGGAAAATCTATTAAAATACTAAACCTAAAAATAAAATCCCATTTTTATTTTTATAATTTTCTACACATTTTCATCTAGTCATAGAAAAAAGAAGAATTAAAAAAACATTTTTTATCAATTTTTAATGAATTAAACAAAACAGAAAAAATATTAAAAGAAAATGAAAGAATTAAATGAATTAAAGGGAGGGGGGTGCAGATAGAAACACGCGCCAGCTTAAATGATTGGGCCAGCAAAAAGGGGGGGGCGAATAGCACTCTGGGCCCAGCGCTGGTTTAATGAAACGGCTGCGTTTCATACATTTGAAACTTCCCTCTCTTTCTCAGATTAAACCAAGGCCGTTGGATTTGATGAATTGGTCAATATTAGAGACTGATCTAGTGGCTCTCCTTCATCGTCCCCAATGGGACCTAGGGTTTTCAGAAACCCTCCTCTCATGCCCTAATTCTCGAGCTCCTCTACCTCTCTGCTCAGGCCATGGTTCAACAAGATTCAAACACGAAAAATGCTCTACTACTCAAGCTCTACACAACCATACGTACACTTTTCCATAACTCGCCCTAGATAGCCCTAACAGAAGGCTTAAACATCCTGGTACCACCATGCTCACCTGAGATCCATCTTCACCAAACTTCAGTCTAATGGTTTACAGAGCCTCTACAAGATACCCTAGCTATTATACACTAATTCTTGATGATTAAAACTCCAAATTCAAACACTTCTTGAGAATCAAAGATTCTTGGTCCTGCCATGGAACTTCACAGATCGTGCCCTAACTCATGGGAAAGAATCATCTACCCTAGTGCATCATTTCTGTATCTATGAAACTAACTAAAACTCAATAATTTAGGAGATATAAGGTGAAGAAGAAACCTGTCAAGAGGTTATGGTGCAGTGATGTAGAGCACGATTCAAGCCTTGGAATTGCTTCTAGATGATCCTTGGATGACCACCAGTCTTCTGTTTGCAATGGTTGTGAAGGATATGGCTTGTAGTGGAAGAATTCTTGAGTTGCTTCAACTTGAAGAAATTGCTTCAATGGCTATGTATCTCTCTCTCTCCTCTGACTTGACTCAAGTTTCACCAACCTTTAACACTCCTCATGGCATTCTTTTTATAATGATTATTGGATGCTTCTAGATTCATCTAGAATGATCTAATGAGAACTTGAATTTATCATGTCATGACATATGGATTCATCTCATATCATGTACTCTTCCTTGCAATTTAGTCTTAAAATATCCTTATGTGAGATGTTGAGAAGGGATGAGTGAAAAACAAGTTCACTTTTGGCTTGTGTAGGGTTTTTCAACATTGCCTTCTTTTTCAAGTAATAAATTTCCAAAGGAAGTCCATTTTTGGAGCCTCAAATGAAAAACCTATTTAAACCAAAGTTCTCAAAATGGTTTTTCCAATCAAAATGATATATTGGATGACCTATTTTGGATTTGTGGATCTCCCAAATCACTTTTCAATTTCAACTTTTCAAAGTTATAAGCCTTTTTTAGTTCATTTTTGACCAATCATGTAATCTCATGCTATGAGCTTTTCCAACAATTTGTGACCTTCTTTCTAGACTTAAAATCACATTTTGAGCAACTTTCATGTTTTGAGTTTTTCCATTTGAGGCTTGGAAATAGGAGTTTTAGGCATTGGCTAAAATGACCTATAACTGACAAATGACCAAAATACCCCTGCCTTGTTCAAACCATAAGTTGAGTTCCACAAATCCAATCAAGGACTTCTACCACTCAAATTAAAGCTAAGAGCAAGCTCTACAACATTCATGTTGTGGGGAAGATGAGATATCAATCACATCTAAAGCTAAAACTGCCTGGAATATAGGGATCAAATTAGGGTTTTCTCACTGACAATCCTCGGAAACCCTAGCTCAAAACTTCTCAAACTCCTCAATCATGATGAGTTGGTCTAGGAATCATCTTTATAACATCTCTATGCATCATTCCATGATCTCATGGCCCTTGGATTGGGTCTCAACCTTCTCCAAATCTTCAACTGATCTAGGGTTGACCCAGTCAAAACCCTAATTCATCCATTCATGGTTGAATCTTCTGAATTCTTGCATAATGACTTCTCTGGGCTTCATGATGGCTATCAAGACATCTCATAGGCTTTCTCAAAACATCAAGCTCATTCTCAAAGTCTCAGAATCATCTGAGGAGCACCCACAATTCTCAAACTGTGAAGCACACAACCCTGGTTTCAACCAGTTCCTCTGAGGATCTCTTGAACTTTCTGATGAAGGTATCCACTTTCAAACACTAGATGGATAAATAATTGTTGGTCAAATTTTGGGGTGCAACATTGTGTTTGTGATGTGCATGAAGATACTCAACTCTGGTTTTGTGCACATACAAGTCACATAGATTATATCTACACTATACATACATGTTAAAAAGTGAAGACCAAGCAAAGGGAAGATTCAAAATAGACTGTGGCAAGATATGTCTTTCAAAATGCACTTTGGTGTTTTGGTTATGCATGAGAAAACTCAATTCATGTTCTAGGCATATTTTGATCAAACCAATCATGCATACAGTTCACATATATATTATTAAATGGATTCAAACACAGAAAAGAGCTCAAAAAGGTCTGTGATGAAAAATGGCATTCTAAACGCAAGTTTTGACAAGTACAAAGCATCATGATGTTCAGTTCTGATTCTAGGCACATATTGATCAACTAAGTCATGCACACATGTCATATATGTGGAGATAAGGGTATTCATGCTCATGAATCAATTACAATGAGAACAGAACATGTTTGGATATGTCTCATGGCATATTGTCTTGAAAAATGCATTTAGAAGTGGGATGTCAAAACAGGTGGGAATAGGTTATGCCAACCATGCATACATGTTGCAAACATATAAATGAGTGGTTTTGAACTCAAATCTAAACACTTCCTGGCCTGAAATCAAAACTGGCATATTCATGGCAATAATGTGCAAGATAAAGCATTTTGAGAGTGATCCAACAAATCAAATGAAAACAGTTCAAACCAATTATACATATCCATCCTAACCATGATTTTGAGTGTGATTCAGTCCAAACAAACAGATGTAATTCAGTCATGACAGGTTTTGACATATGACATGTTCATAGCACATTTTCAACATAATGCACTCAAAATGTCAAACATGAAATTATGATGTAAAGCAAAGAATGAAGTGTCTACATACCTCTAGTAGACTGTGTTGAGCAGATTGAAACACCAAGAAACCCAGAGAAAACTTCAAATGCACCTAGCTTTGGAGATTTCTTCTTTTTGAAGCAAGGATGCAAACTTCAAGACAGTTGGAGAAATAAACTCCACCAATGATCCTTAACACTTTAGACAGTTGAGAAATGATATATGTGAGGTGTTAGAGTGATTATAACACCAAGCAAATGCCTAGAACAAGTTTTGACAGATTTTGTGGCTTTTGGTGAAAGTAACTTGGTATGGAAGTTGAATTTTTGAATGGTGAGATTTTTGAGTGGTATAAGGTCTTGGACACCTTCTATATCATATTTAGAGATTGTGTGGATGATTGTTGGGGAGTTTGAGTGTAGAGAAATGATTTTGGCAGCAATTGTACCAAGACAGATTTTGGTGGTTTTTGGTGAAAATGTGATTTTGTGATTTTGAAGCAAAGTGTGCAAGAGCAAAGGATTGAGCTTTATCTGGTTTTTTAGAGTAGATATTATGTGTCAAATGAAGTGGTGAGGGCCTCTATTTATAGGAAAATGAATGGAGGGGGTGTCGCTACTGCGAAAATCGGCGCCGGCTGACAGAAGAGTCGCCACCGTGCGTTATTTATCCCTCGGAGTGGGAAAGGAAACGCTCGAAGTAAACCTCGCAAAAAACGGGGAAAAGGTATGGTCATCGCAACCATAGCCTGGGTTCGGGAGTCGGTTACGCAAGGGGAAGGTATTAGCACCCCTCACGTCCGTCGTACTCGACGGGATCCACGCTTGCTTGGTTTGTCTACTGGATGCAAAACAATCTTATCTACGGCTGCTAAATCTAAACGGAAGGGAAATGACTCGATAGAGCGTCGCACTCTATGCCTACGTATTCTCAAGAGAGAAAGTCAGAGTCAACGTAGTTCGGGACTACGGGGAAAATTGGCTCGCCAAGACCTCGCGTCTTGTGCCTACGTACTTCCACAATGCAAGGAAGATCAGAGCTTTACGTAGTTCAGACTAACTACGGCTAAACAAACATTCTCACACAGCAGTGAGAAAAACAACCGGTTTCACAGGGTCGGGAACCTATGGTCAAAACTATGGCTTGGTCTCGAATGCACTTGGGCAAGAGAGAAAAATGGGTATCAATTAGTCGTCAGCGGGAAAGTCTCGATCGCACAGCCGCGAGAGAACAACAAGTTAGTCGTTAGTGTGCTCGCTAGGATATCGCATCCTATGCCTACATATCTTCGTCTGGTACGAAGAATCAGAGCAGCTGTAGTTCGGCTACTATCGGACCACAGCTCAAATCTCGTTTTATTAATTTCTGAAAAATGATTACAATGGGTTGAATACTGAAATAAATCTCCTAGGAAACGCTATCCTATTCTATCCTGAAAAATCGAATGAAAATAGCCCCCTAACAAATGGGCTTCTAAGCTATCCTAAAAGTCGTAAAATAAAGTCTATGAAAATATCCCTAAAAGAAAATGCTTTAAAAAATATTAATCCTACTTTAATATTTTTTCTCTTTTTTCCCCTTTTCTCTTTAACATATTTTTTCATATTTCTCCAAATATTTTTCTCTATTTTCTTTTTCACTTTTCTTATTTCTTTTTCACAAATATTTTCTCACTATTTTTCTATGAATATTTTTCTTTCTTTTATTTCTTTTTCTATTTTTTCAAATATTCTTTTCATTTCATTTTTTTTCTATATTTTCAAATATATTTTTTTCTTCCTATTTTTCAAACATATTTCCTTTTCACTTCTTTTTCTTTTTTTTTTGTGTAACAAGTAAAAAATAAAAAGAAGAAAGAAAATAAAAGGGGCTGGGGGGTGTATCCAATACAGGGGATTACAGAAAAATAAAATAAAAAAACTGGGATTGAATTGGGCCCAGCCCAATGTGCCTCTCCAAAAAACGCAGAAGGGGGTGCTGTGTGCATCTGGGGGTGTGCAAAGTAAACGCTTTGGGCCCAAGCCCACTTCCTTCAGCCAAAAAAAACGAAAGGGTGTATGTCAAAAAAATGGAATTGGGCCTGAAGCCCAATCTCCCTAACCCAACTTTCTCTTCACTTTCAGGGTCTGAAAACCCTAGCTCTGTCTTCTCTCTTCTCCTTCAGCGCCGCCGCCGTCAACTTCAGCATTGTTCACTCTCAGCCTCTCCCTCTCAGCTTCACTCTCAATCTATTCCAATTCTCGTTTTACCATCTTCTCAACAAGGAACAAAATCAAACTGTAATCTGATCACAATCTAGAAACCAGAACTCCCTTCCCCTGATGTCTTCGAGACGATCTTTGATGGAGATTTTGGGGCAGTTCTGGACATTTGGTGTTGATCTCTGTTGATGATTGATGTTTGGAGATCTTTGGACGAAGATGAACCACTTTCTGGAAACGATGCACCTCACGATCTTGATGAAGATCTTGGTGGTTGAAGAGAGCTTCTGGAAACTTGATGAGTTCTGTTGATGGTGATTGTTGACGATGTATGATTCGATGATGCTTGGATGAAGAGTTTGGTGGTGAAAGAGGAGATCTGAAGGTTGAATTTCTGGATTAGTAATTTCTGAAGTTTGTTGAACAAATCGTTGATGATGATGAATCTTCATCGTTTTGAGGAATTTCTGGAAAAATCAAAGGTGAACGCGGTTGAGGGTCTTGCATGATCGAAGGAGTTGATCAGAGATGTGATTGGATGAGTTTTGTTGAGGATCTTTCCGGGTGAGGATGACGTTCTGGTGATGATTGTTTGAAGCTTGACGATGAATGTTCATCGTTTCCGGTGAGTTTTTGGAGAGGACGACGGTGGCCGGAAGTTGGATCGGTTGAAGGTGGAAGATGGAGATTAGGGAGGAAGATGTTGAAGGGAGGAGGTTTCTGGGAATGTTGATAGTTCCGGCGGGGGTTGGTGGTGGCCGCCGGCCATGCAGGCCGGTCGGTGGCGATTTCCGGCGAAGCGCTGTGGATGGCTGTGTGGTCGCCACGTGGTGGCAGAAGTGGGTGGAGCTTCTGCATGAAGCCCACGTGGTACCTGGCGTGGCAGTGAGAGAGAGCCTGGGGAGACGCGTGGCGTATGGTGGACGCTGCAGGGTGGGCCCTCTCCTTCTGCAACACGTGTCGCTGGGGTATTTAAACTGAGAGAATCTCTGGCGCCTTCTGGAAGGTTCTGGAGAGTGCAGGAAAAATCTGGATCACTCTTGGACAATTCTGGATATTTTCTGGACTTATTGGGCTGCGAAAATGGAGATAAGGCCCACATGAAATGGACTCCAAAACTCAGAAAAAAACTGAAAAACAATATTAAAAAAAAGCTAATTAACTAAACTAATAAACCCACTAATCTGAAGATTAAACTAAATCTCTACTAAATCTAAAATTGATTAAATTTCTATTAAATCCCTAATAAAACTATATTATTCTATTAAAATCTATAACAGAAAATAAAAATGAAAAATCTATTTATTATATTCTAAAAAATCTAAAAATGATTTATTCAATTTCTATAAGAGAAAATCTATTAATTCTATATCTAAAATATATTCAAAAATTCAATTAGTCTAAAAGAAAATCTATATTACTCTATAGCATCTAAAATTAAAAACATTTAATTTCTATCAACAAAAAAACGATCTATTAATAAGAAAAATCCTATTAATGTTCTAAAAAAATTCTATATTATTTAAAAATATTAAAATCTATTTAAAAATCCTATTAAACCCTAAAAATGAATTTAAAATCTATTTAAACCCTAAAAAATGCCATAAAATCCAGAAAAATCACGATAATTCCCAGAGGGACAAAAATAAGCACCGAACGACACAAAAATAATCGGTAAAAATAAACGGGCACCGAAATAACCCAAAAATCAATTCTACTGATCAAAAACACCTGAAACACGAGACGAGAGCGGTGATCCCTGATAAAATCAATACAAATGAAAAATGCAATGTATGCAATATGCAGATGCGAATGCGGTTATGCGTCGAAACATCGAGCCGAATACGAGACCCGGTTGGTCAAATTTTGGGGTGCAACAGCTGCCCCTATTCAAGCGGCTTCGACCTGAGTGGGTGAAGAGCGCTCAGCCTTCAAACATTCAAGGTAGATGACGGTTGAATACAAATGGAACCCTGAAATTTGCCAACCGCAAGAATATACATCAAAGCTGCTTGAGGAATAGCTTCCAATAAACTGAAGTTTGGTTGTCACGGCAACAACTGGTCAATTTTCTGATACAATTTTCTTCTCCTTTTCAACACCTGTGTGACGCCACAAGTATTGAAATAACGCTTCGTAAAGCAAACACCTTGATTCCCATCTCTCTCATGGGATCAAATCTGGTCAACTCACAGTTCACTGCGAACTTGAGGACAATTCTCCTGGGGAATTCTGAATGGAACTGCCTGGCACCTATTTTGACGAAGGGGGCAGCTTCAGAAGTCTGATCAATGTCAATCTTTGTTGTTGTTGTTTTTTTCCCGATGCTGACGTAGCAACCAAATATGAAGAATCACTCCGCTGGGGGAGACGAGAAGCTTAACCACACAACTCTGCAGGTGAACAAATTCGAAATCCAATAGGTAACCATCTTGGTCTATGTTTCGACATGCGTATGCTTGAAATGATGCAATGTCCTATACGACATGTAAATGTTATGCGTTTTGTTTGAAAATGCGAGGCCCAGACGGCATGGAAATGTTGTATGTTTGTATAAATGCTATGACTATACATGCAAATGCTAATGCAAGCTCGAGCTGCCAGAGAACACCAGGTCTGAAAACCACTTGGCAAAATAAATGCCGAAGGAAACGTCAACTCTACTGGGGATGACCTGAAGTCACAGAACCATCTCAGCAAAATAAATGCTGGAAACGAGAAATCAAATCCGCTGGGGATAACTGCCCTGCTGGAGAAATGAAAAGGCAACCCTGCTTGGCGACTTCACTGGGGAAAGAAAGCAACTATGCTCGGGGATGCCTTCTTCAAACCATTGACAACTGATTGTACTCTGCGGGGATTGACCCAAACTGAGGTTGATTACGCGCAACACACTGCTGGAAATGCTCCTACTATAAAGGATGTCAATCTCAATCTGCTGAAGATACTCCTGATCCTACTCTGATACGGGGTAATCTCGACTCTTCCGGGGATAATAAGCAACTTTCATCTGCTGAAGAGTAACAATTCTGATTTGACAATATCTGCGAGGAATCCAAACATTACTCGGAGCACTGTATCCGTCGAGCTTCGTATCGGGAAACATGACAACATGCGGGTCATTGGGAAATACTGTGTCAGATACCTTTAGATTTTTGTTTTTTCTGGTTTAGAATAAACATGGACTATGTACCCAGTGGAAGATATGGAAAATACTAGACGAGAACTAGCATTCAAAGGTGGACTACCAGACGAGAACTGATAGGAAAATAGGTTAGGAAAATTGATTTTTGTGTTTTTGAACATTAGACGGGGCTGGCTGGATAACAGATTGAGGCATGGACAACCAGGCGAGAACTGGCTGAAAGCTGACGTACACCAGGCGAGAACTGGTATACACTTAGGGTAAAACACACGAGAACTGATTACGCGATGACATGTACCAGGCGAGAACTGGTACAACTCTTGAAGAAACGGTGACCAAACAAGAATTGGTTACCAATAAACTGCACCAGGACGGGAACTGCTGCTTACAATAAACTGCACCAGGACGGGAACTGATGCTTACGGAAGGGAGGGCCAGACGAGAACTGGTTACCGATTTGCCAGGCGAGAACTGGACTTTGGAAACGACCGGTTACTGACACGCAACAGGTTTAAACTGCAGGATAATGATCCAATGACAGCAAGGCCTTTATATTTGAAAGGTTCAGGTTTTGATAAGGGTACTGACATGATCCCCGATACTCAACTCCGGCTGGGGATAAACAGGCTGGTTTGAACAACTTGCCCCTGGTACACTCAGCTGGGGGATAAAAGACTGGCTTGCACAACTTGCCCCAGTACAATCAACTTGCCCCCATCTAACTCTTGGGAATACCTGCTCTGAACAGCTTGCCATGAGACGACTTCGAGAATATCTGCCCCAACATCTGCACGACAAAAGAATTCAATCTCCAATTAAACACCTAACAACCCAGTTGATTTCAACATTCTCTGCGATGACTTGCCCCTGAATGAGCGTTCTAGCGACTTAACCCGATCTGATTATCTACCCGAAGTATCTGCTTTCAAATCTCAGCATTCTGCATAATTGCCCCTGATTGGCTCTCGAGAGGACTTACTTTTGATCAACTGCTTCTCAAACAAACTGCCCCTGCTCAACTGGAACTTCGGGACTTGTCCTCAGACTGACTGATACTGAACTTACTGGAAGATAATGCCCCTGATTCACAAGGCTTCACAACATACACCCTTCTGGTTCAGACTGCTGGATTACTCAGTCCTATTTGATTACTCCCTGGTGGAATTTCTTTCATGCCAACTACTAACCTGCAATTAGAATCGTCTGTTCACGAATGGTAATCTTAATGCAGTGCTCATGCAGATTTTGAAAAAAATTTGAGCTGTCACTCATTTACATGCATATGATTGAGAGTGACGAATGAACCAAGGTTCAAACGCAGTGCTTACAGGGTCAGTGAAAATACAACAAGGATGTGACTAGCAAGTCAAGAAGGAGTCAGATTACTCAACCTTATCGTAATGCGCTTCAGACTAACCCTACCTCAATTAGGTCTTTTAAGGGTTGTATCGTGGTCGGGTTCACGGTTCGTGAAACAAAGGATATTTGGCTCAAATTTTGATTTGTTCCCACCCCTTCTACGTGATGATCTCCGATCCTAAGGTTCAGTTAACCTGGCACGAGCGCTCGCCTCTTCGAGAGGTATGTTGAATGGTAAGAACCACAAGTAAGGAATTCACAAGCTTTTCTGCTAGAGTGATGGTTACTCCTTCTTCGCTTTCGGTGTCTGTGTACACGACTTTGTGATTTGCTGGGGAAAAATTTCTTTTTAATCCCTCTTTTTCATTCTTTTGGTTCCCTAACTTTTGCCTGGACTGACTCATTTTGAGTTCTTTTCAATTTTCTTTTTGAAGTCCAGCGGGATGCCCTGATTTTTGCCTAAGTATTAGCTTTCTAGCTTTTCTTTCTTTTTACTTAGCGGGCTTTCTTTCTTTCTTTTGGAACAAAGTCGTGTGACACTGGTTGTCTTGATTGCTCCGAAAGGATTGTAACTGTCTCACTCCTGATTGGTGAGGTTTGACCTCTTGAAAGGTATAAACTGGTTGGTCCTCGACAGACAACGCTCCTCTGTAAGACTTGAACGCTTGGTCAAGCTAACTGACAACTACCCTGCCCCGGGTTAAGATGTGAGGGTTTATAAGTCCGAAAAAACTTCTACTTCCTGGCTCGAAGTGGTTAACAAGGGACTAACTCCTTATATCTCCAGTGTTTGGGGAATTTGAAACAATGCCTTGTACGTCATCGGTACGGTCTTATCTGAAAGCATACGATCATTGGTTATGAGTTTCAGTTCCATCATCCTCCCTTTTAACTTTGCTAGTCACAGCGAAAAAATGGAGTGAATAAGAATGCAAGTGTCAGTGCAATGCCATAAATGAGCGACAGCGACATGATTAATTCAGAAAAATGCATAGTCACTTTATTATTATCACCATTCAAAACATACAATGTTAAAAAGCAGGTAGTAACTAACAGAAAAGAAACTACAAATGCAAATGATATAAAAGCTTGAGAACTGCCACTGCTGAGGCGCCTGCCTGTCTGAACCACTGGCTTTTGCTGGGGAACACCTTCCGAGTCACGAGCTTAGACAGCTGAGCGGTTAGGGATGAACAAACAGAAATCCTTCTCGAAAGGAAATGCGATCCTGATCAATCAACTGCTGTACCTTCGCCTGAAATGCTTTACAATCTTCGGTTGAATGCCCCGGAGAGCCACCATGATAACCACACTGAACGTGGGGATTGTACCCAGGAGGGTACGGTTCTGGAACTGGCTTAAGAGCTTTAGGTTCCACCAAAGAACTCTGGATCAAAGACGGTAGCAGCTGGCTATACGGCATAGGCACTGGGTGAAAAGGAGCTTTCCTTCGTTCCAAGTTGTTGCGAGGTCTGTTCTGATTCTGACGCTGATTCTGATAACCTCGGCCACGAGTTCGCTGATTTGCAATGGAAGCGACATAAGATTCCTGATAGAGTGCCCCATGCACGGCTGTCTGTTCAGTATAACAAGCCACGGGAGGTACTGATCTCTGATAAGATGATGAACCAACAAAATTCACTGATTCGCTTCGAGGATATTCAACCTTTGGCATGACTGAGTTGATCACAACTTCTTCTTCACTCTGATAGTCACAAGGGTATTCAGTTTCACCAGCTTGATCATATGAAGTAATCTGAATTTTCCCCATTCTTATGGAGTACTCAAGGCGTTCTCCTAATGCTACCACGTCAGAGAAACTTGCCGGAATTCCGAGCAATCTTTTGAAGTACGGATATTGTAGGGAATCCACAAACATGCTTGCCAGCTCTTGGTCTAACAGCGGGGGACGCACTCTAGCAGCAAATTCTCTCCATCTCTGAGCATACTTCCTGATCGGTTCATTGATCTCTTGAGACAACTCTTGCAAATGCATGCGATAAGGAGCAATGTCTAGGTTGTAATCATACTGCTTCAGAAAAGCTCTGGCTAAATCCATCCATGACTGAATCTGATTCCTCTCTAACTGCATATACCACCTCAAAGATGCCCCAGTCAGACTATCTTGAAAGCAATGGATCATCAACTTATCATCTCGCGCAAACGCAGTCATTCTTCGACAGAACATCATCAAATGCAGCTTTGGACAGCTATCTCCCGTGTACTTCTCAAATTTCGGCACTTTGAACTTGTAAGGCAACACCAGATCAGGAACCAAACACATGCCTACAGCATCCAGGTTGACAACATCTTTGGCTTTCAAAGCTTTCATTTGCTCTTCCAACACTCGGAGTCTTCTACCATCGTCAAGGGCTCTTGGATCTACCATCCCAGCTGCTGGAATATCTCTTCGGTAATTCATCACAGGGAAAGCAACACCTTGATTGTTGACAGGAGGAGGACGCTCATTCTGGGCAACAAACTGCTCATGTCGATCTCGGTTCTCAACAGAAGGCTGTACAACTTGGTCTGCAGCAACGTTGTTCACTTGCGGGGAATCTTCCATGGAATCATACAGAGGGTTGGACGCCATAGTGAACCCTGTCAAGGTGTTAGGAGACTGGAAATTGCCTTCAGACATGGCTACCAATAATTTTCAGCTGACTTCGACACTTGATTCTGCTCAAATCTGCTCAACCCCTAGGTAGGTCTTCTGACAATCAACAGCTGCTCAATCCAAACTCCGGGTAATCACCTTCAGGAAACAAAGGCTGGATCAGAACTCTGGCTAGCTGGAGGATGATATGCAATGCAACACTGATATGCATATGATATGCAAAATGCAGCAAACAATGGGACCACAGCCCCCACACAAAATCTGGATACTGCTGCGCTGCTGACGGAGACGTTCTCTGAAAAGAAGACCCGAATAATGGGTAGGTTGGAAGTCAAGTTTCCTGCACAAAAAACCCCCCACTCACAGGTGTGGACCTATATCTGACAAGGTACGGCATCCTATGCGGTCGTCAGCGTCACAGACTTTCATGAGGAATGATACGATTCCCAGAAGGAGTGGCATCGTCATCTCATGAAGAGGCCTCACTTAGCTGACTTCCAATTGATCGGTTCCCAGAGTCGACAATCCTCACGTCTGGACTCCCCTCAGATCCTCAGGACCGGAAAGGAGCACCTCTGCAAGAACCTCGTCCGAGCGCGAATTTTCGTAGGGAACTGTGCCTGCTCAGCAGACAGGTTCGTCTACTACTTCTCCGCAACTATATCTAGGTGCATACTCATACTCGAGCCCAGGTCCGGCTTATCTCAATCATAGAACACCCGTAACACCCCAACAGCAACAGATAATATCGATAAATAAGCCCCAAATAGACAAGCAAACGAACGCTAGGATTGACTCTCTCTTAGGGGACGTTGAATCTTCTGAATTCTTGCATAATGACTTCTCTGGGCTTCATGATGGCTATCAAGACATCTCATAGGCTTTCTCAAAACATCAAGCTCATTCTCAAAGTCTCAGAATCATCTGAGGAGCACCCACAATTCTCAAACTGTGAAGCACACAACCCTGGTTTCAACCAGTTCCTCTGAGGATCTCTTGAACTTTCTGATGAAGGTATCCACTTTCAAACACTAGATGGATAAATAATTGTTGGTCAAATTTTGGGGTGCAACATTGTGTTTGTGATGTGCATGAAGATACTCAACTCTGGTTTTGTGCACATACAAGTCACATAGATTATATCTACACTATACATACATGTTAAAAAGTGAAGACCAAGCAAAGGGAAGATTCAAAATAGACTGTGGCAAGATATGTCTTTCAAAATGCACTTTGGTGTTTTGGTTATGCATGAGAAAACTCAATTCATGTTCTAGGCATATTTTGATCAAACCAATCATGCATACAGTTCACATATATATTATTAAATGGATTCAAACACAGAAAAGAGCTCAAAAAGGTCTGTGATGAAAAATGGCATTCTAAACGCAAGTTTTGACAAGTACAAAGCATCATGATGTTCAGTTCTGATTCTAGGCACATATTGATCAACTAAGTCATGCACACATGTCATATATGTGGAGATAAGGGTATTCATGCTCATGAATCAATTACAATGAGAACAGAACATGTTTGGATATGTCTCATGGCATATTGTCTTGAAAAATGCATTTAGAAGTGGGATGTCAAAACAGGTGGGAATAGGTTATGCCAACCATGCATACATGTTGCAAACATATAAATGAGTGGTTTTGAACTCAAATCTAAACACTTCCTGGCCTGAAATCAAAACTGGCATATTCATGGCAATAATGTGCAAGATAAAGCATTTTGAGAGTGATCCAACAAATCAAATGAAAACAGTTCAAACCAATTATACATATCCATCCTAACCATGATTTTGAGTGTGATTCAGTCCAAACAAACAGATGTAATTCAGTCATGACAGGTTTTGACATATGACATGTTCATAGCACATTTTCAACATAATGCACTCAAAATGTCAAACATGAAATTATGATGTAAAGCAAAGAATGAAGTGTCTACATACCTCTAGTAGACTGTGTTGAGCAGATTGAAACACCAAGAAACCCAGAGAAAACTTCAAATGCACCTAGCTTTGGAGATTTCTTCTTTTTGAAGCAAGGATGCAAACTTCAAGACAGTTGGAGAAATAAACTCCACCAATGATCCTTAACACTTTAGACAGTTGAGAAATGATATATGTGAGGTGTTAGAGTGATTATAACACCAAGCAAATGCCTAGAACAAGTTTTGACAGATTTTGTGGCTTTTGGTGAAAGTAACTTGGTATGGAAGTTGAATTTTTGAATGGTGAGATTTTTGAGTGGTATAAGGTCTTGGACACCTTCTATATCATATTTAGAGATTGTGTGGATGATTGTTGGGGAGTTTGAGTGTAGAGAAATGATTTTGGCAGCAATTGTACCAAGACAGATTTTGGTGGTTTTTGGTGAAAATGTGATTTTGTGATTTTGAAGCAAAGTGTGCAAGAGCAAAGGATTGAGCTTTATCTGGTTTTTTAGAGTAGATATTATGTGTCAAATGAAGTGGTGAGGGCCTCTATTTATAGGAAAATGAATGGAGGGGGTGTCGCTACTGCGAAAATCGGCGCCGGCTGACAGAAGAGTCGTCACCGTGCGTTATTTATCCCTCGGAGTGGGAAAGGAAACGCTCGAAGTAAACCTCGCAAAAAACGGGGAAAAGGTATGGTCATCGCAACCATAGCCTGGGTTCGGGAGTCGGTTACGCAAGGGGAAGGTATTAGCACCCCTCACGTCCGTCGTACTCGACGGGATCCACGCTTGCTTGGTTTGTCTACTGGATGCAAAACAATCTTATCTACGGCTGCTAAATCTAAACGGAAGGGAAATGACTCGATAGAGCGTCGCACTCTATGCCTACGTATTCTCAAGAGAGAAAGTCAGAGTCAACGTAGTTCGGGACTACGGGGAAAATTGGCTCGCCAAGACCTCGCGTCTTGTGCCTACGTACTTCCACAATGCAAGGAAGATCAGAGCTTTACGTAGTTCAGACTAACTACGGCTAAACAAACATTCTCACACAGCAGTGAGAAAAACAACCGGTTTCACAGGGTCGGGAACCTATGGTCAAAACTATGGCTTGGTCTCGAATGCACTTGGGCAAGAGAGAAAAATGGGTATCAATTAGTCGTCAGCGGGAAAGTCTCGATCGCACAGCCGCGAGAGAACAACAAGTTAGTCGTTAGTGTGCTCGCTAGGATATCGCATCCTATGCCTACATATCTTCGTCTGGTACGAAGAATCAGAGCAGCTGTAGTTCGGCTACTATCGGACCACAGCTCAAATCTCGTTTTATTAATTTCTGAAAAATGATTACAATGGGTTGAATACTGAAATAAATCTCCTAGGAAACGCTATCCTATTCTATCCTGAAAAATCGAATGAAAATAGCCCCCTAACAAATGGGCTTCTAAGCTATCCTAAAAGTCGTAAAATAAAGTCTATGAAAATATCCCTAAAAGAAAATGCTTTAAAAAATATTAATCCTACTTTAATATTTTTTCTCTTTTTTCCCCTTTTCTCTTTAACATATTTTTTCATATTTCTCCAAATATTTTTCTCTATTTTCTTTTTCACTTTTCTTATTTCTTTTTCACAAATATTTTCTCACTATTTTTCTATGAATATTTTTCTTTCTTTTATTTCTTTTTCTATTTTTTCAAATATTCTTTTCATTTCATTTTTTTTCTATATTTTCAAATATATTTTTTTCTTCCTATTTTTCAAACATATTTCCTTTTCACTTCTTTTTCTTTTTTTTTTGTGTAACAAGTAAAAAATAAAAAGAAGAAAGAAAATAAAAGGGGCTGGGGGGTGTATCCAATACAGGGGATTACAGAAAAATAAAATAAAAAAACTGGGATTGAATTGGGCCCAGCCCAATGTGCCTCTCCAAAAAACGCAGAAGGGGGGTGCTGTGTGCATCTGGGGGTGTGCAAAGTAAACGCTTTGGGCCCAAGCCCACTTCCTTCAGCCAAAAAAAACGAAAGGGTGTATGTCAAAAAAATGGAATTGGGCCTGAAGCCCAATCTCCCTAACCCAACTTTCTCTTCACTTTCAGGGTCTGAAAACCCTAGCTCTGTCTTCTCTCTTCTCCTTCAGCGCCGCCGCCGTCAACTTCAGCATTGTTCACTCTCAGCCTCTCCCTCTCAGCTTCACTCTCAATCTATTCCAATTCTCGTTTTACCATCTTCTCAACAAGGAACAAAATCAAACTGTAATCTGATCACAATCTAGAAACCAGAACTCCCTTCCCCTGATGTCTTCGAGACGATCTTTGATGGAGATTTTGGGGCAGTTCTGGACATTTGGTGTTGATCTCTGTTGATGATTGATGTTTGGAGATCTTTGGACGAAGATGAACCACTTTCTGGAAACGATGCACCTCACGATCTTGATGAAGATCTTGGTGGTTGAAGAGAGCTTCTGGAAACTTGATGAGTTCTGTTGATGGTGATTGTTGACGATGTATGATTCGATGATGCTTGGATGAAGAGTTTGGTGGTGAAAGAGGAGATCTGAAGGTTGAATTTCTGGATTAGTAATTTCTGAAGTTTGTTGAACAAATCGTTGATGATGATGAATCTTCATCGTTTTGAGGAATTTCTGGAAAAATCAAAGGTGAACGCGGTTGAGGGTCTTGCATGATCGAAGGAGTTGATCAGAGATGTGATTGGATGAGTTTTGTTGAGGATCTTTCCGGGTGAGGATGACGTTCTGGTGATGATTGTTTGAAGCTTGACGATGAATGTTCATCGTTTCCAGTGAGTTTTTGGAGAGGACGACGGTGGCCGGAAGTTGGATCGGTTGAAGGTGGAAGATGGAGATTAGGGAGGAAGATGTTGAAGGGAGGAGGTTTCTGGGAATGTTGATAGTTCCGGCGGGGGTTGGTGGTGGCCGCCGGCCATGCAGGCCGGTCGGTGGCGATTTCCGGCGAAGCGCTGTGGATGGCTGTGTGGTCGCCACGTGGTGGCAGAAGTGGGTGGAGCTTCTGCATGAAGCCCACGTGGTACCTGGCGTGGCAGTGAGAGAGAGCCTGGGGAGACGCGTGGCGTATGGTGGACGCTGCAGGGTGGGCCCTCTCCTTCTGCAACACGTGTCGCTGGGGTATTTAAACTGAGAGAATCTCTGGCGCCTTCTGGAAGGTTCTGGAGAGTGCAGGAAAAATCTGGATCACTCTTGGACAATTCTGGATATTTTCTGGACTTATTGGGCTGCGAAAATGGAGATAAGGCCCACACGAAATGGACTCCAAAACTCAGAAAAAAACTGAAAAACAATATTAAAAAAAAGCTAATTAACTAAACTAATAAACCCACTAATCTGAAGATTAAACTAAATCTCTACTAAATCTAAAATTGATTAAATTTCTATTAAATCCCTAATAAAACTATATTATTCTATTAAAATCTATAACAGAAAATAAAAATGAAAAATCTATTTATTATATTCTAAAAAATCTAAAAATGATTTATTCAATTTCTATAAGAGAAAATCTATTAATTCTATATCTAAAATATATTCAAAAATTCAATTAGTCTAAAAGAAAATCTATATTACTCTATAGCATCTAAAATTAAAAACATTTAATTTCTATCAACAAAAAAACGATCTATTAATAAGAAAAATCCTATTAATGTTCTAAAAAAATTCTATATTATTTAAAAATATTAAAATCTATTTAAAAATCCTATTAAACCCTAAAAATGAATTTAAAATCTATTTAAACCCTAAAAAATGCCATAAAATCCATAAAAATCACGATAATTCCCAGAGGGACAAAAATAAGCACCGAACGACACAAAAATAATCGGTAAAAATAAACGGGCACCGAAATAACCCAAAAATCAATTCTACTGATCAAAAACACCTGAAACACGAGACGAGAGCGGTGATCCCTGATAAAATCAATACAAATGAAAAATGCAATGTATGCAATATGCAGATGCGAATGCGGTTATGCGTCGAAACATCGAGCCGAATACGAGACCCGGTTGGTCAAATTTTGGGGTGCAACAGGGGGCAGATTTGGAGATTTCCTTCATAGGAAGGAAATGTTTGCTTTTTGAATCAAACCTCCACAAAGGGGTTTTCTTGGTAGATAAGCTCAATAGTCAAGAAAAATGATGAGTTTGAAAGGGCTAAATGCATGCTAGAAATCATAGGTTGATGGCTGGTTCAGTTTTTCCTTTACACCTCATGCTTGCCATTTTCACTTTAAGTGCAAGTTGTAAAGCCACTTGCAAGCCCACTTGCAAACTTGGCTAATTCCATTTCCTCTGCATTTTCATTGTATTTCCATGCTACAAAGTCACTACATATCATATAAAACATGTTTCAAAAGCTGAGATTGGCCCAATTGATCAAAGGAATGATTTTTGAAAGTTGGTCAATGTGGGACTCAAGTGTAAAAACACCAACTTGCCAAATCAGTAACTCTCAGCTCACAAATCCTTTTGGGATGTTGTAGTATTCTTTAGAAAACCCTCAAATAGCTCTAAAACATTCATGCTTTCATGAGTTTCAAATTATCAAAGGAACTTGGTCAAAAAGCTTCTCAAAGTTGCTAAAAAATGAGCTTAAAAGTGAAAATTTTCGAAGTCCTTTTCCCTTCTTGAAATGAATTTGATCATAACTCCAAATCTATGCATTTTATGATCATGGACCACTTAGGGACTTTTGTAGGATTTGTCAAGAGCTTTCTAATGAGCTTTGAACCAACTCAATTGGATGTGTGGTTAAGGAGTTATGGCTTAGCCCCTTTCAAAACCCTAATTTCCCGATTTTTCGATTACTCCTTCATCCTTGATCCAATGGTCATGAAACTTGATAGGCAAGTGCAACATGATATAAGGAACATTTTATATTCACACTTTGAAGTCCAATTCCTTAAAGTGGAAGATTTGACTTTTCGGTCAACCGTACGATCGACCGGTGACTACCGAGTCGCCCGTTGACACTCTGGACCTCCTGAGACTTTGATACTTCTTGAATGAACTTTATTAAGATATATGAAATTCATGGATCATCATATCACCATTAAAACACCTTTCAGCACCAAGGTCAAACTATAGTTGACTTTTACCAGTCAAAAACCCTAATCGGGTGCCCTGAAATGCACTATTCTTGATTCTGGGGTAACAACCTCAAATTGGATTCTCAATTGACATCATATGATACCCTTGATCTTGTTTCATGATTGAATTAGCCTAAAATTTTGATTGATCACAAACCCTGATTCATTTGTAACTGGACAACGACAAACTTACACTGGGTTAGGGTTAGATAATTCATGAGTATGCTCCTAAAATGATAATGAGAATCTAAGGGGTCAAAATTTGGGGTGCAACAGTTGGTTATTAAAAAAAAGATTGAATGTTATGTAATGGTTATGGAGTTTTTTTAAGGGAAGAATGAATTGTTTATATGAGGAAGATAAATTGGTGTTATTTGTGTTATTGAGAGAGAAATTGTTACAAGGATTGAAATATGGTGATTCTTGTGGTGTTTATGTTTGGGACATGGTTTGAAGGTGATGAATTTGTAGCTTGAAAAAACCTAACCAAAGGGAAGAAAAATATTTTTGGTTTTTTTTATATTTTACTTAAGGGTTTGACTCAAGAAAAATGGGATTGACTTGAGATTTTTTTTTCCAGAAAAATATGTTCAATTGTGTAAAAATTGACCTTCTTATTGACTTTAATTTTTACTTCTTTATAAAAATAAGAAATAAAAACAAAATAAAAAGGGTTCGAACCCGTGACCTTATGCCAGACATTATTAGACACATACCAACTAAACTGACTTGACACTTTTTAATTTTCTTTTGAAAATACTAATAACAAAACAAACATGCAGACACAATTTAGGGTACGACACTAGTGCTCCTCTACCTGATATTTGTACCATCATCACAACGAGCAACATAACCAAACATAAGGGGAGGGGGAGGGGAGAAATATGTTCATAATGTTAATGGTGTATGCAATCAATTAGGTTAGGTTAACAACAACATTTACAATCTCATAAAATAATTCACAACAATTAGATAATCATCAATGAAAATATAATGCAATGTATTTCTCCCCTACTTCTCAATGCGTGTGGTACAAAGATTTAAATGTCAGAGTTATCCATGTCTCCAGTTCCTCTCTTAACTTAGTTCCTCTCTGAACCTAAGACCGTCATTAGTTCCTCTCTGAACCATGACCTCACTGGACCGAAGTCCTACATATCTCTGATATATATGAATGTATGAATCTCAACATATAACATTCAAAACACATACTCAACAATGGTTCCTCTATGAACCATAAATTTGTCAATGTAAGGCCAACGCTATAGTTCCTTTCTAAATTACTCAACTCAACATGTTATATAATTACAGCTCGATTTAATATAATTATATAAATATTCACAATTATTCATCAACAGGGTATACACATAATTCCACATCCTCTACAAGATTAACTCATAACTTGTGAGAGTTTTACAACATACTCTAGCCTTAACTCACCACTCATTACACAACTCTAAACATGTTAAATTACTCAAATTAACTCTAACAATTTAATAAACCTCACTCTAAACTACTCATCAACTCAAAATTTAACCCCTTTGACTTGGCAGCCTTAAACAAATAAAAATATAACCCAAATTCAGCTCTATAATATCAAAAGGCTTCAGACTCAATCTAGTGTATCATATACTTTCAACTCCAACTCTAAACCTGTTAAAGGACTCTAAACAAATAAAAATATGACTCTAAACTCATTAAAAGGAAATGAAAAGTCACTGAAATCATAAACTGCTCAAAACTCACCAAACCGGACCACGAACTATTGAATTGTCACCAAACTGACGAACCGCTGAACTACCACCCGCTTCCCAAACCACCGACCACTACGCCAACCCGCGCTCCTGGCACTGTTGCGACCTCGTTCCGTACATACCCCTTGCACTGGTACGACTTTGCTCCACACGCGCTTTTCATCTTCGTTGAACGTGACATCCCTCCCTGTCACGTGCCTACGTCGCCACTGACCGCGCCATCCTTCTGCCTTCCCGCGACCCCCCACCACCACCATTCTGTCGCGGCTCCGCCATGTCGCACCCCACCCGATTCTCTAATTTTTTTCCGAGTTTTAATTTTTTTTCCTGTTATTTCTATTTTTCAACCTCTAACATATTCCCAAAAACTCATCAAAAACTAAAGATAAATCATACACAATTATCCAAATTTTATATTTCCCCTTATAGCGTAACCACTGATACTCACATAACTCTGCCTCATCAAAGGCCTCAACTCATAAATACACCAGTATACTTGGTCAAAGATAGATCAAAACTCAAAAATAACAATAACATATCTCATCATAGTCAAAAGGAAAAGTTATTATTGAGGGTGAGGACCCCCCACTATCCCTTTTTTTAGACACCCATACATGAATCATTCACCTCTTACCTTGAATTTGCATATCGATAAAAACTTTTGGCCTTTTGGGATTTTATCTTGCTCTCCAAAGTTATTCCTCTTTGCCTCTTTTTCCTAGTTTTGCACGTATTGTACAAAACTCTACCTCACTCTCTCTATTTATTTACCCAAATTTATCCTAATCTCCTCTCAGCCTTCAATTCTCTTACACCTCTACTCTTTCTATTTTTCTAAAACTCTATTTTCCATTATATTAATATTTAAATTAAATATTACTCAAATTGAATTAAAATAACACAATTCTCTAATTTTTGTAATAAAATTAACCATCCCAACAAATTAATTAAATATAATTAATTAATTAAAAGACATACATAATTATTTAAAATAACCGAACCCCCAAAAAAATAATTAAAAATGATAACTACAATAGTAAAATAATATTAACATTATTAATATAAAAATTGGGGTGTTACAACTCTCCCCCTCTTAAAATTATGGAAAGCAATGTCTGATACATATCTTCTGCCATACAACCTATAGTTGGACTTCAAAACCTAAGAGTAACACTGGTTCCAGCTTCATCAAACACACTATCATCTTTTAGGTTAATAGAAACTCCAAACAAATGAGAAGGAATGCCATCATCCTTATTCTTTTTCAACTTCTTCTTCTGAACCACTATTAGTTGTTCAATGTTAGGAGGGCCTCCATCCTGACCATCAACTTTCCCTTTAATGACAACTTTAAGTTCCATAAAGTCCATATATGGTTAATAAGAAGTATGAGTAAGATGTTGAACATCTTGTATGACATCTTGATTTGCTTCTCAAGTTGGCAAACTCCATAAGTACTTACCTTTTCACCATTGAGATCAGTAGACATATTACACCTTTCTCTGTAAGAACCCTCAAGATTTATATATCATAGTTCAGTTTCTAACATGTCTTCTATGGTGTCTGAAACATGGTTTTTAACATTTTATTTTGCAGTGGCAACCACTATCTTAATCCTTACAAATTTATTTCTCCTATGGCTATCACAAGGTGCAACAAAGTTTCTTTCTCCTATCATCTGTCTAATGGAGCTTCTTTCAAGATACCAATCTTCACAAGATAACTCCTTGTGTGACAAACATGCAACAGGGATATTAGGCTTGCCAAGCCAAACTTGTTTATGTTACCTTTGAAACTTCTCATTCCATTGAGGATACATTTGTTGATGGTGTAGTTGTCTACCATACACCTTACTGTAGTACATGGGAATGGAGGAGACACAATTAATGAATTGGTAATCATGTTTGACTAAATGTTGACACATGTTACCTAGCATTTTGCATTTTATTGACGGAATAGAAGAAAAAAACGTTTTCTTTGAATTTGATGTCTCATCAGTATGGAAAACCTATTTTATGTCTCATAGAAATGTTACCTTGATTAGATTCACTTTTTCTTTGAATCAAGGTAGCATTTTATAGACATGTTACCTTGATTAGATTCACTTTCTTCATAATTTGTGACATTTGAGATTCTTCTTTGTCTCATAGAAAAATTTGTGCATTCAACTTGAATATGTCCAAAATCTTTGCAATTAAGACATTGGTTCCTTTGACATTTGTAGGAACAATTAATATTTTGTCTTTCACCCTCCTTTTATTTATACTAAGTGTTCTTGACATTGGTAGGGACTTTATTCCTAAGTCTCTTGCCAAGTTGTCTTATGACTTTAATAAAGATATTAGTAAGCCTTAGATTCTCTTCAGAATTACATTCTACTTGGACATCACAATCTTCATAAATGCCAACAATCTTTGGTGGATTCACCATAACAAATATTTTATTGATAAACAACTCCTCCTTGTTTGAAGTTCTCCATCTTAAATAGAATAAGAACCATAGAACTTACCCAAATAGAATAGGGTGCCTACTTTGATACCAATTGAAATTTTGTTCCTGAGGGGATAGATGTCGAACACAATGTTCGGACAACTGGTCCAACATGATATACCAGTATGAAAATAATGTATAATATTATAAATTATACAAGATGATGAAGCAAAAAAAGAGTAAAGAGAACACAAGAAATTGGTATCCCAATTTGGTAAAACCACCCCTACGTCTAAGGGCACTCTACCCAAGAAAGGAAATTCACTACTTTAAATTACAACAATTAGTCTTATAAGGACCTTCAACCCTATGAAGTTATATGTGTCTCCCTAATCCTATTGACTTTATATTTAGGTCTCCCCCTATATATGATAACCCACTCACTTTCTTCAACCATTAACCCCTTGTGATCAACCTCAATGATAAGTCTATTGATTGTTGAATTTATAACTCAACTAAGGAAAACCAACAACTATGCCAAGTTACTAAAACATATAGTGATTTAAATTAAATATTCAACACTAATATTTTTTATGGCAATAGCGTGGAATAGAAAAAACACATTGTTCTCAATCTCATAGACTTAGTGTCTTGGAACAAAACTTTACAACTAACAAACCAAATTTATGCCTTAAGATATGAAACGAGGCGCTAAAGGGGTGCGCAGAGATAACACAAACAAAGACTCAAAAGATAAGCCCTAACACTAAGTATCTTCAAAACATGCACACTCCAAAAGTAAGATTTGAGCCTCCTTAAATAGCAATGCAATTCAGAGATTTTCTCCTTTGGGTTTCTGACTTAATTTCATCCAAAATAATAGCAGATATTGTTAGATTTGATTCCCTATAAAGATATCCAACAAAATATATGATTTATTTAATCAAATTAAAATTTAAATCTCCATTTAAATTGATTTGATCTTCAACAGTTGTCAAACAAATCGCACAAACACAGTGCATTAATATAGAAATAAATTTGATTGGACCTTAACTTGTTTTTCACCCAAAAAACATGACAACATTGGCTTGATAAACCATGGTTAGATGTTGCACACATGTTGAAACATCTTGTTCCACATTTGTCCCTTCTTCACTACAATTGCACTAACACTTGTCTGTTGACAGAGACCAGATGTTGCAACACACCCTTCTTTACTACAACTGCACTTGACATATGTCTGTTGACATAAACTAGATGTTGCAGCACATATGTAGGAACATCATGTGAGGGCAATCCTCATAGGTAGCTACACTTGTTTTAATGATGTCAAAACTTAGATAGGTAGAAAAATGTATTTTGGACGGTATCATCATGTCACATATGCATATCTTATTCCTCTTGAGTCAAACATTACATATAGAAAGTGTTCAATGTATGCTTCATATAAATTTGGTCAAGAGTGTCTAGCTTACTATGTGATAGAGTACCTCAAACGTTACATGACACATGAAAATATGCATTTTTGCATATTTTAGGTGTTTGAGTCGACTCAAACCTGTTCCGGTCCACTCATACAGAAAATATTTTGAAGGGTCCATTCTCAAGAGTGCTCGCGTCGACCCTCTGATTGACTCATACTGTGCCCATTTTTATTTGTCAAAATCTACATGCTTTACGTCGACGCATGACCTGCTCCGATCAATGCATAGTTCTGTTTTTGCACAATATGAAATTCGGGTAAGCTCAGGTCGACCCCCCCTTTCTATATAGGTCGACCGCTCGCATGTTTTAAGTCAAAATTTTGTTATGAGATGTTGTTTTGTGGTTGTTATGTTGTTTAATTGTTTTTGACTTGTATATATAGTGAGTTTTGCTCCTTCATCCAAATACACATTAAAAACAAGAAAAGTCAAAATATATATCGATTGTTCTCATCATCTTCATCCTCTTCCTTTTATTTTCTCAATAACTACACATAATCATTTTTGTTGTGCATTTTGCTTGTTAGAGGTGATAATGTCCAAACATAGGATTCGTGTAATCGGGTTTGGGTTGAGAAACTAGTAGGTTTTTCTTGAATTAAACTGTTAAGGTTTTGTCCTCCAAGAATCTTGGACTTTGGGGTTTTTTTTTGCACGAATCGGTCCATCACAGATTCATTCACGCGAAGGTAATTGAAGAACAGGTTATTTTGTCGGTTTAGTAGCGGTAACCGGAGGATTGTGAGAGGAAGATTCAGATTCGAAGCGTTGGTGATTGAAATCATCCGGGTAAGATTTGAAGACCGTGGGGTTGTTCAAAGGGTGTACCGTAATCAGAGGTTTATTCATCGTATTCGAAGGACTTGATTCAACTTGAATCAAGGGAAGAGAACGAATAGGCTCTGCATCAATAATTGAGTTTGATCATTTGATTTCTATTTGCTTCTCTTGTAAATATTTACCAACATGTTATATCTATATAGAGGTCTCATTTCTATTTTTAGACTTGAGGGCAGACATACCCCGAGCAAGGACAAAGGGGGGACTGCCTCAACAAATTGGGGTTCACTCTTTACTTTTAAATTGCTTAAATTATGAGTTTATGTGCAAACAATTGTGTTAATCAAAATTCTGATGTGAGTAATGCTGAACCATTTTTTAAGCCTATTACAATCCTTGATTGTAATTGAATACTTGAGCACTTCACTCTCATATTGGAATTCACTTGTGGTGCCTTGCACACCAAGTGTTTGACCAATTGTGTGAATAATAAATAATTGTGTTGTCTTTTCAATTTGACTATATTTTTCAAGCATTGGAAATAGTCAAACCTTATAGTGAATAAGTTATGGTTGATGTGTGTTCAAATTAGTAATTCTTAAATCTCGTTTTTATCGGATTCCATAGGCTTTGCGCATATCCGATTTTTTCAGTAATATTTTGTTTTAGACGAATGTAGTTCCTCAGCCGCTTCCGCCTAAAAACATTTTAAAACCAAATATTGGTAGCGCCGACTCTGTTTTTAACAAGTGATCTATTCAACCCCCCTTCTAGATCTGTACCACCATCTAACAAGTGGTATCAGGAGCACCGGTTCATTCCGTGCTTCACATATAACTTCTTAGAAAATGGGTAACGAACCTAAAAGGGCTTATAATAGAGCACCTATTTTTAATGGTGAAAACTATAGTTACTAGAAAGACTGTATGCGTGTGCATATAAATTCCATTTACAAGAAGGTATGGAATGTTATTTTAAATGTTCCTATAGAAATAACCATGACCGATGAAAATAACATGATTGTGCTTAAGCCTGAAGCACAATGGAATGATGAAGACGAGAAAAAGTATAATTATGATTGGAAGGCTAAAAATGTTCTAATCTCCTCCTTGGGACTTGATGAATAATATAGAGTTTCCCATTGTTTGACTGCTAAGGCAATGTGGGACTCATTACAATTTGCCCATGAGGGAACAAATGATGTCAAATGAGCTAGAATCAATACTTTGACACAAGAGTTTGATCTCTTTCACATGGAGCAAGGGGAAACCATTTCTGACATGCAAAAGAGATTTTCTCACCTAATTAATAGACTAAATTCACTTGGTAGACCAATTTCCAATGATGTTGCTACTAACAAAGTCTTAAGATGTCTTACCAGGGAATGACAACCAAAAGTCACCGCCATAAAGGAAGCAAATGATCTTATGACCTTGGACCTTACAACACTCTTTGGAAAGCTTCAAGAACACGAGAAAGTGTTTCTTAGTCTCGAGCAATTTGAGAAAATGGAAAATAAGGAGAAGACCGAAAATTCAGAAAAGAAGTCTATAGCTCTAAAGGCTTCTTGTTCAAATTCCTATGCAAAAGAGCTGAGTGATTGCGATTCGAGTGATGACGAAGATGACAAAAATAATGAGGATAGGGGCTGTTTGTGAAGCGATACAATCGCTATGTAAATAAAAATGGTATCCAACATTCCAAAAAGAATCTAGTCAATTTCAGAAAACAATTAAGATCTGCTAAGAATGAGGACAACAAAGGAAGTAGAGTTCAAGGGTCGTGCTTCAATTGCGGAAAAGCCGAACATTACAAGCCGGATTTTCCTTTGATGAAAAGGACAAAGGAAAGGAGAGTAATTGGTCACACAAGAAGCAAGTTAAGCTTAGAAGAGCTTACACCATATGGGAAGGCGATAGCGAGTCATCCGAGGATGATAGTTCTAGTGACGAAGAAGAATTTGTCAACCTTTGTCTCTCCGCTCACTAAAAGAAGAAAAATAAAAAGGTACAACATGCAAAATACGAAAACTCTACTAGATTGTCTCACTCCAAATTACAAACTGCCTTTGATACCTTACACCATGAAGCCAAGGAAGCATTTATACGGCTGGCCTCAAACAATAAAATTTTGCTCACTTAGAGAAAAAGATTCTCGATTCCGAAAGGAAATTAGAGGCTCTAAAGGCTTCCATAGTGGAAGGAACAAAGGTGGATTGTGAGGAAGTAAGAAAAAGAGTGGTTAACTTCGGGTGTGGTACTTGTTACATTTGGAAAAATGAGGTTAGAAATCTCAAGGCCAAATTAACAAGGCTCTAGAATCCAAAATCATGTTTGCTATTGATAGAGAACATCTTACAAAAGTATGGTTAATCCTTATCAAAAATATACATATGTGCTCAGAAGTCAAGATAGCAAAAGTGATACAAGAGTTAACTTTACTTGCTTGTATTGTTGCAAGAAGGGTCACACCATTGTTAAATGTCGCTTAAGGAGATTTTTAGTTCCTAAAGGGGTTTATCAATGGTTGCCTAAATGCAACCAAGATTTCACTCACAACGAAGGACCCAATAAGAAATTGGGTACCTATTTTCGCTGATTGTTTTATAGGTACAAAGTCTTGAGACTACCGAGAGAAGATGGATTCTCGACAGTGGATGCTCAAGACATATGACAGGAGACATATCTCTCTTTATTGACTTTGTGGCAAAGAAGAAGGGATTTGTAACCTATGAAGACAACAACAAGGGAGAAATACTTGGAAAAAGTAGTGTAGGTAATCCCTCATCTACTACTATCTCTGATGTATGCTAGTCGAGAGCGTTAAACACAACCTCATTAGCATTAGTCAATTATACGACAAGGGATACAAAGTATCTTTTTCAAAAGATTGTTTCTTAATTGAACACAATTATAAAAAGAAGGATGTGTTTAATGGCTTGAGGGTAAAGAATGTCTATATGCCAGACTTGAGTGAAGTATCATTGAGTAGCGAAAAATGTCTCATGACAATGAGTGAGGACTCATGGTTGTGGCATAGACGTTTAGTGCATGTCAACTTTGACTTGCTAAATAAGATAGTTTCAAAAGACCTAGCTATTGGCTTACCCAAAATCAAGTTTACCAAGGATCACTTATGTGATGCATGCCAAATGGGGAAGTAAACAAGGATCTCATTTAAATCTAAAAACATTGTTTCAACTACGAGACCTCTTGAACTTCTTCATATGGACCTCTTTGTGCCATCTAGAATTAAGGGTCTAGGTGGTAACTACTATGGTTTTGTTATAGTCGATGATTTTTCTAGGTATTGTTGGACTATCTTCTTGGCTAGCAAGAGTGATACATTCTCCACCTTTGAAAAATTTGCTAAACTTTCTCAAAATAAGTTAAACATAAACATCATATCAATTAGAAGTGATCATGGAGGGGAGTTCGAAAATTATCTTTTTGAGGAATATTGTGGTAGACACGAAATTGATCATAACTTCCCTGCTCCGTGTAACTCTCAACAAAACGGGGTCGTGGAACGTAAAAATCAAATTTTGGAAGAGTTAGGGAGAACTGTGATCAACGAAAGTGGACTTCCTAAATATTTTTGGGCTGACGCCATTAGTACGGCTTGTTATGTTTTAAATAGGGTGCTCATATGCCCTATTCTCAACAAGACTCTGTATGAACTTTTAAAGGGGCGGAAGTCAAATGTGTCTCACCTTCATGTCTTCAGTTGTAAGTGTTTCATGTTAAACAATGGAAAAGAGAGTTTAGGAAATTTTGACTCCAAGGTAGATGAAGGTATCTTTCTCGGATACTCAGTCAAGTAAAGCCTATAGAATATACAATAAGAGACTACTTACAATTGAAGAGTCTATTCATGTCACATTTGATGATTCTTATTTGAAAAGTGTCGGAAAAGGTAGTTCATTTCATGGTGCAGGTGTATCTTCTAAAGACATACTCAAGGGTGCTGAGACAGGAATTGATCAACCTGACCCAGTCAAAGTTGAGGAGGAAAAAGATCACCACTATGAGGGGATTGAGAAAGTCCATTCGTCCAACACCGATGATCTCCCTCCAGCATGGAAGTCTTCTAAAGACTATCCCATTGACAATATTCTTGGTGATATCTCAAAGGGAGTGATAACTCGATCAAAGCTAAATAATTTCTGTTATCACTTCGCTTTCGTTTCTCAAGTAGAACCTAAAAACCCAAAAAGTCATTACTCGATGAACATTGGTTCCTATCAATGCAAGAGGAACTCAATCAGTTTATAATAAATGAGGTTTGGGACCTTGTCCCTCTTTCGCAAAACCATCGAGTAATTGGCACCCAATGGATGTTTAGGAATAAACTGGACGAGAATGGTGTAATAACTCGAAATAAGGCCTGTTTGGTCGCGCAAGGGTATAACCAAGAGGAAGGAATCGACTATGATGAAACTTATGTGTCGGTTGCCCAACTCGAGGCTATACGCCTGCTACTTGCCTTCGCTTGTGCGAAAGATTTTAAACTATTTCAAATGGATATAAAAAGTGTGTTCCTTAATGGTTATATAAATGAAGAGGTTTATGTTGCCAAACCTCCAGGGTTTGAATCCCATGAGTATCCTGATCATGTGTACAAATTAAAACGTGTTTTGTATGGACTCAAGCAAGCCCCTAGGGCTTGGTATGACTGTCTAAACAATTTTCTTCTTGATCAAGGGTACTCAAGAGGAAAGGTTGACACGACTCTTTTCATTAAAAGTCAAGGAAAAAACCTGATTTTGGTACAAATATATGTTGATGACATCATTTTTGGATCAACTAACATGAATCTGGTAAGGGAGTTTTCTACATTAATGTAGGGAGAATTCGAGATGAGCATGATGGGGGAACTCATCTATTTCCTCGGATTGCAAATCAAGCAACTCCAGGAAGGTACTTTTGTGAGCCAGACAAAATACTGCCTTGAGCTTCTCAAGCAGTTTGACATGGCAAACTCCAAGGCTATCGAAACTCCAATGCCAACGTGTGCAAATCTTAGCCGAGACGAAAATGGTAAGGATGTAGAGGTGAAAAAGTATCGAGGTATAATTGGATCTCTCCTCTATCTCACTGCTTCTAGACTCAACATTATATTTAGTGTTTGTATGTGCGCGAGGTATCAATCATCCCCTAAAGCATCTCACTTAAAGGCAGTAAAGTGTATACTTAGATACCTCTCTGGTACTCGAAAGTATGGGCTTTGGTATTCTAAGGGAAATGATTGCTCCTTGGTTGGCTTTTTGGATTCTAATTTTGCTGGTTGCAAATCCGATTGGAAAAGCACGAGTGGCACGTGTCATCTATTTTCAAATTCTTTGGTAAGTTGGCATAGAAAAAAAACAGGTTTTCATTGCTTTGTCAACAGCCAAAGCGGAATACGTTGCGGCCGGTAGTTGTTGCGCTCAAGTCTTATGGATTAAGCAATAATTGCTCAACTTCAACCTAAAACTTCACCGTGTTCCGATTTTTTGTGATAACACTAGTGCTATTAACCTAACCAAGAATCCCGTGCTACATTCATGCACCAAACATATTGAAACACGCCACCACTTTTTTAGGGATCATGTGGAGAAGGGCGACGTGGTGTTTGAGCATGTTGATACTAAAATCAACTTGCAAATATTTTTATAAAACCACTCGCTACAGAGCCTTTCTTTTACATCCGTAGAGAACTTGGTGTTCTCGACATCTCAGATCGTGTTTAGGAAATAGATTTCGCATGCTCTATATTTATCTCTCTACGTGCTTTGTTTATCTTTTATCTAACAAATGAAGAAGGTTAGAGCCATATGTGAGGGCATTAGCTGACTATTGGAGTTGAGGTACTATCTTTCCTTATTTAGAAAATCTCGCACTTCCATTATTCATATAAAGTAATGTATCAAATTGTGTGTTATTGTTGCCGTTTATTCCATGATTACGCTTATTTCATCCCCTTGCATGTTTGAAATATGGATAGGCTGTTTATTTATGTCTTTTTGAATGCTTGGTGAACAAAAATTGATGATTTTTGCTATTTTTTCCTGCATGAGTCGACCTACATAGGTTTCGGCCGACTCACAAAACCAGAATTTCTCATGTTTGTAAAGCGGGTATGCTCAGGTCGACCCTATGGTCGACGCATACCCTAAAAATTTCTAAATGTATGTTTTAACATAGTATGCGTCGACGCATTACCTTTCCGATTGACTCATCGCGTGAAAATGCTGATAAATTGTTGATGAACTATTCATATTCTACCATCTTTAATGCATTTAAAATCAAGTTGTTGAAGGTGAGAAAATACTTAAAAGGGGGGGGGGGGGGGTTGAATAAGTATAAAGATAAAACTTAGAAATAAAAACTCAAGGACTTTTATCCTGGTTCGTTGAACTCAACTACTCCAATACACCCTATCAAGAGTGATTTGCCTTTCTCAAACAAGGACTTAATCCACTATTTAATCAACTGATTACAATAGTAAGCACTAAGAACAACTGTTCAAAGTCTTCTCAAGAACTACTGATCCTAACTGGATCTTCTTAAGGTTCTCTTACAATCAAATGAAATAATAATACAAGTGTTAAAAATGCTTCTAATAAAGCTTTATCACAACTGTGATTTTTCACTCAAGATGAAGAACAATGAAATAAGTTTAGCAAGTATGTATAAGTTATATGAGAGCTTGTAATGAATTTTTTCAAGTATTTCGTCAACTGAAGAAGATGAATGGAGTCTTGCTTTTATAGGCACATATGTCCATGAAGTCTTTCACGTTGAAAGTTGTGTACCAAAAAGGTATGAGCCTTTTTGTCTTCACATTATATGACCTTTCCTAGAAGAAGAATGCACAGAGAAATCCTTTTTGTCTGTGTTCTTGTGTCTAGCATAAATAAGGAAAGAGTCGTTTGGTTATTCCAACGGACATAACTTTGAATTCTTCTTCAACAATTTTCAGCAAGAATCATCAGAGTCTAGATTGGTCAGAGCCTTCTGATGTTCATCAGAGTTTGTTGAATCAAAGTCTTTGCAGCAAGTGTGCTTTCAGCGTGTAAATGTTCAGAGCAGAGTTTTGGATCAAATTCTTAGTACTGTCAGTGTTAGTACTATCAGAGTCTTCTGAAGTAACTGTGCTTGAAACTCTTCATACATAATTCCTCATTGCTTCAGATGCTTCTGGCTTCTGCTTCAGATTCTTCTGTAGCTTCTGCTTCTGATTCTTCTGGAGACAGCGCTCAGAATCTTCTGGAGATAGCGTTCAGAATCTTCTAAGAGATGCTTCTGACACTTCAGAGCCTTGCATATTTCTTATGTTTAGATCTAATTTGCTTCTAGAGTAATATTTACTTTAACATCTGCAGCAAACATTCTCAAACAAATTATAGAGTATATAATTCTTGAATACAAAATTTCATAAGAGTTATCATTAAAACATAGAGATATTATTAAGAACCAATCTGTGTTCTAACAATCTCCCCCTTTTTGATGCTGACAAAAACATCAGAAATTTTGTTCAATAGAAAATAAAGTAATTATAACTCCCCCTGAGATGATGAATCTCCCCATGAATTGAATACTAAGAAAGAATAGAAACTTCCCTTTTTGCATGAGTATTCTTTTCAGAATCAGAGCTTAAATGTTCTAATCATTAGATCTTGCATGTTTCAGAGTCAGAGTCTGATAGGTAAAATATGATCTGGGAGTCTTAAAGTTTCTTTTAACAAATATGTCAGATATATTAAACATTCTGAAACACTAAGAGTTTACGTTAGTTATAATTGATATGTGTGAAGTTTCATTTAGGTAGAGTTTATTTGAACAGTCAGATCCATTTTCTCCCCCTTTTTTGTCATGATCAAAAAGTACAAACTTTTAAAAAGACAAATAAAAGGAAATACAGAAAAGATAAGTCATGTAGAGAAAACACTGAGGCATTCATTCATTCAGATCAAAAAACATACAAACATCAGATAAAATTCAAGTACATGTGCACAAACATCAGATGCAGAAAAAAACAAAAAACTAGGTTTGTTTGGACATAATCATCTTCAATAGGTTAGTGATCTAAGATGAGGACTATTCTTGTTTTGCCATCCACTTAGCCATGTTTTCATTCTTCTGATCTTGTTTGGACATCCATTGAGCCATGTCTTCAGACTTTTGATCTTGCTTGGCCATCCATGACTTAATCTCAGATTGACCAGCTTCCAGAACTGCAATCTTATCTTCAAGATCTGGATACTCTTTCTTGACCTCAGATGAAGAAGGTGGGGCAGAGTCTGAAGCAGGAACAGAGTCAATTTCCATAGGAGATGCAGAGTCAGGAGCAACAGATCCAGAGGGATGTTCCACAAGAGTCATAGCCAGAGGATTTTCTTCAGATGCAGATTCAGCAGTCACTTCTGTATCACATACTTCAGAGGATGAAGGAACATCTTCAAGAAGCAATGGTTCAGATCTTTTAACAGTCCAGAGCAAGCTTCTAGCAGTCTCAGCAAATCTGAGCTTCGCATCATCAGAACATACATTCTTCAGATTTGAGGCTACAGTATTGAATCTGTTGATGAAGCTATTCCAGATAGCATCATATTCATTTCCATCCATGGTTGATAGACATCTCTTCTGAACAGAGCCTAAACGCATCTTTATTTCTTTCAGAAAACTTGTAAATAAATTATCAACATTCAGCCTAGATTTTGGTTTCAGAAGGGCTTCCAAAGTGAAGGCTTAGGTTGAGGTGGTGGTGGAATGGTAAATTCAGGAATAATAATGAGAGGGCTAGGATATGCTGGTTTCTTCTGGGCTGGCATGATACGAAAGAATGGTTTGATTCTGCGAATGGAAGGTATGACAGCTTTTGGGTTGTCAAAATAGGGAACAAATGCAGATTGTTTTTCCTTAATAAGAAAAGGAATAAAAGCTTATTGAGGTGGTTGATCAAAAAAGTTGTCAATATCAAGTCCATATGGAAGGGGATCAGATGGAAAAGGTTTAGCAGAAACAACTGAAACAAATTCAGATGTTTTTGGTTCAGGAATGGGTTCAGGATTGGTAGGTTCAGAAGAAATGGGTAGATCTGGTTGGTTAGATTCAAAAGTTCTGAGAGAGGGAGGTGAAAGAATATCTGGATGGATATCATATTCTGAGGAATCAGAGGAGGTGGTTGGGGTACAAGATGTAGAAGAGACTTCAAATACAGTCTTGAGAGGTGTAACGTTTAGAACCTCTGTCTCAGGTATATTTGTTTCAGGAGGATTGGTTGGTTCTGGTTGATTCTTAGAAGGTTTTGATGGAGGTTCAGATACAAGTGGTTCAGAGATAGGTGGTTCAGAAACAACTTGTTCAGGTGCAACAGGATCAGATGCAACTGGATCAGATTGTATGGGTTCAGATGTATCTGGTTGTTGTATTTATGGTTGGTGTTGTGGTGTAGGTTGTTCTGTTTGATTAGGTTGAGGGGTTGGAATTTGGTTTGCTGGTGTTGTTGTTGTTAGTTCAGATGGTGGAGTATCAGAAGTTTTTAGTGGAGTAGTGGAAATAGGATCAGATGATTTTTATGGGGAAGGAATTTTTGATGGTTCAGATTTTTGGGATGGAGCAGGAATAGATTGTTTTTGAGTCGGAGGTGGTTTTGGAATAGAACTAAATGTTGATTCATTTATAACAATTTTAGAAAAAGAAGATACAGATGATTTAGTACCTTTAGTCTTGATATGCTTGGTAGGAACAGAGGGAACTTCTCCAGAAGCTTTTCTCTTGATCTGCTTCTGTGGCTTGTCAGCAGCTTTTGGCTTTTTCTGAGCAGCAGCTTCTTCTGCTTCTGATTGACTTCTTTTCCACATGTTCTCATTATATACATCTGGCATTGGTTCTCTTGCTCTTATTAGAATATCTGCAGGAATAGGTGTTCCATCTGCTTTGCATGAATCAATATACCTCACAATAATATCCCTTAGTTCTTCAGCACTAAAAAGTGGAAAATTGTCAACAGGAATTCTCTTCTGACTGATTTCAGAAATATTCAACTACTTGGGTGCAGTTGTAAGTTCATCTACAATCTTTAGTCTCTGAAGACTCTTTGCATTCAGAGGTTTTCCTATGATAGATTCAAGCTCATCTTTAACTCCAGCTTCATACAGAGCAGTTACAAGACCATTCTCTGTTAGAATGTTTGAAATCAATCTTCCAAAGGGAATCCATGTCCTGATCTTCTGTCCCTTATCCTTTACAGATTCTCTTGAAGCATTTATATGGTTCCACAGATGCATAAAGAGAATGTAAGGAAGATCTACCTTTGTACTCTGACTTAAACAATACATGAAGTAGAGTTGTTCATTATCCACATAATCTGGAGAATTGGTAGATTTTCTGTGATGGATGCATCACAGAAAAATCTTTGCCCAGATTTTATAGTCAGGCTTCAGATCCTTAAATTTTTTAGAGGCCTGTCCATATGTGATGACTTCCTCATAAACTTCCTCCATGTCTACACGCCCAGCTGGCAGATGACATACTCCATCAGTCTCCTCATACCCTATGAGTTTCCTGATGAGATCTTCAGTTATTATGATCTCCTTTCCCAGAACAGAAGATAAAATGAATTTTGGATAAACAGAAGCATGTATCCAGAATTCCTTCACCAGAAGAGGGTAAACTGGTCCAAATAATCTGTCAAAATATTTAACCCAGCCTTGTGCATCAATTATTGAACAAAATTCAAACCCATTTTCAGCTAACGAATCAAATTCCACCATTGATTCACAGAGAACTTCAAGTTTGTCCACAGGGGTTAACAAAGTCCTCTTAGGTACCGTGAATGGAGTTACACCCATATTTGCTGACGTAACTGCAGCCATAATTGATTGAAATTGAGCTGCTGTAGAAGATGAGGTTGCCATTGAAGAGGATGAAGATGATTGGGACGAAGGTTTAGGGTTTTTGTAAAGAGAGAAGAGAAGGCAGAAATGCATAAAATGGTTTGTGAAGTGAAAAGTGTGAAATTGGTGTGAAATGTGGTATTTATAGAGAAAGCAATTAGGGCAATCAACAGACACACATAGCACGTTCTCACATAGCATTAAATGACAATTAATGAAAGAGAATAAAAATCATTTCAAACATTAATTGATTCTGACAAATTGGGGGGGGGGGGGGGGGGGGGAAATCAAGATATTCACTATTCAAACCATACCTCAAATGTCTCTTCAGTAGTGTACACGCTATCTTTTCAGATACAGAGTGGCACGTGTTTGCTTACATGTGATTCTGAATTCTCTTGAGAAATGAAACGTTAGCCAACGTTCAGATCCTCTAAGATTGGTTAGTTCAGATATGAACAAATAATATTAATTAAATAAATTAAATAAACAACAAATGAAATACTTCAGAGTTTTAAACATTTTGCATCTGAGAAATTTTCTTCTGATAAATATCATTCTGGACAAAAATCCATACCAATATTTTTCAGAATAAATTTGAACCTATCTTCAGCAAGGGGTTTTGTAAAAATATCTGCCCATTGATGATCTGTATCAACAAAGGCTAAGTTTATAATACCCTTCTGAACATAGTCTCTGATGAAATGATGTTTAATTTCTATATGTTTTGCCTTAGAGTGTAAAATAGGGTTTTTAGACAAACATATAGCAGAAGTATTATCACAGAAAATAGAAATTTTACTTTCAAATATCTGATAGTCTTCTAGCTGACTTTTCATCCAGAGCATCTGCGTGCTACATCCAACAACAGTAATATATTCTGCCTCTGTAGTTGATAGTGCAATTGTGGGTTGCTCCTTGCTGTACCAAGAGATTAGATTTCTTCCTAGAAATTGACAATTTCCAGAAGTACTTTTTCTTTGCACTCTTTCTCCAGCATAATCAGTATCAGAGAATCCAACTAATTTGAAATCATCATATTTTCTGTAACACAAACCCACATTAGAAGTACCTTTCAGATACCTTAGAATCCTCTTAACAGCTATTAAGTGTGATTCTCTAGGATCTGATTGGAATCTTGAACACAAGCATACACTGAACAAAATGTCAGGTCTAGAAGCAGTTAAGTAGAGAAGAGATCCAATCATACCTCTGTAGAGTTTCTGATCCACTTTCTTACTTACCTCTTCCTTACCAAGTGTACTAGTTGGATGCATGGGAGTCTTTGCCATCTTATTGTCAGTCATGTTATATTTCATAAGAAGTTCTTTAACATATTTGGTCTGATGAATGTAAGTGCACTCTGGAGTTTGGTTGACTTGAATTCCCAGAAAGAATCTCAATTCTCCCATCATGATCATTTCAAATTTTGCCTGCATACATTGAGCAAACTCCTTTCCCAGCATAACATTGGTAGATCCAAATATAATATCATCCACATATATTTGACAAATTAGAAGATCTTTCTTAAATGTTTTACAAAAGAGTGTTGTGTCCACTTTGCCTCTGATGAAATTTTTCTCCAGAAGAAAATTGCTTAATCTCTCATACCAAGCTCTGGGAGCTTGTTTTAAACCATAAAGAGATTTCTTTAGTTTGAAAACATGTTCTGGAAATTTTTCACTCTCAAAACCAGGAGGTTGGTGAACATAAACTTCTTCTTCTATAATACCATTTAGAAAGGCACTTTTAACATCCATCTGATATATAGTGATGTTATTCTGTGCAGCAAAAGAAATGAGTAAACGAATAGACTCTAACCTTGCTACAGGAGCATAAGTCTCTGTATAATCAATTCCTTCTTGCTGACTATAACCTTGAGCAACAAGACTTGCCTTATTTCTTTCAACTTCTCCTTTCTCATTAAACTTGTTTCTGAAGACCCATTTAGTTCCAATTATGTTGAATCCTTTTGGTCTTGGAACTAAATCCCACACATCATTTCTTGTGAATTAATTTAGCTCTTCTTGCATGGCAATGATCCAGTCATTGTCTTGTAGAGCTTCATCCATTGAAGTTGGTTCAATAATTGACACCAATCTAAATAATGATGCTTCAGAAGATCTAAGGAAGGATCTTGTTCTAATGGGGTTATCCTTCTTTCCAATTATCACATCCTCTGGGTGAGAGGCCTTGATTCTGGAAGATGATCCTCTAACAGTTGATTCTTCATGAATGTTCAAGTTGTTCATCTGAGAAGCTAAAGGAATTGCATCTGGCATTGCTTCAGGTTCCTTCACTTGAGCTTTGTCTGCCTCTGAGCCTTCAGAGTCTGTGAGAATTACTTCTCTATCTGCAGAACTTTCAAACTGCTTTGGCTTTTCAATGCCAAGCTTATCATCAAATCTAACATGAATAGATTCTTCCATAATCTGTGTTTCAGTATTGTATACTCTGTAGCTTTTAGAGCGCTCAGAATACCCAAGCATGAAACACTTATATGCTTTAGAATCAAACTTGTTCAGATTCTCTTTAGTTTTCAACATATAGAAAATACATCCAAAAGGATGGAAATATGAAATGTTGGGCTTTCTGTTCCTCCACAATTCATAGGGAGTCTTTTCCAGAAGAGGTCTTACAGACACTCTGTTCTGAATGTAACATGCTGTGTTTATTGCTTCTGCCCAAAAATGCTTTGCCAGATTAGTCTCATTGATCATGGTTCTGGCCATTTCTTGCAGAGTTCTATTTTTCCTCTCTACAACCCCATTCTGTTGTGGAGTTCTAGGACAGGAAAAATCATGAGCAATGCCATTTTCATTAAAATATTTTTCAAAATATTTGTTTTCAAATTCACCACCATGATGACTTCTGACTTTAATAATTTTGAAATCTTTTTCATTCTGGACATGTTTGCAGAAGTCAAAGAACACCAAATGTGACTCATCCTTGTGTTTTAGGAACTTTACCCATGTCCATCTGCTGTAGTCATCAACAATGACTAATCCATACTTCTTGCCTCTGATGGATGCAGTTTTCACTGGTCCAAACAGATCAATGTGAAGTAATTCTAATGGTCTTGAGGTTGAGACAACATTTTTAGATTTAAAGGAAGATTTTGAAAACTTTCCTTTTTGACATGCTTCACAAAGAGCATCTGAATTGAACTTCAACTTAGGAAGTCCTCTGACCAGATTGAGTTTATTAATCTGAGATATACGTCTCATATTAATATGCCCCAATCTTCCGTGCCAGACCCATTGCTCATCATTAACAAACAAGAGGCATTTAACATTTTGAACTTTAAGTTCTGAAAGATTTATTTTGTAAATGTTGTTCTTCCTCTTTCCATTAAATAGGATTGAGCCATCCTTCTGACTAACAGCTTAACAACATTTTTGATTAAAGATTATATCATAACCATTGTCACTTAATTGACTTATGGACAATAGATTATGCTTTAATCCTTCTACAAGAAGAACATTAGATATAGAGGGAAGGTTACCATTACCAATAGTACCAGAGCCAATGATCTTGCCCTTCTGATTCCCTCCAAACATCACTTCTCCTCCAGATTTAAGTTTCAAGCTTTGGAACATAAACCTTTCTCCCGTCATGTGACGTGAGCAGCCAGAGTCCAGGTACCATGACTGGCGTCTTGACTTTTCTGCTAAAAACATCTGCAACAAGGATAATCTTATCCTTAGGTACCCAGATCTTTTTGGGTCCTTTTTGGTTATCTTCCTTGAAAGTTGGTCTGAACTTCTGTCTTTTTACAACAGTATTATTCTGACTTACTTTTGGCTTTAACACAGGAACTTTCTGATCAGAACGTGTGTGTTTAATGTCATTCAGATGACCAAACTTGAAATGAGAGTACAAGAGAGTTTTCTTGATAACAAGTTTATCAACAGGCATTGGATTTAAATCCTTTCCAGAGGAGGATTCATATCCAATTCCTTTCCTGTTATTTCTGCTAACCCCATAGATCATAGAAGCCATCTTGCTTCTGTCTATGCTTTTAGCAAGAAATTTCTGAAAGCTAAAGTCATATTCTTCTAAAATGTTTTTGCATTTAGACTTACTTTCAGATTCAGAGTTTTGTTGAGCTATTTCAAAATCAGCTTTCATTTTTAAATTGTTTTCTTTTAGCTCAACAATTTATGATTTTAACAGATTATTCTCAGAGCCTAGATTGCACTTAAGCTTCTTGCATTTGAGCTTAATCTGATTATAATTTTTCAGGACTTCAGATAAGACTTTAATAAGCTCTTTCCTAGTGAGATCAGAAAGTACCTCTTCTGAGTCAGATTCAGAATCAGACTCAGATCCAGATGATTCTTCATTCTGATCTTCAATGCCTACCATCAGAGCCATGGTGGCGCATTCATCTTCAGATTCTGATGAGGATCCAGATTCATCAGAGTCATCCCAAGTTGCCATGAGAACCTTCTTCTTTTTGTCCGACTTCCTTTTTGGCTTTTCTTTAAGAAACTTTAGACATTCACTCTTGTAATGGCCAGGTTCTTTGCATTCAAAGCAGACAACTTCCTTCTTTCCAGATCTTTTTGGTCCAGAGGACTCCTTATGCTGATCTGGTCTTTTGAAGTTCTTGAACTTCCTTTGCTTATGCTTCTAGAGTCTGTTGATTCTTTTGGACAGAAAAGATAATTCATCTTCTTCAGAAGAAGAAGATTCTTCATAGCTTTCCTCTAACACCTGCAAAGCTTTTACAGATTTGTTAGATTTTAAGGAAATATACTTACCTTTCTTTTGAGGCTCATCTTCCTCAAGTTCAATTTCATGACTCCTTAGAGAGCTGATTAGCTCCTCCAGAGTGATCTTGTTCAGATCCTTGGCAAGCTTCAGAGCAGTGACCATAGGTCTCCATCTGATAGGCAAGCTTCTAATGATCTTCTTCACATGATCAGCAGTTGAGTAGCCCTAGTCCAAAAATTTTAGACCAGCTGTAAGAATCTGGAATCTAGAGAACATAGTTTTTATGGACTCAGATTCTTCCACCTTGAACGCTTCATACTTCTGTATTAACGCTAGAGCCTTGGTCTCTTTTACTTGAAGGTTTCCTTTATGAGTCATCTTCAAGGACTCAAACATGTCAAATGCAGTTTCTCTATTTGTGATCTTTTCATACTCAGTGTGAGATATTGCATTTAACAGTATTGTTCTAGCCTTGTGGTGATTTCTAAACACCTTCTTTTTGGCTTCTGTCATAGATTTTCTATCTACTTTCTTGCCATTCCCATCAATGGGATGAACATACCCATCTATGACCAAGTCCCATAAATCAACATCATAACCAAGGAAGAAACTTTCAATCCTGTCCTTCCAATAATCAAATTTCTCCCCATCAAACATAGGGGGTTTAGTGTTGATTCTATCCCTTTCTTCATATTTGTTGTTAATGTTAGATGTTAAAGTATCAGCCATAATAACAACCAAATATATATCAAAGTTTTTCTCACTGGATCTTTTCTGTCACTGTGAAGTGGTAGCACACACAGAATTGGAGCTCTGATGCCAACTGAAGGTGAGAAAATACTTAGAAGAGGGGGTTGAATAAGTATGAAGATAAAACTTAGAAATAAAAACTCAAGGATTTTTATCCTGGTTCGTTGAATTCAACTACTCCATTCCACCCTATCAAGAGTGATTTGCCTTTCTCAAACAAGGACTTAATCCACTATTTAATCAACTGATTACAATAGTAAACACTAAGAACAACTGTTCAAAGTCTTCTCAAGAACTACTGATCCTAACTGAATCTTCTTAAGGTTCTCTTACAATCAAATGTAATAATAATACAAGTGTTAAAAATGCTTCTAATAAAGCTTTATCACAACTGTGATTTTTCACTCAAGATGAAGAACAATGAAATAAGTTTAGCAAGTATGTATAAGTTGTATGAGAGCTTGTAATGAATTCTTTCAAGTATTTCGTCAGTTGAAGATGATGAATGGAGTCTTGCTTTTATAGGCACAGATGTCCATGAAGTCTTTCACGTTGAGAGCTGTGTACCAAAAAGGTCTGAGCCTTTTTGTCTTCACATTATATGACCTTTTCTAGAAGAAGAATGCACGGAGAAATCCTTTTTTTCTGTGTTCTTGTGTCTAGCATAAATAAGGAAAGAGTCGTTTGGTTATTCTAACGGACATAACTTTGAATTCTTCTTCAATAATTTTCAGCAAGAATCATCAGAGTCTAGATTGGTCAGAGCCTTCTGATGTTCATCAGAGTTTGTTGAATCAGAGTCTTTGCAGTAAGTGTGCTTTCAGCGTGTAAATGTTCATAGCAGAGTTTTGGATCAGATCCTCAGTACTGTCAGCGTTAGTACTATCAGAGTCTTCTGAAGTAACTGTGCTTGAAACTCTTCATACATAATTCCTCATTGCTTCAGATGCTTCTGGCTTCTGCTTCTAGCTTCTGCTTCAGATTCTTCTGTAGCTTCTGCTTTAGATTCTTCTGGAGGCAACGCTCAGAATATTCTGGAGACAGCGTTCAGAATCTTCTAAGAGATGCTTCTGACACTTCAGAGCCTTGCATATTTCTTATGTTCAGATCTAATTTGCTTCTAGAGTAATATTTACTTTAACATCTGCAGCAAACATTCTCAAACAAATTTTAGAGTATATAATTCTTGAATACAAAATTTCATAAGAGTTATCATCAAAACATAGAGATATTATTAAGAACCAATCTGTGTTCTAACAGTTGTCTATTCTAATTCATCATCATAAACATTTGCATTGAGCATTGCACCTATTCAAGGCTATCTCTCTTCCTCTACTCTTCCCAAAGCTTTATACAAAACCTAGTCTCTCCATAAAAAGGGTAAAGTTACCTTCTTCTCTCCATCTCCAAGAGTAAATTTCTGCATCTACAAATTCTTCATCTACACACAAGAAATCAAAATGTCTACAAGAAGAACCACTGGAAAGAGAACCACTAGAGCACCATCTACTCAAGTCGGTCCATCAAGAGGAAATTTATCGGTAACTGTTGTCTCTCTATTACCTCCTGAATTTTCATAAATTTATGAAAAGAACTTTAACAAACGATCTATAGTTATGCAACATGCTTACTATAGAAAGGTTGCAGAGCGAATGCATATTCCAAAAGTAATTTATCTTTTGGAGGCTCAAGATTTCAACAATTTTTTGGAGTGTGATATTAAATAAAACGAAGACCTAGTGAGGCTCTACCCAGGTATTCAAGGTAAATTTCAAGGGTTTGAGTTTGCTACAAAGCTGGGAAATACCAAGGTGTGTGTAAATGACTTGGTATGGAAAAACTTGTTTGACATGTCACCTGTATCCGCTGAGCCAATTATTAAGGCCACGAATGCTCGTCCTGTAATAGGATACAATTTCAAAGAAGCCTTGAGTTCCATGCTAAAGAAATCATATGGTGACGACATTGTAGCAAGCGACCTCTTTCCAAAAACGGTTACAATTGGCAAACTGAAACCGGTTGATAGAATACTATAATGGATTGTGGTGCACATTCCGTGGCCAAAGAAAGGTGGCTATTCACAAGTGGATCAAGCCGAGGTACACCTGGTTTACATTCTTAAGAAAAAAATCAAGATCAGTTGGCCTCACTATATTGCCAGTATAACCTATTTGCTAAAGGATTCTGGTAGAGGAACCACTCTGTCATACGAGTCCTTTATCCAATCAATTCTCAACAACGCTAACATCACTGTTCAAGGCATCCCCTACACATCCTTGACCTCTGATCAAGAGTTTTATCAAAAGACTCTTACTATGATGGGCTATATATGGGATCCAAGAGAAAGCCATTGCCAATTCATTGTCAAGGCTACTACCTCTCGGTTGGAAGAATCCAATGAAAGTGATGACCAAATAGAGGAAGCAGAAGAAGGAGAAGAAGAAAAAGTAGGTGGACATCCTAGGGAGACGGATGATCAATATGATAGTGGGAGGCTAAACCAATCACCCCACTTGGCGCATGATGATGACCAAGGGTGGGGTGCCTGGAAAAACACTGGTTGGACATCGTTAGGTGCCAATTATATGCCACAACAAAATTGGGATCATCAAGACACCCATGACTGGAGCTATGTGCCTCCATCTCCTCCGTGTCCCCAACAAAATACCGATGAACTTCTCGATATGATAAGGACCATGCAGATTGAGCAACGTTTCTTCATGACTGTCCAGGATGAAAGGTTCTCGCAATTGCAAAACCAATTTCAAGCTCACACGGAAAACATCAATGCTTTCTCATCAGCTGTAATGGGGAGGATATATGGGATAGTTGAAACTGCAGCAGGTCAACATCGGGCCCTTACCACCATCTTCAACACACTCAATCGAGCTGTATTGGATTACACAAAAAGAGCTGATGCGCAACTGCCTCCGGAATATCCCTTTCGAGGACGCAACCATCACTTTAGGGGGAGGCGACCCTGAGGATGTCTTGAATACTTCATTATGCATCTTATTTCATCATGTGTTCATTAACATCTATTGTAAAATGTTTCATGTACTTACTTATTTCTGAAAACATGCGTATTGTTGGTTATAAAATAGTGATTATTGTTGTTCTCTTAAGTATTGTTCTATTTATCCATTTATATGCTTTCATTAACTGCATTATATGTGAATGTGTGTTAATGTGTAACCTGTTGCAAATGGATGGAATTTGCTTATCTCACTTCTTATATGCAATACATTGACATCTATCTCCTTTCTTTTTGATGTTGTCAAAGAGGGAGAAGAATATCAAGCAGAAACATCACTTGTAAGACTTATTAAACATGCAGATTGTATAAAGAAAAAGGCATCGAGTAAGAGGGAGGATGAAACAATGCACCGTACACCAAGTTTTTAACATTTTCCATCATAAAAAAGGGGGAGTATGTGAGGGCAATCCTCATAGGTAGCTACACTTGTTTTACTGATGTCAAAACTTAGATAGGTAGAAAAATGTACTTTGGACGGTACCATCATGTCACATATGCATATCTTATCCCTCTTGAGTCAAACATTACATATAGAAAGTGTTCAATGTATGCTTCATATAGGTTTGATCAAGAGTGTCTAGCTTACTATGCGATAGAGTACCTCAAAAGTTGCATGATACATGAAAATATGCATTTTTGCATATTTTAGGTGTTTGAGTCGACTCAAACATGTTCCGATCGACTCATACAGAAAATATTTTGAAGGGACCACTCTCAGGAGTGCTCGCGTCGACCCTCCAGTCGACTCATATTGTGTCCATTTTTATTTGTCAAAATCTACATGCTTTGCATCGACACATGACCTGCTTCCGCCGACACATAGTTCTGTTTTTTGCATAATATGAAATTCAGGTAAGCTCAGGTCAACCCCCCTTTCTGCATAGGTCGACCGCTCACGTGTTTTAAGTCAAAATTCTGTTATGAGAAGCTGTCTATGTGGTTGTTATGTTGGTTACTTATTTTTGACTTGGATATATAGTGATTTTTGCTCCTTCATCCAAATACACATGAAAAACAAGAAAAGTGAAAATAGATACTGATTATTCTCATCATCTTCATCCTTTTCCTTGCATTTTCTCAACAACTACACATAATCATTTTTGTTGTGCATTCTGCCCTTTAGAGGTGATAACGTCCAAACATAGGATTGGTGTAATCAAGTTTGGGTTGAGAAATCAGTAGGTTTTTCTTTAATAAAACTGTTAGGGTTTTGTTCTCCAAGAATCTTGGATTTTGGAGGTTTTTTGCATGAATCGGTCCATCACAAATTCAGCCGAGCAAAGGTAATCGAAGAACGGGTTGTTCTGTCGGTTTAGTAACGGTAACTGGAGGATTGTGAGAGGAAGATTCGGGTTCAAAGCATTGGTGATTGAAATCAGCTGGGCAAGATTTGAAGACCATGGGGTTGTTCAAAGGGTGTGTCGTAATAGGAGGTTTATTCATCACGTTCGAAGGACTTGATTCAGCTTGAATCAAGAGAAGAGAAGGAATAGGCTCTGCATCAACAATTGAGTTTGATCGTGTGATTTCTATTTGCTTCTCTTGTAAACATTTACCAACAGGTTATATTTATCTATAGGTCCCAATTCTATTTTTAGAATTGAGGGTAGACGTACCCCGAGCAAGGACTAAGGGGGAACTGCCTCAACAAATTGGTGTTCTCTCTTTACTTTTAAATTGCTTAAATTCTGAGTTTGTGTGCAAACAATTATGTTAATCAAAATTCTGGTGTGAATAGTGTTGAACCATTTTTGAAGCCTATTACAATTCTTGATTGTAATTGAACACTTGAGAACTTCACTCTCATATTGGAATTCACTTGTGGTGTCTTGCACACCAAGTGTTTGACCAATTGTGTGAACAATAAACAATTGTGTTATCTTTTCAATTTGACTATATTTTTCAAGCATTGGAAATAGTCAAACCTTATAGTGAATAAATTCTGGTTGATGTGTGTTTAAATTAGTGATTCTTAAATCTCATTTTTATCGGATTCCATAGGCTTTGCGCATATCCGATTTTTTGGTAAAGGTTCGTTTTAGACGAATATAGTTCCTTGGCCGCTTCCGCCTAAACACATTTTAAAACCAAATATTGGTAGCCCCGACTCTGTTTTTAACAAGTGATCTATTCACCCCCCCCCCCTTCTAGATCTACGGCATCATCTAACACATCGTGTTCCACATGTTACACTCGAACATCCAAAATAACTTTCTTAGTCTATGTAGAGTAACTTTTTGACCAAAATTCCTTCAAGGTACATTTAATCAGACCTTCTTCAATTAGAACAAATCCAAATCTTTTTCAATTTGAAATTCTGGTATCAGATATCAGATGTCGAAGGCGATTTTACGACACTAATATCTGTACAATCACCAATAAGAACAAGGTAAAAAAAAGATAACAATAGTAAAATCATACAAGCAATTGTTAACCCAGTTCGATGAAAACACACCTACCTCTGGGGGCTACCAAGCCAGGACGAAAATCCACTAAGTAGAATTAGTTTGAAGACACACAGTAGACTCTCTCTAGTTTACCATTTTCTCACCTAATCTCTACCCTTGCAATTTCTACCTAGGACACTCCTAGATAAGAGACACCTCTCACTCCCCCTCAATCACAGCAGTGATAACAACAAAATAATAAAACTTTAGAAGACACAACTTGATCTTGCTTAAAAGCTTCAATCAAGTACAATACACTCTTGCTTACAAGCTTTGAGTGAACAACTTACAATACAAAACTTAGTCCAATTCACACATTAAAGTAATGAGTGAATGGCTCACACACTAACACAAACACACGATTGCTAGACAGCTCTAAACCTTGTGTAGTGCACTATGTTAAACCTAGCTTCTCTGAACAACAAAATAGGATTGTGAATCCTTTAAATAGAAACCCTAGGACGGGCTTGGGCTTTGGAAAAAATAACATTTGATCATGAAGAAATCAGTCTCAATAATTAGCATCAATGAGAAAAACCAAAACAGATTTGATTTAATCCAATCAGCTCTAATCAAATCACTCTGCAGATCTTCAAGATATCCTTCATAAAATAGCTCATAATATTCCATAAATGCTCCATGAAATATGCTTCAAAAACGCTTTTGAATAAGAGCTAAATCCACGCATATTTAAATCATAAAAGACAAATCATAGCAGCGCAAATAGTTGCACAAAAAGTACCAGACAAACAAACACATTCACACATAATTTTTTGTTCACAAATTTCAGAACGTCACGCTTGACATCATGAACTAAATCCTGCAACAACAAATATAGCTACATGCATAATATTAATACCATATGTCAAGACATCCTATAGGACATCTTGTGATATTACCAAGTTTTACCAAAATGTCTGCCAATCAGGAACTAACACAATTGATTTTGGATTGACATCACATACTTCTTCCAAAAAGAAAATTTTTTCATCTTAAAGAAGTCAACACCATTCCTCTTCTGATGAAAATCTGAAGATAGTCAGAATCCAAACTTTATGCCTATTGCATAACTAGATCTATCAAGCACTTTAGCTAAACAACTCTTGCTTAACTAATTCTGCCAAACACTTTAGCTAAACAACTCTTCTTATAACAAACTCAGATGCTGGAACATATGCTGGAACATCTTGTTCCACATGTTGCCTATAATACATCTTATACATATGTTGTTTTGTCTAATGCAGCCAACCAAAATGAGTTACATGTCTAACCTCTAGCACCTATTTAAACCCTTTTGGTGTCTCTTTCTAAGGTCGATAAGTTAATGAGTAAAAAATTTGGCCATTATTCATTAACTAGTAAGCTAGTGGATTAATCTTGTTAGTTGACCTAAGGACATTCATCAATAAAGAGAAGTCTCACAATGAGATTATTCCAAAGCGAGATCTAGTGAGATCCATGCCCATGCTTCCAAAAAGCTTGAGAAAAAATGTGAGAGTTATTCCATTCACAAACATACCTCCTCCTTGATTCAACCTTGTGAAAAACATTTTAGAATGTTCATATTATGATATTTTAGCTGTGTTGTGGGAGATTCTTTAGATACCATTAATCATCTCCATACTTTTACCAAGGAACCATTATTATGGTGTCCATCTCTAAAAATTAAGTGTGAGAGGTGAATCCAAGGTACTTTAGGGAAGCTAATGTTTTTTTGTGTGTATGAAGTTTTGTTGTGTATATGAAGAAAAATAATTGCTTTTTTCCTATGGAATTTGATGGTGATTATCCAGCAAGAGAATAGCTCTCTTTACTCCATGTATGACATCTGTGGAACTGAGTAAAGGTTTTTGGAGAATAAAGTTGGGAGTTTTCCAATCATTATTGTATATATTTATTGATCAAACAAGGAACTGGTAGGGCTGAGTAAAGGTTGTTGAAGAACATAGGCTTAAAGAAGGATTATTGTGTCTAGAAAGATCGTTGGATCAAGATCATTGAAGATCTTAAATATACTTAGTTTTAGTAATCTGTTTTAACAAAAGCGAAAATCAATTTAAATTTGTGTTGGATAAAGCATTAGGCATGTAATGTTTAAATTGTTGATTATATATTGTACCAAAACACTTGTCTATTGACTTTGTAAATAGTGAAATACCTTCCTATTTTTCAATGGTGAAACCATTGAAGAGTGGAATAAGCTCTAGCAAGGATGAATGAGTTTAATTTGTTTATCTTTAAAATGTCATCTTGAGTGTTGATTTTGTTTATAGTGTTTTATCATATAAGTTAAGGTTTGTGACGCATCTAACTTAATGAATACTCCATTTGTTGATTATAATTGTAAAGACTTTAATTTTGGATTAATAAATCTTTGAAATATTAAAGTTTCGACCTATGCACAAAATTATATTATGATTAATGTCAAATTTCCTATTAAAGAAACTTCTCTCATTTTGTTTATGTTGAATATTGATTGAATTATGTATACTAGATTGATATTGAAACATATAATCCTTCAAATCATTCCTTACATTTTGCTTCTGCTTGCCACTTACATCTTTAGTTTATTGAACTCTAATTTTACATAAAAAAAAAGGTTTTTGATAATGGTTAAGGGGACTGGTCAATTCACACCCCATTCTAGAAAATTTAATCTCCATATTCTCACCTAACACATATTAATGGGAACTTTCAAATTTGAAAAAGTTAAGATGCTGCATCATCTTCTAGCGTGTCATTTATTTTCCATGACAATCAAAGTGAGTCCCATATACTTGACATACGCGTTGCACAAGTTAATTAAGCAAGAAGATCCCTGGGGACTAGATTCCTAACTAAAAGTCTCCATGAATATTATGTTATTATTGAGAATAATCACACTAGATGGAGATCTAGTTCACCTAGCCTTATTTGTTAATGGTGAACTTCCCAACTATGAAAAAGGATTTACACGCTCTATGTGTATTATTTATGAAGGAATAAATTAAGGAAACATAGAGGAAGTAAAATTGGAATCTAGTCCCCTTAACAACATATAAGAGACCTATTGCACCCAAATAAGATAACAAAAGAAGCACCTCTAAGATGAATCTATTTCCAAATATAAGGTAAGACTTGTTGCAAAGGGATTCTTACAAAAGCCTGATCATGACTTCACATAAATTTTTGAACCAGTTTCATGAATTGATATAGTTAGATTAGTGGTAGTTGTGGCTAACTTCTTGTAATAGAATCTTGTTTAACTAGTTGTCTGTTTGCATTACTCAATAGTTGCCTTAAGGATGAAGTTAATTTTGAACAACTTCAGGGATTCATTGTGAAAGATGAAGAAGATAAGGTCTTGAATCTTAGTAAGTATTTTATGGAATGAAACATGCTCTCAGAGCTATGAGCAAGAGCTTTTATTAGTTTCTAAAGAAGATTGGCTATTCCAAATGTACATTTGAACATTAAATATATTGAAAGGCCAAAATCAATAAAATATTAGTATATTGTGTCTATATGTGAATGATCTAATCATTACAAGAAGTAATTAAAATGAGATCGATAATCTCAAATTTCGCATCAACACTGGGTTTGATAATCCAAAATGATTCGAATTGGGATTTGTGCTTGACTCGAATCAGAATTTGTGTTTGATTCGAATGAAGCACCCAAAATCCCAAATTTTCAAAATTTTAATGAGATTTTGAGATTTTTCTCTCCACCTAACTTGAATCAATATCATATATGACTCTTATTTCACTGCCTCATGCAATTGATTAAAACTATCATGATCATGTTCAAACATAACCAATGGTTTATGCATGCTAAAAATAAATATTTTCAAAACTTGATTCAGAGACGTGCAATAATGAAGGAGATTCAATAATCGAAAGTAAATCAAAGATGAAAGTGATAAGGCAAGTAAATAATTAATTGTATTGGGGTGCTCCCACTGAATGTATTATTGTCATGCAACTACGTTCTCCCCCCTTTTATGCTTGGCAAGATTTCTCTTGGAATTAAGTCAACTTTGAGTATAACGCAAAAAACACTTATGCTCCCCCCCTGAAACATTATACACAGACCACAACATAAAATGTATAAAAAAAAATTTAGACTTATTACAACTTCTCCCCCTTTGACAACATAAAAAAACAGATAGATCTAAATCCGTCTAAAACCAAATAAACAACCACCAACAATTAATTCCAAAGAACATATGAGGTAAACAACTAAGAAGCATATACAACAAAAAATATTGGATATAAAACACTAATATGGATATGTCGCAAGCAATAAAATGCAAATAAACTTGTAACATTAACATTCAACATCTAACAATTAAGTGATCAAAACCTGTATGTCAAGAAATGCATTAACAATCATAAATAACGCATGAACAAGATTCTCAAATGCACATAATTAGTAACACACATTTAAAATACTTAAATGCAAATAAGAACAATCAAAGACATACGCTAGAGATAAATGAGTAAGATAAGGAGAGTAAGTAAACTAACACACAACTCTGGAAAAAATACATACAATGATATAAAATGGATACAAGTGTTATAGAGACATACCATTGTAGTTTGGTAGAAGTTATGATTTGCCAAACTCTTCTACGAAATATTTACTTGATTAAAACTTCATTAATCTTCCAATATCACCAATCTGATCCAAGCCTTCGTGTGTAGCAATTAACCCCTTGATCCTACCAATTCCTTGAGGGATGATTTGTTGAAATATTTGAGAAGAACTCTACCTTATCTGTAGCCTTCCACACAGTCACTACTAAGGTAATTCTAGAGAGAATGACCTATTTATTTTCAATGGAATTTGTCATCACCATTGATAATCACCTCAATCTTGCAAACAAACTGAAAATATCCATTGATTAGGCATAAGGAATAAAACATATTCCATTTTTTAATCCTACTGATACTAACAGTAGTGCACAACATATGCAGGAAACAACACATTTCACAACAAGTATGTTGTGCAGCGTGGCTATTATAATGCTAAAAAATAGATTTTTTTTTTCATAATTTTGTCTTCTAGCGCTCATCCTTAGCTATTTGTTTTGCTTAGAGATTTTTTTGTCTTGTTTGCATTTTTCCTAATAACTAGTATTAGAGTCTGATTCTGATCAAGAGGCAAGAAAGAAAAGAAAAGAATTCGATCAATGGAGGAAGGAAGAGAAAAAAATTATGATCAAGGGATGAAGAGAAGAAATGTTCATTCATTTAAAAAAATATTAGATATCATCTTATTTAAGGTTCTCTCACATGATATTGTGATTACAATGAAGTTTGATGTTTCTTTATTTGATGGAAGTGTACCAGTCCAAATTAATGGAAAATTTACAGAGTTTAGAAGAGAAGATAAAAATGTTAAAAGAGTATTCATTTTATAAGTATGGTTAGTCATGAAAATGATCATTTACTTTTAGAAGATGAAGTCAAGAAATGTGAGAAATTGAATGAAGGGATGATATGTTGTGTCAAAATGTATATTCATCCAAGTGTCACATTTAGTAGTGGAAAGTAGAAAAAAAAAGAAATAAATTTATCCAAGTTCCACATTGGATAGTGAGAAGGAAAAAAAATATATAGTATTAGTATAAATTGAAAAGTAGATTTTAATTCTTCTCACCCTAACAACTTTAACATTATGGGTATAATATGGTTTGGTTAGTTGTGTGTCATAAGAAGGTTTCTAATTTTGTCGTGCAAATATTACATTTGAAAAGGTTTGCAATTTTTCTTTGAGGGAGTTTTTAAATTTTCAGTCTAAAACTTATGGTTTAGTGAGCTAATTATTTTTTTGTCCAAAAAATATAGTTGGAAGGGATTTTAGTTTCCTCCTTAAAAATGAAATTGTATAGAAGGGTTTGTAATTTGATCCTTGTTAAAATTATAAATTAAGTAACAATATTTTTATTGAGATATTGTGGATATAGGTATAAAAGTATCAAACCAAAATAAATTTAAGAAATATACTTTTGAATTTTTTCTTATGTTGCTTTTTTTTAATGCTTTCACGTGTATAAATATATGTTTTTTTTCTTTCAAATAGTATCCTTTATGCTTGAAGTTTTATTTAAAATTTGTATGTTATTGGAAAAGATTGGAATAGCAAAAAGAAAGAAAAACAATCAAAATATTGAATACAACATAGAAACTTCAAAAAAAAAAACCCACTAAAATTCTCTAACAATAAATAAAGAATATTATTATGTGAATATTATTACAACACTTTGAATATTCTCTCAAACATCATTTGGTTCGACCTCCTCTATGTGACCATCCTATAAAGTTGAGTTTGGAACAAACTCCATTTGTGTACGAACTTCTTGCCTCCTCTTTTTCACTATTAGTATTTGACACATTATAATAGTTGTTTTCTGAAACTTTATTGAACAAAATCGGGGCCTCTTTCCTGAACCCTTAAGCTAACATCATTTGGCATTTTCTCTAGCGATACATCCTACAACAATGAATTGCTGCTATCATTAATGAGTTGCACCATTTGTCCATTCTCATGTTGTATTATGGCTCCATCATCCACCCCAACATGTCCCAGTGTTTCTACCAAAGTAACATTCTGAGGTTTTGATGTATTTTCCTTAATTACATATTGTTGTTGTTTTCTAGTAACTATCTCTTTTAGAACACGATTTTCCTTCACCAATGCTTTCTTATTTAATTTCTAGCAGCTGTTAAAAGAGTGATCAATGGAGATACAATGAGAGAAATATTCAAGAAGTTTTTCATACGCTATCGTCACATAAAATGCATACATCATCTCATCAAACAACCATTGTGATAGATCGATGTCGATCAAGAGATGTGCAAAGTGTCCACACGCCCTTTTCGTTATTGCTTCATCCAACATCAATGGAGTTTCAATCCCTCCAACTATCTCAAACAAAGTACGAGGACTCTAGTATTCTTGAGGCAAATAATATATTATTACCTAAGCTTGTACATGTGTTTGACTGTTCCGTATGCGGATTAAAATCAGGTTCCTACTTCGAGATTCTAAACAATCTCAGTTTTAGGATGCAAGAACCCCGTGCCCATGCATTTCTCTTGTCTTCGACATTGGGGAATTGAAATTGAAAGAAACTTTGTAGGTTTTGGAAGCTGTGGTATTTGAACCTCATCCCCCACTCTTTCCAACACTTGCAAGAAAGTTCTTTTGTGTCCTTCATATGCAATTTCAAATTGATTCTAACTATCGTGTACCTTTCTTGAGGGAGATTTTCACTTGAGAGCATTGAACATTGTGAGACTTCTTTGTTTTAGAACAATACCTTTGTGAGAGACACACTCCATATTCACCTAAGACCTTAAGGTGATAGGTTGAAGGATTTTCTCACTTTATAAATATTTAAGTCTTCATATTTCCAACCAATGCAAGACTATTACTCACACTACTCACGCTTACTACATTCTCAACATAATTTTGATCTCTCTTCTATTTTACAATACTAAGAAATATGTTGGAAAATAAGTGTGAGTTGTATGGAGAAATAAGTGTGAGTTCTAAGTTTCACATTGTTTAGAAAAGTGGAGGTTAAGCACTTTATAAATAAAAGGATCCATACACCTATCACCTTAGGGTTTGTTTGGTTCAATGGAGGGGAGAGAAGGGGAGGGGATGTATTTTAATTAAACTTATGTTTGGTTCATAAGAGGGGGAGGGGATGGGAGAGAGAAGTTTTATTCAAATATATGTTTGGTTCACAAGAGGAGGAGAGAGGTTTTAGAACTAATTTAACTTTTTACCCTTAAAATATTATAACACTCATGCTAAATAAATTTTTTTAAAAATAGTATTCATCAAAAAAAATTGTGAATTCATAAAAAACATAGATAATCAAACACAGAATGTTTAACATTTAAAATACTCTAAAATATCTTAAAATGAAAATAAAATATTGATAAACATCATAAAATCACATTATATGATCAATGATCTTATGAATCATTTTCTCATCTTGATGATCCATTTAATCCTATAACATATTTATAAAATTAAATTCTACATAATATATAACTCATACTACAATTATATATTGATATGTAATATAATACAACAACTTATAAATTAATTAAGTTATTACAAACAAAATAATAAATAAAAATGAATAGAATAAAACACATGGAAAAAAAAAGTTGAATCATAATAATAAAAATAATGGAGTTGCCGTTAAACAAATGGATGAATTATAATAAGGTGACAAAAATTAAGGTATAGTATTAATAAAGACAATTAAAAATTTTATTCAACAAAAGTGAAGATAATTTTGTCAATATAATAAAAATAGATGTTATCAAAAGTGTTGGAGGTAATCCGAATTTCTATTGGTAGCAACATTGGCAGAAGTATATGATGTGGTTTCTTACACTTGAGAAAGAGAGATTTGGGTTTTAGTGTGATATAAAAGAGGGGTAAATTCATGTATAACTATTTCTTCAAGATTTTGGATGGAGATATATTCTCCCTAGCATTGGCTCTTTGTTTCTTCTAATACTTTGATAGACTCTTCAACACGTATGTTGCAAGTTCACTTCAATTTATGAGTGTTGGAAGATCTCGTATGTTGCAACCCTAATTTATAAGGGATTAGGATAGAAGAAGTCAATTTAGGCTTTGCAAGACCAACGTGAGCTTAAGTTTGACTTGTAATTTATTATAAAATTAGTTTAAAGTCTGAACTTAATCTTTCAAAAAATATGGTATTACTTGGTATCCTACTCAAAATATTATTTCAGATCAACATACTTATAAATAATCTAAAATATGTTTTTAAATTCTATTTTATATTCAGCATGTAATTTTAGAAAATTAATCTATATATGGTATTATATTTCATTTATAATTTATGATAGTAAATTTAAATGCGTAAAAATAATGTAGATTAATATAGGTTAGTGAATCACACATTTATTTTATAAAAAAATGTTTAGAAATATATTTTGAAAAATCCTAAAGACTACAAAGACCGTGAACTGCATAATTCAAGCTGAATTTCATCTACAGATATCAGTCTAAATTGCGAAAGATGAAGAACAACTGCATATCTCTATACCTGCAAAACCATTTTCACCAAATATGCTTTTTTGGAAATTCATATCTTGAGAAGCAATCACAAGGGAATTTTACATAAACATCATCAACATGTTTCTCTATAGTTGTCATTTTTGGATTTCAAATATATACCGAAAAAGCTAATTAATATTGTTATTTTTGATATAATAGTTTTTCTTTTATTTATAATATTTGTAATTATTTATTTTATTTATTTTATTTATTTCTCTATAATAATTATTTAGACATAATTTTAACAAAAATATATTTAATACTATCTTAAATTTTAGAAGTGACAATTTAAAAAAGAAATTATCTAAAGAAAAGAACAAAGAGAGTACCAAATTGCCTCACCATCACTCAATGTGGCCAACCCATGGTTGACAATTTGGAGTCCACCCACTTGCTAGGGGGAATGAATTTCTTTGTGGACATTACAAAGCCTTGCAAAATTATATTTCAATGAATTTTATCATGCTATTTTCATGTTCTTTATGACTATTTACTTTTCTTTTCAAAGAAAATATGATTATATTTATTTTATCATAAATTATTTTGAGAAAAAACTACGATATCAATTAAGATTGAAAATTAGTCGATTTGAGTTGAACTTGTCTCAATTCGTCTCGACTTGACTTATTAAAAATTGATTCAATTTAAAATTGACTCGAGTTTGACAAAAACTTTTTAAAATTCAAACTCAACTCATTTTAAATTTAATAACAATTCGGCTCAACATGTTAGATTCAGCTAATTTGTTTTACGAATTAAAAATTATTTTTTACAGTCTATTATTTTTTATATATATTTAATATTTTAAATTAATAATTTTTCAAAAAAATATTAAAATAAAATTAAAATTGTAAAATTAAAATTTACTTTTGTCTCAAATCTACAATTTCTAAAACTACACAGTTTTTAAGAGATATTTTTAAATTTAACTTACAAAAAACATTTTGGTTACTTGAGAATAAATGATCAACTAAAACTGTATATTAAAAAAAAGATAGGACTAAAATTTTAAGTTAACTAAAAGTTTGTGGTCATGTTGTGGTCCTTCACATCGAAGTTTAAATTTGTCCACTATTTACTAAAATTGTTATTTTTGTGTTGAGTATTAGTTTAAGGTTTAGAGATCCATCACTTTTATGTAGTAATTGAGGTTTTGATTATTTAACGTGGGTCATTTTCTTTATGACTTTTTTAGTGTTAAAATATTGGATAATATTGAGTGTACTTTGATTTATTAGTGCATAAATGATTTTTTATATCACGAAAACACATTTTATATTGGATCTAGATCCAATGTAAAGGAAACTGATGTAGTAAATCAAAGACATTTTACATCGGGCCGTAGACCGATGTGAAAAACACATCTACTATATCGGTTGACAGTTAAGACTAATGTGAAATATGGGTTTAATTATTTAAAAAAAAAAAACACTTTTTACATTGGTTGGCATCCAGAACCAATGTAAAATGTGTGTTTTTACATCGGTTGTCCAACTGGACCGATGTAATAGGTATGTTTTTACATCGGTTGTCTTTTTGGTCCGATGTAAAATGTGTGCTACGTTTCTTAAAAATGTATGTTTTTACATCGGTTTCAAGGTGCACCCGATGTAAAATTTAAGTTGTCTTTCTTAAAAAATTGGACTATTTTTTTTATCATAATCGATGTGAAATCCCAGTAATTTTTTTTATACCTAATTTTTTATATTTTTTCAACATCACACATACCACATTTTAGTCCCTATTTAGTATGCAATTTTTCATATTTTTTCAACCAACCTTTTAGTTTCATTGCACCAAATAGCTAGGATGCACATATTTCTTCAACATGAATAAATTGATTTACAAAAGTACTAATCCAGTATACACACAAGTATACAAAATTATATGTATGTTTATACGGTGGACTAATACAACAACAAAACTAATGAAAACATAGAAAAATATTCAACCATTTATAAGTCATTTCCCACACTTGAATTACCAACATGCAATCTACAAGAAGATGAGTTGTAGTTAGCTTCGGTAGACAACACCAAAATCACATTTGCTGATAATATATAATAATATCAATAAACATCAGCAGACAATACCAAAGTCAAGAAACTCAAATCAGATATATATAGACAATTCTATATAACTTACCAGATAAAGCTAAATTTTTATATAACTCAAAGAAATATTTTTTCCAACGGAGTCGCAAATCATACAAATTATCTTGTGTTCATTCTGTTGGGTCATCAAATACCTACAATACGTAAATAACAATATAAAGTTATTCTTTGAAAATTCACCTTAAGTTGCAAATCGCAAAGTAAATAACAAAGTAAAGTTATTTTTATTGCCTGCAACCAAGACTCGGTTATATTGGCAGAGACAATATCCAACATATTTTTCATGACATAGTATCCATAATTAGTTGAGTTATATTGTCGCCTTGTCTACAAATGAATGACACAATTAGTGAATACTTATGATAAAATTAAATATAGAATTATAATTTACACCACGCTTACTTTGGGTTGGAGTCATGTATCCTTTTTTCTAAAGCCATTTGCCATTTGATAAACCTCAAAAGCACTAATTCAGAAAAATTCCATATAAAGCCACATAAAATATGAAATTACTTTGTAACAATTTATGTATATAGGATATAACATATATTATATCAAAAGTCACATAAAAGATAAATACTTTGTAACAATTTTCTACATGGTTGGATTAAGTTCCCGATGAAGTGAACAAAAGACGACCACAATATTGTCTCTTGGACAAATGACTATTAATTGTCAATGGTCTCTGTACGTGTGCGTGAAAACAAAAAAGTCACATAAAATATCTATGTTATCAAAAATAAAAAATAGAAAACACAATTTCATACAAACTTACCCATGAATAAATGATAGTAAGTGACACACTCTCTTTTCGTCATGTAACTTATCTTGTATGTATTTTTTAATATTTGTTTCAGTTTTTGGCACATTATCAACATACACACACCTAGCAGGGTCCATACACGATGAATATACCTGAATAACTTATTAAAAAACTGAAACCTTAGAATTCAAGTGTTGATTCGACATTAGTTTTTTAACATTTGTTTCAGTTTTTAGCACATTATCAACATACACACACATTATCAATACATACACGATGAATATACCTGAATAATTTTAAAATAAACATTAGAATTAAAGTGTTGAGAGATCTAACATATTAATAGATACTAACAGTAATAAAAAAAGAAAATATACTTATGTGGACCAAACTTGCAGAGTAGACACATCAAGCCAATGAAAATCCACCAACAACTCTCTGATACACTTAGCTGACATATAAAAATTAGTGACACTCGCATAATAACTTAATTTTATTTTCAAGTGTGTGTCACCCATTTTCAGAACCGTGAGTAACAATCTCTAAATGTCGTCTTCCAGTTCTTTTATGCTTCCTTTTGTAGCTGAACAACTTCCTTTTCTGATTCTATCGACAACTTCCATTTGTTCAATGAATTTTTTATTTTCTGTGCTTTGCGAGAGACCCATAGACCTAAGTGTCTCCATAAAAGATTCTTGCAACACCTTACGCTCTTCAACCAACTTTTTCTCAAAATCAGCTCTAAGTTTTGCTTCTAATTTCAAAGAAAATTGCGCTAGTTGTTCTTGTACATCTATATGTTGTCGTTGACGTGAAGACGACCTTCCAAAAAAAGTGATAATTTTATGGTGTTTTCCAACACCGCGAACATGACCATCATGATCAAATGTTTCAATGGCTGCTGTTAAGATATCGTTACGGCCATGCGGAACAAAGGCACCCTTTTCAACTTTCTCAACTAGAGAAATCCTACAAAATTCCAAAAACAAAAATAATTTCAATAGTTTTTATCAATCACAACTATAATGATACTTGAAGTATTTTCTAAATTTTACTTACAATTTTCTCAGCAACAACTTGTGTAGACTTTGATGTGTATTCTCCCCCTTTCTTTTGTTGTGCTCTCTTCCATACTTCATGGCGTGACGGTGGAGATGGACTACCATTATCATCTAATGTGGAATCATCTCTCGATGATCTCCTTTCATTTTTCATTTTCTCCTCAAGTAAGCGATACCCTCCACAAGATAATGCGTGTAGGTATACATTCCTAGCCACACTTTCCATACCCTTTTGATTTTTTTCCTATTATAAACTCAAAAAGTTATTAATCACTAAACATAATAAAAAATTTATGCATTAAAAAAAATCCTACTAACCTTAAATTCAGGGGTATCTCGAGACTTCAGAAACTTTTTTCATGTTTCTTCTTTAATATAATTATACTTGACATGTGCAGGAGTGCGAACTTCTTTGGGATTTCTAATATATTCTTTTGTGAGTTGTGTCTAAAAATATCTCCATCTCTCTCCCGCATATTTAATCCATTCATCCTTCAACGGATCATTCTTTGGATCATCACATTCTAGAATAGTGAAATGAGCCTACACATATACATAAAGAATTTGTTGTTAGTATATGGCATATGTTGTTAGTATGTGATTATAAAATATAATAAAGTGTTGAAATTAAAATACCTTAACATCAAATCAAATAGCATCTTTTATGTCTTTACGTATGTATTTCCACTCATCTATTAAAATACTACATCTCTTCCGAGCAAGAGATGCTATATAACTCCTAAAAGTTGAAGCATTTTTACCAACACCAATACATTCATAGGTTCTTGGATCAAAATCGACCTTTATCTTTTCACCCGTTTGATGAACTTTGTCAATTTGTGTCATCATAGTGGGACCTCTAACTCTTCTTTTACTAGGGTTACTAGATGAAGAAGAGTTGTCGATTGAATCAACCATGTACCTGTTTACACAAAATAAAAACAATTAGAAATCAAATCAAGCACAAAATAAAAACAATTAGAAATCAAAGTAATGTTGAATTAACTTATTAATAAAAACCTTACTAGTTCTCCCATATCCCTTCTTCATGATCTATGCGAATAGCATGCACATCATCCTCTTCATTCTCTTCAATGAAGCTAGGCACATTTGTTGAGAAATGAGGAGTTTCGAAAATATCAAGATTCACATCTTGATTTCCATCACTACCATGCACCTTTCCTTGTGTAACCACTTACCATCTTTTATTAGAAGGATCTGTGACATAAAACACTTATTTTGCTTGAGATGCCATGATGAAAGGGTCGTCCGCATAAGCTAACTTACTAAGATCAACTAGTGTAAATCTGTCACATCGCTACGAAAAAAGGGGAAAGAAAACGATCAGAGAAAACCTACGAAAAAGAGAGAAGACAGGTCATCGCAACCAAATATCGGGTTTGGGAGTCGGTTACGCAAGGGGAAGGTATGAGCACCCCTCACGTCCGTTGTACTCAACGGGATCTATGCTTGTTGTCTATCTAAAAGGGTGTTAATCTATCAAGGGCTGGCACACAGGGTGAAAAGAAAAGAAAAGAGACTTGATAGAGCATCGCCGCTCTATGCCTATGTATTCCCTCGTGCAATAGGAAAGTCAGAGTTAACGTAGTTCGTAAAACTACGGGTGAAGGTGGAGAAGGTTGCTCGCCAAGACATCACCGTCTTGTGCCTACGTATCCTCGTCTGGTACGAGAAATCAGAGCAAACGTAGTTCGGACTAACATGACCACTGGTTGGTTCAAGTGTTTTAACTGAGCAGGGTTAAACCTTCGTTTTAGCAGTTAGGGACGACGCCTGCTTGCGGTAGAACCAAGACTTAACACACTCTTTCTGAAAATGATTTTCCAAACAATCCCGAAGGACAAAAAGGTTTGGTGTTTTATTTTGTGTTTTTTATGAGAAGAAGTGAATTGAGTTAAGTTTGTAACTCATGTTACACTAAAGACTATGACTTGAGAGTGAATGCGTCGCATATCGCCCAAAAGGCATACGCTAAACACTCTATATAAGGTGAGAGGAGGCCCCCCACTCATCATTCCTCAAGTACTTAAGGCTCGTAGCGTACAACATTTATTATCCTTTATTAAGTGTCTTACGATGTTATGAGATGAGAAGAGAAAGACACAAACTCTAAGGGGAACTAATCAACCCTAATGTCATCATGAAAAATGCTCCTAAAGTTGGGATTAAGAGGGGAAGAATCTATCCTAATGTTATCATACAAAGGATTGAACACCTAATGCCTCTCCTACTCCCATCTTAAATAGAGGGGCTAGGAATCCTAAGGGATCATGGCAAAAAACCAAGTAAACAACAGATAATTCAATCTCAGATGAAATGAAGAATGAGAACAAGTTGACTTAAACAAGTCAAAAGTAATGCAAACATGATATGCAAAAATGAAAAGATGGGATATAAGATTCAAATGATGCAACAAAAACTCAAACACAAACAAGTTGGCTTAAACAACTCCTACAACCATTCAAACATCAATCATTTACACAAAAGCTAAGCACAAAACAAGGGCAAAAGGCCATGATCAAAGGGAAGGTGGGAGAAATAAGCTTGGGCAGTAAGCACATGTAAATCATCTCAACCAAACATTTCAAATTGATCATGCAAAAGAAAAGATCAAACAAGTGCAAGAAGTGATACATTATCCAAGACAAACTCAAAGCATAAACATGAACACCAAATCATCTTGAATAATGATCAAAGAACAAAGGGAAGAGGTGAATCCAATAGAGGAAAACTCAAATCAAGGTTGGAAATAAATCACAAACATGAATCAAGTTATGGCAAGTGAAAGAATCAAGGTTCTATCACTAATTCAACACTTAAAAACAAGTGGAAATGCCTAACTTCTAAGTAACTTGTAAAACAAGTTACACAAGTGTGTGATCTAAAATAAAAGAACCAACACCTTAATTATGTCATAAAAAAACATCAAAACTCATAAGGTGCATATGGGATCCATAAAAGTCATCTCCCAAAGGAACTAGGTCAAACTAGTTTGTATGAACACTTCCTAAGATGACTTGTCTTGAAAGCTTCACCAAAAATAGGAAAAATGTTCAATAAATATCAAATAAAAGACACAACATATCTAAGTCAAGTGAGAAACATAATCCAAAGTCTCAAGGTCAAATTCATCTCAAGGCATCACCAAATAATTCAAGAATTGATGGTGCTCCACCTTATCGAGCATAAATTGAGGGATAAGAAAAGTCAACTCAAAGTCAAACAAAAAAAATGATCAATGTCCATTCAAAATCACCCTCAAGGGTGCCTCAATCCCTCACCTAAGTGAGGGAGAAGCCATGATCATAGGGGATAAGGATTTGAAGTCCAAAAGATCAAGACCATACAATGTATACACCATAAAAGTGATCCAATTGCAAAATTGAAATAAAATAGCAAATAAATATAAAATCAGAAGAAAAAAAAGTTATAGAAAATTAAATAAAACTTTGAAATGTAAGAAAACAAATTTTGGGAATTTTTTAATGATTGGAGCTATTTTTAAAAAGCTAAAATGAAAACAGAAATTGAAAATGAAATAAAATAAGAAAACAAGATGGGAGGTGTATCAGCAAAATTCAAAATGAACTGAAACCTTTGAAAAATGCACGCTGGGCCAAATAACAACGGGAGTGTGATTATCAAATCAGGCCCAATGACCCAAGGACTCAGAGTTTTAATGAAACTCTACGTTTCATTAAAACACGTCATGGTCAACCACACACATCAACCCAGTCAATCCAATTAAAATGTGCCAAGCAACACGGTCAAAGGGTCAAGGTGAGCCAACTCAGCAATGACCAGCAAGGTGACTGGACACCGAAGCTAGGGCTCCGGTCGTCTTCTCCGGCCAGCTCGCCGGAGACCAGTCACCAAACCCTAATAAAAATGCACAAATCTTGTATCAATGGAAAGCTGAGCTCACAAGGATTCTAAATCTAACCATGGATTTTGAAAAAGGTTCTTGAATCAAGAGAATCAAAGGCATGAATTTCAAACATGGAAACTGAAAATGCTATCAAACAGCCATGATAATGCAACAAACATTTCCTATGATGCATAGGGCTTCAGATGCAATCCACAATGAACCTATTACATGCCTAGAATGAGAGAAACAAAGTGAAGAAACTTACTGAACGAAGCAGCTCCGTTAGCTCTTCTAAAGCTTTCAAGCTTCACTTTAATGCTTTCAAACTCTTCCTTGATCCTTAGTGATAAATAATTGAGCCACATATTGAAGAGAATCCCAAGGCAAAACCAGATTCAAAGAAGAGAAACTTTTGTGAAAATTTGAGTGAAACTCCTCTCTCTGCTTAGCTCCCTCTATTCTGACCAATTAGGGTTGTCTCCAAGCTTATGTACGATGGGTTTAGGGCACTCATGCAGGCCCATAATGGGTGAATCAAGTGATTTCCAAAATTGCCAAAAATAAGTCATTTTGAAGCATACACGATTTATGGCCTCAAGTCTTCCTTTTATGGTCAGCAAATGGTCATTTGAGGGGTGTATGAGTGAATTAAAATGGTTTTAGTCATTGAGAATTAATGTGTGTCAAGTTTGATTCAATGCTTTTTAAGGTATGAAGTTTAAAAGAATGGCATGGTACATCATTCAATGTTGGTCCAAATGTGGTAAACTTCTTTTGTGTCATGCAATGGTATGAAACAATTCAAAAATGAAGCAAAATATGACTTGTAATGTAAGGCATTCAAGTCATGACCAAAAATCCAAATTTCCAACTTAAAATGGTTCACATGGCCATACAATCCAACAACCTTCATGAATTTTAAGTTCAATTTGAAGTTAAGACCCTTAGGCACAAGTTTTATATTGGTTTGAATTGCATTTGAGGTCCATAAGTTCATGAAAATGGTCCTTGAAAAATATGACCTATAATGAACTTTCCAAAAATACCCTTTCCTTGTGAGATCCATAACTTGAGATGTACAAATGATAAAAAGGACTTCTAGGACTTCTAGGAAAGCTAACACCATGAGGAATAAATTTCATGTTCACTTGAAGTTGAGGAGAAACTTGATTCTAGTCAAACATGCCTTGGAAGTGAGTTGACTTTTAGTTGACCAAAATTCTCTTCATCTGAGGACCCTAACTTGTTGGCATCATAAATTGAGATGCACAAACTCAATGGATGAGTTCTTTTACTTAAAATAAATATTGGAACATGCCTAACAAATCTCATGTTTGCATGAAAATGAGATTGAGCTTGCATCATAGGGTAAATTGTCCTTGAAGTTAGGCACTAAAGAAGGGGATTTTACACTGAATTCATCTGAAACCCTAATTTAGCAACCTCTTGAACTCTTGACTCTTCTTGATTTTATCTTATCATGACATCCTATATGCTTTAATAATATTTTCTATGACTTATGTGACTTAGAATCAAGTCTTCGACCCTTTCAAGTCCACAGTTGACTTTGGGTTGACCAGATGAAACCCTAGTTCCATGTCTTTTGAATGTGCCCTTTGCAGGTGAATTGAATGACTACTCAAGCTCCACAATGACCTCTAGGATACTCAATTAGATTTCAAACCATGTCTTATCCAAGATAATGACCTCATTGGTCTCTGGTGACCCTTTGATAATCCTCGGGATAGGAGATGATGCATACACAAACCTCTCTCTCTCTCCTCTCAAGGAGCTTTCACAAGTTCATGGTGGTGACAAACACTTGATAACTTGCACAAATGCCTTTTCTTGAGCTTGAAACTAATGAGACTCTCCTCTTGAATGGCACAACACACCTCTTGATCCGCAGTTAAGAACAATGCTATGTAAATGCAAATGCTAAAATGAAATGAAACATAAGCCAAGTACAAGAAAATGGTTGGTCAAATTTTGGGGTACAACAAAATCCAAATTCATCAATTATTACCCCACTGTTGATATCAATCCATTTTCATCTAAATACAGGAACTTTAAACACAACATAATCAACTTCCCAAATCTCTTCAATCACCCCAAAGTAGGGTACAGATGCCATAATCGGGTTTTTATCTTTAGAACTAGAGAAGTGCATGGACTCTACCACAATCATAATCCCACTATTTTGCGTGGTACTACGATCATCCTTTGACTTTGTATAAAAGGAAGTTTTATTAATATCATATCCACTCCAAGTTATTATGTTACATTTAAGCTCATAGGACAACCACTTAATTGTATTAGAAGCACTATCATCATTAACAATTTTTTCTTTAAACCACTCAGAGAAACTCTTATTATGATTTTTTAACAACCCTCTTTTATTCATCTTGGGGTACTTTTTCTTTATGATGCTTTTGTGAGCAGATAAGTAAGGTTGAACTTCATCAGTGTTATTCAATATATACAAATGCGCTTGTTCAACCACCTCAATACTTAAGCTATTTACCTTTAAACCTTTTGTACCCACACCCTCACACCTTCCATCATGACGAGACTTGGGAACCCCTACAACATCCACTTTTGACAAATAGTTTGAATGAAACTTAATTGCTTCTTCTGTAATGTACCTCTCAGTAATCGATGCTTTTGGACGGTGTGAGTTTTTTTGTATACCCTTTTAGGATCTTCATGTATCGCTCTGTTGGATACATCCACCGTAAGTAAATTGGACCACATAATCTAATCTCCCTTACTAGATGGACAATCAAGTGAACCATAAAGTCAAAAAATGATAGAGGAAAATACATCTCTAATTGGCACAAGATAACTGCAGCCTCATTTTCCAAATCGTCTAACTTTAATGGATCAATGGTTTTAAAACAAGTTGCATTGAAAAATAAGCACAACCTAGTTATAGTCTTCCTAACATTGTTAGGAAATATCCCACGAATAGCCACTGGTAGTAGCTGTTGCATTAAGACATGACAGTCATGAGATTTTAAGCCAATTAATTTGAGATCTTTAAGTGATACAAGCCTCTTGATATTTGATGAGTAACCATGAGACCCTTTAATACTTTGTAAACACTCATAAAAACTTGTTTTCTCCTTTTTAAACAAAGTGTAGCAGACAAGAGGCAAATATATCTTATTTCCTATATGTTGTGGAGTTAACTCTTCTCGTATACCCATCAAACCCAAATCCAGACGAGCATTATAACCATCTTTTGTATTGCCTTGAATGTTGAGAAATTGTTTATGGAAGCATTCAGATATTAGCAATCAATCATATTATTACAAAAAGCTATTATTAAAAATATTAAAATCATGTACTGTTAAAGATACCTTATAGATCGTTGTTATCACCGGCAGCAAGATGAAGAAGTTATGCCGGAAAAAATAAATGAAGACCTCTGTCTCGCTGGAGGTGAGTTCTGGAACCATGAAAAAACACTACGACCTCTTCTATGGCAGAGGGAGTTTCGATGGTGAACGAAAATGGCGGAGGGAGAACCGACGGTGACGGCAAATGACGGAGGGAGTTGATGGCGACAGAGGGATAACCACAATCTACGGTAAATGGGGACGGTTGATGGCGACATTGGAAGAAGAAGATAAAAGACGGTGGCGGTTTAAGGGTTTGGGAGAAAAATAGTCGATGATGGAAGAAGAATATACAAGACGACGTTTAAGGGATTGAATCGAAGAAGAAGAATGATGGGTTTTTTGGATTTTGAGAATGTTATGTTTTCGGGTAGGGTTTGGAATTTTAAGATTTTACATCAGTTGGCAAGTGGGCCGATGTAAAATTTTTTCACATAAAACATTTTTCATTGGTTCTTGTTAATGGACCGATGTGAAAACCATTAAAGGCCTTACACATTTTACATTGGTTGTAATTAAAGGACCAATGTAAAGTCCTTCACGGGACCTTTTACATCGGTTGGAATAAATGGCCCGATGTAAAATCCTTTATAATAAAATTTCTTATTATATACGAAACTACCACCGCGTTATTTTTCACATCAGTGGAAATATATGTCTAATGTAAAATCCTTAAATCAAATATTTTTCACATCATATTGTTAATAAGTCTGATGTAAAATTCTTTGACAAATATTTTTTACATCATATATCTTAAAATATGATGTAAAATCATTTAACCAAATGTCTTATTTTTAGTAGTGATTGTGTATGTGTATACCATATTTGATTTAAGTTGTACAAATTTGACCCAAAGTGTAATGGATATGACATGGGGTTATTTAAGGTGGTGTTCTATAAAGGTGAGAAAATACTTAGAAGGGGGGGGTTGAATAAGTATGACAAATAATCAAAGATTCAAACACAGTTATTTTTATCCTGGTTCGTTGAACTCAACTACTCCAGTCCACCCTCTCAAGAGTGATTTGCCTTTCTCAGTCAAGGACTTAATCCACTATTTAATCAAACAGATTACAATAGTAACACCTAAGAACAACTGTTCTTAGTCTTCTCAAGAGCTTCTGAGCCCAACTGGATCCTCTTAAGGAAACCTTTTACAATCAATGTAAAACTATTACAAGAGTAAGAATGCTTCTAAAAAGCTATTATCACAACTGTGATATTTCTCTTAAGTTTAAGAACAATGTTACAGCAAATATAATATAAGAGCTTTTGAGAGATTAGCTTTGATAAGTGATTTTTGCAAGAAGTTTGTCACATGAAGAAGATGGAGTGGACTTCTTTATATAGGCACTTAAATCCATGAAGTCTTCTCAACGTTGGAGGTTGTGCTGAAAAAGCCTGGAGCCTTTTGTCTTCACGTTGCAGAAATTTTCCTTACGAATGGAATGCACAGATAAAACCTTTTTGTCTGTGTTCTTGTGTCTATCATAAAATAGGAAAGAGCTGTTGAGATATGCCAACGGACATATTCAAATATTCTTCACTAAGTAAGTTCAGCTATCAACATCAGAGTCTGGATCTTCAGAATCTCCAGAGTAGAGATCTTCTGGATCTTCAGAGTCTTGGGATGTTCTTTAGATTATGCTGAATCAGAGTATATGCAGCTTGTGTGCTTGAGCGTGTAGTTCTGTCATAGCAGAGTCTTCTATATCAGATTCTCAATACTATGCAGCGTAGTATCTTTAGAGTCTTCTGATGACTAAGCTTCTGAACTCTCAGAGTCTTCTATTCTTTAGAGGCTTCTGCTTCAGAATCTTCAGTAGACAGCACTCAGATTCTTCTGGAGACAGCGTTCAGATCTTCATTTAAGATGCTCTTGAACCTTTGAAGCCTTTCATAATATCATTGTTCAGATCCAAATTTGCTCTTTAAGAATATTTTCTTTAGTACCTATAGCAAACAGTCTAGAACAAATTTAGAGTATATAATTCTTGAATACAAAATTCATAAGTGTTATCATCAAAACATAGAGATATTACTAAGAAACAATCTGTGTTCTTACAATCTCCCCCTTTTTGATGATGACAAAACATGAGAAATTTTGTTCAATAAAAAGTATGAGTTATAACTCCCCCTGAGATTAACAATCTCCCCCTGAAATGAATACTCTAATAGAAGAAAACACTTCCCTTTTTGATTAAGTATATTTCAAATTCTGAGCCTGATGCAAGAGGTTTGACTTTCAGAATCAAATCTTGATGCTAGATAATTATGACTTCCTTCAGTCAGAGCGCCTGGTTATCATCTTGCTTGAATTATCTTTCAGAGTAAAGGTATCAGAGTACGATATCAGAGTTGATTGAATACTCAGATTTACTTTAGAAGATCAGGTTCTGGTTGGAAAAGTCTCAGGGTAACTTCAATGAATTATGTCAGATATATCAATATAATCTGAAAGACTTAAATTCAAAGTAAGTTAATAAAATATCTGAATTTCAGTTTTAGTAATTGCTTATAGGTTGAACAATCAGATTCTCTTTTTCTCCCCCTTTTTGTCATAATCAAAAAGATTTTTAAAGACATAAATATACAGAAGAAAAGAAGCATATAGAAGCAAAAACATCAACTTTCATTTAAACAGACCAGAGTTCACAATCAAACAGAGTCACAAAAGAACAGATAGATATCAAAAAGCATAACAAAACAATAAGAAAACAACAGAAGCAATAACATGTGCAAAAACATCAAATAAAACTAAGTCTGGCGTGAGGCAATAAGGGTCAGAAGCTCTGTCATTTTGGCAGTTGACTCTTCTTGCTTAGATATCCAGGTCTTGATCTCATAAGTTGTCTTCTCTTGCTGTACCATCCAATTTTTTATTTCCTTGACATCATTCACAAGCTCTGTGACCATGGATGAAGAAGAAGCAGATGCAGTAGCAGTAGTGTTCTTTTCAGACTGGTTCTCTTCAGAAGCTTGTTCAACCAATTCAGATGCAGGAGCCTCTGGAGGAGCAGCTTCCAGAAGCAACACAGGAGGAGGAGGAGGAGGAATGTTCATCAGAGTTATCTTGATTAACTCTGCAAACTGAGTATTTGCAAGCTTAGAACATTTAGCTCTAACTTTTAAAGCAACTTTGTTGAACATCCAGATGAAATGTTTCCAAGAAGCATTTGAAACAGCCGGATCCAAACTTGACAAACACACTTCCTTAACACGAGCATACTCAGAATCTATCTCCTTCTTGAATATTTCAAACATAGTATTAACACATGATCTTAGATCTGACTGTTCAGAGGGTTTAGGATTTGGAGTGTTAACAGGAGTAGGTTCAGATGGTGTAGGTTCGGATGGTTGTGGTTGAGGTGGTGTTGGTTGAGATGTTTGGGTGTCAGACTGGGGGAGTTCAGTTGGTTGAGGAATGGTTTGGGTTTCAGATAGATGGGTTTCAGATGGTTGAGCGATGGTTTGGGTTTCAGATAGATGAGTTTCAGATGGTTGAGGGATGGTTATCTGAGTTGGGGAGTTGGGTGGAGTATGAAACATAGAAATGTTAACGTGTTCCTTCATAGCAATGTCAGAACGAGCTTGTTTGAGAGACTCTGGTTCAAAATCAGATGATTCAAAATCATACGATTCACAATCAGGAGATTCTTCTGAGTGAACAGATGTTGAAGAAATGTTAATGGATTGATTCAGGGGTTGGATATCCAGAATATCTTCAGAAAGATTTGAATCTTCTGGCGGAGCTGGTTGTTCAGAGTGTTCAGATTGAACAGTCTCTAGTTGGTTTGGTTATGAGATGATTATATCTAGTTGGGGAATTTCTGGTTGTGGAATTTCTGGTGAAGTAGGTTGAGGGGGTTCAGATGTAGTATGAGGTTGGGGGTCAGAGGTTGTTGGTACAGAAGATGGTTGTGAATGTACTGGGGGAGATGAAGGTGGTTCAGATGAAAGGTTTGCAGATGGTTGGGGTTTAGAAGTTCTATGTCTAAGGGTTGGAGAGAGTTGAGGTGATGGAAGGGGTGAATGAACAGCAGGGGTAGGATCAGATGTTAATACCTGATGAATAGTTTCTCTTACTATGACTTTCCTTCATCAGATTGGGCAATTCTTCTCCTTGTTTCTGAACAAGGTTAGCAGGGAGAGGAATTCCATTCTTCAGAAAATCTGCAATGTAAGCCCAGACAATACCTTTTGGTTCATCTGCGCTGAACATTGGAAAATCTTCTACTGGTATCCTTCTGCCATTGACCTCCTCAGAGTTTATCTTCCTTAGTTTACCATTCAGCTCTGAAATGATCTTCATTCTTTTCAAATTAAGTCTGTTTATCTCAGATCCAATGATGTAGGACAGATCCTCTGTCATGTTTGCATCTGTCAGATGCTTCACCAACTGATTCTCTGTAAGGATGTCTGAAATAGGTCTTCCCAGAGGTATCCATGTTCTAACTTTCCCAGCTTTAGCTCTGACCTCTTCTCTAGTCTCTTTGACATGAGTCAGAAGATGACTGAAAATCAGATAGGGCAGATCCACCTTAGTATTCTTGCTGATGCAGTACATGAAGTACAGATGCTCTGTACTAACATAGTCTGGTGAGTTGGATGACTTTCTGTGAAAGATTGTACTCATAAATATCTTCGCCCAGATCCTATAGATAGGTTTCAGATATTTAACCTTGCTTGTTGGTGTTCCAGATACAGTAATCTCTTCATACACCTTAGCCATATCAATACGTGCAGAGGCTAGGTTTGTAACACCATCAGATTCTTTATAACTAAACAGTTTCCTGATCAGTTTCTCAGTGATCACTATCTCCTTCCCAAGGACAGATGAGTGAATGAACTTAGGACCAACATGAGCGTGAATCCAGAATTCCTTCACAAGAGTTGGGTACACAGGACCCATCAGTCTATCAAAATACTTCTCCCAGCCTTGAGCTTTAATGGAAGTTGTTAGGTCAAACCCATTTTCTTCTATTGATTCAAGATCAACGAAACTCTCGCACAAAACCTCAAGATCCACAACTGGAGTAAATAGAGTGTGTACTGGTTTCTTGTACATTATATTGTTGTTGGAGATTTCAGCAGCATTTGATGAATAAGCCATTGAAGAAGATGAAGATTTTGATTTGGGTTTAGGGTTTTGGTGGAGTTTGAAGAGTAAGCAAAAATGCATAAGTGTAGTGAGTGTGAAAAGTGTGAAAATGGTGTGATAGGTGGTATTTAGAAAACCAAAAAATCAAACATTGGGCACATCAATAGACACATACGCACGTTTACACATAGAATTTAATGAAAATAATCATTTCAATTTAAAGATATGACAAATGGGGGGGAAATCCAAGAAAAATGAGATTTTCAAAGCAGTACCTCAAACGTCAATTCAGTAGAGCACTCCATCTTTTCAGATTCTGAGTGACACGTGTTTGCTTGTATGTGCATATGATGTCTCTCAAGAAATGAAACGTTTCCATCATTCAGATCTTCTGAGTTTGTTAGTTCAGAGTTTCACACAAATAAATCAATCAAAGATAAATGAACAAATAATCAGATGAAATACTTCAGATCTTTAAACATTTTGCATCTGATAAGTTGCCTCTGATAAATATTACTCTGGACAAAAATCCATACAAATATTTTTCAGAATGAACTTAAACCTATCTTCAGCAAGGGGTTTTGTGAAAATATCAGCCCATTGATGATCTGTATCAACAAAAGCTAGATTTATTACACCCTTCTAAACATAGTCTCTGATGAAGTGATGTTTAATTTCTATATGTTTAGCCTTAGAGTGTAAGATTGGATTTTTTGACAAACATATAGCAGAAGTATTATCACAGAAGATAGAAAGATTACTCTCATAGATCTGATAGTCTTCTAGCTGACTCTTCATCCAGAGCATCTGCGTACAACATCCAGCAGCAGCAATGTATTCTGCCTCTGTAGTTGATAGTGCAATAGTGGGTTGCTTCTTGCTGTACCATGAGATCAGATGACTTCCAAGAAACTGACAGCTTCCAGAAGTGCTTTTACGTTCAACTCTGTCTCCAGCATAATCAGCATCACAGAATCCAATTAATGAAAATTCATCAGATCTTCTGTAACACAGACCCATGTTAGTAGTACCTTTCAGATACCTTAGAATCCTCTTAACAGCTGTTAAGTGTGATTCTCTAGGATCTGATTGGAATCTTGCACATAAGCAGACACTAAACAGAATATCAGGTCTAGAAGCAGTCAAGTATAGAAGAGATCCTATCATACCTCTGTAGAGTTTCTAATCTACCTTCTTACTTACCTCTTCCTTACCAAGAGTGCTTGTAGGGTGCATTGGAGTCTTTGCCATCTTACTATCAACCATGTTGAACTTCTTCAGAAGCTCTTTAACATATTTGGTCTGATGTATGTAGGTGCACTCTGGAGTCTGGTTGACTTGGATTCCCAAAAAGAATCTCAATTCTCCCATCATGTTCATCTCAAACTCTGCCTGCATACATTTAGCAAACTCCTTTCCAAGCATAATATTTGTTGACCCAAAAATAATATCATCTACATATATTTGACAAATCAACATATCTTTCTTAAGAGTTTTACAGAATAAAGTTGTATCCACTTTTCCTCTGATAAAATTTTTCTCCAGAAGGAAATTGCTCAACCTCTCATACCAAGCTCTGGGAGCTTGTTTTAAACCATAAAGAGATTTCTATAGTTTAAAAACATGATCTGGAAAGTTTTCAATTTCAAAACCAGGAGGTTGGTGGACATATACTTCCTCTTCTATAATACCATTAAGAAAGGCACTTTTAACATCCATCTGATATAAAGTGATGTTATTCTGTGCAGCAAAAGAAATGAGTAAACGTATAGACTCTAACCTGGCAACATGAGCATAAGTCTCTGTATAGTCAATTCCTTCTTGCTGACCGTAACCTTGAGCAACCAGCCTTGCCTTATTCCTTTCAACTTCTCCCTTTTCATTCAACTTATTCTTGAAGACCCATTTTGTTCCAATAATGTCGAATCCTTTAGGTCTAGGAACCAGATCCCAAACTTCATTTCTGGTGAATTGATTTAGCTCTTCTTGCATGGTAATAATCCATTCATTATCTTTCAGAGCCTCATCCACAGATGTTGGTTCAATTATTGACACTAAGCCAAACAATGAAGATTCAGATGTTCTGAGATAGGATCTTGTCCTGATTGGATCATCTTTCTTTCCAATAATCACATCTTCTGGGTGAGATGCCTTGATTCTGGAAGAAGATCCTCTGACATTTGATCTTTCAGAAATGTGTAAGTTGTCCAATTGAGAAGATAAGGGAATAGCATATGGAGTTGCTTCAGATTCCTTCTCTTTAGCCTTTTCTGCCTCTGAGCCTTCAGAGTCTATGAGAGTCACTTCTCTATCTGCAGAACTTTCAAACTGCTTTGGCTTTTCAGAGCCAAGCTTATCATCAAATCTGACATGAATAGATTCTTCCACAATCTGCGTCTCAGTGTTGTATACTCTGTAGCCTTTAGAGCGTTCAGAATATCCAAGCATGAAACACTTCTGTGCTTTGGAATCAAACTTGTTCAGATTTTCTTTAGTATTTAACATATAACAAATACATCCAAAAGGATGAAAATATGAAATGTTGGGCTTTCTGTTCTTCCACAATTCATATGGAGTCTTCTCCAGAAGAGGTCTTACAGACACTCTGTTCTGAATGTAACAAGCTGTGTTGATTGCTTCTGCCCAAAAGTGTTTTGCCAGATTTGTCTCATTGATCATGGTTCTGGCCATTTCTTGCAGAGTTCTGTTTTTCCTCTCTACAACCCCATTTTGTTGTGGAGTTCTAGGACAGGAAAAATCATGAGCAATGCCATTTTCATTAAAATATTTTTAAAAATATTTATTTTCAAATTCACCACCATGATCACTTCTGACTTTTATAATTTTGAAATCTTTTTCATTCTGGACTTGCTTGCAGAAGTCAAAGAACACAGAATGTGACTCATCATTGTGTTTTAAGAACTTTACCCATGTCCATCTACTATAGTCATCAACAATGACTAATCCATACTTCTTGCCTCTGATGGATGCAGTTTTCACTGGCCCAAACAGATCAATATGAAGTAATTCTAGCGGTCTGGAAGTAGAAACAACATTTTTTGATTTAAAAGATGATTTTGAAAACTTCCCTTTTTGGCATGCTTCACAAAGAGCATCTGAGGTGAACTTCAGATTAGGAAGTCCTCTGACAAGATTAAGTTTATTAATCTGAGATATACGTCTCATATTAATATGCCCCAATCTTCTGTGCCAGACCCATTGCTCTTCATTAACAGACAAGAGGCATTTAACATTCTGAACTTTAAGTTCTGAAAGATTTATTTTATAAATGTTGTTTTTCCTCTTACCACTAAATAGGATAGAGCCATCCTTCTGACTAATAACTTTGCAACATTGTTGATTGAAGGTAATATCATAACCATTGTCACTTAATTGACTTATGGACAATAAGTTATGTTTTAAGCCTTCAACAAGTAAAACATTAGTTATAGAGGGAAGTTTACCATTTCCAATAGTGCCGGATCCAATGATCTTGCCTTTCTGGTTCCCTCCAAACTTCACGTCACCTCCAGATCTAAGTTCCAGGCTTTGGAACATAGACCTTTCTCCTGTCATGTGTCGTGAGCATCCAGAGTCCAGGTACCATGACTGGCGTCCTGACCTTGCTGCTAAGAACATCTGCAACAGGGATTATTTTGCTCTTAGGTACCCAGATCTTCTTGGGTCCTTTAGGGTTAGTTGGTTTGTAGGTTTGTCTAAACTTCTGTTTTTCAACATAATGTTTATTCTGACTTGCCTTGGGTTTAAACACATAAGTATTCTTCTCAGAGCTTGTGTGTTTAATGTCATTTAAGTGACCAAACTTAAATTGAGAGTACAGAGGTGTCTTCTTGATGAAGAGTTTGTCAACAGATTTCTGATTACTTCCAGAGGAAGATTCATATTCAATACCTCTTCTGTTGTTCTCACTAACACCATAGATCATAGAAGCCATCTTGCTTCTATCTATGCTCTTAGTAAGGAATCTCTGAAAGCTAGAGTCATATTTTTCTAAAATGTTTTCACATGACTTAGTCTCAGATTCAGATTCTTGTTGAGCTATTTCAAAGTCATTTTTGATTTTCAGATTAATTTCTTTTTGCTCAACAAGTTCTGTCTTCAGAAGATCAATCTCATATTCAAGACTGCTTTTTAGCTTCTTGTATTTGAGTTTAATATTGTTATAGCTTTTCAGAACTTTTGATAACACTTTGATAAGTTCTTCTTTAGTAAGTTTAACCATTACCTCTTCAGCGTCAGAGTCAGATTCAGAATCAAATTCAGATCCTAAAGTTCCCTTTTCCTGATCATCTGTGCTGGCCATCAGTGCAACATTAGCACATTCTTCTTCTGATTCAGAAGATGATTCAGATTCATCTGAGTCATCCCATGTTGCCATCAGAACCTTCTTCTTTTTGTCAAACTTCTTCTTGGGTTTTTCTCTTTGAAGTTTGGGGCAATCATTCTTGTAATGCCCGGGTTCTTTGCACTCACAGCATACAACTTCTTTCTTGCCAGATCTTCTGTGCCCAGAAGATTCCTTTCTATGATCAGATTTTCTGAAGTTGCTGAACTTCTTTCCCTTGTGGTTCCAGAGTTTGTTGATCCTTCTGGACAGCATGGATAATTCATCTTCTTCTTCAGAAGAAGATCCTTCAGAGCTTTCTTCAATAACCTGCAAAGCTTTAGCAGATTTATTAGATTTTAAAGCAATAGATTTACCTTTCTCTTTCTTTTGGGGTTCATCTTCCTCAAGCTCAATTTCATGGCTCCTCAGTGAGCTGATGAGTTCTTCTAAAGAGATCTTGTTCATATCTTTAGCCATCTTCCAGGCAGTCACCATTGGTCTCCATCTGGTAGGTAGACTTCTGATGATTTTCTTTACATGATCTGATGTGGAGTATCCCTTGTCCAGAACTTTTAGACCAGCTGTGAGGATCTGAAATCTAGAAAACATAGTTTCTATATTTTCAAATTCTTCCATTTTGAACGCTTCATACTTCTGTATAAGCGCCAGAGCCTTGGTCTCCTTCACTTGAGAATTTCCCTCATGAGTCATTTTAAGTGACTCAAACATTCCATGAGTTGTTCCTCTGTTAGTAATCTTTTCATACTCAGTATGAGAGATTGCATTAAGTAATATTGTCCTAGCCTTATGGTGATTTTTGAAATCCTTCTTCTGGACATTTGTCATTCATTTTCTATCAATTTTCTTGCCATCCTCATTTGTAGGATGTTCATAGCCATCAATGACCAAGTCCCACAAATCAACATCATAACCAAGGAAGAAACTTTCTATCCTGTCCTTCCAGTAATCAAATTTCTCTCCATCAAACATATGAGACTTTGTGCTGATTCTATCCCCTTCATATTTGTTACAGTTGGATGTAGAAGCATCACCCATAATGACAAACAGATAAATATCAAAGTAACTTTTCTCACTGGATCTTTACTGACACTGTTAAGTGGTACCACACGCAGAACCGGAGCTCTGATGCCAACTAAAGGTGAAAAAATACTTAGAAGGGGGGGTTGAATAAGTATGACAAATAATCAAAGATTCAAACACAGTTATTTTTATCCTGGTTCGTTGAACTCAACTACTCCAGTCCACCCTCTCAAGAGTGATTTGCCTTTCTCAATCAAGCACTTAATCCACTATTTAATCAAGCAGATTACAATAGTAACACCTAAGAACAACTGTTCTTAGTCTTCTCAAGAGCTTCTGATCCCAACTGGATCCTCTTAAGGAAACCTTTTACAATCAATGTAAAACTATTACAAGAGTAAGAATGCTTCTAAAAAGCTATTATCACAACTGTGATATTTCTCTTAAGTTTAAGAACAATGTTACAGCAAATATAATATAAGAGCTTTTGAGAGATTAGCTTTGATAAGTGATTTTTGCAAGAAGTTTGTCACATGAAGAAGATGGAGTGGACTTCTTTATATAGGCATTTAGATCCATGAAGTCTTCTCAACGTTGGAGGCTGTGCTGAAAAAGCCTGGAGCCTTTTGTCTTTACGTTGGAGGCTGTGCTGAAAAAGCCTGAAGCCTTTTGTCTTCACGTTGCAGAAACTTTCCTTAGAATGGAATGCACAGATAAAACCTTTTTGTCTGTGTTCTTGTGTCTATCATAAAATAGGAAAGAGCTGTTGAGATATGCCAACAGACATATTCAAATCTTCTGATGACTAAGCTTCTGAACTCTCAGAGTCTTCTATTCTTTAGAGGCTTCTGCTTCAGAATCTTCAGTAGACAGCACTCAGATTCTTCTGGAGACAGCGTTCAGATCTTCATTTAAGATGCTCTTGAACCTTTGAAGCCTTTCATAATATCATTATTCAGATCCAAATTTTCTCTTTAAGAATATTTTCTTTAGTACCTGTAGCAAACAGTCTAGAACAAATTTAGAGTATATAATTCTTGAATACAAAATTCATAAGTGTTATTATCAAAACATAGAGATATTACTAAGAAACAATCTGTGTTCTTACGTTCTACACCAAGGATCGTTTTGTAAAAGACCCTAACTTAAGATATGAGGGTGGGGAAGTTTATGCATATAGTGGTCATGATCTAGATTATTGGTCTTATTTTAAAGCACGTGACTTAATCAAAAGGGTAGATTTAGAGTTTGATGTTGAGGCTGTGAAAATATGGTGGAAACATGATGGTGATAATTTGGAAGAAGATTAAAAACCCTTATGAAGAAGGTGCATATGATTTAGTCGTGTTTGCATTTGAAAATAATTGCAAAGTAGAAATATATACCGAGTCAAAACCAATTACATAGGATGCCTCATTTATGGATAAGGTTAGTAAGAAAATGAATGGAAAGAAATATGATAATGAGGTTGATAATTATAGTCACTCCTTTAAATGGACAAAACAAATGGCCCAAGACCTCTAGTTCTACGACATTGCCTCCCATGTTCAAGTGTGGCTCAGGAAGGCCTGAGAAACTTCGTAGAAGAGAACCAGATGATTCAAATCAAACCAAATGGAAAAGATCAAATATTAACCATAGGTGCAAGAAGTGTTTAGAATATGGACAAAATAGTATGACTTGCAAGAAAAAAACAATTATTCTTGTCTCATTTGAAATAGGTTAGCTACACAAACAAAGGAACCGCCTACACAGCTCATCCAGTCTAACAAAGCCCAAAAGTCACCAAAGAAAAGGTTTAGGTTCTAAACTTCTTTTGCGATTATGTGTACATTAAAATTGTGTAGTTATTAACTATGTCTTCATTTATTGCAGGGGAGGCCTAACGGGTTTGTGAAAAGTAACATAAGTTAGAATACTGCAAAATGGTACAAAAGCTTTGAAAAAGAAAAAGGTTTTGAATCAATACTCTTCGTCTCAGATTGATGAGATTGAGTTGCCAACACATGTTCATGATAATGTCATTTCTAGTGTGGAACCGCTAACACAAATTTATGGCAATGACATTCATAATGTGGAACCACAACCATAGGTTGACACGTTACATTTTTAAAGGTTATAATAAACTTTTTTTTCTTTCCTTACATCTTCTCTTAGTTTTTTGTTTGGTGGGCCTTACATTCTGCTTCTTTTTATTATTGATCAACAAAATGACATCTTTTTTATTTCACTCTATTGTGTTCATTAAGTCAAAATAAAATATACAACAAATATTTAACATAACAAAAATATAGGATATGTTTGTAATTGATAAATATAAAAATAAAAAAAAGAGGTAAATGTATATTATTTACGTTAGTATAAAAAATATGTGTTAAGATTAGCTACTTTAATCATTAGATTAGATTAGTTGATCATTATAGTTGATAAGACTATTGTTAGTTAGGTAGTTATTAGTTAGTTAGATTGGTTGTTATGGGATAAGAGTGAATTATATAAAGCTTGTAATATCTCACATGAAGCATTAACAAAGATTTTTCTCTCTTCTTGAAGTAATTTTATCTTCTATTCATCTTGTTATTTCTTCTTCAATAGAAGAATAACTCTATCATAATATGGTATCATTCATCAATTTGATCCTCATTCCGCTGCTATCCAATTTAATTCTTCTTTTGCTCTCATTTCTGCATCCATGGCTCCTTCTCGAGCTTCATCCCTTGATCCAACTTTAGATCAAACCTCACCTTACTTTGTTCACCCCAGTGATGGCCCTGGTTTTGTTACAGTTCTTCCAAAGCTCATCGGTTCCAACTATCACTCATGGGCTCAAAGCATGAACATGGATCTTGGTGGTAAAATGAAAATTGAGTTTATTGATGGATCTCTTCCTATTCCTGTTGATTCTTTTGACCCATCTCTGCGTGTTTGGAATCGCTGCAACATGCTTGTACACTCTTGGATCATGAATTCTGTTCTAGATTCAATTTCTCAGTCTATCGTCTTCATAGAGAATGTGCTTGATGTATGGAACGATTTGAAAGAAAGGTTTTCTCAGGGAGATTTCATTCGTATTTCTGAGCTGCAACAAGAAATTTATAATCTCAAGCCAGAAACCAAATCGGTAACTGATTTTTTCTCTGTTCTTAAAATTCTTTGGGAAAAATTAGATTTGTATTTACCTTTATCCACTTGTATATGTCGCATAAAGTGTTCTTGTGAAGCTACACGCAGTGCAAGATCTAATCACCAACTGATGCAAATTATCATATTCTTGACTGGTTTGAATGACCAATTTGTTGTAGTTAAGTCTCAAATCTTGTTAATGGATCCTTTTCCCAATATGAACACGATATTCTCCATGGTTATTCAACATGAGCGACAAATTTAGATCACTATTACCAATGATGAGTCTCAAACCTTGATTAATGCTGCCAATTCCAAGAAGTTTGGTGCATGAAACAATACATTCAAGCATGGAGCTTGTGTTTGCACTTTTTGTGGCAAGATTAATCATACTGTTGAAAACTGCTTCAAGAAATATGGTGCACCACCTCATATGCAGAAGCAGTTTCAGAATTCAACTAACAATGTGGCATCAGATGGAAATGATGATGGATCTACCTCCAATGGTACTGGCACCAAAAGTGACAATTCACCTATGACTCAAGGTCAATTCAATGCTTTAATGGAGCTAATTCAGAAATCAAGCATTAGTCAATCTTCAGGACATGCTTCTTCCAACCAAGTTGATGTTGGTCATTCATCAACAGGTAACACATATCATTGCATACATAGTAGTAATAATGGTTCTTGGATCATTGATTCAAGAGCTTCAAATCACATATGCAGTTCTGTCAAATGGTTTCATTCATATAGGAAGATTATTCCCATCAATGTTAAATTGCCAAATAGACAATGCCTTATTGCTAAATATTCTGGCACAATTCATTTTTCCTCTGACCTCATTGTGCATAATGTTCTTTTAATTCCTGAATTTTCTTTAAACCTATTATCTATTTCAAAACTGTGTGCATTCTCTAATTGCAATGTCAATTTCCTTAATTCACAATGTATTATACAAGACAAAATCACCTTGAAGATGACTGGTTCTGCTGTGTAGAGAGATGGATTGTACTACTTAACACTAAGAGATAATGATTCACCTACTACACACACACCTGCCTTAACCTCAGCTTTAGCAGCCAATGTCACTTTACCAGATAGAGCCTTATGGCATTTTCGATTAGGACACTTATCTCAAAATATACTTTTGTACTTACAATCTCAATTTCCCTTTATCACAGTAAATTATAAAGATGTTTGTGATGTATTTTATTATGCTAGACAAAGAAAGCTTTCTTATACTGTTAGTAATAATAGGGATACTCGTCCTTATGACTTGATCCATTTTGACATTTGGGGACCTCTTGCAGTCCAATATTTACATGGTCATTCATATTTCTTAACTGTCATTGATGACTACAGCAGATACACATGGATGACTTTAATGAAAGCTAAATCTGAAGCTAGACAGCATGTCATAAATTTTGTTAACCTCATAGAAAACCAACATAAGCTGCATGTCAAAATCACCAGAACTGATAATGGTCCTGAATTGAGCATCATTGAATTTTATGCATCTAAGGGAATCATTCATCAAACAAGTTGTGTTGAGTCTCCACAACAAAATGGTAGAGTGGAGTGGAAACATCAACATTTATTAAATTTTGGAAGATCTCTCCTTTTTCAGTCAAAACTCCCAAAGATATTCTGGTCATATGCCATTTTACATGCAACATTCATCATAAATAAACTTCCTACACAAGTTTTAAACAATCTTTCTCCTCATTTCATAATGCACAATACACATCCTGATATGCATAGTCTCAAAGTGTTTGGATCTCTAGATTTTGCATCCACACTAAATGTGCATAGGACAAAACTTGAGCCAAGAGATCGAAAATGTGTTTTCTTAGGATACAAGAATGGTATGAAGGGTGTAGTGCTCTATGATATTAACAGTCATACAATTCTTGTTTCTAGAAATGTCATACACCATGAGCACATCTTTCCTTATTCAAATGCCAATTCCATTAATTGGAACTATCATCCTTACAAAGATCCTACTGACTCACCATAACATGATCCTATTATACCCGTTCCTTCACAAAGTATTGAATCTGCTGTTGAGGGACATGACCACCATCCTAACACAACCATCAACCCTGAATCTTTAAAAAATACTGATAAAAACCATGATTTTTAATCTGTGCCTGACACATCTGATATTGACAATGAAAACATGCCATCTAGACCTGTAAGAGCCAAACACACACCTCATTATCTCTCAGATTATATTTGCAATATATCTGATGCATCAGCAGGCAAGTCATCATCAGGTACAACCAAAACTCTATCCTATTTGAAATTATGATTCATTACATTTTCTATCTGCATCTCATCAAGTTTTTGCATCCAATATCACTCTTACACATGAGCCAAAGAACTACAAAGAAGCATGTTTGTCTGAACCTTGGATCAAGGCCATGAAGTCTGAATTAGATGCATTAGACAAGAATAGAACTTGGGATATAGTTGATTTGCCACCACATGTCAAACCAATTGGTAATAAATGGGTGTTCAAAGTAAAGCATAGAGCAGATGGCACAATAAAGAGGTATAAAGCTCGGCTTATTGCCAAGGGCTACAACCAAATTGAAGGGCTTGATTTCTTTGATACATTTTCACCTGTAGCAAAACTTACAACTGTCAGAACTCTTCTTGCGACTGCAGCCATCAATAACTGGTTCTTACATCAACTTGATGTTAACAATGCCTTTTTGCATGGGGAATTGAAGGAAGATGTGTGCATGACCATACCTGAAGGTGTTTCATGTCAAAGGCCCAATCAAGTGTGTAAAATTCAAAAGAGCTTATATGGTCTGAAACAAGCCAGTCACAAATGGTATGAAAAGCTGACATCCCTTTTACTCCAACAGGGGTATGCTCAATCTACTTCTGATTAATCCCTTTTCACTTTGAAAACTGATGCACACTTTACAGCCATTTTAGTCTATGTCGATGATATAATCTTAGCTGGAACCTCTACGTCTGAATTTGATTGTATCAAACTCACTTTAGATGAAAATTTTAGCATCAAAGACTTGGGAATACTTAAATATTTTCTTGGCCTCGAGGTTGCTCATTCAAAAGCTGGGATTTCACTATCATAACGAAAATATTGCCTTGATCTCTTGCAAGAATCTGGTATGCTTGGATCCAAACCAGCCCCCACTCCTCTTGATCCATCAGTTAAGTTACATGCTGATAGTGGAAAAGCTTTTAAAGACATTGGAGCTTATAGACGTTTAATAGGTCGTCTGATGTACCTTAACACCACGCGCCCAGACATTACCTATGCCACTCAACAACTCAGCCAGTTTCTGCATAATCCAACAATGGCACACTACCACTCTGCTTGTAGAGTCATACGCTACTTGAAGAACAACTCTGGTAGAGGAATTCTGTTTCGCAGAAATGCTGAGTTACAACTTCTTGGCTTCTCAGATTCTGATTGGGCAGGGTGCCTTGATTCAAGGAAGTCTATTTCAGGATATTGTTTTTTTCTTGGTATTTCTCTCATATCATGGCGTGCAAAGAAACAAAATACTATTTCCAGATCATCATCAGAGGCTGAGTATCGGGCACTGTCATTTGCCACATGTGAATTACTTTGGTTAATAGTTCTTATGAAGGAACTGCACATCAAATGTACCAAGCTTCCTGTCCTTTACTGTGACAGCCAAAGTGCAATGCATATTATGCTCAATCCAGTATTTCATGAATGAACCAAACATCTTTAGATCGATTGCCACTTGGTCCGTGAAAAACTACAACAAGGTTTACTACGGCTCCTACCAATCTCCACTCATGAACAACTTGTTGATTTTCTAACTAAAGCATTATCAACCTCAACTTTCAACAAGTTTATTTCCAAGCTTGAAATAATCACCATTCACCATGCTTAGCTTGAGAGGGGTTGTTAGGATTAGCTACTCTAATCATTAAATTAGATCAGTTGATCATTATAGTTGATAATGTAAGTTCAGAGTATGCCTAAGAGGGGGGGGTGAATTAGGCTTTAGAAGCTTTTTCCGGTTTTTCGAGATTCTTGAATTTTACTTGGTTCTGTTCTTGATGATGAAAGAAGTAAAAAGAATAATGAAATATGGACACAGAGATTTATAGTGGTTCCCTTCACAATCTGAAGGTACTCCACTCCCCTTTCCACATAAAAGAGATTTTTCATTATAGTTTTAGAATGTACAACCTATCACACCATCAACCGGTGAGGCCTACTATCTAACAACTATTCAACAACTAGTGTGCAAGAACAATCCTCTTGCAAGCACTAACCCTTGTGTCCAACAATCCTGGATCACAAGTCACAATAGAAATAATTCTGTAACTTTTTGATTTGAGAGTGATAATAATAATATCAATACAATGATTGATCTTCTCCTTTTGATCAAAATTCGTTTTTCAATATCAATACAAGTGTTCAAAAATTCTAGATATGAAATGATATGAACAGTATGAACACTTTTTGAAATATTTGAAAATACTTGAAAAATATTTGAAGTATGCTTCTACATTCTCCCCCTTTTTTATGATGACAATCAAATGAGTCTGTGCGATATCTTTGACTATGTTTCATTCCGATCTTGGTTTGCTTCTCCCCCTATGACCAGCAACTCCCCCTATCTAAACAGAGGCAAAATTCTGCACAAAGAGATATTAGAGAAACCAAGCTCTTCTCCCCCTTTGTCATTAGCAAAAAGGAATGAGCTTTCAAAACATAATAAGAGATATCGACAAATATGAAAGCATATAATCAAGTACGGCATAATAGATTGAAATAAAAAATGCAGCACATAGAAAAATGCAGCAAACATTGTACGGTTACAAACAAAATTAACAACTTAACAACTTAAACATAATTCGGAAAGAAAAACAATGAAAACAACAGAAACACATATTTTCTAAACATCTTGATCGGACATATCCTCATCTTCTGCTTCCTCTTCTTCACTACCTTCCTATTCTTCATACTCTTCTTCAGCGATGTCGGTGGTTGAATATTGAGGGTTAAGGATAAGGTTGCAAAGTGAAGCAATGGCTCGGGAGGTTTCTCGGTGCCAATTGTTGCGGTAGAAATAGGATATCAAACTATTAATTAGTTTGAATCACAATTCTTGATTCACAACCGCTCTTTGATTTATCCGAAGGAAAAGGTCAAAAGAGGGAAAACCTATTTTTGCATCGTAAACACAATGCGGGGAGAAACCTAGGTAAAGGGTTGGTTAAACTTAGGGAAGATAAAACAAAACCGCGACCATGGCCTCGCGTAAATTACATCCATGGAACAAAATACAAATATGATAATGAAATATTTAACTAATGATAAATGAAGTTAAACTCAATCAGCTAAAAAAAATCGAAGAATGTTAATAGGATTAGACAAAAATAAAACGGATAATGAGATAGTGAAGAGAAAGCTGCTAATTTGATATTGTTTTATTTCTTAAAAAAAAAGATTTCGGTTTTAACTTTGAAAAAAAATGATTTTTGTCTTAATTAAAAAGAAAGAATTTTGGTTTTAAATTTAAAAAAGGTTTAATTTTACTATATAAAAAAAAGAGTTTAATTGTCAAATGTTCAAAAAGTGTCTTAGTTTTAATTTAAAAAATGTTTTAGTTTTAATTTTAAAAAGATTCAATTTTAATTTAAAAAAAAAAAGAAGTTTTAGTTTTAATAAAAAGAGAGGTTTAGTTTAATTTTAATCTTAGTTTTAAAAAAGATTTAGTTTTTTTTTAAAAAGAATTTAATTCTAATTTTAGAAAATTTTTCTAGCCTAAATATTAAAAAAAGGTTTAGTGTTAAAAAAAAAGAGTTGATTAGCAAAAGTTTAATTTAAAAAGATTAGTATTAATTTTCAAAAAATGTTAATTTTTTGTTTAAAAGAAAAAAAAGGGTTAATTAACTTACGCTAATTAAAAAATAATCTAAAAGAAGTTTGTCTTTTTTACTAAAAAACTATTTTTTTGAGTTTTTGTTTTATTCTAAAGAAGAGAACTGTGAAAGTTAATAAAAATATGTTTTTAATTAATAACTAGTCTCTTAATTATCTAAATAATTATTTACTAAACTCAGAATTTTAAAACCCATACCTTTCGGCCGATTGGCGGTGATGAAATTTGATGGAGGTATTGATGCTCGTCCTCTGGCGATGATAAAACTATCTTTCCTCTTCTGATAAATCGTGAGAACGGCCGCCATTTTTCTCTTCTCTTGCCAATTATGCTATTTTATTCATTCAAAATAAAGTGGCACTAGAAACCCTGTAAACTAAAAGAGCGCGCCACATGATATTTTCCTGCAAAAATCAAACAACCCGTTAGTGGTTAGTTTAAACGCAATGCAAAATGAAATGGGATGCAAGATGAAACGACTAATCTTAGGGCAAAATTTGGGGTATTACACCAATTCACAGTTTCTCGGTGTTGGGTCATCATTATGGTGTAGAGAAACTCGTTTGTAATACCTCCTTCGGGAATGGGATAGGCTTGGTTGAAAGTTGATCCTTCGCCCACATACTTATATGTGTCGTCAACGTCTTTAATTATTCCAGTGTTCTTCACAATGGTGATTTCATTGATCTCGTTGGTTGTCGGTTTCATTTTGGTAAATGATTCCCGGTTAAGATCCAATTCTGTCAACTCAAGAATTCTAGAAACCAGCCTTGCATATGGAAGTCTTGTCGAGAGAGAGAGTTATTGTTGTAGATGGTACATGATCGTAGGAATCCAGTTCACCTTGATCTTGTTCTTGATTGCGAATAAGAGTTGCATTTCCAAATTGTTGATCTGAGCATGATTGGAATCCTTTGGAATCAGAACATAGCAGATCACATAATGCAGCATTCGGTCTGAAACCGTCAGATTCTTCACATAACATAACGTGCAAGCAGTCCGTTAGTTTGCTACAACCGTCTCCTTCGGGAACCTGCAGATTTGATAGTAATATTCCATCTTGTCAGAGTTTGACCATGGCCCTTCCACGTGGTTAACCCCTTTCCTGAGAAAGTAGCCTGAGGATGGTATTTTTAACTTCGCAACAATTTCGGACAGATTCTCTTTCAAGAGACAGTCTCGAACAGAGGTTTCCATAATATTCTCATCATCGGCACTCAAGTACACAGATAACTTATTCAGAAAAGCTTTGACCAAATCATGGTAGCAATTCCCAGAATCATATACAAACTTATCTATCTTTTGAAATTTGAGCAGTGCAGGAAAATCAAAAGACGAAGCCGGAAAAGCTTTAATGTTTACGTACTTTACCGGTAGAATATGACAGACCCGAACCTTGAAATCCATACGGAACTTCTTTGTAGTATCCATAGGAATGCTGACTACCTCAGAGGAAGAGTCATATTCTGGTATCTTTCCCTTGCCTTTGTGAGATGAAGCCATGGATGAAGTTGAGAGATGCCGAGGCTTCTGGGTACTTGAAGTTTTTAAGGTTTGAGGAGATGAGAGAGTATGGTAGGGTGGAGGCAATATATATGGAGAGAGTTTGAGTGGGTTTTAAAGTTAGGGTTGGAAGTCCAAAACTTGTAGTCAAAGAAGAAGAAGAAGAGTTCCAAGGATATTGATTTGGATATTAAGAAAATATTGACCATACATAAAGAACACGTTTACCACACTCAATTTTCCAAAATTTGAATTAATTTTTCGTTTCTGATTTTTGAAAATTTTAACAGTGTTAATCGGTTAACCATATAGGTTAATCGGTTATAACATTAAAAATTTAATTCCCAAAATAAAAAGTATCAGTGTTAATCGGTTAACCATATAGGTTAATCGGTTAACACATTAAGAAATTAAGTCAGAATTGAAAAACTAACAGTGTTAATCGGTTAACCATATAGGTTAATCGATTAACACACGCGAATTTTGGAAAACATGCTTAAAATAGAATGCACACAGATTGGAAAACATATATTATGCATACATAAACCAAAGAAAAGATCAGATGTCACCTTCATCGAGAATCCCAAGTTCTCGTCGAATTTTGAAGAACGGTTCTTTAGCCAATGGTTTGGTGAAGATGTCGGCGAGTTGATTGTGTGTATCGACGAAAGTAACATCTACATCTCCATTAAGTACGTGATCTCGAAGGAAGTGATGTCGGATATCTATATGCTTTGTCCTTGAATGCATGACCGGGTTCTTTGTAATGTTGATGGCACTTGTATTATCACATCAAAGAGGAATGCAACCGAGATCTATACCATAGTCGAGGAGTTGTTGCTTGAGCCACAAAATTTATCCACACCAACTTCCTGCTGCAATATATTCCGCTTCGGCTGTACTGAGTGCCACACACGCTTGCTTCTTGCATGCCCACGACACTAGTGCATTCCCGAAAATGTGACACGTACCACTTGTGTTTTTTCTTTCGGTCTTACATCCTGCATAATCAGCATCAGAATAACCAATTAAAGAACAACTACTACCTTTTGGATACCATAATCCGACGTTCGTTGTCCCTTTGAGATACTTTATAATTCTCTTCACGGCGGTGAGATGTGATTCCTTCGGACTTTCTTGAAAGCGTGCACACAAACAAATACTAAATATAATGTCAGGAAGGCTTGCCTTCAAATATAATAATGAACCGATCATACCTTGATACTTTGTAATATCAATTCGAGTACAGGATTTATCTTGATCAACGTACGTTCCGAATCCCATAGGAGTGGACATCACCTTGAAACTATCCATATCGAATTTCTTCAACAATTCCTTGCAATACTTGGATTGGTTGAGGAAGATGCCATCCTTTGTTTGCTTGATTTGTAATCCAAGAAAGTAGTTCAGTTTTCCCATCATGGACATCTCGAATTCTCCTTGCATCATAAGTGAAAATTCTTCGCAAAGCTCTTTGTTTGTTGATCCGAAGATGATGTCGTCAACATAGACTTGAACCAATAAGGTGTTACCCTTGATCTTCTTTATGAATAGCGTCTTGTCAACCTTTCCTTTTGTAAATCCCTTTTCACATAAGAAATTACTAAGGCGGTCATACCATGCTCTTGGTGCTTGTTTAAGTACGTAGAGTGCCTTTTTTAGTTTGTAAACATGCGAGGGATTCTTGAAGTCTTCAAAACCCGGAGGTTGTTTAACGTAAACTTCTTTATTGATGTATCCATTCAGGAAAGCGCTTTTGACATCCATCTGGAACAACTGAAAATTCATAGAACACGCGTAAGCAAGTAATAATATAATTGCTTCTAGCCGTGCTACCAGAGCGAACGTTTCATCATAATCAATTCCTTCCTCCTGGTTGTAGCCTTGTGCGAACAATCTTGCTTTGTTACGAACTATGATCCCATTCTCGTCAAGTTTGTTCTTGAACACCCATCTCGTTCCTATGATGTGCTTATGGTCCGGTCTTGGTACAAGACTCCAAACTTGATTCCTTTCGAATTGATTGAGTTCTTCTTGCATCGCTACAATCCATTGGTCGTCTCCTAAGGATTCATCAATCTTGGTTGGTTCAATTTGAGACACAAAAGCCATGTTGAGACAAGCATCCCTAAGATTAAGTCGAGTTGCAACGCCTTGGCTAATATCACCAATAACTTTATCTATCGGGTGATCTCTACGAGTTCTCCATTCCTTCAGAAGATCTTGATGTTCTTCAATAATTTGAGTGACATCTTCTTGTGGTATTGCTTGATCCTTTGAAGTCTTTTCTTGTTGTTGTGAAGTATCTACTATATCATCATCATCCATAATAATATTATCCTCTTTCGAGGGGTTAGTCTCATCAAAAGAAACATGAATGGATTCCTCAATAGTAATAGTTCTTTTATTAAAAATTCTAAAAGCTCTACTAGAAAGAGAGTAACCAAGAAATATACCTTCGTCGGACTTCTCATCAAACTTACCAAGATTGTCCTTATTGTTGTTGAGAACAAAACATTTGCATCCGAATATGTGGAAAAATGCTATGTTTGGTTTCCTACCCTTGAACAACTCATACGGAGTCTTCTTGAGAATTGGTCGAATATTGACATGGTTGCTTACGAAACACGTCGTGCTAACCGCCTCCGCCCAAAAATACTTAGGAAGATTTGAGTCGCTAAGCATTATTCTAGCAAGCTCCACCAGTGACCTATTCTTCTGTTCTACGACACCGTTTTGTTGAGGAGTCCTTGGTGCGGAAAAGTTATGAGAAATTCCATGCTCTTCGCAAAAATCTTCAAAATATGAATTTTGGAATTCTCCACCATGGTCGCTTCTTATGGAGGCTATGGTGAGTGACTTCTCGTTTTGAATTTGCTTCGCATACTTATTGAATGCTTTGAAAGCATCATTTTCTTGCACTAAAAACAATGTCCATGTGTATTGAGAGAAATCATCAACAATAACTAAAGCATAAATGCTACCTCCGAAGCTTTTCGTTCTTGATGGACCAAAAAGATCCATATGCAACAATTGAAGTGGTCTTGATGTAGAAACCACTTGCTTGGATTTGAAAGTTGTCTTGGTCTGTTTCCCCTTTTGATATGCGTCGCATAACTTATCCTTAATGAATTTTATCTTCGGAAGACCAACAACTAGATCATGCTTTATCAACTTATTTAAATGCTCCATGTGAATGTGAGCAAACCTTTTATGCCATAGCCACGCCTCGTTGTTGTTCGCCATTAGACATTTTACCTTCAAGGATGAGTCATCAAAAGAGATCATAAAAATATTATTAAATCATTTACCTTTTAGCAAGATGTCATGGGTGACTTCATGTTCTATCAAACATTCATCCTTTGTGAAGTTGATTCGGAACCCTTTGTCACACAATTGACTTATGCTAAGAAGGTTGTGTTTAAGGCCTTCCACATAAAGGACGTCTTCAATAATTGTACATGGAAGTGCACCAACGGTTCCAACTCCAAGAATTTTTCCTTTATTATCATCACCGTAAGTAACGTATCCTTTGGCCTTTAATGATAGACTTGAAAATTTATTTATATCTCCCGTCATATGCTTCGAACAACCGCTATCAAGATACCATTGATTAGAAGTTGTCTTCAAGCATACCTACAACACAAAATCAAGTATTGTTAGGTACCCAAATTGCTTTGGGTCCTTGATAGTTAGTACCCTTTTCAACCCACACATAATGCCCTTTAGCAACACCAATGTTGCGTACATAGCAAGCATTAGGTGTATGGCCTTTGATTCCACAATAAAAACAAGTAGGATGAAAATGACTTATATATCTAGGAACATAATTCTTTTTCTTCACAATTCTTTTCTTTTTATGACTTTGATGCATAGTTTTAGAATTGTTTGCCTTTTCTTTAACAATTTGTTCACTTGCTTTCACAAAAATGGTTTCATTTGTGCTTGGTATGGAAAACTTAGAATATCCTAATCCACTTTTATCATTAGGATATCTTTGGTGCCTAAGAATTTCCTCCAAGCCAATTTGACCTTTTTCGTATCTTTCCAAGACTCTTTTAAGTTGAACAATTTGAAAAGATAAGGATTCACAATTTTTGCATACAAGACATTGTTTTCATCCATCAATTTTTGTTTTTCATCTTCAATATTTTTTATAAAAGCAATATTTTGTTCTTCTAAGAATGAAATTCTTTTCTTTTGGGATGAGATGCTTTTATACAAAGTCTTACATTCTTTTAGAAGTTCATCTATGACTTATTGTGCATCATTGTCATAAACCGAAAAATTGCTACTAATCTCATCAATGTCTTTATCGGAATGATGTGACGCCATAAGAGCCATATTTGCACATTCATCGCTTTCTGATTCCGATGATGAACTTATCTCATTATCGTTCCAAGCAACATAAGCCTTTTTATTTTTGAAATCCTTCTTGCCTTTGAATCCTCCTTTCTTTGCAAGTTTCAGGCAATCCGGCTTTATATGACCTTGCTTCCCACATTCATAACATGTGACTTCTTGATTTGATGTGGATGCATCCTTTTTCTTGAAATGTCTATTCTTTTTAGGAAAAGAGGAATTTTTATTATTATTAAAAAACTTACCAAGCTTCTTTACAAGAAGCATGAAATATTCATCCTCGAAAGTCTCGTCGTCTTTGTCATCCTTTATGTCAATCTTCAAGGCAATTCCTTTGGACTTCTTTTCTTGACTTTCGTGCTTCTCGAGCCTTCCAAGTTCCAATTCGTGCTCTTGAAGTTTGCCAAATAAGGATGCGGAAGTCATCGTTGAGAGACTCTTCTTTTCCGAAATAGCGGTCACTTTTGCTTGCCATTCCCTTGCTAAGGATCTTAGGACTTTCAGGTTGAGATCATCATTGGTGAAGGTCTTCCCGAGAGCAATCAAGTGATTTGTTAGATGAACGAATCTCTTTTGTAAGGCAACAATAGATTCACCGGGCTGCATACGGAACATCTCATATTCTTGACTTAACATGTTGAGCCTTGATCTTTTTACTTCGGCGGTTCCTTCATGTGTTTCCACCAAGGTGTCCCAAATCTCCTTTGTCGATCTACACTGTGATACACGGAAGCACTCATCCATACTTAGAGCACTTTGGAGTATGTTGATTGCTTTCTTTTCATTAAGAATTTTTTTCTTATCGTCTTCATCATACATGCTTTTCAACTTTACGGTTCCAATGCTATTGACCATATTTACTGGATTGTGTGGTCCTTCTTCGATTGCTTCCCATATACCTTCTCCTTGGGCTTCAAGATGCGCCTTCATTCTGATTTTCCAAAAATCGAAATATTCTCCAGAGAACAGTGATGGTTTGTTACTACTTCCACCGTGTTTGAAAATCGGGTTGGTGCTAGCGGAAGCCATACTGAATCGTTAGGAACAGGTTATCTTAACCTGCTCTGATGTCAATTGTAAGTTCAGAGTATGCCTAAGAGGGGGGGGTGAATTAGGCTTTAGAAATTTTTTTCGGTTTTTCGAGATTCTTGAATTTTACTTGGTTATGTTCTTGATGATGAAAGCAGTAAAAAGCAGAATGAAAATGGACACAGATTTTTATAGTGGTTCCCTTCACAATCCGAAGGTACTCCACTCCCATTTCCACATGAAAGAGATTTTTCACTATAGTTTTAGAATGTACAACCTATCACACCATCAACCGGTGAAGCCTACTATCTAACAACTATTCAACAACTAGTGTGCAAGAACAATCCTCTTGCAAGCACTAACCCTTGTGTCCAACAATCCTGGATCACAAGTCACAATAGAAATAATTCTGTAACTTTTTGATTTGAGAGTGATAATAATAATATCAATACAATGATTTATCTTCTTCTTTTGATCAAAATTCAATTTTCAATATCAATACATGTGTTTAAAAATTTTGGATATGAAATGGTATGAACAGTATGAACACTTTTGAAATATTTAAAAATATTTGAAAAATAGTGAATTTGATTGAATGATTATTTTGAAAATTATTGGAGGTGTTTTTCAATTTGAAATTTCCAGAATTTATATGAGTCAAAACACCATTTCAAAAAGTTATAAATGTGTATGAATCAAATAATGAAAAGGTATAACAATTAAAAAAGATTTGAATTTGGAAAGAAATAATTTTTCAAAATTCGTTCAGTGTTAATCGGTTAACCATATAGGTTAATCGGTTAACACTTGAACGTTAGCCCTGAGAATTTAAAATTTGAGGCCGTTAACCAATTAACATATATGGTTAATCGGTTAACACTATTAAAACTCAGAAAAATACTTAAGTTTAAAGTGTTATACCAGTTCCAAAATACTTTAAAACCTTGCATATGCAATATGTTGATATGATGAATTATTTGAACACTTGTATATCAATTAAGGGAGAGAACTTTGATATAAAAAAGCCTTGTGTCCAAGTCTTGAAAGATGTACGATCATTTGCACATGAAGCTCGATTTGCATGACAACATTGCATAGTCTTGATCTTGATAAATTTGAAAGCTTGACTTTTTGCAAACATGGAATGAGCTTAAGTCTTGTTGACATCATCAAAACCTTGAGATTGAAGTATGCTTCTAGATAGCGGGAGTTGCTGGTCATAAGGGGAGAAGCAAACCAAGATCGGAACAAAACATAGTCAAAGATATCGCACAGACTCACTTGTTGACATCATCAAAACCTTGAGATTGAAGTATGCTTCTATATTCTCCCCCTTTTGATGATGACAATCAAATGAGTCTGTGCAATATCTTTGACTATGTTTTGTTCCGATCTTGGTTTGCTTCTCCCCCTATGACCAGCAACTCCCCCTATCTAAACAGAGGCAAAATTCTGCACAGAGTGATATTAGAGAAACCAAGCTCTTCTCCCCCTTTGTCATTAGCAAAAAGGAAGGAGCTTTCAAAACATAATAATAGATATCAGCAAATATGAAAGCATATAATCAAGCACGGCATAATAGATTGAAATGAAAAATGCAGCACATAGAAAAATGCAGCAAACATTGTACGGTTACAAACGAAATTAACAACTTAACAACTTAAACATAATCCGGAAAGAAAAACAATGAAAACAACAGCAACACATATTTTCTAAATATCTTGATCGGACATATCCTCATCTTCTGCTCCCTCTTCTTCACTACCTTCATCTTCTTCATCCTCTTCTTCAAAGATGCCGGTGTTGGAATGCTGGGAGGTAAGGATAAGGTTGCAAAGTGAAGCAATGGCTCAGGAGGTTTCTCGGTGACAATTCATAGTTTCTCGGTGTTGGGTCATCATTGTGGTGTAGAGAAACTCGTTTGTGATACCTCCTTCGGGAATGGGATAGGCTTGGTTGGAAGCTGATCCTTTGCCCGCATACTTATATGTGTCGTCAACGTCTTTAATTATTCCGGTGTTCTTCACAATGGTGATTTCATTGATCTCGTTGGTTGTCGGTTTCATTTTGGTAGATGGTTCCCGGTTAAGATCCAATTTTGTCAACTCAAGAATTCTAGAAACCAGCCTTGCATAAGAAAGTCTTGTCGAGAGAGAGAGCTGCTGTTGTAGATGGTACATAATCGTAAGAATCCAATTCACCCTGATATTGTTCTTGATTGCAAATAAGAGTTGAATTTCCAAATCATTGATCTGAGCATGATTGAAATCCTTTGGAATTAGAACATAGCAAATCACATAATGCAGCATCCGGTCAGAAACCGTCAGATTCTTCGCATAACATAACATGCGAGCAGTCTGTTGGTTTGCTACAACCGTCTCCTTCAGGAACCTGCAGATTTGATAGTAATATTCCATCTTGTCATAGTTTGAACATGACCCTTCCATGTGGTTAACCCCTTTCCTGAGAAAGTAGCCTGAGGATAGTATTTTTAACTTCGCAACAATTTCGGACAGATTCTCTTTCAAGAGACAGTCTCGAACAGAGGTTTCCATAATATGCTCATCGTCGGCACTCAAGTACACAGATAACTTATTCAGAAAAGCTTTGAACAAATCATGGTAGCAATTTCCAGAATCATATACAAACTTATCTATCTTTTGAAATTTGAGCAGTGCAGGAAAATCAAAAGACGAAGTCGGAAAGCTTTAAGGTTTACGTACTTTACCGGTAGAATATAACGGACCCGAACCTTGAAATCCATACGGCGCTTCTTGGTAGTTTCCATAAGAATGTTGTCTTCCTCAGAGGAAGAGTCATATTCTAGTATCTTTCCCTTGCCGTTGTGAGATGAAGCCATGGATGAAGTTGAGAGATGCTGAGGGTTCTGGGTACTTGAAGTTTTTAGGGTTTGAGGAGATGAGAGAGTATGGTAGGGTGGAGGCAATATATATGGAGAGAGTTTGAGTGGGTTTTAAAGTTAGGGTTGGAAGTCCAAAACTTGTAGTCAAAGAAGAAGAAGAAGAAGAGTTCAAAGGATATTGATTTGGATATTTAAGAAAATATTGACCACACATAAAGAACACGTTTACCACACTCAATTTTCCAAAATTTGAATTAATTTTTCGTTTCTGATTTTTGAAAATTTTAACAGTGTTAATCGGTTAACCATATAGGTTAATCGATTAACACATTAAAAATTTAATTTCCAAAATAAAAAGTATCAGTGTTAATCGATTAACCATATAGGTTAATCAGTTAACACATTAAGAAATTAAGTCAGAATTGAAAAACTAACAGTGTTAATCGGTTCACCATATAGGTTAATCAATTAACACACGCGAATATTGGAAAACATGCTTAAATCAGAATGCACACAGATCGGAAAACATATATTATGCATACATAAACCAGAGAAAAGATCAGATGTCACCTTCATCGAGAATCCCAAGTTCTCGTCGAATTTTCAAGAACGGTTCTTTAGCCAATGGTTTGGTGAAGATGTCGGTGAGTTGATTGTGTGTATCAACGAAAGTAACATCTACATCTCCATTAAGTACGTGATCTCGAAGGAAGTGATGTCGAATATCTATATGCTTTGTCCTTGAATGCATGACCGGGTTCTTTGTAATGTTGATGGCACTTGTATTATCACATCAAAGAGGAATGCAACCGAGATCTATACCATAGTTGAGGAGTTATTGCTTGAGCCACAGAATTTGTGCACAGCAACTTCCTGCTGCAATATATTCCGCTTCGGTTGTACTGAGTGCCACACACGCTTGCTTCTTGCATGCCCATGACACTAGTGCATTCCCGAGAATGTGACACGTACCACTTGTGCTTTTTCTATCGGTCTTACATCCTGCATAATCAGCGTCAGAATAACCAATTAAAGAATAACTACTACCTTTTGGATACCATAATCCGACGTTCGTTGTCCCTTTGAGATACTTTATAATTCTCTTCACGGCGGTGAGATGTGATTCCTTCGGACTTTCTTGAAAGCGTGCACACAAACAAACGCTAAACATAATGTCAGGACGGCTTGCCGTCAAATATAATAATGAACCGATCATACCTCAATACTTTGTAATATCAATTCGAGTACCGGATTCATCTTGATCAACGTACGTTCCGGATCCCATAGGAGTGGACATCACCTTGCAACTATCCATATCGAATTTCTTCAACAATTCCTTACAATACTTGGATTGGTTGAGGAAGATGTCATCCTTTGTTTGCTTGATTTGTAATCCAAGAAAGTAGTTCAGTTTTCCCATCATGGACATCTCGAATTCTCCTTGCATCATAAGTGAAAATTCTTCGCAAAGCTCTTTGTTTGTTGATCCAAAGATGATATCGTCAACATAGACTTGAACCAATAAGGTGTTACCCTTGATCTTCTTTATGAACAGCGTCTTGTCAACCTTTCCTTTTGTAAATCCCTTTTCACATAAGAAATTGTTAAGGCGGTCATACCATGCTCTTGGTGCTTGTTTAAGTCCGTAGAGTGCCTTTTTCAGTTTGTAAACATGCGAGGGATTCTTGAAGTCTTCAAAACCCGGAGGTTGTTTAACGTAAACTTCTTTATTGATGTATCCATTCAGAAAAGCACTTTTGACATCCATCTGGAACAACTGAAAATTCATAGAACACGCGTAAGCAAGGAATAATCTAATTGCTTCTAACCGTGTTACCGGAGCGAACGTTTCATCAAAATCAATTCCTTCCTCCTGGTTGTAGCCTTGTGCGACCAATATTGCTTTGTTACGAACTATGATCCCATTCTCGTCAAGTTTGTTCTTGAACATCCATCTCGTTCCTATGATGTGCTTATGGACCGGTCTTGGTACAAGACTCCAAACTTGATTCCTTTCGAATTGATTGAGTTCTTCTTGCATCGCTACAATCCATTGGTCATCTCCTAAGGCTTCATCAATCTTGGTTGGTTCAATTTGAGACACAAAAGCCATGTTGAGACAAGCATCCTTAAGATTAAGTCAAGTTGCAACGCCTTGGCTAATATCACCAATAAATTTATCTATCGGGTGATCTCTATGAGTTCTCCATTCCTTCGGAAGATCTTGATGTTCTTCAATGATTTGAGTGACATCTTCTTGTGGTATTGCTTGATCCTTTGATGTCTTTTCTTGTTGTTATGAAGTATCTACTATATCATCATCATCATCCACAATAATATTATCCTCTTTCGAGGGGTTAGTCTCATCAAAAGAAACATGAATGGATTCTTCAATAGTAAGAGTTCTTTTATTAAAAATTCTAAAAGCTCTACTAGAAAGAGAGTAACCAAGAAATATACCTTCGTCGGACTTCTCATCAAACTTACCGAGATTGTCCTTATTGTTGTTGAGAACAAAACATTTGCATCCGAATATGTGGAAAAATGCTATGTTTGGTTTCCTACCCTTGAACAGCTCATACAGAGTCTTCTTGAGAATTGGTCGAATATTGACACGGTTGCTTACGAAACACGCCGTGCTAACCGCATCCGCCCAAAAACACATAGGAAGATTTGAGTCGCTAAGCATTATTCTAGCAAGCTCCACCAGTGACCTATTCTTCTGTTCTACGACACTGTTTTGTTGAGGAGTCCTTGGTGTGGAAAAGTTATGAGAAATTCCATGCTCTTGGCAAAAATCTTCAAAATCTAAATTTTGGAATTCTCCACCATGGTCGCTTCTTATGGAGGCTATGGTGAGTGACTTCTCGTTTTGAATTTGCTTCGCATACTTCTTGAATGCTTTGAAAGCATCATTTTTCTGCACTAAAAACAATGTCCATGTGTATCGAGAGAAATCATCAACAATAACTAAAGCATAAATGCTACCTCCGAAGCTTTTCGTTCTTGATGGGCCAAAAAGATCCATATGCAACAATTGAAGTGGTCTTGATGTAGAAACCACTTGCTTGGATTTGAAAGTTGTCTTGGTCTGTTTCCCCTTTTGACATGCGTCGCATAACTTATCCTTGATGAATTTTATCTTCGGAAGACCAACAACTAGATCATGCTTTATCAACTTATTTAATGCTCCATGTGAATGTGAGCAAACCTTTTATGCCATAGCCACGCCTCGTTGTTGTTCGCCATTAGACATTTTACCTTCAAGGATGAGTCATCAAAAGAGATCATAAAAATATTATTAAATCTTTTACGTTTTAGCAAGATGGCATAGGTGACTTCATGTTCTATCAAACATTCATCCTTTGTGAAGTTGATTCGGAACCCTTTGCCACACAATTGACTTATGCTAAGAAGGTTGTGTTTAAGGCCTTCCACATAAAGGACGTCTTCGATGATTGTACATGAATGTGCACCAACGGTTCCAACTCCAAGAATTTTTCCTTTATTATCATCACCTTAAGTAACGTATCCTTTGACCTTTAATGATAGACTTGAAAATTTGCTTATATCTCCTGTCATATGCTTCGAACAACCGCTATCAAGATACCATTAATTAGAAGTTGTCTTCAAGCATACCTACAACACAAAATCAAGTATTGTTAGGTACCCAAATTGCTTTGGGTCCTTGATAGTTAGTACCCTTTTCAACCCACACATAATACCCTTTAGCAACACCAATGTTGCGTACATAGCAAGCATTAGGTGTATGGCCTTTGATTCCACAATAAAAACAAGTAGGTTGAAAATGACTTATATATCTAGGAACATAATTCTTTTTCTTCACAATTCTTTTTTTTTATGACTTTGATGCATAGTTTTAGAATTGTTTGCCTTTTCTTTAACAATTTGTTCACTTGCTTTCACAAAAATGGTTTCATTTGTGCTTGGTTTGGAAAACTTAGAATATCCTAATCCACTTTTATCATTAGGATATCTTTGGTGCCTAAGTTTTTCCTCCAAGCCAATTTGACTTTTTTCGTATCTTTCCAAGACTCTTTTAAGTTGAACAATTTGAAAAGATAAGGATTCACAATTTTTGCATACAAGACTTTGTTTTTCATCCATCAATTTTTGTTTTTCATCTTCAATATTTTTTATAAAAGCAATATTTTGTTCTTCTAAAAATGAAATTCTTTTCTTTTGGGATGAGATGCTTTTATACAAAGTCTTGCCTTCTTTTAGAAGTTCATCTATGACTTCTTCTGCATCATTGTCATAAACCGAAAAATTGCTACTAACCTCATCAATGTCTTTATCGGAATGATGTGATGCCATAAGAGCCATATTTGCACATTCATCGCTTTCCGATTCCGATGATGAACTTATCTCATTATCGTCCCAAGCAACATAAGCCTTTTATTTTTGAAATCCTTCTTGCCTTTGAATCCTCCTTTCTTTGCAAGTTTCGGGCAATCCGGATTTATATGACCTTGTTTCCCACATTCGTAGCATGTGACTTCTTGATTTGATGTGGATGCATCCTTTTTCCTGAAATGTCTATTCTTTTTAGGAAAAGAGGAATTTTTATTATTATTAAAAAACTTACCAAACTTCTTTACAAGAAGCATGAAGTTTTCATCCTCGGAAGTCTCGTCGTCTTTGTCATCCTTTGTGTCAATCTTCAAGGCAATTCCTTTGAACTTCTTTCCTTGACTTTTGTGCTTCTCGAGCCTTCTAAGTTCCAATTCGTGCTCTTGAAGTTTTCCAATTAAGGATGCGGAAGTCATCGTTGAGAGACTCTTCTTTTCCGAAATAGCGGTCACTTTTGGTTGCCATTCCCTTGTTAAGGATCTTAGGACTTTCAGGTTGAGATCATCATTGGTGAAGGTCTTCCCGAGATCAATCAAGTGATTTGTTAGATGAACGAATCTCTTTAGTAAGGCAACAATAGATTCACCGGAATGCATACGGAATATCTCATATTCTTGACTTAACGTGTTGAGCCTTGATCTTTTTACTTCGGCGGTTCCTTCATGCGTTTCCACCAAGGTGTCCCAAATCTCCTTTGCCGATCTACACTGTGATACACGGAAGAACTCGTCCATACTAAGAGCGCTTTGGAGTATGTTGATTGCTTTCTTTTCATTAAGAATTTTTTTCTTATCGTCATCATACGTGCTTTTCAACTTTGCGGTTCCAACGCCATTGACCATATTTACTGGACTGTGTGGTCCTTCTTCGATTTCTTCCCATATACCTTCTCCTTGGGCTTCAAGATGCACATTCATTCTGATTTTTTAAAAATCGAAATATTCTCCAGAGAACAGTGGTGGTTTGTTACTACTTCCACCGTCTTTGAAAACCGGGTTGGTGGTAGCAGAAGCCATACTGAATCATTAGGAACAGGTTATCTTAACATGCTCTGATGCTAATTGTAATTTCAGAATATGCCTAAGAAGGGGGGGGGGGTGAATTAGGCTTTAGAAACTTTTTCTGCTTTTTCGAGATTCTTGAATTTTACTTGACTATGTTCTTGATGATGAAAGCAGTAAAAAGCAGAATGAGATTTATAGTGGTTCCCTTCACAATCCGAAGGTACTCCACTCCCCTTTCCACATGAAAGAGATTTTTCACTATAGTTTTAGAATATACAACCTATCACACTATCAACCGGTGATACCTATTATCTAACAACTATTCAACAATTAGTGTGCAAGAACAATCCTCTTGCAAGCACTAACCCTTGTGTCCAACAATCCTGGACCACAACTCACAATAGAAATAATTTTGTAACTTTTTGATTTGAGAGTGATAATAATAATATCAATACAATGATTGATCTTCTCCTTTTGATCAAAATTCACTTTTCAATATCAATACAAGTGTTCAAAAATTCTGGATATGAAATGTATGAACAGTATGAACACTTTTTAAATATTTGAAAATATTTAAAAAATAGTGAATTTGATTGAATGATTATTTTGAAAATTATTGGAGGTGTTTTTCAATTTGAAATTTCCCGAATTTATATGAGTCAAAACACCATTTCAAAAAGGTATAAATGTGTATGAATCAAATAATGAAAAGGTATAACAATTAAACAAGATTTGAATTTGGAAAGAAACAATTTTTCAAAATTCGTTCAGTGTTAATCGGTTAACACTTGAACGTTAACCCTGAGAATTTAAAATTTGAGGCCGTTAACCGATTAACCTATATGGTTAATCGGTTAACACTGTTAAAACTCAGAAAAATACTTAAGTTAAAAGTGTTATACCAGTTTCAAAATACTTTAAAACCATGCATATGCAATATGTTGATATGATGAATCATTTGAACACTTGTATATCAATTAAAGGAGAGAACTTTGATATACAAAAGCCTTGTGTCCAAGTCTTGAAAGATGTACGATCATTTGTACATGAAGCTTGATTTGCATGACAATATTGCATAGTCTTAATCTTGATTAATTTGAAAGCTTGACTTTTTGCAAACATGGAATGAGCTTAAGTCTTATTGACATCATCAAAACCTTGAGATTGAAGTATGCTTCTACAAATAAGACTATTGTTAGTTAGGTAGTTATTAGTTAGTTAGATTGATTGTTATGGGATAAGAGTGAACTATATAAAGCTTGTAATATCTCACATGAAGCATTAACAAAGATTTTTCTCTCTTCTTAAAGTAATTCTCTCTTCTATTCATCTTGTTATTTCTTCTTCAATGGAAGAATAACTCTATCATAATAATATGGTATAAATATTTGTTACATAAACACTTTTTTCTATTGTCTTAGTGTTAAAAATACTAATATTTGTGATGTTAGACATCATCGTTTGAGTTCAAAATCGAGATCTTATAATTGTATCTCATGTTTGACAATTATTCATCACATATAGTATTTTTTTTAATATTTGATTAATGTCAACATATATTAAAATAATCATTTTTAAAGAGGGGAAATACCATGTCTTATGTTTGAATAACAAATTATGAGAAATGATAATTTTACACCATTCTCTACCTCTATACCCTCTATACCGTATTTTAATGTTTATTAATACGGTAAACAATTAAATATTATAATATTAAATATATTTTTTTTAAATATAAAAAAAATATTTTTATTTTTAAATTAAATGATACTGATATGAAATTGTGTAATTAACCAATTTAATAACTTTATTAATCAATATTTTACATGTTATTAACCAACTTTATTTACTGCTAAAAAATATTTTTAATATCTGAAAATTTAATAACCAACTTCATAACTTCAATAACCAACTTTTTACTTTTCATTAACTAATTTTGTTTTTCTAGTAAAAACTATTTTTAATATCTAGACATTTATTAATCAATTTTATTATTTTATTAACCAATTTTTTATACTTCATTAATCAACTTTATTTGATAACTTAAAAAATTTATTCACGGATATTGTTCACGGTTCATAATAGTGTTCATAAAACACTATTTATAAATATAATTTTTTATTAAATAATTAGTGTAAGATATTAGTGTATGAATAACATTGCCTTAAAATTAAACATAAAATATTCTCACATTCAAAACAACTAAAATTGTTACAATGGAGACATTTGTCACACATGTATAAATACTTATCATTTATAAAATTAAAATAATAATAATAATAATAGTATAAGACATATGTTTATCATTTTTACAATAAAAATAACACGGGAGAGATGTTTCCTATTGATGGATAAAAAAATATAGGGAAATTTATAATTAATAACTATAAATTGATATTGACTACAAATTTGCCTTTGATAAATATAAAAATTAATAATGGATAAGTATTAATCAATAATTCATAAAAAACATAAGACAAATATTTTAATAAAAATATCAAATTTGCTTCAACTTTGCAAAAGTTAATCTTGACGTTTCAGTGCACATATTTCAAAACAAACAACGATGATATAATATTTCCATTCAAATTACGCTGGAAGTGTATAGTTTATTGATAAAAAATGTCTTATATTATTAAAATTATTTAGTCTCAACTAAATCATTTAAATTTATATTATGTTTGTCTAAATAATTGAATATATTATTCATTTCATATTTTATTAACATTTAATATAACAATTATATATATAAGACATTTAATATAATAATTGAAATTTTATATATATATATATATATATATATATATATATATATATATATATATATATATATATATATATATATATATATATATATATATATATATATATATATATATATATATATATATATATATATATATATATATATATATATATATATATATATATATATATATATATATATATATATATATATATATATATATATATATATATATATATATATATATATATATATATAACTGATGCGATAACAAGGGTATTTGTTTAATTGCTTGATAAAAAACGTGACATAATATTTTTTTTATATAATTTCAATTATATATAACAATCATATATATATATATATATATATATATATATATATATATATATATATATATATATATATATATATATATATATATATATATATATATATATATATATATATATATATATATATATATATATATATATATATATATATATATATATATATATATATATATATATATATATATATTCACGGATATTTGCTAGTTGTTTGATAAAAAATGTGAATGATATTTTTATTATATAATTTTCACTATATAAGTTAAATTTTATGTTAGATTTTTTCAATTAATTAAATGTGTTATTTTTTTTATGTTAAAAAATATTTATTATATGTATAACTATTGGAGAAGTGATAACTTGTGTATGAAATATACAATTTAGAAAGCAAGTAAGGGTGTGTGTAAAGAGAAAGTTAGTTAGGAACCCTAACTAACTCCTCTAATGTGTAACCAACTCTTCTAACAAATTTTAAGTCTTGCATGACATCTATAAATGCATTCCATGTAAGTTCTCTCAAAATGATGTATAAGATAATGAACATGTTCTACTTCATCTCTAATATAGTATCAATTGTCTTAGGGACTGTTTGTTTCAGCATAATTCATTCTTCTTCATCCTTCATCCACATAATATACAACCTATTGCGACACTACACCCGTGCGTATGGTTTATTGGTTATCCTCTTCTAGCTTCAAAGAAACTTTCATGGCACATGAAGAAATCAACATGGAAGACATACAAAATATGGTGAAATCTTCACAAGTTGCAGCATCACAAATGGTGCATTCAAGCTCGGGCAACACCTTTTCACTGAACCTTTTAATCAAACTTCAGGAAAAACAACTTTCTCATGTGGAACCAATAGGTAGAAGAGGTGATTTTATCACAGAAACGTTGAAAGCTTCAGTAGTGAAGAAAGACGGTTGGAAGGAGAAAACTGGAAACTCAAGATGTTGAGTCGACCTAGCAAATTTAAGGCAACTCTTGTGACCTGCCAAGTTTAACCGTCGACCAGCCCACACAATATCAGAGGTGTGTTGCACCAAAGACTTCGACATCATTTGGCTTAAACCAAATTGTCGGGCCACCAGATTGGACTGATAATTCATAAATCTGAAACCATTGTTCCCAGTGTCGATTCAAAACGACAACATGGTAGGAGTCAGAAATGCCCGCCATACTGAACTTGACATGGCTGCTGTCTATGGCGAAGCACCAAGAAAAGAGTTTCTAAACCAAGATGGACCAAATCGTCGGTGCACGAAAGGGGCCGTGTCGGGGACAAATGTGTTTGCCTCAGCAAACATAGTAAGATACTTCATAAAGAGGGATTTTTTGGGTGTTTCTTACGTAGTCATCAGAGCAAGTCGAACGCCTTCGACTAGACGAGCTTCGTCGAGACGTTGCATGGTCGCAGACACGGGATAACCCATCTGATGCTCGAAAGTGGCGTTGAGACAATGTTGTAATAACCATATGGGACATGAGATGTTCAAGATTTGATGGTTTCATGAAGAAGTTCGGTTCTCAAGGCCGGCAGGCCAAGAGAATGGTAAAGGGAAGACAACAACAATTTACCCAAGGAGACTTGTCGACCCTCTTGTATCTGAATTGCCAAGCTAATATAACTTTTGACTATTTGTAGAGAGGCTGAACAGAAGAGATAGTTAGACAGCCAGAGGGTCAGGAAGGCGACGTACTCTTCGTCTGACACTTCGGCAGAGCCTCTGTCATGGTGATCTTCTATGTAGTTCTGGAAGTCAGCCCGGTCGAAGTCAAAGGTGGCATCCGTCTCCAGAGTTGTGTCGAATGTCTCACCTAGGGGGGAGAGACCTATAATGTCCGCCACGTCAAAAAGAGTCGACGTCAGCATACCACATGAGAAGTAGAATGTGTTGGTCAAACCTTCCCAGAAGAACATTGCAGCCAACAGAAGACAAGGGTTAACCCTGTGTGCATTCCGGGACAGTTGGATGGTGTCAAAGATGCCAGCCTTTTTCCATTGTTCTTGGCGCTTGTTCTGGACTTTGTTCAGCTAGGAGATGTAATCCTTGTTGCCTAGAGCAGGCATCGACCGGAAGACACGGGCTTTGGGTGCCATTAATTTCAAGTTGAGGGTACCCCCTTTTTAGAAAGCTGGAGGGATGGTGGCCAGAAAACAAGGAAAAAAATGTTTGTAGCTCCTCGTGGCTAGGCTTGTTAGTGGGGTAGGGCCCATGGAAAGCATGCAGCTTTTCGGAAACAGCGAAGGGGATGACTATCTGACGTCGCCATGTAGCCACCACCTTTTCATCAGCCGACGAGGGATTTGGGAGTGGCTTAAGAGAGTCTACCTCAGAAAGAACAAAAGCTATATGATTGTTCCCGATGATGTGAGTGTTGAAGGTGTTGGAACAAGCCATTGAAGTTGGAGGTGGAGAACTTTGAAGAAAAAGGAGTGGGGAAAGAGAAACAAAGGGCGAAATTTGGCTATTTATAGGCAATGCTGCATGCAGTGGAGGAGGCAAAACAATTCTGATTCTGAAAGTTAGTGGGGGTGGTTCAAAGACCCATCACGTTGGGATGTGACCACATGATTAACCGTGTCTTGGAAATCATGGCGTAAAAAGGCGCCATCATTACTTCAGACTATAGATGACGTGTGGCAGAATTTACAGAAAGCAATGATGTTTTTTGTTGCGTCATAATCAAAAAACACGGTCGAAATTCCATAGAACCAAAACGCCCAGTTTCTTGGTCGACAGAGCATCCCGTCGAAACTGGGTTTTGAGGGGGCATCTTGTTGACTGGAAGTTTTGACTAGAGAGCAGCGACATAGAGAGTGATCGACAGGCTAGGTAAGATGTTGCAGACGATGAAGAGAGTCGACGTTGACAAGAGGAAGGTTGTTGGGTCGACCCAGATGGTGTCGGTTGAATGGGTCGACTAAAGCCCAAACAAGGAGACAAATATTCGAGCGGGAAATGAATTTGAAATCCAAGAACATGAGAAGTTACAAAAGTGGTGGACGAACACGTGGCGTCACCAGATTCAATATGGCAGTTATTTATTTCCCTATTTAAAGCAATGCATGTTTTCATTTCAAGGGGTGCATTTTTGTAATATTATAAAAAAAACACTCTGAGTACCAAAGCGTTACGAGAAAAAGAGTTTTCACTCCTACAAAATGTATGATCACATCCTTATTTCTCTTTTTTAAGCAATCTACATCATTAATTCTAGAATACCTCGTCTTGTTATTTCTTACTGTTTTGTATACGTAGTCGTCTTTAATTACAATTTCAGTCTCTACGAGAAATACTTTCCAACCTATTTCAAACAACATCATTCCACCACTTTTCCATACATCCCAACTAAAATGTTCTGGGACTTGTTTGACCAGTCCCGCAAGTAAACCTGCGTTAGGAGGTCAGAGGTTGTTCGCGCAAAAACTGCGTGTGAACAGAATTATGATTGAATTAAGTAATGTATGCATTTTTGTTCTAGTTCATGGCCTAAAATGACCTAAAATAACCTAAGATATGCTGGCCTAAAATGACCAAATATATGTGTGACTCAAAAAATATAAAATTTAGTGAATAAAAATAAAACAATTGAGTACATATGATATTTCATAGATATATTTTGATATACACCCAAATAATACACGGAGATACAACTATAAACCACATTTTATTTAAAATGGAATGAATATTAAAAAGACAAAAATGTACGTTTGGAGCATTAAAGATAATTTCAAATTCTCAAAAATTTAAATGCACCCTTAAGGTGGAAAAAATATTTCCCATTAAAAAAAACATAAGTTTCTTTCGATGCATCAAGATCAAATTATCCATTAAAAAAAACATAAGTTTCTTCCCATGCATCAAGATCAAATTATCCATTAAAAAAAAACATAAGTTTCTTCCAATGCATCAAGACCCAATTCATCTTTAAACAAAGTTAGAAGTTAGGAGAATTATTGAAAAAAATTGCTTAGAAGGAAGAACACACCTTATGTTTCCAATTTATTCTCAAACAAAAATGAGCTACCGTTTAAAAGCTATAGAAACTTCAAACTCATATTATGGTAATGAAAAAAAAGTGAGGATTTCTATCAACAACCTATTTTTACAACACACCTTCCTTTCCGAAGTTTTATGAAGATTTTATTATATATTCAATTTCGTTTTTATTTTATTTTAAAGTTGATGTCCACACAATTTAGCTTTTTATATATATTTTTTTATCATATACTTATAATTCCCTAGATCCTTCCAAAAAAGGAAATTCTTAATAGTATATGTTGTAACCTCGTCAAACAAAATGGTAATACCATAGAACCTTCCAAAAGAAAATAATTTCTTGAAAATCAATCTATATCACTTCGGTCAACAATTACGTTTGAGGGCCATAGCTATCTTTTAGTTTATTTTGTGCCTACAACAACAAAAGTTCGTGCTTAGTTTGATTAGTAACCAGTCTTATTAAAATATTTATGAATTTGTTATGATTCTAGACTCTTTCACAAATTATTTTCAAAAAAAATGATTTAATAGTTGAAATTTTTTATTTATAGGTGAATAAGTTGAGCGCCGCTGAATTGAATTTAGATTTTTGTATATGATATAATGTTTAAAAATCGGATTGAAAATCAAATCGGTGAAACTTCCAATTTAAAATTAAATTAATTCAATCGATTAAACCAATCGTCAAACTGTTTATTAAATAAATTATTAATATAAAATTAAATTTCATAGATATGTCACACGTAATTATATATTCAAAACTTAATAAAATAAATATTTTAAAAATTTATTACAAACTTAATACAACAATATCGATAATACATATATTAACATAATATAGTTGTACACTTCATTTCAACATTTATTTAAGAATAATTTTAAAAAATTAAAGATTACAATAAAATAAATTAAACTAATTCACACTAAAATTAAAATAATAAAATATAATAACTAAAATTATATTTAAATAATTAAGAATGTCTAAATTAAATAAGATAAAATAAAAAATAAAATGTACTTAATTAAACAATAAATATCAAATTTGAGTTGAACTACGACAAACAAGTCATAATTAACAACAACAAGCAATATTAACATGAACGACAATCAATATTGTGTTAGACAGCGTGACTATTTTGAACGACAATAATATGAAAAAACTTAAAAATTTGTGTGGTTATAAAAAAAATGAAATTGGGGAATGTATGTTAAGTTTTGATATTGACATATTAAACTTTTAAAAAATTATAAAAAATGGTCAATTTAATGTATGTTCTTGAACAGAACGGTTTTACAAAACCAGCTCAGATTCTTTGGTTTGAATGTGTTGGACGGTTCAAAGCGGTTTTTTCAATTTTATTTTGATTTTAATCCACTGATGGTTTTGAAAGGTTAACCTAACCGAATTCATCTCTAGTTCCCGGACCAACCAATTGAACCGGCAAGTTCGATTCAGATTTTAAAACATTAATTTGATGTCTTTACAAAACTATCAACTGAGTTAGCTTATCAGATACTAAAATTACTTTTAAATTTCAATAATATTGACATTTTTATTCCACCAACTCATTGTTGGCTTCATTCAAACCTTTGTTTCCTATTTTTTTTCATATATCTTTTCTTATGGTTAGAAATTATTTTTTACAATTAGAGAAAAATTCTCACGAATTCTTGAGTATTTTACTGCATGCACTATGCCAAAAAAGACCTTTAGCAGCGCTTTTTTGGTCTTTAGTAGTTCTTAAAAGCGCTGCCTAAAGTGGCGCTGCTAAAGGTAAAGGCAGTGCTTTTTTAAAGTAAAAAGCGCTGCTATAGGCCCCTTTTTAGCAGCGCTTTTCCATAAAAGCGCTCTCTTTTCCCCCTTTTTAGCAGCACTTTCAGAAACGCTCTCTAAAATATATTTTCTTAATACCTTTAGCAGCGCTTTCAGAAGCGCTCTCTAAAATATATTTTCTTAATACTTTTAGAAGCGTTTTTTATTAAAAGCGCTCTCTATTCTCCCACCTTTAACTGTGTTTTTTAAAAGCGCTCTCTAAAGTGTATTTGTTGAATACATATAGCAGCGCTTTTCTTAAGAAAAGCGCTGCCTTTCTCCCCTCCCCCCCCCTCCCTTTTAGCAGCTATTTTTTAAGCGCTCTCTATTCCCCCACCTTTGGCAACGCTTTTTAAAACGCTCTCTAAAGTGTATTTGCTAAATACATATAACAACGCTTTTCTTAAGAAGAGTGCTGCCATTCCCCCCCCCCCCCCCCCTAGTCGCACTTTTTCAAGAAAAGTGCTACCTTTTATTCACGTCATTGAATTTGTTTTTAAAAAAAAATCACTTTTTCTTAGTGTTTTTTTGGTAAAAGCGCTGTCTATTTTGCATATTTTTATGAAGTGATTTTTGTTGAATTTTGTTGCACAATTCTTTATAATTTATCACATAAACCTACTTATAACAATTATATTTATCACAAGCCTTTATTTCAACACTTTGACCTTATATATACCATAACAATTCAACACATAAACCTGCTTATAATCATTGTAATTCAACACAAGCATTTATTTCAACACATATATAGGCCTTTTATATATATATATATATATATATATATATATATATATATATATATATATATATATATATATATATATATATATATATATATATATATATATATATATATATATATATATATATATATATATATATATATATATATATATATATATATATATATATATATATATATATATATATATATATATATATATATATATATTATAATTCAACAGAAACGATCCATAATTCTAAAATATATTCCAAAACCGATAACTTCGCAAATATATTCACTATACATATAATTATAAATTCCATATTTCTGGATCCTCACAACAACTAGCTTCTAGAAGTATATCAACAAATTCCAAATCTATATACGACTTTCAGAACTATAATTATCCAGTAGTATGTACATAACATCACAACAACACAAATCTCTATAAACTCCGATCAAAAGACAAAAAGACAATATATATACCTTATACAATTCTCATCTCAAGAATGTATTGACACCATTCCTCCTTAATTTCTTCCAATTTGTCTTTCGAGTAAGTATCATACTTGAATTCATCAAAGTACTACATAATATAACATAATATGCATGATTTAGTTTTATAACTAATTACTCATATGAAATATCGGTTAAATATTAAAATAAATCATATAACTTATAAATCCATATCATGTTTGAAATCTCTATTTGACCCGAATGAATAATTTCCTTCATAAACCTCAAAACAAAATATCCGCAATCAATCCCATTGCACTGACGAGGACACTGTAAATGGAAAAAGAAAACGAATATATGTCAAGATATATAGTTTAACTAGTTTTATCAAGTAGAATCACTATAACAGTCAAAATTGTAAAAATATACCTGCACTCTGATCCATCTAGTGTTGTTAGCCTTACTTTTTGGTACTCTTGCTTGTCTTTGTGATCGGAATATTTGTATAGTTCTAACATAATATAAACAAATATTTAGAACAATCTCATATAATAAATAAAGATGATTATTCATAACAATATATCTTATCACTTACGTATCAACCATATTCTTCATATCAGGATATTTTGTTTGATCACTATCCAATGAATCCAGATAATAAACTATTTCTTTTTTCAGACTAATCGCAACCAACAACCAGTGTCCACTGTAAAATAAGACAAATGTTTAGACGGAAATGTTATATAGAATGTCAAAAAATGAATAATTATAATAAATGAATTTAGAATGAAACCTAACTCATGGCCAGTACTATATGGCAAAAAATACAACTTCTCTGTATCATTGGCCATAAATGTTTGGACTAATTAATCTCTGACTACATATGGAGTGTGATCGATTGATCGTGTGTTGATACAGCTAGAAGATAAGAATGTGAATCTCTCTGTCAATTGATGCGAGACCAACAACTTGTCATACAAAAACCTTAAATAAAAACATAATCAACATTAGAATATTTATTAAAATGAGAAAATAAATTATTCAATTATTTAATTAAATTGATCAGAGTACCTGATGTATGAATGCATAACACCGATGTCTAATTCAGAATGTTAGAAAATCTGATCCAAATCCTCTTTAGCAACAATTATTTCGGCATAAGCAAAACCGAAAATACCTTCATCCATAGGTATCTGACGAATTCCACCCTCCACCACATATGTTGTTCCTACATATGTTTCAAGGCACAACCTAAATCGAGGAACAAATGCTTTTTTTGGCTCGACCTTTTTTTGTTGGACACCTTGCTAGATTCAGGCATCTTACCCTTGCTGACTTGTTGCAACTCTTGAGCATGAACCTAAAAATCATATAAGTTAGGTAATTAAAGTATAAGATCATAAAACTATTGAAATCGGAGGATATAATTGACATTTTCTATGCATATATATCAATTAATGTACCTATTTTTTGATGCAGCTGACTCGGTTTCCCGCACAATCCCCTTATCTTTTGATTTGGATTTTGTAGAAGTCTAAGATCATCATGCAAATAAATGGTACGTAAATGTAAGCATAACTTGCATGTATGGTTCATAAAATATTTGAGTACTACAAGGTTCATTATGGTGTTCAACCTACCTCACCATCTATGAAAATGAGAGTTGACGACCATGCAACATACGATCCTATTGCATCTCCCACCAATGTTGCATCCAAAACATCGTTTGGTATAGGCAATAATGCACCCCCCCTCTAAAGCAATATCAATCGATACTTTCAAAAATCCAGCAGGGAGCGATTTATGGTGAAGTAAGTCTCCTAAAGTGTTATGCACTTTTCCCTTGCCAACCATGCGATAAGTCGGTGACGATAAATAGAGCCGACAAGGTGAAATGCCTTAAACCAATAATGAATATGATTAATGTGTATATATGTCAATTAAGAAAATTATGCTAAATTAATTTCAATGTAATATATATAGTTACCTCGGGAAGTTTCTGCTGAAAATTATAATTGATACTATCTTTGTCACTAGTATCTTTAAACTCTGGACCGCGCCTTTCTGACATGTATCTCTCTTTGTCCTTTTGCAATTCACGAATTTGAGCTTTCAATTCTTCCAACGACTCCATCACTTATTTATTGCTAGGATTTTTATTATTTGACTGCTTATACAATTTTGTTAGAGTGACACCAAATCCCTTCCCCCTCACACGACCAGAATATTCAGGAACATTTAACACTCGACTTAGTTCGCTTCTGCAATCATCATCCTCAGCTGCAGTTATAGTCTGGGATAGACTCTCCTGAAATATAGATAAAAGCATAAATATATTATACACTTTTGAGCTTATGACAGAACTAATGTTGTACTTACATATTGCTCAAATACTTGTTGAACTTCTTCCTGAACAACTCCATCTCTACCCACACGGGCAACCTTCCACAAAACATGGTCCAGAAGAGATGTTGCATCACTTTTCTCCTCTTCTAACTACACATTAAGATAGATGATAAGCTTCACTTTTCTCGTATTCTAACTATATCATATTAAAACATTTATATATACTTACTATTTTTTATTGTAAGCGTACATATCCCAAACGCCCTTTTTTGTATGGATACGTGGGTTTTGATGCTCGTTTCCGATTTACGTCACTCATAGCCTGAAAAAATAAGTTTCAGTCATATCAGAACTCATGTGGAAGAAGTATAGATATTATACATTGTTCATGATAATTTCGAATTACATGGAATTCTTGGGTTCTTCGCTTGGCAACAAATGTTTCCCATTCCTCAAGTGAAATCAAACCAACATACTTCTTTGGACACTCTGATTCAAAAAAATTTCCATCAGAATCCTTAAGAAACTTGTAACGCTCGAAATCCTCTTAGTCGTTTTTCGGTCAATTGAAGACAATATTTTTTCCGGTCGTCACCAATATTAAAAGACCTCTGCAAACAAATTAACATACATATAGTATGTTAGTATAAGTAATTTAAAGACATAACCGTCGACATAATTAAAAAATATCAGATATCATACATGTATCTCACTCCATATTTTTTCTTTAGCCAGTTTCAACGAAGGAACTCTCCAATTATCATAAGTGATTGGAATTTGCGAACGAACAAGTGCCCCAATGTAACTTATCAACATCACACTGTTAGACTAAATTAATTGGTCTGTTTCATTCCAATGCACATCATATTTTATACCTTTATCTCTCACACGAATTATTCCTTTCATAATCGTTATTCCTCTTGTAATATCTCCTTCCACATCTTGTGCTGGTTCGTTTCTATCATGTTTAGAAGTATCATGTGATTTTTCCTTGTTGCTAGCCATAATACCTATAATTCAGAAAAACTAAATTATGAAATGAATGACAAATATATATATATATGAAAAAAAACATATAAATAAGAAAAACATATATATAATTTTATTGAATGACATAATATATAATTTTATTGAATGATATAATATATAATTTTACAAGTACCTTTGTCACTAACATCTATTTCTTTTCTTCGTTGGAACGTGGTTTACTTGTCTCTTAACAACACGTACGGATGGATTGATCCAAATTCCCTCGTTATGATCATTTCTAATATATGATTCGTCCATTCTAATATTCTCATGTTGATCATCTATAATATAAGATTCCTTCTCAACATCAACATCACCCTGATCTCCAATGTTATCATCGATTACTTTGTTGGAAAAAAGAACTATAGACCATTTCGTACTTGTCGGATCAGTGACATAGAAACTTGTTTAGCTTGCGTGGCTAGAATAAAAGGCTCATCTTTGTACCCCACCTTATTAAGATCCACTTGCAAAAATCCTGACTTATCCATTCCTATACCACTATTATTTTCAACCCACTTGCATCCAAAGATAGGAATCTGAAACTTCTCATAATCAAACACCCAAATACGCTTGATAACCCCAAAATATGACAGATTTGCATATTTGGGGTTTAAGTCCTTCACACATGAAATGTGCATTGCTTCAGCAAGCACGGTGACACCACTATTTTGCATTGTACTTTTATCATCTTGTTCTTTGGTATAAAATGTGTATCCATCAATTATGTATGCGCTATAAGAAAACACATGCAAACTTGGACCATATGTTAAACATCTCAACCTTTCTGTTATTGAAGCGGGATCAGAATAAAACTTTGAAAATATATGATCCTTGAATCATGTTATAAAACTTCGACTGTGCTCTCGTACTATCCAATTTTCATTTCTATTCAAATTTAAACCTCGTAGAACATCCGTGTGCATTTCAACATATGGCTCAACCTCAATGTCATTGTGCAGAACATACAAATGCACTTGCTCCCATTCAGCCATTGAAACTATCACAACTTTATTTCCAATTAACTGTTTTGCTACTATTTTTTCAACAACATGAGATTTTGGGAGGCCAATGGATTGAACATTGGATAAATATTCAGTACAAAACTCAATCGCTTCTTTAACAATGTATCGTTCGACAATGCATCCCTCTGGTCGAATTTGGTTTTTCACATACCCTTTCAATATTTTCATATAATGTTCAACAGGGTACATCCATCTCATATAAGTTAGTCCTCACAATTGTGTCTCTTTCACAAGATGAGCAACTAGATATACCATTATGTCAAAAAATGATGGAGGAAAATACATTTCAAGCTCACACAAAGTAATAACTATTTCTTTTTGCAATGTTGGTAAGATTGCAGGATCGATCACCTTACTACAAATTGACCGGAAGAAAAAACGCAATTTAGTTATTGCGCTTCTTACTTTTTCTGGAAAACGTATATCTATTGGTAGAAAGTGTTCCATTATAACATGGCAATCATGTGTCTTTAAACTCTTTAACTTGAGATCTTTCATAGACACAAGTCTTCTAATATCTGAAGAGTATCCTTCTGGAACTTTAACTTCACTTAAAACTTACACAATATCTTTTTCTCCTTTCTAGATAAAGTATAAGCAGCAGGTGATAGATATGTTCGATTTCCTTTCTTCAAGGGTCCTAATTCATTTCTTATTCCCATCGCTACCAAGTCCTTTATTGTTTTAAGGTCATCCTTAGACTTTCCTTGTATATTGAGTAACGTACCAATAACACTTTCAAATACATTTTTTCAATATGCATAATATCAAGAAAATGTCTTACATACAACAACTTCCAATACGGAAATTTAAAAAAATTGACCTCTTCTTCCACCCACATGTGACAAGCGTTTGAGCAAAAGGCTTGTCAAACTTAGTACTCACATCTTTCACCTTTTCAAAAATTTGTTCACCTGTCAATGTAGGTGGAGCTCTACCTTGTTCTAAATTTCCATTGAATGCTTTTCTCCATCCACGGTAATGATGATTAGAATTTAAGAATCTACGATGAGCAAGAAAGGCATTCTTCTGACCAAATTCCAATCGCGTCCAACCTGTGTTTTCTTCACAAATAGGACACGCACATTGAGCTTTAATGATATACCCCAATAGATTTCCGTATGCTGGAAAATCATTAATTTTACCAAAACATCGCCCTCAAATTGAAAATTTATTTCCTATATCCATCATAAACCTCCACTCCGTTCTCCCACAAACTCTTTAAGTCTTCGATTAAAGGTGTCAAGTATACGTCTATGTCATTCCCTGGTTGTTTAGGACCAGAAATTAACATAGATAGCATCATGTACTTACGCTTCATACATAGCCATGGAGGTAGGTTTTAAATCATAATAATCACAGGCCATGTGGAATGTGAGATACTTTGTACATCATGCAGGTTCATTCCATCAGTAGATAATGCCAAGTGAAGGTTTCTCGCTTCTTCTTCAAAATCAGGCTACTCATTATCAATTTTCATCCACTGTGGTGAATCTTACGGATGTCGATACTTTCCATCTATAATTCTATCATCTGCATGCCAAGTCAAGTGTTTTGCATCTGTTTCACTACGAAACATGCGTCTAAAAATCTTGGAATTATAGGAAAATACCATAACACTTTTACTGGGGATAACGTTTTCTTATACCGAGATACACCACATTTAGGACACTCGTTTAATGATGCATATTCATTTCGAAACAAAATGCAATCATTTGGACAAGCATGTATCTTATCATAGCTCATGTCAATAGAGCACAACATTTTTTTGGCTTCATAGGTTCGATTAGGAAGAATATTATCCTCCGAAAACATCTCTTTCATGAGGGCTAATAACTCTGTGAAACTTTTATCCGACCATCCATTGCCTGCCTTTAAGTTGTACAACTTTAATACCGCAAACAATCTTGTGAAAGTAGTGCAACCTTTATACAATGGTTTCTCTGCATCATTTACCAACCTCTCAAACACTTTGGGACAATCCTGAAGATCTTCTTCAAGTGCTTCTACAATCTCTTCGAATCGACCATAGTCGTATGTATTTGTGCCATTGCCATTTGAAGCATAGGTCGTATTATCCTCTGGTTCAACATTATCGTTACTTATCTCACCATGTAATGTCCAACATGTATAACTTCGATCAATTCCATGCCTCTTTAAATGCAATTCTAACTGAATTGCGTCAATCTGACGCCCATAACAGCAACCTAAGCAAGGACATGTGATCCTACTGGGGTCTTTGGCATGTTCAATAGCAAACTTAATGAATTTTGATACCCCATTCTTGTAATCTTTTGACAATCAATTGGAAGACATCCATTTTTTATCCATACTAATTAAGTAGGCTAATCTAAACTAAGTAAGTTAAACAAAAACAGCGAATACCTGTAGCAACTGTAGAGAAGTCAGCAACTTCTAGAACTACACAATCTTGCTCTTCACAGGTAACCCCTATAACAAATTCACTAAGTTAGTAGTTGTACCTAATATAACCACTTTATCACTTAAGTTCAAGAAATTAATCAACAAAATCACAATATTCAACAAGTAATTCACGAATATTCAAACATCAACAATATTCAAGAACATCAACAACATTCAACAATTAATTCAAGTTTCCATCAACAACAACATTAACGTATATACAAAATTAACATACAAAATTAATTCATTTACTTTTCATCCACAAAATCAACATCATTAACATCAACACTAACAACATCAACAATAACATTCTCGTTACTTAATTCAAGTTTCTATCAACAACAACAACATTAACATATATACAAAATTAACTTACAAAATTATTTCATGTTTTCATCAACAACATCAACATCAACAACAACATTCTCGTTACAACATCATCAACATCAACAACATCAACATCAACAACAACATTCTCGTTACAACATCATCAACATCAACAACATCAAGAACAACAACAATAACATTAACATATACATTTACATCAAGAATAAAAAGCTTCAATATTAACTTCAATATTGACATATACATTTACATCAAGAACAAAAAAAACTTCAATATTAACTTCATTAAAATAAGTGTCATATTTTACATTTTCACATACATCAAAATAAAAAAAATGTAATAAAAAAATAAACTTTTGTTTATTTTAACTTGCTAGTAAGAGATTGTGAAACTTTTGAAGCAAAACAATTGTGTTGAGGACAAAGTGAGACGCTTGCTAACGATAATTCATTTTTAAAATTAGTGGAATTTGTTTTATTATTTTCATATTATATATATATATATATATATATATATATATATATATATATATATATATATATATATATATATATATATATATATATATATATATATATATAAACACACACACACACACACACACACACACACACATATATATATATATATATATATATATATATATATATATATATATATATATATATATATATATATATATATATATATATATATATATATATATATATATATATGCACTAGAATAGTCTATTATCTCATTATAATAAATAAAATAACACAAATTTTATAGAATTGATTCAACATGATACACAGTTTTACAGTATAAACGAATTCATGGATGGTGAAAATTCTTAAACATACGTTTGGTTTCATTTGAAAAATCACTATAAATTGTAAAAGTAACTTTTTTAAAAAACTTCAATACCTTGAAAATGGTGGAATGGCCAGACAGAGAAGGTGGCGGCGGACGGAGGGAGTACGACAGTCGGCGGAAATGACGAAGAAGGCGTTCTGGTCGGACGGACGGAGGCAGTACGGTGGTGCAGCGGACGGAAGTGGTCGTACAGAGGGAGTAGGGTTTGTCGTGAGAGGGAAAGAAATTGTTTCTGAAAGTACGCTGTTGTTTCTGAATAAATTTGTTTTATTAAATTTATGATATTAACACATATAGCAGTGCTTTCGTATGCATATCCTTTAGCAGCGCTTTATAAAAGTGTTATCTAAGGTCTGCCTTAGGCAGGACCTATAGCAGCGCTTTTAGAAAGCGCTTTCGTTGCCCCCACCTATAGCAGCGCTTTTAGAAAGTGCTTTCGTATACCCCCATATAGTAGCGCTTTCTAAAAGCGCTTTCGTTGCCCCCACTTATAGGAGCGCTTTCTAAAAGCGCTTTCGTTGCCCCCACTTATAGCAGCGCTTTCGTATACCCCCTTTTTTAGCAGCACTTTATTAAAAGCGCTTTCTTTTGTAATAAAAAACTCACACCTTTAGTAGCGCTTTTTTAAAAGCGCTTTCTAAAGTCAACATATTTTTTTCGTTTTTTTACTCTTTAGCAGCGCTTTTATAGAAAGCGATGTCTTTTCTGCGCTACAAAAAATCTTTTTTGGCGTAGTGATGTCTATTCTACAATTAAATTAAATATTTTATAATATTATAATATATAATTATTTTTTATCTATCTATCTATATATATATATATATATATATATATATATATATATATATATATATTATTACTATCAGTAATTATTGATCTACCAACACTACTACGGAAAACATATACAACAATGGTTGGAAAAGGAATAACATCATGTGTGACCTACCCTTGTTACGTAGGGTTGTCGCTACTCAAAAAAATGCAACGACGTCAAGGCGAAAGAGGAAAACAGAAGAGTCGTCATCGAACTTTATTTATCTTGAAAGGGGAAGGGAAAACATCGAGAAAACCCCAAGAAGGAAATGGATAAGATGGTCTCGCAACCAAGAGAAAGGGTTCGGAAGCCGGTTATGCAAAGAGAAGGTATTAACACCCCTCACATCCATCGTACTCGATGGGAACCATTTTCTTGTCTCATGTGTGAGGATGTTTGCTAAAGGATATCGCTTTCTAGGAATGTTCTAGGAGGGAGAAAGAAGGGTTGGAAATAAAGAATGAGAGAAAAGAAAAGGTGAAAAGGGGTAGGAGACTCGGTAGGACTTCACAATCCTATGCCTACGTATTCTCAACAGGTATGAGAAAATCAGAGTCAACGTAGTTCGGAGGACTACGAATGAAAAAGATGGAAGTGTGCTTGCAAAGGATTAGGGCCCTTGTGCCTACGTATCTTCACTTAAAAGGAGTGAAGAATCAGAGTGTCTGTAGTTCAGACTATGGTTTATTGGTGTTTTTTTTATAGATAATGCCAACGTTCACATTCTAGCAGTTAGGTGTATTGCATCTCACTTGTGGAGTCTTAGGCGTTACCTGTTTGTAATAGAACGAATGTAACATGTCTTTTTGAAAAGAAATAGTTTTTGCCATCAAGGTAAGATGTGACTTTTGATTTGTGAAAGTTATTTTTAAGGGTGAAATAAGTCCTCGAGTAGTAACCCCTTTGCGGGTAGTATCCAATTCTTTACCTCAAAAGATTTATTGTGAAAATGGTGTGGTGAATATAGTGACGTCTTCATATTAAAAGACGAGTATCGAGACCACACACTCTAAAGTGAGTATCCTAATACTCGGAGAGGAATGAGTCTTCACTCAATCCTCTTTCTTTAGTTCAATACAAAGAAAACTTTATTCTCTTATTAAAGATGTTTTGATTTTAAATGGTAAGTGCTTTATGATAGTGAACCCTAAAGATAATGTCAAGCACTCAGGATAGGATAAGACCTTCGTCTAACCACTCCACAACCATCCAAGTTTATTAAGAAAGAAGTTTGAAAATGCACTTGGTACAAGACCAAGGTTTTTTAGACTCAAGGAGAATAGAAATAGAGAAAAGGTTTTGAAAAGAAAGTGTGATGAATAAAGCAAGGTAGGTTGATGGCGATGCGCGAAGCAATCAACTTACAAAGGTGGAATCCATACAAGGTTAGGATAGGTTAAAACCAAAAAATGAGAGCTGAGGAGAGGTGGATCCCTAAGATATAAATCTAGTTAAATAAGTTTGAAAATGACTTGACATTGGATCAAGCCTTATTTGTCCCTTTTATTGAAAATATGCTCTAGCCTAGATTCATTTTATCTTTCTTAACCAATAAGCAAGCAAGCATAAAAGAAAACTAAGCTATTACATTGTAAATGAGGAGACGGATACATAGTGCCCACCAAGGGGGGAGATGATATATGATACATGGAAGGTATGAGTAAGAATGTACAAAGATGCACTAAAAGAGAAACATCAAAAACAAGACAAAAGATCAAATTCAACAAGATAAGCAATGAATGATCATAAGTGCATAAACATGTAAAACATGAAGAAAATGATCAAGACATGTAATATATGAGATGAAAACAATATGTGCAGAAACCACATCAACTCACAAATCATCAAAGATTAACAAGGCAAGATATGAGAACAATCTCCAAAGCATGCACAAAATACAAGTCAAGCAATATCACGATGAATAAAGGATCATGTGAAGTGTGTGTGAGATAATGTGACTATGAAATTAGGGCACAAACACCTTGACCAACAAGTTAAAAATCTTACATGAAACACATAAAGATCAATAAGCTTCAACTAGCACATGTAAAGAAGTGTCAAAACAAGACTAACTCAAGAGGTAGTTAAATGAACACTCACACAATGCTAAACTTGTAAAATCAACTAAAAATAGGAAAAAGGTTCAAAGATCATGAAACCAAAGTAAGAAGAACCTCAAGGAAGTATCTTATCATATTCCAAAATTCAACAAGCTACAATCAACCTTAACTAGGTCAAGGGATCAATAAGCTAGGCATATGGCTCAAACATGAGGAATTATCAATAACTCTTAAAGAGGCATCCACCAAAAATAGCAAGACACTCAAATAAAATCCCAACAAATAATAAAACATAATTTCAAACACATACTTAAGCAATTAAAAAATATGGGAAGAAGATAGGCTAAGGACAATGCTCAAAAGGGTTGAATCATGCAAGCTATGCATCAAATCGAAATTGAATCGAAGGTCAAAAAGTGAGAAATGGCAAGTCACCTTAGGTAACTCAAACCAAGATCAAAACAGCATCACATAACCCTCATTCAATGGTATTAATGTGGCTAAAAAATTAGCCTCAAATGATGAATATAAGTCACTCGAATCTTCAACCCTAATGCAAGGGAATCAATGGAAGTACTCACTCAAATTAAATCCAAAGTAAATGGAAAATAAATAATAAATAAATAAATAAAATAATGAAGATTAACATAAGACATCAAGCAATCAAAAAATTAAATTTTGGTATTTTTCAAATGTGTGGAAGTATTTAAAATAAAATAAAATGAGATAGTGAAAATAAAAGAAAAATAAAAAGAAATAAAATGAAAGGGGGTGCAAAAGCAATTTCAGAATGAACTGAATCCTAGTTCCATGCGCATATGGGCCCAAATCAGGGGCGTGAAGAGTAAAACATACATGGCCCAATCTAAATAACACAAAAACTCAACCAGAAACATGAAACGCATTGTTTCATTAAAGGATGTGGCATGCCACATTACCCTTTTAACGTGTGCGTGGGAAAGTCAACTGCCAAATCAGGTGGACACCTCAGCTAACACCTCAGACGCTGAACCCCTAGCTGCGGTCATCTTCCCTGGTGGTCTCTGCAAACTCAAATAAAAATCAAAACCTCATACATATTCTTGAAGGAAAAATCATGAGTAGCATGAATCTGGCCTCAGAATTTCAAAAAGGTTGCTCTAACATGGTGAAAAATCAACACGAAAATTTGACATACAAATTGAAAATTGCTTAAACAAACACCACACTTATTCAAACATTGCCTACACAAGATAGGGCTTCAGATGCAACCAACATGAGCTTACTTTGATGCCTAAAATGAGAGATTCAGAATGAGAAAGTTTACCTAAACGGAGCAAATCTTTTGATCCTTCAAACTGCTTCTAAGCTTCAAAGAAAACCCTCAAATGGACTCCTTGTACTTCACTGAGTAAGAATCAAGCAATAATGAAAGTAAACCTCAAGAAAATTTCAGATTCTAAGTGAGAGAATATTTGAGATTTTTGAGTTATTTCAAGCTTCTTCTGCAACAAAAACCAATCCTCCTCATTTTTAGGGTTTGCATGGAGTTAAATAGAGTGGGTTAGGATAGTTTTTGAAGGCCCATGATGAGTGTATGAGTTGTTTCACAAAATTGACAAAAATTTACAATGTGAGTGTGCACACAGGTATCTCTCCATTCTCATGTTATTTGGGCTAGCATTCAGTACCAAGGAGGGTGGTGAAATGAATAATAATGTTTTGGAGGAAAGAACATGAACTTGTGAGATGAATTAGTGATTTTCCACATATGGTGTAAAAGTTTGAAAATGCTTGAAAATATGAAGAAATGTTTTCTCATTTTGGATAAAGTTTGGTATTTTCATGACATGATGATGATATGGTACAAAAGAGATGCAAAACCAACCAAGATTGTGACTTGAAAAGCAAGAAAGTTCAAACTAGGTCACATATCCATGTATTCATGTTCATCATACATTAACTTGCATTGTAAATCATCAAATGACATGGAATTTGAGGTCATGGTGTTGGCAAGATCTTAAGGCACAAGTTTCATGTTATAGGTAACTTGATTTGAAGCTTTAAAGTTCATGAATTTTGACCTTGAAGTGAATGATCTAAAACTAGGTCATCCAAAATGACCTTGACTAGGAAGGATCATAACTTGAGCTCCACACATGGAGATGATGAGTTCTTATACTTTTTGGAAAGCTTAGGTGATGAAGAACAAACTTTATGTTTGAAGAAAGTTAAGGAAAAGCTTGGATCCACACGAAAATTGTCATGGAAGAGGGGGTCCTTTGATGCCCTCTAAATCTTTTTTTCTTTGTAAAACCAAATTGAAGACATCATAACTTGAGGTGTGTAGATCCAATGGAGGAGTTATTGTACTCAAAAGAAATCTTGGAGAGCAAGGAACAAATATCATGTTTGATGAAAAATGAGATGGAGTTTGTATCATGATGAAACTTGTCAAGGAAGTTAAGTGTTAAAAGAGGGGATTTTACACTTAGAAATCTCTAAAACCCTAATTTAGCAACATCTTTATCCTTTTGATGATCCCTTTATCATTTCTTGATCAAATTTGGTCCATTGATGATGTTTAATATCAGTATTGGGAATTTTACCTCAAAAAGTAAAGAGTTGACTTTTTTCCTGCTCAGTTGACTTTTCCCCAAATTCTTGATTTTTAATTCATTGGTTAACTGAAAGCCTTCCACACCAAATTGATGGCCAATCTTGTAAATCAAGGTACCGTAGTACATTTATACAACCATAAGCTCAAGTTTTGCTTCAAGAAACATAAATAAATTGACCAATTGCAAAACCCTAATTTTACCCCCCAAAAGATAGAGGGAAAAGACCCAGGTTCTAAATTCAAATTCATCTGAGCATGATGTAAGATCCTTTCACCAAAGATAGAATATGATTCATGATCATGAAATTTCTTGATTGATCTTTCCCATATGGTATTTGTGTACTCAAATGACAAAAATCCTAATTCCACAACTTTAAGAAATAGGTTGTTGATTCCAATGCTTATCCATGATCCATATGAAATTCAAGAATGATAAGATGACATGAATGCCTTGAGACTTGAGGAATCCAAAAGGTTGAGAAATAAACTCAACTTGCCTTGAGAAAAATGAAATCTTGAGCCCAGTCAAAATCCTTTGAGTTCTCTTGTCTAGAGCTTGAACCATGCATTCATGAAGATGCAAATTCTAATGCTAATGATAATGATAATGATAATGATATAGAGGTTAAAAGGTTAGGGTGAAAAAGAGAGTGTGACAAGAGTGTGGTTTATATATTTGCTACTTACAATCATAGTTTTATGACTGTTTTAGAAAACTTGAAAGCACATTATATATGATCACGGTTTCTATAAATAACTGTTATAATATATTAAAGGTGACAGGTTCGATTCTCACCAACGCATCTTTTGGTGTAATATATTATTCTAGACAGCAGTCACTATACAACCACAGTTATATATTACATCCGGCGTTAAATAATATGCTTTTTTTAAAATGATTTTTCTGCATTTTGAATTTTTTTTCATTTTTTAACCTGTATTTTTTGAACCATATCATAACAGCAACAACAATTGTATCATAATGAAGAATTGTATTGTATTACATCAAATTCATACATTGGATTAATAACCAAACATTGTATATATATTACATCAAAATAAAAATGGCACAAAACAACCTACAAACATTATATAACATCACATAATTGTATCTTATAGTGTTTTGGTTTCTTTGTCTCTTTGTGTCTTATCTCTTGGTATCTTGTCTCTTGGTGTATTGACTTTAAACACCTACAATTTCAAATAATCATACTTGTTAGTAAATATAATTAGAAATAATGACTTACATTAATTAAATTATGAATAAAGAATAAAATACTAATTACTTGTTAGTTTTCCCATATGCCTTCATTATGATCGATACGAATAGCATGCACATTATCTCTATCAACTTTAACATAAGTGGTAGGCACTTTTGTTGGGTAAGAAGGATTAGAATAATATCAAAATGTTCATCAGTACTAGGAATTTCTTTTCCTTAGAGAACGATTAACCATTTCCCCGATGTGTCTGAAGGGTCGATCACATAGAAAATTTGTTTTGCTTATGAAGCCATGATGAATGGTTTAGTCATATAATTTGCCTTGCCAAGGTCAACCCAGGTGAATCCTAAGTCATCAGTTTGTACACCATTATTATTATTGGGAACCCACTTGCATTTAAATAAAGGCACTCTAAAGATAACATAAACAATCTCCTAAATCTTCTCAATGACACCATAGAACGCACTAGATGCCAATATTGTATTCTTATCTTTCGAACTAGAGAAATACATGGATTTTGCCTCAACCATAACCCCACTATTTTTCATTGTACTATGATTATATTTTGATTTCGTATAAAAGGTATAATGATCAATGTCATATGTAGTCCAAGTTATCACATTAAGTTTTGACATGAACGACAACCATTTAATTGTCTCGGATGCACTAGGATCCTTTAGTATCCTTTTGTTAAACTAATCAAGGAATTTCTTGTTATGCTCGACCAACGACAACTTGTCACTCATTCGTGGATATCTTTTCTTCAAAATTATTTTGTAAGTAGCCATGTAAGGTTGAACTTCTTCAAGATTATTCCATATATAGAAATGTGCCTGAATAACTATATCCCGAGCCATTGACTTAACATTTAAACCTTGAATACCTCTATCTTCAGTGTCAGTATGATGAGACTTTGGAATTCCTGTAGACTCTGCTTATGACAAATAGTTTGTACAAAATTCAATAGCTTCTTTTGTGATGTACCTTTCAATAATTGAAGCTTCCAGTTGATTATGATTCTTTGTATATCCTTTAAAGATCTTTATGTATTGCTCTATTGGATACATCCGCCTTAAGTAAACTGGACCACAAATTCTGGTTTTCTAACTAGATGAACAAGTAAGTGAACCATAGTGTCAAAAAATGATGGAGGAAAATACATCTCCAATTGACACAAGATTATGGCAGCTTCATCTTCTAATTCATCTAATTTTTTGAAATAAAAAACTTTATTACATATGGCATTGAAGAACAAACATAATTTTTTGATAGTTATTCTCACATTTTTTGGAAGGATGCCATGGATAGGCAGTGCTAGAAATTGTTGCATTAAGACATGACAATCATGAGATTTCAAACTAATTAACTTTATATCCTTCATTGATATAAGTTTCTTGATGTTTGATGAGTAACCTTAGGGAACTTTGATACCATGCAAACACTCGCAAAAACATTTCTTTTCCTTTGTATCTGCACTGTTACGTTGGTATTTGGTTTATTTTCAGGTATTTAGTTACTTCAGAGCCATGTGCGAAGAAACAGAGCAAAAGTAGTTGAAAGAAGAAGAAATCGAGATTGGTTTACACTGATGGCGACCACCATGGCGTTCACCATGAGGTGGCCATGAGTGGTCCACGTGCTAGAGGGCATATGACCGGGTCACCCCCATTTTGCAAGCATGGCACTCGCCATGGAGGGTGTGGTGGTCACCACACCTTGTAATGCCTAACGGTCACAAAGTGGGCTGACCTTGTTCCCCAAGTATAGAAATATTCTCCTCCATTTTTGCACACGAGTTCAGCAATTTTTGGAGAGTTTTCAGGGTTATTGGTTCATTATAAATAGGTATGTAGTTCACTGTTAGAGGTATCCAAGTTTAGTACGGCACTCTAGGCATATATTTTCCCATCTGTAAGCTTTAACCTTTCACATTGAAGGATTACCGCAAAATTCGATTGAGTCTCTATCAAGCTTGGAGCAACTCTGTACAAGTTTTATTTCTTTATCGCTTTGAAGCCCATCAGCATTTATTTCAATTTTTTCTCTGTATCCAGACAAAAGCCTCTTTGGAGTAGGTTTTCATTTTATTGCTTTATTTATTTTTATTACCTTTATTTAATTCCTCGTACGCCTTCTACTTTCGTTTAATACTGTATTCCTTTAATTACGTCATTTATGTTTTATTCCATTACCAAATTCATCGCATTTACTTACTTTAAAATTATGATGAACTAATTTTATAAGTGTTGGAATGTAGGACTTTAATTAAATATACCTTCATTGTTTCTGTAGAATTTCCTTTGGGGATGTTTTGGTTTTTAATTAATTTTACTGAGCCTTGTTTTGATTTGCCTTCACGTAAGTGAAACAGAGAAACACCGTGTAAGATCGAAAGACACCCGGTACGAGTAATTTAAATTGTTAAGTCCTTGATTAGTAAATTCTATGAAATCCTTTTTATTAATTAATCGGGAAAGTTTAAGATTTCTAGCAAAGTGATTTTAGAACTACTTACGAACGCGCGCGTTTATAGGTTTAGGATCTGATACTTAAGTACCCTTTTTAAATTATCCTTTCCAATCAAAAATCACTTTTCTATTTAGTAAAGAGTTTAATATCTTAAAAATGGGTTTATTACTTTAATGCAATACACGCCCACCATGAGTGATGATGGAAGGGTATAAATTAGGAAATAAATCTGGTTCTGTCTGCGGAAGCAACCGTTCTCGTTAAATCAATTCTTTTTGAAATAGGAAATATTTCCCTATTGAGGAATCCTTTTTAGAAACAACAAAAGTACATTTAATTAGTAGATCTCACATCTCTGCAATGTCTGTCCAAATTATTTAATACACCTTATTTTAACGCACTTTTATTTCCGCAAATCAACCCCCTTATTGTTCGCCTTAAATAAACACCGTAGCAATCAGTGACGATAGGTTTTAACTTTTGGTCTCTGTGGGATTAATATCTTTTAAAACTACACGATAATTTATGCACTTGCAGTTAGTTGGTTTACACCCGATCAAGTTTTTGGTGTCGTTGCCGGAGACCAATTACGTTGAAATATCGTAAACTAGTTGTCACTCCGTTTAGATTAAGGAATTTCAGATGGACCACCCAAATTCTTTTGGAAATCTCCAATTTAAACATTTAAAGGGACTGCAATATCCCTATAAGAAAAACCTTGAAATGTTATTAGAAAACTTTGTTAATTCACAAGCCCTCTCTAGGTTAGAATCTATGGTACGTAGGTTTGTAACAACTCAGATTGCCTATAATAGGGAATTTAGGAACCATATTCTCCTTGTTAATGAAACCCTTCAGCGACTAGACAATTCCATAGAGTCCTTAGTACTTAGTAATAAAGAATTAGGGACGAAAATAACATCGCTTACATAGGTACCCTTGGGCGCAACAGCTCATACGGTTGCCCCTGTAGGAAAACTCGAAGGGATCGATAAATTAACGAAGGAAATTTATAAGAAAGAAAATATTAGAAACCCTTTTCCCCTAAAAACAAAGTCAAAAAGGCACATTGCTACAACTAAAAATGAAAAACCTAGGAACCACAAAACTAGAGAGGAAATTAACATAAAACCATGGATTTTAGAGCCCAACAATGAGCCAAACCTGATTCTGCCCTACTTAAAGTACGAACCACTCTATAATGGAAAGAAAAGAAAAAGGGAAGGATATGAGAGATGGCTTTGGAAACAACCCACTTCGATGATCTTTCGTCAGTAGTTTAGTCTCAATAAGTCGAGCTATCGACATTAAATAAAGCGCTGCATGGGAGGAAACCCATGATTCCGTTTTTTTTCTTTTCCTTAAAATTGTGAATTATCTCTTCTAACAAGGCTAAATTATTGTGATTTCGTATGTTTCAAGGCTCAGCATTGTACACAGCTTATTCTAACCATATTTTCAGGATGCAAAACATTGATGACATGGAGATCAAATTCAGAGATGAAGACCAGAGAAGACGTTATACAGTCCTATCTAAAAGACTCATGCTACCCACCAAATATCCTGACACAACCTGCATGACAGCCCTAGGAATTGAAAGAAGTATCAGCTACATGGTCAGCCAAATTGATTGGGAGGAATTCTCAGAATTTAAGCATGAGACGTATAGACAGCTCACCCTCGAGTTCCTCAGTTCACTTATCTATGATCCCTATCAAGGACGTGGAATCCACCACGACCGCATATCCTTTAGGTTGTTTGGATAAGAGTATGATCTAACCCACTGAGACTTCAGAAGCCTTTTAGGATTCCAAAATGGTTCAAATGCCCATCCAAAAAACCCACTATGTTCCACCAGGACGATACTCTAGAAAATTTTGGAAAGAAATCACCAATAATGTTGACCCTAACCCAGCCACCCAATTTTCAAATAGGATCCACAACCTAGCACTTAGGTATTTCCAGATGATCCTCGCCCAAACATTCTTTGGTAGAAGTGAAACCTGCAAACCAGTAAGTGTGGAAGAGCTACTCGTTCTTTACTACATCACTGAAGATGACTCTATTGCTTCTGGTAACCTCTTCATTCAAAACCTAGCAGGTGTAGCCCGTTCATTAGTATGACCTATTCGTGTAGGGGGACAGTCACCGTATAGCCTATGCACTTCAGTTATAAAACAAGTTGTACCACCTGACTCCTTACTGCGGTTATACACTGTTGGACATAGACCATTACCTTGAGAAGGGATTGATGCGTAAAACATATTATAAGACTAATGAATACAAACTTCTCATTAATGATGAAGTTGTCCATCATTTTTACCCGCCTAACCCAGACAGAACAAACATTCAAAATAGGGAGAATTGGACCTATGCTTTAGAGGTTCGAGATGAGACACCCTTCAGATCAGCTGCACCTCATACACCAGAATATCACCTCTTACATGTACCCTCTTCGGATAGGACTGCTGCAATTTCTTCTTCTGGTCCCAGCAGGAAAAGAGGCAGAAATGACTTACTTTATTGCGTCAAGAGATTGTTGCATTCCGAGGAGAAATAATCAATATTATGCAGAATACAGAGATCAAGAGCGCCATTCATACTAGAGCAAAAGACTACCTCTCCCGAGATACTTTCGACTTTCGACACCAGCTCTCAGAGGCTCATGCAGTTCGTCCGCAGCAGATGCCAAATCCTGTTTACCATTCCACTTAGTCCTTTTCTTGGATTTATTTCACCACTATTTCCTTTTATTGCTAAATTTATTTTTCTCACTAAAAACTCTTTTGAAGGTTTTTAAGTTATTTTATTTTGAAGTGTTTTTCTATTCGGTAATTCTTGCCTATTTTGGTCATTGATATTTATTTTCTAACTATTTGTGTGGTAAAGCTATTATTTTTCAAGTACATTGTCTAGGCAAAGCAAATGGGGAGTGTATAATCCAAAAAGCACCCAAAGCAAGGCCTAAAGACAACCCAAGGCCCAGAATTGGACCCAGGCAGTGTGGCGCTCGCCATGGGGTCTGCAACTAGAAAAAAAATTAAGTTACAGGGTAAAACCTTTTTCCCCTATTTTTCCTCCATCTTCTCCAAAACCTCATCTTCTTCCTCCACTAACACCCACCATCCCTCCACCCACTCACATAACCTCTCATAACCTCCAAAACCCAATAAACCTAACATCATACCTCAACCTTCCATCCACAATTTTACTCAATTTCACCAATAAATTCATAAACCCTTACATTTTTGTGAAAAATACCCATTCCATCAACACCTTCTTCACAACAATGGAGGAGGAATGGGGAATTGTCTTCCGAGCAGGAAAGCCTAGAGAACAGAAAAGGGACAAGTTCGAGTCACTTTTGAACCGGGAGGTAGCTCCCACAAGGTATTTCAATGATTCTTGCCTTCATTCTTTGGGAATTTACAATGATGTTTACTATATTATTAATAAATTAGGATTGCGGACTCTTTTCGAGCAGAAATATTCGACTTATGAGTTGTTGACCCGCGAATTCCTTAGTTCTTTGATTTATTTAGTAAAACCCGACACTGCTAGTGCACAAGGCACCGTTGTGTTTCGTATGTTTAATGATGAATATCAATTTAGTATTGATGAACTAACTGATATGTTGGAAATTCCGAGAGGGTAAGGAGTATCTTGTGAGGCCCCACTTGAGTCAGAATGGGGACAAGCGGCCTATGATTTTTGGCGAGGGATAGCAGGTCTTACAACCACTTCCTTTGAGGGAAACCTTGCCTCTGCAATCCATAACCCGACCATCCGTTATTTTCGCCAGATATTGGCGGACACTATTTTTGGCCGAAAATATAGTGTTGCACCCTAAAATTTGTCCACCCTTTTTCTAACTTTGATTGGCTTTTTGCTTCGCATTCATCAGCATATCATCTAGGTCGATCATTTCTTGCATATTGCCCATATTATCAGCCGGATTGAATTTATCGGGATTTCAGCCGCTTTGCTCGCATTTTAGACGATTTAAACCAATTCAAATGATGAGCTCCATGTCGAAATCGAGTGAAAGTTGCTCTCTTCCTGGTGATTCAGCCTGTGCTAGTAATCTTGGTGCATTTCGGTGTTCGCTCTTTTTTCGTTTTTATTTCGCTGCTTTTTTGTTGTTTTATTTTCTTTTTATAGAATTAATTAAATTAGGAATTAGATTTTTATTTAGAAATAGTTTTTTAGAATATGTTAGAAAATAGTTTAGAATTTTAAATAGTTTTTCTAGGATATAGAATTAGAATTTAGAATTTTAGTTTTTAACTAGAACTAGTTTTAGAAATTAGAAGAGTTTTATTTAATAGTTATTTTCAATTAGTTTTATTAGAAAATAGTTTATTTTCTTAGGAATAGTTTTTTATTAGATTGTTAGAATTAGATTTTTTTAGAAATCATTTAGAAGAGTTCTTTTTCTTTTTAGATTATAGTTTTTAATAGAAATAGATTTTAATAGGTTTTTTTATTAGAATTAAACTTAGAATCTAGATTTTAGAGTTAGTTAATTATTAATTAGATTAGTTAATTATTTGGATTAGCTTTTAATTAGAATTAATCATTATTAGATAGTTAGATTAATTAGGTTTTTAATTAGTTAGAATATTATTTATGATTAGATTAGAATGTTATTATTAGGAGTTAGTTTAGCTTTAGGATTAATTAGACTATTAATATAGGATTTAATTAATTAAGTCAAAATTAGAAAAATTAAACACAGCAGCCAGCTTGCCACGTGTCAAACAGCGGGAATATAACCCACTTTTCATCATCTCCCACCTCGGTCCGCAAAGAAACCTAGCCGCCCCTTCAGTCACAGTGTTCATCTTCATCATCATCAACTCAGCGCCTCTCACTTGTTCTTCTTCAAACCACCTTCGAAAACCCAGAACAAACAACATCTCTTCCTCAACTCACGATTTCTTTTCATTTCAACAAACTCCAAAATGACTCATTTTTCTTCCAAATCCCTAAACCGAAACCCTCCGCAAATCAACATCACAACCCTCCATTATTCTCCTTCTGCAAATCCAACTCCTACCACTCATCTCCATTCTTAAACCCATTCGAAAACTTTGAATCTCACCTCCATCACAACGTCACCCGTACCTGACCCATCACAGAAACCTAAAGTCTAATTCCTATTGGTAACCACCATAAAGTCCAATCCCTAATGGCACCTCATTCCAAAATCCAATCCCCATTGGTACCCAGAAAAATGTCATCTTCAAAAAACCAATCACCGTCAGGTTTCACCTTGTTGCACCCAAAAATTTGCTCAACCTTATTCACTTGGTTTATGTTTCAATATCATTAGCATTTGCATATAGAGTCATGTACATAGTCTACTCATCTGCATAGCATAAGCATAGCAAGTTATACAACAGGGGACCAATAATTATTCTCATCTCTAGAGGCCTATCAAGAGGTTATTATCCTGATTCAATCTCATTCAAGTCATCAGAAAAGAATTTGAAAGTTGGAGAAGTCAGTGGATCAAGCATTGAGTCTATCTCCTAACTGAGGGTATCTGAGGATCAACAAGTGGTGAGCTGTGGATGGAGCATGGAGAGTGTGTGGGCATCATGGGAGACTTGGAAAGTCATTTGGAGAAGGAGACAAGTCATTGGTGTAGTCATAAGAGTTGGGGATGAAGACAGTCAACTAGGGTTTCATTTGGGTCAACCCTGGGTCAACCCTAGGTCAAAGGATTGATTGAAAGACATTAAGGTCTATTGGAGAGATGTGGGGTTCATCATTTGACATGTAGAAGAGGATATGGTGGTATGCCAAGAAGAATTCAAGACAAATCAAGGAGAAGAGGAGTTTCTAAATTAGGGTTTCTGTGTAGAATCCCCTAGTTTAGGTCAAATTTCCAAGCAAGATAAGTCAAAATGCAAGCTTCAAATGGATCCTTGGACAACATGGAACTTGTATAGGATCTCAAGACCTTTAATTTGAGTGGTGGAAGAAATCAAGGAGATTTATAGAACTCAAGTTATGGTCCTTGCAAGTTACAGGTCATCTGAGGTATCTGAAATTTTGTCTGTGAAAGTGACTTGACTTCAAAGCTATTTTTACCCCTCAAGGAGATTTCAAATGAATTTCTGGCCAACACAAGAGTTGTTCCTCATTGTATTAGATTTCTAGAATGGTATAGTATGCCTTCATATGATTTGTGGAACTCTACTTATGGTCTTGGCAAGCAAAGGGTATTTTGGTCATCTGAGGATTACAGGTCATTCTTAGCCTATGCCTAAAACTCATACAAGGAAGCTTCAAATGAAAAACTTCACAACATCAAAGTTGCTCAAAATGCCATTAAGTCTATAAAAGAAGTCATGAAAGTTTGGAAATGCATGGAATGAGACTTGACCAAAGTTGGTGAAAAATGACCTAAAAAAGGCATATAAGTTGAAAAAGTTGAAATAAAAAATTGGTTTGAGAGATCTACAAATCCAATATGGGTCTTCCAATATACCAAATTGATTCCCAACATCATTTTAGAGACATTGGTTCAGCCACATTTTTGAGTTTAGGCTTAAAAATTGGACTTGCTTTGTATTTTTGTTGCTTGCATAATAAGGCAAGAAGAGGAAACTTGGCATAAGTGACTTTTCAAGGCAAGGAACTTGGTTTTTTCATACATACCATGACAATAACTCATAAGGGGAGATTTTGATACAAACATGAAAGGAGAGGCATGAGATATGAGATGGATCAAAGTATCATTAAGGGAGAACTTCCATAACTTTCCATCAATTTCTAGAACCATCTAAGATCATTCTACAATCTTCTAGATCAGGCCATCCTCATCTATATAAACACAAGAGTGGCTCCAAAATGTGGTTGGTGATTCATTTGGCAAGAATACATAGCTTTCTTCCATCTTCCCAATTTTGCAAATTGTTCTCAATCTCTCACAAAATCCCATCAATTCACAAAGTTCTTGATCCTAATCTACTCTACAATCATCCTAGAACAGAGATTCATCAAGATTTGGTTAAGATAATTCCATTTTTGTGTGCCATAATCTTCATCCTCAAAAGTGCAAATTGGATCAAAACTCAAGAAGCAAGCAAGATCCATCCAAGTAATTGCAAACAGTAGAAAGCACACCATTGGAGGAGCATCTAGAAGCAGTTACAAGCCTTGGATCCACCTGCAACTACCTTTACCATAGTTGCTAAGCAGGTTGGTGTTTTCTTTCTTTTCTCTATGATTAGGTGTTGTTAGGTTAGATCATTGGCATAGGATTGTTAGGGTTAGGAAGATGAGCATGTACTCTCTCTGTTATGGTCATTGGAGACAGTTTGATTCATGGTGATGAAACTTTCTTGATCTAGAGCACACAGTTTAGGGCACTGTAATGTTAGTTAAGATGTGCAGAACACTCCCCATAATGCCTAGATTACATTAGTATAAGTTTGAGCAAGTTCCATTAACATGCATATCAGAGCTAATTCAATGGTGCCAAGACTTCCATCGTTCGGGTTTGATCCTCGGGGGAGTTTCAGGAAAAACTAGATGCAGGGTGTTGAAGAGGGCAATTAGTAGATCGTTTTTGGTTTTTGTGGCGTGGCATTTAGTGGAAGGACGAGGGAGTATGTGAGGCTGGAAGGTTCTCGCATGGAGTTAGGGTTTCTGAAAACCCTAGGTTGAGTGGAGAAGACAACACACCAGCCGTTGGATTGTTTCCATTATTTGACCATTTCACCTCATCGTGTGGCTGTTATTTGAATCTGGAAGTGGAGGGAGTTTTTAATGCCAAACGCACCGTTTTACTTGAATCAAAGGCATGGGCTTAGCGTCAGACTTCTATTTGCACACCCACCATCAGGCCCAATTGGAAATTGACCGTGAAAAGTTACTCAGGCACACCCCCCGCGCGTCTTTCTCTTTTTTGTTTTATTTTCGTTTCTGATTAGTGACTGGGCCTTGCCATACTGCTATCTGCACCCCACGTTCATGGCCCAATGGTGAAAAACAACTGGGCGCTTCTACTTTTCTCACCCCTCTCCCATTTCTCTTATAATTTCTCATTTTAATTTTCTTTTAATATTCTTGCATATTAAAAAATTCATATAAAATTCAAAAATGACTATTTTTCACTTCTTGTTTTTTCTACATATTCATAATTCTGACTAGAAAAATATGAAAAAATAAAAATGGCATTTTATTTTGTTTTAATATTTTTCATGTATTTTTCTTGTAAATAGCATTTTATTAAGTCTAGTTTGATACATGAATTTGTTAATTTTTGTTCTAATAGTTGCTTTAATATTTTTCACCCCTTCTTTTTAGGTTGATTAGTAGATAAAATTAGCTTGTACATACAATTTAGTTCCCATTTTTAGGACTTAATTTTAGGTGTTTAGTTTAGGTGTGAATAACATGAACAAAATTAGGGTTTAAGTGATGACTTAGGAGAATTGAATCATTTCCCTTAGGACTTAGTGATTGGATATTTTAGATATGGGACTATAGGGGCTATGGGTAGTTATTAGATCCCCTTAGAAAAGTCAGGATTCCCCTACTGCTATTAATATACTGTCTATATTTGATTGACTGGTGTGGTGTGCCCTCTGGGGATTGCTGTTTGTTTGTGTGGGTATTGGGATTGCCTGGGAATTGGGAGAGCTGAAGACCTGTGATGATGAAGCCATTGGAGATCCAGAGCTTGAAGACCAACTTCCAGAGTTGATGAGGAGATTCCTGCTAGCAGCTGTTGAGGAGATTAGGGTTTAGGAGCTAGGCAGAGTTCTAGATTAGAAAGCTTGATTCTCAAACATGGAAGGCCTTGACTGCCTCCATTCTTCTCTGTGATGTAGAGTCTCTCTAAGACACTCACCCCCTTCCTTTGGAAGGCTTGGTGATAGTGTCTAAGAGATAGAACTCTTGAGAGAAAATATCTTATGTGTTAGTAGCAGTTGGTTTGCCACCCTTGGTAGTCAACTAATTGCTTAACACCCAATTCACTCTTGTGATTGATCCCTCAGCTTGGAGGATAGGACTTGAAGAAAAGCCATTGTAGACTGAAGATTGATGACCAAGACCTTGCTTGAAGGCTGTGGAGGTGGAGATTGATGCTTGCTGAAGCTTGAAGTCAGATGTTGTTTCAGAGCTGCTGATGCTATTTATTTTTCTGCTGTATTTCATTTCTGATGTATTGATTGGTTTTCCTGACTGTATTGTTTGCTGTTTACCCTGTTGGGTTGAAAGTGAATGTTGTTCACTTTTGCCTATTGTTTCCTAGGTTCGAGGTTGAGTGGGACTCCCTTGCCTCGCTTGTATTGCTGCATCCATGCATTTTATTGCTTTACTGTATATATCTGCTATTGTTTATGTTTCCGTTTATCCCTTAGGATCTCTGTTTCTCTCTGTGCAAGAGAGGAGCATGATAGACACTAGGTCTTAACCCATGCATGATAACATTAAGTTAGTTTGATTCCCTTCGCAACCGTAGGTTAGAGTTCTGTCTCTTTCTTTCTCAAAACAAACAGAAAAATACGATAAAATTTCAAACACAATAAAAGACACTTCTTCCGTAAAAGAAGGTGAAATCATCAAAACGTCATTTTTGTCCGCTTGGACCGCTAATCAGAAAAAAAAACCTTTTTCAGAAGGAATAAAATCAACCAAGACAAGCTTGTGTCGTACATGGCCCGAACTACGTTTGCTCTGATCTTTCATGCAGTGTGGAAGTACGTAGGCATAGGATGCGATATCCTAGCGAGCAACCTTCCCCTCCTTTCCCGTAGGTAGGCGAACTACGTTGACTCTGATTTCTCGTTCCAGACGGGAATACGTAGGCATAAAGTGCGATACTTTGCCGAGTCATTTTATTTTCATTTTATTTCCTTTTAACCCTTGACCTTTAGTTTAGGTAGAATAACAATCCATACCCGAAGACAAGCGTGGATCCCGTCGAGTACGACGGACGTGAGGGGTGCTAATACCTTCCCCTTGCGTAATCGACTCCTGAATCCAGGTTTTGGTTACGACGACCATACCTTTCCCGTGTTGTGCGAGGTTTACTCTGAGCGTTTCCTTTCCCTCCCGTGGGATAAATAACGCACGGTGGCGACTCTTCTGTTCAGCCGGCGCCGATTTTCGCAGTAGCGACAGTTGGCGACTCTACTGGGGATGCAACGTCCCCTGGCTGCTAAGGACTGCGATGGTTCTTATGCATTTGGGATCCAACGTCCCTTAAGAGAGTCAATCCTAACGCTTGTTTTCCCGTCGAGGATTTTGTATGGATTTATATTTCTGACCTTTATTTTCAGCATTATATATATTGATTATTATTGCTGTATTGGGGTGTGACGGGTGTTCTGATACTGAGTGAGAAGCCGGACCTGGGCTTGAGTGCACCTTAGACTTAGAGTAGAGATTAGTTGGCGCCCGCTTGCTTTGCTTGCCTTGGTGTCCCGCGAAATCTACACTCAGACGAGGTTCCTCTGGTTGGCCTCCTGCCCCTTCCTTTGGTTGGCGTGGGTTGCTGGTTAGTTGAATTGTCGACTCTGGGAACCGATCATTTGGAAGTTGGATAAGTGAGGCCTCTTCAGGATTTGATGATGCCACTCCTTCTGGGAATCGTATCATCAACCCTGAAAGTCTGTGACACCGACGACCGCATAGGATGCCATACCTTTGTCAGTTACTAGGACATCCACCTGTGAGAGGGTTTGGGGTTACGCAGGTAACTAGACCTTCAGACACCGGTTATTTCTTGATCAGAGATCTTGAGCATTTATGGAGAGTTCTGAGGTCTGTCAGAGACCATTTGGAGAGTTCTGAGGTCTGTCAGAGACCAGTTCGAGATATGATTTGAGGTCTACCAGAGACCAGTGGGGGTTCTTGTTTGAGGTCTGTCAGAGACCAGTGGGTGAGCTTTGTGTTAGGTCTATCTGAGACCATGGTTTGAGGACTTCTAAAGAATCTATCTGAGACTTCTTGATATGGTTCAGGCTATTCAGCTACGGCATTTGGTCCCTGTTGCATGTCACTTGCATTGCATTTGTTTGCATACCCATCATCATTGCATCCCACTAACGTGTGTCTGTGCTGCAGGTGCATTTGCATTTCCCTAGTTCTAGTGTCCGGATTTCTGAGTGATTGTTCATGGCCAGCTTAAGAAGGACAGTTGCTTACAAACTGCCTACTCCTGATGTTGTTCCCCTGCTTGGGTTGATCTCTCTGGCTGATGAGGATGTTCGTAGGAGCTTCAGAATGAGCTATGGAAGACTATTGAGATTGGTGCGCAAACCCACGGAGATAGAGCTAGATGGGCTGTACGCTTTGATGCAATTCTATGATCCCGCATTGAGATATTTTACGTTTGCTGATTTCATTATGGGGCCTACCATTGAGGAGTATGTGGAGTTTACTGAGTTACCCGTGCAGAACCAGGTTCCATTCATTCATTCTGGCGTTAAGCCCAAGCCGGAAGACTTGGCAAAAGCCTTGCATGTGGATGCTTCTGAACTGTTGACTACTGTTTCCCGTGGAGTGCCAGGCTTCTCGCTCCAGTTCTTGATTGGTAAAGCCCAGGAGTACGCTAAGAACGGGTGCTGGATTGCCTTCAATGCTGTGCTGGCTCTGTGCATTTACGGCATAATATTGTTTCCCAATGTACCGGATTTTGTGGACTTCGATGCCTTCTACTTGTTCGCCGCTGGTAATCCTGTACCTACCTTACTCGGAGATTTCTACCACTCACTGCATTACAAGAATGAGAAGGGAAGAGGAAAGAATGTTCATTTATGTGTACCATTGCTGGGTATGTGGTTTGAGAGCCACCTTCCTAAGAGAAGATCTGTCATAAAGACTACAGTCCCGGCTAGCTGGTCAGAGCGCCTGATGAGGCTATCTTCTGAAGACGTTGAATGGTTTGATAGAGATCTGCTGGGATCCGAGCTTATCTTCAGTTGTTCTGGTTACCCTAATGTCCCGCTGATAGGAAGGAAAGGGTGTATCAATTACAACCCATCTCTGTTGGTCCGTCAGTTCGGATATGCACTGAAGAACCCACCAAAGGAGGAAGAAGTACAGGAATCTCTGTATTTCACCGGAGACGTGAAGGGGGAGTTACTAGCCAAGCTGCAGCATGCCTGGACGCATATTAACCGAAGAGGGAAGCCGCTGTTAGGGAAGAATGACTGTCAGGCCTATGCACCTTACAGAGTCTGGATCCAGGAGAGAGCGAGTCAGTTGCGGATGCCATTTCCAGATGCACCAGCCCTTGTTCCTGTTCCGGTAGCAGAGCCAACTACTGTTTCTAGGGAAGCCTACGAGCAAGTTGTGAAAGAAAAAGAAGCCTTGATGAAGATCAACAAAGGGTTAGAGCAGGAGCTGGCCCAGATACGCAGCGAGAAAAACAAGGCCGTGCATGCTTTCCAACAGCAGATTAAGCTAATGAACAGATTAGGGGCTGAGTTGACTGAGGAGAGGAAGAAGCGCGAACGTCTGGGGCAAGAGTTCAGAAGCTCCCATGACATGCTGGAATCCAAAAAGAAGGCGCTCGACGCAGCACACCGAGAGATCTCTTCTTGCAATAAGACTTGGAATGCCACGCTCACCAACAATAAGAAGAGGGAGGATAAGTTGAAGCAGCAAATTTCCGACCTCGAAGAGCAGTTGAAGTCTAGCATCAAGAAGTGTGAAGAAGAAGTGATGACCCGGTATAGTCTCCAGAACGCACTGAACAAGGCCATCAAAGGCAGAGATGAAGCTGTGTCTCAGAAGCGTAAACTAGAAGATCGCTTCGGAGAAGGGGCATGGGAGGAAACTGCTGAAGACGTGCGACGTGTTCTCAAGAGAAGAAACCAACTTGTTGAAGGGCTGCTTACCCAACCAAGTCATCCGGAGACCAAGAAGTTGCTAGAAGAGTATCAGACTTATGAGAGTGTTTGATCATTTCATGTAGTAACTTGTATTGCTTTATTTGCATAGTGCTGACCATCACCAGGATTGTTGGTTGAGGTCATGCCTTCTTATTGTACTCTTAGTGATATTGTATTCCGGGCTTATTGGTTTCTCTGCAATATATGAGGCTTTCTGTGATTCAACTCCGATCTTTGTACTGCCAGCACTGTCACTGCACTGGCACCTTCACACTAGAATCGGGGAATGAATTTCCCTAATGCACAGACACACACATTGCATTGCATTCATATTGCATTACAGGTAATCTTTGGATGGTGTCTTATTTCCTGCTCTGTACCAGGTATTTTCAGGATTGCAGATCAACGCCCGCACAGATACTCCACTCGCACCAATTATCGAAGAATCATGGATCAAATAACGAGATGCAGGATGTGCGCGAGAAGCTAGCTCTCTTTATGCAGACCATGGAAGCTATTGCAAAAGGTCAGGAGAATTTGCAAGCCATGGTGCAGCCTCTGTTGGTCAAAAACGCCGGCCACGGTAATGAGGATCATCAGTCTGTGCGAGTCGATACTGTTCATGGAGACGGCACTCCCACGCCAGTGGCTCCACCTGTAGTCAATATACCTGCTGCTAATTTCAACAACGCTACCGCTGCTGGGAATGGTAACGTCGGAGTTGGGAACGAGACTGTTGTCCATAACGTTGGGCTTGGTGATGTCAACTTGGGTGATAATATGGGAGACAACAGCTTTGGCAATGCTGGATTCGGGTTCAACGATCAGGGATTCGATAACACGGGGAAATATGGTTTCAATGCTCAAGGCTTTGGGCAAGATGGTTATGGTGTGGCCAATCAGGGTTACGGAGGTTTCGGAAATGTAAACGGCGCTGGGTTAATGGCTTTTGGGCCTGCTGGAGGTATTCAAGGATACGGCAACAGAGGTCGAGGCCCGGTGATGAATCAAATTAGAGCTGGCCGCAATAATGAATATGATGGGTATGGAGCTGGGAATGGTATGTGGCAAGAAGATCAGCAGGAGGACGCTTTCTCCGGCGGAGGCTTTGAAGGGTCGATGGATAACTCCCAGAAGATCAGAATGCTAGAAGAGCAGATGAGGGGGGTCCTGAACCAAAGTGTTGTGGGCTTGGACATGGCAACAATGGGTCTGGTACCTGGCTTGAGGGTGCCAATCAAATTCAAAGCTCCTACGTTTGATAAGTATAAAGGGGACACATGTCCGAAAGTGCACGTGCGGGCTTATTACAGAAAGATGTCTGCATACTCAACTGATGAGAGAATGCTAATGCATTTCTTTCAAGATAGTTTGTCAGGCCCTTCCCTAGAGTGGTATATGGGATTGGAGCCAACTAATATCAAGACATGGAAGCAATTAGCAGAGGCATTTGTAGCTCACTACAAGTATAACAGCGACTTGGCGCCCAATCGGGTCCAATTGACAGGGCTGTCGCAGAAGAAGGGTGAGAGCTTTAAAGAATACGCGCAAAGGTGGCGCGATATGGCTGCCAGGGTCCGCCCTCCTTTAGAATACAAGGAAATGAATGACATGTTCGTCGGCACATTCACAGGCTTGTTTCATGACATGTTGTTTCATACATCTCTGGCCAGTTTCTCAGACTTAATTCTGATGGGAGAAAAGATTGAACGTTGTAACACGGTGGGAGAACTGACTTTAAACAATGTTGCGGATAGCAAGAGTCGCCACCGACTTTTATTTTATCCATAAGGAAAGGTTATAAAAGAACAGGAAAGACCTTAGAGAATATTTTGGGTCCGGGGGGTAGGTTATGAAAAGGGAAGGTGTTAGCACCCTTTTCATCCATGGTTATCCATGGGCTCTTAGGTACTTAAGCTCACTTTTGAATTGTTTTGAAAGTGTAGTGTGTGAATAGAAAATTTTCAGAATAGTTAATAAATAATCCATGTAAGGATGTGTTAAGAACTTGTTTGAAAACTTGTTGAAAATTTGTTTAAGTGTGAAAAAGTTTTGAAGTGAGCAAGTATCTAGGAGTAGCCTACCCTAATGTTTTAAGGTCTTTCTTATTCTTTATCCTTTCCTTAGTAAGACTATCCCTACTATAATGGAGTAGGTAGTCCTTACTTTGGATGTTAAGGGACATGTGAGGGACAATTGGATTTTCGAAGGCCATTGTGGGGTGTAATAAGCAAACTAGAGGGACTATCATCATTTTTCGAAAGGGACTCGATTCGTAAAGGCAACCATAAGGGACTTTGATGATTTTCTTTTTGAGGGACTTGCTTTATACACCCCACTTAACCAATATTCATAGGCAACTTGAGGGATATCCTTAAGAAGTGAGACGGCGATTAAAATCGACTTACGTGTGTGAAATGTTTAATTTAATTATCTTATATTAAAATGATCTAATTTATTTTTTAAAATATCATACATATTATCACTCCCTAATTACTAACCATAATGATAATAATAATTAAGTAATTACAATTTACATCCAAGAGGCAATTACAAAATTATAATAAATAAAATAAATAGTAAAATATGATCAAAATAAATATAATAAAAAAAATAACAAATAAGTAAATAAAATATTGGGGTTAGTAAATAATAAGAAAAATTAAATAAGGTTAGTATAAATATAAAGTTAGTGAAAATAATTAGTTGAAACAATAATAATGAGAAAAATAGACAAAGTTAGAAAAAATAATAAGATAGAAGTTTCAAAATAATAATAAGCAACAAAATATGATTAGCAATAATAATTAATTAATAACGTGATTAAACATAAGATTTGATTTTTATTTAGAAACATAAATGATTAAATAATTACTATAATATAAAGTTCTAAATATCATAAGATTTGATTTTTATTTAGAAACATAAATGATTAAATAATTACTATAATATAAAGTTCTAAATATAACATAATTATAAATTTCTTAATCATTTACAAAAATTTAATTATCTCTAATTATATATTAACAATTATTAAGAAAAATATTTACACATTATGATGAAAACAAATTTTAACTAATCAATAATCACATTCACCAAAATTTTACATTAAGTGTTTATAAGGTTTAATTTTATTTACAAAAATTTACAAGAATTATAATAAATATATACATAGAATCATATAGAAAATTAAAATTAGGTTTTCATATTAATTTGGAAAAAAGATGTTAATGTCATTTATTTTAAAAAAACAGATTTTTATATTACAACAAATTTTAATAAATTAATGATAACAATAATAATAATAATGATAATAATGATAATAATAATAAATAATGATAATAATAATAATAATAATAATAATAATAATAATAATAATAATAATAATGATAATAATGATAATAATAATAAATAATGATAATAATAATAATAATAATAATAATAATAATAATAATAATAATAATAATAATAATAATAAAGCAATAATGAATTTTAAATGTGCCAAATAACCCAACAATGTTGCTAACGCAGAAATGCGCTCATCGCAACCAGATCTAAATCGGACGAAACAAAATTTATCGCAAAGAAAAAGAAATTAAGCAAAAAATAGTATTATTGCTCACACAAAAATGCGATCATCGCAACCAGATCGAACTAACACAAATGTCACGCGTCATGCACACAAATGTGCAAACATCGTATCGACATAATTCGATCAAAAATCTTATATATATAAACTCTAACAATTTAAAAATTATATATATATAAACGCAACAGTAATAGATAAAGAAAAAGAAATAACGGTAATAGATGAAGAAAAAGAAATAACGGTAAAAGATGAAGAAAAAGAAACAATAGTAATAGATGAAGGAAAAGAAATAACGGTAAACGATGAAGAAAAAGAAACAATAGTAATGGATGAAGAAGAAAACTAAATAACGGCCAACGGCACTCACTCCTCTTAGGTTTTTTTCATTCTCTCTTCTTTTTTTCCAACAAGGCAACACATGTATATATAGGGAACAAATTAGGGTTAACACCAAATTGTCAATAATGTCCCTAAAGCCCATTTTAAAGCCCAAACTAAGTAATTAGTTAAGAAAAAATAAAATTTAAATAATTTAAAATAATTAAAATAAACTTAAAATAAAAACTAATAATCCTATTGATTCCTAAAATAAAAAATATTATAAAAAGAACAAAATTTTTTTCAATATTTTTTTATTTTATGATTTTTTGGATATTTTTATGAATAATTTAGAAAAAAGTGAAAAAAATAATATTTTAAAAAATGATTTAATTAAAATACGAAAATAATAATTAAATAATAATAAAAAACTATTTTTGTTATTTTTTTTAATGAAAGATAGAAAAATTTAGAGTAAAAATAATAAAAACAACAAAAAGTGCCAAAGGTGAGATTCGAACTCTCAACCTCTCACACTCATAACTCCTTACACATGTCCTCCTGCCAATTGTGCCATTTTTACTTTTTAGAAAAAAAAGTGCATGCCATATGATATTTACCTGCAAAAAGTCAAACGACTACACAAATTTGTTAGTAATTGATTAAATGCAATGAAATGCGACGACAAATCTTAGGGCAAAATTTGGGGTATTACAGTTATTATGATAATATTTCTCACCCAATCTCTCTTTGATGTTGGCAAAAAAAAATCATGAAGTTTGACTTTGGTTTGACCACAGTTGACCTCAGTTTGACCTTTTAACTGCATTGACTGCTTTTGACTTATCTGATCATCTGACTGAGCAAACTTTTGAGAAAAGTCTTGAAACTTGACATGGGGGTTCTTATACACATATAAGATGTTATGAAGCTCACTTGAAGTCTTGGAAGTCCATTTAGCCTGATTAAAGTCAAAACCCTAGTTTTGGATGCACTGCTTAGGAGGTGCATTGTCTGAGGGAATTGTCAACTCTTCTGACCAATTATGAATTTTGTGAACCTTGTGAACCTTCTTGGAACACAAAGTCTTGTATTGTGAGGGCAAATTTTGGGGTGCAACAGCTGCCCCTGTTCAATTTTCTGAAACCTGAGGGGTTAGATTTGTATATTTGCCAGTCGTAACCTGGAAGGTTGAAGGGGATTGAACACAAAAGCCCAAAAATTTGCACTCACCAGTGCATGGAGTGATATTGATGGTTGGTTGAACATGATTGAGTGGGCTTAAAGATGCCACTAGGGGAAAGTTCTTCAGTAGTATAATGAGAGCTGTCAGGAGTATGGAGTAATACTGATGTAACAGCATGTCTTCATGAGGATAGAGCGATCAATAATGATAACCCTAAAGCAGTCTTGAAGTGATAAATCGGACCTCAGGAGGATAGAGCAATCAATAGCTCTAAAGCAGTCTTGAAGTAATAATGGCTTCAGGAGGATAGAGCAATCAATAGCTCTAAAGCAGTCTTGAAGTAATAGAATGACTTCAGGAGGATAGAGCAATCAACAGCTCTAAAGTAGTCTTGAAGTAATGATTTCAGGAGGATAGAGCAATGAATAGCTCTAAAGCAGTCTTGAAATAATAACGTGATATGTCTTCAGGAGGATAGAGCAATCAATAGCTCTAAAGCAGTCTTGAAGTAATGATTTCAGGAGGATAGAGCAATGAATAGCTCTAAAGCAGTCTTGAAATAATAATGTAATTTCAGGAGGATAGAGCAATGAATACTCTAAAGCAGTTTTGAAGTAATGATTTCAGGAGGATAGAGCAATGAATAGCTCTAAAGCAGTCTTGAAATAATAACGTGATATGTCTTCAGGAGGATAGAGCAATCAATAGCTCTAAAGCAGTCTTGAAGTAATGATTTCAGGAGGATAGAGCAATGAATAGCTCTAAAGCAGTCTTGAAATAATAATGTAATTTCAGGAGGATAGAGCAATGAATACTCTAAAGCAGTCTTGAAGTAATGATTTCAGGAGGATAGAGCAATGAATAGCTCTAAAGCAGTCTTGAAATAATAACGTGATATGTTTTCAGGAGGATAGAGCAATCAATAGCTCTAAAGCAGTCTTGAAGTCATGAGAGGCTATCAGGAGGATAAAATAACCCTGAGGTTACAATAAAGCAGTCCCAAAGTAATAAGAAGCTCATCAGGAGGATAAAGTAACCCTGAGGTTACAATAAAGCAGTCCCAAAGATCATAAGCTTGTTTGTTGGATAATTAACCTGAAAACAAGGTAGCATTCTGTATAACAACATTAGTTTATGCTTTATGTATGCATGTATGACATGATGCACTTAGGTAATGTACTATAGACATATATGTTATGGTATGATGTAAATGATGCATGTATGATATGACACTGCTGGAAGTGTCTGGATATCCTTGTATAACAACTGCTGGCCAAGGAAAATAAATCCCGATTCGTTGTTGAAGAATACATAACCCTCCGTCTGCTGGGGATAACAAGGTATAGATAACCTCCCATTGTTGGGGATAACAAGGTATAGATAACCTCCCGTTGTTGGGGACAGTAGGGTATAGATAACCTTCGTTTTCGTTTGATAGTAGGATAAGTATAACATCCCGTCTTCGTTCATCGTGCCCTTATTGGAAAGTAATTTCCCGTATATCCGTATGAGGATAAAAGAGATGGATATAAATTCCAGGGGAGATTAGACTTTGTGAAAATGGATTAGTCCTACTGATGGTTTGTAACTGCCTTGTAAAGATGAACCGGCGAAGCTTCGTTGAAATCCTTCCCTCGTTCGTCCTTAGTAAATACTATTACTGCATTTTCATGCATTTCTGGTAAACATCAATCATATTAAAAGCATACATGCATTTCTGGTAAACATCAATCATATTCAAAGGCATACATACATTCAAACACAACCAATGGACGTTTCGCTTATGTAAATAGGGTAAAAGTAAATCTGGATTCAAAAGATGGAATTTATTTATATCAAAAGTGACCCATACACGGGTAAGTTTGTACAAGGAGACATAAACCCTAGTAAGAGAATTTTGTCATGAAGTTTTACAAAAAGAATCAGCTATGTGGGAAATAATCCTATTGAGTTTCAATTCTACTATTGCCCCTCAAGTATCTCATCTTCTTGCTGTTGAGACGGAAACGATTGGATTGAGCTTTATCTGTTTGAGCTTGAGTAAGTAGTACAACTGGTTGCAGTTTCATGAGTGATCCAAACGAGACATAGTCATACGCTTTAATCCCTAACTTTTGCCTGGATTGCCCTTTCAGGTTTTCAATCCACCGGGATACCCTTTTTTGCCCAAGCCGCCTTTTCAGGTTTTCGACTTGCCGGGTGTACATCTTTTTATATATATATCCCTAATTTTTGCCCAAACCCTTTTGGTTTGCCGGGATGCCCTTATTTTTGCCTAGGCCTGTCAACCTAGCGGGTCTCTTTTTATGCGTAGTATTTTTTAACTATGTCTGCGTTTACAGGTTGTGGGAAGTCTTCACCATCCATTGTAGTCAATATCATGGCACCTCCTGAGAACACTGTCTTGACTACAAATGGTCCCTCATATGTTGGAGTCCACTTGCCCCTAGGATCACCCTGTGGTAATATGATACGCTTGATTACCAAGTCACCAGCCTGATATACCTTTGGCTTAACCTTCTTGTTAAAAGCTTTGATCATCCGTTTCTGGTACATCTGGCCATGACAAACTGCTGCTAACCTTTTCTCATCAATCAAATTTATCTGGTCAAGTCGAGTCTGAATCCACTCATCTTCATCCAAGCCTGCATCCTTCATAATTCTCAAGGAGGGGATCTGAACTTCAATAGGCAGAACTGCTTCCATACCATAGACCAAGGAGAATGGGGTTGCCCCGGTTGAAGTACGTATTGTAGTACGATAACCATGCAGAGCAAATGGTAACATCTCGTGTCAATCCTTGTAAGTAACAGTTATCTTCTGTACAATCTTCTTAATGTTCTTATTAGCAGCTTCAACTGCCCCATTCATCTTTGAAATCAACAAGGTAGTATGGGTCAACATATACTGTCTTAGTCGGCGAGCAGCCCGCGCCAAAGCGCAGCAAGTTTTCTCGAGCAGTGAGTATTTTGTTTCACAGTCGGTAAACTTTTTGCTAAGGTAGTATATTGCCTGCTCTTTTCGACCAGACTCGTCATGTTGCCCCAATACACACCCCATTGAGTTGTCTAATACTGTTAAATACATAATCAAGGGTCTTCCATCAACTGGTGGCATTAAAATTGGAGGTTCTAGCAAATATCTCTTGATTTCATCAAAGGCAGTCTGGCACTCATCATTCCATTCCATCACCTGATCTTTCTTCAACAACTTGAAGATTGGCTCACAGATGGTAGTTAATTGGGAAATAAATCTTGCAATGTAGTCCCAAGAAACCTCTAACCTCCTTCTCAGTACGGGGAGTTGGCATCTCTCGTATAGCTTTCACTTTTGCAGGATCCACTTCAATACCTTTTCCACTGACAATGAAACCCAGGAGCTTTCCAGATCTAACTCCAAAAGTACACTTGTTTGGATTTAATCTCAACCTGTATTTCTTCAACCTCTCAAACAACTTGTGCAGATGATCAAGATGTTGTTCTTCATTCTGAGACCTGGCTATCATATCATCCACATATACCTCTATCTCATGATGAATCATATCATGAAACAAAGCCACCATAGCACGCTGATATGTTGCCCCTGCATTCTTATGCTGAGCAGTGTTGTCTAAATCAGCCCCTATCTGGACCTCTTTTCTGTTTTCTTCAGTTCCCAGATTCACAACTTCGACTGGTTCTTCATGTGGCTGTATAGCTTTCTCTTCTTGTTGTAACAACCTAGCAAGCCCTACAGATATTTCACAATCGTCCTCGTTTCCGTCTTCAGTTTGATAGATCGGATTCTCGAAATTGTAATTGGCAATAGTAGAACTGTTATCAATTGGATCCAGAGTGGATGAGGATCGGCATTTTAGTGACGTGGGTGTGTGTAAGAACACATAGCTGATAAAGCAAAAATAAAAGAAAAAGAAAGACAAGGAACACAATATTTACGAAAACGAAACGTCCACTGATTTTATCGAATGAAGTATGCAAATGAGATGACAACCCGTAACAAGCACACCATTGTGCCCCGGGTAAGGCACATGGCTTGAAAGTTTTAATTGTTCCAGAAATTATAAATTTAAAAACATAACACAGTAATAGTATTTACTCCTGACTAAAGGAGATAGGGATAACATCTTCAGCTGTCCAATTATTGAGTCCAGCACCCACAGTAGGAAGAATCCATGCCTCCAAGTTGTAGTCTTCATCTTGATCTCCCACGGCATTGATAACCCCTTGATTGGTGATACGAACAGCACGGGCACGACGGACAGCCTTCTGGGACTCTTCTTCCACCATAGCTTTTGCATCATTGAGGGAGGCCATTGCCATTGTTGGAGGGTTTCTGATGACCACAGGAACCTTCTTCACAGCAGGAGGAGTCACACAATCCTTAACAGCCCAGGGAACCACTTCAAATGACTGACATGGAGTTTCAATGTATTCACCTTCTACTTCCAGATACTTGAAAGTGTTTACATGGCTGACAAAGTATTCTTCCTTTCCAAAGACAGTAACAACTTTTCCATTCACCGGATATCTCAACTTTTGATGTAATGTGGAGGTCACAGCACCTGCCCCATGGATCCAGGGACGACCAAGCAGACATGAGTACGAAGGACGAATATCCATCACATAGAATGTAGCAGTAAACACCTGAGAGCCAACCTTGATTGGAAGATCAATTTCCCCATGCACTACTCTTCTAGAACCATCAAAAGCCTTTACCACAATATTACTGGGCTTCAATACCGTATCTTCAGGACTCAGCTTGTTCAGGACTTCCTTAGGCAACACATTCAGAGAGGAACCATTGTCTATCAGCACATGAGACAGGGTAGTGCCCCTGCATTCAATTGAAATATGCAATGCCCTGTTATGATCCCTCTTGGCAGGGGTCAAGTCAGCATCAGAAAATCCTAACCCGTTGTCATAGGTCAGGTGAGCAACAAAATTCTCAAACTGGTCCACAGAAATTGCACTGGGTATATGAGCCATCTTTAGAAACTTGATCAATGACTTGGCATGAGCCTCAGAACATAATAACAGGGAGAGCATAGAAATCTTTGAGGGAGTATGCCCCAGCTGATCAACAATATCATAATCACTCTTGCGAATGATTTTCAATACTTCTTCCATCTGCTTAGAGAGGTCATCAGCAGCTGGCACATCAGTAGATACAGGCTCAATAACAGGACCCTTGCCCCGAGCATCAGTGGTGGAAGTAACAGCAGGAGTAACTGCACTCTTAGAAGCAACTGGAGGAGAGAAGACTCTTCCACTACGAGTGATCTTGCTAGATCCAGCAATATTATCAATGTCAACAAGCATATCAGGTAAAGGCTCCATGCTTGACACCATGGATGTAAACATCAGACCCATAGTGCCAAGGCACAGCTTTGTCAGATGTATAAGGAATAGGACCAGGAGTGGTAATGATCAGAGGAGCTACTCTGGCTTCAGCAACAACTTTCACAGGACCTTCAGCAGTAATCTTGATTGGGCCCTGATGAGTGATTCTTAGTGGTACTTTGTCAACCATGTCAACCTCTTCAACCTTCTTACCCTGAGTCAGATGATCCACCATACTTTCTACAGATGCTGGTCTTCTTTCAAACACTATAGTATATTTATCCATGAGACGTTGAATCCTATCTCTCAAAATGAAGCAACTATCCGGCTTATAGGTACAATATAGACAATCTTCATGACAACCTGGAAAGATCCCAGCTTGTACTAACCTCTTTTTGATAACAGACAATGGTGTGCTCAACTCCATAAACAGCGAGAAGATGAGAAACCTGTGCACAATTATAAACCTGTGATGCAATGATATGGGAATGCATATGCAATGTTTTCAAGGACCGCAGGATTTAAATTTGCTTAAACAAACAAGAAAGTAACTTTTTATTAGTAATAACTTGTTTTGCCTTTTAGGCTTACAAAAAATGAAAACGAAATAAGTACAAAAGATGGGGTTTTAAGTCTCCCATGGACGTTTCCTCTTGGTGTTGAGGTATGAGTTGAGGTTTCGTTCCTCATGAAGTAGCTTTGTTAGCTCTAGGATCCTTGCTTGGCTTGCTTTGTAATGAGCCTCGAAAGTATCCCTTTTCTCTTTCAGTTGGATCCATGATCTCTGCAAGTCTTCCATATCAGTAGGCATGTCTGGGTGAAGGATGGTATAAGCTGTGTCTCCTTCAGCAACAGGTTCCATGGTAACTGGTAGGACGGCAGGATATGGCATCATGAGTGTCTGAGCACGAGATCGTACCCATCTGAGATAAGCCTCCATAGGAATAGTGTACTTAGGCTCCAGTGTCTTGCTGTCAATCCTGTTTACCTTTTCCCAAGCTCGTATGAATCTCTGACGGTAACCCTGAAGATCGTTGTCGTAGTCAAACACAATGCCCTGAATCAACATGTCATGTGGACCATCGCTCTGGGCGTAACCAAACTGTCGTAAAGCTAGAGATGGGTTGTAGGTGATGCCTCCTCTTATGCCTAGAAGCGGCACGTTAGGAAACTCCCCACAACGGTCAATGATGGTGACATTCTCCGTAGATCTGGAGCACCAATGGATGTCTGAGTGAGAAAGTGACATGATCCTCTTGGACCATCTGAACCCTTGCTCATTCTTCATTACTGAGCGAGGAAGGTGAGAAATAAACCACCTAGAAAGTAAAGGTATGCAGCACATCAAAGTTCCTCTTGCTCTTGTAGTACGGGTGTGAAGAGAATGTAGGATGTCTCCAAGTAAGGTAGGCACTGGATTGTGACTCAGGAATATGTTGATGGCATGAACGTCTATGAACTGATCAGGATTGGGGAACAACACTAAGCCATAAATCAATAAGGCTAAGATCTCCTCAAAAGCATCGTAGCTCATAGCTTTCAAGAACATTTGAGCTTTATCCACTAATACCTTGGCAAGAATACCTTTAACTCCACTTCTCGTCTCTAGAACAATGTCAGACTTCTTCAGATGTAGAGCTGCAGCAACAACTTCTGGTTTAAGCTCCTTCTCTAAGCCTGTGAATGGCTTCTGATCAAGAACAGGTATACCCAGAAGTTTAGAGAACTCCTCCATGGTTGGAACCAGCTGATAATCAGGAAATGTAAAGCAATGGTGCTCAGGGTCAAAGAACTGAAACAGCACACTCATCATGTCTTCACTGAACCCTGAAGTAACTAGATCCAATAAGTGACCATGCCTCTTGTTGAACTGGGAATGATCAGGCACTAGGGAAACCAACTCCTTGAGCTTAGCAGGTATCCCTACAAAGTTGATCCTGATGGTGTTTCTACGAGCAGAAGCCATGACCTGCAACAAAGAACAAAGATAAATCCTTTGGTCCTTGAAATGGTTAGGGAAAATGATATGCTTATGATGCATGATGATGTCATGATGTTATGTTCAATCACAAACATGTGGCACACACAAACAAGTCACACAATTGCCCTAGGTTTAAAGGCTTGCATGAGGTTTAAAGGTAAGTACCCTCCCCTGAAGTTAGATGGTTCATCCTGTCCTACAAAAGTAACCAGGTTCTAAGGGATCTCAATATCATTGATCCTTCACAAGGGTGGTTGTTCAGAAGGCAACTTACTTGCCAACCAAAACCCTCCAAGTTTAAGATCTCAATGAGCGTAGTATCGAGTGTCAACCAACTTCAGTCTGCACCAAAGCCGGTTACCTCACTACTTTCTAAAGGCCAAAATGAGTTAACTAGGGTTCTAAAAGTCAGTTAGTGCATTGACAACATATGGCAGCCTCAATATTATCCTCAACTTGACTTAAGGAATATAAGCACCAACCAAGAAGTCGCACTAACTATGGCCACCAGATCAACCGTATTGATATACGTCGTACAGTTTCCTTGGTCTATTGCCATTTACCTAAGGTACACTAGATCCGGGTTAGGACCTTTCACACATAAGAGCACCCCAACAATATAATAATAAAGCAAACAAGGCAAACAATTTAAAGTGATCTTAATTCCTAAGGGTACCCCTCTTAAATAAATCCCCAGCAGAGTCGCCAGTTCTGTAACACGGTGGGAGAACTGACTTTAAACAATGTTGCGGATAGCAAGAGTCGCCACCGACTTTTATTTTATCCATAAGGAAAGGTTATAAAAGAACAGGAAAGACCTTAGAGAATATTTTGGGTCCGGGGGGTAGGTTATGAAAAGGGAAGGTGTTAGCACCCTTTTCATCCATGGTTATCCATGGGCTTAAAGATGCCACTAGGGGAAAGTTCTTCAGTAGTATAATGAGAGCTGTCAGGAGTATGGAGTAATACTGATGTAACAGCATGTCTTCATGAGGATAGAGCGATCAATAATGATAACCCTAAAGCAGTCTTGAAGTGATAAATCGGACCTCAGGAGGATAGAGCAATCAATAGCTCTAAAGCAGTCTTGAAGTAATAATGGCTTCAGGAGGATAGAGCAATCAATAGCTCTAAAGCAGTCTTGAAGTAATAGAATGACTTCAGGAGGATAGAGCAATCAACAGCTCTAAAGTAGTCTTGAAGTAATGATTTCAGGAGGATAGAGCAATGAATAGCTCTAAAGCAGTCTTGAAATAATAACGTGATATGTCTTCAGGAGGATAGAGCAATCAATAGCTCTAAAGCAGTCTTGAAGTAATGATTTCAGGAGGATAGAGCAATGAATAGCTCTAAAGCAGTCTTGAAATAATAATGTAATTTCAGGAGGATAGAGCAATGAATACTCTAAAGCAGTTTTGAAGTAATGATTTCAGGAGGATAGAGCAATGAATAGCTCTAAAGCAGTCTTGAAATAATAACGTGATATGTCTTCAGGAGGATAGAGCAATCAATAGCTCTAAAGCAGTCTTGAAGTAATGATTTCAGGAGGATAGAGCAATGAATAGCTCTAAAGCAGTCTTGAAATAATAATGTAATTTCAGGAGGATAGAGCAATGAATACTCTAAAGCAGTCTTGAAGTAATGATTTCAGGAGGATAGAGCAATGAATAGCTCTAAAGCAGTCTTGAAATAATAACGTGATATGTTTTCAGGAGGATAGAGCAATCAATAGCTCTAAAGCAGTCTTGAAGTCATGAGAGGCTATCAGGAGGATAAAATAACCCTGAGGTTACAATAAAGCAGTCCCAAAGTAATAAGAAGCTCATCAGGAGGATAAAGTAACCCTGAGGTTACAATAAAGCAGTCCCAAAGATCATAAGCTTGTTTGTTGGATAATTAACCTGAAAACAAGGTAGCATTCTGTATAACAACATTAGTTTATGCTTTATGTATGCATGTATGACATGATGCACTTAGGTAATGTACTATAGACATATATGTTATGGTATGATGTAAATGATGCATGTATGATATGACACTGCTGGAAGTGTCTGGATATCCTTGTATAACAACTGCTGGCCAAGGAAAATAAATCCCGATTCGTTGTTGAAGAATACATAACCCTCCGTCTGCTGGGGATAACAAGGTATAGATAACCTCCCATTGTTGGGGATAACAAGGTATAGATAACCTCCCGTTGTTGGGGACAGTAGGGTATAGATAACCTTCGTTTTCGTTTGATAGTAGGATAAGTATAACATCCCGTCTTCGTTCATCGTGCCCTTATTGGAAAGTAATTTCCCGTATATCCGTATGAGGATAAAAGAGATGGATATAAATTCCAGGGGAGATTAGACTTTGTGAAAATGGATTAGTCCTACTGATGGTTTGTAACTGCCTTGTAAAGATGAACCGGCGAAGCTTCGTTGAAATCCTTCCCTCGTTCGTCCTTAGTAAATACTATTACTGCATTTTCATGCATTTCTGGTAAACATCAATCATATTAAAAGCATACATGCATTTCTGGTAAACATCAATCATATTCAAAGGCATACATACATTCAAACACAACCAATGGACGTTTCGCTTATGTAAATAGGGTAAAAGTAAATCTGGATTCAAAAGATGGAATTTATTTATATCAAAAGTGACCCATACACGGGTAAGTTTGTACAAGGAGACATAAACCCTAGTAAGAGAATTTTGTCATGAAGTTTTACAAAAAGAATCAGCTATGTGGGAAATAATCCTATTGAGTTTCAATTCTACTATTGCCCCTCAAGTATCTCATCTTCTTGCTGTTGAGACGGAAACGATTGGATTGAGCTTTATCTGTTTGAGCTTGAGTAAGTAGTACAACTGGTTGCAGTTTCATGAGTGATCCAAACGAGACATAGTCATACGCTTTAATCCCTAACTTTTGCCTGGATTGCCCTTTCAGGTTTTCAATCCACCGGGATACCCTTTTTTGCCCAAGCCGCCTTTTCAGGTTTTCGACTTGCCGGGTGTACATCTTTTTATATATATATATCCCTAATTTTTGCCCAAACCCTTTTGGTTTGCCGGGATGCCCTTATTTTTGCCTAGGCCTGTCAACCTAGCGGGTCTCTTTTTATGCGTAGTATTTTTTAACTATGTCTGCGTTTACAGGTTGTGGGAAGTCTTCACCATCCATTGTAGTCAATATCATGGCACCTCCTGAGAACACTGTCTTGACTACAAATGGTCCCTCATATGTTGGAGTCCACTTGCCCCTAGGATCACCCTGTGGTAATATGATACGCTTGATTACCAAGTCACCAGCCTGATATACCTTTGGCTTAACCTTCTTGTTAAAAGCTTTGATCATCCGTTTCTGGTACATCTGGCCATGACAAACTGCTGCTAACCTTTTCTCATCAATCAAATTTATCTGGTCAAGTCGAGTCTGAATCCACTCATCTTCATCCAAGCCTGCATCCTTCATAATTCTCAAGGAGGGGATCTGAACTTCAATAGGCAGAACTGCTTCCATACCATAGACCAAGGAGAATGGGGTTGCCCCGGTTGAAGTACGTATTGTAGTACGATAACCATGCAGAGCAAATGGTAACATCTCGTGTCAATCCTTGTAAGTAACAGTTATCTTCTGTACAATCTTCTTAATGTTCTTATTAGCAGCTTCAACTGCCCCATTCATCTTTGAAATCAACAAGGTAGTATGGGTCAACATATACTGTCTTAGTCGGCGAGCAGCCCGCGCCAAAGCGCAGCAAGTTTTCTCGAGCAGTGAGTATTTTGTTTCACAGTCGGTAAACTTTTTGCTAAGGTAGTATATTGCCTGCTCTTTTCGACCAGACTCGTCATGTTGCCCCAATACACACCCCATTGAGTTGTCTAATACTGTTAAATACATAATCAAGGGTCTTCCATCAACTGGTGGCATTAAAATTGGAGGTTCTAGCAAATATCTCTTGATTTCATCAAAGGCAGTCTGGCACTCATCATTCCATTCCATCACCTGATCTTTCTTCAACAACTTGAAGATTGGCTCACAGATGGTAGTTAATTGGGAAATAAATCTTGCAATGTAGTCCCAAGAAACCTCTAACCTCCTTCTCAGTACGGGGAGCTGGCATCTCTCGTATAGCTTTCACTTTTGCAGGATCCACTTCAATACCTTTTCCACTGACAATGAAACCCAGGAGCTTTCCAGATCTAACTCCAAAAGTACACTTGTTTGGATTTAATCTCAACCTGTATTTCTTCAACCTCTCAAACAACTTGTGCAGATGATCAAGATGTTGTTCTTCATTCTGAGACCTGGCTATCATATCATCCACATATACCTCTATCTCATGATGAATCATATCATGAAACAAAGCCACCATAGCACGCTGATATGTTGCCCCTACATTCTTATGCTGAGCAGTGTTGTCTAAATCAGCCCCTATCTGGACCTCTTTTCTGTTTTCTTCAGTTCCCAGATTCACAACTTCGACTGGTTCTTCATGTGGCTGTATAGCTTTCTCTTCTTGTTGTAACAACCTAGCAAGCCCTACAGATATTTCACAATCGTCCTCGTTTCCGTCTTCAGTTTGATAGATCGGATTCTCGAAATTGTAATTGGCAATAGTAGAACTGTTATCAATTGGATCCAGAGTGGATGAGGATCGGCATTTTAGTGACGTGGGTGTGTGTAAGAACACATAGCTGATAAAGCAAAAATAAAAGAAAAAGAAAGACAAGGAACACAATATTTACGAAAACGAAACGTCCACTGATTTTATCGAATGAAGTATGCAAATGAGATGACAACCCGTAACAAGCACACCATTGTGCCCCGGGTAAGGCACATGGCTTGAAAGTTTTAATTGTTCCAGAAATTATAAATTTAAAAACATAACACAGTAATAGTATTTACTCCTGACTAAAGGAGATAGGGATAACATCTTCAGCTGTCCAATTATTGAGTCCAGCACCCACAGTAGGAAGAATCCATGCCTCCAAGTTGTAGTCTTCATCTTGATCTCCCACGGCATTGATAACCCCTTGATTGGTGATACGAACAGCACGGGCACGACGGACAGCCTTCTGGGACTCTTCTTCCACCATAGCTTTTGCATCATTGAGGGAGGCCATTGCCATTGTTGGAGGGTTTCTGATGACCACAGGAACCTTCTTCACAGCAGGAGGAGTCACACAATCCTTAACAGCCCAGGGAACCACTTCAAATGACTGACATGGAGTTTCAATGTATTCACCTTCTACTTCCAGATACTTGAAAGTGTTTACATGGCTGACAAAGTATTCTTCCTTTCCAAAGACAGTAACAACTTTTCCATTCACCGGATATCTCAACTTTTGATGTAATGTGGAGGTCACAGCACCTGCCCCATGGATCCAGGGACGACCAAGCAGACATGAGTACGAAGGACGAATATCCATCACATAGAATGTAGCAGTAAACACCTGAGAGCCAACCTTGATTGGAAGATCAATTTCCCCATGCACTACTCTTCTAGAACCATCAAAAGCCTTTACCACAATATTACTGGGCTTCAATACCGTATCTTCAGGACTCAGCTTGTTCAGGACTTCCTTAGGCAACACATTCAGAGAGGAACCATTGTCTATCAGCACATGAGACAGGGTAGTGCCCCTGCATTCAATTGAAATATGCAATGCCCTGTTATGATCCCTCTTGGCAGGGGTCAAGTCAGCATCAGAAAATCCTAACCCGTTGTCATAGGTCAGGTGAGCAACACAATTCTCAAACTGGTCCACAGAAATTGCACTGGGTATATGAGCCATCTTTAGAAACTTGATCAATGACTTGGCATGAGCCTCAGAACATAATAACAGGGAGAGCATAGAAATCTTTGAGGGAGTATGCCCCAGCTGATCAACAATATCATAATCACTCTTGCGAATGATTTTCAATACTTCTTCCATCTGCTTAGAGAGGTCATCAGCAGCTGGCACATCAGTAGATACAGGCTCAATAACAGGACCCTTGCCCCGAGCATCAGTGGTGGAAGTAACAGCAGGAGTAACTGCACTCTTAGAAGCAACTGGAGGAGAGAAGACTCTTCCACTACGAGTGATCTTGCTAGATCCAGCAATATTATCAATGTCAACAAGCATATCAGGTAAAGGCTCCATGCTTGACACCATGGATGTAAACATCAGACCCATAGTGCCAAGGCACAGCTTTGTCAGATGTATAAGGAATAGGACCAGGAGTGGTAATGATCAGAGGAGCTACTCTGGCTTCAGCAACAACTTTCACAGGACCTTCAGCAGTAATCTTGATTGGGCCCTGATGAGTGATTCTTAGTGGTACTTTGTCAACCATGTCAACCTCTTCAACCTTCTTACCCTGAGTCAGATGATCCACCATACTTTCTACAGATGCTGGTCTTCTTTCAAACACTATAGTATATTTATCCATGAGACGTTGAATCCTATCTCTCAAAATGAAGCAACTATCCGGCTTATAGGTACAATATAGACAATCTTCATGACAACCTGGAAAGATCCCAGCTTGTACTAACCTCTTTTTGATAACAGACAATGGTGTGCTCAACTCCATAAACAGCGAGAAGATGAGAAACCTGTGCACAATTATAAACCTGTGATGCAATGATATGGGAATGCATATGCAATGTTTTCAAGGACCGCAGGATTTAAATTTGCTTAAACAAACAAGAAAGTAACTTTTTATTAGTAATAACTTGTTTTGCCTTTTAGGCTTACAAAAAATGAAAACGAAATAAGTACAAAAGATGGGGTTTTAAGTCTCCCATGGACGTTTCCTCTTGGTGTTGAGGTATGAGTTGAGGTTTCGTTCCTCATGAAGTAGCTTTGTTAGCTCTAGGATCCTTGCTTGGCTTGCTTTGTAATGAGCCTCGAAAGTATCCCTTTTCTCTTTCAGTTGGATCCATGATCTCTGCAAGTCTTCCATATCAGTAGGCATGTCTGGGTGAAGGATGGTATAAGCTGTGTCTCCTTCAGCAACAGGTTCCATGGTAACTGGTAGGACGGCAGGATATGGCATCATGAGTGTCTGAGCACGAGATCGTACCCATCTGAGATAAGCCTCCATAGGAATAGTGTACTTAGGCTCCAGTGTCTTGCTGTCAATCCTGTTTACCTTTTCCCAAGCTCGTATGAATCTCTGACGGTAACCCTGAAGATCGTTGTCGTAGTCAAACACAATGCCCTGAATCAACATGTCATGTGGACCATCGCTCTGGGCGTAACCAAACTGTCGTAAAGCTAGAGATGGGTTGTAGGTGATGCCTCCTCTTATGCCTAGAAGCGGCACGTTAGGAAACTCCCCACAACGGTCAATGATGGTGACATTCTCCGTAGATCTGGAGCACCAATGGATGTCTGAGTGAGAAAGTGACATGATCCTCTTGGACCATCTGAACCCTTGCTCATTCTTCATTACTGAGCGAGGAAGGTGAGAAATAAACCACCTAGAAAGTAAAGGTATGCAGCACATCAAAGTTCCTCTTGCTCTTGTAGTACGGGTGTGAAGAGAATGTAGGATGTCTCCAAGTAAGGTAGGCACTGGATTGTGACTCAGGAATATGTTGATGGCATGAACGTCTATGAACTGATCAGGATTGGGGAACAACACTAAGCCATAAATCAATAAGGCTAAGATCTCCTCAAAAGCATCGTAGCTCATAGCTTTCAAGAACATTTGAGCTTTATCCACTAATACCTTGGCAAGAATACCTTTAACTCCACTTCTCGTCTCTAGAACAATGTCAGACTTCTTCAGATGTAGAGCTGCAGCAACAACTTCTGGTTTAAGCTCCTTCTCTAAGCCTGTGAATGGCTTCTGATCAAGAACAGGTATACCCAGAAGTTTAGAGAACTCCTCCATGGTTGGAACCAGCTGATAATCAGGAAATGTAAAGCAATGGTGCTCAGGGTCAAAGAACTGAAACAGCACACTCATCATGTCTTCACTGAACCCTGAAGTAACTAGATCCAATAAGTGACCATGCCTCTTGTTGAACTGGGAATGATCAGGCACTAGGGAAACCAACTCCTTGAGCTTAGCAGGTATCCCTACAAAGTTGATCCTGATGGTGTTTCTACGAGCAGAAGCCATGACCTGCAACAAAGAACAAAGATAAATCCTTTGGTCCTTGAAATGGTTAGGGAAAATGATATGCTTATGATGCATGATGATGTCATGATGTTATGTTCAATCACAAACATGTGGCACACACAAACAAGTCACACAATTGCCCTAGGTTTAAAGGCTTGCATGAGGTTTAAAGGTAAGTACCCTCCCCTGAAGTTAGATGGTTCATCCTGTCCTACAAAAGTAACCAGGTTCTAAGGGATCTCAATATCATTGATCCTTCACAAGGGTGGTTGTTCAGAAGGCAACTTACTTGCCAACCAAAACCCTCCAAGTTTAAGATCTCAATGAGCGTAGTATCGAGTGTCAACCAACTTCAGTCTGCACCAAAGCCGGTTACCTCACTACTTTCTAAAGGCCAAAATGAGTTAACTAGGGTTCTAAAAGTCAGTTAGTGCATTGACAACATATGGCAGCCTCAATATTATCCTCAACTTGACTTAAGGAATATAAGCACCAACCAAGAAGTCGCACTAACTATGGCCACCAGATCAACCGTATTGATATACGTCGTACAGTTTCCTTGGTCTATTGCCATTTACCTAAGGTACACTAGATCCGGGTTAGGACCTTTCACACATAAGAGCACCCCAACAATATAATAATAAAGCAAACAAGGCAAACAATTTAAAGTGATCTTAATTCCTAAGGGTACCCCTCTTAAATAAATCCCCAGCAGAGTCGCCAGTTCTGTAACACGGTGGGAGAACTGACTTTAAACAATGTTGCGGATAGCAAGAGTCGCCACCGACTTTTATTTTATCCATAAGGAAAGGTTATAAAAGAACAGGAAAGACCTTAGAGAATATTTTGGGTCCGGGGGGTAGGTTATGAAAAGGGAAGGTGTTAGCACCCTTTTCATCCATGGTTATCCATGGGCTCTTAGGTACTTAAGCTCACTTTTGAATTGTTTTGAAAGTGTAGTGTGTGAATAGAAAATTTTCAGAATAGTTAATAAATAATCCATGTAAGGATGTGTTAAGAACTTGTTTGAAAACTTGTTGAAAATTTGTTTAAGTGTGAAAAAGTTTTGAAGTGAGCAAGTATCTAGGAGTAGCCTACCCTAATGTTTTAAGGTCTTTCTTATTCTTTATCCTTTCCTTAGTAAGACTATCCCTACTATAATGGAGTAGGTAGTCCTTACTTTGGATGTTAAGGGACATGTGAGGGACAATTGGATTTTCGAAGGCCATTGTGGGGTGTAATAAGCAAACTAGAGGGACTATCATCATTTTTCGAAAGGGACTCGATTCGTAAAGGCAACCATAAGGGACTTTGATGATTTTCTTTTTGAGGGACTTGCTTTATACACCCCACTTAACCAATATTCATAGGCAACTTGAGGGATATCCTTAAGAAGTGAGACGGCGATTAAAATCGACTTACGTGTGTGAAATGTTTAATTTAATTATCTTATATTAAAATGATCTAATTTATTTTTTAAAATATCATACATATTAGCACTCCCTAATTACTAACCATAATGATAATAATAATTAAGTAATTACAATTTACATCCAAGAGGCAATTACAAAATTATAATAAATAAAATAAATAGTAAAATATGATCAAAATAAATATAATAAAAAAAATAACAAATAAGTAAATAAAATATTGGGGTTAGTAAATAATAAGAAAAATTAAATAAGGTTAGTATAAATATAAAGTTAGTGAAAATAATTAGTTGAAACAATAATAATGAGAAAAATAGACAAAGTTAGAAAAAATAATAAGATAGAAGTTTCAAAATAATAATAAGCAACAAAATATGATTAGCAATAATAATTAATTAATAACGTGATTAAACATAAGATTTGATTTTTATTTAGAAACATAAATGATTAAATAATTACTATAATATAAAGTTCTAAATATCATAAGATTTGATTTTTATTTAGAAACATAAATGATTAAATAATTACTATAATATAAAGTTCTAAATATAACATAATTATAAATTTCTTAATCATTTACAAAAATTTAATTATCTCTAATTATATATTAACAATTATTAAGAAAAATATTTACACATTATGATGAAAACAAATTTTAACTAATCAATAATCACATTCACCAAAATTTTACATTAAGTGTTTATAAGGTTTAATTTTATTTACAAAAATTTACAAGAATTATAATAAATATATACATAGAATCATATAGAAAATTAAAATTAGGTTTTCATATTAATTTGGAAAAAAGATGTTAATGTCATTTATTTTAAAAAAACAGATTTTTATATTACAACAAATTTTAATAAATTAATGATAACAATAATAATAATAATGATAATAATGATAATAATAATAAATAATAATAATAATAATAATAATAATAATAATAATAATAATAATGATAATAATGATAATAATAATAAATAATGATAATAATAATAATAATAATAATAATAATAATAATAATAATAATAATAATAATAAAGCAATAATGAATTTTAAATGTGCCAAATAACCCAACAATGTTGCTAACGCAGAAATGCGCTCATCGCAACCAGATCTAAATCGGACGAAACAAAATTTATCGCAAAGAAAAAGAAATTAAGCAAAAAATAGTATTATTGCTCACACAAAAATGCGATCATCGCAACCAGATCGAACTAACACAAATGTCACGCGTCATGCACACAAATGTGCAAACATCGTATCGACATAATTCGATCAAAAATCTTATATATATAAACTCTAACAATTTAAAAATTATATATATATAAACGCAACAGTAATAGATAAAGAAAAAGAAATAACGGTAATAGATGAAGAAAAAGAAATAACGGTAAAAGATGAAGAAAAAGAAACAATAGTAATAGATGAAGGAAAAGAAATAACGGTAAACGATGAAGAAAAAGAAACAATAGTAATGGATGAAGAAGAAAACTAAATAACGGCCAACGGCACTCACTCCTCTTAGGTTTTTTTCATTCTCTCTTCTTTTTTTCCAACAAGGCAACACATGTATATATAGGGAACAAATTAGGGTTAACACCAAATTGTCAATAATGTCCCTAAAGTCCATTTTAAAGCCCAAACTAAGTAATTAGTTAAGAAAAAATAAAATTTAAATAATTTAAAATAATTAAAATAAACTTAAAATAAAAACTAATAATCCTATTGATTCCTAAAATAAAAAATATTATAAAAAGAACAAAATTTTTTTCAATATTTTTTTATTTTATGATTTTTTGGATATTTTTATGAATAATTTAGAAAAAAGTGAAAAAAATAATATTTTAAAAAATGATTTAATTAAAATACGAAAATAATAATTAAATAATAATAAAAAACTATTTTTGTTATTTTTTTTAATGAAAGATAGAAAAATTTAGAGTAAAAATAATAAAAACAACAAAAAGTGCCAAAGGTGAGATTCGAACTCTCAACCTCTCACACTCATAACTCCTTACACATGTCCTCCTGCCAATTGTGCCATTTTTACTTTTTAGAAAAAAAAGTGCATGCCATATGATATTTACCTGCAAAAAGTCAAACGACTACACAAATTTGTTAGTAATTGATTAAATGCAATGAAATGCGACGACAAATCTTAGGGCAAAATTTGGGGTATTACAGTTATTATGATAATATTTCTCACCCAACCTCTCTTTGATGTTGGCAAAAAAAAATCATGAAGTTTGACTTTGGTTTGACCACAGTTGACCTCAGTTTGACCTTTTAACTGCATTGACTGCTTTTGACTTATCTGATCATCTGACTGAGCAAACTTTTGAGAAAAGTCTTGAAACTTGACATGGGGGTTCTTATACACATATAAGATGTTATGAAGCTCACTTGAAGTCTTGGAAGTCCATTTAGCCTGATTAAAGTCAAAACCCTAGTTTTGGATGCACTGCTTAGGAGGTGCATTGTCTGAGGGAATTGTCAACTCTTCTGACCAATTATGAATTTTGTGAACCTTGTGAACCTTCTTGGAACACAAAGTCTTGTATTGTGAGGGCAAATTTTGGGGTGCAACAAACGTAACATTAAGCAAGGAAAATTCCAGGCTGAGGAATCAACTGCATCTGGCAGTAATAGGAAGGCTTTTGGTGGGCGCCGTCAGGGCGAGGCAAGCGCAGTATTTGGAGGCCGAGGTAGGGGATGAAACCAATATCATCAGCCGCAGCAGGTGGCGAGTGTTACTATTCCATATCAACAACAACCGTTTCAGCAGCAGCCAATGCAACAGCAACAGCAACAGCAGCAGCAGCAGCCGCCTCAGCAGGGGGCACAGCAGGCTCAGCGAAGATTCCAGGGTGGTAAACCAAGAAGAGTGTTTGAGAAGCCTCCCTCAACCTATGCAGATTTATTGCAGACATTGTTGGGTTTGAACCTGGTAGAGAAGAGAACTCTGGCACCTATAACGGGAACTCCTCCGTATGGCTATGATGCAAGCAGGCACTGTGAGTTCCACTCTGGGGCTCCGGGCCACGATGTAGAGGGTTGCCATGCTTTTAAGCATGTTGTGCAGGATTTATTGGATAACAAGGCTATCAATTTCGGAACGGCAGGTCCGAATATAGTGCAGAAACCCATGCCTAACCACGGGGCAAACGCCATTCTGACCGAGGAAGGGTTGAATCTGATTATGAATGTCGACGATTTAAAGACGCCGCTGAGCGAGATAAAAAGCAGATTGTTGCAAGGGGGTGTTTATCCAGGATGTGACGAGTATTGCTTAGAATGCTGGACCCTAGCTGGGGGGTGTGATGATTTGAAGAAAGGCATTCAGGCTTTAATTGATGGAGGCACATTGCAGTTTGACCGAGCAGCAATCGAAGAGCCTGTAGGGGCAGTAGCAGATAATCAGAGTGATGTGGCCACCGTAACGATTCCTCGGAAGACAATCACTATAGCAGCACCGGCTCAGCGACCACCGATCACCATAACTAAGGCCGAACCAATCCCGTACGAGAACACAAAAGCAGTCCCATGGTCATATGGGTTGGAGGTGTATTGTGACGGGATAAAGATTGATGTTAATAAACGGCCAGCCGAGACTGTAGAGAATGTGGTTGGTTCAGGAGGTATGACAAGGAGTGGTAGGATCTTTATATCACCTGAAGTGGAGGCCGAAAGACTAGCAAAAGGAAAAGGGAAGATGGTTGAGAATGTCCCAGTGCAAGCCAGCGAAAAAGCATCGGCATCAAGGGATGTAGAAGAGTTCATGCGCTTGATTCGAAAAAGTGATTATAAGATTGTGGAGCATCTGTAACAGACGCCCTCCAAGATATCTATCCCGTCGTTGCTACTATGTTCTGAAGCTCACAGAAATGCTTTGCTGAAAGTCCTGGATGCTTCCTTCGTACCCCAAGACGTCTCCGTGAATCAGCTGGAAGGAGTGCTGGCACATGTGAATGCAGGCCACAGCTTGGGCTTTACTGACTTTGATTTGACCCCAAAAGGTAGAGATCATAATATGGCGCTGCACATATCTGTTGAGTGTAGAGGATCAGTAATGTCGCATGTATTGGTCGACACAGGATCGTCTCTGAATGTGATGCCCAAGAAAGCGATGATGAAGCTAGATGTCAGGGGAATCCTGTGCACGCCCAGTGACTTGGTAGTCAGGGCATTTGATGGCACGCGAAGAACAGTCTTTGGATCGATAACATTGCCTCTACAGGTGGGGCCGGAGGTATTTGCGACCGAATTTTATATCATGGATATACAGCCCGTATATAGCTTCCTGCTCGGAAGACCCTGGATTCATGGGGTTGGGGCAGTCACGTCTACCCTGCATCAGAAGTTGAAATATATGGTCGGAGACAGCGTAGTCACCGTATGCGGAGAAGAAGACATCCTGGTCAGCCATCTGTCGTCATTTAAGTATGTGGAGGTCGACGGAGAGATCTACGAAACACCTTGCCAGGCATTTGAAGGGGTGCGTATCAAGGACAAAGGTCCCGGGCCGAGCAAGGTGTCAGAGATAGCCATCTCATCGTATAAAGAAGCTCAAGCTCTAGTGGAGGCAGGAGAAGCAAAGGGCTGGGGCAAAGTGCTGGATATCCCTGTGAAGATGGACCGATTCGGGCTGGGGTACCAACCGTCGTCGTCAGCACCTGCTGTGGGGGCACCCCGTTTCAGAGGGCCAATAACCATCTCTTCCAGTGGAGTATGTCATGAAACCATCAATGCTGCTTCGGAGTCTGACGAAGGAGACAGTGACTGTGATATGGATGCCTGGATTCAGCCAAGCACGCCAGGACAGGGACTGTGCAACTGGTCTATTCAGGAGCTTGTTCCTGTGACTCTTAAACAGTAATGCTTTGCTTTATTAATTGTTGAATAATCTGATGTCTTGCCCGGGGCATCGTGATTTGCTTAGGGTTGTGTTGTTATGAACATTGCGTGTTAATCATTAAATAAATGGCGTTTTTTTTCATGTGCAAATACTGTAATCTCTGTCTTTCTTGTTTTGTATTTTTCAATAAAATGGCAACGTGGTTATTCGCTTTATACGCATTTTTGAAGCACTTAACCATTCCTTTTGCAGGATAACGTTTTCAGATGACATCCTTGAACCACCTATGACTCGTCCCGACTTCGAGCACCCGATATTTCAGGCCGAAGGAGAGGTTGTCGAAGATAGTGACGTTCCCGAAGAACTGTCTTGGCTGGTGAGACAAGAGGAAAGAGTCATTCTGCCGCACGACGAGGTCATCGAAATTATCAACTTGGGATCGGAAGGGGTTGAAAAGAATATTCGTATCGGGGCCGCGCTGCAAGGCGATATCAAGCAAAGACTGGTTGAAATGCTCCGAGAGTATAGTGATGTATTCGCTTGGTCGTATGAAGATATGACAGGGCTCGATACAGATATGGTTGTGCACCGTCTGCCACTGAAAGAAGAATGCCCGCCAGTCAAACAAAAGCTTCGCAGAACTCGACCAGATATGGCAGTGAAGATCAAAAAGGAAGTTCAAAAACAGTGGGACGCTGGTTTCCTGGCTGTGACAAAATATCCCTCATGGGTCGCCAATATAGTACCTGTGCCAAAGAAAGACGGCAAGGTTCGAGTGTGCATGGATTATAGAGATTTGAACAAAGCGAGCCCAAAAGACGATTTTCCACTTCCTCATATTGACGTGCTAGTTGATAATACTGCTCAATACTCCGTATTCTCCTTCATGGATGGTTTTTCAGGCTATAATCAGATTAAAATGGCACCAGAGGATATGGAGAAGACCACTTTCATAACGCCTTGGGGAACATTTTGTTATAAAGTGATGCCCTTCGGTTTGAAGAATGCTGGGGCAACATATCAGCGTGCGATGACGACTCTTTTTCATGATATGATGCATAAAGAGATCGAAGTTTATGTTGACGATATGATTGCCAAATCCCAGACAGAGGAAGAGCATCTGGTGAATCTGCTGAAGTTATTTAAAAGGCTTAGGAAGTTCAGGCTGAGACTGAACCCTAACAAATGCACCTTCGGGGTGAGATCGGGTAAGCTACTGGGGTTTATCGTAAGCAAAAGAGGAATAGAGGTCGATCCTGCTAAAATAAAAGCGATACAAGAAATGCCGACGCCTAAAACAGAGAAAGAGGTGCGCGGGTTTTTAGGGAGGTTGAACTACATCGCCCGGTTCATATCTCACCTAACGGCCACGTGTGAACCATTATTCAAGCTGTTGAAGAAAGATCAAGCTGTAACGTGGAACGAAAATTGTCAAAAGGCGTTCGACAAAATAAAGCAGTATTTGCAGGAGCCTCCTATTTTGATACCCCCAGTGGCAGGGAGACCCTTGATTATGTATTTGACAGTTCTCAAGGGAAGCATGGGTTGTGTTCTCGGTCAGCACGACGAGACAGGGAGGAAAGAGCATGCGATCTACTACTTGAGTAAGAAATTTACAGATTGTGAGTCTCGATACTCAATGCTTGAGAAAACTTGTTGCGCGTTAGCCTGGGCCGCCAAGCGTTTGAGGCAATACATGCTGAATCATACAACCATGCTCATCTCGAAGATGGATCCTATCAAATATGTATTCGAAAAGCAGGCGTTGTCAGGGAGAATTGCCCGTTGGCAGATGGTCTTGACTGAATATGACATCCAATATGTCTCGGAAAAGGCTATAAAGGGGAGTGTGATGTCTGAGTATCTGGCGGAGCAGCCTATTGAAGATTACCAATCGATGAGGTTTGATTTTCCTGACGAGGATATCATGTACCTAAAGATGAAGGATTGCGAAGAACCGTTGCCAGACGAAGGACCAGAGTTGGGTTCCAAATGGAAGATGATATTTGACGGAGCTGTGAATGCTTACGGTAGCGGAATAGGGGCAATCATCACTACTCCACACGGGTCGCACATCCCGTTTACTGCCCGATTGACCTTTGCTGTTACCAATAATGAGGCCGAATACGAAGCTTGTATAATGGGGCTTGAAGAAGCCATTGATTTGCGAATCAAGAATTTAGACGTATACGGAGACTCAGCTCTGGTAGTGAATCAGATAAAAGGGGAATGGGAGACACGTCAGCCCAATTTGATACATTACATGAATTATGCAACGAGATTGTTGCCTTTCTTCGACAAGGTTGAATTGCATCACGTACCGCGGGCAGAGAATCAAATGGCTGACGCCCTGGCCACTTTGTCTTCCATGTACAAAGTCAACTTTTGGAACGAGGCTCCCAGAATCATTATCTCTCGGCTTGACAGACCAGCTTTTGTATTTGCTATTGACGAAGCATCTGATGACAAACCGTGGTATTTTGATATCCTTAATTTCCTGAAGAACAAAGAGTATCCGGCTGGGGCATCCAGCCAAGATCAGAAGACTCTCAGGAGATTAGCGGGTAATTTCTATTTGAATCCGGACGGTGTCTTATACAGAAGAAACCACGATTTGGTGTTGTTGCGTTGTGTAGACGAAAGAGAGGCAAAGCTGCTCATGGAGGAAATACACGAAGGTACCTTTGGTACGCATGCTGGCGGGCATGCTATGACGAGAAAGCTGCTGCGGGCAGGTTATTTTTGGCTGACTATGGAAACTGATTGTTTCAAGTTTGCGAGGAAGTGCCACAAGTGCCAAATCTATGCTGATAAGATTCATGTGCCTCCGAGTCCTCTGAATGTGATGTCATCGCCATGGCCGTTCTCGATGTGGGGAATCGATATGATTGAAAAGATAGAGCCGACAGCTTCTAACGGGCATCGGTTCATCCTAGTAGCAATCGATTATTTCACCAAGTGAGTAGAAGCAGCGTCTTACGCAAACGTAACTAAGCAAGTGGTGGCCAGATTCATCAAGAGAGATATCATTTGCCGATATGGGATCCCCGAGCGGATAATCACGGACAACGGTTCAAACTTGAATAACAAAATGATGAAGGAGCTCTGTCAGCATTTCAAGATCGAACATCACAACTCCTCCCCTTACCGACCCAAGATGAATGGCGCTGTCAAGACGGCCAATAAAAATATCAAGAAGATCGTTCAGAAAATGGTGGTGACCTATAAGGATTGGCATGAGATGCTACCTTTCGCTTTGCACGGTTATCGTACGACGGTACGCACATCAACCGGGGCAACCCCGTTCTCGTTAGTATACAGAATGGAAGCGGTATTACCATTGGAAGTTGAGATCCCTTCTCTGAGGGTATTGCGAGACGTTCAGCTAGACGAGGCAGAATGGGTGAAAGGCAGGTTGAATCAACTGAGTTTGATGGATGAGAAGAGGCTAGCTTCTCTAGCATACGGTCGTTTGTACCAGAGCCGAATGAAGAAAGCATATGATAAGAAGATACATCCGCGAAGCTTTCAGACGGGCGACCTGGTGCTGAAAAGGATTCTCCCGCCACAAGCAGATCACCGGGGCAAGTGGACCCCCAACTACGAAGGGCCATACGTTGTTAGGAAAGTCTTTTCAGGAGGAGCGTTATTGTTGTCCACCATGGACGGCGAAGACTTTACGTCACCTGTGAATTCGGACGCAGTTAAAAAATACGTTGCTTAAAATTGACCCGCTGGACAAAGAAAAAGATAGTCCAGGCAAAAATGGGGCATCCTGGCGAACCAAAGACAGAATAAAAGGTTCAGGCAAAAGTTAGGGATAAAATTGGAAAAATGTACACCCGCGAAGTTGAAAACCTACACTGGGCGGCTTCGGCAAAAAAGGGTATCCCGGTGAACTGAAAACCCGTAAAGGGCGGTTCACGCAAAAGTTAGGGATTTGAAAAGCAAATGACTGCGGTCCGAATTTGATACTGCATTTGAGCATTGGTGCGGGAGAATATACCTGAGGGGTCGATTATCAGATGCAATCTCGTCGTAGGTGTGAATACCGGGAAAGCATTAGAGTCGAATGAGTCATAGGAGGATCAATTCGTGGTGTTCGTCTGCATCTCGTTGTCGACATGTGTACGAAATTTAATTTATCAAAATATTTATGCTTCTTGTGCATACTTGTATATCTGCTTTGCGTAGCTTCCTCTTTTCAGGAGTTACATCCCGTGTACAAAATTCCGCCCATTCAGGGGCCCAATCAATAAAAATATGTTATTCAGTACTTAATGTTGGTTCTTTACTGTTTTGTGCATGATAAAACGCCTAAGTTTATTGAAACTAGCAAGTGTATAACATCACTGGCCCTTGCCAACAATTGCTAAAGCTTTGAATTAACTGAAAATAACGTCACTAACCTGAATTAATTTGGTTGCATAGGCTTGTCCTGTCGTGTTTGTATTGTTGCAGGTTTCATAGCCGTACAAGGAAGATGATCAAAAGATTGCAATAACGAAAGACTCGACCCCCACGCAGGTCATGCATGTGCTCCCTGAAGAAGGATAGAATTCCCCAGCTAGTCGTAGCTTATCCAGAAGGCATGCTCCAACAAAGCCATTTATTCTCAGCAGAGTTGGCGATTCCGTGATTGTAGGCTGTGTTCAGACAGTGTGGTGTCCCCCAGAAGGATTCCTTATCTCAAGCAGAATGGGATAGCCTCAGAAGATTAATATCGATGAGCTGTATTCAGGCAGTTTACCTTTCCCCGCAGGGTCATTCACTCTCTCCCAGCGGAGTCAGTTGATTTTCCCCAAGAAAATCATCCCCAAGGGAGATCTCTTTTTAGCAAGTGTTTTCATTCCTCCCAGTGGAACTCGAAGATTAAGACTCTCCCCGGAAGAGTTGGTGTGGGTCCTGACATTTATTTTGTCAGAATACCGTGTGATATCCGTTCACTCTCCAGCAGAAGTTCAATCATACCAGGCGCATCTGATATTCTCTAGCAGAGTTATATCCCCCAGCAGGGTGTTACTTCAAGGAGGTGCTTGGTTCAAGTTCCTAATTTCCTAGCTGAGTCGGCTTCATTCTCCCAGCATTTATTTTGCCTGAATGATTCTGTAGCATCTGGCTATCCCCAGCGGAGTTGGCATTATCTTCAGCGTTTATTTTGTTGAAGCAGTTTCTGTACCCAGCAATTCGAGTCTGCAATTGCATTAGCATATAGTGTCACACTTGCATTCACCAAATAAAAACGCATAGCATTTCCATGACGATTGAAGCATTGCGTCAGTATCAAACATACGCATTTTAGAAGCATAAACCAGGATGGCTAACCTTTTGTTTCAAGTATTGTTTCTCTTGCAGGTAGAGAGAGCCCTCGCTCAGGTGAATCAATAAACATTCGAGGTCTCGGCATGAGACATTCAATGAAGTGTCAGCTTTTGCATTACTCCCCACAGAGTCAGCAGGATAAGTTTCTCTTTGTCCCCAAGCAGAGTTACTTGTTTCCCCGCCAGGATTTCCTATTGAAGTTTCTCTAGTCCGACCAGCGGATTGTTTCCTTCAAAGTTGTTGTTACGTCAGCATTAAAAGGTTTCATGAACCGGAATTTCAGAGGCTACCGCCGGTTATTAGAGCAGGCACCCAGTAGTTTGATTTCCAAATATCCCCAGTAGAGTCAGCCTCAAAGTTGTTGTAACGTCAGTGATAAGAAGTTGGCGGACCAATGGAAGGATGAGTCCTAACGTGGACGGGTTGATTGACAGGTTTTTTGCGCTAAGAGAAGTGGGGGTCCTGACGTGGACATTTCCTCAGTTTGACGATATGTGTTAGTCCTAACGTGGACGAATTTGATTTCTTGGCATCGATCGGAGGTGGAGTCCTGACGTGGACAAAGTTGGTTACTCTTCGTATTGGTGTCCTGACGTGGACCAGTTGTTTCCAGCCGATAGCTTTATTCGTGATGGTGAAATGTGCGTCCTGACGAGGACAAGTTTGTAGTTCTTTGTGATGACAAGATGCGAGAGTCCCGACATGGACAAATTTATCCTTCTTCGTGTTGTTGGCAAAGTATGAGTCCTGACGTGGACACAGTCGTATTTCCCCAGCAAGTAGAAGACGTGCAAGTCCTAACATGGACAGGTTCTATTATTTCATCAGATGAAGATATGAGTCCTGACGTGGACAAGTTATTTCCCCAGCGGGTCGAAGGTGCATGAGTCCTGACGTGGACAATTCTTCAGCAAGTCGACATGTGAGTCCTTACGTGGACAAATCGAAAGAAATTTGATTCCTTACATGGAAAAATGATTCCTAACGTGGAAAGAATGAGATTCCTTATGTGGAAAAAAGGTGAGTCCTAACGTGGACGGTATTATTCCTAACGCGGAAAAGAGGTGTTCCTTACGTGGAAAGATGACATTCCTAACGTGGAAAGAAAGATTGATATAGTATTCCTCACGTGGAAAGATTAGAGTCCTTACGTGGACATATCAAGAGCATTCCTTACGTGGAAGAAAAATGGTTTCCTTACGTGGAAAGACGAGTTTATTCCTTACGTGGAAAGATTGAGTCCTTACGCGGACATATCAAGATTGATTCCTGACGTGGAAAGATAGAGGCATTCCTAACATGGAAAAAGTTTGATTCCTAACGTGGAAAAAAGAAGTTGATTCCTTACGTGGAAAGAGAAATTGTTTCCTTACGTGGAGAAGTTAGTCCTGACGTGGACAGATCAAGATGAGTTGCATTCCTTACGTGGAAAGGTTTAGTCCTAACGTGGACAGGTTTCCTTACGTGGAAAGAAGATGGTTTCCTAACGTGGAAAGAATGAGATTCCTTATGTGGAAAAAGGTGAGTCCTAACGTGGACGGTATTATTCCTAACATGGAACGGTTATTCCTTATGTGGAAGGGTGAGTCCTAACGGGGACAATGTTATGCCTAACGTGAACAAGAATTTGCTCCTAACGTGGACGATTTATTCCTGATGAAATGAAGACGAGTCATCCCCAGCACGGTCGCACGAGATCAGTGGGATGCCGTAACAGTCAGATTCAGCTGACGAATGTCGTTCCCCAAGCAGGGGCGCAGTTTATTTCTGCGGTTGGCAAATTTCTGGGTTCTTAGTATTCAACCGTCTCGTACCGCGAATGTCTGAAGGCTCTGGGCTCTTCACCCAATCGGGTCCAAGTCGCTTGAATAGGGGCAGCTGTTGCACCCTAAAATTTGCTCAACCTTATTCACTTGGTTTATGTTTCAATATCATTAGCATTTGCATATAGAGTCATGTACATAGTCTACTCATCTGCATAGCATAAGCATAGCAAGTCATACAACAGGGGACCAATCATTATTCTCATCTCTAGAGGCCTATCAAGAGGTTATTATCCTGATTCAATCTCATTCAAGTCATCAGAAAAGAATTTGAAAGTTGGAGAAGTCAGTGGATCAAGCATTGAGTCTATCTCCTAACTGAGGGTATCTGAGGATCAACAAGTAAGTGGTGAGCTGTGGATGGAGCATGGAGAGTGTGTGGGCATCATGGGAGACTTGGAAAGTCATTTGGAGAAGGAGACAAGTCATTGGTGTAGTCATAAGAGTTGGGGATGAAGACAGTCAACTAGGGTTTCATTTGGGTCAACCCTGGGTCAACCCTAGGTCAAAGGATTGATTGAAAGACATTAAGGTCTATTGGAGAGATGTGGGGTTCATCATTTGACATGTAGAAGAGGATATGGTGGTATGCCAAGAAGAATTCAAGACAAATCAAGGAGAAGAGGAGTTTCTAAATTAGGGTTTCTGTGTAAAATCCCCTAGTTTAGGTCAAATTTCCAAGCAAGATAAGTCAAAATGAAAGCTTCAAATGGATCCTTGGACAACATGGAACTTGTATAGGATCTCAAGACCTTTAATTTGAGTGGTGGAAGAAATCAAGGAGATTTATAGAACTCAAGTTATGGTCCTTGCAAGTTACAGGTCATCTGAGGTATCTAAAATTTTGTCTATGAAAGTGACTTGACTTCAAAGCTATTTTTACCCCTCAAGGAGATTTCAAATGAATTTCTGGACAACACAAGAGTTGTTCCTCATTGTCTTAGCTTTCTAGAATGGTATAGTATGCCTTCATATGATTTGTGGAACTCTACTTATGGTCTTGGCAAGCAAAGGGTATTTTGGTCATCTGAGGATTACAGGTCATTCTTAGCCTATGCCTAAAACTCATACAAGGAAGCTTCAAATGAAAAACTTCACAACATAAAAGTTGCTCAAAATGCCATTTTAAGTCTAGAAAAGAAGTCATGAAAGTTTGGAAATGCATGGAATGAGACTTGACCAAAGTTGGTGAAAAATGACCTAAAAAAGGAATATAAGTTGAAAAAGTTGAAATAAAAAATTGGTTTGAGAGATCTACAAATCCAATATGGGTCTTCCAATATACCAAATTGATTCCCAACATCATTTTAGAGACATTGGTTCAGCCACATTTTTGAGTTTAGGCTTAAAAATTGGACTTGCTTTGTATTTTTGTTGCTTGCATAATAAGGCAAGAAGAGGAAACTTGGCATAAGTGACTTTTCAAGGCAAGGAACTTGGTTTTTTCATACATACCATGACAATAACTCATAAGGGGAGATTTTGATACAAACATGAAAGGAGAGGCATGAGATATGAGATGGATCAAAGTATCATTAAGGGAGAACTTCCATAACTTTCCATCAATTTCTAGAACCATCTAAGATCATTCTACAATCTTCTAGATCAGGCCATCCTCATCTATATAAACACAAGAGTGGCTCCAAAATGTGGCTGGTGATTCATTTGGCAAGAATACATAGCTTTCTTCCATCTTCCCAATTTTGCAAATTGTTCTCAATCTCTCACAAAATCCCATCAATTCACAAAGTTCTTGATCCTAATCTACTCTACAATCATCCTAGAACAGAGATTCATCAAGATTTGGTTAAGATAATTCCATTTTTGTGTGCCATAATCTTCATCCTCAAAAGTGCAAATTGGATCAAAACTCAAGAAGCAAGCAAGATCCATCCAAGTAATTGCAAACAGTAGAAAGCACACCATTGGAGGAGCATCTAGAAGTAGTTACAAGCCTTGGATCCACCTGCAACTACCTCTACCATAGCTGTTAAGCAGGTTGGTGTTTTCTTTCTTTTCTCTATGATTAGGTGTTGTTAGGTTAGATCATTGGCATAGGATTGTTAGGGTTTAGGAAGATGAGCATGTACTCTCTCTGTTATGGTCATTGGAGACAGCTTGATTCATGGTGATGAAACTTTCTTGATCTAGAGCACACAGTTTAGGGCACTGTAATGTTAGTTAAGATGTGCAGAACACTCCCCATAATGCCTAGATTACATTAGTATAAGTTTGAGCAAGTTCCATTAACATGCATATCAGAGCTAATTCAATGGTGCCAAGACTTCCATCGTTCGGGTTTGATCCTCGGGGGAGTTTCAGGAAAAACTAGATGCAGGGTGTTGAAGAGGGCAATTAGTAGATCGTTTTTGGTTTTTGTGGCGTGGCATTTAGTGGAAGGACGAGGGAGTATGTGAGGCTGGAAGGTTCTCGCATGGAGTTAGGGTTTCTGAAAACCCTAGGTTGAGTGGAGAAGACAACACACCAGCCGTTGGATTGTTTCCATTATTTGACCATTTCACCTCATCGTGTGGCTGTTATTTGAATCTGGAAGTGGAGGGAGTTTTTAATGCCAAACGCACCGTTTTACTTGAATCAAAGGCATGGGCTTAGCGTCAGACTTCTATTTGCACACCCACCATCAGGCCCAATTGGAAATTGACCGTGAAAAGTTACTCAGGCACACCCCCCGCGCGTCTTTCTCTTTTTTGTTTTATTTTCGTTTCTGATTAGTGACTGGGCCTTACCATACTGCTATCTGCACCCCACGTTCATGGCCCAATGGTGAAAAACAACTGGGCGCTTCTACTTTTCTCACCCCTCTCCCATTTCTCTTATAATTTCTCATTTTAATTTTCTTTTAATATTCTTGCATATTAAAAAATTCATATAAAATTCAAAAATGACTATTTTTCACTTCTTGTTTTTTCTACATATTCATAATTCTGTCTAGAAAAATATGAAAAAATAAAAATGGCATTTTATTTTGTTTTAATATTTTTTATGTATTTTTCTTGTAAATAGCATTTTATTAAGTCTAGTTTGATACATGAATTTGTTAATTTTTGTTCTAATAGTTTCTTTAATATTTTTCACCCCTTCTTTTTAGGTTGATTAGTAGATAAAATTAGCTTGTACATACAATTTAGTTCCCATTTTTAGGACTTAATTTTAGGTGTTTAGTTTAGGTGTGAATAACATGAACAAAATTAGGGTTTAAGTGATGACTTAGGAGAATTGAATCATTTCCCTTAGGACTTAGTGATTGGATATTTTAGATATGGGACTATAGGGACTATGGGTAGTTATTAGATCCCTTATAAATCACTAGGATTCCCCTACTGCTATTAGTATATTACTGACTATATTTCTGTGACTGGTGTGGTGTGCCCTCTGGGGATTGCTGTTTGTTTGTGTGGGTATTGGGATTGCCTGAGAATTGGGAGAGCTGAAGACCTGTGATGATGAAGCCATTGGAGATCCAGAGCTTGAAGACCAACTTCCAAAGTTGATGAGGAGATTCCTGCTAGCAGCTGTTGAGGAGATTAGGGTTTAGGAGCTAGGCAGAGTTCTAGATTAGAAAGCTTGATTCTCAAACATGGAAGGCCTTGACTGCCTCCATTCTTCTCTGTGATGTAGAGTCTCTCTAAGACACTCACCCCCTTCCTTTGGAAGGCTTGGTGATAGTGTCTAAGAGATAGAACTCTTGAGAGAAAATATCTTATGTGTTAGTAGCAGTTGGTTTGCCACCCTTGGTAGTCAACTAATTGCTTAACACCCAATTCACTCTTGTGATTGATCCCTCAGCTTGGAGGATAGGACTTGAAGAAAAGACATTGTAGACTGAAGATTGATGACCAAGACCTTGCTTGAAGGCTGTGGAGATGGAGATTGATGCTTGCTGAAGCTTGAAGTCAGATGTTGTTTCAGAGCTGCTGATGCTATTTATTTTTCTGCTGTATTTCATTTCTGATGTATTGATTGGTTTTCCTGACTGTATTGTTTGCTGTTTACCCTGTTGGGTTGAAAGTGAATGATGTTCAATTTTGCCTATTGTTTCCTAGGTTCGAGGTTGAGTGGGACTCCCTTGCCTCGCTTGTATTGCTGCATCCATGCATTTTATTGCTTTACTGTATATATCTGCTATTGTTTCTGTTTCCGTTTATCCCTTAGGATCTATGTTTCTCTCTGTGCAAGAGAGGAGCATGATAGACACTAGGTCTTAACCCATGCATGATAACATTAAGTTAGTTTGATTCCCTTCGCAACCGTAGGTTAGAGTTCTGTCTCTTTCTTTCTCAAAACAAACAGAAAAATACGATAAAATTTCAAACACAATAAAAGACACTTCTTCCGTAAAAGAAGGTGAAATCATCAAAACGTCATTTTTGTCTGCTTGGACCGCTAATCAGAAAAAAAAACCTTTTTCAGAAGGAATAAAATCAACCAAGACAAGCTTGTGTCGTACGTGGCCCGAACTACGTTTGCTCTGATCTTTCATGCAGTGTGGAAGTACGTAGGCATAGGATGCGATATCCTAGCGAGCAACCTTCCCCTCCTTTCCCGTAGGTAGGCGAACTACGTTGACTCTGATTTCTCGTTCCAGATGGGAATACGTAGGCATAAAGTGCGATACTTTGCCGAGTCATTTTATTTTCATTTTATTTCCTTTTAACCCTTGACCTTTAGTTTAGGTAGAATAACAATCCATACCCGAAGACAAGCGTGGATCCCGTCGAGTACGACGGACGTAAGGGGTGCTAATACCTTCCCCTTGCGTAACCGACTCCCGAATCCAGGTTTTGGTTGCGACGACCATACCTTTCCCGTGTTGTGCGAGGTTTACTCTGAGCGTTTCCTTTCCCTCCCGTGGGATAAATAACGCACGGTGGCGACTCTTCTGTTCAGCCGGCGCCGATTTTCGCAGTAGCGACACACCTATCTTCCCCAACAAAAGTCCAATCATACCTGGTACATCCATCTTCCCCAGAAGTCGTTTGTTTTCCTACTGTCCCACAGAATGGAAGTTTGCTTGGGATATCGAGCAGAGTTATGATCCCAGAGACATTTCAGTTTGTCATTTCTAGCGGAGTTGGATTCATCTCTTCATCTCTTCATCATTTATTTTGCTGGAGTGATTCTTTTGCATCCTTCTTTCCCCGGTAGCCCGAGCCTGCATCTACATTTCTGCATATAGTTAGTATATTTGCATTACATCCTCAAATGCATAACATTTCCATTTCGTATGGAGCATTACGCCATAGAAAAAATTCAAACATATGCATGCGAAGCATAAGCCAGTTTTTGTTAGCCTTCCGTGGCAACTTGAATCATCCCTGCAATCAAGACAGTGGCATATCTCCAGGAGTTTTGTTCAGACAGTTCATCGGCTTACTATTAACTTGTAGATCATACGTCGGTCTTACTTGGTCCATCAACCCTCTGATGATGACATCTCCGAGCAGGTTTTCTTTCTGTCAATTCCTATTGACGATGTGTTTCTCCGAGCATATTTTCTTTCCATCAATTCCTATTGATGATGTGCATCCCCAGCAGGTTTTCTTTCCGTTAATTCCTATTGACGAAGTGGTTCTAAAGTTCACTGAGGTGTTCTTTGGATATATTTTCTTCCCGTCTACCATTAGACGATGTGGTTCTTTGGATATGTTTTCTTTCCGTCTACCATAAGACGACGTGGATATGGTATTTCTTTCTGTCTACCATTAGACGATGTGGATCTTTGAATATGGAGTTTCTTTCCGTCAATTCCTATTGACGAGGTAGTTCTTTTGATAGGTTTTCTTCCCTTCTATCATCAGACGATGTGATCTTGGATTTGGTTCTCTTCCCGTCTACCATTAGATGAGGTGATTTTGGATATGGTTATCTTTCCGTCGATTCCTATTGACGAGGTGTTTCTTCGGATATGTTTTCTTTTCGTCACCATTAGACGATGTGGTCCTTTGAAGATGGTTTTCTTTTTGTCTACCATTAGACAATATGGATATAGCAATTTCTTCCCGTCTACCATTAGACGATGTGACTTTGGATATGGTTTTCTTCCCGTCTACCATTAGACAATGTGATTTTGGATATGATGTTTTCTTCCCGTCTACCATTAGACGATGTGATTTTGGCTATGAGTTCTCTTTCAGATTATGAATCGGTTGATTCCATTTCCGACTTAGTGTCGAGCCTACTTGTTAGCAGATGTTTTTCTGACTTAGTGTCGAGTCTGCTGTTTAGCAGATGTTCTACCAACTTTATGTTGAGACGGTCTAACTTGTTGATTCCACTTTGGTGGATATATTCTACAGGTTACCATCCCGATCAGACTGCAAATTTTCGGGTTCTTTTGTATTCAATCACCTTCTCCCTGGGATGTCTGAAAGCGATCGCTTTCCATCCCTTCAGGTCCAAGATGTTTGAATAGGGGCAGCTGTTGCACCTTCAAATTTGCCCACCCTTTTTCTAACTTTGACTGGCTTTTTGCTTCGCATTTATCTGCATATCATCTAGGTCAATCATTTCCTGCATACTGTAACACCCCGTACCCAAAACAAAATAAAACAATTAAAATAAACACATATCGGAGTTCCTCTCCCAAACGGGATGTCACAATTCACATCAGAATTTCACAAAACATTTTTCCAAATTAATTTTCAATAAAGTTGCAGCGGAAAAATGAATATAGTTTGTCGTAACACAAAACAACATATATACATCATCCATATCATCAAAATCATCATATGTACAACAATCGGCCAACTGCCCAAAATACATATAGTATCATCAGCAATCATCACTAAACAGGATACGCCACAGGGGCATACAAAATCAACAGTAACCAATAAAACTCCCAAAAGACCCCAGTGTTACGTATCAGAGCAGTCCTACGGAGACACCATAATCCAAGCTAGCTAAACATCTGGATTATCTGTACTTCCGAATAAGCACAGACCACAACAACAGCAAAGGGGTGAGATTCACGATCAAATAATAATGGTATAGTTGTACATGAAATAAAAGGCAGAAAATCATATAAATATCATTTCATATACAACACATCTGGACCTACTGTCCCATCATCAATCTCAACATAAAATCATGCAACACATGCACACCCACACAGCCCATGAATATGCGGTACCGACTCACAACAACGATGGGCACCGGGCCATCAACCCTCCACACAGGAGCACACATCAACGATGGGCACTTGGCCATCAACCCTCCACAAAGGAACACACGCGCCGATGGACACCTGGCCATCACCCTCCACAAAGGAGCACACGCACCGATGGACACCTAGCCATCACCCTCCATATAGGGAGCACATCTCCGATGGTCACTGGGCCATCACCCTCCACACATGGAGCATCACACCGATGGACACTGGGCCATTACCCTCCTCACAGGGAGCACATCATCAACGTCCCCCCACTTGGGACACGGGTGGTTGCATACACTCCATCCGAGCAACGATCCAAATCCCGTCCATACGCTAAGCAAGACACTATGCATAAACACACAGCACACACAGTGCACACGACCCCCCTGGTCCACCGCATCATAATATGCATACATACACAAGCACACAAAGTGCATCGATCCTACTGATCAACTCGCTACACAACATATCACATACAATGCACACAAGGCGTGCCGGTCCTACTGACCCAAATATATCGCACAACAGCATATAATGCAACACATAATCAGCGTATCGATCCTATGGATCCACTCATCACAACACATCACCACAACGCACTCAAGGCGTGTCGATCCTACTGGTCCACATATCTCACACGCTTAGCACATCGTGCGCACATCTCACAAACACAGCCACACTTGTCGAGAATTAACACATAATCCTCTGATTATGTCTAAGGCGATAAACGCTGGCTACACAGCCCTACAACCTTTAACATACACTCACCTTAGCTCTCCAACAAGCTCATCATCAAACATGCCCAACAAGGGTACAAGTCTACAAAGGAAACAACACAAAACAGCAGCAAAAACACAAACTGTTGTCGGGCTCGCTGGCAAATTCGCCCGGCGAAGCCCCGCAGCGAACACTCGCTGCCATTCGCCTGGAGAAACCTCTGGCGAAGCCAGACAGAAGCTTCTGCTAGCACTCGCTGGCTAGTTCGCCTGGCGAAACCTGGCGAAGGCTCGCCCCCTCATTCGCCTAGCGAATACCTGCGTACTCAAAAAAATCCCACGCAGCAGGAACAACAACCTGTCCCGATTTCGCCCGATTAAATCGAAACTCACAACCAACAACATATTACCACTTAGTACGGAGTCTATTCCCGATTTTATCCGACAAATTGTCAACTCTGCTCTAGGAACCAACTTCCGGATCAACTTCGAAATTACCCGGAAGCTCCAAAACATTCAAACAATCGAACACAGCCACATGCAATGATTCCAATACGATTCAACACAATAATAACAGCATCAATATCATACATTCAACATCATATTATCATATCCTATGGGGATTAGGGATTTTCCCCCTTTCTACCAATTTTCATGCAAAACCATTTAACAGTTAAATTCTCCCCCCCCCCTTACCTCGAATGTAGTCGGATGATGATCAGTTTCCCGAATCTTCAGCCTTGATGCCCTCTTTGCTCAAGCTCTCTTGATCATTCACTTCTTCCTCCCTCCATGTTCGTACGTTCCTTCCTTCTTCTATTTTTTCCAAAATGGCAATGTTACCCCTCATCCCAAATAATCCTCTTTTAATCCAAAATAAATATAATTCTCTTAATTCACTAAAATCCAATTAATAACATTTTCTCATTTATATTAATATTAGCAATAATAATGATAATAATTAATAATAATTTTTACATTACTATCAATTATCACATTTTATCACAATTTATTAATATTATGAGTTCTTGACCTTCCAAAATAATTCTCAAAATACACCCGCGAATAAAATAATCACAGAAACCAAAAATAATTAAAATGAGCGTTACAACTCTCCCCCACTTTAATTATTTTCGTCCTCGAAATACCTGATGGAAATAGCTCTGGATACGCTTCCCGCATCCTGCTTTCCAATTCCCAGGTCACACTGCCACCTGCAGCACCTCCCCAAGCCACTCTCACCAACAGTATCTCTTTCCCTCTGAGTCGCTTCATCTTGTAATCCTCGATCCTCAATGGAAACGTATCCACAGCTAGATTCTCTCTAACTTGGACTTCATCCCTTGGAATCACATGAGACGGATCAGGTACATACTTCCGAAGTTGCGACACATGAAACATGTCATCCAAGTTCGAAAGCTCCGGCGGCAACGCCACCCTATATGCCACAGCACCAATCCTCTGCAAGATCTGATACGGCCCGATAAACTTCGGATCCAGCTTCTTGGACATCAATGCACGTCCAACACCAGTCACTGGGTTAACCCTCAAGAATACATGGTCACCCTCACTCAATTCCAACTCTTTCTGGCGGTTATCATAATAACTCTTCTGTCGATCCTGAGATGCTTTCATCTTTTCACGGATCATCTGCACTGTCTCAGTAGTCTGCTGCACCAACTCTGGTCCCAACACAACACACTCACCCGACTCATACCAACACAAAAGAGTCCTGCACCTTCTACCATAAAGGGCCTCAAACGGTGCCATCCCGATACTGGAATGGTAACTTTTGTTGTACGTGAACTCTACCAAAGGCAAATGAGTATCCCACGTACCACCCTTCTCCAACACACAAGCCCGCAACAAATCCTCTAAAGTCTGAATAGTCCGCTCCGACTGACCATCCGTCTGCGGATGATAAGCTGAACTCAGCTTCAACTTGGTACCCAAAGCCTCTTGTAAACTCTTCCAAAATACAGAAGTGAACCTCAGATCTCTATCCGACACAATACTCAACGGCACACCATGCAGCTTTACAATCACCCGAATGTAAATCTCTGCAAGCTTCTCCAACAAAAAACTGATATTGATTGGTACAAAGTGTACAGACTTCGTAAGTCGATCCACAATCATCCAAATGGCATCAAATCCTCTTGTCGTATTCGGCAAACCTGTAACAAAATCCATAGTAATACATTCCCACTTCCAAACTGGAATCTCTAACGGTTGCATCATCCCAGAAGGTCTCTGATGCTCCACCTTCGCTTTCTGACATACCAAACAAGCATAAACATAACGAGCAATATCCTTCTTCATGCCCGACCACCAAAACAACTTTCTCAAATCTTGATACATCTTCGTAGCTCTTGGATGAACACTCAAGCTACTACGGTGCCCTTCGTCTAAAATTGACTTCTTTAGCTCTTCATTATCCGGTACACAAATTCTGCCCCGAAACCTCAACACACCCGCATTATCCAACTCGAAATCACTACCGGAATCACTCCCGGTTTCCCACATCAAATCCACAAGTTTCACATCCAACTTTTGATGTTCTCTTATCATATCCAAGAAATCATTCTTCATTTGCAATTTTCCCAACATCACACCACCTGTAGTAAACTCACAAACCATGCTCAAATCCCGAAACTGCTCAATGAGCTCCATCTCTTTTACCATCAAAGCGGACATATGAATTGTCTTCCTGCTCAATGCATCCGCAACCACATTCGCTTTCCCTGGGTGATAACTCAAACTAAAATCATAATCTTTCAAGAATTCTAGCCATCTCCTCTGCCTCATATTCAACTCTTTCTGGTCAAATAGGCACTTCAAACTCTTGTGATCACTGAACACCTCAAATCTCGAACCATACACATAATGTCGCCAAATCTTCAACACAAAAACCACCGCAGCCAATTCAAGATCATGAGTAGGATAATTCCGCTCATGCACTCTCAATTTCGGCGAAGCATAAGCTACCACTTTCCCATCCTGCATAAGAACTCCGCCTAATCCCATCTTAGACGCATCACAATATACCACAAAAGGCTCACTCGGATTCGGTAACACCAACACCGGCGCTGAAGTCAATCTCTTCTTCAGTTCCTCAAAACTCTCTTCACAAGCAGCATCCCACACAAACACTTGATCTTTCCTCGTCAACTGAGTCAATGGCAAAGCCAATCTAGAAAAGCCTTTAATAAATCTTCGGTAATAACCAGCCAAACCCAAAAAGCTTCTAACCTCTGTTACCGTCTTCGGCGGTTCCCACTGCAAAACCGCACTAACTTTCGAAGGGTCTACTGAAACACCATTACCAGAAATAACATGCCCCAGAAAACTCACTGTCTTCAACCAGAACTCACACTTCGATAACTTAGCAAACAACTTGTTATCTTTCAACACTTGCAAAGCAATCCTCAAATGTTCCGCATGCTCGTCCTCAGTCTTAGAATAGATCAGTATATCATCAATGAACACGATAATAAACTGATCTAAATAAGAATGGAAGATACGGTTCATATACTCCATAAACACTCTCGGCGCATTAGACACTCCGAAAGGCATTACCGCATACTCGTAATGTCCATATCGAGTCCTAAACGCCGTCTTCTGAATATCGCCTTCTTTCACTCTTATCTGATGATAACCCGATCTTAAGTCAAACTTACTGAACACACGAGCTCCCACCAACTGATCCATCAAATCATCGATCCTTGGAAGAGGATATCTGTTCTTGATGGTTACTTTGTTCAACTGATGGTAATCAATGCACAACCGCATGCTACTGTCCTTCTTCTTCACTAACAACACTGGAGCTCCCCACGGCGACACACTAGGTCTGATAAACTTTCTATCCAGCAACTCTCCAATCTGAGTCTTCAACTCGGCCAGCTCCACTTCCGACATCCTGTACGGCGCCATAGAAATAGGCCTCATACCAGGAACAAGATCAATACTAAACTCAACCTCTCTCTTCAGAGGCAACTCAGTCATATCATCTGGGAATACCTCCGGAAACTCATTCACCACAGCTAACTCATCCAACAGCACCTTGTTGTCAACCGACAGTGATGCAAATAAAGCAAACACCTGTGCTTCATATTCCAACAAGGTTCTCAATTCCTTACTAGACAAGGAATCTTCCAAAGCTTCCTCTTCTGGAGTCAAAAACAATAACACTTTCCGGAAACAATCGATGTACACTCGGTTGAACTCCAACCAATTCATGCCCAGTATAACATCCAAACCACCAAGTGGCAAACAAATCAAATCCACGCCTAAGTCTCGGCCAAAAATAGTCAGTGGACACTTCAAACATACTAACGAAGTAGTCATTGAACCAATCAAGGGAGTTTCAATAGTCATTCGCCGCTCAAGAGTAGTTGGCACCAAACCTAACCTCTTCACACAATCAACAGAGATAAACGAGTGGGTCGCACCCGTATCAATCATAGCAGTCAAAGGAATGTAATTGATAAAACAAGTACCTTTGATCGAACTCTCCCTGTCTGCCGCTTGAGTTCCCACCACCGCAAACACTTTACCAGCAACCTGAGGCGCCTGAGGCCTCCTTGGCTTCTCACAATTAGTGCTAATATGGCCTTTCTCGCCACAATTATAGCAAGTAGGCATATTAGTCCTATAATCCGCCATCATATGGCCCGGCTTCCCACATTTGAAGCACTTCTTCGTCTCTGGAGGACAATCATTGGCACGATGACCCATGCCACCGCACCGAAAACACTTCGTACCAGCAGACGCCCTTCCCTCTCTAGGCTTCCTATCAGCAGCACCCTTAAACTTCCCCTTACAAGTCGGAACACTGTAGGGAGTACCACCAAACCTTTGTTTACCCTTAAGGTCACTTGTAGCCTTGTAATGTGCAATCCTTGCACGGTTATCATTATCGTAAATCCGACTTCTACTTACCAATTCAGGATAGCTCCTGATCTTCTGACACGCAATTCCCATCTTGATCTCTGGCCTCAGCCCATTCTCAAATTTCAAGCACTTAGAAGTCATAGCCTCCTCAGTATTGTAATGGGGACAATACTGAGCCAACTCCTCAAACTTAGCCGCATACTCGGCCACCGACATGCTGCCCTGTTTCAATTCCAAGAATTCCACCTCTTTAGTGCTTCTAATATCTTCTGGGAAATACTTCTCCAGAAATCTAGATCGAACCACCTCCCAAGTAATCAGAGTCCCCGAAGCCTCCATCCTCTGACGAAAATTATCCCACCAAGCCTCGGCCTCTCCTTCGAGCATGTGAGTACCGAACCTCACCTTCTGCTCGTCACTGCACCCCATGGTCCTGAAGATCTTCTCTATTTCCTTCAGCCATTTCTGAGCAGCTACCGGATCCAAAATCCCACCTTCAAACTTTGGTGGCTTGTTGCTCTGGAACTGCGTCAAGTCTCTGAACTGAGCACCTGCAGCCAGATTCTGATTGGCCACCACTTGTGCCATAGCCTGCATAGCCACAGCCAATGCCACATCATTCCTCCCATCCATACTGCTCAACAACAACAATCCAGGTTAACAGAAAATAACCACACTCTATCCTACAGACAAACTCAAACACACTACACTGGCCGGACGGACCGACCTACTCTGATACCAACTTGTAACACCCCGTTCCCCAAAACAAAATAAAACAATTAAAATAAACACATATCAGAGTTTCTCTCCCAAACGGGATGTCACAATTCACATCAGAATTTCACAAAACATTTTTCCAAATTAATTTTCAATAAAGTTACAGCGGAAAAATGAATATAGTCTGTCGTAACACAAAACAACATATATACGTCATCCATATCATCAAAATCATCATATGTACAACAATCGGCCAACTGCCCAAAATACATATAGTATCATCAGCAATCATCACTAAACAGGATACACCACAGGGGCATACAAAATCAACAGTAACCAATAAAACTCCCAAAAGACCCCGGTGTTACGTATCAGAGCAGTCCTACGGAGACACCACAATCCAAGCTAACTAAACACCTGGATTATCTGTACTTCCGAAGAAGCACAGACCACAACAACAGCAAAGGGGTGAGATTCACGATCAAATAATAATGGTATAGTTGTACATGAAATAAAAGGCAAAAAATCATATAAATATCATTTCATATACAACACATCTGGACCTACTGTCCCATCATCAATCTCAACAAAAAATCATGCAACACATGCACACCCACACAACCCATGAATATGCGGTACCAACTCACAACAACGATGGGCACCAGGCCATCAACCCTCCACATAGGAGCACACATCAATGATGGGCACTTGGCCATCAACCCTCCACAAAGGAGCACACGCACCGATGGACACCTGGCCATCACCCTCCACAAAGGAGCACACACACCGATGGACACCTGGCCATCACCCTCCACACAGGGAGCACATCTCCGATGGTCACTGGGCCATCACCCTCCACACAGTGAGCATCACACCGATGGACACTGGGTCATCACCCTCCTCACATGGAGCACATCATCAACGTCCCCCCACTTGGGACACGGGTGGTCGCATACACTCCATTCGAGCAACGATCCAAATCCCGTCCACACACTACGCAAGACACTATGCATAAACACACAGTGCACACGACCCCACTGGTCCATCGCATCATAATATGCATACATACACAAGCACACAAAGTGCATCGATCCTACCGATCAACTCGCTACACAACATATTACATACAATGCACACAAGGCGTGTCGGTCCTACTGACCCAAATATATCGCACAACAGCATATAATGCAACAAATAATCAGCGTATCAATCCTACGGATCCACTCATCACAACACATCACCACAACACACTCAAGGCGTGTCGATCATACTGGTTCACATATCTCACACACTTAGCACATCGTGCGAACATCTCACAAACACAGCCACACTTGTCGAGAATTAACACATAATCCCCTAATTATGTCTAAGGCGATAAACGCCAGCTACACAGCCCTACAACCTTCAACATACACTCGCCTCAGCTCTCCAGCAAGCTCATCATCAAACATGCCCAACAAGGGTCCAAGTCTACAAAGGAAACAACACAAAACAGCAGCAAAAACACAAATTGTTATCGGGCTCGCTGGCACATTCACCCTGCGAAGCCCCGCAGTGAACACTCACTGCCATTCGCCTGGAGAAACCTCTGGCGAAGCTAGACAGAAGCTTCTGCCAACACTCGCTGGCTAGTTCTCCTGGCGAAGGCTCGCCCCCTCATTCGCCCAGCGAATACCTGCGTACTCAAAAAAATCCCACGCAGTAGGAAAAACAACCTGTCCCGATTTTGCCCGATTAAATCGAAACTCACAACCAACAACATATTACCACTTAGTACGGGGTCTATTCCCGATTCTATCCGACAAATTGTCAGCTCTGCTCTAGGAACCAACTTCCGGCTCAACTTCGAAATTACCCGGAAGCTCCAAAACACTCAAACAATCGAACACAGCCACATGCAATGATTCCAATACGATTCAACACAATAATAACAACATCAATATCATGCATTCAACATCATATTATCATATCCTATGGGGATTAGGGATTTTCCCCCTTTCTACCAATTTTCATGCAAAACCATTTAACCGTTAAATTCTCCCCCCCCCCTACCTCGAATGTAGTCGGATGATGATCAGTTTCTCGAATCTTCAGCCTTGATGCCCTCTTTGCTCAAGCTCTCTTGATCGTTCACTTCTTCCTCCCTCTGTGTTCGTACGTTCCTTCCTTCTTCTATTTTTTCCAAAATGACAATGTTACCCCTCATCCCAAATAATCCTCTTTTAATCCAAAATAAATATAATTCTCTTAATTCTTTTAATTCACTAAAATCCAATTAATAACATTTTCTCATTTATATTAATATTAGCAATAATAATGATAATAATTAATAATAATTTTTACATTACTATCAATTATCACATTTTATCATAATTTATTAATATTATGAGTTCTTGACCTTCCAAAATAATTCTCAAAATACACCCGCGAATAAAATTATCCCAGAAATCAAAAATAATTAAAATGGGCGTTACACATACTGCCCATATTATCATCCGGATTAAATTTATCAGAATTTCAGCCGCTTTGCTCGTATTTTAGACGATTTAAACCAATTCAAATGATGAGCTCCATGTCGAAATCGAGCGAAAGTTGCTCTCTTCCTGGTGATTCAATTTGCGCTAGTAATCTTGGTGCATTTCGGTGTTCGCCCTTTTTCCGTTTTTATTTCGCTGTTTTTTTCTGATTTTATTCCTTTTTTCTGTTGTTTTATTTTCTTTTTATAGAATTAATTAAATTAGGAATTAGATTTTTGTTTAGAAATAGGTTTTTAGAATATGTTAGAAAATAGTTTAGAATTTTAAATAGTTTTTCTAGGATATAGAATTAGAATTTAGAATTTAGTTTTTAACTAGAACTAGTTTTAGAAATTAGAATAGAGTTTTATTTGATAGTTATTTTCAATTAGTTTTATTAGAAAATAGTTTATTTTCTTAGGAATAGTTTTTTATTAGATTGTTAGAATTAGATTTTTTTAGAAATCATTTAGAAGAGTTCTTTTTTCTTTTTAGATTATAGTTTTTAATAGAAATAGATTTTAATTGGTTTTTTATTAGAATTAAGCTTAGAATCTAGATTTTAGAGTTAGTTAATTATTAATTAGATTAGTTAATTAGTTGGATTAGATTTTAATTAGAATTAATCATTATTATATATTTAGATTAATTAGGTTTTTAATTAGTTAGAATATTATTTATGATTAGATTAGAATGTTATTATTAGGAGTTAGTTTAGCTTTAGGATTAATTAGACTATTAATATAGGATTTAATTAATTAAGTCAAAATTAGAAAAATTAAACACAGCAGCCAGCTTGCCACGTGTCAAACAGCGGGAATATAACTCACTTTTCATCATCTCCCACCTCGGTCCGCAAAGAAACCTAGCCGCCCCTCCATTCACAGTGTTCATCTTCATCATCATCAACCCAGCGCCTCTCACTTGTTCTTCTTCAAACCATCTTCGAAAACCCAGAACAAACAACATCTCTTCCTCAACTCACGATTTCTTTTCATTTCAACAAACTCCAAAATGACTCATTTTTCTTCCAAATCCCTAAACCGAAACCCTCCGCAAATCAACATCAAAACCCTCCACTGTTCTCCTTCTGCAAATCCAACTCCTACCACCCATCTCCATTCTCAAACTCATTCGAAAACTCTGAATCTCACCTCTACCCTCTGTTCTTCTTCACCAACACGAACTCAAACTTCCATCGTCATCCTCCATTAAAATCCGACCCAGAAACTCACAACTTCACCGTCCAACTTTGTGAAACCCAGCCGCGGCTCACCTTCAACAACAACATACCTCCACAACCCCAAACAACCATCTTTAAATCTAAACTCGTTTTCCTTTAACAACTCCAAACCACTCAAAATCCCAAACCCAAAACAGAAGAATAATGATGATGAAGATGTTGGACCGCATGTGTGTTTTGATTTTTGGAGAAGAAGCATTTGATTTGTTTGGATTTCATTTTAAAAAATAATAACAATAATTGTTGCTGATGTGCTTAACTGTGATTTTGGCTGTGGGCTTTGTCCCGTTTCTTTTTACTGTTGATGGATTTACCCCCATTTTCTGGTATACCCCCTCTTTCCTTTATAAAAATGTAAATTATTTTTAATTTAGTTTTTAAAAAAAAGTTTGTAAGATATTTATATAATGTAGTTTTTAGAGATTGTAACTTATTTTAGTTTTTAAAATGATTTTTAGATTTTCATATACTTTTTTTCCAATTGGCTTTTAAGATTTATATTATAAATTAGATTTCTAGTTTTTCTTTATATTTATTTTTCTAAGTTTTATTTCTTTTAGAATTTGTATATATATTTCTTAGAACTTAACTTTTAGCATTTTTATTTTTATTTGAGGATTTATCTTTGTATACGTCAAATTATTGATGGAAACGACAAGTCCGAGACCATTCTCCTTTCTCCTTTCCATTTTCGACCGTTTATCCATCTTTGGTTATTTTCATCACTTTTTGTTCGATGACGAGACCTCCAAGTTGTTATACGTCAAATTATTGATGGAAACGGCAAGTCTGAGACCATTTTCCTTTCTCCTTTTCATTTTCGACTGTTTATCCATCTTTGGTTATTTTCACCGCTTTTTGGTCTATGACGAGACCTCCAAGTTGTTATACGTCAAATTATTGATGGAAACGACAAGCCCAGTACTGACTTTCTCTCTTCCTTTCTATTTTCGACCGTTTATCCATCTTTGGTTATTTTCACCGCTTTTTGGTCTATGATGAGACTTCCGTAAACCGTTACCAGTCAAACTATTGATGAATAATGTTGGATCCAAGACCGCCTTCTTTCTCTCCTCATTTCTTCTTCTTTTCGATTTTATTTTGAATTTTCCTTGGTCGATGAAGTCTTGTATTCGTGAGCGTCGAATTATCGAAGTCGATAACCTTCCCGATTTCAAATCTATGGAAAATGACCATTTGGGTCATTTTCTTTACTTTGAGATCGCAATAGGCTACATTCGATTAATCAACATTATGTTTGCGATTAATATGAGATCCCACTATTTTTGGTCTGTGCGACACGATTCAATTGAAAAATGATTCTCAATATCATTTATTTATCTTGTCCCTAGCACGGATATCAATCACGCGACCTCCTATAGTTCGACTTCCCTCATAAGTCGAGCTAAGAAGGTTTAGCGTCACATTGGTCCCGATTCGATTCCTTAACCACATTGGACCTTAATTCTAATCCATAACCGCGAGGAGTGTTGTGAGTTCCAAGCGTTAGATACATAGAAAATGATGAGTGGGGAGCCTCTTCTCACCTTGTCTAGAGTGTTTAGCGTATGCACTTTGGGCGATATGCGACACGCTCGCTCCTACGTCTTAGGATTTAGCGTAGTACGTGCCAATCCGATCCGGCTCCCTTCTGTTTAGGCATTCCATACCTAGGACCCTTTTCTCTCGCATCCGTGCGATCAAGACCCTTTTTTCTCTCGCACCCGTGCGATTGAGACCCATTTTCCGTAGTTGGCCGAACTACGGCTGCTCTGATTCCTTATTCCCTAATAAGGATACATAGGCACACGGATCCCTATCCTTGACGAGAACACTAACAACTAACTTCCTTTTTTCTCTTGCCCCGATGCAATCGAGAATAACCTGTTAGCCTGAACCTTTTCTCTCGCCCCCGGTGCGATCGAGATCTTGTCTCGTAGTTTCCCGAACTACGTTTCCTTTGATTTCTCATACCAGATGAGGATACATAAGCACAAGACGGCGATATCTTGGCGATCAACCTCCCCCGTAGTTTCCTGAACTATGTTGACTCTGACTTTCCCATTGCACGAGGGAATACGTAGGCATAGAGCGGTGATGTCCTATCGAGTCTGTTCTTTCTCTTTACCCCTGTTTAGCAGCTTTTTAGATAGTTTTTTCACCCATAGATTAGACAACAAGCATGGATCCCATTGACTAGAATGGACGTGAGGGGTGCTCATACCTTTCCCTTGCGTAATCGACTCTTGAATCCAAGATTTGGTTGCGACGACCTTGTCTTTTCCCCTTTTCGTCAGGTTTTCTTCGATCGTTTCCTTTCCCTCTCTCTGGGATAAATAACAAACGGTGGCGACTCTTCTGTCATTGCCGACTCTTTTTCGCAGCGATGCGACATATAGTAACAAAACAAATGCAAAAGAAATGTTTTTTTCTTCATAATGCCCTTTGCGGCCGAAAGGAAAAATGTTGTACCATTCATGATTATAAACATGAGAGCATCCAGAGGTACTATCCTGTTTAGAAGTTTGATTACCTCATTGGCCCGTGCTATTGGCCTAGGTAACAAGCTTGAGAACTTAGAGTCGTTGCTGCCCCGCTCTGTCGATCTTGATTGTGTCAGATGCATGCGTTTTTGTAGAAATCGAAGAGGTGGTGGCTACCACCTCATGATTCAAAACAATATTATGACTAGTCTTGTTTTGCTGTGGCCGGCACGTACTGATGTGCGACTAGAGGCCAACTAGGCTTATGATCTTGATGCTCTTACTTACATTGGCCCACCACCCAGGGTATTTCCTGCCAACATGGTAGAGGATTATGACTGTAATATGGCTTATCACTTTTCACCCCCTGATTCACCTGCACACGACACACGCACTGCACCACACTTTTCTGACCATGTTGTAGGTATATCTTTGGGACAAGCTAGAGGAGTCCCACGAGACGGGCATTATGTCGCACTCTATCAGCAGTAGCAGGAGATGATGGCACTCATGAGAGAGTCAAATGTCGAGACATGAATATTAATTCAACATAAAATATTGATTCAAACAGTACACGCTGCTTCCTTAGAGAGTATGGTCGACACCATTAATGTCCTACAGGGCCACCAAGGAGATATTTTAGGGTATATCCGCCTCCTCACAGAAAAAGACGTTGCATTGACAACAAGAGTGGAGAGATTGGACATAGCGAGCATATTAAGAAGCCGAAGCAGGACTCGCAGAAGGAGGAGCAATAACCCGAGGGGCCCACACTAGCTCTTTTCAGGTTCCTCTTTCCTTTTCCATCTTATATCAAAACATTGAAGACAATGTTTGGTTTAAGTATGAGAGGGACACTTTACTTGCTTTTTAGTTAGATTTATTGTTTTCTTTATTTTTCCCAGTCTGTTATCAAGTCATTGCATGCGTTATTGAGTCATTGATGCATGTTTTCTACCATATATCTCTTTTTCCCTCCTTTTTGAGCCATATCAGGAAAATTTGAAATTTTAGGGAACTACAGTGAAAAAAAATTCTTAGGTTTGAGGACAAACAGAGGATAGGTCACGTAGACTTGGGAGAATTCCTAAAAATATCGGTATCGTCCTGACACTATAAGTCTCTTGACTATAGAAATTGATTTACATACTCATTATTCAGAGGCCTTGAATTCCCATCTCTAAATTAGTCTTAAGTAGTTTATTTCAGCAAACAACACCATCTAAGTTATTACTAAGTGAATGAACTGATGCAAATAGGTAATTGATCCCATAAAAAAAATAATTAATAAATAGAAAAAATTTGAAAAGAGAGCCCATCTTCTAAGTTAGGTAACCTTCACCATGTTATTTGGCCCAACGGTAGGGGAACCTTGGAAAAATTAAGCTTATGTATCTGTGTTGAAAATAGAAAAAATGTTGATATGCGGGATCATAATCACTAATAGGTTCGTTCACCATGCAAGTACAAAATAACGAGCTTAATGTGATTGCGCCTGAATGAAAAGAGAAGAAAAACGAGATGAGTAAGTTTGGCCTGAGCATAATGACATGATGCGAATTGATGGATATAGGAAGGAGATTTATGATCACAAAATACGAAGTGTGTTGTTACGATATCCTTAGTTTTTCGAGTTAGTACTTATCAACGTGACGGTGTATGAAGTAAAGTCCATAGCCTAGTCACTATAAGAATAATTGTTTCCTTCTGTTTACACGAGTATTGCTTGAGGACAAGCAAAGGCTCAAGTGTGGGAGAGCTTGATGACGTGACATTATATTGCTTATTTGACTTGATTAATGCATGTTTTCTAGTTGTTTTGATTTGTATCTGCACTGTTATGTTGGTATTTGGTTTGTTTTCAAATATTCAATTACTTAAGAGCCGGGTGCGAAGAAACAAAGCAAAAGCAGTTGAAAAAAGGAGAAATCGAGATTAGTTTACACTGATGGCGACTACCATGGTGTTCACCATGAGGTGACCATGAGTGGTCCACGCGCTAGAGGGCATATGACAAGGTCACCCCCACTTTTCAAGCATGACGCTTGCCATAGAGAGTGTGGCGGTCTCCACACCTTGTAATGCCCAACGGTTACAAAGTGGGTTGACCTTGTTCCCCAAGTATAGAAATCTTCTCCTCCATTTTCGCACACGAGTTCAGCAGGTTTTAGAGAGTTTTTAGGGTTATTGGTTCATTATAAATAGGTATGTAGTTCACTGTTAGAGGTATCCAAGTTTAGTACGACACTCTAGGCATATATTTTTCCATCTGTAAGCTTTAACCTTTCACATCGAAGGATTCTCGCAAAAGTTGATTGAGTCTCTATCAAGCTTGGAGCAACTCTGTACAAGTTTTATTTCTTTATCGCTTTGAAGCCCATCAGCATTTATTTCAATTTTTTCTCTGTATCCAGACAAAAGCCTCTTCAGAGCAGGTTTTCATTTTATTGCTTTATTTATTTATGTTACCTTTATTTAATTCCTCGTAAGCCTTCTACTTTTGTTTAATACCTCATTCTTTTAATTACGTCATTTATGTTTTATTCTGTTATCAAATTCATCTCATTTACTTACTTTACAATTACGCCGAACTAATTTTATAAGTGTTGGGATGTAGGACTTTAATTAAACATACCTTCATTGTTCCTGTAGAATTTCCTTTGGGGATGTTTTGGTTTTTAATCAATTTTACTGAGCCTCGTTTTGATCTGCCTTCACATAAGTGAAACAGAGAAGCACCGTGTAAGATTGAAATACACCCGGTACGAGTAATTTAAATTTTTAAGTTCTTGATTAATAAGTTCTGTGAAAACCTTTTTATTAATTAATCAGGAAAGTTTAAGATTTCTAGCAAAGTGATTTTAAAACTATTCACAAACGTGCGCGTTTATAGGTTTAGGATCCGGTACTTAAGTACCCTTTTTAAATTATCCTTTTCAATCAAAAATCACTTTTCTATTTATTAAAGAGTTTGGTTTCTTAAATATGGGTTTATTACTTTAATGCAATACACGCCCACCATGAGTGACGATGGAAGGGTATAAATTAGGGAATAAACTCAGTTTTGTCTGCAGAAGCAACAGTTCTCGTTAAACCAATTCTTTTCGAAATAGGAAATATTTCCCCATTGAGAAATCCTTGTTAGAAACAACGAAAGTATATTTAATTAGTAGATCCCCCGTCTTTGCACTGTCTGTCCAATTTATTTAATACACCTTATTTTTGCGCACTTTTATTTTCGCAAATCAATCCCCTCATTGTTCACCTTAAATAAATATCGTAGTAATCAGTGACAATAGGTTTTGACTTTTGGTCTTTGTGGGATCGATGTCTTTTAAAATTACACGATAGGTTGTGCACTTACAATTAGTTGGTTTACACCCGATCAACCAATATGGAAGATCAAAGAACACAGACCAATTTTTCCATATATTTTTCTTAACAACTTGCCCTTTTTCTTTTTCTCTCTTTCCAAGGACAACATTAATTTTTTTCTGTCATTAATAAACTTCATCCCTAGTTAAATGTTTAGGAGCGATAGCAAACTTCTTCTCTCCTTTAAAAGCCTTCTGCAATCTACGATAAGAATGATCGGGTTTGATGCCTAAGGTAAACAGTCTTTTTTCCAAACTCAAGTTGGTGATAACATTTATCAGATTCACAAATAGGACACGCTTTGTGTCCTTTGACACTATATCCAGCCAAATTACCATATGCAGGAAAGTCGTTGGTTGTGCAAAATAACATTGCATGCATCTTAAACTTTTCACCAGAATATGCATAATCAACTTCAACATCATCCTCCCACAAAAGTTATAGATCTTCAATTAATGGACTTAGATAAACATCTATGTCGTTTCCAGGTTGTCGTGGTCATAAAATTATCATACTTAATAACATATACTTACGCTTTATGCACAACCAAAGATATATGTTATAAATCATGAGAAGAACAGGCCACAAAGAATGGTTAGTACTCATATACCAAAGGGGTTCATTCTATCAGTGGCAAGCCCAAGCCTATAAGGTTTCTTGGCTCAGTGCCATAATCCAAAAACAATGAATCAATTTTCTTCCATTGCAAAAAATCATCCACATGGCGTATGTTTCCATCACATTTTCTTTCATTTGCATGCCATCTAATATTCTTTGTGTCATCCACATTAGCAAAAGGTATCTTGAATCTTGAAATTATTGGAAAGTACCATAACACTTGAGCAGGAGGCCTCTTCCTACTAAAATTTTCATTTACATTGTCATCATCATTATTGTCCTTCAGCTTGTAATGCGACACCTCACATTCTCGACATTTATCAAAATTTCCATGCTCTTTCCTGTATAATATGCAGTCATTATGACATGCATGTATTTTGATATACTCCAAACTCAATGGACACAATATCTTATTGGCATCATAGTAACGATCAGGAAAATTGTTATCTTCTGGTAGCATTTGTTTTAGCAAATGAAGCAATTCCGTGAAACTTTTATCCGACCACCCATTTTTTTTCTTTCATATTAAAGGGGTGTCCTTATATAAATGGGTGTCCTTATCACTATATAAAGTATCATAATATATGAACTTTCTTAAAAGAAGATTCTTGAATATCACGAAACATATCTTTTAGACGGTCATCCATATATTCATCTTCATCAACTTCATGACTTTGTGACACAAGGTTTCTATTTTTTTTCCACCTCATCATGACACGTCCATATTGTATAATTTTGAAATATACCATCACAACATAGGTGATGGAATATCTCATCCTTTGTACCTTTCTTTATATTCCCGCAATTAACACAAGGACAATAAAAGATACCATTATTGTCAGGAAGATTTTGATCTAACATATTCAAGGAATTCAAGAACTTCGTTCTTATATACCGGACCTAATCTATCAGTTTTCATCCAACTAGGATCCATAATAAATTCTAAAATTTATATCAAAATAATATTGTGAATGGCACAAAAAAAATATAAACCTAAAGAATGTCAAAAAACATAAAGCATATTCAGTACAATAATACAACTCTAAATCTTAAGCATATGGAAAAAGCATATGAATTTTGCAAGAAACAGACCACAAAATCAAACAAGAATGAAAATGGTGAAGATTATCAAGAATTAAAAAGATGAGGAAGAGAGTGAAGTTTGTATAAAATATACTATACTTCGAAGAGACCAAGAATGAAGATAGTGAAGATTATCAATAATGAAGATTCAAATGAACAAAGATTATGAAGATGAAGATTTCGCTATTGCTATCGTTGTCGTCTCTGGTTCGCTGGTTCACTAGTTCACTTAGGGCATGTTATGAAGGAAATAATGAATCTGTTTTGTTTTTAATTTATCAGAAAAAACTTTAATCACAGTTGATATTTACAACCACAGTGAAATATAGATATTATTACAACGGTTGTAAACTAAAACCGTGGTTAAATAGTGTTTAATTTTTTATTTATTTCTGAACTTAAGTGACACACGCTTTTTGTAATAGGAAAAATGAAAAAAATGTAGTTGCTGAGATTCGAAGATTGTAACTATTACTTTATCATCGCTGTTTTTTATATCAACCATGATTAAATAACTTTAAAAAAATAAAAAAATATCAGGCGCATTTAGTTTGCGGTATTACAACGGTGGAATGTGTAATCATAATAAAATTAGTGTTACCGAAGGCGTATTTTGTAGTAGTACAATTTTTCTATAATATTTATCAATTTATACTATTTATGACCCTATAATGTTTTTATTTCTTTGGCTAAAGCCATGAAGTTGAATATGATCATTCTTTAGTCGAATTTTCTCACTGTGGTTGACTGCATTAACTCTGTCAGAGTTAATGCGGTTTTATAACCTATTGTTGCACGCTATCGTGCTCTCCTCAACAACTTTAATTTAGGCTCTATTAAATTTTTAAATAGAGTTTTTAATAGAGATCCCCATGACTTATCTAGTTTGGGCTAGTTGTATAGTTCCAAAACTTGGATTGGTGGCTTTTCCTCTCTAGAGCCCTTATTATTGTATCCCCATTGTTTTGTCTTAATGAAGTTGTTTTATCGTCAAAAAAAAATTACCTTATATTCTGAAATCCTCATTTCATACATTCTTCATAAGGTTTTACATGAGAATCAATTTTTTAGAAATATCTACCTGAAATTGGTCTTACTGATATATTTTTGCCAAAATTTGTAGGAAATGAATTTTTTTTACTATTGTCTCCTCTTTTATAATAGTATGCACTTCTACATAAAAAATGGAAGAGTCATATATTAAATGGAAAATCAATAAAATATGTGTAATACAGAAAAGAAATTGTTTATAACAAATGTTATTGGGTGGGAATTCAACACAAAAATATAAATTTAATTATGGATGTTGAAGATGAACTCTCATATGATTAATCATGCTTTAGAATTCTATGAATGAAAGTGTAAAACTATTGGATAGTGATTAGTAGATTGTAGAAAGTAACTCAGTGAACAAGTAAGCATTAGTTAGCAAAGTATGAGAGATAGTTAGGATCTCTAAATAACTTCTTTATTGTAACAAGCTTATGTAGCAAACTTTCGACTTGCATGACTCATATATATGTTCTTCAAGAAAGCTCCATCGATTCAAGATAATGAACATATTTCAATGAATAACTAAAGACGAGTTTCATCTCTAATATTGTATCAATCGCCAAAGGGATCTTTTCTTCAGCAGTATTCAATCATCTTCATCCTTGATCCACATTTTTGCAACTTCTTATTACACTACACTCGTGTGTGTGGTGTATCAGTTATCATTTCAAGCTTCAGAGAAACTACTCAATCTTTGTAGAATCATTCATCAAATTAAGCTTTGAGAAGCTTTCATGACCGATCAAGAAAGCAATATGAAAAACACACCAAAAAAATGTGTTTAGATCTTCACGAGTTGATACATCAACAATGGTGCATTCCAGCTTGGGTGACACGTTTGCACCGAAGCTCTCAATCAAACTTCAAGAAAACAACTTTCTCCTATGGAATCAATAGGTAAAAGGTGTGATATTATCACACAAATTGAATAAGGTGGTGGTGAATCAAAAATTTCAGTCATGTTTAAACTGATCGTGATCATTTGTCCAACATTATTTTTGAAGAATATGAAATATGGATAGTTCATGATTAAGCACTCTTTGTAACACCCTGGTTTTTATTATAATATTTATTAATTATTATACTAGTTTTTTCATTTAATTTTAGAATGTCTTTGAGTGATTAATTAATATTTTGTGAGTTAATGAGTTGTGTTGGATAGAATTTAGTAGGGGTAACAAAACGGGTCTGGCCCGTTGGGCATGCCTATTTTGCTCGCACTTTAGTTCGGGACAGGCCAAGGATTTAGGCCCTCACCCTCTAATGTGTCCGTCTCGTCCCACGCCATTTTCTTCGCGGGCTTTTGTGGACATGATATTTACATAAACTTTTGCATTTTTAGGCTTAAAATGTGTCGTGTCCGCGGGTTTTCCCAGCCCCACCCTCACTTTTTTGCGGGGAGGACCTAGGTTTTAGGCCAGCGTCCTCAACTATAACCGTGTATAGCCGCCCCATTTTTGTGGGCTTTTACGAGGCGGGCATGCCCTGTTAGAACAAGATTTGTTCTTGACATATTCTCTTTTAGTTTTGATGATAACAAAAGTATTAAAATAACAATGGTTTATTTTATGTGTGTTTCATTTATGCAGGTTCTTGTACATAAATAATTAGAATTTGCTTTACTTAGATACACTTGGGAGTTACTTCATTGCTAGCTTCTGGTGGCAGAGTCTGAAGAACAATTGCTAGTGTGGCTTGGCATAGACTCTAAGCTGAAGGCCTCAGTACTCAGACGAGTTACTACACTTGGTAATTGTATATCAGCATCTAATACCATTCAGAGTTGGTGATAAAGCTATATATTTTCCATACTACAGAAAGCAAGTTGTATTATCTTATCAGCTTTTCCACTAGAGTCTACAAGATTGCAAGGCTCAAGAAAAGTTGACATGCTCTACGAGTGTCTACTCCCCAACGACTCTATCATTACAAAACCTCTTGAAGACTAAAAGTTAAATGCATTATATATTGGATTTAGAATCTGTTGTGCATTCATCTTCAATTTCTCTTGTAGTATGGAGTAAAATCAAGGACACTTGATCAAGTCACTTCCTCAGCAACTAGTTTCTGGAAAGGCTATTAAGAAAGATTCATCGAATGAAGGAATAGCAAGATCAAGAAATTATTAACTCTATGTAGTATGTTGATTTTCAATTTTAGGTTGTAATTGTAAAAGCTTTAAGATTTCTTACCTCTATATATATTAGAAATCTTAAGTGCTTTAGGTATTTGCTATGGTGATTTCCCGTACCTCTGATACTTGTATCATGTACACCGTGTTCTCTATTCTGCTGAGCCTTCAGTAGTTTAGATTAAGTCTCCTGCTATGTGCTTGAGCAAAAAGTCTCGTCTCATTAGGAAAAGTCTTGAGCCAAGATACTTAAGCCATGTAAGTCTCATTGCTTAAGTGCTTGAGCTATGAAAGTCTTATTTAGCTAGTCTAATTGAGCAAGGGGAAGTCTCCATCTGAAGGGCGTGAGCAAGAAGTCTCGAGAGAGGCTTAAGCAAGGGAAGTCACGGTCTGGATAGCCAGAAGAGTAGGTGGCTCGGTCAGAAGATGTGAGCAAAGGGAAGTCTTAGACATGTGCTCTAAGCAAAGGGATGTCTCAACCAGAAGACAGAAGAGCAGGTGGCTCAGTCGGATGGTGTGAGCAAAGGTTAAGTCTTAGACATGTGCTCTAAGTAACTGAAGTCTCAGACATTTGATCTGAGCAGTTGTAAAAGTCTTATGCATAAGCATAAGCGATTATAATCATTAAGTGATTATAATGAAAATCTCTTGTGAGGCAAGGGACTGGACTACTCTCATTTAGCGGAGAAACCAATATAAATCTTTTGTGTCTTGACTGTTATTTTTATTTACTTATATTGTATTCGCTTCCAAACGGGTTAATTCAGAATCTAAACATCATATCTGATTCTGAAACTCTGATTAGAAGCTAAATTAAAAGAGAACTCGAAACACAATTCAATCCCCCTTCTTATGTACTTTTCACACCTTTAATTGGTATCAGAGCATGGTCTGTGTTTAACACTTAACAGTGACGCAAATAATGATCCAATAAGAAAAGTATATTTCTTCTTCAAGAACGAATCAAGTGCCACATAAAAAATATCATATGGCTTTTTCTACCATATTCAAATGGATGTTTCCACTGAATTTAAATGATGGAAAGGCTAAACATATTTTTAACTCATTGGACTTGATAAAGGGTTGCTGAAGGTCTATAAAATATCCTTAAAAGAGGTATTACTATAGAAGTTGATGGTGTTAAATATGATCATCTTGAAAATCTCCTTCACCGACTCAAAAGATGCATATTGAATATCTTCAAAGGTAGTTACATTCTTCTAGATGCACTATCTCACTTCTGAGTATATCAATATCATTGATATGTTTGATGCTTGGATTATCTTTGAATTCTTGTGCTTGGGTTTGTGGGGATCAGTCTTTGAAGATTAAAGTAGTTACACTTCATCTAATCTTTTCAAGCAAATTCTATGAAGATTATTCCTTGACTTAAATCTAAAGTCACTATTTTTTATGTTTACATCTTGAATCTTCTGTATTTTGAAGTTTTGTGTTGCAGTCTTCAAAGAAAAGAAATGAAGTTAGATGATGAAAAGCTATTTAAGAGATCACCTTCTGTTTTTAGCTTAAGTTCTTTGGAATGACTAATGATAAGAAACTTAGGTTTCTTGTCAAAAGGACTTCCATACTGGCTGAATGGATTATGCTATCTGTTGATAGAATAGTAACTTTAAAAGCTTCTAAAATAATTGTATTTCAACTTATTTCTCAAATCTGAAAGCAACAAGAAAACACTACCAGAACCTAATATCAAATGCTCTTCATTATTTACTTTTCTGAAGCTGATATTAGTGTAGGATGCAGATGAAAAGGAGGATCTGTATTCTGAAATAAAAATCAAGTATTGAAAAGTAAGAGATGATGTCAAATATATCTTGCTTCAAAATATTTGATTATATGGTGTTTGTTCTTTAAGGTGATATCTTAAGAAACTCCATTGCTTCTTGGTTGAGGATCATCATGGAAGTTGTTTTAAAAGACATTTCTATGAGAAGTCTTCAACTTTTCTTTGATTTCTGTCAATTGTACTAAGACGGTACTTTGATTTACTTTATGTTAATTTTTTATAGAAAACACCATCTGGTTATGAGCTTGTCAATGATTTTAGAGTCAAAAGATTTAATACCAGATAATGATATTGGTGACATTGCTTAAAACAAGATTATGTTCTTATCATATCTCATCCTAGACTTATACTCTAGAGTGATTTATGATCTTGCTATTAGATTGATATGTAAGTCAAAGAGAAGTCTATTTGTACTTACATGTATGGTCTTATAGAAATATTAGTATCATAATGTTTCCGCTACAAATATCAAGGAAAGAAGCAGAGGTATCTTCTATAACGTTGTTTACAATATTTATTAGAGGAAGAGCCAACAACCTAGATTCAATTACAAGTGGTACTAAATCTGGTGAGAGTAGTAGAATCAATGGTTAGGCAACCGTTGAATCCAAATCCACTCAAAGCTGTGTTCAGACTCTATTGGTCAAGTCTGACTACTGAATCGAGTCTGGCCAACAAAAAAAAGTTTGCTTGTTCTTTTATGGCTTATCTTTTGATTCAATGAAACATTTGTATAGATATAAATACAAAGTTTCTGATAGATCTCTAGAGAATTTCTTTTGAAAAAGAGAACTTCAGAAATCTTTAAGAGGAAACTCAGTTGTATTTTTCTGCACTGAGTATCTTATTAAGCCAGATGATGATCATATTTATGGAAACAATTTTCTCATTTTTTGAGATGATATTGTTGCTTGTTAGCTGTTTAAAGAAGACAATTCATATTCATATATCACTCATGACTCTTGTTTCAAGATAAAATGCTAGTTCTAATAGAATCTTAGAGACCGATGACTGACAGTTGATATCTCCATCTAAGACTAGTTCTACTAGACTCTGATGATTGATAGCACTGAAGGTTGTCAGTTTCTGAGATTCGGGAGAAGATTTTTTACTTCTGATATAGCAGTTTAAGTAAAAGGTTTTCTAAAAGCTTTTATAATACTTAAGTTTTCATAAAGGTGAAACTCATCTAGTGGAATTAAAAAATTTGTTAGATAATAACCTTTGGGTAATGATGTTTTCTCTTCTGGTACTTGTTATTACTATTCCCTGCCTTATGAAACATCATTGTGTCCTTTTTGACAAGATTCTTATTTCTGTAAGATTCTTGTTCAGTTTCTTTTCTTTCTTCTTCTTCTTCTTCTTTTCCTCTTGTTTGTGTGATGATCAAACCAAACCTGAGATGAGTTCTTCAGTTAATTCTCCTCTGAATCAGTCGGGTGTCATTAATGAAAAGTTTGTGGATTTTGATGAGTTGCTTAAGATTGATTTCAACTTTTGGAAGGCTGTGTATGAACAAGGGTGGAATGACTACTTTGAGATGCTCTGTGGTTTCACTTATCCAAGTCTTGTCCAAGAGTTTTGGATCAATGCCTCCATTGTTGAGCTGAATTCTGAGTATGTTATTTTGTCTATAGTAACTGGTGTTTCTATTACAGTAACCTCTAAAGCGATTGCAAATGTGATCAATTGTGAGGAGATTGGAGAAATCCCAGGAACTCTTGTTTGAGAACATTATCTTCCTACTTGGCGTATCTTTGTAGATTCATCTAATACATCAGTGGTTTCAAATCTTCTTCCTGATGTTGTTGTTTGGAGTCAGATTCTAAATTCAAACTTACATCCTAAGGGTAAAGATTTTAGACCAAGTTAGCCCTATTGAAAAAGATCTGATTCTACTTCTTAATTCAGATTTCAAGATTGACCTTCCTCAAGTTATGTTTGACCATCTGAAGAGGTCTCTTTCTTCTTTTCAAAAGGGAAAGGCCTTCTCCATACCTTTTGGACGAGTTATTTCTGAAATACTTGTTCAGCAAGGGGTTAACATAAGTTCTGAGGCTAGTTCTTCCAATATTTAGAGATAAGTTTGAAGCTATCTATGAAAGATTATGATATTAAATTTCTGCATAGTTATGCTTTGTTTTGTTGTTGAAATTTTTGTATTAACCATCTTATTAATAAATTCAGAGTTTTTTCAGGCTTGTATTAAGTTCTAACTGATAAATATTTATTCTTATTGTTCAATGAGAATCTAAAATAATTAAAAGAACTCAAATATTTGCAACTTATTTTATTGCTAAAATGTATTTTGGGTTTAGAAGTTGAACATTCTAAATAAGGTATTTTCTTATGCCAAAGAAAGTATTGTATTGATCTCTTTAATGATGGAAGCTTGCTTGGTTCGAAACCTGTAACAAATCCCTCTAATCCTTCCATGAAATTTTGCCATGATAACATTACCCCTTTTAAAGACATGTCAGCTAATAGAAGATAAATTGGTAGACTTATCTACATTATTACTACCAAGTCCGATATTATTTTCATCACTCAGCAATTGAGTCAGTTCTTATCCAAGCCATTAATTTTTCAATACAATGTTGCATGTGGAGTCATATGACATCTAAAGCACTGTCTTAGACGATGGTTGTTTATCATAAAATCTCAGACATCCATCTATTGGGCTTTAAAGATGTTAGCCGGATTGGTTGTGTTTACACCAAATGATCAATCTCATGGGTCATGATTCTTCATTAGATCATCACTCATTTCATGGATAACTAAGAAACAAAGCACAATTTCAAGGTCATCCTCTGAAACGAAATATCGAGCACTAGTTGCTGCAACATGTGAACTGCAATAAATTCTTTATTTATTATGTGATTTACAAATTACTCGTGAAAAATCCCAATATTATATTATGACAATTAAAATGCTCTTCACATAGATGTTGACCCTATATTTTATGAAGGTACTGGTCATCTTAAAATCAATTACCACCTAAGAAATTATATTGATTAGCTAAGTTGGTAAGCAATTAGATTTTTTATTAGTAGTATGAGCAAGTTAGTTACTAACTTGACAGAGTTACTTGCAGTGCAATTCATTCAAGTATGTAAAGGTGTTAGTGCAATTCACTAGTTTGATCATGTTGTAATCCTACCTTATACAATGTAAGATGATGCCAATGTCAATATAAAAAAAATATATCATTGATCCTTTCCTATTTTTCTTTTTCCAAAATGCCCTATGTTAACTCATAATAATTCTACTCACATCTTTAGAAATTTATGTGCTCAACCTGTTACAACATGCATATTTTCAGTATCAAATTAGTGAATAATTTCTTTATTTGTGTTATACCAAAAAACACATTCACTATCATTTAATTTTTAAATAAAAAATACCATTAATTACACTCAATGATTTTGTCTTACTATTATTAAATTAAATTAAAAGCATGTCCAAAAAAGTTCATATTTTTGTGATGCAAACTCTCTTGTCAACCCAAAGATACTACAAAAACATGTGTTTGACTGATCAATACTCTGTATCTCTTGGTCAATAAACTACCATCTATATTTCCTTGAATCTTCTTCCAAAAATAAACAAATATAAATAATCTCTTATTTATTTTTATTTGTCAATTAAATCAATATACAATCTTAACTTATTACTTCCATTTTCAATTTTCAATCCACACACTTTTCTTCTTTTCCCCTTAATAACTCATTTTCTAAACCACCACCACCACCACCATGAATCTACCGGAATTTCCCTCCGGCGGAAGCTTAACACCGTCTCCAAAGAAAGAGCTACAAATACAAGGCACACGTCCGCCGCCTCTCAGAGTCAGCAAAGAATCTCACACAATCCGGAAACCCCCGCTTCCTCCGGCAGCTCACCACCATCCTCCGGCGGGAGCCTCACAGCACCGACAACCTCTCATCATCTACTCCGTTTCTCCGAAAGTCCTCCATGTTACAGAAAACGACTTCATGGACGTTGTTCAGCGTCTCACCGGTCCATCCGCAGGCGATGAAGCTAATCAACAATCCGGAGCGGTTTCACCGGCGGCGAGACTCGCGTCTATCGAAAGAACGAGTCCGACGGAGAGAGAAAGAGCTCAAAACGTAGACGACGACTTGACGTGGTTACTAGAAGGAGTTGAAATGGGACAGTTCCCTGGGATATTATCGCCGGCACCTGCGACTTTACCGCCGATATCGCAGGGGTTTTTTTCACCTATGAACGAACCACAAACGACGCCGTTTTGGCATGATATGAGTCCCTTTTGGTATGGGAGTAGTTTCGTGGGGAGTCCGTCGGGTTTACTCTCCGCCGCCGTGGTATCGCCGTTGCCGTCGCCAGATCTGTTTAGTATCTTCGACTAATTTCTAATTAATTTTTTTTGAGATTTTTTTTTTTTTGACTTTTCATTGATGATTTGAGTAGGAACGTTGAAAATTCGACATTCATTCACTGACTTTTTGTGCCATATCAACCATAACTTTTGTTTTGGTCTTGTGTATATTGGTGTAATGGGAAATAAATATCAAACAAATGTCCAAGCTTTGGTCCACTATTCTGTCTTAGAATTGGTTGGAATTATATTTGTATCAACCACTTGAGTTTCTTGCTACTTGTTTATTTGGATTTGTCTTTTGTTCTTTTTTTTAATTTAAATGCAGCTTCTTCTTATTTTGAGGACACATCATATGAAATGCACCACCAACATGGTGTTGAGAGACTTATGGTTATTATTGAGAATTCTATGATTAATGGTAATATTTTAGTTTTTACACATACAAACAATTATAAGGTTGTCGAGTGTTCCTCAGTCAATGACAACCCAAACATGTATAAGCACAATTCAACACAAGTTATGCTAGGGTACAATCAATGATAACTATGTATATTTCTTAATTCTATTGACACCTATCATGATCCCTAAGACTTTAGGCTAGGGTACAATCAATGATAACTATGTTCCATGTTAATAGCGCCACAAATCGAAGGTGACAAAGATTGTGGAACTACAACCTATGAAAATTATGCATAAGGATAAAATCAACAAGATATGCAAAATTTAAAACAAAAAATCTAGCATTAACCGCGTAAATAGATGAATAAGACAATATTTATGATCATGGTTATATGACCATAGGATAGTCTTTTTATAAATATCACAATTTGTAAATTGTTTGACAAAATTAATCAATTGAGCTATTTTTATGCACTTTATCCTCTTTATTTTTATTTATTTTTAGTTTATTAGGCTATGTCACACATCATACATAACATTCTTTAGACTAGTTATTAAACTTGTGACTAAAGGATGTAGATCATACATCCTTGCATTGTTTGAAGACAAAAGAATCATTGTGACAAGTGTCAATTGACTCTTGGCTAACTCTTACTAATCAACAACAAAATTGGCATGCATAGTGGGACAATATAGTCAATACTACTAAAAAGTTCAATCATGAATCACCAATCAAGACTATATTTGGTGTATGTCTGTGTGGTCTAGAAAGAGTCTCATTATCATGGATCGAACATGACCATAATTTACTAGGAGGTTGTTAAGAGAAAATTGATAATTCAAGTGTTGTAACCGATTATTACAGGGGTGTAATCGGTTACAACTGTGTGAAAAAGTAATAAGAAAAGCTTTAAAAAAATTTAAGAGTGTAATTGGTTACGTATTCGTTTTCACAAGCCGAGTGATTCCAAATTCTAATTGTTCTTGCTAAAACATTAAAAGGTTGACCTCCTTGATGTGCAACATGAATTTTGTCTCCAATGAAAGAATCTCTGCAAACCTATTTATCCCTGATGTGAAGAAGTACGAAAAATTGTGCAAACAAATGAAGATATTGTTTGGCTACCAAGATGGTCTTGAAGTAGTCAAGAACGGGGTAAATCCTCTTGTTGAAGGTGCAACGGGTGCACAACGAGTCACACATAAGGAAGAAAAGAAGAAGGATTTCAAGGTGTTGTTTTTGATCCATCAATGTATGGATGGTGACAACTTTGAGAAAGATGGTGATTGTGAATCATCGAAGCAAGCGTGAGAAATCTTAGAGAATGCATGCGCAGGGGCTAACAAGGCAAATGTGTTGAGGTTACAAACTCATAAGCGTCAACTTAAATTAATTCAAATTGAGGGAAACGAGAAAATCAACTATTTCACAACAAAAATTACTCGATTGGTGAACCAAGTAAAAGCATGTGGAGAAATGTTCATTGAGAAGTATGTTGTCCCACAAATCTTGCATTCTTTAACGCCAAGATTTGGCAACGTGGTCGTAGCGATTAAGAAATTGAAGGATCTTACAACAATGAGCAAAGAGGAGTTGCAAAGCTCTCTTAACACTCTTGAGAAAAGGGTGGAAGAGAGGAATTGTAGCAAAGCAAATGGGGAGATTTCTTTACAAGACCGTTTCAATGAGAAAGAAAAGAAGTCGAAAGGAAAATAACCCATGATGAGTAAAGGGAATTTTTAGAATTTTGGTGGAAGAGAGTCTCAAAATTCTAAGAATTTGACTTGTCAAAAGGGTGAGAGCATCTGCAACAAAAATGGTGTTCGGAAACATCAGAGGTGATAGGAAAATGATTGGCAAGAGTAAGATTAAGTGCTTTATTTTGTTAAAGGTTCGGTCATTTTGCAAGAGAGTGAAATGCAAGCAAGAATGAACCTCAAAGGGATGACAGGGGAAGGGGTCGAAGTCGACAGGAAAGTAGAGGAAGAAGGAAAGGTGTTCTGAGCAGGAGAAGACGCATGGGTCGACTTAGACATATGACGGTCGACCAAGTTGGCGAAAGGGGCAACTGACGAAGAGGTTTTGTCAGGCGGGAAATGGATTTGAAAAAAGGAGAACATGGGAAGTTACAAAAGTAGTGACCCGACACGTGGCGGCACCTAAAGCAACCTGACGGTTATTTCACTTATTTATATAAAGCAAATCCTAGCTCCAAGAAAAGGGGCGTTTTTGGACAGCATTGTAAGAAAAACACTTTGAGTATTGCATATTAAGAGAAAAGAGTTTTTCATTCCTTACAAAATGTACGGGCACGTCCACTTGTATTTACCAATTTGAGTTAAATTTACCAAGTCTTTTTATGTTACGAAAGCAACGCCTTTACTTTCATGTCATTTTCCTTTTTCTTTGTTTTTATTTGAGTAGAAGCGCCATTATATTCACTTACTTAACTTCATCATACATACATCCAAATAACCACAAAGTCTACCACAAATTCACACACCTAGAACCAAGAGTCTTGGGGCTAGTTTGGCCAGTTCCACAAGTAAAATCGTGTCGGAACGTCAGAGGTTGTCCACGTGAAAAACACATGCGAACAAATTGGCACACCTGGTGGGACCCGAAGGTCTGGGTATATGCGTTTGCGCAGTGGTAAGATGGTAACACCACAACAAAATGAAGAACCGTCTTCGCAGAAAAATCCGGTCGTATCACCGGTAACGGTCGTGAACACTGATTCCACGTCAGTGGCTTCGACCGCTCATAGCGGACCACTCACGACTCCGCGTCGACCTGAAGTAAGGTCGGCAATGACAGGAGTCGGAGGGCAATACTTGCCCAGTTTCACCATACCGACGCCCCAACACTTGGGAATACCGACAGAGTTCATGTCGACGCTACACTATAGTGCGCCAGTCACAAAAGAAAGTTCTTCATTAGCATTTTTGCCATCTCGGAGCCTAGGACCTTTGACTTATCAAGGGATGAGACCTTCAGGATTTGATTCATTTTCCCCCGCAATACCAACTTTCACCACCAATTTTGTCGCTGTTATGCGACAGCAGATGGACGAAAGCAATCACGAGATGGTATATCTACTGACCCAGCAAATGAGAACCATCCGAAGACCATTGATACAAGATTCGACTCAGAGTTACCAACAATTGGCAACTCATATGACGCGAATAGGAGACTTTTTAGAGGTCCCTAGGGCCCTAGGGAGACAAACACCTCCCAATCATCCCGATACACCTGTCCGATAGAACGACACTATAGAAGAGACAAACGACCTACAGACCCCTGAGTACGAACACATACCTAGGGTGGCCCAAAGACCTCCCATTGTGATGGTTCATAGGAACCAAGACTCGAACTATGTGGTCAGACAAGTTAGGAACGAAGCTCTAGGGGGTGAAGCTAATTTGGAGGCCATGGTGGAACGCATTATGGTTCACAACCGAGTGAATCCAAGTCTTTGACGGCCCACCTACACGTCTCCACTACCAGATTTTATTCTGCAACTGAGTTACCAATGGGATGGAAGGTTCTAAAATTCACCAAATTCGCGAGAGAAATGGAAGAATCCATCGTCGAACATGTCGCCAGGTATCAAACCGAGGCTGGGGACATAGCGAATAACGAAAACTTAAAAATGAAATATTTCCCTAGTTCCCTAACCAAGAATTCGTTCACGTGGTTTACCTCGTTACCCCCACAGTCTGTCCATACGTGGACGCAGCTAGAAAAATTTTTTCACAAGCAATTTTACATGGGGCAGTCAAAGATTAGTTTGAAAGAGCTAGCCAACGTCAAGCGAAAGGCAGCGGAGTCCATAGACCAGTATATCAACAGGTTCAGACTATTGAAAGTGTGATGCTTTACACAAGTCCCTGAACACAAATTGGTCGAAATTGTAACACCCTTTTCTACCCCAAAAATATAATGGCAAACCATTCACATTTATCAAAGTAATATTTTAAACATAATAAAAATCACCTCATAGGGCGTACATTTTTCAATAATTTAAATCCAAGTCAATACTCCGTAAACAACGGGTTTTCCCAAATCTACTAAAAAATTGCTCAAATGGCAGCGGAACTCAAAAAGGCAAATCCAAAGTTTTCTTTGCACAATAACATAATCAAAATAACAAAAATCAATAAAACATGGTTTAACTCAAAGACCCCAACCCGATGTTACACTTCAGAGCAAGACCCTCTAAGTCAACCAAAAAGTCAAAAACTCCAAAAAAATCCTCGACGACATCCTATTGCACCACAAAATTTGCCCTCACTTTTTCTAACTTTGACTGACTTTTGCTTCGCATTCATCTGCATATCATCTAGGTCAATCATTTCTCGCATACTGTCCATGTTATCAGCCGAAATGGGTTTATCAGGGTTATAGTCGTTTTGTTCGCATTTTAGACAGTTTAAACTAGTTCAAATGATGAGATTTATTTCGAAATCGAGTGAAAGGTTGTTCTCGTCCTGGTGGTTCAGTTTGTGCTGATAATTTTGTTGCGCTTCGGTGTTCGATCCCTTTTTTTTATTATTTTGTGGCATTTTGTGATTTATTTTTGCTTTAATTTCTTTTTTATAGTTTGTTAATATAATATAATGGTAAGTTTTTTAGCAATAGAATTAATTGGTTTTTAATTAAGTTTTAGAGTTAGTTAATTTCAATTAGATTTAGAATTAGGAATAGATTCATTTGTTTAGAAGTTATTTAGTTTTTTATTTAGAAAATAGATTTAATTAATTAGTTTTTAGCATTAGAATTTAATTAGAATTAGAGTTGAATTAAAAACAGAAAAAGAAAACAAAAAAGGATTTAGATTAGAATTAGTTTAAATTAGGAGTTAGAATTTTAATTAGAAATTAGAATTTATAATTTTATTATTAGAATTAGAATAGTTTTTTTAATTTAATTAATTAGAACTTAATTAGATTAATTAGAGTTTAGATAGTTTTTTTATTAGAATTTAATTAAATAGAATTTAATTAGAAATAGAATTACTTAGAATTTTATTTAGAAATAGAATTAGATTAATTATTTAGTTTAGAATTATTTAATTAGCATAGAATTTTAATTAGAACTTAGAATTTTAATTAGGTTAAAATTTTAATTAATTAGTTTTAATTTAGAATAGAAATAGAATTTAGTTAATTTAGGATTTTAATTAGAGTTTAGGAATTAATTATAGTTAGATTAGAAATTAGGATTTGTAATTATTTATTTGTTTAAAACTTAATTAAATTAGTTTAGATTAGTTTTTATATTAGAGACTAGTTTAAAGTTTAATTAATCAGAATTATTATTAAAAAAAAAAAGACAAAAAAAAAAAAAGCAAAGAGGAAACGTGATGTTTTTCAGTATATATGGCTGGCATTGTTCATCTTCTTCTACCTAAAAAAAATCCTAGCCTCCGCGAGTTCTCCCTCTTCCCAGATTTCTGCCGCCACCGTTTCCTCACCACCACAAACCCTAACCTCTCTTTCTCTCCATCAAATTTCGTCGCCCAGAAAGCCTCTCTTCTTCTTCTTCAAGTTTTCGCCTGTCCCTCTTCTCCTCCGTTTCCTGCAGAAAACCAAAAAAAACCCAGAAACCTCTCCTTCCTCCCTCGATTTCAGCCTCCACCAGCATCAACTTTCGAAACCCATAAATCCCTTCATCAAATTCCTCCACCCGAAACCACCTAAATTCCTTCAACCTCCCTCGAACTTCCATTAAACCTCATACCTCCAGATCTTCCTCAAATCCTCAACACATCATAAACTTCAAATCCATTAAAAAAAATAGAACTCAAACACATTCAAGTCTTCTTCAAAGCACAACCCACAAACCAGAAAAATAGATGAAGAAGGAGAAAGAGCAAGAACAGATCTAAAATGAAAACTGTGAAATAAAACCATGATTTTGAAACCCAGACAGAATTGAAGAGAAATAGACGGACTGAGACAAAACCGGAGACAGATCGAGAGAGGGAGAATTTGTGCGAGAATCCATTTGTGACTTTTTTTCTTTTCACCGGCTTACACTTCCCGATTCCAGCTGCGTCGTTTCCTTCGTCGACCATGTTCGCGTTTTAGCATAATCTCAGACGTTGAGAATTACGTTTTGTTTTTGCGTGTATATGGATCTGTGGCCTTAGTCTTATTGTGTTTATGTTAAGAGGTGGGTGGGCACAAGGCCCACGTAACTCCTTGTTAATCTCATTTTGTTGTTGTCCGTTTTTGTTCTTTAGGTGGGAGGTGATAGGCTCAAAACCCAGATGATCCTCATCTGTTTTAACACCCCCAGATCCTATTCAACACCTCTTCTTGATTAATGAATGCTTTTTTTTTTCTAATTTATTTTTGAATTTTGTATAGCTATTTTTTTTAAAAAAATCGTTTCTTTAGATTCTTAATTTATTGTACAAATTAGTTTTAAAGTTTTTTTTTTCTAATTTAGTTTGTTAGAAGTTTTATATATTTCATTAAATTAGTTTTTTAGATTTTTCATATATTTTTCTAAAATAGTTTTTTTTAAAAGAATTGTTAGCATATTTTTATAAATTAGTTCTCAAATCTTTTCAATATTTCTCCTTTCTAAATTCTTAAGTTTTCAATTTGGAATATGTTTTCCTCAATCAAAAATTTTCCTTTCATTTGTTTTCATCTTTTCGATCGATGAAGAGACCTCCAAGTTGTAATTTGTCAAATTATTGACGAATAACAACAAGTCCAAGACCAATTTTCTTTACAACTTTTCATTTTCGATTTTTATTCATCTTTATTTATTTTCGTCGCTTTTTGGGTCAATGGCGAGACCACAAATCCATTATCGGTCAAATTATTGATAGATGACGGTTTGTCCGAGACCACCTTCCTTTTCTCTTTCAATTTCTTCTTCATTTTCGATTTTATTTTATTTTTCTCGATCTATGAAGTCTTTCCATTTGTAAACTTTGGTTTATCGAAGTCGATAACCTTCGCAATTTCAAATCTATGAAAAATGACCATTTGGGTCATTTTCTGTACTTTGGGATCGTGATAGGCTACCTTCGATTAATCAACATGATGTTTACGATTAAGACGAGATCCCACTTTTTTTGGTCCGTGCAACATGATTAAATCGGAGAATGATCCTCAATATCATTTCTCTATCTTGTCCATAGCACAGATATCAATTTACGCGGCCTCCTATAGTTTGACTTCCCTCATAAGTCGAGCTACGACAGTTTAGCGTCACATTTTGCTCCGATTCGATTCACTAACACTGTCAGCAATAAATCAAAACACTTAATAAATTCGATGAGTATCGTTCCCCCAGCGTTAGGTGCATAGGAAATAACGAGGGAGGGGTTTCCTCGCTTGTCTAGAGTGTTTAGCGTATGCCCTTTGGGCGATATGCGACACATTCTCTCCTACGTCTTAGATTTAGAGAATTACGCATCCCGAACCAATTCAATTCACCTCCGTTAAGGCGTTCCAGGCCTAGGATCCTTTCTCTCTCCCTCGTGCAATTGAGATCTCGTTTTCCCGTAGTAGTCCGAACTACGAACGCTTTGATTCCTCATTCCCTAATGAGGATACGTAGGCACGAGGATTCCTATCCTTGACGAGCACACTAACAACTAACTTCCCCTTTCTCTTTACCCCAGTGCAATCGAGACCAACCTGTTTTTCAAACCTTTTCATCCTTCGGGATCTCTTTAAAACTCACTTCCAAAAAGAGTACGTTACTTTTCCGTTCTACCGAAAACAAGCATCGTCCCTAACTGCTGGAATGGAGATTTAACGTCACTTGCAAAAATATTTAACCAACCTTATCTCGTAGTTTCCTGAACTACGTTTGCTCTGATTTCTCATACCAGATGAGGATACATAGGCACAAGACAATGATGTCTTGGCGAGTAACCTTCCCCCCATCACCCGTAGTTTCCCGAACTATGTTGACTCTGACTTTCCCATAGCACGAGGGAATACGTAGGCATAGGGCGGAAATGTCCTATCGAGACAGTTCTTTCTTTCCACCCCCGTTTAGCAGTAGCTTTTAGATAACTTTCACCCATAGATTAGACAACAAGCATGGATCCCGTTGAGTACAACGGACGTGAGGGGTGCTCATACCTTCTCCTGCGTAACTGACTCCCGAACCCAAGATTTGGTTGCGATGACCTTGTCTTTCCCGTTCTCTTAGGTTTTCTTCGATCGTTTCCTTTCTCTCTATTTGGGATAAATAACATTCGGTGGAAACTCTTCTGTTTGTTTCTTCTGGCTTCCTTTTTCACAGTAGCGACACATCCACGGCTAAATCTGTTCATCTACATGTTACCCACGTGGAGGTAACATTCAAACAGGCAGGGTGAGTAAAAAGATTTATAATAATAAATATAGGAATCAATATGTAAAATAGCGTCATTTTCGTATTCAACATCATCATAATCATCAAGGAAACATCAAAAAGCCATAATATCATAAATTACACCAAGTTGTCACATAAATGCAAATGCAACAAGACTCATGCATGTGGTACCAATTCATCAAAGTTCGATGGACACTGGGCCATCAACCCTTCATAGATCCCCATCAATAGGATCGATTCTACACAAGAAACGGAGCACAACAAAATACTTCACATCCGCACAATGGGACTCAAGCCACAAGAATCAAACACTAGACCAAAGTCCGGAATGCATATGAATGCATGATGCACACGTTAACATCATCCTCATAATAAATTCATTAGGTGCATCATCATTCATTAAAATCATCATAATAATTATGTTATCATATAATCATCAAAACTCATGGAATCAACATCATAACTCATCATCATTACTCATAGGAATCATCATATAATCATGTATTGATCACATATGAATCGCAGTCACACTTAAGGTAATTCATCCATAAAATCACATCATCAAAGCATTAAGATAGCACTGCGCAAGAAGACAATTCGCGAAACTCTGCTACGTTCGCTAGACAGTTCGTCGTGCGAGTCTGGGGCGAGTGTTCGCCGTGCGAAGGATTGTCTGCTGTGCGAAATCATGATTACAGCAAAATGCTGTTACGCACCAGCACCAAAACCAGCCCAGAAGTCCCTACGACTTCCTTCCGCAATGCCCCAAAATCATCCCTAAATCATTCCTAAGGTATTACGGCGATAAAGACACAAAATCTACGACTTATTAGGCCAATCCCATATCCTATTTACGCCTCCAATTCCCATAATTTCTTACAAATACCCCATAGTCATTAAAGTTCTCACAAATTCCCATAATTTCTTACAAATTCCCATAATTTCCAATTTCACCCTCACTAACTCCTCCTCAAATGTCCATTTTGCCCTTAATTCACTTATATTTATTTAAATTAATAATAATATCAATATATTCATATTATATACTATTATTTAAATAAATAACCCAAAATCCATAATTCTCAATACTTCATACCAACCACTGCAAATCACCAAAATACGAATATTCCTATTTAAATAAATTAAATAAATATTTTAATAAATTTGGGGTGTTACAACTCTTCCCCACTTTAAATAATTTTTGCCCTCGAAAATTATCTCAAGGAAATAGAGTCGGATACGACTCCCTCATCTGATCCTCGCGCTCCCAAGCCCAACTTTCTCCAACTGGTCCTCACAAAACTACTTTTACCAAGGAAATCTCTTTACCTCGCAGTTGCTTTACTTCTCGTTTATCAATCCTTATTGGCAATGCCTCAACAGTCAAATTATCTCTCACTTGTACATCCTCCATCTGAATCACATGTGATAGATCTGGAATGTACTTCCTTAACTGAAACACATGAAACACATCATGCAAATTTGCAAGCGACGGCAGTAAAGCAATCTGGTATGCTACTCCTCCCACCTTCTGCAAAATCTGATACGGACCAACAAAATCCGATGTGAGCTTTCGAGACTTCAAAGCTCGGTCAACACCAGTTACTGACGTAACTCTCAAAAACACGTGATCTCCCTCTTGAAACTCAAGTGTTTTCCTCCTCTTGTCATGGTAACTCTTATGACGACTCTGCGAAACTTTCATCTTTTCTTGGATCCTCTTAATCTCTTCAGTTGTCTGGTGAACAATCTCAGGTCCGAGCATAACACTCTCACCTGACTCATACCAACACAAAGGAGTCCTACATCTCCTACCATACAATGCCTCATACGGTGTCATTCCAATACTAGAATGATAATTGTTGTTGTAGGTAAACTCAATCAACAACAAATGACTATCCCACGGTCCACCTTGATCCAACACCCAAGCTCTCAGCAAATCCTCTAAAGACTGGATAGTTCTCTCTGCCTGTCCATCCGTCTGTAGATGATAGGCAGAACTCAACCTCAGCTTAGTACCCAAAGATGTCTGCAAACTCTCCCAGAACCTCGCTGTGAATCTCGGATCTCTATCAGACACAATACTTGAAGGAATACCATGTAGTTTCTCAATCTCATCAATGAACAATTCGGCCAGCTTCTGCAATGAATAATTGATCCTCATCAGTAAGAAATGAGCTGATTCAGTCAATCTATCCACAATCATCCAATTAGAATCATTCCCCCTCACAGTCTTCGGCAAACCCAATCCAACAGTCTTTGATGCTCAATCTTCGATTTCTGACAAGTCTAACTAGCATACACAAACTCAGCCACTTCTTTCTTCATCCCTGGCCACCAAAACAATTTCTCAAATCCTTGTACCTCTTCGTAGCACCGGGATGGATACTCAATCTACTTCGATGTCCTCCTTCAAGAATACTATTTTTCAACTCAACAATATCTGGAACACAAACTCTATCACGACATCTCATGATACCATTTTCATTAATCCGAAAATCAGATCTTCGAATTTGATTCATCAAATTCAACCGATCTACTAACTCAAATCAAATTTCTGACCTTCTCGAATCTCATCAAGAATACCACTAGTAAGCTTCAACATACCAAGCTTAACTCCATAAGAAGTATCTTCATAAACCAAACTCATATCACGAAATTGCTCAATCAGTTCTAACTCTTTTACCATCATCATCGGTATATGTGAAGATTTCCTACTCAATGCATTAGCTACCATGCTTGCTTTATCCGAATGGTAATTCAAACGAAAACCATAATCCTTCCAAAGTCTCAATCATCTCCTTTGCCTCACATTCATTTCTTTCTGATCAAAGAAATACTTCACCTTTGCCTCACATTCATTTCTTTCTGATCAAAGAAATACTTCAAACTCTTATGATCACTAAACATCTCAAATCTCGAACCAAACAAATAATGCCTCCAAAGCTTTGACACAAACACAACAACAACCAACTTTAAATCATGCGTTAGATAATTCCTCTCATGCACTTTAAGTTGCCTTGAAGTATAAGATAAAAATTGCTGATATTGCATTACCACACCTTCCCATCCCATCAATGAAGCGTCACAATATACAACAATGGTTCTACCGGATTCAGCAAAATCAAAACATGAGCTGCTGTCAGCCTTCTCAAAAGCTCTTGAAACTTTCTTCACACTTTGCATCCAAAACAAAAGCTTGAACCTTCCTAGTCCATTGCGTCAATGGCAAAGATAACTTGGAAAAATCCTTCAATGAATTTTCGATAATAATCTGCCAACCCGAGAAAACTTCTAATCTCAAAAACAGGTTTTGGAGCTTCCCATTGCAATACAGCTTCAACCTTCGACATATCAACCGCAATAACTCTACTCGAGATCACATGACCAAGGAAACTCACTTCCTTCAACAAAAATTCACACTTTGATAGTTTTGCATACAACTGCTTCTCTTTCAATGCTGATAACACAATTTTCAAATGCTCAACATGATCCTCTTTACTCTTCGAATATATCAAAATATCATCAATGAACACAACCACAAACTTGTCCAAATAAGGATGGAAAATCCTGTTCATATACTCCATAAATACACGTGGTGCATTAGTCACACCAAATGGCATCACGAAATACTCATAATGTCCATACCTTGTTTTAAAAGAAGTCTTCTGAATATCTTCAGCCTTCACACGAATCTGATGATACCCATATCTCAAATCTATCTTACTAAACACACTTGTAACAACCAACTGATCCATCAAATCATCAATCCTTGGAAGCGGAGACTTATTCTTTATAGTCACCTTGTTCAATTATCTATAATCCACAGAAAGCATAAGAGAACCTTTTTTCTTCTTAACTAACAAAATTGGTGCACCCCACGGTGACACACTCGGACAAAAGAACCTCTCCTCAAGAAGATCTTCAAGTTGATTCTTCAACTTCTTCGATTCCGGTATGGACATACGATATGGAGCCATCGCTACCAAACTAGTTCCAGGAACTAGGTCGATCATAAACTCCACTTCACGTTCCGACGGTAAATCACTTATCTCATCAAGAAAACTTCCGGATAATCACAAATAATTGGCACACCACCAACTTCCCCACTTTATTAACACTCAAAGTTTCCATCAAAATAAACATCTCAGCACCATCCTACACCGACTCACCAAAACAATCTGTAAGCACTTAGCTTAACTCAAAATAATTCCCTGCACACGCCATCTAAGCTTACAAGACACGTTTATCCCATCCAATATGACTCCGCCTACTACCAACAAGAGATTAAGGGGGGTCAGTTCCTCAATTTGTTAATAGATAGCTGAAAATCATGATGGGGCATAAACCATCTTTACCAAACTATAAGAGCGTTCATCAACACACTGAGCCACCACTCCACATTTGAAGCATCCTGGAGAAGCACAAGTTTCTGCCCCACTCGTTTCATTCCTACTTCTGCAGACAAAGGTTAGAAAACAAACGTGTACCGATAGTGTTTTCACACACATGTCGCATACTAGGCAACAAATAACATTAGACAACTTGGCCGGACGGACCGACCTGCTCTGATACCACTAATGTAACACCCTTTTCTACCCCAAAATATAATGGCAAATCATTCACATTTATCAGAGTAATATTTTAAACATAATAAAAATCACTTCATAGACCGTACATTTCTCAATAATTTAAATCAAAGTCAATGCTCCGTAAACAATGGGTTTTCCCAAATCTACTCAAAAATTGCTCAAATGGCAGCAGAACTCAAAAAGGCAAATCCAAAATTTTTCTTGCACAACAATATAATCAAAATAACAAAAATCAATAAAACATGGTTTAAATCAAAGACCCCAACCGATGTTACACTATCAGAGCAAGACCCTCTAAGTCAACCAAAAAGTCAAAAACTCCAAAAAGTCCTCGATGGCATCCACGGCTAAATCTGGTCATCTGCACGTTACCCACGTGGAGGTAACATTCAAACAGGGGGTGAGTAAAAAGATTCATAATAATCAATATAGGAATCAATATATAAAATAGCGTCATTTTCGTATTCAACATCATCATAATCATCAAGGAAACATCAAAAAGCCATAATATCATAAATAACACCAAATTGTCACATAAATGCAAATGCAACAAGACTCGTGCATGTGGTACCAATTCATCAAAGTTTGATGGACACTGAGCCATCAACCCTCCATAGATCTTCATCAATAGGATCTATTCTACACAAGAACCGGAGCAGAACAAAATACTTCACATCCGCACAATGGGACTGAAGCCATAAGAATCAAACACTAGACCAAAGTTTGGAATGCATATGAATACATGATGCATATGTCAACATCATCCTCATAATAAACTCATTAGGTGTGTCATCATTCATTAAAATCATCATAATAATCATGTCATCATATAATCATCAAAACTCATGGAATCAACATCATAACTCATCATCATTACTCATAGGAATCATCATACAATCATGTATTAATCACATATGAATCGTAGTCATACTTAAGATAATTCATCCAGAAAATTGCAGTATCAAAGCATTAAGACAACACTGCACAAGAACATAATTCACGAAACTCTGCTACGCTCACTAGATAGTTCGTCGTGCGAGTCTGGGGCGAGTGTTCGCCGTGTGAGTCTGGGGCGAGTCTTCGCTGTATGAAAGATTCTTCGTTCTACGAACTCGTGATTACAACAAAACACTGTTACGCACTAGCACCAAAACTATCCCAAAAGTCCCTATGATTTCCTTCCACAATGCCCCAAAAACTGTTAGAACACAGATTGGTTCTTAATAATTACTCTTTGTTTTGATGATAACTGTTAGGAAATTTATATTTAAGAATTATATACTCTAAAATTTGTTTGAGAGTTTTACTGTAGATTGAAATTATATTAACTCTCTAGAAGCAAATCTGCCTTGAATACAAGAAGCTATTCTGACTCTGAAGCGCCAGATGCATCTTACAGAAGAATCTGTTTGCTCCTTACAGAAGATCTTGAGCGTAGTCTCCAGAAGGATCTAAAGAAAGAAGCTCCAGAACATTCTGAGTCAGAAGCATCTGAAGATAATCTGAAGCTGAAGCATTAGAAGTATAGAAGAATATTGATTGAAGAGTTTCTCAAAGCATTAGTCTACAGAAGTTTCTGAAAGTACCTACGCTGCCAAGTACTGAAGTTCTGTGTCAAAATGCTCTGATGATCAACACGCTAGAAGCACACACGCTGCAGAAGACTCTGATACAGCATAGTTCTGAATCTCATTAGAAGACTCTGATCCATTCAGACTCTGAAGAACTTGCTGAAACTGAAGAAGTATTTTTCAAGAATATATCTGTTGGAACTATTCAACGTCTCTTTCCTTATTTGTGCTAGACACACTTACACAGACAAAAAGGATTTTTCTGTGCCATCTATTTCAAGGAAAGGTCAGTTGATGTGAAGACAAAAAAGGCTCAGACCTTTTGGGACTCTCTTTTCAACGTTCAGCTTGCATGGTTCAGCTGCCTATAAAAGGAGATCTTCACTTCATTCTTCAGTAACACACACTTGCTGAAAAGAAATCATAATATTCTAAAAGCTCTCATTCTTATTCTTCATAGAATCTCATTGTACTTAAACTTAAGAGAAAAATCACTGTTGTGATAAAAGCTTTATAGAAGCATTAAAAACTCTTGTATTTAATTTACATTGATTGTAAAGGATATTCCTTAAGAGGATTCAGTTAGAATCAGTAGCTCTTGAGAAGACTAAGAACTGTTGTTCTTAAGTGATACTATTGTAATCAGTTTGATTTAATAGTGGATTAAGTCCTTGTTGAGAAAGGCAAATCACTCTGGAAGGGTGGACTGGAGTAGTTGTTAAACGAACCAGGATAAAAATAATTGTGTGATTATTTTTAAGTCTTAATTTTCCATACTTATTCAATCCCCCCCCCCCCTTTCTAAGTATTATCTCACCTTCAGTTGGCATCAGAGCTCCGGTTCTGAGTGTGCTATCACTTAACAGTGTCAGTAAAGATCCAGAGAGATATACTTTGATAAATATATTTATTTGTTATCATGGCTGATAATTCAATGTCAAATATTAACAATAAATATGAAGAGAGGGATAGGATCAACACCAAACCTCCAATGTTTGATGGAGAAAAATTTGATTACTGGAAAGACAGAATTGAGGGTTTTTTCCTAGGATATGATGCTGATCTATGGGATCTTGTCATAGATGGATACGTACATCCCACAGATGGAGATGGAAAAAAGATTGACAGAAAATCTATGACAGATTCTCAGAAGAAAGACTTCAGAAATCATGATAAAGCCAGAACCATATTACTGAATGCTATTTCACATACAGAGTATGAGAAAATCACAAACAGGGAGACAGCTTTTGATATGTTTGAATCCCTTAAAATGACCCATGAGGGAAATTCTCAAGTTAAGGAGACAAAAGCTCTGGCTCTGATCCAAAAGTATGAGGCTTTCAAAATGGAAGACTCTGAATCTGTTGAAGCCATGTTCTCCAGATTCCAGATACTCACTGCTGGGCTGAAAATTCTGGACAAGGGATATTCCACGTCAGATCATGTAAAGAAAATCATCAGAAGTCTGCCCATCAGATGGAGACCAATGGTGACTGCCCTGAATATGGCCAAAGATCTGAACAAGATCTTTCTAGAAGAACTCATCAGCTCACTGAGGAGCCATGAGATTGAGCTTGAGGAAGACGAACCTCAGAAGAAAGATAAAGGTAAATCTGTAGCATTAAAATCTAACAAAACTGCTAAAGCTTTGCAGGTCATTCAAGAAAGCTCTGAAGAATCTTCTTCTGAAGAAGAAGATGAGTTATCCATGTTGTCCATAAGGATTAACAAACTCTGGAAGCACAAGGGAAAGAAGTTCAACAACTTCAGAAGATCTGATAACAGAAAGCAATCTTCTAGTCACAGAAGATCTGCCAAGAAAGAAGTTGTGTGCTATGAGTGCAAAGAACCTGGGCACTACAAAAATGACTGCCCCAAACTTCTGAAAGAAAAACCTAAGAAGAAGTTCAACAAAAAGAAGAAGGTTCTGATGGCAACATGGGATGACTCAGATGAGTGTGAATCATCTTCTGAATCAAAAGAAGAATGTGCAAACGTTGCACTGATGACCAGGACAGAAGATCAAGAGGAAGGTACCTCAGGATATGAATCAGAATCTGAATCTGATGATGATGCAGAAGAGGTAATGGCTAAACTTACCAAAGAAGAACTCATTAAAGTTGTAACAGAAGTTCTTAAAAGTTATAACAACATCAAACTCAAATACAAGAAGCTGAAAAGCAATCTTGAATCTGAGATTGATCTTCTGAAAACAGAACTTGTTGAGCAGAAAGAAATAAATTTAAAAATCAAAAATGACTTTGAAAGAACTCAACAAGAATCTGAATCTGAGACTAAGTCATGTGAAAATATTTTAGAAAAATATGACTCTAGTTTTCAGAGATTTCTCACTAAGAGCATAGACAGAAGCAAGATGGCTTCCATGATCTATGGTGTTAGTGGAAACAACAGAAGAGGCATTGGATATGAGTCTTCATCTGGAAGCAATCCAAAACCTGTTGACAAACTTTTCATCAGGAAGACACCTCTGTATTCTCAATTCAAATTTGGTCACTTGAATGACATTAAACACACAAGCTCTGAGAAGAGTACTTATGTGTTTAAACCTAAGGCAAGTCAGAATAAACATTATGTTGCAAAACAGAAGTTTAGACAAACCTACAAACCAACTAACCCCAAAGGACCCAAGAAGATCTGGGTACCTAAAAACAAAATAGTTCCTGTTGCAGATGTTCTTAGCAGCAAGGTCAGGACACCAATCATGGTACCTGGACTCTGGATGCTCACGACACATGACAGGAGAAAAGTCTATGTTCCAAAGCCTGGAACTTAGATCTGGAGGGGACGTGAAGTTTGGAGGGAACCAGAAGGGCAAGATCATTGGATCTGGCACTATTGGAAATGGTAAACTTCCCTCTATTACTAATGTTTTACTTGTTGAAGGGTTAAAGCATAACTTATTGTCCATAAGTCAATTAAGTGACAATGGTTATGATATAACTTTTAATCAAAAATGTTGTAAAGCTATTAGTCAGAAGGATGGCTCTATCCTATTTAGTGGTAAGAGGAAAAACAACATTTATAAAATAAATCTTTCAGAACTTAAAGTTCAAAATGTTAAATGCCTCTTGTCTGTGAATGAAGAGCAATGGGTCTGGCACAGAAGATTGGGCCATATTAATATGAGACGTATATCTCAGATTAATAAACTTAATCTTGTCAGAGGACTCCCTAATCTGAAGTTCACTTCAGATGCTCTTTGTGAAGCATGTCAGAAAGGGAAGTTTTCAAAAACATCTTTCAAATCAAAAAATGTTGTTTCTACCTCTAAACCATTAGAACTACTTCATATTGATCTGTTTGGACCAGTGAAAACTGCATCCATCAGAGGCAAGAAGTATGGATTGGTCATTGTTGATGACTTTAGCAGATGGACATGGGTAAAGTTCTTAAAACACAAGGATGAGTCACATTCTGTGTTCTTTGACTTCTGCAAGCAAGTCCAGAATGAAAAGAATTTCAAAATTATAAAAGTCAGAAGTGATCATGGTGGTGAATTTGAAAATAAATATTTTGAAAAATATTTTTCTGAAAATGGCATTGCTCATGATTTTTCCTGTCCTAGAACTCCACAACAGAATGGGGTTGTAGAAAGGAAAAACAGAACTTTGCAAGAAATGGCCAGAACCATGATTAATGAGACAAATCTAGCAAAACATTTTTGGGCAGAAGCAATCAATACAGCATGCTACATTCAGAACAGAGTTTCTGTTAGACCTCTTCTGAAGAAGACTCCTTATGAATTGTGGAAGAACAAAAAGCCCAACATTTCTTATTTTCATCCTTTTGGATGTATCTGTTATATGTTAAACACTAAGGAAAATCTGGGCAAGTTTGATTCCAAAGCACAGAAGTGTTTCATGCTTGGATATTCTGAACGCTCTAAAGGCTACAGAGTATACAACACTGAGACACAGATTGTGGAAGAATCCATTCATGTCAGATTTGATGATAAGCTTGGCTCTGAAAAGCCAAAGCAGGTTGATAACTCTGCAGATAGGGAAGTAGTCTTTATTGACTCTGAAGTTCCAGAAGCAGACAAACTTCAAGTGAAGGAACCAGAAGCAACTCCAGATGCTACTCCCTTAACTTCTCAGATGAATAATCTAAAAATTTCTGAAGAGTCAACTATCAGAGGATCATCATCCAGAATTAAAGCTTCCCATCCAAAGGATGTCATTATTGGAAAGAAAGATGATCCCATCAGAACAAGATCTTTTCTAAGATCATCTGAGGCGTCTTTATTTGGACTAGTGTCAGAAATTGAACCATCTTCTGTAGGAGAAGCTCTGCAAGACAATGATTGGATTATTGTCATGCAAGAAGAGCTTAACCAATTCAGCAGAAATGATGTATGGGATCTAGTTCAAAGACCTCGAGGATTTAATATTATTGGTACAAAATGGGTCTTTAGAAATAAACTAAATGAGAAAGGAGAAGTTGAGAGGAATAAGGCAAGGCTGGTTGCTCAAGGATACAGTCAGCAAGAAGGTATTGATTACACTGAGACATATGCTCCAGTGGCAAGGTTAGAATCTATACGCCTTCTTATTTCCTTTGCTGCACAGAATAACATCACTCTGTATCAGATGGATGTTAAAAGTGCCTTTCTTAATGGTATTATAGAAGAAGAAGTTTATGTCCACCAACCTCCTGGTTTTGAAAATGAAAAATTTCCAGATCATGTTTTCAAATTAAAGAAATCTCTATATGGATTAAAACAAGCTCCCAGAGCTTGGTATGAGAGATTGAGTAATTTTCTTCTGGAGAAGAATTTTATCAGAGGCAAAGTGGATACAACTCTATTTTGTAAAACTATAAAGAAAGATCTTCTAATTTGCCAAATTTATGTAGATGATATTATTTTTGGATCAACAAATATTATGCTTGGAAAGGAGTTTGCTACATGTATGCAGGCAGAATTTGAAATGAGCATGATGGGAGAACTCAGATTCTTTTTAGGAATCCAAGTTAATCAAACTCCAGAATGCACCTACATACATCAGACAAAGTATGTTAAAAAACTTCTGAAGAAATTCAACATGTCTGACAGCAAGGTGGTAAAGACTCCAATGCATCCTACTAGCTCACTTGGCAAAGAAGAGGTAAGTAAGAAAGTAGACCAGAAGCTCTACAGAGGTATGATTGGTTCTCTTCTTTATCTTACTGCTTCTAGACCTGACATATTGTTCAGTGTTTGTCTGTGTGCTAGATTCCAATCAGATCCTAGAGAATCACACTTGACAGCTGTCAAGAGGATTCTAAGGTATCTGAAAGGTACTTCTAATGTGGGTTTGTGTTACAGAAAATCTGATGATTTCAAATTAGTTGGATTCTGTGATGCTGACTATGCTGGAGACAGAGTGGAAAGAAAAAGTACTTCTGGAAGTTGTCAATTTCTAGGAAGAAATCTAATCTCCTGGTACAGCAAGAAGCAACCCACAATTGCACTTTCAACCACAGAGGCTGAATACATTGCTGCTGCTGGATGTAGCACGCAGATGCTCTGGATGAAAAGTCAACTAGAAGATTATCAAATTTTTGAGAGTAACCTTTCTATCTTTTGTGATAATACTTCTGCTATATGTTTATCCAAGAATCCCATTTTACATTCTAAGGCAAAACATATAGAAATTAAACATCATTTCATCAGAGACTATGTTCAGAAGGGAATCATAAATTTAGCCTTTGTTGATACAGATCATCAATGGGCAGATATTTTTACAAAACCCCTTGTTGAAGATAGATTCAATTTTATTCTGAAAAATATTGGTATGGATTTTTGTCCAGAATGATATTTATTAGAAGCAAATTGTTCCAGATGCAAAAATGCTTAATTCATCTGAAGTATTTCTTCTGTTCATTCATTCTATTCTGATTAATATTTCTGATGTGAAAATCTGAACTAATCATCTTTAGAAGATCTGAACGTTGGCTAACATTTCATTTCTTGAGAGAATTCAGAACAGCATGCAAGCAAACACGTGTCCCACAAAATCTGATGAGGTGGCATGTGCACAACTGAAAAGACGTTTGAGGTGAAATTTGAATAGTAAATATCTTGGTTTTCCCCCCAAAATTGTCAGAAGCATTTATTATTTGAAATGATTTTATTCTCTTCATTTAATGCTGCTCAAACGTGCGTTCTTTCTGTCTTTTGGTGTGCCTATGTGATTAGTATAAATACTTGTTGTGTATTCACTTTCACACTTTTCACTCTCAGAATTTACATGCGTTTTCATCTATTGTTCTCTCTGCATAAAAACTCAAAACCTAAGTGTTCTAAAAAGCAATCTTCAATGGCGTCTTCTTCATCAACAACTGCACAGTTTCAATCTACAATGGCTGCTGTGACTTCAGATAACCTAGGTGCTGCTCCATATACTCCTCCAAAGAGAACTCTCCTCACACCTGTTGATAAATTAGAAGTGTTGTGTGAATCAATGGTTGAATTTGATTCTCTGGCTGACAATGGGTTTGATTTTCGCTCCATTGTTAGAGCTCAAGGTTGGGTGAAATACTTTGATAGATTGTTTGGACCAATTTACCCTCTACTTGTTAAGGAATTCTGGATTCATGCATCTGTGTATCCAAAGTTTATTTTATCATCTGTGCTGGGAAAGGAGATCATCATCACAGAGGATCTGATTAGAAGACTGATTGGTTATGAAGAAACAGATGGTGTTTCACATTTGCCAACTGGGCGTGTGGATATGGATGAAGTTTATGAGGAAGTTATGACTGCTGGACAAGCCTCTAACAGATTCAAAGATTTGAAGCCTGATTACAAGATCTGGGCCAAGATCTTCATGGGATGCATACATCACAGAAAGTCAACAAATTCCCCAGATTATGTCAACAATGAACAAATCTATTTTATGTACTGCCTTAGTCAGAGCAATAAGGTAGATCTTCCTTACATTTTGTTCATGCATCTGTGGAATCACATAAATGCATCTAGAGAATCTGTAAAAGAAAAAGGCCAGAACATCAGGACTTGGATACCTTTTGGAAGGTTGCTCTCAGATCTTCTCACTGAAAATGGTTTAGTGGCTGCTCTGTATGATGCTGGTGTTACAGAGGAACTAGAGTTCATTATGGGAAAGCCTCTGAACGCTAAAAGCCTTCTGAGACTCAAGATTGTAGATGAACTTAATACTGCTCCAAAGAGGTTAAATATGTCTGATCTGAATAAAAGGGTTCCAGTATCTGACTTTCCTCTATTCTTTGCTGAAGAACCTAGACAAATTGTTCTGATGTATATAGAGGAATGCAAAAAGGAAGGAGTGCCTGTTCCAGCCAATGTGTTTCAACTTGTCAAGCAACCACTGCCAGATGCAGGAGAAGAAGAAGAAGAAGTTCCACTTCAGAGGAGAAGATCTCAGCCTGTAGCAGAATCTGAACCTGTCCAGAAGAAGGCTAAGATTGCTGAGAAACCCAAGGATCTTTTAAAGAGAAAGGATTCTGGAGAAGCTGCCTCTGCATCTGCTAAGAGGATTAAACTCAAAGGTACAAAGACTTCTGCTATTTCTAAAAATGTTGTTATTAATGATTCAACTATTAAGTCTGTTCCCAAACCACCTGTCACTCAAACAACATCTATTGTTGCCCCTTGTTCTGTCTCACCTCAGAAACAAACCACTGCCTCTGTATCAAAACCACCTCAACCCAAAATACACATCAAACACTTCACTCCACGTACATCACCATCAGTTCCACAACCAACAGAACCACCACAAACAGAATCACAACCATCAGAATTACAACAAAATTCTGATAAACATAACTCTGCTCAACCACAAACAGAAAATCAACCAAAAACTTCTGATCATCCAGATAAACAAACCACAGAAGATCAACCAGAAAAAGACTCTGTCATACCTCCATCAAATACTCCATCTTCTGAACCTGTAGCACCTGTTACTTCTGAACCCACTAAAGTAACTTCTGCTCCTGTTTCATCTGAACCACCTTCCCAACAATCTTATATTCCTTCAGAACCATCTCATATCCCTGAGACAGAAGTTCTTGATATCACTCCATTAAAAACAGTGTTTCAAGTTTCTTCTACCTCTTGTACACCTACTACATCCTTCAACTCATCAGAATCAGAAATTCATCCTGATTTTCTGATTAATCCATCTGACAAATATCCTGTACATGAACCTGAACCTGAACCTGAATCAACCTTACCTGCTAAAACTTCCATTTCAGACCCTTTGCCTCCACCTGCACCATCATCTGAGATGATTGTTCCCACTTCCAATCCATCATCATCTGGAATATCTTGTGCCCAAATGTCTTCTCTTTATCATAATTTATCTTATGGTTTCAAACTGAAAGATTTTTATGATAGAGTTGAGCCTTCTGAACCTTTGAAACCTCTCAAACCAAAACTCAGACAGGCCCTTCCATCTGTAATCCTTTCATATATTCAATCTATGAACAATGAAGGATCCTTAGCCACCATATCTGCTACATCTGGTAAAGCTGCTGTTTCAGCTCTGCATCCTGTATCTGATAACACAGTTGCATCTGATAAACCATCAAACTCTGCTTTCATACCATACTCCAATGCATCTTTTGATGTTGTTTACCCACGCACAAGACCTCAACCAACTCTGCTTAATGCTTTAAACATATCCTTACCTCAAAAACCAGAAATTCCATTCATTCCATATGTTCCCCCTCCTCTGATTTCCATCTCAAAATCACTGATACCACCATCTCCCAAACCTAAACAGATGACTCTAGAAACCTTGCTTAAACCACCACCCAGACTTAATATTGATCATTTATTTCGAACGTTTTTGCAAGAAATACAGATGTCTTTAGGTACTGTTCAGAAGAGATGCTCTGAAACTATGGATGCAAATGAGACTGACATCATCTGGAAAGGGTTTATCAAGAGATTTAATACTGTAGCTTCTAATCTGAAGAACATCTGTTCTGATGATGCAAAGCTCAGAGCTGAAAGAACTCAATTCTGGATTGTAAACAAGACTGAACCTCTGCTTTGTTTGGATGCTCCTCCTCCTCCTCCACCAGAACCAACTGCCAATGCATTGACTATGACTCTGGTAGAACCCTCTTCAGGATCTCCAGACCCTATGGCAATTGACTCTGTTCAGGATGCAGAACCTCCATTTTCTTCATCAGAGATAAAGACAGAAAATCCAGATTTTGGAAACAAGATTGCTGCTCTGGAAGCTGGTCAATCTGAAATAAGATCTTGGATGGTGAAGCAAGACAAGAAATCTGAGGACATGTCAGAGTGGATGTCCAAACAAGATGAGAAGAATGAGACAATGACTAAGTGGATGTCAAAGCAAGAGCAATCACAATCTGAGATCACAGACCTATTGAAGATGCTTTTGTCAAAACACTCTTAGATTTTTTTTCTCATATTTGTGCATCTGTTGTTTTGCATCTAAATTTTTATTGTTATATCTTCTGATATTTTCCAATGTACTTTTGCTCTGTTATGATTAAATGTATCAGCTTGTTATTCTCCATTGAATTATCTGCTCTTGTTCCTTTTATTTGTCTTTATTAAAAGTTTTTACTTTTTGCTTATGATAAAAAAGGGGGAGAAAATAAAGATCTGAACTATTTAATATAATTTCACTAGAATGAATCTTCAGACATATCTACTCTTTCTAATATCTAAATTGACTATTTCAGAACATTTGATAAGAACACTCTATAAAAGAATCTCTGAGTTTCTCAGATCATTTATCTTTTATCAAACTCTGAATCTCATATCTGCAAGATATTCTGACCCTTAATTAATTACAAAGACAAACAAGATCTGACTCTGAAGATTACTCAAGATAAAAAGGGAAGTTTCTATTCCTTTTTCATATTCAACTCAGGGGGAGATTCATCATCTCAGGGGGAGTTATAATTCTTTATGTTCAATTAAATAAAATTTTTGATACTTTTTGTCATCATCAAAAAGGGGGAGATTGTTAGAACACAGATTGGTTCTTAATAATTACTCTTTGTTTTGATGATAACTGTTAGGAAATTTATATTTAAGAATTATATACTCTAAAATTTGTTTGAGAGTTTTACTGCAGATTGAAATTATATTAACTCTCTAGAAGCAAATCTGCCTTGAATACAAGAAGCTATTCTGACTCTGAAGCGCCAGATGCATCTTACAGAAGAATATGTTTGCTCCTTACAGAAGATCTTGAGCGTAGTCTCCAGAAGGATCTGAAGAAAGAAGCTCCAGAACATTCTGAGTCAGAAGCATCTGAAGATAATCTGAAGCTGAAACATCAGAAGTATAGAAGAATATTGATTGAAGAGTTTCTCAAAGCATTAGTCTACAGAAGTTTCTGAAAGTACCTACGCTGCCAAGTACTGAAGTTCTGTGTCAAAATGCTCTGATGATCAACACGCTAGAAGCACACACACTGCAGAAGACTCTGATACAGCATAGTTCTGAATCTCATTAGAAGACTCTGATCCATTCAGACTCTGAAGAACTTGCTAAAACTGAAGAAGTATTTTTCAAGAATATATCCGTTGGAACTATTCAACGTCTCTTTCCTTATTTGTGCTAGACACACTTACACAGACAAAAAGGTTTTTTCTGTGCCATCTATTTCAAGGAAAGGTCAGTTGATGTGAAGACAAAAAAGGCTCAGACCTTTTGGGACTCTCTTTTCAACGTTCAGCTTGCATGGTTCAGCTGCCTATAAAAGGAGATCTTCACTTCATTCTTCAGTAACACACACTTGCTGAAAAGAAATCATAATATTCTAAAAGCTCTCATTCTTATTCTTCATAGAATCTCATTGTACTTAAACTTAAGAGAAAAATCACTGTTGTGATAAAAGCTTTATAGAAGCATTAAAAACTCTTGTATTTAATTTACATTGATTGTAAAGGATATTCCTTAAGAGGATTCAGTTAGAATCAGTAGCTCTTGAGAAGACTAAGAACTGTTGTTCTTAGGTGATACTATTGTAATCAGTTTGATTTAATAGTGGATTAAGTCCTTGTTGAGAAAGGCAAATCACTCTGGAAGGGTGGACTGGAGTAGTTGTTAAACGAACCAGGATAAAAATAATTGTGTGATTATTTTTAAGTCTTAATTTTCCATACTTATTCAATCCCCCCCTTTCTAAGTATTATCTCACCTTCAAAAACATCCCTAAATCATTCCTAAGGTATTACGGCAATAAAGGCACAAAATCTACGACTTATTAGGCCAATCTCGTATCCTATTTACGCCTCCAATTCCCATAATTTCTTACAAATACCCCACAGTCATTAAAGTTCTCACAATCACTTACGCTATATGGTTAAACAACCTCAATAACAGATTTGGCCACGAAGGCCTAATTTCCCTTACTCTCAAATTAGCCTCAAACCTATCAGAACATCAGTTCAAATCCCTCAAACTCATTGAACTCATCACCAGAAAGGCAACAACAACCCAATACTCAAAAATGCCTAAACCTTTAAATCAACTTTAAATACATTGAATCATATATTGAAAACAATGAAAGTAATACTCCCCATACTTAAACAACCTCAAAAACAGATTTGTCCACGAAGGCCTAATTTCGTCAAACTCAAAAACCTCTTAAATCCTTAAATCGGCTTTAAATACATTGAATCATATATTGAATCATAGATTTGGCCACTTATAGGATGGCAGACTTCGATTTAGATGGGTGAATAGATCACAAATTTTACAACCAAAACTTTTGGCAAAAATTTGTTTTCAAAAATATGGCACAGTAGAAAAACGACACAAGTTGAATCATCTAACCGAACCTACTATCGAAAAGAAATATATGTATCGCAAACCAAAAAAAAATGATAATGAATGTAAATGTTCAACAACGATCAAGCTACGAATCAATTAAATACAATGCTAATCGTAACTCGTATATCCAATGAACCAAAACACAATTAAAATACGCATAAACAATTTATCGAACACTTGGTATGCAATCAATAGCAATTGGAAATTTAATTTGTTTTGTTGGTGTTAAAAGCCAATTACAATCAAAGTGATTATGATTATATCAATAGAAACACTTTTAAAAGATACTAGAAAATAATTTCCAATTGAATTGATCAAACAACGATGAACTCAATAAATTGTGAAATCAACAATAGAAGTGATAAAGAGAGAGAGAGAGAGAGAGAGAGAGAGAGAGAGAGAGAGAGAGAGAGAGAGAGAGAGAGAGAGAGAGAGAGAGAGAGAGAGAGAGAGAGAGAGACCAAGATTTGTTTAAGCAGTTCCCTAATCGGTTTCGCTATGGGTACGTTTGCCCTCAATTCGAAATTGAATTGAGATATTGCTAGTAATCGTTTCTTTGCAAAAATGTTTATACAAGAGATTAAGAATGCAAACCCAAAAAACCCTATTATTTTCTGTTGATTCTTCCACCTCCAACCCTTGATCAAAAGCTTGATCAAGTGACCAACAATACGGCTACAATCCTCCGATCTTCCCGAGCACGCAGCTTGTTGAAACCCCAAAATTCACGAACACAATTTACTGTCTCACGCTACTCCCTTGCAAAGAAACCACCTTATCCAAAAGGCCTTCACTCGGTCGAATATGTGTTGACGTGATCTTATCCAAAACCTTCAAATCAACCTGATCTTGAAGGAAAATCCCACCTTGTTTTTCTTATCTGAAACACACAAAGGTTACAATCCAATATTGTCGGTTACACCAAATCTAATTGGACGGTATCAACCATAATATAGATGGTCACTCAATCGAAAAATAATTGTGTGTAGTTAAATTGTGTGTATGCATTGGAGAAGGGATGAAGATGATGAAAAAATTTGTAATCTGATGTTGTTTAGGTTTTATTCACTAGGAACCTTACCTAGAAGAAGATGCATGTATGATTATATATTGGTATATGAAGAAATTGGCAAAAGGAATGCAAAAAGTTATAGCAAAACTGAAATTTTTGGATTGAAAAAACATATAGGTCGGCCTATGAAAGCAATGGGTCGGCCTATGCATGTTGTTCATGTCGGCCTGTGAAGGTCATAGGTCGGCCTGTGAAGGTTGTCAGATTGGTCTGTGAGGCAGCCTGTGGGCAGAGCCTAAAGGATCTATGTGTCGGCCTATACTGAAGTCCTGCTCATGCATAGGTCGACCTGAAGTGACTTGAATGCCCAAAAACATGTTTTTCAATGCAAATATGGTGTTGACACATTTTCAAACTCATTTAAATGCTTCCTAATGCCAAGATTCACATCTAGAATTGGAAGATATCGTTCAATATACATAACGTTATACTTTCCTAGTTTTGACATCACTCAAAATACAAAAGCACTTACACGTTTTCACGCGTAACTTGAGTTTCGTAGGTCTATTTGTGGCGCGGCCAATTTCGACAGAAAGAGGGTTTAATGATTTTTTTAATTGAAGATTTTAATAATATTATCAAAAGTATTAAAAAATTTGTGCTATTTTGAAGTCAGACATTCTATTTTAGAGTTAAATCTAGAATTTTAGGAAACTCTTTAGCAATTTAAGGAATTAAATATATTTCCTAATAACTTTAGTTTGAGTAGTTTGATATGTTCAAAGTTGAGTTTGAATTATTTGATATGTTTAGAGTTGGAGTTGAAGGTATTTGTAGTTGCATGTCCCTACTTCACTCAGGGGGGCTTCTATATCTGGTTATTTGTTGCTTGTCTTATCACTTTCATCTTTGATTTTATTTATATTCGTTGAGTCTCCTTCCTGTTTGCACTTCTCAGAATCGAGTTTGAAATAATTCATTTTTAGTTTGCATAAAATTTTGGTTAGATTTGATCTTGATCTAAATGTCCTTTGTGAAGGTGAGAAAATACTTAGAAGGGGGGGGGGGGGGGGGGGGTTGAATAAGTATATTGAAAATATTATGGCAATAAAAACTCAAATATTTTTATCCTGGTTCGTTGAACTCAACTACTCCAGTCCACCCTATCAAGAGTGATTTTCCTTTCTCCTCAAGGACTTAATCCACTATTAATCAAACTGATTACAATAGCAAGCACTAAGAGCAACTGTTCTTAGTCTTCTCAAGAACTACTGACCACAACTGGGTCTTCTTAAGGAACTTTTACAATTAATATGTAAAACTAAACAAGTGTTTGAATGCTTCTAAGAAAGCTATATCACAACTGTGATTTACACTTAAGTTTAAGAACTATGAAATAAATTCAGCAATGAGAATAAATTGTATAAGAGCTTTTCTTTGAATTCTTTCAATGTTTCGTCAACTAAAGAAGAGTGTTGGAGACTTGCTTTTATAGGCTTGAAGATCCAAGACGTTGCATGCTTTGAAGACTGTGCCTGCAAAGTAGCTGGAACCTTTTTGTCTTCACATCACTTGACCTTTCCTAGAAGTAGAAAGTTCAGAGAAATCCTTTTTGCCTGAGTTCTTGTGTCTAGCGTAAATGAGGAAAGAGTCGTTTGGTCTATCCAACGGACATAACTTTGAATTCTTCTTCAACAAGTTTCTAATACTCAGCAAATAACATCAGAGCCTTGAGTGATCAGAGTCTTTGATGTTCATCAGAGTTTGCTGAATCAGAGCATTGCAGTAAGTGTGCTTCAGCGTGTAATTTCATTAGAGTAGAGTTTTAGGAATCAGATCCTCAGTACTGGCAGCGTAGTACTATCAGAGTCTTCTGAAATAAACTAAGCTTGAAACTCTTCATACAAAGTCTTCAATGCTTCAGATGATTCTGTAGCTTCTGCTTCAGATCCTTTTGTAACTTCTGCTTCAGATCCTTCTGTAGGCAGCGCTCAGAATCTTCTGTAGGCAGCATTCAGATTCTTCTAAGAGATGCTTCTGACGCTTTAGAGCCTTGCATAATTCCATGTTCAGATCTAATTTGCTTTCAGAATAATATACACTTTAATATCTGCAGCAAACATACTTAAACAAATTTTAGAGTATATAATTTCTTAATACAAAATTTTGTATGAGTTATCATCAAAACATAGAGATATAATTAAGAACCAATCTGTGTTCTAACAATCTCCCCCTTTTTGATGATGACAAAAACATAAGAAATTTTTTTCAATAAAGATATAATTATAACTCCTCCTGAGATAATGAATCTCCCCCTGAATTGAATACTTAGAAAGAATAGAAACTTCCCTTTTTGCATGAGTATTCTTTTCAGAATCAGAGCCTGATTGTTCCAAAAATTAGATCTTGACTTGGATGAACGTTTCAGAATCAGAGCCTGATTGATTAAAACTTGATCTGGGGATCTCAGAGTTACTTTAAAGAATATGTCAGATTTTTCATAAGTTCTGAAATACTAAGAGTTTACATTAGTTATAATTGATATGTCTGAATTTCATTTTGGTAGAGTTTATTTGAACATTCAGAATTTCATTTTCTCCCCCTTTTTGTCATAATCAAAAAATAAAACTTTTAAAGACAATTAAAAGGAAATACAGAAAAGATACATTCATGTAGAGAAAACATCAGAGTCATTCATTCATTCAAATAAGAACAGACAAATCATCAGATAAGAAATTCAAGTACATGTGCACAAACATCAGATACAAAAAACATAAAACTAGGTTTGCTTGGAAAGAATCATCTTAAGAAGTTGAGTGATCTCAGATGAGGATTCTTCTTGCTTTGTCATCCATTTTTCCATGTTCTCATTCTTCTGATCTTGCTTAGCCATCCATGACTTGGTCTCAGATTGCCCAGCTTCCAATACTGCAATCTTATCTTCTAAATCTGGGTTCTCTTTCTTGATCTCAGTAGAAGTAGATGGAGCAGATTCTGATGCAGGAGCAGAGTCAATAATCATGGGAGTTGCAGAGTCTGGAGCAACAGATGCAGAGGGATTTTCCACAATTGTCATAGCCAATGGATTTTCTTCAGAAGCAGATTCTTCAATGGCTTCTGTAGCAGATACTCCAGAAGATGAAGGTACATCCTCAAGAAGCAAAGGTGCAGATCTTTTCAAATTCCATACCGTGCTTCTGGCAGTCTCAGCAAATCTGAGCTTCGCATCATCAGAATAGACATTCTTCAGATTTGAGGCAACAGTATTGAATCTTGTAATGAAGTTATTCCAGATAGCATCAGATTCATTTGCATCCATGGTTGACAAGCATCTTATCTTTACAGATCCTAAATTCATCTTTATTTCTTTCATAAAAGTTGCAAATAGATTATCAACATTTAGCCTAGTTTTTGGTTTAAGAAGGGTTCCCAAAGTGAAAGGCTTGGGTTGAACAAATGGAGGTGGAATGGTAAATTCTAGAATGATGATCAAAGGGCTAGGATAGGCTGGTTTCTTTTGAGCAGGCATAATGCGAAAGAACAGTTTGATTCTGCGAATGGATGGGATGACAGCTTTTGGATTATCAAAATAAGGAACAAAAGTTGATGGTTTTGGTTTAGATGTTGGCGTTGGTTCAGGAATGATAGCATCAGATGAAATGGGTAGATCTGGTTGGTTAGATTCATATTCTCTGAGAGAAGAGGGTGAGATAACATCTGGATGAACATCAGATTCAGATGAGGTGGTTGGGGTACAAGATGTAGAAGATACTTCAAACACAGTCTTGAGAGGTTGGACATCCAGAATCTTTGAATCAAGTATATTTGATTCAATAGGATTGGATGGTTCTGGTTGAGGATTGGAAGGTTTGGATGTTGGTGGTTCAGATACAACTGGTTCAGATGCAACTTGTTCATATGCAAAAGTTTCATATGCAACTGGGTCAGATTGTATGGGTTTAGGAACAGAGTTTTGTTGAATGGCAGATTGTTGTGTTTGAGTTTGTTCTGATGGTTTTGTTTGTGGTTCTGAATGAGGAGTATCAGATGATTTTAATGGTGTTATGGAAATAGGATCAGATGGAATTTGTGATGTAGGAATAGTGAGTGGTTCAGATGTTTGAGATGGAGCAGAAATTGTTTGATTTTGAGTGGGAGGAGGTTCAGGTATAGAACTAATTGTTGATACATCTACTGCAATTTTAGAAATAGAAGGTAAATATGTTTTAGTGCCTTTTGTCTTGATGCGTTTGGCAGGAACAGAGGGAACTTCTCTAGTAGCTTTTCTCTTTATCTGCTTCTGTGGTTTTTCAGCAACTCTCTGTTTCTTCTGAGCAGCAGCTTCTTCTGCCTCTAACTGTCTTCTTTTTCTCATGTTCTCTTCATAAACATCTGGAATGGGTTCTCTAGCACGTATCAAAATATCAGCAGGAACAGGTGTTCCATTTGCCTTGCACATCTCAATGTACCTAAGAATAATATCCCTAGGTTCTTCAGCACCAAAGATTGGAAAGTCTTGAACTGGAATCCTTCTCTGACTTACTTCAGTAACATTCAGCTTCTTAGGAGCGGTTGTGAGTTCATCCATAACTTTTAGCCTTTGAAGACTCTTTCCATTCAAGGGTTTTCCAACTATTGTCTCAAGCTCTTCTTTAACTCCAGCTTCATAAAGAGCAGCTACCAGACCATTCTCTGTCAGAATGTCTGAGATCAATCTTCCAAAAGGAATCCACGTCCTGATCTTCTGTCCCTTAGTCTTAATAAATTCTCTGGATGCATTGATGTGATTCCACAGATGCATGAAGAGAATGTATGGTAGATCCACTTTGGTACTCTGACTTAAACAGTACATGAAATAGAGTTGTTCATTATTCACATAATTTGGAGAATTTGTGGATTTTCTGTGATTGATGCATCCCAGAAAAATCTTTGCCCAGATTTTGTAGTCAGGTTTCAGATCTTTAAACTTGTTTGAAGCTTGTCCAGATGCAATAACTTCCTCATAAACTTCTTCCATGTCAACACGCCAGCTGGCAGATGACAAACTCCATCAGTTTCCTCATACCCAATGAGTTTTCTAATGAGATCTTCAGTGATTATGATCTCTTTTCCCAGAACAGAAGAGAGGATGAACTTTGGATAAACAGATGCATGAATCCAAAATTCCTTCACTAAGTGTGGATACACTGGTCCAAATAATCTATCAAAATACTTAACCCAACCTTGTGCATCAACAATAGAACGCAAATCAAATCCATTGTCAGCCAACGAATCAAATTCCACCATAGATTCACAAAGAACTTCAAGTTTATCAACAGGAGTTAACAATGTTCTTTCATGTTCCTTAAATGGAGTAACACCCATGTTTGATAACGCAACTGCAACCATTGATGATTGAAACTGAGATGAGGTTGAAGATGATGTTGCCATTGTTGAAGATGAAGAAGATTTGGATGAAGGTTTAGGGTTTTGATGAAGACCAAAGAGCAGACAGAAATGCATATATTATTTATGAAGTGAAAAGTGTGAAATGGTGTGATTTGTGGTATTTATAAAGAGAAATTAGGGCATACAAACAGACACATTCAGCACGTTCTCAATTAGCAATTAATGGCATTTAATGAAAAGAATAAAAATCATTTCAAAACATTAATTGATTCTGACAATTTGGGGGGAAAACCAAGAAGTTAACTATTCAAACAATACCTTAAATGTCTCTTCAGTAATGTGCACGCCATCTTTTCAGATTCAGAGTGACACGTGTTTGCTTGCATGTGCTTCTGAATTCTCTTTGAGAAATGAAACGAAGCCAACGTTCAGATCCTCTGAGATTGGTTAGTTCAGATACACACAAGTAATAATAACTCAAGAAATCAAATAATTGACAAATGAAATACTCCAGAGTCTTAAACATTTTGCATCTGAGAAGTTTGCTTTTGATAAATATCATTCTAGACAAAAATCCATACCAATATTTTTCAGAGTAAACTTGAACCTATCTTCAGCAAGGGGTTTTGTGAAAATATCAGCCACTGATTATCTGTATCAACAAAGGCTAAGTTTATAATACCCTTCTGAACATAGTCTCTGATGAAGTGATGTTTAATTTCTATATGTTTTGCCTTAGAGTGTAAAATGGGATTTTTAGACAAACATATATCAGAAGTATTATCACAGAATATAGAAATATTACTCTAAAAGATCTGATAGTCTTCTAGCTGACTTTTCATCCAGAGCATCTGCGTGCTACATCCAGCAGCAGCAATATATTCTGCCTCTGTAGTTGATAGCGCAATTGTAGGTTGTTTCTTGTTGTACCAGGAGATTAAATTTCTTCCCAGAAATTGACAACTTCCAGAAGTGCTTTTTCTTTCCACTTTGTCTCCAGCGTAATCAGCATCACAGAACCCAACTAATTTAAAATCATCAGATTTTCTGTAACACAAACCCACATTAGAAGTACCTTTCAGATACCTTAGAATCCTCTTAACAGTTGTTAAGTGTGATTCTCTAGGATCTGATTGGAATCTTGCACACAAGCATACACTGAATAAAATGTCAGGTCTAGAAGCAGTTAAGTAGAGAAGAGATCCTATCATACCTCTATAGAGTTTCTGATCTACTTTCTTACTTACCTCTTCCTTACCAAGAGTACTTGTTGGATGCATAGGAGTCTTTGACATCTTACTATCAGTCATGTTAAACTTCTTCAGAAGCTCTTTAACATATTTGGTCTGATGAATGTAAGTGCAATCTGGAGTCTGGTTGACTTGAATTCCCAAAAAGAATCTCAATTCGCCCATCATGCTCATCTCAAATTCAGCCTGCATACATGAGCAAACTCCTTTCCCAGTATAACATTGGTAGATCCAAATATAATATCATCCACATATATTTGACAAATTAACAGATCTTTCTTAAATGTTTTATAAAAGAGTGTTGTGTCCATTTTGCCTCTGATAAAAATTTTCTCTAGAAGAAAATTGCTTAATCTCTCATACCAAGCTCTGGGAGCTTGTTTTAAACCATAAAGAGATTTCTTTAGTTTAAAAACATGTTCTGGAAATTTTTCACTTTCAAAACCAGGAGGTTGGTGAACATAAAATTCTTCTTCTATAATTCCATTTAAGAAGGCACTCTTAGCATCCATCTGATATAGAGTGATGTTATTCTGTGCAGCAAAAGAAATGAGTAAACGAATAGACTCTAACCTGGCTACAGCAGCATAAGTCTCTGTATAATCAATTCCTTCTTGTTGGCTATAACCTTGAGCAACAAGCCTTGCTTTGTTTCTTTCAACTTCTCCTTTTTCATTCAACTTATTTCTGAAGACCTATTTAGTTCCAATTATGTTGAATCCTTTTAATCTTGGAACCAAATCCCAAACGTCATTTCTTGTGAACTGATTGAGCTCTTCTTGCATGGCAATTATCCAGTCATTGTCTTGCAGAGCTTCATCCATAGAAGTTGGTTCAATAACTGACACCAACCCAAATAATAACGCTTCAGATGATCTGAGGAAGGATCTTGTTCTTATGGGGTCGTCCTTCTTTCCAATGATCACATCCTCTGGGTGAGAGGCCTTGATTCTAGAAGATGATCCTCTAACAGTTGATTCTTCAGAAATATTTAAGTTTTTCATTTGAGAAGCTAAAGAAATTGCATCTGGCATTGCTTCTGGTTCCTTCACTTGCACTTTTTCTGCCTCTGAGCCTTTAGAGTCTGTGAGAATTACTTCTCTATCTGCAGAACTTTCAAACTGCTTTGGCTTTTCAATTCCAAGCTTATCATCAAATCTAACATGTATAGATTCCTCCACAATCTGTGTTTCAGTATTGTATACTCTGTAGCCTTTAGAGCGTTCAGAATAGCCAAGCATGAAACACTTTTGTGCTTTAGAATCAAACTTGTTAAGATTCTCTTTAGTGTTCAACATATAACATATACGTCCAAAAGGATGAAAATAAGAAATGTTGGGCTTTCTGTTCCTCCATAATTCATAGGGAGTCTTTTCCAGAAGAGGTCTTACAGACACTTTGTTCTGAATGTAACAAGCTGTGTTTATTGCTTCTGCCCAAAAATGTTTTGCCAGATTAGTCTCGTTGATCATGGTTCTGTCCATTTCTTGCAAAGTTCTATTTTTCCTCTCTACAACTCCATTCTGTTGTGGAGTTCTAGGGCAGGAGAAATCATGAGCAATGCCATTTTCATTAAAATATTTTTCAAAATATTTGTTTTCAAATTCGCCACCATGATCACTTCTGACTTTAACAATTTTAAAATATTTTTCATTCTGGACTTGTTTGCAGAAGTCAAAGAACACAGAATGTGACTCATCCTTGTGTTTTAGGAATTTCACCCATGTTCATCTGCTATAGTCATCAACAATGACTAATCCATACTTCTTGCCTCTGATGGATGCAAATTTCACTGGTCCAAACAGATCAATGTGAAGTAATTCTAATGGTCATGAAGTTGAAACAACATTTTTAGTTTTAAAAGAAGATTTTGAAAATTTTCCTTTTTGACATGCTTCACAAAGAGCATCTGAGTTGAACTTCAACTTAGGAAGTCCTCTGACCAGATTGAGTTTATTAATTTGAGATATACGTCTCATATTAATATGCCTCAATCTTCTGTGCCAGACCCATTGCTCATCATTAACAGACATAAGGCATTTAACATTTTGAACCTTAAGTTCTGAAAGATTGATTTTGTAAATGTTGTTTTTCCTCTTTCCATTAAATAGGATTTAGCCATCCTTCTGACTAACAGCTTTGCAACATTGTTGATTAAAGATTATGTCATAACCATTGTCACTTAATTGACTTATGGATAATAGATTATGCTTTAATCCTTCTACAAGTAAGACATTAGATATAGAGGGAAAGTTACAATTGCCAATAGTACCAGAGCCAATAATCTTGCCCTTATGATTCCCTCCAAACTTCACTTCTCCTCCAGATTTAAGCTCTAGGCTTTGGAACATAAATAATTCTCCCGTCATGTGACGTGAGCAGCCAGAGTCCAGGTACCATGACTGGCGTCTTGACTTTTCTGCTAAATACATCTGCAACAGGGATTATCTTATCCTTAGGTACCCAGATCTTTTTGGGTCCTTTTGGGTTAGTTACCTTAAAAGTTGGTCTGAACTTCTGTCTTTTTATAACAGTTTTGTTTTGACTCACTTTTGGTTTAAACACAGGAACGTTCTGATCAGAACGTGTGTGTTTGATATCATTCAGATGACCAAACTTAAAATGAGAGTATAAGGGAGTTTTCTTAATAATAAGTTTATCAACAGGCATTGGATTTAAACCCTTTCTAGAGGAAGATTCATATCCAATTCCTTTCCTGTTGTTTCTGCTAACTCCATAGATCATTGAAGCCATCTTCCTTCTATCTATGCTTTTAGCCAGAAACTTCTGAAAGCTAAAGTCATATTCTTCTAAAATATTTTTTCATTTAGACTTAGTTTCAGACTCAGAGTCTTGTTGAGGTTTTTCAAAATTGGTTTTCATTTTCAAATTATTTTCTTTGAGCTCAGGAACTTCTGACTTTAACAGATTATTCTCAGATTCAAGATTGCATTTAAGCTTCTTGCATTTGAGCTTAATCTGGTTATAGTTTTTCAGGAATTCTGATAAAACTTTAATAAGCTCTTCCCTAGTGAGATCAGAAAGTACCTCTTCTGAGTCAGATTCATAATCAGATTCAGATCCAGATCATCCTTCATTCTGATCTTCCATGCCTGCCATCAGAGCCATGTTGGCGCATTCATCTTCAGATTTTGATGAAGATCCAGATTCATCTGAATCATCCCAGGTTGCCATTAGAACCTTATTCTTATGCTCAGGCTTTCTTCTAGGCTTTTCTTTCTGAAGCTTTGGACATTCATTCTTGTAATGGTCAGGTTGTTTGCATTCAAAGCAAACAACTTCCTTCTTTCCAGATCTTTTTGGTCCAGAGGACTCCTTGCGTTAATCTGGCTTCTTGAAGTTCTTGAACTTCCTCCGTTTGTGCTTCCAGAGTCTGTTGATTCTTTTGGACAGCAAAGACAGTTCATCTTCTTCTTCAGAAGAAGACTCTTCAGAACTCTCTTCTAACACCTGCAAAGCTTTCACAGATTTGTTAGATTTTAAGGCAATTGACTTACCTTTCTTTTGAGGCTTATCTTCCTCAAGTTCAATTTCATGGCTCCTCAGTGAGCTGATTAGTTCCTCCAAAGTGATCTTGTTCAGATCCTTAGCTAGCTTCAGAGCAGTGACTATAGGTCTCCATCTGATGGGCAAGCTTCTGATGATCTTCTTCACATGATCAGCAGTTGAGTAGCATTTGTCCAGCACTTTTAGACCAGCTGTGAGGATCTGGAATCTAGAGAACGTAGTTTCTATAGACTCAGATTCTTCCATTTTGAACGCTTCATACTTCTGTATTAGCGCCAGAGCCTTGGTCTCTTTAACTTGTAAGTTTCCTTCATGTGTCATCTTCAAAGACTCAAACAAGTCAAATGCAGTTTCTCTGTTGGTGATCTTCTCATACTCAGTATGAGATATTGCATTTAACAAGATTGTTCTAGCTTTGTGATGATTTCTGAACTCCTTCTTTTGGGCTTCAGTCATAGATTTTCTATCCATTTTCTTTCCATCCCCATCAGTGGGATGAACATACCCATCAATGACTAAGTCCCATAAATCAGCATCATAACCAAGGAAGAAACTCTTTATCCTGTCCTTCCAATAGTCAAATTTCTCCCTATCAAACATAGGGGGTTTTGTGTTGATTCTATCCCTTTCTTCATATCTGTTGTTGCTATTAGATGTTGAAGTTTCAGCCATAATAACAACCAAGAATATATATCAAAGTTTTCTCACTGGATCTTTTCTGTCACTGTGAAGTGGTAGCACACACAGAACCGGAGCTCTAATGCCAACTGAAGGTGAGAAAATACTTAGAAGGGGGGGGGGGGGGGGGGGTTGAATAAGTATATTGAAAATATTATGGCAATAAAAACTCAAAGATTTTTATCCTGCTTCGTTGAACTCAACTACTCCAGTCCACCCTATCAAGAGTGATTTGCCTTTCTCCTCAAGGACTTAATCCACTATTAATCAAACTGATTACAATAGCAAGCACTAAGAGCAACTGTTCTTAGTCTTCTCAAGAACTACTGACCACAACTGGGCCTTCTTAAGGAACTTTTACAATCAATATGTAAAACTAAACAAGTGTTTAAATGCTTCTAAGAAAGCTATATCACAACTATGATTTACACTTAAGTTTAAGAACTATGAAATAAATTCAGCAATGAGAATAAATTGTATAAGATCTTTTCTTTGAATTCTTTCAATGTTTCGTCAACTAAAGAAGAGTGTTGGAGACTTGCTTTTATAGGCTTGAAGATCCAATACGTTGCATGCTTTGAAAACCGTGTTTGCAAAGTAGCTGGAACCTTTTTGTCTTCACATTACTTGACCTTTCCTAGAAGTAGAACGTTCAGAGAAATCCTTTTTGCCTGAGTTCTTGTGTCTAGCATAAATGAGGAAAGAGTCGTTTGGTCTATCCAACGGACATAACTTTGAATTCTTCTTCAACAAGTTTCTAATACTTAGCAAATAACATTAGAGCCTTGAGTGATCAGAGTCTTTGATGTTCACCAGAGTTTGCTGAATCAGAGCATTGCAGCAAGTGTGCTTCAGCGTGTAATTTCATTAGAGTAGAGTTTTAGGAATCAGATCCTCAGTACTGGCAGCGTAGTACTATCAGAGTCTTCTGAAATAAACTAAGTTTGAAACTCTTCATACAAAGTCTTCAATGCTTCAGATGCTTCTATAGCTTCTGCTTCAGATCCTTCTGTAGCTTCTGCTTCAGATCCTTCTGTAGGCAGCGCTCAGAATCTTCTGTAGGCAGCATTCAAATTCTTCTAAAAGATGCTTCTGACGCTTTAGAGCCTTGCATAATTCCATGTTCAGATCTAATTTGCTTTCAGAATAATATACATTTTAATATCTGCAGCAAACATACTTAAACAAAATTTAGAGTATATAATTTTTTAATACAAAATTTTGTAAGAGTTATCATCAAAACATAGAGATATAATTAAGAACCAATCTGTGTTCTAACACTTTGATCAATAGCATATGTTAGGGGAATGAAATTATTTTGTGTTATGATGTTGAGAATAATATTGAGGTTGTTGATGTGATTGGTAAATAATAGTTCAAGTAGGGAGAACTATTATTATTGGGTAAAACTTTGTTTATTGTCGGGAGAGGACTTTAAACATTTTGTTGTTGTTACATTTACGTGTTTTGACATGCATTCATGATGTTGTTGTTGATGAAAGAGGCAAATTTCAATCCGAACAGGGTGGATTTGTGACTTGTCCCGAATCCGAGTAGGGTGAACATGGTTCTCTAAGACACCTTTGATGATATGATACCACATGAATATGCATCGAGTTACATCTTCAAGTTGCATTGCATAAATGAGTTGTATGTATGATGTTGCTTTGTGTGTGATTGTTCAGATTTGGCGTAGGAATGTGTTCGTGAGATGTTGTGACGTAATTGTTGTAGAATATGTATATGTGTTGATACTCTACCTTGCAGTATGTACCGCTTACTTTATTAATGTGATTTCTCACCCCTTTGTTGTGGTTGTGGTCTGTGCTCCTCTTCGGAGTACAAACGAGCGGGTAACTGAGTAGCTGCTAGAGTGGAGGATGGTGTGGTGATGTTCTTCTTTTATTTTCGTTTGCGTCTTTAGAATTACGTGCTCTGATCTGTAACACTGGGTGGGAAGAATGATGTCCTTTTATTCTTTTTATGTTAAATGGGGAGTTGGTTGTTATACTATTTTATATGTGATACTTATGTTGTTTGGAGGAGATTTTTATCATATTTCATTTGAGTTTAATAAAACATATTCATGAGAATTATATTTTTACAGAGCATGTTTATCTTTATAATTCTGCTACGATGATATCCTAAGTGAAGGTGAGCATGCGATGACAGGTGTTGAATGTTTTCATTTTAAATTCAAGTGTTGCAAAGAAGATGTGTTTGATGTCGAGTAACATCCTAAGTGTGAATATGTGTTTTCTACATGTTTTATTTTATAATTATATGCACAGGGTTTTAGGTGTTACAAAAGGCATATAGTACTATTATAGTCAAAGGTAAATAATGATGTAATGTAATGAGTTATTTAAAGGGCTATAAGTTAGCCCTATTGAGTATAAGGGTTGTAGGATATTATTCTTACCCTGTCGATGAACTTTCATAAGTAATAATATGTTTACTCTGTTGATGAGTGTTGTCGAACACATACGTTAATATTCTCCCTATTGGTGGGTGGTGTATATATAATTATATGTTGAGTTGTGATTACATATGTATTTTCGAGTTATAATTATATGCATATGTTGAAAAGAGTAGTTAGATAAAAACTACTGTAGTGACCTTATTGGTTTAAGAGGAACTTGTGGTGATTATTGCACTTGTATGTTGTTGTTGTATATCATACATCAATGTGTGTCGGTGATAGATGTACGGACCTCAATCCTAGTGAAAGTCTCTAGTTCAGAAGAGGCGACCAGTGACAAGTCAGAGTTCGAAGAAGAACCATCGGTGAGTGAACGAAAGCAGTAACATAACTCTGATGTCAAGGATTGGTACCACCTGCATTAGGGTCAATGTGTTAATCATATTGCACACATATTTGCATTTTGAGATAATTATTGTTGTTATAAATAATTCATGTGTAAGTGAATATTGTGTATGATATTATCTTGACTGTTTATTATACCATTGACATTATGAACGTATTTCTCACCCTTTTTGTTTGTTTGTGTGGCTCGTTTTGCCAATGATACAGATACTTAAGTAGAAGAGTATTGACTGTTGTTGAGTTGGAGGATGGAGTGATGGTCTTCTTCGTGGTTTATCAATTTTAAGTTTATTTTAGTTTCTTATGTCGCTCTGGTAGTGTAATACTTGGGTTGGGATCATTTACTTATTTTATCCTACAAGTTGTTATGTTTACCTAAACTAATATTTCATTGAGTTAATATGATTTCTATTTTAATGAGACAATGAAGTTGTGTTTTTAGTTTAATATATGATGCTATTAAATATAATTGAGAGAAATGTTTAATTGAAAAAAAAATGTGACACCCTTTTTTAAAAAAATACTCTTATTACTTTATAAAATTGTGTATTGAAATTTAGGGTGTTACATGTAATACCAAAAATTATCTTTAGGTGATACATTCAAATGTGTGTGAACATATGCAAGTTGATCCGATCGATGGCAATAAATATTTTATCACATTTATAAATGATCATAATAGAAAGCTATGAGCATTCCTAATCAACAAAAAAGAGGTATTTAAAGTGTTCAAAAAATTCAAATTTATAGTTGAGAGGCAAAGCAATCACAAACTCAATGTGCTTAAAACGGATGGTGGAGGCAAATATGTCTCAAATGATTTTGGAAAATTGTGATAAAAAAAAAAACAGTACATGAGATTGTATCACCTTATACACATCACCTTATACACAGCAATAAAATAGTGTTGCCAAAAGGAAGAATGAATCGATTATAAACATAATAAGATGCATGTTAAAGGGAAAAAAAACTTTAAAGAGAGCTATAGGTAGAAGTGGTATCAAGAGCTGCCTATTTGTTGTTGAAAGACAACATGCAATAAAAAACAAAAGGAACAGAATTGAGTACTACTGGCGCAAGGTTGAGAAGTAAAAAATGTTTTTCAGAAAGAAAGGAAAAAACCACATAAGAAAACCACGTGGATGGCAAATAATAATATATCCCTATGTTATATTTACAGATTCTCGAAACAGTATTCTTAGAGTATATCAAAGCCACCAACTGCAAAGTAATGCACCTCCCCTTTTTGGCATCCTCAGCTGGAAGATTGCATAAGAAAACCACGATAAAGAATCACTGGTAATTGGTCTTCAAATATTATAACGTTCTTGATACGGTAGAATTCCACGTTGCCCCAATCAAAGTTCCGACTCTCTCCCCTTTAATGGCTTTTTCTATGTTACCTGGTTTGTTCAGATTGAAGACAACAACTGTTCCACAAGGCAAGGGAAATTCATCATGACAATAATCTTTGTTAATTTCAATGAAGAAAAAGTAAAAGCTCATAAAAATGTTTGTCTGCTTGACTTACCAGGAATATTATTTTCCTGACATAATGTTACAGCAGTAAGATCCATCACGGACAGATCTTTTGTTATTACATCCTGATAGGTTAATGTGTCGAGAAGACGCGCTTGAGGGTTACGCTTTGGGTCATCATCAAATACTCCATCAACATTGGTAGCTTTGAGTACAACCTCTGCATTAACTGAATAGATGATAGAATAAAAGTAAGTAAATAGATGCAAGAATGAAAACAATATTAACTAAGCCATCAAAGATAACAGATAGAATCTCTGCAACAAAATGCTAACTTACTTTCTGCACATCTAAGTGCTGCGGCGGTGTCGGTGGTAAAGAATGGATTTCCAGTTCCAGCAGCAAAAATGACAACCCTTCCTTTTTCCAAATGCCTGACAGCCCTTCTGCGTATGTATGGTTCTGCAACCTCAGACATGCGAAATGCAGTCTGCACCCTAGTTGGAATGCCAATACTCTCCATTGTTGCTTGAAGAAATATAGCATTCATAACAGTAGCCAACATCCTAAAAGATAAACCAAACACAGTCACTAAAAATCAGGACACTAATTATTATACCATTTTGGCAACACAGGGTATTTTGATAAGAACTGTGAAAATGTACCAGATAAAATTAAGACAGAATTCTGTATTCATGCAAAAAAATTTGACAGAAGATCAAAGGTACTCTTTGTCAAGAGAGATGAAGGGAATCACCCAATATAATCAGCAGATGAGCGGTCAAGACCACTACTTCCAGCCCAGGAGGCGCCACGGAAGATGTTACCTCCTCCAACTACTAGTGCAACCTGAAACATCGGCCTAATAATTTTAAACCAAGTTCTGATGATAAAACACCCTCAATAATAATGCTGATTACAAAATTAAGAAATTGGTACATGCAGAACTTCCCCAAAGGATTATATTTTCAAAGCATATCAACAATAACAATTCTCTATAACTACTACAAATCATGCATTCGATTAAGTAAGAGATCTCAAACAATTTGACAGTGCAGCCAGAAAACTACAAAAAATAAAACTGAATGGAATTAGTATTAAAAGAATACACTATAGTATAGTCACCTCAATGCCAAGGCGGGTTACAGCTGCCACTTCCCTTGCAATAGCCATAGTTATCTGCATCCAACCCCACAAAAAACAAAGTCTGAGAAACTGAGAACAGCATCATATAAGCAACAAAAAAATTGTTTCATGTGTTTATTAGGAACTAATTATCTTAATTTCTAATAACCAATCAACAACTTAAACAAATACCACTATCAAATATATTAAAAAATTAACTGTCAAATCATAAATACTAGATACCTTTTTTATCAATACGTGCAAAAAATTGAGAAAATAGGATAGAGTAAAATCATGGGTTGCAGATTCAATACACAACACAAAAGTGTAATAAAAATAAAACTAAATACAAATAATGGGTTGAAGACCTTAGGGTCAATATTCTGAGCCTGATCTCCTGCAAGTGCTTCTCCACTAACTTTGAGCAAAACCCTTCGCCACCTGGGCTTGTTAGATTCAACCATTGACAGTGCAAAGGGAATTTCAGAATTCCTAGCAAGCGATAAAAATAACAGATTACGAATATTTTCAAGACACCACGCGTTTCATTTTCATACAAACATTTCTACAAACACTTGGTCGTCGTGACCGAAACTCATGGTCACAAAGATATTTGTAAAGAGAAAGGGATTGTATGAGAAACCTGGAATTGAAGGCATCAGGGGAAGAACCGTTTCCGGAATAAGAAGAGCGAATAGCGAGGTTTACGTGGGAAGATGGATTACGAGTGAGGGTTGAAGTACGAGAAGGGGAGTGAAGTTTTGAAGGGTAAACAGATGAAGATGAAGAAAGAGAAAGAGAAGATAAGGAGAATAGAGGAGTGGAAACCGCCATTGATGCTGCCGCCAAACCCTCTTTCTCTTTCTCTCCGCTCTACGCTTTCAATTCTAGTTGCCGCTAAAGATAATTTGTATTTTCTTGTTTTTTATTGTATTTATTTTTTCTTCTTTTCAACGTTTTAAATAATTGATCATCTAATATATAATCACTTATTCATCCTTTAATTTAATCCATCTTTAAATTTGTATGATCTTCGGTCCAATTTTACTTGTGTTATCTTTATTAATGACATGATAATTTGTCTTTGGATACATGTCAACAATTCAAAACAATTAAATATTTTAATCACAAAAAATATTAAAAACACTTTTAAAATTTAAGAAAAAAACAGTTTATAATTGTTATAAAAAATTGAAATACATAGAAAATCAATATCATTCTTTTTGTCCTTCTTCACTCGTTCCTCCATGTTGCTTTCAAATTGTGTTTCATCTTGTTCTTTAAATCTTTAAATCCTGAAAAATCTACTATCACATTATTTTATTAAAGCATATTTTCAAATCTTAAAAAATTCACTATCTCGAAAAAAAGATTGTTGTGACATCTTTAGCAGAATTTTGTGATAGTAAATTTTTTAAGATTTAAAAGTTTGAAGAACAAGATGAAACACTATTTGAAAAAGATTTATAGGAAGGAGTGAAGAAAACGATGAAAAGAAAGATATTGATTTTCTATGTTTTCATCTTTTTATAACAATTATAAACTATTTTTTATTTTAAAAGAGTTTTTAATATTTTCTTAATTAAAATATTATTTTTTTAAAAAATATTTTAAATTGATGACATGAATCTAAAGCCAAGTTATCACATCATTAATGAAGATGACACATAAGTAAAATTGGAGGGAAAGATACAAATTCAAAGGTCGTCAAAATTAAGGGTAAAAAATAATTGAATTTGTAATAGGGATATCAATTATTTAACACATATAAATTAGGGAAACCAAAAATATATTTATGTTTTTCTTTAATAAGTAGCTTATTCGTTGGAATTTTATTTTTAAATATGAATAAGTGAGATGTGAAAGGTTTGAACTCACACTTATACACCTAATATTCCTGATGAATTAAAAAACGTATTAAAATAAATTTTCTTTTTTTTCTTTCATTTTTTCTAATAAGAAAGTTTGCGCAAATTTTATTTTGCCGGCTCAACAAAATCAAAGAAAATTTCAAGACTTATTATATCAATGTAATAAGATATATACCAAAATGAACACCATCAATGTAACAACTTAATCGGTCACACTTAAATTAGAGAATTTCTTAATGCGCCTTATGTATTACTAGGATACCACGTAAAAATACAAAAATGCCTCCAGTTTTCGGAGATGCATCTTTGGGCGCACTCTGAGTAAATAGAATTTTGACTCAATGTTAATAAACTTTAGAAATGCATCTTCGTGTACATTCCAGAGATGCATCTCCGGACGATATTGATTCTAAAACACGTCATATCTCTTCTCCTTCATTATTTCTAAAAAAACGTTCTAAAAATCTTCTCAAACTATGTCAACTCACATTCTCTCAAAATCAATTAACCAAGTTCAAAGCTTCTTCCATCAATATCAAATACATTAAAGATATCATTTAACACTGAAGTAAACTCTCAATTTGTAAGTTTTTTATTTTTGTAAGCTTTTTTGAGTTTTTGTATAAATGAGAAGAAATTGATGATTAGGTTAAGAAATAGATTGTTTTGCATGAATGATAATTTATACATTATGTAAAACGTGTTTGATGGTTAAAAATAACAACCAAAATATCATTTTTAGGGTTTGGCGGTTTGCATTATTGTCATGGACGAACTTGAAAAATTGTAGGAAATTCCGGAGATGCATCTTTGGAATGTTTCAACGTTTGGATTCCCAAAAGCTAGAGATGCATCTCTGTAAGGTTCATGCTTATTCGTCTTCTTCTTTCCGTAGGAGACGGATGTCATCTACTGACGCATCACAGCCTCCATCTTCCCATAAGTGAGATGTTTCACCTGTTCAGGCGCCAGAGGTACCTGAGTCACTAGTGGTACCCGAGAAACCAATGCCACCCCAGGCACTAGTGGGACCTCATGCTGATGAGTCATTGCCACCTCTGGCTGATGATGCTTCTGAGCCTGGGCCATCTCAGGTTGTTGAGGCTAATGAGCTAGTGCCACCTCAGGTATTTGGAGGAGGCCCTGTAGAGTTGTCACAATTGCCTCTGTACTCAGACCATACTGCCAAACATATGTGGGACAGAGAGGTAAAATTAGTTGAATTCATTTTTTTTAAATTATGTTTATTATTATCTTACACCTTTTTTACATAGATTATTTTTCTGCATGACCGTGATCCATTGAAGTTTATTAATCATGGGCGGAAGATTACTGGCTTGCCTTAACCTAATGACAGGTGGTTTTAGGCTCGTATTTTCATATATGGGATGATGGGCTTGTGCAAGACCGATTATGTTACGGTCAACCACATGATGCTTAATGCATTCGTAGAGAGATGGTACGTTGAGACATCATCATTTCATTTATCGCTTAGTGAGATATCGATCACGCTCGACGATGTATCATGTTTGCTGCATCTTCCGATTAGGGGAAAACTTCTAGATCATGGGAGAATTAGCAAAGACGGGGCACTCAAGTTGACAGTAGACTATCTGGGAATTGACCAAGAGGATGCCATGAGGGAGTTTTAAAAAATCAAAGAGGCTCATGCTAGGTTCTAGTTCCTGAAAAAGTATATACATATGAGCTCCTTAGAGCATAACAGACTATAAGTGATTGCAGGTGGGGCTCACTATACTGTATGCCATAAGAGCATACTTGGTATATTTGGTTGGTCCTACAATTTATATGGATAAGAGTGTGACTTATATGGATGTCGTCTACCTATAGTACTTCAAAGACTTCGACCGAATCCATGAGTACAACTGGGGGGCCGCTTGTTTAGTTTACTTTGTACTCGAAGTTATCATAGGATTGTAGGTGGAAGACGAAGCAGGTTACATGCAGCATCACACTACTGGCAATGGTATTTATGAATAACCATAAAACTAACTTAACTTGAATTATTATGATAGGTTACGGAGATGCATCTCCGTAAATCCTAAACGAAGATGCATCTCTGGAATAATAAACATGTAAAATGGGTCTTTCAGAGAGGGATTGTTAAGTGAAAGTTTTGACTTAAATTGAAACATTTTTCTTGACATTTTTTCAACTCAGCTCTCATGTTTTAGTAGATTTATTTTTTGTTCTTGTGTGATTCTTTAATTATATTGCAAATACCTTTGAGTTCTTTGATGTGTGTATTATTGTGTAGGATATAGGCATAAAACATCAATGATTAAGACACAAATGATTGGACAAGGAAGCCAAAAAAGATAAGAGAAATCAACATGTTTGTTGTGCAAACACCAGCGAGGTGAAAGTGAATGCTCGTTGTGCGAGGTACTGGAGAAGCCCTAGCGAACCATCTCAGATTTGAGGCAGTAGAAAAAGGGCCTAAAGTTAGCTAGGGGAATCTGTAGTGAAGTAGTTCGTTGTGCAAAGAAGTGCTCGCACTATGAACTCAGATATTTTCCAGAGGCAGTTTAACTGTTCAGAGGCCTAAAAGTGGTCTTCGTTGGGAGAAGAAGGTGTTCGCTAGGTGAACAAGACAGTTTTTTGTTTTACTATATATGTATTTCCCATAGAAATGTAGAGACCATTGAAAAACGTTCTTTCCCTTGCACCAATCCATGTGAAGACGATATAAACCCCGGAGGGAATCCTTCCAAATCTAAATTTTTTCTTCTTGCTACTTTACTGCAGGTTGAAAAAAATGGTGTCGTTGCCAAGGAATGGTGTTTAGATATTGAAATGCATTGCAATAGTTTCTATATTTTTTTAGCTTTGTATAGATCTCATTTTAGTGATAAACTTGATTTTATGTACATAATTTGAAAGTTTAGTTCATCATTGAATTTTGTGAGATTCTAAAAAAAATTCTTGAACCTTTGAACATTGTTTTAAAATGATTTCCTTGCCATAAAAAGAAAGGAGCATTCACTTAAGATTTAGTTGAATTCAAGTTGGGGAGAATGAAAAATAAAAGTGGTAGGTTACTTACAAATTTTGAAAAGAAAATGTGTGAATATGAATGTGAAAAACAAAAGAAAAGGAATGCTTGTTTGAAAAAGAAAAATAGTGAATGAAATAATTATGCAAAAGGAAGTTTGAGAAGGTTTGCAATAGAGGAAAGAAAATGGTGAAAAAAAGTTGAGATGTGTAAATAACTTGTATAGTGAATGTCACTTTTGCGTTGGCAACTTAGATTCAATGGCATTTAGAAATGATCCTTTGTTGTGAACCTGACCAAACTACAACCTTAAAAGCCCTTAGTGATCTTTTTGCTTCCATGATTTTACTAATGATTGTTAGATGAATGTATGAATTTAATTGTTATTAGCATTGTTTGTCAGGTGAGTGAAATTTCCTCGCGGTTGCAAACGCGTTAATTTCTTCATTCTAATTCTGAAGAGGAGTGTTAGAGTGATTCAAGTATGAGACTTTAGTTTTTATTTGAAACATTGCATGATATTTTTTTAAGAACTAAATTCTTTGTCATTGTTTGATTCTATTAAGGGGTGAACATTGCTTGTGCGCATTCTCATGTTTGACCAAATCCTTTTGTTTGAGCAAATATCTCTTGTTTGAATTTGAATTATTAATCCTTTCTTGGTTGAATCTTATGCTTGAGAAAATCCTCTTGTTTGAGCAAATTTATCTTGTTTTCATGAGGGGCATACTTTGCTTGAGGACAAGCAAAAATCTTGTTGGGGAGAGTTTGTTAAGTTCAAATTTTGACTTAAGCTAAACCATCTTTCTTGGCATTTTTTCAACTCAATTCTCATGTTTTAATAGATTTATTTCTTGTTCTTGTGTGATTCTTCAATTATATTGAAAATACCTTTGGATTCTTTGATGTGTGTGTTGTTGTACAGCTCCAGTATCCCCAGATGATGAGGGGAAGTTCAAAGTCTAATTTTCTTGTTTTTAACTCTAAAGTTGTTTTTGGTGAAGTTATGCTAGAAGCTGCGATGAAATTTATAAAATTTGAGGATTTTAAGAATGCTATGAAAGATGTGAACACTCCTATTAGAAGGGAAATTAAGTGGAAAAAGAATGATAAGGTAAAGCCTAAGGTTATCTGTCATGTTGAGGAATGCCCATGGGTTCCGTTATATTCATGGAATAAAAGTAGTAACACCTATCATATTAAAATACTCGATCTAGAACATACATGTTGTAGAGTGTTTAAGAACAAACCAACTAGTAGAGATTGAGTTATAAATAAATTAAAACAAACATTAACGATACAACATAACCTTAAAAGGGATCAAGCATATGAGATGACGAATGATGAATATTTTATTCATATAAATAAAAAGAAATTATATAGAGCACTGAGAAAAGCAAGATTGGTATTAGAAGATTATGCAAAGAAACAATATGGACAAACTTGAGATTACTTGGCTAGGTTATTAAGAAGCAACCCTGGATCAACGAAAAAGATGGAAGTTCCTTCAATTGTTTCAAAGATTATATGTTTGCTTGAATGCTTGCAGGAATGTCTTTAAAGTCGGATGTAGTTCATTAATAGGTCTTGATGGATGTTTTATTAAAGGATATTATGGGGGAAAAGTCCTATAGTTGTTGCTCAAAAAGAAAATAAGCAGTATTATGTTATTCCATATGTCGTAGTTGATTCTGAGACAAAGAATAATTGAAAATCTGAGACAGAGAATAATTGAAAAGTGATTTTTGACAATACTTGAAAGTGACATAAGAGACCGTGTGAGTAAGGTCGTCTTTGAGAGTGTGCAAGCCGACATAAAGCACAGGATCACACAAATTTTTAAAATCATACTATGAAAAAAAAGAGTCTCCTTACATATATTTCACGGTTAATTTATAGTTGAATAGGACCATTAAAAAAATTTTACAAGCTTACTCCAATTTCTTACACAGGACTTCAATCTCAAAAATTTGAGATGACTCTGCATGTGAGTTATGGATCGAACTTTATATCTAATAAAAAAAATATTCTTTTATTATTATTTTTTGTTATAATGATACTATAATGTATCTATAAATAGAGACTAACATATAAATATGATTTTTTCGGTGATTAATTTTAGCTTTGCAGTTTTTGTGAGAAATTAAAATATATGTTAATTTGATTCCTTAAAATTCAAAATAATAAGGTTTCTTATTTTTTTTCATGAATATTTAATAAATTTCAATTTTATTTAAAAAATTCACGTGACCAAATTATCCCAAAAAAATTAATGTAGGAACAAATATATCTTATATTTATAAATACTGTATGGGACACATATAATACATGTGAGAGTAATCAAACAATAAATAGATAAATAAATAATACATGTGTCAAAGTCAAATCTCAAAAGTCAGAAAAGAAAAACCGGTCTAAGAATAATATAAACAGGTGACTAAGGGAAATGCTAACGAATGCTCTCAGGGCATTGATTAAGAAATTAAAATGGTAAGTTGGATATTATTTAAGAGATTGAAAATACATTTTTTTTTCTAAATATATGTATATGCAATGCCCTGAAAAGAGAAATAATCAGACTTTTTAAAGAATATTGTGTGTATTGAGTAAACTAAATATAATATATTTTCCTTATTTGAAATTCTTAACTAGTGCCCTGAAGACACTGGTTAGCATGACCCTTAATTTAATTAATTAAATTTTATAAGAGATTACACATGATTTTTTTCCGAATAATTAATTTGAGCTTACAAATTTTTGTGAAGAAGTATAACGAGTCTTCACTCTTATATAAAATATATTATAATTTGAAGAATTATATTTATCTCTCTTAGTTCTATTTTTTCTATCTTTATATCGTTCCTCGTACCGTCACTTTTCTTTGTTGGAGAAGTGTCTTATTCAAAGATCTATGCCATATCTGTAATTTAGTTGTCTTTTTAAGATTGACAATAAATTGAATAAACTTGAAAATAGTTTGAAATTCAATTCAACAGTTAAATTATTGAATTATTGAACTAGGTTCATTAACTAAATGACTTGAATATAAGTGAAAAATTAAATTGGTTAACTAAATGAGCAGAATTTAAATTATACATAGGTAGACACGATAAGTTCACGAGTTAATTCAATTATATATGAAAAAATTTATATTGTCTCTAAAATAAGTTTAAAGATTTATTCCAAATTTTAATCTTATATTGTCAATTTCATAGTTATGGCAATAAAGTTGACATTATGACATTTGCTAAAATAACAAGTGTAAAGAAAGATTGCAAAGGGTATAGTGAAAGAAATGTATCAATTTTTAGTAATTTTAGTGTATTATTTTATTAAATTGGTAAGGTTCTTAAATATTAAGATGAAGTTGTGGATTTTTTAGACAAATTTAAACTCCAAATGAGTAGTTTTTGAATTAGACTTTCAAACGTATCTCTTAAAAATTGTGTAGTTTTTGAATTATTAGATTTTAGAAACAAAGTCGAATTCCAATCTTATAACTTTTTAAGTCCGTGAAACAAGTGAGTTGAACCTAACGAGATGAACTGAATTGTTCGTGAATTTATAACGAGTCGAGTTTAAACTTAAAAAGAATTCATATCGAGTTCGAACAGAAATTTAAATTGAATCAATTCTTAACGAGTCGAGTCGAGGTGAAACTCACCTCAATCCTCCATGCTGTAAGAAAAAAATTACAAAACCATAAGTGGTATTAAAAACTCCTTACATAAACTAATAGAATCACATATGTAACCAAAACTTCAAAGAGCACTTTTCATTATGTACCTGTTGTATAAAGAAAAATAGGACTCTTTTGCATGTTCTATGGCCTAAATCCACCACCAGAACCATATTAAATTAAAGGCATGCCTAAAGTGAAAATATACAAATCCTAGAACATGTCAAGAACATGCATCCAACATGCATTTTTGACAATGATTTTACTTAGAATCTAAGGCCACCACTGTTAAATTTAGACCCTTATGAAGCCAAAATATCTCCTCAAAAATGGAAAACAATGAACATGGCATTGTCCTAGAGCCTAACAGGCAAACTAAAGTTGTGGAATGTCTTGATAGTTCCATCACTGCCAGCTGCCACTATCGTGAGTCCCCGTGTTTCTGATTTATTCTTGCCATGGCTACTGTCCTTTTTATATAACTTCCGATGATCATATTCGTCTTCTGCAAGAGGTAAATCCCATGTTGGAAGTTTCTCCTCGGGCCATGTCATAGAACCTCGGCATGTACCATCTATGAAGAACCAATTGCCGAGAGAAAAGCGGTCTGTATCTCTAACCTCGGAACCAAACTCTAGCTTGCCTTTTGTTTCTGAAATACGACGCGGAATGTTATTTGTTGTATATTCTGCTTTCATGCCACACCAAGGTATTGCAACCGTTACACCCTTGAAGGAAAAATATTCACAAGAATGCTGTGATTTCTTTTTTTCCGAAGAAGCACTTTCAAAGTCATTGAAGTTCCAAATATAAACGCGCGAGTCTTCTCCAACCGAAATTATATGTTTCCCACTTGATGTAAATGAACCAGACATCTGACTTCCCGACCACGGAAGGCCTGATGGAAGTAGTAAAATCAACAGACTTAAGACTTTTTCATGCAAACCAGACATATTAAGCATATGCATAGTGGAAAGAGATACTATTTAAAATTTACCGATGTGTCAGTGCATATTACACATTCTGTCAAAGATCAGATGTTGTGTCATACAATGCACGTAAAATGCTTAAACACAGTTCTTAACAAGGTTTTAATTTGTGGTCCATGATTGTGCCCGCAACATTAAGGTTTTTGATCAGGACTGTAGTGACCGTTAAGTGCTGTGGTACCTTTGTATTTCTGAACCATCTCAGTTCTATCAAATATGCGAATTTTGGAATCTTCTGATGTGATCATAATTCTCTGACAGTTGTTTTGGAAGAACTGCAAACAAGCATTGGTGAGAAGGACAACAGAACAAGTACAAAGTAAACTTAAGTGTTTTAGTAGTAAAGTGTTTCTAGATTCTAACCTGAATGCTAGTAATCTTGTTGCCCGATGCTTTCTTCTTTCCACAGATATCTATCTGAGCTTCAAGCTTGAAATATTTTCCTAAATCATTAAAAATCTGATTAAGGAACTAATTTATCTTCCGTTAAGAGTGCTCAATTGCTCATGAATGTAACAATCGGTGATCCACATGCATATACCTGAAGCAGCGTAAAATCGGCAAGTACCTGTAACAGAACCAACTACAAATCCCTACACAAATAAAATGTATTCATCAATCTCATGGCCACGAGTTTCCGTTTCCGAAATAAAATAGGCATTAAAACGCAGAAAAATGCGAAAATAATCAAGTTTCCATAGCATACTTTCCCATCTTGTTGGTAACTTATAGCACTTATGACATCTCGTATATCTGCCCAGTCAATAACTCGCTCTTCGCATATCCCCCATATTCGAACTTTACCATCTATTGATCCACTGATGAAGTAATTTTCATCAACAGGGTTGAACTGAATGCACGTCACTGAATCCAATTAAAGAAGAGACAATTACAATCATGCTTAAGTTATAAATATGAATAAATGAATTTCGTCTAAATGGCTGTGGAAAATACTGATCGAAGTGTGTGATTCTATGATGCTTACCAAAGTCTTTGTGAGGGAAAACACGTAGACATTGATCACAGCCAATTTTCCAAGCGCGGACAGTTTTATCCATAGAAGACGAGAGAAGAATCTGCAACATGTAATTTTTATTAGATTTGCAAGCAGAGCGAACGTAACACATTGAAACTTTGGTTCTGCAAGTTAAACTCACATCTGAATTAGACCAAGCCAAATCCAAGATATCACTGGAATGACCAAACAATTCTTGCAGTGGTGATTCCTCAATTTGAAAAATATCATTTGGAAGGAAATTGAAGGGCCGGCTTTTGTCACGAGACATAACGCGCCATACGCGCACGACACCATCTTCACCTCCACTAGCTAAATACTCACCATTAGGACTGAATTTCATAGTCCATACCAATCCTTTGTGAGCTTTAATCTCTTGACCAACATAGACCTCACTGAACTCAAGCCACCTCTTTTTATTCCGTCTTACCTTTATTCTACTAGTTTTATTCATCCCTGTACTAAGTTTTGATCTAACTTTTCCTTCTTCACCTTTTCCGACATTTACGAAGCGCTTCCACCATTTATTCCTACTAGTTTTACTATTATCAAAATCCCAAAATTCTTCTTGTGCTTCATCTTCTCTTTCTCTGTGCTCAGGAGCTGTAGAAGTTGCATCCACTTTCTCATCCATTTTCCATTGAAAACTAGCATCCACTTCATCCTCATCCTCTCGACGCCCTTTAAGTCCTTCCAACAAGACTTCTGCCTCAGAAGTCGCATTCCATCCAGAGAAAACCGTCTTCTCAGATACTTTATCAGAAGGGAAAATGCACGCATTTGAGACTGCTCCACTGCACTCCATGATCCTCTCATTAAACCTCATAATTTTTTCTTGAGAGAGAATCTTGGAAGAACTATAAGCTAAATCCATACCCTGCAGAAAAACTTCCCTTCTTTCTTTTACACTAACAGGCTCATTCACCCAAATTTCATCATAACGTCTTTCGAAACCAAACTCTTCTTCGGCTAAAACAGATTCTTGACCTGACAAACTATCCAATGAGTCATAGAATACATCAAAATCTCCATCATCATCAGAGCTCAGCATATCTTACACTTAGAGTAGATACAAACCTTCCACACGAAAATCCCACTTCCTAACTTTTAACAAATCTTCAATTCAACACCTTGAAAATGTGAATTCCATATCAAAACACCGAAATCCCTCTCACCAATTATGCAAAATCTAGTATAATATTACAAGCTACAAGTTAAAACCATGGACTTAGCATGAAAAATGAGTCAACTAACAACCAATACAATAGTTTATTTGCATATTCAAACCTCACAACACTGACAGAATACTAATTAACTCCACCAACCCCAACACATTGTACACTATTATATAGAATAATCATAAAAATCAAAATCACAAACAATAAACTAAGACCACACTTTTCAACTAAAATTTGAAGACTATACTTCTACTCTAGGAATATAAGTCACTCAAGTCAAACAAAGTCAAAATTCAAAGCAAAGCTCTTCAACAAGTGTTTGAGAAACCAAACCAGCATGAACTTTGAAATGCTTGTGAAGGCTCAAGATCTGAATTTTGAGATTGAATTGCAAAGCTCAACCATTTCCTTTTCTAGAGAGCAACTTTAGTAATTCTGAATCAAGAGAAAAAAGTTGAATCATTAGAAAGCAATAGTAATAATAACAGAAATAAGAGACAGTATATAACAGTACTAGTATCAATTAATTAATTGCTAATATCAATGACAATCATGATTAGTAGAAAAAAATACTCTAAATTTGAAGCTAGCTAGTGCTGTTTTGTAGGAATAGAAAGGGCAAGAAATAAAAGCAACATTAATTGATAATTTACCACTTACTTTACAACTACTTCTACTACTAGTTAGGATGAAGTAATGTTGTTTTGATGAGATGCATTGATTACTAATGCAACAGTATAGTAGACACAACATAACTAGAGCTAAAGTTGAGATATGAATGTATGCATATTCAATAGGTTAAGGTAAATGAAAGCGATAAGTCTTTACTCTATGGTCTGTTAGGTGGTCATAGGTGCCCACTTTGGACCCTCATAGCCCTTCCCTTATTACACCTAACCTACATTTGTTTACTACATACAACACCCCAAATCATTTTCAATTTTTCAAATCCAAATTTCCTTTGGCAGAGCAAATTTCTGTATGAACTGAATCAACACTCTCGACTACCAAGTCCAAACGAAATTATTAACATCTATCAGAATTTGAACCTGAGTTCTTAAGATCAGACGGTTGATTGATTGATATAAGTGATTTCTTGGGATTTGTGATAGTCATTATTGTAGTTAGGTTTACATAGCCCTAGCATTGTCTTTAGGGTAGCATCTATCTTAAAAAATAAATGAATTTCATATATTCCTAAGGTGATGGTTAATGTAATGTGCATAAAGTAATGAAAGAATAAATAAATAAATAAAACAATATGGTTATGATATAGGGTTATAGCATGCATACCTTGAGAAGGAAAGGTTGCTATATTGAATCAGAAGCAGCTGTCAATGGAAGGAAAGTCAATATCGAAATTCACTCACAATGTTGAAGTATTTTATTTTTTTATTTTTTTTAAAAAAAGGAAAGTTTGTTAGTTGTTTATTTGGGGTTTGAAAAATAAAAATGAGGCTGTACTTTGAAATGAGTTATTATAGAGAAACAAGAAACTGAGATGAATTGAAACGACACGGTGCAGTGTGGAGAATGTGAATGGGAGGGGTGTGGCGGGGACCGGTGAAGTGTACGGAAAGAGAAATGGGGGGTGCATGAGCATGAGCATGACATGTGTTTGTTTGAAGAGAAATAAAATAGGGAAATAATGATAAGATAGATCATAGTGTGTTGGATTATTAAGACTTGTTAATGTCCATCGTATCTTCCAAAAGTTTATACTGTTACGATTTTAATTTGAATTATCTTACTTTTCATTTTGTTTGTTTGTTATGTTTTGTGTGTAAATCGGAGATTATTACTATACTGGTTAGGTTATTATTGTATTAAAAGTGGCGTTGTATCTTGAGATTCTTTTGATTATTAAAAAAATGAAATGTTGGATTACGGCTTTTTTTTCTTTCTTTTTCTCTTTTTATAAACATGCTTAAAAAAAGTTGTGTGGCAGAGCTGGATTATCTTTAAGTTGTTAGACATGTTTTTCCTATAAAAAAATATAATATAAATTGTCTTGGATTATTTTGTGAAAAAAACTAAAATAAATAAATATGATGAATGTATAATAGGAAACAAAATCTTAGCAAGATTTTTTGATATGGTGATGAGTGCTTTCTATACGATGTAGTAGGATGGATCTATAAGGATGACACTTTAGCGCTTAAATTAGTGAAATTTTTAAGAAACTATTCAGAGTGAAAGTGGAAGATATATTTGAAATTGACACGTGTGAAACTTATATAAGATGAGTGGTTAAACAACTTCGTTTAGCATTATGTGGGTTATCTTTCGATTGGGTTTGACAGTGGGAGATAGGTCGGATGTCAAGATCGCATGCTTTGTACTTGAGTGAGGTCTCACATGTTCTTGCTTGTTTTGGCACCTTCCGTATTGGGCCTCGTGACTGAGCATTTGTCCATGGCATTTGCGAATGGTTTGATAGTTGCCCCCAAACCCTTGTACCACTTGTTGAAGTGAGGGTTGTGTGGTTTAGGCTACCCTTGATCGTATGTCGGGGAAAGTGGAAAGGCTTCGAGGGGAAGATTGTTTGTCACAATGGGAACATGTGCATTGGATGTTTTGTTGCGCTTCGTGGGACAACCCTAACATATGGTTCTAGGTCAGTCAGTGATGATGAGCCTCTTTTCTAGGGTACTTAAGTGTTTGAGTAGATCGAGGCAGGATCATGGCCTTTGATGACAAGGTTGTTCCTTTTGGTGCTATCCAACGTTAATTGTGTGACAGTTATACCATGAATGTACAAGGGGATGAAGGGTAACTTTTCCCTTTTTCACCACTCTTGAGGTTTGGGGATTCTTCACTTTTATGTAGTTGTTTCTAGTCTCTGCAAACACTTCTTGTCGATCATCATTCTTATGCCTTTGCGACATTTTTATAGTGGCTTTATTAACATAATCTATCAAGATCACTTCTTTCAAGGTAACAACTAAAGTCCTTCTCTCATATATATTTGTTTATCCTCTTTTTAGGGTTTTTCTGGTAAGATGGTTGCGAAAGATTCAAATGAAAGAGTTGTGGTTGAAGATGGAAGGATAGTTGATAACCTTGATCTTAGGGAAGTTGTTAAAGGTTTTTCTTTTCTTTATTAACCTATGATAAACCCAATTGTCGCGAATGACTTCAAGCTGGGCACAAATCTCAAACTTATATCAAAGTGTATCATTGTGCTTTTGGTTTTGACCCCACAGACAGTGAAGTAAGCTGGTCGTTGGAATCTCAATTTTGTGCTTATACTTACTGTCATTCTATTTTTCATGTTATCAGTAATCCTGTAATGGACCCTTATACTCGTCAGAAAACCTAGAATGTGAATGAGGATAGCTCAACAGTATGGGTAGATAAAAAACATTGGACATAATGTCCATCTTTTCAGGTGATCATGGTCTAGATCTTACTTTCACTAGGGTGTGCTTCCTCTCGAAAGAGATATGAGGATTCACATCAAGTTTGAGGGGTGTATTATCCCTCTTCACTTATTTTTCTTGATATGCCACGTTATTCCTTTCAAAAAAATGAAGGTGGATGTTCTTAAACATTTGGGAATTTCCCCCTCGCAATTGTATCCAGTGAGTTAGGCCTACATCAAAGTATTCTAGTATTAGTATGAGTATAAGAAAAGTGCACCAACCTTGACGCTATATTTCCACTTCTTCAACGTCCAACGCCATTCGAATGACTCAACTTGGGGTGAGGGCTTATTCTCTCTTAGACAAGGTCAGAAGATGTTCAAGGTCTATTTAAATAGTGTGAAGAATTTCAAAAATTTGTACTTTCTGGTCACTCCTCTCTCTAAGCTTTCTCATGCTAGTACGTGTTGAAGGTTCAGGAAACACAAGAAAAGGGGGATTAAATTGGGTTTCAAATATGATAAATTTTCATTATACCAAAAATAATAATAATAACAATGATAAAAGTGACAAGATATTTTTATCCAGATTCACCGTTACGAGGCTAATCTAGTCTACTTGCCATAGTGATTTTTCCTTCTCAACGTGACTTAATCCAATAATCAAACTGATTGCAATCTCAAAGACCACATATCAATGACTTCTTAAGGATTTTGACTAACCTTAGTCCCTTAAGGAATTACAACTTAAAGACTAATCGTCAATGACTTCTTGAGGCTTATGACTATACCCTAGTCCCTTAAGGAATTTAACAACTGTTAAATATAAGATTTGTGTTTACAAAGTTGCTTCTAAATAAGCAGATATGCACAGTGATAATCAAACTTTACACTTAAGAATATTTGAAATTAAATGTTAAGGGTTTCTTTCTATTTTCTCTTTCTTAGATTTGATTTTCCTTATTGAAATTCCTTCAGCATGAAGTTCGTTCAAGTTCTTCGTAATAGCTCTCCCAAAAAGTTCTTTTTTCACAATTTTATAGTCCTTTTCATATAAATGAAAAATAAGATCGTTGGAGGATAGACTTGAAAACTTCTTCAAATCTAAAGTTGTAATAGTTGGTATGGGGTTCAGCTGTAAATCGTGGGTAGTGGTGAGAAATTTTTTTAGCCGTTTGCAGTATAACTTTTTTGATTTTGCAGCTTAACTTGTATTGTAGACTTAGAATATTCATTTCTTCCCTTTCTATAAAATATTGGCTTCGTATATGAAATACTTGAAGCATGTTCTGAGTTTAGAGGCTTGAGAATAGACTTCAGAGTCTAGTGAAAAAAGTGGTTCTTTTGATTTCATCATAGTTCAGGAACTTGGAAGCCCAAAAGACCTTGTGCTCGAGTTCAAGCGGAAAATGACATGACTTACCATAAACTAATTGATATGGGGGCATACCTATAGGTGTTTTGAATGCTGTTCTGTATGCGCATAATGCGTCATCCAGCTTAACTGACCAATCTTTTTGAGAAGCACTAACAGTCTTTTCAAGAATTTGTTTTATTTATTTGTTAGAAACTTCAACTTGTCCACTTGTCTGCAGATGATACAGAGTGACAACCTTATGCTTCACATTATACTTCCTCAACACTTTTTCCATCAACTTATTCAAGAAATGAGTTCCTTCATCATTGATTAAAGCTCTCGGTACTCCAAACCTAGAGAAGATGTCGTGCTTAATGTTGCACCCTAAAATTTGCTCAACCTTATTCACTTGGTTTATGTTTCAATATCATTAGCATTTGCATATAGAGTCATGTACATAGCCTAACCATCTGCATAGCATAAGCATAGCAAGTCATCCAACAGGGGACCAATCATTATTCTCATCTCTAGAGGCCTATCAAGAGGTTATTATCCTGATTCAATCTCATTCAAGTCATCAGAAAAGAATTTGAAAGTTGGAAAAGTCAGTGGATCAAGCATTGAGTCTATCTCCTAACTGAGGGTATCTGAGGATCAACAAAGTAAGTTGTGGGCTGTGAATTGAGCATGGAGAGTATGTGGGCATCATGGGAGACTTAGAAAGTCATTTGGAGAAGGAGACAAGTTGTTGATGTGATCACCAGAATTGCAGTTGAAGACAGTCAACTAGGGTTTCATCTGGGGTCAACTCTAGGTCAACTCTAGGTCAATTGATTGATTGAAAGGCATTAAGGTCTATTGAAGAGATGTGGGGTTCATCATTTGACATGAAGAATAAGGATATGATGATATGCTAAGAATAAATCAAGAGAAATCAAGGAGAAGAGGAGTTTCTAAATTAGGGTTTCTGTGTAAAATCCCCTAGTTTAGGTCAAATTTCCAAGCAAGATAAGTCAAAATGCAAGCTTCAAATGGATCCTTGGCCAACATGGAACTTGTAGAGGATCTCAATACCTTTAATTTGAGTGGTGGAAGACATCAAGGAGATTTATATAACTCAAGTTATGGTCCTTGCAAGTTACAGGTCATCTGAGGTATCTGAAATTTTGTCTGTGAAAGTGGCTTGACTTCCAAGCAATTTTTACTCCTCAAGGAGATTTCAAATGAATTTCTTGTCAACAAAAGAGTTGTTCCTAATTGTCTTAGCTTTCTATAATGGTATAGTATTCCTTCATATGATTTGTGTAACTCTACTTATGGTCTTAGCAAGCAAAGGGTATTTTGGTCATCTGAGAATTACAGGTCATTTCAAGCCTATGCCCAAAACTCATACAAGGAAGCTTCAAATGGAAAACTTTACAACACCAAACTTGTTCCAAATGACATTTTGAGTCTAGAAAAGTGACCATGAGAGATTGGAAAGATTCATAGCACAAGGTTTCAAAATTGTTGGATTTAATGAATAAAAATGACCTAAAAAATGAGATTTTTCATATTTTGGCCAAATGGGGCAAAATTATAGGTCATTTTGAATGGAAAGATCATTTTGAGAACATTGGCTAAAGTAGAATTTTGATCTTGGTTCACATTTTGGGAGTTATTCATGGTTACTTGTAATGGAAGATACATAAACCAAATCCAAGGGAAATCATACATGGGAAGCTTCTCCAAGCTTCTAGGAGTTTCTAACCTCACCTATATATTGATATGAGTAACTCCATGCCATGGTTGGTGATCACATTTACTCAAAACCACAAGTTTCACACATTTCTCTCATTTTGCAAAAGCTACTCAAACTACCTAAAATCTTCACCAATCTTCACCATTCTTGATCTGATCTTCATCCTCATCATCCCTAGATCACAATTCTCACAAGAATTTGGTAGATTGGAGCAGAACTCGTGCCACACACTTCCATCCTCCAAGAAGCAAGAAACTTGGAATTGCAAGATCCAAGAGGTTTGAGTCCAATTCATTGCATACAGTAGTCAAGAACAAGCTCACTGATCAGTTTCCCATCATTTCAAGCATTGGATCAAGAGGATTCCATAGCTGTTTTCATCATCACACCAGGTTGGTAATGTCATTCGAATTGATTGATTTAGTGAGAATTATAGGGAATTGGTAGTATAGACTGGTTAAGATAAGTAAGATGATTGATTTTGGTAAGTTTGGATAAGTTTCATGGATGTTGATCATGGTGCACTAATTCTGTTAGAGATCATAACATCAAGAATAATGAGAAATAATCTTAGGTTAATGGCTCAGATTGATCAGCATAGTGTGTAGAGTATGTTAGGGCAAGAATTATGGAGAATTGAGAGGTTTGATCACAGGTGAAAATGGTGGTTTACAACTGTTATTCCTATCGAGTTGGTTGATGGAGCGAGTTTTAGGAGAAGTTATTATCATGGCTATGTAGATGGAAGTTTATAGAGCAACTTTGCTCTTGGAGTCGTGTGAATCCATGGAGGTATAAGGGAGAACAGAGGAGGAGAAATTCGAGCATGGTGGTGAAGTTTCAGAAACCCTAGGGTTTCTGAGGTTGAAGACGATCTGGGAGCCACACGATGGCCTTTTGACTTTTGACTGGGATTGGGAACCAACGGCCACGATTGAAGGACGAAAACGGAGGGAAGTTTAAATGATGGAACGCCCCGTTTCATTTAAGTTTGCTGACTGGGCTCAGACATTCGATGCTTTTGACACCCCTCAAACCAAGCCCAATAGGATTTTAACTGAAATAATTGCTAGTTACACCGTTTTTACCTTTTTTATTTTTTGTTTGTTTTCTGAACGTGCTGGGCCTAGTGCCAGTTGCTTTTCACGCCCCACTGCTTGACCCAGTTTATTCTTTTAACTGATTTCTCCTACTTGCTGCACCCCCTTTCTCAATTAATTCATTTAATTTTTCTCAATTCATCTTAATTCTTTTAAAATTCATAACAAATCATAAAATGCATATTTTCCATTGGTTCTTTTTGCATTATTTTTTTAATTTTGTCAAGAAAATTCTCATACAAAAAAATTAATAATTCATTTCATTTTCTTATTTTTGGCATATTTTTCTTTTAATTAGGTGTAAATAATATTTTGTTTAGTACATGAATTTGATAATTTTTGCTCTAATAGTTGCTTTAATATTTTTCACCCATTCTTTTTAGGTTGATTAGTAGATAAGATTAGCTTGTATATACAATTTAGTTCCCATTTTTAGAAGTTAATGTTAGATGATTAGTTTAGGTGAGAACAACATGAACAAAATTAGGGTTTTAAGTGATAACTTAGGAGAATTGAATCATTTCCCTTAGGACTTAGAGATTGAATATTTTGGATATGGGACTATAGGGACTATGGGTAGTTATTAGATCCCTTAGAAGTCACTAGGATTCCCCTACTGCTATTGGTATATTACTGTCTATATTTGTGTGACTGGTGTGGTGTGCCCTCTGGGGATTATTGTTTGTTTGTGTGGGTATTGGGATTGCCTGGGGAATTGGGGGAGCTGAAGACTTGTGATGATGAAGCCATTGGAGATCCAGAGCTTGAAGACCAACTTCCAGAGTTGAAGAGGAGATTCTTGCTAGCAGCTGTTGAGGAGACTAGGGTTTAAGAGCTAGGCAGAGCTCTAGATTAGAAAGCTTGTTTCTCAAACATGGAATGCCTTGTCTGCATCCATCCTTTCCCTATGATTCAAAGTCTCTATCAAATACCCACCTCCTTCCTTTGGAAGGATCAGTGAATGTATTTGAAAGATAGAACTTTTGAGGGAAAATTATCTGTATAATGTTAACAGTTGATGAACCACCCTTGGTAGGTAATTGACTGTCTAACATTCATTCACTTCATCTGGTTGACTGATATCCCCCTTAGGAGATTGAGACTTGAAGAAAAGCCATTACAGATGGAAGATTGATGATCAAGACCTTGCTGGAAAGCTGTGGAGATGGAGATTGATGCTTGCTGAAGCTTGTAGCTGATTGGAGATGATTGGAAGGCTGGTGATGCATAGCTGCTGTGGCTGTTTATTTTTCTGCTGTTATTCATTTTTGATGTATTGATTGGTTTTCTGGACTGTATTGTTTGCTGTTTACCCTGTTGGGTTGAAAGTGAAGCCTGTTCACTTTTGCCTATTGTTTTCTAGGTTCGAGGTTGAGTGGGACTCCCTTGCCTCGCTTGTATTGTTGCATCCATGCATTTTACTGTTTTACTGTATATATCTGATATTGTTTCTGTTTCCGTCTATTCCCTTAGGATCTCTGTTTCTCTCTGGGCAAGAGAGGAGCATGATAGACATTAGGTCTTAACCCATGCATGATAACATTAGGTTAGTTTGATTCCCTTCGCAACTGTAGGTTAGAGTTCTGTCTCTTCTTCCTCAAAAACAAACAGAAAAATACAATAAAATTTCAAACACAATAAAAGACACTTCTTCCGTAAAAGAATGTGAACTCATCAAAACGTCATTTTTGTCCGCTGGGACTGTTAATCAGAAAACCCTTTTTCAGAAGGAATAAAATCAACCAAGACAGACTTGTGTCGTGCGCAGCCCGAACTATGTTTGCTCTGATCTTTCATGCTGTATGAAAGTACGTAGGCATAGGATGCAATATCCTAGCGAGCAACCTTCCCCTCCTTTCCCGTAGGTAGGCGAACTACGTTGACTCTGATTTCTCGTTTCCGACGGGAATACGTAGGCATAAAGTGCGATACTTTGCCGAGTCATTTTCTTTCTTTTTTAAACCCCAGACCTGTAGAGTAGATAGAATAACAATCCATACCAAAACAAGCGTGGATCCCGTCGAGTACGACGGACGTGAGGGGTGCTAATACCTTCCCCTTGCGTAACCGACTCCCGAACCCAGGATTTGGTTGCGATGACCATTCCTTTCCCTGTTTTGCGGTAGGTTTACTTCGAGCGTTTCCTTTCCCTCCTTTGGGATAAATAACGCACGGTGGCGACTCTTCTGTTCAGCCGGCGCCGATTTTCGCAGTAGCGACAGCTGGAGACTCTGCTGGGGATCCAACGTCCCCTGGCTGCTAAGGACTGCGATAGTTCTTATGCATTTGGGATCCAACGTCCCTTAAGAGAGTCAATCCTAACGCTTGTTTTCCCGTCGAGGATTTTTGTATGGATTTATATTTCTGACCTTTATTTTCAGCATTATATATATTGTTATTATTTCTGTATTGGGTTGTGATGGGTGGTTCTATGATTGAGAGATAAGCCGGACCTGGGCTTGAGGGCACCTAGAATTAGAGTAGAAAGTAGTGGGCGCGTGCCGGCTTTGCTTGCATTAGTGTCTCATGAAATCTACACTCGGACGTGGTTCTTCTGGTTGGCTTCTTTTTCTACCCTTTGGGTCGAAGGGGTTGTTGGTCAGCTGAATTGTCGACTCCGGGAACCGATCATTTGGAAGTTGGCTAAGTGAGGCCTCTTCAGGATTTGATGATGCCACTCCTTCTGGGAATCGTATCATCAACCCTGAAAGTCTGTGACGCCGACGACCGCATAGGATGCCATACCTTGTGTCAGTTACTAGGACATCCACCTGTGAGAGGGTTTGGGGTTATGCAGGTAACTAGACCTTCAGACTACCGGTTTGTTCCTTGATCAGAGATCCTGGGTATTTATGGAGAGTTTTGAGGTCTGTCAGATACCAGTTGGAGGGTTCTGAGGTCTGTCGAAGACCAGTTGGAGATATGATATGAGGTCTGCCAGAGACCAGTTAGAGTTATGGTTTGAGGTCTGTCAGAGACCATTGTTGGAGCTTTGTTTTAGGTCTATCTGAGACCAGGGTTTAAGGACTTCTAAAGAGTCTGTTTGAGACCTCTTGATATGGTTCAGGCTATTCAGCTACGGCATTTGGTCCCTGTTGCATGTTACTTGCATTGCATTGTTCGCATACCCATTATCATTGCATCCCATTAACGTGTGTATGTGCTGCAGGTGCATTTGCATATCCTCCGATTCTAGTGCCCAGACTTCTGAGTATTGATTATGGCTGGTTTGAGGAAGACAGTTGCATATAAGCTGCCTACACCTGATATTACTTCTCTGCTTGGTCTGATATCTCTTGCTGATGAGGAGGTTAGGAGAGGCTTCAGAATGAGTCATGGGAGATTACTGAGATTAGTCTGCAAGCCCACTACTGATGAGATGAATGGGCTGTACGCCTTGATGCAGTTCTATGACCCCGCATTGAGATGTTTTACGTTTGCTGACTTCATCCTAGGGCCCACCATTGAGGAGTATGTGGAGTTTACTGAGCTACCCGTGCAGAACAAGGTTCCCTTTATTCACTCTGCTGCTGAGCCCAAGTTGGAGGACTTAGCCAAAGCCTTGCATGTGGACGCTGCAGAACTGTTAGTGACTTCTTGGCTTGGGGTTTCAGGTTTCTCTCTTGATTTCTTGGTTGGCAAAGCTCAGGAGTATGCCAAGAGCGGATGTTGGGTGGTTTTCAACGCTATTTTGGCTCTATGCATTTATGGGATTGTGCTGTTTCCCAACTTGCCCAATTTCGTAGACTTGGACGCTTTCCATCTATTTGCTGCCGGCAATCCAGTGCCAACGTTGATCGGAGACTTCTACCACTCATTGCACTACAAGAACGAAAACAGAAGGGGAAAGGTTGTTTACTGCTGTGCTCCTTTGTTGAATATGTGGTTCAAGAGTCATCTTCCCATGAAGGGATCTTTTGTGGAGAGTGCAACCACAGCCAGCTGGTCAGAGCGCCTGATGAGGCTATCCTCCGAAGACGTTGAGTGGTTTGATCGAGACCTGCTAGGGGCTGAGCTTATATTCAGTTGTTCTGGGTACCCTAATGTGCCGTTGGTAGGAAGAAAAGGGTGTATCAACTACAACCCATCCCTGTTGGTCCGTCAGTTCGGATATGCGCTGAAGAACCCACCGAAGGAGGAAGAAGTACAAGAATCTCTGTACTTCACCGGAGATTTGAAGGGGGAGTTGTTAGCCAAGTTGCAGCATGCCTGGACGCGTATTAACCGAAGAGGAAAGCCGCTGTTAGGAAAGAATGACTGTCAGGCTTATGCACCTTACATAGTTTGGATTCAGGAGAGAGCAAGTCAGTTGCGGATGCCATTTCCAGATGCACCAGTACTTGTTCCTATTCCGGTAGCAGAGCCAACTACTGTTTCTGGGGAGGCCTACGAGCAGGTTGTGAAAGAAAAAGAAGCCTTGATGAAGATCAACAAAGGGTTAGAGCAGGAGCTAGCCCAGATACGCAGCGAGAAAAACAAGGCCGTGCATGCTTTCCAACAGCAGATTGAGCTAATGAACAGATTAGGGGTTGAGTTGACTGAGGAGAGGAAGAAGCGCGAACGTCTGGGGCAAGAGTTCAGAAGCTCCCATGACATGCTTGAATCCAAGAAGAAAGCACTTGACATCGCTCACCGAGAGATCTCTTCTTGCAATAAGACCTGGAATGCCACGCTCACCAACAATAAGAAGAGGGAAGATAAGTTGAAGCAGCAAATTTCCGACCTCGAAGAGCAGTTGAAGTCCAGCATCAAGAAGTGCGAAGAAGAAGTGATGACCCGGTATAGTCTCCAGAATGCACTAAACAAGGCCATCAAAGGCAGAGATGAAGCCGTGTCTCAGAAGCGTAAACTAGAGGATCGCTTCGGAGAGGGGGCATGGGAAGAAACTGCTGAAGACGTGCGGCGTGTTCTTAAGAGAAGAAACCAACTTGTTGAAGGGCTGCTTGCTCGACCAAGTCATCCGGAGACCAAGAAGCTGCTAGAAGAGTACCAGACTTATGGGAATGTTTGATCATTTCATGTAGTAACTTGTATGCTTTATTTGCATAGTGCTGACCATCACCAGGATTGTTGGCTGAGGTCATGCCTTCTTATTGTACTCTCAGTGATATTGTATTCTTGGCTTATTGGTTTCTCCGCAATATATGAGGCTTTCTGTGATTCAGCTCCGATCTTTGTATTGCTAGCACTGTCATTGCACCGGCACCTTCACACTAGAATCGGGGAATGAATTTCCCTAATGCACAGACACACGTTGCATTGCATTCATATTCATATTGCATTACAGGTAATCTTTGGATGGTGTCTTATTTTCTGCTCTGCACCAGGTACTTTCCAGGATTGCAGATCAGCACCCGCACCGCTATTCCACTCGCACCAACTGTCGAAGAATCATGGATCAAATGCAGAACGAGATGCAGGATGTGCGCGAGAAGCTAGCTCTCTTTATGCAGACCATAGAGGCTATTGCAAAAGGTCAGGAGAATTTGCAAGCCATGGTGCAGCCTCTGTTGGTCAGAAACGCCGGTCACGGTAACGAGGATCATCAGTCTGTACGAGTCGATATTGTTCATGGAGACGACACTCCCACGCCAGTGGCTCCACCTGTAGTCAATATACCTGCTGCTAATGTCAACAATGCTACCGCTGCGGGGAACGGTAACGTCGGAGTTGGGAACGAGACTGCTGTCCATAACGTTGGGCTTGGTGATGTCAACTTGGGTGATAATATGGGAGGCAACGGCTTCGGTAATGCTGGATTCGGGTTCAATGATCAGGGATTCGATAACGCTGGGAAATATGGTTTCAATGCTCAAGGCTTTGGGCAAGATGGTTATGGTGTGGTCAATCAGGGTTACGGAGGTTTCGGAAATGGAAACGGCGCTGGGTTAATGGCTTTTGGGCCTGCTGGAGGTGTTCAAGGGTACGGCGACAGAGGGCGAGGCCCAGTGATGAATCAGATTAGAGCTGGCCGCAATAATGGACATGATGGGTATGGAGCTGGGGATGGTATGTGGCAAGAAGATCAACAGGAGGATGCTTTCTCCGGCGGAGGTTTCGAAGGGCCGATGGATAACTCCCAGAAGATCAGAATGCTAGAAGAGCAGATGAGGGGAGTCCTGAACCAAAGTACTGTGGGCTTAGACATGTCAGCAATGGGCCTGGTACCTGGCTTGAGGGTGCCAATCAAATTCAAAGCTCATACGTTTGATAAGTATAAAGGGGACACATGTCCGAAAGTGCACGTACGGGCTTATTACAGAAAGATGTCTGCATATTCAACTGATGAGAGAATGCTAATGCATTTTTTTCAAGATAGTTTGTCAGGCCCTTCCCTAGAGTGGTATATGGGGTTGGAGCCAATTAATATCAAGACATGGAAGCAATTGGCAGAGGCATTTGTAGCTCACTACAAGTATAACAGCGACTTGGCACCCAACCGGGTCCAATTGGCAGGGCTGTCCTAGAAAAAGGATGAGAGCTTTAAAGAGTACGCGCAAAGATGGTGCGACATGGCTGCTAGGGTCCGTCCTCCTTTAGAAGACAAAGAAATGAATGACATGTTCGTCGGCACATTCACAGGCATGTTCCATGACAAGTTGTTTCATACATCTCTGGCCAGTTTCTCAGACTTAATTATGATGGGAGAAAAGATTGAACGTAACATCAAGCAGGGAAAGTTCCAAGTCGAGGAATCAACTGCATCTGGCAGTAATAGGAAGGCTTTTGGTGGGCGCCGTCAGGGCGAGGCAAGCACAGTGTTTGGAGGCCGAGGCCGAGGCCGAGGCAGAGGTCGGAACCAATATCATCAGCCGCAACAGGTGGCAAGTGTTACTATCCCATATCAGCAACAACCACTTCACCAACAACAACCGTTTCAGCAGCAGCCAATGCAGCAGCAGCAGCAGCCATTTCAACAACAACAGCAGCAGCAGCCACAGCAGAGGGCACAGCAGGCTCAGCGAAGGTTCCAGGGTGGTAAACCAAGAAGAGTGTTTGAGAAGCCTCCCTCAACCTATGCAGATTTGTTGCAGACGCTGTTGGGTCTAAATTTGGTAGAGAAGAGAACTCTGGCACCGATAACGGGAACTCCTCCGTATGGTTATGATGCAAGCAGGCACTGTGAGTTTCATTCTGGGGCTCCGGGCCACGATATAGAGGGTTGCCATGCCTTTAAGCATGTTGTGCAGGATCTTTTGGACAATAAGACTATCAATTTCGGAACGGCAGGTCCGAATATAGTGCAGAAACCCATGCCTAATCATGGGGCGAACGCCATTCTGACTGAGGAAGGGTTGAATCTGATTATGAATGTCGACGATTTAAAGACGCCGCTGAGCGAGATAAAAAGCAGATTGTTGCAAGAGGGTGTTTATCCAGGATGTGACGAGTATTGCTTAGAATGATGGACCCTAGCTGGGGGGTGTGATGATTTGAAGAAAGGCATTCAGGCTTTAATTGATGGAGGCACATTGCAGTTTGACCGAGCAGCAACTGAAGAGCCTGCAGGGGCGGTAGCAGATGATCAGAGTGATGTGGCCACTGTAACGATTCCTCGAAAGACAATCACTATTGCAGCACCGGTCCAGCGACCACCGATCACCATAAATAAGGCCGGACCGATCCCGTACGAGAACACAAAAGCAGTCCCCTGGTCATATGGGTTGGAGGTGTATTGTGACGGGATAAAGATTGATGTTAATAAGCAGTCAGCCGAGACTGTAGATAACGTTGTTGGTTCAGGAGGTATGATAAGGAGTGGTAGGATCTTTATGTCACCTAAGGTGGAGGCCGAAAGATTAGCGAAAGGAAAAGGGAAGATGGTTGAGAATGTTCCAGTGCAGGCAAGCGAAAAAGCATCGGCATCGAAAGATGTAGAAGAGTTCATGCGCTTGATTCGAAAAAGTGATTATAAGATTGTGGAGCATCTGCAACAAACGCCGTCCAAAATATCCATCTTGTCATTGCTCTTGTGTTCGGAAGCTCACAAAAATGCTTTGTTGAAAGTCCTGGATACTTCCTTCGTACCCCAAGACGTCTCCGTGAATTAGCTGGAAGGGGTGTTGGCACATGTGAATGTCGGCCACAGCTTAGGCTTTACCGACTTCGATTTGACCCCGAAAGGGAGATATCATAATATGGCGCTGCACATATCTGTCGAATGTAGAGGATCAGTAATGTCGCATGTATTGGTCGACACCGGATCGTCTCTGAATGTGATGCCCAAGAAGGCGATGATGAAGCTGGATGTCAGAGGAATCCTGTGCACGCCCAGTGACTTGGTAGTCAGAGCGTTTGATGGCACGCGAAGAACAGTCTTTGGATCGATAACATTGCCTCTACAGGTAGGGCCGGAGGTGTTTGCAACTGAGTTTTATATCATGGATATACAGCCTGCGTATAGCTGCCTGCTCGGAAGACCCTGGATTCATGGGGCTGGGGCAGTCACGTCTACCCTACATCAAAAGTTGAAATATATGGTCGAAGACAGTGTAGTCACCGTATGCGGAGAAGAAGACATCCTGGTCAGCCATCTATCGTCATTTAAATATGTGGAGGTCGACGGAGAGATCCACGAAACACCCTGCCAGGCATTTGAAGGGTTGCGAATCAAGGACAAAGGTCCCGGGCCGAGCAAGGTGTCAGAGTTAGCCGTCTCGTCGTATAAAGAAGCTCAAGCTCTGGTGGAGGCAGGAGAAGCAAAGGGCTGGGGCAAAGTGCTGGATATTCCGGTGAAGATGGACCGGTTCGGGTTGGGATACCAACCATCGTCGTCAGCACCTGCTGTGGGGGCACCCCGTTTCAGAGGGACGATAACCATCTCTGCCAGTGGAGTATGTCATGAGACCATCAACGCCGCTTCGGAGTCTGACAAAGGAGACAGCGACTGTGATATGGATGCCTGGATTCAGCCAAGCACGCCAGGACAGGGACTGTGCAACTGGTCTATTCAGGAGCTTGTTCCTGTGACTCTTAAATAGTAATGCTTTGCTTTATTAATTGTTGAATAATCTGATGTCTTGCCCGGGGCATCGTGATTTGCTTAGGGCTGTGTTGTTAGGAACATTGCGTGCTAATCATTAAATAAATGGCATTTTTCATGTGCAAATACTGTAATCTCTGTCTTTCTTGTTTTGTATTTTTCAATAAAATGGCAACGTGGTTATTCGCTTTATACGCATTTTGAAGCACTTAACCATTCCTTTTGCAGGATAACATTTTCAGATGACATCCTTGAACCACCTATGACTCGTCCCGACTTTGAGCACCCGGTATCTCAGGCCGAAGAAGAGGTTGTCGAAGATAGTGACGTTCCTGAAGAACTGTCTTGGTTGGTGAAGCAAGAGGAAAGAGCCATTCTGCCTCACGAAGAGGTCATCGAAATTATCAACTTGGGGTCGGAAGGGGTTGAGAAGAATATTCGTATCGGGGCCGCACTGCAGGGCGATATCAAGCGAAGACTGGTCGAAATGCTCCAAGAGTATAGTGATGTATTCGCTTGGTCGTATGAAGATATGCCAGGGCTCGATACAGATATGGTTGTGCACCGTCTGCCACTGAAAGAAGAATGCCCGCCGGTCAAACAAAAGCTCCGCAGAACTCGACCAGATATGGCAGTGAAGATCAAAAAGGAAGTTCAAAAACAGTGGGACCCTGGTTTCCTGGCTGTGACAAAATATCCCTCATGGGTTGCTAACATCGTACCAGTGCCAAAGAAAGATGGCAAGGTTCGGATGTGCGTGGATTATAGGGATTTGAACAAAGCGAGCCCAAAAGACGATTTTCCGCTTCCTCATATTGACGTGCTAGTTGATAATACTGCTCAATACTCCGTATTCTCCTTCATGGATGGCTTTTCAGGCTACAACCAGATTAAAATGGCGCCAGAGGACATGGAGAAGACTACTTTCATAATGCCTTGGGGAACATTTTGCTACAAAGTGATGCCCTTTGGTTTGAAAAATGCTGGGGCAACATATCAACGTGCGATGACGACTCTTTTCCATGATATGATGCATAAAGAGATCGAAGTTTATGTTGACGATATGATTGCCAAATCCCAGACGGAGGAAGAGCATCTGGTAAATCTGCTGAAGTTATTTAAAAGGCTTAGGAAGTTCAGGCTGAGACTGAACCCTAATAAATGCACCTTCGGGGTGAGATCGGGTAAACTGCTAGGGTTTATCGTAAGCGAAAGAGGAATAGAGGTCGATCCTGCTAAAATAAAAGCGATACAAGAAATGCCGACGCCTAAAATAGAGAAAGAGGTGCGCGTGTTTTTAGGGAGGTTGAACTACATCGCTCGGTTCATCTCTCACCTAACTGCCACGTGTGAACCATTATTCAAGCTGTTAAAGAAAGATCAAGCTGTAACGTGGAACGAAAATTGTCAAAAGGCGTTCGATAAAATAAAGCAGTATTTGCAGGAGCCTCCTATTTTGATACCCCCAGTGGCAGGGAGACCCTTGATTATGTATTTGACAGTTCTTGAGGGAAGTATGGGTTGTGTTCTCGGTCAACACGACGAGACAGGAAGAAAAGAGCATGCGATCTACTACTTGAGTAAGAAATTTACAGATTGTGAATCTCGATACTCAATGCTTGAGAAAACTTGTTGCGCGCTAGCCTGGGCCGCCAAGCGTTTGAGGCAATACATGCTGAATCATACAACCATGCTCATCTCGAAGATGGATCCTATCAAATATGTATTCGAAAAGCAGGCGTTGTCAGGGAGAATTGCCCGTTGGCAAATGGTCTTGACTGAATACGACATCCAATACGTCTCGCAGAAAGCTATAAAGGGGAGTGTGCTGTCTGAGTATCTGGCGGAGCAGCCTATTGAAGATTACCAATCGATGAGGTTTGATTTTCCTGACGAGGATATCATGTACCTAAAGATGAAAGATTGTGAAGAGTCGTTGCCTGACGAAGGACCAGAGTTGGGTTCCAAGTGGAAGATGATATTTGACGGAGCTGTAAACGCTTACGGTAGCGGAATAGGGGCAATCATCACTACTCCACACGGGTCGCACATCCCGTTTACTGCCCGATTGACCTTTGCAGTTACCAATAATGAGGCCGAATACGAAGCTTGTATAATGGGGCTGGAAGAAGCCATTGATTTGCAAATCAAGAATCTAGACGTATACGGAGACTCAACTTTGGTGGTGAATCAGATCAAAGGGGAATGGGAGACACGTCAGCCCAATTTGATACATTACATGAATTATGCAAGGAGATTGTTGCCTTTCTTCGACAAGGTTGAATTGCATCACGTACCGAGAGCAGAAAATCAAATGGCTGACGCCCTGGCCACTTTGTCTTCCATGTACAAGGTCAACTTCTGGAACGAAGCTCCCAGAATCATTATCTCTCGACTTGATAGACCAACTTTCGTATTTGCTATTGACGAGGCATCCGACGACAAACCGTGGTATGTTGATATCCTTAATTTCCTGAAGAACAAAGAGTATCCGGCTGGGGCATCCAGTCAAGATCAGAAGACTCTCAGGAGATTAGCGGGTAATTTCTATTTGAATCCGGATGGCGTCTTGTACAGAAGAAACCACGACTTGGTATTGTTGCGTTGCGTAGATGAAAGAGAGGCAAAGCTGCTCATGGAGGAAATACACGAAGGTACCTTTGGTACGCATGCTGGTGGGCATGCTATGACGAGAAAGCTGCTGCGGGCAGGTTATTTTTGGCTGACTATGGAAACTGACTGTTTCAAGTTCGCAAGGAAGTGCCACAAGTGCCAAATTTATGCTGATAAGATTCATGTGCCTCTGAGTCCTCTGAATGTGATGTCATCGCCATGGCCGTTCTCGATGTGGGGAATCGATATGATTGGAAAGATCGAGTCGACAACTTCTAACGGGCATCGGTTCATCCTAGTAGCAATCGATTATTTCACCTAGTGGGTAGAAGCAGCGTCTTACGCAAATGTAACTAAGCAAGTGGTGGCCAGATTCATCAAGAGAGATATCATTTGCAGATATGGGATCCCCGAGCGGATAATCACGGACAACGGTTCAAACCTGAACAACAAAATGATGAAGGAGCTCTGTCAGAATTTCAAGATCGAACACCACAACTCCTCCCCTTACCGACCCAAGATGAATGGCGCTGTCGAAGCGGCCAATAAGAATATCAAGAAGATCGTTCAAAAGATGGTGGTGACTTACAAGGATTGGCACGAGATGCTACCTTTTGCTTTGCACGGTTATCGTACGACGGTACGCACCTCAACCGGGGCAACCCCGTTCTCGTTAGTATACGGAATGGAAGCGGTATTACCATTGGAAGTTGAGATCCCTTCTCTGAGGGTATTGCGAGACGTTCAGCTAGACGAGGCAGAATGGGTAAAAGACAGGTTGAACCAATTGAGTTTGATGGATGAGAAGAGGCTCGCTTCTCTAGCATACGGTCATTTGTATCAGAGCCGAATGAAGAAAGCATATGACAAGAAGATACATCCGCAAAGCTTTCAGACGGGCGACCTTGTGCTGAAAAGGATTCTCCCGCCGCAGGCAGATCACAGGGGCAAGTGGACCCCCAACTACGAAGGGCCATACGTTGTCAGAAAAGTCTTTTCAGGAGGAGCTTTATTGTTGTCCACCATGGACGGTGAAGACTTTACGTCGCCTGTGAATTCGGACGCAGTTAAAAAATACTTTGCTTAAAATTGACCCGTTGGACAGAAAAAAGAGAGTCCAGGCAAAAATGGGGCATCATGGCGAACCAAAAACAGAATGAAAGGTTCGGGCAAAAGTTAGGGATAAAATTGGAAAAATGTACACCCGCGAAGTTGAAAACCTACACTGGGCGGCTTCGGCAAAAAAGGGTATCCCGGTGAACTGAAAACCCGTAAAGGGCGGTTCACGCAAAAGTTAGGGATTTGAAAAGCAAATGACTGCGGTCCGAATTTGATATTACAGTGAGCATCAGTGCGGGAGAATATACCTGAAGGGTCGATTATCAGATACAATCTCCTCGGAAGTGTGGATACCGGGAAAGCATTAGAGTCGGGCGAGTCATAGGAGGATCAGTTTGTGGTGTTCGTCTGCATCCCGTTGCCGACATGTGTACAAAATTTAATTTGTCGAAATATTTATGCTTCTTGTGCATACTTGTGTATTTGCTTTGCGTAGCTTCCTCTTTTCAGGAGTTACATCCCGTGTACAAAAAACTCCGCCCATTCAGGGGCCCAATCAATAAAATATGTTATTCAGTACTTAATGCTGGTTCTTTACTGTTTTTTGCATGATAAAACGCCTAAGTTTATTGAAACTAGCATGTGTATAACATCACTGGCCCTTGCCAACAATTGCTAAAGCTTTGAATTAACTGAAAATAATGTCACTAACCTGAATCGATTTGGTTGCATAGGCTTGTCTTGTCTTGGTGGTGTTGTTGCAGGTTTCATAGCCGTATGAGGAAGATGATCAAAAGATTACAATAACGAAAGACTCGACCCCCACGCAGGTCGTGCATGTGCCTCCTGAAGAAGGATCGAATTCCCTAGCTAGTCGTAGCCTATCCAGAAGGCATGCTCCAACAAAGCCATTTATCCTCAGCAGAGTTTGGCGATTCCTAGATCGAAGGCTGTATTCAGGCAATGCATCTCAAGCAGAATGGTTTAGCCGCAGAAGATTAGTGCTCGTAAGTTGTATTCAGACAGTTTACCTTTCCCCGCAGGGTCATTTACTCTCTCCCAGCGGAGTCAGTTGATTTTCCCCAAGAGAATCGTACCATCCCTAGTGGAGTTCTTTTTTCCTCACGTATTTTTATTCCTCCCAGTGGATTTCGAAGATTAAGACTCTCCCCGGCAGAGTTGGTTGTGTGCCCAAGCATTTATTTTGTCAAGATACCGTGTGATATCCGTTCACTCTCCAGCAGAAGCGCATCTGGTATTCCCCAGCAGGGTGTTACTTCAATGAGATGTTTGGTTCGAGTTCCCAATTTCCCAGCTGAGTCGACTTCTCTCTTCCGGCATTTATTTTGCCGGAATAATTCTATAGCATCTGGCTATCCCCAGCGGAGTTGGCATTATCTTCAGCATTTATTTTGCTGAAGCAGTTTCTGTACCCAGCAGTTCGAGTCTGCAATTGCATTGGCATATAGTGTCATACTTGCATTCACCAAATAAACACGCGTAGCATTTCCACGACGATTGAAGCATTGCGTCGGTATCAAACATACGCATTTTAGAAGCATAAACCAGGATGGCTAACCTTTTGTTTCAAGTATTGTTTCTCTTGCAGGTAGAGAGAGCCCTCGCTCAGGTGAATCAATAAACATTCGAAGTCTCGGCATGAGACATTCAACGAAGTGTCAGCTTTGGCACTACTCCCCACAGAGTTATCAGGATAAGTTTCTCTTTGTCCCCAAGCAGAGTTACTTATTTCCCCGCCAGGGTTTCTTGTTGAAGCTTCTCCAGTCCGACCAGCGGATTGTTTCTTTCAAAGTTGTTGTTACGTCAGCATTAAAAGGTTTCATGAACCAGAATTTCAGAGGCTACCGCCGGTTATTAGAGCAGGCATCCAGTAGTTTGATTTCCAAATATCCCCAGTAGAGTCAGCCTCAAAGTTGCTGTAACGTCAGTGATAAGAAGTTGGCGGACCAATGGAAGGATGAGTCCTAACGTGGACGGGTTTCTTGACAGGTTTTTACGCTAAGAGAAGTGGGAGTCCTGACGTGGACATTTCCTCAAGTTGACGATGTGTGTTAGTCCTAACGTGGACAGATTCGAGTTCGCGGTAGTGATCGAGTGTGGAGTCCTGACGTGGACAAAAGTGGGTTACTCTTCGTGTTGGAGTCCTGACGTGGACAAGTTTATTTCTTCGGCAGGTTGAGATATGGGTCCTAACGTGGACAAAGTCTTATTTCCCCAGCAAGTCGAAGACGCGCAAGTCCTGACGTGGACAGGTTCTATTACTTCAGTAGGTTGAGATATGAGTCCTGACGTGGACAAGTCTCACTTCCCTAATGGGTCGAAGGTGCACGAGTCCTGACGTGGACAAAGTTTTATTTCCTCAGTAAGTCAAGAGGCGAGTCCTGACGTGGACAAATCAAGACGAAACGTGAGTCCTGACGTGGACAGGTTTATTCCTTACGTGGAAAGACGTGATTCCTTACGTGGAAAGATGGAGTCCGTACGTGGACATATCAAGTTGGAGTCCTAATGTGGACAGATTGAGATTATATTCCTTGCGTGGAAAGATTGGGGTCCTTACGTGGACCGATTCAAATCGGAATGTGATTCCTTACATGGAAAGATAGTATTCCTTACGGGGAAAGAGGCTTGTATTCCTAACGTGGAAAGAAAGAGTGTGTTCCTGACGTGGAAAGGGTTTAGTCCTGACGTGGACAGAGTCAAAAGATGACGTATTCCTTACGTGGAAGAGTTTGACGAAGAAGAAGTTCATTCCTAACATGGAAAGGTGAGTCCTAACGTGGACGGTGTTATTCCTAACGTGGAACGGTTATTCCTTACGTGGAAGGGTGAGTCCTAACGTGGACCATGTTATTCCTAACGTGGACAAGAGTTTAGTCCTAACATGGACAGATCTAGACGAAGTTTATTCCTGACGTGGAAGAGTTTAGTCCTGACAAAGGCAGAAGAGATGATTCCTTACATGGACGGTGTTATTCCTAACGCAGAAGAATTTATTCCTAACGTGAACGATTTGTTGCTGATGAAATGCAGACGAGTCATTCCCCAGTGAAGTCGCCGAGTTTTTTCGTGTTGACAACAGTTGGAGTCCTAACGTAGACGAAGTTTCCGATGATTCAATCTTCTTCAGGATGATGAAAAGAATCCCCAGCACCATTGCTAATGGATCAGTTGGTTGCCGTAACAGTCAAATTCAGTCGATGAATGTCGTTACCCAAGCAGGAGCGCAGTTTATTGCTGCGGTTGGCAAATTTCCGGGTTCTTAGTATTCAACCGTCTCGTACCTCGAATGTCTGAAGGCTCCAGGCTCTTCACCCAATCGGGTCCAAGTCGCTTGAATAGGGGCAGCTGTTGCACCCTAAAATTTGCTCAACCTTATTCACTTGGTTTATGTTTCAATATCATTAGCATTTGCATATAGAGTCATGTACATAGCCTAACCATCTGCATAGCATAAGCATAGCAAGTCATCCAACAGGGGACCAATCATTATTCTCATCTCTAGAGGCCTATCAAGAGGTTATTATCCTGATTCAATCTCATTCAAGTCATCAGAAAAGAATTTGAAAGTTGGAAAAGTCAGTGGATCAAGCATTGAGTCTATCTCCTAACTGAGGGTATCTGAGGATCAACAAAGTAAGTTGTGGGCTGTGAATTGAGCATGGAGAGTATGTGGGCATCATGGGAGACTTAGAAAGTCATTTGGAGAAGGATACAAGTTGTTGATGTGATCACCAGAATTGCAGTTGAAGACAGTCAACTAGGGTTTCATCTGGGGTCAACTCTAGGTCAACTCTAGGTCAATTGATTGGTTGAAAGACATTAAGGTCTATTGAAGAGATGTGGGGTTCATAATTTGACATGAATAATAAGGATATGATGATATGCTAAGAAGAAATCAAGAGAAATCAAGGAGAAGAGGAGTTTCTAAATTAGGGTTTCTGTGTAAAATCCCCTAGTTTAGGTCAAATTTCCAAGCAATATAAGTCAAAATGCAAGCTTCAAATGGATCCTTGGCCAACATTGAACTTGTAGAGGATCTCAAGACCTTTAATTTTAGTGGTGGAAGACATCAAGGAGATTTATAGAACTCAAGTTATGGTCCTTGCAAGTTACAGGTCATCTGAGGTATCTGAAATTTTGTCTGTGAAAGTGGCTTGACTTCCAAGCAATTTTTACCCCTCAAGGAGATTTCAAATGAATTTCTTGTCAACAAAAGAGTTGTTCCTAATTGTCTTAGCTTTCTAGAATGGTATAGTATGCCTTCATATGATTTGTGGAACTCTACTTATGGTCTTAGCAAGCAAAGGGTATTTTGGTCATCTGAGAATTACAGGTCATTTCAAGCCTATGCCCAAAACTCATACAAGGAAGCTTCAAATGGAAAACTTTACAACACCAAACTTGTTCCAAATGACATTTTTAGTCTAGAAAAGTGACCATGAGAGATTGGAAAGATTCATAGCACAAGGTTTCAAAATTGTTGGATTTAATGAATAAAAATGACCTAAAAAATGAGATTTTTCATATTTTGGCCAAATGGGGCAAAATTATAGGTCATTTTGAATGGAAAGATCATTTTGAGAACATTGGCTAAAGTAGAATTTTGAGCTTGGTTCACATTTTGGGAGTTATTCATGGTTACTTGTAATGGAAGATACATAAACCAAATCCAAGGGAAATCATACATGGGAAGCTTCTCCAAGCTTCTAGGAGTTTCTAACCTCACCTATATATTGATATGAGTAACTCCATGCCATGGTTGGTGATCACATTTACTCAAAACCACAAGTTTCACACATTTCTCTCATTTTGCAAAAGCTACTCAAACTACCTCAAATCTTCACCAATCTTCACCATTCTTGATCTGATCTTCATCCTCATCATCCCTAGATCACAATTCTCACAAGCATTTAGTAGATTAGAGCAGAACTTGTGCCACACACTTCCATCCTCCAAGAAGCAAGAAACTTGGAATTGCAAGATCCAAGAGGTTTGAGTCCAATTCATTGCATACAGTAGTCAAGAACAAGCTCACTGATCAGTTTCCCATCATTTCAAGCATTGGATCAAGAGGATTCCATAGCTGTTTTCATCATCACACCAGGTTGTTAATGTCATTCGAATTGATTGATTTAGTGAGAATTATAGGGAATTGGTAGTATAGACTGGTTAGGATAAGTAAGATGATTGATTTTGGTAAGTTTGGATAAGTTTCATGGATGTTGATCATGGTGCACTAATTCTGTTAGAGATCATAACATCAAGAATAATGAGAAATAATCTTAGGTTAATGGCTCAGATTGATCAGCATAGTGTGTAGAGTATGTTAGGGCAAGAATTATGGAGAATTGAGAGGTTTGATCACAGGTGAAAATGGTGGTTTACAACTGTTATTCCTATCGAGTTGGTTGATGGAGCGAGTTTTAGGAGAAGTTATTATCATGGATGTGTAGATGGAAGTTTATAGAGCAACTTTTCTCTTGGAGTCGTGTGAATCCATGGAGGTATAAGGGAGAACAGAGGAGGAGAAATTCGAGCATGGTGGTGAAGTTTCAGAAACCCTAGGGTTTCTGAGGTTGAAGACGATCTGGGAGCCACACGATGGCCTTTTGACTTTTGACTGGGATTGGGAACCAACGGCCACGATTGAAGGACGAAAACGGAGGGAAGTTTAAATGATGAAACGCCCCGTTCATTTAAGTTTGCTGACTGGGCTCAGACATTCGATGCTTTTGACACCCCTCAAACCAAGCCCAATAGGATTTTAACTGAAATAATTGCTAGTTACACTGTTTTTACCTTTTTTATTTTTTGTTTGTTTTCTGAACGTGCTGGGCCTAGTGCCAGTTGCTTTTCACGCCCCACTGCCTGGCCCAATTTATTCTTTTAACTGATTTCTCCTACTTGCTGCACCCCCTTTCTCAATTAATTCATTTAATTTTTCTCAATTCATCTTAATTCTTTTAAAATTCATAACAAATCATAAAATGCATATTTTCCATTGGTTCTTTTTGCATTATTTTCTTAATTTTTTCAAGAAAATTCTCATACAAAAAAATTAATAATTCATTTCATTTTCTTATTTTTGGCATATTTTTCTTTTAATTAGGTGTAAATAATATTTTGTTTAGTACATGAATTTGATAATTTTTGCTCTAATAGTTGCTTTAATATTTTTCACCCATTCTTTTTAGGTTGATTAGTAGATAAGATTAGCTTGTATATACAATTTAGTTCCCATTTTTAGAAGTTAATGTTAGATGATTAGTTTAGGTGAGAACAACATGAACAAAATTAGGGTTTTAAGTGATAACTTAGGAGAATTGAATCATTTCCCTTAGGACTTAGAATTGAATATTTTAGATATGGGACTATAGGGACTATGGGTAGTTATTAGATCCCTTAGAAGTCACTAGGATTCCCCTACTGCTATTGGTATATTACTGTCTATATTTGTGTGACTGGTGTGGTGTGCCCTCTGGGGATTATTGTTTGTTTGTGTGGGTATTGGGATTGCCTGGGGAATTGGGGGAGCTGAAGACTTGTGATGATGAAGTCATTGGAGATCCAGAGCTTGAAGACCAACTTCCAGAGTTGAAGAGGAGATTCTTGCTAGCAGCTGTTGAGGAGACTAGGGTTTAAGATCTAGGCAGAGCTCTAGATTAGAAAGCTTGTTTCTCAAACATGGAATGCCTTGTCTGCATCCATCCTTTCCCTATGATTCAAAGTCTCTATCAAATACCCACCTCCTTCCTTTGGAAGGATCAGTGAATGTATTTGAAAGATAGAACTTTTGAGGGAAAATTATCTGTATAATGTTAACAGTTGATGAACCACCCTTGGTAGGTAATTGACTGTCTAACATTCATTCACTTCATCTGGTTGACTGATATCCCCCTTAGGAGATTGAGACTTGAAGAAAAGCCATTGCAGATGGAAGATTGATGATCAAGACCTTGCTGGAAAGCTGTGGAGATGGAGATTGATGCTTGCTGAAGCTTGTAGCTGATTGGAGATGATTGGAAGGCTGGTGATGCAGAGCTGCTGTGGCTGTTTATTTTTCTGCTGTTATTCATTTTTGATGTATTGATTGGTTTTCTGGACTGTATTGTTTGCTGTTTACCCTGTTGGGTTGAAAGTGAAGCTTGTTCACTTTTGCCTATTGTTTTCTAGGTTCGAGGTTGAGTGGGACTCCCTTGCCTCGCTTGTATTGTTGCATCCATGCATTTTACTGTTTTACTGTATATATCTGATATTGTTTCTGTTTCCGTCTATTCCCTTAGGATCTCTGTTTCTCTCTGGGCAAGAGAGGAGCATGATAGACATTAGGTCTTAACCCATGCATGATAACATTAGGTTAGTTTGATTCCCTTCGCAACTGTAGGTTAGAGTTCTGTCTCTTCTTCCTCAAAAACAAACAGAAAAATACAATAAAATTTCAAACACAATAAAAGACACTTCTTCCGTAAAAGAATGTGAACTCATCAAAACGTCATTTTTGTCCGCTGAGACTGTTAATCAGAAAACCCTTTTTCAGAAGGAATAAAATCAACCAAGACAGACTTGTGTCGTGCGCAGCCCGAACTACGTTTGCTCTGATCTTTCATGCTGTATGAAAGTACGTAGGCATAGGATGCGATATCCTAGCGAGCAACCTTCCCCTCCTTTCCCGTAGGTAGGCGAACTACGTTGACTCTGATTTCTCGTTTCCGACGGGAATACGTAGGCATAAAGTGCGATACTTTGCCGAGTCATTTTCTTTCTTTTTTAAACCCCAGACCTGTAGAGTAGATAGAATAACAATCCATACCAAAACAAGCGTGGATCCCGTCGAGTACGACGGACGTGAGGGGTGCTAATACCTTCCCCTTGCGTAACCGACTCCCGAACCCAGGATTTGGTTGCGATGACCATTCCTTTCCCTGTTTTGCGGTAGGTTTACTTCGAGCGTTTCCTTTCCCTCCTTTGGGATAAATAACGCACGGTGGCGACTCTTCTGTTCAGCCGGCGCCGATTTTCGCAGTAGCGATGCTTAAGGAAGTGCACCACCACTTTAGCATTATTTGTGGGTAATGCTACAACTTCCACCTACTTGGACACATAGTCTACATGGACCAGAATATAGTTTTTACCAAAGGATGGTGGGAAAGGTCTCATGAAGTCTATACCTCATACGTCAAATAATTCTACCTCTAACATAGCGTTCTAAGGCATCTGGTTCCTTCGAGAAATGTTACCTGTTCTTTGGCACCTGTCACATTCTCGGACGATATGATGAGCGTCCTTGAATAAGGTAGGCCAATAAAACTCTGATTGGAGGACCTTTGCAGTTGTTCTATCTCCACTAAAATGTCCTTCGTACTCTGAATCATGGAAATCTTTCAGTATGTCTCTTTGTTCCTTTTCTGGAACACACCTTCTGATTAACCCATCCACTCCCCTTTTGTATAGGAATGGGTCATCCCATATATACAACCTGCAATCATATAGAAACTTTTTCTTTTGGTTAGCGTTAAAATCACCAAGTATCACTCCACCTACCAAGTAGTTTGCATAGTCGACAAACTATGGAACACCAGTAATAGCCAGGATTTACTCATCTGTAAATGTGTCTCTGATTGGATGCTCTCTTTCAGTTTCCTCTATTGGAGACATGCAGGACAAGTGATCTGTAACAGTATTTTCACAACTCTTTTTATCTCTAATTTCAAGATCAAATTCATGAAGAAGGAGGATCCACCTCAAAATCCGAGGTTTTGATTCCTGCTTGGCAAAAAAATACTTCAACGCAACATGGCCAGTATAACCAATAATTTTAAAACCAAGCAGATATGACCTGAATTTGTCAAAAGCATACACTACAGCTAACAACTCCTTTTTGGTAGTTGCATAATTCATTTGGTCCGGATTAATGACATGACTAGCATAATAAATTACATGCAATAATTTATCCCTTCTTTGCCCTAAGACAGCCCCGACAACAATGTCACTAGCATCACACATTATTTCAAAGGGTAGTGACCAATCGGGGGCTATCACTATAGGTGCATAAATTAAATTACTCTTGAGAGTCTCAAAAGCCACCTTACACTTATCATCAAAATTAAAGAGTTTGTCTTTGACAAGCAAATTCGTCAAGGATTTGGCAACTTTTGAGAAATCTCTGATGAACCTGCAATAAAAACCTGCATGTCTTAAGAAGATTTTAATCCCCTTTTCATTCACTGGGGGTGGGAGATTAGCTATCACTTCTACTTTGTCTTTTTCCATTTCAATCCCCCTGTGAGAGATCTTATGTCCAAGCACTATACGTTTCTGCACCATAAAATGACATTTCTCCCAATTGAGAATGAGGTTAGCTTCCTGGCATCTTTTCAAAACAAGAGACAAGTTAGTTAGGAAAGTATAAAAAGAAGAACCAAAACCAGAAAATCATCCATAAACACCTCCATATGCTTTTCAAGCATGTCGGCGAATATAGATGTCATACATCTCTGGAATGTAGCGGGAGCGTTACATAGCCCAAATGGCATTCTTCTATAGGCAAAGATACTGTAAGGGCATGTAAACGTGGTCTTCTCTTGATCTTCCGGGGCTACATCAATTTGATTATACCCCGAGTAACCATCCAAAAAGCAGTAGTACTCATGACCTGCAAGTCTTTCCAACATCTGGTTAATGAAAGGGAGAGGAAAATGATTTTTTCTTATTGCGATGTTGAGCCTCCTGTAATTAATACACACTCTCCAACCTGTTACAGTTCGAGTGAGGATCAATTCATTCTTCTCATTCAGAATCACCATTGTTCCTCCCTTCTTTGGTACCACATGCACCAGACTTACCCAAGAACTATCGGAAATAGGGTAAATTAACCCAACATCCAATAGTTTAACTACCTATTTCCTGACAACTTCCTTCATTGCTGGAATTAATCTTCTTTGGGGTTGGACCACTGGTTTGTGATTATCCTCCATTAGTATCTTATGCATGCATACTGTGGGGATAATTCCTTTCAAATCCCCAATGGTCCATCCCATAGTGCTCTTGTATTTCTTAGGTATTTATACCAAATTTTCCTCTTCTTTTTCTTTCAGCCCAGAATTGACTATAGCAGGACACTTGGCTCCAGAGTCCAAAAACACATATTTGATATTTTCAGGTAATAATTTTAGTTTAGAATTTGTATCTTCTTTTCTTTCCATTTTAATCTTCGTTTCTGGTGAAGCTCTAAAGTCCTCCCACCGGTGTGGTTTGGATTTCAACCAAGGTGGTTGAGCATTCAACATAGTAAGAACTTCTTTCTCTCTTTCATCCTCGTTATCCTCTATCTCTTGAGCTGATATGCTAAGAACTCTTTCCACAAATTTATCAATTTTTACTAGAACATCTTCAACCACTCCATAAGGCCTCTTAACTGAATGATATGCAAATTGGAGTGTCATCCTAGTATCTTGAACACTTCCTATTCCAAGCTTCTTGTATATGGACAATGGCATAAGACTCACACTAGCCCTTAAATCAATAAGCGCCTTTTTAAATGATTTATCTCCAATTGTGCACAGAATGGTAACTGATCATCTATCTGGCTTCTTCACTGGAATCTTCATACCCTGCAAAATAGCACTACAAGTTTCAGTTAGAATAACAGGTTCAATGTCGATGGTGCGCTTTTTAGAGATGATGTCCTTCATGAATTTAACATATATAGGCATCTTCTCAAGTGCCTCGGCAAATGAGATGTTGATCTCTAACTTTCTGAACATCTCTAGAAACTTCTCAAAGTTTTTCTCATGCTGATCTTTTCTCTTGTTTCTTGTTGGGGAAGGTAGCTTAATGACGGGTTTTGGTTAAGTGGGTTTTTCGTTCACAACCGGCTTTTGAATCTGTTCTTCCTCGATGGGGATTCTAGTTTCTAAGATTTCCAGATGTACCTCAAGTAATTGGTTCTATTCTTCAACTTTATCTTCAGATACTTCAACCTTATTCTCACTTCTGGTTGTTATAGCATTCACATTATTACGATCTCTTAGATTTGTCACCGTTGCACTAGGTAGGTCACCTTGTGCTTGAGAATTTGTTACCTGTTGTGCTATCTGACCCATTTGAACCTCCAGATTCTTAGTAGAAGTATTAGTGTTCCTATGATTATTTCTGGTTTCTTCTTGGAACTAGAAGCTTAGAGTGGCCATCTTTTCAATGGAAATTTCCGAATCCGGTATCTTTAGAGCTTGTTGTTGATACTGTGGCTGAGGTTGTTGATATTTTTGTTGATACAGTGGTTGTTGTTGTTGAGGTTGGTATTGTTGTTGCTGTAATGGGTTTTGGTACTAAGTAGGTCCTTGTCTCTGTGCATTCCCTTGTTGGTCTTTCCAGGAGAAGTTTGGATGATTCTTCCAACTCGGATTGTAAGTATTAGAATAAGGGTTGTTCTGCTTCAAGAAATTAATTTCTTCACTTTGTTGACCCGTGGCTACACAATGCATAGCAAAACGAGGACCCCCACAAATCTCACAACTAACAGCTTATACCAGTTGAACTTGTGCTACAGTTTGGGTACCTATATTCATAGCTTTCAGTCCCCTCTCAACTTCAGCAATGATTTGATCCTCCATCTTCACCACGTGATTAGTAAGTTTCAAATCAATCACCCCTTCAGGCTTTCTCACACTTCAATCATACAATTCCAGGTGTCCATTTGCAGCAATGACTTCAATGATCTTTTTGATACCAGTGGCTGTTGTAAAGTTGGAAGATCCATCAGCAGCTGTATCAATAAGTTGTTTTGTCTTCATTCTCAGGCCATTTACAAACATCTACATTTGTTCTGTTTGATTCATATTATGTGTGGGACAAGCAACCAATAACCTCTTAAACCTCTTGTATGCATCACCAAGTGACTCTCCTTCCTTCTATTTAAAATTCACAATATCATACCTTTTCCGAATATAAACAGAAGCGAGAAAGTATTCATTCAAAAATTTGTCTCCATCTCCTCCCAAGTAGTAATACTCCCTGCAAGTAAAGAGTAGAACCGCTCTTCGGCATCTTCGGAAAGAGTGAATGGAAACATACCTAACTTTTTAGCTTCTTCCGAATGCCCCTCAAATTTCAACGTTGTGCTCATAGTAAGAAACCTTTGTAAATGCTTATTTGCATCTTCGTTGATTTTTCCGGTAAAGGGTCTCTTTTTGAGCTGACAAATTATTGTCAGGTGTAGTTGGAAGTTTTCTACATTGGCCGGTTGATTCACGATGGTCAACCGACCTGCTGGAGCATTTGCTCCTCCATAGCCACCCAGAAGTCTTTCTGCTGGTGGAAGTCCAGCCATTCTTACTCCTTCTGGCTGTGTCTCTACGCTTGTGTTAGACTCTGAATCAGAATGCTCAGAATGAACCAAAATTTCTTCGACTGACTTTGCTTGTCTTGCTTGATGGCGTCTCGCGTGTAGTGATCTTTCGGGTTCTGCGTCAAAAAGAAACTCAGCTGAGGGCTTTCCTCGCATACACAGATTGGACAAATATTAGTAAAAATAAAAATAAAAATAAAAATAAAATAAATCTAAAAATAAACAAAAATAAAACTTTAGTCGCAGAGCAACAAAGTTTTAATTGAATAAAATTTAGCTTATATTTGGCAGTCCCTGGCAACGGCGCCAAAAACTTGATCGCAGAAATAACAAGTGTATTATTCTGCCGATTATAGTTAAAATAAGGGAGTTATCCCCAGTATCGATCTCGAGGACTGCGTAGGCAATATAAGCGTAATTCGTATTCAATCAAACAAAACTCAATTAGGGGTTTTTAGACTTGATTTGGAAATATTAAAAGACAATATGTAAAATAAGGCAAACTAAGGAATAAGGTTTAACAGGATATGAGGGCATACTAGGGGCAATGTATGAATTTCGTTACAAGAATGTCAACCCTTATTTCATAACATAAACACAATTTTTATCAAGTTCTTGAATGCTCTTAGTGTTTTCCCCTAAGGTCTTAGTCAGAAAACCTTTGAGATCATAATCAATTTACTACGTCCATAGGAAAACTAATTTGAAATCAAGCATTGAAAATAGTTTCAGTAGTATTCAAGTGCACAACAGGGTAATCTTAGTCCTAAGAATTATCTACTGAGGCATTATCAATAAAATTGTATTAATTATGGTTTGTCCGACCTAAGGTTAACCGAAAAACTAAATCAATTTGTCCGATTGAAAAATTATAAAATCATTGAACGATAAAACTTGATTAATAAAAATAAGTGCTTATGTCATTAACAAGGAAATAATATTCATACAATAACAACTCAGAGAAACCCCCTAGCATTGGAGGGTTTAGTCTCTTATAATAACAAAAGTAAATTCAACAATTAAATTTAACATTACAAGGGTGCTTGGGGATGACTTTGATCTTCAATTGCTTCTGCCCTTGAAAATCTTATGTTCTCCCTTTTGCTCTTGAGTGCTCAATCTCTCTTGTAAAAAACATTTCTTGTTCTCAAATTACAATAGTTAAAAAGTGTCTTTTTCTTTGTCCAAATTTATCTTAAATATTAAAAAATCCAATATTGAAGTCAGGAAATTCCGAAAATACCCTCGGGGGTCAAAACAGACAGAAATAACAAGAAATTGGAGAATGACACGCCCAGGCCAACACGGGATGTGTCAGCTGACAGGGGTAGTCGTGTTGGCTCCCTATTCCCTCTGATCCAAACTCCTTTGTGCTAGACTTGCTGACACGGGCTGTGTCAGCTGACACGAGCACCCGTGTCAGCCCTCTGCTCTCTTCTCTAACACGGCCTCAAGGCTTCTCTCCTGACACGGCCCGTGTCAGGCCACTAGACTACTTGAGAAACTCCTCCGAATTTTCCCAAATCTCATATTCCTTTGCCTGAATCTTTTTCTTTTCTTCGTATGGATCTAAAAACATCAAGACCACTACCAAACGCGTAAAATCTACTAAATGTAACAAAATAACTAGAAAAACATAAAACTTGAGAAAAACATGAAAATAGTAAATATGATTCAAAATCAGTAAAAAAGACTAACATAAGCATTACCGATTCATGGATTAGATGTCGAGTAAGTGCGGGAAACAACATAAAAATGGTGATTGATCAGTTGCCCTCAAAAGAATCTGTCGTAAGACCTGTAATATCTCTCCAGGACTCAAAGGCATCCCTTCCCCATTCTGACTCAAGTGGAGCCTCACAGGTATTTCTTCCCAATGGGGAAGTCCAACATAGAAGCAATTTCATCAGTAGAAAATGTATACTCAGTGTTAAACATACGGAATTGAACAATGTTGTTGCGGTGAGAATCGAATATCAAACTATTAATTAACTTGAACCATAAATAATTGAATTTCACCATCGAGCTTTGATTAATCCAAAGGAATGGGTAAATATCGAAGAAAATCCTAAGTGCACTACTTAACAACATAGCTAAGAGATTGCGGGGTTCGGGTATTGGTTATACCTAGGGAAGGTGTTAGCATCCTAAGTATTTGTAGTACTCTACAGGAATCTCTTGTTTGGTATTTGTGTTATTGTCATACCCCAAATTTTTCCTACATGTATAGTTTTTATTCTGTATATCCATCCCCTAACATTTATTCAAAAAAAAAATATATGTTGTTGTCTTAAGATTAGGGTTTGAATATCAGGCAAGTTATCAAGTCAGTTATGTTTACAGTTCATCTAGTTTGACTTAAGTTTGGCCAGATAAGGTTGGTTTCAAGATTGATGTTAGTGTTGCATAATTCAAGAGGGTTGTGCCAGAATTATCAGTTAGGGTTTATATGTCATTTCAGATTGTCAGGATGTGTCAGATTATTAGGGCTTTATGTTTGAATATAATCAAGAATCTAGTTTCAATCAGGATTGTGGGTAATGCAATTTGTTTTTCAAGTTGCAACTCTTATTGGAAAGGCATGTTCATAATTCTAGTGAGAGTTCGTGGGTCAACAAGATTCAAGTGAGTGTTTTTAATGAAGAATCCAAAGATAATTTAAGTTCGATTAAGGGTTTGTCACGGTCCCCTGGTGTCAAGGCCTTTTCTGGCTCAAATTGAAAATTTTGGTTTATTCAAGTGCCCAGGATGACTCAAGATCGATTCATGGTGAGTTTTATTTGAGGATTAATTCAAAGTGTTGTCCATTTTAAAGAAAGACTCAAGAGTATTGTCGAAATACTAAACATGGAGTTGATATGAAGATGCAAAGTTCAAGCCATCATTGTTTTTAATAAAAAATCTGAAGTATTGCAGGATCAAATCAAGGATAATACTAGTCTATTTACAGAGTTGCTTGAGAAATAAATGAAGGGTGACAATAATTCGTTTCAAGGCCCTAACCGAATTGATAACATTTGAAGCCCATTTTCATTTTTCATGATTCACAGCCCATTCTATGTTCCAAAGTATATTACAAGCCCAATGTATTCATAAAACTACAAAAAATGAATGAATGAGAAACAAGCCCCTGAACATAAGGCCCACTACAAGTGATTCAACTTCAGATTCAATTTACAATTATGAAAAAGCCCAATTACAAAATAACACAAAAAGGGTCACTTGAGCCAAAATCCATTCTTCCTGATGAACTTTGTTCACACGCATACATGAGTTTCAAGCCTTGAACATCCCAACCAATTTTTAACACTACAACCCATGTTCCATACTATTCCCAAATAAATTCTTGGAAGTGATTCCTGCACAAAATTCACACCCAAAAGAACATGAGAAATGTTGTATTTACTCCATAATAATTGCTGGGTAATAAACTAAAGAAATTCACCCGACCCCACCACAACAACCTCTAGCCACAATTTTTTTTTCATACCAGCCATGACTCGCACGACTCTGTACAACCCCTGCACAAAGAGACAAAATAAGTGTACCTGAGCCAAGAAACATAACAAAAAATTTTGGCACACAATTCCTCTTGGCTCTACTATAAGTGGGCGTGCATGTCCATTCAATAGGCACAACGAGAAAAATGCACAGCAGAAAATCAACTCAAATCTGCCTCTTTCACGAACAAACAAAAACACACAAATTCATTCTGAACCCTTCAACACAACCTTCTTCATCCCCTCAACCTCCATTTTAAATACAACCATAACACCTTTGCCCAAATGGCGATGAACCTAGCCTTCGTCCAACTCCTCAAACACCCCATGTTTAATCCACCATCTTCAACCCCAGATTCTTTCAACCCACTTTCAACAACTTCAAAACCTATCACCACTAAAAACCATAACATAACTAGAAAGAAATTCAGATGAAGAGAAGAGAAATATTGAAACCGAAACAAGGAATAGATCTAAACCTGGAACTCGAATTGAAATAAGAATCAAGATTGAAGCCCGACTGTGCACGACGGTTCAAAGGTTGAGACGAATTGCGTCGAAGCTTGTTAGATGCGATGTGTTTTTTTTTTTGGCGTTTCGTTGTGATTGTTTTTGCTCTCTGAGGAAGATGAAATCCAAATGTTGCTTTTAGCTTGTGGATCTCCTTTTCTCTTATGTTATGTTGTTTTTATTTTTTTTATTTATTAATTTTGAGGGATTGCTTGGATTTGGGCCGGGCTATGGCATATTATCACTACACCATCCATCTTTCTTTTTGTCATCCATGTGGTGTTGTGAAGAGTGGCTGAATGGGCTTAGAGCCCATGATGATCCCATTTTTTATACTTAGTTCACTCACACCCATTTTTCATGACTTCACCCCCTCATTGTTTTTTGGTTTGTTTTAGTTAGTTTTCTAGGTTTTTAATAAGAGTTTTCTTAATTATTTTTACTAATAATTTTGCTAATCACTTTGCTAAACATTTTTCATTACTTGTTAATGTTAGTTTGTATTTAATCTTGGTAAATATTTGACTATGTATTTTGTTAAAAAACTTTGGGATTTTTATTGCATTTTGATGATCTTTTCACTTCCGATTCTATTCTTTTTTCTTTTTCATGTTCGGTCGATGGCGAGACCTTTGAAATTATTATCAGTGAAACTATGGATAAATGGTAATGAGTTTGAGACCACTCTCTTTTTCTCTTCTCATTTTCTTCTTCATTTTCAATTCTTATTTAATTTTTCAATCTATGAAGTCTTTCGATTCGCGAATGTTGGTTTTCAAGGTTGATAACCTTCATTATTTCAAATCTGTAGAAAATGATCCTTTGGATCATTTTTCTATACTTTGGGATTGTGAGAGGTTTCCCTCGATTAGTTAACATGAGTTTGTGATTAAGACGAGATCCCACCCTTCTTTTGTACGTGCGACACGATTAAATCGGAGAATGATCCTCAATATCATTTCTCTATCTTGTTTTTAGCATGGATATCAACTCACGCGACCTCCTATAGTTTGACTTTTATCATAAGTAGAGCTACGAAGGTTTAGTGTTACATTTTGTCCCGATTCAATTCAATAACAAACTAACGACTAACTTTATTTTCCGTTAATATACAACTGCTTTATTTTCAGTAAAATATTATCTTGATTTATATTATCTTGTTCATATACTCGTTGATATTTATCTTGGTATATTATTATGAATATTCTTGTATATGTTGTTATATATCTTGTATATATTCATATTCATTTCTCCTCTTATTCACATTCTTTCAAAACACTTAATAACTATCAAAACCATAAAATCCTAAATTGGTGGACTGTTGGGTGTTTGTCCGAGTGACGGATCTTTGTACTTTGTCAGAAACTCTAGCTTGGAGTTGTGTTCAACTTTCGCTCGAGGCGTAGTTTAGGACACATTGCACACACACAACTTCCTCTTGGGCTACCTGACAATGAGATCTTTTATTTCGTGCAATCCCATGTAATTTGCATGTACCCCTCTCCCATTCCAATGTACGCTTTCGTATTTCTTTGATTATCGTTTATCTTCTAGGAGCACCCCTAGGGACTAGAATAGATTAAACCATTTTCAAACTAATTCTCGATTCGTCATTGAGCCATTTTCAAACACCCCTCTGTAAAGTGCTCGTCCGCATTCGCCATCAACATATCGCACACACTGTCACACTTCATCATGGTTTCAATATTAGGAGCAGCCCTAAGGACTAGTATCATTTCTCACACCTTAACCCTTGATTCTTCGCCAAGCCGGTTCCACTTTCAAACCAAACCCTCGACTCGTCGTCGAGCCATTTTCAAACCCATTTCCACTCCACCATGCTTTTTGCATGCAAATACAAGTCAAACCCTTGATCTAACGTCAAGAGGATTTTCTAAACAACGAGGATTTTCTAAACAAACTATTAAACCAATTCACCACCTTTTCTTTTACAACCTTTTTCCATTTCTTTTTGGTCTTTTTAAACCTTGGTCTCGTACCAAGTGCATTTTCAAACTCTTTTCCTAATAAACTTGGATGGTTGTGGAGTCATTAGGCGAAAGCCTTCTCCTATCCTGAGTGTTTGACATTACCTTTAGGGTTCACTGTCGTAAAGCACTTACCATTCAAAATCAAAACATTTTTAATAAGAGAATGAAGTTCTCTTTGTATTGAACTAAAGAGAGAGGATTGAGTGCATACTTCTTCCTCTCCGAGTATCAGGATACTCACTGTAGAGTGTATGGTCTCGATACTCGTCTTTCAATTCGAAGACGTGACTATATTCGCCACACCATTTTCACAATAAAACTTTGAGATAAAGAATTGGGTACTACCCGCAAGGGGTTACTATCCGAGGATCTATTTCACCCTTAAAAATAACTTTCACAAATCAAATGTGACATCTTGCCTCGAGGGTGAAAACTCTCTTTTCAAAAGGATTTGTTACATCTATTCTACCGCAAACAGGTAACACCTAAGACTCCACAAGCGAGCTCCAAAACACCTAACTGCAAGAGTGTGCACGTTAGCATCATCCACAAAAACACCAGTTGACCACAGGCCGAACTATGGTTGCTTTAATTTCACATGCCTGTTGAGAATACGTAGGCATAGGATTGCGATGATTCTAGCGAGCACTTTTCTTTCTTTCCACCTTTGGGTCTTTATTTAAAAACATGAACAAATGGCCAAATCAACACTCAGTCAGCGCCATGTCATGCTAACTAGGTGTTCCACCCAACTTCATCTTCTTCCTTTAACATTCTCTCTCTCGCGCCCTAACCAACAACCATGGCCAAAAATGCTTTTTCCTCTAACTTTCTTATTTCTCAACCATTTTAAAATATGTAAAGACCAAAGTCACAATATTTTTCATAAGGATTAAAAATATAACAATATCTCATCCTAAAAACAACTAAGTAATCCAAGAATCAATCAACAACAGTGTAATATCATAAAACTTCAACATGTTATCACATGAAATATTCAAACTAAATAAAGCCAGCATTCATTCAGCAACACTAAGTCCCAAACATACTACATTTTTGTTATTCAAATAGCAACAAATCAATGCATGAATATGAGAGTTTGAAGGTCAGAATGCCTTACCTCTTGGAGAAAGTCTAGTACTTCTTTTCAGCTACTAAAGGGGCAAGATAACAACCTCTTTAGCTTCCTTAAGCACTTTAGAACTTGTTTGGATAGCTAGATTAGTTGGAAATAGACTGGAGCACAAAACACGATCCTTCTTGAAACAATGGAGGTTGAAGATAGCACAGTGTGTTAGACTTGATACAGAACCTCTTAAATGGATTAAATGAAGTCTATGGATGGTTTATGGTGTTTGTTTGTGTTTTGAACGAGTGGAATGTGTTTGGTTAGAATTTTTGCAAAACTGAGGTGTTTTCGCAAGAACACTTAGCTACACGAATTCAAGAGTGTTTTAGTGTGGTTTCTGGGTTTTTTTCTTGTTATTTGCAATGAGGATTTACCTTGTATTTATAGAGGGAGCGGAGAGTTTGAGGTGTGCTCAGAATCTAACTTCTTGCCAACTAATTCATTTGCATTCCAAAGAGCTTGTGATGATGGTTTTTGTGTGGTTCAAGGAATCAAGTACAAGGTGGTTGAACTTTGAGCATGCTTCTGCAGATGGACTTGTACTTGAGAGGATGAGGGAGTGGATCTATGATGAATTGGTGGAAAGGCCATGCTTTACCTAAATGGAAGTGTTCACTTTATGTCATAAGTGGAATAATTTCTTGGTTTATGCCTTAAAACTTTGTGTAATCCGTTGAAATTTCGTATGACACTATGATTAAAGATGATCTTGAAATTAGACACCCTAAAGCACCAAGATTTGCAGCAAAAGATTGCTTTACCATCATGTCATGCCAAGTTGAAACCTTGAAATTCAAGTTTTTATACCTCAACCTCCTCTCTTCGAAACTCTTAGCTCACATATGTTATGAAGGAGTTCTTGTACTTTTTAGAAAGCCCCAAACATGCCCTACAACTTTTATGTTTGATGTAAATCTTTAATCCAAAGGTATCATGATGAAAACTAGCCTTAAAGTTGACTGAAAATTGAAGGAGCAAAGCTTGCCTTAAAAAATTCTGTATTTTGAAATTCTTCCAAACTTTGAAGCTCCATATCTCAAAATCTAAGTCTCTTTTGTCCATAGGTAACTTGGAAACTTTTATATCACATTATTAGAGCTATAAATTGACCTTTTGAACTCAAAAAATGGATGTGTGGATCGAAAGTTATGATCTTCCAAAGTTAGGACCAAAATTAGGGTTTTTCTCCATACTAAGAAAAAATTCAAATATCCAAGTTTACCCCTTTTGCAAGAAAACTCTCCAATATTGATTTCTCATGCTCAAAACCATTTATCAAACATTTATTTATGAAATTTGGCTTGAATGCTTCAATTTGGACCAAAAACCCTAAAAGTCAAAGGGTTGACTTTGTTAGATGAAATTTGTATCAGATGAATTCAACTGTGTGATCTTCAACGAACTTGCATCTTTGAACTTTTAAATCATAATGGATAGGCTCAAAGGATGTATATGAACATGTTTAATCATGTCCCAAGGCTTGGTATCATGCTTGGATCAAAATCAGGGCACAATTGACTTTTTCTTGATGAAACCCTAGTTTAGGGTTAGCTGAAATTAGGCTTTATTGATCTTGCAATGGGATCAATTAGCACTTGATTCTTGTTGAATATAAGAGTATTGAGTGTATGGAAACTTGATTTGGTGATGATCAATCCAAAATATTGACTAATCAAGCAATGGTTCTTTTGATTCCGAAGGTGCAAAAACTCTAATTCAGATGGAACTCAACAAAAGCAAACTTGAAACAAAGTTAGGGTTAGCAAAATATGCTTGATGCTCCTAGAATGGTAATGGAATCTAGGATTCAAAATTTGGGGTATAACAAGTGCCTATTGTGCTAGTAGAGTCGGGTCTAACTTTATAAATCAAAGAACTCAGAAATTCACGGGTTAGTAACTCATAAGTCAAATCCTTCCGCTCAAACAAACTCCGCAATCCTAAGTTATTAATCATAAAATAAACATGGTTGTAAATGACTAAATTTTGGAGACAAGAGACATTGAAATACCTCGTGGGACTTATTTCCCGGTTCATAAGCGCTTCAAATTTTTCTCTTTCTCATTCTCCAGCGGCTCCTGCTTGAAAGTTGATCTCCATTTCTTCCGCCATTGTTGTGGGTATGAAGGTTTTTGGCGAATTTGGGTTTTTTCTCAAGATGAAAGTGTTTGTGGGTTTATGTATGAAATGGAGCCAAATTTTATGGGTGTAAGATTGAGAGGATAATGGAGGGTTAAGAGGTTTTGAAAATTATTGGAAGTTATGTGAGTGGGTGGAGTAAAGGTGGCTGTTAGTGGAGGGAAGAAAATGGGTTTCGGAAGAAGAAGGTTGAATAAAAATGAGGGACAAAGGTTTTGTCCCGTAACTGATATAGTTTTTCTTTTTCTTGATGCCATAGCGACCGCCATGGGGTGTGTGGCGACCGCCACGCCTCAGCCATGGGGTGTGTGGCGACCGCCACGCCTCACAACTCCAAGTCTGGGCTCAAAGTTGGTTATTGGGCCTTGTTTGGGTTGTTTGAAGTGTATACTCCCCGTTTTTGCTTTTCCTAGACAACATAACTCAGAGAATAAATGGTTATTCAAATAAATGATTAGCTAATGAATAAATATTGATAACCAAGAGTGGGCAAAAATTACCAAAAATAAAATAAAATAAAAATAAATCCCAAAAAGTATGAAAATGTAAGAAGAGTTTCAGCAAAAAAAATAAATCTAGCGAAAATAATAAGAAAATAGTATTGGTGAAATAAATCTAATAGGAGACTAAGTGGAGTGATAAATAGGATCTAGCATCTGTCGTGGACGGGATGCATGAGCCTCTGAGAGCCGGCGTCGAAGATCAAGAATTTCCTAAGAGAGATAATCCTCTGCCTTAGTATGAATGACACTATATATCCCTGCCCTTTGCCTCAAAAATCACTGATTTCTCTTTGGAGTGTAACAATTTCCTGGTGCAATAAAGTAAGCTCATCATCTCTGCCTTGTTTCCGACTGGGCCCAGAAGAAGAGATCACATCAGTTCTATCTGAAGAAGGTACAGGCAATGGGTGATACTCTGGTGTAGGAGGTGTAGCAGGTTTAAAATGTGTCTCGTCTTGCGCCTCTAAAGCATAAGTCAAATTCTACTTGTTTTAGATATTAGTTCTTTTTGGGTTAGGCAGGTAGAAATGGTGGATGACTTCATTATTAATGAGAAGTTTGTATTCATTCATCCTAAAGTATGTTCTACGTACCAAACCTTTTTCAAGGCAATGGTCTGTGTCTAGAAGTGTATAACCAAAGTAAGGAATTAGGTGGTACAACTAGTTTTGTAACTGAAGTGTAAATATTATATGGGTGACTATCCCCTCTACATGAATATGTCCTACCGAAGATCGGGCTATACCTACTAAGTTTTGAATGAGGAGGGTACCAGATGCAACAAAATCATCTTCGGTGATGCAATAAAGAATGAATAGCTCCTTCGTACTTACTGGCTCACAGGTTTCACTCCTACCAAAGAATATTTGGGCTAGAATCATTTAGAAGTACCTAAGTGCTGGGTTATGGATCTTGTTTGAATTTGGGTGGTTGGGTAGGGTCTGCATTATGGGTGATTTCCTTCCAAATTTTTTCCAAAGTATCATCTTGGTAAAAACAGAGTGTGATTTTAGGATGGGCATTCAGACCAGTTTGGAATCCTAAAAGGCTTTTGAATCCTCGGTGGGTTAGATCATATTCTTGCCCAAACAACCTAAAGGATATGTGGCTACGGTGGAGCCCACATCCTTGGTGGGGATCGTAGATAAGTGAACTGAGGACTTCAAGGGTGAGTTTTTGATCGGGAAAATAGCAAGTGTACTATTTTTACCGATTGTAGTAATAAGGGAAAAGTCCCAAGTATCGATCTCGAGGACTGCGTAGTAATTAACGTGATTTTTAGTATTCAAAGGAACAAAAGATCTATGGGTTTGTTTGGTAGCAGAGTAATACAACAAGTAAATAAAGACTTATAAATCAATCTAAGAACCGTGTTAGGGGCGTGGATACGATGCGAGTAAAGACCATGTAGGATTATCCTGCTATAAGAGTTATTAACCTTAATTCATCAATTGGCCAATTTAGTTTTCCTTAATTCCTTAATAAAAACCCTTTGATGAGTCTCATGTGCACTAATTCCTCAGTGTCCATGAAAAGCATCAAGCAATAGTTCGACCATAAAATACGTGATACGGGATATCCTCATTCCTAAGCAATATCGACCGTGAGACTATTTTGCAAAAGTGTTAGGTTGACTTTCTAACTAAAACCTAAGCATAATTCGAATTCTACTTTCCAATATGAATACGCATTAAGATTGTTGCAAAATAATATATATATATATATATATATATATATATATATATATATATATATATATATATATATATATATATATATATATATATATATATATATATATATATATATATATATATATATATATATATATATATATATATATATATATATATATATATATATATATATATATATATATATATATATATATATATATATATATATATATATATATATATATATATATATATATATATATATATATATATATATATATATATATATATATATATATATATATATATATATATATATATATATATATATATATATATATATATATATATATATATATATATATATATATATATATATATATATATATATATATATATATATATATATATATATGGTGAATAACATAATTCTCATAGCATAATCAAACAAAGGTCATTACCTCGCAACTTAGGACCACCCCCTAACAACTGGGGGTTTAGCTGCTCATGTTCTTCGTAAACATAAATGCAATTAGAAATGAAAAGGAGAATATCATTACAATTCGAGTTGGATCCCTTGGATCATCAATTGCTTCCGCTTTTGATCGATCCTTTGTTCTCCAGAAAAAACTCTCTCCTCAGTTGTTAATCCTACTATCAATTTAAAAGTGTCCTCTACTTTCTAAAAAGTGACTCTTATATCTAAATTCAAATTACATCGCGAAATGTCTCAAATGCCCTTCGAAATAGGTCTGACAGCATAAAAATCAGAAAAATCACATTTTCACTCTCAGTGGCCATGACACGGGCCGTGTTGTGCAACACGGGTGGCCGTGTCATGCTGCTGACTCCTTCAGGACACGTTTTCTTCTACAAGGGCTGCAACACGGGCCGTGTTGCATGACACGGGCACCCGTGTTGTACGTCTGTTTCCCATTTTCCTCTGCTTCTCCTACCTGTGTCTGCCAACCGTGTCCTCCATGACACGGGCCGTGTTGTGCAACACGGGTACCCGTGTTGTGGCTCTGACTTCCCTTTTCCGACTTTTCTTTGCCTCCGAAAGCGGTGCGACTGTCATGCTATCCATTCCTGCCAAAAACACACTAAAAGAAACCGAACCAAACGCACCAGCGGCAAAAGTAATACAAACTTCAAAATAAGACTTGAAGACAAACAACTACGAGTAACTCAGATAATAACAACTAAAGCTTCGAAAACAGATAAAAATGGTGTGAAATTAACAACAAACAGCGTTTGAAAACACAAGTGAAATCCACCGATCAAACTCCCCCGAACTTGAACTTTTGCTTGTCCTCAAGCAAAAAGCTCGCCAAACCGAACTTAATATCTTTTTCATAACGGAACCGTCCATAGAAATGTGAGTTACGGTGATGATACTCATACTTGAACTTCTCATTTCAAGTCCCACTAGGATTAATCTCGGCTTTTCCCTCAAAACAGGTAACATGCAAACACTAGACTGTGGTAAACCACAGACCTCAGTCTCCCTATGGGTAACCTCTCCGACTATGCTTTGTACTTAAGTCTTCTTTTTCGATTTTCCTCCCTTTCATTCGGACAATCACTATAACGGCTTTTATGATTTTCCTCGTGTGCACAAGATTCATCAACGACATTTTTCTTTTTCTGGCACTGTTATTATTTTTGAATGGCTTTCAGGTTCGACCGCCGTTGGGCTGAATAACCGGGTGAGGGTTACCCAACTTAGAAGGATTAGTCGCCTAATTGCCCCTTTTTGTTTGTTTGTTTGTTTTCTTTCCCTGTGCCTTAGCTCAATATTTTTCGTTAACCTTGCACACACGATTCTTATTGATGAAACCTGATTGTCAAAATAAACTACTCAGGGGTACTTCTCAGATCAAAGCACTATGGTACAAATCTACACGTCGAACTCGTTCCTATTCGGGAAACCCAGGGTGTTTGCCTTTTACCTATCTCTCAAGATTGTTCCGATTTCATCCTCACAGTTCTTTTCTGAGTATTCTATATACTTTATCATCACCTCACTCACCGACATCTCCACCAAACAGTTCCCCAAACCAACAATGTTATTAATTTTATTAGCTCAATGTCAGGGGGTTTTCACTGTGGAGTTGCTATCATGCTTTCAAACTAACACTGAAAAACTAACACCGAAAAACTAACACTGAAAATTAAATAACCAAATAACTAAAACAGAAACGAAAACACACAAATAACATAAACAAATAACATAAAAACACAAATAAAATACCCCCACACTAGGATTCAACAGTGTCCTCACTGTTGTAACACCAGTAGTAGAGGACTCATAGAATTCATGGTTGCGGAGGTTGGTCGCGCAACATCATCTGCCGCATCCATTCGTGCATTTCACCGATCAACCTGCCTTGTCGGATTTGTTTGTTTCCTTGTCGTGTCTGCTCATTGCCTTGCCTTGTCTGCTCACTTCGGAGATGACACATCTCACTCTCCATCCAATCCCATTCTTTTTTAGATAAGCTCCAAGAGCCGGAGCCGGACTCCTGATGGGGTGAGACTCGAGTAGCGGTATAGGCGCTTCTTCTACCTGATCTCCTTCATCCTCAAAGAATTCTGTACCTGTACCATCATAAAATTGGTCTTCTTCATCCTGCATTGTGCTCTCATATAGCCAGTTATTCACATTTTGAATACTAATAAAGTCAGGGGCAGGTAAAGCGAGGAGATGATTGTTTCGACTTACCAAGGAGTAGTAATTATCAAAGACTCGAATCATCCCTTGGGCAGTTAGGGTGGCTAGATCTATCTTTATCTTACCTACAACAGTGGGTTCTTCTCTCAAGAGAGCACCGTGGCCAAAGTGATTTGCGATTTGAGTAATCATACCGCCTACACTGATTTCGCCGGAAGGTGCATTCGCAACCCTCTTCAGGTGGTCAGCTGCAAAGGCAGCCACATTGATGAGTTCTTGATTTGCCATGCCATACATAAAGTACAAATCCCTCTGAGTGGCCACTCCTGTGCTGTCACCCCTGCCGAGTAGTGTATAGGCCAGCCCCTTTTGAGCGTACCTGAAACACGGGTTATAGATACACGAGGCTTTTACCGCCTTAGCGACATAATCAGTTCTGCCTGTAATAGCCCTCCAGAAGTCCCCTGCACTAAAATTTCCCGGAGGGGCTCCAGGTCCAAAATTGGGGAGCTTCAGAATATCTCCCAATTCGGCTATTGTCAGGCTATGGTCAGTATCAAATAGCCGAAACCTAAGTGTACCATAATATTCCTCCTCCACACTTGTCCACCTGTGCTTCAACTGAAATTCTAAAGTACTCAAGAATTCAACAGTTATGCGCTCATAAGTCGGCGCTTCCAATTGCATAAATTCCAGCACACCCAGAGTGTGAAACATCCTATGGACTTCTACTTTCAGCCCTAGATTATCAAGCGTAGTGTTACAAATATACCTTGTGGGAGTTAGCTTACGCTTGATGATGTTGGAGTATTTCTTCTGATGATCCGGGTCTTCAAAGAGTATGCCGTGAGGATTCGCCATACGGTGTGCTCTCTTTCTGGGGCGCGAAGTTTCCGCCACTGCTTTTCCTGTGTCTCTACGAGGAGGCATTGTTAATCCTGCAAAACACAAACAACACAGATAGTTTGAAAAATTTCGAAATCACTGTTAGTGAAAAACGCAACCGTAGAAATGAGCACAAGGATGAGGAGAACGTTTTTTGTGAAGGGCGGAAGTGTTTCCGATGAGTGGGTGTGGTGGATATGGAAGCTTTTATGGAGAGAAGGCTATGGAGGCTAAGGGTTTTGTGAGGGAGAAGAAGAGGGGAGAAGAAATGATAGGGATAAATGATATGAAATGGGTGGTTACTAAAGATAAGTGGGGAGTAAAAAGGTGGGCCCCACTGGTTAAAACTTGATTAGTGACTGCGCGCCTTGCAACACGGGTCGTGTTGCACAACACGGGCACCCGTGTTGCACCTCCTGTATCTTTTTTTTCCTTCAAAATCACGCACCTGCAACACGGGCCGTGTGGCACAACACGGGCACCCGTGTTGCACAACACGGGCACCCGTGTTGCACAACACGGGAACCCGTGTTGCACCCCTGACTTCACCTCTTTTCAGCCCTGATATGCTAGGCCTGACACGGCCCGTGTTGTGTAACACGGCCACCCGTGTCAGGGTGCTGTTTTTCAAAATTTTCCTCTCCTCTGGTCTCCGACAATCTTCTTTCACCGATGAACCTCGAGTTAATCAAAACCTGTTGAAACAAAAAAACAAAATGAAAGCGTGAGTGTAAAATACGTGGGTTGCCTCCCACAAAGCGCTTCGTTTTACGTCGCCTGGCTCGACGGTCCTTCATCGTATCATGTGAGATGAACGACATCGTTTCGATCTTTCTGCTGTCCCTCGTAGTACGGTTTCAACCGCTGACCATTTACTTTAAAATTGTCTCCATTTGCTGGATTTTTCAGCTCGACTGCTCCGTGCGGAAACGCCTTATGTACTACAAATGGTCCTGACCATTTTGATTTAAGCTTTCACGGAAAGAGTTTCAGCCGAGAGTTGTACAACAACACTAATTGTCCTTCCAGAAATTCTTTCTTCTGAATTCGTCGATCATGCCATTTCTTTGCTTGATCTTTGTAAATTTTGGCATTCTCATATGCCCGGTTCCGGAATTCCTCTAGCTCATGGAGTTGGAGAGTTCTAGACTCTCCTGCTTTGGTGAGGTCTAGGTTAAGGACTTTTGATGCCCATAATGCCTTGTGTTCTAATTCTAGAGGCAGATGGCAGGCTTTACCATAGACTAGTTGGTAAGGGGACATACCACTGGGTGTTTTGTACGCAGTGCGATACGCCTAGAGAGCGTCGTCCAGCTTTACTGCCCAGTCCTTACGGGAGGCACACACTGTTTTCTCTAATATCTGTTTGATTTGTCGATTTGACACCTCGGCTTGCTCGTTGGTTTGAGGATGGTAAGGAGTAGGTCTATTGTGCTTCACATTATACTTAAGGAGTAACTTTTCCATGAGATGATTCAGGAAGTGAGTTCCTTCATCACTTATAAGGGCCCTTGGTACTCCAAACCGAGAAAATATGTTCTCCTTCAGAAACCTGACCACTACCTTAGCATCATTAGTTGGTAGTGCCACTGCTTCTACCCACTTCGAAACATAGTCAACTGCCACCAGTATATAGTGTTTTCCAAATGATGGTGGGAATGATCCCATAAAGTCAATCCCCCAAACATCAAACAACTCTACTTCTAACATGGAATTTTGCGGCATCTGGTTTCTTTTCGAGATATTTCCAGTCCGTTGACATCTGTCGCATTCCTTAACGATGTTCTGGGCATCCATGAACAAAGACAGCCAATACAACCCCGATTGGAGGACTTTGGCCGCGGTCCACTAAAATGCCCTCCATAATATGAATTATGACATGCTTCGAGCACCTTCCTTTGCTCTTCTTCAGGAACACATCTTCTGATCAGTCCATCCACCCCTCTCTTGTAAAGAAACGGGTCATCCCATAAGTAAAGCCTGCAGTCATGAACAAACTTTTTCCGTTTGTTAGAATCAAAATCGTCAGGTATTAGACCCCCGACCAAATAGTTGGTGTAATCCGCAAACCAAGGAACACCATGAATAATTAGGATGTGTTCATCAGCAAACTCATCCTTTATCGGACGCTTTTCCTCGTTTTCTTCAATCGGTGACTGTTGCACCCTAAAATTTGACCAACTTACTTTACTTGATTCATGTTTCAATGGCATTGTCATTTGCATAGTAGATAGTGTACATAGTTCAGTCATTTGCATGGCATAGCATAAGCAAGTCATCCAACAAGGGATCAAGTGCCATTATTCTCTAAAGAGCCACATCAAAAGGGGTTTTATTCAAACCTAAGTCTATTCAAGTCATCAAGAAAGGAATTGAAGCTTTGAGAGGGTAGAAGGTTAAGCAGTGGATTCCTCTCTTATCTAGGGGTGTGTTTGAGGATCATCAATGAGACATGAGCTATGAACTGAGGGTATGGAATGTGTGCTAGCATCATGGAGGGCTTAGAGGGTCGTTTTGAAGATGATCCAGGTCATTGGTGTGATTGCAAGAGCTACAGTTGAATGCAGTCAACTAGGGTTTCATCTGGGTCAACCCTAGGTCAACCCTAGGTCAACTGAGTGATTGAAGAGAATCAAGGCTTAGTGGAAGGATGTGGGATTCATGAATGGATATGTGTATACAAGTGTGGTGTTGTGCCAAGGAGAAATCAAAAGGAATCAAGAAGAAGAGGAGTTACTAAATTAGGGTTTCAGTGTAAAAAACCCTAATTTAGGCTTAACTTCCAAGCCAGAAAAGTCAAAATGCAAGCTTCAAATGAATTCTTGGTCAACATGAAACTTGTGTAGCTTCTAAATATCTTTAATTTGAGTACTATAAGTCTTCAAGAAGATTTGTAGAACTCAAGTTATGGTTCTTGCAAGTTATGGGTCCTCAGAGGACACTGAAATTTATCTGTGAAAGTCACTTGACTTCCAAGCAACTTTTGCCCATCAAGGAGTTTTCAAATGGATTCTTGTCCAACATAAGAGTTGTAGATATTGATCTTAGCTTTAATTTTAGTACTAGAAGTCCTCAAGAGGAGTTTTAGAACTCAAGTTATGGTCTTGGCAACTCAGGGGTATTTTGGGAAAGTTGAATTATAAGTCATTTTTCAACATAGGTCAATATCTTCATCTTCCACTCTTCAAATGGAATTTTCCCCAACATGAGATGTGTTCCAAATGGCATTTTTAGGCTAGATAAGAGGTCATGGTGAGCTAGAATGACTTGTATCACAAAATGCCCAAAAATGGCTTGAATATGGAAGAATTTTAAATGAATTCATGAAGGGAAAATGTAATTTTCAAGTTATGAGTCCAAAATGCATCATCCAAATACTCATTTAAATTGGAAAACATCTTTTAGAGACAATGGAATTAACACTTTTTTGAGTAGAGGTCAGAATTATGGACTTGCTTTGTAAACTTCTTACTTGAAATCCAAGTTACACAACCAAAATCCAACACAAGCTGGTCCAAGCCAAGCTACCTATCAAAACACATTCACAATGATGCATATGGTTGATTAGCACCTTTGGAAGCTGATTGAAACAATCAAAACACGACTATGGTAATTGAATTTTCACTTCCATAACAGAAATTTGGATCCACTGTTTTGGGCCTTTAGAATGGATCAAAAGCCCATCAATGTGTTCTATAAATGGTTTAGAATGAGTTCAGATGAGAGAGGTTGGTGATTTCGTGCTGTGGAGAGAGAGCCATAACTGAATTTTGCAAGAGGAGTTCAAAATCGGTTTTGGAGTTGGAGAAGAATTCAAGCCAAATTGAAGATTGGAGAGTGTTCCTAGTGCTTCATTGAAGGTGTTTGCATCAATTTGAAGCTTGTTTCGTGCCTCAAAGACCTTCTGTGGATCTCATCCTTGCAGGTATGTAACTTTTCAATTATGCACCATTCTAGGCTGAAATAGATAGAAATATCCATGTGGTTAAGATCTAGGATAGTTGAAGAGCGATTCTGGAGAGTTTGGCAGCCATTGATGATGTTAGATCATGGATTGCAATTTCTGTTGAGAGTTGGTTATGGTGATCTTGGGAGGATTAATCTTGTTTGGATAGTGGAAAATAATCAGTGTAACATGAGGATTCGATCCATAGCTTTAGGTTCAGAATTGGTGTTGATCAAGAATTGTGTGTTTTCTGAAATTTTCTTCGTGTTTTAAGATAGAATGAGATTTAAGGGATTCTGAGGTTGGATTGGTGATCTACATGAAAAAACGAGTAGGATTGGTATAATTTCTGATTTGATTAATGACCTGAGAACGGAGGCTCACCGGAGAAGACGGTGGTTTCCACCGTGAACCACTGTCTGGTAATATTTTATGTTCGCCTGAGCTGATGAAGAAGATAACTCATGGACCATTGGATTAGACTTTGACTATTGACTCAGATGATGAATGGAGGGCCACGATTGCACAAGAAAGTCTGAAGAGAGAATTCTGAATAAAACGCAGCGTTTCATTAAACGCTTGGTTTTGGGCTTAAGTCTCAGTATGCTATTCACACCCCCATCCTGGCCCAACTGGGGTTTTGAACTGTTTTTAATTACTATCTGCCACGCGTGTTTTTCTTTTTCTTCATATTTTCATTATTTTCATCATATTATTTTTGTTTCTTTGAAAATTCATATAAAATAGAAAAATAATCATTTTAATGTGGGGATTTTTGCTACATTTTAATAATTGTGTGAAGAAAATTATAAAAAAAAATAAAAATATTATTTTAAGCATTTTTCTATTTTTGGTGGTTTTTTACATTTAATTGCATTTTATTTTCATTTTGTTTGTACACATCATTTGGTGAATTTTGTTTAGCAATTTAAATTCATATTTTGACTCCCTTCTTTTTGTGATGGTTAGATTAGGACATTAAGTTCCCCCTGGATTTATTCCATATTTTTGTGGATTAATTTTGATTAGTTTTGATTAGAGAACATTAGGTTAGTATAATTAGGGTTTAAACTCAACATAGGTGCATTCTAACATTTTATTTTGGGTTTTTAGCTTGAATTAGAGTATGGGATATATAGGGTATGTAGGGTAGAGGTACAAATCCCCTTAGAATAAATATTAGAATTTTAAATGCTATTTTACTATTTTTAGTGTATTTTGCAAATAGAATGTTTGTTTGGTGTTCCGACTTGGGGTTTATGATTGTCTGTTTGGGTTTCTGGGATTTTATTTTGGGGTGTGGGTTTGGTTTGAGCCTGTGGAAGCATGAAGAATCAATGGAGAAGATTGAATACAAAGATCAAGGTTGAGGCATGAGGATTGCTGGGATTGAAGATGCTGATTGAAGACTTAGGAGAAATAGGATAAAATAGGAAGAGCTTAGAATAGACAAATTCTTCTGTCAAACATAGAGTGCATTGTTTGCCTCTATCCTATCCAATGACATAAAGTCCTCCTTGGGAAGCTCCCTCTCTCCTTAGGAGGGATGAGTGGTATGCCCAAGTGAGTAGAACTTTGAGGATACCTTTCATTTGCAATGTTAAAATCATAGTGATTTCCTTGGGTTGTCATTGAGTTTCTTAACATTATAACCTGATCTTGTTGAATGATTCTCCTTTGGAGGTGCTTGTGGAAGCTTGGTAAAGAGAAAATTGAAGCTTATTGAAGTATAAGTTTGAGCTTGTTGAAGCTGGGATTTTGCTGCTTGTGGAAGTTGAAGTCAGGAGCTTGTTGAAGCTGGTTACTGGTTGGGGTTTGAGCTTGCTTAAGCTGGGAGCTTGTTGAAGTTGGTGTCCATTGAAGATTGAAAGTTTATTGAAACTTGAAGATAGGAGTTATTCATGAAGATGAAGGTTGTTGCTATCAACGTTTTGCTGGTAAATCAACTGTTGCTGTCAGAGCTATTGCTTGTGTTGTTTGCTGTAGGAGTTTGGTGCTGCTATTTGGGTTGCCTCCTCTGCTTTGGGGTTTTATTTTCTTTGATTGTATTGTTTGTTAATCTTCCCCTTGGGTTTAAAGTGAAGCTATTCACTTTGCCTAGTATTTCCTGCTGCATTCATGCATGTTACTGCTTTACTATATGTATCTGTTTCTTTTGCCGTTTATCCCCTAGGATCTCTGATTTCCTCTGTGCAGGAGGGAATTATGACAGACATTAGGCTTTCATCCATGCATGACAACATTAGGGTAGGTTTGATTCCTTTTTCAACCATAGGCTTTTTAGAACTTCTTTCTCTTCTCATCTCAGAACAATTCAAAAACACAGTAATAAGGTTAATCGGTGTCGTACGTTACGAGCCTTAAGCTATTTGAGAAAAGGTTGCTGGAGGGTCACTCTTCAGTAATCTGATTGCTTAGTGTGTTACCCTTAGGGTGACATACGACGTAATCACTCTCAAATCATAGTCTCTAGTGCGTCAGAGATTGCAAACACACTAAAAAAACATTTCTTCTGTAAAAGATTAAAACAAATATCAAAGTGTCATTTTTGTCCGCTTGGACGAGTAATCAGGAGAAAACCTTTTTCAGAAGGATAAAGATAAACAGACAAATCTATGTCTTTCGTAGCCCGAACTACGTTTGCTCTGATCTTTCATGTTGTATGAAAGTACGTAGGCATAGGATGCGATATCCTAGCGAGCAACCTTCCCCTCCTTTCCCGTAGGTAGGCGAACTACGTTGACTCTGATTTCTCGTTCCAGACGGGAATACGTAGGCATAAAGTGCGATACTTTGCTGAGTCATTTTATTTTCTTTTAACCCCAGGCCTGCAGAATAGATAGAATAACAATCCATACTAGAAAACAAGCGTGGATCTCGTCGAGTACGACGGACGTGAGGGGTGCTAATACCTTCCACTTGCGTAACCGACTCCTGAATCCAGGATTTGGTTGCGATGACCATTCCTTTCCTGTCTTTGCGGTAGGTTTACTTCGAGCGTTTCCTTTCCCTCCTTTGGGATAAATAACGCACGGTGGCGACTCTTCTGTTCAGCCGGCGCCAATTTTCGCAGTAGCGACAGCTGGCGACTCTGCTGGGGACTCCAACGGTTCCCTACGCGAGTCAATCCTAGCGCTTGTTTTCCCGTCAGGGGTGTTGTATGGATTTACTATTCTGTCTTTACTTTCCGCAATATTTTTACTAGCCTTATATTATCATTGCTGCTGTGGGTAGGGGGTAATCTGTTGAGAGATAAGTCAAACCCAGGCTTGAGTACACCTATAGATTTAGAGAGAGAGAGTAGTGGTTAGCCTGCTTGCTTAGCTCGCACCAGCTAGCCACGAAATCTCACTCGGACGAGATTCTCTTTGATGCTTCTTGCCTGGCCCTTAGGGCTCGACAAGTTGTCTGACCCGAGGATTGTCGACTCTGGGAACCTATCAATTGGGATTCAACTAAGTGAGGCCGCTTCAAGGGATGATGATGCCACACCTTCTGGGTATCGTATCATCGCTTTTGAAAGTCTGTGACATTGAACCCGCATAGGATGCCGTACCTCGTCTGCGAGTTAAGCACACACCTGTGAGGGGTAGGTGGGTCTGTTTGCAGGAAACCTTTGACATCATAATACCTGGTTTATCTCTGACAATGAAATGTGGTTACAGGGTTCTTTTGAGTGGTTGGTTTAAAATAAAGATTGAATGGTTCTCAAGGCTTCCGTACAGAGCAGCCCAGTCTATCAGCATTGCACTTGATCCCTTGTTTGCATATGCATGTGCATTTTCATGTTTGCATTTTATTAAAATGTATTTATGTTGCAGGTGATCATTCCCCTTTGATTCTAGGATATCTTCTAGCCAGGCATGGAGTCCCTGAAGAAGACGGTGGCTTACAGGTTGCATTCACCAAACATCAGTTCATTACTGGGTTTAGTTGCTTTGGCAGATGAGAGTGTGAGGGTTGGGTTCAGAGTATCCTATGGGAGACTGCTTAGCTTGTTGTACACACCTTCAGCTTTCGAGATTACTGGGGTGTATACTTTGATGCAGTTTTATGAGCCGCAACTGAGATGTTTCTTGTTTTCAGACTACATTCTTGCACCCACTTTGGAGGAGTATTATGTTATGTTGGATATTCCCGTGCTAGACCAGATGCCCTTTGTACACATTGATACTGAGCCTGAGTTAGCTACACTCACAGAGATTGTCAGTTTGGACGCTTCTGAGTTTCCAGGAGGCTTGGTCAAGCTGAATGGAGCTCATGGTTTTCACTTGTCTATCCTAGTTGAGAAGGCTACACAGTGCGCGAAGAATGGGTGTTGGGTTGCCTTTAGTGCTATTCTGGCTGTCTGCATATACAGGATTGTCTTGTTTCCTAATGTGCCAGACTTTGTTGACTCGGATGCCTTCTTGATTCTCGCCTCGAAGAATCTCGTTCCTACTCTCTTGGGCGATGTTTATCATTATATTCACTACAAGAATGAGAAACGTCGTGGCAAGAACGTGTCCTGCTGTCTTCCTCTCTTGTACAGGTGGTTTCAGAGGCACCTTCCGAAGACTGGGTCATTTATTGATACCGTTGATACTTTGGATTGGCCTTCCCGGTTGATGGGGCTATCTGCGGAGAATATCATTTGGTTTGATCGGGGTATGCTTGGTACTGACATTATATATAGTTGCAGTGGCTTTCCGAATGTTCCCCTAATTGGACGGAAAGGTTGTATCAACTATAATCCTTCACTATTGGTACGACAGTTTGGTTATGCCTTGAGAGATGCTCCTATTGAGGTTGAGATACAGGAATCTCTGTATCTCACGGGTTCCTTAGACGAGGCTACTTTGATCAGGTTGAGACAAGCATGGGCTGACATCCATAGGAGGGGGAAAGCTTTGCTCGGCAAGAGCAACAACAGAGCTTATGATCCTTACTTGGCATGGGTCCGTGAGAGAGCTAGTACTTCTTTGATGCCTTATCCTACTGTGGAACCCCTGTATCTTCCGTTAATTGAGGTACCTCCTGCAGAAGAGAGTGAGAAATATAACAAGTTGTTGGCTGCAAATGAGGAATTGAAGAAAGCTAACGAGGAGTTAGAGAAGGATATCTTCCAGTTACGACGAGAGAAGAAGGAAGCCACCTTCACTGTGAAGGAACAGACCGAACTGATTAACAGGTTGGGATCAGAGCTGATAGAAGTAACCAACAAGAAAGAAAAAGTGAGGATAGCTTTGAACGGTGTAAGCAAGGTGCTTACTTCCAAGAAGGAACTTCTAAGCAAAGCTTATGCTCGTATCAGCAAGTGGGAAGCCTTGTGGAATGCCACGCTTACCAAGCGGAAAGAGCGCGAAGACAAACTAAAAATACAGATTGCCACGTTGGAGGCACAGGTTAAAGCCCAGGAAGCAAAGATTGCCGAAGTGACATCCCTTAGGAGTACTGCTGGTCTCAGAGTAAGTGACAATGACGAGAAGTCGAGAGGTTACGAGGAGAAGGCCGGTTCCAAGAGGTACAGATCTGACGAGAGTTCGAGCAAAGGAGCTTCCCGGGACGACGCCGCGAAGCTGAGATCCACTACCGAGAGGCATGCTTTATTAATTCAGGAGTTGATCTCCCGACTAGGGCACTCGGAGACGATGATGATATTGGAGGACGCCGAGCATGCCATTTGGCCTGATGTACCTTTGCCTTACCTTTGTTATTTGTACTCATATTTGGGCCATCGCCAGACTTGTTGGCTGAGGTCTCTTCAGTTGTATTCAGTTGAACTCTTGTACCCAGCCTCTTGGCGTTTGTTATATATGAGGACTTTCTGGTTTACTGCTTGCTGGATAGGGACTCCATTGCCATAATGGTTTTCTCTCCGGAACTAGAATCGGGGGAATGTAACCTGTAGCATATTTACATAATTGCATTTGCATTCATATTGCATTCACCAGGTAATTATTGAATTGTATCTCATTTCCTGCATTCTCCAGGTTTTTCCAGGATTGAAAGTCAACGCCCGCACCGGTACTCTACTCGTACCAACTGCAAAAGAGTTATGGACCAGATGCAGAGCGAGATGCAGGAAATGCGTGAGAAGCTGGCGCTGTTCATGTAGATGATGGAGACAATTGTGAAAGGGCAGGAAAACCTGCAGACTTTGGTGCAGCCATTGCTGGTGAGAAATGCTGGGCATGGGAACGAAGACCACAATTCTGTACGTGTTGACACCATTCATGGGGATGGTACTCCTACACCAGTAGCTCCACCTGTGGTGAATATACCTGCTATGAACGTGAACAATGGCGCTGGAGCCGGGAATGGTAATACAAGAATTGGTAATGAGACTGTCATTAACAATGTTGTATTCGGAGACGCCAATCTGGGTGGTGATAACCATGGAGGTAATGGCTTCGGTAACAACGGATTTGGCTATAACGACCAAGGGTTCGATTATGCTAACCAGGATGGGAAGTTTGGTCTCAACGCTCAGGGTTTCGGACAAGATGGGCTTGGTAATGCCAATCAGGGCTATGGTGGATTCGGTAACGGAAATGGTGCTGGAATGATGGCTTTTGGACCTACTGGGGTCGCTCAAGGGTATGGTAACAAGGTACGGGGGCCTGTGATGAATCAGACTAGATTTGGTCGTAACAATGGGTATGATGGGTACGGAAATGAGAATGGTAATTGGATGGAAGACCAACAAGAGGATGCTTTCTCTGGTAGAGGTTTTGAAGGTCCTGTAGACAACACTCAGCGAATCAAGATGCTCGAGGAGCAGATGAAAGGTGTTGTGAATCAAAGTGCTGCTGGTTTAGATATGACCACAATGGGTTTGGTGCCTGGCCCGAGGGTACCGCTGAAGTTTAAAGCTTCCACATTTGACAAATATAAGGGAGATACTTGTCTGAATGTGCATGTGCGGTCATACTACAGACGGATGTCCGCTTACTCGAACGATGAGAGAATGCTGATGCATTTCTTTCAAGACAGCTTGTCTGGTCCTTCCCTTGAATGGTACATGGGGTTGGAGCCTACTCAGATAAAGACATGGAAGCAACTGGCTGAAGCATTTGTGACTCATTACAAGTATAATAGTGACCTGGCACCAAACAGGGTCCAGCTGCAGGGGTTGTCGCAGAAGAAAGATGAGAGTTTCAAAGAATATGCACAGAGATGGCGCGACATGGCTGCAAGGGTTCATCCTCCTTTGGTTAAGAAGGAGATGAATGATATGTTCATAGGAACGTTCACCGGCATATTTTATGATAAGATGTTCCCTGCTTCCTTGGGCGGTTTCTCGGATCTAATCTTGATGGGCGAGAAGGTTGAAAGTAATATTAAAATGGGCAGATTCCGAGCTGGGGAGTCTACTTTGTCAAGCGGTAATAGAAAGGCATTTGGTGGTCGTCGTCAAGGTGATTCTAGCGCAGTGTTTGGCGGTCGGGGCAGAGGCCGAGGAAGACACCAGTATAATCAACCGCAGCAGATAGCAAGTGTCACAATTCCGATTCCTCAATAGAGACAACAACAACAACCACCGCAACAACAACAGCAGCCACAGCAGCATCAGGGGCAGAATGCTGGCCAAAGAAGATTTCCGAATGCGAAGCCGAAACGAGTGTTTGAAGCGCCACCTTCCACGTACGCATAACTCTTTCAGACACTGTTGGGGCTCAATTTAGTTGAAAAGAGGACCTTGGCACCACCCACGGGACCAACCCTTCCTTATGGGTATGATGTTAATAAGCACTGTGACTTCCACTCCGGGGCACCCGGGCATGACATAGAGGCCTGTCATGCGTTTAAGCATAAGGTTCAAGATCTACTAGATAGCAAGGCCATAAACTTTGGACGAGCAGGTCCGAATATAGTACAATAGCCAATGCCCAACCATGGGACAAATGCTATTTTGACTGAGGAGGGTTTGAATCTGATTATGGATGTTGATGCACTGAAAACACCGTTGTGTGAAATAAAGAACAGGTTATTGAAAGGAGGAGTGTATCCGGGCTGCGATGAGTTTTGTCTAGAATGTTGGACCCAAGCTGGGGGTTGTGCTGCATTAAAGAAGGGTATTCAGACCTTGATAGATGAAGACACGTTGCAATTCGACAGAACGGCAGTTGAGAAACCTGCAGAAATATTAGCTGATGAGCAAAGTGAGGTTGCTACGGTGACAATTCCCCGAAAAAAGATAACTATAACGACGCCAACCGGGCGGCCGACGATCACTATCACAAAGGCAGGACCAATCCCTTATGAGAGCACTAAGGCAGTACCATGGACTTATGGGCTGGAAGCATATTGTGATGGGGAGAAAATTGATATCAGTAAACAACCAACTGAGGTTGTGGACAATGTCGTCGGGACTGGAGGGATGACAAGGAGCGGGAGAATTTTTATATCACCTGAGGTAGAGGCTGAACGATTGGCAAAAGGTAAAGGTAAAGTGAATGAGGATGTTCCTGTGCAGAGGAATGAAAAAGAAACGGCACTGGAGGATGTAGAAGAATTTATGCGTCTTATCCGTAAGAGTGACTATAAGATTATTGAGCACCTTCAACAGACGCCGTCGAAGATATCCATATTGTCGCTGTTATTGTGTTCCGAAGCCCATAGGAATGCATTATTGAAAATTCTGGATACGTCGTTTGTACCCCAAGATGTTTTTGTGAACCAGTTGGAGGGGGTGATGGCGCACGTGAATGCAGGCCATAGTTTGGGATTTACGGATTTTGACTTGACCCCGAGAGGAAGAGAGCATAATATGGCGCTGCACGTCTCAGTTGAATGCAGGGGTGCAGTCATGTCCCACGTGCTGGTAGATACCGGGTCTTCCTTGAACGTGCTGCCAAAGAAAGCAATGATGAAATTGGACATCAGGGGGATCATTTGTACGCCTAGTGACTTGGTGGTCAGGGCATTTGATGGTACACGGAGGTCAGTCTTTGGATCCATAACTTTGCCTCTGCAAGTGGGGCCGGAGATTTTTGAAACTGAGTTTTACATTATGGACATCCAGCCAGCATATAGCTGTCTTCTTGGGCGACCATGGATCCATGGTGCTGGGGCAGTCACATCTACCTTGCACCAAAAGCTGAAGTACATGGTAGGGGACAGTGTGGTTACAGTTTCTGGAGAGGAGGATATACTGGTCAGCCATTTGTCGTCATTCAAGTATGTGGAAGTCGACGGCGAGATTCATGAAACCCCCTGTCAAGCCTTTGAGGGGTTGCGCATCAAGGACAAAGTTCCAGGGCCGAGTAAAGCATCAGAGGTGGCAGTATCGTCATACAAAGAGACTCAGGCTCTAGTGAAGACTGGCGAGACCAAGGGCTGGGGCAAGGTTCTGGATATTCCCGTGAAAATGGACAGATTTGGGCTGGGATATCGATCGTCATCATCAACGCCTACTGCAGAGGCACCCCGTTTCAAAGGACCAATAACGATTACGGCTAGTGGAGTATATCACGAGACCATCAACGATGTTTCAGATTCCGAAGAAGGAGACAGCGACTGCGACATGGACGCCTGGATTCAGCCGAGCGTGCCAGGACAAGGGCTGTGCAATTGGTCTATTCAGGACATTGTTCCTGTGACAACTAAACAGTAATACTTTGTTTTCTTAATTGTTGAACAATCCGGTGTCCTACCCAGGGCATCGTGATTTTGCTTAGGGCCGTTCTGTTATGTACATTGCACTGTTTAATCGTTAAATAAAAGGCGTTTTTCATGTACAAATGTTGTGATCTCTGTTTTTTCTGTTTTTATGTTTACAATAAAATGGCAACATGGTTATTCGCTTTGTATGTATTTTGAAGCATTTAACCATTTCCTTTGCAGGATTACTATTTCATATGACATCTATGAACCGCCTATGACTCACTTCGACTTTGAGCACCCAGTATTTCAGACCGAAGAAGAGATTGTTGAAGATGGCGACGTTCCCGAAGAGTTATCTTGGTTGGTAAAACAAGAAGAACGAATCATTCTGCCTCATGAGGAAGTCATTGAGATAGTCAATCTGGGGTCGGAAGGGGTTGAAAGGAACATTCGTATAGGGGCCGCGCTGCAGAGCAACGTCAAGCGAAGATTGGTTGAAATGCTCAAAGAGTACAGCGATATTTTTGCTTGGTCGTATGAGGACATGCCTGGGCTGGATACGGATATGGTTGTGCACCGTCTGCCGCTAAAAGAAGAATGCCCACCGGTTAAGCAGAAGCTCCGAAGAACTAGACCGGACATGGCTGTGAAGATTAAGGAGGAAGTTCAAAAGCAGTGGGATGCTGGTTTCTTGGCTGTTACGAAATATCCCTCATGGGTCGCTAATATTGTGCCTGTGCCAAAGAAAGACGGTAAAGTGAGAATGTGCGTAGATTACCGTGATTTGAACAAAGCGAGCCCGAAAGATGATTTTCCACTTCCTCACATCGATGTGCTGGTTGATAATACCGCTCAATTTTCCATATTCTCCTTCATGGATGGCTTCTCGGGATATAATCAGATTAAAATGGCGCCAGAAGACATGGAGAAGACTACCTTCATTACTCCCTGGGGAACATTTTGTTATAAAGTGATGCCCTTCGGATTGAAGAATGCTAGGGCAACGTATCAGCGTGCAATGACGACTCTCTTTCATGACATGATGCATCAAGAGATCGAGGTTTATGTTGATGATATGATTGCCAAATCCCAGACGGAGGAAGAACATTTGGTGAATCTGCTGAAATTATTCAAGAGGCTTAGGAAGTTCAGGCTGAGACTGAACCCTAACAAGTGCACCTTCGGGGTGAGATCGGGTAAACTGCTGGGGTTTATCGTGAGCGAAAAAGGAATAGAGGTTGATCTTGCAAAAATAAAGGCAATACAAGAGATGCCGACGCCTAAAACAGAAAAAGAGGTGCGCGGGTTTTTAGGGAGGTTGAACTACATCGCCCGGTTCATATCTCACTTAACAGCGACATGTGAGCCGTTATTCAAGCTGTTGAAAAAGGACCAGGCTGTAACATGGAATGAAAATTGTCAAAAGGCGTTCGATAAAATAAAACAGTATTTGCAGGAGCCTCCTATTTTGATACCTCCAGTGGCAGGGAGACCTTTGATTATGTATTTGACGGTTCTTGAGGGGAGTATGGGTTGTGTTCTCGGTCAACATGACGAGACAGGGCGTAAAGAGCATGCGATATACTACCTGAGTAAGAAGTTTACTGACTGTGAATCTCGATACTCAATGCTCGAAAAAACTTGTTGTGCGCTAGCCTGGGCCGCCAAGCGTTTGAGGCAGTACATGCTAAATCATACAACCATGCTCATCTCGAAGATGGATCTTATCAAATACGTATTTGAAAAGCAGGCACTATCCGGGAGAATTGCCCGTTGGCAGATGGTTTTGACCGAATACGACATCCAGTATGTTTCACAGAAGGCTATAAAGGGGAGCGTGTTATCGGAGTATCTAGCCGAGAAGCCTATTGAGGACTACCAATCGATGAGGTTTGATTTTCCTGACGAGGATATCATGTACCTAAAGATGAAAGATTGGGAAGAACCGTTGCCGGATGAAGGGCCAAAGACGGATTCCGTGGCAGTTGATATTTGACAGAGCGGTGAACTCCTACGGTAGCGAAATAGGGGCAATCATCACTACTCCACATGGGTCGCACATCCCATTTACGGCCCGATTGACCTTTCCAGTTACCAATAATGAAGCCGAATACGAAGCTTGCATCATGGGGCTTGAAGAAGCCATTGATTTGCGAATCAAAAATCTGGATGTATACGGAGACTCAGCTCTGGTGGTGAATCAAATAAAAGGAGAATGGGAGACGCGTCAGCCCAATTTGATACCGTACATAAATTATGCAAGGAGATTGTTGCCTTTCTTTGACAAGGTTGAATTGCATCATGTACCGTGAGCAGAAAATCAGATGGCTGACGCCCTGGCCACATTATCTTCCATGTATAAGGTTAATTTCTGGAATGAGGCTCCCAGAATTGTTATCTCTCGGCTTGACCGACCCGCCTTCGTATTTGCCATTGACGAAGCATCCGATAATAAACCCTGGTATTTTGATATCCAGAATTTCCTGAATAACAAGGAGTATCCGGCTGGGGCATCCAGTCGCGATCAGAAGACTCTCAGGAGATTGGCTGGTAATTTCTATCTGAACCCGGACGGGGTCCTATACAAAAGGAATCATGACTTGGTGTTGCTATGTTATGTAGACGAGAAAGAGGCGAAGTTGCTCATGGAGGAAATACACGAGGGTACATTTGGTACACATGCTGGTGGGCATGCTATGACGAGAAAGCTGCTGCGGGCAGGTTATTACTGGCTAACTATGGAAACTGACTGTTTTAAGTTTGCGAAAAGGTGTCATAAGTGCCAGATCTATGCGGATAAGATCCATGTGCCTCCAAATCCTCTGAACGTGATGTCGTCACCGTGGCCATTTTCGATGTGGGGAATTGATATGATTGGAAAGATTGAGCCGACGACATCTAACGGACACCGGTTCATTTTGGTAGCAATTGATTATTTTACCAAATGGGTGGAAGCGGCATCCTATGCTAATGTGACCAAGCAGGTAGTGGCCAGGTTTATCAAACGAGATATCATTTGCAGATATAGGATCCCTGAGCGGATTATTACTGACAACGGTTCAAACTTAAATAACAAAATGATGAAGGAGCTGCGTCAGAATTTTAAGATCGAACATCACAACTCTTCTCCTTACCGACCCAAGATGAATGGCGCTGTTGAAGCGGCCAATAAGAACATAAAGAAGATTGTTCAGAAGATGGAGATGACCTATAAGGACTAGCATGAGATGCTACCTTTTGCTTTGCTTAGTTATCGTACGACGGTACGCACATCAACCGGGGCAACCCCGTTCTCGTTGGTATACGGAATGGAAGCAGTGTTACCACTGGAAGTTGAGATTCCTTCCCTGAGGGTATTACAAGATGTCCAACTCGACGAGGCAGAATGGGTGAAAGACAGATTGAACTAGCTGAGTTTAATGGATGAGAATAGGCTAGCCTCTCTAGCATACGGTCGGTTGTACCAGAGCCGGATGAAGAAAGCGTATGATAAGAAGATACATCCTCAGAGCTTTCAGACGGGTGACCTGGTGCTAAAAAGGATTCTCCCGCCACAGACAGATCACAGGGGCAAGTGGACCCCCAACTACGAAGGGTCATATGTTGTCAGAAAAGTTTTTTCAGGAGGAGCATTGTTGTTGTCCACCATGGACGGTGAAGACTTTACGTCGCCTGTGAATTCAGACGCAGTTAAAAAATACTTTGCTTGAAATTGACCCGCTGGACAGAAAAAGAGAGTCCAGGCAAAAATGGGGCATCCTGGCGAACCAAAAACAGAATAAAAGGTTCGGGCAAAAATTAGGGATAAAATTAAAAAGATGTACACCCGCGAAGTTGAAAACCTACACTGGGCGGCTCCGGCAAAAAAGGGTATCCCGGTGAACTGGAAAACCCGCAAAGGGCGGTTCACGCAAAAGTTAGGGATTTAAAAAAGCAAATGACTGCGGTCCGAATTTGATGCTGCATTGCTTGGTGGTTGGGAGAATACTTTGGGGATTCGATTATCAGATACAATCTCTTCCGAAGGATGAATACCGGGAAAGCGCAAGAGTCAGGCGAGTCATAGGAGGATCAACTCATGATGATTGTCTGTATCACGTTGCCGACATATGTGCAAATTTGATTTGTCACTGTATTTATGCTTCCTGTGCATACTTGTATATTTGTTATGTGTAACTTCCTCTTTTCAGGAGTTACATCCAGTGTACAAAACTTTGCCCATTCAGGGGCTCAATCAATAAAACATGTTATTCAGTATTTGATGCTTGTTCTGTACTGTTTTGTATGTGAAAACACCAATGTTTTGATAAAACTAGCAGTTGCATAACGTTGTTGGCCCTTGCCAATAATTTCTAAAACTTCGAATTGACTGAAAATGATGTCACTAACGCTAACTTGAATAGATTTGGTTGTATAGACCTGTCTTGTCTCGTTTGTGGTGTTGCAGGGTTCTTGCCCATATGAAGTGGACGATCAGAAGATTGTAATCCTAACCAGAGTCTTGATGAAAAGACTTGATTATTATGTGAAGTGAATCCCCACGCAGGTCGCGCTTAATTTCCCGAGGCTAAGATGACAATGTTCTTTACTGAAGGAAGGGTAATTTCCCCAGCTAGTCGCAGCTTATCCCAAAGGGTATTCTCCAACAGGTCAAGATTGATGCTCGCCACAGGATGTCTATCCTCATCCCCGAGTATGTAAACTGTAGCCAGATGGTTTACTTTTCCCAGCAGGGTCGTTTACCCTCAGCAGAATTTGATAATTCCAAGATCGTGAGCTGTATTCAGATAGTGGTGGTTCTCCAAAAAGGATTCCTTATCCTCAGTAGAGTCATTTAGTTTTCAGAGAGTTGTAAACTGTGTTCAGACAGTTATTCTCCCCAGTAGGGTTGTTCATTCTCCCCAGCGGAGTCGGCTAATATTCCCAAGAGAGTTGTTTCTTCCCTAGCGGAGTTTTCTCTCCCCGGCAGGCGTTATTCTTTCCTCCCAGTGGAAATGGAAGGTCTGAAGCTCTCCCTGGCAGAGTTCGTTGTATGTCCTGGCATTTATTTTGCCAGAATACTTGGTGGCAACTGTTCCTTCCCCAGCAAGGTGGTATCTGTCCTCAGCATACGTAATGAGGCGAGCTTATCAGAGCTGTTCCCGGCAGCCCGAACCTGCATTGGCATTTGCATGCATTATCATGTTTGCATCCATCTAGAAAACGCGTAGCATTTCCATGCTGTATGGAGCATTACGCCATTGTCCAACATGCGCATTTCGAAACATAAATCAGGTAGGTTAACCTTTTGCTTTCAGGTGCGTTTCTCAACAGGAGTATGGAGTTCTAAGGCTCAGGGGTCTTTTCAGATGATCAAAGTCTTGATGTGAGACATATGAGGATGTAGGGATGGCAACGGGGCGGGTCGGGGGCGGGTTTAACTATACCCGCACCCGCCTCCATGTAACAGACCCGCCCCCGCCACCAAATCTAATCGGGGGTGAAAATTTACCACCCAGACCCGCCCCTAGTAGAAAACGGGTGCACCCGCACCCGCCCCGCCCCCACCCGCAAAAAAATATTATTTTTTTAATTATAATAAAAATTAGTAATTTAATTAAAAAATTGATTATTTTAATAAATTAATTAATTATTTAATTAAAATTTTAATTAATAAATGAATATTAACTTGATTAATTTTATTATTTTAATTGCAATAAGAATATTAATAACTTAATTAAAAGTATAATTAATAAATAAATATTAAAATAAATAAAATAAGGAAATCAAAATAAAATATATTATCTGGGGCGGGGCGGGGGCGGGGGCGGGCGGGTCTTAGTGTCTACCCGCACCCGCACCCGTAGTTAAGAACCGGGTTTCACCCGCACCCGCACCCGCACCCAATTAAATCGGATTTCCCCCGTTAATTTCGGGGCGGGCTCGGGTGGGTGTGGGCGGGCCCGGGTTTGTTTGTCATCCCTATGAGGATGTGATTCAGTTTATTATCATCCCCACAGAGTTATTGATTGAGGTTTTCTCGTGTCCGATCAGCGGACTGTTTTATCAAGATTGTTGCTGCAGTAGCATCTCAGGGTTCCATGTATCAAAATTTCAGAAGTGGTCGCTTGTTGTCAGAACGGGTGTCGGTCATTGGTTTTCAGAATATCTCCAGCTATGTTGATAGAATTTCTTCATGTTGACGAATCATTCTTCCGTGTTGACGGAATATAGAGTCCTGTTGTTGACCAGCTGAGATCAACGAATCAGATTAGATCTGACCAGCCTGCGTGTTATTTTGACTTGCCATGTCATAAGTAATATGCTGCGTTTCATTTAGTTGGAATCAGATGGGCTTGGCTTGCTATTGGGGCCCCCTTCCAATTGAGCCCAATCTGTTTGCCTTGGATTTTTGCCACCATGTTTTATTCTTTTATTGTCTTTTTATTTTTTATTCTGTTTTGATTTTAATTCATTAAAAATAATTTCAAAAGTTATAAAATCCCACAAAAATACTTTTAGGACATTTTGAGATGTCCTTTAATTTTAGAAAATTTTTATTTTATTTTTTGGTTTATTTTTCAATTAAAATGGGATTTATCATTTGGAGTTGTTTTTTTATTGAATTTTAATTGAACTTTCTTATTCTTTCTTTGTTTCTTGATCAATTTTCTTCTCCAATGATTGAAACTCTTTTCCCATGTCAATGATGAGATGAAGAGTTTTATAGGATGAATTTTCCCCTGATTTGACCATTTTTGGTTTGACTTTGACTTCATTTTTGTTGACCCTCGACAACCCTCCTTCAAAGTGGAGCATCCTTGTGAATCAAATTCTTTGATGATGCTTTGAAGTAACTTTGGTTGTAGTCTTTTGGCCTCTGGTTGCCAACTCTTTGATGTTCATTTGAGATTTTATTTGGTTATTTTTGAACCTTTTTCCTATTTTTGAGGTGATTTGCAAGTCAAGTTACATCTAAGGGAGGTTCATACAAACACTTGACCTAGTTTGAATGGGAAATGACTTCTATGGATCCCTTGAGCTCTCAATTCTTGTTGATTCATAATTATAACATGTTGAGGTATTTGAATGCTCATTTTTAGGTCATAAACTTGTTCATTGCTTGTTGAGATTTGCATTTCTTTTAGGCTTTCCACTTGAAGTTCAAGTGTTGAATGTGCTTAAGACTTAGGTCTTTCTCCATGCCTATGCTTGCATTCTCCTTTGTGATTTTCTTTCTTTGGTTTATGCACCTTCTCCTCTCATCTTTGCCTCTGTCCCATGACCTTAGAGTCCCATTTGAGATGGTTTAGTCTCTCCTTTGGAGGTACTTGAAGCATATCATGATGGTGATTCTTTGAGGACTTCTCTTGTGTGTTCTTGCATGATCATTGCGTTTGTCTATGGTTTAGTTGCCCACTTGAGTTCCTTGTTGTCCTCACATTACCTCCAATTCTCTCATTTGACCATGGATTCTTCCCTTTCTTTTGGTTTGCCTTTGGGCATTGTGGTTGATGACAAATGGTTGTAGGATTTATTCTCCCATTTCATCCCACTTTTGATCTCTTTTATATGCATTCTTTATTTCTTCTTCTTTGCATCTCTCATATGCATGCTTGAGGTTGAGATGTGCTTGTGAAGGCTACTTCCCCACACTTTTTTCCTCTCTCACTTTCATTCTAATTGCGCATTACATGTTTGCATACTTACATTTTTCTTATTTCATGCTTCCTTCTTCTTTTTCTTTCTTATTTGCCATGTTTCCTTAGGACCTCTAATCTTCCTTGTTCAAGTTTGTTTATGATAGATCTTAGGCTTGAACTTATGCATGATAACATTAAATAGCATTGCCTTTCATCCCAATTATAGGTACACTTTGCATGAGAACATTAGGTTGAGTCTTAGTCTCCCTTTAGAGTGTCTCTCTCTTCTCATCTTCAAATTCTCTTAAAACACTTAATAAAGGTCAATGAATGTTGTACGTTATGAGCCTTAAGTACTTGGGAAATGGTGGTTGGGGGGCTTCGTCTCAATTGCTTAGAGTGTTTAGTGTACGTCCTTAGGACGATATGTGACACATTCGCTCCTAAGTCATAGTCTTTAGTGCAACATGAATTACAAACAATAATCAATACACTTCTTCTCTAAAAAACACAAAAACAAACTTCAAACATTTTTATCCTTCGGGATCTTAATTTGGAAACCTTTTTCATAAGGAGAGTTTTGTTAAGTCTTGGTTCTACCGCAAACAGGTAACACCTAAGTCTCCAATGGTCGAGTTGCATACACCTAACTGCTAGAACTAAGTTTTAACCCGACTCGGGACTAAACAACTTTTGAACCAACCGGTGTTCTTGTTATCCCGAACTATGTTTGCTCTGATTTATCATACCAGATGAGAATACGTAGGCACAATACGGCGATGTCTTGGTGAGCAACCTTCCCCACCTTTCGCCCGTAGTTTTCCGAACTACGTTGACTCTGACTTTCCCATTGCACAAGGGAATACGTAGGCATAGAATGGCGATGCTCTATCGAGTCTCTTTTCTTTTATTTTTCCCCTGAGTCGTAGCTTAAATAGTAAAAACCCTTTTAGATAGACAACAAAGCGTGGGGCCCATCGAGTATGACGGACGTGAGGGGTGCTAACACCTTCCCCTTGCATAACCGACTCCCGAACCCGAGACATGGTTGCGATGACCTGTCTTTTCCCGTTTTTGTTAGGTTTTCTCTGATCATTTCCTTTCCCTCTTTTGGGATAAATAACGAGCGGTGGCGACTCTTCTGTCATTGCCGACTCCTCTTCGCAGCGATGCGACAACTGGCGACTATGCTGGGGACAGAAACATCCCCTATGCGAGTCAATCCTAGCGCTTGGTTGTTTATTTTTGGTGTATGTATATATGTGTTTTACTTTACTTTCCCGCATTTACTTTCAGCATTTTATAAATCAGTTTTATTGTGCTGTTGGGGGGAAATGTTCCATTGAGGGATAAGCCAAAACCCATGCTTGAGTACAAACATAACATTCGTAGTGGAAAGTAGTGGTGAACTTGTATGCTTAGCATGTACAAGTTCCCATGAAATTCACGCTTAGACGAGATTCTCTTTGATGAGTTCCTTTCCGGTCCTTAGGACTTGAGGGGATCTTAGGTCTGAGGATTGTCGACTCTGGGGACCGATCATTTGTGATTTAGCTAAGTGAGGCCTCTTCGGGAGATTATGATGCCAAACCAGAAATGGTGAATGTATCATCGTTTCTTGAAAGTCTGTGACACTGATGAACGCATAGGATGTCAAACCTTAACAGTGGATAGGTCCATACCTGTGAGAGGGATTGGGTTATGCAGGAAACCTTGACTTTTAGACTACCCGATTTTCTTTGCAGTGTGAATTTGTGTTCCTGATACAAGGGGTCCTAATGACAGTGCTACGTTCTTGCTAGAGTGAAGCGTTGGTCCTTCTCAATCAACAGTGCAACAATCTTGATCCCTATTGCGGTGGAAATAGGATATCAAACTATTAATTAGTTTGAATCACAATTCTTGATTCACAACCGCTCTTTGATTTATCCGAAGGAAAAGGTCAAAAGAGGGAAAACCTATTTTTGCATCGTAAACACAATGCGGGGAGAGACCTAGGTAAGGGGTTGGTTAAGTTTAGGGAAGGTACTAGCACCCTAAACTTCTATAGTACTCTACAGGAACCTTTTGTTTAAAGTATGCTTTTTATTTTATTATCTGCTTGAATATATATTGAGCTAAGGGATGGAGTGACCTAAAAGACCTAAGGGTTAGTCCTAAGTTTACTCGGCAAGATTTGCATCTTGTGCCTACGTATCCTGGATAGGGAATGGAATCAGAGTAATCGTAGTTCGCCTCGAAAGGGAGATTAGAAACTTCTTGACTATGGTCAAGGTTTCAAGGGGAGTAAACATATCTTAAGGGTACACTCACGTGGAGTCTTGAAACTCCTACTTCTACGTTGAATTTGTCAATTGAAAATTAGGGTTAAATTAGGGATTCCACGGCGGGAAACCCTAAAACAGAGTACGGCGACTCTTTGACCTAAAGCTAGTGTAAATGGCGTTTTTGTCCACAGCGGGACGCCTAGCCAATTAGGGTTTGAAATTGTCAAAAAATTAGGATTATTGACTCGGCGGTCAAACTGGTAAACCTAATCCTTCGGAAGGTAAAATGGAATTATTACATGGCAGACATAAAAAATATGAAAATAAAGCAAGCAGCAAAGGAAAGCATCGCGACCACTCGCGTAAATTACAACTCCCGAAAAACGCGAAATAAAATGAACCGCAACCATGACCTCGCGTAAATTACATCCATGGAACAAAATAAATTGTAATAAATATGAATCGGAATCTATGTATAATCTGAGGAGAGAAACAGAGAACATTAGTGAAAAGTTAGACGGAAATATGGCAAACACAATTAATATTAAATGAAAGACGAAAATGCAATTTGGAATTTTTATTATTGTTTTATTAATTTTTATATTTTTGTTTTTTATTAAAACTTTAGTCTTAATTTTAAAGGATTTAATTTTTAAATAAACAAAACTTTAGTTTTAACTTTTTATCTTTAAAAAGTTTTAATCTTAATTTAAAAAGAAAAGTTTTCATTTTAATTTTTAACAAAAGTTTCTTTAGTTTAATTAATTTAAAAAAATCTTAGTTTAATGTTTTAAATTTTTTTTTTGTTTAAAATTAAAAAATGTTTTAGTTTCGATATTAGTAAAAGCTTTTTAATAAAAAAAAAAGTGCTAATTTAAAAAACAAGAAGACCTGAATAACCTAGATTGACTAAAATAAATAATAAAAGAAAAATGAGTCTTCTTTAAAAATGGAGGCTTAACATAAATCCAGAAGATGGTTTTCATTATTTTATTATTTTTTTATTTTTATGTTTAAAATGGGTTTAACGCTGAAATTGACACATTAGTTGTAATTGGAATGTGAACGGAATAATTACCTGTACATCATTTTTAATTAGAAAAAAACAATGAAAAAACATAACATGAGAACAATAATATAAAACGAGAGGGGTCAATGTGTTATTGAAGATATAGGGTTAGTAAACCCCTTTTTCCTTCTTTTCGCGGCGGCTAGCATATTTCCTTTTCTGAAGAAACTTAACCTTCTTCCTTTCTCGGCCGTGCATGTTCAATCTTTCTCTTTTCTTCTTCTCACAGCAATGACATTCCATACCTCTCATATTTTCCTGCAAAAACTATAGAAACCGCAATGGAATAATCTCAAATCTGCTCACCTTTTTGGTTCGAAGTGGCTTTGACGGAAGATTTCCGTATGGTGCTGATGATCTGATGACGTTCTGAGTCTCTCCGGCCGGTGATGAATTGTTCTGAGGTCTACGGTGAGAGCTTCGAAGGTGACGGTAAGGCTCCCTCCGAGCTCGCGCCGATGGGCCTTTCCTTCTTTCCGATAGACTTTTCCTCTTCTCTTTCGCTGGTAATGGAGATGAGGATGAGGTCCTTGTGGCTTCTGAATCTCCTTAACGGTTGGCGATGATGATAAGCTCGAAGAGTTTTCTGAGCCCAAAGATCTGCTGCGTCATTTTTCGATCTCCTCCTTCTTTAGGGTTCTTCCAAAAGAATCCCCTCTTCCTCTGATGACCTGTTCTTGATTTTCTGATCTTCATGAAGTTTTCTCCCATCACTTATGTTTATATAGGTAACAAATTAGGGTTAACTCTAACCTAATGTCCATTTAAATCCCAACTTAAATTAATATTAGTTATAATTACAAAATTTTAAATAATTAAAATAAAATTGAAATTAATAATTCTATTTATTTATTTATTATTATTTTTTGTAAAGAATTCTTATTATTACTAATAAAAATCCTTTATTTTTTCTTAAAACATTATTTTTATTTTTATTTTTATTTTTTTGACATGCAAATAATAATAAAAACTAAAACTTAGCATAAAAATGTATAGAATGAAAATAATATTAAAGAAAAATGAAATTAATTTAAAATGAAAAATAGAAATGAAATGAAATTATTTAAAAATAAAATGAGACTAAAATTAAAAATGAAATAGAAATGAAATTGATTTTTCTTTAAACAATGAAACAATGATTGATTTAATAATGGGATTAATTTTAAAAAAAATGATATATGATTGATTTTAAAAATGCAATGAAATTAATTTAAAAAATGAAATATGATGAATGAAAAAAATGACACATGATTGATGAAATTAATTTAAAATAGGAAATAAAAATTGAAATGAAAAACCCTTTTTTCTCTTAATTCCTAGTTATTCCAATTTAACCGATTAATCTCATTCCCGACATAACTTCCGATGAAATCTTCCGGCCATTTAAATGAGCAACTTTATCCGGATAAATCCAATTGTCTGATTAAACTCAAATGATCATATTCTCCGACTAACTTCAATCCACTAACTTGAATCGATTTATTTTCGAACAGCTCGAATATTTCTCAATCGAACAGTTCCAACTACACCTCGGCCCCGACTCACATCAATAATCCAACGGCTCAGATTTCCTGACTACAACTCAAATTTTGTAAATTAACGACCAGCTGAAAGCAAATGATATTTTCCTGCAAAAATCAACGGCTACACAAACCTGTTAGTGACTGGTTAAAATGCGATGCGAAATGCAATAAAATGCGAAATGATTCGACTAAATCTTAGGGCAAAATTTGAGGTATTACAATCCCCTGTTTGCATTTGCATATGCATTTTCATCTGCATTTTCATTAATATGTATCTATGTTGCAGGTGCATATTTCCTCCTTGATTCTAGTGATCTTGTTCCCTTACTTCTGATATGGAGCCCTTGAAGAAGACAGTGGCATACAGGTTTCCAACTCCGGGTATTGGTTCTTTACTGATTTTGATTGTTATGGCTGACAAGAGAGTGATGGAAGACTTCAAGCAATCTTATGGGAAATTGTTGAGATGTGTCTGCAAGCCTTCAGTATATGAGATAGGTGGTCTTTATACTCTCTTGCAGTTCTATGATGCACAAATGAGGTATTTTGTTTTTCCGAATTATGTTATAGCACCTACCTTAGAGGAGTATTCTGAGCTGTTGGGTGTTCCTAACTTAGACCGGATGTCATTCTATCACACTAATGTTGAGCCCGATCTGGCTAAGCTTGCTGCTGCTCTGCATTTGGATGTTTCAGAGTTGGAAGGGAAGTTGATCATGAGGAGTGGGATGCCTGGTTTTTCTTTACCTTTTCTGATTGATAAGGCTCAGCAATTCGCCAAAGATGGTTGTTGGATCGTGTTTAGCGCCACCTTAGCTCTTCGTATCTATGGTATCATATTGTTTCCTAACCTTCCGGATTTTATAAACATAAATGCTTTCTATATTTTTGCTTCAGGGAATCCGGTACCTACGCTTTTGGGCGACGTCTATCATTCTGTTCACCACAAGAATGAGAACCGGAGGGGAAAGAACGTATCTTGCTGTATTCCTTTGTTGTACAGGTGGTTTGCTAGTCATCTTCCTAAGACAAGTCCATTTGTTGCTACTGCGGGTACTTCAGAATGGTCAGAAAGGTTGATGGGATTGTCTGCAGAGAACATTATCTGGTTTGACAGAGACCTGCTTGGTACAGAGATTGTTTATAGTTGTGGTGGATTTCCTAACGTCCCATTGGTCGGAAGGAAATGGTGCATCAACTATAACCCATCTTTGTTAGTTAGGCAGTTTGGATACACGCTGAGAGGACCTCCTAAGAAAGAGGAGATACCAGAACCTCTGTATCTCACTGGATTGCTGGAGGGTGATACTTTGGCTAGAGTGGAGATAGCTTGGAGTAGTGTTCACAGGAAAGGGAAGGCTTTTCTGGGGAAGAGTAACAGTAGGGCCTACGACCCTTATCTGACTTGGATTCGTGAGAGAACTACCACGTTTCTAATGCCTTTTCCTTCTATTGAGCCTCTGTACCCTCTGATGATTGAGGAACCTACCACTGTTGACATCCAGAGGTACAACCAGTTGTGGTTTGAAAAAGAAGAGTTGCGCAAGGCTAATGAAGAGTTGGGGAAGGAGATCATTCAGCTCCGGAGTGGGAAGATTGAAGTTGTATACTCTTCTAAGAGGAAAACTAAGCTTGTGAACATGTTGGGTACAGATTTGACCAAGGAGACTCGTTCTTGTGAACGTTTGGGTTTAGATCTGAAAGTTGTTAGTGATGTTCTCGTTTCTAAGAAGAAGGACTTAGATAGGGCTTATCTGGAGATTTCCAAGTTCAATGATCAATGGAATGCTACTCTTTCCAACAATAAGGAGCGTGAGGATAAGTTGAAGCAGCATATCTCTAGACTGAAGACTCGGCTCAGAGCGAAGGATGAGAGGATTGCAGATGAAGCCTCACTCAGGCGGGACAGTGATTGCAGATTGAACGAAGCTTTAGCAACCTTGAAGGATTACAAGCTGAGGGCTGATTCGAAGAGGTGCAAGCTAGAGGAAGTCTTTGGTGAGGGAGCCTGGGAAGACTATGCTGAAGGGTTACAGATCACTATCAGACAGCGAGAGTCTCTCATTCAGGGATTACTTGTCAGACCAGACCATCCAGAGACACATGAGCTGTTGGAGGAGTTTCGTACTTGTTGTCGTACCTGATGTCTTTCTTTTCCTTTGTAGCCTGTTTGTAGTGACCATCACCAGACCTGTTGGCTGAGGTCCTTTTATGGATTCATTGTACTCAGTTGTATGATTGTACATTGCATGTTGGGCCTTTTCTTGTATGTATGAGGTGTTTGGCTCTATGCTTGGCTATGGGTTTATCTATGTCTCGGTGTTCACGCAGGAACTAGAATCGAGGGGAAACGTCCCTAATGCATATATATACATGTCTGCATTTGCATAGCAGGTGCAGCGGTACCATTTTTCTTACCCCTGTTGGTTTGTTAGATTGTTTCAGGATAGACGGCCAGACTACTCACCAGTACGCCACAAGAGGGAATCAGTGCAGAGTTATGGAACAAGTGCAAACTGAGATGCAAGAGATGAGGGACATGATGGCTCAGTTTATGGAGCTGATGCAGGGTGTGGCAAATGGCTAGGAGCAACTAAGGACCTTGGTGCAGCCATTGGTTGCAAGAGTTGACAATAATGGTGTGCTTCACATAGGAACTGCTGCTAATCCTCCTCGTGGTGATGGTACGCCACATGCTCACGCTATTCCTACAACAGTTATCCCTCCGGGCGGAGGCAACGTAGGTGGAATCCCTGAAGTGGTGTGTGTTATGCATGGCAATAATGTTCCTCAATGGGATGAGGACCAGCAGGAAGACACATTTTTTTATGCGAGATATCGGTGCTGGACTACCGTCTGAGGCTGATAAAAGGTTTAGGCTGATTGAAGAAAATATGAGATCTTTTGAAAATCAGAATGCCATGGGACTAGACATGGCCAATCTGGGGTTGATCCCGGATTTGAAAGTTCCGTTGAAATTCAAAGTCCCTGACTTTGACAAGTAAAGGGAACTACTTGCCCAAGGGTCCATTTGCGTTCTTATTACCGCAAAATGTCTGCTTACTCGGATGACGAAAAATTGCTCATGCACTTTTTTCAAGACAGCTTGTCAGGACCTTCACTTGAGTGGTATATAGGACTGAAGCCTGTTAATATCCGTAGTTGGAGAGACTTAGCTGAAGCCTTCGTAAAGAACTATCAGTATAATAGCAACCTTGCTCCTAACAGGGTCCAACTGCAGAATTTGTCTCACAAGACTGGTGAATGCTTTAACGAATACGCCCAGAGGTGGCGCGAACTAGCGGCAAGAGTGCAGCCTCTGATGGAGGAGCGTGAATTGATTGATATGTCTGTGGCTACTTTTCCTGGTGTCTATTATGAGAAGCTTATCAGTAGCTGTCTGGTAGCTTTTCCGACTTGATTATGACTGGGGAGACAGTAGAAAATGGTATAAAGCTGGGAAAAATCCAATCTGGTGAAGTGTCCTCAGTTGGAGGAGGAGGTAAAAAGGTGTTTGGTAATAAGAAGCGTGCAGGCGAGACTAATTCAGTGTCTAGTTCCCGAAGGAATAGATATCAACGACCAGTGCAAAATCGTCAACAGCAGCAACAGGTTGCTAGTATCACAATTCCAGCAGTTCCTCAACAACAACCACAACAACAGCCGCAACAGCAGAATCAACAGGGTTGTAGAAGGTTTCAAGATCGGAGTCGGACAACAAATAGACAATTTGACGCACCTCCGATGCCTTATTCCCAATTGCTCCAACACTTGTTACAGCTACAGTTGGTACAAAAGAGAACTTTAGCTCCTCTGGCAGGACCACCACCACTCGATTATGATGTAAATGCTCGTTGTGAGTTCCATTCCGGGGCACCTGGGCACAACATTGACAACTGCAAGGCCTTTAAACACAAAGTTCAGGATTTGGTGGATAGCAAGGCAATAAACTTTTCTCACGACGCTCCCAACGTCGTGCAAAACCCTATGCCCAACCATGGGGCAGCCGAAGTCAGTGCAATCATTGAAGACTAGAGTTTAGATCTGATAACTGATGTCAATGATTTGAAGACGCCGTTGGGCTTTGTGAAGGAAAAGTTATTGAAGGGAGGGATATTCCCAGGCTGTAATGAATCGTGTGCTGAATGTTTGAGTCATCCCGAGGGATGTGTAAAACTGAAGAGCTATATTCAGGGTATGATGAATGATGGAATGCTGCAATTTGACCGGGTTGCCGAGAAGAAGTATGAAAAGATAATGGTTGAGGAAAGGAATGAGGTTGCAACGATCTCGATTCCATACAAAGCTATAACTATTTCTGCGCCGAGGCCGCCAACCATTATCATCACCAAAGCTGGTCCTGTGCCGTATGTGAGTACCAAAGCAATTTCGTGGAACTACGGAGCGAAGGTATACTGTAATGGGTAGAAATAGGAATTGAAGAGCTTGTCGACTGATTATGTGGATAATCTAGTTGGAGTTGGGGGAATCACTCGAAGCGGAAGAGTGTTATCATCACCTGAAGTGGTTGCTGGCAGAGTTGATAAGGGGAAGAAAGCTGTGGTGGAAGAAACTTCTCAAGCTGGTGAGAAGAGTTCTTTGGAGAAGGAAGCGGAGGAGTTCATGAGATTGATAAGAAAGAGTGATTACAAGATAGTTGATCACTTGCAACAGACTCCCTATAAAATCTCTATTTTGTCGTTGTTGCTATGTTCAGAAGCGCACCGGAATGCGTTGTTGAGGATATTGAATACTGCTTATGTTCCGCAAGAGATATCGGTTAACCAACTTGAAGGGGTTGTAGCGCATGTCAACGCAGGAAATGGGCTAGGTTTCACGGATTTGGACTTGACCCCGAAGGGCAGGAACCATAATTGTGTGTTGCACATTTCAATTGAATGTCATGGAGCCGTGGTATCTCATGTGCTAGTAGATACAGGATCGTCTTTGAATGTGCTTCCGAAGAAGGCACTGATGAAATTAGATACTCGTGGTATAACGTGTACGCCAAGCGACTTGGTAGTACGTGCTTTTGACGGTACCAGAAGATCTGTATTTGGAGAGCTGACATTGCCTATTCAGGTAGGTCCCGAAGTATTTAATGTGGTATTCTATATTATGGACATTCAGCTTGCCTATAGCTGTTTGTTGGGCCGTCCGTGGATTCACTCGGCGAGAGCCGTAACTTCCACGCTGCACCAGAAGCTCAAGTACATGGTGGGTGGCAGCATTGTAACTGTATGCGGAGAGGAAGATATAATGATCAGTCATTTATCTTTGTTTAAATATGTTGAGGTGGATAGTGAAATCCATGAGACTCTTTGTCAAGCCTTTAAGATGGTACAGATTAAAGACAAAGTGTATACTGTGAGCAAAGCGCCCGAAGTGGCCATGTCATCCTTCAAGGAAGCCCAAGCAGTAGTGCAGGCTGGGGCAGCACCAGGTTAGGGTCAAGTGTTGGATATACCTCATAAGCAGGATAAGTTCGGTCTGGGATACCGCCCATCTTCTTCGTCATCCTCACAGAGCGCTTCGCGCTATAAAGGTCCGGTACAGTTTACCAAAGGCGGGGTTATCTTCGAGCAGATCAACGCTGTTTCAGATGAAGACGGGGGTAGCAACTGCGATATGGACTCGTGGATTCGACCATGCATGCCAGGACAAAGCCTCAACAATTGGTCCATCGAGGAATTCATTCAAGTGACAATGGAAGAGTAATACTTTGTTTTTCTAATTATTGTACAACCCTATGTTCTACCCGGAGCATAGTGATTTTATATTCAGGGCCTTATTGTTTATGCCTGCACAATCTTTTTCAATCAATCAAAGGGCGTTTTTTTTGCATTCAAATATTGTGATACTTGTTTTTCTTGTTTTATGTTTAACAATAAAATGGCAATGTGGCTTTGTGTTCGTTTTGCATATCATTTTAAGCATTTAACCACTATCATTGCAGGATTCACATTGCAGATGACACCGCGCCAGAGACATCTATGACTCGCTTCAACTTTGATAATCCGATATGTCAAGCTGAAGAAGAGATTGATGAAGATGAAGACTTACCAGAAGAGCTAGCTAGACTTTTGAAACAGGAAGAAAAGGTTATTCTGCCTCATCAGGGGGAAATCGAGGTTATTAATTTGGATTCTGAAGAAGTTGTGAGGAATGTTCGGATAGGGGTTGCGTTGCAAAGTGACATCAAGCAAAGATTGGTTGAGATTCTCCGTGAGTATAGTGATATCTTTTCTTGGTCATATGAAGACATGCCCGAGCTTGACACAGACATTGTGGTTCATCGCTTGCCGTTGCGTGAAGAGTGTCCGCTAGTCAAGCAGAAGCTCAGGGGTACGAGACCAGATATGGCTGTGAAAATCAAGGAAGAAGTCCATAAGCAGTTGGATGCAGGATTTTTAGCCGTTAAAACTTACCCTCCGTGGGTCGCTAACATCGTAACTGTACCTAAGAAGGATGGCAAGGTATGGATGTGTGTTGATTACAGAGATTTGAATAAGTTGAGCCCAAAGGATGATTTCCCGCTCCCCCACATTGACGTATTGGTTAATAATACTACTAAATATTCCTTGTTTTCCTTCATGGACGGTTTTTCCGGTTATAACCAGATCAAGATGGAACCGGAGGATATGGAGAAAACGACGTTTATCATGCCGTGGGGGACTTTTTGTTATAAGGTAATGCCTTTTGGGTTGAAAAACGCAGGGGAAACCTATCAGCGGGCTATGTCACTTTGTTTCATGATATGATTCATCATGAGATCGAGGTCTATGTTGATGACATGATAGCAAAGTCGTAGATAGAGGAAGAACATCTGGTCAATTTATTGAAGCTGTTTGAGAGGCTCAGGAAATTCAGGTTGAGGTTGAATCCTAATAAGTGTACTTTTGAGGTCAGGTCAGGAAAGCTGTTGGGGTTCATTGGCAGTGAAAAAGGAATCGAGGTCAATCCTGCAAAAATAAAAGACATTTAAGATATGCCAGCGCCGAAAACAGAAAAAGAGGTTCGTGGTTTCTTGGGGAGATTGAACTACATCGCTCGGTTCATATCTCATCTCACAGCCACGTGCGAACCAATGTTCAAATTACTAAAGAAAGATCAGGCGGTCGTCTAGAATCAAAATTGCCAAAGGGCATTTGATAAGATAAAAGAATATTTGCAGGAACCTCCAATATTGATGCCTCCGACCGCTGGAACACCTTTGATAATGTATCTAACGGTTCTTGAGAACAGTATGGGTTGTGTTCTCGGTCAACACGACGATACTGGAAGAAAAGGGCATGCAATATACTATATGAGTAAAAAGTTCACAGATTGTGAGTCTCGGTACTCGATGTTGGAGAAAGCGTATTGCGCACTCGCGTGGGATGCCAAACGTTTAAGACAGTATATGCTTAATCATACAACCATGCTGATTTCGAAGATGGATCCGATTAAATACGTCTTCAAAAAGCAAGCACTTTGCGGAAGAATTGCCAGGTGGCAGATGCTACTGACGGAGTACGATATTCAATATGTTTCCCAGAAGGCTATCAAAGGGAGTGTTCTGTCAGAGTATCTCGCTGAACAGCCGATTGAAGACTATCAACCGATGAAATTTGATTTTCCTGACGAAGACATCACGTTTCTGAAGACGAAAGATTGTGATGAACCATTTCTCGACGAAGGTCCTGAGCGTGGCTCCCAATGGCAGATGATATTTGATGGTGTTGTTAACTCATATGAAAGTGGGATTGGGGCAATCATCACGACTCCCCATGGTTCTCATATACCATTCACTGCCAGGTTGACATTTCCTTCCACCAACAACGAAGCAGAGTATGAAGCGTGCATAATGGGGTTGGAAGAAGCCATTGATCTGAGGATCAAGAACCTCGACATGTACGACGATTCAGCGCTAGTTGTGAATCAAATCAAAGGAGAATGGGAGACCAGGCAACCCAATCTGATTCCTTACATGAACTATGCAAGGAGGCTATTGCCACTCTTTGATCGTGTGGAGTTACATCACGTGCCGATAGCGGAGAACCAGATGGCAGACGCTCTAACGACGTTATCCTCAATGTACAAGGTGAACTATTGGAATGATGCTCCAAGAATAGTCATCTCACGCCTTGATAGGCCGATGTTTGTATTTGCCATTGAGGAAGCCTTTAATGGCAAGCCATGGTTTTATGACATCCAGAACTTTCTTAAGAAACAAGAATATCCGCCAGGGGCGTCGACCCGGGATAAGAAGACTCTGAGAAGGTTGTCTGGTAACTTTTATCTGAACCAGGATGGTGTACTCTACAGGAGGAATTATGATTTGGTGCTATTAATATGCATGGACTAGAAAGAAGCAAGCTTGCTTATGGAAGAGGTCCACGAAGGAGCCTTTGGTAAGCATGTCGGCGGGCACGCCATGTCTCGAAAGTTGTTGCGAGCAAGTTATTATTGGCTGACGATGGAATCTGATTGCTTCAAATATACGAAGAAATGCCATAAATGCCAGATTTATGCAGACAAGATTCATGTGCCGCCGTGTCCTCTAAACGTCATGGCATCTCCTTGGCCCTTTTCCATGTGGGGCATTGACATGATTGGAAAGATTGAGCCAACCGCATCCAATGGACATCATTTCATCCTGATAGCCATTAATTATTTCACTAAGTGGGTGGAAGCAGCCTCCTATGCAATGTCATGAAGCAAGTCGTATCCAGATTTATCAAGAGGGACATCATCTGTAGATACAGAGTGCCAGAAAGAATCATTACTGATAATGGTTCAAACTTGAACAACAAGATGATGAAGGAATTGTGCCAGAGTTTCAAAATCGAGCATCACAACTCATCACCCTATCGTCCGAAAATGAACGGTGTTGTTGAAGCAGCCAACAAGAACATCGAAAAGATAGTGCAGAAGATGGTTGTGACCTATAAGAATTGGCATGAGATATTACCCTTCGCTTTGCATGGACATCGTACTACGGTACGCACATCAACTGGGGCAACTCCTTTCTCGCTGGTGTATGGTATGGAAGTTGTCCTACCATTAGAAGTCGAGATTCCTTCTCTGAGAGTTCTGGTCAACGTCAAGCTCGATGAGGCAGAATGAATAAAGAATAGATTGAATCAACTTAGTCTGATGGATGAGAAAAGGCTAGCATCTATTGCATATGGTCGGTTGTATCAGAGCCGAATGAAGAAAGATTTCAACAAGAAGGTACGCCCTCGAAGCTTTCAGACGGGCGATCTTGTGCTGAAAAAGATTCTCCCTCCACAAATAGGTCACAAGGGCAAATGGACTCCCAACTATGAAGGTCCATACATCATGCGAAAGGTCTTCTCCGGAGGAGCCTTGCTGTTATCCACCATGGATGGTGATGATTTTTCATCCCCTGTGAATGCAGACGTAGTTAAAAAATACTTTGCTTAAAGAGACCCGTTGGAAAGAAAAAAGAATATCCAGGCAAAAATGGGGCATCCCGGGGAACCATAAAAAGAATGGGTTCGGGCAAAAGTTAGGGATAAAAGAAAAAAATGTGTAAACCCGCAAAGTTGAAAACCTAAAAAGGCGACTTTGGCAAAAATGGGTATCCCGATAAATTGAAAACCCGCAATGGCGATTTAGGCAAAAGTTAGGGATTTTAAAAAAGAAAATGACTGCGGTCTGTGTGTGATCTTCAGAGCTTAGTGGATTGAGGGAGGACCTGAGGGCCGTTTATCTAAATCAATCTCTTCTGAAGAGGAAGCGTCGGTGAAGCATCAGAGTCATGCGGGTCATAGATGGATCAACTTATGGTGTTCGTCTATGCCACATTGCCGACATTCTGTATATTTTTGTGCATTTCTGTATATTTTTGCGCAGCTTCCTCTTTTTAGGGGTTGCATTTGTTGTAAAATCTTGCCTATTTACAAGCCCATCTGTCAATAAAACATATACTATTCAGTATTTGTTTGTTTGGCTTTAGCCTTACTGTTTTGTTTGCAACAAAAAAAACGCCCGATGTTTTTGATAAACTATGCATACATAAACTTGCAGGCTTTGCCAATATCGTTAAAACTTTGAGTTATTTGAACAACGTCAGGATGATGACTGAGATAGTTCCTTTGTACAAGATATCTTGTCTGTTTGTTCATTTTTGCAGGGTCGTTACCCTTGGGACAATTTTTCAGAGGTGTATCTCCGACATGATCACCATTTCCCTCCAGCTATTGAAGTTTGAACATCTCTACCCCCGGTAGATCTGTATGCAGGTAGAGCAAGCAATTAAGTGTGTACGCTTATCCCCAGCAGTAGGTCGGTACACATTTAGCTCTTCGCAGTTCGAGACCGAAGTCTTCAGCAGAGTAAGGCTATTCCTAGAGGGTTGAGTTGATATCCCTCATGCAGATCAGATTAAGTCTGTAGGCACTCGTTCCTCAGCAGTTTAGACCGAGGTCTCCAGCAAATTGATATCCCCCTCGTAGGTCAAGTATGTACCTTTGTTCCCTTGCAGGTGCACCTATACTCCCCAGCGAGTCGAGATGGGATTTCTCCCCACAGAGTCTGGACAGGTGATTTTGTATCCCCTCGGAGTTCAGTTTGTTGAATCATCCCCAAGCAGAGGTTGATGTTGTTCCCTCGTTGGGCGATCCCCAGTAGAGTTGGCTTTTCTCCCTTGCAGAGATAGACTATGTCCCAGCGAAGTCGATAAGTTTGTGATTCCTTGGAAGAGTGTATCTATAGCAGAGATAATTTGTGCCTCAGGTGAGCAATTCCTGGCAGGTTGAATTTTGACTTTTTGCCCTGGTAAGTCATCACTTTCAGGTGAGTATTTGTGAGCCAGTCAGGGATATTTTCTTCAGCAGGGCATGTTGTGAATCTCGACGGTTGATTCTAGATTCCCCGCAGAGTTATTGATTCCACGGTAGGGTGGATTTTGTTTTCAAACGTCTGGCTGTCTATCCTCGGTAGAGCCGTCTGTTCCCTAGAAGAGTTGTATTCTGGAAGGCCATTCAGGGCGTTTCTCTCAGCAAATTTTTGATGTGAATCCCTAGCTGAGTTTGGATTTCTTATTCTCGTAAGAACTTTTTTCCCCAGTAAAGAAGCCGTCCAGGGCTCGTTTCCCAGCTAAAGTCCAATTGTGATTGCCATGTGTTAGCCTTTTCCCAAGCAGGGTGGATCTTGGGTTTCTTCTCTACATTTATTTCGCTGGTTTAGTTCCGTTTCATTTTGCATTCTGTGCATAGCATCCTCCAAATGCGCAACATTTCCATTTCGTATGGAGCATTACGCCATATTCAAACATGTACATGTAAAACATAAGCCAGGTTGTTACCTCTCTGTTCTCAGGTGTATTACTTTGCTCGCATGGTGTTCAGACCCGACATGTTTTGATTGATATCTTATTTCTCGAATGGTATCCAAGCCATGGCAATTTCCATTAGCCTGCGTGGTATCCAGACCCCGACTTACGCTTTTTCCAGCAACAACGCCTGACTTTGGTTGATGGTGTTGTCATAAACTCATGTGGTATCTAGACCTTGATGAGTATGATTGTGGTTTACTTTGCTCGCGTGGTATCCAGACCCCGACAAAGGTTGTTTCTTCCTAAATGGTATCCAGACCATGGCGATTTCAGATTTATTCCGTCCGTTAAGTATACAGACTCTGGCCAATTCCGTTGAGTATCCAGACTCCGGTCAGTTTCGTTGAGTTTTCAGACTCCAGCCATTTGAAAGGTTGCTTCTTCTGCCCGTATGGTATCCAGACCATGGTTGTTGCCATTAGCCCGCGTGGTATCCAGACCCCGACTTACATTTTCCCCAGCGGTGTCGTCGGACCCCAGCTGTTGTTATAAACCCATGTGGTATTCAGACCCTGATGAGTACATTTGTGGTGTATCCCTTCGTCCGTTGAGTATCCAGACTCCGATTATTACGTTGAGCGTTCAGGCTCCGGTCATTTTCGTTGAGTATCCAGACTCCGGTTATTACGTGAGCATTCAGGCTCTGGTTTATGTCCGTTGAGTATTCAGACTCCAGTCATTTTCGTTGAGCGTCCAGACTCCGACCTATTATGTTGAGTATCCAGACTCCGGTTTATCTCGTTGAGTATCCAGACTCCGGTTTTTATGTCGAGTGTTCAGACTCCGGCCAAGCCCATTGACTCATTTTGTTCGTTGAATATCCAGATTCCGGCAATTTGAAGTAGTATGTTTTAAGCTTGTATGGTATTCAGACCATGGTGCAATCTTTGATGGACGCATTCATCTTATTATGTTGTTCCTCAATAGAGTCACTTGGTTAAGTTTCTCTTTGTTCCTTAACAGATTTACTTGGTTAAGTTTCTCTTTGTTCCTCAGCAGAGTTACTTGGTTAAGTTTCTTCACGCTCCCAAAGCAGAGTTATTCGGTTAAATTTCTCTCTTTCTCCCTACCAGAATTGCTTGGTTAAGTTTCTCTCTTCCCTAGTGGAGCATTTTCAAGATGTTTATCAACTTCAGTTGATCCGGCCTTAAGGCTTGATGCTCGCTTTTATTTAGCAAATGCCTGCGTGTTAGCAGATGTCTCTTCCGACTGCGTGTCGAAGGTTGTTAATCAATGAGCTTGTTGCCGTTGCAACTATCAGTTCAGTTATTTCTGGAGATTTCTATCCCCAATCAGAGTTTGCAGTTTATTTCTGCGGTTGGAAAATTTCTGGGTTCTTTGGTATTCAACTTTCTTTTACCTTGATTGTGTGAAAGCCACTCGCTTTTCACTTAGTCAGGTCCAAGATGCTTGAATAGGGACAACTGTTGTACCCCAAAATTTGCCCAACCTTTTCTTTACTTGGCTTATGTTTTCATTGCATTGTTCTAGTATTTGCATTACATATCATTGTTCATTTGCAGGGGATCAAAAGGTGTGCACAACAAGATAAGGTTTGTCAAGGGTTCCAAGCAAGCATGAGTGCTCATCAAGTCATCAGAAGCTGGTCAGAGCTCTTTGAGAAAGTGAATGGATATGTGTTGCTTATTCCCTATCTTGGAGGCCAATTGAGGATCATCTGAGGATCCCAAGTTCATGGATATGGATATGAGGTGTTGTGGTAGCTCATTGAGTGCTTTGAGAGCCATTTTGGAGCTTATGTAAGTTGTTATATAATGTGCAAGAGGTTGCAGTCAAAGGATTGTACACCTAGGGTTTTATCTGCCTAGTGCCAGATCCATTGTGGATTTGAAGGAGATTAAGACTTAGTTCCAAGTCATTGGATTCATGTAAAGTTGTGTTGAGGCATCTAAGATGTTATTTCAAAATCAATTCAAGAAGAATCAAGAGTGTGAGAAGTTACTAAATTAGGGTTTCAGAGGTTTGTCAGTGTAAAATCCCCTATTTAGTGCCTAACTTCAAGACCACCTATCTCAAGATACAAGTGTAATCTCACTTTGACATAAACATGAAACTTGTATATCATGTTACTAGATTTCTTTTGAGTACTAGAACTCATCCATTGGGTTTCTAGAACTCAAGTTATGATGCTGGCAAGTTAGAGGTCTCAGATGAACCATATTTTCAGTCAACAAACGTCAACCAACTTCCAAGGCACTTTTCCCCTAGAATCATGTTTCTCCTCAACTTTTGATGAACTGGAAGTTATTCCTCATGATCTTAGCTTTCCAAAAAGTCGTAGAAGTCCTTCATCTCATTTGTAGAACTCAAGTTATGAAGCTTGCAAGGCATAGGTATTTTGGGAAAGTGAGATTATATGTCATTTTCATTATAGGTCATTTTCATGATCTTAAGCACTTCATATGGAACTTTGTCCAACATGAAACTTGCTCCAAATGATCTCAATTTCATCATGGAACATCGATTTGTCATGGATTTGGCAAGGATATGGAGATTGGTGAAGAAATTCAATGGAAATTTGAACTTAAAGTCATGAATTAAATTGAATTGGTTTTAATTCATTTTCATGTCATATTTGTACTCATTTTGAGTCACAATATCACAACAAGAAGAATGCACCAAGAAAATTTGAGTCATGATGTGCAAAATACGTGTAATTCCATGTCACTTGAAGAAAAAGTTTCACATTCAATATCCACCATTTGATCAAATTAAGGATCAATTTACATCCACATGATCACTACAAGCTCCCAGCAACTGATTTGAATCAAAATCAAGGAGAATAGGAGTTATTTTCACGTGTGCATGAAGCTTCCATTTCCAATTTCGGCATTTTTGAATTGTACCCTAATCAGGCCAAATTGGGCCTCCAAATACTTCTAGATCCAACATATAAAAGCTTTAGATGAATTTTGAAGCTTCATTGAGTCATTTTCGTGGAAGAAGAGCTAAAATATAGTTGGATAATTCAAGAGAGAAATGAAAATCGTGAATTGGAATTGAAGCAAATTCAAAGTAGTTTGAAGCCAGCAACACCTTCCTTGAACTTCATAGAGTGGTTCTGCATAGTTTGAGCAAGCTTAAGCATCTGTAGAAGCTCCAACAGAGAGACTCTGTTAGGTATTCTCCTTTTCCAAGATTCTCTCTCAATATGCATCCATTTCACTCCATTCTTGTTGCATACTGAAGACATACATGTGTAGGCAAAATTTGGATAAGAACTTTTGATGTTTGTGAAATTTCAGTTATGATGTTTGAATTTTCATCCGTTCGTATCTCTCTGTTTATGCTTGATCAATGAAATTGGATCGTGGATTTGTAACCTACAAAACTTGGAGATCATTTTAGTGTTAAATTTTGTTCAATTTGGTGATGATTTGAGTATGTAACTCCGGCTGTGTGACCGAAGAAGATGACCGAAGACTGTAGCTCCGTCATCTGGTTTTGTTTTCCATTTTTCCTGCACGGACTACCATGTGTGTGGCTGAATTGTTGACCAGCTGAGATCAACGGATCAGATTAGATCTGACCAGCCTGCGTGTTATTTTAACTTTCCATGTCATAAGTAATACGTTGCATTTCATTTAGTTAGAATCAGATGGGCTTGGCTTGCTATTGGTACCCCTTTCCAATTGAGCCCAATCTGTTTGCCTTGGATTTTTGCTATTTGCCACGCCATGTTTTATTCTTTTATTGCCTTTTTATTTTTTATTTTGTTTTGATTTTAATTCATTGAAACTAATTCCAAAAGTTATAAAATCCCACAAAAATACTTTTAGGACATTTTGAGATGTCCTTTAATTTTAGGAAATTTTTTATTTTATTTTTTGTTTTTTCAATTAAAATGGGATTTATCATTTGGAGTTGTTTTTTAATTGAATTTTAATTGATCTTTCTTGTTCTTGCTTTGTTTCTTGATTAATTTTCTTCTCCAATGATTGAAACTCTTTTCCCATGTCGATAATGAGATGAAGAGTTTTATAGGATGAATTTTCCCCTGGTTTGACCATTTTTGGTTTGACTTTAACTTCATTTTCTTGACCCTCGACAACCCTCCTTCAAAGTGGAGCATCCTTGTGAATCAAATTCTTTGATGATGCTTTGAAGTGACTTTGGTTGTAGTCTTTTGGCCTCTAGTTTCCAACTGTTTGATGTTCATTTGAGATTTTATTTGGTTATTTTTGAACCTTTTTCCTATTTTTGAGGTGACGTGCAAGTCAAGTTACATCTAAGGGAGGTTCATACAAACACTTGACCTAGTTTGAATGGGAAATGACTTCTATGGATCCCTTGAGCTCTCAATTCTTGTTGATTCATACTTCTAACATGTTGAGGTATTTGAATGCTCATTTTTAGGTCATAAACTTGTTCATTGCTTGTTGAGATTTGCATTTCTTTTAGGCTTTCCACTTGAAGTTCAAGTGTTGAATGTGCTTAAGACTTAGGTCTTTCTCCATGCCTATGCTTGCATTCTCCTTTGTGATTTTCTTTCTTTGGTTTATGCATCTCCTCCTCTCATCTTTGCCTCTGTCCCATGACCTTAGAGTCCCATTTGAGATGGTTTAGTCTCTCCTTTGGAGGTACTTGAAGCATATCATGATGGTGATTCTTTGAGGACTTCCCTTGTGTGTTCTTGCATGATCATTGAGTTTGTCTATGGTTGAGTTTCCCATTTGAGTTCCTTGCTGTCCTCACATTGCCTCCCATTCTCTCATTTGATCATGGCTTCTTCACTTTCTTTTGGTTTGCCTTTGGGCATTGTGGTTGATGACAAATGGTTGTAGGATTTATTCTCCCATTTCATCCCACTTTTGTGCACTTGTTTGATCTCTTTTGTGTTCATTCTTTCTTTCTTCTTCTTTGCATCTCTCATATGCACGCTTGAGGTTGAGATGTGCTTGTGAAGGCTACTGCCCCACACTTTTTTCCTCCCTCACTTTCATTCTAATTGCGCATTACATGTTTGCATACTTGCATCTTTCTTATTTCATGCTTCCTTCTTCTTTTTCTTTCTTATTTGCCATGTTTCCTTAGGACCTCCAATATTCCTTCTTCAAGTTTGATTATGATAGACCTTAGGCTTGAACCCATGCATGATAACATTAAGTAGCATTCCCTTTCATCCCAATTATAGATACACTTTGCATGAGAACATTAAGTTGAGTCTTAGTCTCCCTTTAGAGTGTCTCTCTCTTCTCATCTTTAAATTCTCTTAAAACACTTAATAAAGGTCAATGAATGTTGTACGTTACGAGCCTTAAGTACTTGGGAAATGGTGGTTGGGGGGCTTCCTATCAATTGCTTAGAGTGTTTAGTGTACGTCCTTAGGACGATATGCGACGCATTCGCTCCTAAGTCATAGTCTTTAGTGCAACATGAATTACAAACAATAATCAATACACTTCTTCTCTAAAAAACACAAAAACAAACTTCAAACCTTTTTATCCTTCGGGATCTTAATTTGGAAACCTTTTTCATAAGGAGAGTTTTGTTAACTCTTGGTTCTACCGCAAACAGGTAATGCCTAAGTCTCCAATGGTCGAGCTGCATACACCTATTTGCTAGAACTAAGTTTTAACCCTACTCGGGCCTAAAAAACTTTTGAACCAACCGGTGTTCTTGTTAGCCTGAACTACGTTTGCTCTGATTTCTCATACCAGATGAGAATACATAGGCACAAGACGACGATGTCTTGGCGAGCAACCTTTCCCACCTTTCACCCGTAGTTTTCCAAACTACGTTGACTCTGACTTTCCCATTGCACGAGGGAATACGTAGGCATAGAGCGGTGATGCTCTATCGAGTCTCTTTTCTTTTCTTTTGTCCCTGAGTCGTAGCTTAGATAGTAAACACCCTTTTAGATAGACAACAAAGCGTGAGTCCTGTCGAGTATGACGGATGTGAGGGGTGCTAACACCTTCCCCTTGCGTAACCGACTCCCGAACCCGAGACATGGTTGCGATGACCTGTCTTTTCCCGTTTTTGTTAGGTTTTCTCTTATCGTTTCCTTTCCCTCTTTTGCGATAAATAACGAGCGGTGGCGACTCTTCTGTCATTGCCGGTCCCTCTTTGCAGCGATGCGACACACACATCCATCACAAAATATCAAAACCACGGGCTACTTCTCACATCCAAGTTGCAACATTTAAAACGAACAAACACGACCCCACAACAAACTGTGTCATGACCTGCAAAATAATCCATACTACACACAAAATACCACCTATACCAAAATGGAATACATACAATATTCCATATGACCCCACAAAACAAGTCGATTCACAATGCAATTCCAACACAATGCATTCCATTTGCAACAAGCCAAACCAAAATGCATTTTGATTCAACAAATAAGCTACGCAGATGCACTTGAAATCGACTTGCAGTGAACACGAAAACGTCACAAAATTCACAAAAACGACAACAACTAAAACCATAATACATTCACCTCAATCATATAAATAGATGCCATTTCTTCCTCATTCCTTAAGCTTTTCCAAGCCAAATAAATATTGTCATTTTGCATCTTCAACCTCCAAACTTCATAAACCTATAATTTCCAATCCAATTCACATCAACAACAACAACAACAAAATAGAGAGGAAAAAAATTGAAAGAAATTGAAAGAGTCGAAATAGAGAGAGACAGAATCAAGCAAAAGAAGAAGAACGAAGGTTGAAACTTTTTTCTTTTGAACTCTCACATTGTTGCCACGATGGAAAAGAAAGAAAGGGGAAGATGATGCTTGCTGATTCTTTTTTTCTCTTTTGGTTATTTACCTTTTTTTAAATAAACTTTTGTGTTGATTTGGGTCTTTGAGGCCGTTGCCATTTTGGATCCATACTCCCTCCATGATCCTTGACATTCCCCCTCTCTTTTTTTCTTCTTTTTTTTTCCAATTTATTTCTCATTTGTCTTTTTATTTTGTTTTTAGATTTTTCTATTTTGTTTCCTAATATTTGTTTAGAATATGATCTTGTTTGTTTTGTATTATTAATTCTTGATCTATTATTTTCCATTTATGTTTTATTTATTTATTTATTTTTCATTTTCATCTTGATCTTATTTTTATTTTGGTTGATGAAAATCTAGAAATCATAGAATGTTGATTCTAATGGATGTTTAATCTTCATTATTTCAAACATGCGATTGAATGATCATTTGGATCATTCTCTACACTTTGGGATAATGATAGGTTGTCGTTGTATAATCAATGGAAATTTTTGATTAATATGAGACTGTTCTCTTTTTCTTTTCCTGTGGCATAACTTTAGGAGAATGAGCTACATATCATTTCTCTAGTATGTTTTAACATAGACATTGTTATTGACCGACCTCCCCTAGTATGATCTTCCTCATAGATTATGCTATCATTGCTTAACATAGCGCTAAATTGGTCCTGATTCGAGAAAGTGATCATCCGATCAATAAACATTAACAACTAACATCTAAATTTTACATTTCCATTCTTTACTTTCTTTCTATTTACTTTCCGTCATTTACTTTTCCGCAACTTATTTCATTGTTCATTTATTTCATTGCTCAATATGTAATTCTCATCTTTATTTGTTAATCTTATTAAAAAACACAAGAACATGATAAAATGGTCAACCCTAAAAAACATCTAAGATTGGACTATGGTTACTATCCCTAGCATCTTGGAGTTTTGAACCTTGTACATAAACCCTAGAAAAGGAGATTTGGATCATGAACTTCTTTATTTTCTTTATGTTAGCTTAGAATGCCGTTGCACAACATTCATAGCTTACTCTTGGTAAATGTACCCCCACTCCCATGAAGTGTAAAATAATTTTATCTCTTTCCTTTATTTTACTTATGTCTTGTCATTGTATCACCTAAACCATTTTCAAAATAATTCTCGACTCAACGTCGAGTCATTTTACACCCTTGTAAGTCGATTGCCTCGTACATTGCCATCAACCTTAACCTAACACAACTAAGTCCTCATTTCCAATTATTTTTAAACCTTACCAATGCTTCGCACGCAAACTCAAACCTCGGTCAACATCGAGTATTTTTCAAATCAAATTTAGAAACCTAATCATATTTAAACACTATTTTATTAAAGGTAAAAAGGGAGTTGGTCTGGAGCCTTTAATTCCTCTCCTCAATTGTTTGGGTACGAGGAGCCTTCCTGACTATTCAAACAATTGTCATCTCTAAAAACTTTTAATATGATTCACATCAAACCATTTTCATAATAAATCAAATCAAAACTATTTTCATAAACACTTATATGAAAGAGAGAGAGTCTAAAGCCTTCTATTCTCACCCTTGAATACTTGAATACGAGGAGTCTTCCTTGGTCATTTGAGTACTCACCATCCGCTTAAAACACTTTAATCATATCAAACTATTTTACAATTAAGGATGAAAAGACAGTTAGTCTCGAGCCTTCGATTCTTCTCTTCGATTGTTTGGATACTAAGAGTCTTCTTTGTCCATCTAAGTGATCGCCATCCAAATAAAACATTCAACATATTAACTCAACTTCTCGCTTCGTGCGATCAAAATTTTTCTCAAAAGAACGATGTTTAGTCCTATCTAATGCGCATACATACTAAGTGTTTAAGCCTCCATCGAGAGTAGACAAGCTAATGTTTCACCTTTAAAATGCGACCTAAACATTCATTTGATAAAACGAACCAACAACCCATAGTCTCACGAACTACAGACGCTCTAATTCTTCATTTCTTTCAAATGAAGATACGTAGGCACAAGGGTCCCAATATTTGACGAGCACCCTAATAAAATACCACCCATTTCCCCCTTAGAAAACAAAACTCTTTTGTCTTACCTTTTTCACATTATTCGCTTAGAAGAACAAATAATATTAGCTAACATTTGATCACAAATTGGACTAAGAGGTTCCCGTTGAGTACAACGGACGTGATGGATGCTAATACCTTCCCTTTGCGTAATCGACTCCCGAACCTAGAATTTTATTGTGATGACCATGTTTTTATCTTTAAATGTTTTATCGATATTTTCCTATTCCTTCATTACATTGAATAAAGTTCGGCGGTGACTCTGTTCAATAATTTTTTCTGCGTCCCATCGCGAAGAATCTTATTTTTTGAGGTACGAAACCTACCTAATATCTTCCAAGAAGAACTAATCAGTTTCATTTAAAATCATATTATATATAGGTTTGGAATACTTGAAACTATTACTACGAACCAAGTTTCAGTTTTTACACGGCGAAAAATGGTAGAGTTTGCCTCAGAAGTAGGGTTCATGTTATTAACTTTGACACCTTATTACGCCCAGGCTAGTGGTCAGCTCGAACTGGCTAACTAGATTGTGATAGGTTTAATAAAAAAGTGTGTGGGTTAAAAGCTAAGAAATTGGAATAGAACTCTAAACCAAGTGTTATCGGCATGTCGAAATTCTCTTAAAGGATCGACTAACTCCACACCATTCTGACTTGTTTATAGGCATGACGTTATACTCCCTTTAGAAATCCAATTACAATCAGTCAGAGTTTAAAGACAAGTTGATATTCCAACAAATTACTATTGGGGTATGATGTGCGATGAGTTGGGTGATTTGGACGAAGAGAGATTATCTTCTCTAGATGTCTTGATGAGACAAAAAGAGAGAGTGACTAAGGCATACAATAAAAAGTTAAGTCCAAAATGTTTAACTTAGGAGACTTAGATTGGAAAGTCATCCTACCCATGGATAGAAAGGATAGAGTTTTGGGAAAGTGGTCCCCTAATTGGGAAGGACGATTTAAAACTCTGCAAGTATATATAAACAACGCGTATGAAGTCGAAGAACGGACCCCTTAAGGTCGAATCCTGAGAATAAATGGAAATTATTTAAAAATATATAGGCCTATTTTGTAGGAGATACATATTGATGCAAAATAAAGAAAAAAATAACTTTAGAATTAAGAAGGCTAAAAAAATAGTAGCCTTAAATTGTCGAAATGCCACGAAAGGACATACTTAAAAGTTACAAAGATCTAAAATATTACTACAAGTGACAAAAGACTCTTGCGCCTTTTTCTGCAATGCTTCAATCTCCTTTTTCTAGCCTAGAATTTTAGCATCCAAAGCAACGTGAGCTCCATTTTCTTGGCGAATTTTTTTTCCAATTGCTCAGCATGTTGGTCGAATCACTAGCTAGGCTCCATGCTTTCAACCTTTCGTCTGCTTTAGGCGCCATCTTTGTTTTAGCATCATACTTTCTCTGGAAATCAACAATAATGTGGTCGAAGAGATGCCCAAAGGTTACTAAGAAATCAATAACTTCGTTGGGGGGCATTGGGAACATCAAGTTTCTTCGACACCATTTTGATGCCATAACCATAGATAAATTCCTTTTCCAATGCTCCAAAGAGATCGACTCCTCAAATTTGGGCTTTCAATTGTTTCAGAACTCTATCAATAGTTTCAGGCCTGTTGTTTCCTCCAAAAATAGTTGAATAACTTGAGCATTTGTCAGTGGAGACGCCTTTGTTGTTGGGTGAAGAGGTTGGTTGTGCAGTTGAGATCTTTTGGACTTCCTTTTCAACATTGGGCATAGTTCCCACTTTTGGTTGTTCAGCATGGATCAAATTGGTTTCCGGTTGTTTGTGAGCATCTTAATTTGTATTAGGGATGTTAGGAGGAGAATGTTTTTAGGGCTCTTCTTGTTCCAAGGTATTCCTCGTAGAAGTTTCGTCCATGTCCATGCCATGAACACTTTCTTCATCAGAGGACGAGGAAGTTAAGTCATTTGTTTGAGATTTTTCCTTTGAGTTATGGGAGATATTATCTGTAACCTCTTTGGGTTTGTTAACTTCCTCAGTGAGGTCTGCAGTAGGAATAGGTTGATTGTTAGACGAACTAGTAGCTTGAGGTGTTGGTTGAGTGAATACCGATACAGGTTTTCCCTACAAGATTCATATGTTAGGCCTTAAAAAAATAAAATAAAAAAGGTTGAATAAAAAGTGGATGTACCTTCAGAGTGTCTGCATCTGAACTTGAGTTGACGCTCTTAGTAGAGACCAATTTCCTTGTTGCGACGGTCGACTTTTCGCCTTTCCTTGAGGGAGCTTTCCTATATTTCTTTATCTTAGGAGTAGGAGATACCCTAGGGCTAGGCGCAATTTTCTTCGTACCAACACTGGTGTTTCTTGGTTTCTTCTTTTGAGGAGGGGCCTTAAGAGATGATTCATCTACCTGAATTAGTTTAGGAATGGTCTCAACAATTTCATCCTTGATGTTGGCATCATCATCCTACATAAAAGTAAATAAAATTCAAATGGTGAAAATTTTTCTAAGTTCAATATGTTGAGAAGTTAAAAGCTTGGCATCAGAAGTTCGGACTTACTTGTGCACGCTTGGAGGAAGTTGCTTCGACTTTGGGTTGCCTAAGTTCTACTTTAGCACTGGAAACATCCCTAGTTCTCTTTATGTGCTCGATAGCATTAAACAAGTAAAATCAATTATGAGTACAAAGAAATAATTTTTTTGGGTTAAAAAAGATTGTGGAGAGATCTTTTGCTTTCCTCACCATCATGTATCAGAGTTTCGATCCTGACATGATTTATGTTAACATGAAGGTGGCCTTTGAAACTACATATATCATGCTTAGTCAGAGTCATGCGCTGAGCAGGTTTCATGCATTCATTTTTATGTACCTTTAAAAATTCCCTAAAGACGAACCACCATGAAAACGGAGGGGCGAAAGTCAGAGCCACTTTGCTGGTGGACAAAGGGGGAAAGTTAGGTTGATAATAATTTAAAGCAAAGGTGTACTTGTCCTTCACATAGTCAGGAATACGTGAGTTCGAAATTTTCGCCTGCACTTTTTCTTTCAAAGTGACGGCTACTTCACGGATCGTCTGACTAAGGTCATTAGTATCATACACAGTTTCAAAGTATTTATGCAAAGCCTGGATCTCTTTGATGTGTCGAGCTCTACCTTTGTTGAACTTTATAAATAGAGAAGAGAAATCATCATTTAGATGTTGACTTAATGTTGCACCCGTCATAAATTCTTTGCCATGATATGCTTTCCACTAGGTGTCAAAGTCTGGTGTATAGTAGAGAGATGGTTAAAAAGCGAATGAGGTGAGAAAGGGGCGATCGGCAACATGTCGAGTTATCTATCGAAGGTAGTCGTCTTCTAAGTAATCGAAGGTACAAAGACACAATTCACTTTTTTGACTGAAAAAGAATATGGGCATAGTCTCAGTAATTCTAAACTGACGCAACACCAAGTTGGTTTGATATGAGAGGATTTTCGTATTGTTTTTGTAAGTCAGAAATCTGGTCGAAAGAATTTTGGGATTCAAGAAAGCTTCCTATATTCTTTTTTGGTCGGCTTCATGGTCGCCAGTATAGGGGAATTGACGAGTAAATCTTTCAGGCCCATGAGTTGTCTTGGAAAAAGGGGCCAGGGTAACATTGAAGTGGTAGCATTTGGAGAACATTAAAAAGTAGTATAAAAATGCCTCTCGATATGATCTATTCTTGTCATTCGGAGTCAACAGGTTCAAGCGAATTCCTTTAATGTACTTGTCCCTAATAGCTTCACTGGCGTCATAAGGCTTGTTAACATTCAGGGAAATCTTGAATGTGGCATTGAGGCAGAGTTGGAGCAACCAAAAGGTCCAGACAACAATAAATCATCTTTGGGTTGGATGTTCCTTAAGAAATCAGTGGCTAACCCTGGGTATTTGTAGAGGGATCCTAGAAGTGTTGGCTAAAGCAAATGTTTTTACCTTTGTGCAGTTGATAGGCTAGAGTTAAGTATCTCTTCGTTACCTTTAAGGACCTACTGCAGAAAATACATCTTGAGAGCCAAAGTGCAAGAAAGGCAATGTGTTATTCGTCCAAAACTTTAGTGCCAGAGACATAGTGGTATTTAATATACTTGTCAAAGCTCGTGCGGTTCGCGTCGAAATCGATGGTGTCCTTGTCGCTCTCGTTGGGTTCGGAGATTTTGCCAGTTGGACGAATACCATTAATGGTTGCTACATCTAAAAGATTGGGTGTCACCATTCCACAAGGGAGTCGGAAGGTGTTAGTGGTTCTTTCCCAGAAGTATAGCGATGCGACCAACATGTTTTGGCAATAGGCAGGGCCAGTTCTTGACAACTGGATTAGGTTGGAGATACCTCTTTCCTTCCAAAATCCATTCTTTTTTTCCTTAATCTTGTTCATCCAGAGGATGTAATCCTCATATTTCTTAGTCGGGGAGCTAAACGGAACACACATAAAGTGGTGGTCATGTACACTAGGTTCAAAGGACCTCTGCCACTAACTATAGGCTTGGTCCTATGGTAAGATAGGAAAAAATCCCTAAGTTTTCTAAGATCCATAGGAGGATCAACCATTGGACCTATGAGTGCATGGGTGTTCTCAGAGATAGATTAATGAATAATTACCTGAGACTTGTAAATGTGTTGTTTCTCCTCATAGTTGGGTGACTCAGGGATATATTCTTGGTTTCCAATCACAGTGGTGCATAGGAGTACGTTGGCAAATGGGAGAGATTCCTTGCTGGCATTGTTGGTTTTATCTTTGGAGGCCATTATTGAGCTTGTATGTTTGTTTCTAAGAGCTTGAAGAGAAAATTTTAAGTGTGGAAGTTTTAAAGAAAATGGGAAGAAAAGAGAAGAAAAACAAAGGAATAAATATTTATAGTGAAGAAGAAAGACTCTTCATTCTTCGTGCTTGACAAATGGCGCGAAGAAGGTGGCACGTGTCATCCCATTAGAGGGGAGATCAGAACGATCTGATGCATGTATCCATACCACCCAACGAAAGAGGAGCCATGATGAAGGAAATTATGGGGGAGTGGGAGACACACATTTTCAAGGTGATGATTGAGAGAAAAACACATATCTGAATAGTGTCTAAGAAGGACAAAAACACATATTCTCCTAGTTCGTCGAAAGAGACCTTTTTGGAGGAAATTTGTTACCTGGGATTTTCGACAAGGACAAAAGTCCCAGCATGAGTCAAGGTTAAAGGTATATGGACCTTTCATGACATGTACATTGCTGAAGTCTCAAGAGCAGGAAAATGAGACTTAATGATTTTTTAAGAATGTTTTGGAGACATTTCGACATCCTAATTTCGACGGCATCAGGTGCATCGAATCAGCAGTTATTTAGACGCACAGATACTTTGTTCAAATACAAATAACTACTTCTTAGTTTCCCCCTTAAAAGACACATGGATGGAATGCAAAAGCAAAGTAGATGCAGACTTCTACGTGGAAAAAGTAGAAGATGTGAACGTTAGGGAGCAGTTATTTCATATTAGTATAAATAGGGATTCTATGTGTAGGATTTGGGGTCTTCATTTCATTACAAAATCTCACTTACACTCAAAGTACCAGCATTAGAGAAAAGAATTTTTTGTGAAAATGTATGAACCTTGAAACACCACTTTTACTTTAATGTAAAGCTTTTCATTACAATTAACATTTCTTGCCCAATTACTTTCATCCCTATTTTTATTGCATTGTCATTTTACTTTTATTTCTTTCAACAATCTTGTTTTTACTACTGTCGAAATCACATTTCTACACTCTCTCAGAAACTATTTTAACAGTCGAAATCAATCTTTTATAATTGAAAACTATAAAGTAAAATCTTTAGCATTATGTCCTAGGATTCTATATTTTATCCTTCAAGTAATCTTTAATAAGAGACTAGCGGTTGTTTACCAATTTTTAGTGTAAACACGATGACGATCTCTTTATGTTTCGATCTAAGCACCGATCTTCCACGACGATCTTTTTATATTTGATATAAGTACTAATCTTCGATGACGATCTCTTTACGTTCGATCTAATTAAGCACCAATCTTTGGTGACGATCTCTTTACATTCAATCTCTTTAATTTTCTTTATTAGAAGTGATGAATCTTTATCCAAATTGTTTAAGTTAATCTTAATTTTTGATATTTAATTTAGAATAACATAAATATTTACAAACATAAGCATTACACAAATTTTTAGTTTCTTTTAAAATTGTCTTAGTTTGTTTATTTTTATTTATTTCTCAATATTTATAAAAGTATTGAACATTATATCATTTTTATTTATTTATAATTATTTTTCAGTATTTATAAAAGCATTGAACATTAGATCGAAGAATCAAAGAGTAAAGAAAAATAAAAGCCAACATAGCAGATTTAGATTATTTAAAATGATTAAAGTGTAAAGTGAAAATTAAGTTATTATCAACTCACGATTTATTGTAATACCTACAAAATTTACCTTTAATTTTTGAATTAACAATTAATATTATTCCCTTTACACTTTAAAATAACTTGAGTCGGATCCATCAAATGCAAGATTCTAGGAAACATCAAGAACTTAAATTATATATATTTTTATTGTATTGAAATGTTAAATTATTATTTTTAATTAATTCCTTACGAATATAAAATCAATTAATTTATAAAAGATAAATTAATATATAAAATGTTTGAGAAAATAAAATATACGCTAATACTATTAACTAATTACGACCATGTATTCTGTCAAGTCAAATTATACATTTTAAATTTTCACACAAATGTTTCCCATTTCAATTGCAAGGATGATAGCGTCGCCTACATGCATGCATGTAGTAACCGATTTTTTATTGTCGCACTCATTCTCTTAATTATTTTGCTTTTATCCTAATGAATGCAATCCATATACATCTAAACAAATCAATTAGAGGAAAACGTGATTTTCAGCTGACCAGGTCCCCTTAAACAGTGCTTAATGCACTTACACTCCTTCCCTCCTCGATCGGTCGCTTTATCATTCCAGAAAAAACAAACAAACAACAGTCATACATATGTAATATGAAGACAAGTGAACTGAATTATATACATTCATCGAATTAAAAATACAGAAGCACTAAGCACCAACCTCAATCATTTATAATCATTTAAAAATACAGAAGCACTAAGCACTAGAGTGATATGATTGATCATGGGCTTTATGAAGTGGTTAATCTGTCTACCCATGCATAAATGTTCTATTACTACTGATTTATGGCATGTTTGATGTTTTTTTAATATAAATTTTCTCTATTTGATTTAAATATATTTAAGATGTAACGGATACTAATTTTAAATATCTCTAAACAATTGAGTTGCAAAAACATATAACTCACTTGCAAGACGCCATGCATTTGCTTGGATTGATATTTGTTGACAAGAGGATCAAAATAGTAAAGAGAACTCATTTTACTTTGATTGAATAATGAAAGTAATAATCTCACTGTTACATTGATGATTAGGAGCTTATATATACTGCTAGGTAACAAAGCTAATTACAGTAAATAACTAATTATCAAAGAGTAAAAATAGTAAAACTATGCTAACTATAGTAATGTTGACAGCCCTCCTCAAGTTGGATGGTGGATGGAACACAATCCCAACTTGGACACCATGGATAAAAAAGCAGGAGAGTGAAGTGGTTTTGTAAACACATCAGCCAGCTGCGATTTTGAAGGAACAGAAAGAATATGAATTAGCTTGGACTGCAACTTTTCCCGAATAATGTGACAATCCAGTTCTATATGCTTGCTACGCTCATGGAGTGTTGGATTATGAGCAAGGTAAATGGCAGACTTGTTGTCACAATAAACCGAAGCCGGTTGCGAAAAAGAAACCTGGAAATCATTGAACAAATATTGAAGCCATTGTAGCTCACATGTTAAAGATGCCAAAGCACGATATTCTGCCTCAGTGGAAGAGCGAGAAACCGTATTTTGCTTCTTAGATTTCCAAGAGACCAATGAAGTGCCAAACAATACGCAGTAGCCAGTAATAAATCGTTGGGTATTGGGCCAGCAAGCCCAGTCAGAATTTGCAAAACATTGCAGCTGCAATGAAGTCTAACTGGAGAAGAAAATGCCTTTAGCTGGACAAAATTTCAAGTAGCGCAAAATGCGAGTAGCATCATTATAATGAGGGACTAAGGGCTTGGAAACATACTGACTGAGATGTTGGACAACAAAAGAGATATCAGGCCTAGTATGAGTCAAGTAGAGAAGTCTGCCAATTAAGCGTCTATAGCCAGATGGATCTGCATAGGGATCACCATCAGTAGCTGACAGTTTGGTGTGAGGGTCAACTGGTACAGGAGCAGGCTTAGCACCAAGGAACCCAGTGTCTTCAAGGAGCTCAAGAACATACTTCCGTTGATTTAGAAAAATACCAGAAGAGGAACGAGCAATTTATAAGCCAAGAAAAAACCTGAGTTGGCCAAGATCTTTGATCTTGAACTGTTGATCAAGAGATTGTTTGACAAGCTTAATTTCCTCAAGAGACGTACCTGCCAAGACGATGTCATCAACATAAACAAGTAAAGTTGTAAAGGAAGAACCATGAGACTTTACATAGAGGGAATGGTCAGCTTGAGAGGGTTTGTAACCCATAGACACAAGGGCAGTAGAGAGTTTGAAGTACCATTGGCGACTTGCCTATTTCAAGCCATAGAGTAACTTGTTCAGTTTGCATACCTTCGAAGAGTTCGTAGCATAACCAGGGGGAAGGGTCATGTAAACATCCTCATGTAAGTACCATGAAGAAAGGTGTTATTCACATCCAATTGTTCTACAAACCACCCTTTAACAGCAGCAAGAGCTAATAAAACACGCACAGTAGTCATATTAGCTACTGGAGAAAAGGTGTCAAAGTAATCCACCCCTTCCATTTGTGTATAGCCTTTGGCCACAAGGCGAGCTTTGTACCTCTCTATGGATCCATTAGAATGATATTTGATCTTATACACCCATTTACAACCTATTGGAGTCTTGCCACAAGGAAGATCCACAACAGTCCATGTATTATTTACCTCTAGAACTGCAATCTCAACATTCATTGCCTCCTTCCAACAGTCAAACTTGGAAGTTTGGTTGTAAGTTTTGGGCTCAATGTTAGATGAAATAGAGGAGAAAAACAATTTATAAGCATGAGAACAATGATTATAAGTCAAAACAGATGAAAGAGGATAAGCAATAGAAGTGGAATTGTGATTAGTACAGCTAGATATATTATTGCAGTGATAGTCCTGCAAATAGCTTGGAGGTCTTTTAATACGAGTTGAGACTCTAAGAGGGGTAGATGGACTAGCTTTAGTACTAGCATGAGCTGGAATATAGGTTGAGTTGGGTTCAGCTAAAGGTGAGGTAGGGTGAGGACAACCTATAGGTGACTGAAGTGGAGTAGAAGGGTGAACTGGTGCAGAATTAACAGGTGGAGAGGTGATAGGTGACTGGTCTGCTATAGTAGCAGGGACAAAGGTGAGAGGGACCAAATTTTGGTCCACAACATTTAGGTCTGTAAGGTTTTGGGCTGCATCAGTAGGGTTGATGTTGGCATTATGTATGGGACCATTGGATAAAGGAGAGATGTCATAAATATCCAAAGATCCAACAGATATAGGAAAGTGATGGGACTCTTGGGAATAAGACTGATTGGATAGAGATTGAAATGGAAGGGTATCCTCATATAAAATGACATTTCGTGAAAGGAAAATATCATGAGATTGGAGGTCATAGAGGGTATAACCCTTGATTCCATCTTTGTAGCCAATAAAGGCACATCTTCTTGCTCTGGGATCAAATTTAGACCTGTGAGCTTGAATAGTTGTTGCATAAGCTAAACAACCGAAGACTTTGAGGTGAAGAAGGGTAGGGGGATTTGTGTAGCAACTCATAAGGGGTTTTAGATTTAATCAAGGGACTAGGAATTCTGTTTATGATTTGTACAACATGTTTAATGCAGAAGCTCCATAAGGAGAGAGGAATATGAGCATGGAAGTATAAGGATCTTGCAACATTTAAAATATGCTGATGTTTACATTCAACTATGCTATTTTGTTGTGGAGTTTCAATACAAAACCTTTGGTGAATTATACCTTTAGACCTAAGAAAATCAGTTAAGGTGACAAATTCAGTCCCATTGTCGGATCTGAGACATTTCAAAGAAGTATTGAATTGATTTTCTAGATAAGCCACAAAATTAATGATGCAATTTTTGGTTTCACTTTTGCTTTTAAGGAGAATTATCCATGTGAACCTAGAGTAATCATCCACTAAGGTAAGGAAATACCTATGTCCAGAAATTGAAGTTGTGGCAAAGGGCCCCCACACATCAGCATGCAATATTTGAAAACTAAATGCAGAATTGGTAATGCTATTAGGGAAAGTTAATTTATTTTGCTTAGAAAAATGACAACTATCACAGGGTGTCATATTATTTTTACAAGGTATGTAAGGAAACTGCTTAGAGATAATTTGCATACCAGATTCAGAAATGTGACCTAATCGGGAATGCCATTTCTCAAAAGAATCAGAGGAAATAGAATTGCAAGAAGAAAAACTAGTGGCAGTGTCTATTACATACAATCCTCTTTTGAGCTTAGCTGTACCAATCGTTTCCAAGAAATGGTTCTGCAAAATTTGACAAGAGTTAGTGGTGAAACTCAAATGACACTTATTTGTGCTTGCTAACTTTGTGACAGAGATTAGGTTTACTTGAAAACAAGGAATGTATAGGACTTGGTGGATAGTGATAGATGGGGATATAACCACACTACCTGAAATAGAAGCCAAGGCTTGGGAGCCATTTGGTAAAGACACAGAAACAAGGATAATATTTTGATATGTAGTAAAATAGGAAAGATCAAAAGTGATGTCATCAGTAGCACCAGTATCTAATATCCAAAGATTGGAAGGCTTACTTGTTGCACCCCAAAATTTGCCTAACCTTTTTCTTACTTGGTTTATGTTTCATTGCATTAACATTGCGTTGGTCTATCATTTATATAGCATAGCATTATTCATTTAGCAGGGGATCAAGTGTGGTTTATATCAAGGGGGGCCTATCTAGAGGTCTTATTCAAGCTTGAGAGGTCACCAAAGTCATCAGAGAGTGGGTTTTATTCTTGAGGAGGTTGGATGCTGGTATGTGGTTCATCTCCTAACTTGGGAGGCCAATTGAAGACCATCAATGGGTTGTGAAGCCTTGATCATGGATAGAGTTTGTGGATAGAGCTCATGGAGTGCCTTGAGGGTCATGGGGGAGCTCAGTCAATTCATTATGCTAAGTGTGAAGAGCCATAGTTAAAGATGTTACAATTAGGGTTTTCATCTGGTTAACCTTGAGTCAACTGTGCAATTGAAGGAGATTAAGACTCATTTCTAAGTCTTTGTGATCAAGGAAAGTTGTGTTGAGATACATGAGGTGATATTCCAAGATCAATCCAAGAAGAATTCAAAGTGTGAGAAGTTGCTAAACTAGGGTTCTCAGGGTAAAATCCCCTATTTAGTGCCTGACTTCAAGACCACTTATCTCAAGATACATGTTTCATCTCAACTTTTGGCCAACATAGAACTTGTAGAGCATGTTCTTAGATTTAATTTGAGTACTAGAAGTCCTCCATTGGATTTATAGAACTCAAGTTATGATCCAAACAAGTTACAGGTCATCAGATGAATGTGAAATTTGTCTACAAAAGTTAACCAACTTCCAAGGAGCTTTTGACCTAGAAGGATGTTTCTCCTCAACTTTTTGCCAATATGAAAGTTGTAGGTATTGGTCTTAGATTTCCAAATTGTACTAGAAGTCTTTCATCTGATTTGTAGAACTCAAGTTATGAGGTTTACAAGTCAGGGGTATTTTGGGAAAGTAAGATTATAGGTCATTTTCATTATCTTTCACACATCAAATGAAGTTTTGTCCAACACAAAACTTGCTCAAAATGGGATTTTAACTTAAACCATGTATCCATGACGCTTAGATTTGGCTCAGGGCAAGAATTGGTTTGAAGAAATTTGACAAAGGGGAAGTTAAAAGGCATTAAAGATGAAAAATTCAAATTAAATCATGAGTGATCAAGGAATGGCAAATGAGTACTCATTTTGATCAGAAAAATCATTTGAAACACTTTGGCATTAATGGAATTTCAATTTGAGGTTTATTTCATGGTGTTTTACTTTGTTACTTCATGAGGAAGTTACACCTCAAATCTTGGCCATAGGATACAAAAAAGGGTGCAATCTGATCCCTACATTCTCACCAGGCCACAAGCAAGTCATGTGAAGGATTTTGAAGGCTGAAACAGAGCTAGTTCGTGCATTCCATAGTTGAGATTTTGAAGGAAAACTGGAAATTGGATATCATAGTTTGGGCCTCCAAAGCACTCAAACAAGTTGTATATAAGCCTAAGGTCCATTTCAGATCAGGATTGAAAGCATTTTTATGGAGAATCAGTTGGAGCAGTTGGAACAAGAAGCTTGGAAGTTGAAAATCATGTTTGGAGTATGAGAGCATTTCAGAGCAAATCTTGGATTCTATCGTCTTTAGCATAGATCATTGAAGAAATCTGCACAAGATTGGAGCAAGATTCACACTATAACTGCCTCAATTTCAAGCTACAACTCAGGTTGGTAACTTTCACGATTCCTCTAGTTTTAGGATGATCTAGCATGAAATAGATTGTGGTTAAGCACTAGGAATGAACCTAGATCGTTTTAGGATAGAAATTTGGAGGTTTAGTGTTTATCCAAGATGTGACAACATTTCTGTTTGAGTTCATATCTGGCTATTTTTTGAGAGATGATGAGATTTGAATAAATCAGAGAGATCCTGGTGAGATGAGGAGAAGATCTATGGAGAAAAATTTTGAGTTTGGTGATGATCAATATTGTGATGAGTTTTCTGTTTGCGTTCGTGTTTCAAAATCCATGGAGAATTAGCAAAAATGGAGGTTAGATTCTTGATCAGGGTGAAAAAATGAAGAGAACGGTATAGGTTTTGTTAGGGTTAGTGAAGGTTGGATTACCTGGCACTGTTGACTCGCCGGAGAAGACGACCGAGGTCTTCTCCGGCCACCGCTCTGAATTTCCCTCTCATTTCCTATTTAAACGAAGAAGATGACCTGTGAGACGTTGGATCAGTTCTAAATCCTTGACTTTGTATGCTAATCTGATGGATCACATTGCCTCCCTCAAAACGCACCCGTTTCATTTATTAGGTGGCACGCTCTGAAGCCTTTAGATGGATTGACCGGTCACAGATCCAACGCCCCTGATTATTTCCCAACATTTAATTTCTTTTATTTCATTTTGATTTTCTTTTAATTGTTTTTATCATTTTAATTCATATTAATTTCATTTTTGATCAGAAAATTATAAAAAAAAATATATGGTTGTGATCCTCTGGTGATTCTTGATTTTTTGATGCTTTTATATTTCAGTTTGGTTGATTTTTCCATTTATTTTGCATTTTTCCAATTTTGTTATTTCTTTAATTTTGGCATGATTCCTCATGTTTTTGCTGATTTTTGTATAATTAATTGGTATAGAATTTAGAATTGAGATCTGGCTTGCTGTTAGTATAGATTCGCATGATCCCCTAGGATTTATTTCATAATTTTTAGCAAACAATAGGACTGTTTTTGAAGTAGGTTCCCATGACCTTCCATTTTAGGGTTCCCCTTTGATAACTTTAGGTTTAGAAATTCTTAGGTGACTTTCCCTTTAGATTCAATCCCTGGATTTTATACCATAAGTCCCTAACCCTCTTAGGATCCCTTAGAAAATTCCCTAAAATTTTAGGACTTGATTTCATATTTTTCTTAGAATTAACAATTAGACTAGTTTTATGGTGCTTCTAACATGACCTTTCCTTTAGAATGACCTCAATAATGACCATTAGATGATTCTAGGTCTCATATCCTTTCTTGATAGAATGGTGATTAGATAGATGCCTCTTTAGGGTTTTGAACCCTTAGTGTAGGTGATCCTTAGGAGGTAATCTTTGAGTTTCTTTAGAGGTTTAGATTAGGTAGGTAATCCTTCCTAGAGGGTTAGTTTCCCTCACAATTTTCCTTGCTTAATTGTAATCCTCCTTGTAAGCATGTTTCCTCCACAGGAGGAATTCATTGCAATATCATAGAGGAGTTAAGTCTATGCAAGCCTTCTAAGGAAGTGGAGTTGGTTGAGTGTCTGTGGTAAGTTCCTGTGGACCTTACCTTGCTTATCATCTCCATTCTCCTAATACTCTCTTATCCATCTCCTTTTAGGAACCTTCTTGAGGTAGCACAGTCCCTCATGTGGTGGGAATTTTGCACATCTCTTGAAGGAGCCAAACCTCTAGGGTTCTCCCAGATCTCTTTTAGTTGGTTGAGTGCCTAGGATAAGCTCATGTGGACCTTACCCTGGCCTCCCAACTTTCAATTTCTTTCCCTAGGATAGAAGCCTTGTTTGTTTACTTGTGGAATGAGTTCCTTATTTGTCATAAATCCTTGCCTTCATTCATGATTGAATGGTGTGTTGTATTAGGATAGTCCATGTTTAAGAGAGTCTAAGTGTAGGTGCATGACTGCATTAAGAGGTTGAGTGGGTCTCCCTCTGCTTGTTTGCCTTAAGGGTTGAGGTGTTTCTCCCCTTGCTTGTGTGTTGTTTTTCTTTTTTTCTAATTGACGTATTTGCATATAAAGGTTGAGTCTGTTTTCCTCTGCTTGTCTGTTTTGACTGTTTTCTTTTTGTTTGATTGCTAAGAAGTTGAGTTTGTCTCCTTCTGCTTGTATTGTTGCATTGCATGCATTTTACTTACATTTATTTCTTTACAGTTATTTCTTTGTCTGTTTCTGCTTGCCATTGCCATGTTCCCTTAGGAACTCTGACTTCTCTTGTTCAAGAGAAGTTATGACAGACATTAGGGTTCTAACTATGCATGATAACATTAGGTAGCTCCCTCCTAACCTCAATCATAGGATTAACTTGGCATGACAACATTAGGACTTGACAGTTTCCCCATAGAGTTCGTTCTCTTCTTATCTCAAAACAACAGTAAAAAATGTAATAAAGGCAAGTTAGTACAAGCGTGTTACGAGCCTTAAGCTACTTGGGAAGTGATAATTGAGCGGTCTCCTCTCAATCATCTAGAGTGTTTAGTATATGTCCTTTGGACGATTTGCGATGCATTCGCTCCTAAGTCATAGTCTCTAGTGTTGTACAAACTACAGACAACCATAAAAAACAGTTCTTCCGTAAAAGACAGAAAACAAACTTCAAACCTTTTGCCCTGTGGGCCCATAACTCAAGGAAGCTTTTTCTAAAGAAAAGACTGTCATTATCTCCCAGTTCTATTGCAAACAGTAACGCCTAAGTCTCCAAAGGTCGAGCTGCATACACAAAACTACTGGAACTGTTTGTTAATCCTACTCGGAAAAACAGAGGAATTTGACCCCTCCCGTAATCCTAAATTTGTCCTACCCTTTTGTAAATATTTTCGCATTTATCGTTTCATGCCATTTAGACACATGTCAGCTCGCAATTGGCTGATTTTTCAGAACTTTATCTTTTTGACCAATTAAAAGGTGACACGTGGCCTAAAGACTTCTTTTTATGTGAATATAAATTTTTATCTTTAGTTTCTTAAACTTTTTCTTGTTACTAATAATATTATTTATTTTTGTTTTTTTTTAGATTCGTTTTTATATATATATTGTAAATATCCGTTTAATTATTAATGTAGGCATTATTTTCTTTTTATAGCCATGTTATTTATTATTAAGTAAGTTTTATTTTTATTTATTTTATATTATTTACTAATTAATCAAAAGATTATTTTATAAAAAGAGAGAAGCAAGCCCATGGGTTCTACGGCCCGTTAAGTGGAATGAAGGAAAAACAGATGAAGGGAGAGAGGATACAGAATTGGATAAAAAGGGGAAAGGGAAATTCATTAGAGAAAACCCTAATTTGAATTTTACTGTTCATTCCTCTTCTCTAAGAAAGGCGGTCGTCCCAAATTGGCTCGAAAACCCTACGTAACTGTTCACCATCTGGGATCAAACCCTAGCGGCGCCCAAGCTCCCTCAAAGCAAAACGAAGCCGCCACCCCTTGAAACCGTCGGTCTTCCCTCATCACCATCATCATCTCCGATAACTTTCCTCACCTTCTCCAAGAAACCAACACTCGAACTTACTGTTGATGTACTAAGTTGAATCAAGCTTTACGACGAAGGTTGTCGCTAAAGGAAGAAGAATATTCTTCGTAGCCGTGAGAAGAATCTCAATCGTAATCACCCTGCAAGTGTGCCTGTCTCCGCCGCGATTCACTTTGCCAACACCAACGACATCTCTGCGCCGTAAGTGTATTGGTACAGTTCCCATAGTTCTCGCGATTCAATGACTTCTTTTTGTGGTAGATAGGTTTTCGAGTTGTGTAGTTGCTTTTGTTCTTATTTCTGTTGAAAATCATGTTTATCATTTTTCTCGTGTTTTCATTTCATATTTCGTTTATTGTAACTTGTGTACACCATGAATAAGGTTTGTGCTATTTCTCTGCCGATTGGTGTAAGTTTTGTTTGTCAGGAATTTATGTTATACCTATCGAGATTTCTAACTATTGTCGCACTCGCAAAAGATGTTTTGGGCTGGTGCTTTGGTGTACGTATTATGCAGGTTTCGAGTTCTGATTGGCGGAAGCAGAAAGATGATGTTGGCTTCGTAGGGATGAGCGAAAAAGGGCTTGTTTCTGGGGTTGAACCTACACAGTATGTTCATGGCGGTCTCAGCTCTATAACGACATTTTCGCAGTATCACACCCCAACACAATACAGGATGGGATTTCAGCATGACACGGTGTTGATTCCAGCTCGGTTGTTTTCCACTCATTACGCATCATCCGTCTGACACCAACATACGCTGCAACGCCGGCTTAATAAGTGTCCGTGTTTCACAACGATGCAAACTCCCTTCAATTTTACCAAAGAATGAGAGTAACAACAACTTTTGCATGCTACCTGCTTCCGTTATCGGCAGTATCGACTATTTCAGATGGGTAATATCACATTAAAATTGTTGATGAGTAACCATCAGGGTGTTTTTTTGGATTCTAACAACTTTTTTTTTTCAACTGAGCTTTCATTTTTGTGATCTTTGTTTATACTTTTGGTTAATGTATGACTGGTTTGACTGCTGTGCATAATAGGTAGCTGGTTAAAGTTTGGTTTCGAGTCCCGTATTTGGTATTGTTATCTTGTTTGCATCGGTTTCAATCCAATTATTTTCTGTATGTGCTGAGTTTAAATGTGATAAACATGGAAGTTGTTGAAAATGTTCTACTGTGGTAAGGTTTTGAAGTTAATGATTTGGTATGAGGTTTATGTTCATTAACTGTTTGCAAGCATTTTCAAAGGCTGATGAGCAAGTAGCAGTAGCAAGTTGGCGATATCTTTCATGTGTTCAATTTGATCCTTCGTCTGTTATTATTTCTACAAGAGCCTGTTATTCTGTTTGGGGTTATGATTTTTTTGCGCAGGTCCTGAATTATGGAAGTAGTCTCGGCATGAGGTTTCGGCTATGTCGTTTTTTTTTTTGAATTGTTACCTGCCTTGGTGTTAGCTTGATAATAGGTTCTAAGTTATTCTGTTTTTATAAAATTATGTGGTTGTTGGTGACTGGTTTGTACGCAGGTTACAGTATTACCGAGTCTTCAAATTGTGCGATAATAATGTTGAATGGCATAGCGGCGGTTGATCCCAGTAATGCTTGAAATCTATCATAACAATCGGTTCATCATGTAAACCAACGAGGCAACACCACAATATCAATACAATGATGATTCAGTTTTGATCAAATGTTAAGTTTGCCGCTTGCATTTCGAAGACAACGATGAAAGCTTCGACAAGATGTTTGTGTAGCTCAGGAACCTAAATGTGAATGCAACTCATGAGTGTCGTTCAAACTATGTTTCATTTCGCCTTTGCGGTAACTTCGAAATCAATGGTTCTATTTTGTCTGGTGTTGCTGTTTTGTTTTTGCATAACTTGTATACTTAAGGATCATTTTGGCTTTATTGCTTTCAATTTTGAAAAAAAATATCTCATTCAGTTTGCTTTTAAACTCACAGGTTGTTATATTGGTACCATTACTGATCTAGATTTGAAGCTTCTAATGTTTATTGATTATTGACCATAGCCTCACGTGTATAATGCTTGTAGCATTCCTGATTTTGTCATAAAGAGTTAGATTTCTCTTTAAACTATGGTTTCGGTAATTCATACCATTATGCCGCAAAATTTAGATAAAGTTTTTGTTAAATGTCAATAACCATTGTTCAAATTCCAAATATATTGTGTTAGGCTGTTTATTTGTATGGGGAAAGATTAATAGCATAAGTGTTTATCAGTTTGGAAAAGTGACTTCTTTTTCTTTGGTTTCAAAACACAGTTTGAAATTAGGTTACTTGCACTGATCGATACAGGATTTGGTTGAGGTTATGACTTTAGTGCAGTTCATAATGGATATGGCTCATGCTTTCTAATACAATTGTTTTTTTAAACGAAACAAAATTTTTAATAATAATAAATATTTTTTAATAAATAGCATGTGATTCATGGATTATTTTCAAAAGTATTTTCAAAATATATTTGATTATTCTTTTAAAACTATTAATTCAATTTATAGTTATTCAAATTTTTTTTTTGCGGGGTCAGCTACGAATTTTAAACTCTTGAAGTCTAGCATTTCTCGAGTTTTCAAATAGATGTTATTAAGGTGTACACCTTAAATAATATATTATTCAACTTTTCGTTTTAAATACACCATTTTGGACAAAGAACTATTATAGGAGTCTAGCATTCCGTGTGATATGTTCATTGTTTATTCAAACAATATTTCTTAATTTAAATCAAAATCATTCCTGCGTCTATTAATTAACTTATTTTATAAGACAATTTCGAAATAGGTTTTCAATTAGGAGAAAAAGAGTTTTTAAGACAATAATTTTTCAAATACTTATTTTTGCTACTAAATTACTAATTAAAAATTTAGCATCATCATCTAATTAAAAAATGATAAATATTAATGACTTGTTAGTTAGAGTCTCATGTGGATTTTGGACAAACATTATTGGGGTGTACACCTTAAATAATATGTCATTCAACTATTGGTTTAGTACGCTATTTTGGGCAAAGAAATATCATAGGAATCTAGCATTCTGTGTGATATTTCCGCTGTTCATCCAAATATTTTTCAAATAAAAATGGTGTTATTGGAATCTAGCACTTCGGTAATACCCCGATTATTTAGTTGTGGGGCCGACGTCTCATTTATTAAATAATTGATATTCTCAAATCCAATCTCGCGTTCTCACTTCTCACACGTTCACAAATTATTTTCATACCCCATTTCGCTTCAAACCTTTTTTAAAATATTTTTCTCGATCAAACTTCGAACAAAAGAGGTTCTTGGAATCTAGCATTCTTTGAATCTCCGAATAAATAATTCTCGAGGCACGCCCTTTGAGAGGTTATTTACTCAACCTCTCAACTTTTTTCAAACTCAATCAGTTTCCAACATTCTCCTAAGTCGAATGCTCGTCCGCATTCGCAACCCATTTCATTCACAACTCCTCGTGGTTTCGATATTGGGGGCACCCTCAGGGACTAATATCGTTTCTCACAATCTAATCCTTGACACGTCGTCAAGTCGGTCCCATCTTCAATCAAATCCTCGACACGTCGTCGAGCTATTCCAAACCAACTTCCTTTGGTCACGCATGCCATTCTTCAATTCGATCCTTTCACAAACATTTCCAAAACTTACGAAAGAGGGATATTCTCAGAATCTAGCATTCTTTGGATATTCGAATGAGTAACTCTCGAGGCGCGCCCTTGAGTTGTTATTAGTTCATTCTTTCAATTTCAAAAACATCCAACTCTTCATCTTCAATTTATTCAGTCAATTCCCGAAAGAACTGAATTCTTGGAGTCTCGCATTCCTTGAATTCTTGAGTGACAAGCTCTTGAGACGTGCTCTTGGGTTGCTTGTCAGTCACTCTGTCGTCTCTTTTCTCAAACTCCCAACTTATTCAACCTCATCTTTTCGTGGTTGTTACCACGAACTACGACTGCTCTGATTCTTCATTCTCGTCCGAATGTAAGATACGTAGGCACAAGATTGCGATGATCTTGGCGAGCTACCTCCCATCCATCCTCCGTTTCCCCCCATCCTTTCCCGTAGTCGAACTACGACGCTCTGATTTCTCATTCTCGTCCGAATGAGCATACGTAGGCACAAGGGCCCCAATCCTTGGCGAGCACCCTATCTTCTAACCACCCATCTCTCCTTTGCGTCTTTAACCTTTTAACCTACCAATTCTACCTTTAACAACGAGAAGAAAACAAGTAAACCTAAACAACACTCCCCACAATTACCTTAAGAGGTTCCCGTCGAGTACGACGGACGTGAGGGGTACTAACACCTTCCCCTCACGTAACCGACTCCCGAACCCGGAACATGGTTGCGACAGCCCTGTTCCTATCCTTTCGTTTTTAGGAGGTTTTCTCGATATTTTCCTCTCCCGTTTATTCGGGATAAATAAAGTTCAGTGGCGACTCTGTCGAACCGCATTTTCGCGCCTTTCGCGCGAGGGTCGTATGTTCGAATGAATTTTCGAGGTGCGACAGGTGGCGACTCTGCTGGGGACTTTTGCTCCATGCAAAGAGAGAGTCGAGCCTATCTTTTGGTTTGAGAGGAGTGTTTGTTTTTTATTTGTTTTCTTTTTATATTTGTTCTCTTGTAGATTTTATTTGTGCTTGTTATCTCGCTTACCCGTAGTTATGGGGATGACGTCATGAGTAAAGCTCTACACCCGAGCTTTGGTAAAATCAGAGAGAACACATAGTTTAGAATTGGTAGTCGAGTAGTGTTAGTCTCCGAGGACTTGCTCCTTGTGGGCCTAGCATGAAAGCTCCTCCATAGGAGACCTATTCGTAGATCTCGTCGTAATGCAGCTAGCCTGTTGTACGACTTGATTAATGAAGGGTCCGTGATTCTGGGAACCTTTTGTTAGCACCAGTTCCGATATTGGTGGTCATGTAATGTTAGTCTCCAAGGACTCGCTCCTTGTGCGCCTAGCACGAGGACCCCGCTCAGGAGATACCTTATCGTCATTATCGTCGTAATACAGCCAGCCTGTTGCGTGACGCTAATACGACTAGTGTCCGTGATCCTGGGAACCAAACATAGAAACCATCCCGTAAGAAGGTCTATGGGTAGAGTGTCTAGATCTTCCCATATAGGGTTTACTTGTCTTTTTTCTTTGAGGTGGAATTGTGGTTGTGTATCGGTTACAGTTATCAGCTCCAAAATTGTTCGAACTATGATCTTGGGATCCTGGATCTTGTATCTTGCATTGCATCTTGCATATCATTTGCATTGCATTTCATATATTGTGCATTTTGCCTTTCCAGCTTCTCAACAGAATCTTATGTCTTCGTTCCTTCCTCTCTAGTAAATCAAGCTGATTCCCCGACACCAGTACGCAACTAGAGCCAATACAAGACGAATGATGGAGCAGATTCAACAGGAGCAAGTCGCCTTCAGGGAAGAATTGGATTCTATGAAAGGAAAGATCGACCAGATCCTCGAAGCCATCCTCGCAGCCAGGAGAGAGGAAGAACAGCGTGAAGCCGCCGCTGTCGTCAACAACAATGGTCAAGGACAAGGGTCTACTGCCATCCCTTTGGTTCCAATTCCAAATTCTCATGGGATGCCGTTGAACTTCAACAACGCAGTCGAAGGAAACACTTCTCAGCCAATCCCAGCGCCTGGAGTTACTGTTGAAGTTATCCCACAGGCCCAGCCTACTGCTGTGCAGATCCCAGCTCCCCATATCGAAGATACTCTGATGGATCAGTATGACGACGTTCAGAACTATCATGCCACTATCCCCATTGCCAGCCCTGTTGCTGCTCAGGATTCTGAAGCCATGAAGATGTGCCGAGATCTAGCTGAGAAACTCCGAGCCATGGAGGGGCACAATTCAAATTCTTTCAGTGCTTTAGAGTTATGCCTAGTGCCTGATGTTTTCATTCCTCCAAAGTTTAAGGTGCCCGAATTTTTGAAGTACAAAGGTCTCAGTTTCCCAAACATTCATCTGAAGATGTACTGTCGCAAGATGGCTGCCTATGCCAGAGACGAGAAGTTCATGATCCATTGCTTCCATGACAGCTTGTCCGGGGCATCACTTGAATGGTATATGCAGCTGGAACGTAACAGTGTGCGCACTTGGGCCGAGCTAGCCGATGCATTTGTCAAACAGTACAAATACAACACAGATCTCGCTCCAAATCGTACTCAGCTTCAGAGTATGACTCAGAAGGACAGCGAATCCTTCAAGGAGTACGCGCAACGATGGAGAGAGCTAGCCGCAAGGGTGCATCCACCTCTTGTTGACCGTGAACTGATTGACATCTTCATGGGTACTTTACAAGGCCAATACTACGAAAAGCTGATCGGTAGTGTCTCCGCTGGATTCTCTGACTTGGTGATTGTCGGTGAGAGAATTGAAGAAGGGATGAAGAGCGGAAAGATCCCAGGAGGTCCTAACAGCCAGGCTAATGTCAAGAAGCCTTTCAAAGGATACAAGAAGAAGGAGGGCGAAACAAATGCCATCTTTTTGCAGAAAGGGCAAGCTTCTCAACAAGCTCCTGCTCTTATGCCTTATCAAGTTCCCTATTATCAGTATTCGTATGTTACTGCTGCGCAATATGCTCCAATGCCTTATCAGCCAGCTGTTCAAGCAGCACAAGCTCAGATGCCACGGCAACAGGCTCCTTAGCAACAAGCCTACAACCAGCAAGGATATCAGTATCCTCCTCAGCAACAGCAGATGCAAGCTACTCAGCAACGACAAGGTGCTCGCCCACAGCATCCGCAGAGAACATGGAGACCAGATAGAGTCTTTGACCGTCTGCCAATGAAATATGCTAGCATCTTTGCTCAGTTGATGGAGAAAAAGGCTATTGTTCCAAGAGATTTGGCTCCCCCAACTGTCATTCCTGCCGACTACGATGCAAATGCTCATTGTGAGTTTCATAAGGGCGCTCCAGGTCACACCCTTGAGGACTGCAGGGCTTTCAAGCACATAATTTAAGACATGATTGACAGGGATGCTATCAACTTCAATGGGAAGTCTCCAAATATCATCAACAATCCGATGCCACCAGTCAACTAGTGCCAACATCAGATCGATTCCAGTCAAGTTCATTCCCCGAAGAAGGCCGTCATGCTGCCATTTCATATTTCGCATTTCTTATGTTTTGTCTTTGTTTATTTAAGTATTGTATGCTTTGAACAATTGCCATTTGTATTTGGTTTTCATTAATGTATCGTTTATGCATGTTTTGAATTAGTTATGTCGTATTCACTCATTTTTCACTTATCACCGACACATTTATTCACTCCACTCTATTCACTGTTGTTTAGCTTGATTTGAGGGAGGATGATGAAAACAAGATACCCATAATTGCAAATCGTATGCTTTCAGACCGAATCTCGCCAATGATGTACAGGCATTGCTTCAATTCCCCAAACACTGGAGATATAAGGAGTTAATCCCTAGTAAACCACTTCGAGCTTAGAAGTAGCAGTTTCCTTCGGATATTCAAACCCTTACACTCGACCTGGGGCAGGGTAGTGTTCAGTTAATCCAATCCCGTATTCGAATCAATATCTAAAAGACGGTTGTTCATCAAAGATCCATGCTATGGCAGTCACAACAAAATCCAAAAAATCAAAAGCCTGCTAAGTCAAACACCTCAGAGGGGACTTAGGCAAAATCAAGGCAATCCCGATGGATCTGACGAGCAAAGTCAATCCATGCAAAAGTTAGGGATCAAAAACAAAAGTAAAAGAGGACCCCGAAACCCTCAACAAAAACATAAAAAAGATTCAGTGGCCACCCAGATCAAAGGGGCACTAACATAAAAAACCAAAATAAGGTGACTGCCATGTCGAGCAAACCTTGAACCTTCAAGCTTACACCGTCCAGACAAGTGTAGAATTAATTGAGCGCAGGGACTGGAGATCATTACAAAGAGGGGGTGGGTAAAAATCATACTTTGAGCCTAATAACCTTTTGTTTCATAACCGTGAACCAGACCACGTTACAACCCTTGAAAGAACTAATTGAGACGAGTTTTATTTTGAAAGCATACTATCGCAAGGTTGCATAACCTGACTCCTCACATGATTGTTAATTATTAACATTGGTGTCATTATTCTTGCAAACATCTTTTCGCACCAATCAAACAGCACAACATCTAGGCTAGCAGTCCATTCGTCTCACTATCACGACACTTCCAAATAAACGATACTTTTTCGAACTTGCATCGAACTTTGCATTAATTATTACCATTTGTGAATGTACAATTTTAACTACAAAACAGTGCTAGGTATCCAAAGACATTTCAGCAAGGGGCAACCGAGGAGGAACTTGACTTTCAGTGGCGTACACGAGGCAAGATCATTTCAGAACCCACAGGCTGGGGCAAATCATTCAACAGCTCGAGCAGGGGCATATCATTACCATATTCAGACTGGGGCAAGACCAAGTTACCCTAATCATCAGGCAGAGCTGCAACCTCCTCTGTAGCAAATCCACAGTATACCACAAAGTACCCAGACTCGGGGCATATAGAGTATCTTCGCCTGTGTCAATCATGACGTCTTTAGCAAATTGCGTGTCGAGGAAGTCTACCCCTCCCACCACCCGAAGTCCAATCCACATTGGCAACTACCAAAAGTCCACCACGCCGGCGTCTTCACCTGCATTTCCAAATTACCCGTCTGCATCATATGCATCATACGCATTGCATTCGTTATCATAAGCATCTTGCATCATATGCATACATAATCATATCATGCTCCCCCAATTCTTGCATCTCCGCGCGTCAGCATTTGCATTTGCACATCCACTCATATGGAACATCATATCATCAAGCATTCACATGTGCAAGTCAAGGTCCAGGATCAACCTCGACGAAACTTTAAGACAACCATCAGCCCAGTCAGGGGCATTTTTGCAAGATTGTGGGTTTGTCCCACAATTCTCAAGGGCTTCAAAGCAGTCATCAGCCTAGTCAGGGGCAATCTTCTGCAATTGTGGGTTTCTCCCACAGAATTTGAAGTTATTCAAAGCAAGATTCAGCCCAGTCAGGGACATTTTTCAAAAACTATGGGCGCCTCCCATGACGTATTTCAACCTTGTGGTTGATCAGACCTTCAAATTAACATTCAGCCCAGTCTGGGGCATACCGTTCAAGACCGTGGGCATTCCCACTAAGCTGTTCAAACTTTTGTTGAGCAAATTCAAGAAACAGTGCAAGATCCAACCCGAGCAGGGGCATCTTCAGCAAGACCATGAGTGTTCCTCATGAAGTTGTTCAACCTTTTGTTGAGCAAGACAAGACATCAAGACAAACTCAGCCCAGTCAGGGGCATCTTCTTCAGAGTTCATGGGCGTAACCATGAAATCATTTCAGCAAAACTATGATCTCCAAACAAGACGGTGGGCGTACCCCGTTGACTCATTTCGATTCAATCTTCTTCTCGGGGGTTCCCCAATGAGTTGTACCCAGCAAGCGTGACCATTGTCAATTGACTTCCTATCATCCTTTTGGGGATAGTCGAACTTCGTCAGTTCAACCTAGCCTGCATCCTTTTGATGTTGGTAAACATCAAATCTGTGTTGTCCTATCATCCTTTTAGTGATAGCGACCTGTGTGTTGTGTTTCGCTCCATCATCCTTTTGGTGGTGGGTCTGGCATTTCGTCGATGTCAGATTGCGCGATATTTTGTTTGTGTTTCGCTCCATCATCCTTTTGATGGTGGGTCTGGCATTTTGTCGATGTCAGATTGCGCGATATTTTTGTCTGTGTTTTCGCTCCATCATCCTTTTGGTGGTGGGTCTGGCATTTCGTCGATGTCAGATTGTGCGATATTTTGTTTGTGTTTTCGCTCCGTCATCCTTTTGGTGGTGGGTCTGGCATTTCGTCGATGTCAGATTGAGCGATATTTTGTTTGTGTTTTCGCTCCATCATCCTTTTGGTGGTGGGTCTGGCATTTCGTCGATGCCAGATTGTGTGATATTTTGTTTATGTTTTCGCTCCATCATCCTTTTGGTGGTGGGTCTGGCATTTCGTCGATGTCAGATTGCGCGTTATTTTGTTTATGTTTTCGCTCCATCATCCTTTTGGTGGTGGGTCTGGCATTTCGTCGATGTCAGATTGCGCGTTGTTTTGTTTATGTTTTTGCTCCATCATCCTTTTGGTGGTGGGTCTGGCATTTCGTCGATGTCAGATTGCGCGTTATTTTGTTTGTGTTTTCGCTCCATCATCCTTTTGGTGGTGGGTCTGGCATTTCGTCGATGCCAGATTGTGCGATATTTTGTTTATGTTTTTGCTCCATCATCCTTTTGGTGGTGGGTCTGGCATTTCGTCGATGTCAGATTGAGCGTTGTTTTGTTTATGTTTTCGCTCCATCATCCTTTTGGTGGTGGGTCTGGCATTTCGTCGATGTCAGATTGCGCGTTATTTTGTTTGTGTTTTCGCTCCGTCATCCTTTTGGTGGTGGGTCTTGCATTTCGTCGATGTCAGATTGTGCGATATTTTGTTTGTGTTTTCGCTCCGTCATCCTTTTGGTGGTGGGTCTGGCATTTCGTAGATGTCAGATTGCGCGATATTTTGTTTGTGTTTTCGCTCCGTCATCCTTTTGGTGGTGGGTCTGACATTTCGTCGATGTCAGATTGTGCGATATTTTGTTTGTGTTTTCGCTCCATCATCCTTTTGGTGTTGGGTCTGGCATTTCGTCGATGTCAGATTGCGCGATATCTTTGTTTGTGTTTCGCTCCATCATCCTTTTGGTGGTGGGTCTGGCATTTCGTCGATGTCAGATTGTGCGATATTTCGTGTGTGTTTTACTCCATCATCCTTTTGGTGATGATGACCTTTTGCCTATTATTTACAGTTTACTCAGAGGCTTACCTCATCCAGCATTTTTCAACTCTCAAGCATCTCTTTTTCTTTCGGACAAATTCAGGGTCTTCTTCATATCTAATTGACTTCTACCTCAGGAATATGAATCCTAATGCAGTTCAATTTCCTAGATTTAAGTTGATTAGATAGGGGCATCTGTCATACTCTAAATTTGTCCTACCCTTTTGTAAATATTTTCGCATTTATCGTTTCATGCCATTTAGACACATGTCAACTCGCAATTGGCTGATTTTTCAGAACTTTATCTTTTTGACCAATTAAAAGGTGACACGTGGCCTAAAGACTTCTTTTTATGTGAATATAAATTTTTATCTTTAGTTTCTTAAACATTTTCTTGTTACTAATAATATTAGTTATTTTTGTTTTTTTTAGATTCGTTTTTATATATATATTGTAAATATCCGTTTAATTATTAATGTAGGCATTATTTTCTTTTTATAGCCATGTTATTTATTATTAAGTAAGTTTTATTTTTATTTATTTTATATTATTTACTAATTAATCAAAAGATTATTTTATAAAAAGAGAGAAGCAAGCCCATGGGTTCTACGGCCCGTTAAGTGGAATGAAGGAAAAACGGATGAAGGGAGAGAGGATACAGAATTGGATAAAAAGGGGAAAGGGAAATTCATTAGAGAAAACCCTAATTTGAATTTTACTGTTCATTCCTGTTCTCTAAGAAAGGCGGTCGTCCCAAATTGGCTCGAAAACCCTACGTAACTGTTCACCATCTGGGATCAAACCCTAGCGGCGCCCAAGCTCCCTCAAAGTAAAACAAAGTCACCACCCCTTGAAACCGTCGGTCTTCCCTCATCACCATCATCATCTCCGATAACTTTCCTCACCTTCTCCAAGAAACCAACACTCGAACTTACTATTGATGTACTAAGTTGAAGCAAGCTTTACGACAAAGGTTGTCGCTAAAGGAAGAAGAATATTCTTCGTGGCCGTGAGAAGAATCTCAATCGTAATCACCCTGCAAGTGTGCCTGTCTCCGCCGCGATTCACTTTGCCAACACCAACGACATCTTTGCGCCGTAAGTGTATTGGTACAGTTCCCATAGTTCTCGCGATTCAATGACTTCTTTTTGTGGTAGATAGGTTTTCGAGTTGTGTAGTTGCTTTTGTTCTTATTTCTGTTGAAAATCATGTTTATCATTTTTCTCGTGTTTTCATTTCATATTTCGTTTATTGTAACTTGTGTACACCATGAATAAGGTTTGTGCTATTTCTCTGCCGATTGGTGTAAGTTTTGTTTGTCAGGAATTTATGTTATACCTATCGAGATTTCTAACTATTGTCACACTCGCAAAAGATGTTTTGGGCTGGTGCTTTGATGTACGTATTATGCAGGTTTCGAGTTCTGATTGGCGGAAGCAGAAAGATGATGTTGGCTTCGTAGGGATGAGCGAAAAAGGGCTTGTTTCTGGGGTTGAACCTACACAGTATGTTCATGGCGGTCTCAGCTCTATAGTGACCTTTTCGTAGTATCACACCCCAACACAATACAGGATGGGATTTCAGCATGACACGGTGTTGATTCCAGCTCGGTTGTTTTCCACTCATTACGCATCATCCGTCTGACACCAACATACGCTGCAACGCCGGCTTAATAAGTGTCCGTGTTTCAAAACGATGCAAACTCCCTTCAATTTTACCAAAGACTGAGAGTAACAACAGCTTTTGCATGCTACCTGCTTCCGTTATCGGCGGTATCGACTATTTCAGATGGGTAATATCACATTAAAATTGTTGATGAGTAACCATCAGGGTGTTTTTTTTTGGATTCTAACAACTTTTTTTTTTCAACTGAGCTTTCATTTTTGTGATCTTTGTTTATACTTTTGGTTAATGTATGACTGGTTTGACTGTTGTTCATAATAGGTAGCTGGTTAAAGTTTGGTTTCGAGTCCCGTATTTGGTATTGTTATCTTGTTTGCATCGGTTTCAATCCAATTATTTTCTGTATGTGCTGAGTTTAAATGTGATAAACATGGAAGTTGTTGAAAATGTTCTACTGTGGTAATGTTTTGAAGTTAATGATTTGGTATGAGGTTTATGTTCATTAACTGTTTGCAAGCATTTTCAAAGGCTGATGAGCAAGTAGCAGTAGCAAGTTGGCGATATCTTTCATGTGTTCAATTTGATCCTTCGTCTGTTATTATTTCTACAAGAGCCTGTTATTCTGTTTGGGGTTATGATTTTTTTGCGCAGGTCCTGAATTATGGCAGTAGTCTCGGCATGAGGTTTCGGCTATGTCGTTTTTTTTTTTGAATTGTTACCTGCCTTGGTGTTAGCTTGATAATAGGTTCTAAGTTATTCTGTTTTTATAAAATTATGTGGTTGTTGGTGACTGGTTTGTACGCAGGTTACAGTATTACCGAGTCTTCAAATTGTGCGATAATAATGTTGAATGGCATAGCGGCGGTTGATCCCAGTAATGCTTGAAATCTATCATAACAATCTGTCCATCATGTAAACCAACGAGGCAACACCACAATAGCAATACAATGATGATTCAGTTTTGATCAAATGTTAAGTTTGCCACTTGCATTTCGAAGACAACGATGAAAGCTTCGACAAGATGTTTGTGTAGCTCAGGAACCTAAATGTGAACGCAACTCATGAGTGTCGTTCAAACTATGTTTCATTTCGCCTTTGCGGTAATTTCGAAATCAATGGTTCTATTTTGTCTGGTGTTGCTGTTTTGTTTTTGCATAACTTGTATACTTAAGGATCATTTTGGCTTTATTGCTTTCAATTTTGAAAAAAAAATATCTCATTCAGTTTGCTTTTAAACTCACATGTTGTTATATTGGTACCATTACTGATCTAGATTTGAAGCTTCTAATGTTTATTGATTATTGACCATAGCCTCACGTGTATAATGCTTGTAGCGTTCCTGATTTTGTCATAAAGAGTTAGATTTCTCTTTAAACTATGGTTTCGGTAATTCATACCATTATGCCGCAAAATTTAGATAAAGTTTTCGTTAAATGTCAATAACCATTGTTCAAATTCCAAATATATTGTGTTAGGCTGTTTATTTGTATGGGGAAAGATTAATAGCGTAAGTGTTTATCAGTTTGGAAAAGTGACTTCTTTTTCTTTGGTTTCAAAACACAGTTTGAAATTAGGTTACTTGCACTGATCGATACAGGATTTGGTTGAGGTTATGACTTTAGTGCAGTTCATAATGGATATGGCTCATGCTTTCTAATACAATTGTTTTTTTAAACGAAACAAAATTTTTAATAATAATAAATATTTTTTAATAAATAGCATGTGATTCATGAATTATTTTCAAAAGTATTTTCAAAATATATTTGATTATTCTTTTAAAACTATTAATTCAATTTATAGTTATTCAAATTATTTTTTTTGCGGGGTCAGCTACGAATTTTAAACTCTTAAAGTCTAGCATTTCTCGAGTTTTCAAATAGATGTTATTAAGGTGTACACCTTAAATAATATATTATTCAACTTTTCGTTTTAAATACACCATTTTGGACAAAGAACTATTATAGCAGTCTAGCACTCCGTGTGATATGTTCATTATTTATTCAAACAATATTTCTTAATTTAAATCAAAATCATTCCTGCGTCTATTAATTGACTTATTTTATAAGACAATTTCGAAATAGGTTTTCAATTAGGAGAAAAAGAGTTTTTAAGACAATAATTTTTCAAATACTTATTTTTGCTACTAAATTACTAATTAAAAATTTAGCATCATCATCTAATTAAAAAATGATAAATATTAATGACTTTTTAGTTAGAGTCTCATGTGGATTTTGGACAAACATTATTGGGGTGTACACCTTAAATAATATGTCATTCAACTATTCGTTTAGTACGCTATTTTGGGCAAAGAAATATCATAGGAATCTAGCATTCTGTGTGATATTTCCGCTGTTCATCCAAATATTTTTCAAATAAAAATGGTGTTATTGGAATCTAGCACTTCGGTAATACCCTGATTATTTAGTTGTGGGGCCGACGTCTCATTTATTAAATAATTGATATTCTCAAATCCAATCTCGCGTTCTCACTTCTCACACGTTCACAAATTATTTTCATACCCCATTTCGCTTCAAACCTTTTTTAAAATATTTTTCTCGATCAAACTTCGAACAAAAGAGGTTCTTGGAATCTAGCATTCTTTGAATCTCCGAATAAATAATTCTCGAGGCACGCCCTTTGAGCGGTTATTTACTCAACCTCTCAACTTTTTTCAAACTCAATCAGTTTCCAACATTCTCCTAAGTCGAATGCTCGTCCGCATTCGCAACCCATTTCATTCACAACTCCTCGTGGTTTCGATATTGGGGGCACCCTCAGGGACTAATATCGTTTCTCACAATCTAATCCTTGACACGTCGTCAAGTCGGTCTCATCTTCAATCAAATCCTCGGCACGTCGTCGAGCTATTCCAAACCAACTTCCTTTGGTCACGCATGCCATTCTTCAATTCAATCCTTTCACAAACATTTCCAAAACTTACGAAAGATGGATATTCTTAGAATCTAGCATTCTTTGGATATTCGAATGAGTAACTCTCGAGGCGCGCCCTTGAGTTGTTATTAGTTCATTCTTTCAATTTCAAAAACATCCAACTCTTCATCTTCAATTTATTCAGTCAATTCCCGAAAGAACTGAATTCTTGGAGTCTCGCATTCCTTGAATTCTTGAGTGAAAAGCTCTTGAGACGTGCTCTTGGGTTGCTTTTCAGTCACTCTGTCATCTCTTTTCTCAAACTCCCAACTTATTCAACCTCATCTTTTCGTGGTTGTTACCACGAACTATGACTGCTCTGATTCTTCATTCTCGTCCGAATGTAAGATACGTAGGCACAAGATTGCGATGATCTTGGCGAGCTACCTCCCATCCATCCTCCGTTTCCCCCCATCCTTTCCCGTAGTCGAACTACTACGCTCTGATTTCTCATTCTCGTCCGAATGAGCATACGTAGGCACAAGGGCCCCAATCCTTGGCGAGCACCCTATCTTCTAACCACCCATCTCTCCTTTGCGTCTTTAACCTTTTAACCTACCAATTCTACCTTTAACAACGAGAAGAAAACAAGTAAACCTAAACAACACTCCCCATAATTACCTTAAGAGGATCCCGTCGAGTACGACGGACGTGAGGGGTGCTAACACCTTCCCCTCACGTAACCGACTCCCGAACCCGGAACATGGTTGCGACAGCCCTGTTCCTATCCTTTTGTTTTTAGGAGGTTTTCTCGATATTTTCCTCTCCCGTTTATTCGGGATAAATAAAGTTCGGTGGCGACTCTGTCGAACCGCATTTCCGCGCCTTTCGCGCGAGGGTCGTATGTTCGAATGAATTTTCGAGGTGCGACACTGTGGGAGGGGTTTCACTTTGAGAGATAAGCCAGACCCAGGCTTGAGTATGTACATAGCTTTAGAAGCGGATTAGTAGTGAACCTGTATGTTAGGCATACAATAGTTCCCACGAAATCTGCTCTCAGACGAGATTCTTTGAGATGATTTCCATTTGTAGCCCAGTGGGCCGTTGAAAGGATTTCAGATCTAAGGATTGTTGACTTTGGGGACCGATCATTTGTGATTCAGCTGAGTGAGGCCGCTTCAAGAGATGATGATGCCACACCTTCCTGGGTATCGTATCACTGTTTCTTGAAAGTCTGTGACGCTGATGAATGCATAGGATGACGTACCGTGTCAGTGACTAGGTCCATACCTGTGAGCGGGGTCGGGTTGTTACAGAAAACCTTAAACTTCAGATAACCTAGTTTTCTTGGCAGTAAATCAGTATTGTTGGTATCAAAGGGTTCTTATCATTAGGGATGTCTTCGTCCTCGATAGTGCATAATTATTGGTCCTCTTCAGGGTTTTATTATCAGTGCAGTGTTGTGATTATGTTGAAACAGAGCCTTGATCTCCTCAACAGTGCACTCTTGATCCCTGGCTACATGTTTGCATTTGCATCTGCATATCATTTTGCATAACAGGTACCGCAGAACCATTGATCTTATTCACTGTGCTAACCAGTTTGTTGCAGGATATCCGATCAGGAAGATTACAGAAATCCCCACAAGGCCATGGAACAGGTACGAGAAGAACTGAGTGAGGTCTGAGGCCAGCTAGGGAAAATTATGATGAACATGCAAGAGTTACGACTGGATCAGAAGACACTCAAAGAAGAAAACAATCAGCTGAAGACACAGGTGGGCTTGATCATTGAGGTGTTAAAGAATGTGCTCAGGAAAGAAGATGATCAGCTACCTGAAGCTGCAACGAAGATGCATGTTCCACTTGTGCCTGTGAAACCTGTGCCTGTGGAACCTGTGCCAAGGGTTGATAAGCCTCGGATGTCTAATAGGCGACAAAGAGCTTTGAATTTTTATCTTCAACGCATTGCTCCTCGGGATAATCATATGACTAGGAGGGGGTACGCTCAGAAGGTAAAATCAGCTGACAGAACTTTCGACCAGATCCCAATGACATACGCTCAGTTGTTGCAAGTTTTGCTTCGTTTTCGGTTGGTCGAACTTCGGATTTTGGATCCACCTAAGGGTAAGCTACCATCAGGTTTTGATATGAATGCCCGTTGTGACTTCCACTCTGGGGCACTGGGGCATAGCATTGAGAACTGTCATGCTTTTAAGCACAAGGTTCAAGATCTGATTGACTCAAAAGCTATTGAATTCACGCCGAGCGGCATAACTGTACCTGATGGTCCTATTCCAGCTGTTGCCAAGGTGATGGATGTTCCCGAAGCTGCAGTAGGTCAGGAGTATATCCTGCAATGAATGGTGTCAGAATCCCCCTGTCCTCAGTTGTTTCCTGTGCCTAGACCAAGTTTGAGGATGAAAACACCTGAACAAAAGGATTCCCTGTTAATTCAGACTCAACTTCCAAGTGGTTCAACTGTTCAAGGTCAACAATTCGTCCAGTCTTTGCAACAGACATCAGCTCCTCTCCAGAATCAGCAGCCTTACCGTTATCGGTCAAACCTGCGTGGTAGGAAAAACCCAAAGAAATCAGAGAGGCAGTTCACCCGGTTGTCGTTTTGAGCATAGTGGTTTCAATAAGCAACATTGAAGATGACTGGTTTAGCAGCAAATAAGTGTGAAAGCCCAGTTCTCAGAAGCTGGCAATCTGCATTTTTCATGTCATTTCTTTACATTTGTAGTTTCTTTCCTGTAAGATTGCAAATTTCGTTCGTAAAGCATGTTGTTTTCCAATTGATATTGATAATGAAATAAATATGCATGTTTTGAATTAATTCATTTGTGTTCACTCTATTGCTTTCTTTTATTTCAAACGCTTGTTTAAGTGGAATCCGGGGAGGATGGCAAAATTCAATGATGCGTAAGCTTCCGATGCTATGCCTTTGAATAAAAACCTGTTGATGATGTACAGGCATTGTTTCAAATCCCAAACACCAGAGATATAAGGAAGATAATCCCTTATTAACCCCTTTGAGCCTAGTTGTAGGAGGTTCTTTCTGAAAACGAAAAACCCTCAATATTAACCCGGGGCAGGGTAGGTGTCAGTTAATTTGACCGAGCGTTCAAATTACAAAAGGAGTGTCTGTTCGAGGATATATCATACCTATATAGGTCGTACCTAAAGAACCCACAATGGTTAAGCCTGGTCGATCAGGAGTGAAACAGTCACAATCTCTTTAACAAGTCATACGAGCCGATGTCATACGATTTGTTCCAAAAAAGAGAGAGAAAGAAAAGAATCGAAAAGGAAAAGCCCGTTAAGTCGAATCTTGAAAGCAAGCGACTTAGGCAAGAATTAGGGTATCCCGCTGGACTTCAAAATTGAAGAAACTCTAAAGAGTTAGTCCATGCAAAAGTTAGGGGAAAACGAAAAATGAAAAGCGAAAAGCGAAAGAAAAATCCTCAAACAAGAACGAAATTGTGTGGCTCCGGACGCCAAAAGACGAAAAGGGAGCGACTGTCACTTTGAAAAGTGTAATTACTTGAACTGTCACTCGACCTTTGAAAGGAGAATGCTAAGGTCGAATTAGTTGAATGTAGGATCGGAGAACATCACGGAGAATGGGTGGGTTAAACTGAATTTTGAGCCTTTATCTTTTCTTTCATAAACCGTGAACCTGACCACGTTACAACCTGTAAAAGTCCTAATTGAAATAGGTTTGTTTCGAAAGAATACTTCGGTAAAGATATCATCGGAATTGACTCCTAGAAAGGATTCCCATTACAGCGTTGTATTAATGTTGACATGTTAATGAATGATTTTATACATTTTATGTCACAAAAAATTTTCCTGTGAACAGGAATGGATTTTGAAAACTGCCATATGCATTGCATTTGATATGTCTTTTATGCATAACAGTGTGTTTTACTAGCGAGTACGCGCTTGGCAGCAGGAAAGTTTCCACGATGGAAAGATTTGATCAGGACATAATGCATGACGCCAGAATATCCTGGCGAACCGGGGAAACCTATGTCAAATGATCGTGGCATGGGAGTCATCCAGCCAGAAGTCAGGTAATACAGGGCAATCAGGTCGAGATTTGATGAATCTCTCGCAGCCAAGGGTACTACTCCCCACAGATCAGCCCATGAGGGGCAAAGTCATGACAAGACTGGGGCAGGTCACCCCGAGAGCGCCAAAGCTATCCTTATCCTGAAGGCGATTAACTTGAAGTACCTCCGTGAGGTTCGAAGTGTTGAAGTCGTTCGTATCAAACCACCAGAGTACATAGATCTCAGGTTTCCTTTTGAAAGGATATGACGAAAATCCCGCAGGCTGGGGCAAAAGCTGAAAGCAAAGGAGCCGTTCCTCTTCATATCTGTAGATTTTGCCAAAAGTTTGTTATAGATTCTGGGGCAAGCCATTTCGAGTCCGTTTCATGGCATGTTTTTCCAAGCAGGATGACTCCTTCTCCCTCAGCAGGTTCAGTTGTGTTTCCCCACGGAGTCCAAACATGAGACTGTGAGCATTGATGTGTCTCCCTGAACGGAGATAGATTCTCCCCAACATTCAAAGCAAACCGCCAAGGGATCATGTTTCCCCAGTCGGAGTCCCTTGACGTAGGAGCAGGATCTAGATGATCTTATTCCTCCCCAGCAGATGGAAGTCGCATTTTTATCCCCGAAAGAGTTAGATGCAGGCAAGTAAGCAGACAGGCAGGTATGTGCGTTCCCAGCAGTCGTTCATGTACACGTTCAATCCCTAGTGAAGTCCTCACAGAGTACAACCAGGTTATCAGTGGTTTGAAAGGATCATCCCCACGCAGGATTGTTCTTTTGGTTCTCCAGCAGGTTGCCCTTCCTCCAATAGGGTTGATCATCCTCTGCAGAGTTCGTAACTCCGGATTGGTTAAGCTATCCCCCAGCAGGATTGTTTCTCTTCTTCCCCCAGCGGAAGTTTGGCTTCGTTCCTCCAGCATTTATTTTGCCAGAACGCCTCTTCGCATTTGCACCGTGCATAGCATCTACCCCAAACGCGTAGCATTTCCATGCCGTATGGAGCATTACGCCATTTTTCAAACATATGCATTTTGAAACATAAGCCAGAGTGGCTACCTCTTTATTTTCAGGTGTTTTTCCCTGCAGGTAATTGGAATTCTTGTTCATGACGGTTTTCGGATATTCAAGTTCTTGGCATGATATATGTGATGATAACGTTCGTCCTATCATGTGTCCTTCATCAGAGTTGCTTGATTGAATTTCTCTTCTTCCCCAGCGGAATTTTCCTCAGATTACTATTACGTCAGTATTTTAAAAGGAAAGATTTCATGATTATACTTCGCAGTTATTGCCCATTTTTGTTCAAGATGGATGTCTGGCAGCTGACGTCAGAATTTCCCCGCAGAGTCGCTTGTTCAAGTCTTCGGATGCCCGATCCGCACTTTTATTTAGTGTATGCCCGTTTCTGCGAAAATGGAAGGTCAGAGATATTGACAGTTCGCACTTTTATTTAGTGTATGCCCGTTTCTGCGGAAATGGAAGGTCAGAGATATTGACAATTCACACTTTTATTTAGTGTATGCCCGTTTCTGCGGAAATGGAAGGTCAGAGATATTGACAGTTTGCACTTTTATTTAGTGTATGCCCGTTTCTACGGAAATGGAAGGTCAGAGATATTGACGGTTCATGCTTTTATTTAGCGTATGCCCGTTGGTTCGCGCTTTTATTTAGCGTATGCCCGTTTCTGCGGAAATGGAAGGTCAGAGATATTGACAGTTCGCACTTTTATTTAGTGTATGCCCGTTTCTACGGAAATGGAAGGTCAGAGGTATTGACGGTTCGCGCTTTTATTTAGCGTATGCCCATTTCTGCGGAAATGGAAGGTCAGAGATATTGACGGTTCGCGCTTTTATTTAGCGTATGCCCGTTTCTGCGGAAATGGAAGGTTAGAGATATTGACGGTTCACGCTTTTACTTAGCGTATGCCCGTTTCTGCGGAAATAGAAGGTCAGAGATATTGACGGTTCACGATTTTATTTAGCGTATGCCCGTTTCTGCGGAAATGGAAGGTCAGAGATATTGACGGTTCGCGCTATTATTTAGTGTATGCCCGTTTCTGCGGAAATGGAAGGTCAGAGATATTGACGGTTCGCGCTTTTATTTAGCGTATGCCCGTTTCTGCGGAAATGGAGGGTCAAAGATACTGACAATCCGCACTTTTACGTAGTGCTTGCCCATTTCTTCAGAAACGGAAGATCCAGGATAGTACATGGATGACGCGCTTTACGTAGTGCATGCTCGTTTCTTCGGAAATAGAAGGTCAAGGATGGTATTTTGATATAGTCCTATGACGTAGTGCCCGCTTATTGTAGCGTGTATTTGAAGATTGATTGTTGTGGATTCAACGCCTGTGGTGTCACACAGGTGGTTGGTGTTGAAATCAGGTTCCGTATCAGATGATTGATCAGTTGTTGCTGTGACAACCAGATTCAATTGTCTAGATTCTGTTCCCCAAGCAGTTTGTGCAGTTTATTTCTTTGGTTGGCAAATTTCCGGGTTCTTTGGTATTCAACCTTCTTTTACCTTGATTGTTCGAAAGTCGTTCGCTTTTCATCCAGTCAGGTCCAAGCCGCTTGAATAGGGGCAGCTGTTGCACCCCAAAATTTTCCTAACCTTTTTCTTACTTGGTTTATGTTTCATTGCGTTGGTCTAGCATTTTCATAGCATAGCATTATTCATTTAGAAGTGGATCAAGTGTGGTTTATATCAAGAGGGGCCTATCTAGAGGTCTTATTCAAGCTTGAGAGGTCACCAAAGTCATCAGAGAGTGGGTTGTATTCTTGAGGAGGTTGGATGTTGGTATGTGGTTCATCTCCTAACTTGGGGGGTCAATTGAAGACCATCAATGGGTTGTGAAGCCTTGATCATGGATAGAGTGTATGGATGGAACTCATGGAGTTCCTTAAGGGTCACGGGGGAGCTCAGTCAAATCATTATGCTAAGTGTGAAGAGCCACAGTTGAAGATGTTACGATTAGGGTTTTCATCTGGTTAACCTTGAGTCAACTGTGCAATTGAAGGAGATTAAGACTCATTTCTAAGTCTGTGATCAAGGAGAGTTGTGTTGAGATACATGAGGTGATATTCCAAGATCAATCCAAGAAGAATTCAAAGTGTGAGAAGTTGTTAAGCTAGGGTTCTCAGGGTAAAATCCCCTATTTAATGCCTGACTTCAAGACCACTTATCTCAAGATACAAGTTTCATCTCAACTTTTAGCCAACATGTAACTTGTAGAGCATGTTCTTAGATTTAATTTGAGTACTATAAGTCCTCCATTGGATTTATAGAACTCAAGTTATGATCCAGACAAGTTACAGGTCATCAGATGAATGTGAAATTTGTCTGCAAAAGTCAACCAACTTCCAAGGCGCTTTTGACCTAGAAGTATGTTTCTCCTCAACTTTTGGCCAATATGAAAATTGTAGGTCTTGGTCTTAGCTTTCCAAATTGTACTAGAAGTCTTTCATCTGATTTGTAGAACTCAAGTTATGAGGTTTACAAGTCAGGGGTATTTTGGGAAAGTAATATTATAGGTCATTTGGCATTATAGGTCATTTTCACTATCTTGCACACTTCAAATGAAGTTTTGTCCAACACAAAACTTGCTCAAAATGGTATTTTAACTTCAATCATGTATCCATGACGCTTTGATTTGGCTCAGGGCAAGAATTGGTTTGAAGAAATTTGACAAAGGGGAAATTAAAAGGCATTAAAGATGAAAAATTCAAATTAAATCATGAGTGATCAAGGAATGGCAAATGAGTACTCATTTTGATCAGAAAAATGTTTTGGAACACTTTGGCATTAATGGAATTTCAATTTGAGGTTTATTTCATGGTGTTTTACTTTGTTACTTCGTGAGGAAGTTACACCTCAAACCTTGGCTATAGGAAACAAACAAGGGTGCAATCTGATCCCTACATTCTCACCAAGCCACAAGCAAGTCGTGTGAATGATTTTGAAGGCTGAAACAGAGCTAGTTCATGCATTCCATAGTTGATATTTTGAAGGAAAAGTAGAAATTGGATATCATAGTTTGGGCCTCCAATGGGCCTCCAAAGCACTCAAACAAGTTGTATATAAGCCTAAGGTCCATTTCAGATCAGGATTGGAAGCATTTTCATGGAGAATCAATTGGAGCAGTTGGAGAAAGAAGCTTGGAAGTTGAAAATCATGTTTGGAGTTTGAGAGCATTTCAAAGCAAATCTTGGATTCTATCATCTTCAGCATAGATCATTGAAGAAATCTGCACAAGATTGGAGCAAGATTCACACCATAACTGCCTCAATTTCAAGCTACAAGTCAGGTTGGTAACTTTCATGATTCCTCTAGTTTTAGGATGATCTAGCATGAAATAGACTGTGGTTAAGCACTAGGAAGGAACCTAAATCGTTTTAGGATAGAAATTTGGAGATTAGTGTTTATCCAAGATGTGACACCATTTCTGTTTGAGTTCATATCTGGCTGTTTATTGAGAGATGATGAGATTTGAATAGATCAGAGAGATCCTGGTGAGATGAGGAGAAGATCTATGGAGAAAAATTTTGAGTTTGGTGATGATCAATATTGTGATGAGTTTTCTGTTTGCGTTCGTGTTTCAAAATCCATGGAGAATTAGCAAAAATGGAGGTTAGATTCTTGATCAGGGTGAAAAAATGAAGAGAACGGTATAGGTTTTGTTAGAGTTAGTGAAGGTTGGATGACCTGGCACTGTTGACTCGCCGGAGAAGACGACCGGAGGTCTTCACCGGCCACCGCTCTGAATTTCCCTCTCATTTCCTATTTAAACAAAGAAGATGACCTGTGAGACGTTGGATCAGTTCGAAATCCTTGGCTTTGTATGCTAATCTGATGGATCACGTTGCCTCCCTCAAAACGCATCCGTTTCATTTATTAGGTGGCACGCTCTGAAGCCTTTAGATGGATTGACCGGTTACAGATCCAACGCCCCTGATTATTTCCCAGCATTTAATTTCTTTTATTTCTTTTTGATTTTCTTTTAATTGTTTTCATCATTTTAATTCATATTAACTTCATTTTTTATCAGAAAATTATTAAAAAAATATACGGTTGTGATCCTCTGGTGATTCTTGATTTTTTGATGCTTTTATATTTCAGTTTGGTTGATTTTTCCATTTATTTTGCATTTTTCTATTTTTGTTATTTCTTTAATTTTGGCATAATTCCTCATGTTTTTGCTGATTTTTGTATGATTAATTGGTATAGAATTTAGAATTGAGATCTGGCTGGTTGTTAGTATAGATGTGCATGATCCCCAAGGATTTATTTCATAATTTTTAGCAAACAATAGGACTGTTTTTGAAGTAGGTTCCCATGACCTTCCATTTTAGGGTTCCCCTTTGATAACTTTAGGTTTAGAAATTCTTAGGTGACTTTCCCTTTAGATTCAATCCCTGGATTTTATACCATAAGTCCCTAACCCTCTTAGGATTCCTTAGAAAATTCCCTAGAATTTTAGGACTTGATTTCATATTTTTCTTAGAATTAACAATTAGACTAGTTTTATGGTGCTTCTAACATGACCTTTCCTTTAGAATGACCTCAATAATGACCATTAGATGATTCTAGGTCTCATATCCTTTCTTGATAGAATGGTGATTAGATAGATGCCTCTTTAGGGTTTTGAACCCTTAGTGTAGGTGATCCTTAGGAGGTAATCTTTGAGTTTCTTTAGAGGTTTAGATTAGGTAGGTAATCATTCCTAGAGGGTTAGTTTCCCTCACAATTTTCCTTGCTTAATTGGAATCCTCCTTGTGAGCATGTTTCCTCCTGTGGAGGAATTCATTGCAATATCATAAAGGAGTTGAGCCTATGCAAGCTTTCTAAGGAATTGGAGTTGGTTGAGTGCCTGTGGTAAGTTCCTGTGGACCTTACCTTGCTTCTCATCTCCATTCTCCTAATACTCTCTTATCCATCTCCTTTTAGGAACCTTCTTGAGGTAGCACAGTCCCTCATGTGGTGGGAATTTTTCACATCTCTTGAAGGAGTCAAACCTCTAGGGTTCTCCCAGATCTCTTTTAGTTGGTTGAGTGCCTGGGATAAGCTCCTGTGGACCTTACCCTGGCCTCCCAACTTTCAATTCCTTTCCCTAGGATAGAAGCCTTGTTTGTTTACTTGTGGAATGAGTTTCTTATTTATCATAAATCCTTGCCTTCATTCATGATTGAGTGGTGTGTTGCATTAGGATAGTCCATGTTTAGGAGAGTCTAAGTGTAGGTGCATGACTGCATTAAGAGGTTGAGTGGGTCTCCCTCTGCTTGTTTGCCTTAAGGGTTGAGGTGGTTCTCCCCTTGCTTGTGTGTTGTTTTTCTTTTTTTCTAATTGACGTATTTGCATATAGAGGTTGAGTCTGTTTCCCTCTGCTTGTCTATTTTGACTGTTTTCTTTTTGTTTGATTGCTAAGAAGTTGAGTTTGTCTCCTTCTGCTTGTATTGTTGCATTACATGCATTTTACTTATAGTTATTTCTTTACAGTTATTGCTTTGTCTGTTTCTGCTTGCCATTGCCATGTTCCCTTAGGAACTCTGACTTCTCTTGTTCAAGAGAAGTTATGACAGACATTAGGGTTCTAACTATGCATGATAACATTAGGTAGCTCCCTCCTAACCTCAATCATAGGATTAACTTGGCATGACAACATTAGGACTTGACAGTTTCCCCATAGAGTTCGTTCTCTTCTTATCTCAAAACAACAGTAAAAAATGTAATAAAGGCAAGTTAGTACAAGCGCGTTACGATCCTTAAGCTACTTGGGAAGTGATAATTGAGCGGTCTCCTCTCAATCATCTAGAGTGTTTAGTATATGTCCTTTGGACGATATGCGACGCATTCGCTCCTAAGTCATAGTCTCTAGTGCTGTACAAACTACAGACAACCATAAAAAACAGTTCTTCCGTAAAAGACAGAAAACAAACTTCAAACCTTTTGCCCTGTGGGCCCATAACTCAAGGAAGCTTTTTCTAAAGAAAAAAGTGTCGTTAAATCCCAATTCTATCGCAAATGGTAACGCCTAAGTCTCCAAAGGTCGAGTTGCATACATCAAATTGTTGGAACTATTTGTTAACCCTACTCAGAAAAACAGAGGAATTTGACCCCTCCCGTAATTCGCAGTATCTCGAACTACGTTTGCTCTGATCTTTCACGCTGTGTGAAATTATGTAGGCACGAGATGCGATATCTCGGCGAGCAACCTTCCCCCCTTTTCACCTGTAGTTAGGAGAACTACGTTGACTCTGATTTCTCGTTCCAGACGGGAATACGTAGGCATAGAACTGCTGTGTTCTGCCGAGTCATTTTCTTTTCTTTTTAGACAAGACTTTTAGTGTAGATAGTTAAATAAACCCGTCATATAAACATAACAAGCGTGGATCCCATCGATTACGATGGATCTGAGGGGTGCTAATACCTTCCCCTTGCGTAACCAACTCCCGAATCCAGACATGGTTGCGATGACCTTGTCTTATACTTTTTTCGTCAGGTTTTTCCGATCGTTTCCTTTCCCGTTCTGAGGGATAAATAACAAAAGGTGGCGACTCTTCTATTTTGTCGGCACCTTATTTTCACGGTAGCGACATTACCAAGTTGGGAAGAAGTAGGAGAATGCATAGCAAAAGGAGCAGTTGTTACAGCATTAACTGTTGGTTGGGAACCAAGTTTTGACTGTTGAAGAGCTTCAAGAATGCCTTGATACATTTCCTGAGTAAATTGAAACGTGGACTGAGCAGATGAGCCTTGTGAAGCAGACTCCAAAACAGCAGCATTTGAGGTATTATTGGCTTGAGATGAGGGATTATTTTGCTTGTGTCTCTTGTACCCAAGAAGATAACCAATCTTCTCAAAGCAGTTATCAACAATGTGGTTGTTCTTACCACAGTGAGTGCATGTGCGATTACCCACTTTGAAAGAACCTTGTCCCTTTCCCTTATAGTAACTCCCTTTGTTATTGGAATTGTGGTGATTAGAGCTAACTTGCATAGCTACGACAGGTTCAGATGCAACTTCAGTAGCCGAATTTTGGTTAGAGCTAATCAGTTCTCGCTCTTGTGGCAAAACCAATGAAAAATCATGTTCAATATCAGGGAGAGGGTTCATCATCATGATTTATGATTTGGAGTGCAAGAAACGTTCATTCTTAGGAATCGAATAATAAAGTCTTGTTCACGATAGGCTCTAACAGATTCAATTGCGCCACAAGAGCAAGGAATTGAACACTTACAGTAAGGAAGAGGACAATAATTCTCCAATTAGTCCCCAATAAACCTTCAATTAAGTGAAGTAATCTGAAATATCAAGAGTTCCTTGACGAAAGAGATACAGATCCTCTTGCAGATCGGAAATGCAGAAGATGTCACTCTGTGAGAAACGAATGCGCAAATTCTTCAAAACTTCTGCAGCAGTATCAATCCAAAGGACAGAGCGAGCAATGGATTCAGAGAGAGAACGATAAAGTCATGCCAATACCATCAACGAACTTATCTTTGTTCTTCAAAATCAGCGCGATATGCATCGAACGTGACCAGGTATGGTAGTTCTGGGCGGTTAGCGGCAACAAAATAAGAATAAATGCCGGATTCTCGTTCGGATGCAAGTAGTAAGGGTTTGCAAAGTTGGTGGAGAAATCAATGTGGTTCTGGAACGCCATAGATACACCTTCAAGGAGAAAGAGGAAATGGATGAATCAAGAAGAAAAAAAGAAGTAAGATTCAGCCGGAGAAAACGGTTACAACTGGTGGCTACCAGAACTCAGATGAGCTATGATACCATGTTGACAAGAGGATCAAAATAGTAAAGGGAACTCATTTTACTTTGATTGAATAATGAAAGTAATAATCTCACTGTTACATTGATGATTAGGAGCTTATATATACTGCTAGGTAACAAAGCTAATTACAGTAAATAACTAATTACCAAAAAGTAAAAATAGTAAAGCTATGCTAACTATAGTAATGTTGACAATATTCAAATAATTTTCTTGAGTATTTTTCATTGTGAAGTTCTTCTTTTCTGGCCGCTCCATATGACCTCAAGGTCATGTTTACGTCAAGTCCAGAGGGGGCTACGAGAGGTCCAGTGATGCATCAAGTTTTTTTTAAAGGCAAATTATAATATAAAAAATTGGGAAATCCCAAAAAAATACAAGTATAAAACCAACTAGCACAAGGAGTCTAAAACAAAAGAAGAAAAAGAGACAAAAGAACAAAAAAATAGAGAAAAAACCCGCACTAAATGGTTAGAGCAACGCCCAAAAAAGAGTATTCTTTTGAACAAGTCACGAGTACTTCAAAGCACCACCTAGTATAAAATCACCTAGATCTCTCATCGTTAAACCCACCAACAACATATCAGAAGAAACAATAGCAAAACTAAGACCACTAAAACCTTTGGAGCATGTCAGAACTCTTAAACTGCTATTGGTTAAGAGGAAATATAGGGTTTTCAAACCAAACGGAGAAGGAGGGTGAGTTCAACGGTTACTTGTTATGAAACTAAGTCCATGTAAAATAAATGCACTTTTTCTCCACCTCTTTTACATTTGTTGACGATCCAGAAAACAACATATCATTACGCACTAATTAGATAGTCCAAACCACTGCATGTTAAATCATGGTGAAAACTCGAAAAGCAGCCCTAACTCTCCAGGGAGAGAAAATTGAATCCCTAGCCACTTAAATATCTCATACAAAACACTAGACGATAAGTTACAATGAAACAAATAAGTGATGGGCTGATTCAGGTCGTTCCCCTCAAAAGATACAAGAGATGTCCTTTAGGTCCATAATGACATTCCTTTTGAGGAAGTTTTTCTTTGACAAAAATTTGTCCAGCAAGAGCTACCAAGAGAATACCACCACCTTATAGGGGGCAACCATCCCAAATAAGGTGAAGTATTGGATTCTCCAAAAATGACATGGGCTCAAAGGTAAAAAACCGGCCAACTAGCGCCAAGTAAGTAGAAGCCATAGAGAACAAACCATCACTAGATTTAAAGCCAGTTATCACTCTCATCACTAAACTAGAGGTCCCAAGAGATCCTCCCTACTGGAAGCCCTAGATACTTAAAAGGAAGAAACTCAATCTTACAATGGAGAATATTATCTGCTAAGACTAAGAAGGAATGATCAATATTAATCCCAACCAATCTACTCTTATGGAAATTAACCCCTAGGCGTGAAGCTTTCTCGAACCCTTTTATGATTACTTTAATAACCCACAGATTCTCCACCAAGAGATCACCCAAGATTAAGGTATTATTGGTGTGGTGAAGATGATTAATCTCTAAATTAGGGAGCCAACTTTAAATCTTGAGAAAAGAATAAGATCGTTGGCCCTTTTGATTCATCCATTAAGGCCTACAACCACTAGGAGAAAAAGGAAATACGTTAAACGGTGTCCTTGTTTCAGCCCCCTCTGAATCTTAATGTTTTAAGTTGAGGATTTGTTAACCAACATAGGCATATTTCTAGCAAAAACACAAGCTTTGATACAAGATATCTACGTATCATTAAATTTGAATCTGATAAGCATGTAACTCAGGAAGCTCTAGCAATTGAATCATACGCCTTCTCAAAATATACTTTAAAGATGAGACATGATTTTCTAATACGTTTAGCCAAGTTAATGACCTCATTGACGGCCACAACTCCTTCAACTAGAATTATCCCTTTTAAGAAAGTCGGTTGATATGAAGAAATCAACTTGTCCATCACCAACCTAAGTCTCTTAGCCAAAACCTTGGCTACCAACTTATACAAGGATCCAACCAAAGATATAGGTCGAAAGTATCTCGAAGAACATAGGTTCTTAACATTAGGAATAAGAGTCACAAAAAAGAAATCTAAGCTTATTTTAGCCAAAAACTTGGCTACCAACTTACGCAAGGATCCAACCAAAGATTTAGGCCTAAAGTATCTCGAAGAACATTGGTTCTTAACTTTAGGAATAGGGTCACAAAAAGAAAGCAAATCTTCGAGGTAAATATATGAAATAATGAAACACATCAAACATAATTCGCACATCATCCCTCTTATTTCTCTAAAACCTTTTTTAAAAAATTAAAACCATCAGGACTCGAGCTCTTATTCCTGTCATACTGAGACACCACCTCACCAAGCTCCTTGATGAGTAAGGGATAAGTCAAACCATGATTATCTTCCACAAAGAAGGTCAAGAAAGGAACCCCACTAAGCTTGGGCCTAATAGCATACGGTTCTTTAAACCACTGAAAGAAATAATTGACCACCTCTCACCGAACGTCGGCCACTCCCTCAATCCAGACATTCCTAACCTTAATGGATAAATTGAATTTCTCCTACTCATACTTTTGATCAAAGCATAGAAAAAACCTTAATTATAATCCCTTTCCTTGAGCCACCTATCCATATCTCTTTGATAAATATAAGAATCTTTCATCCTTAGCAAAGCCTAATGGTCAGCAATGGCTTTGGATCTAGTGTTTACATCCTCAACAGAAAAGACTCTATGATCAGCCAATAAATATAGGTTCCCATCATCATCTCTAACCAAAAATATGCGTGTTCCAATCTTTAAGAGTAACTTTAAGAGATATAAGTTTCCCATAAGGACAAAAGCCTCCCAAACCTGGATCAAAGAAGCAGATCAAGAATTAAGAACCAACTCATGAAAGACAGGATAAAACATACAATGATTATTAAATCGAAAAGGTTTGGGGCCTCACAAATGATTATCATATTTAAGAGTGATATGGAAATGATCAAAGAAGTCTCTTGGGAGTTCCCATTTAGAAATAGGCCCCAACAACCCCACCAATCCTCAATAAACAACATCTAATCAAGTCTACTTACATCCCCACCATAAGGATAGAACTAAGTAAATTTCCTAATCAAAAGGGGAAGATCTATGAGATTTATCCTAAAGATAAAAGAAAAGAAAGTAACATATTCAGCATTGATATAAGGGGCTGACATACACATTACTTCCCCTTCTCTCACTAGGTAAAGTGACTGAATTGAAATAACCTAAGACCTTGGCATAGTTTTTTAGAATTAATTAGAATTTTAATTAATTATTAGAATAAATAGTATTTTATTTAAATTGATTAAATAAAATAGTAAAATGATAGAATTGGACTAATATTGAGAATTTGGAGAAATAAAGGGGAGCAAGGAGTTAGGGAGTTGGGGCAATAATGTGAATTAAGAAAATTGAGGGTTAATGAGGTCATTGGGAAGAAATGTGTATAAAACCCTAAGATATATTTGAAGTAAGAGGTTTGGAGAGTTTTACATGAAAACAAAATTTTGTGGTGAGAAGAGGCAAAGGTTAGGGTTAAAGGAAGACTTAATTGTTAAAGCTTGAAGTTACATTTTGTTGGAAAATCCAAGGTAAGGGGGAGAAAGGGCTATCAATTTGCATGATGGGGGTAGAGATGAGAAGTCCTTAATTTCATTAGGGTTCCTATGTTTTCCTTTTGATGAATTGTTTATGATGAAATTCTAGAAATTATTGATGGATATTGTGTTTATATGTGTTGCTATGATTAAATTCATGTCTGAACTATCATGAATATGTGTGTATGAGGTTTTTCCATTGATGACGGTCTGAAAGTTTGAGTGTTATTCATGATTGATGAAATTCGCTGTTACATTTGATGATGAAATTGCCATGGATTATGATGAAATAAGTTATGTGTATGGTGATGATTACGATGATATGTTTCATTGTTAATTTAAATTATTAGGTCTATTAAATTTGTATGAATTATTAGAATGATGAAGGGAAGTTAGGGAATGAAGAGGGTACTAAATGTACTTTAAAATTGGGTATCTAGGCAAATTCAGCATAGACCAATCGATTGGCCTCCTTGAGCAATCGATTAGTCATGTCGTGTAATCGATTGGTTTAGTTTAAATTATAAAAACAAATTGAAGTTAGTGAGTTTGGGACAATCGATTGGCCCCTTAGAGCAATCGATTGGTCCCTGTTTTGGATGGTTAACCCACTTGTCGATTTTGGTCATAACTTTTGTTTCGTAAGTCCAAATGAGACATCGTTCATAGCATTGGATAGCTAAAGCGTAGAGCTACCTCATAGTGGTGCTTGGTGAACTATATGAGTTATAATCTTGTTCCTACCATAATAATATTTATGATGACTTGTATGATCGATTAGCGAATCGTTGTGTCTATCCAATGATGTATTGTTGTTCTGGTGACTTAACATGAATAAATGCCTGTTTTTTGGTTGTAATATTTACTGATGTCGTAAAACTGATTAACTATTGTGTATGATTAATGATGTGGTGTATAAATGGTGAGATATGCATGGTGATTCTTTTGGTGAACCTTTTAGTGAAAATGCATGTTTTTTAGAGTCATGCATTATGGTGTACGAACTTCTGTCCAGTTTTAGTGTGCTTTGGTCCTATGTAGAGATCGATAGCGAGTAGTCAGTTTCATGTGAGAATCGATGAAGAATTACCTATGGTGATGGTAACGATTTGGTGTGCTCTGGTACTACAGTGGGGATTGGGAGCGAGGTGAAGCTGAGTGTTCATGAATGGTACTGCATGCATAATGAGTCACTTGTGGAGTACATTTGCATACATGATTGCATATGTAGTTGATTGTTCATCATGTTGTTGATTGGATGTGAATGTATACATATTGTTATGAAGAATGTGAGACTATGTGGTTGTTGATTGTGTCGCTGAATGTGTGTTTGTTGTATATTCTCTACCTTAGCATTTTTTACACTATTTATATTAATTTTTTATTTCTCACCTCCTTTACTTTCATGTTGTCCACCATGAGTATCTTGTAGATACTCAGGAGTGAAGTTTGCTGCTGTAAGTGGAAGTTAGCTCGTAGAGTTACTTAGTTTAGTTTTATCATTGTTTTAGAAGTCTTGCTCTGATCCTGTAAGATTGGGGTTGGGAATGCTTGTCTACTTATTATGTTTTGATGGAGTTTAATTGTTTATTTCGGTTTATGTTGAACATATTTTGATACCGGTTTATATAACTTTGAAGTTGAGACTAATTGTATAAGTTATGTTGTTTTATTTAGTTGAAATTAGTCCAATACCACCGCAATGATACCCTAAGTGAAGGTGAGCGTGCGATGACATGTGTTGTATGAGGTAGATATTTTCGCTGCATATATTGTTAAATGTTTGTTTTATTAAAGGTTGTTATCGTTGGTGACACCTTAGATTGTCATGTAAAGCTTAATATATAAGTATTGAGGTTTAGGGAGTTACACCACCATTCTACCAAATATTCATCATCTGACTCAGAAGTCATCAATAACATAGGTTTATCATCAAACTCTCATATGGATATGTTTTCTTCTTCTGATTTTCTTTCCTTGTTTGACCAACATCCAATAGCAAAGTGACCAAACTTCTTACAACATTAACATTGAACCTTCTTCTTGTCAAACTTCTCCTTTCAATTCCAATGTTTCTTCTCATCAGAATTGGTGACTTCTGACCAACACCATGCCTCTTCTTGGTATCTGACCAAGACTGCTTCTAATTCTTCTTACCAAAAGATGCCTTCAGAGTCTACTCTACCTCTCTTTCATAGGTTCTCTCACTCAGACATAACTCTTATGCTTGTAGACTACTTTACAACTCTTTAATTCTCATGGTGCTAAGGTATTTAGAGTGTTCAATTGCTACAACAGTGTAATAAAATTGAGGAGTAAGTACTCAAAGTACCTTTTCAATGATTACTTGTTCAAGGAGAGTCTCTCTATAAGATTTCATCTCATTTGTGATCAAAATCAATCAGAAGATGTAATCAGGTACCTTCTCATTGTTATTCATGTTGAGATTCTCATAGTGCTTACGTAGAGACTGAAGCTCCACCTACTTTACTGATGCATCACCGCATAACAATGAACCAGTGTGTCCCATGCATCCTTCGTCGTTGTTGAATCAGCGAACTTCTCAAACACGTTCACATCCACACACTATTGAATATAGAACAACGTCTTCTGATCCTTCTTCCTCATTTCTCTATGTATGTTTCTATGTGCTTTAGTTGCATCTACCACAACCGTTGTGTAACTGTCATTGACGAGATCAAGAACATCTTAAGTGCCAAACAACACACGCATTTAAATCATCCATCGATTCTAATTTTTTCCATCAAAGACTGGAAGCTTTGTGTTCAAGTTATCATTTACACCGTTTAACTTTGATCTTGTGCAAGTTCACTCGGATCTCACCAAACACTCGTGTTTCCCACTCCCTCAAAATCAAGAAATGTGATTTTGTTACGATTTCAAACTTCAATTCACTGTGTATTTCAGAACTGAAATCGATCACACACGTCTCACGTTCACTTGTGTTTCCCTTGGTGTTTCCTGTGGATCCGAACTAGAGCTTTAGATACCAATTGTTGGCGTACACGAAGAAAGAAGATGGAGAGAGAGAGAGAGAGAGAGAGAGAGAGAGAGAGAGAGAGAGAGAGAGAGAGAGAGAGAGAGAGAGAGAGAGAGAGAGAGAGAGAGAATTGTAACTAACTTTTCTAACATAATTTTAAATTCAGTTATGGATCAATTCTCTCTTACAAACTAAACCACACTTATTTTATCTACTAATCAGAACTTAAAACCAATTGAAATGCAAGCTAAATTAAACTCAAATGTAAATGAATTTGAATTATATCTAACACTCGCCACCATCTATTTAGTGAAATAAATTTTTTAATATGAATATTTTTTTTTTCAACATCAAATTACATTACAAATAAAAAAAATAAAAAAATCTTTAAAAATTTTACACATACATTTCAAATATTTTATGTAATAAGTACAAATTAAAATATCAAAATATTAACCACATATTTTATATTTTAAATTATTAAAACTAAATAATAAAGTACACAATAAAATAAACGGGACAGGTTTGGGATGAGTAATAATATTCTTATTACCCGACATGTCCCTATATTTTGTAATTGACAAAAACTCAAACTCGAATTTAAATTTATTTAAAACGGATTTTCTCCATCAAATTCGTAACAGATTCAGGTGGTTACTCGCATTTGCGAGTTATGTTGTTATGCCTAATACTATCTGAAAACATTAAAACATTTTTAATTATTAATTTTATTGATAAAATAATATTTGTACTTTACTAAACAAGAAAAAATTTCTTTGGGTTATAGTATATTTTTTCTCATTATTTTGTATTCTATTATTGAATTTTTTTGTGATTGTAATAAAATGTTAATTGTCTATTTGTTTATCTTCTTTTAACTTCTTTTTTTATCGTTCCTTCATCAATCAAACGAACTGTAAAAAAAAAGAATTATTCGGATTTATTTTTTTCAAGAAGTGAGAGTTATTTATTTTTCTCTATAAGCTAATTGAAAATCATAATATTTCATTTTAAAAATAATTAACTTACCCTATGATATTTATAGAAGGTAAAGGACTCGAGGTGTGTATGCAGCAAAAGGAAAAAAGATACCTGCGGATAATATTGGGCCTTTCATTAGTTCCCTATCAATTTGTTGAGGTTCACATTGTGGCATGTCATCATATGACAGAGTAAATGGGCTTTAATAAAAATTTGTGAGACTAAGCATATGTTCAGTTTTATTTTACTTTTTTCGAGAAATTGCATTTTGTTAACACTAAAAGCAAGAGGAATTTAAATCAATATTTTTGTATTTTTTATAAATATTTTTGTATTTTTTATAAATACGTGACCATTTCGTTTACACAAAAGAAATGTTTTTAAATTAAAATTATTATGTACAAATGTAAGGAAAGTTGGCTGAAAATGAATTTTGTTATTTCTTCGATGGACAGTCTAACTACAACAAGAGTTTAATTTATGGGTGATTGTGGTGTGGTTTGCGCAATTTTGACGCTAAAAATTATCTGAACCACAAGAAGAAAAAAAATATATGATTAGGTTTAGTTTGGTTGACATTTAAAAATAAAAACAAACCAATGTGATTTAGGTTGGTTTGGTTGGTTCGATTTTTTACAATATTTTTATTGAGTTATATACACACACATATAGAGAACAATATAATTTTGTGTTTAGTCATTCATACATTAACAAATAACAAAACTTATCATATTTCGACAAAAAATTCTCATTCAATATAGAAAAATAAGATTAGACAAAAGTAGAATAAAAAAACATAAATTAGTAGCATGTAAAAATCAAAATATTATAATAAAACAAAAAAGAATAAAGGAGAAGAGAGATTAAAGAAGATGAAAAAGAAAGAACATAAGAAATGTGTGATTAGAGAAGAAATGTGTGATAAAAACGTAATTGAAATAGAGAACGGTAGCATAAAAATAAAAAGATGAAAAAGAAAGAATAGAAGAGATGAGAGATTATAGTAGAAGAAGTGAGACGTACATGTCAAATATGATTAGAAAAATGTGTGATACTACTATGAAAGATTTGAGAAAGTTGAAATTGAAACCCTAAGTTTGAGTAAGTGAAAAGTGTTCTTAATTGTAAGGTTAAGATATAATAGGTATGAATTTTGAATTGGATGTGAGATAAGAAAAGTTTGAGTTGTAACATAATTTGATTTAGTTTCGTTAGTTCGGTTTGCAAAATACAAACCACAAATCAAACTAAACCGTGCGATTTTGTTAAAAATATGGTCCAAACACATTCAACAAAATATGATTTTTTGCGGCTTCGGTTTGAGTTGGATTGGTTTGGTTTGGTTTTGAACACCCCTAATCTAATTACAACAAGATTGCAATAGTTCATGAAGACAACTTTCAAGAACATATTCAAAGATGATTTTTTTTTTTTTGTAATTGGAGTTTGTTTCTAAATATGTTTTAAAAGTTTGAAAAGGAGGAAGTTTAGAGTCAGTCCAATCAAAGTGTTTGGCTTGAAAATTGGGGACAAAGAAATAGTGAAAAATATTTGGCAGATGATTTATCAAGGATTATTGTTGAAGATTTAGACTCAAAGTTTGTTACAAAAGATGTAAGAGGTGTTACAACACCGCTAACATTGTTAGTTAATTGGTTAGTGGATTAATTCTCCATATTTATAAATATGTCCTTAAAAAAAGAAGAGATTTTTTAATCAAGCTAAAAATTTCTTCTGAGATATATATTTTCTTCATAAAAATGTTTATGACAAAATATTGAGAAGATGAGAGGAAGAAGAAAATATGATGAATTTCTTGACTCATTGTCATGCATCATTTTATGGTGGACAGTTTGGAGAAATGCAAGTAGTAGAAATTAGAAGGAAAAAATGTGTTACAACTTGGAAATTTTTGGCTAACAATACTTAGAGTATCTCCAACCGTGAATCCATTTTTGGATTTTTGTAGGATCTATTAAGCCACATCAGCTTGAAGCAATTTAACTAATTTTTCACTCCAATGGTGCAACTCTTGAAGAACTCATATTGAATCTCACAACTTTACTTTATATATTAATATTTTATTCATATTAAATTTTATATCAGTTAAAATAATAATTTTAATTTTAGTGTTTTAAATTAAATTTGATATAAAATTAAAAAAATTAAATTAAACTTATAATTTAAAATGATAATTAAAATTAATCTAAAATACATGATATATAATTAAAAACAATAAAAATAAATAACATCACATAATTAATCAAACTTAAATTCCATCATCTTCATGTCCAAAACGTTCCCAAATATGTTCGACTAGATCTCCTTGAAGTTTACGATGAACTTGTTTTTCTTGAATACTTGCTCTTCTTTGTAGTCTTGTTGCAAGATTCGGATGAGGACCGCTAAATGTTTCAGTTGTTGAGTTATTGATATCCACATTATCATAAGAGTAATCAAAATTACCTCCATATGTATGTCGTTCGTCTTCCACAATCATGTTGTGCAATATGATGCAGGCATATATGGTATGCTTGAGAGTGTCCATGTGCCAAGCACGCGCTGGGCCACGTATAATTGCAAATCGAGATTGAAGCACTCCAAATGCTCGCTCCACATCTTTTCTAGCCGATTCTTGATGTTGAGCAAATAATTTTTTCTTTTCTCCCTGTGGCATTGAAATAGTATTGACAAATGTAGCCCACTCGGGATATATACCATCTGCTAAATAATACCCCATGTTATATGGTGTCCCATTGATTGTATATTGCACATTTGGAGCACGTCCTTCCAAAATATCGTTAAACCACGTTGGATTGGTTTAGCACATTAATGTCATTGTTTGAACCTGCAATAGCAAAAAAAAGCATGCAAAATCCATAAGTCTTGTGATGCCACTGCTTCAAGCATGATTGTGAGCTTACCATGATCACCTCGACAAAATTGTCCTTTCCATGCAACAGGACAATTTTTCCATACCCAATGCATACAATCGATGGAACCCAACATACTTGGAAAGCCACGTGACTCTCCCATTTGTAAAAGATGTTCAACATCAGTGTTGTTAGGATTTCTCAAATACTCAGCGCCAAATACAACATTGACACCCTTAACAAATCTTTCTAAGCACTCAATTGAAGTGCTTTCACCGATTCGAACATATTCGTCTACAAGGTCAGCAAGAGACCCATACGCCAACATACGAATAGCAGATGTACATTTCTGCAATGGTGAAAGACCCATTTTACCTGTTGCATCGACCCTCATTTGGAAATATTCATCATGATTTCCAAGAGCATCTACAATTCGAGTAAATACATGCCTATGCATTCTGAACCTTCTTCGGAATTGAACATCTGTGTATACTGGGTTTTCTGAGAAGTAGTCATTAAATAATTGATTGTGCCCTTCTTCACGGCCTCGATCTACCGTTATTCTTCTCTTTGGCCTAGAGGAACTTCCAGATCAACGTTCATTTTGAAGTTGTTGTTCTTCATCACCGTCGTCCATAAATTCTTCTTCAACCAACTCCCAAAATTCTTGATCGTAAGTGTCTGAATCCATTTAGTGAGTAAAGAATAAGAGAAAAATGAGAATAATAAGATGAGAATGAGAGAACAATGACATAAGTGGTAGTATATATAATGGTTAGTTTGAATAACGGCTAGTTTGAATAACGGCTAGTTTGAATTAAAGTGGTAATTTTAATAACGGCTAATGACCATTTTACATAGGTGTTGATAAATTAAAGTGGTACTAATGACCATTTTACATAGGTGTTGATAAATTAAAGTGGTACTAATGACCATTTTACATAGGTGTTGATAAATTAAAGTGGTACTAATGACCATTTTACATAAGTGATACTAACTACATTCCATATTTTTTTCATCTTATTACAATATTTTTCATGAATATCTCGTTGACTATCATTCATAGTAGAAGTGTCTTTCATCATCATTTGCACTACCCTTAATTCTAGCTCGTCCTCCTTAGCTTGCCCAAGTCTGTCCATTGCTATTGCTCTTTTATTCTTTGCATCTTGCGTTGCATTTGGAATTTCTGATGTCTTACCCTTCCTTTTTACTGCTTTTTGTCCCATTGGACGCTCCATTGGTGATGATGAGTTAAACTCATAACTTGAAGTTGTATCTGGGTTCTCCGATGATGCCCCACTAGCATAAGTCTTTGTTATTTTTGCAGAACTTCCAATCGATTCTTCGACGATGCGCCATTTAACTTCATCTTTTAACAATCGTCATGCATACTCAAGATTGAATGTTGTACCTTGATCCTGAGCAAAAATAGCATATGCATCTGCCATGACATCGGTCTCGGATGTCCCACTTTTCTTTCCTTTAAGAGATATTTTGTAACACCCAACAAATTTTTGAACCATGCCATTTATTCTATGCCATCGACATTTTAACTGTCCCCCTAACTTTTCCCGCAATTGCCCACGATATTGGTTATAACTAGCAGCAATTCTTAACCAAAAACTCTCAGCCTTTTGATCAAATCCCACAATTGGATCCTTTGAAATATTGAGCCATGATTGGATAAGTAGTATATCCTCTTCCCTTGTAAATTGCTCTCGAGATCTTTTTTTAACGACAACCCTTTCTTCTTTTTCAGTACCAACTTGAGTAGAAAATGGTGGGACTTGAGTAGAAAATGGTGGAACTTGAGTAGAGAATTCCATACTATTAGAATTCATTTGAGGTATAAGATACATATTTGGATTGTTTGGTGACGGAAGAAATATGGCGGGATTTGTTGGCACCAGTGGAATTTGAGAATTTTGAGGATTAGGATTTTGAGAATTTTGCATGTAATTGAAAAAAACTTGTTGATAATGAAAATGATTATGATCCATTTGGCCTAAACAGTTGTAATTTGAAGTAAAAAGATGAAATTTTGAGTTAAATATTTTGTAAAAAAAATGCTAATGAAAAAAAATTGTTGAAAAAAAATTAAAAGTATAGGAATAAAATAATAAAATTGTGAGGGAGAAATTTCAAATTGAAGAGAAAATAAAAGTGAGAAAATTTGTGTTGGTAAATTTTTGGAAACCAAAATTATATTTATAATAAAAAATAAGTTTTAAAAAATAAAATAAATAAAAAAGTAGCCGTTGAAACGGCTAGTTTTTATGTTTATTATATTTTAATAGGTTGAAAAAGTTTTGGAACGTTGCTTAAGGAAACACCGTCCGCCAGCTTGGAATGAAGCATAATGCAAATACATGTGCCAGCTGGCGAACTACCCTAAGAATCCAAAAAAAATCCAACACTGGAGTTGGTCTTAGAGAATATGTCCAACTAAATAGGTAAAAGTTGTCTAATCACAACCACTTTTTAGTTAAGAAATGAACGGATATTTTTAGTATATTTCTTGGTTTTTTTCTATAGTTTTGAGAGAGCTATTTTAATTTAAATTATTCTACTGTTATCTTTGTTAAATATCGTATTTATATATAATACGTATGAATTATGATATTTGAATTTAAAAAAATTTAAAGAAAATAATTGATTTTGAAAAAGTTTGTATTGTCCGATCTTAAATCATGTGGTCTATTTCTGTCTCTAAAAATTTCCTCTTCAAATTTTCACTAAAAAAATTGAACTTTTACATAAAATAAGTCTAAGAACCTTAAACAACTTGAACTTTTACATAGGTTCAATCCAACAACCTTACACAAATAACTTGAGCTTTTACATAACTTCAACCCAACAAGTTTAAACAAACAACTTGAGTTTTATCACGGGTTTACAACAATTAACTTACACCAAGCTTTTTACAGATTTAGATTGCAACCTTCAAATATATTATAATATCACAAGAGAATTAAGCTCTTGAATAAACAAATTGAGCTCAATAGTAAAACACCACAACTCTCAGATGAAACTTTTCACTCTCTCAACACTAAGAAAACTTATAGTAAATACAACTTATAAATGAAAGAAAATGAGTGAGATATGAGAGATGATTACCCAAAAAACTCGTGTGTTGAAAAGTGAGGAAATCACTTTTTTATCGATTAAATTAATCTAGAAAAGGAAACTACAATCGGCTACCTCACTTAATGGATTAACAAGCCTACCTAATCAATTAGAAAACATTACTCTTGTTCTAATCGATTAGATGAAGAGCCTAATTGATTAGACAATTTAGTTTTTATTTTATATTTGATTAGAAAACTTTTTAATAGATTAAATACTTTCCTAGAATTGGTTTTTAGGAAGTTTTAAGAGAAAGATGAATATTTTCAAAAGGTTTCAGTGCATCATCTTAGTACTGTAAGACTTACTCGTGTTTCATTATATTTAGTTGATGAAACTACGACATAAAATACTAACCACATAATCATGCAAGCTTTCACAACTTCAGAACTTCAGTTCCTTTTGTTAAAATATGTCAAATATTTTGTGTTAGCTAAATTAGGCAATAAAATATTATGTTAGCTGTAAAATATTATGTGTTAGCTGTAAATTAGTCAATTGTACAGTATGAGAATTGTTAGTTGTCATTCCTTTAATAGAAGAGGAATTATAGGGGCTCTTGTGTATATATGTTGCATTACAATATGAATAAAATATAAGAAATTATTCTCTGAAAATATTCTATATGGTATCAGAGCTACACCGAATTCCTCTCTACAATATAGGAATCGGTACTTGATAGTTTCTTTAGATAATTTCTGATGGCTTCTTCTGAGAATAATAAATCGGAGAAACCCAATTCTTCCGCTGTGATCCAGATGCATGAAGCGCTAACCCCTGAACGACTTGACGACAACAACTATGTCGAGTGGTCGTTGAATGCGCAAAATAAGATCAGAGGCAGAAAACATTGAGGTTACGTCAGTGGAACAAAGGCTGCACCAAAAGACCAGAAATCTGACGATTATGAAGCATGGGAAGATGAAAATTGCTTGGTCAAGTCTTGGCTTCTGGACTTAATGACCAAAGAAACCAGATCTCTCTTCATTCGCTTGGCTACGGCAAAGGAAATTTGGGAAACCGTGAAGGAGACGTACTCTGCCAACCAAGATACATCAAGAGCATATCAATTGTCTTGTGAGGTAATCTCTACTCAATAAAATGGTGGATCTATTATTACATACTTTAGTAAATTGTAGAGGTTATGGCAAGAGTATGATGCTATTAATGATTGTACCATGGAATGCTCTAAAGATATCGAGAAGTATAACAAGATGGTTAATTCCCAACGAGTTTATGTATTTTTGGTCGGCCTGGATTCACATTTGGATGGAGTTCGTGGCCATCCTTGCTACCAGTCTACTCCTAAATGTTCAAACAGTTTATGCAACTGTCTATGCTGAAGCAAATCGACAAAAAGCTATGCTTGGTAGTGAACCTACTGAGGGGTCTGTTTTTGCTGTCAAGAAGTATCCTAAGAAAGGAGTTTGTAAGTGTACCCACTGTAATGGTGATTGGACTTTAGCAAGAGCTTCCTCAGATTTGATAAAATCAAATCAAATCAAACTTCAAATCTTCTCATAATTAAAACTAACTCAGATTTGATCAAATCAAATCAAATTAAATCAAACTCCAAATCTTCACATTGTAAATCTTCTGCAGAATATTCTCTATAAAAATAGGAACAAATATTTTACAGTTTCCCAAAACACCTCAAAGATCCTTTTTACGAAATTCAATTAAATCTGCACTTTGATCCTAATGAATCTCCTTGACCTGCACATAATGATGAGGTATATCCAAGAGGATCTCATCAAATCAAAACACATATGTCAAAAGATATAAAATAGCAGCGCCTGCTGTACCAGACCAAGATGTCATGACATCTGTCTGAAACACATGACAGTAGTATTGTCATAACAATTGATGAAGATGTTATAACATCTTACTTAACATCAGTGTAGAATCATGTTTTACTAAAATTTAGCCAATCATAGAATCATGGAACTAACAATCTCCCCCTTTGGCAAATTTTGGCTAAAACAACCAAACCATGATAAATCTTGAGATATAGACTTATCAGAGCAGCAACAGCAGTAGTTTTCTCAAATACATCCAGCCTCACAAACTATCATGCTCCTCTTTAATAGTTGCACTCAGCAAGCAATAACAACACATTACTCTTTCCTTAGCAGTAGCAAAGTCCTATCACAATATTGGTCATCATATCAATACATGTGACATAACATCAGGACAACAGATAACATTAATACTTTACTCCCCCTTTTTAGCCAAAAATTGACAAAAGTTGGAGTAGATGTACACCCATATAAACTCAGATGCACACATATAAACTCATAACACATCAATCAGAGCCAAACCCAAAAACTGAATCAGAATCATCATGCTTCAAAGCAAGACTCAGCTGACAAACTGCACATGGTGTCCGAATATCCAGTCTGACATCTCACAACCTCCCAAGGGATACACAAACTGCTTGATCCCTAATCAATATAAAGACTGCACTACTGCAGCAACAATCCATGGACAAGGACTTAAACCCCTTTGTCATAGATAGACAGTGCTCATTCGATCATCAGATGAAATCACTTGAATAACTATATATTTACACAGAGAAAAGCAGCATCTTTAAACACATGGTTCAACATACCTGCTGAACTCACTTAAACACAGTAAAATCAATCCTGATTCGTACAGATCCAGATACCATAACTCCTTGAGAATTCATCCTGACACCCTGAGCTATTCACCCACCCAGAACAAATATGACAAATGGCCTTACGCATTCACACAGGTTATCATAACTCCTTGGATAGGCAAGATGTAATGCATACTCGGCTTGACTTACTAACATATTCTAGAATAAAATTCTCAATTAGCTTGCTTCACAAGTTATCAATCTTTCCCAGATCACTTCCAGGAGAAGAAACCACCTCCCCACACGCATTCTGATCCCAACATAAATCAGAGCACTAAGTTTTATATCCAACTTATACATATGAACTAGCACACTGACGACTTTACACCATGATCCAAAGCAGTCTTGACCACTACCTCCACATCATACTCCAGTATGATTAGATAAAACACTTCTGAATAAAATTGTGAGTATCAACCCATCATGTATGACATCAACTCCTTTACCACTCACTTTGGTTCTTAAGACACCAACCACATGACTTATTATTTCCATAATAGTCCATACATTTCATTAAGATACACATGAAGGTCTCAGAATGACACAACAACAGCAGCTTAATAGATTATCACAAACACCAGAAAATCATAGAGAGAAATAAACTCTCATGTAGCTTCCTCAGAGGCATAATGTTCATACATCCTGTATGACATTACAAATATAATAATTATTTTTAAGCACCTTAAGAAATGATTCCTTCATCAATCAGTCAGACTATAAGCACCAAGTCATGAACATGGACTACTTCTCCTTTTACTTTCTATCTACTACCCTTTTGCACAGATCCATCAATAGTCGGGACAGAGGATTCTTCACCATGATCATTTTCATGACAAGAAATCATACACCATGCTTCATTATGATGAGAAGCAACCTTCACAGTATAAACTCCACATAGCTTTACCCCATGAACATAGTCATTGAATCTTGAGTTCTTGCCCTGTCTGAAGCTGCACCTTCAGGAGTGACACTTTTGACATCGCCAATTAAGAGAATAATTAATTAAATACTTGTTAAGGCCACAAGTAAGAATTGATTTTAAATCCCCAATTTAAGACACACAAATATTCTGCAAAGAAAAATAAATTCTTCCAGACACTAACCAACATTGTTTCCTAGGTCATTCATAAGAAGCAAGCACAACCCTAGTTCAAACCAACAGCCTCACAAAGCCAGACCCATAGTCACATTGTCAAAGTAAAAAGATACACCAGACAACACAATGTCAAGACATCTTGTCTGAAATTACGACCTCACCAGTGGTCCAAGAACACAAGCTTTCCTGAGAGTCAACAAACTTTGTACAGGCTACAACAATGCAGCTTCCATATCAGACTGGTACACAGCTCCCCCTGTCATGCATAATTAGCACTCTCCCTAAAAAAGAAAACCCAAACACATGAAGACTCACTTCAGCATCTTCATATTCACACACTGGAAACACATGAAACTTTACACCCCTTATTTCACAAACCACACTAGAACCAAACCTAATAGCAGAGGTAGTCGCAGGATAGACATAACTATCTGCAAGATCACTCATATTCAGCTTTGAAAGATTAGAAAAATCCCCAAGATGTCAGGGTGATTGTCCTAAGCATGTTTCCTTGACTTCCATATGCACAAAAGCAGAGCTGATGGTGTCTTGATCTTCATCTTCACCAATCATACAGATACAAGACAGAACACTTGGATAGAGGCCCAAAAATATGCTGACCAAAAATCCCTTCAGTGGAAGCCAAATCATAATGCTCTCACCTTTATATTACTCCTAATAAGCTTGTACAAATCTAATTTGATCCGTTGACATCCAATGGCAGAGCCAAAAAAATACAATGTCAAGTTCACCATGAGCTAGAACAGTAACACAATGTCACAACATTTTGTCTGACATTCCACCCTCATAGAGACATACAATCACAAACTTCTTGAAACCACAAACAATCTTGAAAAATAACTATATTATTGTAGCAATAGATCTTAGATAGAAGTATAACTCCCCATATTAAGGATAACCAGTGCTCTTTTTCCAGAATAACATATTAACGTGAATGGAAAACATAAGACTCATCTTCGTGTCTTCAAGAGCCCACTCCTTGTTCAACACACCTACTGAGCATATTCACTCACTACTTGAACCACATGCAACCTGTGTACCATAATAGTACACCCATCAGACATGAGCTCTCCCCTATCTTTTATAAAAGAAAACACCCACGATCACCATATTATACTCATGACCAACTTCATGCTCATACAGTGAGAAGGTACCAGGATTACGGTCCTTGTACTATAACTAACGAACTCTTAGATTGATACCAAAATACCATTGGTCCCTCTCGTCCTGAACCTATCCAGACCCTATACAGATCCACCTTGAATCTTACAGGCATAGATATCCATGTTCCTTGAGAAAAAATCCAATTGAACATTGAATGCTTCACATTCCTTAAAGAGACATGCAGAGCCTCTTAATTTGTTAGTTATCCCAAATGTCATACCCACTTAGAAGACATCAGATCCATGCTGTAGAAATCCTCAGCTTACTCATTTCACAGGCACCAAACTAATCCACTTCTTTCTAGAGCTCTAGAAAATCTTCTGATCCACCAAGCAAACTTGATCTTCAAGTTACATATCCTACTTGCTCAATAGCAAGGCATCTTAGATACACCAAGACTTGGACCTGCAACATCTACTCCTTCTTGCAGCTCTCACAAACTGCATGAGATAGACCTTTTTTAAGCATTAGTTCCATTCATACCCGAGAAGATTAACTTATCTTCAAATGATGTATCATTACATCAACTAAGACCCTAAAGTTCAGCTTGATGTCAGAATCTCTGATAAAACATCCCGCTGGTGAATTCAGTCCTTTATTATGCCACTTAGAAGAACCTCGTCACTCTATCAAAACAAGAGTTTCATGTTCACATAGACTTGATTAATGATATCAAGTTTGAGTAGACAACCTTTATTCTGCTTTATTGTACCACAACAAATACCTTGAAATGCATTTGCTTCAGGAACTCCTCTTTAGAGAAACCAAACATGCCATAGCTTGATTCTTCAAAGAAGATTAGTCATAAAACATCTTTACAAAAGGAATCCTGATTTCCTTAAGTAGAGACTTCTTCAGAAATTCAAAGATAACCGCCACTTATCCTTGACACCTACTGCACTCCATTACACCTAGATCAGAAATAAACTGATCCAAGGTCAATTCATCAAGATGATGAAATCTTCAACTTTACTTCTTTAGACAAGTTTCTTGCCAGGAAACTTTCTAGACAAATTGTGTGCCTCTGTAGGTCCAAGCTGAGGAAGAATGCAAATACACATGTAAATGGTGCCAAGATCATCAGTTACATCTCCTTTGCTTCAGAGAATCACTCTTTGAATCAACAAGATTGTGCATAACCTCTACTCAACATTTGGTTGAACATCAGATCTTTGAAGTAGACCAAACAAATCAAGGGCCAGATACTTGAGCAATAATTGATGAGACACCTTGATCATTGAATAAGGATAATCCATTAAATATTTATGAATAACAATGAATCTTAAATCCTTATAAGGAATCCTTCTTCCAGAAGACTAACTTGGATCATCCACCTGATGAACCATCTGAACTTCGAAAATATTGAACATTATGGATAACCAATTAAATACTTGTGCATTCAACATATAGAAATTCATCTTAAATCCACACAACTTGTCGAGAAGACCATCTAACAGATATTTACACTTCAGCAATACCAAAAGTATTCTTTAGTTAAAGGATCTTTAATGTTGAAACATCAAGGCTGACACCCTTGACTCAACCTGCCTATGACTTCCTCTGCTGATAGAACCCTTGCAAGTCATGAGTGGTGAAAATAAATCACCTCCCACTATCTTTAAGTTGAATAACATTCATCAGCACCAAAGAACTTCAAAAATCGATCTTCAGTATGAGAACCAGATTATCTTCCTGAAGGAACTCTTAAACACGACCAGAGATGCCTTTATGAGGGGACTTGAGAGATATCTCAAGTATCTTTGGAAACTTAGTTGCAAAGGTATTTACTAATTTCATAGATCGTGAATATGATAAGTATGATCTCAACTCACCTTCTCTGACTTCAAGATACATGATGGAACCAACATTCCTAGTACCAAGTCAACAATGACAGGCATCAACAAATAACTCTCTCCATTCCATTTCTCCCGACTTTGAAACAACTAGAGGCTTAAAAAAATTTTGATATCTTCAAGAGCAGAAGTCAATAAGCAAGATATATCTTTCTTCAATCACAACATTAGAATAACAGGACTACCAGAGTTCTTCCATCAGAAAAATATGCAATGGAACCACCAAAAAACATCTTCAACAAGCCTAAACATAAAAATATAGATAAAAATATTGGAGTTTTTACGCTCTTCTCACAGCAAAAGAGAGTATAATCCACACCCACTTAGATTTTACTTTTCCCCTTTGTCGTTACCAAAAAGTGGGGGAGGGAACAAGATGAAGAAACAGATAAGCAACACATATAACACATAAATTGATCATATAAAAGGGATGAGTTATCAGATAAAAAATGGGGAAATAATTCACATTTTGAATCTCTACATTTTTCTCGAGTTGTCTCACACTTTTGTGTGCATGAAGATCATAATTGAATTATATATCACTTTGGTTGACTCTCTATTTTTATTAGTTGTTTCTCTCTCTCCATTGATTATTTCTCTTCTTATTGGTTCTTTTATTTAATTAATTCTCTCTCTCTCTCTCTCTCTCTCTCTCTCTCTATATATATATATATATATATATATATATATATATATATATATATATATATATATATATATATATATATATATATATATATATATATATATATATATATATATATATATATATATATATATATATCTACCTATCTATCTCCCTCTCTCTTGGTTGGTTCTCCTATTTGGTTACTCCTCTCCCAATTAGTTGCTTCTCTCTCCATTAATTCTTTCTCATTTTATTGGTTCTTTTATTTGGTTAATTCTCTCTCTCTCTCTCTCTCTCTCTCTCTCTCTCTCTCTCTCTATATATATATATATATATATATATATATATATATATATATATATATATATATATATATATATATATATATATATATATATATATATATATATATATATATATATATATATATATATATATATATATATATATATATATCTCCCTCTCTCTCTCTCTATCTCTCTGTTGGTTCTTCTATTTGGTTACTCCTCTCCCAATTGGTTATTCTAATTGGTTTCTTCTCTCTCCATTAATTCTTTCTCTTTTTATTGATTATTTTGGTAAATGCTAAATATAACAACACAAATAAAACAAGATTAAGGTAAATGCTAAATATTCATAGTTAATTGGTTGAAGCTTTTACTCATCTGGGTCATATTCCTCGGGATCTTACTCATAATCCTCAGGGTCTTCCTTTTCTTCTTCTTCCTCTTCCTCCTCTTTGTCTTCTATTGATTTGTTTTTACCGCTTCCACTTGCTCCAACATGTCTTCTTCTTCCATATCAATCAGCATGCCCTGGTTCCATTCTTTACGGATAGAATTTTCTATTTTATGGCCATTGAAGTTCATGTTCAAATTCCTGTTGGGATGGTATGTGACCAGATGGGGAATTTGGATTTTGGACTCTTATTTCTAAATTACTCATGGATTCTTGTAGTGCAAGTAAGCCTTTATGGTAGGAATCATTTATGTTTCATTCGTGGGTGAAATAAGTTTGTAAGTTGTTATTGATATCTTCCAAACTCGCTAGTTTATGTTGGTTTTAGTGAGGTGTTAGGGTTGGTATCCTGCAGTTGTTGGCCATATACTAGCTCGTCATGTAGTTACGAGGAACATAATCATCATCGATTGGAATATCTATGCGACAGTGAAAGTAAGTATGGAAATCCATTTCATATACCATACACAACCTTGCAATCAATAATGGAAACACAAAAGGAGGCTTTGATATAGAATGCACGATTGCCCGTATTTTGTCAGAGATTATTCTGGCCACGTCTATCTTTTGTTGAGTTAGGATGAACCAGATGAGTTGTGTTGTGTGTAAGCTTGCAGATGAGGTTTTCAACTTAGGAGTGACATTGTACAAGAGAAAAATTAACCACATTTGAGCCTCTATGGCGAGTTTAGACTTTTTGAAGTGGATAGGTTTACCCGACCGACCTATTTCAGAAACTTCATTTTCAATATAAAATGTTGGTGACTATTTTGTCATAATTCTAATAGTTTTTCTCAACATCCCATGAAAAAACATATAGTTTTCCTTGAGATACTTCATATGCGTCTTCGAGATAATCGTGGATAACATCTCTATCATATGGGATTATTCTTCCTCTTACCACGAGGTTCTTGAAAATATTGTATTTTCACCTCCAGATTTCGCATTGGCGTAAAATTCCCTTATAATATCAATGTTAATTTCAGTTAGGGGAGTTTCTAACACCTAACATCCTCTATTGTTGATTTCTTATACAAAATTTGAAAATTCTCCTGGATATTCCAATTTTATTTGTCTCTCAAAAACAAATTGTCTACTTCTTTATTCATTAAAAACTTCCTCATGCTCATAACTTTTGAAGTGGTTTCTATCATATGATACCCTGGATGATTCCATTTCAGATTGTAACTTTCTTCCAAAAATGGATTTCTTTGAATCCATATGCAAATAACCATTTAAACAATATACCATTTTCTTATTCAGACATCTTAATGATAAGCATGATGAAATTGTATTCATATTCGGTACCATTTCAGCTTTGATGATTTGTAAATTTGTGTGTGTGAACGGTGCTGAGAGTCGGAGACCAATGTATTGGATTAACTTAACTCGCAAATCAAATGTCTCCATTGATCTTTAATTTATCCAAGGGAAGGGGTAAATAAAGAATAACCCATAAATATGCAATATGAGACAATGCAATAAGAGATCTAACGTTCAAGGGTTGGTTATACTAAGGGAAGGTATTAGCACCCTAAGTATCTATAGTATCCTATAGGAACCTCTTAAAATATTTGTGTTATTTGCTTAAGTTATTTTCTATTGATTAGGAGAGTTGATTGTTTTTGAGTGAGTGATGGGAGTGAGAAATGTTTTTGTTGTTTTTGTAATGTATATGAATAAAGGGGTGAAAGTAAAGAGGTGTGCTCGCTAGAATCTCGCAATCATATGCCTACATATCCCTAGAGGAAGTCAGAGCATTTGTAGTTCGGGGAACTACGGGTAAAATCAATGTTCTTTGGGTTTTTTAGAAGAAGATACAAGTTGTCATCTTAAAAGGGATTGCTAAACTATACCACCACAAACATAGAAAGACAGGGGATCTTTGCATAATAAGAGAAGGACTTCAACTTGGATATAGAATCAACAAGTATGTCACTTACATAACTTAAATGAAAGAGTGTCTATGCACCATAATAAGAGAGGGACCTCAACTTGGATATAGAATCGACAAGTATGTCACTTACATCACTTAAATGGAAGAGAGTTTTAAAATTTTGATTTATATTGTGGGGATAGAATAGACATTTCTTCTATAGAGATGACTCATGTCTAATCTCTTGGGGAAGAGTTTGAGTTTGAAGCCAAAGATGGCTAGGGTTTGATTGAAGTTTAATTTTGAGGGGAATCCTAATGTTTGAACTAAGTCTAAATAAAGGGTGAGGGGAGTGCAATAGCTTATGTGTATGCATATGACATGAAGTCAACAAATATCCTTTCCTTTGGATCTGCTACAATTAAAGTGTTATAGCCTAATATTAATCACAGTTTAAATGCTAAGAGGAAAATCACATAGCAATATGATTATATCAAATTAGGGTTTAGGGTATGATGAACATAAACACTAATGTCAAGAGAAGCTTAACAGAAAAAATTTATCAAGTGCATAACAAGTATAACATCAAGAATGAAATGAATATACAAATCATTAAGCATGGTATCAAGACATTTGTATAACAGGAAAAGCATAAGACAAGTAGACATGTTTGATATAGTGGAAGTTTATGAAGGAAATACTTGAACATGTGAGCAAATATTTAATCAATTGAAACATCAAAAACAATTTTAAGTAAATACATGTTCAAAAATGAATCATGAATCATATGAACATGGTAAGGCAAAACCCTAAAGAGAGTTTATGAAGGAAATACTTGAACATTTCAACAATTTTCACATATTAATCAAAGTGAACACATGAACAAGATATTTAATATGGTTGAATCAAGGGTTAAAAGAATTAAACTCAAGTGGAAGCTCTAGTCATGCATCAAGGTGTTTTAAAAGATCAAGCAAGACTAAACCCTAAAGGTACCACTTAAACAAACTTATTTAATCAAAACTTTTTCAAAAGAAAAGGGAAACTAAACATGGTAAAAGTCATCAATAAGACTTAAAAAAAATACTATAGCCACATAAGCACATATGTTCAATTAGATCAAAGAAATAATCTAAAGAACATCATTAAAAGGGTTAAAAATACATAAAAGGTACATGTTTTAAAATACACAAATATATATATATATATATATATATATATATATATATATATATATATATATATATATATATATATATATATATATATATATATGTATATATATATATATATATATATATATATATATGTATATATATATATATATATATATATATATATATATATATATATATATATATATATATATATATATATATATAATATTATTTTTGTTTTTTTATGTATTCTCAAAATAGAGGGGATAAATGACAAGTGCGTAAAAAATCATTCAAAAATAATTAATTTTGCATATAGAATCAATTAGGAGAAAATGGGAAGAAAGCATAAAAAATAGGTGGTAAAAAATAAGGTTTTGCTGCCACTAGGACCTGAACCCACGCACCCTGGCTTGCTACTTAATACTTTACCACTAGGAAAGTGACTTGGTTTAAAAGCATAACGTGTGTAGCACATAATAAGAAAAGTTTCAAGTTGAAAATGTGTGAAAAATAAAATGCAAAAGGTATGCGCTTGAGATACTGAAGAAGTTTGAAATGGAGCATTGTAATGCAGCCATTAATCCGGATGAATCGAGACTGGATTTGTCAAAGAATGAGGATGAGCAAGATGTTAATCCAATTCAATATAGGAGGTTGATTGTATCCTTGCGTTACTTGTACAATATGAGACCAAATTTGGCGTTTAGTGTCGGTATTGTGAGAAGATTCATGGACAAACCGAAGGTGTCTCACTTGGCAGTAGTCAAGTGCATTTTACGATACATCAAAGTTCTGTTGTCTGCAAAGTTTCTTTCCTGCAATGGACAAAGGCAGAAAATGAAATTTACTCAGATTTACCGATTCCAATTGGTATAGAGATAAAGATGATAGAAGTTCTACAATAGAATGCATATTTATGTTTTGAGAAACACCAATCTCTTGGTGTTTGAAGAAAGAATCGGTAGTGACACTCTCTTCTTGTGAGGCCAAGTACATTACATATTTGTTGTGAGTGTGTGTTAGATGATAGGCTTCAATCTAGAGGGGATGAATAGATCACAAGTTAAAACTTTTGGCAAAAAGTGATCTGAAAAGTTTTATGGCACAACGGAAACAACCCGAATCGAATAGTCTAACCGAACCTCTACCGAAAAGCTCGAATATGCGTAAAAGTACACAAACGTATGATAATGAACACAAATTGTTCAACAACTATTAAACATAGTCAATTGAATACAAAGTTATACATAAAGTTTATTCCTAATTATCAAAACGCAAAAAATAAAATAATACTAAGGCAATTTATTGAACACTTTGTGTGCAATCGATGTCGTTTGGAAATTTTCTTAGTTTTATTGATCTTAAAAACCAAACACAACCAAACGAATTATGATTATATCAACAAAACCTATTTCAAAACGTGATCAAAAATAATTTCCAAATGAATTGATCAAACGAACAATGAATTCAATAATTTGCTAACAAAAATTTAAGAGATTAAGAGAGAGAGAGAGAGAGAGAGAGAGAGAGTGTGTGTGTGTGTGTGTGTGTGTGTGTGTGTATGTGTGTTTGTGTACAAAAGGATTTGCTTAAGCAGTTCCTCAATAGGCCTCGCTATGGGTACGGTTGCCCTCAATTTGAATTTGAATTGAGATAATTGCAATTAACCTTACTTTGTAAATGTATGTATACAAGAGATGTAGTAATCCAACGCTACGAACCCTAGGTTTGATGTTGACTCTATCACCTCCAAAACCTTTGATCAAAGATTACTCAAGTAATCAACAATTTTGTTTCAATTCACCTATTCTTACTACTTCCTTGCAAGATACCTCTTGTCTCAAGGCTTTCACCCCGCTAAATTAATCCCAAGTGCACACTTGTTGAAATCCAATATTTACCAAGATGCTACATTGTATCACGTTACTCCCTTGCAAGACACCCCTTGTCCCAAGGCTTTCACTCGATTGGATCCGAATTACGTAATCTTGTCCAAAACCTTCAAATTCCTTAACGATTTTGAAGGAAAACCCCAACTCGGTTTTCTTATTTGAAACCCTCAAAGAACTCAACCTAATTTACAATACAAATAACCTAAATTGGATGTTGTCAACTCTAGTCTAGATGGTCACCCAATCAAAAAATGATCGTGTATAGTTTGATTGTGTGTATGCATAGAAAAGAGGTTGAAGATGATGAGTATGCTTTGAAATCCTGGTTTCGTGTAGGTTTTACTCTAGAACCTTACTAGAAATGATGCATGTATCAAGTATATATATATATATATGTGTGTGTGTGTGTGTGTGTGTGTGTGTGTGTGTGTGTGTGTGTGTGTGTGCAACTTTGGAAGCAAAAGGAATGCAAAAAGAATGAAGAAAATTATGAATTTTGGAAAAATGGATCATATGAGTCGACCTATGAAAGCTATGAGTCGAGCTATGAAGGTCGTATGTCGACCTATGAAAGTCTTGTGTCGATCTATGAAGGTCTTGAGTCAACCTAAGTGAGTCAGCACATGGCCAGAGCCTACAGGCTTTAATACTGCAACATGTGTGTCGAACTAAAGGATGGGTGTGTCGACATATGCTCTAATGCTTTCATAAAATTTTGTTTTTAATGCATTTTTTATGTATGATACTTTTCCAAAACATTTTAATGCTTCCTAATACTAAGATGAACATATAGAATTAGAGGATACCGTCCAATATACATTAACGCTAAAGTATCCTATTTTTTATATCATACAAAATACATCTAACAGAAAGTTGCACTCACGGTGTGCGTGTCAAGCCGTGTAGTTCATAATTTGTTGAATGAGTTAGGCAACAAAGAGGGTGACGCGGTAACGCTCATGGTTGATAACGTTTCTGCTATAAACCTTATTAAAAACCCAATTGCACATGGGAGAAGCAAGCATATTGAGATTATGTTTCACTACTTTAGAGAACTTGTTAGTGAAGGAAGGTTGAGATTGGAGTATTGTAGAAGTGAAGGTCAAGTGGCCGATTTACAAATCAAGACAGTTACAAAGTGTTCAAAAAATTGAAGAACATAAATATGAAAGACTTGGAGCAGATGAATTAAGCTTACGTGTTACGAGAAAAAGATAATTCTTGTACATATAGTGTCAATCAATTACACCCTTTGTAAATTGACTAACAGAACTTAAGTGATAAAATGCAACCGATTGACATAATATGTCAACCGGTTACATCTAAAAGAATTAGTTAAAAACTAAAACAATGAATTACAGTCACCGGTTGACAAAATATGTTATCTTGTTAAATTAATAAATTTTGAATTTTATTTATTAGTTAATTATAACTCATCTTACATTATGTATATATATTCGTTAGATATTTGTAAGTGAATGTAATACATATTTTCACCCTCATATCCCTCTCCTCCTCCATACTCAATAGAAATAAATACAATGCTTAATAGGAATAAAAACAATAATTCCACCCACATTTGCAGCTAAAATCATGGTCCGTAAAATTGATCCCTAACAAATACCAATCCATGTGAACATATTCACATAGGAAGCGAGACACTAGGATGTACTAGTATCGTTATCATGTATCAAAAGTCAGTTCTAGAAAACTGATTTATGAAATTTAGTCAAGTTGATAATGATGCTACATTGCCCCCCACACAGCCTTTGCAGCAAGGAACCAAACATAATAAAATAGGTTATTCTCCATAAATAAAAACGGTCACGTGATTTGTCCACGCTCACCCAACAAACATAATACCCCAAAGAAAATAATCACATTCACACGTCCTTTGCCTTTCACTATTTGCACCCCACCATTAACACAACACACACGACCCATAAGAGAATGAGTGACAATATAAAAAGTAACAAGAACAAGAAAAAAAAGAAAAGAGAAAGTTAGTGCTTGAAGAACTATGCTTTCTTAACTTTTTCCTTAGTTATTGCTACTACTTGCAACCAACGAACCCACAAAAATCCAATACAGAACAAAATTTTGAATAAATTTTTGTTTGTTTATAAACAAATCCAATGTCCTTTTCTCAAGATTGTGGATTAGTAATACATACTACTAAATTAACAAAATTTAATTAAGAAATCGGATCAATTTATTTTATATGACATATAGGGATTGTAGTGGTCAAAGCTATAATGTATCTTGCTCCATTCTTTTTAACAAATTATCTTTTTCAGTGGGATTCCCATCCTTTTCATGCTTTTCTTTCTAAACAAACAATATTTAATTGAAAGAGAAAGCTCTCATGATTACAGTCAGCAAAGCATAAACCCATTTTGCGCTGAAATTGTTTGCCAAAATTCAATACCAAGGAAATTCCATTATGCTCTTGCTTAGTGGATTCTTGTATAGTTCCTGAATCTCGGTTCTGTTCAATTATTAACTCCAAAATAAAAGCTTTTTTTATGTGCAGATTTTCTTTGTTGCATAGTACTCCCTCGTTCTTTTTTAAATGTTATTTAAAAATATATATATTATTTTTTAAGTTTAAAATAATAGTTATTGTTGTTTTGTTAAAATTAGAAAAAATCAAATAAATTAATAAAAAATTAAGAATAAAATAGACAAAAGAATAATCATTATTTAAAAAATAACACTTATTAAATTTCCTGAAACGTATAAAAAATAAAAAAAATTAAAACTTGACTGATAGAGTAGTATATAAAAATAAGTACTAGCTTTAGTATGAATAAAGAGATTAATTATCACAGGACAGAGTAGCCAGTTAAATATTAATGAAAAAATAACTATATTAATTAATAGTGTATATATATATATATATATATATATTCAATTAGTATTAACTGTACATTAAATTTCAAACTAAAAATCTGAAAATCATCTCGTTATAGATTTTTCTAAAATAAAATTATTTTAGAAAAACACTTATTATTTTAATAATATATTATCTTTCCGTCTCAAAATATTAAAGAAAATTCAAGTATCAAATTATAAATTAAAATAAATTAAAATTTATCTTTTTTAAATAAAATTAATTATAAACTGCATTAAATTGTTGATAAAAAAATTGCATTAAATATTTTCTCTTATTTTTTTCATAACCAACAATCAATTAAATTTTTTAAATATTTTTTATAAAACTATTTAATAAAAATATAAAAAAAGTTTAACTCAAATGGTTATATTTTGATTCTTTTTATTATATATTAAGACAGAGGGACGGTTTAATATTTTAGAAAGTCATTTTGACAAAAAAAAAAAGTTATTTTTAATTTTAAGATTAAAAGGTAATTTTAATTCTATTTTTTTTTAAATTAAGAAATTCGAAAGGTCAAATCAAAATTAGTTGAGAATCCTTGAAACATTAAAAAAAAATATTGGACTAAAATGACTTTTATCTCTTGCAAAAGAGAATTTAAACACTGGTAACCATTTTAGTCATGAACATGAACATTGTACGAGTGAAAGTATCATGAGGATTGGGGATCTTTAACTTTGGATTTTGCTCTTTTTTTACTGGCTATGACTTTGTACTATGATATTTTTTTTTTAATTCACATGCATTTCATCTTGTAATTGTTTTGGTTTGTGTGCAACGGAACCTTGTGTAGATTGAGTGCATTTATATTCACTTGCTATTATCCTAATTTTTTCTATAGCCTGAGCAACAAACGGTAGCTTCTTGAAATCACTCACTTTAACCACTATTGCCTGATATACATAATGCTTTTCAAAGAGAAAAAACAAGGAGTACATTTTATAGTTACATGGTGGCCAAATTGCTTCCTCTTTATGGTAATAATGGCAAGGCAACAACCATCAAATAATAAATTGCAAGTGTAACAATTTACAACAAAATAAATAAATAAAAGACCTTTAAGAAATTGCACACCAAAAATTCTCCAATTTCTCATACCTTTCAAGAAACAAAAAGAGAATTCTTAAGCATTAAATTACTATCAATTTTCTCTATTCACTAACAAAATTTTCTTTCAATTTACAAAACCGATCAAAATCAAAATGGCATAATATGAGTAGTTTTAGTGTCATAAGAAGAAAGACACGACTTAGAATTAACACGAAATATCTTAAGCAAATCCACAGACATTTGACGAACATGTGGCGTGCAATTACTCTGCATCAGAAGTAAAATCTTCGTCAATCCATTAGCTTTTGTAACTGCTTCTTGCGCTTTCTGATCACGAAACAAATAACAAACACTCCATAATATCGTAACCGCGTGCTCCGTTGCCACGGTGGAAACTTTCAATACTTTGTTTGCTATCGCCGCCACGCACGACGGCTCTTCACATATCTCCGACCTCCCTTCCTTCGTCGATGACACCGTTTCAAGTAGTTTCAACACGTTCTCCATCACCGAAACGCTCAAATTCGATGTTAGAATGTTCGAGAATACTTTCACTGCACCGTGATGAATCAATTTAGCTTTGTTCCGCTTCGGCGTTGAAATTGCCACCAGACACGAGAGTGAGTTCTCGATTAGGTTAACATCGTTCTCCGGCGTGATTAGGTTGAGCAATTGAGATAATAAACCTTCTTTCTCCGCTATTAGAAGCTTCGATTCATTGTCATCGGCTATGGTTTTCAAAACCCTAATCGATGCAGTCTTCGATTCGCAGCTTCCTTGTTTCAAAACAAGAAGCAAAGAATCTACACTCTCTCCTTCCCTCTCCTTCTGGTTCTTCAGAATCGACTCGCGATTCTCTATTTTACTCAGAACCAAATCCAACGCAATAACAACCTGTTCAAGCAACTCCACACTCCGTTCCACTCCGCCGTCAACATTATCAAGAAAACCTACCAACAACGCCACGAAGCCTTCTGTTTTAGCCAGAAAAACACTATTCTCTTCGGAATCTTTAGCGAACCGTACGATTTTCTCAAGCGACTCGAACCGGTTCTCGCTACCGGACTCCAAATCAGTCAAAGCAACGAGTAGCTGATCACGTTTATCAAACGAGTCACCAGAAAGATGAGAATCGGGCGAGTCGACTCGGTCGCGAACAGAATCGGACCAGATCTGGATGAGCCTCTGTAAGGTGCGGTTAGGTATGAAATCCTTTGTTTGAAGAATCTGCATAGTGGCCGGACAAGTATTGTTACCGTTATCCAGCCAGCGTTGGATACTGGAACGGTCGTATGTAACTCCGGTACAGAGACTCACCGGAGATTTCATCACGTCAAGCGATATAGGACACCGGAATAAACTCGGAACCGTGATGTATAAATCGTCTCTCACCATCGTAACCGCCGTAACTGTCACTGAGAAATAAATCTAAAAAGCAAATAAAATAAAAAGTGTTTGTAAATTATGGTGAAGAAATTAGGAAATTAAGAAAATAAGAGAAGCAAGAGAGTGAGAAGACAAGAGAGAGTTTAAAGCGGAAAGAGAGAGAGATAGGGTCAAAGGTACGGTGACGTCATATTCTTACTTTAGAGTATTTATTTTCGCACTGAATATTTTTTATTTAGAGTGAACCGAATAATATTCGTTTGCTTGCGTTTTGGTCTTTGGTCAAAGAAAGAGTGGTTTGTTGCTTTATTTGGTGGTATGGGGCCGTAGTCTGGTGCGTTGCTGGGGAAATTGAAGAAGGAATGATGACCGTTGGATCCCACTGATAGATGGTGGTGGGGGAAGTGAAGGGATAGGATTACTCAAAATGTGTATGGTGGTGGAGAGGGTGGGACCATAGAGAGAGAGGAAGAAGTTTTCTTAATTGAATTTAGTTGTGGTGGTGCGGGTGTGGGGCCAATTGGGATTCGAACGGTCGGGATGATTACATCATGGGTAAGTTGGGGGGAGTCCAACCGTGGACAGAGACAAGCAGCGGCGACTTTGCAACCTTCGTAGTGCAAGTGTGTATTGAGATCCGGATTCCCTCGATGTAGAAAAGTATACAATTATACTCCATTAATTTGTGATATTTACCATAATACCCAATTAGACATATATCCAATATGTCCACGAATAAAATATATTGTATCAAAATATATATATATATTTATTAAATGTTGTCAAAAAAAGTTTTGAATACAACATTAGTGGTAGTATGCATAGCTTATTTATCTTTGTCATAAATCAAAATTTTAAGATATTATTTAGTTTTAATACTAGAAATTGTCAGATACTTGTTCATGACTAAAAACATCTTTTGTTAAGTATAAATCAACATTGTTTAAAGATTGACCTTGAGATTTGTTAATTGTCATAGGAAAAGAAACAATAATTGAGAATTTTCTTCTCACAAATTTAAATAGACATGAGGATTGTGACGAGGACATAAACAATCTTGAAATATAAATGATGTTACCAATATTCTTTCTAGAAACGATCTTAACTTCAATAACATGATTAGCAAGCCTTGTTACAGTGAGTTGTGTACCATTGCATAATCCTTCAGATTGGTCCAAGTTGCGCAAGAACATAATTGTGGCTCTAATTTTCAATTTTATTGAATGATTAGGCAATTCAAATATTTTAAGGCATTAAGTCATTTGTGAGTGAAATGCTCAAATGCATCAATGTCAATAACTTCAGATCTATCTATAGAATCACTCTTGAAGTAGTATTTATTTTCTTCTCCTTAAAAATATTATATATTAATCGAAATCAATGATAAATAGCATATATACATAAGTTACATAATTAAGTAAAGTTTGAATGTATGAATAGTACCTGCAAGAAGGTTTGTGATGTATTGATTAATATCATCCACTACTTTAATAGTTGAAGTTAAAATTGCACGACTTTGAAGGTAGTTGGAATCATGAAAGTTATGAATGAGGTCAGGGTAAGTACTTTCAACAATAGCCTCAATAGGATCTAAAAAATTAGAAATTAGAAACTCTTGGGGAATTAAAATGTCAACATAACCATCATTTGGTTCAGACATTCTCTCATATCCATTATATCGATGAATCACAAGTTTGGCTCAGAAAATAAGATGGTGCATTTGATAACTGTGTTGATTCAAAACTGAAATGCATTGAAATATCACAAGTCATGTTTCAAAATAGAGCATATGAAATTTTGAAAAGTATGCACCTTTGAATGATCAAAATGCGATGTTTACTACCTGGATTTAAAGTATTGAACTTGGGGATGGTCTAGGTTAATATGAAGTTTAGAGTCATTCAAAGCATTAGAAAGACTTGGTAATCCAGATGCAGATGCATAGACAGAGATATATACTTAGAGTATAGGATAATAATGAATCATAGAAGAATGGAAACATGAGTTATTCAAATAACATAGCAAACCTAAATTTGTCTTACACCCTGCATGTGTCAAAATAATGATTATTGGACCAACACTCTTGTTAGAGTTATTTTAGTTCATAAATTGTTTTCCATAATCATCTCATAAGTCAAACTCAACAACATTACCAGATTCATCACACAGCGTGATATTGGCGCATGATTTTTTACCACCACTGCTCATTTGTGTTTTCACATCATCTTGTAGAACTCCAATAACATCTGAAGCATAACAAAAAATATATAACAAATATGTGTTAGATACGAAGATTGATTATCCATCCATACAGTACTAAAATCATACAATGAAAATGACTAAATTAGTATGCATAAAGGAAAAAACCAATGTATAACATATCACTCTGAAAATGTCCATTGAGAAAATCTTCAATAACTTTAAACTTGAAATTCGGTGGCAGTGTTTCTGGTAAGGAAATCTTTGAAATAGTTATTCCTTCATTAAAGACATGTTTAAGGCTGTTGGAATAGACTTTGAAAGGGTCATCATTAACCACAGGCTCCCCATTATAAAGGTAATAAGTTTCATGTTCCCTAATTTGTTCAATCCAATCTTTAAAATCTTAGTTCGTCGTCATAACATGAATTTGATCGCCCTATTAAATGGTTGATTAGATAACATTAAGAAAGACTTTTATCTGCAAGAATTGTGGCCAACTCGTATCTTTCAATCTTGTATGGCCAACTAGAGATGTTGTTGTCTTCTTTTCTACTTAACAACCCAAAGGTCAACAACACGAACGTGCATTTTCTATACTTGATTTCTCTTCACCAAAACCTTGATAAGAATAGGTGATCTTGACATTGTTGAGAAATGAGCTGAACAATGTATCACAATGAGAAACCAAACAATTTATAACAAACTCAGTGACAAAAAAATGAAAAGCGGATAAACAAAGAAAGTGAAACTCATGTTTAAAGATTCATAAATCATTTGTTCAACAGTTGAAGAATCACAAATAAAAAGAAAAGACAAGGCAAATAGACTTTAACAGATAGTAATCCTCAGTTTGTTTAAAACATAAATTAGTGAAACATGTTTTAATGAAGCTTTATGGTTATAAAAGTTTGAATATTGAGTTCGGACCAATGAACTCATGAATATAAACAGCTTCAGGTTTCATTTGAAGTTCGAGGTAAGACCAATGAACTCATGAAAATTGAGTTAAGATTTATTGTAAATGAAGTTAAAAAAACAAAGTCAAACTCATGTTCTATGATTTACAAAGCATTTGTTCAAGAGGTTTCCTGCAAAAATAGCTTTATGCAACATTTAAAAGAAGCATGTAGAATAGTTTTTAACATTTAGAAGAATTTTCTACAGCAATCGTTTTATAAAAGATTTAGAAGAAACATTTATAAGAGTTTTTAACATTTAGAACAATTGTCTGCTAAAATCGATATCTGCAACTCATGTTTTAACAACCTCAATGTTCAAGAGTTTTTAACATTTTGAAGAATAACAAAGGAAAAATGTATTATGCAACATGATTTATGACAGAACCATGGGAAAGTTTCTGTAACTCATGATTTACTTCGACAAACATATGATAGTTATAGACAAATTCTCTCCTTTCTATGTTATTCACCGTGCAGATCTCCACCTTTTTTTCTTTTTTGGTCTCCAGGACCTCTTTATGTATTATATTTCTCTCCCATTTCCTCAGGATCCCAAGATACCTAATTAATTATTGTTCCAGACTGGCCCAATAGCTAGGCATGGCCCAATCCACTTCTGCTCCTAGGATGACCCAATAGCCTTCGCCCTGCTAGCTAAGGACAAAGTGAAATTTCCTCTCCTCTGCCACTCTTCCGAGGAAAGCTGTAAGCTGATCCCCAAGATCAGCTACCCCTCATCACATTATTTCCCGTCACGCAAGATTTCACCATCTATAAACAGTCACGAAGCCCGTGCCTGCGATCGCGCCCTTGCTCGTGGCAACGACTAGTTTCGAGAAGCTCTGCTCGTCCCAATGGCTAGTTTCTGGCAGTTACCTATTCTTCAGGGAACGACTATCTCGCCCCAAAAATAGGGACCAATGGCCAAGCACTGAAGGCACTATAAAAACTCTCTCACTTGGGAAGGTCAGGTATTCTAAATCATTATAAATCATCCTAAGACATACACTTTTTGTATTTGTCTTCTCTCCTCCCGATTCTTACTTTGGCATCGGAGTGCCTTGCAGGTACACCCCCTCCTTATCCTTGCAACCCAGCATCATCGACGAAGTCTCTGGCCCACTTCAGGTTCTGATCAGCCGTCAAGATCAGTGGCGCCGTCTGTGGGAAACTATGTTATCCCCGTCTTCTTTCTCCCGTGAATTCAAGACCAAAGCGGTCCTTTCAAGATTTTGATCATGGCCAGCCATGACAACGCCTGCGATCGTCGCAAATTCCATCCTCCCCATCAATAAGACAGATGCTGATAGAGTTACCCTCTTTCTTAAGAGCGAGGTCCATCAGCAGAGAGATGGAGCCACTGCATCACATTCCCCCGATCACGCTAACAACGTCAGGGGCCCACCTTCCGAAGATCATCAGACCGTTCTGGTTCCTCCTAACACTGACCCGGCCATGGTGGCTCTATTAGAAGTCCTCAACAAAAAAAATCTTCTGATTCTCCAACAGAACTCGAGGATTAGAGCCCCGAAAGAATCATGCCGACCAAGATCCCCTCCACCAAGGAAAAAACGTTGAAGATCTCATAGTTTTTCTCCCAGACGAGGAAGAGATCGTCGGGCACCGGCAAAGCCAGACTCCCCGGCGGTAAGGAAGCGTTATCATGCCTCTCCTTGGAGCCAACACTACCCCGAGGCTAAAAGGACCAGAAAAGATCTCCGGACGGAGCGTCATCATTCTCCTCCACCCAGATCCAAAGGCCGAGCTCGGAGTCCCTCTCCCCGCAGAGATCACAGTCCTCTCCTTGGATGAAGTACCCGCTCACATTCGAGGTCTAGCAGTAGTAGCGATGACAAGCCTCGCGGCTTGTCGTCCCAAGAGATTATGTCTATGTGCCTACCCAGAGGGATGGAGAAACCCCCACCCTTAGGCACGTACGAAGACACTACAGATCCATATGAGCATATCAAAAATATCAATGCTCTGCTCGATTATTGTGGCATTAGAGGAGCCATCAAATGTAGATTGTTCCCAACCACACTGAGGAAGGAAGCAATGACTTGGTACAAGAGGCTCCCCGACAAATTCACCACTTCTTGGAGGCAGTTGGGAAGGATGTTCTCCAGACACTTCACGGCCTCTCGTCGCCACTCGAAGACAGAAGCCTCCCTTCAAGGAAAAGAAGAACCTCTTCAAGTAGGTCTCCACGACCGACAATATGAGGAATTTCTTGCTCGAGCGAGGACTTCATCCCCACACCGAATTTGCCAAGGCGGTTGGCATTGAGACTCTGGCGATGCTGGACGCTCTCCTCCTCAAGGCACAAGGAAGCGGCAAGCTCAGCCTGAAACTCAAGGCACCAAAAGAGTGTCAGGTCCTCCAAGCAAGACGACCCCTTGACATCTCGTCGGGGAGAGAGGAGACGGGACGACCGCCTATGGGAGCCCTTAGACAACAAAGGGCCTTCCGGCCGTTTTCACAAGTATACTCCACTGACAGTCTCTCTCGAGAAGATTCTCTTTGAGTGCGCCAAGTCAGAGTTCCAACAAGCAGGAGTCTGTTTCCCTAAACAGGTATCAACCAAGGTAAATACAGACAAGTCGAAGTACTGTTGGTTCCACAAGAGCCACGACCATATGACTAACGATTGCATCCATCTGAAAGATGTAATCAAGATCTTAATCAGGAACAGACACCTAAAATAGTTCACCAAGAAGAAGGAAGCTCATAGGCAGGATGCCCAGGAGTCAAAGAAAGTCAAGGATGAGGTGCCTTCCTCAGAACAAACCAGCCTTCAGGTCTCCATGAGCATCTCGCAACCCAAAGACTTCTGCATCCTCGAGGAACTCAACGTTCCCTCTTATTTCGCTGCACACAGCCCATGGGAAACCTTCCCCTCTGCCATGGTCATATCAGGATGGGTTTCAACGAGGTGATTATGGGGCCCGTCAAGAGGAAGTTCTAGCATCTCCTCAGCACAAGCTCAAGCCGGAATTCTACACTTGATAAAGTCTGGGAAGAAGCGATCCCCATCACTTTCTACCGTGAGGAACTCCTTAGCGGGGCTCCCAACTCCTGAATTCTTCTACTCGTGAGATCCTGGATGGCCAACTTTGACTTTTATAGGATCTTGGTCGATCAAGGCAGTTCGGTCGACATCATGTATTCCTAGCTATTCCCCACACTTCAGCTGGATGAAACCCATCTGACGCCCTACGTAGGCTCTGTTCTACAGGGTTTCAACTGGTCAGTCACAAAGTCGTGGGGGTACATGGAGCTGATCGTGACTTTCGGGATAGAAGAGACGGTCGGGTCCATCAAAGTCCAATTCTTGGTCATTGACTGGCCATTCCTTTACAGTGCACCTTCGGACGGTCAACTCTGGTTGAACTAGTAGCTGTGCCATCAATCGTGCATCTAAAAATGAAGTATTACACTTCCAAGGGTCTCGTGGTCATCCTGCATTGAGATATCGGAGCAATAAGAAGATGTTTTGAGGTAGCCTCCAAAGGGATGAACACAGTCGCTATTCGACCAAAGACTCCAAGCAAGCCTACTCTGCCCTGCAACTCTTATGAGGCAAATCTGCTGCCTAGCATTGACTCCATCGACCTCGACAGCCGTTTCTTTGAGGAAGAATTAAAGTACTAGAAGCAAAATGGAAAGGAGATCCAGCCATGTTCGAGCAACCCTTCTGCTTCATCCAGTAGTGATCAGACCACCCATTCGATGTGGCCAATCACAGATGGTGAGTTCGAATTGGTCCTGCTCAGTGACGACTCCCAAAGAGGTGTGAAGATTGGGACCGGCCTCCCCGACCTGGAGAGGAAGCAACTCAAAGCCTGTGTCCAGGAGAACACAAATATGTTCGCGTGGAGCGCCTCAGAGATTCCTGGGCTAGATCCTGAGGTGGCCAGCCACCAGCTGACCATCGACCCCTCTGTTAGGACAGTAGCTCATCGTAGGCGAAAGCAATCTCCGGAAAAACGGAGGTTGTCGAACAAGCTATAAAACACCTCCTAGAGGCAAACTTTATCTTAGAGGCCAAGTACACTACTTGGTTGTGCAATGTTGTACTTGTAAGGAAAGAAAATGGAAAATGGCGAATATGCATTGACTACACCGATCTTAATAGGGCCTTCTCTAAATACGTATATCCCCTCCCCAACATAGATAAATTAGTTGATAATCCTGTTGGTTCTAAATTGTTATCGTTCATGGACGCCTATTCAGGCTACAACCAAATACCCATGGCCAAAAGCGATAAAAGGTACACAACTTTCATGATCGTATCAGGCAACTATTACTACAACATAATGCCCTTCGGCATGAAAAACGCTGGCGCTACTTACCAAAGAATGATGAACAAAGTATTGTGAGGAGAAATCGAGGATATGCTCGAAGTATATATGGACGACATGATCATGAAATCCCATGAGGAATTTGATCATGATCTCCACTTGAAGGAAGTCTTCGAGCAGGCCAGGAAGTACAAGATGCACTTCAACCCTGAAAAGTGCACGTTCGGGGTACGGGAAGGAAAGTTCCTCGGCTTCTACATAACGAAACGAGAAATCAAAGCCAACTCCGAAAAATGCATAGCCTTATCCGAATTCCTCATGCCGAATTCGAAAAAACAATCCAATTACTAAATGGGATGCTCACGTCGTTGTCTTGGTTCGTGGCCAAGTCTGCTTAACACACTTTCCCCTTTTTCAAACTCCTCTGTAAATAGGCAGCTTTTGAATGGACGGAGGAGTGCGACAAAGTCCTCTTCCACCTAAAACAAGCGCTATCGAAGCCATCGGTCCTCTCCCGGCCAGATAGCGGGGATACCCTCTATCTCTATTTCACCGTTGCAACCGAGGTCGTCAGCGTCGTCCTTATTCGTGAAACCCCCAAGGGGCAGAAGCCCATTTACTTCATGAGCAAGGCACTATAACGACCGGAGCTTAGATACCAACAGATCGAAAAAGTAGCCCTGGCTCTCATCAACGCTGCGAGGAGACTAAGACACTACTTTCTAGCCCACACATGGTACGCACGGATCAGCCTGATATAGCTACCAACAACTCTAAACTTGACTTCACTTCTAGGCACTGCTTAATCCTGCTTCAACCACTTGGTCGTCTTCCAACAATCCCCACTTGTTCAGAACAAACACCGGGGAATCACCTTCTGATAAAAAACAAAGGCAGGATGAGAGCTCTGGCTTGCTGAAGAATGATATGCAAAATGATGCAAAGATGTTTATGCAAATGCAATGCAAAATGAAAGGAACACGGGATCACAACCTCCACAAATCTCTGAATAACTGCTACGCTGCTGACTGAGTTGAACCAGAGCTTCGCTTTGGCGAGAAAATACCAGAACACCAAAATACCAAAGTATAGGAACCTCATAATTTTAGAGATCAAAGGTCCGCACTGATAAGAAATCTGGGTAGGTTGGAGGTCAAGTTTCCTGCATAACCCTCCCACTCACAAGGTATGGACCTAATATTAGTTTCAATTTTATCTACATATTAGTTTCAATTTTATTTTTTGTTTGATTTTATCTACATATTAGTTTCAATTTTATTTCTCATTTTCAATTTTATTTTTTGGGTCGATGACGAGACCTCCGAAATTATTATCAGTCAAACTATTGATAGATAGTAATGAGTCCGAGACCATCTTACTTTTTTCATCTTTTTATTTTCTTTCTCATTCCTGATTTTATTACGTTTTTCGAATCGATGAAGTCTTTTGGTTCACGAACGTTAGTTTTCGAGGTTGCTAAACCTTCATTATTTCAAATCTGTAGAAAATGATCATTTGGATCATTTTTCTATACTTTGGGATCGTGAGAGGTTCCCTTCGATTAATTAACATAAGATTTGCGATTAAGACGAGATTTAACCTTACTTTTTATTCCATCTCGATTTTATTTTATTTTATCGGTCAATGAAGTCTTTACATTCGTAAATGTCGATTTATCGAAGTCGCTAATGTTCAATATTTCAAATCTGTAGAAAAGGTTCATTTGGATCATTTTTCTATACTTTGGGATCATGAGAGATTACCTTTGATTAATCAACACGAGTTTATGATTAAGACGAGATCCCACTTCTTTTGACCCATTTCATTCAATCAATCATTAATTCTTGATTTTAACTTTTGTTCAATATACAATTGCTTTATTTTTCAGTCAAATATACCTTTGATTTAATTTCTGTTAATATATCACTGTTTTTATATTTTTGCACATATTCTCTGATTATATTATTGTTGATATTATCTTGTTTATTACCTTGCTCATCTTATCATCATTGTCCATATTTCATCATGTCATGTTATTCATATACTATCATGTAACCCTTTTTTTGTCTATCCCATTCAAAAATCCCAAAAACACAATAGAACTATTGAAACCCTAAAAATCCTAAATTGAAGGACTGTTGATCATTATCTTGGGGTATTGAAGTTTAGACCTTGTAAATAGACCTTAGTTTGATTATTTTTGCCCGAGTTTGGTTTTATTATTTAGTTTATGACACCTCGCACACACACGGCTTTCTCTTGGGCTACCTGACAATGAGACCATTTATTTCTCGCAATCCCCTGTATTTTATATGTATCCCTCTCCCGTTACAGTGTAATAGCTTAGTTCTTTTCTTGCTTGCTTGCTACTTGTTAAGAAAGATAAAAATGAATTAGGCTAGACCACATTTTCAAAATAAAGAACAAATGAGACTTGATCCAACGTCAAGTTATTTCCAAACTCATTTCAAATTGGATCACCTTAGTGTTTCTCCTTCTCATTTCACCCATCTTCCATCAAACCACACTAACCTTGAATGTACTCAACCCTTGTAAGTCTATTTCTTCACGCATCGCCATCAACCTACCATGCTCTATTCACCATCCTCTCTTTTCAAAACTTCTTTTCAAACTTTTCTCTATTGAGTCTAAAAACCTTGGTCTCGCACCAAGTGTATTTTTAAAACTCTTTTCCTAATAAAACATGGATGGTTGTGGAGTGGTTAGGCGAAGGCCTTGTCTTATCCCGAGTGTTTGACATTACCTTTAGGGTTCACTATTGTAAAGCACTTACCATTCAAGATCAAAACATCTTTAATAAGAGAATGAAGTTCTCTTTGTATTGAACTAAAGAGAGAGGATTGAGTGTAAACTTTTTCCTCTTCGAGTGTTAGGATACTCACTGTAGAGTGAGTGGTCTCGATACTCGACTTTCAATATGAAGACGTGACTATATTCGCCACACCATTTTCACAATAAATCTTTTGAGATAAAGAATTGGGTACTACCCGCAAGGGGTTACTATCCGAAGACCTATTTCATCCCTAAAAATAACTTTCACAAATCAAATGTGACATCTTGCCTCAATGGCGAAAACAGTCTCTTTTCAAAAGGTTATGTTACGTCTGTTCTATCGCAAACAGGCAACGCCTAAGACTCCACAAGCGAGCTGCAATACACCTAACTGCTAGAATGCGCATGATAGCATCATCCACAAAAAATACCAGTTAACTGTAGGCCAAACTACGACTTCTCTAATTCTTCACTTCCTTTAAGTGAAGATCCGTAGGCACAAGGCCTCTCGATCCTTGCTGAGCACATTCCCCTCTTTTATCCGTAGTTCTCCGAACTACGTTGACTCTGACTTTCTCATACCTGTTGAGAATACGTAGGCATAGGATCGCGAGATCCTACCGAGTCTCTTCTTCCCCCCTGTTGTCTTCTCTTTTCCCTATTTCCAACCTTTATCTATCCCCTTAGAACACTCTTAGAAAGCAATACTCGTTAGCAGGTATCTTCATACATAGACAAACAAATTGTTCCCATCGAGTACGATGGATACGATGGGTGCTAATACCTTCCCTTCGCATAACCAGATTATAAACCCTTTCTCTTGGTTGCAAGATGTTGCACCCCAAAATTTGCCCTCACAATACAAGACTTTGTGTTCCAAGAAGGTTCACAAGGTTCACAAAACTCATAATTGGTCAGAAGAGTTGACAATTCCCTCAGACAATGCACCTCCTAAGCAGTGCATCCAAAACTAGGGTTTTGACTTTAATCAGGCTAAATGGACTTCCAAGACTTCAAGTGAGCTTCATAACATCTTATATGTGTATAAGAACCCCCATGTCAAGTTTCAAGACTTTTCTCAAAAGTTTGCTCAGTCAGATGATCAGATAAGTCAAAAGCAGTCAATGCAGTTAAAAGGTCAAACTAAGGTCAACTGTGGTCAAACCAAAGTCAAACTTCATGATTTTTTTTTTTTTTGCCAACATCAAAGAGAGGTTGGGTGAGAAATATTATCATAATAACTGTAATACCCCAAATTTTGCCCTAAGATTTGTCGTCGCATTTCATTGCATTTAATCAATTACTAACAAATTTGTGTAGTCGTTTGACTTTTTGCAGGTAAATATCATATGGCATGCATTTTTTTTCTAAAAAGTAAAAATGGCACAATTGGCAAGAGGACATGTGTAAGGAGTTATGAGTGTGAGAGGTTGAGAGTTCGAATCTCACCTTTGTCATTTTTTTTGTTTTTTATTATTTTTTACTCTAAACTTTTCTATCTTTCATTAAAAAAATAACAAAAATAGTTTTTTATTATTATTTAATTATTATTTTCGTATTTTAATTAAATCATTTTTTAAAATATTATTTTTTTCACTTTTTTCTAAATTATTCATAAAAATATCCAAAAAATCATAAAATAAAAAATATTGAAAAAAATTTTGTTCTTTTTATAATATTTTAGGAATCAATAGGATTATTAGTTTTTATTTTAAGTTTATTTTAATTATTTTAAATTATTTAAATTTTATTTTTTCTTAACTAATTATTTAGTTTGGGCTTTAAAATGGGCTTTAGGGACATTATTGACAATTTGGTGTTAACCCTAATTTGTTCCCTATATATACATGTGTTGCCTTGTTGGAAAAGAGGGGAGAATGAAAAAAACCTAAGAGGAGTGAGTGCCGTTTGCCGTTATTTAGTTTTCTTCTTCATCCATTACTATTGTTTCTTTTTCTTCATCGTTTACCGTTATTTCTTTTCCTTCATCTATTACTGTTGTTTCTTTTTCTTCATCTTTTACCGTTATTTCTTTTTCTTCATCTATTACCGTTATTTCTTTTTCTTTATCTATTACTGTTACGTTTATATATATATAATTTTTAAATTGTTAGAGTTTATATATATAAGATTTTTGATCGAATTATGTCGATACGATGTTTGCACATTTGTGTGCATGACGCGTGACATTTGTGTTAGTTCGATCTGGCTGCGATGATCGCATTTTTGTGTGAGCAATAATACTATTTTTTGCTTAATTCCTTTTTCTTTGCGATAAATTTTGTTTCGTCCGATTTAGATCTGGTTGCGATGAGCGCATTTCTGCGTTAGCAACATTGTTGGTTTATTTGGCACATTTAAAATTCATTATTGCTTTATTATTATTATTATTATTATTATTATTATTATTATTATTATTATTATCATTATTTATTATTATTATCATTATTATCATTATTATTACCATTATTATTATTATTGTTATCATTAATTTATTAAAATTTGTTATAATATAAAAATCTGTTTTTTAAAATAAATAACATTAACATCTTTTCCAAATTAATATGAAAACCTATTATTTTTAAGAAAAACTTTTTTTTAGATAAATTTAAAATAATAACTAAAATCTTTTTTTTAAAATAATAACTAGAACCGTTATTTATTTTATTTTATTATTGTTCAATTCAAATTTCATTATCATATTGTATCTGCTCCTCTCATGTAACCTCGCGAACTTAACAATCGCTCTTTAAATTCTGCCTTTAAATTTCTGCTTGCATGGTTTAAATTATGACATTATCTCTCTGTTTGCATGATTCAATTATCTCACGTGTTTACTATTATTTCTGTCACATTGCACACATCCGAAGGTTAGGTCTAACTGTTTGGCCGCCGCGCCAATAGTCCGTAAAACTTCACACATTCAATTTCAAATCCTCAAAACTACAAACTACAAACCCTAATTTTCACAAATGCCTCGCCGCAGGCAAAATTACAATTTTACCCTTAGCATTAGGTCAAAGAGCCGCCGCGCTCATTTTAGGGTTTCCCGCCGTGGAATCCCTAATTTAACCCTAATTACAACTTAACATTTCAACGTAGAGATTTGGAGTTTCTACACTCCACGTAAGTGTGTCCTTAAGATGCGTTTATTCCCCTTGAGACCTTGACCACAGTCAAGAAGTTTCTAACCTCCCTATTGAGGGGAACTACGATTACTCTGATTCCACTCCCGTAAGGATACGTAGGCACAAGATGCGATGTCTTGCCGAGTAAACTTAGAATTAACCCCCTTTATTATTTATTATTGCTTATTTATATTTTATTTATCTTTGCTATTTAATTATTTTGCTTATTATTTTGTAATTGTTTCTTGGATGTAAAGTTGTTTAATTATTTAATTATTATTATGGTTAGTAATTAGGGAGTGTAACAACATGTATGTAATATTAAAATAAATTTAGATCACTTTTAAATAAAGATAATTAAAATAAACACGTCACACACGTAAGTCGATTTTAATCGCCGTCTCACTTCCTAAGGATATCCCTCAAGTTGCCTACGAATAATGGTTAAGTGGGGTGTATAAAGCAAGTCCCTCAAATGGAAAAATCATCAAAGTCCCTTATGGTTGCCTTTACGAATCGAGTCCCTTTCGAAAAATGATGATGGTCCCTTATATGTGCTTATTACATCCCACAATGGCCTTCAAAGTCAAATTGTCCCTCACATGTCCCTTAACATCCAAAGTAAGGACTACCTACTCCATTATAGTAGGGATAGTCTTACTAAGGAAAGGATAAAGAATAAGAAAGACCTTAAAACATTAGGGTAGGCTACTCCTAGATACTTGCTCACTTCAAAACTTTTTCACACTTAAACAAATTTCCAACAAAATTTTCAAACAAGTTTTTTTCACATCCTTACATGGATTATTTATTAACTATTCTGAAAATTTTCTATTCACACACTACACTTTCAAAACAATTCAAAAGTGAGCTTAAGTACCTAAGAGCCCATGGATAACCATGGATGAAAAGGGTGCTAACACCTTCCCTTTTCATAACCTACCCCCCGGACCCAAAATATTCTCTAAGGTCTTTCCTGTTCTTTTATAACCTTTCCTTATGGATAAAATAAAAGTCGGTGGCGACTCTTGCTATCTGCAACATTGTTTAAAGTCAGTTCTCCCACCGTGTTACAGAACTGGTGACTCTGCTGGGGATCTATTTAAGAGGGGTACCCTTAGGAATTAAGATCACTTTAAATTGTTTGCCTTGTTTGCTTTATTATTATATTGTTGGGGTGCTCTTATGTGTGAAAGGTCCTAACCCGGATCTAGTGTACCTTAGGTAAATGGCAATAGACCAAGGAAACTGTACGACGTATATCGATACGGTTGATCTGGTGGCCATAGTTAGTGCGACTTCTTGGTTGGTGCTTATATTCCTTAAGTCAAGTTGAGGATAATATTGAGGCTGCCATATGTTGTCAATGCACTAACTGACTTTTAGAACCCTAGTTAACTCATCTTGGCCTTTAGAAAGTAGTGAGGTAACCGGCTTTGGTGCAGACTGAAGTTGGTTGACACTCGATACTACGCTCATTGAGATCTTAAACTTGGAGGGTTTTGGTTGGCAAGTAAGTTGCCTTCTGAACAACCACCCTTGTGAAGGATCAATGATATTGAGATCCCTTAGAACCTGGTTACTTTTGTAGGACAGGATGAACCATCTAACTTCAGGGGAGGGTACTTGCCTTTGAACCTCATGCAAGCCTTTAAACCTAGGGCTATGGTGTGACTTGTTTGTGTGTGCCACATGTTTGTGATTGAGCATGACATCATGACATCATCATGCATCATAAGCATATCATTTTCCCTAACCATTTCAAGGACCAAAGGATTTATCTTTGTTCTTTGTTGCAGGTCATGGCTTCTGCTCGTAGAAACACCATCAGGATCAACTTTGTAGGGATACCTGCTAAGCTCAAGGAGTTGGTTTCCCTAGTGCCTGATCATTCCCAGTTCAACAAGAGACATGGTCACTTATTGGACCTAGTTACTTCAGGGTTCAGTGAAGACATGATGAGTGTGCTGTTTCAGTTCTTTGACCCTAAGCACCATTGTTTTACATTTCCTGATTATCAGCTGGTTCCAACCATGGAGGAGTTCTCTAAACTTCTGGGTATACCTGTTCTTGATCAGAAGCCATTCACAGGCTTAGAGAAGGAGCTTAAACCAGAAATTATTGCTGCAGCTCTACATCTGAAGAAGTCTGACATTGTTCTAGAGACGAGAAGTGGAGTTAAAGGTATTCTTGCCAAGGTATTAGTGGATAAAGCTCAAATGTTCTTGAAGGCTATGAGCTACGATGCTTTTGAGGAGATCTTAGCCTTATTGATTTATGGCTTAGTGTTGTTCCCCAATCCTGATCAGTTCATAGACGTTCATGCCATCAACATATTCCTGAGTCACAATCCAGTGCCTACCTTACTTGGAGACATCCTACATTCTCTTCACACCCGTACCACAAGGGCAAGAGGAACTTTGATGTGCTGCATACCTTTACTTTCTAGGTGGTTTATTTCTCACCTTCCTCGCTCAGTAATGAAGAATGAGCAAGGGTTCAGATGGTCCAAGAGGATCATGTCACTTTCTCACTCAGACATCCATTGGTGCTCCAGATCTATGGAGAATGTCACCATCATTGACCGTTGTGGGGAGTTTCCTAATGTTCCACTTCTAGGCATAAGAGGAGGCATCACCTACAACCCATCTCTAGCTTTACGACAGTTTGGTTACGCCCGGAGCGATGGTCCACATGACATGTTGATTCAGGGCATTGTGTTTGATTACGACAACGATCTTCAGGGTTACCGTCAGAGATTCATCCGAGCTTGGGGAAAGGTAAACAGGATTGACAGCAAGACACTGGAGCCTAAGTACACTATTCCTATGGAGGCTTATCTCAGATGGGTACGATCTCGTGCTCAGACACTCATGATGCCATATCCTGCCGTCCTACCAGTTACCATGGAACCTGTTGCTGAAGGAGACACAGCTTATACCATCCTTCACCCAGACATGCCTACTGATATGGAAGACTTGCAGAGATCATGGATCCAACTGAAAGAGCAAAGGGATACTTTCGAGGCTCATTACAAAGCAAGCCAAGCAAGGATCCTAGAGCTAACAAAGCTACTTCATGAGGAACGAAACCTCAACTCATACCTCAACACAAAGAGGAAACGTCCATGGGAGACTTAAAACCCCATCTTTTGTACTTATTTCGTTTTCATTTTTTGTAAGCCTAAAAGGCAAAACAAGTTATTACTAATAAAAAGTTACTTTCTTGTTTGTTTAAGCAAATTTAAATCCTGCGGTCCTTGAAAACATTGCATATGCATTCCCATATCATTGCATCACAGGTTTATAATTGTGCACAGGTTTCTCATCTCCTCGCTGTTTATTTCAGCAATGGCTCTTGAACAATCAGTTAAGGATCTCCAGGCACAGAATGCACAGTTCCAAGAGCTGATCCTGAACCTATCCAAGGGGCAGGATGAATTGAAGACACTGCTGGCCAAGAAGACTAAGAAGGCTAGAAGGTCTGCTGGGTTGCTCAACATGGGAAGAAGGTTCAAAGGTCCTGCCAAGACCAAGGAACATGTTGAAGACTATGAATCTGAAGAATCTGAGCAGGAGAGAGGCAGTCTCCACAACACTATGAGGGACTCTGATTCTGAGGCTAACTACTACCATGAGCCTAACGAAGACAAATTCAAGATGCTGGTGGATAGAATGGATGCTATGGAATTACAGAAATCATCTGGGCTGGATTTTGAGGATTTGAGCTTGATATCTGGGGTGGTCATACCCATTGGGTTCAAAGTTCCTACATTTGTTGTCTATGATGAGGTCTCTTGTCCCAAATTGCATCTGAGGTCTTATGTCAGAAGAATGCAACCCCACACTGCTGATAAAAAGTTGTGGATCCATTTCTTTCAAGAGAGTTTATCTGGAGCTCAGCTAGAGTGGTATTATCAGTTGGAGAGTGTCGACATCAGAGATTGGAATGACCTTGCTGAAGCTTTCTACAAGCAGTATCAATACAATGCTGACTTAGCCCCCACTCGCATGCAGCTTCAAAGCATGTCTATGGGTGCCAAAGAAAGCTTTAAGGAGTATGCTCAGAAGTGGAGAGACTTAGCTGGAAGAGTTCAACCCCCTTTGACTGATAGGGAGTTGGTTGATATGTTCATGTGTACGCTGAATGGTCCGTTTTACAGTCATCTCATTGGAAGCTCATCATCTGGCTTCACTGAGTTGATCATGACAGGAGAGCGAGTAGAGAATGGTATCAAGAGTGGTAAGATCCAAGTGGGCACTTCTTCATCAGGTGCTGCAAAGAAGCCTCCCACTGGGAAGAAAGAATCTAATGCTGTGTATGGTCAGCCTGATCGTAACAGAAGGCATCAGTCTGTTAGTGCAGTTCATATTTCAAATCCAACTCCTGCAACAACAGAGCAGCCTCAAGGCAACCAACAGAGGGCTAGAAGACAGTTCACGAAGATCAACATGTCAATGGCTCAGGGATCGAACTCAGGTTCAAGGCGTGCAAGGCGGATCATAACAGGGATCATAACAGGTTAGGATTTTCTGATGCTGACTTGACCCCTGCCAAGAGGGATCATAACAGGGCCTTGCATATTTCAATTGAATGCAGGGGCACTACCCTGTCTCATGTGCTGATAGACAATGGTTCCTCTCTGAATGTGTTGCCTAAGGAAGTCCTGAACAAGCTGAGTCCTGAAGATACGGTATTGAAGCCCAGTAATATTGTGGTAAAGGCTTTTGATGGTTCTAGAAGAGTAGTGCATGGGGAAATTGATCTTCCAATCAAGGTTGGCTCTCAGGTGTTTACCGCTACATTCTATGTGATGGATATTCGTCCTTCGTACTCATGTCTGCTTGGTCGTCCCTGGATCCATGGGGCAGGTGCTGTGACCTCCACATTACATCAAAAGTTGAGATATCCGGTGAATGGAAAAGTTGTTACTGTCTTTGGAGAGGAAGAATACTTTGTCAGCCATGTAAACACTTTCAAGTATCTGGAAGTAGAAGGTGAATACATTGAAACTCCATGTCAGTCATTTGAAGTGGTTCCCTGGGCTGTTAAGGATTGTGTGACTCCTCCTGCTGTGAAGAAGGTTCCTGTGGTCATCAGAAACCCTCCAACAATGGCAATGGCCTCCCTCAATGATGCAAAAGCTGTGGTGGAAGAAGGTGGTTGTACTATCTGGGGTCAGCTTCCTGATATTCCATACAAGTCTGACAAGTTTGGTTTGGGTTTCACTGCAGAGTCCCAGAAGGCTGTTCGTCGTGCTCGTGCTGTTCGTATCACCAATCAAGGGGTTATCAATGCTGTGGGAGATCAAGATGAAGACTACAACTTGGAGGCATGGATTTTTCCTACTGTGGGTGCTGGACTCAATAATTGGAAAGCTGAAGATGTTATCCCTATCTCCTTTAGTCAGGAGTAAATACTATTACTGTGTTATGTTTTTAAATTTGTAATTTCTGGAACAATTAAAACTTTCAAGCCATGTGCCTTACCCGGGGCACAATGGTGTGCTTGTTACGGGTTATCATTTCATTTGCATACTTCATTCAATAAAATCAGTGGACGTTTCGTTTTCGTAAATATTGTGTTCCTTGTCTTTCTTTTTCTTTTATTTTTGCTTTATCAGCTATGTGTTCTTACACACACCCACGTCACTAAAATGCAGATCCTCATCCACTCTGGATCCAGTTGATAACAGTTCTACTATTGCCAATTACAATTTCGAGAATCCGATCTATCAAACTGAAGACGGAAACGAGGACGATTGTGAAATACCTGTAGAGCTTGCTAGGTTGTTACAACAAGAAGAGAAAGCTATACAGCCACATGAAGAGCCAGTCGAAGTTGTGAATCTGGGAACTGAAGAAAATAGAAAAGAGGTCAAGATAGGGGCTGATTTAGAGGACAGTGTCAAGAGCAGGTTGATTCAGATGCTACGTGACTATGTGGAGATCTTTGCTTGGTCTTATGAAGATATGCCAGGGTTGGATACAGACATTGTGGTTCACCGTTTGCCAGTGAAAGAAGATTGTCGTCCAAAGAAGCAGAAGGTTCGTCGTATGCGTCCTGAAATGTCAGAAAAGATCAAAGCAGAGGTAATGAAACAATTCAATGCAGGGTTCTTGGCCGTAACTTCTTATCCTCAGTGGGTTGCAAATGTGGTACCAGTTCCTAAGAAAGATGGTAAGGTACGTATGTGTGTAGACTACAGAGATCTGAACAAGGCTAGCCCTAAAGATGACTTTCCACTTCCTCATATTGATATTCTGGTAGACAACACTGCTCAGCATAAGGTATTCTCTTTTATGGATGGTTTCTCTGGTTACAATCAAATCAAGATGGCACCTGAAGATATGGAGAAGACTACATTTGTGACACAGTGGGGCACCTTTTGCTATAAGGTAATGCCATTTGGTTTGAAGAATGCAGGGGCAACATATCAGCGTGCTATGGTGGCTTTGTTTCATGATATGATTCATCATGAGATAGAGGTATATGTGGATGATATGATAGCCAGGTCTCAGAATGAAGAACAACATCTTGATCATCTGCACAAGTTGTTTGAGAGGTTGAAGAAATACAGGTTGAGATTAAATCCAAACAAGTGTACTTTTGGAGTTAGATCTGGAAAGCTCTTGGGTTTCATTGTCAGTGGAAAAGGTATTGAAGTGGATCCTGCAAAAGTGAAAGCTATACGAGAGATGCCAGCTCCCCGTACTGAGAAGGAGGTTAGAGGTTTCTTGGGACGATTGAACTACATTGCAAGATTTATTTCCCAATTAACTACCATCTGTGAGCCAATCTTCAAGTTGTTGAGGAAAGATCAGGTGATGGAATGGAATGATGAGTGCCAGACTGCCTTTGATGAAATCAAGAGATATTTGCTAGAACCTCCAATTTTAATGCCACCAGTTGATGGAAGACCCTTGATTATGTATTTAACAGTATTAGACAACTCAATGGGGTGTGTATTGGGGCAACATGACGAGTCTGGTCGAAAAGAGCAGGCAATATACTACCTTAGCAAAAAGTTTACCGACTGTGAAACAAGATACTCACTGCTCGAGAAAACTTGCTGCGCTTTGGCATGGGCTGCTCGCCGACTAAGACAGTATATGTTGACCCATACTACCTTGTTGATTTCGAAGATGGATCCAATCAAGTACATATTTGAGAAACCTGCTCTCTCCGGAAGAATTGCAAGATGGCAAATGATCTTGACGGAATATGATATACAGTATACCACTCAGAAGGCCATTAAGGGGAGTGTTGTTGCTGATCATTTGGCTCATCAAGCAGTAGATGATTACCAGTCAATGAATTTTGAGTTCCCTGATGAAGACATTATGTCTGTTACCAAAGAACCTGGACAATATGACGGACCTGAACAAGGATCCCGATGGACTATGGTTTTTGATGGTGCCTCCAATGCACATGGTAATGGTATTGGTGTTGTGATTAGTTCCCCTGAAGGTTGTCATACCCCGATTACTGCCAGACTTTGTTTCTATAACATGGCTGAGTATGAGGCATGTATCATGGGTATGCAAGTTGCTATTGATATGAAGATTCAGTTCCTTGGGAATTATGAAGGATGCAGGCTTGGATGAAGATGAGTGGATTCAGACTCGACTTGACCAGATAAATTTGATTGATGAGAAAAGGTTAGCAGCAGTTTGTCATGGCCAGATGTACCAGAAACGGATGATCAAAGCTTTTAACAAGAAGGTTAAGCCAAAGGTATATCAGGCTGGTGACTTGGTAATCAAGCGTATCATATTACCACAGGGTGATCCTAGGGGCAAGTGGGCTCCAACATATGAGGGACCATTTGTAGTCAAGACAGTGTTCTCAGGAGGTGCCATGATACTGACTACAACGGATGGTGAAGACTTCCCACAACCTGTAAACGCAGACATAGTTAAAAAATACTACGCATAAAAAGAGACCCGCTAGGTTGACAGGCCTAGGCAAAAATAAGGGCATCCCGGCAAACCAAAAGGGTTTGGGCAAAAATTAGGGATATATATATAAAAAGATGTACACCCGGCAAGTCGAAAACCTGAAAAGGCGGCTTGGGCAAAAAAGGGTATCCCGGTGGATTGAAAACCTGAAAGGGCAATCCAGGCAAAAGTTAGGGATTAAAGCGTATGACTATGTCTCGTTTGGATCACTCATGAAACTGCAACCAGTTGTACTACTTACTCAAGCTCAAACAGATAAAGCTCAATCCAATCGTTTCCGTCTCAACAGCAAGAAGATGAGATACTTGAGTGGCAATAGTAGAATTGAAACTCAATAGGATTATTTCCCACATAGCTGATTCTTTTTGTAAAGCTTCATGACAAAATTCTCTTACTAGGGTTTATGTCTCCTTGTACAAACTTACCCGTGTATGGGTCACTTTTGATATAAATAAATTCCATCTTTTGAATCCAGATTCACTTTTACCCTATTTACATAAGCGAAACGTCCATTGGTTGTGTTTGAATGTATGTATGCCTTTGAATATGATTGATGTTTACCAGAAACGCATGTATGCTTTTAATATGATTGATGTTTACCAGAAATGCATGAAAATGCAGTAATAGTATTTACTAAGGACGAACGAGGGAAGGATTTCAACGAAGCTTCGCCGGTTCATCTTTACAAGACAGTTACAAACCATCAGTAGGACTAATCCATGTTCACAAAGTCTAATCTCCCCTGGAATTTATATCCATCTCTTTTATCCTCATACGGATATACGGGAAATTACTTTCCAATAAAGGCACGATGAACGAAGACGGGATGTTATACTTATCCTACTATCAAACGAAAACGAAGGTTATCTATACCCTACTATCCCCAACAACGGGAGGTTATCTATACCTTGTTATCCCCAACAACGGGAGGTTATCTATACCTTGTTATCCCTAGCAGACGGAGGGTTATATATTCTTCAACAACGAATCGGGATTTATTTTCCTTGGCCAGCAGTTGTTATACAAGGATATCCAGACACTTCCAGCAGTGTCATAGCATACATACATCATTTACATCATACCATAACATATATGTCTATAGTACATTACCTAAGTGCATCATGTCATACATGCATACATAAAGCATAAACTAATGTTGTTATACAGAATGCTACCTTGTTTTCAGGTTAATTATCCAACAAACAATCTTATGATCTTTGGGACTGCTTTATTGTAACCTCAGGGTTACTTTATCCTCCTGATGAGCTTCTTATTACTTTGGGACTGCTTTATTGTAACCTCAGGGTTATTTTATCCTCCTGATAGCCTCTCATGACTTCAAGACTGCTTTAGAGCTACTGATTGCTCTATCCTCCTGAAATCATCCTATTACTTCAAGACTGCTTTAGAGCTATTCATTGCTCTATCCTCATGAGGTCATATTACTACTTCAAGACTGCTTTAGAGCTATTCATTGCTCTATCCTCCTGAAGCCATCTAATTATTTCAAGACTGCTTTAGAGTTATCCATTGCTCTATCCTCCTGAAGTTACATTATTATTTCAAGACTGCTTTAGAGCTATCCATTGCTCTATCCTCCTGAAATCATTACTTCAAGACTGCTTTAGAGCTATTGATTGCTCTATCCTCCTGAAGACATATCACAAGACTGCTTTAGAGCTGTTGATTGCTCTATCCTACTGAAGCCATTCTATTACTTCAAGACTGCTTTAGAGCTATTGATTGCTCTATCCTCCTGAAGCCATTATTACTTCAAGACTGCTTTAGAGCTATTGATTGCTCTATCCTCCTGAGGTCAGATTTATCACTTCAAGACTGCTTTAGGGTTATCATTATTGATTGCTCTATCCTCATGAAGACATGCTGTTACATCAGTATTACTCCAGACTCCTGACAGTTCTCATTATACTACTGAAGAACTTTCCCCTAGTGGCATCTTTAAGCCCACTCAATCATGTTCAACCAACCATCAATATCACTCCATGCACTGGTGAGTGCAAATTTTTGGGCTTTTGTGTTCAATCCCCTTCAACCTTCCAGGTTACGACTGGCAAATATACCAATCTAACCCCTCAGGTTTCAGAAAATTGAACAGGGGCAGCTGTTGCACCCCAAAATTTGCCCTCACAATACAAGACTTTGTGTTCCAAGAAGGTTCACAAGGTTCACAAAACTCATAATTGGTCAGAAGAGTTGACAATTCCCTCAGACAATGCACCTCCTAAGCAGTGCATCCAAAACTAGGGTTTTGACTTTAATCAGGCTAAATGGACTTCCAAGACTTCAAGTGAGCTTCATAACATCTTATATGTGTATAAGAACCCCCATGTCAAGTTTCAAGACTTTTCTCAAAAGTTTGCTCAGTCAGATGATCAGATAAGTCAAAAGCAGTCAATGCAGTTAAAAGGTCAAACTAAGGTCAACTGTGGTCAAACCAAAGTCAAACTTCATGATTTTTTTTTTTGCCAACATCAAAGAGAGGTTGGGTGAGAAATATTATCATAATAACTGTAATACCCCAAATTTTGCCCTAAGATTTGTCGTCGCATTTCATTGCATTTAATCAATTACTAACAAATTTGTGTAGTCGTTTGACTTTTTGCAGGTAAATATCATATGGCATGCATTTTTTTTCTAAAAAGTAAAAATGGCACAATTGGCAGGAGGACATGTGTAAGGAGTTATGAGTGTGAGAGGTTGAGAGTTTGAATCTCACCTTTGTCATTTTTTTTGTTTTTTATTATTTTTTACTCTAAACTTTTCTATCTTTCATTAAAAAAATAACAAAAATAGTTTTTTATTATTATTTAATTATTATTTTCGTATTTTAATTAAATCATTTTTTAAAATATTATTTTTTTCACTTTTTTCTAAATTATTCATAAAAATATCCAAAAAATCATAAAATAAAAAATATTGAAAAAAATTTTGTTCTTTTTATAATATTTTAGGAATCAATAGGATTATTAGTTTTTATTTTAAGTTTATTTTAATTATTTTAAATTATTTAAATTTTATTTTTTCTTAACTAATTATTTAGTTTGGGCTTTAAAATGGGCTTTAGGGACATTATTGACAATTTGGTGTTAACCCTAATTTGTTCCCTATATATACATGTGTTGCCTTGTTGGAAAAGAGGGGAGAATGAAAAAAACCTAAGAGGAGTGAGTGCCGTTTGCCGTTATTTAGTTTTCTTCTTCATCCATTACTATTGTTTCTTTTTCTTCATCGTTTACCGTTATTTCTTTTCCTTCATCTATTACTGTTGTTTCTTTTTCTTCATCTTTTACCGTTATTTCTTTTTCTTCATCTATTACCGTTATTTCTTTTTCTTTATCTATTACTGTTACGTTTATATATATATAATTTTTAAATTGTTAGAGTTTATATATATAAGATTTTTGATCGAATTATGTCGATACGATGTTTGCACATTTGTGTGCATGACGCGTGACATTTGTGTTAGTTCGATCTGGCTGCGATGATCGCATTTTTGTGTGAGCAATAATACTATTTTTTGCTTAATTCCTTTTTCTTTGCGATAAATTTTGTTTCGTCCGATTTAGATCTGGTTGCGATGAGCGCATTTCTGCGTTAGCAACATTGTTGGTTTATTTGGCACATTTAAAATTCATTATTGCTTTATTATTATTATTATTATTATTATTATTATTATTATTATTATTATTATCATTATTTATTATTATTATCATTATTATCATTATTATTACCATTATTATTATTATTGTTATCATTAATTTATTAAAATTTGTTATAATATAAAAATCTGTTTTTTAAAATAAATAACATTAACATCTTTTCCAAATTAATATGAAAACCTATTATTTTTAAGAAAAACTTTTTTTTAGATAAATTTAAAATAATAACTAAAATCTTTTTTTTAAAATAATAACTAGAACCGTTATTTATTTTATTTTATTATTGTTCAATTCAAATTTCATTATCATATTGTATCTGCTCCTCTCATGTAACCTCGCGAACTTAACAATCGCTCTTTAAATTCTGCCTTTAAATTTCTGCTTGCATGGTTTAAATTATGACATTATCTCTCTGTTTGCATGATTCAATTATCTCACGTGTTTACTATTATTTCTGTCACATTGCACACATCCGAAGGTTAGGTCTAACTGTTTGGCCGCCGCGCCAATAGTCCGTAAAACTTCACACATTCAATTTCAAATCCTCAAAACTACAAACTACAAACCCTAATTTTCACAAATGCCTCGCCGCAGGCAAAATTACAATTTTACCCTTAGCATTAGGTCAAAGAGCCGCCGCGCTCATTTTAGGGTTTCCCGCCGTGGAATCCCTAATTTAACCCTAATTACAACTTAACATTTCAACGTAGAGATTTGGAGTTTCTACACTCCACGTAAGTGTGTCCTTAAGATGCGTTTATTCCCCTTGAGACCTTGACCACAGTCAAGAAGTTTCTAACCTCCCTATTGAGGGGAACTACGATTACTCTGATTCCACTCCCGTAAGGATACGTAGGCACAAGATGCGATGTCTTGCCGAGTAAACTTAGAATTAACCCCCTTTATTATTTATTATTGCTTATTTATATTTTATTTATCTTTGCTATTTAATTATTTTGCTTATTATTTTGTAATTGTTTCTTGGATGTAAAGTTGTTTAATTATTTAATTATTATTATGGTTAGTAATTAGGGAGTGTAACAACATGTATGTAATATTAAAATAAATTTAGATCACTTTTAAATAAAGATAATTAAAATAAACACGTCACACACGTAAGTCGATTTTAATCGCCGTCTCACTTCCTAAGGATATCCCTCAAGTTGCCTACGAATAATGGTTAAGTGGGGTGTATAAAGCAAGTCCCTCAAATGGAAAAATCATCAAAGTCCCTTATGGTTGCCTTTACGAATCGAGTCCCTTTCGAAAAATGATGATGGTCCCTTATATGTGCTTATTACATCCCACAATGGCCTTCAAAGTCAAATTGTCCCTCACATGTCCCTTAACATCCAAAGTAAGGACTACCTACTCCATTATAGTAGGGATAGTCTTACTAAGGAAAGGATAAAGAATAAGAAAGACCTTAAAACATTAGGGTAGGCTACTCCTAGATACTTGCTCACTTCAAAACTTTTTCACACTTAAACAAATTTCCAACAAAATTTTCAAACAAGTTTTTTTCACATCCTTACATGGATTATTTATTAACTATTCTGAAAATTTTCTATTCACACACTACACTTTCAAAACAATTCAAAAGTGAGCTTAAGTACCTAAGAGCCCATGGATAACCATGGATGAAAAGGGTGCTAACACCTTCCCTTTTCATAACCTACCCCCCGGACCCAAAATATTCTCTAAGGTCTTTCCTGTTCTTTTATAACCTTTCCTTATGGATAAAATAAAAGTCGGTGGCGACTCTTGCTATCCGCAACATTGTTTAAAGTCAGTTCTCCCACCGTGTTACACAAGACCATCTTATCCGTTTCATCTTAGGGTTTTCTCAATGTTTTCCCTTCCCCTTATAGGATAAATAAAGTTCAATGGCGACTCTTCTGTCTTTCTATTTCCGCCTCTCCGTCGTTCGAGTAGCGACAACAGGCATAGTGGTAACAGTTTCCTTAGGCGGAGCCTCAGTGAAACGGGGAGTATAAATATGACCACTGCGTTTCATCTTGCTTGCCCCTGCTATATTAGTCACATCTTCACTAACACTTTTCAATTCTTCTCTCGGAATAACCTTCCCAGATTCTTTGTCAATCATTGTCATGTCATATTTCTAAGGTATAGCTTTAGAATCTCTGAAGTGAAAAGGACTAGGCTTTTGAATGATAACTGGATTTGGTTGATTGACTGCAGAAGTAATAGGGGATTTTGGTATGATGAACACATGCTTCGGTGCACTGAAAACTGAAGGTGAGATAATACTTAGAAGGGGGGGTTGAATAAGTATGAAAGATTAAAACTTATAATTAAAACACAAGTATTTTTATCCTGGTTCGTTGAACTCAACTACTCCAGTCCACCCTTCCTAGAGTGATTTGCCTTTCTCAAACAAGGACTTAATCCACTATTTAATCAAACAGATTACAATAGTAACACCTAAGAACAAATGTTCTTAGTCTTCTCAAGAGCTACTGATCCCAACTGGATCCTCTTAAGGAAATCCTTTACAATCAATGTAAAACTATTACAAGAGTAAGAATGCTTCTAAAAAGCTTTTATCACAACTGTGATATTTCTCTTAAGTTAAAGTACAATGAAATAAATTCTTAGAAAGAATATGAAAGTATGAGAGCTTGAATGTTTTTAATTTCTTTTCAACAAAACGTCTTTTTTTGGTTGAAGAATTTGGTGGAGTCTTGCTTTTATAGGCAGCTGATCCAAGGTAAGCTGCACGTTGAGAAGAGCGTCCAAAAGGTCTGAGCCTTTTTGTCTTCACATCAAGTGACCTTTCCTAGAAGAAGAAAGCACAGAAAAATCTTTTTTGTCTGTGTTCTTGTGTCTAGCATAAATAAGGAAAGAGACGTTTGATTTACTCCAACGGATATAATCTTTGAATATTTCTTCTTCAGTTTTCAGGAAGTTCATCAGAGTCTAATTGGGTCAGAGTCTTCTGATGATGATCAGAGCTTGCTGGATCAGAGTCTTCTGCAGCAGGTGTGCTTTCAGTGTGTTAAATATCAGAGCATATTTGAGACAGAACTTCAGTACTTGCAACTTTAGTACTTTCAGAATCTTCTGTAGAAACTATGCTTTGAAAACTCTTCATACAATATTCTTCTTCGCTTCAGATGCTTCTGACTTGCTTCAGATGCTTCTGACTTGCTTCAGATTCTTCTGGAGCTTCTGCTTCAGATCCTTCTGGAGCTTCTGCTTCAGAATCTTCTGTTGGCAGCAATCAGAGTCTTCTAATGTATGCATCTGACGCTACAGAGTCTAACTAATTTCTTGTGTTCAATTCTGATTTGCTTCTGGAGTGTTAATTCCTTTACTCTCTGCAGTAAAAACTCTCAAGCAAATTTTAGAGTATATAATTCTTAAATACAAAATTTCATAATAGTTATCATCAAAACATAGAGATATTATTAAGAACCAATTTGTGTTCTAACAATCTCCCCCTTTTTGATGATGACAAAAACATCAGAAATTTTGTTTAAATGAAAATATTAAAATTCTAACTCCCCCTGAGATGATGAATCTCCCCCTGAGTTAATTACAGATAAGGAATAGAAACTTCCCTTTTGTCTTGAGTAATCTTCAGAGTTAGATCTTGTTTGTTCTTTTAACATTTGAAAGTCAGAATGTCTTGCAGATTTTAGATTCAGAGTTTGATAATAGTCAAATGATCTGAGAGACTCAGAGTTTCTTTTACAGAGTGTACTTATCAAATGTTCTGAAATACTCAGATTAAATGTTAGATAGAATAAATATGTCTGAAGTTTCATTCTGGTGAAGTTAAATTAAACAGTTTCAGATCTATATTTTCTCCCCCTTTTTGTCATAAGCAAAAAGTAAAAACTTTAAAACGACAAATAAAAGGAAACAGTAAATAAGATAATTCAGTGGAGAAAAAACTTTGATTCATTTAATAAGTTCAGATCAATAGTACATGCATCAGAAGATATATCAAAAAGTACAATAGCAAACATCAGATGCAAAAACATCAGAATGAAAAAAAATGAAAATCTAAGAGTGTTTTGACAAAAGCATCTTTAATAGATCTGTGATCTCAGAGGAGGACTGCTCTTGCTTGGACATCCACTTAGCCATTGTTTCATTTTTATGATCCTGCTTTGACATCCACTCTGTCATGTCTTCAGATTTCTTATCCTGTTTTGCCATCCAAGACTTGATCTCTGATTGACAAGCTTCCAGAGCAGCAATCTTATCTTCAAAATCTGGATGTTCTTTCTTTATCTCAGATGAAGAAGTATGATCAGGTTCTAGAGCTTGAACAGAGTCAATTTCCATGTGATCTGTAGAGTCTGGAGCATTGGAGCTAGAAGGAAGGTCTACCAGAGTCATGGCCAAAGTATTTTCTTCAGATGCAAGTTCAGTAGATTTTTCAGAAGGTGGAGGAGCATCTGTAAGGAGCAATGGTTCAGATTTCTTGATAGTCCAGAATAGAGTTCTTGCAGCCTCAGCAAATCTGAGCTTCACATCATCAGAACATATGTTCTTCAGATTTGAGGCCACAGAGTTGAATTTGTTGATGAATCCATTCCATATGACATCAAATTCTTTGGCATCCATTGTTGCTAAGCACTTCTTCTGTACAGTACCTAAATACAACTGTATTTCTTGCAAAAATGATTGAAATAAATGATTAACATTAAGTCTGGGCTTAGGATGTAACAAAGTTTCCAGAGTTATGGGTTTTGGTTGGGGAGTTGGTGGAAAAAGAGATTTCTGAATGGAGATCAGAGGAGGAGGATAATATGGAATGAAAGGAATTTCAGGAGCTTTTTCTTTGGATCTGTTTAAAGTATTTAACAGATGAGGTTTTGCACTGGTGTTAAAGGGAACCACATCAAAGGGTTTGTTTGAGTAGGTTTGGAATGCAGATTTAGGAGGTTCATCAGAATCAACATTGTTATCAGATGAAATTGGTATAGTTGAAGCAACAACTTTATCAGATTTAGCAGAACAAGATATAGTTGCTAATGAACCTACATCTGACATGGATTGTATATAATTGAGAATCACAGAGGGAAAGGTCATCGTGAGTTTGGGTTTCAGAGGGGTGATAGGGTCAGATGGTTCAACTCTGTCATAAAAGTCTTTGAGTTTGAAACCATATGCCAAATTGTGAAATAATGATGAAACTTGTGCACAGGAAATAGATGATCTTGGGTTAGAATTGGGAATTAGTATTTCAGATGATGGTGCAGGTGTAGGAATAGGATCTGGAATAGAGGCTTTAGAAGGTATAATGGCATCTGGTTGGTTTACTTCAGAATCTCTGTGAGAAGGAGAGATTAGAAAATCTGGGTGAATGTCAGATTCTGAAGAGTTGGATGAGGTGGTTGGTGTGCATGAGGTAGAAGATACTTGAAACACAGTTTTTAATGGTGTGACATCAAGAACTTCTGTCTCAGGAATGTGTGGTTCAGAAGTATTGGTTGGTTCTGAAGGAATTTCAGAGGGTTTTGATGATTGTGCTGAGGTAGGTGAATCAGATGGAATTGTGATTGGTTCAGATGAAATTGGAACAAAAGTTATTTTTGTAGGTTCATAAATAACAGGTACAAATGCAGTGGGTTCAGATGATTTTGATGGAGGATTATCTGATGGTGGTTGATTTTCAGAGGCTTTTTTTGGTAGAGGTTCTTGTGGTTTTTCTTGTGGGTGTTTTTGTTGTTCAGATGGCTTTTGTTTAAGTGGTTTAGAGGGTTTTTGTTGAGCAGATGGTTTTGTTATTTGTTGTTGTTCTGTGGGTTGTTTTTGTGAAGGTTGTTTCTGTGGTACAAATTGTTTGATTTGGATTTTTGGTTGAGTAGTTTGTGGTATGGAGACTTTTGGAGTTGGAATTGTCTTTGTTGGGATTGGTGTTGGAACAGATGATTGTTTTTGTGGTGATGTGGAAATTGGAGCAGTAACAGAAGTATTTTGTGTAGAGGGTGGTTTTGGAATAGACTTAATATTAGAATCATTTAAAACAATTGGATTTGCAGAAGATACAGAAGATTTAGTACCTTTGATTTTGATTCTCTTGGCTGGTACAGAAGAAGTGTCTCCAGATTCTTTTCTCTTTAAGAGCTTCTGTGGCTTCTCAGCAATCTTGATCTTCTTCTGAGCAGGTGCAGCTTCTGCTTCTGGCTGAATCCTTTTTCTTTGTAGTTGTTCTTCTTCTTCTCCTACATCAGGTAGTGGTTGTCTTGCTAGCTGTATTATGTTTGCAGGAACAGGCTTTCCTTCTTTCTTACACTCATCAATGTACATCACAATAATGTGCCTTGGTTCTTCAGCAAAGAACAGTGGATAATCATCTATAGGAATCCTCTTCTTACTCAGGTCAGAAACATTCAGCTTCTTGGGAGCTGTTGTGAGTTCATCCACTATTTTAAGTCTCTGAAGACTTTTGGCATTCAGAGGCTTTCCCATAATGAATTCCAATTCCTCTGTAACTCCAGCAGCGTACAGAGCATTGACCAATCCATTCTCAGTTAGAAGATCTGAGATTAACCTTCCAAAAGGAATCCAGGTTCTGATCTTTTGTACTTTTTCTTTCACATACTCTCTAGAGGCATTTATATGGTTCTAGAGATGCATAAAGAGAATATATGGAAGATCTACCTTGGTGCTCTGACTGAGGCAATACAGGAAATAGAGCTGTTCATTATTGACATAGTCTGGAGAGTTTGTTGACTTCCTATGGTGAATGCATCCCATGAAGATCTTAGCCCAGATCTTGTAGTCAGGCTTCAGATCCTTGAACTTGTTAGAAGCTTGACCAACAGTCATCACTTCTTCATACACTTCATCTATATCCACACGCCCAGCTGGCAAGTGTGAAACACCATCTGTTTCTTCATATCCAATAAGCTTTCTGATCAGATCTTCTGTGATTATAATCTCTTTGCCCAGTACAGAAGATAGGATAAACTTAGGGTAAACTGAAGCATGGATCCAGAACTCTTTCACAAGGAGGGGGTAAACTGGTCCAAACAGTCTATCAAAGTATTTCACCCATCCTTGAGCACCTATGATTAAACGAAACTCAAAGCCATTTTCTGCAAGTGAATCAAATTCTACCATTGATTCACACAAAACTTCCAGTTTTTCAACAGGGGTTAACAGAGTTCTTTTTGGTGGAGAATAAGGAGCAACACCCATGTTAGCAGTTGTAACTGCAGCCATTGAAGATTGGAATTGTGCAGCTGTTGATGATGAAGTTGCCATTGAAGATGGTTTTGTCACACGCTTAGGGTTTTTATGCAGAGAGTAGAGAAGATGAAAATTCATATAATTTCTGAGATGTGAAAAGTGTGAAAGTGAAGAGAAGTCAAGTATTTATACTAAAACAATTAGGCATACAAACAGTCAGAATTTTTGCACGTTTGAACAAAGCATTAAATGAAAAGAATAAAAATCATTTCAAGCATTTATTGCTTCTGACAAATTAGGGGGAAAATCAAGATTTTCACTATTCAAACTTCACCTCAAACGTCTCTTCAGTAATGTACACGCCACCTTTGCAGATTTGGTGTGACACGTGTTTGCTTGCATGTGTTCTGAATTCTCTTGAGAAATGAAACGTTAACCAACGTTCAGATCCTCTAAGGATTGTTAGTTCAGAGTTTCACAAAACCAAATTAATAAAGTAAATAAGCAATCAGAAGAATTACTTCAGAGCATTAGGCATTTTTGCATCTGTAAAAATTTGCTTCTGACAAATATCATTCTGGACCAAAATCCATACCAATATTTTTCAGAATAAATTTGAATCTATCTTCAACAAGGGGTTTTGTAAAAATATCTGCCCATTGATGATCTGTATCAATAAAGGCTAAATTTATGATTCCCTTCTGAACATAGTCTCTGATGAAATGATGCTTAATTTCTATATATTTTGCCTTAGAGTGTAAAATATGGTTTTTTGACAAACATATAGCAGAAGCATTATTACAAAAGATAGAAATGTTACTTTCAAATATTTGATAATCTTCTAGTTGACTTTTCATCCAGAGCATCTGCGTGCTACATCCAGCAACAGCAATATATTCTGCCTCTGTGGTTGAAAGTGCAATTATGGGTTGCTTCTTGCTGTACCAGGAGATTAGATTTCTTCCTAGAAATTGACAACTTCCAGAAGTACTTTTTCTTTCCACTCTGTCTCCAGCGTAGTCAGCATCACAAAATCCAACTAATTTGAAATCATCAGATTTTCTGTAACACAAACCCACATTAGAAGTACCTTTCAGATACCTTAGAATCCTCTTGACAGCTCTGTAGAGCTTCTGGTCTACTTTCTTACTTACCTCTTCCTTGCTGTTGTACCCCAAATTTTGACCCCTTAGATCCTCATTATCATTTTTAGAAGCATGATCATGAATTATCTAACCCTAAATCAGTGCAAGTTTATTATTGTCAAGTTACAGATGAATCAGGGTTCTCGCACCGACAAATTCAAAACAATCAAGGAATGATCAACCAATGATTTGGGCCAATTCAATCATGGAATGAAATCAAAGACAATATCAAAGTCAAATGGGAAGTCAATTTGAAGAAATCGTTTCAGAATCAAGAACAGTGCAGTCAGGAGGCCCCGATTAGGGTTTTTAACTAGTGGAAAGTCAACTGTGGTTTGACTTTGATGTTGGGAAAAGTTTTAATGGTGGGAGTGAGGTCCATGAAGTTAATATAGGCTATTAAAGACTATTCAAGAAGTGTCAAAGTCTCAGGATGTCCAGAATATCAACAGGCGACTCGATCGGCACCGATCGATCGTACGGTTGACCGAAAAGTCAACTCCTCGAATTTTGAGAATTGGAATCCAAGTTGTGAATCAAAGTTGTTCCTTATGTCATAATGGACTTGCATATCAATTTTCATGATCATTGGATCAAAGATGAGAGAGTAATCGAGAAATCGGGAAATTAGGGTTTTGAAAAGGGCTAAACCGTATCTCCTTAACCGCACATCCAATTGAGTTGGTTCTAGTCTCATTTGAAAGCTCTTGACAAGTCCTACAAAAGTCCCATACTAGTCCACAACCAGAAAATGCATACTTTTTGAGATATAAGCAAAAACATTCCTAGAAGGGAAAATAACTTAGAAAATTTCTAAGTCATTTACACTAAAGAACCCTAAAATCAGCCAACTTCAAGGGGATTTTTCACCTAGTTTCAAATGGAATCAAGACTTCTGGCCAACATGAAAGTTGTAGTACTATGTGAGGGCTTTCTAAAAAGTACAAGTACATCTCAAGGGGATTTATGAGCTGAGAGATACATGTGTTCAAAGTTGGCAATTTGTCACTTTTGTCCCACATTGATGAATTTTGCAAAAGCACCTCTATCACTCAAGTGGATCAATTTCAATGTTCTAAACTCCTTCTATCTGATATATTAATCATCTCAAGCAGGTTGAATCAAAGAAATAGCAAGGAGATAGCATGGAATCAAGAATTGGAAGTTCATTGCCTAAGTTGAAAAGATTGACTTTTCCAAGCATGAGGTGTAAAGGGATTTCTGCTCCAGCCACTCTACCAAGCCTCTAGGCTGTGTTTTCTCTGTAACATCATCATTCTAACTTGCCAATTGAGTTAAGGGAACAGCTAGAGATCAGAAAAGCAAAGCAAGTTGTCATTTGGAAGAAAAAATCTAAGATTTCTTCATGGTGAAGCAAAGTCACCTAGCAAGCTCCTCACTCATTTTTTCTATAAATAGGGACTTCAAACTCCTCATTTAGGACATCAATTTCATTCTGAAAACCTGCTAAACAAAGCTCCCTCATCACATCTCTCACTTACTCACATTTTGCAAAATCACCAAAGTGTTCAAAATTGCCAAAATTCTGCACTTTGTAGTTTTGCTACCACATTGAGCTATACATGTTCCAGCACTCAAATCTTCATCCACACATCCTATAAATCATATATAGGAGGTTTACAAACACTTAAACCACCCAAAAACTCAAGGAATCCAAAAGTCAACTTTCCATGGAACTTACTTTGACCAAAATCCATCAAAGACACCAAACTGATCTCCAAACATCTTCTTGAGCTTTTGATCATTTGAACACCTCAAATACCATAGACCTCAACTGTCCAAACCTTCATCCATCATCAGAAACTCATAAATCTCATTTTAGCATCACAAGTGGCTTGTTTCTTAAGTTTCAAGCAAAGCACAAAGCAAAAACTTGGATTCAATCACCTCTGGTTTTCTCACCTATTTAAACTTGTTCAAAAGGATCTTCAAGAGGTATGTGTCTGTTCCTAGTTGGCTTTATCACCATGTTTCATAATTTTGTCATTAAAAGCATATTGGTGCATCTTTGAATGCTTGATCTTTTTATATGATATGTGGTATGTGATAAAAATTGGATATGGTGTGAATGTATTCAAGCAATTATTCATGATGTATGAGTTCATACTATGTTATATTTTACTGTCATCAAAAGCACTTTGAACATTGGCTTTCATTATCAATGAATGTTGCTGCCCCCTTTTGCTGTCATAAAGCATATGATAAGAAAATGAGTAGTTTCTCTCCAACTGTGAGACCCTGTCATGGCAGTGTTGTTTGTGAAATTTTCAGCACCAATTAAGTATGGTTTGGTAGAACATCTTACATTAGGTTCAAAGCATGACATCCATTTCCATTGTGTTCATATCACCATGCTTGCAAACATAACAGACTTTCTTGTCACAAGTTTTTGATTGATACCTGAACCTTCATGCTGCTTTGTTTCATTAAATGCTGTCTTAACATGAGAAATCCAAAAAAGCTCAATGCTGCTGTTTTTGATTTAGCTCTAATAGAACACTGCTATCTGCTGTTAGTATAGCAGTTTGTGCTTAAACATGAACATGACTAATGGGCTCTGCACTCTGCTTGTAACATCATTGTTAATAAACTGTGTTTTAATGAAGTAACAGCATTATGCCAATGATCTTCATTTTCATATGCATCAAAATCTGGTTGAATAATCATCTGCATCAAAATCAGGGTTTGTACATTCATGATATGGCATTGAAACTTCATCTTGGCATAGGTAGTTTAAGCATCAATGGTGTTTTGCTTTAATGTTAAGATTAAAGAACTTGGTGTTACTTTTTACACTTTGCTTCATATGTCAAAATCACACAAGCCAATCACACTACCAATTTCTGCATAACTGTCCTCTTCACTAATCTATCACTTTGTACACACCACAATGGACATTTCAAACATGTGTGTATGCTTATCTTGTTGATTTGTGGCTTTGCTTTAAGTTTAATATGTTGACATGAACACATGAACACACAAAAGCACTTACTTGGTCATTTTTAGCATAGAGCATAGTACATTCATTTTCATCATTCTAACATGTCTTAATGATCATTTGAAACATGTGTGTGCACTCATCTTGCTGATTTAGGCATTGCATCAATATTCCACTCATTGACACCAAATGACACAAAAGAACACATAAACACCAAAAAACCAATTTTGCACCAAATCTTGTTTTTTCTCAAACTCACTCCACATACACCTTATATGGTTCATGTATAATGTGTTGGAACCTTAATTTGATGAAAAAAAGCCAAGAATCAAAATTCACATACTCATGTGCATACTTGTTTGAATAACTTGCATATGCATGGTCAATTCTCATGACAGGTGAATTCTTTGGAACTTTAATGATTGAATCATCTCATTATCATGTATTTGTGCTGTACAAATGGTTAGCTTGCTTGAATTAATTCTGAAACTTCATCTATGCATCATCATGCACCATTTTGCAAAAGGCCTCATTCTCACACACCAACTTGGAAATGTTTGTTTATACTTGGTATTTTATTGTTGCTACAGCTTTATGTGAACATATATGACATGTCTAGATGAGCCAAAGCATTAAAAATGACCTGTACAAAGAATCACCCCACATCATGCTTCACACACACATAATACACACCATTTGCAAATTGAATGCTATGTTCTCATATGTGTGTTCCAGTTTGAATGTTTTCATTTGCACACACTTAATATGACATGTTTAAGATGTCTTGATGGTTGGTACAGCTCCTGAACACCCCAAACTCCAAAATCACTTTGTTATGCATGTGTGTTCTTATGTGTTTTTGCAAACTGAACATGACTTTCATCTAGCTGAAACTCCTGGCCATAAACCTGTTCCATTCTGTTTATATATCATATTTTGGATGTGTATGTGGATTTACTTGGCTTTGAACATGTTTGTATCAAGTTGTGCATAGCATTATGCATCTCATGACATAAAACCATACCAGCTATCGTTTTTTTTCACAGGAAAATGAATCTCAGAAAACCAACACCACCATCCTCTTCCTCTCATTTTTCTACCCAATTTACATATAAAATTTGTCTCGATCCGATGAGCGGTTAGTGAGATACGGTATAAAACGTATTTGGTTTCGATTATGTTTCCATGCATTCAAAACACACACACACACACCAGTCAGCGTTTTTTTCACTAGGTGAACAATTTGGAAAAACTAACATCACCATCCTCTTCCTCTCATTTTTCTACCCAAGATCCATATAAAATTTGCCTCGATCCGATGAGCGGTTAGTGAGATACGGTATAAAACGTATTTGGTGTTGATTATGTATTTTGCCCGGCCATGATTCAAAACGAGCCTTGTATACATATTGTTTCCATTTGATTAATGGATGTAACAGCCGCCCCAGCGGTAAGAACATGCGCGCAATAATACCTTTCACCATCATGACCAGGGTTCGATCCGGGTGGAGGTCGAACCCTTTTATTATTTTTCCTATTTTGCACATAAACTTCAAAAATTCGTAACTCTCTCATTTTTTATCGTTTTTCACCCGTTCTTTTTTCATTGTGTTTATTTTAATGTGTACTTTCATGTAATAATTTTATTTTCCATGTTTGATTATTTTTTCACCACGTTTTATGGTGCGCAATCCGCGCGTCAACGGTACTAACCCTATTTGGTTGCAGATGAAATTTAGAAGGTTTCCTCTGGTGTTTTCTCAGGAAAATTGATTGTTATCATATCTATATATGTTTGTCAACATGTTAGAATTTTTACCTTGAATTATTTTTATATTTATCTCATCTGTCTGTTAACGGTATTCCAGGTGCGAACTGTCGTCACGGTTCTCGTACCAGAACAATTGCTTTGATTGCCATCATTGCTTTTCATCCTTAATCTTTTCCTTTGGTTGTCACCATAATTGCTTTGTATAATGTTTGTATTTTATTTTTATCCCCAAGCGACGAAGCTCGTTAGCTTTCGTCCAGTTGCCAATAATACTGTTCCTCCAAAGGAAGGTCTGTCCACTTGACTGTCAATGTCTTGGACCAAAATCTCTGCTATCCCTTGACTTTGTTAAGTCACCTTAACCCTAGACTAGAAGCCTTTAGACTTTGCTTGAAGTCTAAGAAACCCACCCATACTAGGAGTGTTCTTCAACTAGAACCCTAGGAAAGAGTTCGTCAACTCTGTGTAAGAATCATCGTCATGATTTCTTACTTCCCCCTTTTACAATTTAGTTTAGGGAGTTTTGTCAAACTCCACACAAACATCGTCATGTTTGTTCCCCTTTGAACCTTGATCATCATCAAGTGTTCTTTTCCCTTGTGAGGTGAACTACGATTGCTCTGATTCTATCCTAGTCAGGATACGTAGGCAGAAGGTGCGATACCTTTGCGAGCAAACTTAGAAAACCACTTAGGCCTTTATTTTACTTTTATTCCCAACTCAAACCATAGTGCACAATTCACAAACTTTAGCAATTAATTAAACAAAAGGTTCCTGTAGAGTACTACAGATATTTAGGGTGCTAATACCTTCCCTAGATATAACCAACCCCCGAATCCCCGAATCTCTTAAAAGCGTTGTTGTCACATCGCGCAAAAGGTTCTTTCTTTCTTTAGACCTATCCTTTGGATAAATTAAAGACCGGTTGTAAAAGAAATAAGGTTCAAGTTAATTAATAGCTTGATATCAAATTTTCACCGCAACAGAAATGGCGACTTCACTGGGGAATTTGCTTACTTGCTTTTATTTTGAGGGTTCAACCTATTTTGTTTAACTAATTGCTATCTGTGAATACTTGTATATATTTATACTCAGTTGGTTTGGGAAACTTGAAGTGGTGAGACCGCACTACACCCGTGCTCGAGCGTACTTGTGATAGGAAGGTGATATATTCAAGAAGGCTTATAGGGAGTAGATTCCCGACCAAGCTGACTTGAGAAAATCACCGCTCAGTGGAGGCCCTTTTTGAGAGTTAGTATTGTTGATCGAGTATTCGTGAAAACAATGCTACTTTCTACATAGGTGCCCATGACACTGAGGACCTTTAGATATCTTTTACCCCACTTTGGCCTTATTAGGATGTAGTGCGATGACTATGAGGGAGTAATTCCAAAATAGTTGATACGCGATACTACACTCGGGCGAGATTCTCTTGAGAATATTATCGACTACTGAGTATTCGGGAAATTGATAATATCTGAAAGATGGATTGAGGACTCTGGGAACTCTTTTAGAACCTTGTTCTACAGTGAAGAAAAGCCCTAATACACACCTTTGGGATGGGTAGACCTCGACTCCTCTTTCATTATCCAAACCCAAAACCTTGTCTGTTTACTTATGTGAATCTGTGAATATGTGATTACCTGTGTTTGTGCATTCATGCATCCATAAGCATCATATCATGAAAGTTTCATGGGACTCAGACTTTTTTTGTTTGTAAACATCAAAAGGTTATTATGGACATTAAAAGGAAGAGAACTCTTGTAAGAAGTACTGACATTAATGAAAAGTTTTTGGTATATCTTGATGTTTGTAAATATTTCAAGTTCCATGAAACTTTTCGCATTGCATGAGCATGTCCTCGCATTCACATTTTCATTTCTCAGCCTGGAGTCTTATCCTCTTCTTTGTGTCAGAGAGAGAGAATATTCTGGACCAATGGCAACAATGAATGAACTGTTGAAAGAACAAGAAACCTTGAAGGAGGAAATCAAGATCCTCAAAGGGCAGATGAATTGGGTTTTGGAAACTTTGCAGAGTTTGATGAAAAGTGAGGGAGTTTCTCATCCTATTACACCCAGAGAGGTTGTCAGTCCGTCACTTCCAGTGACTCTTCCAGCTCAAGGACCTCTTAAGTTTCAACGGTCAGGCCGTAGTCAACCAGCATTTGGGCCTACGCCAAAACCTCATCAGGTGGTCACCAAAAGAATATCTCAGCACCCATTGGCTGCTTCCCCTCAAGGTTTCCAAAGCCAGAGCATGAATAAGAAAGATCCTGTCAAAAAGAACAAGGCATGCTACAGGTCAGTTCCTGTGCCGCTAAGTAAGTTGTACCCGCTACTAATTCAGAATTCATTGGTGACCCCACGAGCTTTTAACCCTGTGCCAGGGCCATGGCATAATGCAAACTTGACTTGTGAGTTCCATAAAGGGGCTGAAGGACATGAACTAGAAAATTGTTTGGCATTAGGACATGTTGTACAAGAGTTGATTATTGATAAAGATCTGATCCTTGAAGAAGATCACCCAGAGGTTGAATGCAAGTACCATACTGGGACAGTGGGGCATCTGGTGGAAGAGTGCAAAGCTTCCGGGTTAAAAGTGCAAAGCTTGTTAGAGCTATTAGAACTTCAAGAAGATAAACCAAGTACCAGTGGCTCAGCTCTTGAAGCAAGTGGCAAAGGACCTACAAAGCCCCTCATAATACTATACCACAAAGAGCAAGTGGTTGTGGAAGGTGTTTCTCTGCATCAAGCTTGAAATTTGTTTTGTTAAACAGTGTAATCCCCTAAGGCTGGTAGCTCGTAAACTGTTTCAGCATTGTGTTGTGGTTTCTTTGCATTTGTGTTTGCTTGCAAGTTGGTTGTTCATTTTAAATTGGCATATTAATGAAATGTTTATGCATCTTTTGATTAAATCCATTCGTTTCACTCTTTGTCTTTCATTGTGATAAGAAAACAAAAACAAACAAAAAATGAAAAAACGAAAATGCAAGAATTTCTTTTCTTTACCAAATTTCTGTTTGAAGCAAAGATTGGGGAGGATGATGAAAACTATATTCATAACTGCTGTTGATATGCTTTCAATTTGACTTTACCAATGATGTAAGGCATTGTTTCAATCCCTAAACACTGGAGAAATAAGGAAGATAATCCCTCGTTAAAACCCTTCGAGCCTAGAAGTAGGAGTTTTCTTTCTTCACAAAAATAAAACCTTAAATCTCAAACCTGGGGCGGGTAGTTCTCATTTAACTTGGAGATATGTGCATACATGACACTTTTCATATAGAGTTGATGCACTCAGGTTTTCCTTCGTACACAACAAACAAGTGTCAAAGATGCTTTTCAGCATAAAACACGATGATGGTTCACTGTAAGCCATTAATCAAGGTAGTCACCTTCTTTCTCAACGAAAAAAAAAGAAAAAATTGAAAGGCCCGCTAAGTCAAAACCTATGAAGGGGACTTAGGCAAAATGGGGCATCCCGCTGACTGTGTATTCAAAAGAAAACAGTTCAGGCAAAAGTCAGGGATAATAAAAAGAGGAAAACCTTAAAGCTTTCACTTTTAAAATCCTCAAAATAGAAAAAGACCACCCAATAATGTAAGGGAGTTGTGACTACATTAGGTTTGTAAACCATCACTAACTACCATCAATTCAATTCTTAAAAAACGGGTAAAAACCTGAATGAATATTTTGAGTTAACTGAACATAGGAGTGGAGTTCATCACGGAGAATGGGTGGGACAAATAACTTTGAGCCTTTATCCTTTGTTTCATGAACCGTGAACCGAGCCACGTTACAACCCTTAAAAGACCTAATTGAGGTAAGGATGTTTTGAAAGCATATTACAGCAAGGTTGGATAACCTGACTCCTAATGATCTTTGTTAACTGTGTGTGTTCATCACTTTATCCATCATTTGTAAATGACTGAATCATTTTCACTTTGATCACTTGACCACTCCACCGTGTGTGTTCCATCAAAAGATGTTTCCAAAAGATTGCATGAACTTTACATTGAGAATTGCCAATTTTTAAATGAACAACATTGCGTGCAAGACAATCCAAACGTCAAAGGAAGCCCAACAAACGCTGTCAGCTAGGGAATGGGATTCGATAAAGGAAGCTCAGCCTGGGGCAACTAATTTGAAGGATTGGTCAATCATTTGTAACACCGTTAATCCAAGCCAATCAAAGACATTTGAAATGGGGAAGAACTCTTCAGTTAATCAGGGGCAGTCAAGTCAAGATTAGAACTCTCGAAAACAGTCAATCAGAAGCCATCAAGTCGGGATTAGATTAATCTCTCCAAGACAGTTAAACTGGGGCAGTTACGTCGAGATTTGTGAATCTCTCTAAGAGTTTGAAAATATTGAATGCATCTTGGATGACAATTCTTCTGTAAAATCCTCTTAGTGATTTCTTCTTGCAGACCATGTGTTCTGGGGCACATTGTTTGAGATCTTAAAATGAATTATTGTCAACGCCAGCTACTCCAGGTTCGCCAGCAAAACCAACCAGGTCAAGGCCAGATGAATCTCTTAATCAACAGTTTAGTCTGGGGCAAATTTGGTACAGTTACCAGCTAGCAGGGGGAAGTTTGTTCCCCAATCATTACTTCCACAATCTGAGGACTTTGTTGTGCAAATACAGTCAAACTGGGGCAATCACGCCGAGATTGGTAAATCCCTCTAAAGGTTTGAAGACATTGAAGCATCTTTATGACGATTCTTTTGTAAAAGCATCCTTCTGACGTCTTCTCACAAAATGCATAATTTGGGGTAGAAAGGATTTGAAGACTGTTCGTCGTAAGAGCCTCTGCTCGCTTGAAGAGGATTATCACCATCATGAGGCATAAATGTTTTGTTCTCATAGGTACCTTTTGTCAAAATTCTCCGGTTAAGTTATTACTTCCGTTGATATGGGAATCCCTCGGTGTGATCTTCCTTTAGCAAAGAATTCAAACTCATGATGGCAGTCCAAGTGAAGTCATGATGTTTTGGCCTAAGAAGATTACTCTCTCAGAGAAGGTGGTAACCTTGAAAGTAGAATGGATATTCTTCCTGACCATCCCTTTGATGCCCAACTTTGGTGAAGTTGTTTGAGTCTCCGTGTCGAGATGTTCATTTCATCTCCAGTTTTGTCTGTTTTGTCAGCATAAACAAAAGCATAGCATAAACATGATCATGGCATAAGCATATGCATAGCATCTGTGCATTTGTACTATCTCTGGTTGTTACCTGTTTTGTTGGGTGTCCCTCCTTAGTGACTGGGTGTTTTGTATCTTTCCCATAGAGTTGTCGGCCTTTAGGCATAAAACGTCCACCCTTTGTCAATTCCCCACAGAGTTAATCCTCGTGGATGATGGTTGCTTCAGTTATCTTTTTCCAGGATTGGATAAGAGGTGTCCCCATTCGAGTTCATTTCTCAGTGGTTGGAGTCTTGTTTGACAGTTTCTTTCTAGTTCTATTCTAGATTGAACTTTGGTCCATGTCGGTCGTCAAACCTACCTGGACGTGCATTTATTTTGCACTATCTATCAAGAAGAGCATTTTTTAGATAAGTGGCAGTCTCTTCAGAGAAGCTTATCTTTCTTCAGCGATAAGTGGCAGTCTCTTCAGAGAAGCTTATCTTTCTTTAGATAAGTGGCAGTCTCTTCATAGAAGCTTATCTTTCTTCAGCGATAAGTGGCAGTCTCTTCAGAGAAGCTTATCTTTCTTCAGCGATAAGTGGCAGTCTCTTCAGAGAAGCTTATCTTTCTTCAGCGATAAGTGGCAGTCTCTTCAGAGAAGCTTATCTTTCTTCAGCGATAAGTGGCAGTCTCTTCAGAGAAGCTTATCTTTCTTCAGCGATAAGTGGCAGTCTCTTCAGAGAAGCTTATCTTTCTTCAGCGATAAGTGGCAGTCTCTTCAGAGAAGCTTATCTTTCTTCAGCGATAAGTGGCAGTCTCTTCAGAGAAGCTTATCTTTCTTCAGCGATAAGTGGCAGTCTCTTCACAGAAGCTTATCATTCTTCAAAATTTTGAAAGTATTAGATTCAAATAAACTTGAAAAGACTAACAAAAATGTTTAACTCACGGAAAAGATTCGAGGAAAATCATACTTCCCTGAAACCTCGGAATAGCAGAAACTTTGATACACCATCCTTCCCGGTGAAGTATAGGTAAATTTGAGCTACTTTGGCCATGTATGGTTATCAAAATTGAAGATTATCCCTCAGGATTTCTTGTGATGATATGAAGGTTCCTTCCCCAGCAAAGTATTTCTGGACATCTGTTTGAATTCACCTCAGCAAAATCTACCTACAGGCTTTATTCCCCAGTAGGTCTTCGGGTTTATTTCCCAAGTCTACGTACACCCCTCATCATGGGATCAGTGTGATTCGTTTGTTCCCCGAGTCGGTGACATCTATCAATCCACGCGAAGTCTAAGTTATTACTCACTCCGTATCCACGTATAAGTCCAGTCGTCACTGGCACTAAATAAAAGTCCAATTGTCATGGGCGCCTTTTGGTCTGGTCGTTACCAACCTTTTCCCCGGTAAATCCAGTCGTCACTGGTATTGTTCCAATTATTATTGGTATCTTGTTAGTTGTCACTAACTTTCCCCATGAAGTCCAGTCGTCACTGGCACTGCCTAAATCCAATCGTCATTGGTATCCTGAGGTTTTAACCAATTTTTCCCTTTGAAACCCAGTCGTAACTGGTATCATCATCTAGAGTCCGATCGTTACTTGGAAGTCTATTTCAGTTTGGTTATCACCAATCTCCAGCTAGAAGATCTGGTGATCCCTAGCATTTTTATATAACCAATTGTCATTGGTATTCCCCAGTATGGTCGTCACCATCTTCATTAAAAAAAAATCCAGTCGTAACTGGCATTGTTTAAAACCAATCGTTATTGGTACCCTGATTTGGTCGTCACCAATCACCATTAAAAGACCAGTCGTCACTGGCATCGCTTGGAATTCTGGTCGTTACCAATTCCCCAGGAAGTCTATTGATTACCAGCACGGTGTGAACTATTTGTAGAAGCTGAGGATGTATCCCCAGTTGATCCATGTTCCCAGTCAAGTCTCGGAGATCTAGTCGTCACTAGTATCCTCCATGTGTGATTAGTCTTGTTTCTAGTCCATTCCTGAAGATCCCGTTTGAACTCTTCACCATAGGAAGTTCCTCATCTGATCATCCCCAGTGAGGTTGTATCCAGTCTTTCGCTTCCCCGGTGAATCCTGATTCTCTTTTCCCGATGGTATTAATTATTCATTTCCCCAGTAGAAGTATATCCTTTTCCCCAGTGGAAGTCAATTCTTCTCCCCGGTGGAGTACCTCTGTTCCAATAAGATTGTCATCTTTATTGGATTTGTCTCTTCCCCATGTGAAGTTTTCCTTCTTACGCTATCAGTCATGTCTGAACTGTTAATTTAGTTTTTCAGTACGAGTCCCCAGTGTCGAGTCCTTGTATTTGTCACTGTTTGTTTACTGTTTCTTTTATCATTATCGTTGCGTCTATGTTGTTTGCATTCAAGCATCATAAAACATCATTTAGAGTGCATGGCATATCATAATTTGTCCTCTAGCATGGCATCGGATCTAAGGGACAAAATTTTTGGTTATCTATATTTAAATACCTTTCACTGCGATTTTCCGAGAATTGTCATCTCTCAGTCATCTCGTGAAGATATTTAAATAGGGGCAACTGTTGTACCCCAAATTTTGACCCCTTAGATCCTCATTATCATTTTTAGAAGCATGATCATGAATTATCTAACCCTAAATCAGTGCAAGTTTATTATTGTCAAGTTACAGATGAATCAGGGTTCTCGCACCGACAAATTCAAAACAATCAAGGAATGATCAACCAATGATTTGGGCCAATTCAATCATGGAATGAAATCAAAGACAATATCAAAGTCAAATGGGAAGTCAATTTGAAGAAATCGTTTCAGAATCAAGAACAGTGCAGTCAGGAGGCCCCGATTAGGGTTTTTAACTAGTGGAAAGTCAACTGTGGTTTGACTTTGATGTTGGGAAAAGTTTTAATGGTGGGAGTGAGGTCCATGAAGTTAATATAGGCTATTAAAGACTATTCAAGAAGTGTCAAAGTCTCAGGATGTCCAGAATATCAACAGGCGACTCGATCGGCACCGATCGATCGTACGGTTGACCGAAAAGTCAACTCCTCGAATTTTGAGAATTGGAATCCAAGTTGTGAATCAAAGTTGTTCCTTATGTCATAATGGACTTGCATATCAATTTTCATGATCATTGGATCAAAGATGAGAGAGTAATCGAGAAATCGGGAAATTAGGGTTTTGAAAAGGGCTAAACCGTATCTCCTTAACCGCACATCCAATTGAGTTGGTTCTAGTCTCATTTGAAAGCTCTTGACAAGTCCTACAAAAGTCCCATACTAGTCCACAACCAGAAAATGCATACTTTTTGAGATATAAGCAAAAACATTCCTAGAAGGGAAAATAACTTAGAAAATTTCTAAGTCATTTACACTAAAGAACCCTAAAATCAGCCAACTTCAAGGGGATTTTTCACCTAGTTTCAAATGGAATCAAGACTTCTGGCCAACATGAAAGTTGTAGTACTATGTGAGGGCTTTCTAAAAAGTACAAGTACATCTCAAGGGGATTTATGAGCTGAGAGATACATGTGTTCAAAGTTGGCAATTTGTCACTTTTGTCCCACATTGATGAATTTTGCAAAAGCACCTCTATCACTCAAGTGGATCAATTTCAATGTTCTAAACTCCTTCTATCTGATATATTAATCATCTCAAGCAGGTTGAATCAAAGAAATAGCAAGGAGATAGCATGGAATCAAGAATTGGAAGTTCATTGCCTAAGTTGAAAAGATTGACTTTTCCAAGCATGAGGTGTAAAGGGATTTCTGCTCCAGCCACTCTACCAAGCCTCTAGGCTGTGTTTTCTCTGTAACATCATCATTCTAACTTGCCAATTGAGTTAAGGGAACAGCTAGAGATCAGAAAAGCAAAGCAAGTTGTCATTTGGAAGAAAAAATCTAAGATTTCTTCATGGTGAAGCAAAGTCACCTAGCAAGCTCCTCACTCATTTTTTCTATAAATAGGGACTTCAAACTCCTCATTTAGGACATCAATTTCATTCTGAAAACCTGCTAAACAAAGCTCCCTCATCACATCTCTCACTTACTCACATTTTGCAAAATCACCAAAGTGTTCAAAATTGCCAAAATTCTGCACTTTGTAGTTTTGCTACCACATTGAGCTATACATGTTCCAGCACTCAAATCTTCATCCACACATCCTATAAATCATATATAGGAGGTTTACAAACACTTAAACCACCCAAAAACTCAAGGAATCCAAAAGTCAACTTTCCATGGAACTTACTTTGACCAAAATCCATCAAAGACACCAAACTGATCTCCAAACATCTTCTTGAGCTTTTGATCATTTGAACACCTCAAATACCATAGACCTCAACTGTCCAAACCTTCATCCATCATCAGAAACTCATAAATCTCATTTTAGCATCACAAGTGGCTTGTTTCTTAAGTTTCAAGCAAAGCACAAAGCAAAAACTTGGATTCAATCACCTCTGGTTTTCTCACCTATTTAAACTTGTTCAAAAGGATCTTCAAGAGGTATGTGTCTGTTCCTAGTTGGCTTTATCACCATGTTTCATAATTTTGTCATTAAAAGCATATTGGTGCATCTTTGAATGCTTGATCTTTTTATATGATATGTGGTATGTGATAAAAATTGGATATGGTGTGAATGTATTCAAGCAATTATTCATGATGTATGAGTTCATACTATGTTATATTTTACTGTCATCAAAAGCACTTTGAACATTGGCTTTCATTATCAATGAATGTTGCTGCCCCCTTTTGCTGTCATAAAGCATATGATAAGAAAATGAGTAGTTTCTCTCCAACTGTGAGACCCTGTCATGGCAGTGTTGTTTGTGAAATTTTCAGCACCAATTAAGTATGGTTTGGTAGAACATCTTACATTAGGTTCAAAGCATGACATCCATTTCCATTGTGTTCATATCACCATGCTTGCAAACATAACAGACTTTCTTGTCACAAGTTTTTGATTGATACCTGAACCTTCATGCTGCTTTGTTTCATTAAATGCTGTCTTAACATGAGAAATCCAAAAAAGCTCAATGCTGCTGTTTTTGATTTAGCTCTAATAGAACACTGCTATCTGCTGTTAGTATAGCAGTTTGTGCTTAAACATGAACATGACTAATGGGCTCTGCACTCTGCTTGTAACATCATTGTTAATAAACTGTGTTTTAATGAAGTAACAGCATTATGCCAATGATCTTCATTTTCATATGCATCAAAATCTGGTTGAATAATCATCTGCATCAAAATCAGGGTTTGTACATTCATGATATGGCATTGAAACTTCATCTTGGCATAGGTAGTTTAAGCATCAATGGTGTTTTGCTTTAATGTTAAGATTAAAGAACTTGGTGTTACTTTTTACACTTTGCTTCATATGTCAAAATCACACAAGCCAATCACACTACCAATTTCTGCATAACTGTCCTCTTCACTAATCTATCACTTTGTACACACCACAATGGACATTTCAAACATGTGTGTATGCTTATCTTGTTGATTTGTGGCTTTGCTTTAAGTTTCATATGTTGACATGAACACATGAACACACAAAAGCACTTACTTGGTCATTTTTAGCATAGAGCATAGTACATTCATTTTCATCATTCTAACATGTCTTAATGATCATTTGAAACATGTGTGTGCACTCATCTTGCTGATTTAGGCATTGCATCAATATTCCACTCATTGACACCAAATGACACAAAAGAACACATAAACACCAAAAAACCAATTTTGCACCAAATCTTGTTTTTTCTCAAACTCACTCCACATACACCTTATATGGTTCATGTATAATGTGTTGGAACCTTAATTTGATGAAAAAAAGCCAAGAATCAAAATTCACATACTCATGTGCATACTTGTTTGAATAACTTGCATATGCATGGTCAATTCTCATGACAGGTGAATTCTTTGGAACTTTAATGATTGAATCATCTCATTATCATGTATTTGTGCTGTACAAATGGTTAGCTTGCTTGAATTAATTCTGAAACTTCATCTATGCATCATCATGCACCATTTTGCAAAAGGCCTCATTCTCACACACCAACTTGGAAATGTTTGTTTATACTTGGTATTTTATTGTTGCTACAGCTTTATGTGAACATATATGACATGTCTAGATGAGCCAAAGCATTAAAAATGACCTGTACAAAGAATCACCCCACATCATGCTTCACACACACATAATACACACCATTTGCAAATTGAATGCTATGTTCTCATATGTGTGTTCCAGTTTGAATGTTTTCATTTGCACACACTTAATATGACATGTTTAAGATGTCTTGATGGTTGGTACAGCTCCTGAACACCCCAAACTCCAAAATCACTTTGTTATGCATGTGTGTTCTTATGTGTTTTTGCAAACTGAACATGACTTTCATCTAGCTGAAACTCCTGGCCATAAACCTGTTCCATTCTGTTTATATATCATATTTTGGATGTGTATGTGGATTTACTTGGCTTTGAACATGTTTGTATCAAGTTGTGCATAGCATTATGCATCTCATGACATAAAACCATACCAGCTATCGTTTTTTTTCACAGGAAAATGAATCTCAGAAAACCAACACCACCATCCTCTTCCTCTCATTTTTCTACCCAATTTACATATAAAATTTGTCTCGATCCGATGAGCGGTTAGTGAGATACGGTATAAAACGTATTTGGTTTCGATTATGTTTCCATGCATTCAAAACACACACACACACCAGTCAGCGTTTTTTTCACTAGGTGAACAATTTGGAAAAACTAACATCACCATCCTCTTCCTCTCATTTTTCTACCCAAGATCCATATAAAATTTGCCTCGATCCGATGAGCGGTTAGTGAGATACGGTATAAAACGTATTTGGTGTTGATTATGTATTTTGCCCGGCCATGATTCAAAACGAGCCTTGTATACATATTGTTTCCATTTGATTAATGGATGTAACAGCCGCCCCAGCGGTAAGAACATGCGCGCAATAATACCTTTCACCATCATGACCAGGGTTCGATCCGGGTGGAGGTCGAACCCTTTTATTATTTTTCCTATTTTGCACATAAACTTCAAAAATTCGTAACTCTCTCATTTTTTATCGTTTTTCACCCGTTCTTTTTTCATTGTGTTTATTTTAATGTGTACTTTCATGTAATAATTTTATTTTCCATGTTTGATTATTTTTTCACCACGTTTTATGGTGCGCAATCCGCGCGTCAACGGTACTAACCCTATTTGGTTGCAGATGAAATTTAGAAGGTTTCCTCTGGTGTTTTCTCAGGAAAATTGATTGTTATCATATCTATATATGTTTGTCAACATGTTAGAATTTTTACCTTGAATTATTTTTATATTTATCTCATCTGTCTGTTAACGGTATTCCAGGTGCGAACTGTCGTCACGGTTCTCGTACCAGAACAATTGCTTTGATTGCCATCATTGCTTTTCATCCTTAATCTTTTCCTTTGGTTGTCACCATAATTGCTTTGTATAATGTTTGTATTTTATTTTTATCCCCAAGCGACGAAGCTCGTTAGCTTTCGTCCAGTTGCCAATAATACTGTTCCTCCAAAGGAAGGTCTGTCCACTTGACTGTCAATGTCTTGGACCAAAATCTCTGCTATCCCTTGACTTTGTTAAGTCACCTTAACCCTAGACTAGAAGCCTTTAGACTTTGCTTGAAGTCTAAGAAACCCACCCATACTAGGAGTGTTCTTCAACTAGAACCCTAGGAAAGAGTTCGTCAACTCTGTGTAAGAATCATCGTCATGATTTCTTACTTCCCCCTTTTACAATTTAGTTTAGGGAGTTTTGTCAAACTCCACACAAACATCGTCATGTTTGTTCCCCTTTGAACCTTGATCATCATCAAGTGTTCTTTTCCCTTGTGAGGTGAACTACGATTGCTCTGATTCTATCCTAGTCAGGATACGTAGGCAGAAGGTGCGATACCTTTGCGAGCAAACTTAGAAAACCACTTAGGCCTTTATTTTACTTTTATTCCCAACTCAAACCATAGTGCACAATTCACAAACTTTAGCAATTAATTAAACAAAAGGTTCCTGTAGAGTACTACAGATATTTAGGGTGCTAATACCTTCCCTAGATATAACCAACCCCCGAATCCCCGAATCTCTTAAAAGCGTTGTTGTCACATCGCGCAAAAGGTTCTTTCTTTCTTTAGACCTATCCTTTGGATAAATTAAAGACCGGTTGTAAAAGAAATAAGGTTCAAGTTAATTAATAGCTTGATATCAAATTTTCACCGCAACACTTGCCAAGTGAGCTAGTTGGATGCATGGGAGTCTTTGCCAGCTTACTATCAGTCATGTTAAATTTCTTCAGAAGTTCTTTAACATATTTGGTCTGATGTATGTAAGTGCACTCTGGAGTTTTATTGACTTGGATTCCTAGAAAGAATCTGAGTTCTCCCATCACGCTCATTTCAAATTCTGCCTGCATACATGTAGCAAACTCCTTTCCCAGCATAGTATTGGTAGATCCAAATATTATATCATCCACATAAATTTGACAAATTAGAAGATCTTTCTTAATTGATTTACAAAAGAGTGTTGTATCCACTTTGCCTCTGATGAAATTTTTATCCAGAAGAAAATTGCTCAATCTCTCATACCAAGCTCTGGGAGCTTGTTTTAAACCATATAGAGATTTCTTTAGTTTGAAAACATGATCTGGAAATTTTTCATTTTCAAAACCAGGAGGTTGGTGGACATACACTTCTTCTTCTATAATACCATTAAGAAAGACACTTTTAACATCCATCTGATACAGAGTGATGTTATTTTGTGAAGCAAATGAAATAAGAAGGCGTATAGATTCTAACCTTGCCACTGGAGCATATGTTTCAGTGTAATCAATACCTTCTTGTTGACTGTACCCTTGAGCTACAAGCCTTGCCTTATTTCTTTCAACTTCTCCTTTCTCATTTAGCTTATTTCTGAAGACCCATTTTGTACCAATTATATTGAATCCTTGTGGTCTTTGAACTAGATCCCATACATCATTTCTGGTGAATTGATTTAGCTCTTCTTGCATGGAAATAATCCAATCATTGTCTTGCAGAGCTTCATCTACAGAAGATGGTTCAATTTCTGACACCAGTCCAAATAGTGATGCTTCAGATGATCTTAGAAAGGATCTTGTTCTGATGGGATCATCCTTCTTTCCAATAATGACATCCTCTGGATGAGAAGCTTTAATTCTGGATGATGATCCTCTAATAGTTGATTCTTCAGAAATGTTTAGATTGTTCATCTAAGAAGTTAAAGGAATAACATCTGGCGTTGCATCTGGTTCCTTCACTTGAGCTTTGTCTGCTTCTGGGACTTCAGAGTCAATGAAGACTACTTCTCTATCTGCAGAGTTTTCAGACTGCTTTGGCTTTTTATTGCCAAGCTTATCATCAAATCTGACATGAATAGATTCTTCCACAATCTGTGTCTCAGTGTTGTATACTCTGTAGCCTTTAGAGCGTTCAGAATATCCAAGCATGAAACACTTCTGTGCTTTGGAATCAAACTTGTTCAGATTTTCCTTAGTATTTAACATATAGCAAATACATCCAAAAGGATGAAAATATGAAATGTTGGGCTTTTTGTTCTTCCACAGTTCATATGGAGTCTTTTCCAGAAGAGGTCTTACAGACACTCTGTTCTGAATGTAACGGGCTGTGTTGATTGCTTCTGCCCAAAAGTGTTTTGCCAGATTTGTCTCATTGATCATGGTTCTGGCAATTTCTTGCAGAGTTCTATTTTTCCTCTCTACAACCCCATTTTGTTGTGGAGTTCATTTCCAATAGTGCCAGATCCAATGATCTTGCCTTTCTGGTTCCCTCCAAACTTCACATCACCTCCAGATCTAAGTTCTAGGCTTTGGAACATAGACTTTTCTCCTGTCATGTGTCGTGAGCATCCAGAGTCCAGGTACCATGATTGGCGTCCTGACCTTGCTGCTAAGAACATCTGCAACAAGAATTATTTTACTTTGAGGTACCCAAATCTTCTTGGGTCCTTTGGGGTTAGTTGATTTGTAGGTTTGTCTAAACTTCTGTTTTTCAACATAATGTTTATTCTGACTTGCCTTGGGTTTAAACACATAAGTATTATTCTCAGAGCTTGTGTGTTTAATGTCATTTAAGTGACCAAACTTAAATTGAGAGTACAGAGGTGTCTTCTTGATGAAAAGTTTGTCAACTGATTTTGGATTACTTCCAGAGGAATATTCATATCCAATACCTCTTCTGTTGTTCCCACTAACACCATAGATCATAGAAGCCATCTTGCTTCTGTCTATGCTCTTAGTAAGAAATCTCTGAAAGCTAGAGTCATATTTTTCTAAGATGTTTTCACATGACTTAGTCTCAGATTCAAATTCTTATTGAGTTATTTCAAAGTCATTTTTGATTTTCAGATTAATTTCTTTTTGCTCAACAAGTTCTGTCTTCAGAAGATCAATCTCAGATTCAAGACTGCTTTTCAGCTTCTTGTATTTGAGTTTGATATTGTTATAACTTTTCAGAACTTCTGATAATACTTTTATAAGTTCTTCTTTAGTAAGTTTAGCCATTACCTCTTCAGCGTCATCGTCAGATTCAGAATCTGATTCATATCCTGAAGTTCCTTCCTCCTGATCTTCTGTGTTGGCCATCAGTGCAACATTAGCACATTCTTCTTCTGATTCAGAAGATGATTCAGATTCATCTGAGTCATCCCATGTTGCCATCAAAACCTTCTTCTTTTTGTTAAACTTCTTATTGGGTTTTTCTTTTTGAAGTTTGGGGCAATCATTCTTGTAATGCCCAGGTTCTTTGCACTCATAGCACACAACTTCTTTCTTGCCAAATCTTCTGTTCCCAGAAGATTCCTTTTTATGATCAGATTTTCTGAAGTTGTTGAACTTCTTTCCCTTGAGCTTCCAGAGTCTGTTGATCCTTCTGGACAGCATGGATAATTCATCTTCTTCTTCAAAAGAAGATCCTTCAGAGCTTTCTTCAATAACCTGCAAAGCTTTAGCAGATTTATTAGATTTTAAAGCAACAGATTTACCTTTATCTTTCTTCAAACTCAATTTCATGGCTCCTTAGTGAGCTGATCAATTCCTCCAAGGAGATCTTGTTCAGATCTTTAGCCATCTTCAGCGCTGTCACCATAGGTCTCCATCTGGTGGGTAAACTTCTGATGATCTTTTTCACATGATCAACAGTAAAGTATCCTTTGTCCAGAACCTTTAGTCCAGATGTAAGTATTTGGAATCTGGAGAACATAGCTTCAACAGATTCAGAGTCTTCCATCTTGAAGGCCTCATACTTCTTGATCAGAGCCAGAGCCTTTGTTTCCTTGACTTGAGAGTTTCCCTGTTTGTAATTTTTTCATACTCAGTATGAGATATTGCATTCAATAATATTGTTCTGACCTTGTGATGATTTCTAAAATCTTTCTTCTGAGCATCTGTCATAGATTTTCTGTCTATCTTCTTGCCATTCCCATCTGTGGGATGAACATATCCATCTATGACCAGATCCCATAAATCAGCATCATATCCAAGGAAAAAACTTTCAATTCTGTCTTTCCAGTAATCAAATTTCTCCCCATCAAACATAGGGGGTTTGGTGCTGATTCTGTCCCTTTCTTCATATTTATTGTTAATGTTGGATATTGTATTATCAGCCATAGTAACAATTAAATATATATCAAAGTATTTCTCTCTGGATCTTTACTGTCACTGTTAAGTGGTAGCACACACAGAACCGGAGCTCCAATGCCAACTGAAGGTGAGATAATACTTAGAAGGGGGGGGGGTTGAATAAGTATGAAAGATTAAAACTTAGAATTAAAACACAAGTATTTTTATTCTGGTTCGTTGAACTCAACTACTCTAGTCCACCCTTCCTAGAGTGATTTGCCTTTCTCAAACAAGGACTTAATCCACTATTTAATCAAACAGATTACAATAGTAACACCTAAGAACAACTGTTCTTAGTCTTCTCAAGAGCTACTGATCCCAACTGGATCCTCTTAAGGAAATCCTTTACAATCAATGTAAAACTTTTACAAGAGTAAGAATGCTTCTAAAAAGCTTTTATCACAACTGTGATATTTCTCTTAAGTTAAAGTACAATGAAATAAATTCTTAGAAAGAATATGAAAGTATAAGAGCTTGAATGTTTTTAATTTCTTTTCAACAAAACGTCTTTTTTTTTGAAGAATTTGGTGGAGTCTTGCTTTTATAGGCAGCTGATCCAAGGTAAGCTGCACGTTGAGAAGAGTGTCCAAAAGGTCTGATCCTTTTTGTCTTCACATCAAGTGACCTTTCCTAGAAGAAAGCACAGAAAAATCCTTTTTGTCTGTGTTCTTGTGTCTAGCATAAATAAGGAAAGAGACGTTTGATTTACTCCAACGGATATAATCTTTGAATATTTCTTCTTCAGTTTTCAGCAAGTTCATCAGAGTCTAATTGGGTCAGAGTCTTCTGATGATGATCAGAGCTTGTTGGATCAGAGTCTTCTGCAGCAGGTGTGCTTTCAGCGTGTTAAATATCATAGCATATTTGAGACAGAACTTCAGTACTTGTAGCTTTAGTACTTTCAGAATCTTCTGTAGAAACTATGCTTTGAAAAACTCTTCATACAATATTCTTCTTTGCTTCAGAGGCTTCTGACTTGCTTCAGATGCTTCTGACTTGCTTCAGATTCTTCTGGAGCTTCTGCTTCAGAATCTTCTGTTGGCAGCAATCAGAGTCTTCTAATGTATGCATCTGGTGCTACAGAGTCTAGCTAATTTCTTGTGTTCAATTCTGATTTGCTTCTGGAGTGTTAATTCCTTTACTCTCTGCTGTAAAAACGCTCAAGCAAATTTTAGAGTATATAATTCTTAAATACAAAATTTCATAATAGTTATCATCAAAACATAGAGATATTATTAAGAACCAATTTGTGTTCTAACAAAAATAGGTACTGCAGAACTTGATTTTGACAGATTAAAAATGGGCACTTTAGCACTTGGTTCTGACAAGTTAAAGACGAGTTCAATCACAGCAATTTCATCCCTCTTCACTTTACTAACCACTTGTAGGAAACCATCATTGATCATATTCCGAATATCATTCTGAACCATCATACAACCCCTGATACTGGCATCACAACTTATACAGTTATCACGACAAACATTTACCAAACCGGCTTCAAACAACTTTGAATGGAAGACTCGAAGAGGAGTCTTAATCTGGGAAACATAAAGAATTGGGCTATCATCAATTACCTCATCAATAACATTAACGAACCCATGAGTAGGCAAAGGATTGTTTTTAACATTAGACTGAGGATCATTAATAGAAAGAATCTTCTTTTCCATGAATTATCTTACAAGATGCTTGAGAGCATAACAACTTTCTAGATCATGGCCAGGTGCCCCTTCATGAAATAAGCAATGAGCATTGAGATTGTATTTAGCTGGCAGTGGATTTGGAGGTGGACCCAAAGCCCTTGTAGTTATCAGACCTTGTTGCACTAATGAAGGGCACAACTCGGTATAAGTCATCATAATAGGAGGACATGGCTTGTATTGTCTTCCGTTTGGAACATTCTGGCGAGGTGCTTGATTCTTCGGTTGTTGATAGGCAGGAGCGTTGGGCGCTCATTGATAATTGGAAGGAGCTTGTGCAAGCGATAACCAGGAAGATGTTGATAGACAGGTGGCTGATAAGCAGGAGCCAGTTGCACAAGCTGATATGCAGAAACTTGTTGATTGAAAGCAGGTGTAACAGTAGCTACATACGGTTGTTGAGCGAATTGAACAGGGTAACCTTGTTGTTAAGCATAGTTTTGCTGATGTTACCAAGGTTGATTTCTTCTTCTGCTTGCCATTACCGCATTATTTTCACCCTCTTTTTTTCTTGTGAGAACTAAATGAAGACTTCTTGGCATGGTCTTTGTTGGAGCTTGAACTACCAGCAACACTCTAAGGATACAATCTGCAATAACTCTCGCCGCGAAAAAAAACCTTAACCAATCTCCAAATGATTGTGTTCAACACCAACGGACGGAAAGTAAACCCTCATCCTTTGGGATATACACTGCAACTTCGAGAAAAACTTTTAGGAAGACCAAAAGAAAGTCCTAGAATTCTTTGAATATGAATCCTTAGTTACATCTTGAAGTATTTAATTGAAAGGACGAATGCGAGTTCTACTTAAAAGCAAATGCACCTGCACAAGCTCATTAGACATAATAACACGCAAATAAGATCCTATGAACTAAGGATGCCACGCGAGAAGATGCACAAAAGAAATGGGATCTTAGGGTCAAAAATAAGGGTGCGACACATGGTCATTGGGATTATGACTGCTTGTTAGAAAGTGATAGGGGATCTCATATCTAGATGGCGATTTCTAGGTAGAAGTAGCACAAGGTAGTGATTAGGCGAGAAGTTGTAAACAAGCGAGTTTAGTTTTGAAATAATGTTATTATAGTAGATTTCCTTCATGGCTTGGATGCATTGCGGAAATACATTGCGGATTCGTCTCATGTAGTCCAAGTAGATGATGTGCAGGTGAGAGATAACCTAATTGTGGAGACATCACCTATGCGGATAGAGGATCGAGAGTTAAAGCAGTTTCGAGGTAAAGAGATTGCTTTAGTGAAAGTCTCTTGGGGAGGACCAGCTGGTGGAAACGTGACTTGGGAGCTTGAGAGTCAGATGAGGGAGTGTTATCCCGAATTATTCGTTTGAGGTAATTTTCGAGGGCGAAAATCTTGGGAGAGTTGTAACACCCCAATTTTTTAGTAATTATTTATTTAATTAAATTAATTGATTAATTGTGTGATTTTGTGCCTAATTGAATTAACTAATTTATGTGATTTATTTGAATTAATTTAATTAATTGATTTATGTGATTTATTTGAATTAATTAATTTACTTGATATATTTGAATTAGTTAATTTATTGAATTTATATGAAATATTTGATTTATATGAATTAATTGATTTATTATATTTATATAAATTATTTAAATTATTTGAGTTGGTTGAATTAATTGATTTATTGGACATATTTGAAATAATTGATTTAATTTGATTATTTAACTTATATGATATATTCTATTTGGTAGAATAATATAGAATTGTTAGAATTGGTAATTAGGCTTAATGGAGGGTGTAAATAGAAATTGTGATAAACCCAATTGTTTAAAGACAATTGTTAGGATTGATAAGAATAGAAAGTTAGTAAGAAATTGGGGAAATAGAGGCAAGAAGAATAGAGTGGAAAAGAAGAGGAATCAAGAGATGACTCAAGGATATCAAAAAAATTAAGGTAAAAGTATATTTTTATATAATTATGTAGAAATACTAGATAAATAGTGTAACCCATTCCTTAATTTCTCATACAGTAGCAGGATAGATTAATTGCAATGAAAATTAATTTCCTCTTAAAACCTCATGAGCTGTAGCGATAGAACTTGGATGACTAAAGGAAAATGAAGTGATACTATTAATTATCATGAATGTTGTAGCAAAAATAAGAAATAAGTAAGAATTGGAAAGTACCCCTCATTTACACTTACTGTTGCGCATAAGAATATGGAAATAAAATAATGGTAATGAAATTTAAAATCTTTTTCTTCCTCTAACCACTGTAACGATACCATTTAGCTGGAAATGATATTGAGAATTCTTTTAATTCTCCATATGTTGTAGCCAATTATTAGAAATATGAAGTAATTAATAAATGTGAGTGGTACTTCTTACTGTAGCAAACCAGAAAAATGATTTATATATATCATGAATTGTAGTGCCATCCTCCTAGGAATAAAAGGTGAATTTCCTTGTGCACTTCCCACATGTTGTAGTGCATTAGTTATAGTTTAGACAATGAAGTAGCACTTACTTTTAATTATTGACCCTGTAGCGTGAAAAAAAATTAAGAGGTGGAAATGAATTGCAATCCCTTAGTCTTCATATTGTAATGCTGTAGGTATGACTGGAAAAGAAAAATGTGACTTTTCTTCACTTCCTTGACATGTAGTGTAGAGAACCATGTAGCATTTTTCTTTTCATAAAGTCCTGTAGCGATAGAATGAATGAAACAAGTGTTTACCCATAAACTGTAGCGGCAGAGAGCATATGAAATGATTTGTGACCTTTCTTTCTATTTCAATAATAATTAAATATTAAAATCTTGTTAAATATTAATTGTCTATATTAATTAATGAATGTTTATTTAAATATTAATTATTTATTTCAATAGTGATTATTTATCAAAATATTGATTATTTATTAAATTATAACTGTTTGTTAAAATATTAAATTATTTATTGAATAATCATTGCATATTCATTGAGTAATGAATATTTATTTGAGTATCAAACTTTTAATTATTAATGATGGATTAATCATTCTATATTAATTAGTGATGTGTGTTTTGTAAGTTAAGGTTGGATTGTGTTGATACTTGTGTATATGCAAATGTGTGGTAATTCAAGTGTGATGAATTATTGAAGATATACGTTGAAATTAAGATTTATGTATGTGTTGCACCCCAAAATTTGACCAACAATTATTTATTCATTGAATGTTTGAAAGTTGATACCTTCATCAGAAAGTTCAAGAGATCCTCAGAGGAGTGGGTTGAAACCAGGGTTGTGTGCTTCATAGCTTGAGAGTTGTGGGTGCTCCTCATATGATTCTGAGACTTTGAGAATGAACTTGATGTTTTGAGAAAGCCTATGAGATGTCTTGAAAGCCATCATGAAGTCCAGAGAGGTCATTATGCAAGAATTCAGAAGATTCAACCATGAATGGTAGAATTAGGGTTTTGACTGGGTCAACCCTAGGATAACTGAAAATTTGGAGAAGGTTGAGGCCTAATCCGAGGACCATGAGATCATGGAATGATGTATAGAGATGTTATAAAGATGATTCCTAGACCAACTCATCATGATTGAGGAGTTTGAGAAGTTTCAAGTTAGGGTTTCTGAGGATTGTCAGTGAAAAAACCCTAATTTGATCCCTATCTTCCAGGCAGTTTTAGCTCAAGATGTAATTGATATCTCATCTTCCCCACAACATGAATGTTGTAGAGCTTGTTCTTAGCTTTAATTTGAGTGGTGGAAGTCCTTGATAGGAGTTGCAGAGCTCAAGTTATGGTTTTGACAAATTACAGGTCAACTGAGGTGTGTGAATCTGGGTCCTTGAAAGTCACCCAACTTGCAGACAACTTTTGCCCTAGTAGGATGATTCCTATGATCTCTTGGTCAACATGAATGTTGAATAGAATCTTCTTAGATTTCTAGAGAGTACTAGAAGTCCTTGATAGGATTTGTAGAACTCAACTTATGGTTTGAACAAGACAAGGGTATTTTGGTCATTTGGCAATTATAGGTCATTTTTAAGCAAAGGCCATATCTCCTATTTCCAAGCCTCAAATGGAAAAACTCAAAACATTAAAGTTGTTCAAAATGGCATTTTAAGCCTAGAAAAGAGGTCATGAATTGTTGGAAAAGCTCATAGCATGGAATGACAAAGTTTGGTAAATTTGAACTAAAAATGGCTTATAAGTTAATTCAAGTCAAGTTGGAAATTGGTTTGGGAGATCTATGAGTCCAAAATAGGTCATCCAATATACCATTTTGAATGTAAATGACATTCTAAAAACTTTGGTTTAAACAAAATTTTGATTTGAGGCTCAAAAATGAAGGTTGCTTTGGAAAATTGTTACTTGAATCTTAAGGCAACTTGAGAAATCTTCACACAAGGCAAGTATGAGCTGATTTTTTGTACACTCCACCTCAATATCTCACAAGGGGAGATTTTGGCACAAAATTGCAAGGCATAACATATGAGATATGAGATAACCAATATGGCATGTCATGAGATTTTCATCACTTTCTAGTGGATTCTAGAAGCTTCTAGCCTCTTCCATCAATCATTATAAGAAGAGTGATCCACATTGAAGCAAAAGGTTGGTCAGATAGAGAGAGTTTTCAGAGGAGAAAGAGAGAGAGAAATTGCCATTGAAGAGCTTCCTTCAAGATCAAGCAACTTGAGATTTCTTCCATCACCTCTCCTTCAAAACCAGTGCAAACAGAAGGTTGTTCATCATCAAAGGATCATCTTGAGGCCAGGACAAGCCCTGAAACCATTTCCACGAGCACTCACCATCTCTCTTTGACAGGTTGGTTTTCCTCCATGGATCTCCTTAATTATGCATTTTCAGTTGAATTGCTAGGTATAGAATTAATGTGCTAGGTGAGTTGATCTTTTCCCATGAGTTTGAGAGCTCTGTGTGAGGTTTTACAACAGATGGTAGATTCTTTAAGTTCCAAGAATTGGCTGGATTTTGAGTTTTAGCTGGCATGGATTAGATTAGTATAACTAGGGTAACATAAAGAACATGAGTGCATCATTGGATTTGAGTTTTAGAAGAGTTGATCTCAGGAAAAATAATTGGGACCATGATCTTTAAGCTCTCTGTTTGAACGATTCAAGAGGAATTAGAGAAAATCACACGTATAGCCTTGTTCCTCTTAATCAGTAGGTCATTTTCCTTTTTGGAATTTTTGAGTTTCATCAAGTATGGAGAGAGAACGAGCCAGTTGAAATCCTTGCATGGAGGCACGATTTTGCTGAAAACCCTAAGTGTTTTGGGACGATGACTGACATCCGTTGGATCTGTCTGAATTTCTTGACCTATTACTCTAATCCAACGGTCCCAGTTGAATGAAGAAGAACGGAGGGAAAATATAAGTAAAGCGCTGCGTTTAACTTAATTTTAGGTCTTGGGCTTAGTCTCCATTGCTCCTCACACCACCCCAGCGAGGCCCAACTCAAATAACAAGTGATATCCTTACTATCCTCACCCCCTCACGCGTTTTTTGTTTTCTTTTATTTCTGATTGATAATGGGCTTTATCCCCAAGCGCTATCTGCACCCCCCCTGATTCAGCCCATCTGGTAATGAACTGGGGCGCTCTCCTATCCACACCCCCCTCCCCTTTAATTAATCTCTTTTATTTTGTTATTTCCTTTATATTCTTTGCACTTTAATAAATTCATAAAAAATTGAAAAATGAATATTTTTTAATACTTGTTTTTTTTCATGTGTTCATAGTCATGTCTAGAAAATTAATAAAAATAAAAATTCCATTTTATTTCTAGTTTAGTATTTTTAGTATATTTTTCATTTAAATAGCTTTTAAATAGGTTTAGTTTGATATCCAATTTTGTACAATTTCTTTTAGGACCTTCCCTTATGACTTTTAATTCATTCTTTTTGGTGTGATTAGATATTGAATCATAGTTCCCCATAGGATTTAATTCTTGTTTTTTAGATTAAAACTTGATTAGTTTAATTAGGTTAGCATTAGGGTACCTAATTAGGGTTTATGTTATGCATAGGTAAGGAAATTCATTTTCTTTAGAGAGTTTTGTTTTGATTTTTGGGTATGGGCATATAGGGATGTTATGGGTAGGTGTTGTAGACCCTTGTGAATGATTGTTGGAATTTTCCCCTTGTTTTAGTATTTTTAGGCATTTTCTGAAGTTGGCTGATGGTTTTGACTGTTCTGTGGTTATCTGTTCATCCCTGGGATTTATTGTGGGAATTTGTTGTGGGGCTTAGTTTGTTTTGAAGATCTTGTTGGAGAGCATGATGAAGGAGAAGATTGTAGATCAAGACTCAGAGACCCAGAGCTTGGAGCTTATTCCCTGTCTGTGAGGTTTGAGATCCTGAAGTTTGAAGAAGGTTCATGGTACTTTCCTGAGGAAGGCACTATGAATGACTTTCATTCTTTCTTCTCACCTCTTTCTTAAGTATCCAATGATGTTGGAGCCAACTTGTGAGTTTAATTTCTCCTGAGGAGGAATGTAAACTGATCACATGTTGTTGAGCCACATGGGATACAATTCCTAAGTGGAAGCCTCCTAGTACTTTCCTGAGGAAGGTCCTATGGGTCTATTCACTTAGTTCCATTAGTTCATCTAGGATTTCTTAAGTATCCAATGATGTTGGAGCCAACTTGTGAGTTTAATTTCTCCTGAGGAGGAATGTAAACTGATCACAGTGGTTGAGCCACATAGGGTATGACTCCTGAGTATAAGCCTCCTAGTGCTTTCCTGAGGAAGACACTATGGGTCTGCCTACTTAGCTCCCTTTCTTTGGTAAGCTTGTTTTGAAGCTTGGAGACTGGGATTGATTTCTTTTGATTAGGGTTTTGCTTTAGGGCTTTGCTTTCTTCTGATTAGAGTCCTGTTTTAAGGTTAGGATTAGAGAGTAGAGGTAGATGATTCTTTCTCAAGCATGTGTTTTGTTTGCCTGATGGCACTTCATTTCTTTTATCTGCTTATTGCTTGATAGCATGATGTTTATATTTCAGTATGATTACTGTCATTTCATGACTGGCTTGAGGTCGAGATGAGCTTGTGGAGGCTGAAGCCCCACACACATTTCCTCCCTCACTTGCATTGCATGCATTTTACTGTTGAGCTGATGCTTTGTCTGTTTTGGTGTATCATTGACATGATCCCTTAGGACTCTCATTTCCTTTGATAAGGATTTGATGATAGACTTTTAGGTTGAAACCTATGCATGACAACTTCTAGGAGTCCCCTGTTCAAACTTCAACCATAGGGTGAATCCACGACATGATAACAGTAGGACTTGATAGTCTCCCTCCTAGTTGGGCCTGTTCTCTTCTCATCTCGAAGCAGTTTAAAATACAGTAATCATGAATGATTTCTTTCGTACGTTACGAGCCTTAAGCCATCTGAGGACGGATGTTTAGTATGGTACCCTTTGGGTGACATGCGACGCATTCACTCTCAGGTCATGGTCTCTAGTGCGGTTGAAATCGCAAACATAATAAAAAACACTTCTTTCAGGAAATAAACCGTAGTTTCCCGAACTACGTTTGCTCTGATCTTCCATACAGTGTGGAAGTACGTAGGCATAGGATGCGACGTCCTAGCGAGCAACCTTCAACCTTTCCCCGTAATCCTTCGTAGGCCGAACTACGTTGACTCTGATTTCTCATTCTCTGATGAGAATACGTAGGCATAAAGTGCGACGCTTTGCCGAGTCATTTTTCTTTTCTTTTTCAGCCAGCCTTGATAGGTAGATAGATTATAACCAACCCGTCCAAGTAAACAAACAAGCGTGGATCCCGTCGAGTACGACGGACGTGGGGGGTGCTAATACCTTCCCCTTGCGTAACCGACTCCCGAACCCAGACAATGGTTGCGATGACCTTGTCTTACCCTTATTCGTCAGGTTTTTCCGATCGTTTCCTTTCCCGCTCTGAGGGATAAATAACGAAAGGTGGCGACTCTTCTGTCATGCCGGCACCTTATTTTCGCGCAAGCGACAGTATGGTCTTAATTGCATATGGTTGATTGAGTTTACATATGCATCATTTGTGTCAATAGGCAATGTTTGTTAGTTCCGTGGGAGCTAGTAACTTGTCCCAAACCTAGAGCGGGGTTTGAAAGCTTAGAGAATGAACTTTTGTGTGTTATTGGTCTAGGGAACGGACCCGGTTTAAATGTAAAAACCGAAAAATAATAACAAGTGTTGGTACCACATGGCATGAGTTTCATTGAGTCTTGTATTGAGTTTTGTATTGAGTCTCATTATGTATATGTTTGTGTTATGAGATTATGTGTATCTATGTGAATTGTTGAAATTCGTAAAATTGTGGATTGTGTGTATATACTTGTGAATGTTATGGTTACTTGAGTGATACTTTGTTGATGAAATTTTGAAGTGTGAGAATAGTTGAATTATGCTTGTATGCCTTATATTAATTATCATCTTATAATTTCAATAATTATGTGAATTCTCACCCTTCTGTTGGAATGATGGTTTATATGACATCGCTCAGGTACCGAGGAGTAGAGTTGCTTCTAGCACGAGGTAGCTGTTGGAGTAGCTTGATTTGTGTCTTTATTTATTTGGGTTGAGTCATGCTCTGATTATGTAACACTAGGGAATGTTTCGATTTCATGTTTAGAGAGATACTTTATGTACTCTACTTTATTCTGTTATTGTTATTTTGAATTATATGAAGTATTGGCTTTTAAGCCTAAGTATTGAAAATGAATGAGATGAGCATGAGACTTTCATTATGTCTATCATGATTAAAGTAAATCCGTTGCTACATGCTAATGTGAAAGTGTATGAAAAGCATGAATTTATTTTAAGTGTTATTGAGCATGACAAGTTTATGTGATGTTTTGAAAAATTATGTGACACCCTTTTATGAGATGCATGATAATTACTCTGATTTATTTATATTTATTTCGCGGGGTTTAGAAGGGTGTTGCAGCTTGTGTCTCCTACTCTGTAGGAGTGTGTGACCTGGCATATGATGAAGGAACTTTTCAACCCAAGACTGACGAAAGTGGAAATATTGACAAGGTCAAATGTCAAGGACATTTATGCCAACATCTTCAAGTTTCAGTTGCTCAAGGATAAGATGGATCTGGTTCAGAGGAAAAGCACTTAGTGCCATGAACTTGGAAGGTTCCTTCGTCATATTCAAGCAGATTGTTTTAGGGGCAACTTAAAGGAGTTGCCTTCCTCATCGTGGAGTGAGCTTGAACATGAATCTATTTATCTTGTTTCTTTTGATATTCTTTTGGAGCATTAACTCTAATGGTTCTGGCTCCATGAGGAAAGTTTAAGCTTTTGCTCTTAACTTGTTGGAGAAATGTGTCAATTTGAGTGATGTTGGAAAGCTCAAATGAGATAGAGTGCTCAAGACTATATCTCATGGATAGAGGAATGTGTTTCTATTAAGAGGTGAGCTAATTCAATGATGTCTTCATCTTGTCTCGACATCATGTTGGACATTAGTTTATTCTTGCTAAAGGCTAGATCTATGCTCTAAAGGTGTCTCTCTTCGAGGGTTAATTTTATCATGTCAGACACTTTTGTTTCAACTAGAAGGGTTGTTTCAAGGGATCAACTTAACCTATTTCTAACCAAGCAGTGGTGAGAGTTCAGAATTGTGCAAATTGCCTTATCTCTCATTCCTCATACCTGGTTGGAGTTGCAACTGAGCAAGAAAGGTATTCTGGCTGTGAATGTTCCAGACCCTTGAATAGAGTAAAAGGTGGAAAGTTTTTTTTAAAAGAGATCAGTTGTTCATTGTGAAGGTAGGAAAAACACTTAGAAGGGGGGTTGAATAAGGGTTTTAAAACGATTAAGATGATAGAAAAAATAACACAGTATTTTTATCCTGGTTCGTTTGAACTCAAACTAATCCAGTCCACCCTACCAAGGTGATTTGCCTTTCTCAACAAGGACTTAATCCACCAAATCAAACTTGATTACAATGTAAACCACTAAGACAAATGTCTTAGTCTTCTCAAGAAATTATGACCACAACTTGGTCTTCTTAAGGAAATCTTTTACAAAGATAAACTAGCAAATGTGTTTAAGATGTGCTTCTAAAAAGCTATACCACAATAGTGATTTTTACACAAGTTAAAGAACAAATATGAAAACTATTCTAGCTTGAAGAATATTTGAATGTGTGCTTTGAATAATTTGCTAATAGTTTCATCAGTAGTTTGTTTCAAATTTGTTAACCTTTGAAGTGATGTTGAGACTTGCTTTTATAGTACTTTGAAATCCATTTCTCAAAGACTATGCAATCTGTGCATTCTGTTCTTTTTGTCTTCTATTGACTTTTCCTTTCTCAGAAGAGGAATGTTCAGACAAATCCTTTTTGTCTGAAATCATGTGTCAAGCACAAATGAGGAAAGAGCCGTTTGGATAATGACAAGGAATATGCCAACGGATCTTTATTTGAACAGCATCTTCTTCAACAACTTTGGAACGCTTTGCATCAGAACTTCTAATGATGTTTCTAGTTCTTCAAATCAGAGTTAACTCACTCAGAGTTTCTCTATTAGAGTTTGCAGCCAAGTGCTTTAAGCGTGAAATACTTTATCATAGCATACTTGCTTATTAGAGCTTCTGTACTTGCAACGTTGAGTACTTCCAGAGTCTTCTGAAGCTTTACGTATGTTCTTTACTCAAGTTCTTCTAAGCTTCGCTCAGAGTCATTGTAGCAGATCAGAGTCTTCTGATGTGTTGCTTCTGACGCTCAGAGCTTTCTCGTTCTTTTGTGTTCAGAGGCGTTCTTGCTTTCAGAATAATATTAATTTTGATGTCTGAAACAAATAAACACTTGAACAAAATTAGAGTATATATATTCTCTATACAAAATTTCATTAATGTTATCATCAAAACTATGAGATATTAAACACCAATCTATGTTCTAACAATCTCCCCCTTTTTGAAGATGACAAAAACTATGGGAAATTTTGTTTAAATAAAAAAGAAATATTCTCCCCCTGAGAATATTAATGTCCCCCTGAAATGAATACTTTTGGAAAGAATAAATACTTCCCTTTCAGCTTCTATATTCTTTTCAGCATCAGAGTTATTCTTAGAATTTTGTCAGATGAGAATTATTAGCTCTGAAACACTCAAAAAATATGATTAGATGAAGTTTATCATGTATGAGTTGCCTTTGGTAACTGTTTATGTGAATTATCAAAATTATCATTTTCTCCCCCTTTTTGTCATATCAAAAAGAATTATCTGATTAAGAAAAACTTTAAGACAGAAAAAAAATAACAGAGAAAAAAAATAAGGCATAAGATAGATTCTGAAGGAAAAACATAACATTCAAATGCATTTGATAAACAATATCCAAAACAGAAACAAACAGACAGAAAACATATAAGTGCACAAACACATAAAGAAACTAAGAAGGACGGGAAGCCAAAATCCTCAGAAGATTCGTTATCTCAGAAGTGGATTCTTCTTGCTTTGTCATCCATGTCTTGATTTCTTCAGTAGTCTTTTCCTGCTTGACCATCCATGATTTTATCTCAGAGTTACTAGTCTTGAGCTCATCAAACTTGGCATGCAAATCTTCATCTTCTTTCTTCACTTCAGATGACTCAGGAGCAGATGCAGAAGCAGAAGCAGAAGCAGAGGCATCATGAATGACCAAAGAAGCAGAAGCATTTTGGACTATCATATCAGATGGTTGAGCAGAATCAAGTGTCTCTTCTGGACCAGGAGCAGAAACTTCTGGAACGACTTCTTCAGGTCTAGTCAGTTCAGCAGTTTCAGAAGCAGCGAAGACTTCAGAAGGAATACACACGTCCTTTGCAGGTGTGTTTTCCAGAAGCAAGGTTGGTTTTTTGCTGACTCTCAGAAGAGTTTGTATAATTGCTTCAGCAAATCTGACCTTTGCATCATCAGAACAAATCTCTTGAAGATTGGAAGTTACAAAGTCAAATCTGGATCTGAATCTCTTCCAGATAGCTTCAGAATCATCAGGATTCAAACTGGACATACATTCCTTCTTGACAGTCGATAACCACATGTTTATTTCTTTTTCTAAACCAGCAAATAAAGTACCAACATCCAACCTAGGTTTGGGTTTTAGGTAGGCTTCTAATGATGGTGTTTTGATAGGTGCAGAAGTTGACGGTATGGAAAAAGAAGGAATAATGATAACAGGTGGGTATGATTGAGAAGGAGTGAGGACAGATGAAGGTTTAGCAATCTGAGGTTCAGATGAGGATGGTTCTGATGAAAACTTATCATCATCAGGGTCAGAAGGAATAGTAACATAGGGTTTTAGAAAAGATGAGATGACATCTGATCTATTGGAATCAGTGGAATCAGATGAATCAAAAGATTCAGATGATCCAGATGAAACTAGAAATACAGTTGTCAGAGGTTGGAGATCAAGAACAACTGGTTCAAGATCTGATGGTATGGTTTCTGGTTGTTGTGGTACAGGTGTTTGTTTTTCAGATGAGGGATGTTCAGAAGATTGGTTTACAAAAGGTTGTAGTTCAGATGTTTGTGGAACAGAAGTTGGGGTTTTCTCAGGGGTAGTTTTCTGATGGATGTTGAACGAAGGTGTGGATGGTACAAATGTTGTGTGTTCAGATGTTTATGGTTGCTGTGGTTCAGATGTTTGTGGTTGTTGTGGTGTAGAAGGTAGTGGTTGAGATTTTTGTGGTTCAGATGGAATGGGTTCAGAGTTGTTAGGAGGAGAAGGTGAGGGAATTGGGTCATAAGGAGGAGGTTCAGATGCTAGTACTTCTCCTACTGTTTCTAAAATAGAATCTAAACTAGCAGAAGGATTACCTTTTTGTTTCTTGATGCGCTTTGACTTTGCAGAAAATGCTTTGCCAGAAGCTTTCCTCTTGGGCTTAGAAGATCCATCTTCTGAGACCTTTCTTTTCTTCCTCTGTCTCTCCCCATAGAAATCAGGTTCAGGTTCATCTGCTCTTTGAATCAGATGTTCTGGCAGGGGGTTCCATCTGCTAAACATTCAGCTATGTATGTCAGAATGATTTCCTTTGGTTCGTTAGCATGGAAGAGAGGAAAATCATCTACAGGAATTCTTCTCTTGCTTACTTCTTCAGAATTGATCTGACCTGGTGCAGAAGTAAGTTCTTCTACTATTCTCATCCTCTGCAAACTTTTGCCATTCAGAGGTTTTCCAACAACTGAAACTAACTCTTCTTTCATACCAGCTTCTGTCAGATGACCAACTAGTCCATTCTCAGTCAGAATATTTGAGATGAGTCTTCCCAGAGGAATTCAGTTTCTCACTTTCTGATGCTTTGTCTTGACAGATTCTCTTGACATTTTTACATGTCCCCACAGATGAGTGAAAAGCAAGTAAGGCAGATCCATCTTGATGCCTTTACCTAAACAGTACATGAAATACATTTGGTCAGAGTTGATGTAATCAGGAGAATTTGTAGACTTCCTGTGATGAATGCAACCCAAGAAGATGTTAGCCCAGATCTTGTATTGAACCTTCAAATCCTTTATCTTGCTTGAAACTTCCCCATAAGTGAAGACTTCACTGTACACTTCATCCATATCCAGATGATTTACTGGTAGATGAGTAACACCATCTGATTCTTGATACCCTATCATCTTGCGAATCAGATCTTCAGTGATAATGATCTCTTTACCCAGAACTGAAGACATGATGAATTTGGGGAAAACGCTTGCATGAATCTAAAACTCTTTGACCAAGCAAGGATAAACTGGACCAACCAGTCTGTCAAAATACTTTGTCCATCCTTGTGATGACACAGTTGGACGCAGATCAAACCCATTTTCAGCAATGCTTTCAAAATCAACCAAGAACTCACATAAAACTTCCAGTTGATCAACGGGTGTGAGGAGAGTTCTTACATGCTCTTTGAATGAAGTAGGACCCATTGCAGAAGAAGAAACGACAGCCATTGTTAATTCAAACTGTTGAGAGGTTGAAGATGAAGTTGCCATTGTTGAATAAGTGAGATAACGAGTTCTTTGGGATTTAGGTTTTGGGAGAGATGAAGAAACAATGAAGTAAACAGAAATGCATAAACGTGAGAGAGAGTGAAAAGTGTGAAATATGTTGTGTTGTGGAATTTATAGGGGCAACAGTTAGGGCACACTTACGCACGATCAACATTTAATTTTAATTAAATTAAAAACAAAATGTCACCTAAAAAAGAATAATAATTAAAAGCAATTAATGATTCTGACAAGCGTGGGGAGGAAAACGAGAAATTGAGAATTCAAACAGTACCTCAAAACGGTGTCTCATTGAGTACACTCCACCTTTTCAGATATCATGTGACACGTGTTTGATGTAGATATGCCTCTGAATCTCTTTAGAATAAGAAACGTTAAACAACGCTCAAATCTTCTGAGACTTGTTAGATCAGAGTTTCACAAACAAAATAATGTACCAAGAGAAATAATCAGAAGAAATACTTCAGAATATAGATATTAGTCATATTTCATCTGAATAAATTTGACTCTGAATAATAGTTTTATTCTGGACAAAAATCCATACTAATATTCTTCAGAATAAATTTAAACCTATCTTCAGCAAGGGGTTTTGTGAAGATATCAGCCCATTGATGGTCTGTATCAACAAAGTTCAAACTAATAATTCCCTTATGAACATAGTCTCTGATGAAATGATGCTTAATTTCTATATGCTTTATCTTAGAATGTAAAATGGGATTCTTAGAAAGGCAAATAGCAGAAGTATTATCATAGAAAATAGAAATGTTACTCTCATGAATCTGATAATCTTCTAGTTGACTCTTCATCCAGAGCATCTGTGTGCTACAATCAGCAACAGCAATATATTATGCTTCTGTTGTTGAAAGCGCTATTGTGGGTTGCTTCTTGCTGAACCATGAGATCAGGTGGCTTCCTAGAAACTGACAGCTTCCAGAAGTACTTTTACGTTCTATTTTGTCTCCAACATAGTTAGCATCACAGAATCCAATTAATTTGTATTCATCAGATCTTCTGTAACACAAACCTACGTTAGTAGTACCTTTCAGATACCTCAGAATCCTCTTAACAGCTGTTAAGTGGGATTCTCTAGGATCTGATTGGAATCTAGCACATAGATAGACACTAAAGAGAATATCAGGTCTAGAAGCAGTCAAGTACAGAAGAGAACCAATCATACCTCTGTAGAGCTTCTGATCTACCTTTTTACTTACCTCTTCTTTACCTAGCGTGCTTGTAGGATGCATTGGAGTCTTTGCTAGCTTGCTTTCTGTCATGTTGAATTTCTTCAGAAGCTCCTTCACATACTCTGTCTGATGTATGTAGGTGCCTTCTGGAGTCTGATTCACTTGAATTCCGAGAAAGAATCTGAGTTCTCCCATCATGCTCATTTCGAATTCTGCCAGCATAGATTGAGCAAACTCCTTTCCAAGCGTAATATTGGCAGTTCCAAAAATAATATCATCAACATAAATATGACAGACTAAAATGTCTTTCTTAATTGATTTATGGAAGAGAGTAGTATCAACTTTTCCTCTGATAAAATTATTTTCCAGAAGGAAATTACTCAGCCTCTCATACCAAGCTCTGAGAGCTTGTTTTAAGTCATATAGTGATTTCTTAAGTTTAAAAACGTGTTCTGGAAAATTTTCATTTTCAAAACCAGGAGGTTGATGAACATAAACTTCCTCTTCTATGAAACCATTTAAGAAAGCACTTTTAACATCCATCTGATACAAAGTGATGTTGTTCTATGCAGCAAAAGAAATAAGCAAGCGAATAGATTCTAACCTTGCCACAGGAGCATATGTCTCTGTGTAATCTATACCTTCTTGCTGACTGTATCCTTGAGAAACCAGCCTAGCCTTGTTTCTGATAACTTCTCCTTGCTCGTTCAGCTTGTTTCTGAAGACACATTTTGTTCCAATGATGTTGAATCCATTTGGTCTTGGAACCAGATCCCAGACGTCATTCCTTGTGAATTGGTTAAGCTCCTCTTGCATAACAAGTATCTAATCATTATCGTTCAGAGCACAGAAGTAGGTTCAATGATAGAAACCAAACCAAACAATGACATTCCAGAAGATCTGAGAAATGATCTTGTTCTGATAGGGTCATCCTTCTTTCCAATTATCATTTCCTCTGGGTGAGAGGCTTTGATTCTGGATGATACTTTAACATTTGGTTCTTCAGAAATTGTCAAGCTATCCATCTGAGCAGTTAAGGGAGTAGCATCTGACGTTGCTTTTGGTGCTTTTGCTTGAGCTTTGTCTGCCACTGATTCTTCAGAGTCTGTAAGAAGGACTTCTCTATCTGCAGAAATTTCAAGTTGCTTTGGCTTTTGATTGCCAAGCTTATCATCAAATCTAACATGAATTGATTCCTCTACAATCTGTGTCTCAGTATTGTATACTCTGTAGCCTTTAGAGCGTTCAGAATATCCAAGCATGAAACACTTCTGAGCTTTAGAATCAAACTTGTTCAGATTTTCCTTAGTATTCAACATAAAACAAACACATCCAAAAGGATGGAAATAAGAAATGTTGGGCTTTCTATTCCTCCACAATTCATAGGGAGTCTTCTCCAGAAGAGGTCTTACAGACACTTTATTCTGAATATAACAAGATGTATTCACTGCTTCTGCCCAAAAATGTTTTGCCTTGTTAGTCTCGTTGATCATGGTTCTGGCCATTTCTTGCAATGTTCTATTTTTCCTTTCTACAACTTCATTCTGTTGAGGAGTTCTAAGACAAGAAAAATCATGTGCAATGCCATTTACTTTAAAAAAAAATTCAAAGTATTTATTTTCAAATTCTCCACCATGATCACTTCTGACTTTAACAATTTTAAATTCTTTTACGTTTTGGACTTGTTTGCAGAAGTCAATGAATTCAGAATGTGACTCATCCTTGTGTTTCAGGAATTTTACCCATGTCCATCTGCTGTAGTCATCAACTATGACTAATCCATACTTCTTGCCTCTTATAGATGCAATTTTTACTGGTTCAAACAAATCAATATGAAGCAGCTCTAATGGTCTAGAGGTAGAAACAACATTTTTTGTTTTGAAAGAAGATTTTGAAAATTTTCCTTTCTGACATGCTTCACAAAAAGCATCTGAGTTGAAGTTCAACTGAGGAAGTCCTCTGACCAGATTGAGTTTATTAATCTGAGATATACGTCTCATACTAATATGCCTCAATCTTCTATGCCAGACCCATTGCTCATCGTTAACAGACAGAAGGCATTTTACATTCTAAACTTTAAGTTCTGAAAGATTGATTTTTTAAACGTTGTTCTTCCTTTTCCCATTAAAGAGGATTGAACCATCTTTTTTACTAACAGCTTTGCAACATTTTTTATTGAAGATTATATCATAACCATTATCACTTAAGTAACTTATGGACAATAGATTATGTGTTAATCCTTCAACAAGTAAAACATTAGATATGGAAGGGAGGTTACCATTACCAATAGTTCCAGAGCCTATGATTTTCCCTTCTGGTTCCCTCTAAACTTCATATCACCTCCAGATCTATGTTCCAGGCTTTGGAACATAGACCTTCTTCCCGTCATGTGACGTGAGCAGCCAGAGTCCAGGTACCATGATTGGTGTTTCAACTTTGCTGCTAAGGAAATCTGCAACAAAGATTGTTTTGTCCTTAGGTACCCATATTTTCTTGGGTCCTCTGGGGTTAGTAGGTTTGAATTTTTTTCTAAATTTCTTTCCCTTAAAAGCATCTTTGTTCTGTTGAGGTTTTGGTTTATTAAACACAGGTTTGTTCTGATCAGAACGTGTGTGCTTAATATAATTTAAATGACCATATTTGAAGTGAGTATACAGAGGAGAATACTTAATGGTCAGTCTATCAATAGGTTTTAGATTTAAATCCTTCTAAGAGGGTTATTCATATCTGATTCCTTTTCTGTTGTTTCTGCTTACGCCATAGATTATGGAAACCATCTTGCTTCTATCCAGGCCTCTGGACAGAAACTTCTGAAAGCTATAGTCATACTCTTCTAAAATGTTTTTAGAGCATGATATAGGTTCTGAGTCATATTTTTGAGCTTTTTCTAAACCATTTTTTATTTTAAGACTGTTTGCTTTAAGCTCAGCAACTTCTGATCTCGGCTGATCATTCTCGAATGCAAGACATCTTTGAAGCCTCTTGTATTTGAGTTTGATCTTGTTGTACCTTTCAAGAATTTCAGATAAACTTTCAGTAAGTTCAACTTTAGAAAGTTCGGAAAATACCTCTTCTGAATCTGATTCTGATCCAGATTTAGCAGTTTCTTCGTGGTCCTCCATGTCAGCCATCAATGCTACATTATCACATTCATCTTCTGATTCTGACGAAGATTCAGAAGCATCTGAATCATCCCACGTGGCCATTAGAACTTTCTTCTTCTTTTCAAACTTCCTTCTGGGTTTCTCCTTCAGGAGTTTAGGGCATTCATTTTTATAGTGGCCTGGCTCTTTGCACTCGTAGCACACTACATCTTTCTTTCCAGATTTCTTATGCTTCCAGAGTTAGTTTATCCTCTTGGACAACAAAGACAGTTCATCTTCTTCTTTTTAAGATTCTTTAGAGCTTTCTTCAATAACCTGCAAAGCTTTAGCAGATTTGTTAGATTTTAACGCAACAGACTTACCTTTCTTCTGAGGCTCGTCTTCCTCCAGCTCAATCTCGTGACTCCTTAAGGAACTGATCAGTTCCTCCAGAATGATCTTATTCAGATCCTTTGCAAGCTTCAGTGCTGTCACCATTGGTCTCTGTAACGCCCCGATTCTGAATTCCCATTAATTGTTGAGTCTTTTAATTTATTTAATTGATGTTTGTTTTAAATTGAGAAATTATATATTATTATGTGGTGTTTGCTTATTTTATCTATTTTTACCGATTCGGAGAGTTTTCGGAGAATTAGAGTAAAAAAGGCATTTTAGACATTTAGCAATTTAGTGTGAGAATTGATTGGTAAGTGTTGGAAAGAATTCGAGAGGAAAGAAATAGAGGTAGAAATAGAATAAGAGAGGGAAAGAAAGAAAGATAGTAACATAAGAAGAAAAACAAGAGAAAGAAAAGAGGAGAAGAGAAAGAGAAGAGAAAGTGGAGAGGAAAACCTAGAATCATCAAGAGATCATCACCAAAGCTTGCAATCGATCGGTAAGGGTGTGAAACTTCATCATCTCTTTAATGTATATGATTGTATGTGTATGTGTTTGGGATTTGGTAGAGTTTCTACTCTTTTTCCCACTTAGGTTAGAAGTTGGTTTGATGAGTAGAAGAGGTTTTAATCGGTTAGAACTCGGATTAGACGATGTAGTTTAGTCGGGTGATGGTTGGGTTGTGCCACTGAGACTGGTTTGGATTTAATCGGTTGATTTTGTGGAGTTTGGACTCTTGAAACAGCCATGGAAGTTCTGTCTTCGCAGGCTCGCCAGGCGAATGGCAGCGAAGCTTCGCCAGGCGAAGCCCAGCGAGCTGTAGCGAAGCAAGTCAGAAGCTAACACCCTGTATTCGCTGGCAAGTTCGCCAGGCGAGGTTAGTTGGCGAAGGTTCGCCAGGCGAGTGTGTAGCGAGCCTCAGCGAGTAATTCCAGAATCACTCCCAGTGGACTTCGCTGGAGAGTTCGCCAGGCGAAGGCCAGCGAGCATTCGCTGCGTGGCTTCGCCAGGCGAAGGTTGGCGAACCTGGCAGTGTTATTTGTTTTGTTGTTTGTTCATAGCATGATTCTTTTGGCCGATTCAATTATGATTAATTACCTATATGAATGACTGATGTGTGAACTATTTTGACATGTTGTGCTGTGGATGGCCGAAAGGCGTGAATCCTAGATTGTAGAGCCAATGGTGAATCTTGAACGTTTGATAATCTTTGTGTATTTGCTTGAATTGAATAGAAACGCATTGATAGGCCGATATGTGTGTAAACCATGTGTGAAATGGTGCATAATGTGAATGCATGATATATATGCGATGTATGTGATAAATGCAATGAGTATGTTTGTGAGCATAGTATGCATTTTTGTGTTGATCAACCCCTCGGAGGATTTGCATTGTGAAGCATCTTAGTATGCATTTCTGTGTTGATTAATCCCTCGGAGGATTTGCAGAACCTCGTATGATACGATGGTTATATTTGATTCCTTGGAGAATCGGTTGCATTGTGTGATTCCTTGGAGAATCGATTGCATTGTGTGATTCCTCGGAGAATCGGTTATAACATGTAATCCCGTGGAGGATTGGCTAGAGTATTTGATTCCGTGGAGAATCTGCTGAGTACTTGATTCCGTGGAGAATCTGCTGAATATTCGATTCCGTGGAGAATCTGATGAATATTTGATTCCGTGGAGAATCTGCTGAGTACTTGATTCCGTGGAGAATCTGCTGAATACTCGATTCCTTAGAGAATCTGTTTGAAATGAGTCGGTACCGCATTTGCATCTGCATAGAGTCGTGTGTCGGTCTCTATGAGTTGCATGAGTCATCTGTGTATGATGCATTAGTTGTATGGATGTAACTGTGTATGTTATATATGATTGTTTGGAGGAACATATAGTGAATATTCATGAGCATGTGTAGAGACATGATTATTTGTATATGCTTAATGTGGTGAGAACTTAATTTGAGTATAACTTGTACCAATATGAGTATATGTATATATACAATTTTATGCATTAACTGTTATGATGTTGTTTCTCACCCTTCTGCTGTTTTATAATGCTCTATGAGGCATTGCAGAGTAGGAAGCTGGAAGTTATTTTGTGAAGCGATGTCTTCATTCTTTTTGGTCAATGGCTCTGATATGTAACATCTGGGTAGTTAGGAAGCCTTTGACTCTTTTGAAGCTATTTTGTTTTGATTCTTTGGTGATACATATGTGTAAGTATCTGCTGTGGATATATTGTAAAGCATGAATTAACTGATGGTTGTATATACTTTTATGAATGTGATCGATTCAATATTTGGATGTTTCCGCTTTTATTCTAAATATTGAGATGTGGGTTACCCATTGTTGCATATCTATTTTGAGCAGGTATCGTATGTGTTTAATTTCATGATAATGTGATGCGCCTCTTATATACCTTGTTTTAATTAAACTCTGATGAAATGAATTTTCTAAGTGCCTAATTGATTAAATGTATTAATTTGGGGGTATAGAAAGGGGGTGTTACATTAAGTGGTATCAGAGCCAGTGTTGAGTCAGTCGTGTCTGTCTTGTTGTGTGTTGGTTGAACGGTTGTTTAACCTTGTTGTTGAAGGTGAGATATAACTTAGAAGGGGGGGGGTTGAATAAGTTTAGAAAATTAATACTTGAAATAAATCACACAATTATTTTTATCCTGGTTCGTTAAACAACTACTCCAGTCCACCCTTCCAGAGTGATTTGCCTTTCTCAACAAGGTCTTAATCCACTATTAAATCAAACTGATTACAATAGTATCACCTAAGAACTACAGTTCTTAGTCTTCTCAAGAGCTACTGATTCACACTGAATCCTCTTAAGGAAAATCCTTTACAAACAATGTAAATGAAATACAAGAGTTTTTAATGCTTCTATAAAGCTATAATCACAACAGTGATTTTTCTCTTAAGATTTAAGTACAAAGATTCTATGAAGAATAAGAATGAGAGCTTAAGAATATTTGATTTCTTTTCAGCAAGTGTATATCTCAAAAGTGTGTAACTGAAGAATGAAGTGAGAGGCTCCTTTTATAGGCAACTGAATTTTCCACGTTGAAAAGAGAGTCCAAAAGGTCTGAGCCTTTTTGTCTTCACATGTACTGACCTTTCCTTGAAATAGATGGCACAGATAAATCCTTTTTGTCTGTGTAAGTGTGTCTAGCACAAATAAGGAAAGAGACGTTGAAGGATTCCAACGGATACATTCTTGAAAACACTTCTTCAGTTTCAGCAAGTTCTTCAGAGTCTGAAGGGATCAGAGTCTTCTGATGAGTTTCAGAACTGTGCTGTATCAGAGTCTTCTGCAGCTTGTGTGCTTCTAGCGTGTTGATCATCAGAGCATCTTGACACAGAACTTCAGTACTTGGCAGCGTAGGTACTTTCAGAAACTTCTGTAGATCAATGCTTTGAGAAACTCTTCAATCAATATACTTCTATACTTCTGATGCTTCAGCTTCAGATGCTTCTGACTCAGAATGTTCTGGAGCTTCTTTCTTCAGATCCTTCTGGAGACTACGCTCAGGATCTTCTGTAAGGAGCAGGCAGATTCTTCTGTAAGATGCATCTGGCGCTTCAGATTCAGAATAACTTCTTGTATTCAAAGACAGATTTGCTTCTAGAGAGTCAATATAATTTTAATCTGCAGTAAAACTCTCAAACAAATTTTAGAGTATATAATTCTTAAATATAAATTTCCTAACAGTTATCATCAAAACAAAGAGTAATTATTAAGAACCAATCTGTGTTCTAACAATCTCCCCCTTTTTGATGATGACAAAAAGTATCAGAAATTTTATTTAATTGAACTTAAAGAATTATAACTCCCCCTGAGATGATGAATCTCCCCCTGAGTTAAATATAAAAATGGAATAGAAACTTCCCCTTTTATCTTGAGTAATCTTCAGAGTCAGATCTTGTCTGTCTTGTAATAATCAATGGTCAGAATATCTTGCAGATATAAGATTCAGATTTTGATAAAGAATAAATGATCTGAGAAACTCGGAGGTTCTTTATAGAGTGTTCTTATCAAAAGTTCTGAAATAGTCAATTAAAATATTAGAAGTAATAGATATGTCTGAAGATTCATTCTAGTGAAATTATATTAAATAGTTCAGATCTTTATTTTCTCCCCCTTTTTTGTCATAAGCAAAAAGTAAAAACTTTTAAAAGGACAAGTCAAAAGGAATAAAAGCAGATAATACAATGGAGAAAAATAGTCAGATTTAATTAATGATAACAGATCACAAAGTACATCAGAAGACATTACAAAACATTCAGATGCAAAGATAACAGATGCACAAACATGAGAAAAAAAATCTAAGTGTGTTTAGACAAAAGCATCTTCAAAAGGTCTGTGATCTCAGATTGTGATTGCTCTTGCTTTGACATGAACTTAGTGATTGTCTCATTCTTCTCATCTTGTTTGTTCATCCATTCTGACATGTCTTCAGATTTCTTGTCTTGCTTCGCCATCCAAGATCTGATTTCAGATTGACCAGCTTCCAGAGCAGCAATCTTGTTTGCCAAATCTGGATTTTCTGTCTTGATTTCAGATGATGGAGGTTCTGTATCCTGAACAGAGTCAATAGCCATATGTTCTGGAGATCCTGAAGAGGTTTTTACCAGAGTCATAGTTAGAGTAGGGGCAATTGGTTCTGGTGGAGGAGGAGGTGGAGGAGCATCCAAACACAGCAGAGGCCCAGTCTGGTTATCAATCCAGAATTGATTTCTTTCAGCTCTGAGCTTTGCATCATCAGAACAGATGTTCTTCAGATTAGAAGCTACAGTGTTGAATCTATTCAGAAATCCTTTCCAGATGATTTCAGTCTCATTTACATCCATAGATTCAGAGCATCTTCTTTGAACAGTACCTAAAGACATTTGTAATTCTTGCAAAAACGTTTGAAATAAATGTTCAATATTAAGTCTGGGAGGGGGTTTAAGCAAGGTTTCCAGAGTCATCTGTTTAGGCTTTGGAGTTGGTGGTATCAATGATTTTGGAATGGAAATCAGAGGAGGGGGAACATATGGAAAGAATGGAATTTCTGGTTTCTGAGGAAGGGATCTGTTTAAGGCATTAATCAGATTGGGTTGAGGTCTGGTGCGTGGGTAAACATCATCAAAGACTGCATTAGAGTATGGTACAAAAGCAGATTTTGATGGTTTATCAGATGCAACTGTGTTGTCAGATGCAGAATGCAGAGCTGAAACAGCAGCTTTACCAGATTTATCAGATATGGTAGCTAAAGATTCTTCATTTTCCATAGATTTAATATATGAAAGGATCACAGATGGAAGGGTTGGTGTAAGTTTAGGTCTCAGAGGTGTCAAGGGTTCAGAGGGCTTAACTCTATCATAAAAATATTTAAGTTTGAAACCATAAGATAAATTATGATACAGAGAGGACACTTGAGCACAAGAGATTCCAGATGATGATGGAATAGAAGAAGGAACAATCATCTCAGATGAAGGTTCAGGTGGAGGCATAGGTTCTGGAATTGTAGTTTTGCTAGGAACAGATGATTCAGGTTCAGGGTCATGAACAGGATATTTTTCAGAAGGATTAATCAGAAAGTCAGGGTGAATGTATGATTCAGATGAATTTGAGGATGTTTCTGGTGTACAAGAGGTAGAAGAAACTTGAAACACTGTTTTTAAAGGAGTGATATCAAGAACTTCTGTCTCAGGGATGTGAGATGGTTCTGAAGGAATATCAGGTTGTTGAGTAGGTGGTTCAGATGAAACAGGAGCAGAAGTTACTTGAGTGGGTTCAGAGGTAACAGTTGTTACAGGTTCAGAAGATTGAATTGGTGAAGGTGGAATGACAGATTCATTTTGTGGTTGATCTTCTGAGGTTTGTTTTTCTGGGAGATTTTCTGTTGTGGGTGATGCAGATTTTTGTTTATCAGAATTTTGTGGTAGTTCTGATGGTTGTGTTGGTTGTGGTTCTGTTTGTTGTGGAACAGTTGGTTGTGGTTCTGTAGGTTGTGGAACAGTTGGTTGTGGTTCTGTAGGATGTGATTCTGTGGGTTGTTTTTCTTTAGGTTGTGGTTCTGATGGTTTTGGAACAGATTTTGATGATTTTGGAGTGAAGTGTTTGATGTGTAATTTTGGTTGAGGTGGTTTTGAAATATGAACAGTGGGTTGTTTCTGAGGTGATACAGAGCTGGGGGCAGCAACAGATGTAGTTTGAGTAATAGGGGGTTTGGGAACAGACTTAATAGAATCATTTATAACAGCAGTTTTAGAAGAGACAGAAGCTTTAGTACCTTTGAGTTTAATCCTCTTAGCAGAGACAGCTTCTCCAGAGTCCTTTCTCTTCAGAAGATCCTTGGGACTTTCAGCAATCTTAGCCTTCTTCTGGACAGGTTCAGATTCTGCTGCAGGTTGAGATCTTTTCCTCTGAAGTGGAACTTCTGCTTCTTCTTCTTCTTCTCCTGCATCTGGCAGGGGTTGCTTGACAAGTTGAAATACATTTGCAGGTACAGGCACTCCTTCTATTTTGCATCGCTCTATATACATCAGAACAATGTGTCTAGGTTCTTCAGCAAAAAATAGAGGGAAATCTGATACTGGAATCCTTTTATTCAGATCAGACATGTTCAACTTCTTTGGAGCAGTGGTAAGTTCATCTACAATCTTAAGTCTCAGAAGGCTCTTAGCGTTCAGAGGCTTTCCCATAATGAACTCAAGTTCCTCTGTTACACCAACATCATACAGAGCAGCCACTAAACCATTTTCAGTGAGAAGATCTGAGAGCAACCTTCCAAAAGGTATCCAATTCCTGATCTTCTGAGTCTTTTCCTTCACAGATTCTCTGGATGCATTTATGTGATTCCACAGATGCATGAACAATAAGTAAGGAAGATCTACCTTATTACTCTGACTGAGGCAGTACATAAAATAGATCTGCTCATTGTTGACATAATCTGGGGAGTTTGTTGATTTTCTGTGATGAATACATCCCATGAAGATCTTGGCCCAGATCTTGTATTCTGGTTTCAGATCTTTGAATTTGTTAGAGGCTTGTCCAGCAGTCATAACCTCATCATAGACTTCATCCATATCAACACGTCCAACTGGCAGATGTGAAACACCATCTGTTTCTTCATAACCAATCAGTTTTCTAATAAGATCCTCTGTGATGATGATCTCCTTTCCCAGCACAGATGACAGAATAAACTTTGGATACACAGATGCATGGATCCAGAATTCCTTAATAAGCAAAGGGTAAACTGGTCCAAACAGTCTATCAAAGTATTTTACCCAGCCTTGAGCTCTAACAATGGAGCGAAAATCAAACCCATTTTCAGCCAGTGAGTCAAACTCAACCATGGATTCACACAACACTTCTAACTTTTCAATAGGTGTGAGAAGAGTTCTCTGAGGAGGAATGTAAGGATTAGCACCAAGATTGTCTGAAGTTACAGCAGCCATTGTTGATTGAAACTGAGCAGCTGTTGATGAAGAAGACGCCATTGAAGAATGCTTTTTAGAACACTTAGGTTTTGGGTTTTTGTGAAGAGAGAACAAGAGATGAAAATGCATATAAATTCTGAGAGTGAAAAGTGTGAAAGTGAAAACACTTCAAGTATTTATAGTAAACACATAGGCACACCAAAAGACAGAATTAAAGCACGTTTGAGAGCATTAAATGAAAAGAATAAAATCATTTCAAATAATAAATGCTTCTGACAGATTTGGGGGGAAAATCAAGAATTTAACTATTCAAATTTCACCTCAAATGTCTTTTCAGTTATCCACACGCCACCTCTTCAGATTTTGTGGGACACGTGTTTGCTTGCATGCTGTTCTGAATTCTCTCAAGAAATGAAACGTTAGCCACGTTCAGATCTTCTAAAGATGGTCAGTTCATATTTTCACATCAGAAATAATAATCAGAATAGAATAAATGAACAGAAGAAATACTTCAGATCATTAAACAATTTGCATCTGAGAGATTGCTTCTGATAAATATTACTCTGGACAAAAATCCATACAAATATTTTTCAGAATGAACTTAAATCTATCCTCAGCAAGGGGTTTTGTAAAAATATCTGCCCATTGATGATCTGTACCAACAAAGGCTAAATTTATGATTCCCTTCTGAACATAGTCTCTGATGAAATGATGTTTAATTTCTATATGTTTAGCCTTAGAATGCAAGATTGGATTTTTTGACAAACATATAGCAGAAGTATTATCACAGAAGATAGAAAGATTACTCTCATAGATTTGATAATCTTCTAATTGACTCTTCATCCAGAGCATCTGAGTACAACATCCAGCAGCAGCAATGTATTCTGCCTCTGTAGTTGATAGTGCTATGGTAGGTTGCTTCTTGCTGTACCATGAGATCAGATGACTTCCAAGAAACTGACAGCTTCCAGAAGTGCTTTTACGTTCAACTCTGTCTCCAGCATAGTCAGCATCACAGAATCCAACTAATGAAAATTCATCAGATCTTCTGTAACACAAACCCATGTTAGCAGTACCTTTCAGATACCTTAGAATCCTCTTAACAGCTGTTAAGTGTGATTCTCTAGGATCTGATTGGAATCTAGCACATAAGCAGACACTAAACAGAATATTTGGTCTAGAAGCAGTCAAGTATAGAAGAGATCCTATCATACCTCTGTAGAGTTTTTGATCTACCTTCTTACTTACCTCTTCCTTACCTAGAGTGCTTGTAGGATGCATTGGAGTCTTTGCCATTTTGCTATCAACCATGTTGAACTTCTTCAGAAGCTCTTTAACATACTTGGTTTGATGTATGTAGGTGCATTCTGGAGTCTGATTGACTTGGATTCCCAAGAAGAATCTCAATTCTCCCATCATGCTCATTTCAAACTCTTCCTGCATACATTTAGCAAACTCCTTTCCAAGCGTAATATTTGTTGATCCAAAAATAATGTCATCTACATAAATTTGACAAATCAACAGATCTTTCTTAACAGTTTTACAGAATAAAGTTGTATCCACTTTTCCTCTGATAAAATTTTTCTTCAGAAGGAAATTGCTCAACCTCTCATACCAAGCTCTGGGAGCTTGTTTTAATCCATAAAGAGATTTCTTTAATTTAAAAACATGATCTGGAAAGTTTTCACTTTCAAATCCAGGAGGTTGATGGACATATACTTCTTCTTCTATAATACCATTAAGAAAGGCACTTTTAACATCCATCTGATACAGAGTGATGTTATTCTGTGCAGCAAAAGAAATCAGAAGGCGTATAGATTCTAACCTTGCCACTGGAGCATATGTCTCAGTGTAATCAATACCTTCTTGCTGACTGTATCCCTGAGCAACCAACCTTGCCTTATTCCTTTCTACTTCTCCCTTTTCATTCAGCTTATTTCTGAAAACCCATTTTGTTCCAATAATATTGAATCCTTTGGGTCTAGGAATCAGATCCCAAACTTCATTTCTGGTGAATTGATTCAGCTCTTCTTGCATAGCTATAATCCATTCATTATCTTCCAGAGCCTCATCTACAGATGTTGGTTCTATTATTGACACTAAGCCAAATAAAGAAGATTCAGAAGTTCTGAGAAATGATCTTGTCCTGATTGGATCATCTTTCTTTCCAATAATCACATCTTCTGGATGAGATGATTTGATTCTGGAAGAAGATCCTCTGACAATTGGTCTTTCAGAAATTTGCAAGTTGTTTAGTTGGGAAGTCAAAGGTGTAGCATCTGGAGTTGCTTCAAATTCTTTGACATTTGTCTTTTCTGCCTCTGATCCTTCAGAGTCTGTGAGAATCACTTCTCTATCTGCAGAACTTTCAAACTGCTTTGGCTTTTCAGAGCCAAGCTTATCATCAAATCTAACATGAATAGATTCTTCAACAATCTGTGTTTCAGTATTGAATACTCTGTAGCCTTTAGAGCGTTCAGAATAACCAAGCATGAAACACTTCTGTGCTTTGGAATCAAACTTGTTCAGATTATCTTTAGTATTAAGCATATAACAAATACATCCAAAAGGATGAAAATAAGAAATGTTAGGCTTTCTGTTTCTCCACAATTTATAAGGAGTCTTTTCCAGAAGAGGTTTTACAGACACTCTGTTCTGAATATAGCAAGCTGTGTTAATTGCTTCTGCCCAAAAATGTTTTGCCAAATTTGTCTCATTGATCATGGTTCTGGCCATCTCTTGCAATGTTCTATTTTTCCTCTCTACAACTCCATTTTGTTGTGGAGTTCTAGGGCAGGAGAAATCATGTGCAATGCCTTTTTCAGAAAAATATTTTTCAAAATGTTTATTTTCAAATTCTCCACCATGATCACTTCTGACTTTAATAATTTTGGAATCTTTTTCAATCTGAACTTGATTGCAGAAGTCAAAGAACATAGAATGAGACTCATCCTTGTGTTTTAGAAACTTTACCCAAGTCCATCTGCTGTAGTCATCTACAATGACTAATCCATACTTCTTGCCTCTGATGGATGCAGTTTTCACTGGTCCAAACAGATCAATGTGAAGTAATTCCAATGGTCTGGAGGTAGACACAACATTTTTTAATTTAAAATGAGATTTTGAAAATTTACCTCTTTGACATGCTTCACACAAAGCATCTGAGTTGAACTTCAACTTAGGAAGTCCTCTGACCAGATTGAGTTTATTAATCTGAGATATACGTCTCATATTAATATGCCCCAATCTTCTATGCCAGACCCATTGCTCATCATTCACAGATAAGAGGCATTTTATATTTTGAACTTTAAGTTCTGAAAGGTTAATTTTATAAATGTTGTGTTTCCTCTTTCCACTGAATAGGATAGAGCCATCCTTTTGAGATACAGCTTTGCAACATTTTTGATTAAAGATTATATCATAACCATTGTCACTTAATTGACTTATGGACAACAGATTATGTTTCAATCCTTCAACTAACAGAACATTAGTAATAGAGGGAAGCTTACCATTTCCAATAGTGCCAGATCCAATGATCTTGCCCTTCTGGTTCTCTCCAAACTTCACGTCCCCTCCAGATCTAAGTTCCAGGCTTTGGAACATAGACCTTTCTCCTGTCATGTGTCGTGAGCATCCAGAGTCCAGGTACCATGATTGGTGTCCTGACTTTGCTGCTAAGAACATCTGCAACAGGAATTATTTTGTCTTTAGGTACCCAGATCTTCTTGGGTCCTTTGGGGTTAGTTGGTTTGCAAGTTTGTCTAAACTTCTGTTTTGCAACATAATGTTTATTCTGACTTGCCTTTGGTTTAAACACATAAGTACTCTTCTCAGAGCTTGTGTGTTTAATGTCATTCAGATGACCAAATTTGAATTGAGAGTACAGAGGTGTCTTACTGATAACAAGTTTGTCAACAGGTTTTGGATTGCTTCCAGATGAAGACTCATATCCAATGCCTCTTCTGTTGTTTCCACTAACACCATAGATCATGGAAGCCATCTTGCTTCTGTCTATGCTCTTAGTGAGAAACTTCTGAAAACTAGAGTCATATTTTTCTAAAATATTTTCACCAGACTTAGTTTCAGAATCAGATTCTTGTTGAGTTCTATCAAAGTCATTTTTGATTTTTAAATTTATTTCCTTCTGCTCAACAAGTTCTGCTTTCAGAAGATCAATCTCAGATTCAAGATTGCTTTTCAGCTTCTTGTATTTGAGTTTGATGTTGTTGTAACTTTTAAGAACTTCTGTTAAAACCTTAATGAGTTCTTCTTTGGTAAGTTTGGCCATTACCTCTTCTGCATCATCATCAGATTCAGATTCTGATTCATATCTAGAGGTACCTTCTTCTTGATCCTCTGTCCTGGCCATCAATGCAACGTTTGCACATTCTTCCTCAGATTCAGAAGATGACTCACACTCATCAGAGTCATCCCATGTTGCCATCAGAACCTTTTTCTTCTTGTTGAACTTCTTCTTAGGTTTTTCTTTCAGAAGTTTAGGGCAGTCATTCTTGTAGTGCCCAGGTTCTTTGCACTCATAACACACCACATCTTTCTTGGCAGATCTTCTGTGACTAGAAGATTCTTTTCTATTTTCAGATCTTCTGAAGTTGTTAAACTTCTTTCCCTTGTGCTTCCAGAGTTTATTAATCCTTCTGGACAGCATGGACAACTCATCTTCTTCTTCAGAAGAAGATTCTTCAGAGCTTTCTTGAATAACCTGCAAAGCTTTAGCAGTTTTGTTAGATTTTAAAGCTATGGATTTACCTTTATCTTTCTTCTGGGGTTCATCTTCCTCCAGCTCAATTTCATGACTTCTCAAAGAACTGATAAGTTCTTCTAAGGAGATCTTGTTCAGATCTTTTTCCATCTTTAATTCAGTCACCATTGGTCTCCATCTGGTGGGAAGACTTCTGATGATTTTCTTGACATGATCTGACGTTGAGTAGCCCTTGTCCAGAACTTTCAGACCAGCTGTAAGAATCTGAAATCTAGAAAACATAGTTTCTACATTTTCAGAATCTTCCATTTTAAATGCCTCATACTTCTGTATGAGCGCCAGAGCCTTTGTCTCTTTAACCTGGGAGTTTCCCTCATGAGTCATTTTGAGTGATTCAAACATGTCATGAGCAGTATCTCTGTTAGTAATCTTCTCATACTCAGTATGAGAGATTGCATTAAGCAATATAGTTCTGGCTTTGTGGTGATTCTTGAAGTCTCTTTTCTTCACTTCAATCATTGATTTTCTATCAATCTTTTTGCCATCCTCTCCAGTAGGATGTACATATCCATCAATGACCAAATCCCAAAGATCAGCATCATACCCAAGAAAAAAACTTTCTATTCTATCTTTCCAATAGTCAAATTTTTCTCCATCAAACATTGGAGGTTTGGTACTGATCCTATCCTTCTCTTCATATTTATTGTTGATTGAATTATCAGCCATGATAACAAATAAATATATAGATCAAAGTATATCTCCTCTGGATCTTTACTGACACTGTTAAGTGATAGCACACTCAGAACCGGAGCTCTGATGCCAACTGAAGGTGAGATATAACTTAGAAGGGGGGGGGGGGTTGAATAAGTTTAGAAAATTAATACTTGAAATAAATCACACAATTATTTTTATCCTGGTTCGTTAAACAACTACTCCAGTCCACCCTTCCAGAGTGATTTACCTTTCTCAACAAGGTCTTAATCCACTATTAAATCAAACTGATTACAATAGTATCACCTAAGAACTACAGTTCTTAGTCTTCTCAAGAGCTACTGATTCACACTGAATCCTCTTAAGGAAAATCCTTTACAAACAATGTAAATGAAATACAAGAGTTTTTAATGCTTCTATAAAGCTATAATCACAACAGTGATTTTTCTCTTAAGATTTAAGTACAAAGATTCTATGAAGAATAAGAATGAGAGCTTAAGAATATTTGATTTCTTTTCAGCAAGTGTATATCTCAAAAGTGTGTAACTGAAGAATGAAGTGAGAGGCTCCTTTTATAGGCAACTGAATTTTCCACGTTGAAAAGAGAGTCCAAAAGGTCTGAGCCTTTTTGTCTTCACATGTACTGACCTTTCCTTGAAATAGATGGCACAGATAAATCCTTTTTGTCTGTGTAAGTCGGATTGCTGACTATGGCGGGCATGCCATGACGAGAAAGATCCTGAGAGCAGGATATTACTGGTTGACTATGGAGTCGGATTGCTTCAGATTCGCGAAGAAATGTCACAAATGCCAGATTTATGCTGATAAAGTTCATGTGCCGCCGTGCCCATTGAATGTCATGTCCTCCCCTTGGCCGTTCTCCATGTGGGGCATCGACATGATAGGCAAGATCGAGCCCACCGCATCCAATGGTCATCGTTTTATTCTGGTAGCTATCGACTACTTCACCAAATGGGTGGAGGCAGCCTCGTACGCTAATGTGACCAAGCAGGTGGTAGCTAAATTCATAAAGAGGGACATCATCTGTCGCTATGGAATTCCCGAGCGGATCATTACTGATAATGGTTCGAATTTGAATAATAAGATGATGAAGGAGCTGTGCCAGAGCTTCAAGATCGAACACCACAACTCATCTCCTTACCGGCCGAAGATGAATGGCGCTGTTGAAGCGGCCAACAAGAACATCAAGAAGATTGTTCAGAAGATGGTTGTGACGTATAAAGATTGGCACGAGATGCTGCCGTTTGCCTTGCACGGTTATCGTACGACGGTGCGTACGTCGACCGGGGCAACTCCTTTCTCCTTGGTGTACGGCATGGAAGCTGTCCTGCCGCTAGAAGTGGAGATTCCCTCTTTACGAGTTTTGGTTGATGTGAAACTTGATGAGGCAGAATGGGTTACGAATCGCTTGAACCAACTCAGCCTGATGGACGAGAGGAGGTTAGCATCGATTGCATTTGGTCGCCTATACCAAAGCCGAATGAAGAAAGCTTATGATAAGAAGGTGCGTCCTAGAAGCTTTCAGACGGGTGATCTCGTCCTGAAGAAGATTCTTCCGCCACACTCCGATCACCGGGGCAAGTGGACTCCGAATTACGAAGGGCCGTATGTCGTCAGCAAGGTCTTCTCAGGAGGAGCTTTGTTGTTATCCACGATGGATGGTGAAGATTTTGCATCCCCGGTGAACGCGGACGCAGTTAAAAAATACTTTGCTTGAAAGAGACCCGCTGGACAAAAAAGAAAGAGTCCAGGCAAAAAAGGGGCATCCCGGCGAACCAGAAACAGAATAAAAGGTTCGGGCAAAAATTAGGGATATATTGAAAAAATGTACACCCGCGAAGTCGAAAACCTACACTGGGCGGCTTCGGCAAAAAAGGGTATCCCGGTGAACTGAAAACCCGTGAAGGGCGGTTCACGCAAAAGTTAGGGATTTGAATAAGCAAATGACTGCGTTCCGCGTATGGACTTTCATTGTTTAGTAGTTCGGAAGACCTGAGGGCCGTTTATCTGAATCAATCTCTTCCAAAGCTGAAGCATCGGAGAAGTATCGAAGTCGAGTGGGTCTTAGAGGGATCAACTCATGGTGTTCGTCTACGCCTCGATTGCCGACATTTGTATATACTGATGTATATTTATGTTTTCTTTTTGCGCGGCTTCCTCATTCCAGGAGCTTGCCTCTGTTGTAAAACATTTTTGCCCGTTCAGGGGTTCATCATCAATAAAATGCACATTATTCAGCAATTCTGCTTGCCTGTTTAGCATTTATCTGTTTTGTTTGCGAATGAAAACGCCGATATTTTTGATAAAATGTGCATACATAAACTTGCGGGCCTAGGCCCATTGATTATTGAAACAACTAATTAACTGAATATTGTCACAAGATAATAACCTGGATAGGCCCCTTTGAGGAGGGTATCTTGTCTGTTTGTTTGTGTTGTTGCAGGTGTAGCACTTGCCAGAAAATGTGTCGTGCGTATCCCCGAAGCAGGATGAGTCCTCCTTCCCCAGCAGAGTTCAGTAGTCTCTCCCCCGCAGAATCTGCACGCGAGATGGTGAGTATTGATATGCCTTCCCCGGATAGAGGTGATTCTCTTCCCCAAGCAGACGCATCCTGAAGGAATGTCACCTCATTAGCTGAATCAAGCACCGAAGAATGATGTCGTCTCTCCCCCAGCACCGGGTCACAAGTGCAGATTTCAGAGAAGTATTCGGGTGCCGAAGCTCGTGTTTTCCCCAGTAAAGTCGCCGAAGCAGGTGTATCCCCCGCACCGGGTCACAAGTGCAGATTTCAGAGAAGTGTTCGGGTGCCGAGGCTCGTGTTTTCCCCAGTAAAGTCACCAAGGCAGGTGTCTTTCCCCCCGCACCGGGTCACAAGTGCAGGTTTCGCAGGAGGTCGTTCGTATGCCAAAAGATGCAGTAACTGATGGTGCCAGACTGAAGTCTCCAGCGGAATTGAGATTCCTCATCAGAGTCAGGCTCTCTCCTGAAGATGGATGGTTCCCTCTTCCCCAGTAGAGTGTTGGAACAGCTGATGTTGTATTCCCCTGCAGAGTTGTACTCCTCCCCCGAAGTCAGATGATTCCTTCTTCCCCGGCGAAATTGAGTTTCCTCATCGGAGTTGCACTCTCCAGCGAAGTAGAATGATTTCTCTCCCCGGCTGAGTCCGCAGAAAAGCAGAATCCTTGGAAGTCGATCAGATCATGATCGATGTTCCCCAGCAGAGCGTGGGGCAGCCAATGCTGTGTTCCCCCAGAATCGCACTCTCTCCATCGAAGCAGAATGATTTCTCCTTCCTCAGCCGAGTTTGCAGATAACCAAGAGATCCGAATCCTTGAAAGTTGATCAGATCATGATTGGTTTTTTCCGGGTGGAGTGTTGAGCAGCTGAAGTTGGTTCCCCTCAGAGTGGTCATCCCCAGAAGAGTAGCCGAGACGGCCGCGCAGTTCATTCTCGCGATTGATATCAGCAGATCCAAGTTCTCATAGAGCTTCGTTCCTTGCAGCAGTCAGCTGAAGTTGTTCCCCTGCAGCAATTCGCGGAAGATCAATTCCCCAGACAGAGCCTGATTGATATTGGCGTGTTCACGTTCTCCTCAGCAGGATGATTCCTCTACCTGAGTGGTTCTTTCTCCTTGACAGGAGGATTTCCCCTTGTCGGCATTTATTTTGCTGACGGGATCGCATCATTGTGCATGATTGCATAGCATTGAGCATGATTGCATAGCATTGAGCATGATTGCATATCAGAAGCATATGCATCATAGGCATGATCTAGATCATCATCATCCTTGTTGAACAGGTGTACCACCAAAAGACCGGTTGCTCAGGACGATTCTTGATGTTCTTCCCAGCAAGGTCGCTCTTGAGATGATTCTTAAAGACCCCGGTGTGATCCCCACAGTCGCTCGCTCAAGATGATTTTTGAGATCCCCAGCGAAGTCTTCAGTTCGAGATGATTCTCAAATCCCTCAGCAGGGCCATTTGCTTAAGACGATTCTTAAGACCCCAGTACAGCTTCCCGAGTGGTTCGCCTAGTATGATACTTGAGCTCCCCAATAGCGCCTCCAGCAGGAGTTGCCCAGGAAGATTTCTGGAATACCCAACAGAATGTTTGCTCCAGAAAGGTTATCGGTTCAGGACGATTCTTGAAGATGCCCGACGGATCTGTTTGGTCAAGATGATTCTTGAAGTCCTGAGCAGCATGATATGTCTGCCCCAGCAATGATGTCTAATCTGAAGATGGATTTCATAAGCGCCTGAAAGCGATGTTATAAGGTTCCTGTGAGTTCAGATTTCCTGGTTGATGAATCAATGGATGGCTGAAGATAAGGTTCCAGAGGTTGTAGATACAACAGAGTGATCCGTGTGAGTCTGAAGACCAAGTCAGTTATCCTGAGGTGATGATTGATTGCGATCAAGTGAATGGTATGTCTTCTGATTGAAGGCAAAGATGTTTCTCCAGCGGTGACGCAGGGTATTTCGATCGTCCGACAGTGATGTCAGATTTAGTTCTCCAGTGGTGACGCAGAGTACTTCGATCGTCCGACGGTGATGTCCAATTTGGTTCTCCAGCTAGTTGTTGAGCAGCTAATGTTGCAGGATTCAAAGGTTTGTTCCCCGTAGAGTACTGTGTGCTCGTGCAGTTGGCAAATTTTCGGGTTTACCGATATTCAACCGTCTCGTACCTTGATTGGTTGAGAGCTGGTCGCTTCTCACCCAGTCAGGTTCAAGCCGTTTGAATAGGGGCAGCTGTTGCACCCCAAAATTTGACCAACAATTATTTATTCATTGAGTGTTTGAAAGTGGATACCTTCAGCAGAAAGTTCAAAGAGATCCTCAGGAGAAATGGGTTGAAACCAGGGTTGTGTGCTTCATAGCTTGAGAGTTGTGGGTGCCCCTCAGGTGATTCTGAGACTTTGAAGATGAACTTAATGTTTTGGGAAAGCCTATGAGATGTCTTAATAGCCTTCATGAAGCCCAGAGAAGTCATTATGCAAGAATTCAGAAGATTCAACCATGAATGGTAGAATTAGGGTTTTGACTGGGTCAACCCTAGGATAACTGAAGATTTGGAGAAGGTTGAGACCTAATCCAAGGGCCATGGGATCATATAATGATGCATAGAGATGATATAAAGATGATCCCTAGACCAACTCATCATGATTGAGGAGTTTGAGAAGTTTTGAGTTAGGATTTCTGAGGATTGTCAGTGAAAAAACCCTAATTTGATCCCTATTTTCCAGGCAGTTTTAGCTCAAGATGTTATTGATATCTCACCTTCCCCACAACATGAATGTTGTAGAGCTTGTTCTAAGCTTTAATTTGAGTGGTGGAAGTCCTTGATAGGAGTTACAGAGCCCAAGTTATGGTTTTGACAAATTACAGGTCAGCAGAGGTGTGTGAATCTGGGTCCTTGAAAGTCACCCAACTTGCAGACAACTTTTGCCCTAGTAGGGTGATTCCTATGACCTCTTGGTCAACATGAATATTGAAGAACATCTTCTTAGCTTTAATTTGAGTGGTAGAAGTCCTTGATTGGATTTGTGGAACTCAACTTATGGTTTGAACAAGACAGGGGTATTTTGGTCATTTGTCAGTTATAGGTCATTTTAGCCAATGCCTAAAACTCCTATTTCCAAGCCTCAAATGAAAAAACTCAAAACATGAAAGTTGTTCAAAATGTGATTTTAAGTCTAGAAAGAAGGTCACAAATTGTTGGAAAAGCTCATAGCATGAAGTTACATGATTGGTCAAAAATGAACTAAAAATGGCATATAAGTTTGAAAAGTTGAATTTGAAAATTGATTTGGAAGATCCACAAATCCAAAATAGGTCATCCAATATATCATTTTGATTGGAAACATCATTTTGAGAACATTGGTTTAGCTAGAATTTTGATTTGAAGCTTTAAAATGGGTGATGCTTTGAAAACTTGTTACTTGAAAAAGAAGGCAACTTGGGAAATCCTAACACAAGGCAAAACCAAGGCTTATAGTTGTGCATATCTTCTCATTATCTCATGTAAAGGTATTTTGGCACCAAATGGTAAGGCATAAGGCATGGAATGTGAGATTTTCAATATGTCATCACATGAGATTTTCAAGAACTTTCCACCATATTCTAGATGAATCTAGAAGCATCTAATGATCATTATAAAAAGAAGGCCATGAAGAGAGTTCAAGGTTGGTGATAGAGAGAGATTTCAGGAGAGAGAGAGAGAGAGGAATAGCCATTGAAGTTCTTCCTTCAAGTTCAAGCAATCCAAGAAACCTTTCACTACAAGGCTTCTTCTCCAAAACCAGTGCAAACAGAAGCATTTCCACCATTGGAGGATCATCCTGAAGCAGTTACAAGGCTTGCAACATCCTCCACGAGCACCTACCACCATTACTTGACAGGTTGGTTTCTCTCCTTAATTCTCCTAATTTATGCAGTTTTAATTAGTTTTATAGACATAGGATTGATGCATTAGGTTAGTTGATGAAACCCTAGAAGTTATAGCATGATCCATGGAGTTCCATAACAGAGCTATGAATCTTTAGAGATCAAGAACATGCACTCTAGGCTGTTATATTCTTAGGTTTTTAGCTTAGTGTAATCCCCTCAGCATATAGAACATTCTAGGTTAGTATGGATTTATTCCATTACCATGCATATCAGTGTGAATCAAGTGTACCCGAAACTTCCATCATCCATAGTTCTTTGTAGAATGAGTTTTAGAAGAATATAGCACCATGATTGTGTAGAGGGAGAGGAGTAGAATAAGTTTGCTGTTTGGATCGAGGAAAATGGTGGAGAATCGAGTGAGCTAGATGAAGGAGAAGGTATGGCGCATGGAGGCTGTTTCGAAACCCTAGCAAGCCAGAGGTTGAAGACGCAATCCTCACCGTCAATTCGCGTGGAATGTTTGACCTTTCATGTTAATCGCACGGCCCAGATTCAATCTGAAGATGGAGGGAAAAGTTTAAAAAGTGAAACGCGGTCGTTTCATTTAAACTAGTCTCTGGGCTTAATTCGCTATCCCCACCCCCCTTTTATCTGGCCCAACTGAAACCAACTAGCGCGTGTTGCTATTCCTACCCCCCCTCCCTTTAATTGATTTAATTTCTTTTATATTGTTTTAATATTTTTCTTGTCTTAGAAAATTCATAAATAATTGATAAATAATTCTTTTTTGTCCATTCTTTTTTCTATGATTAGATAATTTTGTGTAGAAAAATATAAAAATAAAAATGGAATTTTATTTTTAATGTGGAATTTTTAGTGGTATTTTCTTTAATATAGTATATTTTCTTTCTTTTAGTTGATGCATGATTTTGCAAGAATTGTTTTAGGACTTTCCTTTAGTCTTTTTAATCCATTCTTTTTTGTGCAATTAGATGATGAATCATAGTTCCCCATAGGATTTATTCTAGAATTTTAGAATTAAATTTTGATTAGTTTAATTAGGGTAGATTTAGGGTATCCTAATTAGGGTTTAGGTTGTGCTTAGGTGAAGAATTCACTTTCTTTGATTGAGTTTTGTCTTGATTTTTAGGTAGAGGCCTATGTAGATGTTATGAATAGACTTTGTAGACCCTTGTGAATAATTGTTAGATTTTTCCCCATTGGTTTAGTATTTTTAGGTATTTCCTGAAGTTGCCTGTTGATTTTGTCTCCCCTGTGGTTATCTGTTCATCTTTGGGGTTCATTGTGGGGAATTTGTTGAGGGGCTTGTGTTGCCTTGAAGACCTTGATGGAGAGCATCATGAAGAGAAGTTTGTAGATCAAGATTCAGAGACCCAGAGCTTGGCTTGTCCCCTGTCTGTGAGGTTTGAGATCCTGAAGTTTGGAGGAAGTTCATGGTACTTTCCTGAGGAAGGCACTATGAATAACTTTCATTCTTTCTTCTCACCTCTTTCTCAAGTATCCAATGATGTTGGAGCCAACTTGTGAGTTTAATTTCTCCTGAGGAGGAATGTAAACTGATCACAGTTGTTGTGCCACATAGGATACAATTCCTAAGTGGAAGCCTCCTAGTACCTTCCTGAGGAAGGTCCTATGAGTCTATTCACTTAGTTCCACTAGTTCAGATAGGATTTCCTAAATATCCAGTGATGTTGGAGCCTGCTTGTGAGTTTAATTTCTCCTGAGGAGGAATATAAACTGATCACAGTGGTTGAGCCACATAGGGTATGACTCCTGAGTATACACCTCCTAGTGCTTTCCTGAGGAAGACACTATGAGTCTGCCTGCTTAGCTCCCTTTCTTTGGTAAGCTTGTTCTGAAGCTTGAAGACTGGGATTGATTCTCTTGTTTAGGGTTTTGCTTGAGGGCTTTGCTTAGATTTGATTCAGATTCTGTGATTAGGGTTAGGATTAGAGAGTAGATTCTTTCTTTCTCAAGCATGTGTGTTTTGTTTGCCTGTTGGCACTTCTCCTATTTGTTCATTGCTTGATGGTATGTTGTTTATCTTCAGTATGATTACTGTTATTTCATGACTGGCTTGAGGTCGAGACGAGCTTGTGGAGGCTGAAACCCCACACACATTTCCTCCCTCACTTGCATTGCATGCATTTTACTGTCAAAGCTGATGTTTTTGTCTGTTTTGGTGTATCCTTGACATGTTCCCTTAGGACTCTCATTTCCTCAGATGAGGATTTGATGATAGACTTTAGGTTGAAACCTATGCATGACAACATCTAGGAGTTCCCTGTTCAAACCTCAACCATAGGATGAATCCATGGCATGATAGCAGTAGGACTTGATAGTCTCCCTCCTAGTTGAGCCATTTTAACCCGTAGTTTCCCGAACTACGTTTGCTCTGATCTTTCATACCAGATGAAAGTACGTAGGCATAGGATGCGATGTCCTAGCGAGCAACCTTCCCCACCTTCCCCTGTAGTTAGCCGAACTACGTTGACTCTGATTTCTCGTTCTAGACGGGAATACGTAGGCATAAAGCGCGACGCTTTGCCGAGTCATTTTTCTTTTCTTTTTTCAGCCAGCCTTGATAGATAGATAGATTAAAACCAACCCGTCCAAGTAAACAAACAAGCGAGGATCCCGTCGAGTACGACGGACGTGAGGGGTGCTAATACCTTCCCCTTGCGTAACCGACTCCCGAACCCAGACTATGGTCGCGATGACCTTGTCTTACCCTTTTTCGTCAGGTTTTTCCGATCGTTTCCTTTCCCGCTCTGAGGGATAAATAACGAAAGGTGGCGACTCTTCTGTCATGCCGGCACCTTATTTTCGCGCAAGCGACAGCTGGCGACTCTGCTGGGGACTTATAGCATCTAGGGACTTTTCCCATCCCTTATGCTGGGACCGTTTCCCATCCCCTACGCGAGTCAATCCTATCGTTTGTGTGTTTGCTTGTTGGGTTGCGTTTATTTATCGCATTTTTACTCCTCGCATTTTTATTTCCCGCATTTTATTTCCAGTTCGATATGATTATCTGTGCTGCTGTGGGAGAGGGATGTTACTGTGAGTGAGAAGCCGGACCTGGGCTTGAGTACACACCTAGATATAGTTGCGGAGAAGTAGTAGACGAACCTGTCTGCTGAGCAGGCACAGTTCCCTACGAAAATCTGCGCTCAGACGAGATTCTTGCAGAGGTGCTCCTTTCCGGTCCTGAGGATCTGAGGGGAGTCCAGACGTGAGGATTGTCGACTCTGGGGACCGATCATTTGGAAGTCAGCTAAGAGAGGCCTCTTCATGACTTGATGATACCACTCCTTCTGGGAATCGTATCGTCACTCATGAAAGTCTGTGACGCTGACGACCGCATAGGATGCCGTACCTTTGTCCGTGGATTAGGTCCATACCTGTGAGTGGGGTTGGGATATTGCAGGAAACTTTGACCTCCAGACTACCTGGTTTTCTCGACAGTGAATCAGTTATGTTGGGTTCTCAGTTGCAGAGATGTTCTTGATAGAGCAAGGGTTTGATCAGAGGATTTTATCATCGGGTGTTTGTCTGTTCCTGATAGAGCAGGTTCCGATCAGAGTATTGTTATCAGAGGTTTGTTCTGGATGGAGCAGATTTTTGAGTGGGGTCTGAGGATCTCGTCAGCGGTTGTTATTTGTTCTTGATAGGGCAGATTTTGAGTGGGGTTTGAAGATCTCATCAGCAGCTGTGTGTTTGTTCTAGAGAGGGCAGATTTGTGATTTGGGGTCCGAAGACTTCATCAACAGATATTCCTTGATCTTGCATCCGGGGTCTTTATTATCAGGCTTTTATTCTTGTCAGGGCAGAAGTTTGATCTCGATCCTATCAGATGGTTATTCGCAGCAGATCAGATCAGTGGTTTTACACCGGGGTTTCCTTCTCATCAGTGACTGTTGACACCGAATCTCCACAGCAGCCACCTGGATATATTGTTGCATACCTGCATTTTGCATTAGCTTGCATAATCATTCCATTAGCGTGTGTCTGTGACAGGTACCGTTTCCCCGATCCAGGATCTTTCGCCTCTTATCGTGTTACTGCAGCCTCTCTCAGAAAGACTGTTGCGTACGAGTTCTCGGTCCTTGATGTGTCGAATCTGACTATTGCCATGTGAGGTTACTATTTCCATGATTGGGCCCAGCTTCCTCTCCTTATTATTGTCAGCAGGTGCCAGGATCAGGGGAAATCTCTCAAGCACACAGACACATGCATGCATCTGCATAAAGCATTTTGGCATGACATACATTCTGCTGCTTTTCCTAACCTTTGATCTTGACAGGTTTTTCAGGTACTCAGGTTCCGAGCTGTTTTCGATCTCCAGGATTGATCAAAGATTCATCCACCGCTACTCAACTCGCGCCAATCAAACGAGAATCATGGACCAGGTACAGTCAGATGTGCAAGAGCTTCGTGAACGGATGGATCGTTTTATGGAGCTGATGCAAGTAGTTGCGAATGGGCAAGACCAGCTTCGTACTTTGGTTCAACCTCTCATCTCCAGGGTTGACAGTAATGGAATACTTCATGGCGGGGCCGTGCCTACTCCTCCTCAAGGGGATACTCCACAGAACGTTGTTCCTGCTGCCGGGGGCAACGGCAGTGCTAACGGCAATCTTATGACTAATCTCGGACTTAATACGGCAGGCGCCGGCAATGGTGGTTTGGGAGCCAATGTTAACATGGGGCCGGTCAACGGCAATGTTGGTGCAGGAAATATGGTGGTGCCTCAACCGTGGCTGGAGGACCATCAGGATGACATATTCTCTCAGAGAGGTGTAGAGGCTGAATTGACTGTTGAAGCTCGACTCAGGTTCAAGGCGCTGGAAGACAAGATGAGAGATATAGAAAATCAGAACGCATTGGGCGTTGACATGGCCAAACTTGGGTTGATTGCTGACTTTAAAGTACCTCACAAGTTCAAGGTGCCTATCTTTGAGAAGTATAGGGGCACTACTTGTCCCCGCGTTCACCTCCGATCTTATTATAGAAAGATGTCCGCTTATTCTGACGATGAGAAGCTGCTGATGCACTTCTTTCAGGATAGTCTTTCTGGTCCATCGCTCGAATGGTATATGGGTTTGGAGCCCGCTGCTGTGCGCACCTGGAAAGATCTTGCAGAAGCGTTTGTTCTTCACTATCAATATAATAGCGACTTGGCCCCCAACCGAGTTCAGCTTCAGAATCTCTCGCAGCGGAGCAATGAAAGCTTCAAAGAGTACGCCCAGCGGTGGCGTGAATTGGCTGCTCAGGTTCAACCGCCCATGGTCGAGCGTGAGTTGGTACAAATGTTCGTGGCCACCCTTCCTGGAGTCTATTATGAAAAGCTGATCAGTGGCATGTCTGGAACATTCTCGGCTCTCATCACTTTGGGCGAGCATGTTGAAAACGGTATAAAGATCGGAAAAATTCAGGGCGAATCATCCTCAGCTGGAGGAGCTAGCAAGAAACCCTATACTGGCAAGCATCGAGAGGGAGATGCCAGTGCTGTCACTAATGCTAGGAGAAAGGGCAAGGGCCCTCAGTCTCAGATTGCTAGCATAAACATCCCAGCTGCTCCCCCGCAGCCGCAGCAGCAGCCCCAGCAACAGAATAATCAGGGATATAAGAGATATTAGAATCGGGGTCCCCTGGCAAACCGTCATCTTGAAACTCCACCTATGCCATATGCACAGCTTCTGCAAACGTTGCTTCAGCTCCAATTGGTTCACAAGAGGACAATGGCTCCCTTAACAGGGGCACCACCACCGGAGTATGATGCTAATGCTACTTGTGAATTTCACTCGGGGGCACCTGGCCATACGGTTGAGAATTGTAAAGCTTTTAAGCACAAAGTCCAGGACTTGGTCGACGCCAAGGTTATCAACTTTTCTGACAACGTGCCCAACGTCACCAAAAATCCAATGCCTCATCATAAGGGGGGCGGAGTGAATGCTGTTATCACTGAAGAGAATTCAGACTTGCTGACTGATGTCAAGGATTTGAAGACGCCGTTGAGTTTTGTTAAGGCTAAGTTGCTGAAGAAGGGCTTCTTTCCTGGATGTGGAGAGTTATGTATGGCTTGTGCTACACTTCTTGATGGGTGTGAGCAGTTGATCGAAGGTATCCAGAGTCTGATGTCCGAGGGTATTTTGCAATTCAGTCGGAGCATTGAGAATGCGTCAGGGGAAGTTGTGCTGAAGCAGGCAGACGAAGTTGCTACCATTACTATTCCTCGTCACCCTATCACTATTTCTGCGCCCCGTCCGCCTTCTATCACCATCACCAGGGCCGGACCAATCCCATTCGAGAGTACCAATGCCGTTCCATGGCATTATGGCGCCGAAGTTTATTGTAATGGTCAGAAGATAGAGCTTGAGCCATCCGGATCGACTGCGCAGAATCTTACCGAAGTCAGTGGTATCACTAGAAGCGGAAGAGTGTTTGCGCCAGCAGAGGTTGCAGCAGAGAAAGTGGTCCGAGCTGACGCTGTGGATAAGGGCAAAGGTAAAGCTGTTGAGGAGGTCCCTGCAGGGGCAGAGAAGGACTTGCTGGTTAAAGATGCTGAAGAGTTCATGCGACTGATCAAGAAAAGTGACTACAAAATTGTAGATCATCTTCATCAGACTCCGTCAAAGATCTCGATTCTTAACTTGTTGCTGTGTTCTGAGGCGCACCGCAATGCATTGCTGAAGGTATTGAATGCTGCATACGTGCCGCAGGAGATATCAGTTAATCAACTCGAGGAAGTAGTAGCCCATGTCAATGCTGGTAACGGGCTGGGATTCACGGATCTGGAGCTGACTCCTAAGGGAAGAGATCACAACAGCGCCTTGCATGTCTCAATAGAGTGCAGAGGCACGATTATGTCACATGTCCTGGTGGATACGGGTTCCTCGCTTAACGTGCTTCCGAAGAAGGCACTGATGAAGTTGGATACCCGTGGACTGCTGTGCACGCCCAGTGATCTGGTCGTGAAGGCCTTTGACGGAACCAAGCGCCACGTCTTCGGAGAATTGACCCTGCCAATTCAAGTTGGTCCAGAGACGTTCAATGCGGTTTTCTATATCATGGATATCATGCCCGCCTATAGTTGCCTCTTAGGTCGGCCGTGGATCCATTCTGCTGGTGCCGTGACGTCCACGCTGCATCAGAAGCTTAAATATGCTGTTGGGGGCAGCATAGTCACAGTCTGTGGAGAGGAGGACATCATGGTAAGCCACCTATCGTCCTTTAAGTACGTTGAAATGGATGGTGAGATCCATGAGACCCTTTGCCAAGCATTTGAAACCGTCAGGGTGAAGGAGGTAGCTCCTGTAGTTACAGAGAAGCAAGAGTTGAACCTCTCCTCGTTCAAGGAAGCTAGAGCCGTTGTCGAAGCTGGTTCCACCCCAGGCTGGGGGCATGTCTTGGATATACCAATCAAACAGGATAAGTTTGGATTAGGGTATTCTCCTGGAGCTGAAGCTTCATCTTCTTCTGGTAGTTCGTCTCATGGGAAAGGGCCGATCTTATTCACCAAGGGGGGAGTAATTTTCGAGAGTATCAACGCTGCGTCAGAGGACAGCGGAGACAGTGATTGCGATCTTGACGCCTGGATTCAACCGAACAAGCCAGACGAGCGCCTCCACAATTGGACCATCAAGGAGATTATCAAGCTGACAAGTGAAGAGTAATGATTTGCTTTTTACAATCTTTGTACAACCCTATGTCCTGCCCGGGGCATAGTGGTTTTACTGTCAGGGCCTTGTTGGATTATGTGTATGCATTTTGTTAATAAATAAAAGGCGTTTTCTTCGTAATCAAATGTTGTGTTCTCTGTTATTCATGCTTTATGTTTGTTTCGAAAAACAGCAAAATGGCAACGAGGTTCGTGCTAACCTGCATATTCTTGCTTTAAACTTAACCCTTGTTATTGCAGGATCCACGTAACAGATGACATCGACTCTGGACCCTCTACGGCTCACTACGACTTTGATTGCCCGATCTATCAAGCCGAGGATGAGATTGATGAAGACGAAGACCTTCCGGAAGAGTTGGCCCGCTTGTTGAGACAAGAGGAAAAGGTTATTCTGCCTCATGAGGAGGATATTGAGATCATAAATCTGGGTTCTGAGGAGCTCGTCAGAAATGTCAGAGTAGGGGCTGCGCTGCAGAACGATGTCAAGCATAGACTGGTCGAGATGCTTCGAGAATATAGTGACGTCTTTGCTTGGTCATATGAGGATATGCCCGGACTCGACACTGATATCGTGGTTCATCGCTTGCCGTTGCGAGAGGATTGCCCTCCAGTCAAGCAGAAGCTCAGGAGGACGAGACCAGACATGGCTGTAAAAATCAAAGAAGAGGTCCAGAAGCAGTTGGACGCAGGATTTCTAGCCGTTACCACTTACCCTCCGTGGGTCGCCAACATAGTGCCTGTACCGAAGAAGGACGGTAAGGTACGCATGTGCGTCGATTATCGGGATTTGAATAGGGCGAGCCCTAAGGATGATTTCCCTTTGCCTCATATCGATGTGTTGGTCGACAATACAGCCCAGGTTTCCGTGTTTTCGTTCATGGATGGCTTCTCCGGTTACAATCAGATTAAGATGGCGCCGGAGGACATGGAGAAAACGACATTTATTACCCCCTGGGGCACGTTTTGCTACAAGGTAATGCCCTTCGGTCTGAAGAACGCAGGGTCCACTTACCAGCGAGCAATGGTGACCTTGTTTCATGATATGATTCATCATGAGATCGAGGTCTATGTTGATGACATGATTGCAAAGTCCCAAACGGAGGAAGAGCATCTGGTCAATTTATTGAAGCTGTTTGAAAGGCTTAGGAAGTTCAGGCTGAGGCTGAATCCTAACAAGTGCACTTTCGGAGTGCGGTCCGGAAAGTTATTGGGGTTTATCGTTAGTGAACGAGGTATTGAAGTTGATCCTGCAAAGATAAAAGCTATCCAAGAAATGCCAGCGCCGAAAACAGAAAAAGAAGTTCGTGGTTTCTTGGGCCGAATAAACTACATTGCAAGGTTTATCTCTCAGCTCACGGCCACTTGTGAACCGATGTTCAAGTTGTTAAAGAAAGATCAGGCGATTACTTGGAATGAGGATTGCCAGAAGGCATTCGATAAGATAAAGCAGTATCTTCAAGAACCTCCAATCTTGATACCCCCAGTGGCTGGACGGCCATTAATCATGTACTTGACAGTTCTGGAGAATAGTATGGGGTGTGTTCTCGGTCAGCACGACGAGACGGGCAGAAAGGAGCATGCCATTTATTATTTGAGTAAGAAGTTCACTGAGTGTGAATCTCGATACTCGACGCTGGAGAAGACGTGTTGTGCATTAGCTTGGGCTGCCAAACGTCTACGACAGTATATGCTCAATCACACCACTATGCTGATTTCGAAGATGGATCCGATCAAGTACGTCTTCGAAAAGCAGGCTCTTTCGGGCAGGATTGCCAGATGGCAGATGGTGTTAACAGAATATGATATTCAGTACGTCTCTCAGAAAGCCATTAAGGGGAGCGTATTGTCTGACTACCTTGCCGAACAGCCGATCGAAGACTATCAGCCGATGAAGTTCGAATTCCCTGACGAGGACATTATGTTTCTCAAAGCGAAGGATTGCGATGAGCCATTGCCCGATGAGGGGCCAGATAGGAAGTCTCAGTGGAAGTTGATATTCGACGGAGCGGTTAATTCCTATGGGAGTGGTATCGGGGCTATCATCACGACTCCTCACGGATCCCATATCCCGTTTACTGCAAGACTGACGTTTCCAGTTACCAACAACGAAGCCGAGTATGAAGCATGTATTATGGGTCTAGAAGAGGCAATTGATTTGAGAATCAAGAATCTAGACATATATGGTGACTCAGCGCTTGTAATCAATCAGATCAAAGGGGAGTGGGAAACTCGTCAAGCGAATCTAGTGCCGTACATGAATTATGCCAGGAGGCTGTTTCCGTTCTTTGACCGAGTAGAACTTCATCATGTGCCCCGGGCTGAAAATCAGATGGCTGATGCTTTAGCCACGTTGGCTTCAATGTATAAAGTCAATTATTAGAATGAGGCTCCAAGAATTGTGCTTTCGCGTCTTGATAGACCAGCGTTTGTGTTCGCAATCGAAGATGCCACTGACGGCAAGCCATGGTTCCACGATATCCAGACCTTCCTTATGACCAAGGAGTATCCTGCGGGTGCGTCAACCCAGGATAAGAAGACTCTGAGGAGGCTATCTGGAAACTTTTACCTCAACCCTGATGGAGTGCTGTATAAGAGAAACCACGATCTCGTGCTACTCAGATGTGTAGATGAGAAAGAGGCAAGTATGCTCATGGAAGAAGTCCATGAGGGCACATTTGGTACGCACGCCGGCGGGCATGCCATGACGAGAAAGATCCTGAGAGCAGGATATTACTGGTTGACTATGGAGTCGGATTGCTTCAGATTCGCGAAGAAATGTCACAAATGCCAGATTTATGCTGATAAAGTTCATGTGCCGCCGTGCCCATTGAATGTCATGTCCTCCCCTTGGCCGTTCTCCATGTGGGGCATCGACATGATAGGCAAGATCGAGCCCACCGCATCCAATGGTCATCGTTTTATTCTGGTAGCTATCGACTACTTCACCAAATGGGTGGAGGCAGCCTCGTACGCTAATGTGACCAAGCAGGTGGTAGCTAAATTCATAAAGAGGGACATCATCTGTCGCTATGGAATTCCCGAGCGGATCATTACTGATAATGGTTCGAATTTGAATAATAAGATGATGAAGGAGCTGTGCCAGAGCTTCAAGATCGAACACCACAACTCATCTCCTTACCGGCCGAAGATGAATGGCGCTGTTGAAGCGGCCAACAAGAACATCAAGAAGATTGTTCAGAAGATGGTTGTGACGTACAAAGATTGGCACGAGATGCTGCCGTTTGCCTTGCACGGTTATCGTACGACGGTGCGTACGTCGACCGGGGCAACTCCTTTCTCCTTGGTGTACGGCATGGAAGCTGTCCTGCCGCTAGAAGTGGAGATTCCCTCTTTACGAGTTTTGGTTGATGTGAAACTTGATGAGGCAGAATGGGTTACGAATCGCTTGAACCAACTCAGCCTGATGGACGAGAAGAGGTTAGCATCGATTGCATTTGGTCGCCTATACCAAAGCCGAATGAAGAAAGCTTATGATAAGAAGGTGCGTCCTAGAAGCTTTCAGACGGGTGATCTCGTCCTGAAGAAGATTCTTCCGCCACACTCCGATCACCGGGGCAAGTGGACTCCGAATTACGAAGGGCCGTATGTCGTCAGCAAGGTCTTCTCAGGAGGAGCTTTGTTGTTATCCACGATGGATGGTGAAGATTTTGCATCCCCGGTGAACGCGGACGCAGTTAAAAAATACTTTGCTTGAAAGAGACCCGCTGGACAAAAAAGAAAGAGTCCAGGCAAAAAAGGGGCATCCCGGCGAACCAGAAACAGAATAAAAGGTTTGGGCAAAAATTAGGGATATATTGAAAAAATGTACACCCGCGAAGTCGAAAACCTACACTGGGCGGCTTCGGCAAAAAAGGGTATCCCGGTGAACTGAAAACCCGTGAAGGGCGGTTCACGCAAAAGTTAGGGATTTGAATAAGCAAATGACTGCGTTCCGCGTATGGACTTTCATTGTTTAGTAGTTCGGAAGACCTGAGGGCCGTTTATCTGAATCAATCTCTTCCAAAGCTGAAGCATCGGAGAAGTATCGAAGTCGAGTGGGTCTTAGAGGGATCAACTCATGGTGTTCGTCTACGCCTCGATTGCCGACATTTGTATATACTGATGTATATTTATGTTTTCTTTTTGCGCGGCTTCCTCATTCCAGGAGCTTGCCTCTGTTGTAAAACATTTTTGCCCGTTCAGGGGTTCATCATCAATAAAATGCACATTATTCAGCAATTCTGCTTGCCTGTTTAGCATTTATCTGTTTTGTTTGCGAATGAAAACGCCGATATTTTTGATAAAATGTGCATACATAAACTTGCGGGCCTAGGCCCATTGATTGTTGAAACAACTAATTAACTGAATATTGTCACAAGATAATAACCTGGATAGGCCCCTTTGAGGAGGGTATCTTGTCTGTTTGTTTGTGTTGTTGCAGGTGTAGCACTTGCCAGAAAATGTGTCGTGCGTATCCCCGAAGCAGGATGAGTCCTCCTTCCCCAGCAGAGTTCAGTAGTCTCTCCCCCGCAGAATCTGCACGCGAGATGGTGAGTATTGATATGCCTTCCCCGGATAGAGGTGATTCTCTTCCCCAAGCAGACGCATCCTGAAGGAATGTCACCTCATTAGCTGAATCAAGCACCGAAGAATGATGTCGTCTCTCCCCCAGCACCGGGTCACAAGTGCAGATTTCAGAGAAGTATTCGGGTGCCGAAGCTCGTGTTTTCCCCAGTAAAGTCGCCGAAGCAGGTGTATCCCCCGCACCGGGTCACAAGTGCAGATTTCAGAGAAGTGTTCGGGTGCCGAGGCTCGTGTTTTCCCCAGTAAAGTCACCAAGGCAGGTGTCTTTCCCCCCGCACCGGGTCACAAGTGCAGGTTTCGCAGGAGGTCGTTCGTATGCCAAAAGATGCAGTAACTGATGGTGCCAGACTGAAGTCTCCAGCGGAATTGAGATTCCTCATCAGAGTCAGGCTCTCTCCTGAAGATGGATGGTTCCCTCTTCCCCAGTAGAGTGTTGGAACAGCTGATGTTGTATTCCCCTGCAGAGTTGTACTCCTCCCCCGAAGTCAGATGATTCCTTCTTCCCCGGCGAAATTGAGTTTCCTCATCGGAGTTGCACTCTCCAGCGAAGTAGAATGATTTCTCTCCCCGGCTGAGTCCGCAGAAAAGCAGAATCCTTGGAAGTCGATCAGATCATGATCGATGTTCCCCAGCAGAGCGTGGGGCAGCCAATGCTGTGTTCCCCCAGAATCGCACTCTCTCCATCGAAGCAGAATGATTTCTCCTTCCTCAGCCGAGTTTGCAGATAACCAAGAGATCCGAATCCTTGAAAGTTGATCAGATCATGATTGGTTTTTTCCGGGTGGAGTGTTGAGCAGCTGAAGTTGGTTCCCCTCAGAGTGGTCATCCCCAGAAGAGTAGCCGAGACGGCCGCGCAGTTCATTCTCGCGATTGATATCAGCAGATCCAAGTTCTCATAGAGCTTCGTTCCTTGCAGCAGTCAGCTGAAGTTGTTCCCCTGCAGCAATTCGCGGAAGATCAATTCCCCAGACAGAGCCTGATTGATATTGGCGTGTTCACGTTCTCCTCAGCAGGATGATTCCTCTACCTGAGTGGTTCTTTCTCCTTGACAGGAGGATTTCCCCTTGTCGGCATTTATTTTGCTGACGGGATCGCATCATTGTGCATGATTGCATAGCATTGAGCATGATTGCATAGCATTGAGCATGATTGCATAGCAGAAGCATATGCATCATAGGCATGATCTAGATCATCATCATCCTTGTTGAACAGGTGTACCACCAAAAGACCGGTTGCTCAGGACGATTCTTGATGTTCTTCCCAGCAAGGTCGCTCTTGAGATGATTCTTAAAGACCCCGGTGTGATCCCCACAGTCGCTCGCTCAAGATGATTTTTGAGATCCCCAGCGAAGTCTTCAGTTCGAGATGATTCTCAAATCCCTCAGCAGGGCCATTTGCTTAAGACGATTCTTAAGACCCCAGTACAGCTTCCCGAGTGGTTCGCCTAGTATGATACTTGAGCTCCCCAATAGCGCCTCCAGCAGGAGTTGCCCAGGAAGATTTCTGGAATACCCAACAGAATGTTTGCTCCAGAAAGGTTATCGGTTCAGGACGATTCTTGAAGATGCCCGACGGATCTGTTTGGTCAAGATGATTCTTGAAGTCCTGAGCAGCATGATATGTCTGCCCCAGCAATGATGTCTAATCTGAAGATGGATTTCATAAGCGCCTGAAAGCGATGTTATAAGGTTCCTGTGAGTTCAGATTTCCTGGTTGATGAATCAATGGATGGCTGAAGATAAGGTTCCAGAGGTTGTAGATACAACAGAGTGATCCGTGTGAGTCTGAAGACCAAGTCAGTTATCCTGAGGTGATGATTGATTGCGATCAAGTGAATGGTATGTCTTCTGATTGAAGGCAAAGATGTTTCTCCAGCGGTGACGCAGGGTATTTCGATCGTCCGACAGTGATGTCAGATTTAGTTCTCCAGTGGTGACGCAGAGTACTTCGATCGTCCGACGGTGATGTCCAATTTGGTTCTCCAGCTAGTTGTTGAGCAGCTAATGTTGCAGGATTCAAAGGTTTGTTCCCCGTAGAGTACTGTGTGCTCGTGCAGTTGGCAAATTTTCGGGTTTACCGATATTCAACCGTCTCGTACCTTGATTGGTTGAGAGCTGGTCGCTTCTCACCCAGTCAGGTTCAAGCCGTTTGAATAGGGGCAGCTGTTGCACCCCAAAATTTGACCAACAATTATTTATTCATTGAGTGTTTGAAAGTGGATACCTTCAGCAGAAAGTTCAAAGAGATCCTCAGGAGAAATGGGTTGAAACCAGGGTTGTGTGCTTCATAGCTTGAGAGTTGTGGGTGCCCCTCAGGTGATTCTGAGACTTTGAAGATGAACTTAATGTTTTGGGAAAGCCTATGAGATGTCTTAATAGCCTTCATGAAGCCCAGAGAAGTCATTATGCAAGAATTCAGAAGATTCAACCATGAATGGTAGAATTAGGGTTTTGACTGGGTCAACCCTAGGATAACTGAAGATTTGGAGAAGGTTGAGACCTAATCCAAGGGCCATGGGATCATATAATGATGCATAGAGATGATATAAAGATGATCCCTAGACCAACTCATCATGATTGAGGAGTTTGAGAAGTTTTGAGTTAGGATTTCTGAGGATTGTCAGTGAAAAAACCCTAATTTGATCCCTATTTTCCAGGCAGTTTTAGCTCAAGATGTTATTGATATCTCACCTTCCCCACAACATGAATGTTGTAGAGCTTGTTCTAAGCTTTAATTTGAGTGGTGGAAGTCCTTGATAGGAGTTACAGAGCCCAAGTTATGGTTTTGACAAATTACAGGTCAGCAGAGGTGTGTGAATCTGGGTCCTTGAAAGTCACCCAACTTGCAGACAACTTTTGCCCTAGTAGGGTGATTCCTATGACCTCTTGGTCAACATGAATGTTGAAGAAAATCTTCTTAGCTTTAATTTGAGTGGTAGAAGTCCTTGATTGGATTTGTGGAACTCAACTTATGGTTTGAACAAGACAGGGGTATTTTGGTCATTTGTCAGTTATAGGTCATTTTAGCCAATGCCTAAAACTCCTATTTCCAAGCCTCAAATGAAAAAACTCAAAACATGAAAGTTGTTCAAAATGTGATTTTAAGTCTAGAAAGAACGTCACAAATTGTTGGAAAAGCTCATAGCATGAAGTTACATGATTGGTCAAAAATGAACTAAAAATGGCATATAAGTTTGAAAAGTTGAATTTGAAAATTGATTTGGAAGATCCACAAATCCAAAATAGGTCATCCAATATATCATTTTGATTGGAAACATCATTTTGAGAACATTGGTTTAGCTAGAATTTTGATTTGAAGCTTTAAAATGGGTGATGCTTTGAAAACTTGTTACTTGAAAAAGAAGGCAACTTGGGAAATCCTAACACAAGGCAAAACCAAGGCTTATAGTTGTGCATATCTTCTCATTATCTCATGTAAAGGTATTTTGGCACCAAATGGTAAGGCATAAGGCATGGAATGTGAGATTTTCAATATGTCATCACATGAGATTTTCAAGAACTTTCCACCATATTCTAGATGAATCTAGAAGCATCTAATGATCATTATAAAAAGAAGGCCATGAAGAGAGTTCAAGGTTGGTGATAGAGAGAGATTTCAGGAGAGAGAGAGAGAGAGAGGAATAGCCATTGAAGTTCTTCCTTCAAGTTCAAGCAATCCAAGAAACCTTTCACTACAAGGCTTCTTCTCCAAAACCAGTGCAAACAGAAGCATTTCCACCATTGGAGGATCATCCTGAAGCAGTTACAAGGCTTGCAACATCCTCCACGAGCACCTACCACCATTACTTGACAGGTTGGTTTCTCTCCCTAATTCTCCTAATTTATGCAGTTTTAATTAGTTTTATAGACATAGGATTGATGCATTAGGTTAGTTGATGAAACCCTAGAAGTTATAGCATGATCCATGGAGTTCCATAACAGAGCTATGAATCTTTAGAGATCAAGAACATGCACTCTAGGCTGTTATATTCTTAGGTTTTTAGCTTAGTGTAATCCCCTCAGCATATAGAACATTCTAGGTTAGTATGGATTTATTCCATTACCATGCATATCAGTGTGAATCAAGTGTACCCGAAACTTCCATCTTCCATAGTTCTTTGTAGAGTGAGTTTTAGAAGAATATAGCACCATGATTGTGTAGAGGGAGAGGAGTAGAATAAGTTTGCTGTTTGGATCGAGGAAAATGGTGGAGAATCGAGTGAGCTAGATGAAGGAGAAGGTATGGCGCATGAAGGCTGTTTCGAAACCCTAGCAAGCCAGAGGTTGAAGACGCAATCCTCACCGTCAATTCGCGTGGAATGTTTGACCTTTCATGTTAATCGCACGGCCCAGATTCAATCTGAAGATGGAGGGAAAAGTTTAAAAAGTGAAACGCGGTCGTTTCATTTAAACTAGTCTCTGGGCTTAATTCGCTATCCCCACCCCCCTTTTATCTGGCCCAACTGAAACCAACTAGCGCGTGTTGCTATTCCTACCCCCCCTCCCTTTAATTGATTTAATTTCTTTTATATTGTTTTAATATTTTTCTTGTCTTAGAAAATTCATAAATAATTGATAAATAATTCTTTTTTGTCCATTCTTTTTTCTATGATTAGATAATTTTGTGTAGAAAAATATAAAAATAAAAATGGAATTTTATTTTTAATGTGGAATTTTTAGTGGTATTTTCTTTAATATAGTATATTTTCTTTCTTTTAGTTGATGCATGATTTTGCAAGAATTGTTTTAGGACTTTCCTTTAGTCTTTTTAATCCATTCTTTTTTGTGCAATTAGATGATGAATCATAGTTCCCCATAGGATTTATTCTAGAATTTTAGAATTAAATTTTGATTAGTTTAATTAGGGTAGATTTAGGGTATCCTAATTAGGGTTTAAGTTGTGCTTAGGTGAAGAATTCACTTTCTTTGATTGAGTTTTGTCTTGATTTTTAGGTAGAGGCCTATGTAGATGTTATGAATAGACTTTGTAGACCCTTGTGAATAATTTTTAGATTTTTCCCCATTGGTTTAGTATTTTTAGGTATTTCCTGAAGTTGCCTGTTGATTTTGTCTCCCCTGTGGTTATCTGTTCATCTTTGGGGTTCATTGTGGGGAATTTGTTGAGGGGCTTGTGTTGCCTTGAAGACCTTGATGGAGAGCATCATGAAGAGAAGTTTGTAGATCAAGATTCAGAGACCCAGAGCTTGGCTTGTCCCCTGTCTGTGAGGTTTGAGATCCTGAAGTTTGGAGGAAGTTCATGGTACTTTCCTGAGGAAGGCACTATGAATAACTTTCATTCTTTCTTCTCACCTCTTTCTCAAGTATCCAATGATGTTGGAGCCAACTTGTGAGTTTAATTTCTCCTGAGGAGGAATGTAAACTGATCACAGTTGTTGTGCCACATAGGATACAATTCCTAAGTGGAAGCCTCCTAGTACCTTCCTGAGGAAGGTCCTATGAGTCTATTCACTTAGTTCCACTAGTTCAGATAGGATTTCCTAAATATCCAGTGATGTTGGAGCCTGCTTGTGAGTTTAATTTCTCCTGAGGAGGAATATAAACTGATCACAGTGGTTGAGCCACATAGGGTATGACTCCTGAGTATACACCTCCTAGTGCTTTCCTGAGGAAGACACTATGAGTCTTCCTGCTTAGCTCCCTTTCTTTGGTAAGCTTGTTCTGAAGCTTGAAGACTGGGATTGATTCTCTTGTTTAGGGTTTTGCTTGAGGGCTTTGCTTAGATTTGATTCAGATTCTGTGATTAGGGTTAGGATTAGAGAGTAGATTCTTTCTTTCTCAAGCATGTGTGTTTTGTTTGCCTGTTGGCACTTCTCCTATTTGTTCATTGCTTGATGGTATGTTGTTTATCTTCAGTATGATTACTGTTTATCTTCAGTGCTGAAACCCCACACACATTTCCTCCCTCACTTGCATTGCATGCATTTTACTGTCAAAGCTGATGTTTTTGTCTGTTTTGGTGTATCCTTGACATGTTCCCTTAGGACTCTCATTTCCTCAGATGAGGATTTGATGATAGACTTTAGGTTGAAACCTATGCATGACAACATCTAGGAGTTCCCTGTTCAAACCTCAACCATAGGATGAATCCATGGCATGATAGCAGTAGGACTTGATAGTCTCCCTCCTAGTTGAGCCATTTTAACCCGTAGTTTCCCGAACTACGTTTGCTCTGATCTTTCATACCAGATGAAAGTACGTAGGCATAGGATGCGATGTCCTAGCGAGCAACCTTCCCCACCTTCCCCTGTAGTTAGCCGAACTACGTTGACTCTGATTTCTCGTTCCAGACGGGAATACGTAGGCATAAAGCGCGACGCTTTGCCGAGTCATTTTTCTTTTCTTTTTTCAGCCAGCCTTGATAGATAGATAGATTAAAACCAACCCGTCCAAGTAAACAAACAAGCGAGGATCCCGTCGAGTACGACGGACGTGAGGGGTGCTAATACCTTCCCCTTGCGTAACCGACTCCCGAACCCAGACTATGGTCGCGATGACCTTGTCTTACCCTTTTTCGTCAGGTTTTTCCGATCGTTTCCTTTCCCGCTCTGAGGGATAAATAACGAAAGGTGGCGACTCTTCTGTCATGCCGACACCTTATTTTCGCGCAAGCGACACGTAGGTACTTTCAGAAACTTCTGTAGATCAATGCTTTGAGAAACTCTTCAATCAATATACTTCTATACTTCTGATGCTTCAGCTTCAGATGCTTCTGACTCAGAATGTTCTGGAGCTTCTTTCTTCAGATCCTTCTGGAGACTACGCTTAGGATCTTCTGTAAGGAGCAGGCAGATTCTTCTGTAAGATGCATCTGGCGCTTCAGATTCAGAATAACTTCTTGTATTCAAAGACAGATTTGCTTCTAGAGAGTCAATATAATTTTAATCTGCAGTAAAACTCTCAAACAAATTTTAGAGTATATAATTCTTAAATATAAATTTCCTAACAGTTATCATCAAAACAAAGAGTAATTATTAAGAACCAATCTGTGTTCTAACAGTTGTTATTTTTGGGAATCCTCAGAATATGGCAGGTCGTAATGACAATGCTATGGCAGCGGCGTTAGAGGCTATGGCCAGAGCTGTGCAGGGTGCACCTAACGTGAATGCGAATGATGAGTTCAGGAAGAACCAACCACCGGTGTTCAAAGGGAGATTTGACCCGGATGGTGCTCAGATATGGTTAAAGTAAATTGAGAGGATCTTTAGGGTGATGGATTATGCTGAAGGGAACAAAGTGAGACTAGGGACTCACATGCTGAGAGAAGAGGCTGATGACTGGTGGGTCAGCGTGAGGCAAATTCTTGAGGTCGACGATGAGGAGATTACGTGGGATTTATTTCGTACTGAGTTTCTAAGGAAGTATTATCCCGAAAGTGTTAAAGGGAAGAGAGAAATGGAATTTCTGGAGTTGAAACAAGGTAATATGTCGGTGGTGGACTACACCGCTAAGTTTACTGAGTTAGTGAAGTTTCACCCTCACTATGATGCGGTCACGGCGGAATTTTCCAAATGTATCAAGTATGAGAATGGCTTGCGTCCGGAGATAAAGCAAGCGGTGGGTTATCAAAGGATAAGAAGATTTTCGGATTTGACCGAGTGTTGTAGAATTTATGAAGAAGACAGTAGAGCTCGTTCTACTCATTATAAGGGTTGGAGCGAGAGGAGAGGGAAGCAGCAAGTACGAAGCGGACCTTATGTGACGTCTGCTGATAAGGGCAAACATAAGGGAAACTTTGATAGGAGACCCGGAGGAGGTTCCGGTGCGATCAAATGTTTTAAGTGTGGCGTGATGGGCCACAAGTCTTATGATTGTGGAAAGTTCAAGGCGAAGTGTTCCAACTGTGGGCTCCTTGGACATGATGCAGCAGAGTGTAGAAAGAATGTTGTGAAGTGTTTTAATTGTGGCGAGGTGGGTCACATTAGCCCGAATTGTACCAAGCCGAAGCAAGCTCAGGCGGGCGGAAAAGTTTTCGCATTAGCAGGTTCAGACGCTACTAATGTGGCGGATCGTTTGATTAAAGGTACATGCTTTATTAATGATATGCCTTTAGTTGCTATTATTGATACTGGAGCGACTCACTCGTTCATTTCTCTTGCGTGTGCTAAGCGGTTGGATTTGTGTATGGTTTCTTTGGGTAGTGGTATGGTTATTGGGACTCCCGCTTCGGGGTCGGTAACTACTTCTTTGGTGTGTGCAAGTTGTCCTTTGACCATGTATGGTAAGGACTTCGTTATGGATTTGGTGTGTTTGCCGTTGGAAGGTTTGGACGTGATCTTGGGTATGAACTGGTTGCAATTTAATAGAGTTCATCTGGATTGCTATCACAAGTTAGTAAGGTTTCCTTCTTTGGAAGATGGTGAAAACGAGAGTTTTCTTTCCACTAAAGAGTTGAAGAAACTTTTAGCGGACGAAGCTCATTTGTTTGGTTTGTTTGCATCGTTGTCGGTGGAGAGCAAAGTTGAGCTCGACGTGTTTCCTGTGGTTTGTGAATTTCCTGAAGTGTTTCCGGAAGATGTTGCGGATGTGCCGCCAAAGAGAGAGGTTGAATTTTCTATTGATCTAGTTCCGGGTACTAGACCGATTTCGATGGCCCGTATCGGATGTCGGCATCGGAGTTGGTGGAATTGAAGAAGCAGTTGAATGATTTGTTGGATAAGAGATTTGTAAGACCAAGTGTTTCTCCTTGGGGTGCGCCGGTATTGTTGGTAAAGAAGAAGGATGGTAGTATGCGATTGTGTATTGATTATCAGCAGTTGAATAAGGTGACAATTAAGAACAAGTATCCGCTTCCAAGAATCGATGATTTGATGGATCAATTGGTTGGAGCCCGTGTTTTTAGTAAGATTGATTTGAGATCCGGTTATCACAAGATTCGAGTTAAGGAAGAAGATATTTCGAAGACGACTTTTAGAACACGATATGGTCACTATGAGTATACGGTGATGCCATTCGGAGTTTCTAATGCGCCGGGTGTTTTCATGGAATATATGAACCGTATCTTCCACGAGCAGTTGGATCGTTTTGTGGTGGTGTTTATCGATGACATTTTGATTTACTCTAAGTCTCGAGAGGAACACGAAGAACATTTAAGGATTGTGTTGCAGATTTTGAAAGAGAAGAAGTTGTACGCAAAATTGTCTAAGTGTGAGTTTTGGTTGTCGGAGGTGAGTTTTCTTGGACATATTATTTCCGGAAATGGTATTAGTGTGGACCCATCCAAGATCGATGCGGTAATGCAATGGGAGACTCCAAGATCAGTTACGGAAATTCGAAGCTTTTTGGGCTTGGCCGGTTACTACGGAGGTTTATCGAAGGATTTTCAAAGTTAGCACTTCCGTTAACGCAGTTGACTTGTAAAGGAAAGGCTTTTATTTGGGATGTTAATTGTGAAGAGAGTTTCATGGAATTAAAGAGAAGGTTAACGACAGCGCCAGTTTTGATTTTGCCGAATCCTACGGAACCTTTTGTGGTTTATTGCGACGCTTCTTTGTCAGGATTGGGTGGTGTATTGATGCAAGATGGGAAGGTCGTGGCGTATGCCTCTAGACAGTTGAGAGTACATGAAAAGAATGATCCTACTCATGATTTGGAGTTAGCGGCCGTAGTGTTCGTTTTGAAAATTTGGAGGCACTATCTTTATGGTGCAAGATTTGAAGTTTTTAGCGATCACAAGAGTTTGAAGTATTTGTTTGATCAAAAAGAATTGAATATGAGGCAAAGGAGATGGCTAGAACTTTTGAAGGACTATGATTTTGGTTTAAACTATCATCCGGGTAAGGCGAATGTGGTAGCCGATGCCTTAAGTCGGAAGTCGTTGCACGTGTCTACTTTGATGGTTAGAGAGTGGGAACTTTTGGAGAACTTTAGAGATTTGAGTTTGGTTTGTGAGTTAACACCGAGTAGTGTGAAGCTGGGTATGTTGCATGTCACGAATGATTTCCTTGCTACGGTGTGTGAAAAGCAAAAGTTGGATTTGAAATTTGTAGATTTGATGACGAATGGAAATGAAGATTTCAAAGTTGATGAATTAGGAGTTTTGAGGTTTCGAGGTCGTATTTGTATCCCCGATGATGCGGATTTGAAAAAGATGATATTGGAAGAGGGACATTGGAGTAACTTGAGTATTCATCCGGGAGCGAATAAGATGTATCAGGATTTGAAGAAGATCTTTTGGTGTTCTGGATTAAAAAGCGATGTTGCTCGTTTTGTGTACTCGTGTTTGACTTGCCAGAAGTCTAAGGTGGAGCATCAGAGGCCTAGTGGATTGATGCAACCGTTGGATATTCCAGAATGGAAATGGGATAGTATATCGATGGATTTTGTTACGGGATTGCCGAATATGCAAAGAGGACATAATGCTATTTGGGTGATTGTTGATAGGCTTACTAAATCGGCTCACTTTATTCCGATTGATATTACTTATTCTTTGGAAAGGTTGGCCGAGATTTATGTTGGCACTATTGTGAAGCTTCATGGGGTTCCTAAGAGTATTGTGTCGGATAGAGATCCTAGATTTACTTCAAGATTTTGGGAGAGTTTGCAAGGTGCCTTGGGTTCTAAGTTGAGATTGAGTTCGGCATATCATCCGCAAACAGATGGTCAAACCGAGAGGACGATTCAATCGTTAGAAGATTTGTTGCGTGCTTGTGTGCTTGAACAAGGTGGTGCGTGGGACGGTTATTTAGCGTTGATTGAGTTCACCTATAATAACAGTTTCCATTCGAGTATTGGTATGGCGCCATTTGAGGCTTTATATGGTCGGAGATGTCGAACACCTCTGTGTTGGCATGAGACAGGTGAAAAGTCGGTAGTTGGTCCCGGAATGGTACAGCAAACGACGGAAAAGGTGAAATTTATTCGGGAAAAGATGAGAGCTTCTCAGAGTAGACAGAAAAGTTATCATGATAAAAGGAGAAAGGATCTCGAGTTTCAAGAGGGCGACCATGTGTTTTTGAGAGTTACACCGGTTACGGGTGTGGGTCGTGCTTTGAAGTCGAGAAAGTTGACTTCTCGTTTTATTGGTCCGTATCAGATTGTCGCACGAGTTGGTGTTGTGGCTTATCGTGTGGCGTTACCTCCGAACCTTTCGAATTTGCATGATGTATTCCATGTCTCGCAACTTCGAAAGTATGTTCTGGATCCGTCACATGTGATTCCGATGGATGAAGTTGAAGTAAGAGATAACCTTACAGTTGAAGTTTTACCGGTTAGTATTTTGGACCGCGAAGTTAAGAAACTAAGAGGCAAGGATATTGCACTTGTGAAAGTGTCCTGGGGAGGTGCCGCGGAAGGCAACATGACTTGGGAATTGGAGAGCAAGATGCGAGAGTCGCATCCGGAGTTGTTTGAATCAGGTGATATTTTCGAGGACGAAAATTTCTAAAGTGGGGGAGAGTTGTAACGCCCCGATTCTGAATTCCCATTAATTGTTGAGTCTTTTAATTTATTTAATTGATGTTTGTTTTAAATTGAGAAATTATATATTATTATGTGGTGTTTGCTTATTTTATCTATTTTTACCGATTCGGAGAGTTTTCGGAGAATTAGAGTAAAAAGGGCATTTTAGACATTTAGCAATTTAGTGTGAGAATTGATTGGTAAGTGTTGGAAAGAATTTGAGAGGAAAGAAATAGAGGTAGAAATAGAATAAGAGAGGGAAAGAAAGAAAGATAGTAACATAAGAAGAAAAACAAGAGAAAGAAAAGAGGAGAAGAGAAAGAGAAGAGAAAGTGGAGAGGAAAACCTAGAATCATCAAGAGATCATCACCAAAGCTTGCAATCGATCGGTAAGGGTGTGAAACTTCATCATCTCTTTAATGTATATGATTGTATGTGTATGTGTTTGGGATTTGGTAGAGTTTCTACTCTTTTTCCCACTTAGGTTAGAAGTTGGTTTGATGAGTAGAAGAGGTTTTAATCGGTTAGAACTCGGATTAGACGATGTAGTTTAGTCGGGTGATGGTTGGGTTGTGCCACTGAGACTGGTTTGGATTTAATCGGTTGATTTTGTGGAGTTTGGGCTCTTGAAACAGCCATGGAAGTTCTGTCTTCGCAGGCTCGCCAGGCGAATGGCAGCGAAGCTTCGCCAGGCGAAGCCCAGCGAGCTGTAGCGAAGCAAGTCAGAAGCTAACACCCTGTATTCGCTGGCAAGTTCGCCAGGCGAGGTTAGTTGGCGAAGGTTCGCCAGGCGAGTGTGTAGCGAGCCTCAGCGAGTAATTCCAGAATCACTCCCAGTGGACTTCGCTGGAGAGTTCGCCAGGCGAAGGCCAGCGAGCATTCGCTGCGTGGCTTCGCCAGGCGAAGGTTGGCGAACCTGGCAGTGTTATTTGTTTTGCTGTTTGTTCATAGCATGATTCTTTTGGCCGATTCAATTATGATTAATTACCTATATGAATGACTGATGTGTGAACTGTTTTGACATGTTGTGCTGTGGGTGGCCGAAAGGCGTGAATCCTAGATTGTAGAGCCAATGGTGAATCTTGAACGTTTGATAATCTTTGTGTATTTGCTTGAATTGAATAGAAACGCATTGATAGGCCGATATGTGTGTAAACCATGTGTGAAATGGTGCATAATGTGAATGCATGATATATATGCGATGTATGTGATAAATGCAATGAGTATGTTTGTGAGCATAGTATGCATTTTTGTGTTGATCAATCCCTCGGAGGATTTGCATTGTGAAGCATCTTAGTATGCATTTGTGTGTTGATTAATCCCTCGGAGGATTTGCATAACCTCGTATGATACGATGGTTATATTTGATTCCTTGGAGAATCGGTTGCATTGTGTGATTCCTTGGAGAATCGATTGCATTGTGTGATTCCTTGGAGAATCGGTCATAACATGTAATCCCGTGGAGGATTGGCTAGAGTATTTGATTCCGTGGAGAATCTGCTGAGTACTTGATTCCGTGGAGAATCTGTTGAATATTCGATTCCGTGGAGAATCTGATGAATATTTGATTCCGTGGAGAATCTGCTGAGTACTTGATTCCATGGAGAATCTGCCGAATACTCGATTCCTTAGAGAATCTGTTTGAAATGAGTCGGTACCGCATTTGCATCTGCATAGAGTCGTGTGTCGGTCTCTATGAGTTGCATGAGTCATCTGTGTATGATGCATTAGTTGTATGGATGTAACTGTGTATGTTATATATGATTGTTTGGAGGAACATATAGTGAATGTTCATGAGCATGTGTAGAGACATGATTATTTGTATATGCTTAATGTGGTGAGAACTTAATTTGAGTATAACTTGTACCAATATGAGTATATGTATATATACAATTTTATGCATTAACTGTTATGATGTTGTTTCTCACCCTTCTGCTGTTTTATAATGCTCTATGAGGCATTGCAGAGTAGGAAGCTGGAAGTTCTTTTGTGAAGCGATGTCTTCATTCTTTTTGGTCAATGGCTCTGATATGTAACATCTGGGTAGTTAGGAAGCCTTTGACTCTTTTGAAGCTATTTTGTTTTGATTCTTTGGTGATACATATGTGTATGTATCTGCTGTGGATATATTGTAAAGCATGAATTAACTGATGGTTGTATATACTTTTATGAATGTGATCGATTCAATATTTGGATGTTTCCGCTTTTATTCTAAATATTAAGATGTGGGTTACCCATTGTTGCATATCTATTTTGAGCAGGTATCGTATGTGTTTAATTTCATGATAATGTGATGCGCCTCTTATATACCTTGTTTTAATTAAACTCTGATGAAATGAATTTTCTAAGTGCCTAATTGATTAAATGTATTAATTTGGGGGTATAGAAAGGGGGTGTTACAGTCTCCACCTTATTGGCAAGCTTCTGATTATCTTCTTGACATGATCAGAGGTAGAGTAAACTTTGGCCAGAACTTTCAACGCAGCAGTTAGGATCTGAAATCTTGAGAACATAGTTTCCACAGATTCAGACTCCTCCATTTTGAAAGCTTCGTACTTCTGGATGAGGGCCAAAGCATTTGTCTCCTTTACTTGGGAGTTTCCTTCATGCGTCATTTTTAGAGACTCAAACATATCAAATGTTGTTTCTCTATTTGTTATTTTCTCATACTCAGTATGAGATATAGAATTTAATAGAATGGTTCTTGCCTTGTGATGGTTTCTAAACTCCGTCTTCTGTTGATCAGACATAGACTTTCTGTCAACCTTTTTGCCTTCATCATTTGTAGGATGAATATAACCATCAGTAACCAAATCCCATAAGTCAGCGTCATAGCCTAGAAAGAAAATTCCTATTCTATCTTTCCAGTAATCAAACTTCTCACCATCAAACGTGGGAGGTTTGGTGTTGATTCTGTCTCTATCATCGTAATTATTGTTGTATAAAGTTGAAGTTGAATCTTTAGCAGCCATGATAAATCAAGAACAATAGATTAAGAGTTTTTCCTAACAGGATCTTTTTTTGTCACGGTTAAGTGAGAGCACTTACAGAACCGGAGCTCTGATGCCAACTGAAGGTAGAAAAAACACTTAGAAAGGGGGGTTTGAATAAGGGTTTTAAAACGATTAAGATGATAGAAAAAATAACACAGTATTTTTAACCTGGTTCGTTTGGACTCAAACTAATCCAGTCCACCCTACCAAGGTGATTTGCCTTTCTCAACAAGGACTTAATCCACTAAATCAAACTTGATTACAGTGTAAACCACTAAGACAACTGTCTTAGTCTTCTCAAGAAATTCTGGCCACAACTTGGTATTCTTAAGGAAATCTTTTACAAAGATAAACTAACAAATGTGTTTAAGATGTGCTTCTAAAAAGCTATATCACAACAGTGATTTTTACACAAGTTAAAAAACAAATATGAAAACTATTCTAGCTTGAAGAATATTTGAATGAGTGATTTGAATAATTTGCCAATAGTTTCGTCAGTAGTTTGTTTCAAATTTGTTAACCTTTGAAGTGATGCTGAGACTTTCTTTATAGTACTTTGAAATCCATTTCTCAAAGACTGTGCAATCTGTGCATTCTGTTCTTTTTGTCTTCTATTGACTTTTCCTTTCTCAGAAGAGGAATGTTCAGACAAATACTTTTTGTCTGAAATCCCGTGTCAAACACAAATGAGGAAAGAGCCGTTTGGATAATGACAAGGAATATGCCAACGGATCTTTATTTGAACATCATCTTCTTAAAGAACTTTGGAACGCCATGCATCAAAACTTCTCTAATGATGTTCCTAGTTCTTCAAATCAGAGTTAACTCACTCAGAGTTTCTCTATCAGAGTTTGCAGCCAAGTGCTTTAAGCGTGAAATACTTTACCAGAGCATACTTGCTTATCAGAGCTTCTGTACTTGCAGCGTTGAGTACTTCCAGAGTCTTCTAAAGCTTTACGTACATTCTTTACTCAAGTTCTTCTAAGCTTCGCTTAGAGTCATTGTAGCAGATCAGAGTCTTCTGATGTGTTGCTTCTGACGCTCAGAGCCTTCTTGTTCTTTAGTGTTCAGAGGCACTATTGCTTCCAGAATAATATTAATTTTGATATCTGAAACAAATAAACACTTGAACAAAATTAGAGTATATAAATTCTCTATACAAAATTTCATTAATGTTATCATCAAAACTATGAGATATATTAAACACCAATCTGTGTTCTAACACATTGATGAGGCATGTGAAGTGATGATGAGGAAGTTGAGTTCAGAGGCAGTTGCTACTTGTGCTCATTCCAAGGTTCTGCTGCTCTTGCAAGAAAGCTGGAGAGGAGATGTCACCAAAGGTTGCATCTTCAGGCTTCTGAAGATGTTATAAATCTTCCTCTCAGAGTTCTTATGAGGTTAGATCAAGGAAGTGCCTTAGTGGATGGAGGAGCATACTGAAGTGGAAGAGTCTGATATTTGATATGCTCTGTCAGCATCTTGGCATTATTGTCAGCTTAGATGTTGCTAGTTTTAAGTAACATCTTCTTGCATACTTAAGTGTACATACGGGTGTTGTGTTGTCTAACAAGTCATCTTGACATCGTGCTTTTGGGTGGAATTTGTTTTTGGTTCTTGTTGTCTGTGAGAGTCTATTTCTCTCTGTGCAGAGTTTTTGAATATCTTTGATCTGTCCTTGCAGTGTGATGCTTTACTACTATGGTTTTAATTCTCAAGTAGTTCATGCAAGTGTTTGTGTCTAAGATTCTATGACGATAACATATGCTATGAATGTTGTCTAGAACCAGAGATAAGGGTTCAAGGGATTAATATCCAAGAAAATGTTGGGACATTATTTAAGCTGTTTTTTTGGAGCTCATCTTATGGAGTTTGTATTCACCAACAGATTTAGAACTGCATCATCTAGTTCTGATGAAGTTTGGATTGTAGTTTTGGCCAAGTCTGGTGGTGATAATGGCTGGAAGGAAGGATCTGATGTATGGTGAAGGATGGCATACCTAATTTTTTGTCTTTCTGGGTGTTCTATTCTGACGTCGTGAAGCGTGGAAATGTCTTATGCATGTCTATATGTCTCTCGTGGTAAAGGAATGTCATGTTCTGACATCTTTCTGGCCGTTGGTGCATAAAAGAAGATGTATGTCTTCTATTACGGTTATGTGCTTGATGTCAAACCAAATGTGCATGACATCTTGCATGCCTAAAGGGTTTTGGAGAACTCTGGTTTCTCATAAATATGGTTGAGGTTTTCCCCTGTGTGTGTGCCTCTAATATGTGAACTAGGACATTTCATGATGGCGTTGTAGGTTGTGATCTCCAAGGAAGTGGTGTATCTGTCTTTGTTTTGCTGTTGGAAGATTGTAGTATATACAGAGCTTACATGGTCTCAAATAGCTTCTGTTGATTTATGATAATAGACCTAATATCTCGAAATTATGCTTAAGTTGTTCAGCTTGCTGATTTCTTTAGCTATGTATTCCAGAGGGAGCTATGTGTATTCTCACTGCATGGTGTTCTTATATGAATCCTGTTTTGTTGCAGGCCCTTGTGCCTCTGGTTGATTAAGGATGGTTCTACTGGAGAAATTGTCTTGTCTGTGTGGATCAATAAGAGTCATCTTTCTTCATTATCTAAGCATATTGTTGAGGAAGTTTTTGCTCTAAATTATGTTGAATGTCAGAAGATTCCAATGTCAAATGCAATGTCATGAATAATACTGTGACAAGCTGCTCATAATCAGTTGCTTCAAGGATTCCTTCTCTGTACAGTTGGACGTCATTGCTATGACTGGTTAACATCCGGTCAAGAGTGTTTTGGGAGGTTGTATTAATGAAGAGTTATAGCATCTTCAATTTAGAAGGCATGAAACACATTTTTCCTTTGGTGCATGCGTGGTTCAAGAAAAACGATTTTTCAAAGACATTGAAAATATCATTTCAAGACTACATTCAAAGGTTGGAAAGATAAAAAGTGGATTTCCTCTATTAATCAGGATATTTTTACCTGCGATCCATAGTCCTCTTCTTGATTGTCCAGGCATTATAAGCAAGGGTGTCACTCTTTGTTGCAGTTTTAGCCGTGTACCCAGTCGTGTTTCAACATGAACCAAAATTCCAAACCTTCTAGTGCTACAAAGGATGGTGTGTTGTATGCAAATAATGTTAAGAGTGCTAATTTAAAGAAGTTAGAGTCTAATGGTGGAACATCTGATTTCTCATCTACTGGAGCATCTATGACAAGGAAGGAATATGCGACAACAATGAGGTCCTTCAAGAAAAACCAAGACTCTAATGAGGATGGTGATGAGGATTGGGTTAATTTCATTAACTCAGGAGGTTGGAGTGGTTTGCAGGCTCCATAGTTGAAGCCTTCTTTTGGTTTATTTTCTGTTGTTTTTGTTTTTTATGTTTTAGTTGCAACTTGTGTTTCCATCTGGTGTTTTGTGTTTGCTTCCATTTGTACTATTTGTAGCCTTTGATACTGTGTGATTCTAGTTTTTTTTCTTGTTTACATTTACTCTATTTTACTTTTGTCAATTTTTGGCTAAATAGGGGGAGTAAAGTGTTGTGATGTTAGATCAGATGTCATGTGTGTACTACTGTTTGGGAAGAGTATTTGTGTTTTTTGCTGAACTTGTGCAACTATTTAGGGGGAGCTGAGCTACTCATGTTGCTGTCAATGTTGAGGGGTAGTGTTGGGCAATGTTGTGCAACATGATCTGACATGTTGTTGTGATGGAGAACCGTGGTTGTTCTATGGCTGTTTATTACTCTGATACTCTAAGTAATATGTGTGGCTTCTACTATATGTGTTTCTAATATGTGTGGTTTTTTCTATATGCATTTCTTATGCATGAACTTGGATAGTTCATGAACTTGGAAGTATTAGGTATTCGTGACAGGGGGATAAATGGATATGTCTGAGGTTGCTGAGTTGAAGCCGTGATATTATACTACATGTCTTGACATCTAATCATTGGAGATTTTGGAGGTTGAATGAGTTGTGTCCTCTAATGACCTGTAGTTGTACCTTATATATAATATTTTTATTCTGATTGTAGGTTTTGTGGTATTATTTCTCTTCTCCAGAGTTCCTGCAAAGGTTGTTTTAGCCAAACTTTTCCAAAGGGGGAGATTGTAAATTCTGTGACTTTTGGATTGGTTGCGTTTTGGTAAAACAACATGTTGTTAGCAAGATGTTGAACCTGTTGTTCTTGCCATGACAGTTAGACATCATGTATTGTATGATGTTGTGACATGTTTCAGGACATGTTATACCAGATAGTTAGGCATGGTTATTTTGGTATTTTTAGCGTGATTTTTTAGTGTGTTATGATTTGCACATATGCTTCATCCAAGGAAGGATATTCTAGGAACTTCTATTTTGACAGATTGTGATGTTTTTCTGGAAAAGGATCGTTGAGCCTTTTTTTAGGAAACTTTGTATTTTCTTCCTATTTTTGTGTAGGAAATTGTGCTTGTGATTCCAAGCTGATTCCTGATGAATTGCGTCTCAAGAAGCCCAAGTCCAGTAGGTCTGAAGGCTATTTAAAGAAGACCTAAACCTAATGTATTGAACAACTTTCACTTTTGTAAAAACTAGGGGAAATTTTAGAAACTTAGGTTTTGAGAGTCTCTTGTGTGTGACTTTGTAAGTCACCCTCTGTATCGCTTGATGCATTTTGATAGACATATTGTTTATTGTATGTTGTTTTCACTCTAAATATTTTAAGTAAAGTAGTTGAGTATTGTTCTTTGTTGAAGCTTTGAAGTAAAACCGAGTATTATTCTTCTTCAAGATTCTTAACCTAGTATAATAGTAGAAAAAGGGTACATCTTTCTATTTGGTTTCTCGTGGCATGGTCATTGGGATTATGACTGCTTGTTAGGAAGTGAGAGGGGGATCTCATATCTAGATGGCGATTTCTAGGTAGAAGTAGCACAAGGTAGTGATTAGGCGAGAAGTTGTAAACGGGTGAGTTTAGCTTTGAACTAATGCTATCATAATGGATTTCCTTCCTGGCTTGGATGTCCCCAGATGTAGGTGATGTTGCACTGAAATGGGTTACCAATTGACTGTGTTATTTATCACTATGCAACTTACAGTTTCTACATAATTAAAAATTAATAATATTGTTTATGTCAGACTTAAGATGTCACAACATCTGTCTTGACATTGTACTCAGATGGTGGGACATTAGAATCCTCATCATGTGTTTCACGTGCCAGAAAATTTCACTTATGACCATTTCATACGGTCATAAAGGTTTCATTTTCCATACATAAGTTATGATTAATACTCACTTTGATTGATTCGTTTGTCCATACATTCCTCCATTCGTTACATGTTCATAATTGACATAGGTGTTGAAGTTTATTTAACCTTCGTTAGACTGATGACTTAAGGTTTTGTTATGATTTTTCAATAGGTTTTCTAGTTGATTTTAATGAAGTAGAACTACATTATTATTCATTCAGGCACACATCTAACATACATTACATTGACATTTGTCTTGCATTGCATTAAGTATGGATGTTTAGAAATTTAATTTGTATTTGTATTAAAGGTTTAGTTTTGATTATTTAAGGCTTTGTTTTTTACATTCCTTTTCAAAAAAAATTAAGTACTATTTGGCTTTGTCTTGAATTTGTTCTTTGATTATTAGGTTCTAGCAAGAGTTTTTTTTTGTATTAGTAGGAAATAATAAGATAACAGTGTGGAGTACTTAAATTAGATGACAAATCAAGAATTCAAGAAAATTCAAAAAAAAATTTGCATTAAAAATTACATTTTGATTTGCATTAAAATTCACATTTTGTTTTACATTTAAATTCATATTTTTCTTTACATCTAAATTCACATTTTGTGTTACATTTAAATTCATATTTTGTTTTACATTTAAATTCACATTTTGCTTTTACAATGAAATTCAAAATTTATTACATTTTGTATACATTAGGGCAATTAAACAAAATTATAAAAATATTTCCAATAGTGTAAGTCTCTTTTCTGTTTTTTGCAGGATTGTGACTTGACCTTTGTATTCATATGCAAGACTCTACATAGAACAACATTTATTGTCCTCCATCTCTGACCCATCCAAACTGAGACAGCAACATCAATGTAGTTTTTTTTAGAAACAAACACAAGCCATAGAGTTAAATGTAAAAAGTAAAAAAAAAAAGAAAAAAGGTTATCATCAACATCAATGTATCAGACAGTTTGCACCAAAATGCTAAATAAGTTTCTATCTTCTCAAAAAGTTGTTTAGGTTCTTTCTTTTTGTACCAAGCATGCAATATCAGATCTAAAAAAATTTTAACATAAAAGTTACCTTTAGATACTAAGAGCGGACAACCATATAAGATTCCAAAAAAATTCTTAACAGCCTTAAAAAACCAAACAATAAATTCTAACATTCATCATTGATACGATCCCCCACACATAAAATTTCAAAAATGTGACCAACACATAAGGTTTTTAGAACAAGACACTGCAATTCATTTTTACCATTTAATACTACACAACCATAAAGCATGCATGGGCAAGAGGAAGGAGTTTAGGATTCAGAAAAAAGATTACTTGAGCTCGTGTTATAATTGTTTCTCCAATAGGTAGGTTGTTTGCTTCCTTTCTTTTTTTCATGGTTGTTTAAAAAAATCGCGTCTTTTCGTTTAAAGCATGTTTATATCCATATTTTAGACCGTGTTTTGATTTTGTTCCTGTGTGAGTAGCAAATAATTTGTTTTGTTCTGTTTGAAAGAGTTTTTTTTCAAAATAATAATGAGGGATGAAGAAGAGAGGCGAGGGAGTGGTTTTCGATTTCGAAGAGAGATAATATTTTAGTTGGATATGGCGTTTTTATGGGGGTCACGATTTGCTGAACTTTGGTTTTGGTTTTCTGTGGGTTTTCTCGCGTTTAGGAAGAAGAGAGATATTGGTTTGCATTGGTCTAAGGAGGGTTTGGATAAAAACGGTTATGCATACTTCTTAGGGTTAGGTATGGGTGATAACCCGACGTACCTTTCCCGATGGGCTGGAGTGCCCTACCAGCGGATCCCCAATGGGCTTCACCACCCCTCTCTGTTTTAAAACCCCAGGCCCATTGCTCATTTTTTTTTATCTTTGTTGTCTTTTTAACTAGATAATTTAAATTAGGTTTTTTTCAAAAAAATTTAATTTTCAATTTAAAAATAAATAAAAAACAGTAAAAATATTTCTTAAGCTATTTTATGTTATTTAATCATTATTTTCTTTATTATTATTATTATTTATTTTATTTTTTCATTAGTAATTTGATATTTATTTTCATAAAAAAATAGACTTAACTCCAAATTTAAAAACTGATGAAATATATATTTATTTAGTAGTTATTTATTTATTTAGATACTTAAATTTCTTTTCCTTTAATATATAAAATAAAATAATAAGATTATCTTAATATCAAAAAATCTTTAAAAAAATATAATAATGTTTTTAATTTTATCCTTAAAAAAATAATGTGTTTATATTATCTAATCTTTATATCTTTTTATTGTTATCTTTACTTTTATTTATCGTTTGTTTAATTTTTTTAATATTTTTATTTTTATTAGTTTTATTACACTTTGTTATTTCCCTCAGTTGACAAATGTATCCTTCATCCCATGTTTGTAGTTATGTATTTATTTGTTGTTTTCTTTTATATTTATTTAGGTAGAAATAGATAATAGGTTAAAAAAAATGAAAATATAAAATTAACACTTTTCAACAAAAAAAAAGAATACTCGATCAAATGTCGAGTCACTTTTTCTCAAGTCAAACCATCAACCATTTTCATTCTATTTCACTTCACATTCAAATCACTTTCAAAACCCTCCAATCATTTCAAATATTCTTCATAATCATAAATAAAAGCTTGATCTAACATCAAACTATTTTTCTAATAAAAAACTTTAAAACATCTAATAAGATCAAAACTCTTTTCAATAAAGATGAAAAAGGAACGCGGTGGTTACCGCGAGCTTATGAGGCTAGGATTCGAGATGGACATCTCACTAATTCAAGCTCTTGTCATTACTTAAAATACATCAAACACATTCACTACTACAAAATACACCATTGGTAACACTAATACAATTACAGTTAGACTTTTCACCGTTGTAATATCGCAAATTGGATGCGCCTGATATATTTTTTTTATTTTTTTGAAAGTTATTTAATCATGGTTTAGATAAACAATCGTGGTGATAAAGTAAGTGTTACAAGCTTCGAATCTCAGCAACTATATATATATTTTTTTCCATTTTTCCATTTACAAAAAGTGTGTGTCACTTAAGTTCATAAACAAATAAAAATTTGAAAACTATTTAACCATAATTTTTAATATTCAACCGTTGTAATATAACTATACGTCTTTTACTCTTCTCAAAAGAGAGAAACGACTACAAAGATGATTGGAATTTTGTTTATTTCTCAAGACGATCACAAGTCATTCAAGAATATCAACCATTAGAAGTAATCATTGCAAGCATTAAATCATTAGATGTTTCATCTTCAATCTCTTCTATAAATACACACTTTCATATAATGAATTTACACTTCTTCAAACTATTTTTCTTAAATTCCTTGTTATAACAATATGAGTTCTCCATCTCAAAATGCTAAGAGAAATAGCTCAATAGAATTCACTTTTGAGAACCAAACAACCACAACAGTACAATATCACCAACAGACAACTGAGGAGGTCCATTCATCTTCCTCGACTGCTGTTAGGGATGCACTGAGGGTGAAGAAGGTCAAGAAGAAGAAGATGATGAGGAAGGTGTCTAGGAAGACTTCTTACTATGACTCAGATGAGGGTAGTGAGAAGCGAGTTATAGATTGGGAAGAAGGTCAATAGAATTCACTTTTGAGAACCAAACAACCACCACAGTACATAACAACCATTTATCTCAACATAAAACCCTAACATATTTCACTCTCTTCTCTCTTATAACATAATCCTAGCATCCATGTCACTCTTTAAACATACTTCAACTTTCAGATTCGTCTTCATCCATCGCTACTTTGAGTTTTGAGGTTCGTTCATCAAACTTATGCTTCGATTTCTTTTACGTTTCTTGTTTAAAATGGGTTCTCATTTTTTCATTTGGTGAATGTTTTCATTTTTTCAGATTCGCCTTTACCACCTTAACAAAGCGCATAGTTTGGTTGTGGTACATATGGTTTGTGTTGCTATGAAGGAAAAGTACAAGAAGCATGAAGCTATTGTGTAAACTTCATTCATCTTGTACTTCTTCTTCATAGCATCATAAACTATTTGTACTTCATAACTTCTTCCAGTTCCACGATTAGTTTCAAAAAAAGTGCATTCTTAAAACATTTTATTATATCATGTGTTATTGTATGCCATTGTTGTATGTTGTTGTTGATTAATGTTCTCAGAACTTCATAACTTTTTTTTGTTTTTGTTTTTTATATCTTGTGTTATTGAACTTTTTTTTATTTGTTGTATATTATTGTGTTGTTGTATGTTGTTGCTGTTGATTAATATTTTCAGAATAAGAACAAAACATAGCTAAGTCACAAGAAAAAAGTTTCTTGTAACTTAGCAATGTTTTGTTCTTTAAATTCTTATGCAGGTTGCACAGTATATGAAGTTGAGTTTATTATATGCTATGTAGATTGTTTATTTCACTAACCCTTCACTGAAAATAAATTTAATTTAAATTGACATAGAAACTTATAATTTAAAAATTAAGTTGTATTTGGAAACCAAATTATATCAATCAATGTTTTGCGAATTGCATCTGTCTCATCGTTCATCTCACGCTGTTTAACATATAGAATGTGGGTCAATGACCTGATTCCTTCATCACATCCATATCTTCTCTTATAGTTTAATTTAAATAACAATAATTTATTGATATTATTCAAATTAAACTAGAATATAAGGAATTGATGTCATGAAAGACTTAGACCATTGAACGACATTCTATATGTTAAAGAGTGGGAAATGAATGATGAGGCGCATGCAATTTGGAAAACAATGGCTTGTTTTAGTTGGTTTTCAAGAATACTTTAATTTTCAAATTATATACTTCTTCATCAATTTGAATGGTTGTATGTTGCTGTGAGGTTTATTGAAAAACAAACAATCTACATATTATATAATAAACTCTGCGTACTTTCAACAACAATTATTTATTTTAACCGTGATGAAATGTTATTTACCTAAATGTATACATCACAACACTTGATACAAGTAACCGTTGTGGTAGGTAGTGCGCGTCCTGCCTTACAATCACAGTCTCGCAACCGTGGTGGAAATCATCATATATACAATCACCTCTTACCTCACAATGGTTGGTCAGGTGTTGCAGTATCATTTTTTCAACCGTTGTGGTATGCATTTTTCGTAGTAGTGATTCAAACCTTTTTGCCTCTTAGAACAACTGTTAAAATCTTTTCAAAATTGAAAGACATTTTGTCTTAAGATGATGCAAAACAATGCTTCACCACAATCGTGTGAGTTAAGATAAATGGCATTTTCCCGTGAACGTGATTTGTAAATCCATTCAATGTGATGCAAACGTCTGCTCCTAACCTATTTTGGGTAAAATAATGTTTTTTGTCGATTAATACAAGATAGTTTTCGCTAAAATCAACCAAAAAATAAACATTTTATACCCAGAACTACGTGTGCCTTAAGTTCTCTATTGAGATACGTTGGAGCAGGATTGCACAATCTTGTCAAGCCCCCTAATAATAGAAACCTTTTTAGGTTATTTCTTCTTTGCACCCTAATAAAAAATAAACCTTTTTATCCTATTACTTTTCCCTTTTAATAAATTGAGAAGACTAATATTATAAAGCTAACACTAATGCACACAACTAACCAAACGGTTCTAGTTGAGTACACCGGACGTGAGGGGTGCTAATACCTTCCCTTGCATAACCGACTTCCGAACCCTGATATTGGTTGCGATGACCATATCCTTGTCTTTCGTTCAGGTTTTTTTTCTTTGATACTTTCCCTTTCCCTCTATGGGAATAAATAAAGTTTGGTAGAAACTCTGTAAAGTCCATCCCGCGAGCATACAATTGCGCTTTGTGAGGTTGCGTTCTCATTTTCGATTTACGATAACAAGATAATCTTGAGATTTTTTCAGGCTTATCCCGAACCAAAGATAGTTATTATCACAAGCTAAGCTAGCGGACCTTCTTAGATACATTATAAGAAATCACCCATTTTGCGACATATGAATTGCGACCTTTGTATAAAAACTACCCTAAATCTCAATTTGTGATATTTTCCACGACAATTAAGCTTAACTTCCTCAAATTTTTTAACACAAATTAATATATCTTACAGAAAGTACAATATAACATATAAAAAATGAATACGACAATTCAATTTAGACCGATCAAAATGGGCTATCCCATATGGCCCGAGTTGCCAAGCCCGAAAAATCATAGGGCTTGCACCTTAAAATTAGAGTTCAAAATTTTTAGGGCCTTTTTAGCCCGATCCTATAAAACATGCTACCAATTAGAGTTAGCCCGTATGGCCCGCGGATAGCTCAATAGACACGTTTAACTATAAATTCCTTAAAGATATATTAGTATTTAAGTTGTCTCATTCAAAAACAACACATTAATTTTTCTCACCTCATTATGTTTTATCTTTATTTTATTCAAACTTTCTCTTTTAAATAGTATATATTAATGTATTCATATTAATATTTAATTATTTTGTGTTTCACTTCGTAATTTAGTCATATTATATTAGTTTCTCGTATGTTAAATATTTGAGTAGTATTTTATACAATTTAGACATGCATTAACATATTATAGTATTTTCCCTTGCTAAAAAACATAAAAGGTTGACTTCCCTGTCTTTAGTCAGGGAGAGCCGAAAATGAATGGTTAACAGTTTCTGTAATGGGTATAAGGTTTTTAACCACCATTATTGGTGGTTCAAGGTTTCTGGTGAAGGTGAGAAAATACTTAGAAGGGGGGGTTGAATAAGTATGAAGATAAAACTTAGAAGTAAAAACTCAAGTATTTTTATCCTGGTTCGTTGAACTCAACTACTCCAGTCCACCCTATCTAGAGTGATTTGCCTTTCTCAAACAAAGACTTAATCCACTATTTAATCAACTGATTACAATAGTAAGCACTAAGAACAACTGTTCAAAGTCTTCTCAAGAACTACTGATCTCAACTGGATCTTCTTAAGGAACTATTACAATGAAATGTAAGATTAATACAAGTGTATGAATGCTTCTAACAAGCTTTTATCACAACAGTGATTTTTCACTTAATGTTAAGAACAAATAGAATAAACGAGCAATAAGAATATTTTATGAGAGCTTGTAAGAGTTTCTATAATAGATTTGTTGGTTGTTGATCACTTTCTTATCTTTGAAGAAGATGAGGAAGACTTGCTTTTATATGCACAGTAGTCCACAAAGTCTTGACGTTGGAGGCTGTGTACTGAAAAGGCCGGAACCTTTTTTGTCTTTATATCACATGACCTTTCTTTGAATTCTTCTTCAACAAGTATTTATTTTCAACAAAGTTAACATCAGAGTCTGCATGATCAGAGTCTTGGATACCCATTAGATTTTGCTGAATCAGAGTAATGCAACAAGTGTGCTTTAGCGTGTAGTTCTATCAGAGCAGAGTTTTATGAATCAGATCCTCAGTACATGCAATGTGCAGTACTCACAGAGTCTTCTGAAAAACTGTGCTTCTTAACTCTCATACAAGGTTCTTCAATGCTTCAGAGTCTTCAGATCTTATTAGAGTCTTCTGCTTCAGATTCTTCTGTAGCTTCTGCTTCAGATTCTTCTGTAGCTTCTACTTCAGATCCTTCTGTAGACAGCGCTCCGATTCTTCTATAAGATGATTCTGACTCTTCAGAGCCTTCCATAGTTCCATGTTCAGATTAATTTGCTCTTGGATGTATATATACTATAATCATCTGCAGCAAATATTCATGAACCAATTTTAGAGTATATAATCTTTTAATACAAAATTTCATAAGAGTTATCATCAAAACATAGAGATATTACTAAGAAACAATATGTGTTCTTACATCTGGCAGGTTCTCTCTTTTCTATGTTATTCATCATGCATATCCATGTCCTTTTTTTCTTTCTTTTTTGGTCTCCAGAACATCCTTATTTATACTATTTCTCTCCCTTTTCCTCAGGATCCCAAGAGACCCACTTGATTATTTGTATTTATCTCATAAGTACGACTTGATGATCATTAGTAGGATAACAGTTACAGTTGTCATCATAATGGTTATGTAATGTCTACCTCTTTAATGATTGTAACTCTTCAATCATAATGTACTATTCTATTTCCGCATCTTGCGGCCATTCACATGGCATTCGAAATTTGTCATCGAACCCGACTTGTAAGAGTAAGGTAGTTCTAGGTTTGTATGAGGTCGGCTCCACCTTTTTTATTTGGATATTCCTAACTGGAATCTGATTTGTAGGTAGAAAGATGACCTTTCAACTTGTTAATCTCCTCATGCTCGGTTGTCTCATCAACTCGGCCTCATAGCCTTCTAAGATGTACAATTGGCTTTTTTGAGCTTATGCTTCGGCTGGTTAACTAAATTTCCGGGATGTACATAAGCCCTTTGAGCATTTAGATCAAAAATATCGAGATGCTCGGACAAAAGAAGCCTGAAAGTTTAGTTTTTTACTTAGCTTAGGGTCAAAGATTTGTTTGGTCCTCTAATGTCGAGGTATTTGTCTTTAGTGACGTGTCATAATCATGCATGATGTGAGAGAGTATCTTTTATAAGATTCTTTCTTTTATTTAGACCATGTTTGGATCCTATTGAGGTCCTTAGTTTGTAATAATGTTGTATTTTGATTTACTTCTACTTATGTTTGATAATTAATTTGCTTTTAAGACCTAATCGTATTTTGTCTTGCTAAGAAGGGTAAGCCCCAAACGTATACTAGAAAGATATAAGATTTTAACGATGTCAGAGAACATTATATCTTTAATAAAGAGGTCGAAGACCCCTAGTGGAATCTTGACCTAGTGTCGTCTTAGAACCCGACGAGTTATGGTCATAGAGAAGTCAGAGAGGCCTAGTGGGATCTCGACCTTTTGAAGTTTTGTTCTGTCGTTTAATCATCTGTTTCAGATGCATGAAATTTATGGGTGTTTTTGTAACATTTCAAGCTCTTGTGAGGTTTGTTGACCATTTTAATGTTGCCTAACATGTGCTTTATATTATCTAAAATTTGATTATATACATATATCTCCGAGCTCATTTTTAGACGTTTTTATTATATTATCCAAGTAGGTGTCGTTTTCGTATTCCATTTATTCGCTTATCCGGGCATAACAACTGATTTGATAAGTCCCAAGTGATTTTAGCTTGGTAATGTATGCATCATGTCAGATTGAGTATTATGGTAATCTGGGCTTTATAGCCAACATCTTTAAAAAAATTATATATCCTGGCTAGAATTAACATTTCACAAATTGGCGATTTGTTCTAATCGGACCGTAGTGACTCTTATTTAGACACATGTATCATAACATATCCTTGAAGGTACGTTATCTCGACCTGACTTGAGGTACGTTGATTTTGGTATTCTAAAAAGGGATATGGGTTTTATTAAGCTATCTGACGTTTTAGAGCCCCATGTGTCGACATTAAATGAGGTCAGAGGCTCTTATTTTGCATGACCCTGCCGTAGCCGGTTATACCAAAGGCTTCAAGTTCTCTTGGACTTCATTTTAGGCCAGAGGCTTCAAGTTGCTTAGCCTGGTCGAGGCCGATTATGCCAGAGGCTTCAAGTTCGCTAGGACTTTATTTTAGGCCAGAGGCTTCAAGTGCGCTTAGCCCGGCCAAAACCGATTATGCTAGAGGCTTCAAGTGTGCTTGGACTTCATTTTAGGCCAGAGGCTTCAAGTGCGCTTAGCCCAGTTGTAGTCGATTATGCCAGAGGCTTGTAAGTTGTTTGGACTTTACCCAGAGGTATATTAACGTAGCCCAACTGCAGGCGATGATGCCAGAGGCTTGTAAACTGCTTGGACTTTGGCAAGAGGTATATTAACATAGCTCGGCCGCAGTCGGTGATGCCAGAGGCTTGAACTTTGGTCAGAGGTATATTAACGTAGCCCTGTCGCAACCGATGATGCCATAGACTTGTAAGTTGCTTGGACTTTGGCCAGAGGTATATTAACGTAGTCCGGCCGCAGCCGATAATGCCAGAGTCTTGTAAGTTGCTTGGACTTTGGTCAGAGATATATTAACGTAGCCCGACTGCAGCCGATTTATCCTTGTGGAATTCTTCGACGTTCTTGGTCCTTACTTTTATTGCAGGGTAAGTTTCCTTGTCCACTCTTTATTCCTACAACTACCATGCATAATTTTATAAAGCTCAGGAAAAAAAAGAGGTGTCTCCCGCTCTTGTAGGGGAAAGGAGCGACACACATTTTTTTAATGTAAATTTTAAATTAGTTACAAACGGCAGAAAAATTATCTTACCTTATCCAACAATAGCAATATTAATATAACTCAGTTTTGAGCCCCAAAGACGTTGTCAAACTACATTTTTCTAGGTTAATGTTTGATGTAGGGTTAGTTACAAATCTGCAGTCCAAATACTCTGCTACTAATATATGTAGCAAGTATCACCTCACTGACATGAACATTACAAAATCAAACCCAGATCAGGGCATGCATTTTAGGTTTTCATTCATGACTGAGTTTTCCTAGAATGTTAATGTTGCAAAAGATGCTTGTTAAATAAATAAATATTGAATTCTGGACATGATCTTCCTTGCCATCTGTTCCTCAGTGTTAGTGTTTGTCTATGATGCTTGCTCACAAGGCACATGCTTATACATAGCTCGCATGTGTGTCTATACACTATACATACAAATAGATTAAGTACAGAAGATGTATTAATGTTAATCATCTATGTGTGATTTACGATCAAGATTGTCTTCTCTAGAGTACACACTTGACCCACATCTATAATATAACATGTCTAAAGCAAAAGAACATATTGCGGCACTGCAACTATACAATATACTTGAAGCACAGACCTTAAAAAATGAGCAAAATATAAAAAATATTAAACTTGATCCATCATGAATGTCACAATGGATACCTTCTGAATGCATTCCACATGTCCAGATAGGATGCCGACCACTTCATATCATATTTGAGCGGCATTTTATGATTCAATGGATGATTTTTTGTTTCTACTACTCTGTCTCCTGGGATTTATATCTAACTCCTTTTAATAATCATTACTAAGACAACTCTTACACTTATCACAAATTTTATGGGAATATATTGTGTATATCTCAATAGTACCAATTATTTTTATCTCTTCCAAAGTTCTGTTTGATAGACAACACTTAATTTTGTTTGCATTCTTACGTAAAAATTTAGTTAGCACCATGGAATAAAAACATATATCTGCAACTGTTGTGAACCCTTTGATTTGTTGCTCAACTAATTTAGTGGTTAGTGCTGATTCTGCAGGACTATAAATATTAGGGTCGACCTTGCTTTTCATTGACCATTTTTACCTGAATTTTTTAAATGCAAATTATCGATTATCATCTTTGTTAATAATTATCTTTAGTATAATGTCAATTTAAATTTGAGTTTTGAACTTTTAAAAAATAAAATAAAAAAGTAACATATGCTAGTAGTATACCGTGACCAATTGGATGCAACAAGGATAAAGACCTGCTATACTTTGTCTCTCAAATTCTTCATTCCTAAACCAACAAAATTTGTCCTCTGCCAAATTTAAACAATTACATATAATTAGGAACATTTATGTAATATTAAAAAAATGCAGCCTTTATTAAAAATAAGATAATAATTTCAAATTGTTCCCAAAAAAGAGCATTTATATTATTATTTTTGAATAAGAAGGGCCTAGGCCCAAAGAAAAATGAAACTAATCAACTATAATTGTTCTTCCAATTTTTTTTGAAATTTATAGTGCACAGATAAATTTAAAATTTCTGAGGTGATATCGAAAATTTAGAGCAGAGTACCATAAATTTCAAAAGCAATGAGTATTTATACCGAATTATTCAAAATTTTCGATAATTTGTATTAAAATTTTCAAATTTTCTAATGTTTATCGAAAATTTCAAAATATCTGGTATAAAATGTCATTGAATATATCAGAAATTTTGGAATTTTTGGTAGTTATAAAAACCTGGTTTAAATTCTGAAATTTCCGATATATTCCATGGAATTCTAGATCAAAAATTTTAAAATTTTCGATATGTACAAAAACTTTGTTTTTAAACAGATATTTCAAAATTTCTGGTAGTTGCTAATATTTCTTTCTTTCTTTTGCAGTGAAATACAAAGGCAGATACGACATTATTGCAAGGAGAGCTGTTGATCGAGTAACATATCAGATTAAGGCTGTCAGAGGTGCTGAGGCTAAGTCTTCCCAAATACGGGCTAGATGAGTGGATCCAACCGGTTCCCACCGAAAGCGGTTGGATGAGCAGGGTCAGTTTCGAGCACCTCGTAGCACTTGAAGATGACCAGTACGATCAGTAGAGCATTCTAGAGATGAGGTTGTGCCAGATGCCGCTGTTGGTGATTCGGTGGTTGAGGAGGTTGCAAATCCGATGGTTGAGGAGGATGGTTCGGAGGAGTTTTCTCGGGTGGTCCAGCTAGATGTTGTTGTTGCTTATTCGATCTCATCTATTACTACTAACACAGAGGTTATAGCTCCTTCGACAAAACCCTCTATGCACACAGAAGGTGACATCGCACAGGTCGAAGATGAAGGACTTCCCGATGATTTCGATGCCTAAGCAGGTTAGTCGGATTATATAGGAGTTCGAGCTGTTTGATTTTTCCCAATGCTCCCTCATCATGATTGACTCTCCACTACTTAGTGCTTTTGTTGAGAGATGGCACAAGGAGACATCTTTATTTCATCTTCTGTTTGGGAAGACGAATATCACTCTGGATGATGTCTCTTCGTTGTTCTATTTCCCCGTCGACGGCAGATTCGGGACAACTCTCGTTTGTCACACCCTCATTTTCACCTTTAGCCTTTATACCCTGCATTCACCATATCATACATTGTTTTATTGCATATCGAGCATGTGGGCTCACAAGGTACGGATTGGATCGGTTTGTTATTTTCCATTTTTAAATAAGATAGATTGCCTATCATGGAATACATGGAAGAAAAGGTTCATCACCTAAGGTTTGATCTAAGTTGGAAAGTCTACTCATCTAGATTTCTTCAAGGAGAAGTTACTTGAAAATATATTAGGATATTCAAGATATATTCCTAATGAACATGAAATTCAAGGCCTATATTCAAGATTGCTTCATCCAATTTTGTTTCAAATTCTTGATCAAGTGGAGTCCAAATTTGCAAAGCATGAGTCAAGATCACAAGTCCATAATTCAAGACTCCATCCATTTCAAGTTTAATGGTTCTAGGAAAATCCATCATGAATTCATGAATTAGAGGCAAGAATATTACAAAGAGAAATTTTATGACATTACAAGAATGTCATTTGTTACAAAATTTACAACTTTAAGTAATGTTTAGAAATTGATCTATTTCTAATCTTCATTCAAGCTTCTAATCAATTTCATGCTATGGTACCCTTCATGCCCAACAAGTTTACATTATGCTTGCAAACATCCAAAGAAAATATGCAAGAATTAAATCAAGATTGGAATGTTTTAAGACCAAGATTATGCATGTTTAATCATGGCAAAACAGTCCCATGCAAGAGGTGATGTTACAAGATCACATGTCACAAGACCAAGGGAATAACATGTGACAATGCTTCTACATATAAGAATTTTCAAAATGCTGTCAAAGGTGGTAGCATTGACCAAGAGGAGTTGTCCAAGCACAAGCCAACAAAATGGGTGCAAGGCACAAAGTGCTGCAGAAAAAACAGCATAGGCAAAGTGCAACAGCAAAAATGCAGCATAGCTCTTGCATGGAAATGGAAAGAAAGAGAGTGGCATGAGAAAAGGTGGTAAGAGACACCACTCCATGAAAAATCTGATATGTGGGGAGAAGAGAAAACCCTAGAGGAGCTGAGATAAGAGGAGGGGGCTGTAAACAAAAAGAGATCACTCTTGAGACATTCGATATCCATACACACATTGCAAACCAGAAAAATAGAGAGAGCAATAGAAACCCTAAAAAACCAGAAAAATAGAAAGGAAGAAAAACCAGAAAAAAAAGAGTGATATAGAAGCATAAGAGGACCATTGAGAAGCAGAATCTTCACAACATAGAGTGAAGAGTGGAGAGCACATCCAACAAAGGTCATTGGAGTACTTGCAAGAAGGATAGAAAGCTCTTGGTATCCATTTCTTCAAACCTTTCTCCCTTTACTTTTTGCTTTTATATTCATTTCATTTACTCTCTTGTGTGTTGTTGTACTGTATATATCATGTAAGGTCCTAATAGGGACCAAGAAACCATTTTCAAGAAACCATAAAATGAAGGAAAACAAAGAAAAAAAATTAGTTTTTTTATCTGGTAGCCTGACACGGGCCGTGTCACACGACACGGTCGGCCGTGTTGCACGTCTGTTTGCATTTTTATGACACAAAACGCCCAGGACCTATGACACGGGCCGTGTCACACAACACGGCCACCCGTGTTGTGCTTCTGTTTGAGATTTCTTACCACAAAATGCCTAGGACTTATGACACGAGCCGTGTCACACAACACGGCCACCCGTGTCACACCTCTGTCAAGCCTCAAAAATCATTTTTTTTTGCCCAGACCTCATGACACGGGCCGTGTCACACAACACGGACGTCCGTGTCACACCTCTGTCAAGCCTCAAAACTCATATTGCAGATACCTTATGACACGAGCCGTGTCACACAACACGGCCACCCGTGTTACACCACTATTTTCTCACTTTTTTTTGATATTTTACCTCCAAAAAAAATTTTCTCAAGGAGTTCGCCGTTTTTTTGCATGTCTCGTTTTTTTAGCCGACTAACCCCATATGTTTGTATGATTTTAGTGTGAATATTGTTGTTGTCCTTGGTGACTTTTGATTCCAAAAACCATTTTCAAAAACAAACTCTCGATTTTGTCGAGCCATTTTTAACCTTGTAAGTCGGTTGCCTTGTGCACCGCCATCGACCTTGTCTGTATCGCTTCAAATGTGTCTTTACAAACAATAAACCTTGATCCAACGTCAAGTGGTTCTCTTTTCTCATAAAAATCCAAAACACAATAAAATAAACGATTAGAATTATGCACCACAAACTTTAAAGTGATGGAGAAGGAATGAGAATGAAATCCTCCTACACTCGTTCCGAATGTTTTGAATGCAAGGCGCTCGACTTGGTTATTCGAGACATTCATCTCTATCCAAAGTCTTTTGTATAATCCTAGTAAAGAATAAATTCTTCTCTAAGAAAAACCTAAAAACAATATCAACTCATCAAACTTCTTTTGCCTTAGGGCGTCAATCCGAAAATCCTTTTTCAAGGTATAAAATCAACCAACACACAATCATGTCTTAAGTGGCCGAACTACGGCTGCTCTGATTTCTCACACATGTTGAGAATACGTAGGCATAGGATTGCGATGATCCTAGCGAGCACAATTTTCTTTCTTTCCCATCTTTAATCATCCATACCCTTAACCCAAGGACATGTTACGTTTGTTCTACCGCAAACAGGTAACGCATAAGACTCCAAGAGCGAGCCGCAATACACTTAACTGCTAGAATGCGCACGATAGCATCGTCCACCCAACATCTCGTTTTCCACCGTAGTCCCATGAACTACGAATGCTCTGATTCTTCACTTCATACAAGTGAATATACGTAGGCACAAGGGCCACAATCCTTGGCGAGCATTAAAATAAATAAACCAACCCCTCTTTTTCTTAAGCAAGCAAACTCTTAATAAAAACACCCATTCACGCTAAACAACCTATGAGGTTCCCATCGAGTACGATGGATGCGAGGGGGTGCTAATACCTTCCCCTCGTATAACCGACTCCCGAACCCTAAGACTTGGTTGCGATGACCATGCTTTTCCCAAAGGTTATATCGCTATTTCCCTTTCCCTCCGTGGGATAAATAAAATCTGGTGGCGAATCTGTGTCATTTTTCGCGTAGCGACATCGTTCTTAGCATGTCCCTTGCATGTCAGTCTGCTGCAAAAGATTTGAGAGTGTCTAAGGCGGAGGTGCAGAAGAAGTTTGGCATTAACAAGGGAGCGCACCTTTGTATATCTTGGCTTCGGAAGATATATGATCAGCTTGTAGCTACTAGGAGTTATGAGGTTGCCGCTAGGCTGTACATGCTACATCTAGTAGCATGTACTCTTTTTGCAAACAAGTATGATGTTTATATCGACACCCGATACATGTGCCTCTTCAGTAGCCTCGAGTATACCAGTTGGGCTTAGGGGTGTGTTGCGTTGACCCTTATGTATACAACACTTGGAGTGGCAACAATATTTGAAACCAAACAGATTGGTGGCTATTTGACAGAAGAGTCGCCACCTTTCGTTATTTATCCCTCAGAACGGGAAAGGAAACGATCGGAAAAACCTGACGAATAAGGGTAAGACAAGGTCATCGCAACCATTGTCTGGATTCGGGAGTCGGTTACGTAAGGGGAAGGTATTAGCACCCCTCACGTCCGTCGTACTCGACGGGATCCTCGCTTGTTTGTTTACTTGGACGGGTTGGTTATAATCTATCTACCTATCAAGGCTGGCTGAAAAAGAAAAGAAAAATGACTCGGCAAAGCGTCGCGCTTTATGCCTACGTATTCTCATCAGAGAATGAGAAATCAGAGTCAACGTAGTTCGGCTAACTACGGGTGATGGTGGGGAAGGTTGCTCGCTAGGATATCGCATCCTATGCCTACGTACTTTCATCTGGTATGAAAGATCAGAGCAAACGTAGTTCGGGAAACTACGAGAAAAAATGGCTCAACTAGGAGGGAGACTATCAAGTCCTACTGTTATCATGCCATGGATTCTTCCTATGGTTGGGGTTTGAACAGGGAACTCCTAGAAGTTGTCATGCATAGGTTTCAACCTAAAAGTCTATCATCAAATCCTTATCAAAGGAAATGAGAGTCCTAAGGGATCATGTCAATGAGGCACAGAACAGACAAAAGCATCAGCTTTAACAGTAAAATGCATGCAATGCAAGTGAGGGAGGAAATGTGTGTGGGGCTTCAGCCTCCACAAGCTCGTCTCAACCTCAAGCCAGTCATGAAATAACAGTAATCATACTGAAAAATAAACAACATGCTATCAAGCAATATACCGATAGAAGAAATGAAGTGCCATCAGGCAAACAAGACACATGCTTGAGAAAGAATCATCTACTCTCTACTCTCCAATTCTGACCCTAAAAACCTGATCAAATCTAAGCAAATCCCTAAAGCAAAACCTAACCAAAAGAAAACAATCCCAGTCTTCAAGCCTCAGAACAAGCTTACCAAAGACAGGGAGCTAAGCAAGCAGACTCATAGTGTCTTCCTCAGGAGAACACTAGGAGGTGTATACTCAGGAGTTATATCCTATGTGGCTCAACCACTGTGATCAGTTTACATTCCTCCTCAGGAGAAACTAAACTCACAAGCAGGCTCCAACATCACTGGATATTTAGGAAATCCTATATGAACTAGTGGAACTAAGTGAATAGACTCATAGGACCTTCCTCAGGAAAGTACTAGGAGGCTTCCGCTTAGGAGTTGTATCCTATGTGGCTCAACAACATGTGATCAGTTTGCATTCCTCCTCAGGAGAAATTAAACTCACAAGTTGGCTCCAACATCATTGGATACTTGAGAAATCCTAGATAAACTAAGGGAACTAAGTGAATAGACCCGTAAGACCTTCCTCAGGAAAGTACTAGGAGGCTTCCACTTAGGAGTTGTATCCCATGTGGCTCAACAACATGTGATCAGTTTACATTCCTCCTCAGGAGAAATTAAACTCACAAGTTGGCTCCAACATCATTGGATACTTAAGAAAGAGGTGAGAAGAAAGGATGAAAGTCATTCATAGTGCCTTCCTCAGGAAAGTACCATGAACTTCCTTCAAACTTCAGGATCTCCAACCTCACAGACAGGGAATAATCCAAGCTCTGGGTCTCTGAATCTTGATCTACAATCTTCTCTTCATGATGCTCTCCATCAAGGTCTTCAAGGCAACACAAGCCCCTCAACAAATTCCCCACAATGAACCCCAAAGATGAACAGATACCCACAGGGGAGACAAAATCAATAGGCAACTTCAGAAAATACCTAAAATACTAAACTAATGGGGAAAAATCTAACAATTATTCACAAGGGTCTACAAAGTCTATTCATAACATCTACATAGGCCTCTACCTAAAAATCAAGACAAAACTCAATCAAAGAAAGAAATTCATCACCTAAGCACAATCTAAACCCTAATTAGGATACCCTACATCTACCCTAATTAAACTAATCAAAATTTAATTCTAAAATTCTAGAAAAAATCCTATGGGGACTTATGATTCATCATCTAATTGCACAAAAAAGAATGGATTAAAAACCCTAAGGGAAGGTCCTAAAACAATTCCTACAAAATCATGATACAAAACTAAACATTATAAAAGCTATTTTAAAAGAAAAATCTATTAAAATACTAAACTTAAAAATAAAATCCCATTTTTATTTTTAATATTTTCTACACATTATCATCTAATCATAGAAAAAAGAAGAAGTCAAAAATCATTTTTTATCATTTATTTATGAATTAATCAAAACAGAAAAATATTAAAAGAAAATTAAAACAATTAAAACAAATAAAAGGGGAGGGGGGTTGGAATAGCAACTCACACTAGTTGAAAACATATGGGCCAGAAATAGGGGGGGTGTGGATAGAAGCCAGCAAGCCCAAGCGCGGTTTAATGAAACGACCGCGTTTCAATTATTTGAATCTTTCCCTCCATTCTTCAGACTCACTCACGGCCGTTGGATTAACATAACAAGTCAGACTTTGAGACCAATCCAGTGGACCTCCTTCATCGTCCCAACCAAAACTAGGGTTTTCAGAAACCCTCCTCCCATGCACTCATCTTCCTCTCCCTCGTTCTCTCTGCTCAGGCCACGGTTTAACACGATCCAAACACGAAAATTGCAGTACTCAATGGGAGGAACAAGATGGTACGCGTGGATTTCCCTGATTCGTTCTCAATAATTCCAACAGAAGACTTCAATGTCATGGTCCAGCCAAACATCACTTGCTATCAACTGGTATCGACCTTCACCAAACTTCAGTCTAATGGTTTACAGAGCTTCTACAAGATACCCTAGCTATTATACACTAGTTCTTGATGATTAAGACTCCTAATTCAAACAATTCTTGCAAATCAAAGATTCATGGTCCTGCTATGGAACTTCACAGATCGTGCCCTAATTCATGGGGAAGAGTCATCTACCCTAGTGCAACCTTTCTATGCCTAAGAAACTAGTTAAAGCTCAATAATTTAGGAGATAGAAGGTGAAGAAGAAACCTGTCAAGAAGATGAGATGAGGTGATGTTGAGCACGATTCAGAGCTTGTAACCTCTCAACAATGCCCTTCTAATGGTGGAAGATCTTCTGTATGCACTTGTATGGAAGGAGAATGCTTGTAGTGGATGAAATTCAAAGTTGCTTGAAGTTGAAGAAAGTGCTTCAATGGATCCTTCTCTCTCTCTCTCCCCTCTGAATCCTCTTGCTATCACCAACCTTGAACTCTCTTCATGGCATTCTCTTTATAATGATCATTGGATGTGTCTAGATTCATCTAGAATGTGGTGGAAGTTTCTTGAAATTCTCATGTGATGACAAGTTGGATTTCTCATATTCCATGCTTCATGCCTTACCATTTGGTCTTAAAATATCATTTCATGAGATATTGAGAAGGAGTGCACAATTATAAGTCTTGGTTTTGCCTTGTGTTAAGTTTTCCAACATTGCCTTCTTTTTCAAGTACTAACTTTTCAAAGCATCACCCATTTTAAAGCTCCAATTCAAAATTCTAGCTAAACCAATGTTCTCAAAATGATTTTTCCAATCAAAATGATATATTGGATGACCTATTTTGGATTTGTGGATCTCCCAAATCACTTTTCAATTTCAACTTTTCAAACTTATATGCCATTTTTAGTTCATTTTGGACCAATCATGTAATCTCATGCTATGAGCTTTTCCAACAATTTGTGACCTTCTTTCTAGACTTAAAATCACATTTTGAGCAACTTTCATGTTTTGAGTTTTTCCATTTGAGGCTTGGAAATAGGAGTTTTAGGCATTGGATAAAATGACCTATAACTGACAAATGACCAAAATACCCCTGTCTTGTTCAAACCATAAGTTGAGTTCCACAAATCCAATCAAGGACTTCTACCACTCAAATTAAAGCTAAGAAGATGCTCTTCAACACTCATGTTGACCAAGACATCATAGGAATCCTCCTACTAGGGCAAAAGTTGTCTGCAAGTTGGGTGACTTTCAAGGACCCAGATTCACACACCTCTGCTGACCTGTAATTTTCCAAAACCATAACTTGAGCTCTGTAACTCCTATCAAGGACTTCCACCACTCAAATTAAAGCTTAGGACAAGCTCTACAACATTCATGTTGTGGGGAGGATGAGATATCAATCACATCTAGAGCTAAAACTGCCTGGAAGATAGGGGTCAAATTAGGGTTTTTTCACTGACAATCCTTGGAGACCCTAACTTGAAACTTCTCAAACTCCTCAATCATGATGAGTTGGTCTAGGAATCATCTTTATAACATCTCTATGCATCATTCCATGATCTCATGGCCCTTGGATTAGGTCTCAACCTTCTCCAAATCTTCAGCTGGTCTAGGGTTGACCCAGTCAAAACCCTAATTCTACCATTCATGGTTGAATCTCCTGAATTCTTGCATAATGACCTCTCTGGGCTTCATGATGGCTATCAAGACATCTCATAGGCTTTCTCAAAACATCAAGTTCATCCTCAAAGTCTCAGAATCATCTGAGGGGCACCCACAACTTTCAAACTGTGAAGCACACAACCCTGGTTTCAACCCATTCCTCTGAGGATCTCTTGAACTTTCTGATGAAGGTATCCACTTTCAAACACTCAATGAGTAAATAATTGTTGGTCAAATTTTGGGGTGCAACAGCTGCCCCTATTCAAACGGCTTGAACCTGACTGGGTGAGAAGCGAACGGCTCTCAACCAATCAGGGTACGAGACGGTTGAATATCGGTAAACCCGAAATTTTGCCAACTGCACGAGCACACGGTACTCTGCGGGGAACAAATCTTTGAATACTGCAACACTAGCTGCTCAACAACTAGCTGGAGAAATACTGATCTGAATCTCCGTCAGTTATCCACATTAAATTCTTCTGACGTTGCCTTCAGACAACCACAACACCCAACCTCGCCGCTGGAGAACTGAATCTTCTGACGTACCCAACATTGCTGCTGGAAAACTGAATCTGACATCGCCGTCGGAAGCAAACATCGCTCTGAGAGACACTCGACATCGCCGTCGTACAAACATCATCTCTGCTGGGGATTTAAAGAGCCTGACATTGCCGTCGAACAAATCATAATCTGACCTCGCCGTCAAACAAACATTCAACCTCGCCGTCGAACAAAATACAACACTGAACAAATCTGACCTGGGGTTCACCCCTGGTAAAGTACACTTGCGTATTTGAACCTACTCTGCTGGGAATGAGAGACTTAACTGAGCCCGCTCTGATCTGGGGTTCACCCTCAGAACCATAACGAACATTGGAATACTACTGCACACTGCCCGCCGTAGAACTTCAACATTAAAGACATATGAAACCCTGGCCCCTGGCCACTCCAGATCCGCTGGAGAATCTTCAAGTTCTTTTGAAGATAAACATCCTTGACCTTCAAGGATGTAAACCTTGCCCGTCGGCAACTCTGCAGGAGGTATCTTTGACTTCAGTCTAAAGACATGATCCTTGGCCTTCAAGGATACATGAATCTGCCTTCAGGCAACTCCATCTCTGCTATAGAGCATCCGAGACTTCAGTCAGGGATATACTTCGGCCTTCAGTCCGAAAAATGAATCCTAGGTCATTCATGACCTTGGGGATAACCTTGCCCTCCAGGCACCTTCGCTTCAGCTTGGGAAATCTATGACTTCAGTCAGAGAAATGGTATCCTGAGCCATTCATGACTCTTCGGGGATTCAAATACTTTGCCTTCAGGCAAAACTCCGCTTTAGCTGGAGAAACATCTTCGACTTCAGTCAGAAGAAACACTATTCACTTGATCGCAATCAATCACCACCTCAGGACAACTGACTTGGTCTTCAGACCCACGCGAATCACTCTGTTGTATCTACAACTCTGGAACCTTGTCTTCAGCCACCCGTTGATTCATCAACACGGAAATCTGAACTCACAGGAACTTTCTGATATCGCCTTTATGCGCTTACGAAATCCATCTTCAGATTAGACATCACTGTTGGAGCATACATATCACGCTGCTAAGGGCTTCAAGAATCACCTTGAACAAACAACTCCGTCGGGCACCTTCAAGGATCATCCTGAACCGATAACCACTCTGGAGGCTTTATCTGCTAGGGGTCCCTGGACTCTTCCTGGGCAAACCTTGCTGGGGACGCTACCGGGGAGCTCAAGTATCATACTAAGCAAACAACTCGGGAAGCTGCACTGAGGTCTTAAGAATCATCTTAAGCGAACGGCTCTGCTGAGGAACTCGAGAATCATCTCGAACTGAAGACTTTGCTGGGGATCTCAAAAATCATCTTGAGCGAGCGACCGCGGGGATTACACCGGGGTCTTTAGAATCATCTAAGAAAACAACCTTGCTGGAGAGAATATCAGGAATCATCCTGAGCAACCGGTCTTTTGGTGGAATACCTGTAAGACAAGAATGATAATGACCTAGATCATGCTTATGATGCATATGCTTCTGCGCTATGCCCCACACGGTGGGAATGATATGCTAAATGCTGTGCAATCATGCACGATGTTATGCAACGTTAAATGCTATGCAGTCATGCACAATGATGCGATCCCGTCCGCAAAATAAATGCCGGGAGGAGGAAATCCTCCTGTCAAGGAGACAAGAACTACTCAGGTAGAGGAATCATCCTGCTGAGGAGAATGTGGGCACGCCAACATCTGCCTGGGGAAATGATCTTCCATTGACTGCTGATATCCATCGCGAGAATAACCTGCGTGGCCTTCTCGGCTACTCTTCTGGGGATGATAACTCTGTGGGGAAACAACTTCAGCTGCTCCACACTCCACTGGGGAAAAACCAATCACGATTTGATCAACTTCCAAGGACTCGGCTCTCTTGAACATCTGCAAACTCGGCTGAGGAAGGAGAAGTCATTCTGCTTCGCTGGAGAGAGTACGATTCTGGGGAGATACAGCATCAGCTGCCCCACGCTCTGCTAGGGAACATCCACTCAAGGTCCCAACTGCTTCCAAGGATTCTGCTTTTCTGCGGACTCAACCGGGGAGAGAAATCATTCTACCTGACTGGAGAGTACGACTCTGATGCGGAACTTCAATTTTGCTGGGGAAGAAAGAATCATCTGACTTCGGGGGAGAGTACAACTCTGCAGGGGAATACAACATCAGCCGTTCCAACACTCTACTGGGGAAGAGGGAATCATCCAACTTCGGGAGAAAGCACGACTCTGGTAGGGAATCTCAATTCCGCTGGAGACTTCAGTCTGGCACCATCAGTTACTGCATCCTTCGGCATACGAACAGACTCCTGCGAAACCTGCACTTGTGACCCGGTGCGGGGGGGAATCCTGCTTCAGTGACTTTACTGGGGAAAACACGAGCTTCAGTACCCAAACATTTCTATGAACTCTGCACTTGTGACCCGGTGCTGGGGACATATGAGCTTCGGCCCTTGACTCAGCTGAGAAGATGACGTTCCGTCAGGATGCGTCTGCTTGGGGAAGAGAAACACCTCTACCTGGGGAAGACATATCAATGCTCACCATCTGATTCTGATTCCGCGGAAGAGAAACTACTGAACTCTGCTGGAGAAGGAGGACTCATCCTGCCTCGGGGACACGCACGGCACATCTTCTGGCAAGGTGCTACACCTGCAACAATACAAACAAACAGACAAGATATTCTCCTCAAAGGGGCCTATCCAGGTTATTATCTCGTGACAATGTTTAGTTAGTTAATTGTTTCAACAATCAATGGGCTTAGGCCCGCAAGTTTATGTATGCGCATTTTATCAAAAACACATCGGCGTTATCATTCGCAGACAAAACAGATAAATGCTAAACAGACAAGTAGAATTGCTGAATAATGTGCATTTTATTGATGATGAACCCCTGAATGGGCAAAAATGTTTTACAACAGAGGCAAGCTCCTGGAATGAGGAAGCCGCGCAAAAAGAAAACATAAATATACATCAGTATATACAAATGTCGGCAATCGAGGCGTAGACGAACACCATGAGTTGATCCCTCTAAGACCCACTCGACTTTGATACTTCTCCGATGCTTCAGCTTTGGAAGAGATTGATTCAGATAAATGGCCCTCAGGTCTTCCGAACCACTAAACAATGAAAGTCCATACGCGGAACGCAGTCGTTTGCTTATTCAAATCCCTAACTTTTGCGTGAACCGCCCTCTCGGGTTTTCAGTTCACCGGGATACCCTTTTTTGCCGAAGCCGCCCAGTGTAGGTTTTCGACTTCGCGGGTGTACATTTTTTCAATATATCCCTAATTTTTGCCCGAACCTTTTATTCTGTTTTTGGTTCGCCGGGATGCCCCTTTTTTGCCTGGACTCTTTCTTTTTTGTCCAGCGGGTCTCTTTCAAGCAAAGTATTTTTTAACTGCGTCCGCGTTCACCGGGGATGCAAAATCTTCACCATCCATCGTGGATAACAACAAAGCTCCTCCTGAGAAGACCTTGCTGACGACATACGGCCCTTCGTAATTCGGAGTCCACTTTCCCCGGTGATCGGAGTGTGGCGGAAGAATCTTCTTCAGGACGAGATCACCCGTCTGAAAGCTTCGAGGACGCACCTTCTTATCATAAGCTTTCTTCATTCGGCTTTGGTACAGGCGACCAAATGCAATCGATGCTAACCTCTTCTCGTCCATCAGGCTGAGCTGGTTCAAACGATTCGTAATCCATTCTGCCTCATCAAGTTTCACATCAACCAAAACTCGCAACGAGGGAATCTCCACTTCTAGCGGTAGGACAGCTTCCATACCGTACACCAAGGAGAAAGGAGTTGCCCCGGTCGACGTACGCACCGTAGTACGGTAACCGTGCAAGGCAAATGGCAGCATCTCGTGCCAATCTTTATACGTCACAACCATCTTCTGAACAATCTTCTTGATGTTCTTATTGGCCGCTTCAACAGCGCCATTCATCTTCGGCCGGTAAGGAGATGAGTTGTGGTGTTCAATCTTGAAGCTCTGGCACAGCTCCTTCATCATCTTATTATTCAAATTCGAACCATTATCAGTAATGATCCGCTCGGGAATCCCATAGCGACAGATGATGTCCCTCTTTATGAATTTAGCTACCACCTGCTTGGTCACATTAGCGTACGAGGCTGCCTCCACCCACTTGGTGAAGTAGTCGATAGCTACCAGAATGAAACGATGACCATTGGATGCAGTGGGCTCGATCTTGCCTATCATGTCGATGCCCCACATGGAGAACGGCCAAGGGGAGGACATGACATTCAATGGGCACGGCGGCACATGAACTTTATCGGCATAAATCTGGCATTTGTGACATTTCTTCGCGAATCTGAAGCAATCCGACTCCATAGTCAACCAGTAATATCCTTCTCTCAGGATCTTTCTCGTCATGGCATGCCCGCCGGCGTGCGTACCAAATGTGCCCTCATGGACTTCTTCCATGAGCATACTTGCCTCTTTCTCATCCACACATCTGAGTAGCACGAGATCGTGGTTTCTCTTATACAGCACTCCATCAGGGTTGAGGTAAAAGTTTCCAGATAGCCTCCTCAGAGTCTTCTTATCCTGGGTTGACGCACCCGTAGGATACTCCTTGGTCATAAGGAAGGTCTGGATGTCGTGGAACCATGGCTTGCCGTCAGTGGCATCCTCGATTGCGAACACATATGCTGGTCTGTCAAGACGCGAAAGAACAATGCTTGGAGCTTCATTCCAAAGATTGACCTTATACATTGAAGCCGACGTGGCTAAAGCATCAGCCATTTGATTTTCAGCCCGGGGTACATGATGAAGTTCTACTCGATCGAAGAACGGAAGCAGCCTCCTGGCATAATTCATGTACGGCACTAAATTCGCTTGACGAGTCTCCCACTCCCCTTTGATCTGATTGATTACAAGCGCTGAGTCACCATATATGTCTAGATTCTTGATTCTCAAATCAATTGCCTCTTCTAGACCCATAATACATGCTTCGTACTCGGCTTCGTTGTTGGTAACTGAAAACGTCAGTCTTGCAGTAAACGGGATATGGGATCCGTGAGGAGTCGTGATGATAGCCCCGATACCACTTCCATAGGAATTAACCGCTCCGTCGAATATCAACTTCCACTGAGACTTCCTATCTGGCCCCTCATCGGGCAATGGCTCATCGCAATCCTTCGCTTTGAGAAACATAATGTCCTCGTCAGGGAATTCGAACTTCATCGGCTGATAGTCTTCGATTGGCTGTTCGGCAAGGTAGTCAGACAATACGCTTCCCTTGATGGCTTTCTGAGAGACGTACTAAATATCATATTCTGTTAACACCATCTGCCATCTGGCAATCCTGCCCGAAAGAGCCTGCTTCTCGAAGACGTACTTGATCGGATCCATCTTCGAAATCAGCATAGTGGTGTGATTGAGCATATACTGTCGTAGACGTTTGGCGGCCCAAGCTAATGCACAACACGTCTTCTCCAGCATCGAGTATCGAGATTCACACTCAGTGAACTTTTTACTCAAATAATAAATGGCATGCTCTTTTCTGCCCGTCTCGTCGTGCTGACCGAGAACACACCCCATACTATTCTCCAGAACTGTCAAGTACATGATTAATGGCCGTCCAGCCACTGGGGGTATCAAGATTGGAGGTTCTTGAAGATACTGATTTATTTTGTCGAATGCCTTCTGGCAATCCTTATTCCAAGTAATCGCCTGATTTTTCTTTAACAATTTGAACATCGGTTCACAAGTGGCCGTGAGCTGAGCGATAAACCTTGCAATGTAGTTTATTCGGCCCAAGAAACCACGAACTTCTTTTTCTGTTTTCGGCGCTGGCATCTCTTGGATAGCTTTTATTTTCGCAGGATCAACTTCAATACCTCGTTCACTAACGATAAACCCCAATAACTTTCCGGACCGCACTCCGAAAGTGCACTTGTTAGGATTCAGCCTCAGCTTGAACTTCCTAAGCCTTTCAAACAGCTTCAATAGGTTGACCAGATGCTCTTCCTCCGTTTGGGATTTTGCAATCATGTCATCAACATAGACCTCGATCTCATGAAGAATCATATCATGAAACAAAGTTACCATTGCTCGCTGGTAAGTGGCCCCTGCGTTCTTCAGACCGAAGGGCATTACCTTGTAGCAAAACGTGCCCCAGGGGGTAATAAACGTCGTTTTCTCCATGTCCTCCGGCGCCATCTTAATCTGATTGTAACCGGAGAAGCCATCCATGAACGAAAACACGGAAAACTGGGCTGTATTGTCGACCAACACATCGATATGAGGCAACGGGAAATCATCCTTAGGGCTCGCCCTGTTCAAATCTCGATAATCGACGCACATGCGTACCTTACCGTCCTTCTTCGGTACAGGCACTATGTTGGCGACCCACGGAGGGTAGGTGGTAACGGCTAGAAATCCTGCGTCCAATTGCTTCTGGACTTCTTCTTTGATTTTTACAGCCATGTCTGGTCTCGTCCTCCTGAGCTTCTGCTTGACTGGAGGGCAATCTTCTCGCAACGGCAAGCGATGAACCACGATATCTGTGTCAAGTCCGGGCATATCCTCATATGACCAAGCAAAGACGTCACTATACTCTCGAAGCATCTCGACCAGTCTATGCTTGACATCCTTCTGCAGCGCAGCCCCTACTCTGACATTCCTGATAAGCTCCTCAGAACCCAGATTTATGATCTCAATATCCTCTTCATGAGGCAGAATAACCTTCTCCTCTTGTCTCAACAAGCGGGCCAACTCTTCCAGAAGGTCTTCGTCTTCATCAATCTCATCCTCGGCTTGATAGATCGGGCAATCAAAGTCGTAGTGAGCCGTAGAGGGTCCAGAGTCGATGTTATCTGTTACGTGGATCCTGCAATAACAAGGGTTAAGTTTAAAGCAAGAATATGCAGGTTAGCACGAACCTCGTTGCCATTTTGCTGTTTTTCGAAACAAACATAAAGCATGAATAACAGAGAACACAATATTTGATTACGAAGAAAACGCCTTTTATTTATTAACAAAATGCATACACATAATCCAACAAGGCCCTGACAGTAAAACCACTATGCCCCGGGCAGGGCATAGGGTTGTACAAAGATTGTAAAAAAGCAAATCATTACTCTTCACTTGTCAGCTCGATAATCTCCTTGATGGTCCAGTTGTGAAGGTGCTCGCCTGGCTTGCTCGGTTGAATCCAGGCGTCAAGATCGCAATCACTGTCCCCGCTGTCCTCTGACGCAGCGTTGATGCTTTCGAAAATTACTCCCCCCTTGGTGAATAAGATCGGCCCTTTCCCATGAGACGAGCTACCAGAAGAAGATGAAGCTTCAGCTCCAGGAGAATACCCTAATCCAAACTTATCCTGTTTGATCGGTATATCCAAAACGTGCCCCCAGCCTGGGGTGGAACCAGCTTCGACAACAGCCCTAGCTTCCTTAAACGAGGAGAGGTTCACCTCTTGCTTCTCTGCAACAACGGGAGCTACCTCCTTCACCCTGACGGTTTCAAAAGCCTGGCAAAGAGTCTCATGGATCTCACCATCCATTTCGACATATTTAAAGGACGACAGGTGGCTTACCATGATGTCCTCCTCTCCACAGACTGTCACTATGCTGCCCCCAACAGCATATTTAAGCTTCTGATGCAGCGTGGACGTTACGGCACCAGCAGAATGGATCCACGGCCGACCTAAGAGGCAACTATAGGCGGGCATGATATCCATGATATAGAAAACTGCATTAAACGTCTCTGGACCAACTTGAATTGGCAGGGTCAATTCTCCGAAGACGTGGCGCTTGGTTCCGTCAAAGGCCTTCACGACCAGATCACTGGGCGTGCACAGCAGTCCACGGGTATCCAACTTCATCAGTGCCTTCTTCGGAAGCACGTTAAGCGAGGAGCCCGTATCTACTAGGACATGTGACATAATCGTGCCTCTGCACTCTATCGAGACGTGCAGGGCGCTGTTGTGATCTCTTCCCTTGGGAGTCAGCTCCAGGTCCGTAAATCCCAGCCCATTACCAGCGTTGACATGAGCTACTACTTCCTCAAGTTGATTTACGGATATCTCCTGTGGCACGTATGCAGCATTCAATACCTTCAATAATGCGTTGCGGTGCGCTTCAGAACACAACAACAGGTTAAGAATCGAGATCTTTGACGGAGTCTGGTGAAGATGATCTACAATCTTGTAGTCACTTTTCCTGATCAGTCGCATGAACTCTTCAGCATCTTTAACCAACAAGTCTTTCTCTGCCCCTGCAGGAACCTCTTCAACAGCTTTACCTTTGCCTTTATCCACAGCGTCAGCTCGGACCGCTTTCTCTGCTGCAACCTCTGCCGGTGCGAACACTCTTCCGCTTCTAGTGATACCACTGACCTCAGCAAGATTCTGCGCAGTCGATCTGGACAGCTCAAGCTCTATCTTCTGACCATTGCAATACACTTCGGCGCCGTAATGCCATGGGACGGCATTAGTGCTCTCGAATGGGATTGGTCCGGCCCTGGTGATGGTGATAGTAGGCGGTCGGGGCGCAGAAATAGTGATAGGGTGGCGAGGAATGGTAATGGTAGCAACTTCGTCCGCCTGCTTCAGCACGACTTCCCCTGACGCATTCTCAATGCTCCGACTGAATTGCAAAATACCCTCGGTCATCAGACTTTGGATACCTTCGATCAACTGCTCACACCCATCAGGAAGTGTAGCACAAGCCATGCAAAACTCTCCACATCCGGGAAAGAAGCCTTTCTTTAGCAACTTAGCTTTAACAAAACTCAACGGCGTCTTCAGATCTTTGACATCAGTCAGCAAGTCTGAATTCTCTTCAGTGATAACAGCATTCACTCCGCCCCCCTATGATGAGGCATTGGATTTTTGGTGACGTTGGGCACGCTGTCAGAAAAGTTGATGACCTTGGCGTCGACCAAGTCCTGGACCTTGTGCTTAAAAGCTTTACAATTCTCAACTGTATGGCCAGGTGCCCCCGAATGAAATTCACAAGTAGCATTAGCATCATACCCTGGTGGTGGTGCCCCTGTCAAGGGAGCCAACGTCCTCTTTTGAACTAATTGGAGCTGAAGCAGCGTTTGCAGAAGCTGTGCATATGACATAGGAGGAGTTTCCAAATGACGGTTTGCCAGGGGACCCCGATTCTGATATCTCTTATATCCCTGATTATTCTGTTGCTGGGGCTGCTGCTGCGGCTGCGGGGGTGCAGCTGGGATGTTTATGCTAGCGATCTGAGACTGAGGGCCCTTGCCCTTTCTCCTAGCATTAGTGACAACACTGGCATCTCCCTCTCGACGCTTGCCAGTATAGGGTTTCTTGCTAGCTCCTCCAGATGAGGATGATTCGCCCTGAATCTTTCCGATCTTTATACCATTTTCGACATGCTCGCCCAAAGTGATAAGAGCCGAGAAAGTTCCAGACATGCCACTGATCAGCTTCTCATAATAGACTCCGGGAAGGGTAGCCACGAACAGTTGTACCAACTCACGCTCAACCATCGGCGGTTGAACCCGAGCAGCCAATTCACGCCACCGCTGGGCGTACTCCTTGAAGCTTTCATTGCTCCGCTGCGAGAGATTCTGAAGCTGAACTCGGTTGGGAGCCAAGTCGCTATTATATTGATAGTGGAGAACAAACGCTTCTGCAAGATCTTTCCACGTGCGCACAGCAGCGGGCTCCAAACCCATATACCATTCGAGCGACGGGCCAGAAAGACTATCCTGAAAGAAGTGCATCAGCAACTTCTCATCATCAGAATAAGCGGACATCTTTCTATAATAAGATCGGAGGTGAACACGGGGACAAGTAGTGCCCCTATACTTCTCAAAGATAGGAACTTTAAACTTGTGAGGTACTTTAAAGTCAGCAATCAACCCGAGTTTGGACATGTCAACGCCCAATGTGTTCTGATTTTCTATATCTCTCATTTTATCTTCCAGCGCCTTGAACCTGAGTCGAGCTTCAGCAGTCAATTCAGCCTCTACACCTTTCTGAGAGAAAATATCATCCTGATGGTCCTCCAGCCACGGTTGAGGCACCACCATATTTCCTGCACCAACATTGCCGTTGACCGACCCCATGTTAACATTGGCTCCCAAACCACCATTGACGGCGCCCGCCGCGTTAAGTCCGAGATTGGTCATGAGATTGCCGTTAGCACTACCGTTGCCCCCGGCAGCAGGAACAACGTTCTGTGGAGTATCCCCTTGAGGAGGAGTGGGCACGGCCCCGCCGTGAAGTATTCCATTACTGTCAACCCTGGAGATGAGAGGTTGAACTAAAGTACGAAGCTGGTCTTGCCCATTCGCAACTACTTGCATCAGCTCCATAAAACGATCCATCCGTTCACGAAGCTCTTGAACATCTGACTGTACCTGGTCCATGATTCTCGTTTGATTGGCGCGAGTTGAGTAGCGGTGGATGAATCTTTGATCAATCCTGGAGATCGAAAGCAGCTCGGAACCTGAGTACCTGAAAAACCTTTCAACATCAAAGGTTAGGAAAAGGCAACAGAATGTATGTCATGCAAAAATGCTTTATGCAGATGCATGCGTGTGTCTGTGTGCTTGAGAGATTATCCCCCGATCCTGGCACCTGCCGGCAATAATAGGGAGAGGAATCTGGGCCCAATCATGGAAACAGCAACCTCACATAGCAATAGTCAGATTCGACACTTCGAGGACCGAGAACTCATACGCAACAGTTATTCTGAGAACGGCTGCAGTAACACAATGAGAGATCTTGGATCGGGGAAACGGTATCTGTCACAGACACACGCTAATGGAATGATTATGCAAGCTAATGCAAAATGCAGGTATGCAACAATATATCCGGGTGGCTGCTGTGGAGATTCGATGTCAACAGTCGCTGATGAGAAGGAAACCCCGGTGTAAAACCACTGATCTGATCTGCTGTGAATAACCATCTGATAGGATCGAGATCAGCATTCCGCCCTGACAAGAACGAAGGCCTGATAATAAAGACCCCAGATGCAAGATCAAGGAATATCTGTTGATGAAGTCTTCGGACCCCAAATCACAAATCTGCCCTCTCTAGAACAAACACACAGCTGCTGATGAGATCTTCAAACCCCACTCAAAATCTGCCCTATCAAGAACAAAATAACAACCGCTGACGAGATCCTCAGACCCCACTCAAAAATCTGCTCCATCCAGAACAAACCTCTGATAACAATACTCTGATCGGAACCTGCTCTATCAGGAACAGACAAACACCCGATGATAAAATCCTTTGATCAAACCCTTGCTCTATCAAGAACATCTCTGCAACTGAGAACCCAACATAACTGATTCACTGTCAAGAAAACCAGGTAGTCTGGAGGTCAAAGTTTCCTGCAATATCCCAACCCCACTCACAGGTATGATGGACCTAATCCACAGACAAAGGTACGGCATCCTATGCGGTCGTCAGCGTCACAGACTTTCATGAGTGACAATACGATTCCCAGAAGGAGTGGCATCGTCAAGTCATGAAGAGGCCTCTCTTAGCTGACTTCCAAATGATCGGTCCCCAGAGTCGACAATCCTCACGTCTGGACTCCCCTCAGATCCTCAGGACCGGAAAGGAGCACCTCTGCAAGAATCTCGTCTGAGCGCAGATTTTCGTAGGGAACTGTGCCTGCTCAGCAGACAGGTTCGTCTACTACTTCTCCACAACTATATCTAGGTGTGTACTCAAGCCCAGGTCCGGCTTCTCACTCATAGTAACATCCCTCTCCCACAGCAGCACAGATAATCATATCAAACTGGAAATAAAATGCGGGAAATAAAATGCGGGAAGTAAAGATGCGAGAAGTAAAAATGCGATAAATAAACGCAACCCAACAAGCAAACACACAAACGATAGGATTGACTCGCGTAGGGGATGGGAAACGGTCCCAGCATAAGGGATGGGAAAAGTCCCTAGATGCTATTGAAATCCCCAGCAGAGTCGCCAGCTGTCGCTTGCGCGAAAATAAGGTGCCGGCATGACAGAAGAGTCGCCACCTTTCGTTATTTATCCCTCAGAACGGGAAAGGAAACGATCGGAAAAACCTGACGAATAAGGGTAAGACAAGGTCATCGCAACCATTGTCTGGATTCGGGAGTCGGTTACGTAAGGGGAAGGTATTAGCACCCCTCACGTCCGTCGTACTCGACGGGATCCTCGCTTGTTTGTTTACTTGGACGGGTTGGTTATAATCTATCTACCTATCAAGGCTGGCTGAAAAAGAAAAGAAAAATGACTCGGCAAAGCGTCGCGCTTTATGCCTACGTATTCTCATCAGAGAATGAAAAATCAGAGTCAACGTAGTTCGGCTAACTACGGGTGATGGTGGGGAAGGTTGCTCGCTAGGATATCGCATCCTATGCCTACGTACTTTCATCTGGTATGAAAGATCAGAGCAAACGTAGTTCGGGAAACTACGAGAAAAAATGGCTCAACTAGGAGGGAGACTATCAAGTCCTACTGTTATCATGCCATGGATTCTTCCTATGGTTGGGGTTTGAACAGGGAACTCCTAGAAGTTGTCATGCATAGGTTTCAACCTAAAAGTCTATCATCAAATCCTTATCAAAGGAAATGAGAGTCCTAAGGGATCATGTCAATGAGGCACAGAACAGACAAAAGCATCAGCTTTAACAGTAAAATGCATGCAATGCAAGTGAGGGAGGAAATGTGTGTGGGGCTTCAGCCTCCACAAGCTCGTCTCAACCTCAAGCCAGTCATGAAATAACAGTAATCATACTGAAAAATAAACAACATGCTATCAAGCAATATACCGATAGAAGAAATGAAGTGCCATCAGGCAAACAAGACACATGCTTGAGAAAGAATCATCTACTCTCTACTCTCCAATTCTGACCCTAAAAACCTGATCAAATCTAAGCAAATCCCTAAAGCAAAACCTAACCAAAAGAAAACAATCCCAGTCTTCAAGCCTCAGAACAAGCTTACCAAAGACAGGGAGCTAAGCAAGCAGACTCATAGTGTCTTCCTCAGGAGAACACTAGGAGGTGTATACTCAGGAGTTATATCCTATGTGGCTCAACCACTGTGATCAGTTTACATTCCTCCTCAGGAGAAACTAAACTCACAAGCAGGCTCCAACATCACTGGATATTTAGGAAATCCTATATGAACTAGTGGAACTAAGTGAATAGACTCATAGGACCTTCCTCAGGAAAGTACTAGGAGGCTTCCGCTTAGGAGTTGTATCCTATGTGGCTCAACAACATGTGATCAGTTTGCATTCCTCCTCAGGAGAAATTAAACTCACAAGTTGGCTCCAACATCATTGGATACTTGAGAAATCCTAGATAAACTAAGGGAACTAAGTGAATAGACCCGTAGGACCTTCCTCAGGAAAGTACTAGGAGGCTTCCACTTAGGAGTTGTATCCCATGTGGCTCAACAACATGTGATCAGTTTACATTCCTCCTCAGGAGAAATTAAACTCACAAGTTGGCTCCAACATCATTGGATACTTAAGAAAGAGGTGAGAAGAAAGGATGAAAGTCATTCATAGTGCCTTCCTCAGGAAAGTACCATGAACTTCCTTCAAACTTCAGGATCTCCAACCTCACAGACAGGGAATAATCCAAGCTCTGGGTCTCTGAATCTTGATCTACAATCTTCTCTTCATGATGCTCTCCATCAAGGTCTTCAAGGCAACACAAGCCCCTCAACAAATTCCCCACAATGAACCCCAAAGATGAACAGATACCCACAGGGGAGACAAAATCAATAGGCAACTTCAGAAAATACCTAAAATACTAAACTAATGGGGAAAAATCTAACAATTATTCACAAGGGTCTACAAAGTCTATTCATAACATCTACATAGGCCTCTACCTAAAAATCAAGACAAAACTCAATCAAAGAAAGAAATTCATCACCTAAGCACAATCTAAACCCTAATTAGGATACCCTACATCTACCCTAATTAAACTAATCAAAATTTAATTCTAAAATTCTAGAAAAAATCCTATGGGGACTTATGATTCATCATCTAATTGCACAAAAAAGAATGGATTAAAAACCCTAAGGGAAGGTCCTAAAACAATTCCTACAAAATCATGATACAAAACTAAACATTATAAAAGCTATTTTAAAAGAAAAATCTATTAAAATACTAAACTTAAAAATAAAATCCCATTTTTATTTTTAATATTTTCTACACATTATCATCTAATCATAGAAAAAAGAAGAAGTCAAAAATCATTTTTTATCATTTATTTATGAATTAATCAAAACAGAAAAATATTAAAAGAAAATTAAAACAATTAAAACAAATAAAAGGGGAGGGGGGTTGGAATAGCAACTCACACTAGTTGAAAACATATGGGCCAGAAATAGGGGGGGTGTGGATAGAAGCCAGCAAGCCCAAGCGCGGTTTAATGAAACGACCGCGTTTCAATTATTTGAATCTTTCCCTCCATTCTTCAGACTCACTCACGGTCGTTGGATTAACATAACAAGTCAGACTTTGAGACCAATCCAGTGGACCTCCTTCATCGTCCCAACCAAAACTAGGGTTTTCAGAAACCCTCCTCCCATGCACTCATCTTCCTCTCCCTCGTTCTCTCTGCTCAGGCCACGGTTTAACACGATCCAAACACGAAAATTGCAGTACTCAATGGGAGGAACAAGATGGTACGCGTGGATTTCCCTGATTCGTTCTCAATAATTCCAACAGAAGACTTCAATGTCATGGTCCAGCCAAACATCACTTGCTATCAACTGGTATCGACCTTCACCAAACTTCAGTCTAATGGTTTACAGAGCTTCTACAAGATACCCTAGCTATTATACACTAGTTCTTGATGATTAAGACTCCTAATTCAAACAATTCTTGCAAATCAAAGATTCATGGTCCTGCTATGGAACTTCACAGATCGTGCCCTAATTCATGGGGAAGAGTCATCTACCCTAGTGCAACCTTTCTATGCCTAAGAAACTAGTTAAAGCTCAATAATTTAGGAGATAGAAGGTGAAGAAGAAACCTGTCAAGAAGATGAGATGAGGTGATGTTGAGCATGATTCAGAGCTTGTAACCTCTCAACAATGCCCTTCTAATGGTGGAAGATCTTCTGTATGCACTTGTATGGAAGGAGAATGCTTGTAGTGGATGAAATTCAAAGTTGCTTGAAGTTGAAGAAAGTGCTTCAATGGATCCTTCTCTCTCTCTCTCCCCTCTGAATCCTCTTGCTATCACCAACCTTGAACTCTCTTCATGGCATTCTCTTTATAATGATCATTGGATGTGTCTAGATTCATCTAGAATGTGGTGGAAGTTTCTTGAAATTCTCATGTGATGACAAGTTGGATTTCTCATATTCCATGCTTCATGCCTTACCATTTGGTCTTAAAATATCATTTCATGAGATATTGAGAAGGAGTGCACAATTATAAGTCTTGGTTTTGCCTTGTGTTAAGTTTTCCAACATTGCCTTCTTTTTCAAGTACTAACTTTTCAAAGCATCACCCATTTTAAAGCTCCAATTCAAAATTCTAGCTAAACCAATGTTCTTAAAATGATTTTTACAATCAAAATGATATATTGGATGACCTATTTTGGATTTGTGGATCTCCCAAATCACTTTTCAATTTCAACTTTTCAAACTTATATGCCATTTTTAGTTCATTTTGGACCAATCATGTAATCTCATGCTATGAGCTTTTCCAACAATTTGTGACCTTCTTTCTAGACTTAAAATCACATTTTGAGCAACTTTCATGTTTTGAGTTTTTCCATTTGAGGCTTGGAAATAGGAGTTTTAGGCATTGGATAAAATGACCTATAACTGACAAATGACCAAAATACCCCTGTCTTGTTCAAACCATAAGTTGAGTTCCACAAATCCAATCAAGGACTTCTACCACTCAAATTAAAGCTAAGAAGATGCTCTTCAACACTAATGTTGACCAAGACATCATAGGAATCCTCCTACTAGGGCAAAAGTTGTCTGCAAGTTGGGTGACTTTCAAGGACCCAGATTCACACACCTCTGCTGACCTGTAATTTTCCAAAACCATAACTTGAGCTCTGTAACTCCTATCAAGGACTTCCACCACTCAAATTAAAGCTTAGGACAAGCTCTACAACATTCATGTTGTGGGGAGGATGATATATCAATCACATCTAGAGCTAAAACTGCCTGGAAGATAGGGGTCAAATTAGGGTTTTTTCACTGACAATCCTTGGAGACCCTAACTTGAAACTTCTCAAACTCCTCAATCATGATGAGTTGGTCTAGGAATCATCTTTATAACATCTCTATGCATCATTCCATGATCTCATGGCCCTTGGATTAGGTCTCAACCTTCTCCAAATCTTCAGCTGGTCTAGAGTTGACCCAGTCAAAACCCTAATTCTACCATTCATGGTTGAATCTCCTGAATTCTTGCATAATGACCTCTCTGGGCTTCATGATGGCTATCAAGACATCTCATAGGCTTTCTCAAAACATCAAGTTCATCCTCAAAGTCTCATAATCATCTGAGGGGCACCCACAACTTTCAAACTGTGAAGCACACAACCCTGGTTTCAACCCATTCCTCTGAGGATCTCTTGAACTTTCTGATGAAGGTATCCACTTTCAAACACTCAATGAGTAAATAATTGTTGGTCAAATTTTGGGGTGCAACACATGTATACTTGAAATTATTACTTGTTGTTGATTTCTTATTTAATTGTTGCGAATAACATTTCTTATTTATTAATTATTGTGTCTGTTTCTAGATATCAGTGTTGGATATACGAGCATTTCCCTACCATATGTGACAGGAGGGTGCAACATTTCCTAATGGGGTCCCCATGAGCGAAGAGATAGAAGGCCAGGCAGGCACATCCCAGTGGTGTTGCTAAGTACAGAAGGACGCTGGATGCGCTGACTATTGATGATGTCATCTGGACACGATACACTGGTCATGTAGTCCGCCGTGAGTTCGTGGAGTCGTCATTATATTCAAGTTATATGTGGTGGGAGACCATGGTTGCTAGACACTTGCCTAAGAGGTGTCTGCGACAGTATGGTTATGTTTAGAGTACTCCACGACCATTTCCAAATATATTATCTGCAGGTATTGATTGGTGGTTTCATAGTAACTTCATCAGCTCTGATCGTGCCATTAGAGATCGAGCAGTTAATGTTCAGCACCTCACTATATCACACCCTCGCATCACCCCACGTATAGCTGATGTTGGGCCTTCTGATGCATGGGTACCTGTTGATGATGTGTCGCCGCCTTCTCCAGTTGATGCTGATGACCAGTAGTGCCTCTAGATGATTGTAATTATTATGGATAACCTCATGGGTTTGGTAAACCCAGATGGTGAGGTTTATACTGGATTATCTCGGGTTGCACACAATGTTTGTGGGGGCCTATTTAGACATTTGTTGTATATCATGGATTTTATCTATTATGTATTATTTGTATCATTTGTATATTATTCTGACATCTTTATTATAACTCTTTATTTGCTAATATTTTTGATCTTCCATTGATGCAACATCAACATTAACTAACATTTGAAAATGGATTACATAACTTAAGAAAAACCTAAACATTATGAGATGATTAATAAATAAGAAAAACCTAAACACTGCCAGATGATTCTGGACGTTTCAACATCTTTATTATGTCGTCAACAGATCTTGAAATCTTAGCATCTAACTTGATCGTCCCCTTTGTTATCCTACGACAAAACGATCTCCACATATCCTTCACATTTTCGTCGGTATTCAACTCAATAAGGTTATATTTCACCCTTCTGTCAGTATCAATCCAATCTTCACGAAACTCGATCTTTCTCACCTTTCTGTTTTCTGTATTAGGCAACAATTCATTCAACTGGGACACCAGGCCGACAAGAGATGTGGTGTCATCTAGAAGATTGAACTCTACAGGAGAAGAAGCTTCGTTGAATTACACTTCTTCCTTAATCAAAAATTGAGGAAGAGGTTTTTTTTTATAGATGTTTTTATCAAACAACACGAGACCCCATATTTATACAACTTTGCATTTATTCTGGACCATACAAAATTGTCGGTAAAATCCTGAACGTCCAAAAATCAAACAAATAACACTACAAGAAATTTCACTTAGGTTAAAATTTTCGATATCAACTGGTAAATTTCAAATTTCCAGAATTTATTGAAACATACTGGAAATTTAGAATACACTACCAAAAATTTTGGTATGTACTGAAATTTTCATTTAGCCAACCGAAAATTTTGAATGGAAATTTGGACCAATTTTCAACTAGAAACAGTTTCGGGAATATGAAAGTATGGGAGTGGCAAATTAAAATCTCTAATTTGGGGACTGCAAGCCCATAGTTATCCCTATCAATAAGTTCAACAATATCATTCCGCTCAACAACTCCATATCCTAGTTTCCATCTTCCTGCACAAGATAACTTTTCAGTTCTGCAGATTGGGCTAGTTATGACTTAAGAACTCAGAAAGTGCCCCGATGGAATCCACGAATCTTCCCAAGCACTAATAGTCTCACCATTGCCAACATCCCAATGTGTAAGGCCATGCATCTTGTTCCAATCCTTGCCAATATTCCTCCATAAATATGAATCATAACAAGTCTTGCATTATCGATCCCTTTACTATATTTCCCTCTAAAAACTCTACACCAAAGACTATCTTCCCACACATGAGCTTCCAACAGAGTTTTAACAAGCAAGCTTTATTGTTGGTCACTAAGTTCATTAAGCCTAAAACTCCCACTCCTTTGGGGATGGTGAATGTGTTCCAACTTACTGCACGAACCTGTTTCTTCTCTTTAGTGTCACCCCATACAAACTGAGACATTGACTAATACCAGTATCAGTGGTGTACAGGTTATGGTAAAAGGTTTTAAATAAACTCTGAACCTGTTCATATTCTTCTATCCAAACTTTTCAATCGTCATTTATTATCTGAATATGATTCTTCCATCTTCTCTGCACAAACTTGATGTGGTAGTAACGCGCATTTCGGTCACATTGGCTAACCATATTGATCTAGACCTCTGAAACCACATAAGCTCTTCTTGGTAAAGTATCTTCCATAATTCATTTTGTTGCTTATTTTCAAGATTACTCAACCCCTCATGTCCTCTTCCTTCTTGGATTGCTCCATGTATGCCTTTAATTCCCTCTAATAAGTGCTTTTTTTTTGTGCTCCTCTTGGATACTCATTTTCTTCCAAGAGACAATTTGGTTCTTATAATTTTCCAGATTAGTTCTTATGGTTTGATCTTCCTTTCACATTTATAAGTTATTGTCAAAGATGAATTATATGAATGCTTGAAAATTGTTCTCAAAAATATTTTAGGGAAGTTTATAACGTGTTGCAAGAATTATCTTGGAAACAGACGAAAATTGTTGACTGATTTTTTTAGACAACAATTTACACATGTTGCATAAAAAAAGTGTTTCCATAAACAATAAATGTTGTATTGCATGTTTTCCCTTCAACATCGAGGTGTTAATGTTTCTCCTACATGCCTCATTGTGTTAGCAATGTCAAAAATATTATCCACTACTTACTACTTTGAATTTGATATGTATCAATTTGACATGAGTCTGCCTTTTCGGATGCACAATTTCTTGAAGTTGATAATGTGAACTTCTTAAATTATATGCAAAATATGGATTCCGAGGTAAGTAACATAGCTCATTTAGTTATGTGGAGTCTATGGTGCACAAAAATTAAACTTGTCTTTGAAAAAACACATTCATCATCTATGTCCACAACTGCTTCAGTTATTTTTACAATATCAAATATCACAATGATCATTTCGTAACAAAAACTGACGTGGCATGTCACATGAAATTTTTTGATGATTAAGCATACACGTGACAATGTCAGCGTGACAAAAAATACTGACATGGATGTCATGTGACAATTGTTTCAATTATTTATTTTTATATTAATTAAAATCATAGAGACGGAAAGTTTGTCGCTAAATTCGTCACTAAAATGAACATCATACATAAACTCATAAATGGTAGCTAATTTGTAGCTAATTTCCAACTAATCCATGGCTAATTTAAACACATCATTCTGATGCCTTAATATTCGTTTTTTTAATGTTTTTTTTGCATGAAAGTTTATAAACTTATAAGGATTTCTCATACAAAAAATTTAATTTATTTTTAATTGAGATGAATTAATTATGAATTTGTTTAACGTGATTTTCTATGAAAGGTAAACAACACAAACGTTGGCATATGATTGAATTTTGAGATATTCTTTTGTAAAGACCTACATAATAATTTATCTTACCTGATCAGAAAGGAATCAGTGACCTACCACGCGTCGTTGATCTGCTAGCTGTTCACCGAAGGTATGGAAGAGGAGGGGGGGTGTACCTGAAACACACTTCGATGCTAAAGTAAGTGACGAGCAGAGTGGGACAAGTACAAAGAGAGAGCAAGAGAGTTAAGTTACCTGACCCTCTAGTGAAGAGGGTATTTATAGTGAGCCTCCAGCGCAGGGCCAACGGTTACCTAGCACTGGGCTGGGCTGCCAGGCCCAATGTTAGTAACTGCTAGGGCTGACGTGGCGTCGTGAAGACCAGCACGTGGCCTTCGCCCTAGGGTAACTGTTCCACACTATCCGGGTGGAGGAAGACCGAATCTCTAGAACGTGGGTAGTTACTTTATGACGTGTCCCTACGTGAGGGACACATAGAGAACGTGGGAGGAGGTCCGAAGAGCTCCCCGAGCAGGCTGGACTCTGCCCGACGACGGGGAAGAAAGAGGCTGGCTGGTCGACTGCGATGGTCCTGCCCGACAGTTGTTGGCCTATGCCCGACGGGGGGAAGGTTGTACCCAACGGGTCTTCTGCTCATCAGCATGGTCCTATTGGACCCAACCTCAGTGGGGTTTGGGCCTGCTTGGTTGTGGATTAAGCGTCGGTCCAGTCCAGAACAGTAGCCCCCCAAGTCGTTGTTTGCGGTCAGGCGAGCTATGACTTGAGCAGAGAACATCGTCGGGCGTGTCGATCTGTCGAGCAGGCTGCGACCAGTACGACCAGGTGAACTTATGACGAGGTGGAGCTTGCGGTCGAGGGAAGAACTTGAAGAGACGCAGGGAAGGTGGAGGGTTGCCACATGCCTTCCTGTGACGGTTATGGGCTAGGCACTTGAGTGCCTAGCAACGCTTTGTTTCCCGTGCTAGGGGTATATATATGCTGACTTAGCTCGTCTTTTCGCTCATTCGCTTATTTTGCAGCTGCCCAACATCCAAAGATCTCTGCCCAACATCCTTGATCGCTTCTGCTCGACTTCTGTGATTTCTCTGTTTGACGACATCTTTTCCGCCACCACAACAAGTAAGTTTATGCATCCTTCATGGTGTTTTTACTGGTTACATCGGTGTTTCCGGCGGCCCCGCTGGGGGTGCTGAGATCACCATGGGTTTTTTCGGCAAATAAACCGGAGGATCCTTCAAAGTTAGGGTAGAAAATGACCATCCCCAGCCCTTGCGATGAGTGGCCCGGGGAGGATTGGTAGAACTATGTATGCCCATAGGGTAATTAGATGAATGCCCCAGGCACGAGTGGATGTGTGCGCTGAGGACAGAGAGTCTACTCTCTGATCTCCTCGGGGGTTAAGATTGCCCCCCAAGTCGTCCTCTGGGCGGTTAGGCGACCACGCCCTTTCACTTGAACTGTGGTGGAAGGGTGGATTTGATTTGGCTGTCAAATTCACCAAGTTCCTCTGCTTTTCAGGTAAAAAATTAGCTGGTCACGCTGAGGAGGAGGTGCACTGGTATCTGTCCGAGGATGAGGAAGGCTGTCAGGATGAGGCCGACATGGATCCCTCTGATAGACCATTGGAGGAATGGGTCGGGGAGGAGCCTTTAAATTATATGTCGAGGTTCGTCCACGACGATTCCGACGTTTTTGCCGTGATCAAAGAGAAGAGGGTCGGGATCCCTCGCCAGTTTCGCGCTTGCCGACCAAGGGAGTTGGAACGTATATGCTCGCGGTACGACGGTGGTCAATTTTCGATGTATGATTTCACCTTCAAGGAGGTGGGGATGCGCATGCCCTTCACTGGATTTCAACAGGGCATGTTCGACCATCTGATGTTGGCATCACCCCAACTTCATCCTAATTCTTTGGCCTTCATCCGGGCGTTTGAGATCGTCTGCAACTACCTTGAGCTCAGGACCACCATCCCGCTGTTCTTCTGCGTTTTTCATCTGCAGCGTCAGATGGTGTCTAGTCAGCATAAATGGATCTCCTTGAAGCAACCAACTAGAATCTTCCGACCATATACTGACTCAGTGTGGGGATTTAAAGACAGATGGTTTGTGGTCATATCGGCGACAGACGAGGCCTATGACACCATGTTCCAGAGAGAGGTGATCATGCTGGACGGGCGGTCCGAGGATAGTTACGAGTCTAACTTCCCACTGGATTGGGCAGACCTGCACTTATGTTCGGGAACTGACAGCTTCATCTACCGGCCTAGCCGCCTAGGCGAGGAAGCGGTTTGGCCTTCCAAAAGCTGGCGGACTTTGTCGGGCATCTTCCTCCTCGGAAGTGCCTGTCTCCTGACGGGGAGTATATCCGCAATGCAGACGGGCAGATACGGACAGAGATCTGGTATATCAACACAAAGACTCCTAGGTAGCTTGGGCGATTCCTCGATTGATTTTGTTTCTTGTTTTTGATTTTGATTCTAACTGTTTTTATTGTGCTCTTCTTGCAGGCACCATGGGTTCCGTGGAGGAACGTGCGACAAGGTTGATGAACAAGGGTAGTCGTCGTCCTCAAGGTCGAACCACAGCTATTCGGAGGGAGTTGGTTGTTGGCCCTTCGGGAACAGCCTCGTCCCTGCAGGGAACTGGCTCCCCGGCGCAGCACCCGGCCCCAAAGAGACGACGGGAGGTCGAGGTGCCTTCGATTGATCTCACGAACGGGTCCCCAGATCACAGGTTTGTTCTGCCCCCTACTGCCTTCGGCCGAATTTCTTTTCAGTGAGGATTGATCCCGGGGTGGCCCCAGAGGAGGCTAAGAGCATACTGGCCACAGGCAAGAAGACCCGAAGGAAGATGTTGTCCGCGGACCTGGCCGCGATGGTGAGGGTCTTTGAGAAGGCCCTCGTGCTGAATGAGGAGGGTTGCTCCTCGAAGGATTTGGATGCTGTCATGAGCAACCTCGCGGCGTCCGAGGAGGTCCGGTCTAAGCTGGCGGCCGACCAGAAGCAGGATAAGCTCCACCGGGAGCGTATTGGGGAGCTGGAGAAAACCCTGAAGGAAAGAGATGATGAGCTGAAGAGGTTCAGAGGTCTTGTTACTGAGCTCGAGGATCTGGTCGCCCCGACCAATGAGGAGTCTAAAGAGGAGCGGTTGATGGTGTCTCGGCGGGAGCTCGTGGACAGGGTTCGTCAGCTAGAGGAGGACTGCCTGGGAGCCGTTGAGGTGGGCTTTAAGCATGTTATCAACCAACTCAGGCTCGTCAACTCTGACTAGGTGACTGACGGGGTTGGTCCCTTCCATCAGATCCAAGAAGGTCGGATCGTTGCGCCCGGAGGCTCGGATGACGAGGACGAAGACCATGCTGCCCATGAGGAGGAGGATCACTTAGAGTAGGGATGACGGCCTGCGTGCCCCTTATTTTTCATTCGGCCTGCGTGCCATGTTTTTCTAAGTCTTGAATTTTTTTCGGGTCGGGGCCTTTTATTGTAACATTTTGACTGTTGGGCTTGTGCCCATTTTATGGAATTTTTGCTTTTCCTTCTAAGTTTGTGTGTGCGCTCGGTTATTCATGTATGCATGATTTATACTTATGTTTGTTTGTTATGCTTGCTTTGTTTGTTTATTATTTTGGGAGTGGTAGCTCGACATTCGTTGTGCCTGGTAGTGTAGGGAACTGGCCGGTTGATCGGTGTGGTTACCTGGTCGGTTACGGAGATGGAACACGGTCGTGGACCAGTCCCCGCGGCGTGAACGTCCATCGCGAGCTGGGTGTTCTGCCGAGTATTCTTTTGTAAAGACCTACATAATAACATATAAAATGCATCTACAAAATTTAATGTTATTCCAAATTAATCTCAATTGATTTTAATTTTTTGATCGAAGCACGTATAAATGTATTTTTATATAGAGGCGAAAACCATTATTATGACCTAAACTTTGTTTTTTTTTTCATGATTTTTTGCATGAAAGTTTATCACACTATAAGGATCTCTCCCACAAAAATTTATTTCTTTTGACATGAAATAAATTAAATACTAATTTTTTAAGCGACAATTTTTTATAATACGAAAACAATGCAAATGTTGGTATATGGTTGAATTTTGAGCTAATACTTTGCATAGACCTTTATAATAAATAGTAAATAGATCTGAAATATTTCATGGAATTTGAAATAAGTCTCGATTTATTTTGATTTTTTAATCAAAACACACACACACACACACACCTGCACGCGCACACACATATAATGTATTTTTTTTAGATGCAAAAACCACTATTATGACCTAGAATTTGTTTTTTTTTCATTATTTTTGGCATGAATGATTCTCACATTATAAAGATCTCTCCCACAAACATTGAAATTTTTTTGACATGATATAAATTAAATATAAAATTTTTAAACGACGATTTTCCATGAAATGGAAACAATGCAAACGTTAGCATATGAATGAATTTTTAGCTAATTTTTTACAGAGACCTATATCCTAACACATAAAAAGGATATGCAAACTTTCATGGCATACTCAATAAGTCTCTATTTATTTTGATTTTTCGACCTAAACACGTATACATGTGTTTCGATCGAAATATCAAAATAAATTGAGACTTATTCAAAATGCCAAGAAACTTTGCAGATCCATTTTATGTGTTATGATATAGGTTTCCACAAAATATTTTCTCAAAAATTAATCATATGTCAATGTTTGCATTGTTTCCGTTTCATGGAAAATCAACATTAAAAAAGTTCATATTTAATTCATCTAAAGTAAAAAAAAAAACAAATTATTGTGTGAGAGATCCTTATAAGGTTATAAACTTTCATGCGAAAAATCATAAAAATATAAATATAAATTTTAGGTCATTATAATGGTGTGTTTAAATTAGCTAAGAATTAGCCATGAATTAACTACAATTAGCTGTCATTTCTAAGTTTATGTATGATGTGCATCTTAGTACAATACAACATAACGAATCCTAGTCCATTTCCAGAATATATCAATCCGCTGCCGAAACCTTAACTTCATTATCGGTTTCTCTCCCTTACTCTTTTTGCTAGTATGAATCTCTGATTATTATCATGAACTTTGCTTACCTACTGCGGATGTGGTTTTCCTTAATAATTTGTGGGATGTTCTGGAAGCAATTTGGGATAAACCAAATCAGAATGAAAGTGTTTTTTCTCCTGCTCTAACCAACCTAAAAAAGAAACAGTCGGCTAGACAAAAACAACAGTATATTACCAAGTCTCAAGCACGACTCTAAAACCTCACATCATGAAGTGCATACATTGGAATATTTTAGGAGTGGTTAATGCTCCTTCTAGATTAGCCCTTAAGAGACTCATAAAGTTACACCCTCCAGATTTCATTATTATAGCAGAGCCCAAAATGGATTTCGCCAAGTTTCCTATCAATTGGTTCAATCGTTTATGTTTCAATTTGTCTGCGTTCAATAATAAGGACCAACCATCTTCATGGTATTTATGCATCACAAAGTTCTCCGCAACCATCATCTTTTCTTCGGATCAATTTGTCTCCTTTACTTTTGTTTTGGATAACTCTTTATGACTTGTGGTGCAGTGTATGCCCCCATCAATCTTATTAAAAGGAAAGACCTTTAGAAAAATACCAGCCAACTCCATTCTCTGCACTCAAATCCATAGTCCTTCGTTGGGGACTTCAATGCTATTATTGGTGCTCATGAGCATCGTGGTAGGAACTCGTTGGCTTGCACTACAATGTATGAATTCAAGAACTAGTCTGATGCTAATAACCTCATTAACATTCCCACTAATGGTTCCACTTTCAAATGGTCCAACAAGCGATACTTTCCCTACTCCATTGAAAGACAACTTAATAGGTGTATTGTGAACCTTTTGTGGTTTGATGTCTGTAATAAAATTTCCGTCTCTACCCTCATCAGAATTAGATCTGATCATATTCCGATGTTATTCGAATTTCATGTTAACCTTACTCGTGTTGTCTTTCATTTCAAATTCCTCAAAACTTGGTCGCTTCACAAGGATTGCAAGAAGTTGATAGAGTCAATGTGGGCGAAGGAAGTTATTGGTTGCCATATGTTTACTCTTACTAAGAAGTTACAGCTGCTGAAAAAAGAGCTTAAAAAGCAGAATAAAAGTATTTTTGGGAATTTCTCTTCTAATGCAAAAAGTGCAGAAGATTTACTTGGCAAAATAAAACAAAAAATTCATAATCAAGGTACTAATGACAATCTCAAGCAGCAAGTAATCAATGCGCAAAACTCCCTTTTGATGGGATTAGACATGGAGGAGTGATTTTGAGGGAGAAATCTAGGATCAAATGGCCTTTGGAGGGTGATCGCAATACGACATATTTCTAACAAGTTACCAAAATTAAGTATAAGTTGAAGCCTATTTCCTTGTTGAACTACGATGATAAAGTGTTATCATGCCCAAAAGAGATACCTGACTACACATTGAAATACTTTCAAACTTTCTTTTCCTCTAACTCTGTTTTTTTGAAGGGTATGAGCATGGTGGATGAGACCATTCCCTAATTGGTTGACGATAATATGAATGTCATTCTCACGCATACCTTCTAAGGACAAGATAAATGTGGTTGTTTTTGCTTTGAATAAAGATAGTGCACTGGGCCCCAACGAGTTTGGGGTTGCTTTATATCACCTCTATTGGGATATCATTAAGATGGACGTCTCGAATGCAGTTATGAATTTCTTTATAGATAGTTGGATTTGACCTGGTCATAATTCTAACTCTATTGTGTTAATCCCAAAAGCAAATGGTGATTCTGCTTTAGCTATGTTTCGTCCTATTGTAATCTCAAACTTCAAGTTTAAGCTGACATCTAAAATCATTGTTGATCAGCTGACGACTTTAATGTCGTTTCTAGTTTCGCAAGAGCAGCAAAATTTCATCCAAGGTAGATAAATTCATCATTGTATTAGCTTAGCTTCGGAGGCGGTTAATCTATTGGATTCTAAATTGTAGTCTGGTAATGTGGATTTTAAGGTCGATATTAAGAAGGCTTTGATACTCTTAATTAGGATTTCATGCTGAAATTTCTTCGAAATTTTAGTTTTAATGTCAAGTTTTGCTCTTGGATCAGTTTTATTCTTCACTCTATGTTTCTGTCAGTAAATATAAATGGTGTTCTATAAGCGTTCTTTTCATGCTCTCGCGGTGTCCGTCAGGGTGACCCTCTTTCGTCGTTGTTGTTCTGCCTTACAGAAGATGTTCTCAGTAGGAAAATTCAGCAGTTAGTTTCTTACAATAAATCAGATCTTATTTCTGGCCCAAAGAATATCAAGATTCCGTCGCATATTCTTTATGCATACGACGTCTTAATTTTCTGCAAAGGTAAACTATCTAACATTAAAACTCTCGTTTGTACCTTCCAAGCGTATACGACAATATCTGGGTAGGAGGTCAACTATTCAAAATCTTTCATTTTCGGTGGTTCAATGTCGAATTTCATGGTCAACATCCTTGCAAATTTTTCAGGTTTCTAGTAAGGTATTTATCATTTTGTGTATCTTGGAGTTCCTCTGTTCAAAGGTAAACCAAAGAAGCTTTACTTGCAGCCTATTGCAGATAAAATTATAAATAAGCTGGCATCGTGGAAAGATTTGTTGCTCTCTTTTTCCAATAGGTTGGAGTTGGTCAAGCCCGCCATTCATGGAATGCTTACTCATAGTATGTCTATTTATGATTGACCGTTGACCCTTCTTCGTGATCTTGATAGGGCGGTTAGAAGATTCATTTGGTGTGGCAAAAAATTTAAAAACAAGTTGGTTATAATGGCTTGGAACAATATTTGTAAGCCTATTCATGAAGGAGGGTTTGACATTCGTTTTTTGTGTAGGCTTAACGAAGCGTCCAACTTGATGCTTGCTTGGGATTTATTAAATTCCATGTGCAGCTAGGCTACTCTTCTTCGGGATCGAGTCATGCGTAAAAACAAGTTCATAACTCATCATGTTTTTTCTTCTATTTGGTCCAGTGCTAGAAAAGAGATGACCAATGTTATTGATAACTCATCTTTGTGTATTGGTAATGGTAAGTTAATTAGTTTATGGTATGATAATTGGTGTGGATATCCCTGGTGTCTTTATGAGGTTGCCCCGATTTTGCTTGATGATCAAACGGTTTGCGATATCATTGTAAATGGTCATTGGGATTGTGCTAAGTCTTCCATTAGCATTCTATGTCTATTCAACAACGCATAATTAATTTTCATCTTCCTTTTGATATATGTTCGAATAAGAGATATTGAAATCACTCTTCTCATGGTGATTTATGCCTTAAGGTTACTTACGAGTTCAAGAGGAATAGAGGCACTACTAAAGACTGTTGGAAATAAATTTGGAACAAGTCTATCCTTCCATCTAAGTCTTTCATGGTGTGGAGACTATTTCACAAATGGTTACCAACGGATGTTGAAATGAAAAAGAAATGGAAACACATTTATTTTTTAGTTTACTTTTGCTTCTAAGATCTGGGTTTGGCTAAAGCATATGTTCAATCTTAGTTACTTCATTCATGAGTGGTCAGATATTTGAAGACTTATTGGGACAGCGGGCAAGGACCACGGTAGGATGATTTGTATAATTGTCATCACCTTTATGTTCAACTCGATTTGGAAGGCCCGAAACTTGGTAAGATTTAATCACACTTTAACTTCTTTTTCTTCTACTACTTGTCTTATTATGGTTGTCGTTTCCATTGCGGGTAATCCCAGTTATGTTGGTCCTCGTCTTTCTATGCATATTGGAGGTTTAAGGTTATTATTCGGCCACAACATGCTCTAAACATATTGGAGGTTTTTTGGTAGGCCCCTCATAGGAATTGGATAAAGTTGAATTGTGATGGAGCTTCTGAATCCCCATCAAGCATCTCAGCTTGTGGTGGCATTTCTAGACACAAAGATGGCTCTTTTTTGAGTGCATTTTGCTTCGAATTTAGGTGTCTCATATTCTCTCCTTGCCAAACTCTCGGGTGCTATGATAGCAATATAGTTCGCCCATGAGAAGAATTAGCGTAATGTTTGGTTAGAATCGGACTCGACAGTGGTGGTTAGAATTTTCATTCCTCCTTTCGCATGCCTTGGGTGATTAGGAACAAATGGCTTAATTGTATAAGTCTTGTTTCAAATTGGAATTTTGTAGTTTCTCACGTTTATAGAGAAAGGAATAGTTGTGCAGATGCCCTTGCTAATTTAGGTCTCACTTTGTCTCATGCTACTATCTTTTCTTCCATAACTTTATGTATTAAGGATGATTTTGTAAGGAACCGACTTTGTTGGTCTTTCTTTAGATTTGCTTAACCTTGAGAGGATTTTGGTATAGTCCCCCCTCTATTTTTGTGATGTGTATTTTCTCTATTATAATCTTATTAAAAAAACATCTTAGCAATGAAATTAGTGATGGAATTTTCGTCGCAATAATTTTACTTAATATTAAAAAAATGGGAAAATTTGCCACATAACTTCCATGTCAACATTTTTGCTATGATGGTATTGTCACGTGTATGTCCAATCATCAAAAAAATTCCACGTGGCATGCCATATCAACTTCTGTTAACAACCATTAACATGAGAGACTAAATGTGTTGTTGAAAATATTAGAAGGATCATTTTTTTTTTAAATTATAAAAACTAAAAGTGAAATTGGTCATATTTTTGAGGGATAAAAAACATATTTAATCCAAAAATGTATACAATGCGTTAAAGGTGTTAGACACATTTTATATAAATGTCATATGGATGTTAGACATCTATTCAAAAAAATATCAAAATAAAAAAATAAAAAAACTTTTTCTTAAAGACACTGAATTTTTTTAATTTTTATTTGACTTTTTTTAATACGTATTATACGAATGTCATACAAATATCATACATCGATAAATATCAACCGATACAATAAAATTAAGATGTATATGCTTTATAATATATTATAAAAAAACACAATAGACAAAATCTGTCAAAACAATGTACTATATATAAAAAGATTTTTTTCTTAAAATATGATACATTTTAAATTGTAAGGTGTGGTTAATATTAAAAAAGATAAAATTAAATAATTATATAATTAAAGTTAATACTATTAATTTAGCCTATCTTATCTATTTCATAATCTTTACAATTACTTTTTAGAAATGTTAATTTATTTAAATAACTAGTTTTTATGGGACAAATATCTACATACTTTTCAATGTTTTTTTCTTTGTGGGGGCTTGAGCCTTATTACAATGCATGGATCCGCCCCTTTTTTCAACATATTTAAATTTTTGACTTCAACTATTTTCATCCATTTTTTTTAAAATTATACCAAAATATATTTTAAAAATATTTTAAACAAACATACTTATCATACACATTGGCAAATCAGAAAATGTTTGACCCGAGACGTTTTACAGGCTGTAGTTGTCGCTGTTAGGCCCAACTACTCCTCCCGTAGGAGTCTAAGTTTTGTTTGAAGCATTCATTTCCAATTCTAAAACGTGTCATGCTCCATGTCTCATACTTCACCATCCTCAACCTTTGCTTTTTTTATTTACTACTCGCTCTGTTTTAAATGAATATTATTTAAAATTTTACACACCGATTAAGAAATATAATAATTTTATTATAAAATATTGTATTTTATTAAATTAATTTTAATAATGTGTTAGAGGTAAGGGTGGCAAAACAAATTCGGTCTGTTGGACATGTCTGTTTAATTCGCACTTTATTATGGTGTGGGTCAAGGGTTTAGACCCTCATCCTGTAATGTGTCTGTCCTGCCCCGTTACGTTTTTTTTTTGCAGGCGCAAACATAAATATTTATATAAAATTTTACGTTTTTAGGCTTAAAAGGTGCAGTGTCTGGACTTTCTATAACACCCTAAATTTAATTGGAATATTTTAATTAATTTATTTAAGTAAGAGTATTCATTTTTCGATGATTTTTGGTGGTTTGTGAATTATGGAGAATTTAATGGAATTGAGTTATTTATTTTGAAATAATAATATATAATATGAATATATTATTATTATTATTATTAATTAAAATAAATATAAGTGAAATAAGGGTAAATTGGACATTTGGAGGAGTTAGTAAGGATATTATGGGAAAAGCCCAAATTGGGAGACCCAAGACTAAGTGGGACAAAATTGAATTCTCAAGGGAAATTAGAACTCATTTGTGTTAACCGTGAAAATATGGTGGCCAGAGCTCTGAAGGAAAGGTTGGAGGCGGAAGATTCCCGGAGACAATCGTGAAAGCTTTGAATCGGCTAAGGTATGGGGAGTATGGCTTTTCATGATTTTCTATGTATGTCTTTAGATGTGTTTATGGTTAGTTTGTGATTTAAGGTATTTTGGGTTGGTTATGGGAAAATAGGGAATTTGATGATAAGGCTTTGAGGTTAGGGGTAATGGTATGTAACACTGAATATTGATATGAGAAGGGAAACCTTAGGGCCTTCGTGGCCAAAACCTTGGATTGTGATATGTTTGACTTTGTAGGAATAGGAATATTCAATGTGAGTAACTCTGATGCACTCAAAGTAATTGCAGGAAAATAGTGTTTTAGGTAGTGCAAATGTTGTCATATTGGCCTTATAAACCATAGATTTTGTGTCTTTATCGCCGTAAGACCTTAGGGATGATTTAGAGATGTTTTTGAGGCATTGGGGAAGTGAATCGCGTGGACTTTTGGGTTGATTTAGGTTCCGGAGCGTAATAGCGTTTTGCTGTCCGTCACGACTGTTCATGTTTTCGGTCGAAATCGTTTTGGACGTAACTTTTGATCCGTAAGTCCGTTTTGACCCCCGTTCGAAGCGTTGGAAAGCTAATGAACAGGGATATAACATAATATAGATAAGGGAATTGCTTTCCCAATATTTTTATATCTAATTATGTTTGAGAAGTCAATTGTGTATATGTCCTATTAATGAATCATGTTTTGGTTCAGTGATGTCTTGATGTTTTGATGCTGCGATTTTCCTGATGAATTACCATGAGGGTAACTGTGATAATATGATGAATTAACATGAGTAGAACTATGAATTTTATGTGATTAATAGGCGATAGTATGAGAATTACCGTGAGTATAATATGATGATTTAATATGAGTATGACAGTGAGGTTGCGTGAGTAATAAATGCTAGTATGAGAATTACCGTGAGTGTAATTATGATGAATTAATATGAGGCAATGTGAGATGATATTAGGGATTAATATGTAAATACTATGTGATGATATGACAAATTAACATGAGTAGAACTGTAAAGTTTATGTGATTGATAGACGATAGTGTGAGGATTACCGTGAGTATAATTTGATAAATTAATATGAGATGATATGGGGGTAATATTATGAATTGATATGGGATAATATGGGATAATATGACTATGAGCTAATATGTGATTTATACGTGATTATATGATGACATGATGTGTGAGATTAATTGATATGATGAATTATGATGATATGCAGTATGATGATTAAGATGATGAATTGTGATGATTTATGTGATGATGATTATTATGATGATGAATTATGTGATAACATGAGATATGATGATTTATGTGATGACGATGATTATTATGATGAGTTATGTGAGATACGATGATTTATGTGGTGATGATAATTATTATGATGAGCTATGAAGTATGAAGATGATTATTATAACGAGTTATGACGACGTAACATACGATGATGACTGTGTTGATGAGTTATGATGTTTGATGATGATGAATATGACGAATATGATGAATATGATGAATATGATGAATGATGATGCACATACGATGTTATTATGAGGATGATTTGTGACGTGTGCATCATGCATTCATGTGCATCCGGACTTCGGTTCAGGACCTCGATTACTTTGGCTTCAATCCCACTGTGCGGATGTGAAGTATTATGATGTGCTCCAATTCTCTAGTAGAATCGATCCTATTGATAGGGATCTATGGAGGGTTGATGGCTCAGTGTCCATCGCACTGTGATGATTGGTACCACATGCATTGAGTCTATGTTGCATTTGCATTTGTGAGCCTTGTGTATAACTTATGACGTTATGGCCTTTGAGGCATATTTGAAGGATATCAATGTGTTGAATATAATTATGAGTAATATGTCGTTTATGCATTAATTGTTATACATTGATTATTATGAATTGTCTTACTCACCCTGCCTGTTTGAATGTTACCTCCACGTGAGTAACGTGCAGATGAGCAAGTTTAGCCGTGGACGCTGTCGAGGAGTATTTTGAAGTTTTAGAGTCGTTAGCCTTTATGGTTAATTTAGAGGGTCTTGCTCTGATATGTAACATCGGGTTGGGTTCTTTGAGTTGATTGTATATCATTGAGTTATTTTACTGATGTTCCCTTATGAGGAAAACATTGAGTTATGTTTTGAGTTCCGTTGTATACGATGTTTTGATGTATTTTGAGAAAACCCGTGTGTTACGGAGTATTGACCAATTTTGTTGACTTTGAGAAATGTACGCCATTTTGTGGCTTTTTAATGAAAGTTAATATTTTACTCTGAAATCCATGTTATTTTGCCGTAATATCTTTGGGGTAAAATAAGGGTGTTACACTTTCTCTGTCCAGTCCTCACATTTTTGTAAAGTGGGTCTAGGTTTTAAATCTGTATCCTCAACTATAACCGCTTCATCCCGCTCCGTATCTATATGAGCATTTGTGAGACGAGTCTAAATGAGGTGGACATGCCTATTTGTCATCTCTAGTTGAAAGTAGTGCAAAAAATACTAATAATTAACGGACATAATTAAAAAATAATAATCATTTCTACATTAAAAATAAAATGACAGTCTTTTTAAACAAATTTTATTTATTAAAATAACAGTTATTTTAAAAAAGTGTAGTGATTTTTTTATTTAATTCCTCACAAAGAGTGTGTTTGCATTTAATGTACGCATTGTGTTGCTTTTGATTCCAGCAAAATTACCTAAAAGAAAGGAAGCTAGCTAGCATGTGTGCCTAAGTTTTTGTCCCTCATAGCCATAACTTCTCTTTAAATTAAAATGGTGTACACACTTTTCACTCTCACCCCCCTTTTCTCCACAAAATTTCAGCAGAGTTCCTTCCCAAATCCCAAATGTTTGGTCATAAATAGGATGAAATTTTGACCCTACTAAGGAACAAGTAGTCAAAGTTGCTAAACAGTCACCATAGATACATACCACAAATAAATCAATTTGAGAAAACAAATTATTGATAAAAATATCACCACATATTTTTGTTGGTTATGGTTCTATTTTCTCACTTTGTTGATAGAGTTATTACCCTTTGGTGTTATTCCATTGTCATGGGTGAAAAGGAAGAGGAAAAGATGTTGCAAGAATGATAGTGGGGTCCAATCTTAACATTCCATCAAATCAGTGAGACTACATTAATAATAGAGGGAGACTTCTTTTTATTATGTTTCTTTAATAAATGAAAAAGAAAATTTTAAAATAAATGAAATAGTTTTTATAATTAATTGTAGGGTTGTATAATTAATTGATAACAGATTGAAAATACAATCATAAAATTGTAAAAATTGAAATATTATATCACATGATTAATGAGTAATGATGATGTTGTAATATATTATAAAAAATTTAAACTAAAAATTCAATTTTAAAAATAAAAATTTATAATTAATTTAGATTAAAAAAGAAAATAAAAAATATATTTAACTATGTTAAAAAAAAGAATTATTCTATTCTATTCTAAAATATATTTAAGAAACTATATTGATACTATTCTATAATTTTAAAAACTATTTAAGATATATTTACTCATAAAAAGTTAGAAACAATGAGATGTATATTGCTCCAAACCAATCAAATCTAACAAGAATAATTAAAGATGACTATGATCATATATACTACCAAACAAATCAACACATTATTTTCCTTAAACTTTTTAAATATCCACAAACTGTGGCAATGCACACAAATTTTTGTCCATATTCATGTTGAATGCGATATCTAAGTAGAATCACTAAACTATATTTGACCAAAAAAAAGAAAAGAACCACTAAACTATGTCTTGTTTTTCTTTGGTATCATGCATGGTGTATGGTTGCTGGCTAGGATCCAATGGTTAATTCAGTAACATCATAGATACTTTAATGTATGCATATTATTGATAATAAGGTATGGTTTGTTTTAATTCTTATGGTATATAAATACTTTCTATTTGTCATCACTGGCAATCAAATTTCAACACTTTGACGTCATAGGAAGAAACTTTTAACAAATAATTCACATATGTAGCCTAGGGTGATGTGACTTAATTAGTCATTTATATGATTCTTTTTAAATAATCAAAATATTTTACTTTTAGAGTTGTTTAGAAATTACATCAAATAAAATGGTGAGCGTGAACGTGTGCAGATTTATCAGATTTTCTGTAAAATTATTTGCAAAAGAAGATGTGATGGATCTTACCATTTATATTTGACATTTGTTTGTTTACTAACACAAAAAGACGATTTTAGTACTATGAATGTAATTTAAAAAGTATATATATTTAGTATTTGAAAAGAATAGTGATGTAGCTTATTATTTATTTGCCTTCACTGAATTAAACTATATTAATAGTTTAGTTCAACTCATTTTTTAATTATCATTTTAATAAAAATAATTAATTACTCAAATAGTTTTATTTCAGTTTTAAATTGATTTAAAACGCACTTATATTCATATATATATATATATATATATATATATATATATATATATATATATATATATATATATATATATATATATATATATATATATATATATATATATATATATATATATATATATATATATATATATATATATATATATATATATATATATATATATATATATATATATATATATATATATATATATATATATATATATATATATATATATATATATATATATATATATATATATATATATATTTCAGTTTTTATTTATAAATCTCACACACACACACACAAACACACACACACACACACACACATATATATATATATATATATATATATATATATATATATATATATATATATATATATATATATATATATATATATATATATATTAAACTCTTTTAAATTTGATTTATTTTCAAATATATAAATATATATATTTAATTTCTAAAAAACAAAAATAATTCGTTTACACAAAAAACAAATTTTAAAAAAATGATTTTTTTTATTTTATTTTAGAAAATTCCAATTCTCTTAGGATTATTTTTTCATTTTTCAGAAAATATATTTTTTATTTTTACAAAATTATCTTTTTTGTGAAAATAGTATTTTTTTAATAAGATTATTTTATTAAAAACTATTTTTAAATTATGTTTAAAACAATTAGAATTTTTTATTTTCAAAAAATTATTTAAAAAATAACTAAACCGTTTAAACTAATTTTTAATTTAAATTTAATTATCTATATTGTTTATAAAATATGGATTTAATTTTAACATATCAAATTGATAATAATATGTTAAAATGATTTAATCATCTATATTGTTTATAAAATATGGATTTAAATTAAATATGATTAAAATTAAATTTAATAATAAAAAAATTAATCATATTTTTCACATCTATATATAAAATTGAGGTGGCTTGATATAATATGTTAAAATAATTTTTTTTTAATTAATAAATGAATTGGTAATAACTAATAGAAGAGTACATACAAACTTAAGGTCCATAATTCAAATTTCGGTAATGGCATCCAACTAATAGCATACATAATTTTAATCAATTGAACATAGATTTGCATCTAAAAGTGAAATCAAATATATACTAAAAGAAATCTAGAATTAACAAAAAGTTTGATAAAATTATAGTGGTTCAATCTAAAACACGTCTAAAGTTAAAGAGTTTTATTAATTGTAATAAATTTTTATTAAGATATAATATTCTTAAAAACTATATTTGACATTATATCTTAAGGCAATTCTACAACACTGTATCTAGGGCTGACAATGAACCAAACCAACTCGAAGATAGTTCGGAATTCGACTCGATAATTAAATCGTTGAACTAGGTTCATGAACCAAATGAGTTGAGTATGAGCGAAAAATTAAGTTCGTTAACTAAATGAGCTGAACTTGAACTATACATAGTTCGACTCGTTAGGTTCATGAGTCAACTCGATTACATATGAAAAGAATTATACTGTCTTTAAGATTAGGTTTAAATATTTACTTCAAATCTTAGACAAATTTAATCTTCAATTTAGTAGTTTTTGAATTAGACTCTCAAATGTATCTCTTGAAAGTTGTGTGGGTTTTGAATTAGTAGATTTCGAAGATAAAGTTAAATTTCAATATGATAACTTTTATTTTATTTTAATATTTTATTTAAAATATATATATTTATTTAAAATATCAAATATACTAAAAAATATATATATTTAAAAAAAATAGTTTTTAAGTTCGTGAACCATGTGAGCTGAACCTAATGAGATGAACCTAACGAGTCGAACCGAACTGTTCGTGAACTTATAACGAGTCGAGTTTGAGCTTAAAAAAATGTTCGTGTCAAACTCGAACTCGAACTCGAATTCGAACAATTCTTAACGAGTCGAGCCGAGCTGAGGTGAGTTCGACTCGACTCGACTCATTTCCAGCCCTAACTGTATCCCAAATTTTAGGAGATTTAATTTTTTTATAATTAATTAAAAATATATAAAATAAATAAAAAATATTAAAAACATAAAAATTATATAAAATAATTTAAATAATATATTAAATTTTTTGATGTTACATTTAATTATTCAAATTATACTTTTTTTTAAAAGAAATATATGTCAAAATCTCTAAATTGATTGAGGTATTAGAGTTTGACCTAACACAATCGGACTCAGATATCATATTAGAGTTTGATCTAACACGATCTTACAAAACCGATTGATAAGGTTAAGAATGTCACTTTATATAAACTATTTCGATACTCTATCTTTAATCAATGTAGAACTTTAGAATCTTTCTAATATCTACTCGTAAAAATGAATTAAAAGTTTTCAGAAGAGAGGCTATAAAGTGTGGAGACATATAAAAAAGAAGAGATAGAAAATGCATTGCATGGATAACACATTGGTGGGACAGTAAGGAAGCACTGAGTATTGAAGGCATGCCCCATCCCAAAATGGAAGGGCATTCAATTTCAAAGGGGAGGGCAATGGCTCTGTGTAGGTACGTGTCACAAGCTTTTAGATACAACGAAGAAAGAAGAAGAATGGGTCCACACAAAAAGCCCTGACATACTATTGCATTTAATTCTCTTTTCTCTTTCGACTTCAACTCTATGCACTTTTCTGTTTTTACTCACTGTCTACTTGCATTCAATTCGTCTAAACATAACACAGAATGCTATCATTTCAAGAAATTTTGACCAACATAAATAAAAACATCAGTTAAAAACATGGTCTCTAATACTATATTTGGACTTTGGAGGGAAAGAGAAATCAACATTTAGAAAAATTATTTTTCAAAAATATATAAACAATATTTAATATTTAAAAAATGTATAGAAAAATAAAATAGGGCTTATAATTAAGTTTTTTTTTCATTTAAAATATTATAACGCAATTTTGATTCTTCTATTTTTATTTTCATTTTATTTTGATCTTTTTATTTTAAAATTTAAAATTTTGAATTAATTGGAATTTTGATTCTTCTATTCTTATTTTCTATTTATTTTTTATCTTTTTATTTTAAAATTTGAAATTTTGACCCCTCTAACTTTTGTATCGTTCCTCTATTTTAAAATCTAAAATTTTGACCCTCTATTTTCATTTTTTATATATTTTTGATCTCAGATTAAATTAATTTCAAATCAAAAAGGAATTAAAATTCAAAACAAAACTTAAAATAGAGGATTAAAAGTTATAAAAAAATAAAGAGATTAAAATTCTGAATTTTAAAATAGGAAGATCAAAATTTTTAAAAAATAAAAATAGGAGGAGAATAGTTTCAGATTTTAAAATAGGAAGATCAAAACTCAAAATAAAAATAGAAATAAAAAGACCAAAATTATAATTAAATTCAAATTTTATATTTTTATATTTTATATTTTTTGAAATTTTAATTCTTAATTTCATTTTAGTGTCATTTTTATAACATGATAGATGAAGTGATGATCTATCATGACATATGTGGCATAATTTAAATTTCACATCATTTATAATTATTTATTATTCTACGTTATTTATAAATTTTACATCATTTATAAGTTAATAATCTATTTGAAAGAATTAATTTCTTTTATTTTTACTGGAGTTTGAAGAAAAGAAGAAATGAGGATTTCGAAAAACAATTCTTTTTAAAATACATAAAATATTTTATTTTAAAAAAAAAATTGTGGAATTTATAAATAATGCGAAATTTAATTGTAATTTAACTTGAAAGTTAATTAAATTATTAATTCTTTGAAATAAACAATTAACTTAAAAGTTAATGCTAATTTAATTTTAGCCATTTAATTTAATTTATTTATTTATTTTAAATACAAATTATATTATTATTTTAATTTTAAATAATGTGGAATTTATATTATGCCACTTAAGTTATTACACATCATCACTTGTCATGTCATAAAAAATAAGACCAAAATAAGACAGGGAACTAAAATTTTGAAAAATATAAATGAAGGGATAAAAAAAATCCATATTTTAAAACAGAGAGATAAAAACTAAAAAAAATAAAAATAGAAGGATCAAAGTTGCATTTAAGCAAATAACATAAATTATATTTGAATTATTTGTTTAAACCCTTCAAAACCTTCCAAACCCCTCGGCCATTACAATTTTTTAGTTTCCTCAAATTAAAAAATTTTAATTTTAAAATAAAAATAAATTCTTCAAAACTCTTCCCACCTAAATTATTCTAGTTTTTTCATTCAATATTTTCCTTTTTCAAAGCCTCACATCCTTTCCCTTCAAACTCAATCAAAAGCTTTTTTTTTTTTTTTAAGTTTGGAGGGGAGGGAAAGGGAGAGTTTTGAAAAATTTTTTTTTTTTTAAATATAGAAATATCTTTAATATTTTTTAGAATTTTTTTTGTATAGAGCGATAAAATAGTACTTATTATCAACATATTTTTAATTTTTAGAATACTAAAATAACAAAAACTATATTTGAACAATTTATCTAACCCTATTCAAATATGATATTTTTTTAGTTATCTAAATTAAGGGGATTTTAGTTTTTGAATAAAAATTAATTATCGAAAACTCTTTCCACCTAAATCTTTTTATTCTTTTTGTGGAGTCATGTTTTGCAGATTGCAGGTTAGTGATCAAATAAGCTCTTTTGAAGATGAATATATTTTAGATGAGAATAACTAGTTTTAACAACTAAGGTGGAAGCATAATAAGCGATTAAAACTCCAATTAGATTAAATAGGATTTGATGAGTTTGATGATCACTGCAAACATCCTTTGTTGATGATACCTAAATGAAAAATAACTCATGCCTCATCATCAAGTAAAGCTTAAGCAAGTATCTATAAGATTGAAGTATTTGACAAGTCTTGAAATATGTGAAATTTCGCCTTGCCGCATCTGAGTGAACAATCTTATAAAAGCAAAAGGGCATTTTTGTAAAGTTATATCGCTAAATCACACACTCACTAAAACAAATTTAAAACGTATTTTTATCAAATAAATATTTCTGAAAATTCTTTAAAGTCGTGCCAGTTAAATAGAGAATTTTCATAAAAGTTACAGACATATTTTTGTATTGGGCAATCGTCTGTCACTTATACCCGATCGATTGGGCTAGTGCAAAAATGTGCCTTAATAATTTAGGATAGTGTCTTAATTAATGAAAATGACAACATATATTTTATTTCTTTTTAAAACCATCAAAACTATTATTTGTATGTTTACCAATCGATTGGCACATGATGCCAATCAGTTGAATCATTAAATTTGGCCCAAAAAGTTTTCCTTTTTCGTGTCACCCTTTATCCTATAAATAGAGGACCTTTCATTCATATTTTATCATCAAAATCTGTGAGTTCTCATATCTCACTCCTCACACTCTCTCTAAAAATATTTTCTCACTTTCTCTCACTTAGAAATTTAGTCGTAGTGTTTTCGAGAAAGATGTTTTGCAAGTGAAACATTTGTGTAATTCTGGAAGGGTATAATTATAAATTCACTAGGGAATATTTTTACCTTGCTTGAACAACTTATCTATTTAGGTATTGTTTATTTGAGTTTGAAGCTAAACCTTTTAAAAACTTTAGTTTGAGGGTTTAGTTACTAAGTCGTGGATTCAATTCAAAAATTGAACCCATACAAAAGCTTTCATCGGCTCGAGATTAGCCCGATAAAAAATTGTAAGAACAGGCTTGTTTCTACATCTACATACCTTTATGTTTTTATGATAACAAAGTGTAAAAGAACAATTTTCTACACTAAATTTTTATTAAGTGTGCAAATACTCAAAGATCAAAAGAACCTAAATGGAAAGAGAAAATGTTGAATATAGCAGATTCTGATCTAAGAACATCAATTGTTTGTCTGGAGACAACTCTGATAGTTGAAGACTCTGAAAGAATCCAACTATGATTGTTAACTTAGAAGACACCAAAGAAAATGGAAATAAAACTTCAAATCAAAGCAATGTCTAAAGTAAGGACTGGGACATCAAGCATACAAGCCAAACTCTGAAGATAGCTATGTCATTGAAGAAATCAATAAGAAATGCAAACGAAGTTTGAAGAAAGAAGAAACGAGATTGAAGAAAGAAAAACACACTCTAAATAAAAGAAGAATACAATGATGTGTTTTCAGCAATTCAAGCTTCAAGATTATAGAGTCAACGTTTCTGAAAAGAAACCATCCAGACAAACTCTGATAAAGCTCTGACTACAAGTGTGTACAAGTCTCTGAACCCAGTACTTAAAGGACTTTGAAGTCTCTCAATGTTTTGAAGACAACTTTTAAACTCTACTCAAGCTTCACTAAGATATATTATAAGCCTTTGACTAGAAGTTGGTAAGCAAAGGAAACATTCTCTTACATCAACACTCACTCTGGATAATAGTACATTCAAGCCTCTCTCAATAAACTTTATAGTCTACATATTCTAGGCTTTGGACTCTCATTAAGCTTCATTTCATCTATTATATAAAGCCTCTAATTAAGATGAGTAGGATACTCAAAGAAAGTACAATCAAAAAGAGATTTCCCTATAAAGACAAATTCTATTTTTTACTCGAGCTTCAAACCACTTTCATAAGAAGCCTCGGACTAGAAAATTTGAATTAAAGGTCTTTACTATTTGACGTGACAGAAATTCAAAAATAAAATCTACTTTTGAAGTAAAGAAGACTTCTCATATCCCATCATCAAACAACTCTCTACTGGAAGCACCGCTCATATGCTACACATGAAGCGACCTTCATACAACGAATATTTCAAAGGTCAATTCATATTCTACCCTTCAATGGATTTATTCTTCAATGGATCTATTCATCCCATATATATTCAGAAGAATATGAAAGGTGAAAGATAATAAAGATAGCCAAAGATAATGGACATAAAATAAAGAAGAAAGGAAGAAAGAACGAGTGAAAAACAAGCATGCATATGGGTGTGTGTGAATCTTAGAAGATGCTGAAGTCACAACATCATAACACAACAAAGAGAGAAACACTAAGAATTTAATTATATATCTTTTAAGTGTAATCATCTGAACTTCATCTTGTGTAATATGCTTATCTAATAAGCACATTTGTAAACACAAGTGTGTTAACCCAATCTGGTTATGTTCCTCAAACAACCATGCCGGTCAGGCATTTGAGATGTTAGTGACAAGAATTCATTGAGGAATCTTCTTAAGCGACCATGTAGGTTATTGTTGGGGTTTCTCAAGCAATCGGGTAATTCAGACTTTTGAGGTAATTAGCGACATGTGTTTTACTTATTTGTTATCATTATTTGATTATTGGATTAAGTCATTGTCTAAGGAAAATCACTTGATGGGTGGACTGGATGTAACTTAGTTAACGGTGAACCAGAATAAAATGTTTATGTCTTTTATCATCGTTCTAATTATTCTTGTAGTTATTCATGTGGTTGTTTTGGGAGTAAAAATTTATCAAACTAGAAACCCAATTCAACCTCCCCCCTTCCATTTTTGTGTTTTGTGCACCTTCAAAAATCTCATATTGGTTCGTGGTTATCCTAGTAAAAATCCTGGTTCAGTTTGTAAGCTCATCAAGGTTAAAAGCTTGCTAAGGTTGAAGATAAGCGCAATATAAAATCTCTTAGGTTCGTGGTCAGCCTGTCAAAATCCATTGGAGAGTAACCACTTCAAGTCGTTTGGAAAGAATATTTATCGTTTCTCTCATTGTTCTCTGTTTTGTTAGAAGTTAGCTAGAAACTTCATTTCTCCTGTATAAGGGGTTCGAGAGTTCAACCTAGTGGTGGAAATTGCCGATTATGGGTGAATTCAGACCTAAAATATTAAACTGAATGGATTTGAGGATGGAAAAATCAACCCATTTTCGCTCGTTTATATCTTCGATGGATTTGGATCCTCTCCTTTTTTATATATCCTGAAATCTCTCATGTTTCTAATCTAACGGTTCAGAATTTATAATGAATAATTAAATAAAAAAAAGTCATTTAATTGAAGAAATTTCAAAAATAACAAAGACAAAATTACTTATCCATTTCTCTCTCCTATTAAATGACTGTTTTATTTAATTATCATTATAAATTCTGAACTGTTAGATTAGAAACATGAGAGATGGCAGAATATATAAAAAAGGAGAGGATCCAAATCCATCTTCGATTATGTCATGTGACAGTTTAAGCAGATGTTAGTTTAATGTGGATGGGTTATAATGGTTTTAAGTAATTAAAAATAAAATTAACGTAGAAGGAAAATCGATAAATAAAAAATATTAGAGAAACAAAATATATGAAACATAAGCTGAAATAATTAGAATTCAATATAAAATATAGAAAGCGAGATCTTATGTAAAAGAAGTAGATCTGAATTTTATGGCCAACAACCTAAAAGAAGAACATGTAGTTTAAAATGAAACAAAGATGAAGCTATGTAGGGTTATGAGGTGGCACTAATTAGAGGTTGTGGTGTTATTTTCACTTTTCTTCTCTTCTCTGAACTCTTTGTACTACTTCCTTTCTCTGTGTCTCTTTTTCTAAATTCTCATATGGTAACAAAGAAAAATGAGACCACAAAAAAATCATATTCAAGCTCACTCATTCAAAACCATTATAACAAAAAAAAACCACTTGTGTGACTTGTTGCCCGATACGTGCCCATTTAATAAAGCTTTTTTTTGGCTCGGTTTTCTTGGGCCATGGTTGGGTTAGCCTTTTTTGTCCAATCCTAGTTCAACCTACTAAAAGTTATTAAGATTTACTGGATACTTTCAAGAAAAAATCTTGAGGAGAGGATTAGGTATTTTCTTTCATAAATACACACCCATCATTTAATGGTGCTAGATTTAAAATATGGAAAGTTAAATTTAGAATCTTTATTCAAAGTATTGGTTTTGAATTGTGGGAAACTACAGTCAACAATCTGTTTATCCTTACTCAAAAAATTTATGGAGAAGTAGTAGATAAACGTGATTCTCTTTGAACCGTAGAAGAAAAGAGAAAATGTGAAATTGATTTCAAAGTAAAAAATTGTTTAGTAATGAGTTTAAATGATAGTAAACTTATTTATATCAATTATTTACAAAGTTTAAAATTGTTAGAAAGTGTATTGGAACATTTCTTGCTAATCAATGTATAATAATTAAGAATTGGAAACGTAATCCAATCCTTAAATCAAAAGATGAAAATGTTTGAAAATTTTAGGAAAATCTAAGAAGGGAGAAACAATTAAATCATTTAAAGAAGTAGTTTAATTACTTAAAAATGAAGGAACAAGCTCAAAGCCTGAAGAATAATCAACTTCATCAAACTCCCATCAAACAACTCTCATGGTTTCCTTCAAAAGAACATACTTAGTAGATAAATGATCTTCGTAGAACTCAACATTAAATGAAGGAACCTTATGTGTCATAAGCTATGAAGAAGAAGTATCGTTCAGTGGAATCTTTGAATGAAAAAAAGATGAAGCATTGACAAAGAAATAAGAGTCAACCTCAAGGAGAATCATAGAAAAATGCTTTTCAAATGAAGATGAAGTTTTCTTTAGGGAATTATATGAGGAAGATGATTATGAGGTTGCCAAATCATCCTACAATAATTATTTAAAATTAGTGCTAAGTTGGTTGAATAAATAATAGGAGCAACATAGGTGTTTCCTTCTCAACCTCCTCAATGACCTTCTTTTCAGATGATATTAGCACACTCTCTTCAATCTCTATTTCTCTCACTAGAACTACCCATTTACATACCACTACAGGTTTTCATGGTATTCAAATGTTCATTTGGATTTTGTTTGGGTTTCCCGCGAAATAATCTGGGAGGGACGGAAGAAACAACTTGTTGTTGTGCTACTTGGCATATTTGAGTCTCCAACATTTTGGTATGAGTGACAATATTGTCAAACTTAGTGTTCAACTGCCTAAGTGCCTCATTGGTGAGGATATTGCATCAATATGATATTTTTTATAAAAATTGCAAGGTTAGATTTCTTATGCTTGGTTGGTGTAGATTTTTGGAAACCCGACAGTTCCATGGCTTTTTAGGGGTTGTTGTTCTTATAAGAAAAGTTAGGGTGATCACGCCACCCTGAATTATAGGTTTTGGAGTACGAATTATTCTGCTGGTTATTGTTCATAAAGTTTGCATTTTCTTATGTTAATCCTCCCTAGTGGATTGTTTGACAATCTCTATAGGTATGCCTATTGACTCCACATATCTTACAGTAAAGAGTGGCAAGGGAAACAGAAGCAACATGTGATGAGATAACATATGTGGAAGGTGTGATGCTTAGGCTATCTGATTTTTTAGTATAGGGCATCCACATTAGCATTCATATGGTCAAACACATTAACCTCATAAAGATCACCGGTCTTAGGGGCGGACTTAGCAGAAACTTTTTAGACGCTTCCCCATAAGTGGCGGTGTTTGGTCATGTCTTCTATCAAGTTATAGGGTACCTCTTAAGGATTATTTACTAGGCCTCCTCCAGAACCCGCATCTAAGGTTGTCCTTATGGAGTAAAGGAGACCATTGTAAAAGGTATAAATAATCATCCACTTCTCAAGCCCATGGAAATGGCATAATATTAACAAATATTTACAACGCTCCCACAAGTCAAACAAGGAAGTAATAGAATTGGTGGGCAAAGATTGAAGCCAAGCCCACACATGGGCTCCTAAAGAAAAGGGAAAAAACAAAAGTGGATGGCATTTTGGTCAACACCATTGGTCATAACAGTACCATAATTATCAACAAAGATAGAAAGATAAAGATTCAGATTTTCCGAAGGTAAACCAAAAAATTGGTTTTGTTGCAACATACCAATCAAATAAGGTTTTAGTTCAAAATTATTAGCCGCAATCAAGGGGTAGACAATACCACAATGCAATTTGTCTTTGGTGGGAATCGCGTAATCCTTAAGGGTTTTAGTATCAACTGGATCGACCATAACTTGTAATCTAAGATTTTAGTGTCTCTTGAGTAAGAAATGCTCGATTTCGTCTATGATCTCAACTAAGCTATCAATATAACGAGTTCTTCGCATACAAGGGCAACGAGAAACACATCAAACAAACACAGTAAAATAAGAAGAAATTTATAACTCTAGTTTATACGATCATCAAACAAAAATTCAATATTAAACGCAATTGGTCCCCGACAATGGTGCCAAAAACTAGATGCAACCGCAAGTGCACAACTATGCGAAGTAATAAAAGATATCGAACCACAGAGACCAATAGCGTAAGTATCAAATTCTGTCCTATCGGCGTATATCTAGAGAAATAAAAAATATGGATATGGTAAAATAACTTCAAAGAAAAAGAACTTAATTAAAATAACTTAGTTGAATAATCACTTAAATCTCAATTGGGGAAAACTGGATCTGGGGTTATCGCTCTTACTCTAACACAATTGCACGATCCATGTCACTTTTATTATGAGAATTCCAAATGTGTAAAACATTTACCCATCGGTTTATTGGAACAAGATTTGTTCATACCTTTAAACGATTTTGATGATAACAAAATATTTAAAGAACAATAGGGTTTACTAATGGTTGTTCAAGTGTGCAAGATCAAAAAACATTAACCTTGATGTAAATTAATTTAATCACTTAGAAGAACCATTAAACAGAAGCAAAGTTATTCTGAATCTGAAGGATCGGAACCAAGCTTTCAGACTTTGAAGAGTCGGCTCAAGTCTTTCAAATGCTGAACCTAAGCTTACTTAGAATACAAAGATCATAAAATCACTGAAGATTAAAGTCTCTTGAAGTAGGCAAACTCTTTTACAAAGAAACGACTTTGTATCTTCTGAACAAGCTTCATTGGAAATTCTGAAGATATTGCTTCAAAGGAATTAGTCTATATCAAGTCATAAACTCTCAAAGTGTTCATCCGAACTAGTTCTGATCAAGAATCTAATGAAGGCAACCTTAGAACCTGTGAACTCAAGACTTTGATGTCTCATTCGACCAGGTTCTGAAGACATACTTTAGCTTCTGATAATGCTTTAACTAATTCTATAAAAAGCTTTTGAGGGCTTGAGTAGTAAGTCTCGATCTGGTGTGATTGAGTAGGAAGTAGTAAAGCAGGATGTTTTGAGCTGCTGGCTTAAGCAATTGTAATTTGATTGATTATAGTTAAAAGCTCTTGTGCTGCAAGGGGATTTGACTGCTCTCAATTAAGAGGAACCATAATATATTGTGTGTCTCTTTATTTACTTCTGCATTTATACTCCTCTGTGCAACAAACTCTGAAGTCAAACTCTGATCTGATTCAATCTCTTACTTGTATCAGAATCTGAGCTTGACACCTTAGGTTCTGAAACATATTTAAGAAAAAGAAGTAAACTTTTCACTGTCATTACTCATTATGTTATCAAACTCTGAACTTGGTTCATAATATGATGTTTCAAAATCAGAAGTGAAAATATGTTTTTGGGCATACACAATTCAACCCTTCTTCTTGTGTATTTTTATCACCTTCACGATTATTCCAAAATCGAGAGGTAAAGTGGTCATTTTTTATGACACACTTTGTTACCTCACATGTGTAGCCGGGGTTAAATCTCCTTCGCAACAGAGTTCAAATGTATTTTTTATATTAGTGTATAAGATTGAAATACTTGACAAGTCTTGAAGTATGTAAAACGTCACTCTGCCGCGTCTGAGTGAAGAGTATTGTAAAAGAAAAATGGAATTTTCGTAAAGTTATACGGCTAAATTACACACTCACTAAAACAAAATTTAAAACATATTTATCTCAAAGAAATATTTCTAAAAATTCTTTGAAGTCATGCTAGTTAAATTGGGAACTTTCACAATAGCTATGGACTTTTTTTTTGTAAGTGTCCATTGATTGACACCTATACCCAATCGATTGGACTAGTGCAAAAACGTGCCTTAATCGTTTAGGACAGTGCCTTAAGTAATGAAAACAACTATATATCTTTTCATTCCTTTTAAAACCTTCTAAACGATTATTTTTATGTGTACCAATTGATTGGTGTATGATGCCAATCGATTGATTCATTAAATTTGTCCCCAAATTTTTTTCTTCATGTCACCCTCTAACTTATAAATAAATGACTCTTTCTACATTTCTCACTCTCGCTGTTTGATTGAAAGTTTGTCAGAAACTTCATTTTTCTTCTATAAGGGGTTCAAGACTTCAACCTATCAACAACTCTTAAGATTTATTGGATCCTCTCAAGAACAAATATTGAAGAGAGAATTATGTCTTTTCTTTTTCATCGAACCTGTATACTTTCTGGTGTTATCTCTATATTTCTTAATTCTTTAAATTTTGCATTTTTAATTTCTACTACTTATTTGTATTTTTTTTAAATGAGTTTAAACTCTAAAAATAATTCTAAAAGTTTTTCAAACTCAAATTTTTTTAAAATCTACCGTTCATCCCATCTTGTATGTGGAGTCATATGTCCAACACTTTATTTTACTGAATTCTTCTTTTTTCCCCCAAAATCTTTCCCTCTTTTCTCCTTCAAACTCGCAAACAAAGTCTAAGTGATATAAGTGTTAGAGGTGATATTTAGTTAAAATAATATTGTCAAGAAAGAATTTGAAACTTGCCAGGGAGTGAGAATGTAATGTGTATGTGAGAAGATAGTAGGGGCTCACATTAGTTTGGTTATAATATATATATATATATATATATATATATATATATATATATATATATATATATATATATATATATATATATATATATATATATATATATATATATATATATATATATATATATATATATATATATATATATATATATATATATATATATATATATATATATATATATATATATATATATATATATATATATATATATATATATATATATATATATATATATATATATATATATATATATAAAGTAGTACATTTTATCTTATAAATTGATTTTATATGAATGAGTTAGATCAAACTCTATTTTTTGACTTGACTGATCCACAAGACAGAAAATCTTATATTAACATATATTTTAGTGTACTGATGAATAGGAAGAAAACATGTATGTGTAAACTTGATTGAGATTTTCTCACTGCTAGAATTAAATAATAAAAACTTTACTATTAGACGAACAATCTTTAAAACCGTTTTAAATAAAGTTCTCAAACATTGAAAAAAAGTATTTCAATAATTAAGATACTTTTATATTTTTCATTTTCTAACATAGGTTGATATTAAAAATAAAGTCTAAAGACACATGCATGATAATATTGTGTATTTTAAAAGAATGAATACACTTTTTAAAATAGTTGGTTTTTTCAAGTATGTTTCTTAAGTTAGTTGACATTCTTTATCTTACAAATCCCTTATCTAGGTTAAATTAAAGTTTAAATTTAATAATATTGAAAATCCAAGCATGATAGAAAATTCCAAGAGATAGAAAAGTTTGATTGAGGTCAGAAAATAGTAGTAGTTAACTTACTGTGTTTACACACAATGACAGTATAGTATTAGTATAGGTAGCACACACCAGTTTTAATTAGAGGAATGGGTTTAAGACACAGAGAAGCAGAGAAAGTGAAAAAGTAAACAATGAAATGAAGGGTGGGGCCTCAAACTACAGTTCTCAGTTCCTTATTAGTTGGCCATTCATAAATACTATGTGGGCCCAAACATTCACCAAACAAAAACAAAATATTTCACATAACCCAAAAAACACTCCCCTTTTGCTTCTTCTTACTTTTCTTCCCATTCAACCAAATAAATACCTTTTTTTATTTGCTTTTTCTTTGTACCTTTTGTACTGTTTCCATTTATCTTTTAATTCATAATTTTGCTTATCTAATATTAATGTGTGACTTTTGTCATAATACTATTTGAAATAAAAAAAAAAGTAATATTACTATCATTTTTTTTTTGCTTTTTTCATTATAATAATCACTCCACCCCATAAGACCCGTTCCTAAAAGCTTTCTTCAAGCTTTTTCAACTTTCTTCTGCTTCTCTAACTCTTAACATTTCTCCACTTCTCCTTTGACCATTTCTCTTCACCAAATCACCACACTCCAAATCACCTCTCATCTCTCAAGAACAAACAAAACCTCCAAATTCCAATACTCATATATTTTCCTACACAAAATTCCACAAGTTTTTTCTTCTACCCTCACTCAACACTTGTAACCACATCTTCTATCTTGAAACATAGTGAAACTTTTCTACATCATGTTTTTATGTAGAAGACCTCAACTTCTTGCTACATGGCTTCTCTTAATTCTCTTCATATTAGCTCATTCTCATGCCTCAAGAACCACAACTAATGTCTTCAAAGTGAACCCCAAATCTCAACACCAAGGGAACTTTTTTGGATCCTTGCCAAAAAGGATGCATATACCATACTCAACTCCTTCAAGGAAACACAATGACATTGGATTAAGAAGTTGGAGATCACCATGAAGAAAAACCAAAGATGAAAATAGTAGTTTTTTTTTTTTGGTAAAGGTGATGACCATTGAGTTTTTCTTATTTTTATTTTTCTTCTTTTTCTTCTTCCTTAAAAGAAAAAAAAAACAAAGCAGTTAACTAATGTACATGGTGAAGATGTTTTTATGTTTGATGATGTTATTTTTCTTCATGATGTAATGGGACAATATTGGTATGAACTTATAGCTCGATTAATCAATTAATTTCTCCTTTTTTACTTGAAAGGAAGAATTAAATAGCTCTTTTTTTAATTTTTATTTTAATCTCTATTTTTCTCTTTGTTTTTGACTTTTTTTTTTGTGTAGTGTGAATCAATTAATTAGTATAGACATTCAAATTATCTATAGATTCATATAGTTTTTTCTTGGTTTTTCATTATTCATATAGTTTTAGACATATTTGACTTTCTTTTTTTTGTGGTGTGGAGGGTTGCGTGTATATGTTTTATGATTGATATATGCATAAATGAATGTGTGTATATGTAATAATAATAATGTTGAATAATTGATTTAAGATTTTGAAGGATAATTAATCTTCGTATCTTACACACGAGTGGTGTATAACATTGATGGTATAGTATATCCACTTGTTCAATGAAAATAAAATTATGAAAAAGAAAAGATTACCACCGAAAACTTTGTGTATATCCTTAATGATAAAAAGTGATTTTGCTTTATGGAGTGTTACTTGTGGATTTGCCCAATTAACGGCCATTTTTTTGGTGTGGGTTATTATTTCATGTCATGATAAATTAGGAATTTTGGGGGAAAGGGGAAAAGTTCGACCTATAGCATGTATTATAAGTGCTTATTAAATAGTAATAATTTTAAGATAATTATGATACTTTCGTTATATTTAAGTTTATACAATATTATGATAGGTTAGGGTTTGTGTTCAAATTTGCAACACATGTCTCAAAATTTGTGAGGACAAAATTTACAACACATATCTCTTATTTCCATTTATTATGTTTTTATTTACCGTACAAATTAGTCAACAACCGCTAATCTTTTAAATTGAAAAAAATTTTGATTATTTGCAGGATCGATCATACAAATTCTAAGACATGTGCTAGTATGGATAACCTGAAAGCATGAAGGGTCTCTTCGAAGCATTCCTCATTGGTGGAAGTGTTATTAGAGAACCTCTTGGCCTAGTGTAATTTAAAATGGGCTCACTATGAATAATCGACTGCGTGTACGTCGAACTTGCCATGAATGGATTTGGTTCTGACACACTCGTCGGAACCGTTGTTCCCCCGATCGAAGATACTTGAGGCGGTTCTCCATTGTTACTCGATGAACTTTGAAGAATCGAAACATTTGGCTTATTTGAATTCACCATTCTCCTAGTATATCTTCTCCTTGGTCTATCTGTTAGATAATCCTTCTATGTCGAATGGATCCAGACTGAATCGTGAACGAAATCACTTTCCTTAAAAGTATTTTAAGCACACTCTCAAATTGTCTTAGAGTTGGAACGGCCTGAATACCCAGGATAAGTCAGCCTTTTCTCGAAACTGCACAAGACTGGTGAAGTTTCGAATGCAAGGAAAAACGTTGGAATTATATGGAAGAGGATTTCAGAATTTTGGAGTGTTTGATTTCGAATTATCAATCATATATTTATAGCCATGCATGTGTCTTTTCAGAAGTTTGCAATTCTTCATAAACACACTCTCTAATGAGCATTTGCAATGGTTCAAATAAAATGATATGCACCAATTCATGAAGTGTCATGTATTTCGAATTCAAATTCAAAATTCAAACTCTAGGCAACGAATGAAATCTGGAGCTATAATTAAAAATAAATTCGCAGTATACCGGCCGAAGGCCGGTCCGCCCGCCGGAGGCGGCCGGAGCGCCACCGGCGCCGCGAATAGCCCGATTGCTCCGATGCGTCGTGCCTAAGTGCTCAAGTGCCGTCTACAAGCCGCCACTAGCGCCTCTACGCCCACGCCCCCGGATCCGGTTCCGGTTCCGGAGCCGGAGCCGGTGTCGCCGGTGGCGACACCGGCGAGGGGTGTTTTGTATGAGACAAGTGACATAAGTTTTGGCACCACCACATATGACTATGTGGCACTTTATCCTCTTTGGCTCTTTTGGAAATTACATTGTTCCAAGTGCCTTATAAATGCTATTTAATTTTACTCCTCTTCCAATGTGGGACTAAGCATTTATTGTCAATTAAATATAACACCCACTTTGTCATTTTGGAACAACATTAATGGAAATAAAATATTATTTTCAACAATCCCCCACTTGTTCTAATAATGACAAAATAATAATTCCAGAAATGGGACATAAGAAGTATTAATACAGTTAAGTATCTTTCGATTTTAAACTTAACCTTAGTAAGAATAACACAAGGTTTAATCGGAATATTAGGTAGCAATGCTTTTAAACCATGAATCCATATGAATAGACCGGTGTTACCTTACACACACTCCTTAAAGATTCTTCCTCTGCATAACTCGCTTAGCACTTATTTATGGCCATGTGCTATCCTGTTTCATGAATTTTTCATGAGAGAAACTCCAACTCTCACTTTGAGACGACACCATCTCATAATTCACATAGGTGAAGTTCATATAGTATCTGTTTCCAATAGATACGTACCCTCAGTATTGAATTTCATTAAGAGTTTAAAATAAAACTCAACCCTCATTTCTAATGTCAACATAATTATGAAATGTTAGACAATTATCCAAATCAACGACTTGTTGTTACCCATTGAAAATCTTAACGTTAATGTTCTGTTAACTTAAGATTGGGTTGCCGCCATTGTCGGAACTCTTACTCAAGGAGTTTCAACCCCATACCTCTCGAGGTTGTTCTTACTAAGTCTCTGGCCAGTGGCTTAGTAAACGGATCAGCCAAATTATAGCTTGTTCGTATATACGTAAGTGAAATGATTCCATCCTTAATCAGTTTTCTTACGAACGAATGTCTAAGTCCTATATGCCTGAACTTTCCATTATACACTTCGCTAAATGCTCTTGCCAAAGTGGCCTGACTATCGCAGTGTATCATTACCTTTGAAACATTGTCTTTAGCCAATGGAACTTCCAAAAGAAGATCCCTCAACCACTCTGCCTCTTGACTAGCGGAAGCGAGAGCCACGAATTCTGATTCCATGGTCGAAAGAGTAATGCATGTTTGTTTCTTGCTCTTCCAAGAAATTGCTCCTCCAGCTAGTGTAAATATCCACCCAGTTGTAGATTTGTGATTTCCCACGTCAGAGATCCAACTGGCATCGGTATATCCTTCTAATATAGCAGGAAACCTACCATAATGAAGGCCAAGATCTTTGGTTTTCAACAAATAACCAAATATCCTCGTGATTGCCTTCCAATGTTCATTACTTGGATTACTAGTAAATCTACTCATTTTACTAACTGCAAATGATATATCGGGTCTAGTACATTGCATTAAGTACATAAGACATCCGATCGCACTTGCATATTCTAATTGAGCCACTGCTCTTCCATCATTCTTTTCAAGTTTGATTACATGATCAAATGGAGTAGTTACTTCCTTGAATTTTAGGTGTTTGAACTTATCAAGCATTTTCTCAATATAATGTGTTTGATTAAGTTCATAACCCCCACTATTTTGCTTAACTTTTATTCCTAAAATTGTGTCAACAAGCCCAAGATCTTTCATCTTGAAAGTGGAAGTTAGAAACCTTTTTGTTTCTAAAATTCCATTAAGTCTATTGCTAATTATTAGCATGTCATCAACATAAAGACACAAAAATATTACAGTGTTATTATGCACTTTTGTATATAAACACTTGTCACAAGAATTAGGAATAAATCCATTTGACATTATCGTAGAGTCAAACTTTTGATGCCATTGTTTTGGTGCTTGTTTTAAGCCATATAGAGATTTGACAAGTTTGCACACCTTCTGTTCATTTCCAGGAAGGACGTGTCCTTCTGGTTGTTCCATGTAGATTTCCTCATCGAGGTCTCCATTTAGGAATGCTGTTTTAACATCCATTTGATGAACAATCAGATCATTTAAAGATGCTAAAGCAAATAACAACCTTATAGTGGTTGTTCTCGCTACAGGTGCATAAGTGTCAAAATAATCTATACCTTCCTTTTGTCTAAATCCTTTTGCCACTAATCTTGCTTTATAAGTGTTTAATGTACCATCACTATGATATTTCTTTTTAAACACCCACTTGCATCCAATGGGTCTTGATACCTTTGGTAAATCAACAAGTTCCCAAGTGTGGTTGGACATAATTGAATCCATTTCATCTCGAATAGCATCTTTCCAAAAAGAGGAGTCTCTAGAAGCTATTGCTTCCTTATAAGTTTTAGGATCTTCCCCTACTTGAAGAATTACCGGAATGCTTTTAATAAAATTTGTACTATTTCCTTCAACCAGATAAAATGAAATGGATTGAGAATCAATTTCGTCTGGTCCTAGGTTCTTTATTTTCCGGACTCTTTTGCTTATCCTAGGTTCGGGTCGTGGTTCATTTATTCGAGATGTGCCTTCAGGTTGTATTTCTACAATCCGAGAAGAGTCTTTTTCACAAGATTCTTTATTTATGGCCGACTCTGATTCTTTATCCTTAGTTATAAGGTTTTCAAAGAATTCTACATCCCGGGATTCAACAATAATATTAGACTCTAAATTTAAAAGTCTATATGCTTTGCTATTTTGTGCATATCCTACAAATGCACATCTTATCCCTCGAGGACCCAACTTGGTTCTCTTAGGATCCATGTTTTTGTAATATGCCACACACCCCCACACCTTAAAATAGACAATATTTGGTGTCATGCCCTTCCATACCTCATATGGAGAAATTCCACTTTTCTTTAAGGGAATTCTATTTATTATGTGACAAGCGGATAATAAAGCTTCGCCCCACAAATTGAAAGGTAGTTCGGAATGCAATAACATGGCATTCATCATTTCTTGATATGTTCGATTCTTTCTTTCTGCTATGCCATTTTGTTGTGGTGTTCTAGGTGCCGAACATTCATGTATTATACCATGTTCTTCACAAAATGCATCAAATTCAGTAGAAGAGTATTCACCGCCCCTATCACTCCTAAGGACTTTTATACTTCTACTTAATTGATTTTCCACTTCTGCTTTGTAACTCTTAAAGGCATTAAAAGCCTCATCTTTATGCTTTAAGAGATATACATAAGTGTATCTAGAACAATCATCAATAAATATAACGAAATATCTATTTCCCCCACGGGTCAACATGCCATTAAATTCGCACAAATCTGAATGCACAAGATCAAGCAGATTTGTATTTCTTTCAACACTTTTGAAAGGTTTCTTAATCATTTTTGATTTAACACATAATTCACATTTATTGAAATCTTTGATATTACATGATATCAAGCCAAGTTTAATTAGTCTCTTCATTGAACTAATACCAATATGTGCTAGTATATTGTGCCATAAAGTAACTGAATCAAGCATGTAAGCAGAATTAGAAATTTCATTAATCATGTTATCAGTAATACATAGTTTGATCATTCCTTCAGCGGAATATCCTTTTCCAACAAACACACCATTACGGGTCAAAATAAGTTTGCCCGATTCATACACAGATTTAATACCCAGTTTTCCCAATAAATCCCCACTAACAAGATTCCTATTCATGTCTGGGACATGAAGCACATTAACAAGAGTAACTTTCTTTCTAGAAGTGAAGTTGAGTTCGACCGTTCCGGTTCCAACAACTTTGGATCGCACTTCATTTCCCATTTGTACTTCTTGTCCATCATTTGCCTCAGAATATGTTTTGAATGCAGCCCTGTCATATGAGACATGAACCGTGGCACATGTATCATACCACCAGCCTTGGACTTTGCCTTTGATTGCCATAATTTCGCTCACAGTAGCAATTATATCATCATTAGCATTCACTGCATTGATCTCCTTTTTTGATTTATTATGCCTGCAATCTCGAGCATAATGTCCAGGTTTTCCACATACGAAGCATCCATTTTTCGGACCCTTCGGACCACCGAAGTTCTTGAACTTGGTATGTTCCTTTTTTGGTGCGATGTGACTTTTCTTGACATCATGTTTTTTCTTTTCCTTTATGGTCACAGCATTGGCTTTGGAAAGACCCGCAGATTCTGATTTTTCCCTCTCCTTCGATTCCTCCTCGATTCGAAGATGCTTCTGGATTTTCTCCAAGGAAAAGTCATAAGAACTGTGCAACAGTTTCTTTTTATAGCCTTTCCACGAACTTGGTAACTTCGCAATGATTGCACCAACTTGAAAGGTTTCAGGAATGTCTATTTTCACTGCTTTGATTTTGTTCACCAGGACTTGCAATTCGTGCACTTGAGGAAGTATGGGCTTGGAATCTATAAATTTAAAATCAAAGTATTTAGAAATTAAGAACTTTTTCGTACCTTCTTCTTCGGCTTTGAATTTAAACTCCAGCGAATTCCATATGTCTCTAGCGGACGGATTGTCTGTGTATAGGTCGTATAGGCAGTCAGACAGCGTGTTCAGAATATGCCCACGGCATAGTAATTCGTCCTCCCTTCGCAGCATGCGCTTCTTCTTGAGTTCGTCAGAATCATCTTCAGTTGGTTCTGGAATTGGTGTCAGATCGGGATCCAAGACGTAGTGAACCTTGAGTGCAGTAAGCAGGAATGTCATCTTGTCTTGCCATCTGGTGAAGTTGTTTCCATCGAAGCGATCCAATTTGACAAGATCCTGATTCATAACTTTGATACTTGAAACAGCAGCGTCGGAATCCATGATACAAATACTTTTAAGATTGTTAGATAATCCTTCTATGTCGAATGGATCCAGACTGAATCGTGAACGAAATCACTTTCCTTAAAAGTATTTCAAGCACACTCTCAAATTGTCTTAGAGTTGGAACGGCCTGAATACCCAGGATAAGTCAGCCTTTTCTCGAAACTGCACAAGACTGGTGAAGTTTCGAATGCAAGGAAAAACGTTGGAATTATATGGAAGAGGATTTCAGAATTTTGGAGTGTTTGATTTCGAATTATCAATCATATATTTATAGCCATGCATGTGTCTTTTCAGAATTTTGCAATTCTTCATAAACACACTCTCTAATGAGCATTTGCAATGGTTCAAATAAAATGATATGCACCAATTCATGAAGTGTCATGTATTTCGAATTCAAATTCAAAATTCAAACTCTAGGCAACGAATGAAATCTGGAGCTATAATTAAAAATAAATTCGCAGTATACCGGCCGAAGGCCGGTCCGCCTGCCGAAGGCGGCCGGAGCGCCACCGGCGCCGCCTCATTAACGCCGTGAATAGCCCGATTGCTCTGATGCGTCGTGCCTAAGTGCTCAAGTGCCGTCTACAAGCCACCACTAGCGCCTCTACGCCCACGCCCCCGGATCCGGTTCCGGTTCCGGAGCCGGAGCCGGTGTCGCCGGTGGCGACACCGGCGAGGGGTGTTTTGTATGAGACAAGTGACATAAGTTTTGGCACCACCACATATGACTATGTGGCACTTTATCCTCTTTGGCTCTTTTGGAAATTACATTGTTCCAAGTGCCTTATAAATGCTATTTAATTTTACTCCTCTTCCAATGTGGGACTAAGCATTTATTGTCAATTAAATATAACACCCACTTTGTCATTTTGGAACAACATTAATGGAAATAAAATATTATTTCCAACACTATCTTCATTAATGGTGGCTACTTTACCACTTCTTAATAACATACAACGAAGTTCTCAAAGAGAACGAACAACAAAACAAAGTTGTAGAAAGAACACTACTAGCACAGTCACACCGGGCGTCCCAATTTGTTTACCGTGGAAATTAGTAAACAACCGTTGGTCTTCCAAATCGAAAAAGTATTTGGTTACTTACAGGATCAACCATACAGATCCTAGGACATGTGCTAGTAAATATTAAATTAATGTTTAGAAAATGGTGAGTACTTCGACAATACTCATGATCTAACAGTTAACAACTTTAAAATTTAAAGGAAATAAATTTCAGAAACTTAATCAAAAGCAATTAAATGCATTGAAAATAACTTGGGCAATAAAGAAGATAAACTTCTGGTAAAAAGATAAAACTTGAATTAAAGTGTAAAGATATGGTGTTTTGTCAAACGTACATTTTCTCGACACATTTTTTTCTCTGCACATGGGTACTTTGAGTAATTCTAGAGATTTTGTACAACTTTGAACAAACACCATCCTAACGCTAGGACTTCCTATTTATAATGATAAAAAATAACGGCCCCTAACGACCTTCCTACAAAAATAAGACAAGTGGCGCTCAACATGTCTTCTTTCCTCGAAAATGCTCCACGTGTCTCCTTCTAAAATCCGGATAAGAACAAAGTTCCCTCCTCCCTTTGAATTCAAATCTTATGTCGAAACACCATCAACAATTCTCTACCGAACCAACTTTCAAGACTTAGAATATTTTTTCAAATTCATTCAACATATCCTCCTTGTATAAAAGGCGGCTTTGACCAAAACAACTTCATATAAATTGTTTTTTTTCTTTATTGTTTCCATTATTCAAAACTATGCGTCAAATTTGGGAGCTAACAAATTGCCTCCCAAAAATCTCATTTTCGACAGCACTGAAGAAAAAGACATTTTTTGATAGTCTTATTCGACGCCTCAAATGATCCATGTGCGATTCAACATTTCTAACGAGTCAATGTTATAAAACGGTTCTCCTTCTTTAGCACGCCTATGAAGTCATGGTCATGATTACGCTTTTCTGAAATGTCCCCTCAACCCACGTGAGAATCTTTGTCATCATCACGTATTCTAGACCCTAGAAGATCATGGGGCTAGGCATTAACGACCACTGTTTCATCAAGGATAACGGGTAGAACACGTGTCCCACTCCAATTTTAACCATTAATGTCATTTTAGAATTGTTTCCACTTCCATCCTTATAAATACCCCCTTTCTCATTTCTTCCAACTTTTTACGTTTCCTGAACTCTCATATTCACAATCTTCTTCTCCTTCAAAGAACCCAATTATTCCTATTTCAACAATGGCTTCGTTAACCCGATCCATTAAAGATGTCACCAAAGCTACTAAGGAATCCACTAAGCCTGTGAAGGTTCCTAAGAAAATTTTTCAGCTTCCTCCATTCGACACGATCACTGGTCCAACTATGATGGAAAATCAATAATATCTACCTGAACCACTTGCTGAGGAGAAAAGAAGAATTTATGACTCACATGTACTTATTCCTCTCACTATTGCTGGTAAGTCGTTGGCTTTATTTGGTCCTTTATCTGATGTTAATGCTGATCTTAGCAAACTTAAAGATTTCTTTCCAACTTACCATAAATACAAATCCATAGGTCATGCGAAAAAAACCTAACGCTAGTAATGAGAACCCCAATCCCGCTAATCAGAGCAATCCTCCGACTGAAGAGGCAATTGACCTTAGGTACATAAATAACATTAGGGTATTTCAGGAAAACCCATTTTTTAAGGATCCCTCTGATTATCTAGGATGGCTAGAGAAATTAGAGAAAACAAAGTCCCAAATCTAGAAAGACATGAGCATTTTTGATTTGATCATGCTGTCGAAAGTAGGTCCCTACTATTGTTCGAACATGCTTGTCTCTTCCTTATACTTTTAGGAAAACACTCATTACACTCTCCATCTTCCTTGTGGAATTATGACCCCCACCTTATTCGACGCAACCGCTCTCGCAGGGCTCAAACCGACTGGTAACACATATGATCATGACTACATGTCTGAGGATATCATAAACTTTGCAACTTCTATGGCAGCATATTCGACCCACATAGCACATTACCATGACAAATATGTAGAGGAGGTATCTGATATAGAGCACATAGACTTCTTAGCGTTATGGATGTCTCATTGTGTCTTCTGTTCGAAGTCGCTTCAAGTAGCTAGGAAATTCTTAACCATGGCGAACCAACTCCACTCCGACCATAATCTGTGTTTAAGCAAACTGATCTTGGCCAGACTTTATGAATCTATGAGCAAAGGTGTTACCCAACTTAAAAGCCTAGGGGACAAAGGGAATCTCCTCCTCTTCGGGCCTTTCTGGCTTCTGCAACTGTGGCTGAATGCTTCATTCAAAGCTTTCCTTCCTTACAAAAATCCAATCAATGAAGATGCTGATGAAGTGAAAAATAGGAGAGTTGAAGGCCCACGTTTGGCCAAATTAACTCCTAGAGATGATGATCGGCCTATTCAACAAACCTTCATTAGCTATATTATGATGTTTGTCAAACACTACGACTTCTCATCCAACATGGCCCCCTTTGTTGCAAGGAAATGTGGTCCTGAAAGGTTTACCAGGCCATTTCCAGTTCCGTCAAAAGCCCAAGAAGCGGAGTTTGTTGCAATCTGGGAAGCTTTCCTGACTCCCAGGGTTTTAACCCTCAGATTCAATCTTTTAAAGAGTCTGGTTACTTTGATCGCTTATCAGCCCAATCTTGCCGCTCGACAATTTGGCTTAGTTCAAGTCTTACCCAAACCTCTTTATGAAAAGAAAAACCTCATCCTCCTTTATAATGCATCCCACACTGAAGCTGCGGCTATTAAACAAATTGCCCGGTACGCTGGTCGAACACAACTTCTGCTTGTTGCTTTCGAAGCAAGCTTCCTCTCTACCCAGCAATTCGATGAATGGTAGAAAGCTTATTATGCTGAAGAATTTTTCAACGTGGCTGCTTTTACTCAACATATTAACAAGGTTTTCCTCTTCGTGCAAGAAAGGGCCAAGAAAGGTATTTCAACGCACATCAAGGAAATCCAAGCATTCCAGAAATATTTTCAAACTGCTTATAGGTCTGATGATATTGGTCGAACCGTTCGCAATGCAACTGTTATTTTAAAGGAATTTTTTTTAAAGAAAATGGAGAATCTAAGGATCCCTTCGTACTTTCCTTCCGAGAAACGATACGAAATGAATTTTAACATGTATTATCCCAAATTCCCTTGACTGCCCAGTGCTGACTTTGGGGTGGCCTTTAGCCCTCAATTCTTAGACTAGTTCATTTGTGGGGATTTTATAAAAATCCTTCGACAAGAATCACAAAAGCGTGCTCAGCGGGTGGTTGCGACTAAGTACACATTAGACAATTTTAAAGGTCACCTTCATATTGGGATCGAAGATGTTCGCATTGAGTCCGAAATATATGAAGGTGTGGAATGGGGAAGGTTTCGACCAAAAAATTTCCATTACCCATTCTCTTTTACTTGTAATAAATGTTCTTGTTTTACTTTAGCCATGAAGATTCCACCAAATAGACCAACGGCCAAGAAACCAGTCGAAGTGAAGGAGGAAGGAAAAAGTAAGACAACAACAACAACAAAGGTATTTTATCCCCCTTATTGATTTTTTCGCTTTTTCATATGCTCCATTATATTTCTAACATTTCTTTTTCAGGGTGCTCGAAAACCACCCCAAACTCCCCAAAAAAGGAAATCCAAAGAAATTGAAGTCCCAGTGATTGAGTCGGACGATGAAGACCTGTCTCCGACTGCTGAACAACCCCTCATAAAAATAAGAAGGAAACTCTAGATGGCTGAGGGTTTGGCCCAACCACAAGCAAAAGGTGTGAAGGTCTCCACCATGAAACCTATTGCATTCATAATACTGAAGCCAACTCTTGAGGAATTATCAAAGAAAGCTGCGAATCATCCCGAAAGCGACAACTTTAGCCCTGGGGATGATGTTCCTAAAGTAACAAATCTTACCTCTTAGCCTTTACTTAGCAGATATTTTTTTTTTAAAACTTACTGACCATCGACTACTCTTTTCAGGATGGTGCATGTATTTCTACCCAACCTGCTACCAAGTCAACTAATACCACAGTTCTCAATAGCGAGGGTGAAACCACGTATCATCCTACTTCTGCCAGAGATTCTGAGAAAAGCTCTATGAGCGAAATTAATCAGACGGTCGAGGAACAGGGCGAAACTCCGTCACTTAAAAGTACAAGTCAAAATTCCCATACTAGTGGGTCTGAGCGCGAAGGTGACCTAGAGAAGGAAACTCATGCAGAGACAACCAAGGATGATATGGAGGTGGAACACACTGAAATCCGTGTTGAAGATGAAGCTGAGGATGGCTCCCCAAGAGTAGAAAACCCAGGTGCCATCCTGCAAGATCAAGACGAAAATATGGAAGAAGTGGAAGATCGCTCCTTGTTTCAAAACTATTTCATGCCTCCTTTTGAAGAGTTTGAGGATGCAAAAGATAGATCTGAGGAGACAAAGGCAGAGACAAAGAAGAAAATGAGGAAGCTCGAGATGGCACAATCAACCAATCAACCCTTGATCCTGCTCTGGCGAATGTAAAGGATTCGACTAAAACCCATGCAACCTTTTCTATAGAAGAATTGGCTGCTTTAAAAAAGAACAACCCTCGTGAATACATGAAAACTCTTATCAGTTCTAGAGGGAGTTCGTCTAAGAGGAGTGTCAGTTCTTCCTCAGTATCAGGCAGCCAATCCTCAAATAATCATGAAAACAAGATACTTTTAAAAATTAAGAAAAATATTTTTAAAGGTGACCAGTTTCGACTTCTGGAGTCTGACTCTACTTCTCTGATTGCTATAAAAGGTCTACTTAAAAATATTGATATTCTGACCGCTTCTTCTGAAGTTGCAAACGTCATCTTGGAATTGAGTGCCCTGATCGAGCAGGCTAGTGCTAATCTTCACCAACTAACACAAGTTTCGAAAGAGATTGAGAGTAAGGTTAGTTCTGCAGCAGTTGCATGGGACTTTGCCTCCGAGTCAGCTAACCGATTGGAGGATTTAGAGAAAGCTCAGGAGTAAAACAAGGCTAAGAATGAAAGTAATAATCGAGATATCGCCTCTTGGGAGGCACAAATAAAAGAGCTACAAATCAAAATCTCAAAGGCCAAGAAACGAAATACCGAACTTCTAAAATTCGACAATTCGAAGGTTATCGAAGAGCTCGATGTTGGGTTGAAATATTTTGATGAAGCCCAAAAATTGGAAACCAAGTTAGAGACACTGAGGTCAACCAAATCTGTTTGTGACAAACGATTAGAGCTTCTGAGGGCGAAGTATTTCAAGATGAAGGTTAGTCTTCCCTTCTAGCCCTAGTCCTCTTTTTATTTATCATAACTCTGGATTTTATTATGTAATGGTTTTGAGCTCTTCGTGGTTCTTCTGATGTAACAAATTTAGCCATTATGGGAAAATTTTATTTACCATTCTGGCTTCGACTATTTCATATGTGATTATTCTTTTTCTATTTTTGTCTCTTGGAGTGCAGGCTTGTATTTCTTCAAATACTTTTCATTCACTCTCAAGATCCTTTTATCCTTGCTTAACTCTTCGATCTCATATGCGCCATTAGAGAATACTTGAATTATTTGAAAAGGACCTTTCCATTTAGGAGACTGTTTTCTTAAAGTCTTTTCTTTTCGATCCATATGAAGGATTACTCTCCAAACTAAGTCTTTAGGAAAGAAAGTTTGAACTTTAACTTTCTTGTTATACGAATTTTCTACTTTCTTTTTCTGTCTTTTTAATAATTCCAAAGCATTGAGTCTTTCTTCGTCCAAATCAACTAATTCGTCCAACATCATATTCCAATATGTTACTGATGGAATTTCATGATGTCTTTGAATTCTTGTCGATTGTAAATAAATTTCCACCGATAAGACTGCATCATGACCAAATGTCAATCAAAATGGAGTCGTATTAGTGGCCTCCTTAGTGGATGTTCGACATGCCCATAGGACTTGGTCTAAAGTCTTATGCCAGTTCCTAGGCTTCTTCCCCACATGTTTCTTAATCAAACCAACGACAACCTTATTTTTTGCTTTGACTTGGCCATTAGCTTGGGCGTAGTTGGGTGTAGATGTTAATAATCTGGAATCCATTTCCTTAGCAAATTCTTGCATCTTTCGACCAGTAAGGACTGATCCTTGGTCTGTTGTTATAGTTTATGGAATTCCAAACCTATAAATGATGTACTTTTGATGAATTTGATCACACCCTCTTGGTCAATGTTCACTAGTGGTACAACTTCAATCCATTTTGTAAAATAATCAATACCAACCAAGATGTACCTTTGGCTTTTGGATGATACTGGTCGAATCTCTCCGACAAGATCTAAATCCCAACCTCTGAATGGCCATGGTTTGACTATAAAATGCAACCCGCTTGCAGGAACATGATGTATGCCTGCATGCACTTGGCATTTGTTAAAGGCCAAATTATGCATACTTTTGACTTGATTTTATGGCCCTTTCAATTGGGTTTCTTGATAGCTTAGTCTAATATCTAGTAGTTTTAAGTGCATTTATGTTAATTTCCGATTTTAGTGTAATGTCGTGAATTATGATCATTTTGATGTTCCTTGACAGGTATTCTTGCTTATTTTTTATGATAGGAACAATTGGTGAAGGAAAGAAGGCCAAAAAAGTAAGTTTTGAAGTTTTCTTGTCGGCATAGCGCGCTAAGCGAGCTTTTCAGCACGAGACCAGCGTGCCCCTGAAAAATCCAGTAGCTAAAGTCTTAAATCGCGCTAAGCGGGCTCCTACTGCGCTTAGCATGCTTCCTGGGAAATGAAATGTATTCTTATGACCGCGCTTAGTGCGCCTCTGAGGGCGCTTAGCGCGGTGCCACTTACTGCACTAAGTGGACTTGTTTATAAATATCTCACTTGGAAGATATTTTACAACACTTGTACTTTTTCACACTTTTCAGCATTTGAGAGAAAGAGAAAGGGTTTTCTAGGTCAAAAACCTTAAGAACTCAAGGAGAAGTGAGAATTAAATCTTTGGAGCACCAATCCTCGATTATTCAACTTTGATGCTAGCAAAGCTTCTTTTCTTACTTGTTTATCAAGCTACCATGGTGATGGGTAGCTAAACACTTTTGTGTCAAGATTAGAGATGGTTAATCTTGATTTTATGAATTTCTTTTGATCTTTTGCATGTGAACAAGGTTATAATCAATAGATGATGAAGATATTTGCTTTTAATGATGTATTTATGGTTTGAATCACTCTAGACATAGATTTTCCAAGTCTTTATCTAATTTCCTCATCTATTAACCAACAAACTCTAGACATAGATTTGGAAGTTAGTATTCACTTTGTATTGATCTTTATGTTTATTGTTTCAGTTGCTATTTAGAGAAATCATCTAGCAATTAAAACAACAATATTCACTGACCCGCTTTAGAAATGAACGAATTTGCGAGGATACACGATTGTATTGATTGAAACTAAGTTCACATGCTTGATTAATCGAATATGTTTAAAAAAGATTAACGAAATCTAATCTTGACATGCTTTTCTTTGAAACAAAAAATATTTGCCCTAATTTACTCTTTGCAACAAACTTATGTTACAAAACAAACTATCTTTTGAAAAATCTTACTTAGAACGTTAAACTATTGAACGGCTAGCATCAACATATCTTGCATACAATCTCTGTGGATACGATAAAACACCTCCAAAATTACTTTTCAACAAAATGGCGCCGTTGCCGAAGATTGTTAAGTAGGATATTGCAAGCATTGTAATAGTTTAGTGATTTTAAAATATTTGTATTGTGAATCTCTTATATCTATAATTCGCTTGTGCTTTTTGATTTGTTTGGCTAGTGTGCAAAATCTGTTTATGCGAGGGAGAGTACCTGCAGAAGAACTTCTTTTTGATCAGGAGATTGAAAGAACTGCTCGTAGACTCAATAGCAGAACACGGCAGAGACGAAAACGTGCTAGGAAAAGACAAAAGCAATGAGAATCTTCTTCATCCATACCACTTGTTACGCCAATCATGGAAGCTCCACTACCACCACCTCCTGCTTCAGTACCATGCACCAACATTCGGATGCATAATGCTCAGTTTGCATGCAACACCCACAATGGGGGGCATTCTGAGATGAAGACTGGAATTCTTTCACTTTTATATCAAAATCCTTTCACCTGTATAGATCATGAGGATCCTTTCACTCACCTCACAAAATTCTGTGAAATTGCGGGTGCAGCGGGAGCACCAGAAGCTGAAGAAGAGTCGTTGTTCAAGAGACTATTTCCACATTCCTTAATTGGAAAGGCAAAGAAGTGGTATCTTGATCAATCAACTACAGTTATGATTAATTGGAACGTGTTAGAAGAGAAATTCCTTGAACGATTTTTTCCACATAATCAACTCATGGAGGCAAACACGGCAATCACAGTTTTCTCTCAAGGAAGAAATGAATCTCTCAACGAAGCTTGGGAGAGGCTCAAATCCATGTTACGCAAATGCAAGGGTCACGGTTTTGATGACCTTACATAAGTCCACATATTTCGAAATGGTCTCCAATCGGTCCACAAGACTTTATTGGATGCTACTTCGGGTAGATCGTTAATGTCCAAGAGTGCCGAAGAAGCAATAGCTATTATTGATAAGATGGCACTCAATGATCACCAAGGGAATCATAATCGTGGAACAACGCAAAGGAAGTCGGGTATGATGGAATTGGGAACCAATGGTGCATTATCACTCAAAATAATCTACTTTCGCAACAAGTGGAGTTATTGACGCAACAAATGTCAAAACTACCACAATAAATCAAAGAAATGCGAGAAGTTCCCACCAAAAAAACACAAGTGGCGAGTAATGAGTTGTGCAAGGGAGATCAAGCTACCGGATATTATCCTCCAGTTGTGGAAGAGGCGAATTATGCGGCAAATCAAAATCAAGGGTATCAACCTAGACCTCCTTACCAACAAGGTTATCAAAAAGGCAATCAAGGTTATCAACAACAACCACGGAGGCCTCAAGAAGCTGGTACTTCAAATCATCAACAACAATACCAAAACTATACTCAACCTTCACAAGCTCAAAGTGGAACTTCAAAGATGGAAGACACCCTCACTCAATTCATGCAAATGTCAATGTCTAATCAAAAGAACACTGACGCAGCTATAAAGAACCTTGAGACACAAGTGGGGCAACTATCAAAATAATTGGTCGACCAACACAAAGGGCCATTTTCGGCTAACACTCAAGCTAATCCTAAAGATAATTACAAGGATATTCTTACTAGAAGTGGTAGAGAAATTGACATGGGCATTAGTGAGGAGGTAGTGAAAGAAGAGGGAGTAGTTGAAAAAGAGAAAGAAATTGTTGAGAAGGAAGTAAAAAAAATGTTGAGGGAGAATTAGTTGAAAAAGAGAAGTTGAGAAAAAATGAGGAAGAAGAAAATAGAATGAGAGAAGAAAAAGTGAAAAAGACTAGGAAGGGGAAAGAGCAAGTGAGAAATATTTCAATTCAACATTTGCCATATCCACATGCTCCATCAAAGAAGAATAATGCGAGGCACTATGCTCAACTCATGGATATTTTTAAGCAATTGCAAATCAATATTTCATTTTCCGAAGCATTGGAGCAAATGCCAAAATACGTAAAATTCATGAAGGATATTCTCACGAAAAAGAAGAGGTATACGAATCAAGAAACAATCATGGTGGATGCTACTTGTAGCGCTATCATTCAACGGACTCTCCCGCGGAAAAATAATTGACTCGGGACGAGTCACTTTGCCGGTTACAATTGGAAATATCTATGTTGGTAATAGGTTGATCAATTTGGGCTCTAGTATCAGTTTGATACCGTTTTCCATTATGAAAAGGTTGGGACATATGGAGTTGAGAGCTACTCTAATGATATTGCAACTTGACGATAAATCTACTACTCGCCCTCACGGTGTAGCGGAAGATGTATTGGTCAAGATAGACAAATTCTTGTTTCCCATAGACTTTGTGGTAATTGATATGAAAGAAGATGGGGACGCTTCATTGATTCTTGGAAGACCTTTTATAAAAACCGCTCAGAATGAGAGAAGAAAAAGTGGAAAAGACTAGGTAGGGGAAAGAGCAAGTGAGAAATATTTCAATTCAACATTTTCCATATCCACATGCTCCATCAAAGAAGAATAATGTGAGGCACTATGCTCAGCTCATGGATATTTTTAAGCAATTGCAAATCAATATTTCATTTTCCGAAGCATTGGAGCAAATGCCAAAATACACAAAATTCATGAAGGATATTCTCACGAAAAAGAAGAGGTATACGAATAAAGAAACTATCATGGTGGATGCTACTTGTAGCGCTATTATTCAACAGACTCTCCCGCGGAAAAAAAATTGACTCGGGACGAGTCACTTTGCCGGTTACAATTGGAAATATCTATGTTGGTAATAGGTTGATCGATTTGGGCTCTAGTATCAATTTGATACCGTTGTCCATTATTAAAAGGTTAGGACATATGGAGTTGAGAGCTACTCAAATGATATTGCAACTTGACGATAAATCTACTGCTCACCCTCACGGTGTAGTGGAAGATGTATTGGTCAAGATAGACAAATTCTTGTTTCCCATAGACTTTGTGGTAATTGATATGAAAGAAGATGAGGACGCTCCATTGATTCTTGGAAGACCTTTTATAAAAACCGCTCGAATGGCCATTGATATGGATGACGGTCTCATGAAAGTGAGAGTACAAGATGAGGAGATTTATTTTAATCTATTTGAAGCCATGAAGCATTCAAAAGACAAAGATGATTATTTTAGAATCGATGCAACAAAAAAGGTGATTGAAGAAGTAAAATGGAAACTGCAAGTTCCCACTCCATTGCAAAAAGTTCTTACAAATTCTCTTCAAAGTATCGATGAGAATGAAGAAAAAGAGATTGAGAAATGTTTGCAAGAACTTGAAGAATTAGATGAAATTCCTCTCTTGAAAGAAAGCGTAGAAATTTTGAAGAAAGAAAATAATAAAGAAATCAAACTTGAATTGACGTTTTTTCCCTCTCATCTTAAATATGTCTTTCTTGATGATGAGGGGCCTAAACTGGCAATCATAAGCAAGGAGCTAACCAAGAAAGAGGAGGAAAAATTGATTGGTGTTTTGAAAAAGAATCAAGATGTGATGGGGTGGACTCTTTCCGATTTGAAATAAGTAAGTCCATCTTATTGTATGCATCGAATATTCATGGAAGACAATTTCAAACCGGTGGATCAACCACAACGTCGCTTAAATCCTACCATGAAATATGTGGTTAGGAAGGAAGTGGTGAAAATGTTGGATGCCGAAATGATTTACCGAATTTCTGATAGTCCATGGGCTAGCCCGATGCAAGTGGTACTGAAGAAAAGAGGGATGGCGGTTACCCGAAACGAGAAAAATAAGTTGATCCCTACAAAAACCGTGACCGGGTGAATAATGTGAATCGATTACCGTAGGCTAAACCAAGCTACGAGGAAAGATCATTTTCCTGTTCTGTTCATGGATCAAATGCTCGAGAGACTTTTCGGTCAAGAAATTTATTGTTTTTTGTATGGTTATTCGGGTTACAATCAAATTATTGTAAACCCGGAGGACCATGAGAAAACGACTTTCACTTGCCCATTTAGAATCTTTGCTTATAGGAGGATGTCGTTTGGTTTGTGTAATGCAGCGACAACTTTTCAATGGTGTATGCAAGCAATATTTTCTGACTTGATTGAAAAGACAATTGAGGTTTTTATGGATGACTTCTCGGTTTTTGGACCATTGTTTGATTTTTGTTTGAAAAACTTGGATGTGGTATTGAAATGGTATCGGGAAACCAACTTGATGCTTAATTGGGAAAAATGTAATTTCATGGTAATCAAAGGAATTGTGCTCGACCATAAAGTTTCTTCAAAGGCCCTTGAAGTGGATCAAGCAAAGGTAGACGTTATTAAAAAATTTCCACCTCCGTTGAATGTGAAGGGTATAAGGAGCTTCCTTGATCATGCAGGGTTCTATTGAAGGTTCATCAAGGACTTCGCAAAAATCGCAAAGCCTTTGACCAATTTTCTTAACAAAGATAAGTCCTTTGAATTTGATGAATCTTGCAGGATAGCTTTTAATTCTTTAAAACAAAGTTTGCCTACCTCACCCATAATCATCGCTCCTAATTGGAAAATGGATTTTGAACTCGTGTGTGACGCGAGTGACTATGCGGTAGGTGCGGTATTGGATCAACATAGAACAATTTTTTTTCATGCCATACACTACGCGAGTAAAGTTTTGAATGAAGCTCAAGTAAACTATGCAACAACTGAAAAAGAGTTGGTTGCGATAGTGTATGCATTGGAGAAATTTAGATCATATTTGATTGGGTCTAAAGTTGTGGTCTACACAGATCATACGTCGATTAAGTATTTGCTTACCAAGTCGGACTCAAAGTAAAGGCTAATTTGTTGGGTCCTTTTGTTATAACAATTTGATTTAGAAATTCGTGACAAAAAGGGATCTGAGAATTTTGTGGCAGATCACTTATCCCGCCTTGTTAATGTTGAGGTGACAAAACATGAAATTAAAGTCAAGGAAGAATTTCTGAATGAAAAGGTGTATATGGTACAAGTTAGACCTTAGTTCTCCGGCATGGCAAACCACAAAGCCGTCGAATTGATACCGGAAGGTCTAACGAGTAACCAAAAAAAGAATTTTTATCTTATGACAAATATTTTGTGTGGGATGAGCCACATTTGTTTAAACTTGGTGTCGATAACATTTTGAGAAGGCGTGTTTCAAAATAAGAGGCCAATGACATACTTTGGCATTGTTACAACTCTCCGTACGGAGAGCATTTCAACGATACGAGAACGGTAATGAAAGTCCTCCAATCGGGCTTTTATTGGCCTTCTTTGTTCAAAGATGAAAATGCGCATACAAAAAGTTGTGACAAATGCATAAGGAGTGGTGGAATTTCAAAACAGAATGAAATGCCTTTACAAAACATGTTGGAAGTTGAAGTGTTTGATTGTTGGGGTATAGACCTTGTCGGCCCATTTCCATTGTCTTTTGCCAATCAGTACATTTTGGTCGCGATTGACTATGTATCCAAATGGGTTGAAGCAATAACATGGTCTAAAGCATATGAAAAACTATGATAAATTTTTTAAAGAAAAACATTTTTTCTCGATTCGGTACTCCGAGAGTGTTGATAAGTGACAGAGGACCCCACTTTTGCAACACTCAGCTAGAAAAAGCCTTGGAACAGTATGGTGTAAAGCACAAAGTTGCAACAGCCTACCATCCACAGGATAATCGGTAAGCAGAGACGTCGAATCGAGAAATTGAAAAGATTCTGGAGAAAACGGTGTCGAGCTTTAGAAAAGATTGGTCAAACAAGCTTGGTGATTCTTTGTGGGCCTATCAGACAGCTTTCAAGGCTCCGATTAGTCTCACATCTTTTAAAATGGTCTATGGTAAGAATTGTCATTTTCCAGTAGAATTGGAGCATACGGCATTTTGGGCCTTAAAATTTCTGAATTTCGATCCAAATCTGAGCGGAGAAAAAAGAAAGGTGCAATTGCATGAAATGAAGGAAACGCACCTCCAAGCATATGACTCCAACAAGCTTTACAAAGATCGATTGAAAACTTATCATGACCGAAAAATAGTGAGCAAACAGTTTGAAGTAAGGCAACTGGTCTTTCTTTTTAATTCTCGATTAAAATTGTTCCCTGAAAAGTTGAAATCAAAGTGGTCAGGTTCGTTATGGATTCGAGAAATCAAGAGCTATGGGGTGATTATCATCGAAGACACGCAGTCAAATGAGAGTTAGACTGTAAATGGTCAGCTATTGAAGATTTATCTTGGTGGTGATTTCGAGCGGAATACCACCACAATGTTGGTTGGGAGGTACCAGCATTGTAATCCTTGAGGTTGCATTGGAATGTCGAGCTCAGACGACATTAAATAAAGTGCTGGTTGGGAGGTACCCCAACATTATAAGTACTTGTTGTTTTAAATTTTGTATTTACTATTTTATTTAATTGGGCAGAATAGTTGGAGGAATGCATATTATACCAACTTGTCTGGCTATGATTCACTGAGCGCGCTTAGCGCGCCTCTGAGGCCGCTTAGCACGGTCGTGAAAATCAGCCCAGACAAGTTGGGCCTGAATAGGTTTTGGTGGGCCTCCGGGTCAAGGTTCTAAAAGAAAAAGAGAGAGGGGTTCTGAAAGCCTTCATTCTCCACTCTCAGCGGCAACTTCCCCCATTTCCAATTCCCTCTTTTTCCCACAAGTTTCTCGTGCTCTCCATTTGTGAATTTTTCCAACCTCACCTCATCTCATCTCATCTCCAAGTTTGTATCTATTGTATTTTATTTTCTTCTTCTAAAAAATGTGTGTTTTTAGATTTTGTTTGTGATGTGTTGAAATAGATTGATTGTTATTAAAGTGGTTAGTTTGTAGATGTGTTAACACTGTTAGATTAATTTTGTTAGGGTTAGTTTTAAGCTATTTATGTTAGTACCAAAGGGTTGTTTTTCTGTTATCTGGTTCAATTGCATGTCAAAACGAATGGGTTGAGTGTGATTTCTTTGATTATCGGACAGATTGACCTTGGGTGCAACTATGTTTTTCTCAGTTTTCGCAGGCGCGCTAAGCGGGCTCATGACCGCGCTAAGCGCACCCTTCTTGCCTTGTCATGTTTGCTTTATTTTCAATGTATGCTTGTTGTAATATGTTGTGTAATGTTCTGCTGATTGACTGTGTAGTTAGGGGTTGGTTCAGGCTGCTGAGCAGGGTATGCTAGCATGCCTGAGCGCGTTAAGCGGGCTTTGGATGCGCTAGGCGCGCACCCCTAACATGTTTTATTTTTGTATTTTCGACACTTGCGTGGCTGTTTGGTGTTGATCTGGAGTTTCTAATGATTTTTTTGGAATTTATTGACTGGTGGTTTAATCCATTCATTGTTGTTTTGGTCTGGTTTTTCTTGATTACAGATGGTTCCTACACAACGTGCACAGTTCAATGCTGACCAAACCTTTCAGTAGAGGTAGCCCTCTATAGAGTTTGATAACCACATATTCTTAGGAGCAGAGCAACATGGAAGATACTTGGAGTTGACTCGTAGAAGCATTTTGATAAAACGTATTTTTAGAGTCAACCCGCAAGGGGAATTCCGAGTCTATCAGAATATTATTGAAGGCCATGGATGGAAAAATCTCCTAACCTCTCCAACATTGCTGAAATTTGAGATTGTGTGCGAGTTTTACGCGAACGCCATTCCTACTGAAGGGCAAATGTATACCTTCGTATCTTTTGTCAGAGGGAGGGAGGTTTCATTTTCGAGGGATGCTATTAATGAATATTTGGGTAATCCGCTGGATTTGGCTGAAGGTGAACAGTGCTCGTATTATAAAAGGGTGGCTTGGAGAAATTGGAACTTGGAAATGTTTGCTTGGCTTTGGCACACTCGCGGCGTGGTTTTGAGCTGAACGCGGCAGGGAGGCCAAAGATCCTGAAAACGGGAGACATGAACATAATGGCTCAGGTCCTCATGACTCTTGTCCTGTACAACATCAGGCCAAGAAGTCATACCTCTTCCATATTGGTCGTCATTGCTTGCATGCTATATTATATTTTGGAGGAGAGGGAGATTAATGTCGCGAGGATCATATCCGATTAGATCCGCGCTATCGCTGCTAGTGGACACCGTTTGAGGACCAAGGTACCCGCTATTGTGGTTTTTCCTGGTTTGATTATGGGTTTGTGTCAGAGGGCAGGTGTCCTGATTCCGAGTGTGGTCCATAAGACCATAAAGGGGGTTGTGACTGATACTTGGATTAAGATCCATTGCATGCCTATAGTTGACCATCCACCACCACCACCATCAGTCTGTACAGATAAGCAGCTACAACAACCAACCTTTAGTGAGCGTGTTACCTACATGTATACATAGGATATGCACATGGCTCATCAGAGGGCTTTTTCATTTTACACTCATCTATGAGAGCTTTACATTTGCAGGTGCGTGAGCCGCAAGTGGAGCACCCTTTTCTTTCGCAGGAGGACTTTGATGCTCATGTAGCTTGGCCTAGGGACATGCCTTTTCATTTTCAGAGGGGGCAGGCACCTCAGAGAGATCAGGTTCCCTAGCCTGAGGAGGATAGGGCCGATGAGGATGCAGGTGATACTGAGGATGTTGCTGCAGATGGCGTTGGAGATGATGATGATGATGACAATGGAGAGACTATCTGGGAAGATGAATCTGAGTCCAACTCCGATTATTAGTTGATCATGGGTTATTTAGTTTTTGGTTATTTTTGTATTTATGTTTGAAATCACAGGATTTTATGGTTATTTTACTGTTGTTATTTTGGATTATTTTGTACCATCCTTGAAAGGATGAGGAACACATGAGCGACACCATTGTTTTGGTTGTCACTAATTTTGGTACTATGCTATTATGTTAGTTTTGAGTAGTTTTTGTTATTTTTTATAGTTATTTATCGTTATTTTGTGGAATTTGTGATTTTTGTTGTCCTAAGTTGAAAACTTGAAGGAACTTGTGAACTAATGTCAAAATTGATGAACCAATAGGCATTTGAGTGGTAATGATATGATCAAGTAAAGGTACCACGCAAGGTACATTTTTATCGCTTTCTAAACTAAGCATGGAAATGAAACTTGCGATGAGTGTGAGAATTTGTAATCATTACTTCTTTTGAAATACTTGTTCATTTTTGAATCATTTAGAACATTGCCTTTGTGAGGAAGCTTTCATGGTAGAATATATGCAGGATACCGACATTCATTGTTGACTCGTTCTTTTTATGTTGAAATCATGCATGTGTGTTAATTTGTGGAAAAGAAAGAAAAGGATCAAGGCAATTTTTGTGCATTTTGAGAAAAACCACTTGAAAAAATAATATTGATCAATCTACCGTGCGAGTGAGTGAGTATTTGATAACCCCTTTTGAGCCTCCATTTCAAGATCTGTGTGAATAATTGGAATGTGTAAATATTGTGCATAAAAGAAAAAATTTGGAATGGATCTTGGAATTTTGTTGTGAAAATTTTTGAACCAAATCTTAAGTGTGTGAGAGTATTCCTAATTATCATGTTTGGTTGTGTTTAAAGTTGGGGAGGAAAAGGTGGATTGAGGCATCATGAAAAAGTAAAAAAAACAAAAGAGAGAAAAATAATAAGGTGGTTTTGAATGATGAAAGAGCTTGAAAGAAATAAGCAAGTGGAAAGATAGGGATTTGGGCATGGATTTCCATTAAAAAAAGTTCAAGGGTGTAATGATGCCTCTAAAGAAAGAAAACAAGAAGGTTAAGGTCTTGAAGTGTTTTGATATTGAGATTGGAATGCTCTCTAGAAATAGGAAATTTTGTTTCAATGACTTTAATGAGGTACCCTTCCTTGTAACTAAGCCAAGTTACAACCCTAAAAGACCTTGTGATTCCTTCTTTTTCACTCATTGATGCATGTTGTATGTTGAATTTATAACTAGTTTTGGATGTCTTCATGATTGTTTAGTGAGTAATAAAACCTTATTTTGTTTTCATCCATTGATGAATGTGTGCATAAGTGTGATTCAATTATGAACTAGTATTGCTCAAATAGTCTTGAAGTGTGTTTTTTGCACTTTGCTTTAGTTTCATCTTCATGAGGAGTTTGGAGTTTGATAAGTTACCTTGTTGTTACTTTTTATTTTTGAACCATGAAAATTGTCATTGTGCTTTTGAGTTGGTTCTGATTTCTTGTGTAGGTTCTCGAGTTTCTGTTCTAGTTCGAGACACTTTTGTTTGAGGACAAACAAAATGATAAGTTGGGGAGAGTTTTTAAGGGTCAAATTGTGCATGCTTTTGACTTGATTTTATGGCCCTTTCAATTAGTTTTCTTGATAGCTTAATCTAATATCTAGTAATTTTAAGTTCATTTATGTTAATTTTCGATTTTAGTGTAATAACGTGAATTATGATCATTTTGATGTTCCTTGACAGGTATTCTTGCTTATTTTTTATGATATGAACAATTGGTGAAGGAAATAAGGTCTAAAAAGCAAGCTTTGAAGTTTTCTTATCGGCATAGCATGCTAAGCGAGCTTTTCAGCACGAGACCAGTGTGCCCCTGAAAAATCCAGTAGCTAAAGTCTCAAACCACAATAAGAGGGCTCCTATCGAGCTTAGCAAGCTTCCTGGGAAATTGGCGCTACTCGAAAAATGCATCGTGCAACGACGGGGAGGCGAAAAGAAAGGACAGAAGAGTCGCCACCAAACTTTATTTATCCCATGAGGGGAAAGGAAAATATCGAGAAAACCTTAAGAAAAGAATGGATAAGATGGTCTCGCAACCATGAACGGGTTCGGAAGCCGGTTATGCGAGGGGAAGGTATTAGCACCCCTCGCATCCATCGTACTCGATGGGAACCTTTTGTTTGTCGATGTGCTAAAATATTATGCTATAAAAGAGTGTTCCAAAGGGTAAAGGGAAAGGTCTAGAAACGAGAGAGAGAGGTAACGAGGGAGAAAGGAGATAGAACGGACTCGGTAGGACTTCGCAGTCCTAGGCCTACGTATTCTCAAAAGATATGAGAAAGTCAGAGTCGACGTAGTTCGGGGAACTACGGGTGATAGGGGGATTGTGCTCGCCAAGGATTGTGGCCCTTGTGCCTACGTATTCTCATCTGGTATGAGAAATCAGAGCAGCCGTAGTTCGGCTTACGGTGTGTTGATGTCTTTTATGGATGATGCTATCGTGCGCATTCTAGCAGTTAGGTGTTTTGCTGCTCGCTCGTTGGAGACTTAGGCGTTACCTGTTTGCGATAGAACGGACGTAGCATATCCTTTTGAAAGATTGATTAGTTTTCGCCACGCGGGGCAAGGAGTCACGTTTGATTGATTGGATTGTTTTTTAGGGGGGGCGAGACAGGTCTTCGGATAGTAACCCCTACGGGTAGTACCCAATTCTTTGTCTCAAAGTTTTTGTTATAAAAGGGTGTGGCGAACGAGGCGTCTTCGTACTGAAAGACGAGCGTTGAAACCACCCTCCCTACAGTGGGCATCCCTACGCTCGGAGAAGAAGAGGTCTACACCCAATCCTCTCTCTTTAATTCAATGCAAAGAGAGCGAAGTTCTCTTATTAAAGATGTTTTTGGTTTTGAATGGTAAGTGCTTTTTGCGACAGAGAATCCTACGGTAAACGTCAGCACTCGGGATAGGAGAAGGCCTACGCCTAACCACTCCACGACCATTCAAGTTTTTGTTGTGAAAATAATTTGAAATGCACTCGGTGCGGGACCGAGGTTTTAGGCGACAAGGGTTACGGGAGGAAGTTGTGAAAGTGAGAGATGGTGGATAAAGGCGTGTCTTCGTATCGAAATACGAGTGTCGAGACCACCCTCACTACAGTGGGCATCCCAACACTCGGAGAGGAAGAAGACTACACTTAATCCCCTCTCTTTAATTCAATACAAAGAGAAAATAATTGAAAGGATTTTGAAAATACATTTGGTACGAGACCGAGGTTTTTTATGAGGAAACGTTGGAAGCGCCCTTGTATTGACAGCCGAGCATCGAGACCACCCTCACTACAGTGGGCATCCCTACGCTCGAAGAAGAAGGGGACTACACCCAATCTTTCAATTTTAATCCAATACAAGAACTTTGTTTGAGATGATGAGAAAAATTTGCAAGATACAAGGTAAACAAGACAAGGGTCTAAAAAAAGAGTTTGAATAATTGAAATACCATTTGATTAAGGGAAAATAGTCATTATTATGAATAAATGGCAAAAGAAAAGATCAAAAATAAATAGATAAGCAAAAGTTATATTTTTTGAATTTTGTATGGTTAAAACAAATAAATAAATAAATGGACTTAAAAAAAGAGCAAGAGGTGGGAGTTGAACCCACCTCCTCTTGGTGGACCAACAAACACCTATCCACTGGGGCGCATATGCGCTTGGTAATATGGAAAAAGGAAAGAAAATATAAAAGTGAAGGGAAGGGTATAACGAAAGGAAGAAAAAAGAGAGATAAAAAAAGAATGGTTTTGTCCACAGTAGGACTCGAACCAGGGTACACAAGATTACAAGGCGCATGGTCTACCGCTGGGGCGGTGATACTTCCAATATTTAAAGTGAAACAGATAATATACATAGTAAACATTTAATGATTGCTGGGCCAAAATAAAGCAAGAAAAGAAACAAGCAAAAGCAAATGAAAACAGGTCAAAATTCCATGGAATTGAGCAAACTTCGAGTCCATTTCGCATGTTTTTCCGAGAGGAACAAGATGGTGCTATCTAAATATTCAAATAAAGCTTGTAAAATAAAATACAAGAGCAAATGCAAGATAGCTTTGGAATGCAACAAGGACTCTAGAAGCTAATACTGATGCGAATGTTTTCAAACAGGGGTTCCATCATGTTCAAGAGATAACAATCATGGATAACATTCAAAGAATAATCTCAACTTTCCCACAAGTCATGAAGTGGACATGGAATTGCATATGTACAAATGATTAGTGATGCATGACAACATGGTTTTGATATCCTAAGCAAATAAAGACCATATTAACCAAACAAACATTTCAATAGATGATAACAAGTATGTGTATAAGTGCGAATCAGAACTGGAATCAAAGTGTGAGGGTTTGGCTTTGAAATTGCAACCTAGTGTACATTGGTGCATGAGATGCTGCAAATTGATGTTCAAATTAGATTCAAAGCTTTGGTTCATTTGTACATGTTATAAATGACTATCCTGAACTGTTATAACACAAAAGAGACCCAGATGATCAATGTTCCCCAATTTGGATCAGCATGTGCAAGTGTGTCAACAGCTTGAGCAATTCAAAAATAGGTATGTGGCGTGTCAAATTCTCATTCAAAACAGTATGCCAACATGCTGCAAGTGAGAGACATGAAGTGTAGGAAGTATGATTAAGTGTAAATGAGAATGTGAGTAACAAAGTCCAGTCTGAGGCTTGACCAAATTAAAACCTATTGTGGCAAACATGTGACCTATGTCTTAAGCATCAAACAACAAGAAACAACATGACAGCAAACTATCAAACACAAAATCAGACATATCCACAGCCAAGCACATCAAAAATTCAAAGCTTATGCATAGGAGAGGGGGGGCTCATGCTGCTATGGCACTGCTGGAAATAGAATTTGGTTCACATATTTATGTAAAAGCCAGGCAGGATTCATTTGAATTGAAATTAGATGGATATCTCAGTTGCAGAACAGAATTTGATGTTCATATATATTCTAATCAAAGCAAAACAAAACAAACTCCAAACAATCCAAGATCAAAGTATAAGCAGCAATTTATTCCTTAGATGTTCTACTGCTACATGTCAGAATTTTTATCATAAACACCATACAGATGCAGTCCACAACAATAAGATACACAGCATATAATCAATGTTTGAACCTTAAAGGAAAAGAAGAAAGAACTCTCAAACAGCAACAATCTCAAACATATCAATAAGACTTGATATAACCAACTCATGTAGTCAACAACAAAGACAAAAGAAATAATAGCTAGCATTTTTTAACAGAACACCTCAAAGGTCAAAGTAACTTAACAAAGGTCAGATGGTTTGAATCAAACATCACTGCAAGGTGGCCAGGTCCAGTATTAACCATGTTCAAGGGTAAACAAACAAACAAACCAGCAGACAAATCTGAACATAGGTGAATGCTGTTCAGAACAAAAATGATTGATTCACAAAATAGAAAGTTAGCAATAGGCTCATGGCTCTAAATCAGTGTTGGATCTGAACACAAACAACATATGTAATCTTGACTGAATCACTTTAAAACAAAAAGAAAACTATAACAATGTGATAAATAAAAAACAAGATGAATACAAACTATGCTAGTTAACACAACACTTTAATCATTTCACCATGGGATTCTAACCTCCACAGTCAACAACCATCAGCCAAACAAGCCTCTTGTAGCAGCATAACTAAATATAAGTTACAGCAAGTTTGGTCCAAAATAGAACTAACAAAACAGGTTGTGAACTCAAACCTAGTAGTGCTCTAGTCATACAAAACTTTAACAAGCTCAACACAACTGGCCAACACGCAACACACACATGCTCCAAAATAACTTTCAATATCCCAAACATAAACAGTTGGGACATACTCATTTGTCTCAAGCATTTAGAAAAAACAAACACAAATCTAGCAAAAATAATGTTAAAACATGACTCATATGCGCATAATGAAAAAGTTCAGATCTTAACACCTTGTAAGGAAACTCAACGGCCAAAGAAGTTTGAGAAATCTTGCTTGAAGCTGCACACAGTTTTCTTTGAGAGGAGCTTCACAATTTTCTTCTGATATCTTGTCCAAAATGTGGCTGCTAGGGTTTTTTGGCTCCTCATCTTCCTTTTATACTCTCAACTCTTGAATCCAAATGCCTCCTCTCTGATTTTTCTCTCGCGTGGCTTTTCTCGTGAGGTACAGGCTAGGGTTTGTAGTGGCTGCTGTGCTTGCCCAAACTGGTGAAAGAGGCAGAGAAACACAGGGCTTGGTACTCTTGTGGTTGGCCTTGAAAAGGAAAGAGGTAGTACGCTCCAAAAATTGTTTCACCATTTCCCTCTTATCTTGCAATTTCAAACATAACTCATCCAATACACCTCTATCATCAAACTCAAAAAACAACAAATTAATCCTTGTGAAAAGGTGATTGGGATTGAGCTTTGTTTCGTTAAAAATGGCGATGTCTTGCTCTATCTTCACGCACAAAATGTTTTGCTTTTCATCTTCTGCCCAGCCACGAACAAAGCAAGGTATGTCATTAAACTGGGGTGGGATAATCAACGGATGTATCGCCACCCCAGTGGTTAAGTCATGCGCCTATTTATTCTATGGTCACGAGTTCGAAACCTGGTGGGAGCAGAATCCACCACAATTTTTTATTCATGCGCCCTTTTGTTCCTTTCTTAGTATGTATAGTTTTCCTCTCCTATTATTCTCAAATGTGCGCCTGTAGCCAAGTGGTAAAGGTGAGGGGTGTGGAGCAAGAGGTGGTGGGTTCAAACCCCACCTTGTGCACTTGTCTCAATTTATTTTTTTACTTAGGAAAATGATCTCCCTATTCTCCATATATTTTGAATACACATCCCTTTTCTTCTTTTCTTTTTTCATATATCCCTGTAAAAGTGCAAATTAAAATATGCTATGTAATGTTTTTATGCCTTATGTTGATGCAGATGAAATAAAACATGTGCCAGAGTGGTTGGCCAAATTTGGGGTACAACAGCTGCCCCTATTCAAACGGCTTGGGCCTGAAGGGATGAAAGGTAAGCGACTTTCAGACATTCAAGGTAAAAGACGGTTGAATACCCAAGGACCCAGAAATTTGACAACCGTGATACGAACTTCTGACATCGCCGCCAGGCACCCATATTAAGTAGAACGTCTGACCTCGCCGTCAGCCCCTTTAACAGCATCTAACCTTGCTGTCAAACCTCAGCGTCAAAATTATAAATCAACTGACTTTATCGTCGGTCTTCAATCTGACTTCGCCGTCAATTTTTTTCAAAATCGTCTTCTGACTTCGCCGTTAATCATAAATCAAGTAAACATCTGACCTCGCCGTCAATTCTCACATAACCTGACTTCGTCGTCATCTCTTAAAACAATCTTCTGACTTCGCCGTCATTTCCAACAATTTTGACTTCGCCGTCAATTCTTGAAATAATTGGTAAAAGCGTCTAACCTCACGGTCAGGCCTCGACATTAAGTCGGTAAAAAGATCTAACCTCGCCGTCAGTCCTCTGTTAAATACAAACAGACATTGAATCCAAAGATACGATCCTCCGACATCGCCGTCAAGACAAAATTCAACATCGCCGTTTGAAGAATAAAATCACTTGACATCGCCGTCAAAACAAACTTTTCAACATCGCCATTGAACAAACAAATCACTCCGACATCGCCGCCAGAAACAAACATCCAATCTCGCCGTTGAATAGACAAATTACTCCGACCTCGCCGCCAGAAACAAACATCTCAACATCGCCGTTGAAGAAACAAATACTTGACATCGCCATCAAAACAGACTTTTCAACATCGCCGTTGAAGAATACTAAATCATCTAACATCGCCGTCAGAACAAACTACTCCGACATCGCCGCCAGAAACAAACATCCAACCTCGCCGCTGAATAAACAAATTACTCCGACCTCGCCGCCAGAAACAGACATCTCAACATCGCCGTTGAAGAATTAAATTACTTGACCTCGCCGCCAGAAACAGACATCTCAACATCGCCGTTGAAAACCAAATCACTCGACATCGCCGTCAAGACCAACATTCAACCTCGCCGCTGAATAAACAAATTACTCCGACCTCGCCGCCAGAAACAGACATCTCAACATCGCTGTTGAAGAAACAACTCATCTGACCTCGCCGTCAAAACAAACTTTTCAACATCGCCGTTGAAGAAACAAATCACTTGACCTCGCCGTCAAAACAAACTTCTCAACATCGCCGTTGAAGAAACAAATCACTTGACCTCGCCGTCAAACCTTCGCTAAATATAAGCGAGCAACAAGATTTGAACGAAATTAAGACCATCCATTGGTGATAATCACAAAATAACTCCGCTGGGGAAACACCATGAGCTGGGGTCTAGCCAACACACGGGCAAAGATACTAATCATCTGCGAGATTCACTTGAAACAAAAGGGTAACGACCTGGCTTGTGTCTCATATGCATATGTTTGAATATGACGAAATGCTCCATTCAATTATGGAGATGCTTCGCGTTTGGGTGGATGCTATGCATGTATGTAGATGCAAATGAACCAACTTTAGCAAAATAAATGCTAAAGGGAAAGAGCCAACTCCGTTGAGTCAGAGCTAGATACGCCTTAGCGCAAATAAACTCATGCTGGGGAATGTAAGCCGTGGATGGCCTCCGAGAAAACTTCTGGGTAAAAACTGCTTTGTTAAGAACGAAAACCGCTCTGTCGGGGATCCAAATCAAACTTTGCTGCGGAAAACGTCCCGGATGGCCTACCAGTCTACAACTCTTTTGGGGAACAAGCCACTTGGTTGGAGACAACAACTCCACTCTACCGGTGAAATCAACCATGAATGATTAGCCAGAATAACCTTACTGGGGAAACATAGCAGATTGCTGAGGAATAACTCTCTTCTGTCGGAGATTGAATCCACTATCGGCTGGAGATGTTGAACAAGACTTACCGGGAATTTATCCCACACTTTCCCTGCTGGGGATGGAGATGAACGATCTCTGAGTCAGCCCTACTCTGTGGGAAGGAAATTAACTCTGCTAATTTGACTGTGGACTAGATGAGGAAAGAATCATCCTCAACCTCTGCTTGGGGAAAGTGACAACGGCTAGGCCAATGTGTTATACAGCTGGCACCAAATTTATCAATTATGACCTTATTTAAAACAAATGTCTTGATTAATAGTTAGCAAAGCCCACAAGTTTATGTATGTAAGGTTTCTTCATCAAAAATATCAGGCGTTTCTTGCAAACAAAACGGTAAAAATTTAAAACCAGAACAAAAGCTTTTTCTGAATAGTATATTTTATTGATAAAAGGCCTGAAAATAGGCAACTTTACATTGGATGCAACTCCTGAAAAGAGAAAGTCGCGCAAAAAGACAATCACAAGGAAAATATACAAAAATGTCGGCAACGTGGTACAGACAAGCACCATGTGACGACTCATCCATGACTCGCGTGGCTTTGACGCTTTCCGATGCTTTAACTTCCGAAGAGATTGATTTGAATGGTCGATCTTCGAGTTCTCCCTAGAATCCACTATGCTTGTGGTAATCAATGCGCAGGCCGCAGTCATTTGCTCTAAAATCCCTAATTTTTGCCTGAATCGCCCTTGCGGGTTTTCGATTCACCAGGATACCCATTTTTGCCAAAGTTGCCCTTTCAGGTTTTCAACTTTGCGGGCTCACATTTTTCTTATATCCCTAATTTTTGCCCGAACCTATCCTTTTATGGTTCGCCGGGATGCCTTATTCTTGCCTGGATACTCTTTTTCTTTCCAGCGAGCTTTCTTAAGCAAAATATTTTTTGACCGCGTCTGCGTTCACCGGGGATGTAAAATCTTCGCCATCCATAGTTGACAGCAACAAGGCTCCTCCTGAGAATGCTTTTCTTACAACATATGGCCCCTCGTAGTTGGGGGTCCATTTGCCCCTATGATCGTTTTGTGGTGGGAGAATTCGCTTCAACACTAAGTCGCCTGCCTGGAAGCTCCGAGGTCGTATCTTCTTGTCATAGGCGCTCTTCATCCTCTTTTGATACAAACGACCGTACGCAAGAGACGCCAATCTTTTCTCATCCATTAAACTAAGTTGATTCAACCTGTTCTTTACCCATTCTGCTTCATCTAGTTTGACATCTGCCAGTATTCTTAGAGAAGGGATCTCGACCTCTAATGGCAGAACAGCTTCCATGCCATACACCAACGAGAAGGGAGTTGCCCCAGTTGAAGTACGCACCGAAGTGCGGTATCCATGTAAGGCAAAGGGCAACATCTCGTGCCAATCCTTATAAGTTATCACCATCTTCTGTACTATCTTCTTAATGTTCTTGTTGGCTGCTTCCACGGCGCCATTCATTTTCGGGCGATAGGGAGAAGAATTGTGATGCTCAATTTTGAAACTTTGGCACAGTTCCTTCATCATCTTGTTATTCAAATTAGAACCATTGTCAGTAATGATCCTTTCGGGTATCCCATATCGACAGATGATATCTCTTTTGATGAATCGGGCCACTACCTGCTTTGTGACATTGGCATAAGAGGCCGCTTCGACCCATTTGGTGAAATAATCAATAGCCACTAGGATAAAACGGTGTCCGTTGGATGCGGTCGGCTCGATTTTTCCAATCATATCAATGCCCCACATGGAAAAAGGCCACGGCGACGACATGACATTCAAAGGACACGGCGGCACATGAATCTTGTCGGCATAAATTTGACATTTGTGGCATTTCTTGGCGTACTTGAAGCAATCTGACTCCATAGTTAACCAATAATATCCCGCCCTCAACAATTTCCGAGACATGGCATGCCCACCTGCATGTGTTCCGAAGGCACCTTCGTGGACCTCTTCCATAAGCAAATTTGCCTCTTTTTCGTCCACGCATCTTAGTAGCACTAAGTCATGGTTTCTCCGATAGAGCGCACCGTCTGGATTCAGATAGAAATTGCCGGACAATCTCCTCAAAGTCTTCTTATCTTGGGTAGATGCCCCAGGCGGATACTCTTGGTTCTTAAGAAAGTTTTGGATGTCATAAAACCATGGTTTACCATCAGGAGCTTCATCTATTGCGAACACAAATGCTGGTCTATCGAGCCGCGAAATGACAATTATTGGAGCATCGTTCCAGAAGTTAACTTTGTACATTGAGGATAAAGTAGCCAAAGCATCAGCCATCTGATTCTCTGCCCTCGGCACATGGTGAAGCTCTACTCGATCGAAAAAAGGTAGCAACCTCCTTGCGTAGTTCATGTATGGGATCAGATTTGGCTGGCGCGTTTCCCACTCTCCCTTGATTTGGTTGACCACTAAGGCTGAATCTCCATAGATATCAAGGTTCTTGATTCTTAAGTCGATTGCTTCTTCAATACCCATGATACATGCTTCGTACTCGGCCTCGTTGTTGGTACATGGGAATGTTAACCTCGCGGTGAATGGTATATGGGACCCATGGGGAGTTGTAATGATTGCCCCAATCCCACTACCGTATGAGTTAACAGCGCCGTCAAAGATTAATTTCCACTGGGAACCCAATTCCGGTCCCTCGCCCGGCAACGGCTCGTCGCAATCTTTCATTTTTAAGTACATAATGTCTTCGTCGGGGAAGTCAAACTTCATTGGCTGATAATCATCGACTGGCTGCTCTGCAAGGTATTCTGACAGAACACTACCTTTAATAGCTTTTTGAGATACATATTGAATATCATATTCTGTCAGAATCATCTGCCACCTAGCGATCCTTCCTGATAGCGCCTGCTTTTCGAACACGTACTTAATTGGGTCCATCTTTGAAATCAACATGGTTGTGTGGTTTAGCATATACTGCCTTAGGCGCTTAGCGGCCCAAGCAAGTGCGCAACAAGTCTTTTCTAACATTGAATATCTGGATTCACAGTCTGTGAACTTTTTACTCAAGTAGTAAATTGCGTGCTCCTTTCTTCCAGTCTCGTCGTGCTGACCGAGAACACAACCCATAGAATTTTCAAGAACGGTTAAGTACATTATCAACGGTCTCCCAGCCACCGGGGGCATAAGTATTGGGGGTTCTTGTAGGTATTCCTTTATTTTCTCAAATGCCTTCTGACAATTCTCGTTCCAAACGACCGCCTGATCCTTCTTTAGAAGTTTAAATAATGGCTCACAAGTGGCGGTGAGGTGAGATATGAACCTCGCAATATAGTTCAATCTACCTAAGAAACCACGAACCTGTTTTTCGGTCTTTGGCGCTGGCATTTCTTGAATCGCCCTGATCTTCGCGGGATCAACCTCAATACCTTTCTCACTAACGATGAACCCCAACAGCTTTCCTGATCGTACGCCGAAAGTACATTTGCTTGGATTCAACCTCAATTTGAACTTCCTCAACCTCTCAAACAACTTTAGAAGATTCACCAAGTGCCCCTCTTCCGTTTGGGACTTTGCAATCATATCGTCGACATAGACTTCGATTTCGTGATGCATCATGTCGTGAAAGAGTGTGACCATTGCTCGTTGATAAGTTGCCCCTGCGTTCTTCAACCCGAAAGGCATTACTTTATAGCAAAAGGTCCCCCAAGGTGTGGTAAAAGTCGTTTTCTCCATATCTTCCGGCGCCATCTTAATTTGATTATATCCGGAGAAGCCATCCATGAAAGAAAACACTGAGTATTGCGCAGTGTTATCGACAAGCACGTCAATATGGGGAAGCGGGAAATCATCCTTTGGGCTCGCTCTATTCAAGTCTCTATAGTCAACACACATCCTAACTTTACCGTCCTTTTTAGGCACGGGCACAATGTTAGCGACCCAAGGAGGGTAGTTGGCTACGGCAAGAAATCCAGCATCTAACTGTTTTTGAACTTCTTCCTTGATCTTTACCGCCATGTCTGGCCTCGTTCTTCTCAATTTCTGTTTGACAGGAGGACATCCCTCACGAAGAGGCAGACGATGAACCACGATGTCCGTGTCGAGTCCTGGCATATCCTCATATGACCAAGCAAAAACATCCTTGTACTTTTGGAGTAACTCTACCAAACATTGCTTGACATTACTTTGCAGTGTAGCCCCTATTCTGACCTCCTTCTTGTCTTCTTCTGTTCCCAGGTTGATAACTTCAACTTCCTCCTGATGAGGTAGGATGACCTTCTCCTCTTGTCTTAACAATCTGGCAAGCTCCTCAGGCAGGTTTTCGTCTTCTTCGATCTCTTCTTCGGCTTGAAAGATCGGATTGTCAAAGTCATACCGAGTCATAGACGAGTCTGAGTCGGTGGCATCTGAAATGTGCAACCTGCGATGATGATGATTTTATGCTTTTAAATGATATGCAAACAAAAACACAAACCACATTGCCATTTTATTGTTAAAGATAAAAAAAAAGAACAACAAGGATCACAAAATTCTGAATGAAAGGACGCCTTTTAATTGATGATAAAAAGATTGTTCACATGCATAAAGATAGGGCCCTACAAATAAAGTCCACTATGCCTTGGGCAGAGCATATGGAAATACATTAATCAAGACAAATCAATTACTCTTCATAAGTCACTGTGATAACTTCCTCTATGCTCCAATTCTTCAAGCCCTGGCCGGGGATGCATGGCTGGATCCATGCATCCATATCACAGTCGCTGTCCCCTTCTTCGTCTGATATGGCATTAATTTGATCGAAAATGACTCCACCGCTAGTAAATTGGACAGAACCTTTGTAACGTGGAGTGCTTTGTGAAGATGATCCATGTGGGTTATATCCCAATCCGAACTTATCTTGTTTGTTTGGGACGCTCACCACTTGTCCCCATCCTTGTGTTGACCCGGATTCCACCACGGCCCGTGCTTCCTTGTATGATGACATGGCAACTTCTGGAGCTTTGACCTCGACCGGTGCCTTCTCCTTGATTTGGACAGTCTCAAAAGCCTGGCACAGCGTTTCTTGGATTTCGCCGTCAACTTCCACATATTTGAATGAAGACAGATGGCTCACCATGATGTCTTCTTCCCCGCAAACGGTCACAATATTCCCATCCACCATATATTTCAATTTCTGGTGTAAAGTTGATGTTACAGCGCCTGCTAGGTGTATCCAAGGCCGACCCAAAAGACAACTATAAGCGGGCTGGATATCCATGATGTAGAAAACTGTTTCAAACACCTCTGGGCCTACTTGGATAGGCAGAGTTATTTCCCCAAAGACAGATCTTCGGGTTCCATCGAAAGCCCGCACAACCAAATCACTGGGCGTACAATATAGACCCTGATGATCGATCTTCATCAATGCCTTCTTTGGCAACACATTCAAAGACGACCCTGTATCAACAAGTACATGTGACATCATTGTTCCTCGGCATTCAAGTGAAACGTGCAGAGCCAAGTTGTGGTTCCTCCCTTTTGGCGTCAAATCGCGGTCCGTGAACCCCAACCCGTTACCTGCATTGACATGGGCCACCACGCCTTCCAACTGATTCACGGATATCTCTTGAGGTACATAAGCATTATTCAAAACTCTGAGCAAAGCATTCCGGTGAGCCTCAGAACATAACAGCAGTGACAAGATAGAAATCTTTGAAGGAGTATGTTGTAAATGATCCACAATTTTATAGTCACTTTTTCTTATTAAGCGCATGAATTCCTCCGCATCCTTCAGCAACGCCTCCTCTCCTCTGGCCTGAGAATTCTCTTCTGCTACGACCTTCCCCTTACCTTTATCAGCCCTTTCTGTGCTTACTTCGGGAGGTGCAAATACTCTCCCGCTCCGTGTCATTCCTCCAGTTCCTACCAAATTATCAACAGAATCCAACGGTGAACCTCTCAGTTCCTGCTTTTGGCCATTGCAGTAGACCTCGGCCCCATAGTTCCAAGGAATTGCTTTAGAACTTTCATAGGGTACGGGCCCCGCCTTTGTGAATATAATAGTGGGCCTCGCCGGAGGCGCAGAAATTGTAATTGTTTTGTATGGGATGGATATGGTGGCCACCTCATCCTTATCTTCGATGACTACCTCTTCAGCATTTTTCTCACAGATTCTATCAAATTGTAACAAACCGTCATCCATCATGTGCTGTATATGGTTCCTTAGATTCCGACATCCTACCGGACAGATCATACAGTCTTCGCAATCCTTTCCGCAGCCTGGGAATACCCCTCCTTCTAACAACTTGTTCTTCACGAAACTTAACGGCGTCTTCAAATCCTCTACCCTGGATACCAAGTTCAGGCCTTTCTCACTGTCAATAGCATTTACACCGCCACCCTTACCATGGTTAGGCATGGGATTTCGATCCACACTTGGCGCATCCTGATTGAAATTGATAGCTTTACTATCGATAAGGTCTTGTACCTTGTGTTTGAAGGCTTTACAGTTGTCAATACTGTGGCCGGGGGCGCCAGAGTGGAATTCACACCTAGCGTTGGCGTCATATCCAGGAGGTGGTTGGCCAGTTAGAGGTGCCATTGTCCTTTTCTGGACCAACTGCAGTTGAATTAAGTGTTGTAGCAGCTGAGCGTATGGCATTGGCGGTGTGTCAAAGTGTCTATCCGCCACCCTTCTCCTATCCTGGAATTGTCTTGGTGCATAATTCTGTTGTTGAGGTCGCTGCTCCTGTTGTTGACGCGGCTGTTGCTGTGGAGGCTGTGTCGTCGGGATGGCAATACTCGCTACTTGTGACGGTTGCTGGTAATACGGTCGCTGCTGACGCTGATCCAAGTATCTCTTTCGGTTGTTAAAGCCGTACACTGCATTTGTTTCATTATCCTTTTTCTTCGTACCAAAAAACTTTCTCCCACCTCCAGATGAGGTCCCTTCCGCTGCTTGAATTTTCCCCAATTTTATACCGTTTTCAACTCTTTCGCCCGTGATAATTAAGTCCGAGAAGCTTCCTGACATGTTACTCACCAACTTCTCGTAGTAGATTCCGGGCAACGTGGCCACGAACAGATCGATCAGTTCTCTTTCCACCATGGGAGGTTGCACCCTAGCGGCAAGCTCTCGCCACCTCTGGGCGTATTCTTTAAAACACTCATTGCTTCTTTGGGATAGATTCTGCAACTGCACGCGATTTGGTGCTAGGTCACTATTATACTGGTAATGCTGGACAAAGGCCTCTGCTAAATTCTTCCAACTTCGAATATTGGCAGGTTCCAAACCCATGTACCACTCCAGAGAAGGTCCTGACAGACTATCTTGGAAGAAGTGCATAAGCAACTTCTCGTCATCAGAGTATGCCGACATCCTTCGAAAATAGGAGCGGATATGCACCTTTGGACATGTCGTTCCTTTGTATTTATCGAAATCTGGCACCTTGAACTTTGGAGGAATCCTAAGTCCTGGAATTAGTCCCAGATTGGACATGTCAAGTCCCATAGTGTTCTGGCTTTCCAGAATGCTTTTCATCTTTTCTTCTATTTCGTCAAACCTTCTATTAGTGTCGGATCGTAACCCTCCCTCGAGGTCTCTCATGGAGAAGATGTCATCTTGTTCATCTTGGTCCCATTGAGGATTCACGCTAGTAGGTATGGCACCTGCCACAACCGGGATGGGGATCCCAGTTTGTTCTCTTCCGCCTGGAAGGTTGACTACAGTTGGGCCACCGTTGGCTTGCGAGGTTCCGCCATTAGCAGGAGGGGGAACAACAGCAGCCCCGCCGTGCAAGACGCCACTTCCATCCACCTGAGCTATTAAGGGTTGAACTAATGTCCTTAACTGGTCCTGTCCATTGGCCACCCCCTGCATCATCTCCATGAATTGTGCCATCTTCTCACGGAACTCCAAAAGCTCGGCTTGAACCTGATCCATAATTCTCTGCTGATTTCCCCGCGTGTTGTATGAGTGTTGAGAAGTCAGCTTGCTCTTCCTCTTTATCTCTTTCTCTCTCTGAAACGGCAAGCGGTGTGAGGTCGAGTTTCAGGGAATGCAAAATGATGCGCCAGTTTATGCGAATGCTCAAGAGACTTTCGAAACCTATGACTATAACCGGTATTATAGAATTGCGAATGAACAAATAATAAAGAAAACACAATTAGACCAAAAGCAAATTCTCATTAATTTGGGAAGATTCAATACAAACATTTGCTGACTATGTCGAATAACAATTCTTATTACAAGGAAAACACTAAATGACCGGAAATCAAGAGTACTAAAAACTAGAATTTCTCCTTTTGGAGACGCTCTTCAAGCTTCCTCGTCTCGAACATGAACCTCCTGACCATTTGGTCACAGAGCTGGATAAAGTGGTGAACAGAAGGGGGAATATCATTTCCTTCCAAATCTTGAATGGCGCTCTCTAACCTCCATGGGATATCACGGATCATAAGGTTGCAATACTCTACCAAATTGTTGTACCTAGCACGGCACGTATCTAGAGTCGACTGGTAATAACAAATAGAATCCACATGGGTGTCCAACAACTCATTAAGCTGAGCCTCTTTCTCGAGCCACTGCGCACCGTCTCTCTGCAAGGCCTCAAAACGATTCCTCCACAGAAGGGCCGTCTCTTGGGCGGTCTCCAATTCTTGACACTTGTTATTCCACACGTCAGATGTGACATATGAACCCCTTAAGGCCTCCTCTTTGAGTCTTCGTTCACTTTCCGCTAGGGTCAAGGCACTTCTTAGTTGTTCCTCAAGATTTCCAATATCAGCTTCAAGGTTCTCTCGTATTTCCTTTTTCTCGGCAGAGGCAATCTCAAAGAAATGCCATGCCCTATCACAAGAAGCTTTGGTGTCCTTCAGGCGCTGCCGGAGAGTTGTTAATGATGCGTCAGCCCCTTCGTAACCCTGTTGGTACCTGACTCTCAGGTCCGTTTCTAATTTTAGCTTCTTGCTACTCTCAGCCGCTTGATCCTGTTCAAACTCCACCTTTCTTTTGTACTGACCGTTCTCCACATTTGCTTGGTGGACTTCATTCTGAAGGTCCTGATTCTCCTTAGTCAATCTCTCCACTATTAGCTTCAGTTTTTCGTATTCTTCTATGGGTACATGAGTGGGAGCAGGAGGTGCTTCTCGCATAGAGGGCTCTAAGGGAAATGGCAACGACTTTTCAGCTACTCTGGCTAATAACCACCGGTTGTATGGCTCCTTTGCCACACAGTTCTTCGCTTTTAGCTCCTCCCTTCCCTTTGTATGAATCTTGCCCCAAGCCTTAGCAATCTTCCTGACAAACGCAGGGTCCTCTAATGTCGCTAGCAAAAAGAAACTCTGAACCTTCTCTGCTTCGGGCTCGCCCTCCATAGCATAGCCCAACTGACGTAATGCCATGACTGGGTTGTAGTTAATACAACCGGCCCTACCGATCAAAGGTACATTACTGAATTCTCCACAACTGAAGATGATTTCCACATCATAGTACTCGTGAGAATACCAAGCAATATCACTAGCTTCTAGGGACATGATGCGCTGAGACCATTTCAATTCCTTCTTGTTTTCCACGAACGGTTCTTTCTTGGGCAAATGAGAAGCATACCATTTGTATAGTAGGTGAGAGCAGCATTGGATCGTTCCCGCCTTCTTTTCACTCCTCCAATGAATAGAGTGATAAACATCGGCGAGGAGTGTGGGGATGGGATTCTTCTGCATAAAGAGAACAATGGCAGTGATGTCTATGAAATTGTCCACATTTGGAAAGAGGACAATCCCGTAAATCATTAGAGCAACACTTATACCGAATTTTTCCCAATCTTCATCAACCTTGTACTGAGCGGCCTTTTCTAGCAAAAACTTCAATGGAAAACCTTGAACACCCCCTTTACTGGTTAGACCCTTCTTGACCTCTTCTTTGGTCATATGAAGAGCAAGAGCAATGACAGCAGGTTTTGGTTCTTCTTCCAAACCTGTATAGACAGGTTGGCCCTTAATCTTAATGTTCAAAATGTGAGAATATTCTTCCAAGGTGGGAGCCAACTGGTAGTCTTGAAACGTGAAGCACCGGAGAGGCGCATCATAAAATTGAGCCATAGCGTACAGGGCCCAGGTATCAACTCTGGAGTGGAGAAGATCAAGCAGTTTCCCATATTCCCCTTGAAAGTTGATCTTGATAACTTTCGGCACGTCAATCAGAAGGTCTTGAATTGATTCTAATTTTGGTTCCCTAAACTTTATGGAATTTGTGCTTCTCTTTCTTATATCAGCCATTGAGTTCACCAATACCTGAGATAATCATAGCTTCTTAAGTCTCTTGATATGCAAAATGATATGTAATGCAATGTTTTATGAATGCATATGACAATGGAACAATAATAAGATCAACATCACAAATCCTGCAAGACAAGAACACAAGGTATCTTTCCAACGGGTGGGCAATCTACTGGTTCGAGAGGGCGTTCCAAAAGGCTTTTCAAACAAAGTCCTATGCACTAACCCTCAAAAGTTTCCCATCATAACGACTACTCGTAAGACGGTACTCCTTTCAAAAAGGATGAACACAGCGTCATGTTTTAGTAACCTTTGGAATAAGGTTCTACAAAGGTCCTCAGAATCGCGGACTCCCGAGTTGAAGATAAGAACGTCATTACGACTACACGTAAGGCATAATTATTCCAACGGGGTCTCCTCTGAGCGGTGAGATTCAATCCAACTCAACGAGTCCTAAGTCTCGCAAATCAGAAAGAATCCACCTCCTAACTTAGTGTGTATGCTCGAAAGCTCGGGTAGAAAGCTTTATCCTCACAAACCAAACCAAATGAACCCAAGAAGTTAGAAAGAAACATAACCATAAAATAAATAGCAAAACAAATAAGGCACAAATGCGACAAACAAAATAGGCGTGGCTTGCTAGGTTTATCATCCCCAGCAGAGTCGCCAGCTGGCGCTACTCGAAAAATGCATCGTGCAACGACGGGGAGGCGAAAAGAAAGGACAGAAGAGTCGCCACCGAACTTTATTTATCCCATGAGGGGAAAGGAAAATATCGAGAAAACCTTAAGAAAAGAATGGATAAGATGGTCTCGCAACCATGAACGGGTTCGGAAGCCGGTTATGCGAGGGGAAGGTATTAGCACCCCTCGCATCCATCGTACTCGATGGGAACCTTTTGTTTGTCGATGTGCTAAAATATTATGCTATAAAAGAGTGTTCCAAAGGGTAAAGGGAAAGGTCTAGAAACGAGAGAGAGAGGTAACGAGGGAGAAAGGAGATAGAACGGACTCGGTAGGACTTCGCAGTCCTAGGCCTACGTATTCTCAAAAGATATGAGAAAGTCAGAGTCGACGTAGTTCGGGGAACTACGGGTGATAGGGGGATTGTGCTCGCCAAGGATTGTGGCCCTTGTGCCTACGTATTCTCATCTGGTATGAGAAATCAGAGCAGCCGTAGTTCGGCTTACGGTGTGTTGATGTCTTTTATGGATGATGCTATCGTGCGCATTCTAGCAGTTAGGTGTTTTGCTGCTCGCTCGTTGGAGACTTAGGCGTTACCTGTTTGCGATAGAACGGACGTAGCATATCCTTTTGAAAGATTGATTAGTTTTCGCCACGCGGGGCAAGGAGTCACGTTTGATTGATTGGATTGTTTTTTAGGGGGGGCGAGACAGGTCTTCGGATAGTAACCCCTACGGGTAGTACCCAATTCTTTGTCTCAAAGTTTTTGTTATAAAAGGGTGTGGCGAACGAGGCGTCTTCGTATTGAAAGACGAGCGTTGAAACCACCCTCCCTACAGTGGGCATCCCTACGCTCGGAGAAGAAGAGGTCTACACCCAATCCTCTCTCTTTAATTCAATGCAAAGAGAGCGAAGTTCTCTTATTAAAGATGTTTTTGGTTTTGAATGGTAAGTGCTTTTTGCGACAGAGAATCCTACGGTAAACGTCAGCACTCGGGATAGGAGAAGGCCTACGCCTAACCACTCCACGACCATTCAAGTTTTTGTTGTGAAAATAATTTGAAATGCACTCGGTGCGGGACCGAGGTTTTAGGCGACAAGGGTTACGGGAGGAAGTTGTGAAAGTGAGAGATGGTGGATAAAGGCGTGTCTTCGTATCGAAATACGAGTGTCGAGACCACCCTCACTACAGTGGGCATCCCAACACTCGGAGAGGAAGAAGACTACACTTAATCCCCTCTCTTTAATTCAATACAAAGAGAAAATAATTGAAAGGATTTTGAAAATACATTTGGTACGAGACCGAGGTTTTTTATGAGGAAACGTTGGAAGCGCCCTTGTATTGACAGCCGAGCATCGAGACCACCCTCACTACAGTGGGCATCCCTACGCTCGAAGAAGAAGGGGACTACACCCAATCTTTCAATTTTAATCCAATACAAGAACTTTGTTTGAGATGATGAGAAAAATTTGCAAGATACAAGGTAAACAAGACAAGGGTCTAAAAAAAGAGTTTGAATAATTGAAATACCATTTGATTAAGGGAAAATAGTCATTATTATGAATAAATGGCAAAAGAAAAGATCAAAAATAAATAGATAAGCAAAAGTTATATTTTTTGAATTTTGTATGGTTAAAACAAATAAATAAATAAATGGACTTAAAAAAAGAGCAAGAGGTGGGAGTTGAACCCACCTCCTCTTGGTGGACCAACAAACACCTATCCACTGGGGCGCATATGCGCTTGGTAATATGGAAAAAGGAAAGAAAATATAAAAGTGAAGGGAAGGGTATAACGAAAGGAAGAAAAAAGAGAGATAAAAAAAGAATGGTTTTGTCCACAGCAGGACTCGAACCAGGGTACACAAGATTACAAGGCGCATGGTCTACCGCTGGGGCGGTGATACTTCCAATATTTAAAGTGAAACAGATAATATACATAGTAAACATTTAATGATTGCTGGGCCAAAATAAAGCAAGAAAAGAAACAAGCAAAAGCAAATGAAAACAGGTCAAAATTCCATGGAATTGAGCAAACTTCGAGTCCATTTCGCATGTTTTTCCGAGAGGAACAAGATGGTGCTATCTAAATATTCAAATAAAGCTTGTAAAATAAAATACAAGAGCAAATGCAAGATAGCTTTGGAATGCAACAAGGACTCTAGAAGCTAATACTGATGCGAATGTTTTCAAACAGGGGTTCCATCATGTTCAAGAGATAACAATCATGGATAACATTCAAAGAATAATCTCAACTTTCCCACAAGTCATGAAGTGGACATGGAATTGCATATGTACAAATGATTAGTGATGCATGACAACATGGTTTTGATATCCTAAGCAAATAAAGACCATATTAACCAAACAAACATTTCAATAGATGATAACAAGTATGTGTATAAGTGCGAATCAGAACTGGAATCAAAGTGTGAGGGTTTGGCTTTGAAATTGCAACCTAGTGTACATTGGTGCATGAGATGCTGCAAATTGATGTTCAAATTAGATTCAAAGCTTTGGTTCATTTGTACATGTTATAAATGACTATCCTGAACTGTTATAACACAAAAGAGACCCAGATGATCAATGTTCCCCAATTTGGATCAGCATGTGCAAGTGTGTCAACAGCTTGAGCAATTCAAAAATAGGTATGTGGCGTGTCAAATTCTCATTCAAAACAGTATGCCAACATGCTGCAAGTGAGAGACATGAAGTGTAGGAAGTATGATTAAGTGTAAATGAGAATGTGAGTAACAAAGTCCAGTCTGAGGCTTGACCAAATTAAAACCTATTGTGGCAAACATGTGACCTATGTCTTAAGCATCAAACAACAAGAAACAACATGACAGCAAACTATCAAACACAAAATCAGACATATCCACAGCCAAGCACATCAAAAATTCAAAGCTTATGCATAGGAGAGGGGGGGCTCATGCTGCTATGGCACTGCTGGAAATAGAATTTGGTTCACATATTTATGTAAAAGCCAGGCAGGATTCATTTGAATTGAAATTAGATGGATATCTCAGTTGCAGAACAGAATTTGATGTTCATATATATTCTAATCAAAGCAAAACAAAACAAACTCCAAACAATCCAAGATCAAAGTATAAGCAGCAATTTATTCCTTAGATGTTCTACTGCTACATGTCAGAATTTTTATCATAAACACCATACAGATGCAGTCCACAACAATAAGATACACAGCATATAATCAATGTTTGAACCTTAAAGGAAAAGAAGAAAGAACTCTCAAACAGCAACAATCTCAAACATATCAATAAGACTTGATATAACCAACTCATGTAGTCAACAACAAAGACAAAAGAAATAATAGCTAGCATTTTTTAACAGAACACCTCAAAGGTCAAAGTAACTTAACAAAGGTCAGATGGTTTGAATCAAACATCACTGCAAGGTGGCCAGGTCCAGTATTAACCATGTTCAAGGGTAAACAAACAAACAAACCAGCAGACAAATCTGAACATAGGTGAATGCTGTTCAGAACAAAAATGATTGATTCACAAAATAGAAAGTTAGCAATAGGCTCATGGCTCTAAATCAGTGTTGGATCTGAACACAAACAGCATATGTAATCTTGACTGAATCACTTTAAAACAAAAAGAAAACTATAACAATGTGATAAATAAAAAAACAAGATGAATACAAACTATGCTAGTTAACACAACACTTTAATCATTTCACCATGGGATTCTAACCTCCACAGTCAACAACCATCAGCCAAACAAGCCTCTTGTAGCAGCATAACTAAATATAAGTTACAGCAAGTTTGGTCCAAAATAGAACTAACAAAACAGGTTGTGAACTCAAACCTAGTAGTGCTCTAGTCATACAAAACTTTAACAAGCTCAACACAACTGGCCAACACGCAACACACACATGCTCCAAAATAACTTTCAATATCCCAAACATAAACAGTTGGGACATACTCATTTGTCTCAAGCATTTAAAAAAAACAAACACAAATCTAGCAAAAATAATGTTAAAACATGACTCATATGCGCATAATGAAAAAGTTCAGATCTTAACACCTTGTAAGGAAACTCAACGGCCAAAGAAGTTTGAGAAATCTTGCTTGAAGCTGCACACAGTTTTCTTTGAGAGGAGCTTCACAATTTTCTTCTGATATCTTGTCCAAAATGTGGCTGCTAGGGTTTTTTGGCTCCTCATCTTCCTTTTATACTCTCAACTCTTGAATCCAAATGCCTCCTCTCTGATTTTTCTCTCGCGTGGCTTTTCTCGTGAGGTACAGGCTAGGGTTTGTAGTGGCTGCTGTGCTTGCCCAAACTGGTGAAAGAGGCAGAGAAACACAGGGCTTGGTACTCTTGTGGTTGGCCTTGAAAAGGAAAGAGGTAGTACGCTCCAAAAATTGTTTCACCATTTCCCTCTTATCTTGCAATTTCAAACATAACTCATCCAATACACCTCTATCATCAAACTCAAAAAACAACAAATTAATCCTTGTGAAAAGGTGATTGGGATTGAGCTTTGTTTCGTTAAAAATGGCGATGTCTTGCTCTATCTTCACGCACAAAATGTTTTGCTTTTCATCTTCTGCCCAGCCACGAACAAAGCAAGGTATGTCATTAAACTGGGGTGGGATAATCAACGGATGTATCGCCACCCCAGTGGTTAAGTCATGCGCCTATTTATTCTATGGTCACGAGTTCGAAACCTGGTGGGAGCAGAATCCACCACAATTTTTTATTCATGCGCCCTTTTGTTCCTTTCTTAGTATGTATAGTTTTCCTCTCCTATTATTCTCAAATGTGCGCCTGTAGCCAAGTGGTAAAGGTGAGGGGTGTGGAGCAAGAGGTGGTGGGTTCAAACCCCACCTTGTGCACTTGTCTCAATTTATTTTTTTACTTAGGAAAATGATCTCCCTATTCTCCATATATTTTGAATACACATCCCTTTTCTTCTTTTCTTTTTTCATATATCCCTGTAAAAGTGCAAATTAAAATATGCTATGTAATGTTTTTATGCCTTATGTTGATGCAGATGAAATAAAACATGTGCCAGAGTGGTTGGCCAAATTTGGGGTACAACATAAATGAACTGTATTCTTCTGACCGTGCTTAGCGTGCCTCTGAGGGCACTTAGCACGGTGCCACTTACTGCACTAAGTGGCCTTGTCTATAAATATCTCACTTGGAAGATATTTTACAACACTTGTACTTTTTCACACTTTTCAGCATTTGAGAGAAAGAGAAAGGGTTTTCTAGGTCAAAAACCTTAAAAACTCAAGGAGAAGTGAGAATTAAATCTTTGGAGCATCAATCCACGATTCTTCGAATTTGATGCTAGCAAAGCTTCTTTTCTTACTTGTTGATCAAGCTACCATGATAATGGGTAGCTAAACACTTTTGTGTCAAGATTAGAGGTAGTTAATCTTGCTTTTATGTATTTCTTTTGATCTTTTGTATGTGAACAAGGTTATGATCAATAAATGATGAAGATATTTGCATTTAATGATGTATTTATGGTTTGAATCACTTTAGACATAGATTTTCCAAGTCTTTATCTAACTTCTTCATCTTTTAACTAACAAACTCTATATATAGATTTGGAAGTTAATATTCTCTTTGTATCGATCTTTATGTTTATTGTTTTGGTTTCTATTTAGAGAAATCATCTAGCGATTAAAAAAATAATATTCACAAACCCGCTTTAGAAATGAACAGATTCACGAGGATACGTGATTGTATTAGTTGAAACTAAGTTCACATGCTTGATAAATCCGATACGTTTAAAAAGAATTAACGAAATATAATCTTGACATGTTTTTCTTTGAAACAAAACACCTTTTCCCTTATTTTCTCTTTGCAACAAACTTATTTTACAAAACAAACGATCTTTTGAAAAATCTTACTTAGAACATTAAGCTATTGAATGGCTAGCATCGACATATCTTGGATACAATCACTGTGGATACGATAAAACACCCCCAAAAATACTTTTCAACAACATTCTTGACACCCTTTTGCAAACTCAATACAATCTTTTAACATGATGGGCCAATACATTCCTTGTCAAAATAACAACCACTTCATCTATTGGCCCACTTGATGTGTCTCACATGCCCCATTATGGATACTCGACAGGGAAAAATACGCCTCAGATTCACTAAAACATTTAAGCAAAGCTCCCTCAAGAGTCTTTTTAAATAATTTATTTCCCAAAAAAACATAACTTAAAGCTCAATATCTGATCTTTCGTTCAGTAGATGTTGTTGGGCTTTGCAAATATTCCACTATTGGTTTTCTCCAATCTTCGCCCGTCAAGCTATCTATTACTAGTATCTCGAAGTTCTCTTTGTTAGCATATCCTAGCTTTGTTGTTTTTAGATTTGATGGGGATAATCTATCCGACACAACCCTCCCTCTGACTTTGATCGCTTCTTGCAACTTCTCTTTCAAAATTTTATATCCATAGGCAATCTGAGCCAAATTGTTAGCTACTTGATTTTCCATTCGAGGAATGTGCCGAATGGTAACCAACTCGAATCTTTTTAAAAGTTGATTAGCTATCACGAAGTACATGATGAGATTTTCTTTCACACATTTGTACTCTTTTGTGATCTGTTTTATGACCAACTCTGAGCCACCCATTATTTCTACTCTAGTTTCCCCCAATTCCAATAATATTTCAAGTTCGGCTATAAGATCCTCGTATTCATCTTCATTATTCGAATAGAGACCTTCGACTTTATACTTGAATTTTGTTAGGAGAAATAATCAAGACTCCTACGCCTATCCCATCTTTATGACTCGAACCTTCAAAGTACAACTTCTAAGGTTCTAGTTTAAGGTAATTTAATGATTCCTTATTTATAGAGTGGTAGACTATAAATTCTGTCACTACTTGTCCCTTAACAGCTTTTAAAGGCATATAAGTTAAAGACTATTCAGTTAAAGCTAGTGCCCATTTGCCAATTCGACTATGTAAAATTGGTTTTGACAACATATACTTTATAACATCAAAATATGAGGAAACAAAAACGTCAATAAACTTTATATAATGCTTAAGTTTTACACATGATAAATGCAAACATAAGCATAGTTTTTTTACTGTGCTATACCTAGTTTCTACATCGCTCAAGACCCTACTAAGATAGTAAATGGTTCTTTCGATACCATCTTCATCTTCTTAAGCTAACATGCTCCCTAAAGTCTTATCTGGCACAGATATGTACAACCTCATACTCCTATTTCTACAAGGTGGAATTAGAATTAGGTGGTGGCTCAAGTACTCCTTGATTTTGTCGAAAGCCTCTTGTTGAGCTTGCCCCCATTCAAATCCTTCTTTCTTGAGTCGAAGCAGAGGTGAGAAGGCTTGAGTTTTGCTGCTAAGGTTCGAGAAAAACCTTCTCAAGAAGTTAATCTTGCCCAACAATGACTGCAACTCCTTCTTTGTCGATGGCACTTTTGCCTCCATTATGGCCTTAGTCTTATTCTGGTTTATTTCGATTCCCTTTTGTGGACCACAAAGCCTAAGAAATCCCTCGCCTGTACACAAAAAGCACATTTGAGATGATTCGTTTTCAAACCATGTCTCCTCATCCTTTCAAAGGATTGTCGAAGATGGTCTATGTGACTTTTCCCAGAAATTGAATTTACAACAATATCATCAATATAAATCTGCATAAACGTCTTAATGAAATCATGAAAAATCGAATTCATTGACCTTTGGTATGTTGCCCTAATATTTTTTAAGCCGAAAGGCATTACCACCCATTCATAAGTGCCTAATGCTCCAAGACATCAAAATGCTATTTTTGGGATATCCTCTTCAGCAATAAATATATGGTTATATCCATCGAGCATACTAAGGTATTCGTGTTCCGTGGCAGAATCGATTAGCATTTCCGCCACAGGCATCAAATAATCATCCTTTGGGGTTGCGTCATTTGAATCTCTAAAATCTATGAAAACCCTCAAAGTACCACTTTTCTTAATAACTGGCATGATATTTGAAAGCCATTCGACATACCTGGCTGTACGGATATATTTGCATCGCAGAAGTCTTTCGACCTCTTTAGTTTTCGAGAGAATTTCAAGTACAAACTGCCTTGGATTCTGCTTAATGGGCTTCTTCCCAGGCTTGATTGGCAACTTTAATTCGACCAGCTCTCTATTCAAACCAGGAATCTCATCATAATCCCATGCGAAGCAGTCTTTGAACTCCTTTAGCAATTGGATTAAGTTGTCCTTTTCGTTGCCTCTTCTCCCAAGTCGATCTCTTCGAGTGGATCTTGCGCTAGCATTTTGATGTTGGCTGCCAATAGATCTTTCTCGAACCCCAAAGACTCGTCATCGTAAATGGCGTCGAGCCTCTGGCCTTGCACTTCATCCCGAACCTTATCAGGTGGTTCTGGGTCGAAGTCCTTACCAGGACTTTCTTGATATGACTCCTTCTTGGCTTCGACAACCATGAATTTTGCTTCGGCCTCCAAAGCCGGTTTTAATTTATTTTCGGCTATATAAGTCGAAAATTTTTGGAGCGCTGGCAACTCAGTCATCATCGCCAAACTCGCTCCCCCAACCTATTGGGTCGATCCTAGATGTCCCTGTGTATGCAAGGTCGCCTTCGCCCACAACCTCTCGGTCCCACTAAAAACCATTAGTGGGGTGCAAATACAAAGAGCAATACACATTGTCATCTGGAGTAAATGCGAAACTGGCCGGATTGCAAAGAGCAATATTAGCCAAATATTTGTCAAAACTGTGTTTATCAACATGATCAACTGAAGCCATAAAATAGCTCTGGTCGACTTCAATATTTTCCAAAATACCATTCATTCGCAGATGATAATTCTTTGATGCATTGATGATGGTACGACTCCTATGTCGTGAATCCATTCACGCCATAACAGTAAGTTGTAGTTAGCCTTAGTCTCTATAACCATGAAAATGGTTGGTCTAGTAATGGTTCCTACCATTAGATCGACTTGAATCACCTCTAATGTAGTGTTAATTTTCCTTCATAGTTGGATAGCACCATATTGTGAGGCTTCATGTCCGTGTCAACCTTCCCTATCTTCTTTAGCATGAAATGCTGCATCAGGTTTACTGTTGTGCCGCAATCCACCAAGATCTTGTTGATTGGTACATCTTTGATTTTTCCTATAATAAATAGAGGCTTTAAGTGACTTTTCATAGCCTCATCCGGTCTCTCAAAGAACGCATTTTTCTCTTCTATGCAATCATTGTTCATAACATAGTAATAAACTGGCCTGTGAGTGGCCATCTCTATATCGGTATTATCCTCCAACTCTTAGACCTTAGTAACTTGGTCGAACTCCCTTGGCAACACAGGTACCACATTAACCATGACGTTCAAAGATGCTTCTGAATTTGTATCAAAGTTATCAGTGAGCATCTCGTCTTTAGCGACCAAACAATCATGTTCCTTTTTAGCCTCGTTTTCTTGAGTGGGAATACCTTTCCCTCTACAGGCTTCTTTTAGATGGGTTTCAATTCCTTTTTCTCACCCTTTTCAGTAGGTACATTGGTGCTTGATTAAGCTTTTTGACTCTCTCTAGCTTCCCTTTCTGCCTTCCTTCTTCTTTGCTCCCTTCTCCATAGAGATTTGGTCATCAGATTCTTGCCTTTGTAGTTCTCAGAGATATAAGCTGACTTCCTAGAGGTCGGGAATTCCCTACGATACCCAATCGATGAACCCCTATTAACCTCAAAGTTCTGCCACTTTTTTTGGCCTCGCTCTCTATCTTTGACCAACTTTGCCCACTTTCCTTAGGAAGCCTCTGCAGTTGGTTTGAAAGTGGTAGGTTTGGCACCTGGGAATCTTTGCTTCGCTTGATCTTGCCCCATGTATGGCCCTTTCTTGTCGAAAACTTTGTGTCTAACAGAGTCCTTCCAATTTCTTCTGGCCTTCGCCAATCAATCTCCCTCCATGTTTTGGGCCTTTTTCTTATCGAACACGGCACTACACCTTGGGCAGAGTATAAACTCCTACTTTTTCTTCTGACACCTATGCAAGAAATTGATCAGACTCTCTTCTTCCTTCGGGAAAGCTATTTTGTTGTATTTATCCTGTCGTCACTCTTCGTCAGTTTCCATCGAAGTTTCTTGCGAAAGTTCGACCATGTTAATATCCATAGCGACATCCCCAGTAATGTACAGATTTTTAAAATCCATTATAAGGACATCAATAGCCTTATCCATCCGCATAAAACCATCAACAGTTTCATTTATTACCATTACCATATTGGAATCGTCAGTGATTCTTGTAGTATTGAAACCATATGCAGTTTCGTTGTTACCGCCTTTGACGGTTCCTTTGGTGAGGCCATCTGTAACCTTACATACATAATCTTGCATAACCTTCTCGTCAAGATCCTCAGTGATCTTAACCATGACAGCATCATTGGTGAAGTCGCTACTGACTTCGATCATGTTAACATTGTGAGCAAAGTCATCAGTAACTTCGATCATATTGACAACAGTTAGTTCAGTGAAATAAGCATCAGCCACTTGTAACGGGTCAACATCGATTTTCATCTGAGTCTTCACTTTATCTCCAAACCTTAGTCTTCCATCCTTGATGGTATTTTGAACAAGATCCCTAAAAAGAAAACATTGAGATGTTTTATGACCCAAAAAAGTTATGATACTTACAAAAACCTCTCTTCTTCCTTTGCTCTAAAGGAGGAATTTTAGCACCGGGAGGCACTATCATTTGACCATCCTTAACTAACAATTCAAAGATTTCGTCACACTTGGTGACGTCGAAGGTGTAAGTTTTCTTAGGGGACCTACTGTTCCTATCTGGTTCAAGTGGATTTTTCCCGTTTTAGGGGGCTAAGACTTTACAGGAATAAGGGGGCCCTTGCTTTAACTCATTGAGATTAATCTCACTTTTGTCAAAGTTTGAAGGCTCATTATATTATCCCTTATTGTCTTCGTTAAATTTGGCATATGCCACCCTCTTATTTTTATTTGCTCTAGCCTTTTTCTCCTTCAAACGTTCTAATTATCGAACCCTATCGGCCAGTTGGGCCATGTCTCTCAAGTACTGGGTATCTAGTTTCTTTCTAATAGAATAATCTAGACCTCCAGCGGCGATTTCGACCAATTAGTGTTCTAGAACTTGTGTAAAACACCTGACTTTAAATAGACGGGATCTATTCAAGTAATCGTCTATTAGCTCAGTAAACTTTTGTTTTATACTGGCCAATTCCTTCAGGCTAATCTTGGTTTGTCCCATATAGAATTGTTCATGGAAAAATATTTCTAACTGAGTATAATTATGGATCGAATTTGGTGGCAAGGTTGTGATCCATGTAAAATCATTTTTGGTGAGAGAGCTTGGGAAATATTTTACCCTAAGATTTTCATTATTCGAAATCTCTCTAGCCTCTATCAAATCCATAGCCACATGTTCTACAGTGGATTCAGTGGTATCTCTAGAAAACTTAGTGAACTTAGGAACTTTCCATTTATGAGGTAGGTCTGATTGTAAAATATACTCTGATAATGGCGAAATATAGTTTGGTCTCTGAAGACCAAAGTTTACCCTATTTCGCGCCATTATCCTTTCAAACATGGCTACTAGATTGTTATTTGCGGCTATATTAACATGTCGAATATGATTTACAATGTTATCATCATTTTAATTCTTATCCACCATTACTACCCTAGGTTTTTCCCCAATGGAAACTTGAGGTTAGGCTTTGGGAGGTTTGATTCTAAGCTGTTCGACCTCTACTCTTGCATTGGCTAGATTTGCATGGGGCGAGTCTCTTTGGTTTTGTTGAACTTGATTAATGGTAGGATCTTCTTTGAGGACTATTCCCTGATTCTCCAATATGTATTCTCTGTAGATGTCGAGGAGGTTGTGGTACTCCAAAAAAATCTGCAAGGCGTGTCATGTGCACTATCATTTGTTGGTTGGATTGAGTGGTACTTTGGATTAGCAGATTAAAAATCATCCCCATTGTTTGGGCCAATATTTAGACTATTTTGTGATTACTCTCATTCATTTGATGCCTAATAATCGCTACAAAATTATTAGTCAAGTTCGACATTTGGGTGGAATAACCAATTCCATAAGGTTGGTCTTGAGTGCCTAAGGGCATAGAGAAACCTGAGGGCATGAAGGGCCTACTCGAAGCATTCCCCATTGGTGGAGGGGTTACTAGAGAACCTCTTGGCCTAGTGTAATTTAGAATGGGCTCACTATGGATAATCAACTGCGTGTGTGTCGAACTTGCCATGAATGACATTGGTTCTGACACATTCGCTGGAACTGTTGTTCCCCCGATCGAAGATACTTGAGGCGGTTCTCCATTGTTACTCGACGAACTTTGAAGAATCGAAACATTTGGCTTATTTCAATTCACCATTCTCCTAGTATATCTTCTCCTTAGTCTATCTTCGTTAATGGTGGCTACTTTACCACTTCTTAATAACATACAACGAAGTTTTCAAAGAGAACAAACAACAAAACAAAGTTGTAGAAAGAACACTACTAGCACGGTCCCACCGGGCGTGCCAATTTGTTTACCGTGAAAATTAGTAAACAATTGCTGGTCTTCCAAATCGAAAAAGTATTTGGTTACTTACAGGATCAACCATACAGATCCTAGGACATGTGCTAGTAAATATTAAATTAATGTTTAGAAAATGGCGAGTACTTCGACAGTACTCACGATCTAACAGTTAACAACTTTAAAATTTAAAGGAAGTAAATTTCAGAAACTTAATCAAAAGAAATTAAATGCATTGAAAATAACTTGAGAAATAAAAAAGATAAACTTCTGGTAAAAAGATAAAACTTGAATTAAAGTGTAAAGATATGGTGTTTTGTCAAACACACATTTTCTCGACACACTTTTTTCCCTGCACACGGGTACTTTGAGTAATTCTAGCGATTTTGTACAACTTTGAACATACACCATCCTAACACTAGGACTTCCTATTTATAATGATCGAAAATAACTTCCCCTAACGGCCTTCCTACAAAAATAAGACAAGTGACGCTTGGCGTGTCTTCTTTCCTCGAAAATGCTCCATGTGTCTCCTTCAAAAATCTGGATAAGAACAAAGTTCCCTCCTCCATTTGAATTCAAATTTTATGTCGAAACACCATCAACAATTCTCTGCCAAACCAACTTTCAAGACTTAGAATAGTTTTTCAAATCCATTCAGCATATCCTCCTTGTATAAAAGGTGGCTTCGTCCAAAACAACTTCATATAAATTGTTTTTTTTCTTTATTGTTTCCATTAATCAAAACCAAGCGTCGAATTTGGTAGCTAACAATTTTATATGTAAAATTTATAAAATTAGGTGTGAATATAGGCTGAGTTGAGTTAATATTTGTCAAAGTTTATATATGATTTATTAAAAGTTTCAAAATTTAGTTATGTTTTATAATATTTTGTAGGTTTATTTTTAGAATTGAGTATGATCTTTTCGAATGCCTGATTTAATTATTAACCTATTTAAAAATCTATTTTATTTGAATATATAAAAATAAATAATTCTATTAATGTTTATATAGACTAAAAAACTAAAAAATCAATGATTCTAAAAATTTGTTTGATTAACTTATTAAACTTACTCAGCAGCGTATGTTTTGAAAACTGTTTATTTAAGAAAATTATAACATTGTTCATAAAGTGTTTTTAGTCCATTTTTATATGTTTTTTTTAAGATAATTAAATTTTATTTTTATATTTTTATTCAAAGTACAATATACAATATAATAATAATAATAGTAAAATCATTCATATTTATTCAAATAAACTGACATGATATGTTTAAAAGATTTTTTAAGACTTAAGGCCTAACTTTTTTTTTTTAATTAAATAGGATTTTGAAAAAGCATAGTCTCTCCACGAATACTTCATAATTTTTGTTTCTCATGAAGTCCATGGGGTGAAAACCATGTCGAGAGGTCGATGCCTCCTTCTGTTTTGATCGAGGTAGAAATAGAGGTTGCTCATCAAAGGAAGGAATGTGTTGGTCACTTTGCTCAGACATAGTGACAGTCAATCAGTCGTGATCCTAGTGACACAGAAATTGCTTATCACTTGAAGTGTAAAGGGAAACCGAGCGTCGTGTCTTAGATCAATCTCGATGATGATCATAGAGCCGACGTATTGGTTCGTAGCGGTCTTCGATCAATAACGTCGACTAATGCAAGTAGATATCATTGGGTGGTGGTTGAATAAGTTGAGACTCCCTATGTCCTGAACACTGTCAAAGCTAGGGGTGTTCAAAATATGAATGGGTCTAATAGAAAACCGCAAACCAAACCAAACCAAATCGAAAAAAATCAAAAAACTGCATTTGGTTCGAATGTGTTTGACCCCTATTTTTAGAAAAGCGCGCGGTTCGATTCAGTTTGCATTTTGTATTTTGAAAACTGAATCATAAAGGTAAGGAAAATACACAAGAAGAGGTTGAATTGTGTTCATCAAAATAAAAACATATCTGCTTCTGAACAGAGTTCAGAATCTAAACGTTTGTTCAGAATCTGATCATACGTGTAATGGAACAATATATTAGAAGTAGAGTAAACAGAACAAAAAATATAGGAGACATATCCTGATTCCTCTCCTAACTGAGAGTACTCCAGTCCCCTTTCCTCACAAGAGATTTTCCACTATAATCAATCTCATGATTACAACTGTTTATGCACTCAAGCATAAGACTTTCACCACTCAGACCTACAGTCTAAGACTTCCTTGCTCAATCAGCACTTGGTCAAGACTTCCTACTTAGATCCTCAAATCCTAAGACTTTCCTTGCTCAAACCACCTAGTTCAAGACTTTCCTGCTTAAACACACTACATAAGACTTTCTTTACTTAGATCATCGATCCAAGACTTTGCTGCTTAGACGCACCATCTAAGACTTCTCTGCTCAGACCTTCTGTCCAAGACTTTCTTTGCTCAGATTCACAATCCAAGACTTCCTTGCTTAATCAACACAGATAAAGACTTTCAATGCTCAAGCACACATCAAGAGATTTTCTTGGCTCAAGCTTTTCAACTGGATACTTTGATGCTCAAACACATACTATGAAACTTTTAGTATTATTTATTGAACAACATGTTTAGTAGAAAAGAGAACAAGGTATATTTGATATTGAACCAGAGGTACATGGTAATGACCTTAACAAAGACCTTAAGCTCTCAAGATTTCCAGAATATTGAATGTTTAGAAACCTTAAGGCTATTTACAATTTACAATAATTAATAGAAGATTCTGCATATTCAGTAGTGTTGCTCATTGTTGATCTTGTTATTTCTTCATTCAGATAGAGGCGTTGAACACCTATACCTTCTTTGGTATTCCTTCTTCTTTTTATTCCTTGTTAAAGATTCAAGTAGAACCTTCAACTACTTATATACCAGATTTTAGGGAACTAGTCTTTGGGATAGATAACTTGATCAAATGTCTTTGTTCTTCTCCATAGTACAAGAGACGTTAAGGATAGGTACATAAAAGATCTTGATCCATTATGTAATTTGTTTAACCGTAGGTCTTCATAAGTATCATATACTATAGAGATGTTGACAGTGGTTATCTATAAAGCATGTCAACTCTTCTTGAGCCTTGTGATCACAGACTCTAGCTGTCAAGCTAATTTGACACTGCAACTTGCTTTCTGCTATACAAGTAGCTTCAGCTTCGCTACAACTTTTGAACAATCACCAGAAGCCAATACAATTACCAAGTGTAGAACCAAACTGTTACTTCTTCTAATGATGAGGCCTTCAGCTTCAGAGTCTCCACCAGACAACACTTAGCAAGTGTTCTTTCAGATTCTATGTCATTAGAAGCACATAACACAACTTCATTCAAGTGTTCCTTCATATCAGATTCTGTATATATCTTTTAAGTATAAGAACCTGCATAATTGAACACATATTAGATAACACCATTGTTCTTGTAATACTTATGTTATCATCAAAACTAAGGATATATATCATGAACAGATCTTGTTCTAACAATCTCGCACTTTTTGATGATGACAAACACAAGTATTTAAAGGACAATGTTTGGGCTATTTTAATTTTTCTTAGACAACATCAGAGCATGAGCTTTGTAAGCTCTCTCTGCATCTTGATAGATCAAAGGTTGAGTATTGTAAGCTCCCCCTAAGTTATATTTCTAAAAAACCTAAAATATATTTAGCTTTCTCAGCAACATCACGGTATGAGGTTTGTAAGCCTCCCTTAAGTCTAATAGTCCAATAGTTGAGTTATGAGAACCCACCCTAAGTACTATTTTCAAGAAAACTATAATTTTAACTTTCTTAACAACATCAGAATACGAGGTCTGTAAGCTCCTTCTGAGTTTAATAGGCTAAGGTTGAGGTTTGTAAGCTCCCTCATAGTTCCATATACAAGAAAAGTTAAAATTATTTACCCGGGCAAGATAACCATAATAAAAAATATAGAAAAAATTAAATGAACAAAATTGATAATACGTTTGACGTTGGAAACATTGAATCTGAAGGGGTATAAATTCATATTTAAATACTTCTATATTTCTCCCCCTTTTGTCACATAAAAAAGGTATACCCACAAAAGAGAGAACAAATAAAGCAAGCAAAACTCAGAAGTGCAGAGTCCCAAGACGGTCAAGAATGCTTGAGTCACAATTAAGTAAATGCAGTGTTTCAAGATGGTCAAAAAATCATTAAATATTGGTTTACTAACGTACTTGACTAAATACATAAAGTATACTATAAAAGTAACCTCGGATCCTCAAAGGTTCATCAAGTTCTTCAGAAATACTTCAAGCAATAGATAACTATGAAACGAAAATCTCACAACTGCGTTCCTCACAAGAGTGAGAGGCGTGATATTGCAAGAGAATTTAAATTTTTGAAGAAGGCTGAAGCAGGAAAAGAAAGACGTTTGGCAAACAACGAACATTCTGCACAACTTCTTGCAGATGTAGCGAAAGAGAGTCAGAAACTGATGGAAGAGAAAGACATTCAAACTAGATTGGCTACCTATAGAGCTCAAACTTTAGGGTCAAAGAAGCACATAGATGCTTCTGAGGATCCTTCAGCTGAAGATGAAGAAGCAGAACAATACTGGAGGGAGAATGCAAGTAATATAGAGAAAGATGACCGAAGTAACAAAGAAGACTAGAAATAGGCTAGTTTATTTTACATTCATATCTTTACTCATGTAACTTTTTAATTCCAATGAAGTTGTTCCCTTTAATCATTTTATTAATCAATTTTGCCATAAAATGCAAGTCTTAATTTTACTTAAGAATAAGGCACAACAAATATGAACTATTACCATTTAAACACACATAATTATGATAGATATAAAAACATTCAGACACATAATCATAAAGCATTATAAAGATTCACAACCAAGAAAAATTCACATAATAAAGTTTCACAACTAAAACAAAAGAGCACATACAAAAGGGTTCTACATCCTAGACCTAAGGTTTCTTCAATAATTCCATGATCGCCTTAAGGTCAGAACCAATTTCTTCTTGCCTCTCAACCATAGACTTAAGTTGATCATCCACTGAGAGCTGGTTGCTATCCATCTGAGTTTCATAAGCTCTTGAAATTCAGAAACGATAACAATTTTGCTTCAAGATTGAGCAGTTTCTTCTGGCTAGTTGCAACAACTTCCTTTGATGAAGAATTCTTCAGATTTTAATAATCGAGTTGAGAGATCTTCTAAAGCATTCCCATTTAACATTGTAAACCATAACATTAGTGGATGTAAGTCATTCTTCCACACGTACTTTTGCCTTATTAAACAACCCAATCCTGAATACTTCTAACTGAGGATGTATATGATTGGGTAGAGGATGATGGTTGGTTATGTGCTGAGATGGTTTGAGTGTGTTGTTTCATTTTTCTGGGTTTCATGAACAGATTCAGCTGTGATATCTTTTTCTAAGACATGATTTGATTGAGATTTGGTTTGGTCAATTTGATGAATTGATGGTAGAGGTTGATTTTGGCAATTGTTTTATGATTATTGTTCAAACTCAGCATACTCAGGTCCATCATTAAGAAAGTCCTGAATATGTTAATTTGTCAAAATTTTGGTGGAGTTTCTAGAGGGTGATGCAATATTTCACCAGGAATTTGCGAAGTTAGATCAGTTTAAATGTAAGTATCAATGTATCGAATGGTTTGGTTAAGAGATGAATCATCAGTGTTAGGTGTTATGAGTGAAGTAGTTTTTAATAAACAAAAATCCGTGTTTATTGAAATGATTGATAATGCAGAGGTTTGGCTAGGTTTAACAGGCGAAGGTGTGTTTCTTAGTGAAGTGTTAAGACTAAATTCATGAATGGGTTCAAATTTAGTACTTGATCATGCGGCTAGAGAGACAAGTTCTTCTGCAACTTTTGTTACATTGACATTAACCTCTGTATTTTCATTCAAGCAATTTATGGACTCATCATCCTTATCTCTAGATACCTCTTCAGTTTCTCTTTCTAAAGCAGCTTCCTCTACTTCCTTAGGCCTATCTTTAGTACCAACAACGTCCTTTTTGCACTTGTCAATAAACTTTTAAGTCATCTGAATAACTTCAGAAGAGTTTAGAATAGATTCTCTCAGTTGTTTTCTTAAGATCTCCCTTCCTTCCTTTAAGAGTTATATTGATTCCTCAATACGATTTTCCTTAACTATTTCTTCAGAAACTACATCCATACCAGTTAAAATAAAGGCAGTGAAGAGCTGCTTGACTTTCTTCAAAACCTGAGCCTTTTTGCTTCCCTTTCTTCTTCTATTTGGCTCAAACTAGAAAATTTCATTTTCTTGTATGCACTAGTTTCCTTGTCTAAATTGCAGCCAGATCCTCCAACTTTTGTCTTGGTAGGAAGGATTTCCTTTTTGCAGTACGCATGGCTTTAACTTTTCTACAACTTCTAAATAATCACCAGAAGCCAATACAATTACCAAGTGTAGAACCAAAGTGTTTCTTCTTTTGATGCTGGGGCCTTCAACTTCAAAGTATTTACCAGACAACACTTTGCAAGTGTTCTTTGAGATTTTATGTCATCAGAAGCATGTAACTCAGTTTCACTCAAGTGTACCTTCATATCAGATTCTAAACATACCTTTTTAAGTATAAGAACCTACATTCTTGAACACACATTAGATAACACCAGTGTTCTTTTAATACTTATGTTATCATCAAAACTAAGGATATATATCATGAATAGATCTTATTCTAACAAATCAAACCAAATCAAACGACATTATGTTACAACCCATATTTCACTTAACTCACGTCCAATGTAAACCTAAACCTATTATGCCTTAGCCTTACAAATTAAAAATGATTTTCTCTTCCTCTCACTTAGGGTTTCAGTTTCAACCTTCATAAATCTCTCCTAGCAGTATCTCGCCTTCTTCTCTAGGTACATCTTGACTCTTCTTCTCTAATCTCTACTCTTTTATATTCTTTATTTTTCACTTTCTCATTTATATAATATTGCTCTCTCTTCAAATTTCATTTTTATTGCACCTCTTCTTCTTTAATCTCTCATCTCTTATGTTCTTTCTTTTCTATCTTTATTAATATATTATCACCTCTATTATTTTTGTTTCACTATAACATTTTTGATATTTTTTATGCTATTATTTTATGTTTACTATTTCACTTTTGCCTAATCTGATTTTTACATATTAAATGGTAAGTTGTTGTTCAAATATGATGAGTTTTATTGTTATTTGACATAAATACAAAGTTAAGTTGTCATCTATATATGTATGTATGACTCAATATTTTTTTTAATAAAACCGAACCAAAACAAACCGCATAGATTTGGTTCGGTTTGCTTCAATTTTATTTCTAAAAGTCAACCAAAACAAACCAAACCACTTGTTTTTTCTCTTGCAGTTCAGGTAAATTTTAGCGTCAAAACTGCCCAAACCGCGTCGCGAACAACCCTAGTCTAAGCCATAGCTCAAACCTACACAATTGGTGACTCCTAGGAATGGACGGTTCTGCTAGTGGGCCTTTCTCTGATTTTGAGAAGGTCGTGATGAACCACATAAAAATTTCCCCTAGAAACTTCATCTCGAATCATGGGCCTTCATATTGGCATTCCAGCTTTGTGTCGGGTACAAATCTTGGAAGCCTTCATGGGGATCTTCTTTAACCTCTTCTCTATGGCTCGTACTTCACTTGATGGCGCTCGGGATAAGGGATTGATCTCTCTTCACCCTCAAGTAAATTGGTCCAATTTGTTTGCTTCTGACTAAGGAAATTTTCTAGAGCGTTTTGTATTAGTGAAACATGTCACTCCTGAGGCGTATTTGGCCTTCAGCTCACATTTGGATCCGGTGGGAGATGTCTGCTCTTGTAGATGGGAATTTCTGAAATATTGGTGTAGAGTTCATTTCCACCAGCCTATCTCTTCTTATCATTTCGGGTCCATTTCTCTTTCTCTTGAAGAAGTAAGAATGAAAGAGGATTTACATGTTTGGTACCAATAACTCGGAAGAGTTTGGTCCCAGTGAAGTGCTTTCCTTTTAGCACAAGAAGATGCGTATAAATACACATTATCATTAGTGCTTCTAAACTTTACGAGAGATAAAAACTCTTTGGTGAGGATGAGGATCCCAGTGCCCCTCATTTTTTAACCAAGTCATTTGTGCTTTTGCAGATAACACGAATCAGTTGACCATGGCTTAGTTATTGGCATGTCTATCCCAACGTTGGTGGCACCTGTCGTTGCTTCTATTTTTGTCCCAGAGGTTCGGGCTCATGCCGTGGTGACTGCTCCAAAGACGGTCCCACCAAGAGGGTTTGATGTGATATTCGGTCCACTTCTGTTGGAGGAGGTTCTCCTAAACGAGCTTGTTTAGTGGATGATGATGAGAGGAACGATGTGACTCCTTTCTCCCAGCTTCATGATATTCTTCCTTCCTATGTACCTAGAACCTTAGAGGAGTTTGCTACTGATATGGCCATTAAAGACCTGAATTTCGTCTGGGGTTTATATGTAACTAATAGGCGGGACCTTTTTGTAGATGCCTTACGTGCTTTGTTTAGGGCCAGGTCCCTTATTTATATTGTAGTTACCGATCAAGATGATGTTTTAGGCTTCAAACAACTTTCAAAGGAATGTGATGAGCTGAAAGAAAGGTGTGAGGTCCTTGAGCGACAAACTTTTGATGTTGAGAAGGAGTTTGTTATGCCTCGGGAAAATGCTGATGCGCTTTGTTATTTGCAGGAAAGGAGGATCGGCATGGTCGACTATCTATTTTGGCGGCTCGGATAGAAAATCTGAAGGCTTGTCTTGCTAACGGAAATAAATGCAACGAGAATGATACTATGGATGTGGCAGAAGCATGTCAGACGTTCAAAGCAGATTAGAAAGCTCTTCAGGGTATGAACAAGGATCGGTACAACGCTTTAAGGAGTCTCGAAGAAGGGGTTGTTGTTGTTAAGCATAAGTCTCAACAATCTCTTGAGCGAGCATTAGATCCTTTGGGCTTAGGTTAGGTTGAAATTTTGGACAGGCTCAAAATTTCTATCTCGGCCTCAATATTACTGCTGACCAGTTGAACCCTTTAGTTGACCCGTCTGAGAAGGAGTCAGGTGCCAATGATTGAGTTTTGTTTTGTTATTTTTCTTTTAGTTTGCTCCTGTAAAATTTGACCGGGATTTTGTGCCTCTACTTGTAAACAATATCTTCCTGTATGCATTTAAGTTTTTACCTTTGCATGTTTACGCTTTTCGGTATAATATTTTTTTCTTTCTCAAATTTTGTAATCGTCAACCTGGAATCCAAGGAGAAATTAGAAATGGGGATCGATAAGGATTGCTTTCATAATCTTTCACTTTCTGTTATTGTTTTCTATAAAAAACGATAAATAATAGTTGCTTAAATTGTAAATGACTTTAAGTATTTGTGGATTTGTGTAAGGTTGTTTTACTCGGACGCGAGTTGCATTTAGACGCACATAACTTTTTGATAACACGTCGAGATAATAGTGCATGGCTATGCTCAGAATGAGCCTTCATAGAGGAAGCATCATTGTAATTTAGAGTGTCTGTATGTCAGACTGGAAATGGTGGAACAGTTCAGTTGTGGGAATTTATGCTTCTAGTTGTGCTTGTAAGTATTTCACGCGGAACCATCTAGATGCATATTTGCCTTAATCATATTTTTATGGATAAGATATGAGTTTGGTTATTCAAGATGGTGTTTTGAATCATACTTATAGGAGAAGGCATGAAGCCAACTAGATGTCGCCATGCTTTGAACATTGCTCCATGACACATATGATCTTAACCGGCCAAAGGTTGAAAATCTCCGCGCCTTCCCTTTAGGTTATGGCTTGAATCGAGGTGGACATCTCCAGGTTTCACGATGCTCACCTTAAAATCACTAGATCCTTAGGCGGTGTGCCAACTAGACGTGAAAGAGTGTATTTCTTTAACAGAGGGTGGTTGAATGTTATATTCAAACGTGATAAGCGTCTCTGATAGCACCCCTTGGGTAATTGGTTATTATAGTCATATGTGCAAAGCTTTTTCAAAAGCTCCCCTAGGTTTTGAAGACACATGAGGCAATATGGAGAATTCATTGCTATAGCTGGGCGCTCAAAGCGTATCAGATAACACCCCTGAATTTTGATGGCACATAAGTCGTTGTCAGGAATTTATTACTGTAGTTGGGCGCTCAAAGTGTATCCGAGAGCACCCCTTACTTCTGAAGGCACACAAGGCGCTGTGGGGAATTAATTATTATAGTCGGGAGCTCTATGCGTATCCAACAACACCCCTAACTTTGAGTATGCAAAGTTTCAGGGGTTTTGATTGTTGTAGCTGGGCGCTTGAAGCGTAATTGACAACACCCTTGACTTTGTGCATGCAAAGTGACATGGTGTTTTGATCATTGTATCCAGGCGCTTGAAGCATAGCTGGTAGCACCTTCAGATTCCATGGTCGGGCATTAACTGTATCGTTTGTACCACGATTCATTGCAACGTGCATTTGCATTTTGGTGCCCTAAAAAGAGGGACAAAGCATAAAGAAGAACATAAAGAGTGACATATATATATATATATATATATATATATATATATATATATATATATATATATATATATTCATTTAACTATCATATAATTAATTTATAAATACATTAATTAAATCTTGCGGTTGTGCGCAAGTGTATACCAGGCGCATTCCTTAGATGTGGTATCCGGGTGACTTAGTGACCGGTTGATCCTAGAGTGATTGGGCTCCCAGCTGGTTCTGGAGGTCCGGGCTCCCGGCTGGGTCTAGAGATCCAGTCATCTAGCTGGCTCTAGGGACTGGGCCTTTGGCTCGGGAAGTGTATGACTCCTAGATTGGGCCAACACCTATCTTTAGTTAAGGTTCAAGAAACACAAGAAAGGGGGGGGGGGGGGAGGGGAGGGTTTGAATTGGGTTTCTAGATTTAAAAAATCTCACCCAATAACACAAATAGCAAGTAAACAACAAATATAAAAAGCACAAATATTTTTATCCTGATTCGCTGTTAACTGAACCACGTCCAGTCCATCCGCCATAATGGTTTCTCCTTCAAAAAGGGCTTAGTCCACTAATCAAATAATTGATTACAACCTCAATAACAAATTTTCAAAGACATCTTGAGAATTCTAACTATACCCTAGTCTCTCAAGGAACTTAACCAAAGGTTAACACACAAGATTGGTGTTTACGAAGATGCTTCTTAAAATAAGCAGATACGCAAGTTATAATCAAATATTACTCCTAATAAAAATATATTCAAGCAAGTGTTTTAAGTTTATGAACTCGAGTAACACTTCTTTTATTTTTATCTTTCACGTATCTTCTCTGCGTGTATTCGTTGTAGTGTAAATCATTTGTTTTTCAAATTTTCCAAGACCTCTTTATATAGGTAAAAATAGATCTGCTGGAGGGTGAAGTTGGAATATCCTCAAATATCACAGTTGTAATATGGTCACTTGATTCTTCAATAATATAATAGTTCTTGCAGCAGATAGTGGGTGAGGATGGGACGTGAGGGACAAAGTTGGTAAAATAGTACAGTCTTTTTCCTGATCTTCAGGGTAGTGGAAAGGATATTTTCTTTTTGTACTTATTATACCTACCATGTGTTCTTCTTTCAGTCCTTAACTTTAGGTCATTAACTTCTAGTCAGACGCTTCATATTAAAATAGATGAAGCATGGGTAGACTTCAGAGTCTGTCTTTAGAACCTGGTTAAAATGAGTCTTCAGAGTTTATTGAGTTCAGAGTCTTGAGACTTTAAGGGCCTGAATTATTAGAGTCATTCTGGATGGTTTCTTTTCAAAAGCGTTGACTTGGTAATCCAGAAGCTTGACTTTCATTTGAACATAACCTTGGTTTTTCATTTGGTTCAAAGTGCGTCTTTAATTCAGAGTCTGGCTTGACCATACTTGACTTCTTCAAAATATGGCTTGCTCAGAGTTGACTTTTTCAAAGTCAGAACTGTTTTCTATAATCTGCACACTTAAGAAAACAATTAGAGTACAAAATTATTCTCTATACACATTAAGCTTTGTTATCATCAAAACTCAAGTATAGTTATAAAATCAAACTTGTTCCAACAATCTCCCCATTTTTGATGATGACAAATCCATGTATTTTGATGAACACTTTTTACTTGGATAATCATATATAAAACATCAGAGTTAGGTTTGTAAGCTCCCCCTGGATTTTATACTTATCAAAATTATTCTTATTTTCTTTAGAGTGAGGTTTGTAAGCTCCCACTGAGATTGATATTAGAAAAGTTTAAGTAATCCAAAAAAATAGTCAGCATGATAAAAATGTTTACTTGGTTAACATACCTACCAATTTTAGAGCTTGGTTTTTATCTAAGAGAAAATTCTCAAATAGAAATTTTATAGCCTGGATGATAAACTTAACTACACAAATCTGATTTCCTTGTTAATAAATCACCAACAAATTAAATCATATGAATAACATGATATTAACATGTTTGAGATTTATTATGGGTTAAAGATAAATCAAAATCATATTATTTTTCTCCCCCTTTTTCATCAATAAAAAATAATAATATTAAAATAAAATAAACCTTTTATAGATTGAAGAACAAAGTAAATGCAGTCAGAGTCAAAACGAGAAACTAGAAAATAACTTCATTAAATTTTTTGAAATAGGAGATACAACAGAAGAGAAACAAAACAAAATAAGGGAAAGGATAAACTAGGGGAAGAGGGTTCAACACCAGAAGTGCCTTCAGCTACTTCAAGCTTCAGACTCTAGTGGGTCTTAAGAGCCTCAATTAAACAACATCTCGCCCCTTCTTCACAATTCCTTCTTGATAGAAGAGTTAAAAAAACTCATCCAAAAGGAATGAAGAGAGACATTCCTTCATGAGAGGAATTTATCTTTGACTTCATAGAGTTAAATAGAGTAAGAGAGAGGTTAATATTAATCCTAGTCATGATGAATAAAAGAAGATTTTTGTCATCATAAGTGAGTAGGTCCAAATCTTCTTCTCTTAGCTGAACATTTGACACCAACAATTGATGCCATATCTTTGTCATGGGAAGGAGAGATGAGACACTTGCAATCTTATTGAGGATGTCAAAAATATTCAGATGGAAGTCATTAATGAAGGGACTACTCCTATTGTACACATCCATACAAACATTAATCTCCTTACACTGTATTGTCTTATTAATGAGAGCAGGAGTGGTAACAATAGGAATACCAAAGACATTGGACTGGATACTTGAAGCATTCTCTCCTAGCTACTTAAAGGAAACATTTGTATAAAATTATTTCACAAGAATTGGATAAATGGGTCCGAATAGCATATCAAAGTATTTTTTCCTATTTTTGAGAGTAGGCAGTACTAGAGAGGTCAAAACCTGAACTATTGAGCTCAAAAAAATCAATGAATTTCTCATAAATATAAACAAAGGACATTCTACACCAAGGAAAGTGTTAGAAGCTATAACAAGTTTCTACAGTTGAGATAAAGGAATACAAACTTTTATAAAAAGGTTTTGAGAAAACACAAGAGATAATGAGTGAAAAAGGTAAATGAGTTTAAATATGGAGGGAAAAGAAGTTAAGGAGATTAAGAAAGAAATAAGTTTGAAAGCTAAACATAAAAGAGACTCAACAGTTATCAATAAAAGCCATAGTAATAAAGTTTGTAATAAGACACACAACATAGCTGGCTTGTCAGAAGACATCATTACACAACATTGAAAAAGGACACTAATAAAAACCTTAAAAAGATTTTGAAAAGACACTGCATAATAAAATCAATCTTTTAAGAGAAAATAATGATAAGTAGGGGAATGAAATAATTTTTTCTTTACCCAAGAAACATAGTATCCCAATGGGTCACTTCAAATTTTCAGATGGCTTAACGTAAGATACATATCTTACTTTATATCCATGCAAACAACGCTTGATTTCCACCATTAATTATGCTCAGAGTGAAGGTGAGACTTTGGACTTTGGACTTTCTGACCCAGAGTGAAGGTGAGAAAAATAAACAAGAAGGGAGGTTGAATTGTGTATGTTAATTCTATATCATTTATGAATAACAACTTTAGAATCTGAACACGTTCAGAGTCTGATCTCAGAGTTAATAATAGTGGAAAAAATAGAGTTCAGAAGCAATAAAGAAATTAACGCACAAACTGGTTCCTCTTCTAAATTGAGGGTAGTCCACTCCCCTTTCTCAATAAGAGATTTTCACTATAATCAAACTGATTACACTTTTCTCAAGAAAACTAGCAAGATACTTCAACTGCTCTATCACACTAGAAAGAGAATTCTGCTCAAGAAACCAAGCAAGAGACTTCTACTGAAGCACACAGGCAAGAGACTTCACCACTCAAGCAAATCAATAAGAGACTTCACTGCTCAAGAAAACTAGCAAGATACTTCTGCTCAAGCACACATGAAAGAGATTTCATTGGGCAAGCAAACTAGAAAGAGACTTCCACTGCTCAAGAAAACTAGTTAGTGACTTCTTCTTCTTTTTTAAAAAATGTTTAGTAGAAAAGGTAACAACTATACTTAATTTTCAATCTGAGGTATCGAAGTAATACAACAACTACTAAGCTTCTTAACACTTAAAGTTTCTAAGATATATAAATATAAAAAATCTTAAGAACTTATGCAATAAACAATTATTAAAATTTAGATCAAATTTATGCTCAGTATTATTCTGTTGTATTGTTGTAACCTTCTTTTAAATATTCAACTTCCTTTTATAGAGGCAGAAGAACAGTCGTTGACAGATGACTTGCATACAATTTGTTTTTTGAGAAGCATTCCAAGAGAGACATTGAAGGATGTATATGGTTAAGATCATTGTCCATTGAGTAATAAGATTGTCCATAACATCTTTCTCATACTAGCCAATAAGAATTTTAAACAGAAGTTTTGAATTACTTTTCATATTCTTGACCTTTCCAAAGTTTGAAGAACACAAACCTCCAGAATGCTCAAACAAATAATTTTAATGGCTTTAGCTTCATGACTATTCTATTTTGTGTTCAAGTTAAACCTTCCTTCGTTTGAAACTTTCAGAAGTTTTGCAATAGTCTTCTGAGTGATGGTTACATCAACATCCATCATTATAGACATACTCACCTTTTCTTCAAACTTCTTTAGACTATTTCCTCTCTACTTTTCCCTTTCAAGGAATTGTCATTTTGTACCATCAAATCTTTTTTTATAGACGCAAAAAGTTTGTCATAAACTTCATCCCTAACCCATAAATCCCTTACTAGACGATGGTAAGTTGGTCCATTCAGTATATCAAAAAACGAAGACCACTCTTGAACTTTGAATAAACTCCATAGATCATAACCATTCTAATTGAAGGAGTTAAATTCAATAATTTGTTTCACTATCATCTATAGATCATCCTTATTGATATTCATGGATTAATTTTGATAGTCATACTCTTTCTAGATTTGACAATCATGTGTGCATGTTGAGTAGATGGTGAAAATTCCATTGTAGAAGAAGATTAGGGTTTCTAAGGTTTTCTATATGAAAAAAATTTTTTTAGAGGAGGTTTAAGAAAACAAAAGTGTGGGAAGTGAGGGAGTGAAGTGTGTGCGTCTAATATAAATAGAGTGTTTTGAGTGAAAAATGAATTTTGATCAAAACAGAAAATAAAGACAGAAAGAGGAAAGAAGCAAAGTAATTAAGACAAATCACCAAAAACTGAGGCTATTTTTACCCAATAGTTATAATCCACGTGTTAGAAGACATTTCAAATTTATGACATGTAAGAGGATAGGATCCAGAGGCAGAAAAATATTTTGTCCACTTGTGTGCATATCAGAGGCAGTTAATCTTATTCTGAGTTTCAGAGACTAAGATACTTCAGATACTATTATACATAAGAAGTTGGTTCAGAACTTCTGATTATAGTAACTTGACATCATCTGACTCTGATATAGAATATGATTCTTTGCCAATCTAATAGAAGTAGAATTAGCATAGTGAAATGTAATTCTTCTTTTAGAAAAATGAAACTCTTCTGACAAACATTTAAAATGTTAGGATTAGAAACTGTTGCATAAAAAAGAAACTCTTCTAACAAACAGAGATAATCATACCTTTCTTTGTGAAATTTTTAATATGCTATTGAGATTGTTCTTGAGGAACTATATTTTTTCCAATAATGCTCTTCATAGGAAAACATCAGTCTTTCTAATACCAGCAATCTTGTCTTACTTGTTTCTTCTAGATTCCACATTTTCTTCCTCCTTTAGAGTTAGGATTTGGAATATAGGCCTTTTTCTTGTTGTAAGTTGTAACTAGCCACTGTCTTGGAGCTGAGGTTGTTTCTTAGTTCTTTAGCATATCTACAACCAAAGTAATCTTATTCTTTAGTACCCATACTTTTATGGGTCCTATTGCGTTAGTTCTGATAGACCTTCTCTTATTTTGGGACTTAGCTTGATAAAAAGGATTTGGATCATTCAAGACTTTGTATTTAAAATTCTGTTGTCTTGAATGATTCATAATCTTTGGTTCAGGACCTTTTAGAGCCTTATAACTTGATGTCTTAGGTTCTAACTTCTTCAGAACCTTTAACTTTGAGGTTTCATGTTCTGATTCTTTTAGAACCTTTGACTTTAGAACTTGGATTCTGAATTTTTCAGGACCTTTAATCTTGAGACCTCAGATTCTGTTTTCTTTAGAACCGATGATTCTGCAGTTATAGGTTATGTTTGTTTTGAAACCTTAGCTTTACTAGCAGACACAAAATGTGAGTACAACATATTTTTAGTAGAGATTGAAGAAGAAGGATCTAATGGTTTCATCAAGATACCAGTCTTTGGATTATAAGGTTTTTGATGATAATCAAGACCTTCTCATTTGCTTCATACTTATCAAGAGGTTTGTCAAACATATCTTTTATTAAAGCAATCCAGTGTCTTTAAAGTTTTTCAATCTCGTTATTAGAGAAGTTTAGTTCATCTCTTGTAAAAGCATATTACTTCTTTATGATTTTCATATGTCTGGCTTTCTGCTGGAATCTTTCCATAAGATATTGACATAAAGTAATTAAATTAGATTTAGAGTTTATAAAATACCTCTTTTATATCCTTTGAATCTGAATCAGAAGCAACTTCTATTTCTACATCTGAGAATGTTGAAGCAGCCAAATCTAGGTTGGCTTCTTCAACTTCTTCTTTGTCATCAAGTGCATCCCATGTTGCCATGAGACTTTTCTTGAATTTACTTTTGAAGTTTTTATTTTTCTGAAGGTCGTGACAATTGGAAATGAAATGTTCAAACTTTTGACAATTGAAGCAACTTTTCTGATCATCCTTGTTCTCTTTGAAGTTTGTTCCTTTCAAACTAGATCTTTTACCATGGAACCTCCTATTTTTGTTGGCAAGATACTGAAATCTTTTTATGATGAATTCCATTTTATCATCATCAGAATATTTATCAGAAGCTTCATCATTAGTGGCTTCTTTTTATAAACCTTTTCTGAGAAGGTGTGAGATTTTTTCTATTACTCATCATACCTACTCCATCAACTTCAAAGTTGATTCCATCTTCAAGGATATCCCATAGCTCATCATCAAGCCATATGATATGGATGTACATTTTTCTGTTTCACCAAACTCAGTGGAGTTACCACTGAATGTTGGTGTTCTAGTAGTATAAGATGTACTTTGATCATGTTTATATTACCACGAGAAGTACCACCATCAGAACTAGTCACTTCAAAACTATCAGGCATGATGAAATATGTATTTTTCTCAGGATACTTTATTGTACCACTATAAAGTGTTTAGCTTAAACCGTGCTCTGATTCCAACTGAAGGTGAGAAAAATACACAAGAAATGGGGGGAGAATTGTGTATGTTAATTCTATTTCACTTCTGAATAACAAATTGAGAATCTAAACAAGTTCAAAGTCTAATCTCAAAGTTAATTGTAACAGAAAGAATAGAGTTCAAAAGTAATAAATAAATCAACACACAAAGATTATCCTGATTACTTTCCTAAAATTGGAGTAATCCAGTCCCATTGTCCAACAAGAGATTTTAACTATAATCAAACTTATCGCACTTTACTTAAGAAAACTAGCAAGAGACTTCAACTGCTCAATCACACTAGAAAGAGGCTTTCACTCAAGAAATGTAGCAAGGGACTTCTGCTCAAGCGCACATGCAAGAGACTTCACTGCTCAAGAAAAATAGCAAGAAACTTCACTGCTAAAGAAAACCAGAAAGAGACTTCGGCTCAAACACACATACAAGAGACTTCACTGCTCAAGCAAACTAGCAAGAGACTTCCTCTATTTTAAACAAACAGTTTAGTAAAAAAATATAACAACTATACTTGATGTTCAATCAGAGGTATAAAAGTAATACAACAACCGCTAAGGTTCTTAACACATAAGATTTCTAAGATATACAAAAATAAGAAATCTTAAGAACTTATGCAATAAATAGCTAAAAAACTTTAGCTCAAAGTTATGCTCAATGTTGTTCTATTATAGTGTTATAACCTTCTTTTAAATATTCAACTTCCTTTTATAGAGGCAGAAAAAGAGTCGTTAGAAGGTGACTTGTATAAGAGTTCTTTGTTGAGAAGCATTCTAGATAGACGTTGGAGGTTGTAACTGGTTAAGATCATTGTTCATTGAGTAATAATATTGTTTGTAGTGTCTTTCTCATACTAGGTATCTATGAAAAGGTTAGGGTAGACTTAAGAGGTCACATCACCTTTCCTTGAGCCTTGCACAATAAAAATCTAGTTGACTTTTTCAATAACCTGGTATTTGACAAGACTTGTCTACTTTAGAGAAAAAGTACGGATCAAAAGTCAAGCACCTTTAGTTGAGGTCTTCAGAGTCTGAGCTGTCACCATAGGCTGAGATACCATGATCAGATTCTGATCGTTTAGAAGCTGATATATCACGTTCAGAGTCATCAAATTGTGGTTCTCCAGAATCTGAGACTTTTAACTTCTATACATATGCTTTCATCAGGGTCAATTATGAGTTGAATTTTAAGCTTATGAACTTGCATACTTAAACATATGTTAGTATACCCAATTGTCCTTTATGTACTTTGTTATCATCAAAACCCAAAGGATATAAACAAGTTTGTTCCAACACAAAAAGCCTTCTAACTTCAGAGAGCTAACTGGTTTAGAGCCAACTTATCTCAGAGTCATACTTTAACTCTCCAAAGTCTACACACATTTAGAAAATTTTATTTTATTCTAGACAGAGTTAAATTTTTTTTAGAATAAGAACAAATATATCTTCAGCAAGGGGTTTTGTAAAGATATCATCCAATTGATGGTCCGTTCTATAATTTTAAATTTGTAACACCCTTATGAACATAATCCCTTATAAAAAGTGTTTAATTTCAAAGTGTTTCATTCAGGAGTTCATAATAGGATTCTTAGATAAATAAATTGCATAAGTATTATCTTGGAGAATAAGAATGTTACTCTCATAAAGTTCATAGTCTTCTAGATGACCATTCATCCAGAGTATCTGGGTGTTGCATCCAGATGCTGCAATATATTTAGCTTCTGCAATTGATAATGCAATTGTTGACTATCTCATGCTGGACCAAGAAATGACATTATCACTAAGAAGCTTATAGCTTCCACCAGTGCTCTTCCTTTCTTGTTTGTCTCCAGCATAGTCAGCATCATAATATCCTAATAACTTGTACTATTTGGATTTTATATAAATCAAGCCAAGGTTAGTAGTACATTTCATACATTTAAAGATCCTCTTAACGGGTGTTAAGTGGGTTTTTCTAAGATCTGGTTGGAATCTAGCACATAAGCATACACTAAAAAAAAATCAGGCCTTGAAGCTGTCAAGTATAAAAGAGAACCAGTCATACCTCTATATAACTTTTGTTTTACCTGTTTGCTTTTATCTTTCTCCAAAATGCATGTTGGGTGCATCAAAGTATTTACTGGTTTGCACTCTGACAAGTAAAACTTCTTCAAAAGTTCTCTTGTATACATGCTTTGATGTACGTATGTTCCTTCTGAACTTTGGTTGATCTGAATCCCCAGAAAGAACTTTAATTCTCATATCAGACTCATATTAAATAAAGTGGCATTAGCAGAATACAAAATAATAGGATTAATAACACTTTTGCCCCCTGTCATATTATCGACTTTTACTTTTCCCTCTATACTTTTCTTAAAAAACCAACCCTGTCACTTGAAGATTATGTCGTTTTAGACCTAGTAGACAAATGACTTAATTATTTATCTTTCATGTGTATGTGTTAAAAAAACTAATTCTAATTGGATGACTATGTAAAGTATAAATTTCAAAGGGTTGCTTGCAATCAATGGGACTTGAACCCACAACATCTCCACCAAGGGTAAGCCTTTTATCACATAACAAAGCTTGTTGTTTCGTCAAAGTTTCACATTTAGATGTATATATCACAAAACTATATAAATTTTCTTAATATATAGATAAGTATTATTTTAATATAAATTATTTTAAATTTAATTAAATAAAAAAATAAAAAATGCATATATTATGTTTTGAAAAATTAAACAAGATTCAGTTCAATATTAAAAATTGATTTTAGTTTTTTATTAAAAAATTGTTATTAAATACAAATATAACGTGTGGATAAATATAATGTTATTGAATTTTAAACTCATTATTGTAACAAATTTATTATTATAAATATTTAATAGTACATATAAAAATTAATATTATTCATTTAAAATGATTTTTTATCAAATTCATTTTTTGAATGAATGTTCAAACAAAATTCATACATACCAAAATAAAATTTAAATATTAATCAAACACATTTAATAATAAATTAAAATTAAAAAATAATTTTAATTTGTCATTTAAATGTGTTTTAATGATATCTAAATAAAAATGTAATGTGTGTTGAAATATAACGTGATTGAATTTATAATTACCTTAAAGTATATATTTAATTTAAAAAAATCAATTCCAATTTAAAATAATACTTATCTATATATTAATATATCTTTATATAGTTTTGTAATATATACATTTAAAATATATTATCTTAAAGTTATTTAATTTAAAGTTAATATATAAATAAGTATATATTTTAAAGTCTAGATAAGTATTATAGATAAATTAATTAAATTTAAAATTTATTAACATTATGTTTATCCATACATTATATTTTAATTAAAAACTGAAATTATTTTTTAATAATAAACTGAGTTTTTCTTAATTTTTAAATACATTATATATATATATATATATATATATATATATATATATATATATATATATATATATATATATATATATATATATATATATATATATATATATATATATATATATATATATATATATATATATATATATATATATATATATATATATATATATATATATATATATATATATAATTTATTGTTAAATCAATTAAATTTAAAATATTTTATTTTAAAATAATACTTATTTATATATTAAGATAATTTTAAATAGTTTTGTAATATATACATCTAAATGAGAAACATTGACAAAATAATAAGTTTGGCAAAATGTTAAAAGGCTTATAGTATGAGGGGGAGGTTTTGGATTCAACATCCATTGATTGCAACTTTTATATACTTTCAAAGTAAAATCAAAAAACTAAAAAAGAAACTAAAAAATAAAGGAAAAATAATATTTAATGACATTAATGGTATTGAAAAAATAAATTTAAATAATTGAAAGGAGAGAGAATAATAAATATTTAAGGTCATAGTAGAAAAAATAACATTAATGAAACGACTTATATTGTAGTACAATTTTTTTCCTCAAAGCGACTTATAATAAAAAACGGAAGTAGTAATAATAAATCAACATCATCATATTAGCATTAATACAAATAAAAAAAACACTTTGTCAGCACGCCATATAGGCACTTTTGTCGAGTCATTTGTCTTAAAGGTCTAAAAAGACAAAATCTTCAAGTGACAAAGTTGGTTTTACAAAAAAATAAAAATTACAAGGGGAAAATCAAAACTCGCCTATATGGTAGGGGGCAAAAGTCATATTAACCTAAAATAATACCACCAACATAAAAGTTTACAATTAAATTATTATTTTTAAATAACTTACAAAACAAAGTTGTATCAACCTTTCCTCTTGTAAAATCATTTTTTAAAAGAAAATTGCTTAGTCTTTCATACCATGCTCTAGAAGTTTGTTTCAGACCATACAAAGATTTTTGAGTTTGTAAACAAAATCTGGGTTTTTATGATTTGAGTTTGTAAACAAAATCTGAGTTTTTATGATTTTCAAAGCTAGGAGTTGATGTACATAAACTTTTTCAATAATGTAACCATTCAAAAATGCACTCCTAACATCAATTTGATATAAAATGATGTAATGATTTACAATAAAAGATATTAAGAGACGAATAGACTCTAACCTGGCCATTGGTACAAAAGTTTTAGTATAATCAATTCCTTTTTGTTGACTATAGCCTTGTGCAATCAGTCTGACTTTGTTCTTTACCACTTCTCCTTACTCATTCAAATTATTTATGAACACCTATTGGCACAAGATCCCATACATCATTTATAGAGAATTAATTTAATTCTTCTTGCATTGCCAAAATCTATTCTATGTCCTGAAGTGCTTCATCGATGAAAGTAGGTTCTATAAAGGACACAATCCCAAAATCATTTCTTCATATGGTTTAAATGAGGATCTGGTTCTAATGGGTTTTGTCTCATCTCCCATAACCAATTCTTTCAGGATGTGAATTTCTTTGCCTTTGTTTCCTCAGAGGTGCTGGTGTGACATCAGCTTCTGATTGGGAAACTTTGTGCTGATTCTTTTGAGAGTCTTTTACTTCAGATTCCTTGCCTTTAAAGTATGAGTATCTAATCTCAAGATCTGCAAACTTTTCAACTAGCTTTGACTTTTCAAGGTCAAGCTTATCATCAATATACAATGTCACCTAAAGTATCACCATACAACAATCACCACAATTACGCACAACATCATACACAACAAATGATTAATAACTAACGAATATCACAAAGAAACCTCCAAACAGAGGCCAACCAGTAGCCTAATCACAACACAACATCAAAAATCAGAACCAACATCTCAATTCCACACAACTGAGCAAACGACACTCATTGTGGCAGTATGACGGGTTACTCGTCACCAATGTGATGCCCGTCACTGCCCACACCACCTTACACTCATCCATATGACACTCATCCATATGACATTCATCGAACAAAATTAGGCTTGGAGACCATGACAGTCTCTCCGTCGGGAATCTGATGCCCGTCAGCGCCTCAAAGGCCATGATGACCTGGTCGTCATAAGGGTGACGTCCGTCACCCTGAAGCAGAAAATAGAAACTGCATTTTTGGCCATGGAGTTCAATTCAGAACTCCGATTTTCCCTGCCATCAAATTGATCAGGGACATTAGGGAAATCAATATATAACATCAGTACCTCATATATCCATCCATTAACATGCAATTTCATCGATTAATAATGGTTTTTATACGTTTTTCTCATCAATTCACCATACACATATAAACACTAATTCATACCATCTTCACTAACAATAACACACTATTTCCATGGTAAATCAGTACACGAATTTCACATAATTCACGCTATCACATAAATTTAATCATGTTCATCAATCATTCATCAAAAAGGAAAGATTAGTGAAAAACCTAATGGGATTAAGGATTTCCCTCTACCCAATCATGCATTCAACACCTTATTCGGAGTAATCTCCCCTAACTTAAATTTTCATTAAAAACACCTTCAAACTCTAACAATGGAGAAAACCCTTGTTCTCCTAACCTCTTCTTTCTCCAAAATCAGTTTTTACGTTCTCATCCCAAAAACCCACTACTAACTCTTTTTTATTAGAAACCTAATTCTCCTCTATTATTGATTTCCACAATGCCCTCACTTATTCCCCTATTCACTAAAATATCCTTTTTTACTCTAATTTTATTTTAATAATAATAATTCTCATTATTCTCTATTATTTTTAGTTCTATTCTTTAATTAAATAATAGAACTATGTTCCACCAACCAAAAACATCATAAACAAATATTAACCATCTAAACATCACCAAAATGCATATAGAAGCAGATTTAAATAATTAAATTTATCTAAATTCAATTAAATAAATAGAAAAACAGGGTGTTACAATCCTCAGAAAGGATCCTTGTGTAGAAGCATGCTTCATCTCAAGGTTTCAAGGTTTTGATGACAACAACAACAAGACTCAAGATCATTTCATCTGTGCAAAAAGTCAAAAGCTTTCAAAAGACCAAGATCAAAGTATTATGGAAGTGATCAACATTCAAGCTTCATGTACATTTGCTCGATCATCTTTCAAGACTTGGACACAAGTTATGGTATATCAAAATTCTCTAATTTAATTGATATACAAGTGTTCAAATATTTTATCATTTGATCATGATGCATTAACATGTTTTAAAATCATTTGGAATTGGTATAACACTTTTAAATTAATTATTTTTCAAAGTTTTTACAGTGTTAACCGATTAACCATATAGGTTAATCGATTAACGCCCTAAAATTTTAAATTCTTTGGGCCAACGTTACAGTGTTAACCGATTAACCTATATGGTTAACCGATTAACACTGAACGTTTTCTGAAAAATTGTTTCCTTTCAAGTTCAAAAATTATTTTAATGTTATACCTTTCCATGTGTTAACTCATACTCAAATATACCCTTTTGAAATGGTGTTTTGGATGATATGAATTCTGATAATTTCAAATTAACAAACACCTCCAACAATTTTCAAAAACAATCATTGAATCATATTCACTATTTTTCAAATAATTTCAAATACATTCAAAAAGTGTTCATACTTGCATAACCTTTCACATCCATTTATTTGAACACTTGTATTGAGATTAAGTTGTGAATTATGATTAAAGGAGAAGATCAATCTTTGTATTGATATTACTATTGTACTCTCAAATTATAAAAAGAATTACAGAATAGTCTGTTGTGACTTGTGATCCAGGATTGTTGGACACAAGGGTTAGTGTTTTGCGAGAGGATTGTTCTTGCACACTAGTTTGTTTTGTTGTTAGATTGTAGGTCTCACCGGTTGATGGTGTGATAGGTTATACTTTCTAAAACAATAGTGAAAACTCTCTTTCATGTGGAAAGGGGAGTGGAGTACCTTCGGATTGTGAAGGGAACCAATATAAATCTTGGTGTCCACTTTCTTTATGCTTTTTACTGCATCCATCACCAAGAACATAACCAAAGAAAAATTAAAGAACACCAAAAATCTGAAAAAGTTTCTATAAGCCTAATTCACCCCCCCTCTTAGGCATACTCTGAACTTACAATTGGCATCAGAGCAGGTTAAGGTAACCTGTTCCTAACGATTCAGTATGGCTTCCGCAAGTACCAACCCGGTTTTCAAAGATGGTGAAAGTAGTAACAAGCCACCACTCTTTTCTGGAGAATTTTTCGATTTTTGGAAAATTCGTATGAAGGCACATCTTGAGGCTCAAGGAGACGGTATATGGGAAACCGTAGAAACTGGTCCACATGTTCCTACAAGTGTGGTAAATGGTGTTGGAACTCCAAAGATAAAATCATCATATGATGAAGATGACAAGAAGAGAATTTTGAATGAGAAGAAAGCAATCAACATACTTCAAAGCGCTCTCAGTATGGACGAATTCTTCCGTATATCACAGTGTAAATCAGCAAAGGAGATTTGGGACACCTTGGTAGAAACGCGTGAGGGGACAGCCGAAGTAAAAAGATCAAGACTTAATACTTTAAGTCAAGAATATGAAATGTTCCGTATGCAGCCTGGTGAATCCATTGTTGCCTTACAAAAGAGATTCGTTCATCTAACAAATCATTTGATTGCTCTCGGGAAGACCTTCACCAACGATGATCTCAACTTGAAAGTCCTAAGATCCTTAACAAGAGAATGGCAACCGAAGGTGACCGCTATTTCGGAAAAGAAGAGTCTTTCAACGATGACATCCGCTTCCTTATTTGGCAAACTTCAAGAGCATGAACTGGAACTTGGAAGGCTTGAGAAGCATGAAAGTCAAGACAAGAAGTCCAAAGGAATTGCCTTGAAGATTGACACAAAGGATGACAAAAATGACGAATCTTCCGAAGACGAAAATTTCATGCTTCTAGTAAAGAAGCTTGGTAAGTTTTTTAATCATAATAAAAATTCCTCTTTTTCTAAAAAGAATAGACATTTCAGGAAAAAGGAAGTATCCACATCAAATCAAGAAGTTACACGCTACGAATGTGGGAAACAAGGTCACATAAAGCCGAATTGCCCGAAACTAGCAAATAAAGGGAAATTCGAAGGCAAAAAGGATTTCAAGAACAAAAAGGCTTATGTTGCGTGGGACGATAACGAGATAAGTTCATCATCGGAGTCGGAAAGCGATGAATATGCAAATATGGTTTTAATGGCTTCACACCACTCCGATGAAGAAAATGAGGTTAGTAGCAATTTTTCTGTTTATGATAATGATGCACAAGAAGTTATAGATGAACTTCTAAAAGAATGCAAGACTTTGTATAAAAGCATCTCAGCACAAAAGAAAAGAATTTCATTTTTAGAAGAACAAAATTCTGTTTTCATGAAAAATATTGAAAATGAAAAACAGAAATTAATAAATGAAAAACAAAGTCTTGTATGTAAGAATTGTGAATCCTTATCTTTTCAAATTGTTCAACTTAAAAGAGTTTTAGAAAGATACGAAAAAGGTCAAATTGGCTTGGAAGAAATTCTTAAACATCAAAGATATCCTAATGATAAAAGTGGATTAGGATATTCTAAATTTTCAAAACCAAGCACCAATGAGACCATTTTTGTAAGAGCAAGTGAACAAGTTGTTAAAGAAAAGGCAAGCACTTCTAAAATTCAGCATCAAAATCATAACAAGATAAAAGTTGCGAAGAAAAAGAATTATGTTCCTAGATATAGAAGTCACTTTCAACCTACGTGTTTTTATTGTGGAATTAAAGGCCATACATCTAATGCTTGCTATGTGCGCAATATTGGTGTTGCTAAATGGCATTATGTGTGGGTTGAAAAAGGTACTAACTATCAAGGACCCAAAGCAATTTGGGTACCTAACACTACTTAATTTTGTGTTGTAGGTATGCTTCAAGACAACGTCTAATCAATGGTATCTTGATAGCGGTTGCTCGAAGCATATGACGGGAGACATAAACAAATTTTCAAGTCTATCATTAAAAGCCAAAGGATACGTCACTTACGGTGATAATAATAAAGGAAAAATTCTTGGAGTTGGAATCGTTGGTACACCTCCATGTACAATCATCGAAGACGTTCTTTATGTGGAAGGCCTTAAACACAACCTACTTAGCATAAGTCAATTGTGTGACAAAGGGTTCCGAATCAACTTCATAAAGGAGGAATGCTTGATAGAACACGAAGTCACTCATGACATTTTGCTAAAAGGTAAAAGATATAATAACATTTTTATGATTTCTTTTGATGACTCTTCCTTGAAGGTAAAGTGTCTTATGGCAAACAACAACGAGGCATGGCTTTGGCATAAAAGATTTGCTCACATCCACATGGAGCATCTAAACAAATTGATAAAGCATGATCTAGTTGTTAGACTCCCAAAAATAAAATTCATCAAGGATAAATTATGCGATGCATGTCAAAAGAGAAAACAGACCAAGACAACTTTCAAATCCAAGAAAGTGGTTTCTACATCAAGGCCACTTCAATTATTGCATATGGATCTCTTTGGTCCATCAAGAACAAAAAGCTTCGGAGGTAATTTGTATGCTTTAGTTATTGTTGATGATTTCCATCGATACACTTGGACATTGTTTTTAGTGCAGAAAAATGATGCTTTCAAAGCATTCAAGAAGTATGCAAAGCAAATTCAGAATGAGAAATCACTCACCATAGCCTCTATAAGAAGCGATCACGGTGGAGAATTCCAAAATTCAGACTTTGAAGATTTTTGCGAAGAGCAGGGAATTTCTCATAATTTTTCAGCACCAAGAACACCTCAACAAAACGGTGTCGTAGAACGGAAGAATAGATCACTGGTGGAGCTTGCAAGGACAATTCTCAACGACGCAAATCTTCCTAAATATTTTTCGGCAGATGCAGTTAGTACAACATGCTTCGTAAGCAACCGTGTCAATATTCGACCACTTCTCAAAAAGACTCCGTATGAGTTGTTCAAGGGTAGAAAACCAAATATAGCATTCTTCCACATATTCGGATGCAAATGCTTTGTTCTCAACAACAATAAGGATAATCTCGGTAAGTTTGATGAGAAATCCGACGAAGGTATATTTCTTGGTTATTCTCTTTATAGTAGAGCATTTAGAATTTTTAATAAGAGAACTCTTACTATTGAAGAATCCATTCATGTTTCGTTTGATGAGAGTAACCCCTCGAAAGAGGATAATATTATTATGGATGATGATGATGATATAGTAGGTTCTTCACAACAACAAGAAGAGACTTCAAAGAATCAAGATATACCACAAGAAGATGTCACTCAAATCATTGAAGAACATCAAGATCTTCCGAAGGAATGGAGAACGCATAGAGATCACCCGATAGATAAAGTTATTGGTGATATTAGCCAAGGCGTTGCAACTCGACTTAATCTAAAGGATGCTTGTCTCAACATGGATTTTGTGTCTCAAATTGAACCAACCAAGATTGATGAAGCCTTAGGCGACGACCAATGGATTGTAGCAATGCAAGAAGAACTCAACCAATTTGAAAGGAATCAAGTTTGGAGTCTTGTACCAAGACCAGACCATAAGCACATCATAGGAACAAGATGGGTGTTCAAGAACAAACTTGACGAGAATGGGATCATAGTTCGTAACAAAGCAAGATTGGTCGCACAAGGCTACAACCAGGAGGAAGAAATTGATTTTGATGAAACGTTCGCTCCGGTAGCAAGGTTAGAAGCAATCAGATTACTACTTGATTACGCTTGTTCTATGAATTTTCAATTGTTCTAGATGGATGTCAAAAGCGCTTTCCTGAATGGCTACATCAATGAGGAAGTCTAAGTCAAACAACCTCTGGGTTTTGAAGACTTCAAGAATCCCTCGCATGTTTACAAACTGAAAAAGGCACTCTATGGACTAAAACAAGCACCAAGAGCATGGTATGACCGCCTTAGCAATTTCTTATGTGAGAAGGGATTTACAAAAGGAAAGGTTGACAAGACATTGTTCATAAAGAAGATCAAAGTAAACACTTTATTGGTTCAAGTCTATGTCGACGACATCATCTTCGGATCAACAAACAAAGAGCTTTGCGAAGAATTTTCACTTATGATGCAATGCGAATTCGAGATGTCCATGATGGGAAAATTGAATTATTTTCTTGGACTACAAATCAAGCAAACAAAGGATGGCATCTTCCTCAACCAATCCAAGTATTGCAAGGAATTGTTGAAGAAATTCGATATGGATAGTTCCAAGGTGATGCCCGCTCCTATGGGATCCGGAACGTACGTTGAGCAAGATGAATCTGGTACTCCAGTTGATATAACAAAATATCGAGGTATGATCGGTTCATTACTATATTTGACGGCAAGTCGTCCAGACATTATGTTTAGCGTTTGTTTGTGTGCACGCTTTCAAGCAAGTCCGAAGGAATCACATCTCACAGCCGTAAAGAGAATCATAAAGTATCTCAAAGGAACAATGAACGTCAGATTATGGTATCCTAAAGGTAGTACTTGTTCTTTAGTTGGTTATTCTGACGCTGACTATGCAGGATATAAGACCGATAGAAAAAGCACAAGTGGTACGTGTCACATTCTCGGGAATGCATTAGTGTCATGGGCCTGCAAGAAGCAAGCGTGTGTGGCACTCAGTACAGCCGAAGCGGAATATATTGCAGCAGGAAGTTGCTGTGCACAAATTCTGTGGCTCAAGCAACAACTCCTCAATTACGGTGTAGACCTCGGCTGCATTCCTCTTCAATGTGATAATACAAGTGTCATCAACATTACAAAGAACTCGGTCATGCATTCAAGAACAAAACATATAGATATCCGGCATCACTTCCTTCGAGATCACGTATTGAATGGAGATGTAGATGTTACTTTCGTCGACACGCACAATCAACTCGCCGACATCTTCACCAAACCTTTGGCGAAAGAACCGTTCTACAAAATTCGGCGAGAACTTGGGATTCTTGATGAAGGTGACATCTGACCTTTTCTCTAATATGTGTATGCATTATTTGTGTTGTGTTTTCATGTGTATGCATTCTGTTTTTAAGTATTTTTCAAAAATTCGCGTGTGTTAATCAATTAACCATATGGGTTAACCGATTAACACTGTAAGTTTTTCTGTAACAATTAAATTTTTTAATATGTTAATCGATTAACCTATATGGTTAACCGATTAACACTGTTAAATTTTCAATTCTGACTCAATTTTTTAATATGTTAATCGATTAACCTATATGGTTAACCGATTAACACTGTTCAAATTTCTAAAAATCATAAACGAAAATTAATTAGAATTTTTAAAAACATTATATGTGTTAAATGCATTTTTATGTGGTCAATATTCTCCTAAGTGTCCAAAATCCATATCCTTGGAATCTTATTCCCTCTTAAAGAGTATTTGGAACATCCCTCTTCAAACCCTAAGTTTAAAACCCACTACCTCTCTCCCACTCTCTAAGTTGGATAACTCCTCATAACCATCCCCATCTTCTCAAACCCTAACTTCCTCAGAACCCACAACTTCACCATCAAACTCATCCATGGCTTCAGCATCAAACCGCGGCAAGGGAAAGCTACCAGAACACCATTCTGCATCTGATGAAGAAGATATCCCTATGGAAACAACCAAGAAGCGCAAAATGGATTTCAAAGTCCGAGTTCGTCACATCCTCCTAGTAAAGTATGTGAATCTTAAGGCTTTTCCAGCATCATCTTTTGATTTTCCTGCTTTGCTCAAATATCAGAGGATCGATAAATTTGTGTCGGATTCTGGAAATTGCTATCTGGATCTTGTCAAATCCTTTTTGCATAAGCTGTCTGTGTTTATAAATGCAAATGATGAGCATGTTATGAAAACAATTGTTAGAGACTGCACTGTGGAAGAAAATCTGTCTGATGTTGCTGCAATGCTGAAAATACCATCGTCTGGGTACTTTATGAGAAAAGGAGTTAACCACGTGGAAGGGCCGTGGTCCAACTACGACAAGATGGAGTTCTACTATCAGATCTGCAGATTTCCAAAGGAGGTGATTATCGCCAACCAATGCACTGCTCGTCTGTTGTGCTATGCAAAGAATCTTACCGTTTCTGATCGGATGCTTCATTACGTAATCTGTTATGTGCTGATTCCCAAGGATTCAAATCATGCCCAAATTAACGATTTGGAAATGCAACTTCTTTTTGCCATCAAGAACAAGATTCGTGTCATCTGGATTTTGACCATCATGTATCACCTTCAACAACAACTATCTCTTTCAACCCATCTACCGTATGCCAGACTGGTGTCAAGAATTTTGGAGCTGACAACTTTGGATCTTAACCGTGAACCAACCATCAAGATGAAATCAACCACCAATGAGATTAACGAAATTACAATTGTCAAGAACACCGGAATTTTTAAGGATACTGACGGTACTTATAAGTATTCGGATGAAGGAGCCGCTGCCAACCAAGCCTATCCCGTACCTGAAAGAGGCATTACAAATGAATTCCTTTACCAAACTATGATGACTCAACATAGAGAAACCTCTCGGGCCATTGCTTCTCTCCGAAACCTTGTACTTACCTCTCGCCGCACCAACACCGGCAACTTTGTTGTATCTGATGAAGAAGGTGAAGAAGAAAAGGAAGAAGACGAGGAGGATATGGCTGATGAGGACATTTAGAGAATATGCTAATGTTGCTGTCTTTTATTGCTTTCTAGTCATTAAGTTTTAAGTTTATGTTCTTAACTTTGTTTCATTTGCGTTGTACTCATACACTACTTTGGTTGCACTCTGCTGCATATTTAATTCTATTTTAGTATATTTTGCTTACCTACGTGATTGTTCTTTTGATTGCTTTCATAATTGTCGATATTTTCTAGTTTTGTTTGAAAGCTCCTTCCTTTTTGCTAATGACAAAGGGGGAGAAGAGCTTTGGCTTTCTAATGTCTATGTGTGCAGATTTGTTGTCTGTTTTTAGCCTCTGTTTTTAGAAAGGGGGAGTTCATGGACATAGGGGGAGAAACAAGACCAGGATCAAAAATCGTCAAAGCACTGCACAAGACTCAATTGGTTGTCATCATCAAAAAGGGGGAGATTGTAGAAGCATGCTTCATCTCAAGGTTTCAAGGTTTTGATGACAACAACAACAAGACTCAAGATCATTTCATCTATGCAAAAAGTCAAAAGCTTTCAAAAGACCAAGATCAAAGTATTATGGAAGTGATCAACATTCAAGCTTCATGTACATTTGCTCGATCATCTTTCAAGACTTGGACACAAGCTATGGTATATCAAAATTCTCTAATTTAATTGATATACAAGTGTTCAAATATTTTATCATTTGATCATAATGCATTAACATGTTTTAAAATCATTTGGAATTGGTATAACACTTTTAAATTAATTATTTTTCAAATTTTTTACAGTGTTAACCGATTAACCATATAGGTTAATCGACTAACGCCCTAAAATTTTAAATTCTTTGGGCCAACGTTACAGTGTTAACCGATTAACACTAAACGTTTTTTGAAAAATTGTTTCCTTTCAAGTTCAAAAATTATTTGAATGTTATACCTTTCCATGTGTTAACTCATACTCAAATATACCCTTTTGAAATGGTTTTTTGGATGATATAAATTCTGATAATTTCAAATTAACAAACACCTCCAACAATTTTCAAAAACAATCATTGAATCATATCCACTACTTTTCAAATAATTTCAAATACATTCAAAGAGTGTTCATACTTGCATAACCTTTCACATCCATTTGTTTGAACACTTGTATTGAGATTAAGTTGTGAATCCTGATTAAAGGAGAAGATCAATCTTTGTATTGATATTACTATTGTACTCTCAAATTATAAAAAGAATTACAGAATAGTCTGTTGTGACTTGTGATCCAGGATTGTTGGACACAAGGGTTAGTGTTTTGCGAGAGGATTGTTCTTGCACACTAGTTTGTTTTGTTGTTAGATTGTAGGCCTCACCGGTTGATGGTGTGATAGGTTGTACTTTCTAAAACAATAGTGAAAACTCTCTTTCATGTGGAAAGGGGAGTGGAGTACCTTCGGATTGTGAAGGGAACCACTATAAATCTTGGTGTCCACTTTCTTTATGCTTTTTACTGCATCCATCACCAAGAACATAACCAAAGAAAAATTAAAGAACACCAAAAATATGAAAAAGTTTCTATAAGCCTAATTCACCCCCCCCCCCCTCTTAGGCATACTCTAAACTTACACCTTGAAAGTATGTGATATAATGAAAAGGTTAAAAGAGGTTCACAGATGGCTATTTATCCTAATATTCGCACAAGTGCTAAGAGATCTTAACAAAAGCCCAAGTTACCGGATATAGTTAGGAGGGGAAATACTCAAATGCTTTAACACCCTTTCCTTAAACTTGTTAAAGGGAAACCTAAATTTCAAGAGGGAAAATATACATTCATAAAAAGGGATGAAACACTTATCAGAGTAGTTTCAAATCCTCTTGTCGGAGTTGACGGTGGATATCGATTAGTAAGAGGATGAACCTAATTTTATGCTCGAGCATCTTATACTATAGTTGCACTATTGTGGAAGGAAATCATCCCCACTAGTTCGGGATCCACCCATTGGTACAAACCAACATCAGGCGGCTGCACTAAACCATCACGTTCTCGTCAAACTATGTCCTCTCGACTATAATAAAAAGGATGATGCCGATTGAAAACTTCGCTCTGGCTCAGAAAATTAATATGATCCCTAATTTCTATATCGCTTGGGTCTCGCTCTTGCGCCACCTTAAAAGTTCTAGCAAAACAGCGAGTCCACCGCTCATTTCGAGCAACTATAACAACATTCAAATTTATGTGAGCTTTGATAAAGGAAGAAAGAATAGACATGTCCCTCAATCAAGATTATTAGAGTTTGTCTCTTCATTCTCTTTATATGTATCATTAGTACTCTCTTTAGTAGAGGTGCAAAAGGGTTCATCGCCACTCTCTATAAGATTAGGGTTGGATCGGTAAACCTCTAAAGGGCCAGCATATGAAATATTTGGGTTTTCAAATATCCCACATGACAAAGAATCCCCATCATTACTATCGTTTATCCTTTTTGTAGGCATATTTACTATAGTTGCCACGACAAATACAAGGAACTAAAGTGTCAAAATGTAAGAAAAAAAAGGCCACAATGGTACTTGAGTAAATAGGCGAAGCAAATAAACGATTAAAGACAAGTGAATCTCGAAGAGGATGGTGAACCAAGAAACACATAACCCAAATAAAAAGGGAAGATGGCAAAATCAAAGGTCCCGGAGCTCAAAGAAAAAGAAAAAAGGTTTATGAGAAAAAAGTAAGCCTTTATTGAAAGAATGAGCGAAAACAAATTTAAAGGCTAAAATAATCTTTATATAATATAGCAAGATGGTTGAATCAACAATCCAGAATGAAAGAGAATGCGAAGGTGAAAAACAACGGTCAGATCCCGCCTCTAAAATACAACAACACCTAAGTGCATTCGAGCATGGTAGGGGGAATACCCACACCCTAACCTATGAATTTAGGATCACATGTAAAGAGATCATGTAAAACGTCTCCATGATGATGCTAGCATTCAATGAGTATGTTTTTCAAACCTTTTCCACTTCTCTCTGTAAAGATCCTAGAATATAGAGATCCCGATCCAGTCTCTTGAAAGGCTTCCCTTTTACAATGCCACAACATGTCTGAGAGACAACTGTTTTAAATATGTCAAAGACCTAATGCAAAATTGGCTCAATTACCACCCTTTATATTTAAGTCACCACATATCCAGTTTAAGGTACACTTTTTTTTATCACAACTTACTCCATCTCTTTTTATTCACTCACTGACTTGCAGTGCTAAAACAGGACCATCCCTACGCAACCACACCGAGAATATGTACAACCAACTATTCATGACCAACTATTCATGTGATTAATTTAAAATGCTATAAAATTGTCATAAAGTAGTGCTTGATTTTGTTTAATTTGATTTAATTTTCATAAAATATAAATTGTTTTTTTCATATAAAAAATAATAATTTAAATCGTTTGAATTCAAACTATCCGTACATTGGATTATTGAGTTTATTCTTTCACTTAAACCTAATCATTTGCAATTGTTTAACACCTTAGGTGATATCAAAATATAGTTTATCAATAAATGTCCATTTCATCATCATTCATGGGCCAACAATTTCAGGGTACATGAGCCACAACACACCGATTGTAAACCTTCAAAAATGAGAGCAATTTTGAGTCAAATTATATGCATTATGACAAAAAAGAAAAGAAAGAAATTCATATTACATCATCTTCTTCTTTTGATGAAAAAAACTTTTTAAAGAACAATTAAAGCTAATGCTCACTTAAAGCTGCGACTATACATTTAGCATCTGAATGCTCATTATTTACTTACTTTTGACGACAAACGTGGGAAAAGCATGGGGTCTTAGAATTTTTAAACCATGATTATCATCATTTTTAAAACCACTATATTTTTAAGGTATTTTAAATCAAAGTCACATAGTTATGGATAATTACATCCAAAGATTTGATGACCCTATTGAATTTTATAATTTCTTAATTTATGGTATAGTGATATTTTTTGGCCTTGAAATAGGGATCTTGGTACTCTTCTAGCTAGTACTCAATTGATCAAGAAAATTAAATAATATTCAATGTGCATAAATTAAGGACCCTTGTAAATAAAAATGCTTAGTCAACTTTGACTAGAAGGATAACATTAAATTTAATATTGAAAATTATTTGTATATAATGTTGTACAAAAAATTTATATGGCTAAAGATGAGGGGGACCCCTAGCCAAGTTGGAATTCAAAACTAGGTTAAAATAATTATTTTTCTAGATTTGGAATTCCAAGATTTCTACATCACAAAGTAGAATAGTGATAAAGATTTTGCTAGGTTAGGCTTATTAAATTGGTAAAGAAATATTATTCTATCATTACTACTTCTATATGGGACATGAAATGGTCACCTTAAAATATGTTTACTATAATACTTTATTATTTATTCTTGTTTAATTTAGAAGAAAATGATATTTTTATGGGAATGGAAATTTAATTAAAACCTATGAAGATGGTTTTTAATTTAAATAAAAAATGTTGAAGACTTTTAGCATAAAGTTAATTTAATTTGAAAATGATTGTGTCATTAGGTATGGATATGAGTATGGGATTGGATACATTCATGAGCTGTGTTTTTTCATGTTTAGAAACAATATTTTGCAAATCAACGTTTGATGGAGTCAATAATTTGGTGTATTTAGGGTTTAGGCTATGAAAATACATAGGGCATTAAAGGGGCCTTTTTATTGATTACTAATTATTTCAATTCAACTAATGAGTTGAAATACCATACCACATGTTGTTCTTTATAATTGGTAATTTATTTAACAGAATAATCCAAAATGAATTGAGAAATCTAATGATGAAAGAAAATACAGCAGATGAAATCCAGTTTATCTTTAGGTTTTCTTATAATAATGTCTTGCTCAATGGAATCCAATGAAAAATGATCATTTGTAGACATTATGCATAGTAAGGTATGATTGTAATAATACTTGGAATAATTTTCTTTTTCATTATACAGCATTGATTAAAAACATGCACACAAAAAAAGATTAACAGTGTGAATATTTTAATAATCATACGCACTACTAATTCACACTAATATTTTTATACAAAAACAACAGATTACATCAAATCATATATATATATATATATATATATATATATATATATATATATATATATATATATATATATATATATATATATATATATATATATATATATATATATATATATATATATATATATATATATATATATATATATATATATATATATATATATATATGCATATTCACAATATAATATATTATGCACGATATTTGGATGGCTCATTTTGAGTTTGAATCATATCATAGCCACAATATTATTTTGTTGAAATTCACAAATATAACATTAAAATAGTGATAACATTATTATTTTTAAAATTATAGCGACAATATTATTTTGTTGAAATTCACAAATATAACATTAAAATTGTGATAACTTAATGTAATTTTATCATTTTCATGTTTAATTTAGTTCCCTTCAAAACTAGAGATAATCAATGAGACGCTAAAATAATACTTTATTACGGTGGATTTGAGTTTCTAGTGCGATAGATGAGACTGACTTGTAAGATTATCACTCTAGCAGCTAAGTCAGTGAGTGAGAATAGATTTGAATACTCAAAATGCCGCATTTTCTCTCTTATATAGTGGGAGCAGTTAAAACTGTTCGCGATGAGTGTGCCGTGCAGTGCAGATAACCGTCTGATTGATCTGGACGGTGGATTATTCCTCAAGGGACGACCTTGTCCACTTTAGGGGAAAATAAGGTAACATTGATTCCTCGTGTTCGCTTCCTTTGCTTTACCTCTGAGCCTTTCGTCTTGGGCCTTGTGAGATGCCCATAACAGTTCTACCCTAAGCCGTTTGTCACTGCTTTGTGAGACACTGGTTTTCTATACACCCCATTGACCAGCTTATTAGCCTGAGTAGGTGAAGAGCCTTGATGGTACATCACCATCATTGGAAACAGACGCATTAAATGTCTTTCTTGTAATATGTAACGTTTTGTAGGGAGTCTTTGACGCGCGTCCCTATGCTAGCAAACAATGATGCTTCCTCTTCCTTAAGGTACTCGAGTACTTTGAACAATCTGTGATGAAATCTTTGTCCTTGGTAGTTTGTTTTTCATTTCCCAATGTATTGGATCGTATGGTCCTCTATGGCTGAAGCACACATAAAAGAGTTACTTAAGCATTGTTTTTCGCTTTTCGCCATTTGCGAATTGTGAAAGCTCTTCTTCTTTTTATATCCACGTTGTTCTTCTTTGCAAGATCTTTTGCATTGGTTTTCATATTAATTTCATCTTTTAATGTATATTATACATTTTTCTTCTTGCTCCCGCTTCATTATCTATAGGGTTTTTGGAAATAGGTTTCTGGTATTTTTGATACTTAGATTTTATTGTTGACATGTTTGATTAGAGTGTCGTTCCTTCATACTTGCCTTTTCTGTGTTAATACAATTCTTCAGAATGGAAATTCCACCTACTATGCTTCGTAAGGTGAATATGGGATAATTCGTCAGTGTGGTGGATCAGGAGACATTGGACTTCCCTTCTACCTTCGCTTTAGAGGGAGGTTTGGATCGAGCTTCCATCGAGGTGGCACCGCGTCTGATTAGGGAGTACTTATTCATGAAGAAAATAAGAGATTGTGTAGGAAGTTTGATAGGTGTGTCATTCCTTTTCACGAGTGTTTATTTTCCTTAAAAGGCTTTGGTCTCCCTTTCAATAAATTCAAGGTTTACATTCTCAATCACTTGTTAATCTCTCATTTACAATTGCACCCAGTGAGTTGGGTTTATGTTAAATTCTTTCAATACTGGTGTGAATACAAGAAAAGTGTGTCGACCATGACGTTCTTCTTCCACCTCTTCAAATATTGATGTAGTTCAAGTGCTTCATCAAAAGGTTAGGGGTTGATGTTTATTCACATAACGTGAACCATTTCAAACCATTGTTTAAATTGGATAATCTATTGGTTTCTTCTATTTATTGGGTTCAAGCCATCGTCAATCCATCAGTCAACATTTTCTGCATGAATCCTAGAAACGACCAAGTTTGACATAGAAAAATTCAAATCATTCAAGGATTTGTTTTGTTTATGGAGATACAAGTTGTCTTGATTTATTAAAGATTAGATAATCTACTAAAGGAAGAAACATTACTCTCTGCATCATTATCAATTGTACCATGTCTGCCAAAGGTTCAATAATGGAAAAGCTTAATTATCAATCGAAAGTCATAACGTGTTAGAGGCACAGTGCAGACATGACCTCAAGGCTCGTATTCGATCCACATCGTATATGATAATTAGTCGTTAGATATCATCAAAAAGTTCCCCGCATACCACTCCAGAAAGTAAGGAGATCTCTAACTTCTTCTTATATATAAGGGATGTCACACAATATCTGAGGTATGTTCTAACCATAATTTACTCCCACACTACTTTTCACTCAGTATTTCACTTGATCCTTGGAATTCTAATCTTAAAGATCATCCCCCTCTTCGCTGCACCGAAAGCTTGCTTTAATGCATAAAGAATTCATTCCAATTTTTTGGTTCCACAATATAAAAATGTCGCCTTCTATGGGAAACAACATTTGATTCCTATGATATACATAATTAGATCTCTCAGATTCAAAAATCATGAACTACTACAACGAGCTTACTTGATGAAGAAGATAACTATTGGTTCAATTGCCAAAGACATATCAAATTTGCCAATGTTAATATCTTTCATTTTCTTCTCGGGGAATTCAATAGATGATAGTTCATCTAATGAGGAAGAACCCATATCGTGAAACTCACTAGTGAAAAATGAAAGGCAGAAAGGTGATAAACAAATCTTAGGGTTTCGAGCGAGAAGGTATATGGAACTTCTAATGCGAAACTTCTGTTGGCAGTAACCGCCACCATATAAAATCATTTAATATTTAAAATCCTCATTGATGATGGGAGCTCGTGCGATATGCTATACATTGGGATCTTTGGGATATTAACATTACACAATCAATATTTTATGTCATATGACAGCTAGAGTCTATTAGCATTCAACGGGTCCTCCACCCTTCCATGTGTAATAATCAAGTTACCGCTCTCTTTCAGGGAAAGGAAAGAGGAAATACTGTGAATGCACATTTCCTTTTGATCCCCTTGGAAAGCATATATAATGGCATCCTTAGGTGGGAGGTCATTCATCGCATCATTGGACGCGGTGAACTCAACGATCCATTTAAAGATGAAATATCATAATAAAGCAGGCAAGTCGATTGTTATTTCGGCCTATTTGCATAGGGCCTGCCTCATATACGCAGTCATATTCAAAAAATATTTCACGAAAACTCTCACCTCTGAAAGAAGATAAAAAAAGGCCCGTCAAATAGTCAGTATGGTTGACCTCGACGTGCAAAAATATGAAACACCGTGAGATAAAAATTAGGCCCACCAACAGAAGTTAAAGGGAGAAACTTATGGCCAATTCCATTTGGCAACTTCAAGATCGTCCAACTTGACAATAATATAGGACGGCCAGTCTGCATAAGTGTTACCATGGTGAAGAAATGGCCTATTGAATGCCTTAAAGCTAATTTGACCTCTTTGTAGTTCCCATGATAAGACGCTCGTCATAGATCCTAATGTGGTTTTCCACCAGTTGAATATTGACCCCTCTATCCACTATGTGGTACAACGAAGAAGGCGACAATCTCCCTAAAAGGAAAAAGAAACTAGAAAAATGCTCTAAGGGCTACTAGAGGCCAATTTTGTATTTCAATTAAGATATAATGAATAGCTATCCAATGTCACATTGGTCAAAAAAGCTTCAAGAAAGTGAAGAAGGTGGGTCGATTACATGGTTATAAGTTGTTATCACTCATGGATGCATACTTTGGCTATAATCAGATACCTCTAAATGAAGCAGATAGAGACGAGAAAACCTTCATGGCCGAAGAAGCCAATTATCGATACAACGCCATGCCTTTTGGCCTGAAGAATGCAAAGGAAATATATTAGATAATGGTATATAAAATATTCATGGAAAAGATAGGCAAAATGTAGAAGTTTACATGGATGACAAGATTGTTAAGTGTGATAGTGATAAGTTTCAAGATAAACATGAAGTTAGTGTGTTCTAGAAGATCCGACAATACAATATTTGACTCAACTCATAGAAGTGTACCTTCGGGGTTATAGTCATCATATATCTAAGCTTCTACTTGATAGAGAGGCATGGGCGAACCGGATAAAGGCAAGGCAGTCATCAAGAAGGAAACACCATTGACAGAAAAAGTGGAAATGTAACTAAATGGGATGTTCACCGCTTTGAACAAGTTTATATCCAGGTCTCCCCAATACGCATTGTCGTTTTATAAGTTACTGAAGGACCTACTTCAAGTGGACCACTGTGTGGAAACAAGATTTCATGTATCTAAAAATAGACTTTTCAACCCCCGCCAATTTTGTTCAAACCAATTGCATGAGAATATTTGTGTAATTATAATTATGCTTTAATATTGATGATCATTTGGACTTATTTAGACCTACAGAACAAAATTTATGGCCAAAATTGACAAGTGGATCAACTAATTAAAACTTGGACCAATCGATTGACACGGGAAACCAATCAATTATCCACGACTCAGTGACTTAATTTTTTTCAAAATTTTGAAAGAACCAATCGATTGCTCCATGAGACCAATTGGCTGATTCTTGCTTTCTGCCAAATTTTTGTGTTATTTTGAGGAACCAATCGATTGCTCAATGAGACCAGTCGATTGGTCTAAGCCAAATTTCCCCAGAAACTCAATTTTTCACGTACGTTCAGTATTTCCCTTTAAACCCTAACCTCCATTCACAATCCCAATCAATTCATCCAAATTCAATAAACCCAAAATATGAATTTAACAGTGATTCATAGTATTATAATCATTAACATATACAACACCTATTTTCATCAAAATCCACACAATTCATCAGAAATTTTAACAACCAGATTCATCATTACTCATGGATACAACTCAAGCATTCAAACATTCATCAATGACAGATAATTTAGATATATAATCATGATGATTCAAACATAGATTCATTCATAGAAATACATATAGAACAAAATCAACCAACAAATTTCCATATTTTTATTATACAATAATTTATCAAAGAAAAACTTGGAACCCTAATGAGAGTAAGGACCTCTCTTCTCTACCCAATCATGTAATACACACATATTGATAGCTATTTCTCCCCCTTTACCTTAGATTTCTAGCAACAATGACGATTCTAGCAACTCCTACAGATTCCTCTTCCCAATCCTAGCTCTCCTTACCAAAAGCACTTATTCTTCTTGGCTCTTGTTCACGTACTGCAAAATTTCTCTAAAGAATTAGTTTTTCCTATTAGAATTTATATGGCTCTCATTATTTCTTAAATTTACAGTTTTTGCCCAACTTATTCTCAGCTTCTCTCCTCTTGCCACCTACTTTCCTAAATTTACTCATTTGATCCAATTATCATATTTACTAATTTTTCTCATTTTATTTCTAATAATAATAATAATTAAAATTCTAATTATTTTAATTATTTTCTAATTTATTCTACCAGGCTACTATATTCTCTCCACACCATATCATTTAAATTACACCCCTGATGACTTCTCGGCAAGTGTATCGATAGTGTCGAGTAATAAAAAGATCAAACCCACAAATATTATGTTAAAACAAGACAATGATTTGTGTAATTTAACGTAAAACGGTAAAAAAGAGTTTTTTTTTGTAATTTTCAGTGCAAAAAGTAATTAAATGAGAAAACAATGTCACGAAAGCAGTCAAGTTGTGTTATAGAATCCCATATTCCTCTATTATTGATCTAATCACTATAATCATACGACGAATTAACAGAACAGTTAAAGTCGATCCCTCAAGAATTAACTCACTAACTACTACTCGGAGCTTTCTACCCCTAGTCCACCAGCATAAGCAAGGTTAGGCGATGTACAAAATATTAATTCTCTATGCCACTACTCGGGGTCTCTTATCCCTATTTGACCAATGTAAGTAGAATAATTGCGCTAGATCCAACACATAGGCTAAGGGTCATTAATCCCTATGTGTCCAAAATCAGATTAACAAGTATCTCAAATAAAAAGCATTAAGATTAAGCAACAACTGAATAGATTTATAGATTAAAGGTTCATAAAAACTCAAATCAACATATAAGCCAACAATAGAAAAACAGGTTAATCATAACACAACCTTACCTAGGAGAATTTAGCTACACATTATTCATAAAATAATACCACAATCTATATATGAAAATAACATAAGAAGTCCCTTGAAGAGTTAGTCTCTGTCGCAACTACGAAAAACACCTGGCGGAAAAAACAGAAGAGTCGCCACCGAATGTTATTTATCTCGATGCAAGGAAAGGAAACGATCGAAGAAAACCTGAAGAAAGGGGGGAAACAAGGTCATCACAACCAAATCTTGGGTTTGGGAGTCGGTTATGCGAGAGGAATGTATTAGCACCCCTTGCATCCGTTGTTCTCAACGGGATCCACACTTGTTATCTAATCAAAGGGTGTGTCATATAAAGCCTATTGCTAAATAGAAATGAGAACTAAAAAAGAAAAAGGAGACTCGATAGGACATCATCGCCCTATGCCTACGTATTCCCTTGTGCAATGGAAAAGTCAGAGTCAACGTAGTTTGGAGGACTACGAGTGAATGGGGAAGGATTCTCGCCAAGACATCACCGTCTTATGCCTACGTATCCTCATCTGGTATGAGAAATCAAAGCAGGCGCAGTTCGCCTAACTACGGAAAGAAAGGGAAAAAGGGTGATCACCAAGACATCGTCGTCTTGTGCCTACGTATCCTTATCTAGTATGAGAAATCAGAGAAAACATAGTTCATCTAACAAATTGTTAAGTGTTTTTTATGAGCGACGTTAAGCTCTTATTCCAACAATTAATGTCGATGCCTATTTATGGTAGAATGGAAAAATAACATACTCTCTTCTGAAAATGAGTTTGAAAGATAATCCTAAAGGATAAACAGGTTTGCAGTTTGTTTATGAGTTTTAGAGAAGTGAGTTGATTTGATTAGAGATTCACATTGCATTGAAGTCTATGATATAGGAGTGAATGCGTCACATATCTCCCCTAGACGGGACATACACTAATCACTCTAGACAAACAAGAAGAAACCCCTCACTCATCATTTCTCATATGCTTAAGGCTCGTGGCACACACCATTCATCGTCTTTATTAAGTGTGCTAATGATGTTTTGAGATGAGAAGAAAGAGGACCCAAAGGTTGAAAAGAAAACAACTAAGGGAAACTGAATCCTAATGTTGTCATGCAAAGTGGTCCTAAAGTTGAGGATGAGAGGGAAGTCTACCTAATGTTATCATACAAATAGATAGAAAGAAACAGGTTCCTTAGCACCATAACTTCATCATTTTAAACATAGAAGAAGATCGACAAACTGAAAGAAATCGCATTCAGTAAGTATCGTCATCATCATCATGCGAACAACAACAACACGATTTGTACTACCTTAAAGTCGTGTTCGCTTTAGTCTCGCTCGTCCATCGTCTCGTTTCGAATCGCCATTTTCACTTTTCTTTCTCACTTCTCAATCTTTCCGCTTTTGTTTCGGTTTAGCAATTTAGTCCGTTTCAATCAGGTTTGTGCTTTGATTTTGTTTTACTTTGCTCGACGCATCTCCTTCTTCTCTCTAATTTTGTGCCGATTCTGACTTGGTTGGTTAATGGTTGTTGATGTATTGAAGAAGGTTATATGAAGTTGAGGGTTTCAATTTGTGAATGGTGTTGAGTATGATTGTTTGAGGTTGTTGAATGGCGACTTGTAGGTGAGAAACGATGAAGGTTTGTTGGAGTTTTTTTAGGGATGTTGAGGAAAGAAGAAGGTTGTGATTTATTGATGGTTGATGAAGGAGAGGTGGAAGATTTCAAAGTGCTATTGGTTGTGGTAAACATTTTGGATATGAAAAAAAATTGATGGAAGAGAGTGTTTATTATGGTGGCACTGAGCTTTTAGAATGAAGGAGTTATGGTTTGTGATGAGTTATGTTTCAAGTTATTTTTCCTTATTTTTTTTCATTGCGGTTTTTCTCAGTTTCTCTCCCTCCCCCTTTCTTTGTTCTGCTTCTCCTTCTTCTATTTAACTCCAAAACATTTTGAAATTGTCTTTTCTTTTTCCTTTATCGCTGCATTTTGCTTATTGAAATGGTTGTACAATTATGCATGTTGTGCCGTGTACGAGTTGTCGCGCGTGGCTTTTTTGTTGGAACAATGTCGGTTGGTGTCTGGTGATGGCTGAATGAAGGTGCATGGCATGGTACGTTGTGAGTAGGTGTTTGTGTGCTATGTTGTATGGATTGCGCAAGTTATTTGTGTGGGAGTTTTGCTGAACTTTTGGCAATGTTGTAGTAGAAGTGTTGTTTTGTATTTGTTTTTGGCTTCGTGTGGCAATTGTGTGTGTGAAGCAATGATGTGAGGATTTGTTTTAGAATCAATTTTGTATATTGCTTGCTGTAGAATAACGCACTTTTTTGAATTTTTGTTGCAATAAAAGGAATGATGGGCTTTGGAATTTTGAATGGACTTAATGAATTTTTTTGTCGATTTTTTGGTAATACAAATGGGCTTGCAAATACTATTTATAATGGGCTTAAGCATTATAAATGAAAATGTGAATTGGACTCTTGTAATAAAAAAATGAAATTAGATTTTTCCACTTGAATTATGACGAACTAAAACCTTTACCTTGAACCGTCTTGAGCATAACCATGCCTTGAAATCACACAACCATGACCTGAAATATGAATTGCATTGTACAAAACCCTAAACTGGAAATGATCTGGTCTTTGATGACCTTCAACCATGAACCACCTGAATTTAGTACATCCTGGTCTTCAAAATAGCCCATGTCACATGTGTCCTTAATGTTGGAGAAAAGACTTCATGATGATGAGAGAAACATTAGATAGCTATAAGATCAAACCCTAATCTTTGGCCTTGAAGAAATAAAACTTTGCAATTTGATGTTGATAAGAAAAGAATGGCCTTGTAGTCTGATGAAGAAGAAAAAAAACTTTGCAATTTGACATATACACCTCAGACCACTATGAACCCTAACCAGTTGATATCTCTTGAGAAATCTTGATACAGATGATCTTTGATGAGAAATTACAATAATGAGAATTCAACCCTCTGCCAAACATGCATGAAAGTATCTTAAGGCAAACAGGAAGCCCTGACTCAGAGAAACTCCTGATCATATGTCTTAGAAGATCAATGCAATGTAGGATTATGAGTTATGACCTAATGATAATGCAAATGAACGCGAAGCAAAAGCCAGTTAAGGCTAGAAAAAGAGAGGGCAAATTTTGGGGTGCTACAGCCTCCAATGGCTTCATATGCTCTAAAAATATTCTTTTGTGCTCCCAAACTCGTGCTCTAGTCTCCAATTTTGGTAATACTTATCAAACAACTTAAAATCTCCTTAAAACACACTTAGAAGGGGTCAGAACGCGTCAGAAAAGCCTAGAAAAGCACCCATCGCGCACATAATATATACATCACAAGCGTAATTCAACTTCTTCGCCTCTATTGCACACGCGATGAAACACGATGGTGTGCGTGATTATTCTAATAGTTGCATCAAAATCACCCCTTTTGCACCAAATTTTTTACTAAGTCTCATTCTTCCATACTTGGCCATTTTTTACTCATTCTTGGGTCTTTCTTTATCATTTTGGCTAATCTTTAACTTGTTTTTCCCCAATTTTTCAACTAATTAGATGCAATGAAGGACTGTCATGACAACCCAATACTTGAATCTTTACTTGTCCTCAAGCAACTCGCTTGCAACTGCACATTTCACAGACAACAAGTTGTACAATAACAATTGAACATCACCATATTTTTTCATTACCTAACCATGATCCCGGCTTCCAACTTCCATCCGGAAAATTTGGAAAACATCCTCAACATTGACAAGTACTCAACCTGTCTCTCAGCTTACTTTACTAACTCAATGGATGGGGTTATCACTCAATCAACATGCAAAGAAGTTATACTTAGCTTGATCATGTACTAATATAGTTCATCATAGAAAGCATAACACACATATAAGGGATCTTTTTAGGTTGTAACTTGGATTTTGTTCAAATAAGATATTTTTAGGAAAGTAGGTTTAAACCTTTGAAGTTAGGTACCTCGTTCTCCTTCTATATTCATATCCATTTTGTTCCTTCTTAATGGTACTAGTGATTCAGTCGTTTTGTTTTATTCTTTCTCAATTTTTTTTCAAGAAGTGACTTTTTCCACTTTCTATTTTCTCAATATTTTTGAAATTTTGACAACTTATCTCTAGTACCTCAACCCTAAACTTAAAACTTTTCTAACTTTCAAGAGCAACCCCAAACTTAATCTTTTTCATTCAACTTTAAGAACAAAAGTTCTCATAACTCCAAAGAGGGGGTGGAAAGAACAAATCTTGCAAGTCAAATGGATAAGAGTTGCAGGTTACGTCACCGAAAGAAAAGGTTAGGCTTAAAGTGGCTAGCAAAGGATTTTTCTAAAACTATGGGTTAGCTATAAAGGCTCAAAGTTATAAACAAGGAATTTGACTCATGTGTGTTAGTCAGACTAGAAAACTTAATCGGAATTAGATCAAACCAAATAAAATAAAATTTCATGGATACACTCTAAGAAAGAAAAAGTGAACAATGCAAATATTTAGGCGCAAGCCTTACCATATGAGGTATCTGAAGGTTGAGTACAAGTTTGTTGATTCTTTTCTCTTCCTTTTCCTTCAAGTCATCAGTTGCTTTCATTATGATCAAGTCACTTTTTGTTCTTTTCTTAAATCATGTGTTCAATTCTAAAGTTAACTTGTAAATCTAAAGAAAAAAATAGCCACACACAAGTTTATTAAGAATTGTATGGATCTTCATGACATGGTTCTTCTTGGGTAGATAATTTCTCTTGTGGACGGTCTTGAATAAAACAAAAGTAAATTTTGCAAAACAATAAAAAATGATTAAAACTTAATGGTTTTCCTCCCAACCAGCTCTTCTTTTCCACCATTAGATTGATGAGCCATGCTCAAAAGACGTCAGACACAAGGGTTTCTGTTACCTCGGTGAAAACTCTATTATCCATTCTTTTGTCAACTCCATCACATCTTTCTCCCAATTTATAGCATGTCTCTAGATCCTCAGCATATGGTGTCCATTTATATGCATTAAACACCACCTTCTCCCTATTAAACTTCAAAATCAATTCCCCAGTCTCCACATCTATTTTTGCCTTTCTGGTTACCAAGAATGGGCATCCAAGAATCACTGTCCCATTTGAATCATTTATCACGTTAATCATCACAAAGTCTACGGGGAAGGTCAAACCATCGACATAAATTAACACATCTTGTACAATACCAAGTGGTTCGATTTCATATGAATCAACCATAGTAAGCGTCATGTTGCTCGGTATGATATCTCCTATCTTCATCTTCTAAAATTTTCTCAATGACATAACATTGAAGCTCGATCCTAAATCACATAAAGCATGTGGGTTTTTTTTTACCTCACCAATGGTTCAAGTGATGTTGAACTCCCCTAATTTCTTCATCTTTGGTGGCACTTCCGACGATTCTTCCATCTCTTCTTTCTCTGTTAGGTTGACCTGTTCTTGAGTCAACTTTTACTTTTCACCTTTTAGCAATACCTACATAAAATTAGCAAACTTTGGAATTAATTCTAAAATTTCCTAAAAAGAGATACTTACCTAAAGTTGTTTCAACATTTCTTTAAAATTTTCAAACATCCCAGCATCATCTTCAGGTACCTATATCTTCTTAATAATAGGGTAAGGTGGTTTCATATAATAAGGTAAATGTGAGTTTGGTTCACTCAGGTTTTGCTCCTTTGTTTTCTTGCACAAAGAGTTTTCATTTATGCATTGATCAAGGGTAATTTTTCCTTTTTCTTGGTCCTATTAAGGTTCCTTCTCTTCTATCTCAATTCCATATTTCTTTTTCTCAATTTTATCATTTTGAACTTTTCTAACTTCACCCTCTTTCATAACTACCCCAATATCGGTCTTCACAACCTTGCATGTTGTATTCTTAGGATTATCTACGGTTTTACCTAAGAATCCTCCACTTGAACTTGGTAAAGCCGCTAGTTGCCTTGACAACTTTCCAATTTGCGCATCCAAATTTTTTATGGAAGCGTTGTGATTTCTACTCGTGTTTTCATGATTCTTATTTGAAGGTGTGAGAAATACACAAGAAAGGGGGGGGGGGGTTGAATTGGGTATTTACTCTCTTAAAACTTTTTCTTGGTTTCTTCTTGTTACTTTCCTTCTTCTTCACTTGTTGCTTCTAGATATTGCATTGCGGAAGCATAAATAATAAAGCACAACACAAGTAAAGAACACATGATATATCCTGGTTCACTTGAGAAACTCTGAAGCTAATCCAGTCCATCCTTCCAAGGTGATTTTGCCTCTCTCAAGAAAGGACTTAATCCACTATAACCAAATTGATTATAGTTGCACAAGCTAACTGCAAGTGACTAACAAATGAACAATGACACGTTCAGGGATCCAACTGGATATAACGTTCATTGACACAAATGACTACTGTCACTTGTCATCTCAAGTATTCTGATCTTCACAAGATCACTTGAGGAACCACTTAATTCTAAAATGAATTTGTGTTGCCGAAGATTACATGAGTGCTTCTTAACAAGCAGATTACTCCTAATTAAGTACCTAGCAAGTATTGAACAACAACTCCTTGCTTTCTAATATAGAAACTAATCTAAAGATAAATCACTAAGAGATTATAAGAACAATAGTTTCCATATTGCTTTGATTTCTAGCTTATTACATCTTTAATGCATATTTGCTCAACTGGCTTTCTAACATGTTCTCCAACAATCTAACGACACGCTGACAACATGCTTGCTTTTGAATGTCTCAAATGTTCTTCTTTTATATTGCTTCTAAAGGAGTCGTTGGGAGGATAAAGATGTCCAAACAGTATTCCAATGGTCATATCTCAACGGGTAGATAAGCACTTGTTGGGTAGCTTTCTTTTTCCTTTTCTTCCAACGTTAATATTTCATATAACAGCTTGGACAGATCAGCTTTTGGCTTGTTCTTCTGATGATGTATCTAATGAGTAGTTCAGAAACTACTTTGGTATGAAAGCTTCAGCATCAGAGTTGTTTAAGCACATGTTTATCATATTTAATAGCAACAGCTTATCTGATGAGTAATACGCCTCTGTCTGAGTGAATCTTCTTCTAACACAATCTTTAAATTCAGAATCCAGTCTTCAGCATTCCAAGATCTATGTTTCCTCTGAAACAGTCTTGAGAATCTTCGTGACTGATTCTTCAGAAATCATGTCTTCAGAATCTTCAGAGTCTTGATCTTCAGAACACGTCTTCAGAGTCTTTCTGCACTTGGTCTTCAGAGCCTTCAGCCTTCAGAACTTCAAGTCATCAGAATCTTCAGAGAACTATATCTTAAATGCATTGATAGCTTCCAGATCAGATACACTTCTCAGAGCAGAATCCATAAGAGCATTGCAACTGCAATATACAACATCTTTGGATCTTTCTGATTGTGATCAGATATAGAGCCATACTTGCTTCTTCAATATGCTTTGTTTGCTTTCAGATCAGATGCACTACTCAAAGCAGAATCCACAGGAGCATTGCAACTGCAATATTCAGCGTCCTTGGATCTCTCTGATTGTGATCAGATGCATAAGCAAACTAGCTTCTCCCATAAGCGCTTTATGATACGTCACACATAGTAACTCTCATATTGTGTTAGCTGCACACGTTGATGTTGTTTGTTTGATCTTATATATTTAATTATCATGATCTGCATATAACAAACATTAGAACATAAAATGGTTCTTTCACAAATACTTATTGTTATCATCAAAACATAGAGATAATCCTGTAGAGACAAATCTTGCTCTTACAATCTCCCCCTTTTTGATGATGACAAAAACATGTATTTTGATAGAACATTTTATACAGGGTAATCACCAAGCATAACATATTCAGAGTTTCGAGCAACAACTCCCCCTGAATGTGTTAACCTCAAATTTTCATTTTTTCTTGTTCAGAGACTTACTCTGATCCCAAGACTCACATAATAGAAATTTTGATATAATAAAAATATAATATACTAGAAGGAATACTTCCCTATGGTCTATCAGAGCGTAAGTCTTTAGCATCTGGACTTGTTCAGCAGAACTCCATCTTCAGATCTTTTAGAGCTTATCTTCTTTAGACATCGTATCAGAGCCATATAACTTCAGAGCCTTCTGAAGCATTTGCTATTGTTCATCAGAACATCTGTAGCACAGAGTTTTAATAATTCTTTTCTGATAACTTAGCCACGCTATTCTTTCAGATGAGAAACTCCCCCTGAGTTTCAGACTAGGTGAAAATCAAATATCCTGCCTTGTGAACCTTTCTGGGTGAACTCCCCCTGGCTACAATAGGTCAGATATTTGGATCTTCTGAGCTTGATACAGTCTTGATTCTTGGTCTCTTGAAGCTAATTGATTCTGAGTCTGATACCAATTAGTTTGATACTGAATCTGATACTAATTCTTGATTTTGAGTCTGAGACCAATTCTTGCTTTTATGAAGATTTCTGATTCTTATGTTTTGATTATCATAATCACAGACAGTCTACATCTTCTGAACATTAGGACTCCATATGACTTTAACTTTCATCCTCTGAATAGTATTGGGTCCATCTGATTCTGAATCTATGTTCACGAAGTGTATAACTTCTATTAAATGAACAACCAGTTCATTTGAACTCAGAGTTCTTTCATTTGACCTGTCTTTAGAATGCCTAGTGAACTTGTTCAGAGTTCCTCGGTAAAACATCAAACATACAGTTAGTAATAAACGCAGTTTATATCAGAGTTGATGTTTTGCATTCTCTTTAGGTTATATCAAACATATTCTATTTTTCCAGGTTATATCAAAATCATTTTCTATTTCTCCCCCTTTTTGACATCATCAAAAAGGTGAGTTTTCATTAAAAACAGGATTTAAAATATATTCTATTTCTCCCTTTTTATATCAGAATTAAAAAATTAATAGAGTCAAGAAATAAAACCTGAGTGCCAAATTCTTATAGATTGACATCTTTTCCAGAATTTGCTGAAGCATGCACAGAGGAGAGTTGTTGACAAGTTTCTTTTTAGCAAAGCTTTCTTTGAAAACTTGTTGTTCTTTCTTCATAGCTTGTTGATCTTCTTGAATCTCATTATCGTCACGTTCTCAACGTACAAGAGTAATTTCTAAAGAAGAACTAACTACAACAACTTGCCTAGCCTTCTCAGCATCTTCATCTTCTTGTGTCAATCTGACAGTTTCTTTTCTTGAATCTTCCTATGCTAGAATTCTCGCTTCTTCAGCTTCTTTTTTCTTCTCAGAAAGAAGTTTGAAGTTTCTTATCCTTTCTAGCTTGTCTTTTGTTTCCTTAATCGGTTGAACTTCAGCTTCTAGTGACTTTGAAAACATATTCTCTTGGAACAGATGCAGATGATGAGAGGAGCTCTCAGAGTTAAAATTTTCATTTTTCAGAGAGCTCATATTCCTTTAAGATTCTGGGATCTTCAGAATGATTCTTTATCTGAGTGCTTTCCATTCTGACTTTTATCTTTCTTCAACTTGTTTCTTCAACATCAAAACACTATACTTCAGAAGTATCAGAGTTTGATTTGACAGAACTTCTTCTAATTGAATCTTTTATCTAGATCTTCCAGATAATCCAAATCTTCAGATGATTTTTGACATCAGATTTGCTCAGAACTTTAGAAGAGCATCTTTGACACCAATAGAAGGTAATGCGCAAAGAATGCATTTTGATTCTTCAGTTTTATGTATATGATAGTTCTCCAGCTGATTCTTGATCCAGAGCATCTGATACTTCAACAAGCAGCAGCAACATATTCTGCTTTTGCAGTAGAGAATGCTATTTTGAGTTGCTTCTTGCTGTAACAAGGATCAGATTGTCTGACAGCTTCTAGATGTGCTCTTGCATTCAACTCTGTCTCCAGCAAGATCATCATTACACAAACCTTCTAAAAGATATTCATCTAATTTTCTTTGTACAGCTTTTCATCTACCTTTTTACTAACCTCTTCTTTCTGCTACATTCTTCTTTTGAATCATAATGACTTCTTCAGCTTCCTTTCTTTTGAATAGAAACATATCTCCTCTGATGTTTGTATCATCTCGAACAATAGTTATGAATTCCAGATTCTTCCTTTGGTCTTCATCTTCTGATCATCTATCTTCTGATATTAGTGATCACGCCTCTTTATCTTCTTCCAGACAAATCATAAGAGTTTATCCCTTGAATAGACACAATTGTTCATCACAAACTTATCATCAAACCAAGATGTATTTCTGGCATCTATTTGAATGACAATCTTGCTCTTTATCAACCAGCATAAGATCATCTGATGGTGATTTCTTCTGCTAACCCATCTTTGGTTTCTGATTCCAAGCTGATTATCAAATTCAATCTCAAGTTCATACTTCTACTCAATCACAAGAGTTCGTATGAAGGTGAATATCAACAAATACATTCATGTATCAACAACTTTACTGTACAGATTTTCTTTCTGATATTTCTTCAGAAATTATTAAAGGTTTGCTTTATCTTCTGGAGAGATTCTCTGTACTAGACGTTCTAACCATAACTATTAAAGTTATGTTAGTTAGTCTTTTTTGTCACTGAGATTCAGTCTTTGCCCAGAAGATCTTCATCAACAGATGATAGCTCAATTAATGACATCAAGCCCAGAAGTGTTTCTTCAGAGGGTTTGATACTGATATGGTTCAGATACTAGATTTCATTGATTTCCACAATAGATTCTTCAGACTGTGAAGTTGCAATTCTACTTATCTTGATCAACATCTATTGAGTGAACATATATGGAAATGTTTCCTTGCATCAGATCCTCTGATGAAGTTTTGTCTTCTTCCTATCAGAGTAGGCTTCAGATCTTCTGATGAAGTTCCAGAGTAAGCTTCAAATCTATGCAGCTTAGCTCTAGCGAATGTTTCAGTAAACTATTCATCCAGAGGAACACTTCAGATCAGAGCAGATCTTCGTTCTTCAGATGTCCTTGTTATCCAAATGTAACCTTTGTTGTTGACATTTCAGAGCCATGCATAATCTGATTCTTAGAGCCTCTGCAGTTGCAGCCTTTAAGATAAGTGCACTCAGAGTCTTCTAAAACATTGCTTTAAACTCTTCGCTCAGAGTTTTCTGAAGCGTTGCTTTCTCAAAGTCTTATGTAGCTTAATTTTGACTTCTGCCTGCATACACTTAGCAAACTCCTTTCTAAGTGTAATACTTGTTGTTCCAAAAAATTATACCATCTACATAAATCTGACATTTTAAAATATCTTTCTTAATTGATTTATGAAGAAGAGTGTTATCAATCTTTCCTCTGATAAAATTATTTTCCAGAAGAAAACTACTCAGCTTTTCACACCAAGCTCTGAGAGTTTGTTTTAGGCTATATAATGATTTCTTTAATTTATAGAACGTGTTTTGGAAATCTTTCATTTTCAAAAATAGAAGGTTGATGAACACATACTTCTTCTTCAAATAAACCATTTAAAAAGTATTTTTAATATTCATCTGATTTAGATTGATGTTATTCTGAGCAACAAGGGAAATTAACAAGAGTATGCATTCTAACCTTGACACAGAAGCATATGTCTCTGTGTAGTCAAAACCTTCTTGCTGACTAGCCTTGAAGATATGAGAAAGGATTTTGTTCTTGTGAGAGGAGCCAGTAACAACATCTGAAGTTGAATCTTCTGAATTTCTCTTCTGAGCTGATCTCATATCCTTTGGTTGCGTTCTGCAGAATCTTCATCAACACATCATCCATCTGATCTTCATGAGTAGAGTATCTAACTTCCATCAGGCTTCATCTTCTCTGCTTCTGAAAAAGAATGTCTACTGATTTATTCAAACTGAATAACATCAGAGATTTAAATCCCTTTTAAAAAGCAGATTGAATGACTTCTGTCATTGTATCTTTCTGAACAACTTGGATTCAGGAATCATTCATTATAAGATTCTGAGAATAATGTCTGATGACAATTGACCAATTATAGTTTGTTCAACTGAGATAAAAATTCTCAAGTTAACAGAACTTAACTGTCCAATCTTCAACAATTAAGATCTTCAGAATTCATCTTTCATCATAATCCAGATGAGTTAGTGAACTTCTTTACACAAAACATCTACAAATTTCTTTGAAGCTTCATAAGGACAACATCATTCTGATGCCTTGAATCAGGAGGATCATTGCTTCAACATTTGAACTATCTTTGTACCAGCCCTTTTCTGCAGACTTTATTTTGAAGTTCCTATGAGTCAAATTTATTAGCCAACAATATTTCTTTACTTACTAAAGAAAATTCCCAATGAGCTTTTCATGAGAAAGTCAAGAGTGGACTAATCCGTTTCTTGAAAATATCTCATACTCACATAGAAATAATCTTCAGCAAACAAGATTTCTTGCTTTCTGATGATTTGAGCTTTGAGCAAATACCTTGTAAATCCAATTGTATTTAAAGATAAACATTCAACAGAGAACTTCTTAACTGATGAATCTATCTTGTTAGCTGATTCTTCAATCTTCTTCCAAGCTCTAGTGGAGAAGATTTTGTTGTTGAAAACTTCAAAAACTTCAAACTTCAACGAATCACTGACTTGCTCAAGATAACCATTTTGATTACAATTTTAGTACTCATCTTCAACAAAAACTGATTTTTGACGGAAACTGTAAGAGAAGTGAAAAACCGCCAAGAGTATTTCTTCACACAGCTTTAGGATCTTTTTCTGACACTGTTAGGTGTTTGATATCCATGAATAACAGAACTGGAGCTCTGATACCAACTGAAGGTGTGAGAAATACACAAGAAAGAGGGGCTTTTAATTGGGTATTTACTCTCTTAAAACTTTTTCTTGGTTTCTTCTTGTTACTTTCCTTCTTCTTCACTTGTTGCTTCTAGAGATTGCATTGCGGAAGCATAAATAATAAAGCACAACACAAGTAAAGAACACATGATATATCCTGGTTCACTTGAGCAACTCTGAAGCTAATCCAGTCCACCCTTCCAAGGTGATTTCGCCTCTCTCAAGAAAGGACTTAATCCACTATAACCAAACTGATTACAGTTGAACAAGCTAATTGCAAGTGACTAACAAATGAACAATGACATGTTCAGGGATCCAACTGGATATAACGTTCATTGACACAAATGACTACTGTCACTTGTCATCTCAAGTATTCTGATCTTCACAAGATCACTTGAGGAACCACTTAATTCTAAAATGAATTTGTGTTGCCGGAAATTACATGAGTGCTTCTTAACAAGCAGATTACTCCTAATTAAGTACCTAACAACTATTGAGCAACAACTCCTTGCTTTCTAATATAGAAACTAATCTAAAGATAAATCACTAAGAGATTATAAGAACAGTAGTTTCCATATTGCTTTGATTTCTAGCTCATTGCATCTTTAATGCATATTTGCTCAGCTGGCTTTCTAACATGTTCTCCAATAATCTAACGACATGCTGACAACATGCTTGCTTTTGAATGTCTCAAACGTTCTTCTTTTATATTGCTTCCAAAGGAGTCGTTGGGAGGATAAAGATGTCTAAAGAATAGTCCAACGGTCATATCTCAACGGGTAGATAAGCACGTGTTAGGTAGCTTTCTTTGTCCTTTTCTTCCAACGTTAATATTTCATATAACAGCTTGGACAGATCAGCTTCTGGCTTGTTCTTCTGATGATGTATCTAATTAGTAGTTCAACAACTACTTTGGTATGAAAGCTTCAGCATCAGAGTTGTTTACGCACATGTTTATCAGATTTAATAGCAACAACTTATCTGATGAGTAATACGCCTCTGTCTGAGTGAATCTTCTTCTGACACAATCTTCAACTTTAGAATCCAGTCTTCAGCATTCCAAGATCTAAGTTTCCTCTAAAACAGTCTTGAGAATCTTCGTGACTGATTCTTCAGAAATCATGTCTTCAGAATCTTCAGAGTCTTGATCTTCAGAACACGTCTTCAGAGTCTTTCTGCACTTGGTCTTCAGAGCCTTCATCCTTCAAAACTTCAAGTCATCAGAGCCTTCAGAGTAGTTCTTCAGAGAACTATATCTCAAATGCGTTGATAGCTTCCAGATCAGATACACTTCTCAGAGCAGAATCCATAAGAGCATTGCAACTGCAATATACAACATCTTTGGATCTTTCTGATTGTGATCAGATACAGAGCCATACTTGCTTCTTCAATATGCGTTGTTTGCTTTCAGATTAGATGCACTACTCAAAGCAGAATCCACAGGAGCATTGCAACTACAATATTCAGCGTCCTTGGATCTCTCTGATTGTGATCAGATGCATAAGCAAACTAGCTTCTCTCATAAGCGTTTTATGATACGTCACACATAGTAACTCTCATATTGTATTAGCTGCACACGTTGATGTTGTTTGTTTGATCTTATATATTTAATTATCATGATCTGCACATAACAATAATTAGAACATAAAATGGTTCTTTCACAAATACTTAATTGTTATCATCAAAACATAGAGATAATCCTGTAGAGACATATCTTGCTCTTACATTATTAACCTGTTCCAAGCTAGTTTGAGTGGATTTCATAAAATTTTCTAAGGTATCTTCCAACTGTTAGGGTTTCCTTTGAAAATTAGTAGCTTGTTGATTTTTTTTTGCATAGTTTGGTTACCACTTTGATTTTGGTTGTTGCTCCAACAAAAATTCGGATGATCTCTTCATTCTAGATTGTAGGTGTTGGAATAAGGGTTGTTCTTTTGAAAATTTACAAATTGAACCTCCTCACGTGATCCTTCCAAAGAACACGTTCCATTTGTCCTCCTCCATAAAAATCACACCTAAATGCTTGTACCTTGCTCACGTTAGCTTTATTTAAGCAGTTTTCAGCTAACTGCTAATTTAACAATTCAATTTGAGTTAATAAAGCAATTTGAGTATCAACAGTTAACATACCTTTGGGTATACCTACCATCTCAACTTTTACCGATCTTTCACTCTTAGTGAGGTACTCGTTCAAGAACATCTTTTAAACTAGGTCCTTGACTTGTGGTTCGGTCATTTGTCTAATTGTGCCTTCTGCAGAAGCGTCTAGCAATAACTGTGTCTGACTCTTCAGGCCTTTAATGAAACTTTGCATTTTCTCCATATTATTCAGATTATGGTTGGGGCACCTTGGTTCATTTATAATTTGGTTTTTCGTTCTTCTGAAAGGTGAGTCTTTATCAATCAATTTATCAAGTGTATCTCCCTTCTCAGGATCATTGCTTGAAACCTCTTTGTCAGTTGATGGGATTTTTTTTCTTCCTCCTTTTCCTTGTTCTTTTCCAAAAAAAAATCTATGTGTTTCCAACCAGAGCTGAAGGAATTGTGCAATTCCTCAATTCTATTGCATCACAATTTCCTTATTTCTTGGAATAATAATGTGATTTTCTATGACAAATGAGACAAATGCTCTTCCATTCTTCTCATTGACTCCTCATTCATTTCTCTTAGCAAGCTCTATGATTTATTTATTATCACGAGTTCATCTTTAGTTACAAACATGAATTTAGCAAAGGTCTCTTCCAATGATATGAGTTTTCCATTTGTAGCTATTTGTGATGCGTTTCGAGGGGCACTCTTCGTGATAGCTTACACTTCCCTAATAAGTTGTTCTTTAGTGCTTTTATCTGCAAAATGCTCTTCCTCACAGTTAGCACATAAGATAAATATCACCTCTTTTACAGATTCTGGATTTTTCTTGACACTATGGAACTTGTGATTCAACCTTTCCAACTTTTTGAGGAGCTCTTCGTAACCCCCTAAAGTTAGCTTATTATGGGAATTATTTTTTGTGTCCATACTTTGAATTCCTCTAGTGTTTGCAAAGTTATACTCATTTAGGCTCATTTTCTCTATCAGCTCTTTCACTTGTGGCTCGGTCGGTGCTCTGATGGAACATCCAACGAATGTATCTAAGAGCATGTGTGCTTGCATTTGTAGGCATTTTACAAAGATTTGCATTTGTTCCATACTACTCATATTGTGATTAGGACACCTTCTCAATAACAATTTAAACCTTTCCTACGCATCGCATAGAGATTTGGTCTCTTGTTGTTCGAACTGTTCAATTTTTGTTCTTCTTTCTATGAATTATGTTGTAGTGAAGAATCTCTCCAAGAATGTGTCTTCCAGCTTTCTCCAAGTGTTTATTACTCCATTAGAATGACATAATAACCAATCTTTTGCTCTTCCAACCAACGAGAAGCTGAATAACTTTAGTTTAACCCGATCCTCTGTAATACCTTCAAGTTGACACATCAATGTTGTCTCATAGAATCTGGCTAGATGTTCCCATGAGTCATTAGTTGCATTTCTGCCGAATTATATGTCTCTCAATCTGGTCAGCACAGAGTATTTGATGTTGAAGTGTATTAGACTTGTAGGAATGAAAGCTAAAGAGACATGTGATGCGTCAATAGGCCTACAATAGTCCCCCATAGTTTGTGTTATTGGTTTGGTCATGATAATTGCTTCACTACTTGAGTTGCGTACACACTACCAAGAAATAACTCATTATCACTATAATAGATAAGAAAATAATAAACTACAAATAAAATAAACTCAGAAAAATAAATTTTGCACAAAATGTTGCCATGTTGCAATCTATAGTCACCGACAACAGCGCCAAAAACTTGATGACTTCTCGAAAAGTGTACCAATAGTTTCGCATTAATAAAAAGATCAAACCCACAAGGACTCAGTTAGAACAAGACAGTGATTTGTGCAATTTAACGTAAAACAGTAAAAAGGGGGTTTCTGCAAGTTTCAGTGCAAAAAGTAATTAAATGAGAAAACAATGTCACGAAAGCGGTCAGGTTATGTTGTAGAATCCCTTATTCCTCTATTGTTAATGTTTGATGCCTTGTATGAATGATCTAATAACTATAATCCCTCGGAAAATTAACAAAACCGTTAAATCTGATCCCTCACGAATTAACTCACCAACCACTACTCAGAGCTCTCTATTGCTAGTTCGCCAGCGTAACCAGGGTTAGGCAATGTACACATAATTAATTCTCTATGCCACTATTTAGGGTCTCCTATCCCTATTCGACCAGCGTAAGTAGAACAATTGCCCTAGGTTCAACACATAGGCTAAGGGTCAGTAATCCCTATGTGTCCAAAATCGTATTAACAGAGTATGTCAAATAAAAAGTATTAAGATTAAGCAAAAATTGAATGGAGTTATTGATCAAAGGTTTATACAAAGGTCAAATCAACATATAAGGCAACAATAAAAAAAGAGGTTCATCATAACACAACCTAACCTAGGAGAATTTAACAACACATTATTTAGAAAATAATATCATAATTGATAGATGAAAATAACAGATGAAGTCCCTTGAAGAGATGACCTCAATACGCTTCAAATGCTCTAAAAATCTCGTTTTGTGCTCCCAAACTCGTCTATAGTCTCCAATTTTTGTAACCCTTATCAAACAGCTGAAAATCTTCTTAAAAAGCACTCAGAACGTGTCATAACGGGTCAGAAAAAGCCCGAAAAAGCACATATCACACGCATTATAAACATCGTGCACGCGATGCAACTTCTTCGCCTTTAGCGTGCACACGATGCCACGAGATGGTGCACATGATTATTCCAGTAGCTGCGTAAAAACGACCCATTTTGTACCAAAAATTTCACTAAGTCTCATTCTTCCATACTTTGCTATTTTCACTCATTCTTCGATACTTCTTCATCATTTTGGCTCATCTTTTGCTTGTTTTTCCATGATTCGTCGACTAATTAGATGCTATGATGGAATGTCATCTACCCCAACAACATATAATCATATAATTTTATATAAAGGCACACCAAACACAAAATAATTAAATAGAAATTCTAAATAATTCAATTAAATAATTTAATCAAATTTGAAATGTTACAACTTTCCCCCACTTATAGAATTTTTCCCTCAAAAATTACATGAAGGAAATAAATTCGGATACGAATCTCTTGTTTAGCTTTCTAGCTCTCAAGTTATGCTTCCACCAGTTGGTCCTCCATACACTACCTTCACCAAGTCAATCTCCTTACCACACAACTGCTTCACTTCCCGCTCATCTATTCGTATCTGTGATGCCTCGACAATTAGGTTCTCTTTCACTTGTATATCGTCAACTTGGATCACATAAGACGCATCCAGAATGTATCTATTCAACTAAGATACATGAAACAGATCATGAAGATTAGCAAGCGGTAGTGGCAATGTAATCTAATAGGCCACCTCTCATATCCTCTGGAAGATCTAATATGGACAAACAAAATGTGGTGTGAGCTTTTAAGACTTCAAAGCTTGACCAACACTAGTTAATGGAGTAAATCTCAAAAGCATATGGTCTCCCTCTTAGAACTCAAGTTATTTCCTCCCCTTATATTGGTAAATCTTCTGGTAACTCTACGAAGCTCTCATATTCTCTTGGATCATCTTAATCTTCTCAAAAGTTTTTTTGCACAATCTCAGGTCCAATCACCACACTTTTGCTGACTCATACTAACACATAGGTATCCTACACCTTTTTCCATAGAACGCCTCATGCGGGGTCATCTCAATACTTGAATGGAAATTGTTATTGTAAGTGAAATCAATCAATGACGCATAGATATCCCAAGCACCTCCTTGTTTGAGGAAACATGCCCTCAATAGATCCTCCAAGGATTGCATGGTTCTCTCTGTTTGACCATATGTCTGTTGGTGATAATTAAAACTCAATTTCAATTTAGTACCCAACACTTCTTGTAAACTCTGCCAAAACTTTGACGTGAACCTCAGATCTCTATCCGATACAATGCTTGAAGGGATACCATACAGGTTAACAATCTTCTCAATGTACAACTTAGATAACTTCTGCAACAAATAACTTATCTTAATCTGTATGAAATGAGCCAGTTTAGTCAGTCTATTAACAATAACCCAAATGGAATCATATCACTTCGTCGTCCTCGGAAAACTTGTCATGAAATCCATGGAACTACTATCCCATTTCTACTTTGGAATACTCAATGGTTGCATCAGGGCCCAATGACTTATGATGTTCAATCTTTGACTTTTGGCAAGTCTAACAAGCATACATAAACTCAACTACTTCCTTCTTCAATTCCTTATCAAAAAAATACATCAAACTCTTGTGATCACTGAACACCTCAAATATGGAGCCAAACAGATAATATCTCCAAATCTTCAACATGAACACCACAGTTGTTAACTCAAGATCATGCATATGATAATTCCTTTCATGAAATCTCAACTGTCAAGAAGTGTAAGCCATAACCTTACCATTCTACATTAACAGGCCACCAAGACCCATCTTCGAAGCATCACAATACACCATAAAGGACTCACTTGGATTCAGGAGAATCAAAACTGGAGCTGACGTCAACTTCTTCTTGAGTTTTTGGAAACACTCTTCACAATGCACATATAAAACATAGGCTTGACCCTTTTGAGTCAACTGTGTTAACAAAAAAACTAACTTGGAAAAACCTTCAATAAACTTTCTGTAGTAACCAACCAACCTAAGATAACTTATAATCTCAGTAACAAACTTTGGAGTCTTCTATTGCAATACAACATATATCTTTGACAAATCAACAATTATATCACCACTAGAAATCACATGACCAAGGAAAACCACTTTCTGTAACTAGAAATCTCACTTGGGTAGCATCACATATAACTACTTCTCTTTCAAAGTTTACAACACAACCCTCAGATGCTCTACATGCTCTTGATCAGACTTCGAACATATCAAGATGTCGTTAATGAACACAACCATGAACTGATCCAAATAAAAATGGAATATTCCATTCATGTACTCTATGAACACTCCAGGCACATTAGACACACCAAACAGAATTTCCAAATACTTGTAATTACCATACCTCGTTTTGAAAGCAGTCTTCGAAATATCTTTTGGCTTCACACTAATTTGATGATAACCTGAACACAAATTAATTTTGCTAAACACACATGCACCAACCAACTGGTCCATCAAATCATCAATCCTCATAAATGGATACTTGTTATTGATTGATACTTTATTCAACTGTCAATAATCAACACATAGTCACATACTAACATCTTTCTTATTGACTAACAGCACTAGCGCACCCCACGGTGAAACACTCGATCGAACAAACTTATTATCAAGAAAATATTCCAATTGCTTTTTCATCTAACTCAACTCTGACGTAGAAATTCTATAAGGAGCCATCAACATCGAAATAGTACTAGGTTATTGAGAATACTATTATACTCGTATTACTATCCTGACTTGCTGAATTTCACAGTTAATATTTGTTAGATGTATTATCACCCCCAGTTTGTTGTTGTGACGTTTGTGCTCCTTAAGGGTGCAGGTAATCAGGTACATGAGTAGCTACTGAGTTAGGGGGTTGTGTTGATGCCCCCTTTAGTTATTTTCATTGGTCCTTAGGAAGTCGCTCTGATATGTAGCACTGGGGATGTGACGTCTTATGTCATTTATGTTTTGTTTCGTTTTGTTTGAGTTTCTTGTTGAGACTTTATGTTGGACTTTGTTTAATTTTCGCTGCTTATTTTGCATAACCATTTGGTATTTGAAGTTTTTATAACCTAGAGAAGCTTAGCTACTTATAACTCAAAAAAATACCATAATTGATAGATAAAAATAACATATGAAATCCCTTGAAGTAATTGCCTCTAATGGCTTCAAATTCCTTAAAAACCACCCTTGATGCTCTCAAAATCGTGCTTTTCTCTCCAATTTTCATAACCCTTGTCCAAATGATGAAAATCTCCTAAAAAATAGCCTAGAACAGGTCAAAATGCATTAGAAAAAGCCCAGAAAAGTGTCCATTACGCCGACGATGTAACAATTACATCCTTATCGCGTGCGTGATTATTCTAGCAGCTGCATCAAAAAATACCCTTTTTTACTAGAATTTTCACTAAGTCCTATTCCTTCATACTTAGCTATTTTTCACTCATTTTTTGGTCTTTTTTATTTCTTTAGGCTCCTTTTTCGCTTGTTTTTCTTCAATTCTTCACTTACTTTAATGCAATGACAGACTGTCATCACGAATGTGATGACAACTAAAAACAATACTCCAACCAATTACTCAAAGGGGAAATTTAGTAAAGGAGATGATTACCAAAATAAAGCATCAAAACACACATCTAAGTCCAATCAAATACATTTAAAACTAAGCCAGAGTTATTCGTCCCAGGATATTAGTGTATAAGCTATTACCCATAAACATTCAACTGGAAGACCATTTGTCTATTTGCATAGCTTCGCATTAAGCTCCAAACATTCCATGTCATCTTCTCACGTGTTTGATTCCTCTGTTCTTATTGCAGGAATCGTGAATCCAACGAAATTGTTGGATTCGTTGTATTAAAGCTAAGAAGGTGTGGTTGAATGTGGGTTTGGTGGCAAAATAATAGATGTGTGGTGGTGGATTCGTGAGAGTCTGACGGTTTCGTTACCGCTTACAGCGAGAGTGAAGAGGTTAAAGGAAAGAGATCTGAAAATGGTTAAGCATGCAAGGTGTTGGATATGGTTCTTTGAGCTTGTTAGAGCACCTCCAATGGTGCAACCCATTTTTAAGGTTTTTGTGGGACCCACTCTTTTAAAGCAACTCATTCAATTTTCACTCCAATGGTGCAACTCCAAAGAACCCATATTGGGTCCCACCACTTTACTTAAAATATATTATTTATATTAAATTTATTTTATTTAAATTTATAATTTAAATATTTAAATTTTAATTAATATAAATACAAATTAAACATAAAATTAAAATTAAACATAAAATTGAAAATAATAATTAAAATTAAATTTAAATACATGTCACATAATTAAAAACAATAAAAACAATATAAATGATTATTTTAATAATAAAAAAAATGAAGAACCATTGCTTATGTTTGTAACGTTCACCAGCTGGAACAACTTTTTGTTGACAATTTCAATGCCAAGCTGGCAAACCAATTTGAAAAACCACCGTTGGAGGTGGTCTTAGATGGAGGAGGAAAGATTTCAGTCATAGTATGTTATTAGAAAGGTGGAGGTCTATGGTTTGCATGGTGGTTATCAGTGGTTTGAGGTTAATGTGAAGGCGTTTGATACTTTGGAAGAAGGTTCGAAAATGGTGTTATGGAGGAGGGAGTTGTGAGGGGTTAGAGTTAAAGGTTGTTGTTGATTCACGATATCGTTTAGCACGGTTGAGGTGTTACCAGAGGTTATAAACGATGATGGTTAAGGGAGGAGCAAAGGTTGATTGAAGGAGTAAGCTAAAAGGTGGTTCATTTAAGAGGGAATGAAAGCAAATTGAAATGCTCAAAGAAAATAAAGAGTGTTTCTCTCCTTTTCATTCTGAATGGTGTCCGCCCCCCAAATGAGAGATGTGGGTTTTTCCTTTTCATTCCCTTCATGCCATGGATAGTATTAGAATCCCTAGGCCTTACTTGAACCTCAGATCATGGATAAATATTTATTTCCCCTAACATTGAGAGAGAGGTCACATGCTTTTGAGGGTGAACATTGGTGGACTCGTGCCTCCTTGTCATTGGGGGCTTTTTTCATTTTTTTTTCACTTTATTATTTTATGTGAAAAAAGATCCCTTCATAGCACGTGGATCCATCTGTGAAGAGGGAATTTTTGCTAGCCGTCACACCTTGTTTGGTTGTGAGTGGTCCCCAACATTTACTTTCTTTATTTTTTATTTTCTTGTATTTCATGATTGGTTTAATGGTAGACACATGGATTGCAAATATGCACCATTGATTAATCATATTCGATGGCAAAGATGAAAACAAAGAAGCACACATTATTAATAAATTTAAAAATTTCTAGAATGCCCCTTCTAGATGCTTTAAAATTTCTAAATCAAATTAAATCACTTAAATTAATTAAAACTCACATATTTTTCAACAAAGATGATAAAATTTAAATGAAAGCATGGATAATTCTATTTAATTTTTCTAAACCATTTGATAAAAGAATAAAAATAAAAGGACTCAAATGAATAAAAATCGGGTCCATAAATGCTCAAAAAATTAAAGTGAATGTACGTACTAAAATGATCCGCGCGAAATAAACTTCTCGGAAACATACATGTTTTGATCAAATTTTAAAGTAAAATGACCTGTAAAATGCACAAACTGATCAAAATGCAACCGAAAAAGGAGCCAAATAAAATAAAACGAGCACTTCAGATTGAACTAAGAGAACCGTAGATTAATAAAATTGACATCTGCAAGCTCAATTTTGAAACTTTTCGCTAGCTAATTTTATGTACATTTGAGAATCAGTTTAACCAGTCTGTCTATAGATCCGATAATTTATTTTGGTAGACATTTTAGGTATTATATGTGATGAAATACTTGTTATGTTATGCAGATGATGCAAAGTAAAGTAAAGTCATATGCATGAAAGTTTTAAAAATGCCCGAACAAAATTGGGGTGCGATAGTATTAACATTCTTTTTTGACATTGAAAGCAATATCATGGCGAGTAAGAGTGACATAATGAAGTGCACCAACCATGGATCAATACATGAATGGATCAGAAAGAGGAGAAGATCCATATTTGTTGAGTTCGCACGTGCTAAGCATAGGAGTGGTGGCACCATTGGCATTGTTCATATTGACTTTAGCAAGAAGATCACAAACATATTTAAACTGAGTGAGTATAAGATTTCCTGAAGCTAAACACTTGATATGAATGCCCATAAAATACTCAAGGGATTCCAACTTCTTGAGATAAAACATATCATACAGGGAGTCTATGAGCTTGTGAATAAGCAAGGAGGAAGACCGTGTAATCAGAATGTCATCCTTGATGAGAATGTATGAAAATAGAGTAATCACATTTGTTGTGAGTAAAACCAAACGGAACCAGGTCCTGAGTTGGCTTCTCGTGCCAAACACAAGGTGCATGTTTGAGCTCATAAAGCATCTTATGCAATTTGTGAACTAGAGAAGGATCATGTTGCTCAAAATCAAGAGGTTTAACCATGTAAATATTTTCATTCAAGGAGACGCTTATGAGTAAAAGCTAAAGTGAGAATAACTTGAATAGTTATAGGTTTAACAACTGGAGAAACATCTCATTGAAATCATAATCAAACTATTGATGAAACCCCTGGAGAAAACATCTTATTGAAATCTTGCTCTTTTTTTCTTTGTTAGGAATTAGCCTTCTTATATAGCACACCATTTGTTGGGTTTGGGCATTTGATTTAAAAATAAACAAATTTGATTTGATGCTGATTTCCTTTTTATGCAGATTTGATTTGCTTATTCATTAATGTCCACCAAGGGATTTGATCTCATTTAAGTTGATTTGGTTTTGGACAATCTTTTTAACCAATCTTCTTTAAAAAAAACATATTGCTAAAAGATACAACTTATAAATGATAAATATCCTTGGAATCAAACAGAATCATGTGCTAATTTATCCACAAACTTGAACTAACAACCTGAGGCCAGAAGATGTACACGTGCTGGAACATCTTGTCCCACACGATGTATTTTCATAAACTACATCTTGTATTGCCCATGTTTTTTTTACTTAAAGCATGCAATCAAAGGAACAATAATCTCCCACTTTGGAATTTTTTTGGCTAAAACAACTTTAAAAAAACACAACAAGATGTGCAGGAGTAAATCTTCGACAAAATTAATGAGTACAAAAGTAGCACATCACATCAGAACATACATAGTAGCAACAACAACAAAAGTATCACACAAAATAGATAACATGCAAGGTGGTTGCCACACCTCAAGAGAACTCAAATCAAATACCAAACAGGAGCTCACATTATTCCACACAGATAGGTACACAAGCATACATGCATGCACACAACATTACTTCCCCATTTTACCACGATTTGGCAAAGGTTTGAAAATAAACACAAAAGCCAGGAACACAACTGAGTCCTAAATCTGGAATACCTGGAATCATTGTTATAGTGAAAAAGTCATTGTTAAGAGATCATTACATAACTAGTGACAAAAAAAATATAACATACCCATATACAAGGGCCAAAAAAACTTTGATCAAGACATTAAATGTTGCAATCAACAGCATCCAACCACAACTTAAGCCAAAAGACTTCAGTCTTCAGAGCTTTTATCCTCTTCCTCACTTGCAGTTTCTTCATCTTCCTCATTGCATGTTTCTTCCTCTTCCTCGATATCTTTCTCCTTGTTAAACATTTTAATCAATTTATCCACATTTTTCTTCCTAATGGCGCTTGCAATAATTGTTTCTTGAAGAGCCTTTGAAACTTCCATGAGCTCAAGTAACACATCCTTTTTAGTAAATTAGGATAAAGTAGAAAAGTTCCCAACAACATATTAGTCTTCACTACTACGGAAAAGGAATTTAACAACTGTTGAGAAAGATATATAACAGAGCGGGACCAGACATTGTTATGTAGTGTGTCGTTGTATATGTGGTACTTACAATCACGGTCCTGAGACCGCTGTTGTATTCTAGAAAGCGCACACCATATCAAAATAGTTAGCTAATCCAACCGTTGTGATAGAATCTGGTCAGCATTCAATATCACAATGGTTAGTTAATCCAACCATTGTGATATAATCTGGTCGGCATTCAATATCACAACGGTTAGTTAATCCAACCGTTGTCAAAACTTCCTCTGTTTTAAATATGCAATTCTCTGCTTTTCAAGTTCTTCCCATTTATTATCCTGTAACTATTATAACCATATCAGAGAATTTACAACAACCTATATTTTTGTTAACCATGCATAAAGAGCATAAAAAACAACTAACATTGTGTATCAAAAGCCAAAGTTAGTATTTACATCAAATACATGTACAATATGTTTAAGTCAAAAGTAATATTCACATCACCAATACAAAAAATAAGTCATTAGCACATCTCAATAAATTAATTAATCAACTGCAGGACCCTTAAGCACATTGTGGATTGTTGCACCCCAAAAATTTGACCAACAATTATTCATTCATTGAATGTTTGAAAGTTGATATCTTCATCAGAAAGTTCAAGAGATCCCCAGAGAAGTGGTTTGAAACCAGGGTTGTGTGCTTCACAGTTTGAGAGTTGTGGGTGCCCCTCAGATGATTCTGAGACTTTGAGAATAAACTTGATGTTTTGAGAAAGCCTATGAGATGTCCTGATAGCCATCATGAAGCCCAGAGAAGTCATTATGCAAGAATTCAGAGGATTCAACCATGTGGTAGAATTAGGGTTTTGACTGGGTCAACCCTAGGATAACTGAAAATTTGGAGAAGGTTGAGACCCAATCCAAGGGCCATGAGATCATGGAATGATGAATAGAGATGTTGTAAAGATGATTCCTAGACCAACTCATCAGGATTGAAGAGTTTGAGAAGTTTTGAGTTAGGGTTTCTGAGGATTGTCAGTGAGAAAACCCTAATTTGATCCCTATCTTCCAGGCAGTTTTAGCTCTAGATGTGATTGATATCTCATCTTCCCTACAACATGAATGTTGTAGAGCTTGTTCTAAGCTTTAATTTGAGTGGTGGAAGTCCTTGATAGGAGTTACAGAGCTCAAGTTATGGTTTTGACAAATTACAGGTCAGCAGAGGTGTGTGAATCTGGGTCCTTGAAAGTCACCCAACTTGCAGACAACTTTTGCCCTAGTAGGAGGATTCCTATGATTTCTTGGTCAACATGAATGTTGAAGAGCATCTTCTTAGCTTTAATTTGAGTGGTAGAAGTCCTTGATTGGATTTGTGGAACTCAACTTATGGTTTGAACAAGGCAGGGGTATTTTGGTCATTTGTCAGTTATAGGTCATTTTAGCCAATGCCTAAAACTCCTATTTCCAAGCCTCAAATGGAAAAACTCAAAACATGAAAGTTGCTCAAAATGTGATTTTAAGTCTAGAAAGAAGGTCACAAATTGTTGGAAAAGCTCATAGCATGAGATTACATGATTGGTCAAAAATGAACTAAAAAAGGCTCATAACTTTGAAAAGTTGAAATTGAAAAGTGATTTGGGAGATCCACAAATCCAAAATAGGTCATCCAATATATCATTTTGATTGGAAAAACCATTTTGAGAACTTTGGTTTAAATAGATTTTTCATTTGAGGCTCCAAAAATGAGGTTCCTTTGGAAATTTGTTGCTTGCAAAAGAAGGTAACATTGAAAAACCTTACACAAGTGAAACTAAAGGCTGATTTGCATTCCTTATCACTCAATAACTCATGTAAGGACAATTTGGCATAGAATTGAAGGCTTGAAGCAAGGGATATGATATTTTCAACTTCTCATTCAAGGAGAAGTTCATGACTTTTCTAGATGGTTCTAGACACTTCTAGCCACTTCCATTGATTACTATATAGAGAGTGCATCAGAAAGTTGTAAAGGTTGGTGATAGAGAGCATTTTCAGAAGGGAGAGAGAGAGAGAGAGATAGCCATTAAAGCTCTTGCTTCAAGTTCAAGCAACTCAAGAATTCTTCCACTACAAGCCATCTCCACCATCACGAGTGCAAACAGAAGATTGGTGATCACCCAAGGATCATTTAGAGGCAATTCCAAGGCCTGAGTCGTGCTCTACATCACTGCACCATAACCTCTTGACAGGTTCTTTCTCCCTCTTAATTATCTTGAATTACATGGTATTGCTTAGTTTTAGAGGTATAGGAAGGTTGTACTAGGCTAAATGACTAAACCCTAGAAGTTATAGCTCATTCTATGACAATGCATGGTAGGTGTAGGAATCTTTAAGTTTCAAGAATTGGTTGTTTATGGCGATTTAATCATCAAGAATTAGTGTGTATTAGCTAGGGTATCTTGTAGAACATCTGTAGACCATTAGACTGAAGTTTGGTGAAGATTGATATCAGGTTAGCATGGTGGTACCAATAGGTTAAAGCATTCTGTTGGAATTATTGAGAACGAATCAGGGAAAACTAATCGTACCATTTTATTCTAGGCATTTAGTAGATCATTTTTTGTTTTGGGATCGAGCGAAATCATGGCGTGTGGAGAGAGTTAGAGGAGCTCGAAGGTTTGGGTGCATGAGAGAGGGTTCTGAAAACCCTAAGTATGGTTGGAGAAGACGAAAGGAGAGCCCTAGGATCCTCTCCAGAATTTGACTAATTCATTTAATCCAACGGTGATGATTTAACCTGAGAAAGAGAGGGAAGATTTGAATTTAATCCCAAACGCTGCGTTTCATTAAACCAGCGCTGGGCCCAGAGTTCTATTCCCACCCCCCTTATTGCTGGCCCATTTCTTTTTAACTGGCGCGTATTTCTTGTTGCACCCCCCCTCCCTTTAATTCATTTAAATTTCTTTTATTTCCTTCTTTTATTTTTCTGTTTTGTTTAATTCATTAAAAAATGATAGAAAATGATTTTTTAATGCTTCCTTTTTCTATGATTAGATTAAAATGTGTAGAAAATTATAAAAATAAAAATGAGATTTTATTTTTAGGTTTAATATTTTTAATAGATTTTCCAAATAAATAGCTTTTTAATAGTCTTAATTTGGTATTTGATTTTGTATGAATTGTTTTAGAACCTTCCTTTAGGGTTTTTAATCCATTCTTTTTTGTGCAATTAGATGATGAGTCATAGTTCCCCATAGGATTTTTTCTAGATTTTTTTAGAATTAATTTTGATTAGTTTAATTAGGGTTGATTTAGGGTATCCTAATTAGGGTTTAGATTGTGTTTAGGTGATGAATCCCTTTCTTTGATTGAGTTCTATCTTGATTTTTAGGTAGAGACCTTTGTAGATGTTATGAGTAGGTGTTGAGGACCCTTGTGATTGATTGTTAGATTTTTCCCCATTAGTTTAGTATTTTTAGGTATTTTCTGAAGTTGCCTATTGATTTTGTGTACCCTGTGGGTTATCTGTTCATCTTTGGGGTTCATTCTGAGGAATTTGTTGAGGGGCTTGTGTTGCCTTGAAGATCTTGATGGAGAGCATCATGGAGAGAAGATTGTAGATCAAGATTCATGAGACCCAGAGCTTGTCTTGTTCCCTGTTGGTGAGGTTTGAGATCCTGAAGTTTGAAGGAAGTTCCTGGTACTTTCCTGAGGAAGGCACTATGAATGACTTTCATTCTTTCTTCTCCCCTCTTTCTTAAGTATCCAATGATGTTGGAGCCAACTTGTGGGTTTAATTTCTCCTGAGGAGGAATGTAAACTGATCACATGTTGTTGAGCCACATGGGATACAACTCCTAAGTGGAAGCCTCATAGTACTTTCCTGAGGAAGGTCCTATGGGTCTATTCACTTAGTTCCCTTAGTTTGTCTAGGATTTCTCAAGTATCCAATGATGTTGGAGCCAACTTGTGAGTTTAATTTCTCCTGAGGAGGAATGTAAACTGATCACAGTTGTTGAGCCACATAGGATACAACTCCTAAGTGGAAGCCTCCTAGTACTTTCCTGAGGAAGGTCCTATGAGTCTATTCACTTAGTTCCACTAGTTCAGATAGGATTTCCTAAATATCCAGTGATGTTGGAGCCTGCTTGTGAGTTTAGTTTCTCCTGAGGAGGAACGTAAACTGATCACAGTGGTTGAGCCACGTAGGATATAACTCCTGAGTATACACCTCCTAGTGCTTTCCTGAGGAAGACACTATGAGCTGGCTTGCTTAGCTCCCTTTCTTTTGTAAGCTTGTTCTGAAGCTTGAAGACTGGGATTGATTTCTCTTGTTTATGGTTTTGCTTGAGAGCTTTGCTTAGATTTGTTCAGATTCTGTGATTAGGGTTAGGATTAGAGAGTGGATTCTTTCTTTCTCGAGCATGTGTGTTTGTTTGCCTGTTGGCATTTCATTTCTTTTATCTGTATGATTGCAGTTTACTGTTCATTGCTTGATAGCATGTTGATTATTTTCAGTATGATTGCTGTTATTTCATGACTGGCTTGAGGTCGAGATGAGCTTGTGGAGGCTGAAGCCCCACACACATTTCCTCCCTCACTTGCATTGCATGCATTTTACTGTTAAAGCTGATGTTTTTGTCTGTTTCTGTGTATCATTGACATGATCCCTTAGGACTCTCACTTCCTCTGATGAGGATTTGATGATAGACTTTTAGGTTGAAACCTATGCATGACAACATCTAGGAGTTCCCTGTTCAAACCTCAACCATAGGATGAATCCATGGCATGACAACAGTAGGACTTGATAGTCTCCCTCCTAGTTGAGCCATTTTTTCCTGTAGTTTCCTGAACTACGTTTGCTCTGATCTTTCATACCAGATGAAAGTACGTAGGCATAGGATGCGACATCCTAGCGAGCAACCTTTCCCCCGTAGTTAGCCGAACTACGTTGACTCTGATTTCTCATTCTCTGATGGGAATACGTAGGCATAAAGTGCGACGCTTTGCCGAGTCATTTTTCTTTTCTTTTTTCAGCCAGCCTTGATAGGTAGATAGATTATAACCAACCCGTCCAAGTAAACAAACAAGCGAGGATCCCGTCGAGTACGACGGACGTGAGGGGTGCTAATACCTTCCCCTTGCGTAACCGACTCCCGAACCCAGACAATGGTTGCGATGACCTTGTCTTACCCTTATTCGTCAGGTTTTTCCGATCGTTTCCTTTCCCGCTCTGAGGGATAAATAACGAAAGGTGGCGACTCTTCTGTCATGCCGGCACCTTATTTTCGCGCAAGCGACAGCTGGCGACTCTGCTGGGGACTTCAGGTGTTTCCCTATGCGAGTCTCGCCTTGGATTTCCTTCCTAGCTGTCTGGGACCGTCCCCAGCAGCTGGCGACTCTGCTGGGGACTTCAGGTGTTTCCCTATGCGAGTCTCGCCTTGGATTTCCTTCCTAGCTGTCTGGGACCGTCCCCAGCAGCTGGCGACTCTGCTGGGGACTCAGGTGTTTCCCTATGCGAGTCTCGCCTTGGATTTCCTTCCTAGCTGTCTGGGACCGTCCCCAGCAGCTGGCGACTCTGCTGGGGACTCATGGCATCTAGGGACTTTTCCCATCCCTTATGCTGGGACCGTTTCCCATCCCCTACGCGAGTCAATCCTATCGTTTGTGTGTTTGCCTGTTGGGTTGCGCTTATTTATCGCATCTTTACTTCCCGCATTTTATTTCCTGCATTTTATTTCCAGTTTGATATGATTATCTGTGCTGCTGTGGGAGAGGGATGTTACTGTGAGTGAAAAGTCGGACCTGGGCTTGAGTACACACCTAGATATAGTTGCGGAGAAGTAGTAGACGAACCTGTCTGCTGAGCAGGCACAGTTCCCTATGAAAATCTGCGCTCAGACGAGATTCTTGCAGAGGTGCTCCTTTCCGGTCCTGAGGATCTGAGGGGAGTCCAGACGTGAGGATTGTCGACCCTGGGGACCGATCATTTGGAAGTCAGCTAAGAGAGGCCTCTTCATGACTTGACGATGCCACTCCTTCTGGGAATCGTATTGTCACTCGTGAAAGTCTGTGACGCTGACAACCGCATAGGATGCCGTACCTTTGTCCGTGGATTAGGTCCATACCTGTGAGTGGGATGGGGATATTGCAGGAAACTTTGACCTCCAGACTACCTGGTTTTCTTGACAGTGAATCAGTTATGTTGGGTTCTCAGTTGCAGAGATGTTCTTGACAGAGCGAGAGTTTGATCAGAGGATCTTATCATCGGGTATTTGTTTGTTCTTGATAGAGCAGGTTTCGATCAGAGTATTATTATCAGAAGTTTGTTCTGGACGGAGCAGATTTTGAGTGAGGTCTGAGGATCTCGTCAGCAGTTGTTGTTTGTTCTTGATAGGGCAGATTTTGAGTGGGGTTTGAAGATCTCATCAGCAGCTGTATTTTTGTTCTTGATAGGGCAGATTTTTGATTTGGGGTCTGAAGACTTCATCAACAGATATTCCTTGATCTTGCATCCCGGGTCCTTATTATCAGGCACTTATGCTTGTCAGAGCAGAATTTTGATCTCGATCCTACCAGATGGTTATTCTCAGCAGATCAGATCAGTGGTTTTACACCAGGGTTTCCTTCTCAGTGACTGTTGACATCGAATCTCCACAGCAGCCACCTGGATATATTGTTGCATGACTGCATTTTGCATTAGCTTGCATATTCATGTTTGCATTCCATTAGCATGTGTCTGTGCTGCAGGCGCATTTCGTACCCTGATTCTGGTGTCCCGAGCAATATGAGATATTTTCTTCCATGAATGGATCCAGTCTTATCACTGCATTAACACTATGTTGGCACGTTGACACCAGAATCAGGGGTGATCTCCTGAACGTACAGACACCCATAATTCATCTTGCATGGCAGAAGCCGGGGCTTGTCTTCTAACCCTTGTGTTTGCAGGTTTGACTCAGAATCGAGCAGCTCGGACTAATGGAGCAGATACAAGCTGAACTGGGGAAAATCCAAAGCCAGCTGGGGCAGGTCATGAATGACATACAGGCAGTGCGCCTGGATCAGCAAGTACTCAGAGAGGAGAATCAGCAGCTGCAGAATCAGTTGAGCTTTCTCATGGGAGTGGTGAGAAGTATGCTAAATAAGGAGAGTGGTCAAGCACCCAAGGAAGAGACCAGAGTGCTTCCTCCGTTACCGTCAGTGCCACCTGTGCTGAAGCCAAGTGGACCTCATGGACCCTCTACACAGCATGGAGCTCGAGGCCTGTCTCGTCATCAGCCGCGCCGAGCATCTCAGAATAATCCTGAAGGTTATGGTCAAAAGAAGAAGCTACTTGATAGAGCTGTGGACCCACTACCTGTGAGTTATGCCCAGCTGCTGCCGCTGTTGGTTCAGAACCGTGTTCTCAAGCTTCGAACCTCAAATCCACCAGATGACGTGTCACCAGACGTTGATCTCAGCGTGCGTTGTGATTTCCACTCAGGAGCACCGGGGCACCATGTTGAAACATGTAAGGCTCTCCGGAATAAGATTCAGGACCTTATTGACTCAAGGGCGATTAGGCTTGTGTCGGGCGGCATAAGAGCATCGGGAAAGTTCATCCCTTACCCTGCGGAAGAGGTGGATGATTCCACTCCTTTGCCTGAAGCTGAGAAAGATCTTGAATACATCCTGCGACCTTTGGTGACTGAATCGCCTCGCTCGCAGTTTCTACCTGGATCAAGCTCAGGGACGCAAGCGCCTAAACGAGAGACCGCCGCCATTCAGAAACGACGACCTCTTGCTCCTGGGCGGAAAGAATACCAGCACCAGGATCACAAAAGACCTCGCAACCACGTGGAACAAAGGAATGTTTCTTTCCATCCAGTGCCTGTGCCGTATAGCCAGATCCTTCCACTGTTGATTCAGAATTCCTTGGTGGAACCGAAAGCTCTCAAGCCCGTGCTAGAGCCTTACACTCCAGGGTACGATCCTCATGCTCAGTGTGGCTACCATGGTGGATCTCTGGGGCATTCAACTGAAGATTGCAAGGCTTTCCAGGCGAAGGTGCAGCAATTGATCGACCAAGGGTGTATTTCCTTTCCAGATGGAGTCTTGGTTGTGCGTGACAACCTCTCAGCTGTTTGAGCTTGCAAATTCAGAGGGTTATTTCCAGAAGCCGGTGGTCCAGACAGGCAGACGTCCTCAGCATTGGCAGTCCTCGGACTTTTTACCATTTGCATTTGTAGTTTCTTTTCTGTTAGTTGCTACTTGCTGTTAAACATTGTATGTTTCGAATGGTGATGTTAATAAAGTGACTATGCATTTTTCTGAATTAGTTATGTCGTTGTCACTCATTTAATGCATTGCACTGACACTTGCATTTTATTTACTCCGATTTCTTACTATGATTAGCAATGAGCGGAGGGAGGATGATGAAACTGAATACTCATAACCGATGATCGTATTGCTTTCAGATAAAACTTTGCCGATGACGTACAAGGCATTGTTTCAAATCCCCTAAATACTGGAGAGATAAGGAAGAGAATCCCTTGTTAACCACTTCGAACCGAGAAGTAGGAGTTTCTTTCGGATTTTTAAACCCTCACATCTTAACCCGGGGCAGGGTAATTGTCAGTTAGCTTGATCAAGCGTTCAAGTCTTATAGAGGAGTGTTGTCCTTCGAGGACCAATCACATCATATTCCTCGCTAGGGGTCGTACCTCATCAACCACAATGGTTAAACCTCACCAATCAGGAGTGAGACAGTTACAATCCTTTCGGAGCAATCAAGACAACCAGTGTCGCACGACTCGTTCCAAAAGAAAAAAGAAATAAGAAAGCCCGCTAAGTAAAAAAGAAAAGTTAGAAAGCAAATACTTAGGCAAAAATCAGGGCATCCCGCTGGACTTCAAAAGAAAAAATCGAAAAGAACTCAAAAGGAGTCAGTCCAGGCAAAAATTAGGGAATCAAAACAAAAGAATGAAAAGAAAGGATATGAAAAAGAAAAATCCTCGAACAAGGGCGAAGTCGTGTAGATGCAGACACCGAAAACGAAAAAGGAGTAACTGTCGCTCTGTAACACCTTGTGAATTCTTTAACCAGTTGTTCCCAATGTTCAACGTACCTCTCGAAGAGGCGAGCGCTCGACCCAAGTTAACTGAACTGTAGGATCGGAGATCATCACGTAGAAGGGGTGGGTACAAATCATAATTTGAGCCAAATATCCTTTGTTTTCACGAACCGTGAACCCGACCACGATACAACCCTCAAAAGACCTAATTGAGGCAGGGTTTATTCTGAGAGCGCATTACGATAAGGTCGAGTAACCTGACTCCTTCATGATTTGCTAATCATATCCTTATTGTATTTTTCACTGACCGCATCAGCACTACGTTTGAACTCTTGAGTTCATTCGTCACTCACTAGCATGACACGTAAATGAGTGACAATACAACATTTTTTCGAAATTTGCATGAACACTGCATTAGAATTACCATTCGTGAATAAACAATTTTGATTGCAGGTTAGTAGCTGAAACGAAGGAACTTCAGCAAGGAATAGTCAATCAGAACTGAATCGCCAGAGGTCTGGATCAGAATGGTACGCTGCGAAGCCCTGTGAATCTGGGGCATTGACTTCCAGTGAGCTTGGAATCGGTTTGTCTGAGGACCAGTCCCGGAGCATCAGTTGATTATGGGGCGGTTTATGCAAGAAGCAGTTGATCGGAAGTGAGTCTTCTCGAGACCCAATCAGGGGCAGTTATCCAGAATTCTTGCGATTTAAGGGCAGATCCCTCCAGTGTTCAATCAGAGCATGTTGAGTCGCTCATCGCTCGTTCAGGGGCAAATTACTTCAGGGATATTGAAGCCGACCATGCTGAGAGTTGATTAGTTGAGGATGAATCCTCCCGTTGTGCAGATGTTGGGGCAAGCCCTCTGAAGATTGTCTTGTCGCCAGTTGCTTTCGGCTCAGAATGAATTATTCCCAAAGGTCGGATTGGGGCAAGTTGAAATGCACTGGGGCAAGTTGTTCAAATGAGTTTGTTCACCCTGGCAAGAATTAAGTATCGGGGAATCGTGTCATTACCCCGTCAAAACCCGAACCTCCTGAAGAAGCCTTGCGGTCATTGGGTTGCTATCCTACAGCATAACCTGTTACTTGATTCCATGATTGGTAGCCTGTATTCCCTGTGTTGGCGTTGTTGAATCAGGATTGTTCCTCCGCAGAGATGTACGGTTTGAGGTCGTTCCCCCTGTACAGTTTGAGACTACAACAGATTGAGATGGCGTTTACCCCTCATCAGATTAGGGTCAAGATTACCCTCGGCAGACCAGGATTGATATCCCCGAAGCGGAGCGAGTCCTCATTCTCCAGCAGAGTTCAGTAGTCTCTCCTCCGCAGAATCAGAATCAGATAGTGAGCATTGATATGTCTTCCCCAGGTAGAGGTGATTCTCCTCCCCAAGCAGGCGCATCCTGAAGGAGCGTCTGAGCCAAGCATCGAAGAATGGTGTTTTCTTCCCCAGCACCGGGTCACAAGTGCAGAGTTCCTAGAAATATTTGGGAAGCTGAAGCTCGTGTTTTCCCCCAGTAAAGTCACCGAAGCAGGGATCTCCCCCGCACCGGGTCACAAGTGCAGGTCTCGTAGGAAGCTGTTCGTATACCGAAGGATGCAGTAACTGATGGTGCCAGACTGAAGTCTCCAACGGAGTTGAGATTCCCCACCAGAGTCATGCTCTCTCCTGAAGATGGATGGTTCCCTCTTCCCCAGTAGAGTGTTGGAACGACTGATGTTGTATTCCCCGGCAGAGTTGTACTCTCCCCCGAAGTCAGATGATTCTTTCTTCCCCTGTGGAGTCGAATTCCTCATCAGAGTCGTACTTTCCAGTGAAGTAGAATGATTTCTCTCCCCGGCTGAGTCCGCAGAAAAGCAGAATCCTTGGAAGTTGATCAGATCATGATCAATTTCCCCCAGCAGAGCGTAGAACAGCCGATGCTGTATTTCCCCTGAGTCGCACTCTCTCCATCGAAGCAGAATGATTTCTCCTTCCTCAGCCGAGTTTGCAGATGTCCAAGAGATCTGAATCCTTGGAAGTTGATCAGATCATGATTGGTTTTTCCCCAGTGGAGTGTGAGCAGCTGAAGTTGGTTCCCCCACAGAGTGGTCATCCCCAGAAGAGTAGCCGAGACGGCCGCGCAGTTCATTCTCGCAATTGATATCAGCAGATCCAAGTTCTCGTAGAGCTTCGTCCCCTGCAGTAATCGACTGAAGTTGTTCCCCTGCAGCAGTCCGCGGAAGATCAATTCCCCAGACAGAGCCTGATTGATATTGGCGTGTTCACGTTCTCCTCAGCAGGATGACTCCTCTACCTGAGTGGTCCTTTCTCCTTGACAGGAGGATTCCCCCCTTCAGCATTTATTTTGCTGATGGGATCGCATCATTGTGCATGATTGCATAGCATTGTGCATGACTGCATGGCATTTAAACGTTGCATAGCATTATGCATGACTGCATAGCATTTAACGCTGCATAGCATTGCGCATGATTGCACGACATGTAGCATAAACGCATATCATTCCCACCGTGTGGGGCGTAGCGCAGAAGCATACGCATCATAAGCATGATCTAGATCATTATCATCCTTGTTTTACAGGTGTTCCACCAAGAGATTAGTTGCTCAGGACGATTCTTGATGTTCTCCCCAGCAAGGTTGTTTTCTTAGATGATTCTAAAGACCCCGGTGTGATCCCCGCAGTCGCTCGCTCAAGATGATTTTTTGAGATCCCCAGCGAAGCCTTCAGTTCAAGATGATTCTTGAAGTCCTCAGCAGCATGATATGTCTGCTCCAACAACGATGTCTAATCTGAAGATGGATTTCGTAAAGTGCCCGAAGGCGATATCAGAAGGTTCCTGTGAAGCCAGATTTCCGTGTTGAAGAATCAACAGGTAGCTGAAGACAAGGTTCCAGGGTTGTAGATACAACAGAGTGATTCGTGTGAGTCTGAAGACCAAGTCAGTTGTCCTGAAGAGATGATTGATCGCGATCAAGTGAATAATGTTTCTTCTGACTGAAGTCAAAGATGTTTCTCCAGCTGAAGCGGAGTTTTGCCCGAAGGCAAAGTGTTTGAATCCCCGTAGAGTCATGAATGGCTCAGGACACCATTTCTCTGACTGAAGTCACAGATTTCCTAAGCTAAAGCGAAGGTGACTAAGGGCAAGGTCATCCCCCAAGGTCATGAAGGACCTAGGATTCGTTTTTCGGACTGAAGGCCGAAGTATATCCCTGACTGAAGTCACGGATGCTCTATAGCAGAGGCGGAATTGCCTGAAGGCATATCCATGTATCCTTGAAGGCCAAGGACCAGTTCTTCAGACTGAAGTCGAAGATACCTCCTGCAGAGTTGCCGACGGGCAAAGTTTATATCCTTGAAGGCCAAGGATGTTTTTCTAGCTGAAGCTGGAATAGCCGACGGTCAGGGTTTCATCTTTCTTCATAAATACTTGAAGATTCTCCAGCGGATCTGGAGTGGCCAGGGGCCAGGGTTCCATTTACCTTCAGAAATACTTGAAGATCTTTTCTAGCTGAAGCTGGAAGTGGCCAGGGGCCAGGGTTTCATATAGTTCTAATGTTGAAGTTCTACGGCAGGCAGTGTGCGGCAGTATCCCGATGATCGTCATGGTCCTGAGGGTGAACCCCAGATCAGAGTGTGCTCGGTTGAGTCTCTCATCCCCAGCGCAGTAGTTTCAAATACGCAAGTGTACCTTTTGTTCCATTTACCAGGGGTGAACCCCAGGTCAGATTTGTTCAGTGTTTGTTTGACGGCGATGTTGTATGTTTGTTTGACGGCGGGGTTAGACTCTTTAAATCCCCAGCAGAGATGATGTTGGTACGACGGCGATGTCGAGTGTCTCTCAGAATGATGTTTGTTTCCGGCGGCGATGTCAGATCAGTATTTCTCCAGCTAGTGGTCGAGCAGCTAGTGTTGCAGTATTCAAAGATTTGTTCTCCGCAGAGTATCATGTGGTCGTGCAGTTGGCAAATTTTCGGGTTTACCGATATTCAACCGTCTCGTACCTTGATTGGTTGAGAGCCGTTCGCTTCTCACCCAGTCAGGTCCAAGCCGTTTGAATAGGGGCAGCTGTTGCACCCCAAAAATTTGACCAACAATTATTCATTCATTGAATGTTTGAAAGTTGATATCTTCATCAGAAAGTTCAAGAGATCCCCAGAGAAGTGGTTTGAAACCAGGGTTGTGTGCTTCACAGTTTGAGAGTTGTGGGTGCCCCTCAGATGATTCTGAGACTTTGAGAATAAACTTGATGTTTTGAGAAAGCCTATGAGATGTCCTGATAGCCATCATGAAGCCCAGAGAAGTCATTATGCAAGAATTCAGAGGATTCAACCATGTGGTAGAATTAGGGTTTTGACTGGGTCAACCCTAGGATAACTGAAAATTTGGAGAAGGTTGAGACCCAATCCAAGGGCCATGAGATCATGGAATGATGAATAGAGATGTTGTAAAGATGATTCCTATACCAACTCATCAGGATTGAAGAGTTTGAGAAGTTTTGAGTTAGGGTTTCTGAGGATTGTCAGTGAGAAAACCCTAATTTGATCCCTATCTTCCAGGCAGTTTTAGCTCTAGATGTGATTGATATCTCATCTTCCCTACAACATGAATGTTGTAGAGCTTGTTCTAAGCTTTAATTTGAGTGGTGGAAGTCCTTGATAGGAGTTACAGAGCTCAAGTTATGGTTTTGACAAATTACAGGTCAGCAGAGGTGTGTGAATCTGGGTCCTTGAAAGTCACCCAACTTGCAGACAACTTTTGCCCTAGTAGGAGGATTCCTATGATTTCTTGGTCAACATGAATGTTGAAGAGCATCTTCTTAGCTTTAATTTGAGTGGTAGAAGTCCTTGATTGGATTTGTGGAACTCAGCTTATGGTTTGAACAAGGCAGGGGTATTTTGGTCATTTGTCAGTTATAGGTCATTTTAGCCAATGCCTAAAACTCCTATTTCCAAGCCTCAAATGGAAAAACTCAAAACATGAAAGTTGCTCAAAATGTGATTTTAAGTCTAGAAAGAAGGTCACAAATTGTTGGAAAAGCTCATAGCATGAGATTACATGATTGGTCAAAAATGAACTAAAAAAGGCTCATAACTTTGAAAAGTTGAAATTGAAAAGTGATTTGGGAGATCCACAAATCCAAAATAGGTCATCCAATATATCATTTTGATTGGAAAAACCATTTTGAGAACTTTGGTTTAAATAGATTTTTCATTTGAGGCTCCAAAAATGAGGTTCCTTTGGAAATTTGTTGCTTGCAAAAGAAGGTAACATTGAAAAACCTTACACAAGTGAAACTAAAGGCTGATTTGCATTCCTTATCACTCAATAACTCATGTAAGGACAATTTGGCATAGAATTGAAGGCTTGAAGCAAGGGATATGATATTTTCAACTTCTCATTCAAGGAGAAGTTCATGACTTTTCTAGATGGTTCTAGACACTTCTAGCCACTTCCATTGATTACTATATAGAGAGTGCATCAGAAAGTTGTAAAGGTTGGTGATAGAGAGCATTTTCAGAAGGGAGAGAGAGAGAGAGATAGCCATTAAAGCTCTTGCTTCAAGTTCAAGCAACTCAAGAATTCTTCCACTACAAGCCATCTCCACCATCACGAGTGCAAACAGAAGATTGGTGATCACCCAAGGATCATTTAGAGGCAATTCCAAGGCCTGAGTCGTGCTCTACATCACTGCACCATAACCTCTTGACAGGTTCTTTCTCCCTCTTAATTATCTTGAATTACATGGTATTGCTTAGTTTTAGAGGTATAGGAAGGTTGTACTAGGCTAAATGACTAAACCCTAGAAGTTATAGCTCATTCTATGACAATGCATGGCAGGTGTAGGAATCTTTAAGTTTCAAGAATTGGTTGTTTATGGCGATTTAATCATCAAGAATTAGTGTGTATTAGCTAGGGTATCTTGTAGAACATCTGTAGACCATTAGACTGAAGTTTGGTGAAGATTGATATCAGGTTAGCATGGTGGTACCAATAGGTTAAAGCATTCTGTTGGAATTATTGAGAACGAATCAGGGAAAACTAATCGTACCATTTTATTCTAGGCATTTAGTAGATCATTTTTTGTTTTGGGATCGAGCGAAATCATGGCGTGTGGAGAGAGTTAGAGGAGCTCGAAGGTTTGGGTGCATGAGAGAGGGTTCTGAAAACCCTAAGTATGGTTGGAGAAGACGAAAGGAGAGCCCTAGGATCCTCTCCAGAATTTGACTAATTCATTTAATCCAACGGTGATGATTTAACCTGAGAAAGAGAGGGAAGATTTGAATTTAATCCCAAACGCTGCGTTTCATTAAACCAGCGCTGGGCCCAGAGTTCTATTCCCACCCCCCTTATTGCTGGCCCATTTCTTTTTAACTGGCGCGTATTTCTTGTTGCACCCCCCTCCCTTTAATTCATTTAAATTTCTTTTATTTCCTTCTTTTATTTTTCTGTTTTGTTTAATTCATTAAAAAATGATAGAAAATGATTTTTTAATGCTTCCTTTTTCTATGATTAGATTAAAATGTGTAGAAAATTATAAAAATAAAAATGAGATTTTATTTTTAGGTTTAATATTTTTAATAGATTTTCCAAATAAATAGCTTTTTAATAGTCTTAATTTGGTATTTGATTTTGTATGAATTGTTTTAGAACCTTCCTTTAGGGTTTTTAATCCATTCTTTTTTGTGCAATTAGATGATGAGTCATAGTTCCCCATAGGATTTTTTCTAGATTTTTTTAGAATTAATTTTGATTAGTTTAATTAGGGTTGATTTAGGGTATCCTAATTAGGGTTTAGATTGTGTTTAGGTGATGAATCCCTTTCTTTGATTGAGTTCTATCTTGATTTTTAGGTAGAGACCTTTGTAGATGTTATGAGTAGGTGTTGAGGACCCTTGTGATTGATTGTTAGATTTTTCCCCATTAGTTTAGTATTTTTAGGTATTTTCTGAAGTTGCCTATTGATTTTGTGTACCCTGTGGGTTATCTGTTCATCTTTGGGGTTCATTCTGAGGAATTTGTTGAGGGGCTTGTGTTGCCTTGAAGATCTTGATGGAGAGCATCATGGAGAGAAGATTGTAGATCAAGATTCATGAGACCCAGAGCTTGTCTTGTTCCCTGTTGGTGAGGTTTGAGATCCTGAAGTTTGAAGGAAGTTCCTGGTACTTTCCTGAGGAAGGCACTATGAATGACTTTCATTCTTTCTTCTCCCCTCTTTCTTAAGTATCCAATGATGTTGGAGCCAACTTGTGGGTTTAATTTCTCCTGAGGAGGAATGTAAACTGATCACATGTTGTTGAGCCACATGGGATACAACTCCTAAGTGGAAGCCTCATAGTACTTTCCTGAGGAAGGTCCTATGGGTCTATACACTTAGTTCCCTTAGTTTGTCTAGGATTTCTCAAGTATCCAATGATGTTGGAGCCAACTTGTGAGTTTAATTTCTCCTGAGGAGGAATGTAAACTGATCACAGTTGTTGAGCCACATAGGATACAACTCCTAAGTGGAAGCCTCCTAGTACTTTCCTGAGGAAGGTCCTATGAGTCTATTCACTTAGTTCCACTAGTTCAGATAGGATTTCCTAAATATCCAGTGATGTTGGAGCCTGCTTGTGAGTTTAGTTTCTCCTGAGGAGGAACGTAAACTGATCACAGTGGTTGAGCCACGTAGGATATAACTCCTGAGTATACACCTCCTAGTGCTTTCCTGAGGAAGACACTATGAGCTGGCTTGCTTAGCTCCCTTTCTTTTGTAAGCTTGTTCTGAAGCTTGAAGACTGGGATTGATTTCTCTTGTTTATGGTTTTGCTTGAGAGCTTTGCTTAGATTTGTTCAGATTCTGTGATTAGGGTTAGGATTAGAGAGTGGATTCTTTCTTTCTCGAGCATGTGTGTTTGTTTGCCTGTTGGCATTTCATTTCTTTTATCTGTATGATTGCAGTTTACTGTTCATTGCTTGATAGCATGTTGATTATTTTCAGTATGATTGCTGTTATTTCATGACTGGCTTGAGGTCGAGATGAGCTTGTGGAGGCTGAAGCCCCACACACATTTCCTCCCTCACTTGCATTGCATGCATTTTACTGTTAAAGCTGATGTTTTTGTCTGTTTCTGTGTATCATTGACATGATCCCTTAGGACTCTCACTTCCTCTGATGAGGATTTGATGATAGACTTTTAGGTTGAAACCTATGCATGACAACATCTAGGAGTTCCCTGTTCAAACCTCAACCATAGGATGAATCCATGGCATGACAACAGTAGGACTTGATAGTCTCCCTCCTAGTTGAGCCATTTTTTCCTGTAGTTTCCTGAACTACGTTTGCTCTGATCTTTCATACCAGATGAAAGTACGTAGGCATAGGATGCGACATCCTAGCGAGCAACCTTTCCCCCGTAGTTAGCCGAACTACGTTGACTCTGATTTCTCATTCTCTGATGGGAATACGTAGGCATAAAGTGCGACGCTTTGCCGAGTCATTTTTCTTTTCTTTTTTCAGCCAGCCTTGATAGGTAGATAGATTATAACCAACCCGTCCAAGTAAACAAACAAGCGAGGATCCCGTCGAGTACGACGGACGTGAGGGGTGCTAATACCTTCCCCTTGCGTAACCGACTCCCGAACCCAGACAATGGTTGCGATGACCTTGTCTTACCCTTATTCGTCAGGTTTTTCCGATCGTTTCCTTTCCCGCTCTGAGGGATAAATAACGAAAGGTGGCGACTCTTCTGTCATGCCGGCACCTTATTTTCGCGCAAGCGACATGGATATACGCGAAACGTTTACAAAGATCTACAAAGTCCTCAACAGGGAATGGAGTTTCGTCATTAAACATCTACATAAGAAAGAGAAAAAAATTGAATATCATGCATGATAATAATTCAATAGTCAAATTATATATTAATATATGTAAACATTTTATGACATATATACCTTATCCCATGAATCAACAATGCCGACAAGGACAATGTTTAACATGTGTTTCATGATATAATACCCACACTCGTAAGTCCCAGGTTGTCTCCTCTGTTAGAACACAGATTGGTTCTTAGTTATATCTCTATGTTTTGATGATAACACTAATGAAATTTTGTATTAAGAAATTATATACTCTAAATTTGTTCAAGTATTTTTGTTGCAGATATTAAATTTAATATTCCTCTGAAAGCAAAAATGAATCTGAACATTGAACTACGCAAGGCTCTGAGCGTCAGAAGCATCTAGTTAGAAGACTCTGAGCGCTGCCTACAGAAGAATCTGAAGCAGAAGCTACAGAAGCATCTGAAGTGTAGCTGATGACTTTGTATGAAGAGTTTCAAGCATTATTTTTCAGAAGACTCTGATAGTACTATTCGTTGCAAGTACTGAGGATCTGTTCTCCAAACTCTGCTATAACTATTATTCACGCTGAAGCACACTTACTGCAACACTCTGATATAGTAAACTCTGATGACATCAAGACTCTGATCACTCAAGGCTCTGATGTCTCAAGGCTCTGATGTTGATTGCTGGGAAATAGAAACTTGTTGAAGAAGATTATTCAAAGATATATCTGTTGGCATATTCCAAAACGACTCTTTCCTCTTTTATGCTAGACACAAGAACTCAGGCAAAAAGGATTTCTCTGAACGTTCTACTTCTAGGAAAGGTCAAGTCATGTGAAGACAAAAGGCTACAACTAATTTGCAGTACGCGGTCTTCAAGCTTGCAACGTCTTGGATGTCTTTGTCTATAAAAGCTAGCCTTCAACAACTTTCTACAGTTGACGGAAATTGGCGAACATTAACGAAACTATTGAAAACTCTCTCAAAGCTCTCATACAAATTATATTTCTTTGTTGAATAGTTTCATTCATTCTTAATCTTAAGTGTATAAATCACAGTTGTGATATAGCTTTCATAGAAGCATTTTAAACACTTGTTTAGTTTACATTTGATTGTAAAAGTTCCTTAAGAAGACCAAGTTGTGGTCAGTAGTTCTTGAGAAGACTAAGACAGTTGTTCTTAGTGGTTGACATTGTAATCTGTTTGATTATAGTGGATTAAATCCTTGTGGAGAAAGGCAAATCACTCTTAATAAGGTGGACTGGATTAGTTGAGTTCAACGAATCAGGATAAAAATCATTGTGTTTTTATTGCCATATTTATTTGAAAACCCTTATTCAACCCCCCCCTTCTAAGTATTTTCTCACCTTCATTCGTCTACAAATTTAATCAATAATGACATGAATATAACCATACATGAATGTAAATCAAAGAAATAGGTAATCGCGCCACTCAATTTAGGAAAGATCCATGAGGGCTTTTTTCTAACATTGTTCATCATATTCACTTGCTCCACAACATTGTACATTGAAAATGAATTAAACATATTACATGATAAACTAATTACATTGTCAAAGAAAATGAATTAAACATACACTTACAAATTAATAATCTCTTTTATTTTCTTTTTGAGTAGATCATTCAAGGAACACAGTATAGTTACCGTATTCGTCTTATATGATATGATGATTTATACCAATGACCACTGAATAAACACGAGCATATATATTATTAGTATTTTCTAAAACAAAACTAAATATAGAATGCATAAACATCAATTACAAAAATACTTATGAACAGAGAAATGGTGCTAAGTAACATTGTTTTCCTCCCTCATTTAACCGTTTTTTCAAGTACTCTCGAATGTCTTTTGGTTGATTAAACGCCCATCGAATAAAAAGCGGATCCAAGATTGCATAAATACTCAATTTATTTAACTCCATACAAACACGGTGAATATACCTAAATGGTTAAAGAAAATAAATAAATTAAGGGAGGAAATACAAAAAATGATAATGTTCTATAATGACATATATGTATATTCAACTAAATACTTACGTGCACCAAACTTACAATATTCGTACATCCATCCACTTATATCCACTGAGAAAATCCCTTACACCATCAGGACTATAATAGAATAACTCCAAACATGGACAATGTTCTAGCGGCAGAGGTTGCGTATCATTTATCACTGTAACGTTCAAGTATAGCGTGGTGATTTAACTTTCTTTAGGGTCCATTATGTCATTACGGTTATCTGGAAGGGGGAGTGACTGAAAAATTACTTCCTTTTGTAGAAGCATGACGTACAACACTTCTACTTGGAGTTTGATCATCATCATCATCACCATCAACATAACGGTGCTCTTCATTTGTATGTTGTTTGAGGTGTTCACTTAATTTCTACATCATAATATTCAATTAGAACATAAAACAAAAATAAGCACAATATATATCAAGTAAAGCACTAACATCTCAAGTAAAGCACATACCGAATATAACTCTTGAAACATTTCCATATCTTTCTCCTTTTTTCCCTCTCCTATTCTAACATCCTCCTTTTGTTCTTCTAATTGATTCTCAACATGTCGTATACAAAGATGTTTCCTTATCTGGTTCATCAAGGGGCAATCGTTCCAAAAGAGATTGCACATGTAATTCCTCCTTGTGGTCCGAAGCATAATCTGAATGAATCGTGTGTTTATGATTCCGAGTACATAGGACATGCTACCAAAGATTGCATTGTTTTCAAGACCAAAGTTCAAAAGCTTATTGATCAGAAAATCCTGACATTTGCTGAAGAGCATCCTAATGTACAGACTAATCCCTTGCCTACTCATGATGGACCAGAGGTTAACATGATCGAAGAAAATCAAGGGGATGAGTTGATCATGGATGTCAACAAAGTGAAAACTCTGATGACTGTTGTGATTAAGAAATTGAACAAGAACGGGTTGTTGAAAGGTCTTCATAGAAAGTGCCAGATTTGTGATGACAATCCTAATCAATGTCGAATGTTTAAGGGTTGTGTTTAGATCTTTATAAACCGAGGTGTGGTTCAGTTTTCCAGATCCAAGACTATGGAAGAGGTATCTACCATCGAGCCATTCACGATCATATATAAGAAGGTTCCAGTGGAATCTCCTAAAAATAAAATACAGCTTATCACTGTTTGTCTGCCAAGCCTTTTCCGTATCAGAGTTCAAAAGAGGTGCATTGGAAGTATGGTTCCACCATGTTTTCTGGGGGTCCAGAAATTCAATTTTCAGAATCTGAGATTGTGAATGTAACTGCTGATGGAGGCATGACTTGTAGTAGACGAGTGTTTTCTTCAAAGGTCACATCTAAGCCAGTGCAAGTTTCGATTGCCATTCCTTCCAAGGAGAAATATGTTTCAACAACCCCTGTTGTACAACAAGGGGCATCTATTATTGCATTAGTATCAATTACTCTATCTGTGGATATTTGATGGGCAATTCGCAAGTGCACGAATAGCGTCAAAGTAATACAAAAGATTATCGATCCCACAGAGACCAAAAGTCAATCTATCGATTACTATTGTTACGGTGTTTATCTAAGGCAAATCAAAATAAAGGGTGGTTTGTGCAAAATAAAAGTAAAGTGCGTGATTAAAATTAATAATAAAGAAATAGGCATGGATGCAATTAATAATAAAGTAATAGGTAGAGTAAAATAATGGACCGTCTGGTAATCGATGAGAAGTCTGAAAGCATCAGGCTGAAAGGATGCCATTCACATCAGCCCACGATCCAAACATAAATCAATGTCAAGAAAGGTAGGTCCACAATAAGGGGTCAGATGCAACAACTGATTAGTCAGGCCCAATGCAATGTTTATATGTGTGACTGTGCCTCTCACATGAATAACTCCTTCGGATGATCTAGCTTAACCCTCGAAATTGTTCAGCAAGAAATTCCCACATGCTATCGGGTGTAGCCTATTAGCGTAGAATAGGAAGAATATCTCCTCCTCGCTAACATGCATGTCAGAATCTTCCTTTCCAAGGAAGGTTTGAGCTAGAGTCATCTGAAAATACCTCATAGCCGAGTTATGAATCACTAGAGACAGTTGAGTCGATGGATCTAGGCTCCCTCCTCTTGTAATATCTCACCAGAACTGATCAATGTCTCTTCTCATAAAGTAGCCCATCGGGAGGTTAAGAATGGAATCAGGGGTGGTCGAAAATCCAAGTAAGTTTGAATGTAGCCAGCCCTTCCACGTTGATGTATGGCTCATGGTGGAACGAGCTGAGAAACTCTAATGTGAGGTGCCTGTAAGTCTGGTGCAGCTCATCGAAATATTCACCCTAGTGGAGCTGGGGACAGAGAAATCGTATGCTTGGCTCGATCCCTAGAGCCTCCATGCAGGCCTGATCCGGATACCGGGCTGGTGCCATAGGAGGCTGTCAAAGAATCAAGTACCTTTCTCTCTGCCTGTCGTCTCTGAAGGCGACGTGCATGTCATCGTGCTGCTGCATCCTGAAAAATAAAACTCAGAAAACCTGAAAACACAATCATCATAGACCGTTAGTTGACACTTAAAAGAAAACATAATAAAATAAAATAAAGTAAAAATAAAAAAGGATGAAAGATAAAGAAAACCGTGGGTTGCCTCCCAGGCAGCGCTTGTTTAACGTAGTTAGCTTGATGAACAAAACCTATATGTCTGAAGTAGGCAATGGTGGATCAATCAAGGTATAGCTGGAGTAATCGTCGGGAATCTCTCCTCCTTCGTAGAGTTTCAGTCTCTGCCTGTTTACAATGAATAGGCTACATGACTGGTTCTGGATTTCGACTGCTCCTAATTGTAAAACTTTGGTAAATGTAAAGGGACCTGTTCACCTTGAGCGGAGCTTGCCAGGAAAGAGCCATAATGTAGAGTTGAACAAGAGAACAGGGTCTCCCACCTTGAGCGGAGTTGAACAAGAGCTTGCCAGGAGCTTGCCAGGAATCTCTCCTCTTTCTTTACGATCTTCTTGTCGTGCCAGACTTTGGTTCTTTCTTTATAGATAATGGCATTTTCATTGGCGGAGTTCTTCTAGTTTATGTAAATCAAGGACGCGGTTTTGTCCAACGGTCAAATAGTCAAAGTTTAGGGTTTTTATGGCCCAATAGGCCTTGTGTTCTAGTTCAAAGGGGAGATGATAAGATTTTCCATAGACTAGTTGGTAGGGGGTTGTTCCAATAGGGGTTTTGAAGGCGATTCTGTAGGCCCATAGTGCATCCTGCAGCTTTTGAAACCAATCTTTTCTTCATATAGAGACCGTCTTTTCTAAGATTTGTTTTATTTCTCTATTGGATACTTCTACTTGGCCACTAGTCTGTGGGTAATAAGGTGTTGCTATCCTATGCTTAACTCCATATTTTCTTAAAAAATTTTCGAAAATTCTTGATATAAAATATGATTTATCGTCGCTGATAACAAGACGGGGAGTTCCGAATCTAGGTAATATGTAATTCTTAAACAACTTAATGACTACACTGGTGTCGTTGGTGGGGGAGGCTATGGCCTCGATCCATTTATACACGTAATCGACCGCAACTAAGATGTATTTGTTTCCTAAGGAAGACGGAAAAGGTCCCATAAAGTTTATGCCCCAAACATCAAAGAGTTCCACCTCTTGAGTGTTCCTTAAAGGCATTTCGTCACGTCTTGAGATGTTTCTAGTGCGCTGGCACCGGTCACACTTGGCTATATATGTGCGTATATCACGCCACATTGTTGGCCAAAACAGGCTTGCTATAAGAATCTTGGCGTGAGTTTTAGATGTACTTGAGTGTCCTCCATAAGGTGCAGAGTGGCAGTGTTCTATTATCTTTCTTACTTCTTCTTATGGGACGCAACGACGAAAAATACCGTCCGTGCCCCTCTTAAAAAGGAGTGGCTCGTCCCAATAGAAGTGTCTTACGTCGCTAAACAACTTCTTTCTCTGCTGGTAGTTAAAATCAGGGGGTATAATATCGGAAGCTATGTAGTTTACAAAATCTGCGTACCAAGGTACGTTGCTTACCGCTTGAGATCTTTCATTAGGAGGTCGGTTAAAGGTTTGGTAATTTTTTAGAAGTCCTTAATAAAACACCGATAGAAACCAGCGTGTCCAAGAAAGCTTCTGACTTCTCTGACAATGCTAGGGGGTTTAAGGTTTTCAATCACTTCTATTTTGGATTTGTCTAATTCGATACCTCTCTCAGAGACTATATGTCCTAAAACTATACCTTCGGTGACCATAAAGTGACATTTCTCCCAGTTCAACACTAGGTTGACGTCAACACATCTTTTCAGGATCTTCTCAAGGTTTGTGAGACAATTATTGAAATCAAATCCGCAAACCGAGAAATAATCCATGAATACTTCCATGATTCCATCTAGGTAACCTGCGAAGATTGCCATCATGCAACGTTGGAAGGTTGCTGGTGCATTACAGAGACTGGAAGGCATTCGTCTGTAGGCGAAAGTTCCATAAGGGCATGTAAAGGTAGTTTTCTCTTGGCCTTCTGGATGCATGGGGATTTGGAAAAATCCTGAATATCCATCCAGGTAGCAAAAATAGGAGTGTCTGGCCAAATGTTCCAGCATTTGGTTTGTAAATGGCAAGGGAAAATGGTCTTTCCTAGTAGCTTTGTTTAATTTCCTATAATCTATACACATACACCATCCTCCTTCTATCCGTTTAGCTACATGTTCTCCTTTCTCGTTCTGCACGACCGTGATGCCTCCCTTCTTAGGTACTACATGCACAGGGCTTACCCACTTGCTATCTGAGATCTGATAAATTATACCTGCTTCTAGTAACTTGAGAACTTCCCTTGTTACAACATCACTTATTATAGGGTTTATCCTTCTCTGATGTTCTCTAGAGGGTTTTGAGTCTTCCTCGAGCGAGATTCAATGCATGCACATGGGTGGGCTTATACCTTTTAGATCATAGATGTTATATCCTAAGGCAGAGGGATATTTGCATAAGACAAATAAGAGTTGGTCGGTTTCTCCTTGATTTAAGGTAGCACTGACTATAACTGGACGGTTCATTTCTTCGTCCAAGAATTCATATCTTAGATTCTTAGGTAGTTCTTTAAGTTCTAAAGTTGGTTTCTTTAGGCAAGGTATAGGATTTGGGGTAAGGGATAAACATTCGTACAGGTTATCATCAATGTAGGTTTCTATAAACCCATCATCTTCCTTTATGAGGGTTGAAGGTAATCTGATGGTTTCTTCTAATTCTACCTCTCTAACGCATTCATCGATGATGTCTATTACATAACATGCATCTCCTAATACTGGTGCCATAAGAATCTTCAACAGAATGAATTCTATCTTTTTGTCACCTACCTTAAAAGTCAACTTCCCTCTCTTAAAATCTATTATGGCTCCAGCGGTTGATAAGAATGGTCTGCCTAGGAGGATGGAAATATCATCATCTTCTTTAATGTCCATGACGACAAAATCGGTTGGGATGAACAACTGACCGATTCAGACTGGGACGTCTTCCAATATGCCAACCGGATACTTGACGGATCTGTCGGCTAATTGAAGTGACATCTTCGTAGGTTGCAATTCTCCTAGTTTTAACCTTTCGAAAACTGCCAGGGGGATAAGGCTTACGCTAGCTCCTAAATCTAGAAAAGCTTTATTGATGACATGACTTCCCAAAATACAAGGTATGGAGAAATTTCCAGGATCTTTATCCTTTTTGGCGAGTTTATTTTCGAAAATGGAATTGCATTCTAAAGGTTTTGGATCGTCAAGTCTACGTTTATTGGTAAGGATGTCTTTGATGAATTTTGCATATGATGGTATTTGTGTGATGGCTTCTGTGAAAGGGATTTCCACATGAAGTTTCTCTATGACTTTGATAAATTTCTAGTATTGGTTATTGATCTTGGTTTATTTTAGTCTTTGCGGATAGGGTATGAGAGGTTTATAGGGTGGCGGTGGTTCGTTGTTTTTGTCCTTATCCTTCTGCTTTTCAGATCCTACTGGTTCCTCGAGTTCGCTCGTAGGCACCATGCTTTCCTTAGGAGTCTTGGGTTCGCTCAATATCGGGTTAACTGGTTCATCATAAGCGGTCCCACTCTGTAAGGTGATTGCATTGGCTTGCCCTCGGGGGTTCTTTTGAGGTTAACCAGGGAACTGTCCTCCAAGTGTAGTCTCAGGAGCTTGTTTTAAAGCTATTTGAGATATCTGGGTTTCAAGCATCTTATTGTGGGTAACTATTTGGTCTACCATTGTTCCTAACTGGGTAATCAATTCATTTACATGAATGTTCTAGTTTAGGAATTCTTTGTTTTGCTGGATTTGAGCAGTAATAAAATTTTCTATGGTTTTCTCAAGGTTCGGCTTAGGTTGCACAGCTTGCATAGGCGGGTTTTGTCTTTGAGCCTGAAAACAGGATGGTCTTGGGGGTGCAGAGTTTTGGATAGGGTTATTATTTTTGTAGGAAAAATTAGGGTGATTCTTCCATCCAGGGTTATAGGTATTTGGAAATGGGTTTTCTTGGGCGTAGTTGACTTCTCCTGAGTGAGTTTTGTTCAACAGATTGCATTCTGCCGATTGGTGTCCTTGAGTACCACATAGTTTGTACTCGGTTGAAACTGTTGCTGCAGCTACTGGGTTTTCGTACATATGTTCGACTTTAAGGGCTAAAGCGTCCATTTTAGCTTGTATTATGTCTATAGAACTTATCTCATGTATTCCTCCTTGGGCTTCTTTCTTCTCAGTTGTCGCTTGCTTTATCCCCCATTGACAATGGTTTTGGGCCATATCCTCGATGAGAGCGCAAGCTTCAGGGTAAGGTTTATTCATCAGGGCACCACCGGCGGCGGCGTCGATGGTCATCTTTGTGTTATAATGAAGTCCATTATAGAAGGTATGAATGATCAACCATGATTCTAGGCCATGGTGTGGACATATTCTCAACAGGTCTTTATATCTTTCCCAAGCTTCGAAGAGATATTCACCTTAGTTTTGGGTAAATCTGGTTATTTGGTTCCTAAGAACAGCAGTTTTGCTCGAGGGAAAATATCTAGCGAGAAAAACTCTCCTAAGGTCTTCCCAAGTTGTTATAGAATTGGCTGGAAGGGAATCTAACAAAGTAAGGGCTTTATCTCTAAGGGAAAAAGGGAATAATCTTAACCTAATCGCCTCAGGGGTAGCACCATTGGTTTTAAAAGTATTAGCTAGTTGAATAAAATTTTTTAAATGTTGGTTCGGGTTCTCGATAGCGAGTCCTGCGAACTGGTTTTGTTGTACTAATTGTAATAGGGATGGTTTTAGCTCGAAATTGTGAGCAGGAATATTGGGGTTCACAACACTAGAACTAGGTTCGTCATTAGATGGTTAAGCGAAATCCTTAAGGGGTCTTTGGTTACGGTCTTCGTCCATAGCTCTCTTAAATCTACGAAATAAGATACGTGCGCGAGTGTAACGTTCAGGTTCCTCCAAAGGATCTATAAGGGTACCGGTGCTGCAAGTTCTTTGCAATGACCAGAGGGTATAGCCTTAGTCTAGACGGTGTAACAATAGGGTACGAAATTTTGACGTAATTGGTCCCCGACAACGGTGCCAAAAACTTGATGGGCGATTCACAAGTGCACGAATAGCATCAAAGTAATACAAAAGATTATTGATCCCACAGAGACCAAACGTCAATCTATCGATTACTATTGTTACGGTGTTTATCTAAGGCAAATCAAAATAAAGGGTGGTTTGCGCGAAACAAAAGTAAAGTGCGTGATTAAAATTAATAATAAAGCAATAGGCATATGTGCAATTCATATAGCTACGTAGTACTCCAGATGTGTACATATAGGATTCCTTATGTGGTAATATTTTCTACTCATGAAAAGAACTAATTTAACGGGAACTGTCGCTTTCGCGTATTCAGAACCGAGTTTATCCCTAACCGACCCTCTTATTGTCACTTATAAAAAGGTGCGCATTGCGTTAGGATTATTAAACCTATTTTTAAGAAATATAGTTTCTTGACTTAGTTAAAAAGTATTTTAACCTGGAATTCCTAACAAAAAGAGGTTCTTGCGAACCGGACCTTAAATCCATAAACGCTTCTGAAAACAGTTTTAAAATAGGTTTTCTTAAACATTAAAGACTCCTAATTGACTGAGTCAAGCGCTTTCGCTTCCTCGGAACAGTAAAAACTAACCTAATTAATCTAAAGGTTGGACGACTTTCGATCTTACCCAACAGATTTTAAGTACAGAAATTAAGTGTTAAAAGTTAAAATAACCCCTAAGTAATTCTACCGACAACCGTGTGGAATACTAATTATAACTATAATCCTCGCATCCTAGCCCTTAAGATTTAGCTGAACATGGTAAGGTAAATAGGCATGGAAAATAAAGTGCGAGTAAATAAATAAATAAAGTATGGTGCGAGAAATAAAGGGTGCGGGAAATAAAGGCGGGTAAATAAATAAAATACAATAAATAGACAGAAACCTGATCTAAATGAGAGGCTTTAAAATCTTGTACAACTGGAAGTAAAAAGCGGAAATAAAATGGCGACAGGTTTAACTTCTAACCAAGTGCTCAAAACTCGATTACAGACTCGATTACACGGTGTAATAACCCCTCGATGTGAGAAGTTTATTACTTTACAATAGGTGAAATTTATGGCTTGAGTTCTGTTCTCAAAGCTTGGATGATTTGAAATGAATCAGAACTCTTCTATTTATAGAGGCAGGAAAGTACAGGTAAAGACAGGAATGCACCCCAACTCCTTTTGGGAGGGAAATATTTGTGTGAAGGTGGCGCCCGCCACATGTACTAGGGTGGAAAGGAGTGGGAGACGTGGCAGTTGTCAGCAGTTGGCTTGCATCCAATGTGTGGCATCCCCTATGGCTCCCCCCATGGTGGAAGCCATGTGTACATTTCCTCAGAAAGTAGGGATTTTAGCTGGTTTTTCTTCATTTCTTCTCGAGTAGTCTTGAAAATACAAAAACCTGAAAAGAAACAAAACAAAGGAATAATACAGTAAAATGGGAATAAAATACTAAATAACTTGCGCAAAATCAAGTCAAATAAACAGTATAATTTAAGCCTATCAAATTCTCTCACACTAAAATCTTTGCTTGTCCTCAAGCAAAACATCATGACAGAACAGGGTGATATCCATATATGATCTGGGCAAAAAGGTCTTATAAGTTCAAGCTGGGATGAGATGATAGGTGATGACTCAATGAACCATGGGTATCAGAATGACACTTTTTCGTAAATACGAACATAAGCTTCGTTCTTTACAACAAATCAATCCATACTACCCCACTATACCTAGGCCTTCTTTCAAATCTCCTTTTGAGTCCTTTTCATTCTGGTGCAATCACATTAAGCCCGTTATCCGTACAAAATCATGGTGAAGTGACCGATTAGTGATTCTGATCTAAGCATGGGGTTTCTGGTGCACTAAGGTGGTGTAACCCTTTTTATTGGCCCATTTGCAGCTGTAGGGGATCAGATCGTAATCCGCCCTACCGGGTTCAGAACCAGATACCTCTGAACCAACTGACAATATGAAGATAATTTTGTTTTGTTTTGTCTTTATCATTTTTTTCTTTTTTTTCGAAAAGGGAGCAAGATGAGGCTGAGCGCTTTAATTTTCAGAGGTTTTGACCGTTCTAGAAGGCAAGTTATCAGTGAGGTGGATTGTTCCATTAAGATCAAATAGTATTTGTTTACCATTACTTTTCAAGTGATGGATATTAATCCTGCCTATAGTTGCTTATTGGCTAGACCCTGGATCCTTGCCATAAGGGCAGTTACTTTCACATTGCATCAGAAGCTCAAATTCATGTATGACGATCAATTGGTTATTGTCTGCGGTGAAGAGCATTTTCTAGTAAGCGAGTTATCATCCCTTTGATATGTCAAGACTGATGAGGGCATAGCTGAGGTGTTGTTGCAATGTCTTAAATTCAATGATGTCAGCTCCACTTCTATCAATCAAAGTAGATCACCAGAAATGACCATGTCATATGCCAAGAGTTCCAAAGAGACCCTTGAGAAAGGTGCCATTCTAGGCTGGAGACATGTGTTGGATGTGGTAGAGAAGCATGATCGCTTTGGACTGAGTTATCATCCTGATTAACAAGTTGGCTTGCGTGGTCAAAAGAAGTGCAATTTGATCAAGTTCAATAGTGATTGGTGTGCTTTCTACGTGTTTACTTTATGGTGTTTATTTAAAGTAAATGTGTCACATGCAAGTATACATGTATGTTTGATTGCAACAAGTAATGAAATAAGAGATCGTACCCACAGGGAGTGAAATTGATGTAGCTTTGAACTTTAAAGTATTCAATTCTTGTTTAAAACTAGTATGAGCAAAGTAACAAAATAATAGAAATAGCAACAAGAATTTCACATAACAAACTAAAATACTAAATAAGAGAGGATAATATATCAGAGAGAATGATTGATGAGTTAAGATCCATTAATATATTATTGTTAAAATGTATCCATGATGTGAAGTGTCATGCCTCAAAAGGTCAGAACGTGATCTAGTGGTGTATCTCTACAACATCAAAGAACGCATAACTAGGACAAGGGAACAAATCTCTAAGCCTCACTTATAACCCTAAAATACGTCTTGTTTTAATTTTGAAAATATTTATGGTCTCAACTTCTTATCTCTAAGCAAGTTGAATTAAGTGAATATCTCTATCCTACTTCATTAGCCAATTTTGTTATCAAATCCACATGTTGTTCGATCTCTCTTATTAACATGCTTGTACCTTTTTCTAAGTTGATCATTCCAAGAGGCAGGCGTATAAAGTTAAAACACATAACAAAATAAGACATTATTCAACATATCATTTCAACATAAGAAAAACTTTATATTAACTTCACTTTACTCATCAAATACGAGTTTAGCTCACAATGAGCTGAGTACAAACTACTGGAATGAAATTACAGGATGACATATTCTTAGTTAAGTTATGTAAAAGAAATGACAACCTAGTAATAATTTGAAGATCTCTTGTGTTGGGTAAACAGCAATAGACCTTGTTAGTCACGACAACTCCAAGCAACAAATACATGATTAGATGAGAAGAAGAAAAACTCTAATTCTTCATAACCCTCAAATTAAAATAAACTAATACTGAAAATAATTTTGAGTGTGTGTAATTTCTAGCTCGTGGTCTCTCTCTTGCTCTGATGGTCATGGCCTGCTTTTATAGACTTTGAGTATGAGTGTGGAAGTTGATGGGTCTTGGATCATGGGCTTTTGATAAGAATAAGGTTCAGGCCATATCAAATCACTAAAAATTCAAGTTGTCCATCTTCCCTTCGTGAACAAGTTATCTAGTACAAAAAGCATTGGGAAACAAGGTGTCTTTGGCAGGCTGCTGCAGCAGGTAGTGGGGCAGAGCATACGAAGGGTGGCTGGATGCATGGTGCACTTTTGTAGGCGTGGTCCCTACTATACTACCTTTTGTCCTTAAGCTTCTTTTATCTTATCTTTATGCTCTAGGTCTTTCTTGACACAAATCCTTGCCACGTGTGCCCTAGTGATAATCATCCTCCCAAGCTCTTAGTGAATTTGCAGCTAACAAGACTTAACATCTTCCTTCCATTTATCTTCAATTCTAATCTAGACTGTGTCTTGAGGTGTCATGCCTCAGCTTGCCTTTAAGATTCTCATTAAAACAAAAACACACGAAAAACCATAAAAGGTGCATAAGTGTTTGGATTAAAGCTTTATCCAATGCAGCTTGAGGTTGCCCCGTTTCATCAGTGTCAAACTCTGGTACTCCATGCCTTCTACACAACATAGTGATCACACATGGGAAGTACATCATTCCTTCTTTTTTTTCTTTAACAAGCCTGAATCTCCTGCATAATGACCTTTCCTACGTTGATCTTGCTCAGTGTTGTGATATAGTGAAGCAAAACAAGACTTATTCTGCTCACCATTTCATTGTGAGCAGTGGGCTTCAATGAATGTTTCACAAATTGATACCATACTTTTACTTCAGGAAAAAGATCCATCCTCCTCATAGCCTTTTCAGAACTTGATTCCACCCGCTTAGTTTCTAGGGTGCACAATGATTACATAATCACATCAAAATCCTCTTCGTCCAACTTCAACATCAACTCTTGATACTCATCACCTGTTTCCTTTATATTCGTAGCAAGATTTATCGTGGCCTCATTGTATATCACTTGTGTGCCTCTTACAACCACTTCGATCCTTTTGTGCCCAGGATTGGTTAGGTTAGAATAAAACTCCTTGACCAAAGAGATGTTATATGGGCCTGGCTGGAGGCATAACTTCATCCACCCCATATTTTTTATGGTTGCTTTCAAATCTCCAACAAGTCCTAGGTTTTATTCTTGGTTGTCGAAGATAAAAACCTCTTTCAGCATGAAAACTCATTTTTTCTGAAATATTCCATGAGGTGGAGAGAAGCTTCGCTATTGATGAACTTCTCATGCCCTTCTTGCTTCTCGTTAGAATACACTACATATTTTGTAGCATTCTTCCTTGCTGCCATTTTGACACGTTTTCTAGTTGGTACTTCCATTGTGTTTGGGGTGAGGGAGTAATAGTGATTAGGGTTTGGATGGAGGTAAAGATGAGAAGACAAGAAAAATGTTGTTTGGGAATTTGAGAGAGAGAAAGGGAGATAACGTGATGGTGAAATGAAAGTTTTTGGAAAGAGAAAAGTGAAATTATCTTTTTGTGAAAATTAGGGCAAGAAACTGAAAGGTCTGGTTGATGTAACGGGTGGGAAAAGACAATTTTTTTTGAAATTTCTAGCATGGAAGAGGGTTGTCGTGCTGCTACGTCCCACCAGTCTGACATGTCAGAGTGGTCATTATGATCTGACTAGCACAAGGCTCTAGGCGCGTGCAGTCCATCCATTCAATTTCTCTCTCCATAATTCAAAAATCTTCAATTCCCGTCCAAGAGAATAAAATAAAAAAATGTCATCTCAGCATTTTATTTAATGCTCTGAACTTTGGAATAACTGCCTTGAGTGCCACTTTGTTCTTTTGTTGCTATCAATTCCCGTTCCAACAATCGTGACTCCAAATGCCTTTTGCTGCTATCAAAAATTACTCAACTGTACAAACTAAAAAAAATTCATTAAGTTGGACTGCCTCCCAGTTGCGCTATTTTAAAGTCTTATAGCCTGACCAACACAAAAATCCTTAATCAATAAAATGAATGGTTCCCCAAGTGCTACTTGAAGGGTCACCAAACTAGGTTTAAATCCTTTGGCCATTAACCTTGAATTTTTCACCATTTTTTCGTTCAACAGTTCCACAGCTCCATGAGGATAAATTGTTACTAACTTGAAGGGTCTTGACCATCTTGACCATCTAGAGTTAAAGAGCAAAACTCTTTGACCTTCCACTAATTCCTTATTCTGGCATTTCCTATCATGCCATCTTTTGGTCTTTTCCTTATAGAGTTCAGCATTTTCATAAGAGAACATCCTATGTTCTTCTAACTCATTGAGTTGGAGCAATCTAGCTTGTCCAACAATTTTTAGGTTGAAATTTAATTTCTTAACCGCCCAAAAAGCTTTGTGCTCTATGTAGTACCCCAAAATTTGCCTTTTCGTTTTAACCTTAACTGGCTTTTGTTTCTCTGCATTTTGCATTTTGCATATCATAGCATTTCTTCTCGAGGCATGGGGTCGAGGCATTCCGGTGGCTCAGGTTCATTTCGGCGCAAAAGACTAAACAATGAACAATGGGCATCAGAGACTCAGGCATTTATTTTACCCAGCGGTCAGGCGGCGAATTTTATTTTATTTTGCAGGATAACAGCAGTTCAAAAAACAACACTCAGACTCATGTCAAGCATGTTTACAGTGATAACGTTCAAGAACAAGGTTCAGAAGCTTAACAGAGCTCCAAACAGTTGAAACGGGGAAAATGTGCAGATTTCCCTCCAAAAGGCACCAGAATTCAATTTTTGAAGGTGTTAATCGGTTAACTTATATGGTTAATCGATTAACCAAAGTGAAATCAAGCCATATTTGAAATTTTAAAGGCGTTAATCGGTTAACGCATATGATTAACCGATTAACCAGTGCAATTTTTGCCTCTGTACGTGATTTTTCAATGCAGAGCCATTTGGGGTCCAATTTTGATCACTTGAATTCAAATTTTACACTTGGGAAGGATCTAGAATCATTTCATAATTTCATTTTCCCTCCAAAATCCCATTCCTCATCCCAAACCAAAATTTACAAACCAACTTCCAAGCCTCTCCTTTGGATCCCAACCTAGGTGATATTTAAGTGATTTATTCCAAACCAAAGAAGTGAATCTTCATTTTCTCACTCTCATTTTTCAGAATTCATCTCAATTCTCTTAAATTTTCTCTCAATTTTCAAAATTCCAAAACCTTCACTCAAAGCTCTTTTCCATTGAATTCTTTGATTCTTCATTGGAATCAATGAATTCTTGAGCTCAAACCTCCATCTATCATCTCCATTGAAGTGATTTCATCATCCAATTTTCGTGCACAATTGGATCTAAATCTGGAAGTGATTTTGGAAGTGATTATTTGGCTTATTTTGGATTAATCTTGAAGGATCTCCATTGCTACTACAAGAATTAGTGTGGATCTTGAAGTATTCCGGACTTCTAGCATTGGATCTGTTCAATTTGAGTTAATTCAACACTAACCGAAGTAATTCTCCGCTTCGAAGGTTGGAATTCTAGATCCATGGAATTTTTGAGCTTATTTGCATGTTCATGTTGATTTTCATATTCGATTAAATTTTGGTTGACATGATTGTGGATGTTGCTGTTTATATCTGTTTACATGTTGTTTGAATCATGTTTTGCTGGTTTAATTTCTTGATTAAGTGATTATGTGATCATCCGGTTGACCGGATAAGTGCTTATTTGCTGCACATGTTGTTCTGTTACTGATTTTCTACTGTTGGCACAGTGTTAATCGGTTAACGCATATGGTTAACCGATTAACCATTACAGATTTTCATATTTTTCAAATTTTTCAAAGCGTTAATCGGTTAATGCATATGGTTAACCGATTAACCAGTTCAAATTTTCAAAATTTTTAAACGTTAACAGTGTGTTAACCGATTAACCCCTGGGGTTAACCGATTAACACTGTGCCAGTGGGTCTGTTTTGCTGTTTTGCTTGCTTATTTGGGTACCGTTTCGTCTCGAATCATCATAGATCAGTGTGATGTATTAGGGATGAAATGTTTATGGATATTTGTCGCTGTTCTTGATTATTTAATCGAGACTTCCTCAACATGCGCATTGGTTTCCACTTGGATGCTCACTTATGTGTTGTTGTTCATGGTGATGATCCTTTTTCTTGCATCTCTTTTGCTTTGTTTGCATCATTTTTGCATCGTTGTTGAGGTCGAGATGCACTTGTGGCAGCTGCTGCCCCACACATTTTTTCCTCCCTCCCACCATTCTAAGTGTGCATTTTCATGTTTGCATCTTTTACTTGTGATTGAGTTTACTTGGTGCTTTCTTGTGCTTTTTGCCATGATCCCCATAGGGTTCCTAGTCCCTCCGTTTAGGATAGGAGTAGGAGAGACATAAGGTGTTCAATCCAAGCATACTAACATTAGGATATATGTTCCCCCTTATAATCCTAACCTTAGGGCCACTTTGCATGAAAAAGTTAGGGTCGAGTTTCCCTTAGACCTTCTGTGCGTCTCTCTTCTCATCTCAAAACAATTCTAACTCATCTAATAAAGGCGATGAACGTTGTACACTATGAGCCTTAAGCTACATGGGGAATGATGAGTGAGGGGTCTCCTCTCACTTATCTAGAGTGTTTAGTGTACGTCCCGTTTGGGGGCGATACGCGACGCATTCGCTCCTATGTCATAGTCTTTAGTGCAACGTGAATCACAAACCGTATTAATTCACTTCACTAAAAAACACAAAAACAAAGTTCAAACCTTTTTCCTTCGGGATTAATCGGAAACCTTTTTTAGAGAAGAGTGTTGTTAAGCTCCGTTTCTACCGCAAACAGGCTTCATCCCTAACTGCTGGAACGGATGTTTAACCCTACTCGATTAAAACACTTAATCAACCTGTAGTTTCGTGTCTGCCCGAACTACGTTTGCTCTGATTTCTCGTACCAGACGAGGATACGTAGGCACAATACGGCGATGTCTTGGCGAGCAACCTTCCCACTTTTTCCTCCGTAGTTAGCCGAACTACGTTGACTCTGACTTTCCCATTGCACGAGGGAATACGTAGGCACAGATCGACGATACTCTGCCGAGTCTATTTTCTTTTCTTTTTGTCCCGAAGCCTTTAGCTAGATAGTTCAACACACCCTTAGATAGGCAACAAGCGTGGATCCCGTCGAGTACGACGGACGTGAGGGGTGCTAATACCTTCCCCTTGCGTAACCGACTCCCGAATCCAGGACTTGGTTGCGATGACCTTGTCTTTCCCTTTTTCATCAGATTTTTCTGATCGTTTCCTTTCCCTCTCTTTGGGATAAATAACGAAAGATGGCGACTCTTCTGTTTTCCGCCGGGTGTTTTTCGCAGTTGCGACACTCTAATTCAATGGGTAGATGACAAGCCTTCCCATAAACAAGTCTATAAGGAGACATGTTTAGGGGAGTCTTGTAGGCAATTCTGTATGCTCAAAGAGCCTCGTCCAAATGTTTGGACCAATCCTTCCTTTCGGGGTTAATAACTTTTTCCAAAATCCTTTTGATCTCTCTATTAGATAGCTCAACTTGACTGCTTGTTTGAGGATGATAGGTTGTAGCCACCTTGTGTTTGATCCCATATTTTCCATTAAATTCTTAAAAATCTTATTGCAAAAATGAGACCTGCCATCACTAATGATTGCTCTAGGCGTGCCATGCCTTGTCAGAATAATTTTAAGCAAAAATTTAGCCACAACTCTAGCATCATTAGAGGGTGTTGCTACTGCTTTTATCCATTTATAAACATAGTCTACAACCACAAGAATGTATAAATTTCAAGTATGTTGGTGAGTGGCATCTCTTGCCTCATGGAAACATTTCCTACTTTCTGGCATCTATCATATCTCTTAACTAATTCATGAGCATCTTTAAAAAGGGAGGGCCATAAATAATCTGATTGCAACACTTTTGCAGCAGTTCTGGTTACTCCGAAGTTTCCTTCATATGGAGCTTCATGACAAGCAGACAAGATCTTTCGTGCCTCTGGATGATCTACACATCTTCTTAGCAATTGGTATGCACGCTTTTTTATAAAGGAAACATCTACCCTAATGTTAACATACTTGGATTGAGCACCTAATGTATCTCCTACTCCCATCTTAAACGAAGGGACTAGGAATCCTATGGGGATCATGACAAGAGAGCACAAGAAGAACAAAGGAAGAATCAATCACAAGTAGATAAATGCAAACATGAAAAATGCACAATTAGAATGGTGGGAGGGAGGAAAAGTGTGTGGGGCAGCAGCCGCCACAAGCGCGTCTCGACCTCAACAGCGATGCAAGAATGATGCAAACATGTGGAGAAAACAAGAGATGAAAGCATACGAACATGCAAACGAATGATCGACTCAAACCACATACAAACATGCAAATAATTGAAAGAATAATCATACATGGCAGCCACATCATGATTAAACAAACACAAACAGTAGCAAATATCCAAAACAATTCAATTATAATGCATCACATTGATCTATGATGATTCGAATCGAACTGGTATGCGAACGTGCAAGAAAACAGCAAGATATGGCAGTATGGCACAATGTTAATCGGTTAACACATACTATTAATCGGTTAACCTATGTAAAACAGCTGAAAATATGTAAATTTGTAGGTGTTAATCGGTTAACACCAGGCGTTAACCGATTAACACCCTGAAAACTTTGAAAAAATTGAATATTTGAGTTGGTTAACCGGTTAACCATATGCGTTAACCGGTTAACACTATACCAGAAGCAGAAAAATAGCAAACAGAACCATTTTCCAGCAAATAAGCACGTATCCGATCAACCGGATGATCGCATAATCACTTATTCCCGAACTTAAACCAGAAAATCATGATTTAAACAGCATGCAAATAGATCAACACAACCAGATCATGGATCAAGTAACTCAAATCAATCACAATTCAATCGAATATGAAGATTAACATGGTAAACATGCAAATAAGCTCGAAAATTAAATCAGATCAAAAATCCAACCTACGAATCAGAGAATTGATTCGGTAATTGTTGATTCAACTGTAATTGCATAGATCTAAGCAAAGAAAATCTGGAATACTTCAAGATCCAAGCTAGTTGATGTTGTATGAATGAAGATCCTTCACAATTAAGCCAAATTACTCCAAATAAGCACTTCTACAATCACCTCAAAATCCATATCTGAACTTGCACGAAAATTGAAGATGAGAATTGGTCAAATGATATGGTAAATGGAGGATTATGCTCAAGAATCTATTGATTCCAATGAAGAATCAATAGTTCCAAGGAAAATGAGCTTTGAGTGAAGGTTTTGGCTATGGAGGAATTTGAGAGAATTGAGAGAGAATTGATCAACTCTGAACTTGAAATGGAAATTATGAGGGTTAGAATGGCTTGCTTTGGAGTAAAATCATTTAAATACTCTCTTGGTATGGGATCCAAAGCAAGGGTTGGAAGTTGGTTTGGAAATTGTGGTATGGAATGAGGTTTGGGATTTTGGAGGGAAATAAAATTTAACCAAATTTCAAATGATGTTCTAGATCCTTCCCAAGTGCAAAAATGGGCTTTCAAGTGATCAAAATTGTACCTCAAAGCAAATGCACTTGAAAATTCACGTACAGGGCAAATTCTGCTATGGTTAACCGGTTAACCATATGCGTTAACCGGTTAATGCTGTTAAAACCTCAATTCTGGGCTGATTTTCAAATGGTTAATCGGTTAACCATATGTGTTAACCAATTAACACCTTCAAAATTTTGAATTTGGTGCCTTTTGGTAGGAAATCTGTCCATTTGCCCTATTTCAACCGTCTGGAGCTTTGTCTAGCTATTGAACCTCATTTTCTACTGTTGTCACTGTGAAAATACTAGACATGAGCTTGAATGTTGATTTCTGATCTGAAATTAACCTGCAAAACAGAATAAAATCGATCGCTCGATTGCTGGACAAAATAAATGCCCGAAGCTCTGAATGCTCATTGTTCATTGTTCAATCTCTTGCTCCGAAATGCACCTGAGCCACAGGAACACCTTGATCCCATGCCTCAAGACCGAATGCTATGCAATGCAAAATGCTAAATTAGAAAATGAAACATAAGCCAAGTATAAAAGGAGAAGGCAAATTTTGGGGTACAACAGACGGTTTCTTGGTATTGTTGTTGCTGCTTAAGCTACCAGCTCCACTGGTCATCTTTCCATTTTTCAGACCAAGCTCGACTTTAACGCCCATGGCCATAATATCAGAGAAACTTGCAGTCACACTTCTAATCATCCTTTCATAAAACTCTGGTCTCACAGTATCAACAAACCAGTCAGCTAGTTCTTTTTCAGTTAAGGGTGGTTCTACTTGCGAAGCCGTTTCTCTCCAACACTGAGCGTATTCTTTAAACGACTCGGAGTTCTTCTAGAACATACTCAAAAGTTGTCTACTGTCTAGATCAAGATCCATATTATACTTATAGTGATTAATGAAAGCATCTAACAAGTCTTAGAAGTTGTGGATACAAGACTAATCCAAACTTAGGTACCATTGTCCGAAGCACCCTTTAGGCTATCCTGAAAACAATGAATCATCAGTTTGTCATTGTTAACATGGGCGTCCATCTTTCTGTAATACATGATCATATGGGTTCTAGGGAAAGTGGCACCCTCATATTGGTCGAATCTCGGAGTCATAAACTTTGGGAGAATGACCAGCCCAGATACCAGACACATCTCTCGTGCATGAGCCCCAAATATATGATTGCCCTCCATGGCTCTCACTCTTCTTTAAATAGTTTCAAAATTTTATTTTAGCCTTTCATGGCGCTCATCCCCCTCTTCAGACATGTCAGGGATGTCATAGACTTGATGCGGCTCATGGAAGTAAGGACGCACTTGTGCTTGCACGACGACTAGTGTAAAGGTAGGAATTGCCTGAGGAACTTCAGACGTCAGAGGAATAGTCTGTTGAGGCAACTGTTGAGTAGTTTGCACTGCAAATGATGGTGGTACAAAACCAAAAGGAGGACCATAAGGAGGCACACTGGTGGCAGTAACTATTACAGATATAGGTTCTACTATTGTGTTGACGATCTCATAAACCACGATGGTCTAGGTGTCCATCTTTGCACGTATAACTTGCAGCATCTCCATAATCTATCCTACACTCCCTCGTAGGTCTTCTAATTCATTATTAACTCATTCAATCTCTTGATTTTGCTCTGCCATCCTTATGTGAGCTTAGGTCCGGGTGTTGTAAGGGTGTAGATGATTCAGTGTGAACAACTGAAGACGAGACAACGAGATGAGCCAAGACAAAAGGAAAACACATGCCATGACATGAATACATGGAATGTAATGCTAATGCAAACAAAACTCAAGGAACTCAAAATCATATTCGCAAACATTACAACAATGGAGAATACAACTTCGGAATAACAAAAATGCTCATTTCATTAATTAAAATTGAAGTTTCATAAAACATCACTACACCTCCAAGAGCCAAATACAAAATAGTTCGAATACAAAACAACAAAACAAAGGAAACTAAGAGCCTAATCCTTCTAACGAGAAGATCCTTCCCCTCCATGAGATCCCTTCATGAGATTGTCGATCTGCTCCTACATCTTCGCCTTCTCTAAGATAAGCTTATCCACGTACAACTTCCACTCCAAAGAGGTCAGAGGAATGCTAGAGCTAGCAGCTGGCACTGGTGATACACTAGAAGAAAATAAATCCTCTTGCATTTTCCTTTTCTTAGCAGATTCTTCCTCTTCCCTCTGTCTATGGAACTTCTGGAGTTCTTCGTTCTCGCGGCTGACGATGAAGTACTTATTCTTCCAGGCTTTCCTCTCCCTTTTGGCCCTAGCCAATGCAATCTTCAACTTTTCCTCTTCACTCATGAAGGTTAAGGTGGGGTCCCTAGGAGCCAAAGGTATAGATTTGTAGTGAGGATAGGGCATCTTCAGCTTAAGAGCCCTTTTTTGTACCCATTATAGATAGGGTTCCAAAGCAATGCATTTAGGATATCCTAACATAGTCATTCCTTTTCTATGCACGTGACACCAGGAGTGCATGATCTTAGCCTTGAGTTATGGATTCTCCCCCTCCCCGAGAAAGAGTCCTTCCAAGAAAATTGTGATAGGCCTCTCCTTCATCGGATATCCATGTTGTCGGCGAGCTAAAGTGGGATTATAACTTATACATCCTTTTGTGCTAAGAAGAGGCACGTTAGGAAACTCTCTGTGGGTATTAATCATAACCACCCCTCCATACATAGGATCATACCACTCGATATCAGAATGCGTGAGTGACATGATTTTCTATGACCATAAAAGCACATCCTTTTGATCCCAGAATGTTGTTGACCTCGACAAGCGCGAAATAAACCACTTGTAGAGAAGAGCAGTGCAACAGGTTATCTGACCCCCTCCATGAGAGTCCCTCAAGTGAATGAAGTGATATGCATCAGCCAACAGAGTATAAACAGGTTTCTTGAGCAGAAAGATCTTGATGGTGTTCATATCAACGAAGTCGTCAACATTTAGGAACAAAAAGAGTCTGTAGATTAGCAACGTAAGGATGACCTCAAAGGTTTTTGTTCTTCTTATCAGCATGATACTGAGCCTTTTTAATCAAGAACTTAGATGGAAATCTAGGGAGCCCTTCCTCGACTGTCATATGTGCTTGAATGTCAGACAACTCCAGATATGTTGCTTCAGCAATGTCCTTCCCACTTGGTAGGTCTTCTAATCTAGAAAATAGAGGCTGCGAAGTGATATGCATCAAAGCAAAATATTCCACTAGAGTAGGCAACAACTGATAATTCGGGAATGTGAAGCAGTGGTACAGCGGGTCATAGAATTGTATAAGTGTAGCTAGTATTTCATCTACTATCTTGAGCTTCAACAATGGCAAAAACCTCCCATATTTGTCCTTGAATGCAAGAGGATCCTCTACTACGCTTCCTAGTTTCCTTAAACTTTCCATCTTTGGACTCTTGAAGGTATACTTTTGGGTTCCTCTTCTCCCAAAATCCATTTTACGATGTTTGCAAAAATAATTTCAGTTCCTTGAAGGGTTAGAAAAAATGCATAAATGCAATGCGAATGCAATTGGTTTTAAGGAACTCAAGAAGTAAATTACAAATAAGAAACACTTTTTAGAAAAACTTAAATTCATTAATAGTAATAAGAGTTACAACTTTGAAGTAAAAATCAAGAAACCTAAAATACAAGAGGAAAAACTAGGCATAAGGGGTCATAAGGAATCCCATCTAAGAAGGTCCTACTCCATGCATCCTCTTCTTCCTCTTCAACTCAATGTTCTCTAACAAAAGCTTATCAATGATCCCTTTCCAAGCACCTGACGTTGGAGGAATGTCGGAATACTCATGAGTACTGGAAACTGGTTGCACACTAGAGAAAAATAAATTCTCTTATGCCACATGCCTCTCGCAACGCGCCTTTCGAGTAGCTCGATCAATTCGTCTTTTTCCTTTAGCTGTTTTTTCATATCTATCTGCTTGGCATAGATGGCATGGTACTTTCCTTCCCAAGCATCTCGCTCCAATTTCATCCTTACTAACACTTCTTTATACTCCTCCATACGCTCAATGGGGATAGTGGATGATGATGCAACAACTGGCTGTGAAGGTTTTTCAAGGAGATATGGCATCTTAAGGTCACGAGCTCGAGACTGAACCCAGTGAATGAAAGGCTCAAAAGCTACATAGTTCCTCTTTCCCAAATCATTCTTAGTCCTCCTATGAATTGTCCTCCAAGCGTGTACAACCCTATCCTTAGATTCTGCACTAGTGTCTTCATTAAGATAAAAGAAACCCGCCAACAGAATGTTGTTAGGCTTTTCCTTCATAGGGAAACCAAACTAATGCCTCGCAAGAATATGATTGTAGTTAATTCCCCCTTGGATACCAAGAAGAGGTATGTTGGGATATGGGCCACAACTATCAATAATGACACCCTTTTCGTAGGCTGGGTCATACCAATGCACATCAGTGTGAGTAAGAGACATGAGCCTTTGAGACATCGAAGCTTGTTAGAATTTTCTTTGAAGAGATCGCTTCGGGAAAGTGTGAAATAAACCACTTGTAAAGTAGAGACACGCAACACAAGATAGTCCCACCTCCCTTAAGAGTTAAGTGATGGATAGAATGGTAGATATCACCAAGCAACGTAGGCATGAGATTTCAATTCAGAAAGATTCGAATATCATTAACATCAACAAACTCTTCAACGTTCAAGAACAAAACCAACCCATAGATGAGTGGTGAGAGTATAGCTTCGAAGGCGTCCATACTATTCTCCTTGGCTAAGAAGAAAGCTTTCACTATCAAGAACTTGGAAGGCAAACCCTAATTCCTCCTTTGGTAGTAAGGTTGGCTTTGCCTTCGGATGTTTCCAAGTGAATGGCATTTACAATGTCCTTAGGTGACAGAATCTTCTCCAAACCACTGAAAGGTTTCTTATCCAATACTGGCGGACCGACCCAATACGAATACTCCTTCAAAGTTAGGACGAGTTGATAATTCAAAAATGTAAAGCAATGATAGAGAGGGTCATAAAATTGCACGAGTGTGTCGAGAACTCCCTCTTCCATCTTGGTCTTGATAATACCCAACAGTCTTCCATGACGCTTTCTGAAATCTTCGGGACACGACACCAAAGCTTATAGCTTTCTCAACTCTACAAAATTAGGTTTCTTGAAGTTGTACTTCTTAGTGTTTCGCTTCTCAACATCCATGATACCTATTGATTTTAAAAAGGAAAAGATAACTGATTTCCTTGAAACCAAGAGAGACTAATGATTGCGTGAATGTATGGGTGGATGCAATGTACAAACACACGTATGCACATATTCACATATTCACATATATACATGCAAACAAACAAGGGCCTATGTTTGAAGATCGCAAGCATGGAGTCATGGTCTACCCATCCCAAAATATGTGTACTAAGGGTTTATTTGTACCTGTACAACGGGTTCTACAAAGATTCCAGAGTCATTGATAAATCTTTTGGATATTATCGACTTACACAACTACTCATGTGGACCAATAATATTTTCAAGATAAACTCGTCTGAGTGTAGTATCGCATGACACCCATCATAGGTTTACATTTGAATAATCATTATACTACATCCTAAAAGGCTTAAAGGGGTGAAGGAATACTGAGGTCCTCAGCTTCACGGACTCCCAGGTCAAAAAAAGTGATGCTACTACGACTACTCGTATGACATCAGTAATCCCAAAGAGGCCTCCACTGAGCATGGTTATATCATATGTTAATCATGTTAGGACTACTCCCAACAGTTAATTATTGATTATACCACAATCCTATCATAGGTGCGCTCAAGTTCGGGTTAAGACTTATCTCACTACTCAAAGTAACAACCATGCATACATAAAAACCCAGGCACAACAGATATATATATATATATATATATATATATATATATATATATATATATATATATATATATATATATATATATATATATATATATATATATATATATATATATATATATATATATATATATATATATATATATATATATATATATATATATATATATATATATATATATATATATATATATATATATATATATATATACACACACACACACAGAGAGAGAGAGAGATACAAGTATACAAGTGTACAAGCAAGCAAACATATAAAATAACACAAATATAAACAAGGTAGGCTTAACCCTCTTAGGGGAGTAAGCGTCCCCAGTGGAGTTTCCAATTCTGTTGCGGTGAGAATTGGATATCAAATTATTGATTAACTTGAATCAAAAATCTTTGAATATTCACCATCGAGCTTTGATTTATCCAAACGAAAGGGAAAAGATCGGAAAAAAACCCTAATTGCAATGTAAAAATAAAGCTAAGAGATATAGGTTCGAGGGTTGGTTATACCTAGGGAATGTGCTAAGATCCTAAGTATATGTAGTACTCTATAAGAATATCTTATTTGTATTTGTGTTATATTAAAGTTTGCTTGCTAAGGTAAAAAAAAAGGTATTTACTAAGTATGCTCGCCAAGACATCGCATCTCGTGCCTACATATCTTAACAAGGATAAAATCAGAGCATCCGTAGTTCACCTCACTAAGGGTGGAGAACTCTTGACTGTGGTCAAGGTTCTAAGAGGAAGTAAGTGTTCATCACCATGACACTTACATAGAGTTTACCAACTCTACTAAGTATAAGTTGAAAGACTAACTAAGAGGTTGACTCTAACAAGGTCAAAGGGAAAAGTGAGTACTCATAACAATGATACTCACATAAAACTTACAAACTCTACACCTTAAGCTAGGTGGCAAGATCAATTGGCTCTAACATGTTCAAGGAGGGAATGTAAGTACTTATAACAATAGTACTCACATAAGGTTAACAAACCCTAACTTAAGGCTAGGTTAAAAGGAAGGAAGGAGTAAGCAAGGCTAATCTATCTTAAACATGACATGACAATCAACAGAAAACTCCAATCCTTTGAAATTTAGGTGACAAGCAATAACAGAGAACATAACTTAAAACAATAGCACAGGGTATCATGTACAAGACATAATGCACAAGGTAACATCATCAACAAAGTACTATCACCAAGACATTTAAACATCAATGATTATGGAAAAAACATGAACAAAACAAGGATTCAACATGATATAAAATCAACAATAAGATCATCAAAGTGAAAATTATTTAATCAACGTATCTTAAGAGGCAAGACCAAAATAAACAGACTAAACCCTAAATAAATAAATGTATTTTTTGGATTTTTAGAATTAAAGAAATTATTTTTAAAATAATTAATTGAGTTAACATCAAATATTTAATAAAATTAATCTCTTAATAGATTAATTAATATTAAATAAAAGGTTTAAACAAAATAATTAAAAATTAATCAAAAAAGTATTTTTTGAATAATTAATTTAATTAAAATCAAATATTTAATAAAATTAATCTCTTAATGGATTTATTAGTATTAAGTAAAAGAATTTAATAAAATTAATTAAGAATTATTTTATATATTTTTTTGCACCTTTTTCATAAATAATAAAAGTATAAAATTAAAATGTAAAATAAATGAAAAAACTAAACTAAATACAAAATAATAATAATAATAAAAAGAGTAAAATAAACAAAAAAAAAAAGCTGAGATAAAAAGCAAAAGTGAGGTGTGAAAATTAAAAAAAAGACAGGCCCACTGCTGAAAGCCCACACTGGAACAAGGAGAGTCTGTGGTGGACACTAGGTCAACAAATGACCTCAGAAAGAATCTTGAACGTCAGATCCATCAAGGAGTCAATAGGACTCAAGATCAAAGGGTTGACGAGTGAATGTACATGATAAGGAAGATGATGAGGCGCACCGAATCATGAAGGTAATGTTGATGATGCACCATGATGATGACACATGGGCAGAGGTGTATTCATCATATTTAAAAAAATACAAGGTGTCAAATCAGAATCAATTCTCACGCTCTCTTAATCCCTTTCTCAACTTCTATTTATGTACACCCTCCTCTTTGCAAATAAACACACACCAGAAATCTAATACGGCCGGAGAAGACAGTGGCCAACGGCCGCCGCCGCCGTCTTCTTCGACGAGACCACACCCAAACACGAAATTTCTACATTAACCCTACCTCATTTTTTACCCTCGTTTCAAATATACCCTCGAATTTTGTTAAAAGCTCATCAATCGTTCAAATCAAACCTTTTCCCAAACAAAACCCTAAATCTAAACAAAGCTAAAACCAAACGATACGAAGCAAAAACAACATCATGCTCGAGCAAAAACAAAGAAAAATAAAATAAGGCGCGATTCAGAGGATATTTAATAATAGAACCAAACAAGAGTGAAGTCTTAAGGAATACCTCTTAAAGACTATCTTCGGACAAACCTCTAAGTGTGATTTTTTTAGGTTATACTGCTTCAACTTCTTCTTCTTTCATGTCTGAACTTTCCTTTAAATCTCCTCTTGATTTTTCTTGATTTTTTTGTGTGAAGGAAACTTCTTTTAGAGTTTTTGTTGAGTATGAACTTTTGCTTTTAGGGTTTTTTGCTACTATCTTTGTGTGTCTTTTTTCTGTGTGAATGCTATTAGGTTTTTTAATTCCCTCTTATGCAGATTCAAATCACGTTTTGTGAACAATTTGAATTTTTGACTATTGCAAATTCCTTTTCCTTTTCCATTTTTTGTGTTGATGCTTCTGATGTTCAACCTGTTGCACTGAAACCTTTTTGTCCCCATGAATTCTGAAAAATGACCTTTGTATTGTATTGTCTGTTTATGCCCTGAACCTCTCTGTACCTGTTCTAAAATTTTGCTATTGTGGAATTTTTGTCTTGTTGTGAATTTGTCCTAATGGATTTTCTATTCTGAATTTGAAATATATGGCATGACAAATTAGATTGTGGTACTTGAACATGTAACATTCTATGTCATGGTTTTTGGTTGAAACTAGTTTTGGAATTTGATTGAATTTGGGATTGATTTTGGACTGAAAATTGTTTTGATGGTATTGGAATTGTTTGGAATGAGGTTGAACTTAAGTTTTTTGGTTTATGGTTTTGAAGTCTTGGTGCAGGTTTAGAATTGGGTGTATGAATTGGAATTGTTTGTTTATGTTTTGATAAGACATGATTTGAATTTGGTTTTGGTTTATCAATGGCAAGAATTGAATTTTGGATTTTGAATTGTGGTTTGTGAAAATTGGAATGTGACTCACGATTGAATTGTTTTTGGATTGAATGATATGGGATGATATTGATATGGTTTTGTTAGGTAATCATGTTTAAGAATTGTATGAATTTGAATTTGAATTTGAAAAGGTTTGGAAAAGGTTTTTATGTGGTTTGGCGTTGGATTTGAATTTGAGTTTTGATTTGTTTGACTTTTGGTGTGAATGATTCTGATTGGTTTTGATATGGTGTGTTTTGTTTATGAATTGTGTAGGTTGGCACACGAAGCGTAGAGAAGATTGAGGGTGAAGAAAGTGATGAGGATTACGAGGAAGGTGTGAAGATGAGGAAATGAGATAACATGTAACAAACATTGTAACAAATTTGAGACAAAATGTAACAAAAGAATGTAACTTGAATGTAACAAAAATGTACAAGTTGTAACAAAGGTCTTAGTTGTAATAAACTCAAACTTGTATCAAGACATGTAACTTAGATTAACTTTGTGTCATTCTTTAAACCATTACCCAAGAACAAAATTATATTCAAACAAAAACAAATGAAAGATTTGAATCTTGAATTAAAATTACAATCTTTGATATGAACTTTGAATTTTATGAAATGAATTGAACATTGAGTTTGAAATGGTCAAATGAATCCTATTGTGAACATAAATTTGAAATTAAATTTGAAGCTTAAATTGAAACTTAAAAGTTGATCATGAAATTGGTGATTTTGGTCATGAAATTCTTTTTTAGAATGGACTTGAATTTGGAAGCTTGAAACTTGAATTGGATTTTTGACCTTGGATTTTGAACTTAACACTTAGTAATTTGAGATTGAAACTTGAATAAAGAATAACAAATGAATCTTGAATGGATTTTGAAATGTGATCTAATATGGTATTTTCTTTGTATATCTCTTTCTCATGAATGACAATTATTTCACATCTCACACTTGAACAAACTTGTCATGGTTGCAGAGTCTTCCAAATCAAAAATAAACTTGAATTGAGTTCAAGAATCACATTCAAAAATCTTATCTCAACCATATCGAGTATAAATCAAAATCGCACCTTGAGTCCATCCTTGACTTTTAAATCCTAGGGCTTTAGAGCACATTTCTTGTCCTTAGATTCGAATTGAATTTCCATGAATTTGCAAAAGAAAAGCTCACCTTTTAAACTTAAAACCAATGGCCTCCTGACTTTTGATCCTCTACCAAATGAAAATAAAAACAAAATACTCTCATTACTCTACAGCTTCATCTTGATCAAGTAATATTTTAAACCAAGCATAGATGAAAACTCCTTGAAGTTTATATTCCCTCAAAGTAAACCAAAGATGCTTTGGGTTTCCTGATTCCAAAATCTTGCAGTAACTCACACCCTAACTTCCTTAGGACTTTTTATTTCCTTGAAGAGAATAAAATCCACCTCTATCAATCCATTATCCTCATTCATCTAAAGATGGTGATGATGAATTTGGTTAGTGATCCATCCAAAACCATGATTCATCAGTGCTTTTAACCTCTTGACCAAAACCCTAATTCCACAAGAAACAAAACCACAAAGCTTGATAGATTGGTTAGTTATGCAAGGATGATTGGGTTAAGATTATTATGCAAATGATGATGACATCTAAGGGGTAAAATCTGGGGAATAACACCAAACATGTGAACCATTGGATTTTGAACTTGCATTAGGATTCTCCCACCGAGTTAACAAATAACTAACTAAGTCAACTTCCAACTTAGTGAGTTAGATGAAACTAACTCTAAAGCAAGCACCAAACTTATCCCACTCCAAACCTACACTCTATATAAAGAAACCTTCATTTTGTTGCAAGGGAGATTGATCATTTTTCACACTTCACACTTGACCACTCTCTCAGTTTTCACTCTTCACTCTCATTTCTCTATGAAATTTCTGCAATTCTCTCTCACATTCATCTTTATCTTCTTTACAAAACCTCATTAGAGCTCTTTCCCACCATTTAAAAGTAGCAAATTTCACATTGAAGCTTCTTTTCTCTTGAGCTTAACCTGCATTACACTACATTTCTTCTTGGATTTCTGTAATTCCCGTAAGTTCTACTTCAATTCGAGTAATCATCTCAAGAGTTTTGGTGCAAATTCATATTTGAAGCATTTATCACATTTTCTTCGGTTTCACTACGAATTGCTCTCAAGCTTGGAACTCTTATTTTGTTTGCTTCTTTGCATCATATTTTCTTGCACCAATTACCAAGGCTAACCTTTGCCTTGTAGGTTGGTTGTTTTTGCTCGATTCGTTGTTTTCAATCATTTTCGCATTTTTCACAATGTAGCTTCTAATTGATGTTTTGTGGGTTGAATCCTTGTTTGCATGATCAATTGTTGTAGCTTCTAGTTGTTTTGAATTAACATGTTTTATGCATTTACTACTATGCTTTGATCCACTGCAATTACATGAAATAAGTTGCTGAAAAGTGCTTTTGAAATGCTGATTTTTTGCTTATGGTACAATGTTAATCAATTAACCAAAATACGGGAAAAAGTGGTTAATCGTTAAACACTTTTGCTGCGTGTTTTTCTGTTGTTTTGAATATGTTAATCGATTAACCAGATTGAAGGAAAAAATGGTTAATCGATTAACATTGTTGCTGAGGCAGATTTTTATGCTTTTTCATGCTTGTTTGGATTCCTTTCCACATTTAACTTTCATGGCTCGACATATTTGATTGAGGATTGTTCTTGAGTTGTTTAGCCTCTGGTTGCAGAACATATGCAAGTCTTTGATGCACGATTTGTCGATTATGTAATTATTTACATTATTGATATTGTGTAATAATGTTGCTTTGCAAGTTTATCACATGATTTGAAATAATTTTTGCAAAATTTTGCTTATGTGTTAACATGATTGTAATTAGTGATGCATGTTAATTTTGTCTTTGTTAATGCTTTGCAGTTTCAATTGGATGCATTATATTTGTTATTTATTGAGCAAATTTAATTTTGTACAATAATTACTTCACACTTTTGCTTTAATGATATTTTGGCTCGTGTGAAAGATTGTTGGCTTGTTCTTTCCCTTTGATTGATCGATCGAAACCTTGTTTTGATTGGTTAATCTCCCTCTTGATTTTCTCTTTAGGATCTCTTTAGAGTTTCTCTTTCTTAATCCCCTGTGGATTCGGATGTCTACACACGTTGGAGCACTGTAAAAATTGGGTCGTTTCTCTGTCCGTTTCAATTCCACACTACACTTTGGGTGCTAGAGAAGGAATGAGGATGGATTTTCTCTTACCCTCATTCTGACTATTTCTGGTAGGGGGCACTTGACCCTAAACTTAATATAGTCACCTCTATCTCCATACTGTGGTGTTTCTTGAAGCGATCCTTGGTCACTCTTTCCTGCCCTAATCTCTCTCTTTTAGGTTAATCATCGTTCCCTGGTTTATCACCCGTCCTTTGGTTGGTCATAGTCCATATATTAAAACTAATTCCCTTACTCTCTATCGAAGTCGTTTTTTGTTCTTTGTTTCGGTTAATCATAGTTCGTATGTTAATGTACCAAATCCCTAGAGAAGTACACAACCATATTTTGGTTCCTCCTCCTTTTCATTGGTTAACCATTGCCTATCAGTTAAAACACCAATTTTCTCCTTTTCTCAGTTAACCACTGTCTGTCTGTTAACATACTGAGTTTCTCTTAGGTTAATCACCGCTTAATTAATCACCTGTTCTTTTGATTGATCACAATCCACTTGTTAAAACCAATCTTCCTTGGGTTAATCACCTATTGATTCATCACCCATTCTTTGGTTAATCACAGTATGCCTGTTAAAACCAATCTTCCTTGGGTTAATCACCTCTTGGTTCATCACCCCTTCTTTGGTTAATCACAGTCCTCATGTTAAAATCAATCTTCCTTGGGTTAACCACCTCTTGATTCATCACCCATTCTTTGGTTAATCACAGTCCGCCTGTTAAAACCATTCTTCCTTGGGTTAATCACCTTCTCTTGGTTCATCACCCGTTCTTTTGGTTGATCACAGGTTGTTTGTTAAAACCAATACCCCTGTGAGTTAATAACCTTCTTTTGGTTCAAATATTCGCCCCTTTGGGTTATTAACCTTCTTTGGTTTAAATACCCTTCATCGGTCAAGTACTGCTTGTCAGTTAGTGTATCAGACTCCTTCGGGTCACAATATTTGCTTGGTTCCACACCCGTTCTCTTGGGTCACAATCTTTGCTTGGTTCTACACCCGTCCTTTTAGTTGATCATCGCTCGTTGGTTAAAAGACCAATTTCTCTTTTCTTTTCGTATAATCACTATCCATCAGTTAACATACCAAAATCCCTAGAGGGTCAAACATTATATATTGGTTCAATACTCTCCTTTTCTGGTTGACCACAGTCTGTCTATTAGAAATGATTTCTTTCTTTCTCTTCATAGTCAATCTCTTTTCTCTTTTTTCTGATTAATTGCGGTCCTTCTGTTGATGCCAACCTTTTCCCCCTCTGAGTCGTAATCTTCTCTTTCTTCAGTTAATCACTGTCTGTCAGTTAATATACTGAATCCCTAGTGGATCTTACCCTGTCTCTATTCAACTTCCCTACTTCTTTATTTTCTTGCTTTCAACACCATTCTTTTATTTATTTTTCCAAGTAGAGTCTCACTCCCTCTATTCTCACTCTTGGTTTTAACACCATTTTCCTTTTCTTTCTTCGTCCTAGTTCCCTAAACTATGGAGCTCTGACTTCCTCTTTGCACTGTGAGGATACGTAGGCACGAGGGGCCCAATCCTCTGCGAGTAATTTTCTCTTTTTCCTTTCCCTCCTTAACTAGTATCCTTTAGATAGATAACTCATCCGAGTCTAGAAGCAAGCAGAACAATTCTCGTCGAGTACGACGAATGTGCAAGGTGCTAGTACCTTCCTCTCGCATAATCGACCCCTTACCCATTTCTCTTCCCCTTGGATTTTATCGATATTTTCCATGTCCTTTGGGACTAAATAAAATTCGTTGGTGACTCTGTTTTATCTTTGAGTGTGCGATTCACTCAGGTATAATCCCACTAGCTTCAAGAGCTAGCCCCCTCATAACTGCACCTGAGCTCTATCACATTCATTTGGGCCTTCGAGATCGTGTGTCAGTACCTCGTGATTGGCACCATAATTCCTCTATTCTTTTCTTGCTTCCACCTTCAATGAAAAACTTCGCATGGGAAGTACAATTGGGTGTCCCTCAAGCAGCCGAAGAAATTGTTCAAGGCATTCACGAACTTCGTTCGTACCTTTAAGGATAGCTATTATATGGTCAAACTCGTGTCTCGAGCATCCATCAAATCCATGTTCGAGCGTATGTCAATACTCGAGGAACATGAAAGTGTACGTCTTAACGAGGATGGGAACGAGGTAACAAGGCGGGTCTCAAAGTTCACCCTTCAATAGACTAACACCCACTTCGAGGAGAACACAAACTATTACATCACAAATTCTAACAAGCTGGACCCTGAGGACCAACGTGGCTTTGACAAATTAGTGAAGCTCGTTGATGACTCTACTCCTGCTCAGTGGCAGACCAGGAACACGGAGGTTGTCCTCAACGGTGGGGTCAACCCATATACAAGGCTGGGTATATTAACACCAAGGAGCTTCTCGAGTGCAATACCGCCGAGGAAGCTAGATTGCTTTTAGGTAGCTGTTTTCCTTTAATTTTGTGTTTATTCTTTCTTAGTATATTGACTTGTGTTCATCGTTTTTCTTAGGTAACATGGCAAACCTTCAAGAACGCGTGCTCAATATAGCGATGGCCAAAGAGAATGCTTCAAAAGGCGGGAAGAGGGATTCCAAGAACAGGCTCGTTAACATCCTGAACCAATCCAATGTTGACTCTGGTCTCAGCTATTCTTCTTTCCTAGGTGGCAACCAGTCTTCTTCTCAACAGGACAATGACACCCTGACCAAGAAGAGGAAGCAAGTGAATGATGTCGTGGAGGTAGGTCTGACGACGGAGGGGGTTCTGATGACAAGTTCCTATTGCCTGCCTGCTTTTTCCAACAGGGGGTTCTTTGAATGGGACCCTTCTCTATCCATGCCTCAGGCAGATTCTACGGCCATCCTAGGCCTCGACGTGGCAGGCCGAAGAAAAGCACTAACTCAAGATACGGTTGTCTGATGAGGGTCTTGGAGGTGGCCCTAATCCTCAACAATGAGGAGACATGTCTTGTTATCGAGCTAGAGAAGCGGCGGGCAGCAAACCGGAAGCTCAAAACGGAGGTAATCAGGCTAGAGACCGCCTTTGATGACTCTAAATAGAAATATCAGATCTATACCGATATTGTCATCGAGCTACGCTAAAAGAAAGAGGAGTTGGCTAAGTTAAATGCGGCCATGGATGCCTTAAGGCTCGAACATGCTACTGAAAAGAAGGTCATCGAGGACAGGGTCTTCGCTTTAGAAGTTGTTGCGGCCCCCTCCAAGGATGATGATGACGACCTGAAGGCCTTGCAGACTCGTGCTAAGCTGGTCTCCCAGATCAGAGGTCTCGAATAGGATTGCGTGGATGTAGTTGAGATGGGCTTCGCGAATACTGTGGCTCAACTCTAAATTGCTAACCCCGGGGTCAATATCGCCACTGAGGGAACCAGATTCCTACACAGGGTGGTCAATGGTCAGATAGTCACGCCTTTCAGTGCTGACGAAGAGGTAACCAATGAGGGGGAGCATGATGTTTGATTTGTATATTTTGTTGTATTTTTTCCAGCCTACGCGTCGTGGTTTATATCATTTGGATAGTTGGCGTCGCCCATTTTTGTAATATTATGACATCACCGGTCTTTGTGGTCATTATTATAATCATATTTCACTTTCCTGATATGCTCGCATACACCTTTGCTTGTATGCCTTTTAATCATACATTATTTTATGATATGCTCGCGTATACCTTTACTTGCTTGTAACAAGATGTTTGTTTGCAAATTATTTTTGCTAAGTGTTTGGGATCTTGCTCGACAATTTTATTGCTCGACAGTGAATGGAACTCATCGAGTGACTGTAGTTGGATTTCATACCGACAACAGTGGAAAGATCTTGGTCGGGATCTTTACACTGCGACGTGAACTTCCAATTGCGAGTTGGGTGTTCTACTTTATTGGTACAATGACGGTGGAGCTCGGTTGACTTTTCCCCTTAGGGCCAAGGATCTGATCATCAAAAAGTGGAAACCTGCCTTTTTATTTAAGTTGGGAACGCCGTGCTTGTACCCAAGCACGCTTTAGTGGTCGGGACGTACCCTATCATTGTCGAATGAGGTATGCCAATTGTTAGGCCTAACTTTAATATTGTTTCAGTTTTTCAGCGTTCTATGGTCGAGCAAGTTCTTCCCCGTGTAAGTTTTTGAGGTAGTAGGCCCCATTCTCCATTTTTGCTAGGACACGGTAGGGGCCTTCCCAGTTTGTGACGAGTTTTTCCTCGCGAGAATCTTTTTAGTTCTTCGCAAGACTAGGCTGCCGATTTCAAATTCTTATTTTATGACTTTGGCGTCATGTCGTAAGGTTATCTTTTGCTTTAGCGAGGATTCACGGAGGGCTGCTCCCGATATAATCTCTTCGACCAGGTCGAGCTCCTCTCTTAGTGCCTTTTCGTTCATCTTCTCGTCAAGGGGGAATTTAGTTATCCTAGAAGGCTCTTTAACCTCCACTAGAACTACTGCCTCAGTCTCGTAGGCTAGTCAGAATGGAGTTTCTCCCGTGGTCGAGTGTGGTGTTCTTCTGTAGGCCCATACTACATTGTGTATCTCTTCGGCCCATATATTTTTGGCCTTGCCTAATCTTCATTTTAGTCCTCATAGGATGACTCTGTTCACGGCCTCAGCCTGCCCATTTATTTATGGGTGCTCAACTGATGTGAAATGTTGTTCGGTGCCCAGTTTGGCGACGAAATCCTGGAAATTTTTGTCGATAAATTGCATTTTGTTATCAGGGACGAGTTCTTGTGGTATTGTCGAATCGGGCAAGTATGTTTCTTTTATAGAAATGGAGTATATTGTATGGCGTGATTTTGGCGAGGGCCTCCGCCTCTATCCACTTCATGAAATAGTCAACACTGACTATCAGGTACTTGTTCTGGTTTGGCCTCGTGGTAAACGATCCGAGGATGTCCATCCCCCACCGGGCGAAGGGCCACGGGGATGAAAGAGTTTTAAGCTCGTTGGGCGGTGCCAGGTGTAAGTCTTTATGGTGTTGGCATTTATTTCATTTTTAACATGTCCCTTTGCATCTTGCTGCATGGTGGGCCAGTAGTATCCTGCTCGTAAGACCTTTCGGGAAAGGGGCCTTCCTCCAAGGTGTTGGTGTTGATTCCTTCATGGATTTTGTGTAGGATGTGGGTGACCTTGGACATCTCGACACACTTGAGGAGAGGGATGGAAAATCCCCGTCGGTACAACTTCTCTTCGACCAAGACATAGGAGCAAGCTTTGTGCCTGGTCACGTTAGCCTTTTTTTGGTCAGGTGGTAGTTCTCCTGTGGCGAGGTAATTATATATCTGGGTCATCCAGCAGTCGCTGTCGCTGATGGCGTTTACGTTGGAGGTTGCAGAAGGATTTTTGATGCTCAGGTCAAAAAGTATTTCTTGGATGACGGACTTGTTTCCACCCTTCTTCTTCGTGCTCGTGAGTTTTAATAGGATGTCTGCTCGTGTGTTGTGCTCATGAGGGACGTGTTTTACTTTCATGGAATTGAATTTTGTGATTCTCTCCCAAACCAGAGCTAATTACTTAGAAAGATTGTCGTTCTTGGCTTAATATTCTCTCAGTACTTGAGAGGCGACAGACTGAAATTAGTGAAGATTTTTATCTCTTTAGCCCCTAAGTCTTTGGCCAAGCGTAACCCTACGAGGAAGGATTCATATTCTGGCTGATTATTCGAGGTGTGCAAGGATAGGGAGAAGGAGACTTCGATTAGGAATCCCTCCTTGTTTTAAAGTATGATGCATGCTCTGCTTCCTGTCGAGTTGGATGCTCCGTCCACGAAGATGGTCTACTTATGGGTTCCACTTGTCAGGGAGGCCAGCGTGGCCATTTCTGCCACGAAGTTGGCTAATGCTTGAGCTTTAAGGGCCTTTCTGCTCTCGTACCATATGTCAAATTCAGAGAGTTTCAGCTACCATTTGAGCATTTTGTCGGTCATGTCAGGACGGTCGAGCAGCTGCTTTACAGGTTGGTCAGTTTGCACCATGATTATGTGGGATAGGAAGTAATGTCTTAATCTTCTCTCCGCATTGATGAGGGCCAGCGATACCATTTTCGATTTGCTGGTATATGAGTTATAGTCCTTGTATGGCCTCGCTAGTGAAGTATATGGGTTTTTGCCTCTCGGGGGTCTCGCAAATGAGATTCGCGTTGACAACCTCGCTTGAAACGGCGCGATAGAGGTAGAGAGTCTCCGCATTGTCTAGTCGCAAGATGATCAATGGTTGGAAAAGAGCTCATTTGAGTTGGATGAGGGCTTGTTCCCACTCCTCGATCCATTCAAACGTTTCTTCCTTGTGCATAAGTTTGAAAAGGGGAAGTGCATGCTGGGAAAATTTGGGTATGAAGCAAGATAACGAGGTGAGCATCCCGTTTAAGGATTGAATTTATTTCTTCTACTTTGGTGTTGGGAATTTGGAGAAGGCTCTACATTTGTCGGGGTTCTCTTTGATTCCTCGTTCTATTAGATAGAAGCCGAAGAACTTACCTGCTCGAACGCCGAAAGTGCATTTCTCCGAATTAAATCTCATCTTGCATCTCCTCGCTTGGTCGAAGACTCTTTTTAAGTGGAGCGTGTGGTCGGATTCCTCTTGGTATTTCACAATCATGTTGTCCATGTAAACTTCGAGCATGTCTCCAATCTTACCTCGAAAGACTTTATTCATCATCCGCTGGTAGGTAGCGCCAGCGTTCTTCAAGTCGAAAGGCATTACACTGTAGTAGTAGTTGCTCGACTCAGCCATGAAGGCCGTATATTTTTTTCCCTTTTGCCATGGGGATTTGGTTGTACCATGAATATGCGTCCATAAAATAGAATAATTTGAAACCTGCAAAGTTATCAACTAGTTTATCTATGGTAGGTAAAAGGTAAGCATCTTTAGGACAAGCCCTATTAAGATCAGTATAGTTAATGCACATCCTCCATTTTCGATTAGATTTTTTAACGAGTACAACATTTGAAAGCCAGGTTGTGTACTGGGCTTCTAAAATAAAATTAGCCTCTAAGAGGTATTTTATAGCTTTTTCAGCAGCCTCCGCTTTTCCGAGAGACTTTATATGCCTACTTTGTACTACAGCCCTAGCGGCGGGGTCAATTGTCAACTGGTGGTAGGCCATATCGGGGTCTAGTCTGGGCATCTCGGCGGCGCTCCACGCGAACAGGTCAACATTCTCTCTTAAGCAGGCTTTCAGCTACTTCCTTGCAAAGTCGGGGAGGCAAATGCCAATTTTCACTCCTTTCTCTGGGTCACTTCCGAAGAGGATAAATTCGAACTCGCTGTCTGAAATGGGGCGCCTAGGATGGGCAGGCTCCTAGTTGACATATGGCGTCGAAGAGGTTTCCACTGCTAGTCGTGATCCTTCTCTTTCTTCTTATGCTCCTTCAAGTCATCCTTGGTGAAATGATAGTTTAGGTCAACCGAGTCGACGTAAGGCATTGGCTTTGGCTCCTCCAAGGTGTTGGGTTACGTCGGCTTACTGGCATTTCTGGGCAGCGCGTTAATGGAGTTTTGCCCATTGGAGGCCGCTTCAAAGCATCTCTTCACAGCTTTTATGTCCCTGTAAAGAGTGGCGACAAGATCCTTGGTCGTGTAGTACTTTATCTTCAGATGGACAGTGGATGGTACAACGACCAGTTCAATCAGAGTTGGTATCCCTAGGATACACTAGTATAGAAAAAGGCAGTCTATGACCAGGAACTAGACTTTGATCGACTTGGCAGTTTCGACCGCTCTGACCGTGACAATCCGTTTAACATAACCCCATGGCTTTGTGGTCACTTCGTTGAAGCCCTACAAATTGTAGCCCATGTAGGGCGTCAAATGCATTTCGTCGAGCTGCAACGTCAGGAACAACTGGGACTATATGATGTCGATCAAGCTCCCCTAGTCAACTAATATGTGGCGAACGTCAAAATTCGCCATTTGTGCTCTCATGAGCAAATGGATGCTGAAGTTAGGGGATGCATCTGGGAGCTCCTCGCGGTAGAACGTGATCGGAACTAAACTTCACCGACATTTGTCGAGAGTAGAGTTCTGGCTCAAGCTTGCACTGATGAGTTGCCCGAACTTCCTTTTCACCGATCCTATGGTTAGCTTATTGGATCCTTCACCAGATATGATCATGGTAGAGAGGAAGGTTTCCCACGTGCCATGCACCGAAAGATGGATGGGTTTTTGGCACCACTGGGGACATAGAAGTCCTCAGGATGGGAGATGGACATGGCGATATGCAAGTTGGCGGTGTCGTCAGAGGGTGGCTTCTCTCCTTGGCCTTCTTCACTTCTCAGGCGTCTTGCCAAGGAGCTTCTCTTCTCTCGGTGTATTGCTTTAGGTACCCATCCATGATGAAGATTTCATTCGCATCCTTGAGGTGGATGCACTCTTAAGTGACATGTCTGTGGCTCTTATGGAAGCGATAATACTTGGACTTATCCGCAGTAGTCTTGGGAGGCATTTGCCTAGGAAAATGGACTTCAGCCTGACAGAATTTTGAGTTCATGCACTCGAATAGAACATGGTCGCGAGAGGAGTTCAGCGGCGTGTACTCAAAAAAATGATCTCCATATCCTTTGTAATTCCGAGATTTATAAGGCTTATCCTCCTTTCTCTTCTTTCCTCCTCGACGAGGCGCCATGGGGTCACCGTGCCTCGAGACTTTGGCATTTTCCTGATGTTGCGAGTCTCGAGCGTTTTTGGAACCTTCTTTCTCCTTGTATTGAATATAGGCTTGGGCCTTGAAGAGGAGGGCATCCAACGATGCGGGCGTCTCGATGCTGACGGACTTAGAGAAGTCACTACGGGGGCGCAAGCCTCGCTCGAGCAAATACATCTTCATGTCGTCGGTCGTGGAGACTTGGACAAATTCTAGATTGAACCTCTCAATGTAGGCTCAGAGTGATTCATCTTTCCTCTGCATGATTGCTTCGAGCATCACCTCTGACTTTTGATGGTGACGAGAAGTAGTGAAGTGCCTCAAAAACTACCTCCCCAGGTCTTTCTAGGAAGTGATCAATTTGTCAGCGAGGCTCTTGTACCAGGTCATGGCAACCTTCCTCAGAGTAGTAGGAAACAACTTGCATTACCCCAGAGCGATGAGTGCGGTAGAAAGTAGTCGTACTTCTCTCACTAAGGGTTGTCATCACAGTGTGGCAGCGTGTCCCTCGGTCGGCTCTTCAATTTGCACGGGGGCAAATTAAGGTTGTCTAGTCGTCCGCTATATTTGATCTTCTTGGCAATCGGGAAGTGTCGGTCCTTGTGAGGAGGAGTACGATTGCGCTTCAGGGGCTGTAATCTCTCCAACTACGGGCGGCGGCCTGGTCATTCTGTCGACGGGCTTCGGGACCATTGTCGTCGTGTTAATGACCCAATTTTGGTTTTTAAAGTTTTTTGTTTTGATCTCTTAGTTTCAAGGAAAGAAAAGATGGGGAAACAAGGTTTTCGCAGACGACACCACTGATTTAAGTTGTCAATCAGAATAGGTAGGCCACCAGCATCACGTTAGTGGAATTGAACAGACAGCAAAGAGAGGGGGGTATCTGCAGACACTCTGATGCTAAGATAGTTTGGGTGAAAAGGTGATAAAGTAAGGGTAAGAATCAGAATATCTGACACTCATGCATAAGAGGGTTTTGATAGAGAGCCCCCAGAGTTGGGCCAATGGTCTCCGTTATGGGCCGAGTGTCCAAGCCCACAACGGATGACTGCCAGGATTCCTGCGTGGATGCAATCCTAGGTCAACCGCTCTGTATTCCTCGGTTAGTGGACAAACTTTCCCGTTGCAAAGGGAAGAAAGGTTCCACGACGCGTGCGAGTCAGTTGGTGACGTGTCTGTTGCGGTGAGAATCATGATACCAAGCTATTGATTAACTTGAATCTTAATTCTTAAATTCACAACCGGACTTTAATTTATCCAAAGGAAAGGTATAAAGAAAGAAAAACCCTTTTCGCGATGTTACAAGAACGCTAAGAGATTCGAGGATCGGGGGTTGGTTATGCCTAGGGTAGGTATTTCACATCCTAAACATCTGTAGTACTCTACAGGAACCTTTTGTTTGTTTGCATGCTAATACTTGCTAAATGTTTGCTATGGTTTGGGATTGGGTATAAGGTGTAGGTGTAGGTAAAGACCTAAGGATAGTTTCTAAGTTTGCTCGCGAAGATATCGCATATTTTGCCTACGTATCCTTACGGATAGAATCAGAGCAATCGTACTTCACCTCACTAGGGATGAAGAACACTTGATTATGATCAAGGTTCAAAGGGGAACAAACATATTCATGCTTGTGTAGAGTTTAGAAAAACTCTCTAGATCTAAATTGAACACTCAAGAAAGGGTAGTAAGTAATCATTTCCATGATTCTTACATAGAGTTAACCAAACTCTACCTAACTCTATGTTGTAAGACCAATTGGTTCTATCCAGACCAAAAGGAGGAAGAAGGGGGAAGGTTGCTCGTCAAGATATCGCATCTTGTGCCTACGTATTCTCATTGTCCAATGAGAAATCAGAGCGGCCATAGTTCACGCACGAACTAAAGAATAAGGATCAATTGATTCTTTCCAGACCAAAAGAGGGAAGAAGGTTCTATCCATACCTACGAGTTTAAATCCTATTGGTTCTATCCAGACCAAAAGGGGGGAGGAAGGTTCTATCCAGACCTATGAGCTTAAACCCTATTGGTTCTATCCAGACCAAAAAGGGGGATAAGGTTCTATCCAGACCTATGAGCTTAAATCCTATTGGTTCTATCCAGACCAAAAGGGGGAGAAGGTTCTATCCAGACCTATGAGGTTAATGAGCTATCTATGACCCAAAGATCAATAGAGAGACTTTCCTTTGGAAGGGAAGAAACGAGGCAACTTGGATGAGAACTAAAAAGTTCCATCACTTGGGGGGATAACTTAACAAAGCAATAATCATTCAAATATGATGAATACAAGAGGCATGGTTACAACCAAGAATAAGCAAGCATATTACAATAAGCAAAGATTTCAATCAAGACAAATGGTTACAACCAAAGCAAGCATTAAGATATTATGATATCAACGATTTCAATCAAGGTAAATGGTCAAAACCAAGAACATGCAAGCATATTACAATATCAAGCAAGGATTACAATCAAGATAAATGGTTACGACCAAAGCAAACATCAAGATATTACAATATCAACGAGGGGATAAGTTCTTTCAAGACTTAAAATGATGAAAAGGTAAAAACCAAAGCATATCTTTAACAAAGACGGGGGTACATCTTAACAAAGATGGCAAGGAGATCTTAAAAAAGATGAGGCTTCCTAGGGCTTACAAGATGACTTGTATACTTACAGGCATCATGCTTAAACAAACAATGTCACAACAAATGTAAGTGAAAAGTTAAAAACTTCATGGGAAAATTCATAAATTCAAGGTAACAACCACAAATGAAGTAAAATCCTATCACATTAGAGTTCTAACAAGACTTCTAAATGGGGGAGGGATCATGTGAAAAAGTGTATACTCAAGAGGTCACAACATCAAGCAATAGTATGGTTCACAAACACACAACTGTAAAAGCAAATCAAAAAGATGCTTACAAGCAAAGATTGAAATGCAAACTTAAGCACACAAAGGATTTAACAAACCAAGTTCATCCCAACTTCAAATTAAACTCAATGAAAAGAAAATCAAAAGTTTTGAAAAGAATATTGAATGAAAGGAGGGTAAAAACCCTAAACAATGAAGCATGCCTTTCTTTTAGTGTAAAGTGTTTATAAAATGAAAATTCTAGAATTATTTACATACCATATGAAAATAGACAGCAATACAAGACATTAGCAAAAAGAACCATTCAAAAATGATAAAAATTGATAAAGTTGTATTACTTTGAAGCTTAAAGAAAAAAAAAGATTTTAGTAATTAAAAAAATAAAGGAGTGTCTTCACCAAGACTTGAACTCACAACCTTGTGATTACAAGTCCAAAACTTTGCCAATCCATCTAACACGCGCGTGTGATTTTCATTTGGAAAGGTAAAGTAAAATAAATAAAGCATGAAAAAACGTAAAATGTTAAAAAAGGTTGTCCTCACTGAAGATCGAACACAAGACAATGGCAATGGCAAGATACATGAAACGCAAGGCATAACCACTGGGGTGGCGATACATCCAGTGTATCAAGCCACCCCATTAATACTTAAACTAACAAGTCAAGTATTCTGGGCCAGGCAAGACAACAAATCAAGGCAAGTTTGTGTCAAAACGGTTTCATTCAAACTCGACTAAAACACAACCAAATTTCACAATATTTGAGTCTAAACCACTTGAAATTTGAAGAGGAATCAGATGGTATCATTAATTTTTCAAAACAAAGCACACAAATTGAAGCACGAATGTAAATGCAGATGAGGGTTTTGAATATGCAATATTGAAGTTATGATTCAAAACAGAGGTGTTTATACCATGAGATTAGTTTGCACCAACTCTAAACAGATAGTTTATGGATTCTAGACTAAAAAAGAACTCCAAAACACATCAACACAGAAACTGTTATGTAGACTGCAACTATTGATCAAAAGTTTGAAATGTTGTTTAGAAAAGAAGAACATTCTCATGACCTAAGCATCATGCTCTATCATCAAACATCAAGGGTTCAACAGCCAGACATGAACCAACTAAAATCCTGCTAGGAATATAGGTTGACAAACCTCAACAAATTTGGACAATAAGCAAAGTATAGAGCCAAACATTCATCACTATGTCCTTATGACATTTACAACTTGTCCAGACAAAACTCAAACCACATTATAGCATGAGAAATAAAATTTGACAACCAATAATTATGAACAAAACAAAGTTGATCACCATGGATCAGTATATGCTTTAACAGCAGTATATGAATCATCTCAACAAAAACAAATACATTGACATATCATTTGCCAAAATGCAATCAAGCATACTGACAGTTCACATGAGTTGGCAAGCTCAAAATGGCCCTTAACAGAACCAAGGCATCCTCAAACATAGTTGACCAACAGATGCATTATGTGTTCCAACAGTACTCGCATATCCTAACTAGGATATGTAGTTCAACCAACAAAAATCTTGATGCTACAACATACAACAACCAAAAATAGCCCAATGTCTTGCAGCAACTGATATAACCATATTAACAAGACTAGATAGCCAGGCACGTCGAAATGTCTTTCAAAAGCAAACATGATTAATTTAACAACAATGTTTTTCCACAAACAAGACATAACTAAAATGAGTTTTTAACAACAAATAAACACCAATATGATAATGTGGATCATCAACAATTCAATGTGAATCCTTTCAACAGCAAGCATAAACAAAAATAACACAAAAATTTCATATGACAATACCAAGATTTAATCATATTTTTTTCATGAGCTATAACCCTCAAACAAGCATAAAGTCAATTTCAAACACATGATGCATATCAATGCGGAGGTTTAGGGTCACATACCTCTTGTAGTCTTCCCACAACAAGCTAGCTACCAAATCTCCCTCCTTTGATGCAAACCTTTGAACTTTCTTCTTTTTGAAGTAACAAGTGGTCTTTGAGGACAGTTTGTGCAAATGGATTTCCAGCTTTTGTTTAAGGTTCTAGACAGATAGTATGACATAAATGGAAGGTGTTCCAAGTGTCAAAGTGATGGAAATTGATCTAGGCAGTATGGTTCATCATCTTGTGCAGAAAAGTCAATATTTAGGGTGTGAGAGGTTGACTTTTTGTGTTGTGGTATTTTTGGCTAAGTTAATGGTTGGAACACCTTCTATATGTGATTTAGAGATTGTGTGGATGGTTTTTAGGGTGGTTGAATGATTGGAAATGGAGCTGGTGTGAAACTTACAACAAGGCAATTTTGGTGGTTTTGTCCTTACTTACAAGCAAAGCAAGATAGAATGAGAGCTATGTTTTCTCTTGGGTTTTAGAGGGGCTCTGATGTGTGTTTAGCATAGAGGAAACCTCTATTTATAGGCAAGGAAAGATGAGGACAACTTGTGAAGTATGCATTGCAAATCTTGATTTTGGAAGGAAATCTTAGCAAATCCAATTTGTGATTTTCTCTACAAATATCTTGCTTGATTCCAATGTGTTTAGTCCCCTAAAAATAGCTAACATTGAGTTGTAAGAAGTGACTAAAGAGTGAGCAAGGACAGCCCACCTGCTGCAGCCACCAAACACTCTCTCTCATGTGTAACTTTTGCATTTTTTTTCTTATTAAACTAATGTGTCTTGTCAAGAACTTGAGATTTGCTTGGATTCTTGTCTGATCTAGCCCATTTCACCCTCTAAAACATAATATCAGAGGCTATTCCAAGGTTAGATATGAAGTGCATAGTTGGAAATCAAGTTCATGTTGGGTTTTGACAAGTTGACAAACTAGTGCACAGGACCAACTTGCTCCATTCGAAACTCTCAGCTCACAAGGGATATGGAAGATTTCTATAACTTTTTGGAAAGCCCTCATGGATCTCTACAACTTTCATGTTTTTGAAATTTTCAAATTCCAAGTGGAACTAGGTCAAAAATCCCCTCAAAGTTGGGTGAAAACATGCCTAAAAAACCCTAATTTCCCAATTTCTCGATTACTCCTAAATTCTTGATCCAATGGTCATGAAACTTCATGGATAGGTGTAATATAACATTAGGAACATTTTTCATTCACACTTTGAGGTCCAATTTGTGAGGGCAAGTTGTCTCACAATACAAGCCTCCGAGTTTTCGATGATGACAAAACACAACCTTGGACAAATTAGAAGCATCATGCAATACTTCATCATGCTATACCTCTTTTTCATTGTTAAATCATTATACCTTAATATGTGTCTTAACTGAATGTGGTAGGATGCACAAAATGGAAAAAGCTGTTATTTTTGCAGGTTTCTAAGCAGTGAGTCGACCATACAGTCGGCGCATGAAGCCTGGCATTTCTCACGGCTCAGCGCATGGAAGCTATGCGTCGACCGTACAGTCGGCGCATGAGTGTTTTGATTTTCCACGGATCAGCGCATGAAGACATGCGTCGATCATGCCACTCAGCGCATGGAGCTGAGGATTTCCCACGGGTCAGCGCACGCCGACCCTATGGTCGACCGTTTGCGCGCTGTGCTGTTTTTCCTGTTGTGTTTAAAATTCTGTTCAGTTGACTGTTTTTGGTTATTACTATAAATAGAGTTTTGTTCATTTTTAACAACTAACAATTGAAATCTTGAGTAAATTGTCAGGGCAAGAAACGTGAAATAGGTGCAACATATTTCTTCATCTTCATCCTTCACACAACACACAAATCCACAAACATACACAATCATTTTTGCTGTGATTAGTGTCTTGTTCAAGGGTGATAAGGTTCGAACGCGTTGATTGAAGATCCGGTTCGAGTGGAAATTGGGGCAGGTGTTTCTTGCATAAAACCTTGAGGGTTTTACCCATCAAGACTAGAAGGTTTTGAGGGCTTTTGCTACGGAATAGTTCGTTCAACATTCAAGCAGGTGCAAAGGTAATTGATCAACGGAAGGTTCATCAGTTTAGTAGCTAGGGCGTTGAAGTGTTGAAGACTTTCCGGGTTTGATTTGTTGGTGTCTAAGATCAGCCGAGCCGAAGGTTTGAACAACAGAAGGTTTTTCATTAAGGTGGCTGGAACCGGAGGTCATTCGCAACAAATTGAAGGGCTTGATTCATCTTGAATCAAGGTGCAAGAAGAGATAGCAAGCATCAACAACATTTGAGATTGTTTGTATCATTGTCTATCAACTCTTGTGTAAACTGTTCATTCCAACAGGTGATATATATTCAATATATCTCAATTCTAATTTTAGAATTGAGGGCAGACGTACCCCGAAGCGAGGACGACGGGGGAACTGCCTCATCAAATCGTGTGTTCTTCATTTTCTGTCATTTTCAATTCAGCTTATAAAATAAGTGATTCTAGCTTAAGTGATTATTGTCAAACTGTGATACAAATTGAGTAAGGTGTTGAAACTCTGTTTTTAACTACTAAGTACAATAAAAATATTGTACTAGGGCATTTCCAATACCTTACTCAACATAAATATCTTTTGAGATATTTGTGCACACAAACTGTTCGACAAAAGTCCTGAACTAAAATTGTCTTATTTTGCTTCTAGTTTTTGTGTGTCTAGTTAATCATTGGAACTAGGTAACCTTGCAAATTGAAGTAAACAATTGATAAGCATAGTTTGTGTTGTGATTTTATTTTTCCGAATTGTCATAAATCCATAGGCTTACGTATATCCGGTTTTCCAATAACCGTTCGTTTTTAGACTATATTTTTCCTCGGCCGCTTCCGCACTTAAAACATTTTCAAAACCAATTTAAATTGGTAGCGCCGACTCAAATTTTAATTGGGGATCTATTCAACCCCCCCCCCCCCCCTTCTAGATCCGTGTCATAGTCTAACACAATTCCTTATGTTCAAGGAGTTGACTTTTCGGTTAACCGAACGATAGATCGATGACTACCGAGTAGACTGTTGATGTTCTGGGTCTTATGAGGCCTTGAAACTTATTGAGTTGACTTCACTAAGCCATATTAACTTCATGGACCACAATTCCATCATTGGAACACCTTTTAAATCAAAAGTCAAACTACAGTTGACTTTTCCTGATCGAAAACCCTAATCGGGTATCCTGAACTGCACTGTCTTTAATCTTTGGGTAACGACCTCAAATTGGATTCATACTTGACCCAATGGAGTATATTTGATGATGTGGAGACTTATTTCATGGAGAATCAATCCAATACATTGACTGTTTAAACCATCGAAACCTCGATTCCCGGCTGTACGGAACCCTAATTCACCTGTATCTTGACAAAGACCAACTTGAAATAGGCTAAGGTTAGATAATCAAATTAATATGATCTAAAATGATGATGAAGATCTAAAGGGTCAAAATTTGGGGTGCAACAGTTGCCCCTATTTAAATATTTTCACTAGATGGCAATGAGAGATGACAATCCTCATAGAATAGTAGTGAAAGGTATTTAAATATAGCAAACCAGAAATTTTGTCCCTTAGATCCGATGGTATGCAAAAGGACAAATGTGGAAATGCAATGAATCTAAATGATGCTTGAATGCAAGACAGATACAGACACACGAGCAAGAATAGAAGAACGGCAAGACAACGAGTAACTACTCACGGGGGACCCAACACACTAGGGGAAAGATCTGGGGCGTAACATAGCAGTAGTTCATACATGACTAATGATGCTACTTCAAGTGGAATCTTTCACATAAGGGACACAGATTTCATCGAGGAAGACAAATCTTCATTGGGGAAAAGGGAACACATACTCCACTAGGGAAGAAGGCAATTCTCCACCGGTGAAACGAAAGATCAGAGACGCAAACCTCACTGATGATAACCAAATGAGGAGTTTCCTATAACGAAGAGTTCGAACGGGATCTTCAGGAAAAGACTAGAAACAAGACCAGACGCACTGGGGATGCTAGTATCCACTAGATCTTCGAGACTCGAATAGAGAAAGCAACGACTTTGCTGGGAACATTGGTGACGACCAACTTATGATATTAATAACAAATGGATTTAGGAAATACCAGTAACCACTGGGCTCTTTAAATGATTTGGTGACGACCAGCATCTTCAAACAGGAAGTACAGATATATCCCTCAAAACATTAGGAACAAAAGTCAAATATCCTCAAAGCATTAGGATACATCAAAGATTTCATGCAAATGCAACATTCGAGTCTCGGGAAATTCCTGAACTCGGAATCCAAAGTATACATCTCCAAAGGTACACAACGTGATCTTGGAGGCAAACATATCCAAAGGCACGAAACCTGAGCTTGGAGGCAAACATATCCAAAGGTACTAAACCTGAGCTTGGAGGAAAACATATCCAAAGGTACGAAACCTGAGCTCGGAAGCGAACATATCCAAAGGTACGAAACCTGAGCTTGGAATGGAAACAAAGCGTGACTTCACTTGGAATGATACACAACCAAATTTGTCAGTACCTGTTATCCATGGATTTTCTCAATTCCAATTAACAATTGGCCTTTCTTGAAATATGATTGGTCACCACCAAATTAACTATACCAGTATCCACTAGATTTTTCAAACAATGTTGGTCACAACCGTGCCTCAACGTCCCTAAGATAAGCTTCTCGAATGAGACTACCACCTATCTGAAAAGATAACGATGATAAGTTTCTCATGGGAGACTACCACTTATCCGGGGCACGTACCTGGAAACAAGCTTCTCGAGGGAGATGGTCACTTGTTGTTGGATATAATGAAACAGGATAAGCTTCTCAGGCGAGACTGCCACTTATTTGTAGGTGAATAAGCTTCTCTATAGAGATTTCCACTTATTGTTGCTGATGAATAAGCTTCTCCATAGAGATTGCCACTTATGGATAAGATTCTTTACAGAGACTTCCACTTATCGTTGAAGATGAATAAGCTTCTCTACAGAGATTGCCACTTATGGATAAGCTTCTCTACAGAGACTGCCACTTATCATTGTAAGGCAACGCAAAATGTTCTTCTTGATAGATAGTACAAAATAAATGCACGTCCAGGTAGGTTCGGCGACCTACAGGGACCGAAGTTCAATCTAGAACCAAGCTAGAAAGAAACTATCAAACAAGACTCCAACCATTTAGAAATGAACTCGAATGGGGACACATCTTATCCAATCATGGAAATAGATAACTAAAGCAACCATCATCCACGAGGATTAAACTCTGTGAGGAATTGAGAAAGGATGGACATTTTATGCTTAAGGGATGACAACTCTATTGGAGAGAGACAACACACCCAATCACTTGGTGAAAAACACCAAAGTGAAACAGGAACAGGTAATAACCAGAGATAGAAAAAATGCACGGATGCTATGCATATGCTTTTTGCCATGCTTATGTTTATGCTGACAAAACAGACAAAACAAAACAGGAGATGAAATAAACATCTCGACACGGATACCCAGCCAACTTCACCAAAATTGGACATCAACGGGGATGATCATAAAGATCAACAGTTCCACTTCAAGGTTACAACCTTCTCTGGGAGAGAGTAATCTACATAGGACACAACATCATGACTTCACTCGGATTTCCATCATAAGCTTGAATTCTTTATTGAAGGAAAAATCACCAAGGGAAGTTCCAAGATCAACCGAAGTAACAACTTAATCGAAGAGTTGACAAAAAGGTATCATGAGAATAAAACAATTCTGCCCCTCGATAGTATAACAATCCTCTTCAAGTGAGCAACGGCTCTTGCGACAAACAGTCTTCAAACTTTTCTGCCCCAGATTACATGGTCTGTGGGAAGAAACCATCAAGATAACTTTATAAAAGAATTGGTGTTGCGGTTAGAATATGATATCAAATTATTAATTAATTTGAATCGCATCTTTAGTTCACAACCGCTCTTTGATTTATCCGAAGGAAAAGGTCAAAAGAGGAAAACCTAATTTTGCATCGTAAAGACAATGCGGGGAGAGATCTAGGTAAGGGGTTGGTTAAGCTTAGGGAAGGTACTAGCACCCTAAACTTCTGTAGTACTCTACAGGAACCTTTTGTTTATTGTATGCTTTTTTTATTTTTATTCATTATCTGCTTTAATATATATTGAGCTAAGGGATAGAGTGACCTAAAGACCTAAGGGCTAGTCCTAAGTTTACTCGGCAAGACGTTGCATCTTGTGCCTATGTATCCTGGATAGGGAATGAAATCAGAGTAATCGTAGTTCCCCTCGAAAGGGAGGTTAGAAACGTCTTGACTATGGTCAAGGTTTCAATGGGGAATAAACGTATCTTAAGGACACGCTTACGTGGAGTCTTTGAAACTCCTATTTCTATGTTGAATTTGTTAATTGAAAATTTAGAGTTGAAATTAGGGATTCCACGGCGGGAAACCCTAACAGAGTACGGCGACTCTTTGACCTAATGCTAGGGTAAAGGGCATTTTCGTCCACGGCGGGACACCTAGGCTATTAGGGTTTTTGAAACGGTCAAAAATTAGGGTTATTGACTCGGCGGTCAAACGGCTGGATCTAATTCCTTCGAAGGTATGATTAACGGTAAACATGCAAACATGGCGAAATATTATATGGTAGAAATAAAATGCGGAAAGTAAATAAAGCATCGCGACGATCACTCGCGTAAATTACAAGTCCCAAAAAAATGCAAAATAAAATAAATCGCGACCATGGCCTCGCGTAAATTACATCCATGGAACAACATAAATTAAATAAATATTAATCGGAATTTAAGTATAATCTGAGGAGAAAAATAGAGAACATTAGTGAAAAGTTAGACAGAAATATGACAAATAATGAAACAGTTAATATTGAAAGAAAGACAAAATGCAATTTAGAATTTTAATTATAGTTTTATTAGTTTTAAAAAGGGATTTTAGTTTAAATTTTGAAGAAAATAATTTTAATGTTGATAAAAAAGTTTTTTTATTTTTTATTTTTAATTTTTAAAAAGGCTTCAATGTTAATATTAAAAAAAAGTTTTTAGTTTAAAATTTTAAAAAATGTTTTAGTTTTAATTTTAACAAAAATTTCTTTAGTTTAATGTTAATTTTTAAAAAAAGTTCTTAGTTTAATGTTAATTTTAAAAAAAAAGGTTTTAGTTTAATGTTAATTTAAATAAAGGTTTTAGTTTAAACATTAAAAAAATGTTTTAGTTTTGATTTTAATAAAAGTTTTTTTTTGTTAATGAAAATTTTAGCAGCTCAAACTCAATTACTTTAATAAAAAAAAAGAGATAATAATTTTACAAAATAAAAATAAAAATAAATAGGACAAAAAAACTAAAGAAAGGAGAAATAATAATAAAAAAAAAGAAGGCATTTAACCACTGGGGTGACTATACATCCTTTGTTTCTGCTCATTTAACCACTGTGGTGGCGATACATCCTTTGTTTTTGCTCATTTGACCCATTAGGATTGACTTTAATTTCCTTTCTTTCTGCTCATTTGACCCATTAGAGTTGCCTTTAATTACCTTTTCTCCTCTTACTCTTCCTTATCCTGGAAATGGATTACGAAAGAAGAAAAAAAATAAAAAAAAATAATAGCCAATTAACGATGCTTACGGTGAGATTATTCAGATCCTCTGCTTTTGTTGTGACGGACAGTTGATTTTCGGAGGTGGATTTCTCGTGGTTCCGAAACTTCTTCTGATCGAGATGATGATGAAGCCTCGAAGATTTTTCTGATTAAAAAAATTATTTTTGTTATTTTTTTTATGAAAATAGAAAAGTTAGAATAAAAAAATTATTTTTGTTATTTTTTTTATGAAAATAGAAAAGTTAGAATAAAAATAAAAGAAAAACAAAAAGTGAAGAAGGTGGGATTCGAACTCTCGACCTCTCACACTCACAACTCCTTACACACGGTCTCTTGCCAATTGTGCCATTTTATTCATTCAAAATAAAGTGGCACTAGAAACCATGTAAAGGTAGGACAAATTTGGGGTGCAACAGATGCCCCTATTTAAATAGTTTCACCGGATGATTTGAGCAGCGGAGACTCGAGAAATCGCGGTGAAAGGGATTTAAATACAGACAACCGGAAATTTGGCCCCTAGATGCAGTGATATGCAATGATATGGACAAAATAACACGAACTATAATGCTGACAATGCCATGAATCTAATATGATGCGTATGATGGAATGATGAATGCAAGGATGCAGACAACATGACGTCATAGGGGACAGCGCATCGAAGAATTGCACTGGGGAAGAAGACACACGGTGGTGACAAGGTAACATAGGATCCACACGGAGACAGAACCAGGTAAATGAGAGACGCTAGAGTTTTCGGGACATTCCTTGAAGAGATCAAGCGGGATCTTCAGGACTCACCGGAAAACATATAGGGAGAGACAAACATCAGAACATTTCGGAAGAACGACGAAAAGGAGACACGTCGTATCTGGAAGAACGTCAAATAGACATGACACGAAATAGTCGATGGGTGCCAAGTAAACTGGACTTTGTCCACAAGGTAAGACGCGAATAAAACACGACCTCGGGGAGAAAAATGTAAATGGGGATAAAACACCTATGCTGCCAAGTAACTAAATTCGTCTACAAGGTAAGACGCGGATAAAACACGACCTCGGGGAGAAAAATGCAAATGGGGATAAAACACCCATGATGCCAAGTAAATAAATTCGTCCACAAGGTAAGACGCGGGTAAAACACGACCTCGGGATGAAAAAGCAAATGGGGATAAAACACCCATGATGCCAGGTAAATTGGACTTCGTCCACGAGGTAATACGCGGGTAAAACGCGACCTCGGGAGAAGAAGCAAATGGGGATAAAACACCCATGATGCCAGGTAAATTGGACTTCGTCCACAAGGTAATACGCGGGTAAAACACGACCTCGGGAGAAAAAGCAAATGGGGATAAAACACCCATGATATGCATATGTGTATAAATCATGCTATGATAGATGATCAAATGACAATGTAGATGTCGACGACACGGCTCGACTCTGTTGGTAAGATGACAAGACTGGAAAACTGATTCCTCAACCCGGAGATCACTGCCACTTGCTAAATTGTAATCAGGTTGATGGTCCTCGTAGGAAGGATGGAAAGTCGCTTGGAGATCTTTTAAGTAAACTTCCCCAGATTAAATTGTCCATTATAGATGAACTGATAATTGCTTCAGCTTGTCTGATTCTGAAAATGACTGTTTTACTGTACCCTCGGGAGGTTTGCCCCAGTCCGAGTCTTGAAAATCTCATGGATAAACCAGATCTGAGAAGACTTTGCCCCTGATAGGATCACTTGACCAAGTTTCTCGATTTTTTGAAATTTCCTTAGAGGAAAGCCAGTTTGCAAACAAAAATATTCATACAAACATGGTAATGCAAAGTTCATGCAACTTTTGAAATCAAAATTATTTTTGAAAGATGAAAAATAAATGAGTCATCGATTAGAACGCGGCGGTCCAGGGCACTCAAAGTTTAATACAGGTATACGGCCAAAATAAATGATTCACAAAGATCTTTAGGAGTCAGCTTACGCAACCTTGCTGTAGTATGCTTTCAAAATATCCTTGTTTCAACTAGGTCTTTTGAGGGTTGTAACGTGGCCTGGTTCACGGTTTATGAAACAAAGGATAAAGGCTCAAAATTTGTTTGTTCCCACCCAATCTACGTGATAATCTTCAGTCCTATGCTCAGTTAACTCATATTATGCATTCAGGTTCCTATAGGTTAGGAATTGCACTGATGGTAGTAATGATGGTTCGAAATTCAAGGGACTCTTGAGATGGTCGTCACTACTTTCCTATAACATTTGGTTGTTTTGACATTTAGGATTTTTAGGGTAAGGATTTAAAATTCCTCTCTGCATTATCCCTAAATTTTGCCTGAGCTGTTTCTTGTGAAGATTACAGTCAGCGGGATGCCCCAGTTTTGCCTAAGTCTCCTTTATAGGTTTTGACTTAGCGGACTTTTTTTTTTGAAAGAAAGTGACTTCCTAGCTTAATGATCACGGTGAACCATCATCGGCTTTTGACTTGGAAAATATCTTCGACACTTACTTGCTGTGTACGAAGGAAAACTTGTGAATTCAACCTTTATATGAAAGGTGTATTGTAGGAAAGCACAACCGAGTTAACTGAGAACTACCCATCCCCAGGCTAAGATTGCGGGTTTTTTTGTAAAGAAAGAAACTCCAACTTCTAGGCTCGAAGGGGTGACAAGGGGATAACTTCCTTATTTCTCCAGTGTTTGGGAGTTGAAACAATGCCTCACATCATCAATAAGGATTCATTGAAAGCATACTGACAGCAGTTATGGGTATAACGTTTTCGTCATCCTCCCTCCAATCTTTGCATACCAAAAATTCGGACAAAAGTAAATATTTGAAAGATAAAGCATAGAGATGAAAATAATAGATAAAATGAATTAAATCAAAAGTTGCAATGCTCAGTTCATCAATATAAAAGTACAAACATAGTTCGAAAGCAAACAGCTAATAAAATAAGGAAAATACAAACAATGAGAAACAAAGGTCTGTGATTAAAACAATACAAAGATAAACTGTCATGTCTAAAACAAATAAATAGCCTGCTGAGGTCAGCCTGAAGCTTCACTTCTGATGCCCTGGCAAAGGATTCTTCTGGATGTTCGGAGGATTGTCTGGAAAATCAAGTATCCCTGCTCTCATCAACTCACGCACTCTGGCTTTCAGTGCAAAACAATGCTCCAAGTCGTGGCCTAAGGCACCCTTATGAAAAGCGCACTGGAAATCAGCCCTAAATCCAGCTGGAGGAGGATTAGGAGGAGGTGGTAAAGCCCTTGTAGTGATCAACCCTCGTTGAACCAGGTAAGGATAAAGTTATGTGTAAGTCATGGGAATAGGATCAAATTGATTCCTATTTCGATACTGGTCTTGTCTAATAACTGGACGTTGAGGATTCTGAGCTGGTTGCGGAGCAACAACAGGTTGAGATCCCTGGCGAGGCTTTCTTGATTCAGTCATGACAGCATTGGTCTGCTCGTCCTTCCTCTTATGGAAATTCCCATAGGATTTCTTTGCACCATTAGAAGATTCGGCAGCTTTGGATACCTTCCCATTTTTCAAACCTTCTTCTAACCTTTGGCCAATAGTCACCAGATCTGTAAAGCTTGAAGAGACACTCCCAATCATCTTTTCCCAATAGAAAGGAGACAAAGTATCCATGAATATTTCTGTCAGTTCCTTCTCTGCTATAGGGGGTTCGACTTGGGAAGCTAACTCCCTCCAACGCTGAGCATACTCCTTGAACGACTCTTTTTCCTTCTGAGACATACTTTGAAGCTGACGACGATCGGGAGCCATATCCAAATTGTATTTGTATTGCTTCATAAAAGCGTTGACGAGATCTTGGAAGCAGTGGACACTGTTATGCTCTAAGTTCATATACCATTTAAGAGAAGCACCACTCAAACTATCCTGAAAGCAATGGATGAGCAACTTCTGATTGTTGGTGTAAGCTATCGTCTTTCGGAAGTACATGACTAGATGGGCTCTTGGACATGAATGACCTTGATACTTCACGAACTCAGGAGTCTTGAACTTGGCAGGCAAAACAAGACCAGAAACTAGGCACATATTATCGGCATCAACATTGAAGAAATCAGTACCCTCGACAGCTTGGAGTCTCTTGTTTATGATCTGAAACTGTTCACGGGTGATCTCAGGCTCAAAAAAATCTTCTTGAACATCGGCAACATTGTACTCATAGGGAGGATTCTCAACGGGAGCTTGGATAGTCTGATTAACCGTGTGGACCACAGGTTGGGCCTCGGTAAGGACAAGAGCTTGAAAAACTGGTCTGACAGCCTGACCAATCATAGCAGCAGATGCAATAGGTGGAGAGTAGTTAGGAGGTAAACCAAACTCAGGCCAACTAGAGGGCGGCACTGAAACAAGAGGTGGATCAACACTTGAAACTTCCTGAATGACAGTCCTCTGAGGTGGCTCTCCTCTGGCAATCAACACTTGAAGCATCTCAGTAAGCCTGGTCATGCCTGCTTTTAACTCATCAATCTCCATTCGGACCTCCGCATTATGTTCCTCTTGTTCTGACATTTGGCGTCTATAGTTAGCTCTAGTCTGATATCTGTGTCGAGGAATCAGCTTGACGACTCAACGAAACACTGGAAGATAAAGACAACTGGACATGAGAAACCCGGGGAAAGATGCCATGCAAGACATGATGCTAATGCAATGCAATAGTTTCAAGAACTTCAACGGTCGATTTGCAAATATTTCTTTTTTTAGGAAAGTTGGAAACAGTTTTAAACTTTGAAATATAGGACTTTTGAATTCACAAAGTACTGTTGAATTCCTTGAAACTAGGAATGATGTTTTATGAATGCCATGCACAAATACACACAAACAACAAAGTCCTAGGTTAGAGGAACAATGAATGGAGTTAAGGTCTACCCTTCCCAAAAGGTATGTACTATAGGGTAGTTGTACCTGCAGAATAAGGTTCTAAAGAGGTGCCCAAAGTCATCAGTCCATTTTTCGGATATTATCAATTTCCCAATTGACTCGGTGGTTAATAATATCCTCAAGAGAGCCTCTTTTGAGTGTAGTATCGCGTAGCAACTATCTTGGGATTACTCCCTCATAGTTCCCGCACTACGTCCTAGATAAGGCCAAAGTGGTGTTAAGGTACTACGGCCCCCAGTATCACAGACTCCAATCGACAATAGTAAAAGTTTTCACGATTACTCGTTCAACCGAACCATTTTCGAAAGGGTCTCAACTGAGCGGTGATTCTCAAGTCAGCTTGGTCGGGATTCCACTCCCTATAAGCCTCGTCGAATATATCACCTTCCTATAATAATGTCACTCAAGTCCGGGTGTAGGACTTATCTCACAACAAAGATACCCCAAGCAAGGTACAATATATACAGATAATAAAATAAAATAGAAATATCATACAATAAACAAAATAGGGGCAACCCTTAAAAATTAGGAGGGTCCCCAGTGAAGTCGCCATTTTCTGTTGCGGTTAGAATATGATATCAAATTATTAATTAATTTGAATCGCATCTTTAGTTCACAACCGCTCTTTGATTTATCCGAAGGAAAAGGTCAAAAGAGGAAAACCAAATTTTGCATCATAAAGACCAACATCTTCAAACAGGAAGTACAGATTTGGTGACGACCAGCATCTTCAAACAGGAAGTACAGATATATCCCTCAAAACATTAGGAACAAAAGTCAAATATCCTCAAAGGATTAGGATACATCAAAGACTTCATGCAAATGCAACATTCGAGTCTCGAGAATTCCTGAACTCGGAATCCAAAGTATACATCTCCAAAGGTACACAACGTGATCTTGGAGGCAAACATATCCAAAGGCACGAAACCTGAGCTTGGAGGAAAACATATCCAAAGGTACTAAACCTGAGCTTGGAGGAAAACATATCCAAAGGTACGAAACCTGAGCTCGGAAGCGAACATATCCAAAGGTACGAAACCTGAGCTTGCAATGGAAACAAAGCGTGACTTCACTTGGAATGATACACAACCAAATTTGTCAGTACCTGTTATCCGTGGATTTTCTCAATGCCAATTAACAACTGGCCTTTCTTGAAATATGATTGGTCACCACCAAATTAACTATACCAGTATCCACTAGATTTTTCAAACAATGTTGGTCACAACCGTGCCTCAACGTCCCTAAGATAAGCTTCTCGAATGAGACTACCACCTATCTGAAAAGATAACGATGATAAGTTTCTCATGGGAGACTGCCACTTATCCGGGGCACGTACTGGAAACAAGTTTCTCGAGGGAGATGGTCACTTGTTGTTGGATATAATGAAACAGGATAAGCTTCTCAGGCGAGACTGCCACTTATTTGTAGGTGAATAAGCTTCTCTATAGAGATTTCCACTTATTGTTGCTGATGAATAAGCTTCTCCATAGAGATTGCCACTTATGGATAAGATTCTTTACAGAGACTTACACTTATCGTTGAAGATGAATAAGCTTCTCTACAGAGATTGCCACTTATGGATAAGCTTCTCTATAGAGACTGCCACTTATCGTTGTAAGGCAACGCAAAATGTTCTTCTTGATAGATAGTACAAAATAAATGCACGTCCAGGTAGGTTCGGTGACCTACAGGGACCGAAGTTCAATCTAGAACCAAGCTAGAAAGAAACTATCAAACAAGACTCCAACCATTGAGAAATGAACTCGAATGGGGACACATCTTATCCATTCATGGAAATAGATAACTAAAGCAACCATCATCCACGAGGATTAAACTCTGTGGGGAATTGAGAAAGGATGGACATTTTATGCTTAAGGGATGACAACTCTATTGGAGAGAGACAACACACCCAATCACTTGGTGAAAAACACCAAAGTGAAACAGGAACAGGTAATAACCAGAGATAGAAAAAATGCACGGATGCTATGCATATGCTTTTTGCCATGCTTATATTTATGCTGACAAAACAGACAAAACAAAACAGGAGATGAAATAAACATCTCGACACGGATACCCAGCCAACTTCACCAAAATTGGACATCAACGGGGATGATCATAAAGATCAACAGTTCCACTTCAAAGTAATCTACATAGGACACAACATCATGACTTCACTCGGATTGCCATCATAAGCTTGAATTCTTTATTGAAGGAAAAATCACCAAAGGAAGTTCCAAGATCAACCGAAGTAACAACTTAATCGAAGAGTTGACAAAAAGGTATCATGAGAATAAAACAATTATGCCCCTCGATAGTATAACAATCCTCTTCAAGTGAGCAACGGCTCTTGCGACAAACAGTCTTCAAACTTTTCTGCCCCAGATTACATGGTCTGTGAGAAGAAACCATCAAGATAACTTTATAAAAGAATTGGTGTTGCGGTTAGAATATGATATCAAATTATTAATTAATTTGAATCGCATCTTTAGTTCACAATCGCTCTATGATTTATCCGAAGGAAAAGGTCAAAAGAGGAAAACCTAATTTTGCATCGTAAAGACAATGCGGGGAGAGATCTAGGTAAGGGGTTGGTTAAGCTTAGGGAAGGTACTAGCACCCTAAACTTCTGTAGTACTCTACAGGAACCTTTTGTTTATTGTATGCTTTTTTTATTTTTATTCATTATCTGCTTTAATATATATTGAGCTAAGGGATAGAGTGACCTAAAGACCTAAGGGCTAGTCCTAAGTTTACTCGGCAAGACGTTGCATCTTGTGCCTATGTATCCTGGATAGGGAATGAAATCAGAGTAATCGTAGTTCCCCTCGAAAGGGAGGTTAGAAACGTCTTGACTATGGTCAAGGTTTCAATGGGGAATAAACGTATCTTAAGGACACGCTTACGTGGAGTCTTTGAAACTCCTATTTCTATGTTGAATTTGTTAATTGAAAATTTAGAGTTGAAATTAGGGATTCCACGGCGGGAAACCCTAACAGAGTACGGCGACTCTTTGACCTAATGCTAGGGTAAAGGGCATTTTCGTCCACGGCGGGACACCTAGGCTATTAGGGTTTTTGAAACGGTCAAAAATTAGGGTTATTGACTCGGCGGTCAAACGGCTGGATCTAATTCCTTCGAAGGTATGATTAACGGTAAACATGCAAACATGGCGAAATATTATATGGTAGAAATAAAATGCGGAAAGTAAATAAAGCATCGCGATGATCACTCGCGTAAATTACAAGTCCCAAAAAAAATGCAAAATAAAATAAATCGCGACCATGGCCTCGCGTAAATTACATCCATGGAACAACATAAATTAAATAAATATTAATCGGAATTTAAGTATAATCTGAGGAGAAAAATAGAGAACATTAGTGAAAAGTTAGACAGAAATATGACAAATAATGAAACAGTTAATATTGAAAGAAAGACAAAATGCAATTTAGAATTTTAATTATAGTTTTATTAGTTTTAAAAAGGGATTTTAGTTTAAATTTTGAAGAAAATAATTTTAATGTTGATAAAAAAGTTTTTTTATTTTTTATTTTTAATTTTTAAAAAGGCTTCAATGGTAATATTAAAAAAACGTTTTTAGTTTAAAATTTTAAAAAATGTTTTAGTTTTAATTTTAACAAAAATTTCTTTAGTTTAATGTTAATTTTTAAAAATAGTTCTTAGTTTAATGTTAATTTTAAAAAAATGTTTTAGTTTAATGTTAATTTAAATAAAGGTTTTAGTTTAAACATTAAAAAAATGTTTTAGTTTTGATTTTAATAAAAGTTTTTTTTTTGTTAATGAAACTTTTAGCCGCTCAAACTCAATTACTTTAAAAAAGAAAATGAGATAATAATTTTACAAAAAAAGAATAAAAATAAATAGGACAAAAAAACTAAAGAAAGGAGAAATAATAATAAAAAAAAAGGAAGGCATTTAAACACTGGGGTGGCTATACATCCTTTGTTTCTGCTCATTTAACCCTTGGGGTGGCGATACATTCTTTGTTTTTGCTCATTTGACCCATTAGGATTGACTTTAATTTCCTTTCTTTCCGCTCATTTGACCCATTAGAGTTGCCTTTAATTACCTTTTCTCCTCTTACTCTTCCTTATCCTGGAAATGGATTACGAAAGAAGAAAAAAAAATTAAAAAAAAATAACAGCCAATTAACGATGCTTACGGTGAGATTATTCAGATTCTCTGCTTTTGTTGTGACGGACAGTTGATTTTCGGAGGTGGATTTCTCGCGGTTCCGAAACTTCTTCTGATTGAGATGATGATGAAGCCTCGAAGATTTTTTTCTGATAAGTCGTGAGAACGGTCGCCGTTTGTTCTTATCTTCCTCCCTTCTCCTTTTTCTCAAATGCAACTCATGTTTATATAGGTAACAAATTAGGGTTAACTCTAACCTAATGCCTATTTTAAAGCCCAACTTAAATAATTAGTCAAAGCTAAAAAAACAAACTAAAACAAACTTAAAAGAATAAAATCTTTTCTAATATTTTTAATTTTATGATTTTTGGATGTTTTTATGAATAATATGGAAAAAAGTAAAAAAATAATATTTTTTTAAAAATAATTTAAATAAAATACGAAAATAATAATTAAATAATTAAAAAAATTATTTTTGTTATTTTTTTTATGAAAATAGAAAAGTTAGAATAAAAATAAAAGAAAAACAAAAAGTGAAGAAGGTGGGATTCGAACTCTCGACCTCTCACACTCACAACTCCTTACACACGGTCTCTTGCCAATTGTGCCATTTTATTCATTCAAAATAAAGTGGCACTAGAAACCATGTAAAAGTAGGACAAATTTGGGGTGCAACAATTGGCATAAAGATGCTTCAATGTTTTCAAACTCTTATAGAGAGAGATTTATAAATCTCGACGTGATTGCCCTAGTTTAGCGGTGCTTGCACAACAAAGTCTCGGACTGTGGAAGTAACGAATGGGGAACAAACTTGCCCCTGCTAGCTGGTAACTGCAACATAGTTGCCCCAGACTAAACTGCTCTTTTAAGAGATTCAACTGATCTTGACCTGATATCGTGACAAATGATTAACAAATCCTTCAACTTGGTTGCCCCAGGCTGAGCTTCCTTTACCAAGTCGAATTCCCTAGCTAGCAACTTTTGTTGGGATTCCTTTGACATTGGATTGTTTTGCACATAATATTGTTCATTAAAAATTGGAAATTTTCAATGTAAAATTCATGCAATCTTTTGAAAACATTTTTTGATGAAACACACACGGCGGAGTGATCAAGTGATCAAAGTGAAAGTGATCCAAACATTTTACAAATGATGGATAAAGTGATTAACACACACAAACCTCAAAGATCATTAGGAGTCAAGTTATCTAACCTTCCTGTAATATGCTTTCAAAACAACCTTACCTCAATTAGGTCTTTTAAGGGTTATAACGTGGCCTGGTTCATGGTTCACGAAACAAAGGATAAAGGCTCAAAGTTATTGATCGCGACTTTCTATGTCTAATACAACCTAACTGCAAGTGCACAGTCTATCGCGTAGTAATAATAGATATCGATCCCACAGGGACTTGTAATCAAACTAGTGTTCTCGGGAGTTACTATGTTTGGCTAGGTAGAATATGTTTAAGGGAATAAGATTGTCACTAAAAGGGAACTAAGAATACTATTTAAATTATAATTGATTGAATCGATACGTAGTAATTGTGTTCTTCAAGGATTTGATAAGTTATGGTGTATGAAATAATTTTCAAAGTTTATTCAAGCAGAAAATGGAGATTTGAAAACTCTCGCCTCACGATGGTTATTGACGCTAATCATAATCCTAAGGGCCAAACGTACACTTTCGTATTTCGTTCGGGGTTAAAATTATTTTTTGGAAATCTCTAAGTTCTAATTCATTTTAAAGTGCTTTCGCTGTTATTAAAACAAATGCCTAGTGTTTACTATCTGACCTTACCGCAGCTTTCGCTTGTTGGTTCGTATCTTAATTAATTTCCCACTTTCGTGGCAAAACTACTTTTAAATAAGTTCTCGCTTTCGCGACGAAGTTTATTCAGTGAATCAATTTTAAACATTCAGACCATATATTACTTTTGTGAAAAGAAAGTTTTTCAACCAGTTGTTATCAAATCCCATTCGAATTATTACTACATATCGATTACCTAAGTTTAGCTAGACATGGATTTGGGAAAGATAAAATATAAATAACAATAATAAATAATAATTTGCATTATAATAAAACTGAAGTCGATCAAAATGAAAACCTGTAAATATTCCAATTGACCTTTGGGCAGATCCTCCACAGATGTTGGCAGGATTCTGGTCTTTAATGCCAAAGTGATCGTACAATGAAATAGAAGTTTTGGAAGAATAGAAAAAGCAATACAAGAAAGGTAAAGAGAAACAAATAAGAATAAAACTGGAAAATAATGCTCTGGAGAGTAAATTCGGCAGCACTTCGTGGTATGAATGCAGCACCCTTTCTGAAGTCCCCTGCTTCCCTTTTTATAGAAGTGGAATCCCAACGGTTATCTCTGAAGATGATGGACCTTGAGGCAGATAATTTAGGGAGTAGTGGTCCACTCTGTGGGAATTGGAACTGTTTCTTTGACGTGTAATCTGAGTGGGGCGTTTTTGCCTGCATGACGGTCGTCACAAGGTGTGACGGTCGTCACCCGTGTGACGGTCGTCATGAAGCTGTGACGGTCGTCACATCAGCAAAAACAGCTTGATGCGCTTTTCATTGTGTTTTCACTCCTTTTTCGTCCATATTTCATCTGGGATTGCTTCTTTTCTTCATGTTGCCTTGTTTAGACGTGATCGTTGAATACCTGCAAAACATCAGACAAATACACGGAAATAACCCGAAATCGGATCGAAAACGGTTAGACTTTAGTTGAATTATGCATGAAAATATCTATATGATTTCGTGTTATCAAACTCCCCTAAGCTTGAATCTTTGCTTTTCCTCAAGTAAAACATGGAAAAGTCGGCAAGCACGAGGCAGCTTCTTCGTTCGTAGAGTTTGGAAAACCCGGGATTCTTGGTAGGAACAAGACGAGTATCATGATGACACTGGACTACAAGTCTTTGGAGGTCTCCTTTTTATGCAAATCGGTCTCAGTCATGCTACTGTAGCTTGGTGTCAAGGCTCTCGCGGCAAGTTCACCCTGTTTGTTCTAGCGCAATCACATTAAGCCCGTTATTCGTACACTTTCATGGCAAGTCGACCTGTTAGTGAATATGATCTCATTTCTGTTTTTGATCTTCTTCATTGATCATAAGTTTATGTCATTTATTTTTCAATGAGTTTTTCGTGCCGTTGGGCTAAATGCAGGGGTGAGGAGCACCTAACTTAGAAGGAAACGTGTCTTATATTTTTGGGCTATTTAGCTCCCTTTTCATGATTTTTCATCTTTTTGGAGATCATACACTTATTTGCATCGGTCGCTCGCTTAGAAGTGTTTTTAGGATGGTGCTGACTGCTAGTATAAACTACTTGGGGTTGGGTTTGCGTAGACACTTGAGACTTTAGTACACGTAGGTGGTGAAACCGACTCGCATAAACTAGAGATCTAAGGTGTCTGAACGATATTGGTTTTGTTAGAACTGTCGTTTCCTCGGAGTTTCAAAACTTGTTTTGAAATCAGGTGCATTCTCGTGATGCTTTTGCTTTTGAGGAATAAATGAAAGTTTTTGTTTATGTTGAATAATGTGGGGATTGTTTGCATAACGGGAAAAATATATAGACGAGCTTTATTTGCTAAAAATAGAAAGTGTTAAAATAGAAATTACGAAAATTCAAAGTGCAGTGAAATGGAAATAAAGGAAATTCAGAGTACAGTGGAATGGAAATAAAGGCTCCGCTCCCACACCATCTCGATCAGTGTCCTCACTGATTCTTGAAGCATGCGAGAGGGAGATACAACTGAAAATGAAAATACAAATAACTGAAATATAGTAAACAATGAAGGAAAAATGGAAATCTAGTCACAGCCTCTGTCACGTCCGCGCTGGCGTCCTCTGGCTCTGGCAAGGGCTACTCTGTCTTCATAGCTCATAGCTCCGGTGTGGTAGACGGTGTCTCGGAGTCCTTCGACCTGCAAGGTCAGATTCGCTAGGCTCTCAGTGATCGTAGCTTGGCTGGTGTGAAGTTGTTGCATTTGAGTCCGGTGCCAAGCTTCGAACTGGTCAGCTCACTGATTCTGCTGCTGCAGCATCGCGAGTATCTGTGCCTGCTGGTCTAGGGAGCGGCGGAGGTCCTCTTCTGTGTAGTCTGGCACGGGATGATGGCGGCGGCGGCGAGAAGATGTACCTACGGGAGGAGGAGGCTGCGATGCCTCTGGCTGCTCGGACCTGTCCAACTCAGCTTGGATTTCATCATCGGAACCGTGAGTGTGGTCCTGAGTGGGAACAGCGGCAGGAAGAGGGGCAGTGAGGTCGAACAACCAGTTGGTACGGTCCTCCGGATGGATGCAGGTGCGGGACGGAAGGATGATGCTTCGGACGGTCTTGCCACGCACAACCGGATGGTATTTGCCGTCAGCTCGGGAGCGGATGAGATGGGAGGCTCTGCAGTGGTCGGTGTCAAGGAACACCGAGGGGATGGACTGGAGGTGCTGGAGGCGGTCACCAAGGTTCAGCCCAAGTGCAATAGCAGTGACAATCCCGCCAAAGTAGAATGGCTTCGAGCCACGGTTGCAGTTGGCCTGAATATGAGCCAGCAGAAACGGGGCAGCGTTGACAGGTTCATTGTTGAAGACGCAATGGAGAAAGAAGAGCTCTTTCGAGTTCACTTTGTGGTTGCTGTCTCTGGCGAAAATAGTGTTGCTCAACGCTCTGTGAAAGTACCGGATGGTTGGGTTATGGATATGAGTGGCGTGCAGGGAGTCCCAACCATCGGCATTGAGGCCGGTCAACTGATACCACAGCGCAAAAGATTCGTGCTGGAACTGATCGGTGATGCGGCGATGAGCGTTGTCACCGCGAGGTAGCTGTAGAATGCTGGCAATCTGATTTTGGTGCATCTGGTAGTTGACGCTAAACATCCGGAAGCAAGCGGCACCTGAATGCTGGTTAAGTTCGCCGCTGCTTGTGACGTAAGTGAACGAACTCAAGAACTCGAGAGTGAGTTGTTCATATGTTGGTTGTGGGTTAGTGCAGAGGTGCCAGATGCCTGCTCTTTGAAGCATCTAGGTTACGCCTTCAAGGAGTCCGAGCTCCGTAAGCGATGGAAGGTGCGGATAATGAGTCGGCTGGAGCGACCTCTGATGAAATGCGATGTAGTTTGCTCGTTGTCTTTCGCCTAAGTCTCCTTCACTGAAGGTAATGTTGCTGACATCTGGGGTTTCTGCATTCCTTGCCATTGTTGGAAGATGGAGAGGTTTCTGAGGTTTGGGGTTTTTCTGCAGAGAGGGAAAAATGACAGAACGGTGGTTTGGAGGTTGAATTTGGAGTTGAAGTTTATAGTTCAATGTGGGGAGGACGAAAATTCGTAGTGGGGTAGGAGTTAGGATGATTGAAAGTGATAATGGGGGGAGTGGAAGAGAACACGAACCCTGTTTTATCAGATATCAGTTTTTTGACTGCGTGACGGTCGTCACGTGGGTGTGACGGTCGTCACCCGCGTGACGCTCGTCATGTGGCTGTGACGGTCGTCACAGCAGCAAAATCTGCAGAACGCAGAATTTTGCTCTGAGGGCGTACTCGTAGTGACTTTAAGGCTTAGTATTGATACGGTGATGTAATATAGCAGCCAACAAACAACAAATAATGCGAAAACAGAATAATTTAATAAAAACTAGAATTGAAATAACATAAAATTTAAACAATTGTATGTAGTACATAAAGAAAACTAACAATGCGAAAAATCCAAATGATTAAATGAAACTAACTAGACTAGACTAAACTGAAACTACTGCTAAGAGCTAATAACTAATCTTTTCGTGCCTTCAACTCATCGAATTTCTGTGAATACTAGTCGAGTTGGTCGCAGACTAGATCCATGAAGCCTACCAGTTCGCTGTGCATGCCTGCGATATCAGCTTTTACATTAGTCAGAGCTTTATCAACGTCGTCCAATCTGAGTAACACGGCATCCATTTTGTCGGTGGTCTCCTCAGGGATAGGCTCAGGATAAGTATTGTAGTGTGGAGGAGTCGTAGGGTCTACTTCAGTTTCAGATGCAGCGTCCTCATAGTACATATAGTCCTGTGCCTCAGAGATGTGGTCACTGTCATACATATAGTTTTGGGGTGTTGACTGTGGTGAAGGAGGTCCCATAGGCTCATCCAATTCATAGAGCCAGTTATCCTTGTTGTGGATGCTTGTCATCAGATGATCAGGCAGTGTGAATAGCTGTACTGGTTTTTCGTTAATAAGGTACTCATACGGTCCAGGTCCCATAGTTCCTAAAATGCGCCTGTTAAAGCAGAATTGTATGTTCATGGGTCGGATGGTGCCAAAACGAGTGCTGGCATTTAAATGGAATCTAAGGCCAAGCTCGTGGGCAATCATTGTTACTAGGCCTCCTATAAGGATAGGTGTCTGAGGTTCCAGCGTGAGGCGTTTGAAAGATCTCATCATGAAAGGCACTGCATTTACTGTCCGTCCCTGAGAAGCACAGAACATGATGAATAACTCCTCTTTAGATACTGCAGTAATATTTTCTTCTTTTCCAAACAAGGTGTGGGCTAGTATCTTATGGAAGTATCTGAAGGCTGGGTTGTGTATGTCATCATTGTGCATTCTGTCTGGTTCAGGGTGATAGTCGCCTGTGATTCTACCCCAGAATTGATCGAGTTGCAAATCAATATCGTCATCTTCTGCACTGATGAACACATGCGGTCCGCTAGGGAATCCTAGGAGGTTAGCTAGTGACATCCGGCTATGGGTTTGGTCCATTCCAAACAATCGGAAGGTAATCAACTCTGTGTTGGATCCAAAGCCATAGTTGGGTGTGTATCTGAAAGAACTAAGGAATTCATAGGTAAGATCCTTGTAGGTAGCGAAACGTGTTTTCAGAGCAGTGTTCTCCCAACCTACTTGATTGAACAGGTATTGAATGCTATCTGTGATCCCTAGTTTATCCATAGTAGCCTTATCATAATACAGCGTTAAGGCGAATTCTCTTTCGGTCAGTGCTGCAAATCTTGCTTTTTGAGCGAGTCCTCGGAAGTGAACCTTTGTGAAGTCGTATTCGGCCATACTCGCAGGTAATTCGGAGAAAACAGAAGGAATGTTTTGAAGACTTTAAAAATCCTGAAAAGTTTGCAACAGGAAATTGAAGTCAGGATTTTTAGAAACAAAAAACGGTAGAAACAAAAGACAAAAGAGAGAAAATAAAATAAGAATAAAAGTACGAAAATGAACGAAAGTAGAAAGTAGTAGTAATTTTAGAATTTTTGTTGGATTTTTCAAAGTAGAATGTTAAGGAAAAATGAAATGCAATAACGAGGGAAATTTGGGTTGCCTCCCAGTAAGCGCTGTTTTTAACGTCTAAAGCCTGACGATAGCTTGGTGAGAAGTTATTCGGGTGTCTGAGCTGGAAGCTCAAGCAATGTTATATTGCTTACTTGAGGATTGTTGTCGTTCTTATTGTAATGTTTTAGACGTTGCCCGTTTACGATAAATGGTGCATTTGTCTTATCGGTAATTTCAACAGCTCCACTCTGAAGTACTTTAGTCACTTCATAGGGTCCAGACCACCTAGATTTTAGTTTACCTGGGAAGAGTTTTAATCGTGAATTAAAGCGCAATACGATGTCTCCCACACTGAATTGTTTCCTGATTGAACGTTTATCATGCCACTTTTTAGTTCGTTCTTTGTAGATACAGGCATTTTCGTAAGCGTCTAATCGAAGTTCTTCTAACTCGTGTAAGTTCAAGATTCGCTTTTCTCCTGCCTCAGTGTAGTTGAAGTTGAGTGTCTTAATGGCCCAAAAGGCCTTATGCTCTAACTCTACAAGGAGATGGCAGGATTTACCGTAAAGTAATTTGTAGGGGGTGGTTCCTATTGGTGTCTTAAAAGCGGTCCTATAAGCCCATAAAGCTTCTTGTAGCTTCGACGACCAATCTTTTCTTGAGGTAGCGACAGTCTTTTCCAAGATCTGTTTTATTTCTCTGTTCGAGACCTCTACTTGTCCGCTAGTTTGCGGATGATAGGGTGTAGCTACTCGGTGGCGGACTCCATATTTAGAGAGAAGTTTATCGAATATTCGCGATATGAAGTGAGATCCTCCGTCACTAATGACGAGTCTGGGTACACCGAATCTAGGAAAGATTGTGTTTTTAAAGAGTTTGATTACTACTCGTGCGTCATTTTTTGGAGCAGCTATGGCTTCTATCCATTTAGACACGTAATCGACAGCGACGAGTATGTAGTTATTACCAAAAGAGGGTGGAAATGGTCTCATGAAATCTATTCCCCAGACATCGAAGATTTTTACCTCTAAGATTCCTTTCTGAGGCATTTCATCGCGTCGTGAGATGTTGCCAGTTCGTTGGCATCGATCGCACTTTTGCACAGCGATGTGAACGTCTTTCCAGAGATTAGGCCAGAATAAGCCGGCTTGGAGAATCTTAGCGCACGTCTTGGATGTACTAGCATGACCACGGTATGGTGCTGAGTGGCATTGGGAAATGATATTTTCTATTTCTTCCTCTGGGACACAGCGACGATATATGTTGTCGGCCCCTCTCTTGAAGAGTAGGGGTTCGTCCCAATAATAGTGTTTCAGATCGTGGAAGAATTTCTTCTTTTGCTGATAAGTAAGATCCGGTGGAAGCACGCCCGCAGCGAGGTAATTAACGATGTCAGCATACCAAGGTAATGTGACTTGGGCATAGACGGCTTCTACGGCTTTTTCAAATTCTGGATCTTCCGAGATTGAATTGGGTGTGTCACTTTCTAATTTGGCTATCAGACGTTCGTACGGGAAATTGTCATTTATCGGTACTGGTTCATGTTTGATGCCTTCTATTTGGGATAAGTGATCCGCAACAACGTTCTCGGTTCCTTTCTTATCTTTGATTTCTAAGTCAAACTCTTGTAATAACAGGATCCATCTCAATAATCTTGGTTTGACATCCTTTTTGCTTATTAGGTACCTTATGGCAGCGTGGTCTGTGTATATGATAATTTTTGCTCCTACTAAGTAAGAACGGAATTTGTCAAGCGCAAATATAACTGCGAAAAGTTCCTTTTCTGTGGTAGCGTAGTTCATTTGGGCAGGATCTAAGGTTCTACTGGCATAGTAGATAGCATGGAGTTTCTTGTCCTTCCTTTGTCCTAGAACTGCGCCTACAGCGTAATCACTCGCGTCGCACATGATTTCGAACGATAGTCGCCAATCGGGTGGTTGCATGATTGGTGCGGTGATAAGGGTTGATTTCAATGTTTCGAATGCTTTTAAACAGTCGTCGTCGAAGACGAACTCAACATCTTTCATCAACAGGCCGGTCAGAGGTTTTGTGATTTTCGAAAATTCTTTTATAAATCTTCTGTAGAAACCGGCATGTCCTAGAAAACTCCGTATTTCTCGTACGGATTTTGGAGGTTGGAGATCTTTTATAATCTCTATTTTAGCTTTGGCCGTCCTGATAAAATGCATGTACCTCCATCACCGTTGAATGTTCTGTCTTCACCATGGTCGTTCTCTATGTGGGGCATTGACATGATTGGGGCAATCGAGCCGAAGGCTTCTAATGGTCATCGTTTTATCCTTGTTGCTATTGATTATTTCACTAAGTGGGTAGAGGCTGCCTCCTACACCAACGTGACCAAGCAAGTGGTCGCCCGCTTCATCAGGAAAGAAATTATCTGCCGTTATGGAATCCCAAGCCGGATAATAACTGACAATGGCACCAATCTGAATAACAAGACTATGAAAGAGCTGTGTGACAGTTTCAAGATCACTCATCACAATTCTTCTCCGTACCGTCCTAAGATGAATGGGGCCGTTGAAGCTGCGAATAAGAATATCAAGAAAATCCTGCAAAAGATGGTTGTGACTTACAAAGATTGGCATGAGATGTTACTGTTTGCTTTGCATGGATACAGAACCTCAGTGAGAACTTCGACAGGGGCAACACCTTTCTCATTGGTGTATGGAATGGACGTCGTGCACCCCATCGAAGTAGAGATACCTTCTTTAAGAGTGTTGATGGAAGCTGAACTTGAGGAAGCAGAGTGGGTTCAAGACAGACTGGATCAGTTGAATCTCATTGACGAGAAGCGCATGACAGCCATGTGCCATGGGCAATTATATCAGAAACGGATGAAAAGAGCGTTTGATAAGAAGATTCGTATCCGTGAGTTCCGTCAAGGAGAGCTCGTACTCAAAAAGATCTTGCCAGTGCATAAGGATATGCGTGGAAAGTGGATGCCCAATTATGAAGGCCCATTCGTCGTAAAGACCGTTTTCTCCGGAGGGTCTCTGATACTTACAACGATGGACGGTGAAGAACTAGCACATCCCGTGAATTCTGATGCAGTCCGAAAATATTATGCCTAAAAACCCGCTAAGTCGAAAACCTGCAAAAGGCGACCTAGGCAAAAGTAAGGGTTGAAAAAAAATAAATAATAATAAAAAGCTCGCTAAGTTGAAAACCCGAAAGGGCGGCTTAGGCAAAAAGGAGCGTCCCGGTGGATTGAAAACCCGAGAGGGCGGTCCAGGCAAAAGTTAGGGACAAAGGCATTTCATTGCATCAGAGGACACTGATCATCGCGAACACACTTTCCGCATGAGAGCCATGTTTCAGTTCTTTCATCCTTGCCCAAAGCAGGATTCTGGATTAATCTTAGTTATTAGTGTCAGTATGTGCCGTTGGATTCAATGTAACCTTTTCCCATGTTGCCAATTTCAAAACATAATCATTTGTGGAGCTATGCCTTCAGCGAGCTGCCACCCTTTAATAAAAGATACCATTTTGTTACTTACATTCCTTGGTGCATTGCTCTTTGTTTTCTATTGTTATGCAAAATGCGTTTATTCTTAAAATTTGAAAATGAAAGGTGCATTGTAGATTTTTCAAAACTGTTCTTCAAAAAATGAAATTGAAATATAAGAAATTACTTTGACTAGTGGAAATTTCTGAAGGATCTCTTCACCCCCCGAAAATATCATTATTGCAGAAACACTTTCAAATCATTGCTCTAACACAGTCCCCAACGAGACTATAAGCTGACAACCTTTTCTTGGGTAACTCGAAAGTGTCCTTCAGGTTTTTCTCTCCCCATGAGAAGGCGTGATACTGTGCACCCAAGCAATTTACTTTCTCCCCAGAGAATTCAGAATCTTGAAACCAGATTTGGTCCTACCATTCCCTCCCATGATTGACGTATTGGTTGCAGAGAACGCAGGGTATTTCCGTCGAGATGTTTATTTCATCTCTCGTCCCGTCTCTAGTCTGTTTCGTCAGCATACGCAAGGGCATAAGCATCACATGCCTATTTCATTACATATTCATCACATATTCAGTGCATATTCATTATATATTCATTACATATTCATTACATACTCATTTCATAACATCCTGCATGATTAACGCCATAGACATTAACATACATTCATATTCACGTATTCGTTAACATACGCGTTAGCATGCGCAGGTTCTTTGCGTCTCTATCATTGGTCGTTACCGCCGAGTAACTGGGGTTTGTCCATTATATCCAAATAGATTGTCAGCCCTAAGCATAAAATACTTACTTGTTTCCAGTTTCCCCACAGAGCTCGATCCTCGTGGATGACGGTTACTTCAGCTATCTTTCCTCGCCAGGATAAGATATTTACCCTTCGAGATCATTCCCTCGATGGAGTCTTGATTACCAGTCTTCTTTCTAGCTCGATCCTAGATCGAATCTCAGTCTTGTCGGTCGCTGAGCCCAACCGGACGTGCATTTATTTTGCACCATCTAAAGATATTCACCATACCATAACGGATACGCGACTGTTCTCGCCCGAGGAGGTTATCACTGTACCCGGACGTGCATTTATTTTGCACTATCTTTCAAGAAAATCAACTACAATCCTTTACAGATACATACCAGTTCATGCCTGGATAATTTATTATTACAATCCTACATCTTACAGCATCGATATACAACATTTCTCACCTAAGAAGCCGATCCTATTTTCGTTATGACTCGCAGCAAATGGCCATCTCCATGGAGCAGTGGGGCTTCCATTTACCTGTCGTCTGGAAGTATGGGAGGTTTTGAACCAAATCGTATTCAGGAGAGCACGATCTTGAAATACGGGGAGGTTTGAGCGGAATCATATTCAGGAGAGCACGATTCTGAATTATGAAGAAGTTCATTTACCCTTTAGTAAAAGAAGAAACCAAATCGTATTCAGGAGAGCACGATCTTGAAGTACGGGGAGGTTTGAGCCGAATCATATTCAGGAGAGCACGATTCTGCAGTATGAGGAAGTTCAATTAGCCCTTTTCATATTCAGGAGAGCACGATTCTGAAGTATGAAGAATTTCATTTACAAGAAAGAGCCGAATCATATTCAGGAGAGCACGATTCTGCAGTATGAGGAAGTTCAATTAGCCCTTTTCATATTCAGGAGAGCACGATTCTGAAGTATGAAGAATTTCATTTACAAGAAAGAGCCGAATCATATTCAGGAGAGCACGATTCTGAAGTATGAGGAAGTTCAGTTCACCCTTTTCATATTCAGGAGAGCACGATTCTGAAGTATGAAGAATTTCATTTACCCGAAAAAGCCGAATCATATTCAGGAGAGCACGATTCTGAAGTATGAGGAAGTTCAGTTAGCCCTTTTCATGTTCAGGAGAGCACGATCTTGAAGCATGAAGAAGTTTATTTATCCTTCAGTAAGAGAAGAATCAGAATCGTATTCCAGGCGCCGACCTTAAATGCGAGAAGATTTATTTATTAGATAAGCAGCAGCCTCTTTATTTGAGTGCTTATCCATTTTGGCACATAAGTCCCTTCCAACGATAAGTGACAGTTCTCCCGCGAGAAGCTTATCAGGGCATTTCCCATCAAAGTCCATTTATTTTGGCATACAGCCGGTCTTTACCCTGTATATTTGTTACGGAGTTCCGAAAAGTCCGTTTGATCCTGTCACGAGGGATAGTTTACAGAAGCTTGGATGTTATTCTTTGCTCAATGCTCCAGCATTCTGTAATCGATCTTGCAATCGTACGTGATCCAGTTTTATTTTTAGATTCCCCAGTGGAGGCCGTCTCACAGGTGTCATCTCCATTTGAGAATCTCGTTCCCAAAATGACAATTGGTCGTGTTCGCACCAGTTGACCAACATTTTTAGAATCCCCCAGTGTTGTACTGTGTCTCAGCGCGTCGTTTTCCCCAGTGTGTTCTTCTCGTAGCGTCTGTCCCTGTGTCGTAGTATTCGTCATCATTTTCGCATTCATCATTCCAGCATACGCATCATATCATATTCATGGCATCATCTGCATTAAGCTGTCCTCGCTCTGTCCAATAGCATTGCATATCGTCGCATATAAGGGCAAAATTTTCGGTTATCTATATTTAAATCTCTCCACCACGATTCCTCGAGTCTCTGTCACTCAAATCGTCCGGTGTAGCTATTTAAATAGGGGCAACTGTAATACCCCAAATTTTACCCTTATATTTAGTCAGTCATTTCGCATAGCATCTCATATGTACATTTGCTAACCACTAACAAGTCATGGAGGTGTTTTGTTTTGCAGGGTTTGGTTCCAGGGGCATTTTGGTCATTTTACGTGGAAACCGCAAGTTTTGAGACATTATTTCTGAGGCATTTATTTGCCACTTGGGTCAAGGTGCCGGTATGTTTTGTCAGAAATATGATTGGACTCGGGGCCGTGCTTTGTTTGATTTTGAAACATTTTTAAACAGTCTGTTTCCTCTTAATAAGATGAAGTTGGGTTGAAAAGGAAGTGGATACTGTTAAGGTTATTTTGAGAAGTGATGTGATCAACGAGATCTTAAGTTGAATTTGTTCGGATATAATCATGTGGCGGGATATCATTTATAAAATTAGTCAAGGCAAAGGAGAAGTAAGTTTTAAATATTTTTGAACTTTTGTTCATAAGTATTTATAAGTTACAACTCAAGGGGGAATTTAAATGGTTCTGAATTATTATTCATGGATACTTTGAATTTACAATTGAGAAAGTAAATATGAATATTTGTTGAATTTCATTTCATAAATATTTATAGTTTACAATTTGAAATGGATAAGTGAATTTGAACTTTATTCAAGAAATGCCATTGGTTTACAAGAGGATTCATTTACAATAAGTATCTATCCTAAGGAAATTCTAAACATCTAAGTGGATCTTCATGATGCTCCTTCGATGCTCTTTACGAATCTCCCATTAACCTGCACAACAAAAAGAATACAACACAGAATAGAAAAATGTGAGAGTTTGTGTTCGACACTCTCAGAACAGCGTCATCATCGAGTGCCGGGAGTGGCACAACCGAAGCTGCGTCCTACCCCCGTTACCGATCCGCGCCGTTGGCGTCAGATCAGGTAACACCTGTTCTTATCGTTACGGGACATCCGAGAGATAGAAGTAATAAAAGAAGCGGGACTGATTCGTTTTGCCGCGATTGGATTTCCAAACTGATACGAGAATAAGGCAACATAGGCAAGTTTGGACTCAGACCCGGATGCCGGCAGGTCTGAGTCGCTTTGGTTTCGAAATTTTCCACACCTGAAATTCACCACAGCATCAGTACAAATTGATGACAGAAACCCAAAAACAAGACAGTTCATAAGCTGCCATAAGTAAATGGAAATTCAAATTGAAATGCACAACCAAAAGCAGCATCAGTTCTGCAACCCATAGGTAAGTTCATGGAAAGCCAAGTCCAAACAGAACAAGAAAAATGAAATGAAGCCAAGACTGCATCAAATTGCGGCAAAAAGTTCAGAAGAATCAAAAGTAAAAACAAGTTTCCGAAACGTGAATGATATCAAGTGAAGTTATCAAACCATACTCACGAGCGAAACCGAACCAGTTCAGAATGCAAACAACCAAATCACAGCATAAAATCATACCAGAAAAAGCAATCAACAATGGCAAGTCATCATGACAAACCAACAACCAGATGCCATTCTGCTCACAACACGAGCATCAAACATGAGATCATGGCGTCTTCTCCGAAGGGCTCAGTCAGAGCATCATTGCCCTAAGAATCAAGAAACAGAAAGTTTAAACGTCGCAGTTGGGTACAAGCAGCGGACCTGAGGATTAAGAGTTGAAACAGGTTAAGTTATCACAAGACAAAACTCGTATCCAAACATATCGGTTCAGAAATAAAACAGGTCACAAAACCATATCAGTTCACAAGCCCGGAAACCCTGTTCAAAAGAACACAGCACTGTCAAAAGCAACCAAGCATCGAAACCAACCAATCTCGAAGGCAACCGAGGCCTCATCAAAGAGGTTCCCTCATCAGGCTCAGACAATGCTGTCATCATCGCCGTATACCTTTCCCGGCAATTCTGACTCGACCAAAGCCGTGGTATCAGCCCTCTCTGAAAGAAGAAGAGGAAAAGAATCTGAGCTGCATCAAAAATCAAACAAATCGACAACGAGTCAGTTCAGATGAAGTCAAACAAATCAGTTCGAGATCAAAAACGAATCAGTCAAACAAATCAGTTCGAGATCAGTTCAGATATCAAACAGTCTGAGCGAATCCATAGGGAATCCTGAAAAAGGAAGGTTCGAATCAGATGAGATCAAACATATCAGAAAAACGAAATCCAATCTCACCAAAATCCCAATCAAATCCTAAAAGAGGAAACGGGGTTCAATCAGTATCAGAAAGCATCCCATTGGAACTCAATCAGTATCTGAAAAACCAAACAAAATCAAATCAAACAAAATCATTCGAAATCAGATCTCAGCCAAGAGTAACGTAAATCCAACAACATCCAAGGCCCAAAAAGAAAAGATATAAAGGAACAATTTCACCTGTGAGAAAACGCTAACGGGTAGCCGCGAGAGGGAGAGGAACCACGATCACAGACCCTAACGAAATCGCGAAAGCCCCAAAACGAACGAAGGAGATCGCGAAAACCCTAACGGGTAGCCGCGAGAGAGAGAGGAACCACCGTCGCAAACCCTAACGGACCATCGCGAGCCAACCCTAGTATCCGAGAGAGAGAGAGAGAGAGAGAGAGATCGAAACGAGACGAGCTCGGTGGGACAAGTTCACCAGCGCCGTTCATCCAACGACGGGCAAACCTCTCGGAGGCTCAGCAACATCATCGCCTCCGTTCGTCACTAATCGCGAACGAAGAATGTAAGCCAAGAGCGTAGTACCACCATGTTTAACATTCATGTTGTGATTTCAGGTTTTTTTAACATGATCGGAGAGGATCAATCGAGAGAGATGAAGAAGAAAGGTGAAACGGCACCGCGAATGTTCTTTGGGTGTGAAACCCTAAAATATTTTGTCTTACGACTAACAAACTGGGTTGGGTCCGGGGTGATGACCGGCCCAACCCCCCCTTTATTTATTTTTTTTGTTTTTTGTGTTTTGTTTTTTTAAATTTGTTTTATGTTTTTTTAAATTGTTTCTTAACATTTCATTTTTATAATTCAAAAAAAACTGTTTTAAAAAATTAAAAAAAACCTTTTTATGTAAATATTAAGGATAAATAAAAACTTTTTTTAAAATAAAATAAGAAAAACTTTTCTTAAAAATATTAAAAATAAAACCTTTTTTTTTAAAAGAGTAAAACATTTTAAATTAAATCTTTTTTTTGCAAGCTAATATTAAATTTTTTAAAACAATAATAAAATCTCAAATTTGCATCTTTTTCTTCATTGTCTCGTAACTCATTTGATTGCCGCCTAACTCTGCCCACTAATGTCGTTTGTTCATTTTGCAGCTCATTACATTTACCATTACTTATTTCATCTTATCATATTGTATATGTTTCTCGGTTATAACCCCGCGAATCTAATAATCGCGCTTTAAATTTCTGCCTTTAAATTTCTGTTTGCATGACTTTAACTTCTGTTTTTACTCCCTGTTTGCAATTCAATTATCTCACACCTTCATCAATATTTCTGTCACATTGCACACACTGCCGAAGGAATTAGGTCTAGCTTTTGACCGCCGTGTCAATAGTCCTCACACATTCAAACCCTCAAAATTACACCCTTACAAACCCTAATTTTCACAAATGCCTCGCCGCAGGCAAAATTACCATTTTACCCCTAGCATTAGGTCAAAGAGCCGCCGCGCTCATTTTAGGGTTTCCCGCCGTGGAATCCCTAATTTAACCCTAATTACAACTTAACAATTTATAACATAGAGATCGGAGTTTAAGACTCCACGTAAGCGTGTTCTTAAGACATGTTTATTCCCCGTGAGACCTTGACCACAGTCAAGAAGTCTCTAACCTCCCTTTTGAGGGGAACTACGATTACTCTGATTCCACTCCCGTAAGGATACGTAGGCACAAGATGCGATGTCTTGCCGAGTAAACTTAGAATTAACCCCTTAGGTCTTCTTTCTCACTTTTAATCCTTTGTACATATACCTTAAGCAAATAAATAAAGCAAAATAGTAAACATCTGAACAAAAGGTTCCTGTAGAGTACTATAGAAGTTTAAGGTGCTAATACCTTCCCTAAATTTAACCAACCCCCGAACCCTAGATCTTTCCCCGCATTGTGTTTACGATGCAAAATAGGTTTTCCCTCTTTTGACCTTTTCCTTCGGATAAATCAAAGAGCGGTTGTGAATTGAATTGCGATTCAAACTCATTAATAGTTTGTGATCCTATTTCCACCGCAACAGAAAATGGCGACTTCACTGGGGAGTCTTCTAAACTTTTGAGGGTTATCCCTAACTTGTTCATATTTATTACTATCTGTGTTATTATTCATTTGCATGTATATATTTGTGCTTTGATGGTGGGATTGTTCCTTGTGCAGTAAGATAAGTCCTACGCCCGGACTAGTGACATTATTATAGGATGGGGATATATTCGATGAGGCTTATAGGGAGTGAATCCCGACCAAGCTGATTCGAGAATCACCGCTCAGTTAAGACCTTTTCGAAAATGGTTCGATTGAACGAGTAATCGCGAAAACTTTTTCCATGGTCGATTGGAGTCTGTGATATTGAGGACCGTAGTACCTTAACACCACCTTGGCCTTATTTAGGACGTAGTGCGGGAGCTATGTGGGAGTAATCCTACAACGGCTGCTACGCGATACTACACTCAAAAGAGGTTCTCTTGAGAATATTATTCACCCCCGAGTCAGTCGAAAGGTTGATAATATCCGAAAGATGGGCTGATGACTTTGGGCACTTTGTAGAACCTTGTTCGGCAGGTACAACTAACCTATAGTACACTCCTTTTGGGATGGGTAGACCTTGACTCCGCTCACGTTCCTTTAACCTAGGACTTTGTGTGTTTTCATGCATTGCATCCATAAAGCATCTCATTGCATTGTATTTCATGGAGTTCAAATATCATTTATGGATATCGCGGGATACCATAAATAAAAAAAATAAAATGAAAAACAAGAAAAAGATTTCCTTGGTACCCCACGACATTTGTAAATGTTTGAATTCCATGAAATCTTCATTTGCATCATAGCATCATTTACTTTCTTGCATTGCATGTGTCTTCCGTTTTCTCATGTTCGGTTCTCTCGCCTTCCAGTTTCGTCACCCTGAGTTCTCGGCACCAGTACAACACCAGAGCTCAAACTCGGAAAAGAATGGAGGATCAGGCAAAAGAGATTGATCGCCTTAGCAATGAACTTGAAGACCTTCGAGGGGGTATGGGGCGTATGATGGAATTGTTACATGTCATGAATGCTAAGATGGATACCCAGCCCACTGTTGTTTCCGAGATTACCGGCGTTACTGTGGACCCTCCACCAAGTGTGACTGTAGCAAGGGACCCACCCTATGGTCTTGCTCCCGGTTTTGTGCCTCCTCAAGCCACTATTCCGATTAATCAGCCTGTTCAGCAAGCCGTGCCTTTATTTTCTGAAGTTCCTAGGGGGGCTCCTATCTTTGCACCACCTGTTGTACACACCCGTGCGCAACCGTACTTCAATGAGACAGTCTTTGATAATCTTGATGAGAATGTTGAAGGTTATGAGAAACGTGATAAGCTTCGTGAGGAAGTAAACACCATCGTCCAGAGATTGAAAAAAGTAGAGGGCGATCAAATTTTTGGGACTGCTGCAAGGGATGTTTGTTTGGTCTCGGGTTTGGTTATTCCCCCGAAGTTCAAAACTCCAAACTTCGATCGTTATGAAGGTGCCACCTGTCCTAAGAGTCATCTGATCATGTATTATCGCAAAATGGCTGCCCATGTTGAGAATGATAAACTGATGATTCATTGCTTCCAAGATAGTTTGAAGGGTGCTTCTTCCAAGTGGTATTTAACTTTGGACCAGTCTCGCGTTAAGAGTTTCCAAGATTTATCTGACGCTTTCATCAAACACTACAAGTACAATATGGATCTGGCTCCTGACAGAAGACAGTTGTTGAGTATGTCACAAAAGAAATCTGAGTCATTCAAAGAGTACGCTCAAAGGTGGAGAGAGATTGCTTCGCAGGTAGAACCTCCTTTGACCGAGAAAGAGTTAGCTGATTGGTTTGTCGACACGGTTCGTCCAGAATTTTACGAGAGAATGGTGGGTAGTGTGACTTCAAATTTCTCTGACATCGTTGTTGTGGGTGTCAAGATTGAATTGGGTATGAAAAGTGGTAAAATGACAAATAATCATGGTGCTTCTAAGGATCAGCCGAAGAAACCTCCGTATAGCTCCCAGAAGAAGAAAGAGGGCGAGACTAATGCTATATCCTCTGGTAGACCAAGAGACCAATTTTATCAATATCCGCAAGGTTATGCTCAACCTCAAGGGTACCCAATCCAATATGCTCAACAACCCTATGTGGCAGCTGTTACACCTTCTTTCAATCAACAGGTTCCTATGTATCAACCTATGCAACAACCTCCTGTTTATCCGCCTCCTATCAACTACCTACAGGCGCCCAACGCTCCTGTTCCTCAACAGCCAAAGAGTCCGGCTCCTCGCCAGAATGTTCTGAACAGAAGAACGTATAAGCCTTGTCCGCCGATTCCGATGACTTTCACCGAGTTGTATCCCTCTTTGGTCAAGCAAGGTCTAATTACTACTCGGGCTTTGGGTCCGCCTCCTAATCCTCTACCCGCCAATTACAACGCTGCCGCTCATTGTTTATTTCATGAGGGTGCGCCTGGTCATGATCTGGAGAATTGTTATGCTCTCAAAAATCTTGTCAGGGATTTATTGGAAAAGAAGATTTTGTCATTTGAAGATCCTCAACCGAATGTTAAGAAGAACCCTTTTCCTAACCATGAGAGTGTCAATGCCATTAGTGCCGATTCGGAGGAAGGTTATGTCCTTGACGTTGTACAGATTAAGAATCCTCTCAAGATGTTCCATTCGAAACTGTTTGAAGCTGGTCTGGTAGATACTTCCCACGTTGCATGCGTAAGTTGTGAAGCCAGTATTAAGGGTTGTGTGTTGGTTCAGAATGATGTTCAGAGGTTGATTAATGAGGGTGTTTTACAAGTGACAAGCCAACCCAAGAAGGATGAGGTCGCTGTGGTTGAGCCAGTTTTCCATCAGCCTGGATCAAAGGGAAAGGTACCAGTGTTTAATCTATCAGGGGCAGGTTCTGCCAATATCGTGTTCGATATACCAAAGTCGTCTATCCCTGAGGTGAATCAGCATAAGCCAATAGTTATTCGAAGACCAGGTCCGTTTCCTTTTAGTGATCCTAAAGCTGTGCCTTGGAAATACGACGTGACGATGATTGACAAGGAGTCTGGGAAGGTTATTCCAAATGAAGAGGTTAAGGACACTGTGACCAATATCGCAGAGGCAAGCAGGATGACTCGCAGTGGCCGTGTGTATACTCCCCGTTCCAATGAGGTTCCACCTAAGGAAACCACTAATATCCCAGTGGCTGTCAAAGACAAAGGTAAGGGAGCTGTTACGAATGATGAAGATGCTGAGTTTTTGAGGATCATCAAGAAAAGTGACTATAAAGTTATCGACCAACTTCACTAGACTCCTTCCAAGATTTCGATTTTATCTCTGTTGATGAGTTCACCCGCTCATAGGATGGCCTTGCAGAAAGTTTTGACTCAAGCACATGTGGATCAAGATATCAGCACCAGTCGGTTCGATAGTGTGATTGCCAATTTGACCGCCTGTAACACCCTTAGTTTCAGCAATGAAGAGTTACCAAAGGAGGGTCCAAATCATAATCGTGCTTTACATATATCGGTGAAATGTCAGGAGGACAATTTAGCGAGAGTACTAGTAGACACCGGCTCTTCTCTGAATGTTCTACCCAAGAGGGTTCTTGATAAGTTGGTTTTCAAAGAGACTGTGTTGAAACCTACTCCTCTGATCGTCAAGGCTTTCGATGGTTCTCGCCGGTCGGTAATGGGGGAGGTTGAGCTTCCTATCCTAATTGGTCCGCAAGTTTTTAATATCACGTTTCAAGTCATGGACATTAATCCCAATTACAGCTGCTTACTTGGAAGGCCGTGGATTCATGCCGCTGGGGCAGTAACCTCAAAGTTACATCAAAAGATGAAGTTCGTGATCGATGGAAAGTTGGTTATTATACACGGTGAGGAGGATTTGATGGTCAGTAACCTGTCCTCTTTCCGTTACATCGAGGCCGATGAGAATGCTTTGGAAATCTCCTTTCAAGCACTTGAGATCGCCAATGCTGTTCTGCTAGAAGTCGAAGAGACAGTGGGTCAGGGTAATCCATCTTTTGCATCTCTGAAGAGTACCAAATCAACAATTGACAGGGGCATTCCTGGAGGATGGGGAGAGGTAATTGATGTCAAGACCAAGACCGATCGCTTTGGGTTGGGTTACAAACCAACTCAGGATAGAGCTGTCACAGCTGTCGAAGGGCGTCCGAAGGTTATCCAAGAGGTATTTGTTAGCGGAGGTTTCCAAGTCAATGCCATCAGTGACTGTGAGGAAAATGAAGAGCTGAGCAACCTGGTGTTTAAGGGTGATGCAGTTTTGAACAACTGGGAGGCCGTAGAGATCCTTGTTATTTTTCCCTTGTCAAAGTAATTTTTTTTAAAAGTTTCATTTACATTTTCAAATAAAAATCCGTAGCTCTGCCCAAGGCTATAGGATCGTTTTTGTTGGGCCACTTTTCATTTCTAAGAGGATATTAGTAAAGGCATTTTGTTCAATTCCACTTTGGTTCATTTGCGTTTTTCGTTTTCACCTTTAAAAAAAAATGAAGTTGGCAACCTTTTTCCGAAAAAAAATAAAAAATAAAAATAAAACAAAAACAGCATTTCATTTCTTATCTTACATATCTTCGAGCATTTTAATTAAGTAAGCCTTCCATCATGCAGAGACATCGTAAACCTTGTTGGATCCAATGACTTTACTGACACTCCTGACTGGGACGCACCCATCAATCAAGCTGAAGACGAGGGTGAAGAAGATCTTGAAGTACCCGCTGAACTGACAAGATTGATTGAGTACGAGTATACAGAGCTTCAACCGCATAAAGAGCAGGTGGACTTAATTAATCTTAGTACATATGAGAACAAGAAAGAGGTCAAGATTGGTGCAATGCTTGGGACAGAGGTTAAGCCGAGGTTGATTGAGTTGTTAAAAGAATATATTGATGTGTTTGCATGGTCGTATCAAGATATGTCGGGCCTAGACACGGATATTGTTGTTCACAAGTTGCCACTTAAGCCAGATTGTCCACCTATCAAGCAAAAACTTCGAAGAACGAGACCCGACATGGCTTTGAAGATTCGAGATGAGGTTAAAAAGCAGTTGGATGCAGGTTTCTTGGCAGTCGCAAAATATCCAGATTGGGTTGCCAACATTGTGCCAGTGCCTAAGAAGGACGGTAAAGTTAGGATGTGTGTGGATTACAGGGATCTGAACAAAGCAAGTCCGAAAGACGACTTCCCTCTGCCACATATTGATACACTGGTAGACAATACAGCCAGTTTTGTGTTGTTCTCATTTATGGATGGTTTCTCTGGCTATAATCAGATCAAAATGGATCCCGACGATCGAGAGAAGACTACTTTCATTACTCCTTGGGGGACCTTCTGCTACAAAGTCATGCCCTTCGGTTTAAAGAACGCGGGGGCAACTTACCAACGCGCTATGACCACTCTTTTTCATGATATGATGCACAAGGAGATCGAGGTGTATGTGGACGATATGATAGTCAAATCTCAGAGTGAGGAGGATCATCTAGACCATTTGGTGAAGCTGTTTGAACGACTCAGGAAATATCAGTTGAAATTGAACCCTGCTAAATGTACCTTCGGTGTCAGATCTGGAAAATTGCTTGGTTTCATTGTTAGCCAGCGAGGGATTGAGGTGGATCCTGACAAGGTCCGAGCCATTCAAGATATGCCAGCTCCGCAAACCGAGACGCAAGTTAGAGGTTTTCTTGGGCGTTTGAATTATATTTCCAGGTTTATCTCTAACATGACCGCTACATGTGAGCCGATATTCAAGTTACTTTGCAAGGGGCAGACGGTTGAGTGGAACCCCGATTGTCAGAAAGCGTTTGAGAAGATTAAGGGTTATTTGCAAGACCCCCCTATTCTGATTCCTCCCGTACCCGGAAGACCGTTGTTTATGTACCTTACTGTTCTTGAGAAGTCTATGGGTTGTGTGCTTGGACAACATGATGAGACTGGAAGAAAGGAGCATGCGATTTATTACCTGAGCAAAAAGTTTACCGATTGCGAAAACAGATACTCACCATTGGAGAAAACTTGTTGTGCATTGGCATGGGCCGCTAGGCGCCTTCGGCAATATATGGTCTGTCATACCACATTGTTGATTTCTAAAATGGATCCAATCAAGTATATTTTTGAAAAACCTGCTCAAACCGGGAGGCTAGCCCGTTGGCACATGTTGTTATCCGAATATGACATCCAGTATGTACCCCAGAAGGCGATTAAGGGTAGTATTTTATCTGATTATCTTGCAGACCAGCCAGTTGAAGATTATGAACCTCTTAAGTTTGATTTTCCTGATGAGGATATTCTGTTGATTAAAAGAGATTGTGAAGAGCCAGACCCGAGCGAAGGTCCAGAACCAGGTCTTTGGTGGAGGATGATGTTTGATGGTTCCTCGAATTTCAATGGGCATGGTATAGGCGCCGTTTTGATGAACCCAAAGGGTGGATTCACTCCATTTACAGCAAGGTTGGACTTTGAGTGTACTAATAACGTCGCAGAATATGAAGCATGTATTCTTGGCCTCGAAGCGGCAATTCACCTCCGAATCAAACTTCTTAAAGTAAGTGGCGACTCAGCCTTGGTTATTTACCAGGTACAAGGCAAATGGGAAACGAAGAATGAGAAGTTAATCCCTTATAAGGACTACATTGTTGAGCTGATCAAGTATTTCGACGAGATAGAGTTCGAGCATGTTCCTAGATCCGAGAATCACGTTGCTGATGCTTTAGCCATGTTAGCATCCATGTGGAAAGTTAAATTCGTTAATGAAGCACCTCTTATCCATATCGAGCGCAAAGTTGAGCCCGCTTATTGTCAGGTGGTCGAAGAAGTTGAGGTGGATGAAAAACCTTGGTTTCATGATATCAAGAACTATCTCGTCGAGCAAGAGTATCCCGATGGTGCTACTGGTCTGGACAAGAAAACATTGAGAAGACTGGCGTCCAAATTCTTTATCAGTAATGGTGTTCTATACAAGAGAAATCACGACATGGTTCTGCTCAGATGTGTTGATAAACGGGAAGCGGACATGTTACTGCAGGAAATTCATGAGGGGACCTTCGGAACTCATGCCAATGGTTATGCTATGTCCAAGAAGATGTTAAGGGCTGGGTATTATTGGTTAACCATGGAAGCTGACTGCATCCAATACGCTAGAAAATGCCATAAGTGCCAAATTTATGCTGATAAAATGCATGTACCTCCATCACCGTTGAATGTTTTGTCTTCACCATGGCCGTTCTCTATGTGGGGCATTGACATGATTGGGGCAATCAAGCCGAAGGCTTCTAATGGTCATCGTTTTATCCTTGTTGCTATTGATTATTTCACTAAGTGGGTAGAGGCTTCCTCCTACACCAACGTGACCAAGCAAGTGGTCGCCCGCTTCATCAGGAAAGAAATTATCTGCCGTTATGGAATCCCAAGCCGGATAATAACTGACAATGGCACCAATCTGAATAACAAGACTATGAAAGAGCTGTGTGACAGTTTCAAGATCACTCATCACAATTCTTCTCCGTACCGTCCTAAGATGAATGGGGCCGTTGAAGCTGCGAATAAGAATATCAAGAAAATCCTGCAAAAGATGGTTGTGACTTACAAAGATTGGCATGAGATGTTACTGTTTGCTTTGCATGGATACAGAACCTCAGTGAGAACTTCGACAGGGGCAACACCTTTCTCATTGGTGTATGGAATGGACGTCGTGCACCCCATCAAAGTAGAGATACCTTCTTTAAGAGTGTTGATGGAAGCTGAACTTGAGGAAGCAGAGTGGGTTCAAGACAGACTGGATCAGTTGAATCTCATTGACGAGAAGCGCATGACAGCCATGTGCCATGGGCAATTATATCAGAAACGGATGAAAAGAGCGTTTGATAAGAAGATTCGTATCCGTGAGTTCCGTCAAGGAGAGCTCGTACTCAAAAAGATCTTGCCAGTGCATAAGGATATGCGTGGAAAGTGGATGCCCAATTATGAAGGCCCATTCATCGTAAAGACCGTTTTCTCCGGAGGGTCTCTGATACTTACAACGATGGACGGTGAAGAACTAGCACATCCCGTGAATTCTGATGCAGTCCGAAAATATTATGCCTAAAAACCCGCTAAGTCGAAAACCTGCAAAAGGCGACCTAGGCAAAAGTAAGGGTTGAAAAAAAAGAAATAATAATAAAAAGATCGCTAAGTTGAAAACCCGAAAGGGCGGCTTAGGCAAAAAGGAGCGTCCCGGTGGATTGAAAACCCGAGAGGGCGGTCCAGGCAAAAGTTAGGGACAAAGGCATTTCATTGCATCAGAGGACACTGATCATCGCGAACACACTTTCCGCATGAGAGCCATGTTTCAGTTCTTTCATCCTTGCCCAAAGCAGGATTCTGGATTAATCTTAGTTATTAGTGTCAGTATGTGCCGTTGGATTCAATGTAACCTTTTCCCATGTTGCCAATTTCAAAACATAATCATTTGTGGAGCTATGCCTTCAGCGAGCTGCCACCCTTTAATAAAAGATACCATTTTGTTACTTACATTCCTTGGTGCATTGCTCTTTGTTTTCTATTGTTATGCAAAATGCGTTTATTCTTAAAATTTGAAAATGAAAGGTGCATTGTAGATTTTTCAAAACTGTTCTTCAAAAAATGAAATTGAAATATAAGAAATTACTTTGACTAGTGGAAATTTCGGAAGGATCTCTTCACCCCCCGAAAATATCATTATTGCAGAAACACTTTCAAATCATTGCTCTAACACAGTCCCCAACGAGACTATAAGCTGACAACCTTTTCTTGGGTAACTCGAAAGTGTCCTTCAGGTTTTTCTCTCCCCATGAGAAGGCGTGATATTGTGCACCCAAGCAATTTACTTTCTCCCCAGAGAATTCAGAATCTTGAAACCAGATTTGGTCCTACCATTCCCTCCCATGATTGACGTATTGGTTGCAGAGAACGCAGGGTATTTCCGTCGAGATGTTTATTTCATCTCTCGTCCCGTTTCTAGTCTGTTTCGTCAGCATACGCAAGGGCATAAGCATCACATGCCTATTTCATTACATATTCATTACATATTCATCACATATTCAGTGCATATTCATTATATATTCATTACATATTCATTACATACTCATTTCATAACATCCTGCATGATTAACGCCATAGACATTAACATACATTCATATTCACGTATTCGTTAACATACGCGTTAGCATGCGCAGGTTCTTTGCGTCTCTATCATTGGTCGTTACCGCCGAGTAACTGGGGTTTGTCCATTATATCCAAATAGATTGTCAGCCCTAAGCATAAAATACTTACTTGTTTCCAGTTTCCCCACAGAGCTCGATCCTCGTGGATGACGGTTACTTCAGCTTCTTTCCTCGCCAGGATAAGATATTTACCCTTCGAGATCATTCCCTCGATGGAGTCTTGATTACCAGTCTTCTTTCTAGCTCGATCCTAGATCGAATCTCAGTCTTGTCGGTCGCTGAGCCCAACCGGACGTGCATTTATTTTGCACCATCTAAAGATATTCACCATACCATAACGGATACGCGACTGTTCTCGCCCGAGGAGGTTATCACTGTACCCGGACGTGCATTTATTTTGCACTATCTTTCAAGAAAATCAACTACAATCCTTTACAGATACATACCAGTTCATGCCTGGATAATTTATTATTACAATCCTACATCTTACAGCATCGATATACAACATTTCTCACCTAAGAAGCCGATCCTATTTTCGTTATGACTCGCAGCAAATGGCCATCTCCATGGAGCAGTGGGGCTTCCATTTACCTGTCGTCTGGAAGTATGGGAGGTTTTGAACCAAATCGTATTCAGGAGAGCACGATCTTGAAATACGGGGAGGTTTGAGCGGAATCATATTCAGGAGAGCACGATTCTGAATTATGAAGAAGTTCATTTACCCTTTAGTAAAAGAAGAAACCAAATCGTATTCAGGAGAGCACGATCTTGAAGTACGGGGAGGTTTGAGCCGAATCATATTCAGGAGAGCACGATTCTGCAGTATGAGGAAGTTCAATTAGCCCTTTTCATATTCAGGAGAGCACGATTCTGAAGTATGAAGAATTTCATTTACAAGAAAGATCCGAATCATATTCAGGAGAGCACGATTCTGCAGTATGAGGAAGTTCAATTAGCCCTTTTCATATTCAGGAGAGCACGATTCTGAAGTATGAAGAATTTCATTTACAAGAAAGAGCCGAATCATATTCAGGAGAGCACGATTCTGAAGTATGAGGAAGTTCAGTTCACCCTTTCATATTCAGGAGAGCACGATTCTGAAGTATGAAGAATTTCATTTACCCGAAAAAGCCGAATCATATTCAGGAGAGCACGATTCTGAAGTATGAGGAAGTTCAGTTAGCCCTTTTCATGTTCAGGAGAGCACGATCTTGAAGCATGAAGAAGTTTATTTATCCTTCAGTAAGAGAAGAATCAGAATCGTATTCCAAGCGCCGACCTTAAATGCGAGAAGATTTATTTATTAGATAAGCAGCAGCCTCTTTATTTGAGTGCTTATCCATTTTGGCACATAAGTCCCTTCCAACGATAAGTGACAGTTCTCCCGCGAGAAGCTTATCAGGGCATTTCCCATCAAAGTCCATTTATTTTGGCATACAGCCGGTCTTTACCCTGTATATTTGTTACGGAGTTCCGAAAAGTCCGTTTGATCCTGTCACGAGGGATAGTTTACAGAAGCTTGGATGTTATTCTTTGCTCAATGCTCCAGCATTCTGTAATCGATCTTGCAATCGTACGTGATCCAGTTTTATTTTTAGATTCCCCAGTGGAGGCCGTCTCACAGGTGTCATCTCCATTTGAGAATCTCGTTCCCAAAATGACAATTGGTCGTGTTCGCACCAGTTGACCAACATTTTTAGAATCCCCCAGTGTTGTACTGTGTCTCAGCGCGTCGTTTTCCCCAGTGTGTTCTTCTCGTAGCGTCTGTCCCTGTGTCGTAGTATTCGTCATCATTTTCGCATTCATCATTCCAGCATACGCATCATATCATATTCATGGCATCATCTGCATTAAGCTGTCCTCGCTCTGTCCAATAGCATTGCATATCGTCGCATATAGGGGCAAAATTTTCGGTTATCTATATTTAAATCTCTCCACCACGATTCCTCGAGTCTCTGTCACTCAAATCGTCCGGTGTAGCTATTTAAATAGGGGCAACTGTAATACCCCAAATTTTACCCTTATATTTAGTCAGTCATTTCGCATAGCATCTCATATGTACATTTGCTAACCACTAACAAGTCATGGAGGTGTTTTGTTTTGCAGGGTTTGGTTCCAGGGGCATTTTGGTCATTTTACGTGGAAACCGCAAGTTTTGAGACATTATTTCTGAGGCATTTATTTGCCACTTGGGTCAAGGTGCCGGTATGTTTTGTCAGAAATATGATTGGACTCGGGGCCGTGCTTTGTTTGATTTTGAAACATTTTTAAACAGTCTGTTTCCTCTTAATAAGATGAAGTTGGGTTGAAAAGGAAGTGGATACTGTTAAGGTTATTTTGAGAAGTGATGTGATCAACGAGATCTTAAGTTGAATTTGTTCGGATATAATCATGTGGCGGGATATCATTTATAAAATTAGTCAAGGCAAAGGAGAAGTAAGTTTTAAATATTTTTGAACTTTTGTTCATAAGTATTTATAAGTTACAACTCAAGGGGGAATTTAAATGGTTCTGAATTATTATTCATGGATACTTTGAATTTACAATTGAGAAAGTAAATATGAATATTTGTTGAATTTCATTTCATAAATATTTATAGTTTACAATTTGAAATGGATAAGTGAATTTGAACTTTATTCAAGAAATGCCATTGGTTTACAAGAGGATTCATTTACAATAAGTATCTATCCTAAGGAAATTCTAAACATCTAAGTGGATCTTCATGATGCTCCTTCGATGCTCTTTACGAATCTCCCATTAACCTGCACAACAAAAAGAATACAACACAGAATAGAAAAATGTGAGAGTTTGTGTTCGACACTCTCAGAACAGCGTCATCATCGAGTGCCGGGAGTGGCACAACCGAAGCTGCGTCCTACCCCCGTTACCGATCCGCGCCGTTGGCGTCAGATCAGGTAACACCTGTTCTTATCGTTACGGGACATCCGAGAGATAGAAGTAATAAAAGAAGCGGGACTGATTCGTTTTGCCGCGATTGGATTTCCAAACTGATACGAGAATAAGGCAACATAGGCAAGTTTGGACTCAGACCCGGATGCCGGCAGGTCTGAGTCGCTTTGGTTTCGAAATTTTCCACACCTGAAATTCACCACAGCATCAGTACAAATTGATGACAGAAACCCAAAAACAAGACAGTTCATAAGCTGCCATAAGTAAATGGAAATTCAAATTGAAATGCACAACCAAAAGCAGCATCAGTTCTGCAACCCATAGGTAAGTTCATGGAAAGCCAAGTCCAAACAGAACAAGAAAAATGAAATGAAGCCAAGACTGCATCAAATTGCGGCAAAAAGTTCAGAAGAATCAAAAGTAAAAACAAGTTTCCGAAACGTGAATGATATCAAGTGAAGTTATCAAACCATACTCACGAGCGAAACCGAACCAGTTCAGAATGCAAACAGCCAAATCACAGCATAAAATCATACCAGAAAAAGCAATCAACAATGGCAAGTCATCATGACAAACCAACAACCAGATGCCATTCTGCTCACAACACGAGCATCAAACATGAGATCATGGCGTCTTCTCCGAAGGGCTCAGTCAGAGCATCATTGCCCTAAGAATCAAGAAACAGAAAGTTTAAACGTCGCAGTTGGGTACAAGCAGCGGACCTGAGGATTAAGAGTTGAAACAGGTTAAGTTATCACAAGACAAAACTCGTATCCAAACATATCGGTTCAGAAATAAAACAGGTCACAAAACCATATCAGTTCACAAGCCCGGAAACCCTGTTCAAAAGAACACAGCACTGTCAAAAGCAACCAAGCATCGAAACCAACCAATCTCGAAGGCAACCGAGGCCTCATCAGGCTCAGACAATGCTGTCATCATTGCCGTATACCTTTCCCGGCAATTCTGACTCGACCAAAGCCGTGGTATCAGCCCTCTCTGAAAGAAGAAGAGGAAAAGAATCTGAGCTGCATCAAAAATCAAACAAATCGACAACGAGTCTGTTCAGATGAAGTCAAACAAATCAGTTCGAGATCAAAAACGAATCAGTCAAACAAATCAGTTCGAGATCAATTCAGATATCAAACAGTCTGAGCGAATCCATAGGGAATCCTGAAAAAGGAAGGTTCGAATCAGATGAGATCAAACATATCAGAAAAACGAAATCCAATCTCACCAAAATCCCAATCAAATCCTAAAAGAGGAAACGGGGTTCAATCAGTATCAGAAAGCATCCCATTGGAACTCAATCAGTATCTGAAAAACCAAACAAAATCAAATCAAACAAAATCATTCGAAATCAGATCTCAGCCAAGAGTAACGTAAATCCAACAACATCCAAGGCCCAAAAAGAAAAGATATAAAGGAACAATTTCACCTGTGAGAAAACGCTAACGGGTAGCCGCGAGAGGGAGAGGAACCACGATCACAGACCCTAACGAAATCGCGAAAGCCCCAAAACGAACGAAGGAGATCGCGAAAACCCTAACGGGTAGCCGCGAGAGAGAGAGGAACCACCGTCGCAAACCCTAACGGACCATCGCGAGCCAACCCTAGTATCCGAGAGAGAGATATATCGAAACGAGACGAGCTCGGTGGGACAAGTTCACCAGCGCCGTTCATCCAACGACGGGCAAACCTCTCGGAGGCTCAGCAACATCATCGCCTCCGTTCGTCACTAATCGCGAACGAAGAATGTAAGCCAAGAGCGTAGTACCACCATGTTTAACATTCATGCTGTGATTTCAGGTTTTTTTAACATGATCGGAGAGGATCAATCGAGAGAGATGAAGAAGAAAGGTGAAACGGCGCCGCGAATGTTCTTTGGGTGTGAAACCCTAAAATATTTTGTCTTACGACTAACAAACTGGGTTGGGTCCGGGGTGATGACCGGCCCAACCCCCCCTTTATTTATTTTTTTTGTTTTTTGTGTTTTGTTTTTTTAAATTTGTTTTATGTTTTTTTAAATTGTTTCTTAACATTTCATTTTTATAATTCAAAAAAACCTGTTTTAAAAAATTTAAAAAAACCTTTTTATGTAAATATTAAGGATAAATAAAAACTTTTTTTAAAATAAAATAAGAAAAACTTTTCTTAAAAATATTAAAAATAAAACCTTTTTTTTTAAAAGAGTAAAACATTTTAAATTAAATCTTTTTTTTGCAAGCTAATATTAAATTTTTTAAAACAATAATAAAATCTCAAATTTGCATCTTTTTCTTCATTGTCTCGTAACTCATTTGATTGCCGCCTAACTCTGCCCACTAATGTCGTTTGTTCATTTTGCAGCTCATTACATTTACCATTACTTATTTCATCTTATCATATTGTATATGTTTCTCGGTTGTAACCCCGCGAATCTAATAATCGCGCTTTAAATTTCTGCCTTTAAATTTCTGTTTGCATGACTTTAACTTCTCTTTTTATTCCCTATTTGCAATTCAATTATCTCACACCTTCATCAATATTTCTGTCACATTGCACACACTGCCGAAGGAATTAGGTCTAGCTTTTGACTGCCGTGTCAATAGTCCTCACACATTCAAACCCTCAAAATTACACCCTTACAAACCCTAATTTTCACAAATGCCTCGCCGCAGGCAAAATTACCATTTTACCCCTAGCATTAGGTCAAAGAGCCGCCGCGCTCATTTTAGGGTTTCCTGCCGTGGAATCCCTAATTTAACCCTAATTACAACTTAACAATTTATAACATAGAGATCGGAGTTTAAGACTCCACGTAAGCGTGTCCTTAAGACATGTTTATTCCCCGTGAGACCTTGACCATAGTCAAGAAGTCTCTAACCTCCCTTTTGAGGGGAACTACGATTACTCTGATTCCACTCCCGTAAGGATACGTAGGCACAAGATGCGATGTCTTGCCGAGTAAACTTAGAATTAACCCCTTAGGTCTTCTTTCTCACTTTTAATCCTTTGTACATATACCTTAAGCAAATAAATAAAGCAAAATAGTAAACATCTGAACAAAAGGTTCCTGTAGAGTACTACAGAAGTTTAGGGTGCTAATACCTTCCCTAAATTTAACCAACCCCCGAACCCTAGATCTTTCCCCGCATTGTGTTTACGATGCAAAATAGGTTTTCCCTCTTTTGACCTTTTCCTTCGGATAAATCAAAGAGCGGTTGTGAATTGAATTGCGATTCAAACTCATTAATAGTTTGTGATCCTATTTCCACCGCAACAGATGGGAATTTGGAAGAATCCTGAGTAACCATCTAGATAGCAGAAATATGAATGTTTGTCTAGTCTTTCCAACATTTGGTCTATGAAGGGTAACGGGAAGTGATCTTTGCGCGTAGCCTTGTTAAGCTTTCTATAGTCAATGCACATCCTGCTTCCAGTCACGACTCTTTTTGTTATTGATTCTCCTTTTTCGTTTTTAACTACTGTGACTCCTCCTTTCTTTGGTACGACGTGAACTGGGCTAACCCATTCACTATCGGAGATCGGATAGATGATTCCTGCATCTAGCAATTTCTTTACTTCATCTCTGACTACAGTGCTCAGGATGGGGTTCAGTCTTCTCTGATGCTCTCGAGAGGTTTTAGAGTCTTCCTCTATTGTAATTCGATGCATACAGATCGAAGGGCTTATACCTTTTAAATTGCTTATGTTATAGCCTAACGCGGTGGGGTACTTCTTTAGGACTTCTAATAGCTTTTCGGTTTCTGGTTGTCCTAAGTCGGCGTTGACTATCACTGGTCTTTTTAGTTCGTCGTCTAGAAATTCATATCTGAGGTTTTTGGGTAATGTTTTGAGTTCTAAAGATGGGTTCTTCGGACCTGGCATATGGTTTGGGGTCAGTGCTAAGCTTTCGCTTAGGCTGTCGTCTTTATACGGTTTACGCCAATTATCGTCTTCAGAAATATCGGGTATTTGAATCTTTATTATTTCTGAATATGTGGTCTCTTCATTTTCAAGTTCTCTTATGCATTCGTCGATTTCGTCTACTAAATAGCAGGTATCGTCTATTGCTGGTGCTTGTAAGAACTTGGTGAGAATGAACTCTATATTTTCTTCTCCTACTTCGAATGTTAGCCTTCCTTTCTTCACGTCTATAATAGCTCCAGTTGTAGCTAGGAACGGTCTTCCTAGGATAATTGGGGTTACAGTATCTTCCTTGATGTCCATGATTATGAAGTCGGTTGGAATGTAGAATTGTCCTATGCGTACTGGAACATTTTCCAGTATTCCGACTGGGTATTTAATTGATCTGTCAGCTAATTGTACGGACATTTTGGTTGGTCTGAGGTCTCCCATATTCAGCTTTTTGCATATAGATAAGGGCATAACACTGATACTGGCTCCTAAATCGCATAGAGCTTTGTCTATTACGAACTTTCCTATGACGCAGGGTATGGAGAAACTACCTGGATCTTTTAATTTAGGAGGCATGCGGTTTTGAATAATGGCGCTACACTCTGCAGTAAGTGTAACTGTTTCGTTATCCTCGATCTTTCTCTTATTCGACAGGATTTCTTTGAGAAATTTAGCGTATGACGGCATTTGAGTTATCGCTTCTGTAAAAGGAATAGTAATATTCAGTTGTTTAAGGAGCTCTACAAATTTCTTAAACTGTCCTGAAGTTTTGGAGTTTATTAGTCTTTGCGGATAAGGGATAGGTGGTTTATATGGCGCTGGAGGTGCTTGAGTTTTTTCACTTGCGGTATCCTCCTTCTCGTTGTCCTCCTTCTTCTCTAACTCGGATTCCTTTTCTGCTTGTTCAGTTGGTTTTTGTTGCATGGCTGAGTTTTCGGTCCTCGGATCGATCGGTTCGTCCAATTCTTTTCCACTTCTTAGTATTACAGCATTTGCTTGGCCTTTTGGATTCTGTTCGGGTTGTCCAGGAAATGTGCCAGCAGGTGCGGCAGCAGAGGCTTGTTGTTGAGCCACTTGTGATATCTGAGTTTCTAACATTTTGTTGTGGGTGGCTAAAGCGTCTACTTTTCCTGTCAACTGTTTAATTTGCTCGCTAGTGTGTATGTTTTGATTCAGGAATTCTTTGTTTGTTTGAGCTTCAGTTGCTATGAACTTTTCCATCATCAATTCGAGGTTCGATTTCCTAGGTGCATTCTGAGCAGCTGGTTTCTGATATCCAGGCGGAGCAGTAGGCATTTGCAATGCATTTTCGCTTTTGTAAGAAAAGTTTGGATGACTTCGTCAACCTGGGTTGTAGGTATTTGCGTAGGGATTTCCTTGAGCATAATTTACCTGGTCTGGTGGGATTCCGGCTAGCAATGGGCATTCGGGTGCATTATGAGTGGTGCTTCCGCATAACTCGCAATTTGGAGTTACTGCAGCGACAGTTGCAGTGGGGTTAACAGTCAGACTATCGATTTTCTATGCTAGAGCATCTACTTTAGCATTGAACTTTTCAAGGCTGCTGATTTCGTACATCCCACCTTTCGCTGTGGTTTTCTCAGTTGGAGTGCGTTCACCTCCCCATTGGCAATGGTTTTGTGACATGTTTTCTATTAATTGATAGGCTTCATCGTATGGCTTATCCATAAGTGCACCGCCCGCGGCAGCGTCTATTGTCAATCTAGTATTGTATAGAAGCCCATTATAGAAAGTATGGATTGTCACCCAGTCTTCTAGACCGTGGTGAGGACATGTTCTCATCATATCTTTGAATCGTTCCCATGCTTCGTAAAGAGATTCAGTATCTTTCTGTCGAAATCCGTTGATTTGAGCTCTAAGCATAGCAGTTTTGCTTGGCGGAAAATATCTCGCTAAGAAGACGTTCATCAATTGCTCCCACGTCGTAACGGAGTTGGATGGTAACGATTGTAACCATGTCCACGCTCTGTCTCTAAGAGAGAATGGGAAAAGACGAAGTCTTATCGCGTCTGGAGTTACTCCATTTGCTTTCACTGTGTCTGCGTATTGTACAAACTTTGTTAGATGTTCGTTCGGATCTTCAGTTGCGTTTCCTGAGAATTGGTTTTGTTGCACAGCCGACAGCAATGATGGTTTCAGCTCAAAGTCGTTTCGGGTAATATCTGGGGCAGCAATGCTACTTCTAGGCTCCATCTGAGATGGTGTAGCGTATGCCTTCAGCGGTTTGTTTGGAGGTCCTTCAGCCATCTCTGGTTCTTCTTCTTCTGATTTGGGAATGGGAGTGAGAGGTTCGGGAGTGTTATGTTTGAGTTGTTTTAGTTGGTACTCAATGATTCTACTTCTTAGATGTAAGAAGCGTTCTAGTTCTGCGGCTGAAGGTTTTACGATATCGCTTTGCGGGCGATTTCTTGGCATACAATTGACAGAACTAGTAAAGGAAAATGAAAATTGTTAACCTAGTCTATACGGCGTAATAGAAGGTTACACTATTGACTAAACGGGTCCCCGGCAACGGCGCCAAAAACTTGATCGCGACTTTATATGTCTAATACAACCTAACTGCAAGTGCACAGTCTATTGCGTAGTAATAATAGATATCGATCCCACAGGGACTCGTAATCAAACTAGTGTTCTCGGGAGTTACTATGTTTAGCTAGGTAGAATATGTTTAAGGGAATAAGATTGTCACTAAAAGGGAACTAAGAATACTATTTAAATTATAATTGATTGAATCGATACGTAGTAATTGTGTTCTTCAGGGATTTGATAAGTTATGGTGTATGAAATAATTTTCAAAGTTTATTCAAGCAGAAAATGGAGATTTGAAAACTCTCGCCTCACGATGGTTATTGACGCTAATCATAATCCTAAGGGCCAAACGTACACTTTCGTATTCTGTTCGGGGTTAAAATTATTTTTTGGAAATCTCTAAGTTCTAATTCATTTTAAAGTGCTTTCGCTGTTATTAAAACAAATGCCTAGTGTTTACTATCTGACCTTACCGCAACTTTCGCTTGTTGGTTCGTATCTTAATTAATTTCCCACTTTCGTGGCAAAACTACTTTTAAATAAGTTCTCGCTTTCGCGACGAAGTTTATTCAGTGAATCAATTTTAAACACTCAGACCATAGATTACTTTTATGAAAAGAAAGTTTTTCAACCAGTTGTTATCAAATCCCATTCGAATTATTACTACATATCGATTACCTAAGTTTAGCTAGACATGGATTTGGGAAAGATAAAATATAAATAAGAATAATAAATAATAATTTGCATTATAATAAAACTGAAGTCGATCAAAATAAAAACCTGTAAATATTCCAATTGGCCTTTGGGCAGATCCTCCATAGATGTTGGCAGGATTCTGGTCTTTAATGCCAAAGTGATCGTACAATGAAATAGAAGTTTTGGAAGAATGGAAAAAGCAATACAGGAAAGGTAAAGAGAAACAAATAAGAATAAAACTGGAAAATAATGCTCTGGAGAGTAAATTCGGCAGCACTTCGTGGTATGAATGCAGCACCCTTTCTGAAGTCCCCTGCTTCCTTTTTTATAGAAGTGGAATCCCAACGGTTATCTCTGAAGATGATGGACCTTGAGGCAGATAATTTAGGGAGTAGTGGTCCACTCTGTGGGAATTGGAACTGTTTATTTGACGTGTAATCTGAGTGGGGCGTTTTTGCCTGCATGACGGTCGTCACAAGGTGTGACGGTCGTCACCCGTGTGACGGTCGTCATGAAGCTGTGACGGTCGTCACATCAGCAAAAACAGCTTGATGCGCTTTTCATTGTGTTTTCACTCCTTTTTCGTTCATATTTCATCTGGGATTGCTTCTTTTCTTCATGTTGCCTTGTTTAGACGTGATCGTTGAATACCTGCAAAACATCAGACAAATACACGGAAATAACCCGAAATCGGATCGAAAACGGTTAGACTTTAGTTGAATTATGCATGAAAATATCTATATGATTTCGTGTTATCAGTTATTTGTCCCACCCATTCTCCATGATGAACTCCAATCCTACGCTCAGTTAACTCAAACTATACATTCAGGTTCTCACAAGCTTTAAGAATTGAACTGATGATAGTTGGTGATGATTCACAAATATAGGGTAGTCACAACTCCCTTGTAGTATTTAATAGCTTTTGCTATTTGAGGATTTTTAAGAGTAAATACTCTTATAGAATTCCTCTCTTTTGTTATCCCTGACTTTTGTCTGAACTGTTTTGTTCGAATATACAGTCAACAGGATGCCCCATTTTTGCCTAAGTCTCCTTCATAGGCTTTGACTTAGCGGGCTTTTCAATTTTCTTTTTTTCTTCTTCTCTTTTTTTGAGAAAGGAGGTGACTACCTAGTTTAATGGCTACGGTGAACCATCATCATCTTTTGAATTTCGACACTTGCTGTTTGTGTGCAAAGGAAAACCTGAATGCACCACTTTTATATGAAAAGTGTCTTGTATGCACATATCTCCGAGTTAACCGAGAACTACCCGCCCCAGGTTTGAGATTTAAGGTTCGTTTTGTAAAGAAAGAAAACTCCTACTTCTAGGCTCGAAGGGGTTAACGAGGGATTATCTTCCTTATTACTCCAGTGTTTAGGGATTGAAACAATGCCTTACATCATCGGCAAAGTCAAATTGAAAGCATATCAACAACAATTATGGATATAGTTTTCATCATCCTCCCCAATCTTTGCTTTAAACAACAGTTTAGTAAAGAAAATAAATTTTTGCATTTTTCGTCATTTTATAACAATGAAAGGAAAGAAAAAGAGTGAAACGAATGGACTTAATCAAAAGATGCACAAACATTTCATTAATCTTGCCAATTCAAAATGAACAACAGCTTACAAGTAATTCAAATGCAAAGAAAATGCAACACAATGCTGAAACAGTCTACAGCTGCCAGCCTTAGGGAATTAAAATTGATAAAACAAATTTCAAATTTCAGGCCCTATGCGGGGAAACACCTTCAACAACCACATGCTCCTTGTGATATAGAATTATGAGGGGTCTCGCGGGTCCTTTGCATTTGGATTTAAGAATCGTGGCACTGTTATTTGATTTATCCTTATGAGGTTTCAGCAACTCCTTCAATCTTAGTTTAAAACCCTTACACTCTTCAACTAGGTGCCTTGTTGTCCCAGTATGATATCCGCATTCTACTTCTGGGTAGTCTTCTTCTAAGATCAAGTGTTTGTCAATGATCAGCTCTTGTACAAGATAACCTAATGCTATACATGCATCTAAGTTGTGTCCTTCGGCTCCTTTGTGAAATTCACAGGTCAGGTTCGCATTATGCCATGGTCCTGGCACAGGATTGGATAATCGCGGAGTCACTAGCGAACTCTGAATCAATAGCGGGTAAAGTTTACTTAGCGGTACTGGAATTCGTTTACCGCAAGCCTTATTTTTCCTGACATGATCCTTCTTGTTCAACATCCGGATTTGAGAACCTTGAGGAGGAACAAACACCGACTGGTGAGAGACTTCAGTTGAACGCCCCAGCGCCCCAGTATGATATCCCCATTTAGCGTTGGTATCAAAGTTCAGAGGGTAAGGAGGAATTACTGGTTTCAGCTCCTTTGGTATTATCAATCCGCCTTGGGTCAAGTCTGGCAATATCTGATCGTATGACATTGGAAACAGACTCTCTGGTTTCCTTGGTCTTTGTTGGGCGTGCTGACGCGATTGAAGGTTATTTGGTCGTTGATATCGAGAAAGCCCTTGGGTTGGAGGAATCATCAGAGATAATGCATCCCTAGTTTCTCTGGACGTCACATGGTCAAAATGACCTTCCTTTTTCATCATGTTCTGCAATGTCTCTAGAGCCCAATTCATCTGACACTTGAGAATTATGATGTCCTCTTTCATAATTTCCTGAGCTCTCAGAAGTTCACCCATTGTTGCCATTTGTCTCGGATATGTGCTAGGTATCCCCTCTCTATCTGAACAAGAGGGAGACAAAGAGACGCAAGGCTGAGAAATGCAAATGCATAATGAAAATGCAATGCAAAAGCAAATTGGTTTTACAAAATTCAGAAGATTGACTAGGTCAAAACCCTCATTTCATCAATCGGAAAAGTTACAACTTTTAAAAATACCAGAGATCGACTGAGTTTTATAAAACTAGTTGCGACATGATATGCTCGTGGTGATATGATGGGATGATGTACATACAACACAAAGGAAAGTATTCACAAATACATGCACATACAAAGACCTCCTAGGCTCAAGATCAAAGCAAGGAGTCAAAGGTCTACCCATCCCCAAGGATTTGTACTATGAGTTGTTTGTACCTGCCAAACGGGTTCTAACAAAGTTCCCAAAGTCATAGTAAATCCTTCGGATATTACCAACTAACGCGACTACTCACGTGAGTCAACAATATTCTCAAGATAAAATCGTTTGAGTGTAGCACCGCGTGACAATTATTGAGGGATTACTCCCTAACAGTTTCCGCACTACGTCCTAAAAAGGCCAAGTTGGGTAAAATGTGATCTAAAGGTCCTCAGCTTCGCAGACTCGTATTGAAACAATTAGTGAATACACGACTACTCATGCATTACTAACCATCTCAAAGAGTCTCCACTGAGCGTGATTACATCATATGTCAGACATATTGGGACTACTCCCAATAGCCTAACTATTGATCATATCACAATCCTATCCCATGTGTCACTCAAATCCGGGTTAGGATTTATCTCACCATTCAAAGCACCCAATGTCCATAACACACAAACAGATATATTGACAAATATACATGTAAGAAAATATTCACAAATACAATGCATTGCACACACAAAGGCTCCCTAGGCTTGAAGCCTAAGCAATGGAGTCAAGAATTTTACCCATCCCCAAGGATTTGTACTATGGGTTAATTTGTACCTGTCGAACGGGTTCTTAATAAAGTTCCCAAGGTCAACAACCCATTTTTCGGATATTATTAATTTCCAAAATCACTCGGTAATCGATAATATTCTCAAGAGAGTCTCGTCCGAGTGTAGTATCATGTACCAACTACTTTGGGACTACTCCCTTATAGTCATCGCACTACGTCCTAATAAGGCCAAGGTGAGGTAAAATGTAACTAAAAAGTCCTCAGTGTCACGGGCTCCTTCGTCGAAAGTAGAAATGTTTTAACAAATACTCGTTTAACAAAACTAACTCTCAAGAGGGCCTCTATTGAGCGGTGGTTTCTCAAGTTAGCTTGGTCGGGAATCAACTCCCTATAAGCCTTCTTGAATATACCACCATCCTATCATAAGTGCACTCGAGTCCAGGTATAGGACTTCCTCACCACTCAAAGCACCCAACATTCCACACAAAAATAAATTGACAAATATACATGTTAAGCAAATATTTACAAATATAGCATGCAATCAAACAAAATGGGCTAAACCCTCAAGTTTGTTTCAATCCCCAGTGAAGTCGTCGTTTCTGTTGCAGTGAGAATCATGATACCAAGCTATTGATTAACTTGAATCTTAATTCTTAAATTCACAACCGGACTTTAATTTATCCAAAGGAAAGGTCTAAAGAAATAAAAACCCTTTCCGCGATGTTACAACAACACTAAGAGATTCGGGGATCGGGGGTTGGTTATGCCTAGGGTAGGTATTTCACATCCTAAACATCTGTAGTACTCTACAAGAACCTTTTGTTTGTTTTCATGCTAATACTTGCTAAATGTTTGCTATGGTTCGGGATTGGGTATAAGGTGTAGATGTAGGTAAAGACCTAAGGATAGTTTCTAAGTTTGCTCGTGAAGATATCGCATCTTTTGTCTACGTATCCTTACTAGGATAGAATCAGAGCGATCGTAGTTCACCTCACTAGGGATGAAGAACACTTGATTATGATCAAGGTTCAAAGGGGAACAAACATATCCATGCTTGTGTAGAGTTTAGAAAAACTCTCTAGATCTAAATTGAACACTCAAGAAAGGGGAGTAAGTAATCATTTCCATGATTCTTACATAGAGTTAACCAAACTCTACCTAACTCTACATTGTAAGACCAATTGGTTCTATCCAGACCAAAAGGAGGAAGAAGGGGGAAGGTTGCTCGTCAAGATATCGCATCTTGTGCCTACGTATTCTTATTGTCCAATGAGAAATCAGAGCGGTCGTAGCTCGGGCACGAACTACAGAATAAGGATCAATTGGTTCTTTCCAGACCAAAAGAGGGAAGAAGGTTCTAACCAGACCTATAAGTTTAAATCCTATTGGTTCTATCCAGACCAAAAAGGGGGGAGGAAGGTTCTATCTAGAACTATGAGCTTAAATCCTATTGGTTCTATCCAGACCAAAAAGGGGGATAAGGTTCTATCCAGACCTATGAGCTTAAATCCTATTGGTTCTATCCAGACCAAAAGGGGAAGAAGGTTCTATCCAGACCTATGAGGTTAATGAGCTATCTATGACCCAAAGATCAATAGAGAGACTTTCCTTTGGAAGGGAAGAGACGAGGCAACTTGGATGAGAACTAAAGAGTTCCATCACTTGGGGGGATAACTTAACAAAGCAATAATCATTCAAATATGATGAATACAAGAGGCATGGTTACAACCAAGAATAAGCAAGCATATTACAATAAGCAAGGATTTCAATCAAGATAAATGGTTACAACCAAAGCAAGCATTAAGATATCACGATATCAATGATTTCAATCAAGGTAAATGGTCACAACCAAGAACATGCAAGCATATTACAATATCAAGCAAGGATTACAATCAAGATAAATGGTTACGACCAAAGCAAACATCAAGATATTACAATATCAACGAGGGGATAAGGTCTTTCAAGACTTAAAATGATGAAAAGGTAAAAACCAAAGCATATATTTAACAAAGACGGGGGTACATCTTAACAAAGATGGCAAGGGGATTGTTGCACCCTAAATTTTGTCCAACCTTTTCTTGACCTAGCTTGTGTTTCATTGCATTCATATTAGCATTATCATCTGCATTTCATTGACCTGTATGCAGGAGATCAAGAGGTATGATTACCAAAAAAGGGCTACACAAGGCTATGAAGCTATCCAAGAGGTTTATCAAAGTGTTCAAGGGTTGACATCCTCACCAAAGAAGTCTAAGATCCTCAGAAAGAATGGTTGAAACCAAGTGTGTAGGTATCCTAACTTGAGAGTTGTGGGAAGATCATCAGATGATTCTGAGGCTATGAAGTTGGACTTGATACCTTGAGAGAGCTCTTAATAAGTATTGAGATCATTTTGAAGCCTAGACAGGTCAATATGCAAAGGATATGAAGATATACCCAAGATTGGTGCAACTAGGGTTTCATCTAGGAAACCCTAGGATAATTGATGATTTGAAGAAGGTTGAGACCTAATGACAAAGTCATGTGATCATGGATTGATGTGTTAAGATACCTAAGGGATGATTCCAAGGTCAACTTATCATGGATCAAAAGTGTGAGGAGTTCCTAAGCTAGGGTTGCTATGCTTGACAATGTAAAATCCCCTAGTTTAATGCCTAACTTCAAGACCACACAACTCAATATCAGGTTTTCATATCACCTTGACCCCAACATGATTGTTGTAGGGCATAAGTATAGCTTTAATTTGAGTACTAGAAGTCCTTGATAGGGTTTATAGAACTCAAGTTATGAGCCAGACAAGTTACAGGTCATCAGTGGAATGTGAAATTGGAGCTTGAAAGTTAACCAACTTGCATGACAAATTTTCCCTAGAAGGATGATTCCTATGAACTTTTGGTCAACATTAGTGTTGTTCCTTATCTTCTTAGCTTTCTAGAAAGTACTAGAAATCCATGATTGGATTTGTAGAACTCAAGTTACAAGCTTTGCAAGATAAGGGTATTTTGGGGATTTGGAATTACAGGTCATTTTTGGTTATAGGTCAATTTCATCAACTTAGACACCTCAAATGAACTTTTGGTCAACTGGAAAGTTGTTCAAAATGATGTTTTTAGTCTAACCATGACCCAAACATCCATTGATATGGATTGCATATGGAAGTGTATGAAGAAATTTGAAAAAAAGATCATTAAAGGCATTAATAAAAGAAAAAATTCAAAATAAATCACAATGGTTCAAAAAATCCCAAGTTTGTGCATTTTCTGATTGCCAAAGACATTTGGAGAAGATTTGCAATTTTACATTTGGGGTTTGAGTCATATTTCATGGACTTTATTTGGATTACTTCATGATGAAGTAACATAACCAATCTTGACCATAAGATCAATTCAAGCTTGCAATCTAATCCATTCATCTTCACCAGGTCATATGCAAGTCATAGGAGCAAAGATTGAGATGAAACTGAGTCAGAACACACGAGTTACCATGGTTGCACATTGAAGAAAATTGAATTTTGGATCAAGCAAATTGGGCCATGATTGGGCCAGGTTATGATCCAAATACATCATATATAAGTTCAGTATCAGGTTCAGATGGTTTTTTGGTGAGCATTTGGTGAAGAAATGGTTGTGGCAGTTAGAGTTGGAATCTTCCAAACTCAAAATCGTGTTTGCATTTCCAGAGGATTTCAAGGCCAATTGAGGATTCAGTTAGCATCAGTGATCATCCTTGAAAGTTTCTGCATCTCCTAGAATCAAGAATCACACTGCAACTACCTCAATTGCAAGCTTTTTTCCAGGTTTGCATTCTTCAAAATTAATCTTGATTTAGGCTTGTTTAGCATGAATTGAGCATGTGGTTAGGTTGTATATACAACATAGATCGTTTTAGGATTGGAATTGTGAAGTTTAGTGATGATTCATGATGTGATGCAAATTCTGTTGAGACTCGTATCTAGATGATTCTTGAGAGTTAAGGTGGATTAGATGGTGATTCTTGGTCCTTGAGAGGTGAGGGAGATTTTTGTATAGTTAATTTGAAGTTTGGTGACAATTGTGGATTTGAGGATTTTTCTGTTCACAATCGTGTTTGGAGATTCATGATGAATTAGTAAAAATGGAAGGGATCTTTGTGCTCAATGTGAAGAGACGAGTGTTTTCGTGTATTTTTCTTTAAGTTTGGTTGAGGATGAGTGCAGAGCATGATTGCTCTCGCCGGAGAAGACGGTGGAGCTCTTCTCCGACCACCATGGAAGTTTTCCCCCCTTTTGTTCAGTTCAATTGGAGACGATGATGGTGAGCCGTTGATTTCATTTGAATTTGTGGACTTGGTCACATCATCTAATGGATGAGGTTTAGCCTGACCTTGACTGGTTGAGTTGGCAACGTGTGAGTCATAGGATGAGACTACTTTTACAAGGAACGGATATGATTAGGGAGTACCATGGACTGAAGTCAACCAAATGCATGAGATCCCTGGGCAAAACACAGCGCTTCATTAAATGATGTGGCACGCGCACAACCCTCTGATGAGTTGACTAGTAGTGTGATCCAACGCTCCTGATATTTTCTGATTTCTTTTAATTTCTTTAATTGATTTTCATTTTCTTTTAATTGATTTTTCATCTTTAATTCATATTAATTAGTTTTAATGATCAGAAAATTATGAAAAAAATATGTGGTTGATCCTTGGTTAATTCCTGATTTTTCCATGCCTTTGGATTTTATTTTGGTGTTGTTTTCAATTTAATGTCTATTTTTCTATTTTTAATAAATGATTAAAAATGCATAATATGACTAGTTTGATTGCTGATTTTATTACTAGTTCATGATTTAGAATTTGAGGTTGAAATTTTGCATGCTTGTTATAGACTCCTTGATAGGTTTGTGTGATTTTTGTTGTGATTTTTTAGATGATTCTAAGTAGGAGTTTGAGATAGATGTTTAGGAGCCTTCCTTGACGGATCCCCTTTAGGACACTCTTTGGATTTAGATTTTATTTGAACCTTTAGGATTAGGTTTTGCCCCTGGTTTTTCTACTATAGATACTTAACTCATATAGGATAATGTAGGATTTTCCTTGAGATTTGTAGAATTGATTTTCTATTAGTTCCCCATTTTACAAGTTGCTTATAGTTTAGGTGACCCTAACTAGGATAACTTCATGGATTACTCTTTTAAGTGACCCTTAGATGATTCTAAGTTTCAAATCCTTTCTTGATAGAATAGTAATTAGGTAGGTACCTCATTGGAACTTTGTTGAAGCCTTGATAGAGCTTTTGACTCCCCTAGTCTAGGTGATCCTTGTGGCTAGTCTGTAGGGTTCCCTTAGAAGTTATTGTGTTGCCTTCTTTCCCTATGTGATTTCTTCCCTGGGCTTTGCCCTACCCTCTTTCTCCAAGTCTTGAAGAGGATCCCTCCTGGGAGAGCCTAATTCTTCCCTTGGTTGGATTCTATGCATTCCTCAGGAGGTTGAGCCTTGAATTGACATTCCCCAGTATAGTACATTCCTTTGGTTTGTACTATCTTTCCCTTCAAAGTCTTGACGAGTAGCCCTCCTGGGAGAGCCTAATCCTTCCCTTGGTTGGATTCTGTGCATTCCTCAAGAGGTTGAGCCTTGAATTGACATTCCCCAGTATAGTACGTTCCTTTGGTTTGTACTATCTTTCCCTTCAAAGTCTTGATGAGGAGCCCTCCTGGGAGAGCCTAATCCTTCCCTTGGTTGGATTTTGTGCATTCCTTAGGAGGTTGAGCCTTGGATTGACATTCTTTGCATGGTATATTCCCTTGGTTTATATACTGTCATCCATCTCCAAGTCCTTTTCTTAGGATCCCTCTTGGGAGAGCCTAATCCTTCCTTTGGTTGGATTTTGTGCATTCCTCAACAGGTTGAGCCTGAGATGGACACTCTGTGTTGATACACTATAACCAGTTACCTTAGATTGATATTTAGGACTAATACCCAGTTTTTTTTTTGTCCTATTGACATAGGATCCCTCTTGGGAGAGACTAATCCTTCCCTTGGTTGGATTTTGTGCATTCCTCAAGAGGTTGAGCCCATGATGGACTCTGGTGTTGATACACCTCCAACCTGATGCAGCCTGGGATGACTTCCCTGTTGATCATTATGGTTTATCTCCCTTGTTTGACTTGCTTGATGCATTAGAATAAGCTCATATTTAGAATATTTTAAGCTAGGAGCATAATTGCTTAGAGGTTGAGTGGGTCTCCCTCTGCTTGTTTGCATTAAGGGTTGAGGTGATCCTCCCCTTGCTTGTGTGTTGTTTTTCTTTTTATCTATGTGTCTGCATTGAGAGGTTGAGTCTGTCTCCCTCTGCTTGTCTGTTTTGATTGTTTTCTTTTTGCTTGATTGCTAAGAGGTTGAGTGGGTCTCCCTCTGCTTGTATTGCTGCATTGCATTTGCATCTTTACTGTTTATCTGTTTTACATCTGTTTAGCTGAGGCTTTATCTGTTTCTGTATCCCATTGACATGATCCCCTAGGACTCTCACTTCCGTTGATAAGGAGGTGACGATAGAACTTTAGGTTGAAACTTATGCATGATAATATCTAGGAGTTCCCTGTTTCAAACCTCAACCATAGGATGAATCCTTGGCATGACAACATTAGGGCTTGATAGTTTCCCTATAGAGTTTGTTCTCTTCTCTCTCTAAAAACAACAGTAAAAAACGTAATAAAGGCAAGTTAGTACAAGCGCGTTACGATCCTTAAGCTATTTGGGTAATGATAATTGAGCGGCCTCCTCTCAATATTTTAGAGTGTTTAGTATATGTCCTTTGGACAATATGTGATGCATTTGTTCCTAAGTCATAGTCTCTAGAGTTGTACGAACTACAGACAACCATAAAAAATACTTCTTCCGTAAAAAATAGAAAACAAACTTCAAACCTTTTTGCCCCGTGGGCCCTTAACTCAAGGAAACTTTTCTGAAGAAAAGAGTGTCGTTAACTCTCAGTTCTACCGCAAATGGTAACGCACGAGTCTCTGACGAGCAAGCTGCATACACCAAACTGCTGGAACTGTTTGTTAACCCTACTCAGAAAAACAGATGAATTTGAACCCCCGTAATCCGTATTATCCCGAACTACGTAAGCTTTGATCTCTCATATCTGTTGAGAGTACGTAGGCACAATACTGACATATTGGCAAGCCACCTTCCCCCATCCGTTACTCGTAGGCATAAAGCGCGATGCTTTGCCGAGTCATTTTCCTTTTCTTATAAGACCAGCCTTGATAGGTAGATAGATAAAACCAACCCGTCAGATAAACACAACAAGCATGGATCCCATCGAGTACGATGGACGTGAGGGGTGCTAATACCTTCCCCTTGCGAAACCGACTCCCGAACCCAGACATGGTTGCGATGACCTTGTCTTATACCTTTTCGTCAGGTTTTTCCGATCGTTTCCTTTCCTTTTCTGTGGGATAAATAACGAAAGGTGGAGACTCTTCTGTTTTGCCGGCACCTTATTTTCGCGGTAGCGACAGGGATCTTAACAAAGATGAGGCTTCCTAGGGCTTACAAGATGACATGTATACTTACAGGCATCATGCCTAAACAAACAATGTCACAACAATTGTAAGTGAGAAGTTAAAAACTTCATGGGAAAATTCATAAATTCAAGGTAACAACCATAAATGAAGTAAAATCCTATCACATTAGAGTTCTAACAAGACTTCTAAATGGGGGAGGGATCATGTGAAAAAGTGTATACTCAAGAGGTCACAACATCAAGAGATAGTATGGTTCCCAAACACACAACTATAACAGCAAATCAAAAAGATGCTTACAAGCAAAGATTGAAATGAAAACTTAAGCACACAAAGTAGTTAACAAACTAAGTTCATCCCAACTTCAAATTAAACTCAATGAAAAGGAAATCAAAAGTTTTGAAAAGAAGATTGAATGAAAGGAGGGTAAAAACCCTAAACAATGAAGCATGCCTTTCTTTTAGTGTAAAGTGTTTCTAAAATGAAAATTCTAGAATTATTTACATACCATATGAAAATAGGCAGCAATACAAGACATTAGCAAAAAGAACCATTCAAAAATAATAAAAATTGATAAAGTTGTGTTACTTTGAAGTTTAAAGAAAAAAAAACAAAGATTTTAGTAATTAAAAAAATAAAGGAGTGTCTTCACCAAGACTTGAACTCACAACCTTGTGATTACAAGTCCAAAACTTTGCCAATCCATCTAACACGCACGTGTGATTTTCATTTGGAAAGGTAAAGTAAAATAAATAAAACATGAAAAAACGTAAAATATTAAAAAAGGTTGTCCTCACTGAAGATCGAACACAAGACAATGGCAATGGCAAGATACATGAAACGCAAGGCATAACCACTGGGGTGGCGATACATCCAGTGTATCAAGCCACCCCATCAATACTTAAACTAACAAGTCAAGTATTATGGGCCAGGCAAGACAACAAAGCAAGGCAAGTTTGTGTCAAAACGGTTTCATTCAAACTCGACCAAAACACAACCAAATTTCACAAAATTTGAGTCTAAACCACTTGAAATTTGAAGAGGAATCAGATGGTATCATTAATTTTTCAAAACAAAGCACACAAATTGAAGCATGAATGTAAATGCAGATGAGGGTTTTGAATATGCAATATTGAAGTTATGATTCAAAACAGAGGTGTTTATACCATGAGATTAATTTGCACCAACTCTAAACAGGTAGTTTATGGATTCTAGACTCAAAAAGAACTCCAAAACACATCAACACAGAAATTGCTATGTAGACTGCAGCTATTGATCAAAAGTTTGAAATGTTGTTTAGAAAAGAAGAACATTCTCATGATGTAGCGTTCCATGCTTCAAAACATCAACACACATCCAATGATTCATACTCCATCAAGACATGAACTCATACATAGATTGCAAGAAAACTCACATCAAAATTGACAGCATAAGAGGTTGACTAACCTCAAAACAGAAACTGACAGTAAGCTCTTGTTTTTGTCAAATCAAAATGTCAAACAAGAATGCATAATGAATCCTACAACAATGATACCCTCAAAACACACACACATATAGTTCTCACACCTTGACAACTTGGTCTAACCAAACAGCCTAACAAGCTTGTACCTCTAAACATGATTAATTGGTTTTGCAACAGATCAAATAGCATAACAACTATACAGAAGCAGCAGCTAGTCTTTGGTCATTACTATGCCAAATCAAACATCAATTCAATACATTGCTTTAAATGAAAATTATAACTCTATGATAGTAAACACAAACAAATTCTAGCAGGAGAACCTAGTTCTTAACAACAAATTCAAAACAACATGGCAATGTTGATCATCATAGATCAAGATGTGTTTCAACAGCATCTAGGTGAATCACTTCAACATTGGCCATGACCATGCTAAACAACAATCAGTTTTTCAAAAATAGTTGAGATGCATTTTGGAAATCAGAGAATGAAACAGTTGCAATCCAGTTCAAAAACAGATATGCACATGTCTTAAATATGATATGGATCAAGTTTTAACCAAAAGATGATTCAAGATGTCATTAGAACAAAAGAAAACACATGAGTTACAAAGAAGAATATGAGTTGCACAAACAAAACAGGATGGTCAATAGCAAGACCAAAACCACTCATCACTTAAGGCCAACACAAATTCAATAAGTCATGGCAATTGGGTTTGTAGCAAGATACCATGATGCTACCTAACATGAACAGACACAACAATGACCTATAAAACTAACAAGCAGTTCAAGGCATGACTCACAAGTCAAAGCAGAGCACAAAACAAGACACATATGCTTAAAACCCCAATATAGACATGTTCATAATAAATGGTGACAACCCAAAACTTAAACTGAGCAGACCTAAGCATCATGCTCTATCATCAAACATCAAGGGTTCAACAGCCAGACATGAACCAACTAAAATCCTGCTAGGAATATAGGTTGACAAACCTCAACAAATTTGGACAGTAAGCAAAGCATAGAGCCAAACATTCATCACTATGTCCTTATGACAGTTACAACTTGTCCAGACAAAACTCAAACCACATTATAGCATGAGAAATAAAATTTGACAACCAATAATTATGAACAAAACAAAGTTGATCATCATGGATCAGCATATGCTTTAACAGCAGTATATGAATCATCTCAACAAAAACAAATACATTAACATATCATTTTCCAAAATCCAATCAAGCATACTGGCAGTTCACATGAGTTGGCAAGCTCAAAATGGCCTTTAACAGAAACAAGGCATCCTCAAACAAAGTTGACCAACAGATGCATTATGTGTTTCAACAGTACTTGCATATCCTAACTAGGATATATAGTTCAACCAACAAAAATCTTGATGCTACAACATACAACAACCAAAAACATTCCAATGCCTTGCAGCAACTGATATGACCATATTAACAAGACTAGACAGCCAGGCACGTGGAAATGTCTTTCAAAAGCAAACATGATTAATTTAACAGCAATGTTTTTCCACAAACAAGACATAACTAAAATGAGTTTTTAACAGCAAATAGACACCAATATGATAATGTGGATCATCAACGTTCAATGTGAATCCTTTCAACAGCAAGCATAAACAAAAATAGCACAAAAACTTCATATGACAATACCAAGATTTAATCATATTTTTTTCATGAGCTATAACCTTCAAACAAGCATAAAGTCAATTTCAAACACATGATGCATATCAATGAGGAGGTTTAGGGTCACATACCTCTCGTAGTCTTCCCATAACAAGCTAGCTGCCAAATCTCCCTCCTTTGATGCAAACCTTTGAACTTTCTTCTTTTTGAAGCAACAAGTGGTCTTTGAGGACAATTTGTGCAAATGGATTTCCAGCTTTTGTTTAAGGTTCTATACAGTTAGTATGACATAAATGGAAGGTGTTCCAAGTGTCAAAGTGATGGAAATTGATCTAGGCAGTGTGGTTCATCATCTTGTGCAGAAAAGTCAATATTTAGGGTGTGAGAGGTTGACTTTTTGTGTTGTGGAATTTTTGGCTAAGTTAATGGTTGTAACACCTTCTATTTGTGATTTAGAGATTGTGTGGATGGTTTTTAGGGTGGTTGAATGATTGGAAATGGAGCTGGTGTGAAACTTGCAACAAGGCAATTTTGGTGGTTTTGTTTTTCCTTACTTACAAGCAAAGCAAGATAGAATGAGAGCTATGTTTTCTCTTGGGTTTTAGAGGGGATCTGGTGTGTGTTTAGCATAGAGGAAACCTCTATTTATAGGCAAGGAAAGATGAGGACAGCTTGTGAAGTATGCATTGCAAATCTTAATTTTGGAAGGAAATCTTAGCAAATCCAATTTGTGATTTTCTCTACAAATATCTTGCTTACTTCCAATGTGTTTAGTCCCATAAAAACAAATAACATTGAGTTGTGAGAAGTGACTAAAGAGTGAGCAAGGACAGCCCACCTGCTGCAGCTACCAAACACTCTCTCTCATGTGTAACTTTTGCATTTTTCTTATTAAACTAATGTGTCTTGTCAAGAACTTGAGATTTGCTTGGATTCTTGTCTGATATAGCCCATTTCACCATCTAAAACATAATATCAGAGGCTATTCCAAGGTTAGATATGAAGTGCATAGTTGGAAATCGAGTTCATGTTGGGTTTTGACAAGTTGACAAACTAGTGCACAGGCCCAACTTGCTCCATTCGAAACTCTCGGCTCACAAGGGCTATGGAAGAGTTCTATAACTTTTTGGAAATCCCTAATGGATCTCTACAACTTTCATGTTTTTGAAATTTTCAAATTCCAAGTGGAACTAGGTCAAAAATCCCCTCAAAGTTAGGTGAAAACATGCCTAAAAAGGCCAGTAACTTAGAATTTTTCCAAGTGTTTTCTCCCTCTTGTGATGATTTTGGCCATAACTCCAAATCTATGCATTTTTTGCACATGGACCACTGTGAGACTTTTGTAGGAATTGACAAGACCTTCCCAACAAGCCTTGAACCAACTCAATTGGGTGTTTGGTTAGGGAGTTATGGTTTTGCCCCTTTCAAAACCCTAATTTCCCAATTTCTCGGTTACTCCTCAATCCTTGATCCAATGGTCATGAAACTTCATGGATAGGTGTAATATAACATTAGGAACATTTTTTATTCACACTTTGAGGTCCAATTCCTTATGGTCAAGGAGTTGACTTTTCGGTCAACCGAACGATCGATCGATAACTACCGAGTAGACTGTTGATGTTTCGGGTCTTCTGAGGCCTTAAAACTTCTTGAGTTGACTTCACTAATCCATATTAACTTCATGGACCACAATTCCATCATTGGAACACCTTTTAAATCAAAAGTCAAACTACAGTTGACTTTTCCTGAATCGAAAATCCTAATCGGGTATCCTGAACTGCACTGTCTTTAATCTTTGGGTAACGACCTCAAATTGGATTCATACTTGACCCAATGGAGTATATTTGATGATGTGGAGACTTATTTCATGGAGAATTAATCCAATACATTGACTGATTAAACCATCGAAACCTCGATTCCCGGCTGTAAGGAACCCTAATTCACCTGTATCTTGACAAAGACCAACTTGAAATAGGTTAAGGTTAGATAATCAAATTAATATGATCCTAAAATGATGATGAAGATCTAAGGGGTCAAAATTTGGGGTGCAACAGTGTCCTCGAGTGAGGAGCACATGGGGAATGTATTTTCTACTGGCCCCAACGGGTTGGGCCAACACTATGGGTCGTCCTCGACGTAGGACTGGATTGGGTTGTGCTCCATGCTGGGTCAGCCACAAGCCCAGTCCAGAACATATATATCACTATTTTTCTTTTGCAATCAGAGAATGTTGAAACAATCATAGGAATACTACCTCTTCCTCATTTTCTAAAGCTCCTAGTGTACCAGCAACTTCATAGAATTTATGAGGTGTGTGCATGGGTCTTTATGATCTAAACATACAAAGGGTTAGCATACAAAATTTGCAATAATCTTGTTTTCATATCACTTTGTCAGACATTTATTTTCATTATAGCAAGATGAGCTAGACGTTTAGGACTATGTTGACACGACATATCATCATTGTTGTTTTAATTATTGTTGGTGTTGTTGTCTACTTCAGCCATGGTTCTTTGTATTGAGACATAAAACTCTTCTAAATCCAGTCTTTTGGATATTTGTTTATTTTTCCTATTTTTACTGGAATAGTAAAACTACTGCAACACCATGCTTGTCTGCCTGCTGCAAAGGACAAATGTAAGACATTGTTATCTGCGTCACTAGCCTGCTACAAGACACTTTGTCTCTCACATGCTAAATGTACTTGGCTCTGTAATGGAATGAAAAGGGAGAATTAAAGGGAAATATTTTGATTTCTTTGGGAAATAATTTTTAAATATCCAAAATCCCATGATCCAAGACAACACAAAAACCTAGAGGGAAGTGACTATAAAAGGACCTATTGGAGAAAATGCAAAGATGTTCAGTAATTCAGAGGAAGAAACATTTAGTGAAAATCAGTGAAGAGAGTGACCTGAAAAAGTGGAGAGCTTCTTCTTCTCATCATCTCAAGTGTATGCTATCAGTATCTGGTGTGACAAAGGTCGTCTCTTGTCGATTAAAGATTACAAGAAGACGAAAAAATTTACTATTAGGTTTTCATTTATTTTTTATTGTGTGTCTAAAAATGTTTAGCTTATGATCCATTATTGATGTATGTACTAAGATCATCATGAGCTAAACCCTTTTATGTTGAGAAATATGTAGTTAATATAAAATAGTTGTTTTAGTTAAATGATGTGTTCTTAGTGTTTTGTTTTATCATGTGTTAAACTATCATAAATCCGCCTCTTTGAATGATTAACTTAGGAAAAAAAATACAAGCCTATTGTTGTGAGAGATCCAACAACAAGTAGATTTCATGATAAAAGTGCTATTTTGAAAATAGTAGGATATAAATATTACTAGATTAGCTACTTTAGAGATTAAGAGCCACACTCATTGAATATATTCAGAGTAAAACCAGACATACATTAAAGTTACAAGTGGAACTTAGTGATCTGTCCCCTTGCTTTATTGTATATGTTTATGATGTTATAGAGATACACCATAAGATCACTTTCTGACCTCTTCTGGCATAACATAACACATCATGTTCACATAATACAAAAGTTATATTAATAGATCATTTCCCAACATGCTCTTCATTATTGGACTTATTTACTCTTATTAATATGTTTTTGACATTGTTTACTCCTAAGTTGAACCTATGAAAACCCTCAACTATTATTATTCTCACTCATGCTGATTTTCACAAAATATAATTTTACAAAATCAATCTAAGTTATTTTCCACTCCTTTTGGATTCGACATCCTTACTATTCTATCACTTGCTACTTTAAACATACATATATACTTGCATTTGACGTCTCACATTTTCAATCGACAATAGAAAAACTAAGTTTTATAATTATCATATCTATGAAGACTGGCGGTTTTAAAGAATGTTTAAGAGTTTTTAATATTTTAATTAGATAAATGGTTGTGTATAGATTGTGATGCATGAAAGTAAATAAAATAAAAATAAAAAACAAAAATTAAAATGGAGATTCCTGTGTTAATAATGAGAAAACATGTTAGGGGTAGATTTCATCATTACGTATTTATCCCGCACTTCAATATGTCACTAATACGCCCTTTTACTCAACTATTAATATTACCACTTGTTGCTCTCAATCGTATATCCTTTCAATCTCAACACTGTGAGATCATTGCATTACCCAATAGCCGATATATCAGACTAATAACCGACACAGAGCATTACGTTCCAACGATTATAAAACGACAATACTCCACATTGATCCATACTATAGTGCATGTAGATATTGAAGCTAACCATATCTCTGGATGTTAATATATAATAGATGAATCTAGTAATGACAAGCACGTTTCAATGTCATGTCACACCATGAAAACATGTTTTAGGTAACAAAGCTAAAACAAGCATTAAGATTAAAAGGCCATCAATATTAAATCATGAGTAAAATTATATAGAACTCGATGACCTATTTAGTACATGAATTTAATGACTACATAACAAAGAAATTTTCGCCACGCTTACCAATGGTTAGAGTAACCACATGTAATTCCGAGAAGTCGATTTTGAAAGTGTGATATGTCCTATTACTTAAGCAGTGCTTCATCCTTTAGGCTTCCTCTCTTATTCTTCTATTGTATACCAAAGTGAATCTACCCTAATTTTGTACTACCTCAATCCACTCAAACTCCCTTTACACTAAACTGGAAAATCCTATTTATATGAAAAAATCAAGATTTCTCGCTAGGCGCATCGCCTGCCCTGCTCTGACCAACTATGCATAACCAGTTTTTCTCCCTCAACAAGCAATACTTGCATGTCTGCCACATGACATTGGTCGTCTTTGCTCACATAACGCACCACCCTTTCAACTAGCGAGCTAACCCTTGTTTCACTATGAAGTAGTTACCGTTGGTTATGCCATATGGCCATGATATCATGCGTCTAATGTGCCTATGATAGGCCTTATTCTCCTGGTTTCTTCAAGGTTTTACTTTGGCATGGTTTCTGCATGTTGAATCATTGTTTTTCAGTTCTTTTCATTTGTTTTTTATTAATGCATACAAGAAAAGTCCAAACAGGTACTTTCTTACTTCTTATGGATAAATTGGGGGATTTTGTATTAATTGTTTGTAAAGTAAGTCAATAAGTGTCAACCTAATTAAAGTAAGTTTGTCCCAACCGAGATGCTCAAACTCAGCATACAAGGATATGTTTATGGCATCAATTTATACATAAGACTTATCCACTAAGATAGTACATACTATAAGATGCAACATGTATACCCTAGCGGCCACCTTATACATAGAGTGTTACACAGTGTCTAATATGTATTCTAGAGCCAAGAGAGACAAAAGTGGGAACCCCTGTTAGCCCTAAACTCCTCTAAGACTGTCTATATAGTAACCCCCAAGAATTTCTTAACCACAATACATGTAAGCTTCTAGTTAATGACAATAGCGATGAAGAAGTTACTTGCAAGGAGAGATGGAAGAGGTTGGAGACATCATACAGGGTAATCGTCGTTTCACCAACTCGAAGATGAAATAAGGATGTCTACTTATGCAATCGCTTATCAAAAGTGGACATCAGGAGAGCGTCAAGCATGGTGAGGGAACAATCCACCAACGGTGGCAGGTCGGCACCAACAAAAATCACCCTGACCTCATATGCCACTTACACATTAGAGAATTTCTTCAACTTTACTCCATGGGTGGTCCTGTAACAGTTAAAGTATACCTTTCATTACCATAATCTATATGTTACATGATCGAAATATCTCATAAGCAAGATCAAGTCACTAGGCCCTCCAAGGAACTCTTCACCTGTGTGTACAAATAACCTCGTATCAGAATGAGCCGCCACGTACGTATTATTATACCAATAACATATGGATCAGCCTCAAAAGAATCTTGATATCAGCCAGTGGAGGAACCTCAATATGATCTTGAGGAGGAGCTTTTATGTCATCAACAACGTACACAAAAAGCTCAACATTAAGATCTCTGGTTTGTCCAACTCTACTACCTTTACGTTGCAAATTTCCAAGTAACGATGACTACTTGGTCCTCCTGCGATGATAACGTGTAGTGGCTACTCTACCCGCACTAAGATTAAACTTCACGTTGTCTTCTCTGTCGCCTCCACTAGAGATTTATGCAACTGCTTTCTATACTCTATCAATCAATTTAGGAACTATCTTATCGTCTCTTTCTTTGGTCCTCACTGCAAAAAATATGAGCTACTAGGTTTCTAAAAAATCCGGAAAATAACATGATTTTAGTGACATTTTTTAAAAATGTGGTAACCATCATGCATTTTTATTGGAATTTTTTGAAATGTCTAGTATGCACGTACGCATTTTTATCAAACATTTCAAAATACCGATAAAAATGCATGTGTTACCTCATATTTTGAAAATGCTAGTAAAAATTCATGTAAAATATGATATTTTATATGACATTTCAAAAATGCCGGTAAAAATGCATGTTTTTTTCTAAAAATTTGATATGAATCCTAATTGCCGGTAAAAACATAATTTTAAGGAAAAAACACTTATTTATAAATATGCGGTAGAAGATTCGAAAAATGCGGTAGATGACATAGCTTTTTTAAAATCTTAAAAAAGACAAATAAAGAGTGAAAGTTGTGTTTTTAAAGTGGGAGGTAGTAAAGGGGTGCTAGGTATAAGTAAAGGTGGCAGAAAAAATTGAGAATTTCTTATTGCACCCTATATGTTTCTAATGCACCATGTGAATTTTCACATATGTCCCCTAATTCCGGAGATACATCTCTAGATGCACATATTTCTGAATAAACGTTGACATATTCCAGAGATGTATCTCTAGAACCATTTTTAACATTCAGAATAAGCACCCACAAACCATTTACATTTGAATTGTTTCAGAGATGCATCGACGGTAATTTCTAGAGATACATCTGTGAAGTGTATCATAACAAGTTGTTTTTTTTTTGCTTTAAGATGTATATTTATTTTTAGATGAAGTATGAAGCACAAACTTGAATAAAAAATTAGACGTACAAAATAATAAGAGACTAATACTGGGTGTTTCGAAAATAATATAGCAATATAATAAGAGAATATCGTACAATTGAGATCCAAAATGTAGTAGCAATGTCAGAAATAAAGTACAAACTATAGTACTACAACAAAATAATAACAAACAACTACTGGATGTGCCTGACAACCTCTCCTCTAGCTCATATGCCTTCTCAGCTAAACATCCCCTCATCCTCCGGCGATGTCTCTGGTACAAGAGTGCTCCTTATACCTCCGCCACTATGGCATCCAGGACTCGTCTAACAGCAGACCTCTTAGGGAACATACCCTGTTAATGCATGTTCGCGCAATATCCACTATGCGATGACATCGAGGCAAGACATCATCAGTATGATCTAGCTGAGCATGCTCTTTGTAACACCCCATTTAATTATTTAGTCTTGTTGTAATTACTTTTTGTGTTGTTTGTGATTTTATTGGCTTAACTAAAGGTGTGTGGTTAAGAATAAAACTTTAGGATAATGATAAATTAATTAATAATAGGTGGGAAGTATTAGTAACATTATTGTTATTATTCTTAGAACCGCGGTTAATATTATTATTATCATTCATATTGTTGCTATTATTATTATTATTATTATCATTATTATTATTATTATTATTATTATTATCATGGTTAGCATTATTAATAGAATTATTATTAGGCGTAATAATAAGATTGTTATTTGAATTATTATCCTTATTTAGAAAATTAATAAAACAACTAAGAGTGATTAGTGGGGAGTTAGAAGTCAGTTTTTGCTACGTGATAAGAGAAAGAGAAAAGAAGAGAAAGAGAGCTAAGGCAAGGGAACAAGAGAATTTTCTACCATTTTTGGAGGATCAAAGCTTGAATTTCAAGTAAGGGGAGAATGTGATTCAATAGAGGTGATCAGAACATGCGAGGGTAGTGAGGGATCCTTTCTCTCTTAGGTTCTTGCATTTTTCTCCTTCTTGCTTGATTTTCGTATTTGGATCATTATTTTGTGATTGTTGTTACTAAATAGTAGTTGTGTAATGAATGTATGTGTGAATCTGTGTTGCATGCTATTTTTTAGTAACAAATTCGTGCAAATTGTTTTTGTTGTTGCTAAGTTCTGATATAGAACAGATCTGGAGATTTGAGTTTTACGGGGTTAACGGAAAATAGGTTTCTAGCACATAAAATGTTGATAAAAATGATGGAATAATGAGGTAGAGTTAGGACCTTGGAATTAAACTGAAATAAAGATGATTTTGGGTCTGAAATAGGAACATGTAAAGTGCTCTAATGGGGGAAATTTTGCATTGATGCAAAATCTGGAATTTTGGCATGCTCACTGGCCATACGTGTATGGGGGGAGGCCATACGCGTATGAGGGGACACTCCTAGGGGCATACACGTAGCATACGCTCCCTGTCTTGTGGCCAGCACAGCCCTTTGCCCATACGCGTAGGGTACGCGTAAGAGAGGCCAGTTAGTACGCGTATTGGTGAGGCAATACGCGTACAGGGAGTCTGAAGGGTTTTTTTAGAGATGGAATGATCTCCGCTCATACGCGTACGGCATCAGGCAATACACGTATGGCATAGGTATCCGAGAGGCCATACGCGTAGGCTACACATGCCTGGGGCGAGCGAGCAGGGCCATACGCGTATGGCATGGGTATTTTTTATGCACACGGGCAATACGCGTATGGGCAGCGTGTGTGTAGAATTTTTCTGTTTTCGTGATTTTGATTTCGATTTCGCGTGTAATGCAATTTCCCTTGATCCGTAAGATAAAGATGGTATAATTGGACATAGGAGAAACTAGTAATAATATTAAGTAGGATAAAATATGGAGAGAATTACTGTGAGCATGTGGCTCGTGTATGATCATTGAGGATCATGAAATTATGCTTGAATAATAATTATGTCGTGTATAATTTTGTGTCATGCATTCATGTCATGTTATATGGAGATGAGCTATATGGGAATCCATGATAGGTGCCTAGTCTCGTTCGGACTCTATGTGGGAGTCGAGTGGACATAAGTTGTAGTTCATAGGAACGTATACAACTTATCTGGATTTCGATGGGAATCGAGTTCTAGGGTGGACCCTATGTGATTGTGATGGTACCACATGTATTGTGTCGTATCAGTTGAGTTGCATTGCATATGTATATGATTGAATGTGGGCTGATTATGCCAAATAATTATGTGGCACTTATACGTGCGTTGTAATTGTATGATTGGTGTGATTTGTGTGTTAACTACTCCAAGCGCTATTTGTTTCTCGTAAGATCCTCATTTATCGGTTCCGTTTTTCTTACTTTGAGAAGTATCCATTATAACAAGTGCTATCATGGTCACAGCTGACATTGTAGCATCTTTCTTGTAGGAACTTTCAAGACATGCTTGATGCTATTCAAAGGAGGTTTGGAAACACGAAGGAAGAATCTCCCGAAGATGTACTTTGCTATTCAGTTCCGCAGGTTGTTGTTTAGTGAGCAATGTTGTCGGTATTCTTGTAAAGTCCGTTATTTACTGCTATACTCCTGGATTTTGAAATAAACTCAATTGGTGACAGCAAAACTTTTTACTCCCAATGGCCTGCTGATGTTCATGCTGTTATTGCAGGTGATGGAAGTTGGGTTTAGGAGCCATCATCATGGCGCCGGGAATTGGTGAATTGAATTGTCAGGGGCTGCAAAGTACCTCACGAACTGCTCCACGGGTCTGCAGACATTTGAACTTTATGTCTTAGTGAGATACGGGACTCCTTCTACGGCAAAACAGACAAAGCTAACAGGGGTATGAAGGCCTTCCTCTGTGTAAATGATCTATAACTCTTTCAAAATTTCGTTGACTGTTCTGACCTTATGTTGCATTCTTTGACAGGTTGATTACGCCCAAATACGAGGAGTCTTCTTGCAGTATTTGAATGCCCTCAGTTCTTAAGGTGGTAACGGCTTAGACTCCTTACGATACTTAACCTGTTCATCTCTTATCAATTTCCTCTGATGCTTGCGATGGTTGGCGTGAAGTGAATTGAATTGCAGAAACCGTTTGCTTGTTCGATTGAGGTGACTGGCGGATCTCTTGAGTCAAACCATTGAGGAACCTACGGTGAAAGCCTGAATCACAAGTCCAGCTGTCGTCGTCATACCTGTGCGCTGCTGTTACACCAGATGCGGGAAAATCTGCTAGCTGCTGTTAGGCTGTTATGAAGTCTTAGCATGAAACCAATTGAGAAGATAAATGATAGCATTCTTGTAAACTATATGAACATGTAATAAAGCATGTGATGTGCAGTAAATGTAATATGGTGCTTTCACACAGCAGCTTCTATTCACTTGTTTGAATTTTCCATGTAATTGAATATACCGTGTTAAGTTGTATGAGATGAGATTTAGAATTGATCCTTGATTCTTATAATGACTCTTAGCATAAGTCCTCTTGTGTAAAAATGTATGAACTAACTCGCAACCTTCCTCTGCTGGAAATCGACTTCGGAATTAAACGATAATCTTCAAGCATAGTGTTATGGCTCTAGATACATTCTACTTTAAAACGAACCATGACGTCAAATAGATCAAATATGGAATGACTTCAACTTGCTTGTACCACAAATCCTTTATTTCCTGGACTTAGTTTTGACTTGAATTCGTAAACACAACTTGAATTATGGGTTTTGAGATCAAATGTGAGCTTTTCCCCTTTTTTTAGAAACGAGGACCCACTTCTTAGAGGTACCATAGATCGGAGTTTTAAGATCAATTCAAGTAAGTGTTCCCTTGGCGTCTCAGAACTTGTAGTCTCCCTTTTAAAGCCTTGAAACGAATCATCCAGACGTGACTCTTGATTTTTAAACGCTGAGGAAGAATGTTGATCCCCTTGGAATTATTGCCTCTGCGCAAGTTGGTTAGCCATAACAAACATACATACAAAAGTAAAATGAAAGAAACAAGAAAGGGAGTGCACAAAGAGGTGGAGTCTTAAGGTCAAAAACTAGGGTGCGACAGATGCCGCTATTTAAGTTACTTCTATCCGGAGATATGGAGATTGAAATATTCGTCTCGACGAGATAGGAGGGACTTAAATACAAACATTGCATGAATTTTTGGCCCTAAGAGGCCACCGAATGCAATATGATATGAAATGGTATGAAATGATATAAAATGCCGGACAAGGATCCTGTGGAGACACGATGCCACAGGGGATAAGCTGGATACGGCACACGAAGAACAGGCTAGATAAAACGAGACTCCACAGGGAAAGAGACTACAAACGTCAACGGTGAATCTCCAACAGAAATAACACATACCACCAAGAGATATGGTGACCTAGATAACGGGCGAGAAACTTGAAATTGAAGGATAACCTGCTACCAATGGGTGGTAGCCCAAACAATGGTAATAACCAAACGAACCTTCTTGATTGAAAACAAATTTTGTTTCTTACTTGAATGTGGTGTTGATAATAGTGCTTCATAGTGTGTTTGCCATGAACGGGTCTCAGCTTATTGAAATAACCTTCCCACGCTTCATGGTGTGTTTGCCATGAACAGGTCTCAGTTCTTGAAATAACTTCCCCACGCTTCATGGTGTGTTTGCCATGAACGAGTCTCAGTTCTTGAAATAACCTCCCCACGCTTCATGGTGTGTTTGCCATGAACGGGTCTCGGTTCTTGAAATAACCTCCCCACGCTTCATGGTGTGTTTGCCATGAACGGGTCTCGGTTCTTGAAATAACCTCCCCACGCTTCATGGTGTGTTTGCCATGAACGGGTCTCGGTTCTGCCTGAAAGGATGAAAACTCGTGAGAGCATCTTCACAGGGGATTTAAAATTTTGTAGATTGCAGATGTCATTGTAGAACTTCGTAGATTGCAAAATTTTTGGGTTGTGAGCCATAATGTATTGGAGATTGTAAAACTTCACCGGGGATCTTCAAAAGAGATGTAAGCCGGTTGATTTGCAAAGTATGTCTTCTCAAATAAAGAGAGATCAAACGTAATAGACCTCACCAAAATTCTCGGGAGAGATGCCATTTGATAGAAATAAACTTGTGTAATGAACTCACTAGGGGATACATTCCTGAGGAGTACCCTTGTTGTAGTCGTAAAGGCATGTATTCTTCATAGTGTAAATTCTCAAATAAAGAGAAATATCTGTAAAGTCTTCGACGCATTTCTCTGACCGATTTCTGGAGGGATGCCTCTTGACGAGTTGATAATCTTGATAAACCCATTGGGGATGGGCAAATTGTCTTGAAGAGACTGCCATATATCGTTTTGAATGAAGTCCTGATCAAAACGAGTTGCTCAAATAAAGAGAAAGCTTGCAGTCCAAATGTAAATTGTTGAGGAACTGTCTTCAATAGTTATCTTCATAAGAAAATCTCTTGGGGAGCCGAGTTCCAAAATAAATGCACACTTAATCCTCGTTCGAAAGTTGGGGATATCCACAAATGTGATTGTCGGGGGCCGAAGTTCAATTCAGGAAATATCTGAAGAGAAACTGTCAAACAAGACTCGACCGCTGAGGTATGAACTCAGGTGGGAATGTACTAAAGCAACCGTCTTCCACGAGGGTCAAACTCTATGGGGAAATAGAAGTGTTGAGCTCTTTCTGCTTAAGGCTGACAACTCTATTTTGGAGGGATAAGACTCACCCAATCACTTGGCGACAGCCACAATCGAAGTAACGGAACAAACGAACACAAAGATGCAGAAATGCAAATGCTATGCTACCTATCTATATGTTGTGCGCATGCCAACAGAACCAACGAGCTGGGAACCAAAGTCTCCATTCAAACCACATCTCCACAAGTTGGTCGCTTCTTGAGGGAAGTCTTCACTTGTCTTGTACGGGGTACGACAAAACACTATCTTCGTGAATGAAATAAACATCCATGGGCATCCTCTTGTCATTCATATATCAAATAAACATAAGGTATTATTTTTAAAAGATTATTCGAGATTTTGCCATCATAATAAAATATTTAACGTGCCATAATTGAAAAAACTTCGTTTATTAAAAAGGTGGTCGGAAGAACAGCGCGACTCCAATATTACAATGTTGGAAAATAATAATAGTGATTACATCGATGGGATAATGATTTTGCTCTTAAATCAAACGGGACTTCTCAAGTTCTAAGCAAAGTACTTCTTGACAGCATCTACGTTCATGGGGTGGGTGATTTCTTCTCCGTCCATTGTGGCTAACATTAGGGCACCTCCTGAGAAGACCTTCTTTACCACATATGACCCATCATAGTTTGGAGCCTATTTTCCTCTGGCATCAATGAGGAACGACTGGATCTTCTTGAGCATAAGGTCGCCTTCTTTGAATTCTCGGGGCCGAACCTTCTTGTCAAACGCTTTCTTCATCCTCTGCTGGTACAACTGCCCATGGCACAAGGCTGTCATCCTCTTCTCTTCAATTAGATTCAACTGATCGTATCTGCTTTGGCACCATTCGGCTTCTGATAACTTTGTCTCCATCAATATCCTCATGGAGGGAATCTCAACTTCTATCGGGAGTACAACTTCCATACCGTAGACAAGTGAAAAAGGAGTTGCCCCAGTCGATGTACGTACCGAAGTACGATATCCGTGTAGAGCGAACGTGAGCATTTCATGCCAATCTTTGTATGTGACTACCATCTTCTGAATTATCTTCTTGATATTTTTGTTGGCGGCTTCAACGACCCTATTCATTTTTGGCCTGTAGGGAGAAGAATTATGGTGCTCGATCTTGAATTCTTCGCATAGTTCTTTCATCATACTATTGTTCAAGTTGGACCCATTATCTGTAATAATCTTGCTCGGCATCCCATATCTGCAGATGAGCTGATTCTTGATAAATTTGACAACCACATGTCGAGTTACATTAGCATAAGACGCAGCTTCGACCCACTTAGTGAAATAGTCAATGGCTACTAAGATGAATCGGTGTCCATTAGATGCTTTTGGTTCTATCATTCCAATCACATCAATTCCCCACATGGATAACGGCCAAGGAGACGAGATGACATTCAACAAAGTCGGAGGCACATGAATTTTGTCAGCATAGATCTGACACTTGTGACATTTTCTAGCAAACTTGTAACAATCTGATTCCATCGTAATCCAATAATAACCAGCTCTTAAAAGTTTCTTAGCCATAGCATGTCCATTTGAATGAGTACCAAAGGACCCTTCGTGAATTTTCGTCATTAACATGTCTGCTTCCCTCTTGTCGACACATCTTAGCAAGACCATGTCAAAGTTCCGCTTGTATAACACATTATTACTCCGGAGAAAATTACCGGCCAATCTTCTCAGCGTTTTCTTATCCTTGTTGGAAGCTCCCAAAGGATACTCTTGTGTTCTGAGAAACATTTCAATATCATAATACCAAGGTTTGTCATCTCCGACATCCTCAATGGTGAAGATGAAGGCGGGTCTGTCAAGGCACCTTACTTCAATTCGAGGGCACGCATTCCAAGAATTCACCACAATCATGGAGGCCAAAGTTGCCAATGCATCTGCCATCCTATTCTCATCACGGGGGATATGATGAAAATCGACTATGTCAAAGAAAGGTAGCAGTCTTCTTGCATAATCTCTATACGGAACCAAATTATCTTGTCGAGTTATCCACTCTCCTGTGATTTGATAAATGACTACAGCAGAATCACCGAATACATCCAAATTCTTAATCCTTAAGTCCACTGCCTCCTCGAGGCCCATAATACATGTTTCATATTTGGCTTCGTTATTGGTACACTTGAATGTTATCTTGGAGGTAAACGGAATATGAGATCCATGAGGAGTCACAATAATCGCGCTTATTCCTCTCCCATGAGCGTTGACGGCTCCATCAAAAATCAAACTCCATTGAGAACCGGGCTCAGGTCCTTCACTTAGTAGAGGTTCTTCAAAGTCTTTCATTTTCAAATACATAACTTCTTCATTCAGGAAATCATCGTTCAAGGGTTGATGATCCAAAATAGGCTGATGTTCCAAATGGTTAGCCAAAATACTTCCTTAAATAGCCTTCTGAGTACGATATTCGATGTCATACTCTGATAACAGCATCTGCCATCTAGCAATCCTCTCAGTCAATGCGGGTTTCTCAAAGATATACTTGATAGGATCCATTTTCAAAACTAACCAAGTAGTATGGCTCAACATGTACTGTCGTAGACTCTTAGCGGCCCACGCCAAAGCACAACAAGTTTTCTCGAGCATAGTGTATCTGGACTCGCAGTCGGTAAACTTCTTACTCAAATAATAAGTGACGTGATCCTGTTTTCCGGTCTCATCTCGCTGACCGAGCACACAACCCATCGAATCTTCCAACACAGTCAAATACATGATCAAAGGTCTCCCTTCTACCGGCGGTATCAGAATAGGCGGTTCAAGAAAATACTCTTTGATACTATCAAAAGCCTTTTGACAATCATCGGTCCAAACATACCCTTGTTCTTTCCTCAGTAGCTTAAAAATAGGTTTGCATTTGGCGGTCATATTAGATATAAACTGGGAGATGTAGTTCAAACGTCCCAAAAATCCTCTAACTTGTTTCTCTGTAGATGGAGCTGGCATTTCCTGAATAGCCTTCAGTTTATCAGGATCTACTTCAATACCTCTCTGGTTGACAATGAAACCCAATAATTTTCCTGATCGTACCCCAAACGTGCACTTGTTAGGATTCAAACTGAGCTTGTATTCTCTCAATCAACCGAATAGCTTCAACAAATGCTTGACATGATCATCTTCAGTCTTCGACTTAGCTATCATATCATCCACATAAACTTCAATTTCTTTGTGCATCATATCATGGAACAGAGTAGTCATAGCCATTTGGTATGTTGCCCCGACATTCTTCAATCCAAACGGCATCACTCTATAGCAAAAGGTGCCCCAAGGAGTAATGAACGACGTCTTCTCTATGTCTTTGGGAGCCATTCTGATCTGTTGTATCCTAAAAATCCATCCATAAAAGAGAATATTTCATATCTTGTAGTGCTGCCAACCAAAATATCGATGTGAGGCAGTGGGAAATCATCTTTCGGACTGGATTTATTCAGATCCCTGTAATCCACACACATACGGACCTTCCCATCTTCTTCGGAACAAGTACAATGTTAGCTAACCAAAGCGGATACTCGGCAGTGACAAGAAAACCCGCATCAATCTATTTTTGTACCTTCTCCTTGATCTTCAAAGCCATATCGGGCCGGGTTCTTTTGAGTTTCTGTTTAACTGGTGGGCAATCTGGTTTCAGCGGCAGGTGATGTTCAACTATGGCGGTGTCTAATCCTGGCATGTCTTGATAGGACCACGCGAACACATCAACAAATTCTCTGAGCAACTCAATCAAATGTTCCTTCACATCGGGCTTGAGCAGAGCTCCTATTTTCACTTCCCTACGGATTTCTTCTGTTCCCAAATTAATCACTTCCACGGGCTCTTGATGAGGTTGGATAGCCTTATCTTCTTTTTCGAGCAGCCTGGAGATCTCCTCTGGAATGTCACCTTCTTCGTCTTCAGCCTCAAACACAGGGAATTCGAAGTTCGGTGAAGGAAGATGGTCATTATTCCCGTGATGTAGTGGGTGTAGCAATCTGCGCATGTGATATTATTTTATTTAGTTTTATAAAGTGGAAAGTGTGTGTACGCGAGATGCTACTCATTATTGTTTTCCAACATAGTAATAATGAAAAAAGAAACAAAAGAATAGCACATAAAAATAGACAAATATTTATTGATGATAGAAAAAATCCGAACAAAGAAATGCCCCACAGGGTCACCTTTGCCTTGGGCAGAGCAAAGGGGATTATTAAAAGCAAGCCCACACAACAATACTTTCGCCTTGGGCAGAGCGGAAACTTTAAAAACAAATGTTTACTTTGATATATGAATCACAACAAGGGCTTCAACCACACTCCAATTCTTGACTAGAACTCCTGGAGTCACGAACTCTGGCACATCTTCATCAGACTCCTCTTCAGTAACAGCATAGACCCCAAAACTGTAATCAAAACCATCTAAGACATAACTTGGATCTTCCATATAGGGCTCATAATCTTCATATGGAATGGAGAGACTTGTTGAACCATCTGATATGTAACCTTCAGACTCGTCTTCTGACACTGCATTGATATGAGGAGGATGGATGACCCCTCCACTGCGGAACACCTCATTGATTGGCGGGACCTTTTGATTTCTATTGACTTGTTGAGCAGACCCACTAGAAAAACCAAGACCTTTCTTGTTCTTATTCTCTGGTAAAAACAACATTTTGCCCCAACCTGTCTGAGGACCACTGCTCACAACCTGCTGCGCATCCTTGAATGAGGACATATGTACTCTGGGTTTTTGAACACTGTCTCTTGCGATAGACAAATCTTGGAACTACGTACCAACCTCTTCTTCAGCTTCAACATAAGAAAACGATGACAAGTGGCTCACCACAAAAGCTCTTTCTCCATAAACCGTAACTGTTTTGCCCTCAAACACATACTTCAATTTCTGATGTAGGGTGGAGGTAACTGCCCCGGCTTCATGTATCCACTGCCTCCCTAGCAAATAATTGTAGGCAGCGCGAATGTCCATGACTTGGAACGTGATCATGAAAGTCTGCAAACCGATAGTCATCGGCAAATCTACTTCACCAATTACCGCCTTTCTAGATCCATCAAAAGCTTTGACTATGACATGACTGGGCCTCATCGGAGGTCCCTGATAAGACAGCTTGGATAAAGTGGTTCTAGGCATAACATTCAGAGAGGACCTGGTATCAACCAACACACTGGATAGAGAATTATTCCCACAATTCACAGAAATATGCAAAGCCATATTATGCTTCTTCCCTTCCTCTGGGAGATCTTCCTCATTGAAACCCAGGTTGTCGTATGCAGTAATATTACCGATGAAATTATCAAATTGCTCCATTGTGACATCCTGCTCTACATATGCCTGCTCCAATATCTTTTGGAGCGCTTCCCTATGTGCCTCAGAACTCATTAGCAACTGCAGAACAAAGATCTTAGACGGGGTTTGTAGAAGCTGATCTGCAACTCGGTATTCACTTCTCTTGATTACTTTCAGCATTTCGTCCGCCTTGGACAGATTGGATTCACCAGATTGATCCACAATAGGATCCTTCGTACTTGGTTGCTCTACTGAAATCCCTTTGTCTTTCGAAGTCACTGAAGGGTAAACTCGGCCGCTTCTAGTTACTCTGCTGACATCTGCAATATTAACAACCGAAGGCAAAGTAGGTAACGGTACCTCCTTTCCATCTTCCAACATTGTAGCGTTATAACGGTACGGGATAGCCTTACTAGAAGTGTAAGGGACCGGTCCTGGCACATTGATTATCAAGGGAGTAACGACTGACTTTCTGCTATCGTATGTGATCTCAATACGCTCCAACTCCTTGAAGTGAGGCACTATAACACATACTTCTTCACTCTTCTTAAATAAAATTCCTGATCACTTCCTTGTAGGTAACCCTGAATCATGTTTACGGAAGGTGAGCCATGTGGTGGCAATGGGTTATCTTGAACATTAGGATTGGAATCCTTAAAGGATAAGATTCCACACTTGATGAGCCTCTGGACGTCTGCTTTCATACCAAAACAACTTTCAATGTCATGACCTGGAGCTCCCTGATGGTAAAGACAAAATCTGTCAGCTTTATAGTAAGGAGGAGAATTCTTGGGAACCTCGGGTGGAGCTTTTGTCTGGATGTGACCCTTCTGGATCAAAGCTGGAAACAAGTCAGCATACTTCATAGGGATGGGATCAAAGTTTATCTTTCTGTACACGCGACCCTGATTGTTGAATGGCCGATTCTGTTGAGGAGATTGTGGACTTTGCTATGGTTGTGATTGATAAGTTGGAGCATTGAAAACTGGAGATACTGCTGCAACCTGATATGCTGGTGAATACCTCCTTCTGAGTCTTCCTTCTTGTACAGCGTTCACTTCTTTTTCCTTTTTCTTCATAAAACCACTTCCATACTTCTTAGCACTGCTAGGAGCATTCTCTTCTTTGACCCATCGTCCTTCTCGGACTCCCTCTTCCAATCGCATTCCCATATTCACCATCTCGGTGAAGTCACTGGGTGCACTCGCGACCATTTTCTCATAAAAGAAAGGACCAAGGGTCTTTAGAAAAATCTTGGTCATTTCCCTTTCCTCCAACGGTGGCGTAACCTGCGCGGCCAACTCGCGCCAACGTTGAGCATATTCCTTGAAATTCTCTTTGTCTTTTTGCATCATGGCCCTCAACTGATCTCTGTCAGGAGCCATGTCTACATTATACTTGTATTGTTTGATGAAAGCTCCACCTAGATCATTGAAAGACCGGATCTTCGCACTATCCAACCCCATATACCATTTGAGCGCAGCGCCCGTCAGACTATCCTGGAAGTAATGAATGAGTAATTGATCGTTGTCAGTTTGCGCCGACATCTTTCTGGCATACATGATGAGATGACTTTGAGGGCAAGTGTTCCCTTTGTACTTCTCAAAATTAGGGACCTTGAACTTTGGTGGAACCTTGACATTAGGAACTAAGCACAATTCAGAGGCACTCTTTCCAAACAGATCCTTCCCACAAAAGGGTTTCAATTCTTTCTGCATCTCGGAAAATTGGTCTTGGAAACCATCCATCCTCTCTTCAAGACCCACAGTTTCAGTCGGAGATCCATGGTAGATTGGTTCGTCTAGGATACATGGAGTAACATTCACATGCGGCGGTGCAGTGGTCATTACGGCAGCAGTGGTAGGTATGGCTTGCACAGCGGTCGCAACAGGGACCTCAGGAACAGGTGGGCGGTAGCCAGTAAGAGTGAAATGAGGAGGCATTCCCCACGGAAAACCTGGTGGCATGCTGTAGGTCACTTTGGCAACAGTAGGCACCACTGGGATCGGTGCTGACACAATTTCGGATATAACAGTCCTTTGAACTTCCTGGTTGCTGAGTATGGCTTGATTGGACAGAGCTTCCACTAGACCGTTCAACCTCTCCAAACTTTCCTTCAGAATTGCAACTTCATCACGGAGCACCTTGTTCTCTTGTTCAAGCTGGTCCATCTTTTGGCGTTGATTGGCGCGAGTACCGTATCGATGATTCAGCTTGTCTGTGGAGATGAAGCAAGAGTGAGACCCTGGAATGCAAACAATGTTATGCTTATGCAAAGAATGCAAATGAGTATGAAACTTCAAGAAACTCAAATTATTTTTCAGTATTGTAATGTTGGAAAAAACTTAATTATTTCTATATTCGAGGAGCATTACAAATCAAAGTACTCTTTTAAGAGTTTATTACATTGAACCAAAAGCAAAAGAGAACTCAGAGATCTACTCCATATGCTCCTTCTGTGCACGAAGCTCCTTTTCTAACTGGTTGACGCGTTCTTGCAATTCGGCCTTCTCACTGATGAGCCGATCGAAACATTCTTTCCAAGCCACAGTAGCTGGGGGAAGATCATCTCTGGTGTCAGTTCTGGAAGAGGTGTGAGAGGAAAATAAATCCTCTCGCGCCTTCCTCTTCTTTGCAAATTCTATCTCTGGCAGCTTCTGGGACTTCTCTTTCTCTACCTTGAGGGTGAAAAACTTGTTCCTCCAAGCGGCCTTCAGTTTTCGAGCCTCATTCAAGGCGGCCTTCAACTGATCTACTTCACTCACATCAAACCAATCAGGATCATGAAAGGTCAACACCATAGGTTCATGAAAAGGGAACGACATTTTGAGGTCGAGAGCCCTTTCTCGCACCCAATGTAGATATTCTTCAGAGACAGCACAGTTGGGGTATCCTAAAGCAGTCATCCCTTCCTTATTAACGTATCTCCATGCGTAAATTATGACGGTCTTCAGGTTTGGATCTTCTCCTTACTTGAGAAAGATCCCTTCCAACAGAGCTTGGTCAGGTATTTCGATCATGGGATGCCCAAATTGTCTGCGGGCCAAAGCGGAGTTGTAACTGATGCATCCTTCTCTCCTAATGAGCGGTATGTTGGTGAATCCTCCGATGCTAGGAATCATACATACACCTCTATAAGCAGGGTCGTACCACACGATATCTGAGTGAGTAAGGGCCATAATTATCTCGGACCAACGGGGTGTTTCTACCTCATCCCAGATAGACGGATGCCGAGTTAGGTGAGCAATAAACCATGAATACAGCAAAGCGGTACAACAAACAATATGTCCTCCCCCTTCGGAATTCTTCGAGTGGATTGAATGGTACGTGTCAGCTAGCAAGGTGGGAACTGGATTCTTGAGTATGAACAGTTTGATCGTATCCATATCGACAAAATCCTCAATCTTTGGGAACCAGAAAATCCCATAGACCAATAAAGCAAAGGTTGCCTCCAAGATAAGGACCTCTTTTCTTTCAGCATGGTAACAGACTTTTCTGATCAAGAAATCAGCTGGGAATCCAAGGACGCCTTCCTTGGTGCTTAAGTGCGCTTGAACATCTGCTAGGCTGAGATGAGTAGCGTTTGCAATTTCTTGGTGGCTGGGTATGTCATCCTGTCTAGCGAATATAGGTCGGGCAGTCACAGGTATCTTCAAGAAATCATAATACTCTTCCAGGGTTGGCATCAGTTGGTAGTCTGGAAAGGTGAAGCAATGGTACAGCGGATCATAAAACTGAACAAGAGTCTCCAACAACCCTTCTTTCATCTTGAGCTCGAGAAAACAGAAGACTTCTCCATATTCTGTTGCAAAAGCGTGACGGTTCTCGATGAGATCTGCTAGCTCTCTTAAGCTTTCAATGTTGGGACTCTGAAAAGTGTACTCCAATGCTTCTCTCTTGAAGTCCATGGTTACAATACCTGTGAAATGAAATTGAGTTTCTTGAAGTGAATAAAGAAAAAAAATGCAATGCAAGATGAGTAGGACTTCATGGGATCCCAACTATTTATAAACATTACGGTAAAATAAAACGTTTTATTAATTTTGAAACGGATTACAAATAACCTCTTTTAAAAGTCCCAAATAAATAGCTAAATAAAAGCTAATGAAAGCCCTAAGGAAGTTCTAAATTCCGCTGCTTGAGCTCCTCTTCCAACTGTGTCTTCTTACGGATGAGGTTGTCCACAATCAGTTTCCAGATGGTACATTGTGGATCGGAGGAAAATAAATCCTCTAGAACTTTCCTCTTCTTGTGGGGAAGTAATTCTTCATTTTTCAATTGTAGCTGCTTCTGAAGTTCATCCTTCTGTTTCTGAAGTTCATCATTCTCTGCAACCACTACTTGATACTTGTTCTTCCATGACTCTAACTCATGCTACGACTTCCTCAAGGCAACCTCTAACTTCTCAGCTTCATACATAAAGACATAAGTGGGCTCTCTTCTCGGAGATATAGGATCTTGGCGAGAATAAGGCATTTTCAATTTGATTGCTCTCTCTCTGACCCACTGAAGGTAGGGTTCCAAGGACACACAATTAAGTTTCCCAAGGATTTTCTTCCTTTTCTTATGCAAATGATCCCATGCAACCAGAATCTTGTCTCGGAGTTCCTTGTCATCCCTAAAGAAAATGCTTTCCACTTGAACACTCTTAGGCGGTTCCTCCAATGGAAATCCCAACTGTCGACGAGCTAAGACCGGATTGTAACTGATCCCTCCATTAAAACTAAGTAACGGTACATTAGCAAAATCCCCACAACCATCAATAATTAAAGTCCCATCATACGCTCGATTGTACCAATTAATGCCTGAGTGGGTCAACGCCATAACTCTTGGAGACCAAAGTCCTTTATCGAGATTCAAAAAAGAACTAGACTTAGGCAAGTGCGAAATAAACCACTTGTAAAGTAAGGGCACACAGTAGGTGATCATCCCTCCATCATAGAAGTTTCGGAGATGCACAGAATGATAAGTATTACCCAATAGAGTTGGTACTGGGTTATTCTTCAGAAAGATCTTGATCGCATTAAGGTCGACAAACCCTTCAAAACTTGGGAATAGAAACACTCCATAAATGAGTAAAGCGAAGATCGTCTCGAATGGGGTCTTGTTCGTATAATCGGCATAAAACATAGCCTTACCGATTAAGAAATCCGTAGTTAAGCCTAAAATACCACCCTTACTAATTAAGTTTCTCCTGACGTCAGATACTTTTAAATAAAGGGCCTTAGCAATATCTCTTTCCTCAGGGTCCTTCTCTAAGAAAGGGAAGGGAGATGCTTATAGGATAGGTAGACCAACCAAAAAAGAATACTCTTCCAATGTAGGTACTAGTTGGAAGTCTGAGAACGTAAAATAGTGATATATCGGATCATAAAATTGCAATAAAGTGGAAAGAAGTCCTTCGTCCACTTGGCGACTCAATAAGGATATTAGCTTCCCATATTTACTCTTGAACTTGCTCTGGTCTTCAATCAAGGTCACCAACTTCCTTAGGCCACCCAATTTAGAACTCTTAAAAGTGTATTTGAAAGTGTGTCTTTCATTAGAAGCCATGGCGACCTACAATGTTCATAAACAAAAGGGAACCCCATGAAGTCCAATGCAGAATGATGCTATATGAATGCAACAAACACAAGTAAGCACATAAGGACACATATGTAACCAAACAAAAAGGTCTTAGGTTTGCAACGAGCATGGAGCAAATGGTATACCCATTTCCAAAAGGACAAGGCTTAGGGGTGGATTGTACCTGTAGAACAAGGTTCTAAGGGGTGCCCAAAATCATTAGTCCATCTTTCAGATATTATCAACTTCCCAATTACTCGGTGATTAATAATATTCTCAAGAGAACTTCTTTTGAGTGTAGTATCGCGTAGCACTATTTCGGGAGTACTCCCTCATTGTCCCGCACTACATCCTAATAAAAGCCAAAGTGGGGTTAAGGTAACTATGGTCCTCAATATCACGGACTCCAATCGAAAATAGTAAAAGTCTTCACGATTACTCGTTCAACCGAACCATTTTTGAAAGGGTCTCAACTGAGCGTGATTTTTAAGTCAACTTGGTCGGGATTCAACTCCCTATAAGTCTCGTCGAACATATCACTATCCTATCTTAAGTTCACTCAAGTCCGGGTGTAGGACTTTGTCTCACCACTCCAGAGTATCAACCCAAAGGCAATAAACAAACAAGTATACAAGTAAACAATTAAGCAAATATAAGCAAAAATAAAAAACAAAACAAGTTAGGGAAAACCACTGAGAGTCCCCAGTGAAGTCGCCATTTCTGTCGCAGTGAAATTTGGATACCAAACTATTGATTAGTTTGAATCTTATTCATTTGCAACCAAACTTTGATTTGTCCAAAGGAAGGGATAAAGATCGAAATACCCACAATGCAATGCAAATGCAAGCTAGAGAGTTATAGGTTCGGGGGTCGGTTAAACTTAGGGAAGGTGCTAGCATCCTAAGTTTCTGTAGTACTCTACAGGAACCTCTTGTTTTATGTTGTTTATTGCTAAGGTTTATCTGCTTAATGGTTAAAAGACCTAGGGGTTTATTTCTAAGTATACTCGATAAGATATCGCATCTTATGCCTACATATCCTTACGGGAGTGGAATCAGAGTATCTGTAGTTCCCCTAAAGTGTTTGAGGAGTTCTTTGACTATGGTCAAAGTTCCTACGGGTTTAGGGTAGTTGATTGATTGATTTTAGGAGAAAAGATGAGTTGTCATTTTAAGGGAGATTACTTGTTTTAACCGCCACACTGTTGTAGGAAAATTGATTATGTTGTTATGGGGTAGAAGTTTTATCCCACTTAAGATGATTAACATCTTATTCTCTAATGTGTTTGAAAGTTTGAATTGAGTTGAATTGTTTATTCTAAGTTGTAAAAGATAAAAGGTCCTCCTTATGGGGTAGGATCTAATCTTAAGAGATCGACTTGAATGGGATCAAGGATCAAGAGGGGAATGATGCAAATGAGATGCATTACACACAAGTGTTTAATCAGGTGTAGGTTCTTCCTTTGGACGGAATGCGATGCGAGAAAAGTAAATTATTGTAAAATAAATTGCGATGATAAAGAGCAGATAAAGCCATACATACGCATGAAAGCGCTAGGGTGTAAGTGAGTGAATTGTGAATGTGTTGGTGTGGAAGCGTAAGCGTGCATGTTGATTAATTACGATGTCGTTTGTTTTTAAGCGAAGTTGAGTTGATTGTAGTTGGATTGATTTTAAGTGAGATTAATATACATTAGATAAAAAGCTTAATGTACTAAAGGATTTTAATTTTTTTATTATCTTGAATGAAATGATTTATTTTATGAAATTCATGGTTATTCTTAAAAGTTGATTATATTGATTATGAAATAAAAGGTTGTTTTTATTATTCTAAAAAAAGACTAAATTGGTCTTATTATTAAATAAGTAAATCGCAATTAGGTGTAAGTAATTTATAAATTTTTTTTTAGTGAATGAATATATTATTTAAATAAGGTTTTATTAAATTGGTTTGGAAGAAAGATTAATTAAAAATGAATTAATATGGATTAATTTTATTTAAAAAATGAGTTTTCTAGTTATTAGGATGAAAACTAAAAGGATTGATTAAATTGAAATTTTAAACAAAATGCCTTATTGAAAGTGAATTAACAAAATAGATAAATTAAAGAATAAAAAGATCAAGATTAATTAAAAGGTTAATGGTTTATTCTAAAAAGATTTATTAGTTATTTTAAATAAAAACTAAGTTAATTGAATATTAAATGTTTTAAAAAAACAAAACAGATTATAGTTTTTTTAAAGGATTAATTAATTATTAATTATAATTAAGGTGTTAGATCTGGTGTTATGCAGTGCATCAGTTTATCATGGGCGCGCAGTGTAATCCGTGTGATCATGAAACAAATGAAACGTGTGGTGATAGTGGTGAGGGACCACGGTACTACCGTGGTCGTGCATTCATATAGTTTACCATTACAACACAATTGAACAATTAGGAACACATGAAAAAACACAGACAGCAGAAACCCTAGACGAAGACGTTCACTCGCTCGCTCGGCCACCCTCGCGATCAGTCTCTCTCTCTATCTTTCACTATGATGGTACCTAAAACAGGGATCAAGGCGTCAATAATTCAACAATATAAAAAATGTATGGAGTTTTACCGAAGGTGAGCGGCGTATGAAGCGTGATCGGTTTCTTCTGGCGACGGCGGTTGGCTTCGGAGGCGTTTGATCTTCAAAAGCTCCGGCGAAAAAGATGAGTTTTCCTTTCTTTCTTCGATTTGAGTTATTTAGGGTTTTTTACGGTTTCTTTCACTATGTTCACGATTTCTCCAAAAAGTTCCTCTTCTTTGATTCGAATCCCTTCTTTTATAGGCGAGTCTAGGCTTTGGATCTTTAAAACATTGATTGAATTCCTGATTGCTTGGTATTAAAACCTTTCATTCCTGTGTTGGACAAGATTCGAAAACTTTCCTTTTGTGATCGATTGAGTTTAATGTTGTTGATGAGAATCATTTTCTGTGTGATTTGATTTGAAGAATCTTTTAATTGATGTTGAGGAATCTGATAGCTGTCTGAATAGGATCTTTTTCAAAATAGGGTATATTCCTCAATTGATTTACTAATCCATGAATTGTGATTTGGCAGGTGTGGATAGCGGAAGATTTTGGGCCAGGGGAGATTAACAGCCCAGGGCAACATCAACTTGCCTCTTTGACGCTTTGCACGAGCTTCGGCCATTCTTGACGTTCTTTGATGGAAGTTCACGTAAATGTTGGAGATGATTTGTATTATCCCAAACTCTATCTTGCGGACGAAAGAACTAAACGTGGCATCTTGTTGGCAGTTGCAAGGTCGTTGTTTTCTTTCTGTTTCAATCTCTGTTCTTGTTTTCAGGTCGAGTTGGTATGTCTCTAACATTGTTTCTTTCCATGTACTTGGTGATGAGGGTGTTTGGATAGTTGGACAACAGAAGCTGCTGCAAATTGTTCGAACATGAGGATTGAGGCTTGCTTCGTATACTTGTGCCTCCCAAAAAAAATCTTGAGCGGATCTTCGACATTCTGAAGCTATGGATTTGGAGTTTTCAATCAAGAAGTAAGAATGCCACCTTCTGTCTGGTAATAACTCGAGCTTTATTGAAACCCCTGAGTAGTTGAGCTAGGACATCCCAAATATGTTTTCTCATGTTTATGTATTGGATTCTATCGGCCTTTGGCAGGTATCATCATCATGGTGGAGTAGGAAAGTCATCTTCTTCGATTTGTCTTATGAGTATGATGGTGTGTGGCTTCAATACGCTGCAGTTACAACAACAGCATTCCGTCCTAATCTCATGGTAAGGAAAGTGAGGGTGGAGGAAGTTGGATAGGTTTGACGATGCCCCTATGGTTTCTGTTTTGAACTAATTTGTTAAGTATGTTTCTCTTCGGTTTGCCAGGTTCGTAAAGAATGTGCTGAGGAACACGTTTCTGCTAACAACTTTCCAATGTTCTCGCGGCATGGCTGTTAACAAAGGTTCCTGGGCTGCTATGTCAGGCGGTAATTCTATCTCTTGGGCTTGAGTTAGGAGTGGCACTGAGTTTTGCTAGCGTTCACTCTTGTTTGCAGCAGCCGTGCACTGATAACTGCTGTTAGGAACTTTGAGGGAGGTTTGGAAATAGGCCAGTTGGCCTTTTGCAACGACTACTCCTTCTGCTCTTTTGATATCCATTATCCAAGCGCTATCTGTTTCTCGTAAGATCCTCATTTATCGGTTCCATTTTTCTTACTCTAAAAAGTATCCATTATAACAAGTGCTATCGTGGTCATAGCTGACATTGTAGCATCTTTCTTGTAGGAACTTTCAAGACATGCTCGATGCTATTCAAAGGAGGTTTGGAAACACGAAGGAAGAATCTCCCGAAGATGTACTTTGCTATTCAGTTCCGCAGGTTGTTGTTTAGTGAGCAATGTTGTCGGTATTCTTGTAAAGCCCGTTATTTACTGCTATACTCCTGGCTTTTGAATTAAACTCAATTGGTGACAGCAAAATTTTTTACTCCCAATGGCCTGCTGATGTTCATGTTGTTATTGCAGGTAATGGAAGTTGGGTTTAAAAGCCATCATCATGGCGTCGGGAATTGGTGAATTGAATTGTCAGGGGCTACGAAGTACCTCACGAACTGCTCCATGGGTCTGCAGACATTTGAACTTTATGTCTTAGTGAGATACGGGACTCCTTCTACGGCAAAACAGACAAAGCTAACAGGGGTATGAAGGCCTTCCTCTGTGTAAATGATCTATAACTCTTTCGAAATTTCGTTGACTGTTCTGACCTTATGTTGCATTCTTTGACAGGTTGATTACGCCCAAATACGAGGAGTCTTCTTGCAGTATTTGAATGCCCTCAGTTCTTAAGGTGGTAACGGCTTAGACTCCTTACGATACTTAACCTGTTCATCTCTTATCAATTTCCTCTGATGCTTGCGATGGTTGGCGTGAAGTGAATTGAATTGCAGAAACCGTTTGCTTGTTCGATTGAGGTGACTGGCGGATCTCTTGAGTCAAACCATTGAGGAACCTACGGTGAAAGCCTGAATCACAAGTCCAGCTGTCGTCGTCATACCTGTGCGCTGCTGTTACACCAGATGCGGGAAAATCTGTTAGCTGCTGTTAGGCTGTTAAGAAGTCTTAGCATGAAACCAATTGAGAAGATAAATGATAGCATTCTTGTAAACTATATGAACATGTAATAAAGCATGTGATGTGCAGTAAATGTAATATGATGCTTTCACACAGCAGCTTCTATTCACATGTTTGAATTTACCATGTAATTGAATATGTCGTGTTAAGTTGTATGAGATGATATTTGGAATTGATCCTTGATTCTTATAATGACTCTTAGCATAAGTCCTCTTGTGTAAAAATATATGAACTAACTTGCAACCTTCCTCTGCTGGAAATCGACTTCGGAATTAAATGATAATCTTCAAGCATAGTGCTATGGCTCTAGATATATTCTTCTTTAAAACGAACCATGACGTCAAATAGATCAAATATGGAATGACTTCAACTTGCTTGTACCACAACTCCTTTATTTCCTGAACTTAGTTTTGACTTGAATTCATAAACACAACTTGAATTATGGGTTTTGAGATCAAATGTGAGCTTTTCCCCTTTTTTTAGAAACGAGGACCCACTTCTTAGAGGTACCATAGATCGGAGTTTTAAGATCAATTCAAGTAAGTGTTCCCTTGGCGTCTCAGAACTTGTAGTCTCCCTTTTAAAGCCTTGAAACGAATCATCCAGACGTGACTCTTGATTTTTAAACGCTGAGGAAGAATGTTGATCCCCTTGGAATTATTGCCTCTGCGCAAGTTGGTTAGCCATAACAAACATACATACGAAAGTAAAATGAAAGAAACAAGAAAGGGAGTGCACAAAGAGGTGGAGTCTTAAGGTCAAAAATTAGGATGCGATAGTAGGTATGCTTGAAGACAACTTCTAATCAATGGTATCTTGGTAGCGGTTATTCAAAGCATATGAAGGGCGACATAAACAAATTTTCAAGTCTATCATTAAAGGCCAAAGGATACGTTACTTACGGTGATGATAATAAAGGAAAGATTCTTGGAGTAGAAACCGTTGGTGCACCTCTATGTACAATCATCAAAGACGTCCTTTATGTGGAAGGCCTTAAACACAACCTACTTAGCATAAGTCAATTGTGTGACAAAGGGTTCCGAATCAACTTCACAAAGGATGAATGTTTGATAGAACATGAAGTCACCCATGACATCTTGCTAAAAGATAAAAGATTTAATAATATTTTTATGATCTCTTTTGATGACTCATCCTTGAAGGTAAAATGTTTAATGGCGAACAACAACGAGGTGTGGCTATGGCATAAAAGGTTTACTCACATTCACATGGAGCATTTAAACAAGTTGATAAAGCATGACCTAGTTGTTGGTCTTCCGAAGATAAATTTCATCAAGAATAAGTTATGCGATGCTTGCCAAAAAGGGAAACAAACCAAGACAAATTTCAAGTCCAAGAAAGTGGTGTCTACATCAAGGTCACTTCAATTGTTGCATATGGATCTTTTTGGTCTATTAAGAACGAAAAGCTTCGGACGTAACATTTATGCTTTAGTTATTGTTGATCATTTCTCTCGATACACATGGAAATTGTTTTTAGTGCAGAAAAGTGATGCTTTCAAAGCATTCAAGAAGTATGCAAAGCAAATTCAAAACGAGAAGTCACTCACCATAGCCTCCATTAGAAGCGACCATGGTGGAGAATTCCAAAATTCATATTTTGAAGATTTTTGCGAAGAGCATGGAATTTCTCACAACTTTTCCGCACCAAGGACTCCTCAACAAAACGGTGTCGTAGAAAGGAAGAATAGGTCATTGGTGGAGCTTGCAAGAACAATGCTTAGCGACTCAAATCTTCCTAAATATTATTGGGCGGATGCGGTTAGCACGACTTACTTTGTAAGCAACCGCGTCAATATTCGACCAATTCTCAAGAAGACTCTGTATGAGTTGTTCAAGGGTAGGAAACCAAACATATCATTCTTTCACATATTCGGATGCAAATGTTTCATTCTCAACAACGATAAGGACAATCTCGGTAAGTTTGATGAGAAGTCCGACGAAGGTATATTCCTTGGTTACTCCCTCCCTAGTAAAACTTTTAGAATTTTTAATAAAAGAACTCTTACTATTGAAGAATCCATTCATGTTTCTTTTGATGAGACTAACCCCTCGAAAGAGGATAATATTATCGTGGATGATGATGATGATATAGTAGATTCTTCACAACAACAAAAAGAGACTTCAAAGGATCAAGCAATACCACAAGAAGATGACACTCAAACCATTGAAGAACATCGACTAAATATTAAGGATGCGTGTCTCAACATGGCTTTTGTGTCTCAAATTGAACCAACCAAGATTGATGAAGCCTTAGGCGACGACCAATGGATTGTAGCGATGCAAGAAGAACTCAACCAATTTGAAAGGAATCAAGTTTGAAGTCTTGTACCAAGACCGGACCACAAGCACATCATAGGAACAAGATGGGTGTTCAAGAACAAACTTGACAAGAATGGGATCATAGTTCGTAACAAAGTAAGATTGGTCGCACAAGGCTACAACCAAGAAGAAGGAATTGATTTTGATGAAACGTTCGCTCCGGTAGCAAGGTTAGAAGCAATTAGATTATTACTTGCTTATGCTTGTTCAATGAATTTTCAACTTTTCCAAATGGACGTCAAAAGCGCATTTTTGAATGGATACATCAACGAAGAAGTCTATGTTAAACAACCCCCGGGCTTTGAAGACTTCAAACATCCTTCACATGTATATAAATTGAAGAAGGCTTTCTATGGTCTAAAGTAAGCACCAAGGGCATGGTATGATCGTCTCAGCACTTTCCTATGTGATAAGGGTTTTGAAAAAGGAAAGGTAGACAAGACTTTATTCATTAAAAAGATAAAGGATAATACCTTACTTGTTCAAGTCTATGTGGACGACATCATCTTCGGATCAACAAACAAAGATCTATGTGAAGAATTTGCTTCGGTGATGCAAGGCGAGTTTGAAATGTCTATGATGAGAAAGATGAACTATTTCCTTGGACTAAAAATCAAGCAAACAAAGGATGTCATCTTCATCAACCAATCCAAGTATTGCAAGGAATTGTTGAAAAGATTCGATATGGATAGTTGCAAGGTGATATCCACTCCTATGGGATCCGGAACGTACGTTAATCAAGATGAATCTGGTACTCCAATTGATATCACAAAGTATCAAGGTATGATCAGTTCATTATTATATTTGACGGCAAGTCATCCTGACATTATGTTTAGCGTTTGTTTATGTGCACGCTTTCAAGCAAATCTGAAGGAATCACATCTCACCGTCGTAAAGAGGATTATGAAGTATCTCAAAGGAACAACGAACGTCGGATTATGGTATCCAAAAGGTAGTACTTGTTCTTTAATTGGTTATTCTGACGCTGATTATGCAGGATGTAAGACCTATAGAAAAAGCAAAAGTGGTACGTGTCACATTCTCGGGAATGCACTAGTGTCATGGGCTTGCAAGAAGCAAGCATGTGTTGCACTTAGCACGACCGAAGCGGAATATATTGCAACAGGAAGTTGTTGTGCACAAATTTTGTGGCTTAAGCAACAACTCCTCGATTATGGTGTAGATCTCGGTTGCATTCCTCTTTGATGCGACAACACAAGTGCCATCAATATCACAAAGAACCCGGTCATGCATTCAAGGACAAAGCACATAGACATCTGACATCACTTCCTTCGAGATCACATACTTAATGGAGGTGTAGATATTACTTTCGTGGATACACACAATCAACTCGCTGACATATTCACTAAACCATTGGCTAAGGAACCGTTCTTCAAGATTCGACGAGAACTCGGGATTCTCAATGAAGGTGATATCTAATCTCTTCTTTAGTTAATGTGTTCATGATATATGTTTTCAACCTGATTGCATTCTGTCTTTTAAGCATTTTTTAAAATTCGCGTGTGTTAATCAATTAACCTATAGGGTTAACCGATTAACACTGTTAATATTTCAATTCTGAGTTAATTTTTTAATGTGTTAACCGATTAACACTGATACTTTTTATTCAAAAATTAAAATTTTTAATGTGTTAACTGATTAACCCCCAGGGTTAACCGATTAACACTGATACTTTTTATTCAAAAATTAAAATTTTTAATGTGTTAACCGATTAACCCCCAGGGTTAACGATTAACACTATTAAAATTTTCAAAAATCGGAAACAAAAAATTAATTAAAATTTTAGTAAAATGTGTGTTTAATGTGTTTTATGTGTGGTCAATATATCGTTTAAATATCCCACCATTATCCTTAGAACTCTTCTTCTTCTTCTTTGACTACAAGAGTTCTTCCATCTTCCAACCCTAACTTAAAAACCCACTCAAAACCCTCTCACTATATTAGTATCATTTAACCCTTTCATCTCTCTCAAACCCTAAAACCTTCAAAACACCCCAAACCTTCAGATTCTCAGATTTCATCAATGGCTGCAATCAACAGAGGAAAGGGAAAATTACCAGAACACAACTCGGCATCTGATGAAGATAGTACTCCATTGGAAACCACTAAGAAGCGAAGAATGGACTTCAAGGTCCGAGTACGTCATCTTCTACCGGGAAAGTACGTTAACCTCAAAGCTTTTCCGGCTTCTTCGTTTGATTTTCCAGCACTGCTAAAATTTCAAAGAATTCATAAGTTTGTGTCTGATACTGGGAAATGCTACCCTGATCTGGTCAAAGTTTTTATGAATAAGATATCTGTGTATTTGAACGCCGATGATGAGCATATTATGGAAACTTCTGTTCGGGACTATGCATTGAAGGAAAATCTGTCTGACATTGCTGGAAGATTAGAGATATCATCCAGAGGCTGTTTTCTGAGAAAAGGGGTAAACCATGTGGATAGACCGTGGGCAAATTACGACAAAATGGAATATTACTATAGCATTTGCAGGTTCCCAAAAGAGTCTGTTATTGCAAACCAGAGGACTGCTCGCACACTCTGCTATGCGAAAAATCTGACGGTGAATGATCGAATGCTTCACTATGTTATCTGTTATGTTCTGATTCCAAAAGACTCAAATCATTCTCAGATAAATTATTTGGAGATGAAACTACTATTTGCAATCAAGAACAAGATAAAAGTGAATTGGATTATCACTATTATGTATCATTTGCAACAACAACTGTCTCTATCAACAAGGCTTCCGTTTGCACGGCTGATTTCAAGAACACTTGAGTTAACGGAATTGGACCTCAACCGTGAACCTTCTACAAAGATGAAACCAACCACAAATGAAATCAATGAGATCACCATTGTCAAGAACACCAGAATCATCAAAGACACCGACGGTATCTACAAGTACACCGACGAAGGCTCCTCAGCCTCCAACCAATCCTATCTCATTCCAGAAGGAGGAATAACAAATGAGTTTCTCTACCTAACAATGATGAACCAACACCGAGAGACCATGAACCTTCACCGTGAAATCTCTCGAGCCATTACCTCTCTTCGTAACCTTGTGCTTAATTCTCAGCATTCAAACACGGGAAACATTGAAGAAGAGGATGAAGAAGAGGATGGTAGTGAAGAAGAGGAAGGTGAAGACGAGGATATGTCGGCTGAGGATATTTAGAAAATATTTGATACTATGTTTCTGTTTCTAGACTTTGATTCTGTTTTAAGTTTTAAATTCAGTTTCGTTTTCTTTTATGTACTCGTACAATGGTTTGCTTATTTTCATTCAAGTTATAACTTTTCCTATGATAACTGTTTATGCTTGTTGTATTTGCTATGCATGATTGTTTGCTATTATCTTTAAATGCCCATCTTCCTTTTTGCTAATGACAAAAGGGGAGAAGGATTGTGGTTCTAACATTTTCCTGTGTAGAAAAAGTGTTATCTCTCTTGAATTTAGGGGGAGAAATGTTTTAAAACCAAGTATCAAGCAAGATTTTCAAAGAAACGGTTGTCATCATCAAAAAGGGGGAGATTGTAGAATCAAGATTCAAAAGCCTTTATTGTTTTGATGAAGACAACTCATATCAACTTAGCTCGCAAGATACTATATACCCGTGCGGGTATATACACTAAAGATAAAATTTGAAGCATCTCTATTCTGAACACTTCACAAAAAGCAAGAGGTGAAAGCATATCATCAAGAATACATTATCAAGATCAAGGCAAAGTCACATTTATCAATATGGATCAAGTTTCATCTATCAAGTTTCAAGTGGTGTTGAAGACTCAAGACACGGTACAATATTGTTTACTTAGAATTATGTATACAAGTGTTCTTTGATCACATTTCACTACACCACTAACTCAAAGCATTTTCAAACTATTTTAAAATACTCTTGAATTTTTAAATTAAGTATTTTTGGAAAAACTTTCAGTGTTAACCGATTAACACAAGTTAAAATTATGATTTTGGGAAATTCTTACAGTATTAACCGATTAACCATATAGGTTAACCGATTAACACATGTAAAATTTGAATTTTTTATACGTTGGAAAGGTGTTAACCGATTAACCCATTTGGTTAACCTATTAACACTGAAGCAACAGCCAAAAATAGAATCTGTTCATGGAGAATTGCATTGCTCTATGATTTTCTTACTGGCTATTTTTTTTGTCCCATAATCATACCTTTTTGAAAAGGTTTTTCACTCTTATAAATTGATTTCAGTTTTCAAAATCAAATTCACCTTCAAGAAACAAATTTCAAATATTAATCATTATCTTCAATCTTTTTGAATTTTCAAAAGTGTTCAAATCAGAATTTTGAAACAAGCCATTGAAATACACTTTCACATTTTTACAGCTTGCTTTCACATAAAGAACACTTGTATAATTTCTGAGTAATCTTTGTTTTGAGAAGAAGATCAATATTTCTTATTGATATACATTCAATTGTCACTTATATACAAAATTCAGAATTGACTACAACTTATTCTTATAATTATAAAAGATAAGTTTGTAGGGTTTTCCTTGTAATCCGGATTGTGGATACAAGAGGTCCTTGTGTGAGATATTCATTCTCGGCAGGACTTAAATATTATGTAAATCCAAGAAGCGTGTTCTTGGTTGTTAGGATTGTCTTTTGTAGAAATCTAACATTGATAGTAAAATTCTCTTTCATGTTGAAACGGGGGTGGAGTACTCTCAGATTGTGAGGGGAACCACTATAAATCGTTGTGTCCTTTTTACTTCTGCACTTTACTATTTTTCATCACCTAGAAGAAATTAAAGAAGAAAAATCCAAGAATCATAAGAACCGGAAAAATTGTCTAAGAGCCTAATTCACCCTCCCCCCCTCTTAGGCATACATATAACTTACAGGTGATACGCACCATTTCATTAAAACACATTAGCATAAATTAAATGCCACACAGGAGACACATAAGCAAGTCAACCATTCAAACTGGCCACGCAGGTGAAACAACTCAACACTAATCAGACCACCGAAACTCTACTCCGGTCGTCTTTTGCGGTGGTCACGCATAAGTAACAGGGTGAAATGTCATCAAAAACAACAAAATCATACATCATTTTGAAGGGTATTTCAAGGAGATCATGAATTAAGCATCAAAAAGCATTTATAGAGTCTTTAATACGAAGAAAACAAGCCACAAAGATTTGAGGCATAAATTGAAACTCCATGAAACAACACAACAACCATCCAGAAACATTCTGTATCAACTCAAACAACCAAATATGCATCAAAACATGATCTTTGCACGTGAAATATGAGAGAAAGAGATTGAGAGACTTTAACCAAACTTGAAGCTTTTGTGATCTTTGTTCGTGCACCAACAACCTCTCCAACCTTTACCAAATGACTCCTTGAACCTTGAGGGTGATGAGTGGAGGCAAGAGGATGTTAGAAACCTAAAGGGAGAGAGATTTTAATAAACTGAATTTTTTTGAGTGAGAGGAAGTGATTTTTGGTTCTGGCTGCAGAATGAGAATGCCCTCTCTTTCTCTAGGTTTTTTTAGAATATATATGAGGGGCTAAGGTGAATAGAAATTTTGTTATCGTGGTTAAACTTGTGTTTACTGATTTTGTGTAAAATTTCAAATGGATAGAGTAAACCATGGGTTCCCTTTGTGAGAGGTAATGAGAGCAGTTTTGCTATCATCTTGGTGGCTGCAGTGGCTGAGATAGTGTAGTAGTGGAGGAAACAACTTGTTGTGTAAGTTTGAAAACTTACTTCAAGTGGCAAAAAGTGAAAACATAGTACATGGATAGTACAAGGCATGTTGGATAGCTTTTGGCAATGTTTTTGTGACTCAAAGGGTGACCTAATACGCATGGATTGGACACACAGTTTTCTGCAAGACATGTTAAGGAAATGCCAAGGTTTCTCATCAAATGTGCTTCATGAACCAACATCCATGTCACCCATTTTGAACCATCATAACTTGATCAATAATGACCCAATAATGATGAAATGTATATGGTTGGAAAGGTTGTAGATAGACCTACAACTTTCATGTTATTGGCAACTTGAGATAAGCCTTGGAAATTCATGAAAGAAGTGGTTTAAAATCATGTTTCAAAATCTGTCCAAGATAACTTAGATTTTTTTTGACAAAATACCCTTTTTGGTCCCTTAACTATACCCTTAGGTTTAGATTGGTCCCTTAATTATTTTTTGTGTCAGATTGGTCCCTTAACTCTTTAAAATATATTTGTCACACCTCGAAAAATCACGGAGACATTTTGGAGAAACGACCCTCACGCGAAAGGCGCGAAAATGCGGTTCGACAGAGTCGCCACCGAACTTTATTTTTCCCGAATAAACAGGAGAGGAAAATATCGAGAAAACCTCTTAAAAACGAAAGGATAGGAACAGGGCTGTCGCAACCAAGTTCCGGGTTCGGGAGTCGGTTACGCGAGGGGAAGGTATTAGCACCCGCCACGTCCGTTGTACTCAACGGGAACCTCTTAAGGTATTTTGTGGAGAGTGTTGTCTAGGTTTGGTTGTTTTTCTTCTTTATATTAAAGGCGAATTGGTAGGTTAAAAGGTTAAAGACGCTAAGGAGAGATGGGTGGTTAGAAGATAGAGTGCTCGCCAAGGATTGAGGCCCTTGTGCCTACGTATGCTCATTCGGACGAGAATGAGAAATCAGAGCGTCGTAGTTCGACTACGGGAAAGGATGGGAAATTGGTGGACGGAATAATGGAGGAAGGTAGAAGTGTGCTCGCCAAGATTACCCTAATCTTGTGCCTACGTATCTTATATTCAAGAATGAATAAAGAATCAGAGCGTCCGTAGTTCGTGGTAACAACCACGAAAAGGATACAGGGAAATAGAGGGGAGGTAGTTTAGGTTGAGGAACGAAAGAGTGACTGACAAGCAACCCAAGAGCGTGCCTCAAGAGCTTGTCACTCATAAATTCAAGGAATGTGAGATTCCAAGAACTCAATTTTTTCGGAAGTTGGGTTGAAGAAAAAGCGTTGGATGTTTTGAAATCGAAAGAATAAACTAATAACAACTCAAGGGCGCGCCTCGAGAGTTACTCATTCGAATATTCAAAGAATGCTAGATTCTAAGAATATCCCTCTTTCGTAAGCTTAAAAAAAATGTTTGTAGAAAGAGTGAATCAAAAATGGAATGCAAGGCAAAAACGAAGTTAATTTGAAAATGTCTCGACGACGTGTCGAGGATTTGATTGAAGATGGAACCGACTTGATGACGTGTCAAGGGTTGGATCATGAGAAATGATATTGGTCCCTAAGGGTGCCCATAATATCGAAACCACGAGGAATTGTGAATTGTATGTGAAATGTCGACGGTTGCGAATGCGTACGAGCACTCGACTTAGGAGAATGTTTGAGTTTGAAAAAGTAGAAAGATTGAATAAATAATAAATCAAGGGCGTGCCTCGAGAATTATTTACTCGTAGATTCAAAGAATGCTAGATTCCAAGAACCTTCTTCTTTCGGAGTTTGAATCGAGAAAAATGGATTTTGAAATGGTTTAAAGTGAAATAAAGGTATGAAAGGAGATTGTTCGTAAGAGGTGGGAATACGAGACTGGATTTGAAAATAAGAGAAATGACAATTATTTGATAAATGAGACGTAGGCCTCACAACCAATTAATTGGGGTATCATTTGGATGCTAGATCCCAACAACACCTTTTTCATTCGGAAAATGTTTGGGTGAACAATGAAAATATCACACAGAATGCTAGATTCCTATGATATTTCTTTATCCAAAATAGTGTACTAACAGATGAAATGTCGAACAATATATTACTTAAGGCGTACGCCTCAATAATAATCGTCCAAAAACCAAGGAAGTGCTAGACTTTAAGAATTTAGTTTACTTTGAAAAAGTACTCAAGGTGAGTCGAGGTTTGAATTTGAATTTTAAGCGTGTGCACTAGCAAAGTGGGCTAGTCTTCTAAGTGACCAACTAGAAGTAGTTGATCAAATAGGTGTCACTGTTGATAACGCGAAATTGTATATATAAAATGACATGTGTTTTAACTAATATTTGACTGGTTTCACTCCGAATTCGGGGCATTCCATGCTATTTGTCTAAGTATTATGCAGGTATTCAAAGAACATGTCCAAGCAAAGCAATATGAAGAAAAGGAGCAAAAACAGGTGAAAACCATATGAAAAACCAAGAGAAAAACAGCAGATACGAGTTCTACTGATGTGACGACCGTCACATAGCCGTTATGCTCGTCATGCATGTGACGACCGTCACATGTCCTGACGACCGTCATGCACCCAGAACATGCAGAATGAGGTCACGTGCTATAATTCCCCCTCAAAGACCAAAAGAGTGACCACTAACTCCTACTTTTCTGCCTCAAACCCACTTCCTGAAGGAATAACCGTTAGATACTCTCTCTCTATAAAAGGAAGAGGTTGGGACCTGAAAAAGGGAGCCGCATTCAAGACAACGAAGTGCTGCCAGTTTATCTTCAGAGCAACTTTACCTTCATCATATTCTTATTTGTTTCTCTTTCTCTTCTCTGTAATCTTTGGTATTTTTTGTACTTTCCTTTTTCTTGTACGATCAATTGGCACAAAGACCAGAATCCTGCCGACATTGTGGAGGATCTGCCCAAAAGTCAATTGGGATATTCACAGGTTTTTATTTTAATCGTAATTGCAATTTTCATTATGATGTATGTTCTTAATTACTGCTTTTATTTATGTATTATCAATTCTTCTTCCATGTCTAGCTAAATTACCGTAATCGATATGTAATAATAATTCGGACAGGATTTGATAATAATTGGCGTAATCTTTCTCTTTTCAAAACTCAGTTATGGTTTTAGTTTTTAATTAAAATTTCTAAGTAAACGTTCGCTGCGACAGCGAGAACTTATTTAAAAATATTTTGCCACGACAGTGGGAAATTAACTAAGGTACGAACCAACAAGCGACAGCTGCGGCTAAGACCAGATAGTAAAAACTAGGCATTCGATTTAAAAACAGCAAAAGCGCTTTAAAAAGGATTAGAACTTAGAGATTTTCAAAAAGTAACTTTAACCCCGAACGGGATAACGACAACATACGTTCCGCCTTAGAGTTGCGACTAGCGTCAACAACCATCGTGAGACAAAAGTCTTTAGATCACTATTTTCTTCTTAAACTAAGTTTGAAAACACTTAATACGCCAGCAATTTGTCGAATCCCCGAAGAACAAAATTATTGCATATCGATTCATAAATTCATATCTTAAGTAAAAGCTTTAGTTCCCTTTAGTTTACGCATTTATTCTGCTAATATTCACTTAAAACCTTACCGACCTAGCTAAACACCGTAACACCCGATAATACTAGATTGATTACGAGTCCCTGTGGGATCGATATCTATTATTACTACGCGATAGACTGTGCACTTGCAGTTAGATTTGTTAGACATAGAAAGTCGCGATCAAGTTTTTGGCGCCGTTGCCGGGGACCAGTTTAGTCAATAGTGTAATCTTTTGTTACACAGTATAGACTAGGTTAACAATTCTCTCTCCCTCTACTCGTTCTTCGATTGTATGCCAAGTACTCGCTCACAAGGCGAAATCTTACAACCTACAATCGCCGAACTAGAGCGCTTCTTACATCTAAGAAGGCGAATCATCGAATATCAACGAAGACACAACATTCCTGATCTTCTAGCTCATCCTCCTGTTGAAGAAGCAAAGATGGCTGAAGGACCTCAGAACAAACCGCTGAAGGCATACGCTACACCCTCTCAGATGGAGCCTCGAAGTAGCATAGCTGCCCCAGCCATCAATCGAACCAATTTCGAACTAAAATCGTCATTGCTGTCAGCTGTACAACAAAATCAATTCTCAAGAAATGCAACTGAGGATCCAAATGAACACTTAACGAAGTTTGTACAATACGCAAACACAGTGAAGGCAAATGGAGTAACTCCAGACGCAATAAGAATTCGTCTTTTCCCTTTCTCTCTTAGAGATAGAGTGTGGACATGGTTACAATCCTTACCAACCAACTCCGTTACGACGTGGGAACAATTGAAGAACGTTTTCTTAGCAAGATACTTTCCGCCAAGCAAAACTGCTATGCTTAGAGCCCAAATCAACGGATTTCGACAAAAAGATACTGAATCTCTCTATGAAGCGTGGGAAAGGTTCAAAGATATGATGAGAACATGTCCTCACCATGGTTTAGAAGACTGGGTGACGATCCATACTTTCTACAATGGGCTTCTGTATAACACCAGATTAACGGTAGACGCCGCCGTGGGCGGTGCACTTATGGATAAGCCATACGACGAAGCTTATCAACTAATCGAAAACATGTCTCAGAACCACTACCAATGGGGAGGTGAACACATTCCAGTAGAGAAACCCGCAGCGAAAGGTGGGATGTACGAGATCAGCAGCCTTGAAAAGTTCAACGCTAAAGTAGATGCTCTAGCACAGAAAATCGACAGTCTGACCGTTAACCCAACTGCAACCGTCACTGCTGTAACTCCAAACTGCGAGTTATGCGGAATCGCCACTCATAGTGCGCCCGAGTGCCCATTGCTGGTCGGAATCCCACCAGACCAAGTAAATTACGCTCAAGGAAATCCTTACGCAAACACTTATAACCCAGGATGGAGGAACCACCCAAAATTTTCCTACAAGAACGATAATGCCTTGCAAGCACCAGGTGCTCCGCCAGGATATAAGAAACCAGCTGCTGCTGCCTAGACTGCCCCTAGGAAATCAAACCTCGAGTTGATGATGGAAAAATTCATAGCTACTCAAGCTCAAACAAACAAATAATTCCTAAATCAAAACATACACACTAGCGAGCAAATTAAACAGCTGACTGGAAAAGTAGACGCTTTAGCCACCCACAACAAAATGCTCGAAACACAGATATCACAAGTGGCTCAACAACAAGCCTCTACAGTTGCCCCAGCTGGAACATTTCCAGGCCAGCCCGAACCTAATCCGAAAGGTCATGCAAACGCTGTTATATTGAGAAGTGGAAAGGAATTGGAAGGCCCAACAGATCCTAGGAACGAAGATTTAGTAATGCAACAGAAATCCGATAAACCAACCGAAAAGGAGTCTGAAACAGAAAAGAAGGAATGTGACGAGCAGAAGGCCGCCAAAGATGAAAACTCATATGTGCCCCCAGCGCCATATAAACCACCTATCCCTTATCCTCAAAGATTAATAAACTCCAAAACTTCAGGACAATTTAAGAAATTTGTTGAACTTCTGAAACAACTAAACATCACTATCCCGTTCACATAAGCGATAACTCAAATGTCGTCATACGCTAAGTTTCTTAAAGAAATCTTGTCTAATAAAAGGAAAGTAGAGGATAACGAGACAGTGACACTTACTGCCAAATGTAGCGCAATCATACAAAACAACATGCCTCCTAAACTAAAAGACCCAGGTAGTTTCTCCATACCCTGCGTCATAGGAAAGTTCGTTATAGACAAAGCTCTATGCGATCTAGGAGCCAGTATAAGCGTCATGCCTTTATCTATATGCAAAAAGCTGAATATAGGAGAACTAAGACCAACTAAAATATTCGTACAATTGGTTGACCGATCAGTCAAATACCCCGTCGGTATACTGGAAAACGTTCCAGTACGCATAGGACAATTCTATATCCCAACCGACTTTATAATCATGGACATCAAAGAGGACTCTGTTACCCCAATTATCCTAGGAAGACCGTTCCTAGCTACAGCCGGAGCTATTATAGACGTAAAGAAAGGACGGCTAACATTCGAAGTAGGAGAAGAAAAGATAGAGTTCATCCTTACTAAATTCTTGAAGGCACCAGCCATCGATGACACATGCTATATAGTAGATGTCATTGACGAATGCATACGAGAATTAGAAAAGGAGGAAACTACATATTCTGAAATCATGAAAATCTCGATCCCTGCTATTCATGAAGACGACAACTGGTGTGCACCATACAAAGATGATAGTCTGAGCGAGATCTTAGCACTCACTCCAAATCACATGCCAGGTCCGAAAAACCCAGCTTTAGAACTTAAAGAGCTACCCAAAACTCTCAGGTACGAATTCCTGGATACAGAATTCAAAAGACCAGTAATAGTAAACGCTAATTTAGGACAATCAGAAACTGAGCGATTATTAGAAGTCCTAAGGAGATACCCAACTGCGTTAGGCTATAATATAGGCGATCTAAAAGGCATAAGTCCCTCCATCTGTATGCACCGTATCATGCTGGAGGAAGACTGCAAAACTTCAAGAGAACATCAGAGAAGGATAAACCCGATCCTAAGCACCATAGTCAAAGACGAGGTGAAAAAGCTACTAGACGCAGGAATCATATACCCGATCTCCGACAGCCAATGGGTCAGCCCCGTACACGTAGTACCAAAGAAAGGAGGCGTTACTGTAGTGAAGAATGCGAAAGGTGAATCGATAACCCAAAGAGTTGTGACCAGAAACAGGATGTGTATCGACTACAGAAAACTGAACAAGGCGACTCGGAAAGATCACTTCCCTTTACCTTTCATAGACCAAATGTTGGAAAGACTAGCGAAACATTCGTACTTCTGCTATCTAGATGGTTATTCGGGATTCTTTCAAATCCCTATTCACCCCGATGACCAGGAAAAGACAACATTCACCTGTCCTTATGGTACTTTTGCCTACCGCCGAATGTCGTTCGGACTATGCAATGCTCCAACAACCTTTCAAAGATGCATGATGGCAATCTTCGCAGATTTCATAGATGACATCATGGAAGTGTTCATGGATGACTTCTCTGTATGCGGACAAAGCTTCGAAAGCTGCCTGTCAAATTTAGAAATGATACTCAAAAGATGCGCCAAAGTGAACCTTGTCCTTAATTGGGAAAAATGTCATTTCATGGTCCGACAAGGCATTGTTTTAGGACACGTCATCTCTGAAAAGGGAATCGAAGTTGACAAAGATAAAATAGAGATCATAAAGGATCTCCAACCTCCGAAAACCGTACGAGAAATACAAAGCTTCTTAGGACACGCTGGATTCTACCGAAGATTCATAAAGGATTTCTCGAAAATCACAAAACCTCTTACAGGTTTGTTAATGAAAGATGTCGAGTTCATCTTCGACAAAGAATGCTTAGAGGCATTCGAAACTCTAAAGTCAACGCTTATCACCGCACCAATCATGCAACCCCCAGATTGGCGACTACCATTCGAAATCATGTGCGATGCGAGTGATTACGCCGTAGGCGCAGTTCTAGGACAAAGGAAGGACAAGAAGCTTCACGCTATCTACTACGCCAGTAGAACATTAGACCCTGCCCAAATGAACTACGCCACAACAGAAAAGGAACTCTTAGCAGTCGTGATCGCTCTTAAAAAATTCCGTTCCTACTTGGTAGGAGCCAAAATAATCATATACACAGACCACGCTGCCATTAGGTACCTAATAAGCAAAAAGGACGCCAAACCCAGATTATTGAGATGGATCCTATTATTACAAGAGTTCGACTTAGAAATTAAAGATAAGAAGGGGACCGAGAACGTAGTTGCAGATCACTTATCCTGTATAGAGGGCATAAAACAAGAACCAGTGCCTATCAATGACGACTTTCCTTACGAACGTCTAATAGCCAAATTGGAAAGCGATATGTCTAACTCTACCTCGGAAGAACCGGAATTGGAAAAAGCCGTGGAAGCTGTCTATGCCCAAACCACTTTGCCGTGGTTTGCCGACATCGTTAATTACCTGGCCGCAGGCGTGCTTCCACCGGACCTGACTTATCAACAAAAGAAGAAATTCTTCCACGACTTAAAGCATTACTACTGGGACGAACCTCTACTTTTCAGACGAGGCGCCGATAACTTATACCGTCGTTGTGTCCCAGAGGAAGAAATAGAAGACATCATCACCCAATGCCATTCAACACCATATGGTGGTCATGCTAGCACCTCGAAGACGTGCGCTAAAATTCTACAATCTGGCCTATTTTGGCCCAGTCTCTGGAAGGACATCCATATTGCTGTACTAAAATGCGACCGGTGCCAATGCACTGGCAACATCTCACGACGCGATGAAATGCCTCAGAGAGGAATTTTGGAAGTAGAAATCTTTGACGTCTGGGGAATCGAATTCATGGGACCTTTCCCATCTTCTTTTCAAAATAAATATATACTCGTCGTTGTCGACTATGTATCGAAATGGATAGAGGTCGTTGCCGCTCCAACAAATGACACGCGAGTAGTCGTTAAACTCTTTAAAAATGTAATCTTTCCAAGATTCGGTGTGCCCAGGCTCGTCATTAGTGACGGTGGTTCACATTTCATATCGCGAATCTTTGACAAACTCCTCTCCAAATACGGAGTCAAACACCGCGTAGCCACACCGTATCATCCACAAACTAGTGGACAAGTGGAGGTTTCGAACAGGAAAATAAAGCAAAATTTAGAAAAGACTGTCGCAACCTCCAGGAAAGATTGGTCCTCAAAGCTGAACGAAGCTTTATGGGCTTATAGGACCGCCTTTAAGACACCGATAGGCACCACACCGTTTAAACTAGTCTACGGAAAATCATGCCACCTGCTGGTAGAGTTAGAGCATAAAGCCTTCTGGGCTACTAAGACGCTAAACTTCAACTACACTGCGGCAGGCGAAAAGTGAATCTTGAACCTTCATGAATTGGAAGAGCTAAGATTAGACGCGTACGAGAATGTACGCATCTACAAAGAAAGGACCAAGAAATGGCATGATAAACGTTCAATCCGGAAGCAATTCAGAGTGGGAGACATTGTGCTCCTATTCAACTCCAGATTGAAACTATTCCCTGGAAAACTAAAATCTAGATGGGCTGGACCTTTTGAGGTCACCAAAGTCCTTAAGAGTGGAGCTGTTGAAATCAAGAATCAAATCAACGCACCGTTTATAGTAAACGAACGACGTTTGAAACACTATAATCAAAGTGAACACAGCGCCCACGTAAGCAATATGAAATTGCTCGAGCTTCCCGACTAGCTTATATCCAAGCTATCGTCAGGCTTCTGACGTTAAAGACAGTGTTGATTGGGAGGCAACCCAAAATTTTTCCATATTTTCCTTCTAAATTTATTAAAACTATTCTTTTTGTTAACTTATGATTTCTATAAATTTCTATTATCTTATTTTCCAATATTTATATTTATTTTATATTTTTCTCTTTTATCACTCTTTATTTCTTAAAAATATGATCTAAGTGAATGTGATTTTTTCTAGGATTTTAAAAGTCGTTCTACTTTTCTTCCGTTTTATCCGACTAACGAGTGTGGCCGACATCGACGTTACGACTGTTGTGTTTAGAGGATGAGCTCATCAGGCCAGATTCGAGGCACTGACTCAAAGAAACTTTGCTTCGACTCTGTACTACAATACACCCACCATGGACAAGCTAGGAATCCAGGATAGCATTCAGTACTTATTTTACCAATTAGGTTGGGAGCAAACTGCTCTAAAGATTCGATTTGCTACCTTCAGCGAACTGACATTCGAGTTCCTTAGCTCCCTAAGTTACTCACCTTTAGAATGTTTGGAATAGACTAAACACACAACTGTACCACGTTAGCTAACATCCTAGGCTTCCCTAGCGGACCTTTTGTGTTTACCACCACTGAAGAGGATATTGATCTCGAATTAGACCAATTATGGGGTTCCATCACCGGAAACTATCACCCAGAACCGAACGACATGCACAACAACGAGATACACAATCCAGCCTTCCGCTATTTCCATAATATATTAGCCCATACCCTCTTTGGGAAGGAGGAAAACATTACAACAGTCTCAAAGGACGAGTTGTTCATCCTTTTCTGTGCTTCACAAGGCCGCCCTGTAAATGTTGTCCCTTTTATGATAAGGGCATTTACACGCCTCAATCAGGATCCGCACTCACCCATTTTAATAGGAGGCCTAGTCACCATGATCGCCCATGAAATTGGCCTGAGGTATTACCTGAACAAAGCCGTTCGTTTCGGCAGCCTCAGAGCAATGGACATTCAGTTCTACTTCAATAGACGCATTCTAGGTACCCTAGGACCAGGAGCCTACGAATACCTCATAGCTGATCAACCTGTCCACCTTTTCACATTGCCCAACCATGAGCTAACCAGTATCCATAACAAAGACAATTGGCTTTATGAATTGGACGAGCCTATGGGACCTCCATCACCTCACTCCACACCCCAGGCTTACATGTATGACAGTGATCAAATCTCAGAAGCACATGACTATTTGTACTACCAAGATTATGAGTCCGAAGTGGAGATCGATCCTGAGACTCCTCCTAACTACCATAATTTTCCTGACCCCACGCCTGAACAAAACACAGACAAGCTAGACTCTGTTCTAAGAACTGTAGACGACCTCAAGCTGGAAGTAACCATTATCAAAGATGAATTAACGCAGCTTCACATGGATTTCGTTACCTTCATGGACTTGGTGAGCGACCAATTTAATGACGTTATTCAGCAGGTCAACAATTTGAAGAAACCAACGGAGTGATATTTTAGTTTTCGCTTTAATTTAAGTTTACTGCATTTTACATTGTTTTACATTAATTCATTTTGCAATTGCTTCCTGTTTTTGGATATTGTATTACCTTAAACTCATTTTTCGATTTAATGTTATTTTCATTTCAGTATTTCCCTTAATCATGTTTTCTGTTAATTTTTATTTTGTCATTAGTCCATCATAAGTCAAAATATCATATTCTCCACTGTTAAAATACCCCACAAGCAAAATTCTGCAGTTCTGCAGACTTTGCTGCTGTGACGGTCGTCACATTCCCCTGACGGTCGTCATGCGTGTTACGACCGTCACACATCCCTGACGGTCGTCACGCACTAAAAACCCTAATTCTGTCTAAAACAGAGTTGCGCACCTCTCCATTTCTTCTCCCCTAATTCCCCACTATCCCAATATTAAAACCCACTCAAAACCCTCTGAATCCCCCATAAAACCTCCACCATTTTCAACCTCCAATTCACCCTTATATATTACCCTCTGCATTCCCTTACCTCACCATTCTCTGAAACCCCATATTCTCAAACCTCTGCACTTCTATCACCAAAATGGCCAAACAAACCAGTGCAAACCCCGATTTGAGCAACATCATCTTCCGAGAAGGAGAGGCCGGCGAACAGCAGCAGACTAACTTCCTAGCATTCCATCAACAGTCGCTTCAACCGACCCGGTATGCTCACCTGGGTTCTCTGACGGAACTCGGGATTCTCGACGGCGTCACTTGGATGTTGCAGAGAGCCGGCATCTGGCATCTCTGCACCAATCCCCAATCCACCTACGAGCAACTCACTCTAGAGTTTCTCAGCTCTTTCGCATACACAACATCATCCGGCGATACCAACCAACTTCACGGCGCCGCCTGCTTTCGTCTGTTCGGCACTGAATATCAGGTCCCCCAGGACCGCATCGCTGTCATTCTACAGTTAACTCACAGCGACGATGCTCACCGCCGCATCTCCGATCAGTTCTACCAAGAGGCCTTCCCTCTCTGGAACCGACTGACCGGAACCACTCCAGACAGTTGGGACACTCTGAACGCCACTCATATCCACAACCCAACTATCCGATACTTCCACCGCATGTTGAGCAACACAATATTCGCTCGTGACAGTAACCATACGGTCAACTCGAAGGAGTTGTTTTTCCTCCGCTGCGTGTTCGCTTCAGAACCGGTTAACGCCGCCCCGTTTCTCTTGGCTCACATTCAAGCCAATTGTAACCGCGGTTCTAAACCTTTCTATTTCGGTGGCATCATCACATCCATTGCCATAGGCCTCGGTCTTGGAGACCGCCTCTAGACACTCCGCCAGATGCCCCCTGTCTTTCTGGACACCGACCACTGCCGCGCCTCCCACCTCATCAAGGCCTGCCGTGATGGGAGATATCATCCTGTAGTGCGAGGCCGCACTATCCAGAGCATCATCATGCCTTCACGCACCCGGATGCATCCAGAGGACAAAGCCAACTGGCTCTTCGACACCACTGCCCCTGCTGCCCCAACACAGGATAATACCCAAGAGCCCAGGGACGAAGTTCAAGAGGAGCTAGACAGAGCCGACCAGCCTGAGTCATCACAAGCAGCTGCTGTCGAAGGCCCTTCCACGCGCCGCCGCCCCCGTCCTGCTACTGATGACACATCCGAGGCCCTCCTCCGCTGCATCGAGCAACAGAACCAGATGATGCTTATGATGGAGCAGCAGAACCGAAGGGCTGAGGAATTTGAAGCATGGCAGAGAGAGCAAACCGGTCAAATTCAGCAATCTTTGCAGATGATGCACGATATCCATTCCGGTATGGCCGATGAGATGGCACACCTCACTGTGCGAGTCGACGGCCTCCATGATTACATATTCTACACTGGAGCTCTGAACCTCGCCGCACGCGACGCCCCAACCAGAGGTCGAGGAAGAGATCGAGGACGAGGACGGGAATAGTAGTATTTTTCATTTTTGTCATTTTTGTTTTTCTTTATTTCCTTTGTATTCCTCCCTTCCGCATTCTTTCAAATCAGTGAGGATACTGATTGAGATAGTGTGGGAGCGGACCGTTATTTCCCTTCTTATTTCCCTTTTTCATGTTATTTCCCATTTCCCATTGTACTTTTTCTTTCGAATTCTCAATTTAAAGTAATTTTAATTTTCGGCAAATAAGCTCTTATATATATATATATATATATATATATATATATATATATATATATATATATATATATATATATATATATATATATATATATATATATATATATATATATATATATATATATATATATATATATATATATATATATATATATATATATATATATATATATATATATATATATATATATATATATATATATATATATATATATATATATATATATATATATATATATATCCGTTACGTGAACTCCCCGCGCTTCATATAACCATATACAAAGAAATTTTTAAACTCCTTGCCTCAAAGCATCACGATGACACGCCAAAGTTCAATCAAGTATGGAAATCCCGAGAAGAAAATTCTAACAATCCCATTACCGTCCTGACACCTTAGACCTCCAGTTTATGCGAGTCCGTTTCACTACCTACACGTACCGAAGCTTCAAGCTCCTACTCAAACGTAGCCCTCAGTAGTTTATACAAACAGTCAGCATCATCCTAAATGCTTCTAAGCAATGAAACCGATGCAAATAAGTGTGTGATCTCTAGTTCAAAATGAAAAAAATCATGAAGAAGAAAAGCCATATAGCCTGAGTATAGAGACATGTTCCTTCTAAGTTAGGTGCTCCTCACCCGAGCATTTAGCCCAACGGTACAGAAAGTCTTTGGAAATCAATAGCATAAGCTTACGTGCAAAGAAGAATCAAAATAGAAAAGAGATCATAGCCACTAACATGTTGACTTGCCATGAAAGTATATGGATAACGGGCTTAATGTGACTGCGCCAGAACAAACTGGGTAAAACTTGTTGCAAGGAACTTGACACCAAGCTGCAGTAGCATGATTGGAACTGGCTTGCATAAAAGGGAGGCCTTCGAAGACTTACAAATCAGTGTCACCACCGTATGTGTTTTGTTTCAATTTAAGGCCCGACCTTCCTAACTTATGAATAGAAAAACCTTTCGGAAAGGAGAAGCGTGTCGCGTGTTTGCCACATTTTTAACTTTTTCCAACTTTTACTTGAGGACAAGTAAAGATTCAAGTTTAGGGGAGTTTGATAACGCAAAATTGTATATATAAAATGACATGTGTTTTAACTAATATTTGACTGGTTTCACTCCGAATTCGGGGCATTCCATGCTATTTGTCTAAGTATTATGCAGGTATTCAAAGAACATGTCCAAGCAAAGCAATATGAAGAAAAGAAGCAAAAACAGGTGAAAAACAGATGAAAAACCAAGATAAAAACAACATATACGAGTTCTACTAATGTGACGACCGTCACATAGCCGTTACGCTCGTCATGCGTGTGACAACCGTCACACGTCCTGACGACCGTCATGCACCCAGAACGTGCAGAATGAGGTCACGTGCTATAATTCCCCCTCAAAGACCAAAAGAGTGACCACTAACTCCTACTTTTCTGCCTCAAACCCACTTCCTGAAGGAATAACCGTTAGATACTCTCTCTCTATAAAAGGAAGAGGTTGGGACCTGAAAAAGGGAGCCGCATTCAAGACAACGAAGTGCTGCCAGTTTATCTTCAGAGCAACTTTACCTTCATCATATTCTTATTTGTTTCTCTTTCTCTTCTCTGTATTCTTTGGTATTTTTTGTACTTTTCTTTTTCTTGTACGATCAATTGGCACAAAGACCAGAATCTTGCCGACATTGTGGAGGATCTGCCCAAAAGCCAATTGGGATATTCACAGGTTTTTATTTTAATCGTAATTGCAATTTTCATTATGATGTATGTTCTTAATTACTGCTTTTATTTATGTATTATCAATTCTTCTTCCATGTCTAGCTAAATTACCATAATCGATATGTAATAATAATTCGGACGGGATTTGATAATAATTGGCGTAATCTTTCTCTTTTCAAAACTCAGTTATGGTTTTAGTTTTTAATTAAAATTTCTAAGTAAACGTTCGTCGCGACAGCGAGAACTTATTTAAAAATAGTTTTGCCACGACAGTGGGAAATTAACTAAGGTACGAACCAACAAGCGACAGCTGCGGCTAAGACCAGATAGTAAAAACTAGGCATTCGATTTAAAAATAGCAAAAGCGCTTTAAAAAAGATTAGAACTTAGAGATTTTCAAAAAGTAACTTTAACCCCGAACGGGATAGCGACAACATACGTTCCGCCTTAGAGTTGCGACTAGCGTCAACAACCATCGTGAGACAAAAGTCTTTAGATCACTATTTTCTTCTTAAACTAAGTTTGAAAACACTTAATACGCCAGCAATTTGTCGAATCCCCGAAGAACAAACTTATTGCATATCGATTCATAAATTCATATCTTAATTAAAAGCTTTAGTCCCCTTTAGTTTACGCATTTATTCTGCTACTATTCACTTAAAACCTTACCGACCTAGCTAAACACCGTAACACCCGATAATACTAGATTGATTACGAGTCCCTGTGGGATCGATATCTATTATTACTACGCGATAGACTGTGCACTTGCAGTTAGATTTGTTAGACATAGAAAGTCGCAATCAACTGTAAGGAAGCCCATGGTTAAGCTTTAAATGTTGTGTATTGTGACAAAAAGTTGATGGCGAGGCTTTGAAAGCACTCAGCTTACATGGGTGGAAAGGGACTCGATAAATCGAGAATTTTATTTCTAGAAGGGTTAAAGGTTTTGAAAAGAATTGAGCATTTTAGAAATGAACGACGAAACGACCGCAACTCAAGGCGTACGCCTCAAGAGCTGTCGTTTAAGGACCCTAGAAATGCTAGACTCCAAGAATCCATTACTTTCATTATTTAGGAAAGAAAAAGTTTTTTTCAATTAATTGAAAAAATTAATTCGATATTAATTGAAGTTTTTATTCACATTTAGTGACAAATAATTTGAGATAGAGCCTAATAAAAAAAACCAACATTATAGGCAACATATTATTAATAAAATAAAGAAAAATAATGGAAAAACCAAATCCTATTAACTCAAACATCACGTAAGAAACTCTTCTAGTTTAATTTAATCCAAATTATAATAATTAGGACTAAGTAATAACATAATTATAAAGATAGTAACATTAAAGATAAAAAAGTTAAGTTGGTTTTTTCTTGTTAGTGTAAGGCCATATATACAGTTATAATCACTTGAGAATCACATGCTTATTTATACAAAATGATAGCTTCACAATAAGCATAACAGTTAAATGATACACATACAAAACTTGACCAAACTCACTTTTCACATTCATCTTGTCTCTATCCTGAACTTTTCAGCCACAAATTATCTTGCGCAATAAACTAAAATTGTAACTTAGATGCCTTTAGTCAAAGTCTCTAAACCAATACACTCATACAGAAGCATACTTGAATGTAGTTTCAATTTAAAACATTGCAAATCAAACAAACACACATTATTCTATTCACATTTCATCTTCCTGATATGAAACATTCAACCTCAAAGTGAACAATATCCAAAACTTGATTGCAATCAACAATTGAAAATTACACTCAAATAAATCATAGCAGCAGGACAGGTCTAAATTTAATTGAAATAAAAATTTAAACTTGAATACAGAACACTATACAACCGTAATCTAATCGAGCTTGGCTTAATAACAACATTAACTAAACAAATTAGTAATTAGAGGTCAATCAAAATGAATACACACTCAAAACACATACATACAGTAGATACGCTCAAATCGGAATCAGGTAACTATCAACATAACAAATAAAGATTATGGACGTGAAACTAATTTCAAACACACAAATAATATACAGTAGTTACATAGTGTTAATTCAACAACACTTATACTTAACATAAGGACATTGAACAGAAATAGAATCCAGGGGAAATACCAACCGAATACGAAGATTTCGTTCCTGGTAATTGCGGAGCTGGTTGCTCGCAAACCTGTTGTTGAGTCTTGTGAATGAAAGGTAAGTTGTGGACGCGTGACGGCACATCATAGAACAAGACGTGAAAGCTGCTGCTACAGGTTATCTTTGATGGATTTCATCATCACGAAATTATAAAGCTTTTGAAGTCAAGAGTGTCCCGGTTGGATTCGGCAGCGGCTACGCGACGAGGACTAAAATTAAACTGAAATCAGCAGGATAGCCATCTTTATATCTTTCACCGGTGACGTCTTCTACGTACATCAGTGGATTATTCAACACCACAAAGTTTCAGAGAAATGCTTGATTTGAAGCGTGGTGTTTTTTTTGGGTGAAATGGAGGCGGAAGGAAGGAGAGGAAGGTGGGTTTGTGAATTCGTTGAAGATGAGGAGGAGGTTCGAGTGACGGTGGGAAGAAAGAGAAAAGGGGGTGGAAAGGAGATGAGCAAGGGTTTGATGGAGAGGCGGCTGTGAAGGGTATGGAAGAAGATTTTCGCAGCGCCACTTTTGAGCTAAACGAAGGAGATGAACAATAAATCCTAGGGTTTTGGGCGGCTATTTCGGATACTAGGAGATGAACAGTTTTCTTCCTCCTTCACTCTGAAGTTCTCTTCTCTTTAAATATACAGCAGATAAAAAACCTAACGGGCTTCACCAACATGGGCCCTCCGCCCATTCTATCATGTCCTTAACCTCTTTCTTTTTTCTTAATTTTCTTTTAATTTCTCTACCCTCCCCGTGTCACTTTCCTGTAGCCTTTCTCTTTAATTTTCTTTAATCCCAACATTACTAACAATTAACTCTTTTCAAATCCAACAATAATCATAATTAAATAAGAATTAACAATTATATAATAGCTATTAAATAACTATTATTAACAATATTAATTAGTTAACAAATATTAACATAAAGATTATATGAGTATTAACAAATATATACAGAACAAACTAAAAAACAAAAACGATATTAATTACTTAAAAATAATATTAGTAACATTTCAAAAAAAGAAAAAGTTTTAAGAAAATAATATTCACAAAAATGTTGTTAAGCCACGTGTCACACCTTAATTGGTCAAAAAGATAAATTTTTGAAAAATCAACCAATTGCGAGCGGACACGTGTCTAAATAACAAGAAATTAATCGGGCAATGCAAAATCAAAATAAAATCGAAAAATGCAAAAAAAAAAAAAAACTAAAAAAGGGTAGGACAAATTTAGGGTATGACAATATCATGTTAGTCCTTTTCGTCTAATTAGCGACAAAAAAATTCAAAATTTGGTCGCTAAATTTGTAGCTAATTAGACAAAAAGGACCAACATGACATGTTTTAAAGATTTAAGGGATCAATCTGACACTAAAAATAATTAAGGGACCATTCTGAACCCAAGGGTATAGTTAAGGAACCAAAAATGGTATTTTGCCAAAAAAAATTCTAAGTTAGGAACCTTGAGATAATTGAAACCTCATCTTTGAAGCCACATATCTTGAGGAGTTTTGATCCAATGGAGATGACCTAGTAATGTATAGAAAGCTTGGAGAATAATCTTCAACTTTCACGTTCAAGGGAAATTGATTTAAGGTCAAGAACTTGGTGAAAAGGGTCTTAGAATGTAGCCTAAAAAATATGCCTAAAACATGTCCAATCTTGACAACTTTGAAATCCTAAATTGGAGAGACCGATGGAGATGATCTAGTACTCAAAAGAAATCTTGGAGGATGCTATACAACTTTCATGTTCAAGGATAAGTCATTTGAAGCTTGCATCATTGTGTAAGATGGGCTTGAAAACATGTACTTCAAGCTGAATTTCCATACTTAGAAAAATTTCTAAGTATTGGAATGTCAAAACCTCCATTTTCTCAACTTTAGCCCATCATATCTCTCAAACTATGAATCTTTTAGACTTGCTTTCTTCTACAAACTTGTAGTTCATGATGTCCTTTTTAATTTGATAACAAGTTTGCTTCCATTGGATCAAGGATGAGAAAGTTATAGAAGTTGCAAAATGGCTAGAATTAGGGTTTTCTATACTTAAAAAATATTTCAATCAAACCCTAATCCAACCAAACTCCTGACTTTATGTTTCCCCTTGACTTTTCTTGTTCCAAACACATGAAATCACTTGTGAACACATAGCATACCCCTGTTTGAGCTTGAGATCCAAGATTTTGACCCCATTGAACCACAATTGACTTTTGTTGACCAGATGAAACCCTAACATCTTTCCCATTGATTAAAGCTCTTGTGATGGCTTTTGGTGAAACATAATCCATGTAGAGGACCCCCAAGATGTATATTGAGCTTTAGAATCATGTCTTGCCCAAGGAACTAGCCCTAGATGCTTTTTGAACCAAAACCCTAATCTAGTTGCCCACAAGATAGGAGGAGGTGGTTAGTGCTTGAATGCTTGATTCAAGTGGTTGTGAGACATGTCTTGATGATGAGGGAACCTCATGACTTGATATTGCCACAAAGTTGAGAGTGAACCCTTTCCTGAGCTTTGAAGACGAAGCTCTTCCCTTGAGTGTTGAACAAGATACCTTAATCCCCTGTCTAGAACCAATGCTATGCACTAATGACAATGCAAAAATGATATGGAACATACGCCATGATATAAGGATGGGCAAATTTTGGGTGCTACAATGAGGAGCAATGATACTTGATCTGCAAGACAACCATCAGAAGTATATAGTTATATCGTCAAATGGTCGCGTCTGGCGATGATCCACGTAGCTGTTGAAGTGCATGTTCTTAACAACCAAACAATAAAGGTAGACTATGAAAGGCTCGACCGTCGATTCCCTCTCAGCAAGATGAAGTCACAAGCATGAGGCACGTCCTTAGTGTACTCATCCACACATCCCAGCCAGGGATGCGTGAGAAGTGTTGGAGGATTCAATCCTGAAATGAAAATAAAAAGAAACATTCAAGGATCAATATTTATCGATATTGGTTTTGAAAATATGAAATGAAAATGAAAAAACATTCAAGTATCAAGAATTATTATCATCAATAATGTCATGCTGCCTGTGACCTACTTCGTCCTCCACTGACATCCATCTCTACACTTCAAATAAAGATAGCACATACAAGTCATCCCCAGGTGTACTCATGGATCTGAGTGAGATCCAAGAGGCACCAGAGCTATCCAACGTCAGTATAAGTGTCACTCGTGTCCAAAAAAATGCAAGTGCCAACCAAATAAGAAAATATGCCCTCAAAGCACAAACCCTATGTATCACCACCTACTTAGCATCACCATTAGCCTCCTATGCAAAAACGATCTCATCATTATATATCTCCTTCAGGAACTCAAACATATCATGAGCATCTCTGGTCCTATCTACCTCCTCAATCGCCTTCCCTGGATCAGCCTCAGATGCTCTACCACCATCTCGACTGCCTCGTCTTTGGTCGTCATACCATGATAGAGGAATCTGCCCCTGATCAGAAGATGAAACAAACATGAGACATCTTCCAGTGTGATAGAGGTATCAGAATGCCATATCTCCACAAATGCATTAAGCATCACGTGGTTAACCAGAGTGTAACCAATCATGCATAGGTCCTTCAACCCAAAAAAGGCCAGAACCGACTGAAACCACTCCTCATCCGGCTGAGCTAAGCCAATAATCTTCCTCCCATAGTTAAGAAACTTCTAGGGAAGACACACCTGAAATTTTCCAAAAATAATCAATGACAGTAATAATCAATGTTATAAATAATCAATGTCAACAATTTAAATTAACATAAAAAATAAATAAATAATCCAACTAAAGCTACCTCTCCGTCCCAGATATGTCTGATAGTGTGGTATAGATATAGAGGAAGTAGAGACATATTAGATGAACCTCCTCCAAATCCCTATACCTCGACATCCTTAACAACCTCACCCTCTGGAGGTGGCATTAGATCAATAGGATCATTAGCGGAAGGTGGCACTAGATCAACAGAATGTGGCACTAGTGAATCCTAACGCATGCAGAACGATAAGGGAAGTGACGCGTCAGCTGGTAAATCTTGTCTCCTATGGGAATAAGAAGAAGATGGAGTGTCCTGAGATGAATGTGGAGTGACCTAAGGTGAACGACGAGCCTTAGGAGCATATTGCGCCCCAGAAGTCGACACCTCTGCCTGACCAGAAGTACCTGCTGCCTCCGCTCCCGTTGGACAGATGCGTGTTGGGCAACCCGACCATGTCTCAGTCTGTCGACTCTGTCAGCCATAATGCATGTAAGGTAAATTAAGGCGTATCGTTAGTGCAGGTAGACAACATAAACAAACAAGAAAAAAAAACAGACTGCGAGATATTCTGGAGATATATCTCCAGAAAGATCATAAAACAATAACGTTGAACAATTCCGGAGATACATCTCTAGAAACACCATAAAAATATTACCCTGAAGATTTTAAGAGATGTATCTCCGAAAATTCCCAAAGGATATGAAACACTGAACTATTCTGGAGATGTATCTCTGGAAAGTTCTGCAACTCAGAGGTCGTTGCAATGGCATAATGTGACTCATGCAAGTTGAAAAAACACAATCTGATTGCCATTTTGATCCAACAAACAAGTCATATACTAAGTTTAAACCATGTTACATGTGATTCCTACACATTTCTAACCTTAATCATTGGTTTCTACAAATTTACACAAAAACTCAAAATTTATCTGAAAACTAAAAAATTTACTTGAAATTTATGGTTTTGATGATGTTGAATGATATTATTGATGATTTTAAATGATGTTATTGATGATGTTTGATGTTCCTCTTTGCTTTATTTGATTAAATTTGATGTTGTGAAGAAGTTGAAGTTTTATGTTGAAAGAAGAGTTTGAGAAGTGTGAAGGAGAAAAAGTGTCTGACGCGATATATGCTCTAAATTGTTCTGAAGATATATCTCCAAAATATTCCAACGTTCAATAAACTTTAGATGCGTCCGAAGATATATCTCTAAAATCAGAGAGTATTTGTGGAATTTCATATGGTGCGTTATAAATACGTTTGGTGAAAAGAGAAGTTGTCATAAAATTTCATTTAGTACTGAATTAGGCCCAACGTTTCTCCACGGAGAGATTAGGTTTTAAGGCCCAAATTCATATAGGTTTAACCTAACAAAGTTTTTGACCAAACAAAACCCTAGCAAAGTTTGACTTTTTCCTTCTCGTTTAACCTAGCACGCTGCTTGTTCATCCTCCTTCTTCTTCCTCGCCATCGCTCCTCCTTCTACTGTGACTCTACAGGTTTCTTTCTCCATATTTTTGTTCTCGTTAAATGCATCTGAAACAGCCGTGACAGTGATGCGCGCCGCCATCGCTGTAACGGCCGCGCACCGCCGCGATCTACATTAGTTTTGCACATAACTAACAATTTAGTTTAGGGTTTCATTGCAATGATTTATGCAAGCTATGTTAATAATTGATTTTTGTATACGTTTGTGTAGCTGCAAGCATGGTGAGAGTGAGTGTGTTGAATGATGCTCTTAAAAGCATGTACAATGCTGAGAAAAGAGGAAAGCGTCAAGTCATGATTCGACCATCTTCCAAAGTCATCATCAAATTCCTCATCGTTATGCAGAAGCACGGTATTTCTCAATGGTCATTCTTTGTTAATATTATTTTGTATGTGACAAGGTTCCATTTTTAGGGTATTGTATTGATTAGATGTATTTTGGTGGTTGATGATTTAGGATATATTGGAGAGTTTGAGTATGTTGATGACCATAGATCTGGGAAAATTGTTGTTGAATTGAACGGTAGGCTGAATAAATGCGGTGTTATTAGTCCCCGTTTTGATGTCAGTGTCAAAGAGATTGAAGGTTGGACTGAAAGGCTTCTCCCTTCTAGACAGGTTAGTTAGAACAATCATAATTATATATATATTTGTATCTGCCATCTGGCTCTGTATGGTGTGTCCAATTGCATTTTTGAGTGAAATGTTTAAGAGCTTATTTCTAAGATATCTCTCAAACTAGTCTTTGTGAGAGATTATTAATGCAGGTTTGGTTCTGTGATGATAAAAATTGATTTTGAATGAATTGGATCTACTTAAAAGTGTGAGTTGAGTATAAAGTAAATTATGGAATGAATTGATTTTACTTAAAAGTGTATGATGACTGTAAAGTAATTTATGGAATGACACACTTACGAGTTGAATGATAAATTTAAGCTTAAAATCATTTTTAGATTTCAAGGCTACTGATCCTAACTTCAAATAAGAATCAAATTTTGAATGCTAAATCAGTTATACTGTAGAGCAACCAAACGTGTTCTAAATCACATTTACACCTCTTACATCATACGTGCTGAAGTTGCCTTTTAGTGCTACGATATAAGAAAAAACTTTTTGTGCACTTTGTGGTCAAGATTGAGTGCTGGGTTTTGAGATCTTACGATCTTACGTGCTGAAGTTGTCTTTTATATGTCGTGATATGGGAGTACATAATATCTTAGATGATTAGACTTGTTTGTTAAATTTATGTTTTTTAGCTACTTATTTTGAACAAGGTCTTTTGAACATGTGAAATTATGGAATGATAGTTATGAGTTATTAATTAAATTGGTTGAATTTTGTGATTTATAGGGTTATTTTGTCTATGTATTATAATTTTCAGGTTTTTGTGTGTATATGTATGTCAGAATACCATTTTGTCCTTCGGTAAGATCTTAAGTGCCATGCTACGAACCTAGTTTTACGATTTTCACCGTCCGATCCCACCTATGATTTTGTGCTTGACTACCTTGCCTCCAGAATCAATTATGGAGACTTAAGATATGGAACCAAACATAGTCTAAATGTGTCCATTAAAACTTTCGTAAAATGATTAAATGCTACACATTTGAGATATGGAACCAAACATAGTCTAAATGTGTCCATTAAAACTTTCGTAAAATGATTAAATGCTACACGTTTGAGATGTTTCATGAATCAAATATTGCTTTTTTTTCCCCGCAGTTTACAAGGATTAGTTTCTGTCTTTGCTGAGATTTTTATGTATGGTTTGAGTAGATTGTTCCTAAGATCAACACCTTGATTGATTTTGTGTAATAAATTATGGCGGCTTCAGATATGGAACCAAACATAGTCTAAATGTGTCCCTTAAAACTTCATTAAAATGACTAAATGCAACACGTTTGAGATGTTTAATGAATCAAATTTTGCTTTTTTTCCCCCCTCCGCAGTTTACAAGAATTAGTTTATGTCTTTGCTGAGATTTTTATGTATGGTTTGAGTAGATTGTTCATAAGTTCAACAGCTTGATTGATTTTGTGTACTAAGGTTGATGAATTATTTAAGTGTTGTCCTTAACTTGCAATCATCAAGATTAAACATTGAGATTTATGCTATCTCTCTGACCTTTTCATAATTCAAAATATGCAGTTTGGATATATTGTATTGACTACCTCTGCTGGCATTATGGATCACGAAGAGGCTAGGAGAAAGAATGTTGGTGGTAAGGTCCTTGGCTTCTTCTACTAGGCTAGTTTTGAGAGTCTCTATAGTTTCAGATTTTGATTTACCTGATGTAATGGAGGATGTGCTATTCCGTTAGTAATATCGAGGATTGCAAGAGCTGTTTTGTATTTTTTTTCTTTATTTTTGTTTCGGAAACTCAAGTTTGTCACTATAATTTATGGGATATCATCATCATTATCTTTCTTATACCAAAACATGTCCTTGTGGGGATTGTTTGAACCATTCTATTTAGTAAGTGAACTAAATAAGTATCTTTGAAACAGTTTAATTTGAACCACAATTTACCAAACCAAATCAGATCAACTTGAACTGCAATTAATTAACCAAACTTATGCAATCCAGACTCCATTTTCTTTGTGACATGATTTGTGTGCTCATCACAATGAGTTCCATCCCATGAGCAGCAGTCTGTGCTTGCATTTCAAGATGATATTGTAGGATAACCGAGGATTATTAAAGGAAAACTGAGCAGCATATAACACTTTGGCTTAGCTGAAGTAAAACATATAGTAAATGTGAGAATAGTGAAGAAAAGAAGAGAAATTCTATTATTTAAACAAGAAACAAAACAATTTAATATTTTACACTTTAAGTTTAGAAATATATTAAGAAAATGCCTACTAATAATAAACAAAATGTTAGAAATAAAAGTCAAAGTAGATTTTGTTTGATAAAAAAGATTTTTTTTAAAACTATGCAAAAAAGAAAATTTTAAAATATAGGCTATGTCATGCATTCTCTAGGAGCATTCATGTTGTGTTGCCACTGCATATGGTGTATGCATGCATCTTCTAGGAGCATGCGCCATTGTGTTGTCTTGCCATTGTATGTATACATGCATTCTCTAGGAGCATGTGCCATTGTATTGTCTTGTTTATTTTTTATTATTCTAACAATAAAATAATATTAAACAAAATATTTAATAAAAAATATATAATATTATTATATCAAATAGAGTTACACATGATTGGATATAAATTTAATGATCTGTTCGATCGTAACGTCCACCAGTTCCACACCCTGGCGCATTCGCTTGCCTTCGATACCTCTCACGATTTTCTCGAGGTGTTTGGGGTCTCATAGTATTCAGCAAAGTCAAAGGTGGTTGGTGCAAGGTTCTTGGAAGATTAGTGTCATCTAACAAATCTTCGATCATTCTCCCCAATAGTAGGCGTTGATGTAATTGAGTTCGGTACCCATGTTGTAGTTGGGTCGTGTTGGTTGGGTTACGTGTTGACGACCTGGTTGGGGTCAGTTGAATTGGGACATTGAATTGTTTTGGAAATGAAACAATGATTCTTATGGTGTATACGAAAAATACACGATTAGAAGATTTGTAAATCGGTAATATTAAAATAAAATTAAGATTATAATGAGTTGTTTAGTTGTAGTACATCGTCTGGTCCAATGTGGTCTATTATATTATGTTTGTGACATTTGTTGTACTTCATACCTATAACAGACCACCTAAATCAAAAAGAGTGAAAATAAATTATTTACAGGTAGTTGTAGTATAAAGTAAGCAAGTGAAAAAAAAAAGATAAACCTACTTTGTTGTGGAGGGGAATGTGAAGTAGTTCTCGTTGACAGGGACGAGTGATGACATTCTCGGCAAACCCCATACTTGGAGAAAAACACACACGACTAAATCGAACAAGTACCTTTTTGTGCGTTTTTACACAAAGAGCTATATAGATGAGACAAAACAGCTAAACTCCTAACTATATGTTTCTGCTTAATTTATGTTTCTTAACAAAGGTAAATACATAATTTTACCGTATTACAAGTAGTTTTAGGAAATAAAAAATTATCAAATAGTATCATAATATAACATTGAGTTTTAATTATTTTTTCATACTCAATCGAATCTTAGGTTAATATTATAATTGAATAATGTTGTTTAAGATACTTTAGTTTAATACCTTGACCCCTTGTTGTGTCTTCACACAAAGGGGCTCCCAAAAGTTCTTCGCATATTGCATTATCTTGGTTAACTCTACCATTAACAACTCTACTTTTGATAGGTAGACCCAACAATGTGTACACGTTCTTTAGTGTGACCATACATTCACCGAACGAAAGGTGAAATGTGAGTGTCTCGGGTCTCCATCATTTTACCAAAAAGATGATAAATTTGTAATCAACAGAGTATGAGATCATGTTGAGTAAATGACCAAAACGGACTGCTTGTAAATATAGTTCTATAAATTCGTCATGTGGTACATTTGCACGTACACAACAGAGAAATCTCTTTGGATTCTAACAAAAAATAATTAAGGAAAAGTATTAACGAAATTTTTTGTAATACATTCAAAATAATAATTTACAAACTTTGCAATGTTGTTGATAGTTCCTCGATGTGTCTCATCCATGGTTAATAGGGCAATTCTTTGGAACGCTTCTGAGCATTTGTTGCTGATAAAGTGTATACGTTGAGTAAGTTTGATGAAAATGATGAGTTATATAGTCATATTTATAGATGGGACAAAGCATTCACGTGAAACAATTTTGCACAGAGCCTACAACTAATGCGCCATACCCAATGGGGCATGAGTTATTTTTTTAAGCATGCGCTAGTCAAAATGACTACCTCTTGGTTCATGCATGCAAAGCTGCGTGGCAAACTAGCAGCCTATGTGAACTAGACTCATGGTGGCATGCATGCAAAAACATGACAAACCATTGCATATAGCGCCTACGTGAAGAAAATAAAGCATGCGCCATACCCTATGACGCATGGGTTATTTTTGGTCATCATAGTGAAATCCTATTTAAATGCATGTGTATTCGTTTTATAACCAACTCACATTACATTATCACCACCAATACACCAAAATACATTGCATTTCACAAAAATGGCTCTTTCACCACAATACAACAATGGTGAGACATTTGAATGCGACTTATCCAATTTTAATTTTCGTAATACTGATGTTACTCAGTTTACAATAAATAGATGATCAAAATTTTCATATTTGAAAAAGAGAATAGAAAAGAAGTTGCAATGTGGTTCGATGGCACAAGTCATCTACAAAAATCCAGTTATTTTTGCCAACAACCAAGTCAAGTTTTTTTAGCTAAACGTCTGAGATGATGAAGATGCTCAAAATATGTTTCTCAATCATGAACATTCTGGGCTCAACGGTATTGAATTATATATTTTACTACAACAAAATCAATTGTCTCAGATCATTGATCCGTCACAAGTTTTTTGTGAAACTGATGACGAAGAATAAGTCGAAGTCGATGTTGTTGACTAGAAGGAAAAAGAAAAAGAAGAAGAGATACTGGTTGATTATATGGTGAAGGTGACATTGTTTACCACGAGCAAGAGCCATTACTTTCCGGTCATGTATATTGTTCGCCTCAACACATGACAAACTTGAACTTGGGTGCATATGAACCATCCTCATATATATTTTACAATCTGTATATGCAGACAAAAGGTTCTTTAAAAATGGGAGACAAGTTTCGCACAAAATAAGATTGTGTGAGAGCTATTCAAAAGTATCACATGGAAATCTCAGCTGATTATACTGTCAATCGAACTAATGTGACGAGGTACAAGATCTTGTGTCGTAATGTGCTATGCATGTTCCAGCAAACAATATCTTACTAGAAGAGGAGTGATTCTTGGGAGATAGGTTTTATAGGTCTAACTCACACTTGCATAATCACCAATCTGATGCAGGATCATCGCAAACTCAACTCTCAATTAATATGAAATGAAATTTTGTCTATCATTAGCAAGGATCTGTCATTGAAGGTGAGTACAATAACCTCGCATATAGTTACATGATACAATTATACTCTCTTGTACAAGAAGGCGTGGATAGGTAAGACTAACGCGGTTGAACGAGTATTTAGAAATTGGGAGGATTCGTACAAAGAGCTTCCACAATACCTGGTGGCACTTAAGCATTATGCTCTAGGGACTGTTGCCATTTTGGAGACCTTGCCGATATATACCCCTGACAGGACTTGTGTTAGTGGAAATGGAATATTCCACCGACTCTTCTAAGCGTATGAACCATGCATCAAAGGTTTTTCTTTCTGTAAACCTATTATACAAATTGACGGAACATGGTTGTATGAAAAATATAGAGGAATGCTACTCATGGCAGTGACACAATATGACAACAACAATATTTTTTCCATCACCTTTGCTTTGGCTGAAAGGGAGACTGCTGGTGGATTGAGTGTTTTTCTAAAAAATCTCCGATTACACGTTGCTCCTCATCCTAACTTATGCTTGATTTCAGATAGACATTCATCAATTAAGAGTGCTTATAAAAACCTTGATAATGGCTGACAAGATCCTCCTTCTACGCATGTTTACTGCATTAGACACATCACTTAGACTTTTATGCCAGAGATCATAGACAAGACGCTATAGAAGAAGGTTATGAACAGAGGGTATGCATTAACCGAACCTTCCTTCAAACACTACTGCAAAGAGATCAAATTGGCAAATGCAGATGCAGTAAGGTGGATCGATAATATTCCATTGGAGAAGTGGACCATGGCATTCAACAATGGTCAATGATGGGGCCACATAACAACAAATCTCTTGGAATCAATGAACTCGGTCTTCAAAGGCATTTGAAACCTACCAATAACCGATTTGGTGAGAGCAACCTATTTTAGGTTATGGTTACTGTTTGAGATCATGCGTTCAAAATGAAGTTTAGTGTTATAATCGGGGGAGCTGTTCAGTGAAACTTCAATGAAATTCATTAAAGATGAAGTTGACAAAGCTAACTCACAGTGTTTGACCACTGTAAAGGTTGGTTCAGTGTAGATGAGGCAATGGACCACAATGAGGGAAGACCAAGAGGATACTATCGAGTAGAACTAGATAGAGGTTGGTGCAATTGCGGAAAGTTCCAAGCCTTTTGCATGCCTTACTCCCATGTCATAGTGAAATGTTCAAGGCTCGGTAGGACCCTTCCAACTTACTATCCGTCATATACAAAGTCATAAGCCTATGAAATGTGTACAACAATAGCTTTCCGATGATAGAAAGGAGGATTATTGGCCTGCATACCAAGGGGAGATAGTTTGACACAATGAAAATATGTGAAGAAAGTAAAATGGTCACCCTAACAGCACGCGTATTTAAACTGAAATGGATACGACAAACAAAATAGTGAGATTATGTAATTCATGTCGTCAAACCGGACACAATCGTACAACCTGTCCCAATGTTCGACCAAGCTCCACAACATAATTTTATATGTAATTCATTTTATGTAACCATTTTTATGATATCGTAAACAACGTTCATTTCAAAAATATCACAACATTAGGTTACAACAATTTAAACAACAACTAAACAATAATTAAAACAACAACTAAACAACAAAACAAACAAATACAACGAGTAAACAATATATCTATTTGATTACAACCATTAAGACAATTTTCTCCAACTATGCATCATAATACGACAATTAATGTCAGTTTTAAAAAAGTCTCAGAAACGACTTACTTTATTGTCGTTGTACACCGTAACAAGCCTTTCAATTCTTCTGATCTTTTCAACGTCTGCAAAGTCTCCATATAACCAACGGATCAACCTCCTCTGAAGATGCTCAAATGTTTCAGTGTTTCAGAGTCAGATCTTCATTGGAGGCTTTACTGCTGAATAAATCAAATTGACATTTCTCTTGTGTATAAGACGATATTTTGAAGAAAAATCGAAATACATAATTAAAAGATGAAAGAAAAATGATGGGGAATGCCCTATATATAAAAAACCTTAAACAACATAGTAGCTACTGCTTGTGGCGTATGCTCCTAGAGGATGTATGCACGCGCCACAAGCAGTGACATGATCTATAAGCAAACGCCATGCATGTTAGCGCATATGTACAAAAAAAGAGTGCATGTGCCATACTCTCTGACTACTCCTCTCGTGAATGATTTTTTTTGTTTGAAACATGGTTACTTTGATTTTTTTTTTTTGAAAATATGATTATTTTAAATTTTTTAAAAAAATATGGTTATTTTTTAAAAAAATTCAAAAAAATATAATTATATTTACCATAACAAATGAATCGTTTTGAAAAAAAATAGGATTAATTGTAACTTTAATCTCCTTAATTTTTTTTAGTTTTGGTCATTCCATTTTAAAAATTTAAATTTTGTATCTTTTTAAATTTTTTTTGTTTCTTCGAATCATATATATGAATTTAATCAGGATGCAATGAAAGTGTAAATTTTACACTATCAATCAATTACCTTTGTGTATCTCGTCACATCAGACTGTAACTCTTAAGTTAATAATATAACATAACATATTAATATATTTCTATTGAATAACGGTATAAATATTACTCTATCAGTGTATACCAATTAAACTCTCAGAATTAGTTCTAGTAATATATATATAATTTCAATGTATATCATTCATCGATCAACCTTCCTTCTTTCTCTTACCATATTCCAATCCAACCATCTCTATCAGTTCCAGCAATGTGTTTAGCATACATATCATTCTTCCAACAATTTCCCTTCTTTCTTTCACCATATTCCAACCATCTCTATCAATTTTCAGCAACGTGTAGCATATGTTTCTTGTACCAAACATTATCATCATCAATCAAAATTTCCATGTGATATGAATAATGAAGGGTCCAGTTTGATGAAAGGATTGTAGACTATTGATTATTTTTCATATAAAAATATTTAGATGTTCTCTGTTCTCCCGTGGCGTTAAAACAAACCATCCAACAATAGCCACCACTTGTCGGTGACGCAACAACTCGTGACAGTAGCGTTTCTCACAGGGTTTACTTCAACAACTACAAAAACCTCTTCAATTCAATTTATATTTCGATTCTTCGATTTCACAATCCAAACAGGGAATAACGTTGGATCGATAGTCTCTACAATTTTCACCGTTTTGATTTTACTTTTTTGCATTCACGTGTTTCGTTTTCTGATTCATGGGCTTTTCGATTCAAGGTTACTGTTACATAGATTGATTCGTGTTTCGTTGAATCGAATTGGAGGTTCAGTTCATTGCAACAATCACCATGACTCAGGTTCTTTCTTGTTTTTGAGTTCGATTCTATGTCTAAAGGCAAATTGTTTTGAAAGTACTTAAAAGTGCATCAAAATGGCTATTACAATTACACTTCAAAATAACCAAAGTCTTAATTAGCTGGTTATTAATTAACAAAGATAGGCATCTTAAGATTTGTTTGTGGACTGTTGTGTGTTTAGGGTCTCCATATGTTTCTTCTTCCTTCTCCTTTTGACAACACTTTATGGATTTGAAACCTTAGATTGTGCCGTTTGTGCGGTGGGTTGTGGAGGTTGTGCAATTGAAGCTGAAGTGGTCTGTGTTGCTGCAGTTGTCTGTGTATCAACAATTACTACAATAGTTTATGATCTCTCAGCAGCACTAGCTTTTCCAGGTTGTGAAACACTAGTGTGCACAAAAATAAAAACTTGTGTTAATTTCGTTAAATAGATTATCATAATAAGCCTAAACACTAGTATTAAGTACAAGTTAACCTTGTTTCCACCCTTGGTATAGTTCCGTCGGCCCAATAATGCTGACCAAATTCGAGTGGTCAAGTCAAGGAACCCTCTATATAAAATACGAACAAGTGGGAGTTTACATGAATGACAAGATTGTTAAATCTAAAGAGCAAGAAGAACACATAGCTCATTTGGAATCCATATTCAAGGAGGTTAGAATGCTCGGGATGTGGTTGAATCCCGAGAAATGTACTTTTGGAGTAAGGTTTAGAAAATCCCTAGAGTATTACCTCACCAAAAGAGGGATAGAGGTAAACCCAGTCAAATATTGAGTAGTGGTTAACAAGACAACCCTCAAAATAAAAAAGGACATTCAAAAGTTGAGCAACATGCAGATCTTTTTGTCTGATTTATCTCTAGATCGACACATCATGCGTTACTGATTTACAAACTCTTAAGAGAATAAGTAGAATTTGAGTGGACATATGAGTGTGACATCGCATTAACAAACTTCATTTAAGTGTTGTAGAATCCCCCCCGTTATGGTCTGTCTAAGGAAAGGAGAACTTCTCTTCATTTATGTTTTTGTTTCCTCTGAAGTCATGGGGTTCGTTTTAGTAAGATAAAGTAACTCTTCACAAGTTCCGGCTTATTTCATTAAAAGGTTTTACATGGGCCAAAAGTTTGTACCAAAGATAGAAAAAATTACCCTAACACTCCTAACGGAAGCAACAAAATGAGATACTATTTCTTTGCCTATACATAGTGGCGAGAGTTTACTATCACATCGAACAAATACTCTATAATCTAATACCTAAGAAAAAGAATGACAAAGTGGGCAAGAGAAATGTCAGAGTTATACATCTTGTATGAGCAAAAAAAACCTCCAGTCTCAAGTGTTCACAAATTTTGTAGCCAAAACTATCACCTAGAAGTCAGGCACCTCAGCCAGATCGACTATATTCTTAGACGAACTCCTAACATAAAAGGAAGCAATGCATGGCTCCTTCTTGAAAATGACCATGGTCTCGGGCTAGAGGCTGCATTAAGGTTTGAAATCTCTACCTATAACAACCATTGAGAGTATAAAACATGCTTAGCAATACAGTGGGAGAAAAATAATATTTACCAATAAGGTGGATAATACCAATAATAAGATAATAATTATTGGGATGCTTTTAGAAAACCAGAAATAAGTAGAAAGATTCATAAGAAAGTCCTTCTCATATTCATTGGTGTAAGATTGACTCTATAGGTGAGGCTTCACTAACCCCTTACTGAAATGTCTGACAAAAGAAGGGGGAAACAAGTGATGGAGGAAATTCATGAAAGACAAGCATGACAATATCTTGGAGGATACATTTTATCCAAGAAAACTCTTAGGGATGGTTATTTCTGGCCGATTATGAGAAAATATGTATGGTTATAAGACTAGAGGTGTGATAAATGGCAAAGGCACAATGACATCCACCTTACCCCTAGTGGAACTAAGAAAATTATCTTTCCATATAGCCTTTTGTTTGGTTAGGAATGGATATTTTAGGTCCTTTACCTTTGGCACCAAGACAACTTAAATTTCTAATTGTATTCGTCGACTATTTTACGAAATGGATCGAAACGGAACCACTGGAGAAAAATCACAAGCCATAATATATTGCATTTCTTCTAAAAAAATATAGTCACCATGTTTAGAATTCCATAAGTTGCGGTGACTGATATTTGTATACTATTCATATATAGAAAACTCCAAGAATTAATGGATGATTTGCGAATAACATGTAATTTCACTTCTGTGAAACACCCCAAACTAAGGGTCAGGCAGAATTAGTAAAGGAAATTGTGTGGAAAATCTCGTGCACATCCTATGGGCGTATCATATTGTCGTACTTCAAAAAATACGATCCTCGCAATGGACGCGGAAAAAATGTTCAAACAGAGTCGCCACCGAACTTTATTCATTCCAAAGAAGGAATAGAAAAATATCGATAAAACCTTTAAAGAGATAAGAACATGGTCATCGCAACCAAATTCTAGGTTCAGGAGTTGATTACACAAAGGGAAGGTATTAGCATCCTCTACCTCTTGATTCGATTCGAGAGAAAAGTTAGCTAGGTTGTTTATTTTATTCTAAGTATTTGCTTTTAAGGGGAAAATGAGTGTTTTTTATTAAGGTGCTCGCCAAGGATTGGGACCTTTGTGCCTATGTCCCTCGTGCAATGGGAAAGTCAGAAGCGAATAAAGAGAGCCTTTGACAAGAAAGTCTGAATCCGTGAATTCCGCCAAGGAGAGCTTGTACTCAAGAAGATCTTGCTAGTTCATAAAGACATGTGTGGGAAATGGATTCCCAACTATGAAGGCTCATTTGTTGTGAAGACAATCTTCTCCGGAGGATCGCTAATTCTTACAACAATGGATGGTGAGGAGCTTGCACATCCCGTGAACTCTGATGCAGTCCGAAAATATTATGCCTAAAGAAAAAAAATTATAGCTCGCTAAGTTGAAAACCCGAAAGGGCGGCTTAGGCAAAAATGAGTGTCCCGATGGACTGAAAACCCGAAAGGGCGGTCCAGGCAAAAATTAGGAACAAAGGCATTTCACTGCATCAGGTGACACCGATCATTGCAGATACATTTTACAAAGATCAACTCCAATCCAATCGCTCTTGTCAGAAGCAGGATTTTGGGTAGTCTTAGTTATTATGGTCAGTAGGTGTCGTTGGATTCAATGTAACATTTCCCACATTGCCAATTTCAATTGTAATTTTCCATGGAGCCTTGTCGTTAGCAAGCTACCATCCTTTAATAAAGTTAAACCTTTTATTATTCAATTTCGTTATTTACGCTATCTCTATTTCATTTTTGTTATGAAAATTGTTACTAGTTGATAAAATTTTGAAAGTGAAATGTTTTTTTTTTCAAACTTAAAACTGTTTTTGAAAATGCATTTGAAAAAAAATAAAATTTCTTTGACTTGTGGAAATATCTGAAGGATCTCTTCGTTCCCCAGTAAGTCTCATCGTCGCAGAAACACTTTTAAACCAGTGTCTCATCGCAGTCCCCAGCGAGACTATAAGTTGGCAACACTTTTGGAACTATCCGGTAATCTCCAGTGACTTTCAAAACTGCAGAGATCTCCCCAGCACCTTCCAAGTGGTACATATTTATTTGAGGACCCACTCTCAGTGGAATCATCTTTTCCTCATTGAAGCTGCCATGCTTTCCTCAGGGAGTTTTCCCCAGGAGATTGCCACATTCCCCCAAGAAGTCAGATTACTTACCCCAGGGATGTCTGATATATTCTCCCCAGTAAGTTTGATGTACCTCTCCCCAGGAGGTTGGATGCACTTTTATCCCCAGGGAAGTTGATGTCTTTTATCCCCAAGGAAGTTTGGTGTACCTCTTCCCAGGAAGTTGCTACATTTTCTCCGGGAAGTTGCCTAAGCTCCACAATTCCCCATGAAGCGGATATTTATTTTATCCCCGGAAACCTTTAATCCCGAGATGACTCTTCCTAGTGAAAAGATCTCCCCTGATCAGATTCAAATTCATGATGGCAATCCCCATGTAAAGTCATGATATCTTCTCCCCAGAGAATTTGGAACCTCGAAGCAAGATTTGGTTCCACCATCAATTTTCCTATCCCTTGACAGATGTACTTTTGCAGAGGTCGTCGGGTATCCCCGTCGAGATGTTTATTTCATTTCATGTTTCCTCTCTCGTCTGTTTTGTCAGCATATGCATTACAGACTCATTGCATTTTCATTTACATACGCAATGATATACGCATTAGCATCTGCATGTTTACTATCCTTGTCATCCTTTGTCGTTACTGTCGAGTAACTGGGTTTGTTCGTTCTCTCCAAGTAGATCGTCAGCCCTAAGCATAAAATACCTATTACTTCCAATTTCCCCAATGAGTTCAACCCCCGTGGACGATGGCTATTTCAATGGAGTCTTGTTTGATTGATTTCTTTCCGCACTAGGATAAGATAATCCCCATTTGAGTTCTTTTCTCAATGGAGTCTTGTTTGATTGATTTATTTCTAGCTCGATTCTAGATTGTACCTCGGCCCTGTCGGTCGTCGAACCTACTTGGACGTGCATTTATTTTGCACTATCTTTCAAGAAGAGCCTCTTACAACACCTTTGCAGATAAGCACCGGTTCTCATCTGAGAAGCTTATCATTACATTTTACAGCGGTATGCGACAGTTCTCGTCTGAGAAGCTTATCATTACATGTTACAGCGGTACGCGACAATTCTCTTCTGAGAAGCTCACATTACATTTTACAATCGGTATGCGACAGTTCTTGTACAAGAAGCTTATCATTACATCACAACCTTACATTACATTTTACAACCTCGACAAGCAGTTCTCATCCGAGAAGCTTATCATTGCTACTCTTGCAAATAAGTGGTATTTCTCGTCTGAGAAGCTTATCCTATCTTCATCGTGATTAGCAACAAGTGGCCATATCCATCGAGAAGCTGGTTTCCATTGCCCTTTCATCTTGAAGAGTGGGGAGGTTTAAACTGAATCATATTCAGGGAATCGGATCTTGAAGTATGGGGAAGTTTATTTTACCCTTTAGTAAAAGAAGAAACTGAGACTCGTTCATAGCATACAAACCTTGAAGTATGGGGGAAGTTTGTTTTACCCTTTAGTAAAAGAAGAAATTGAGACCCGTTCATGGCATACAAACCTTGAAGTATGGGGGAGGTTTATTTTACCCTTTAGTAAAAGAAGAAGTTGAATCATATTTTGATCATGGAAGCTTATTTTCATCAGATAAGCGACAATCTCTTTATTTGAGAAGCTTATCCGTTCCATTTTGGCATGTAAGCCCCTTCCAGCGATAAGTGGCAGTTCTCTCTCGAGAAACTTATCAGGCAATTTCCCATTAAAGTCGATTTATTTTGGCATACAACAGGTTTTACCCTGTATATTTTCTAATGAGTCCTGAAGCTATTGTTTCCAGAAGCTCATATGTTTTCTTGCTCAATGCTCCAGCATTTTGTCTACTTGATCCTACCCTAGAGTATCAGTTGGTCGTGCCTGAACCTATTGAACAGTACTCTCATATATTCCCCAGTGAAGGTCGTCTCGTTGGTGCCATCTCCATTGAGGACCCACTTCTTACCATTCCTTCTAAAGTGACAATTGGTTGCACTTGCCCATCACCTTAGATTTTTCTAGTGTCGTGCTGTCTCCCCAGTGCGTTTGTTTTCCCCAGTGTGTGGTTGCTCATTGCATCTGTCCCTGTGTCGTCGTGTCGTCTGCATCCTTGCATTTATCATATGCATCATACTAGATTCATAGCATTGTCAACATTATAGTTAGTTTCGTTTTGTCCATAGCATTGCATATCACTGCATCTAAAGGAAAAAATTTCGGTTATCTGTATTTAAATCCCTTTCACTATGATTTCTCGAGCCTTCGCTGCTTAAATCATCCGGTGAAGCTATTTAAATAGGGGCAACTGTCATACCCCAAATTTTATCCTTAGATCACTGATCATTTCGCATTTTGTTCCGTATTTCGTTTTAACTAACCGCTAACCGGTTTGCTCAGATTGTTCGTTTTGCAGGCGCATTGGAAAAGCGGGAAATATTATTGTGTGCCTTCAATTCATGAGGCGTAGACATATCGTTAGTTCACAGTCCATTGACGATTACAGAGCTAGATTATTATCAGAGAATCCTCAAGCAACTAGGGTTTTCTACCTCTCGATTCACACGACATTTGGGTTGAGAACGGTTGGATTTCTATGACGGTATTGACGTCAAATTCTTCTTGATATAGTCCGTCTTTATTTGAGAACAGGGATTTAGTCGTCAGATGGATTTTTGAAATGCTGTTGGATTTATGAACCATATTGATTTGAATGCGTTAAAATAAATGGATTTAGATTTGAATCAGTGCGAAATTTATTCCAAATAAGTCATCTGAACAGGTTCGAGCCGCATTCATTTTGTATCCTCTGTCTGGTTACGAGTTACGTTTTAAAGGTGCATTGGAATTATGATTCGCATCAGAGTTCTAATGAGTTAGTTTAGCTTTGTCGCGAGTACCAGTGGATTCAATTCAGGTTACAAAAGTCGAAGTTATGCAAGACACGGTTCGGAATTTAAATGCGGAATAAAATTCATTTTTCTACGAAATTGGATTTATTTATTTATTTATTCAAGGCCAAGGTCTGATTACAGCATTATTCAGGAATTGTACATTTTTGAAGATTTACAATTAAAGTCCTATTTTCTCTAAGTCCTAAAGTTCTAAATGGAAATTCTTCTGAGCCTTTCCGGTCTCCGATTCTTCATTTCCGAAACTTCCAAAACCCGCAAAACCAGACACATCAGATACAAAAATGTCAATCGGTTAGAAAATCAACTTAATCAAAAAAGTGGTTTTTTTAGTTGTTTCGACGCCCTCAGAAAAGTTTCATCACTGGGCATGTCAGGAGGGCATCAACGACGAGGTCGCCGCCAGCTCCCGTTTTCTGTTTCCGACCTCCGGTAAACCTGGTAATATTTGTTATGTTCGAGAGAGAGAGAGAGAGAGAGAGAGAGAGAGAGAGAGAGAGAGAGAGAGAGAGAAGAAAGAGAGTTTTAAAAAATGTTTTTCGTCCAAACGGGTCCTTAAGGCAAAACAGAAAATCCAGTGAGCCCAAAACCAGCAATAATCCAGCAAAGCATCAAAAAAATTTCTGCGGGTCATCATCATCAAAAATGCCAGCATCAAAACACCACGAATCAAAAATAGAAAGATCAAATTTGAAATCCAATCATCCAAATCCGAAAACCTGAACCATATCAACATCAAATAAGACAAATTAATCCTCAGATTTTTCAATGAAAAAATAACGGAAATCACATATCCAAGCCCATAGAAGCAAATCAAAACCACAATATAAAATCACTCAGAAAATATCAGTAAGGGGCTGAAAAGAACGAAACCCTAAGATCCATCACGAAGAACCCAAAACGGCGGCCGAAATTTCTAAACCAAGAACACCAACATAAATCATCTGCGGCTGCGAACAACAACAAGACCCACGACCTCAAAACTTCGTCATCGGTCGCAAAGAGCATCAGAAATCATAAGCCAAGACATCACATACCGACCGGACTCAGAGGAACTGGGTTATTCATCATCGTCCCTTCAAAAATCGTCAAAACCCCAAAATTGCTTAAGAATAAATCGGGACCATCATCAAAACGTGAGCAACATGATCTGTTAACAGCCTGTTTGCACTTTTTTTTTCAGGTTTAAAAGGTAGAGAAGAAAGAAGAATCACATACAGAAGAAGAAGAGGGAATTCATGGCTAGCTAGAGAAGAGAGAAAGAGAGGAAAAAGAAGCTCAGAGATCGCGCGGCCGTTTGTGGTGATTTTAGGGTTCAAACCCTAAAATCCATCATCCACCCTTTTATATGCAATGGGTCGGGTCTGGGGCCTGACCACCTAGCCCGACTCGGTTTTATTTTATTTTATTTTTATTTGTTTTTTAATTTTTCTGTTAATTAGTTTTAACCCCCTTTTTTTCCTTAAATTTTACTGACCTTTTGTTTAAAATTGAGATTCCATTTAAATTAACACACCTCTTCTTCATTTTAAATTAAAACTATAAAAAAATTCAATTAACTTTTTTTAATTGGATTCTAACTCTTCCTTTTTAAATTTAAATGTAACTTTTTAAAAAAAGAATAATTTTTAGTAATGAAAAATTACCCTTTTCTTATTAAAAATTAACATTTTTTTTCTTTTTTTCTTTAAAAAATAATTAAATCTATTTTTTTTTTATATAATCCAAACTAACCTTTTTTTTAAGAAAAAATTAAATCCAACCCTTTTTTTTATAATTAAAAGTAACCCTTTTTTTAAAAATAAAATTAACCTTTTCTTAAATTAAAACTAATCTTTCTTAAATTAATTTCTAACTTTTTTTTAAAATCATTTCTAACACTTAATTTCTAACCTTTCCATTAAAATTCTAATTTCCTTTTATTTTTAAAATCCGAACACGCTTCTACTTTCATCCTAACCTAGATTTCTAATCTCCTTAAATTAATGGCATAAAATCCTAACGTCTTCCCGATTAATGTATCCGTCTAACTTTTATTTTGAATTTGTTTACTAACCTTTTATTTTTATTTATTTGTGTAAATTATCTAATGATATTGTTGCTTCTCATCCCATTATTATTCACATTTCATTCCTATCACTTGTACATTATTCCACATTTCAATATTCGTTAATCTTTCACTGTTATTATTTTTCATTGTTCATTATTCTCCGTTATTTCCACTCCGAAGGAATAGGTCTAGCCGTTTGACCGCCGCGTCAATAGTCCTTACCTTTGACTCTTTCACTTTTCAAACCCTAATTGCCTAGGCGTCCCGCCGTGGACCAAACTACCCTTTACCCTAGCATTAGGATAAGGAGTCGCCGCACTCCATATTAGGTTCCCCTCCGTGGAATACCTATCTTACCCTTTTCAATTCAACACTTTTCAACGTAGAAATAGGAGTCGCCGCACTCCACGCAAGCGCTTCCTTAAGAATGTTTGCATCCCCATTGAAACCTTGACCACCGTCAAGAAGTTTCTCTTCCTCCCTTTTGAGGGGAACTACGATTACTCTGATTTCATCCCCTACCTCGGATACGTAGGCACAAGATACAAATCTTGGCGAGTAAACTTAGGACTAACCCTTAGGTATTTTTATTTAATCTTTAACCCTTAGCATATACCCTTAAGCAAATAATTTATCAAAATAGCAACATTAAAACAAGAGGTTCCTGTAGAGTACTACAAAAGTTTAGGATGTTAATACCTTCCCTAAGCTTAACCAACCCCCGAACCTAGATCTCTCCCCGCATTGTGTTTACGATGCAAAATTAGGTTTTTCCTTCCTTTGACCTTTCCTTCGGATAAATCAAAGACCGGTTGTGAATCAAAGATTTGCGATTCAAATTAATTAATAATTTGATATCCTATTCTCACCGCAACACAGACGATCCGGTTGAAGATGAAAACTTCGTGCTTCTAGTAAAAAGGTTAGGAAAATATTTTGGTTCTAAAAATAATATTGGAAATTCTAACTATATAAAAAGGAAGAAGTTTTCAAAGAACAAAGAGAAGGAGGCGTCAACATCCACACAAGATGTCAAAGGCTACGAATGTGGAAAACAAGGACATATCAAACCAAATTGTCCTAAACTCTCCAAGAATGATGCCTATAAAAGAAAAAAGGGTTTCAAGAAGAATAAAGTGTACGTAGCATGGGAGGATAACGAGATAAGTTCCTCATCAGATTCAGATAGTGATCAAAGTGAAAATCTAGCACTAATGGCCTCACATCATTCTGATGATGAAGACGACAAGGTTAGTAATAATTTTTCAATGATAATGATGCTCAAGAGGCAATTGATGAACTTCTGGGTGAATGCAAAATTTTGTACAAAACTATTTCATCACAAAAGAACCAAATTTCAATTTTAGAGAAAAAGGTTGAGACAATGGAAAATAATTTCAAAGATGAAAAACATAAATTAATTAGTGATCAAAAACAAAATTTTGTATGCACAAAGTGTGAGTCACTTTCATTTCAAATTGTCCAATTAAAAAGAGTCCTTGAAAGGTATGAAAAAGGACAGATTGGACTAGAGGTTGTTCTTAGTCAACAAAGATTCTCAAATGATAAAAGTGGACTTGGTCACTCAAAATTTTCTAAACCAAGTTTCAACAAAACCATCTTTGTTAAGGCTAGTGAACAAACTCTTAAAGAGAAAGTGGTCAAGCCTAAAGTGGTTCATCAATACCCCAAGAAGAAAGTATCTAGTAAGAAAAAGTCTTATCCTCCTAGATACAAAAGTAATTTTGAGCCCACCTGTTTTTATTGTGGTATCAAAGGCCATACACCTAATGTCTGTTATGTAAGAAACTTTAGTGTTGCAAAGGGGCATTATGTGTGGGTCAAGAAAGGCACTAACTATGAAGGACCCAAGGCAATTTGGGTACCTAATGAAACTTAATCTTGTTTTCTAGGTATGCTTGAAGACCTCTTCATATCAGTGGTATCTGGATAGTGGATGTTCAAGGCATATGACAGATGACCTTACCAAATTTTCACATCTAACGCTTAAGGCCAAAGGATTCATAACCTATGGTGATAACAACAAAGGGAAGATCCTTGGCGTAGGAAGCATTGGTGCACCACCTTTTACAACAATAGAAGATGTCCTCTATGTAGAAGGCCTAAAGCATAACCTACTTAGCATTAGCCAACTTTCTGATAGAGGTTTCAGAATCAACTTCACTAAAGATGAATGTTTGATAGAAAACGAAGTCACTCATGAGGTAATGTTAAAAGGTAATAGAATTAACAACATTTTTATGATTTCCCTTGATAACATGTCTTTGAAATTTAAGTGTCTTATGGCGAACAACAACGACTCTTGGTTATGGCACAAAAGATTTGCTCACATTCATATGGAGTATCTGAACAAATTGATCAAACATGACTTAGTTGTTGGTCTTCCAAAGATAAAATTCATCAAAGATATATTGTATGACGCATGCCAAAAAGGGAAACAGACCAAATCAACTTTCATATCCAAGAATGTGGTGTCCACAACAAGGCCACTACAATTGTTACACATGGATCTCTTCGGACCATCAAGAACAAAAAGATTTGGAGGTAATGTTTATGCATTAGTAATTGTTGATGACTTCTATAGATATACATGGACCTTCTTCTTAGTGCATAAAAGTGAAGCTTTCAAGGCATTCAAGAAGTATGCAAAACAAATTCAGAATGAGAAGTCACTCTCAATTGTCTCCATTAGAAGTGACCATGGTGGAGAATTCCATAACGCTCTATTTGAAGAATTTTGCGAAGAAAATGGAATCTCACACAACTTCTTCGCACCAAGAACTCCACAACAAAATGGTGTCGTAGAAAGAAAGAATCGGTCGTTGGTAGATCTTGCAAGAACTATGCTGAGTGATTCAAATCTTCCGAAATATTTTTGGGCAGATGCGGTAAGCACGGCGTGTTTTGTAAGTAATCATGTCAACATTAGACCCATTCTCAAGAAACCCCCCTATGAACTCTTCAAAGGGAGAAAATCAAACATATCATTCTTTCACATCTTTGGGTGTAAATGCTTTGTCTTGAACAATGACAAAGATAACCTCGGTAAGTTTGACGAGAAATCTGATGAAGGTATTTTTCTCGGCTACTCTCTCTCTAGTAAGGCATTTAGAATTTTTAACAAAAGAACTTTAACCATTGAAGAATATATGCATTTTTCTTTTGATGAATCTAACCCCTCCAAGGAGGATGATATTATTATTGTTGTTGATGATGATGATGATGTAGTAGAAACTTCTCAAGATGATACTTTCAATGGTGTTCCAAGTGATCAACCGAAACAACAACAAGATGATCCATAACAAAATGAAGAACATAATGATCTACCTAAAGAATGGAGAACTCATAGAGATCACCTGATCGATAAAGTCATTGGTGATATCAGTCAAGGTGTTGCAACAAGATTTAATCTCAAGGACGCTTGTCTGAACATGGCATTTGTTTCGCAAATTGAACCAGACAAAATCGATGAAGCCTTAGGTGATGATCAATGGATAATAGATATGTAAGAAGAACTAAAACAGTTTGAAAGAAATCAATTTTGGAGTCTTGTCCCTAGACCAAACAATAAGCACATCATAGGAACAAGATAGGTCTTCAAAAACAAACTTGATGAAAATGGAATAATAGTTCAAAATAAATCAAGATTGGTTGCACAAGGATAAAACCAAGAAGAAGGAATTTATTTTGACGAAACATTCGCTCCATTTGCAAGGTTAGAAGCAATTAGACTTTTATTGGCTTATGCATGTTTTATGAATTTTCAGCTTTTCCAGATGGACGTCAAAAGTGAATTCTTGAATGGATTCATAAATGAAGAAGTTTATGTCAAGCAACCACCTGGATTTTAAGACTAAAAATATCCCTCTCATGTCTTCAAACTAAAGAAATCTCTCTATGGATTGAAATAAGCACCAAGAGCATGGTACGATCGTCTCAACAATTTCTTATGTGACAAAGGCTTTGAAAAAGGAAAGGTTGACAAGACTTTGCTCATCAAGAAAATTAAAGAAGATACTCTCTTGGTACAAGTATATGTTGATGACATAATCTTTGGTTCAACAAACACATAGTTATGTGAAGAATTCTCATCCATGGTGCAAGGAGAATTTGAAATGTCTATGATGGGAAAAATAAACTACTTTCTAGGACTACAGATCAAGCAACTGAAGAATGGGATTTTTATCAATCAATCCATATACTGCAAAGAATTATTAAAGAAATTTGATATGGATAATTGCAAGATGTTGTCTACACCTATGGGATCTAGTACATATATAGATCAAGATGAATCAGGTGTGTCAGTTGATATCATAAAATATAGAGGTGTGATTGGCTCCTTACTATACTTGACAGCAAGTCGCCCTGACATTATGTTTAGTGTTTGTCTCTGTGCTCGCTTTCAAGCAAACCCAAAGGAATCTCATCTCATGGCAGTCAAGCGGATCATGGTACCCTAAAGGTAGTATTTGCAATTTAATTGGATATTCTGACGCAGATTATGCAGGCTGTAAAACAGATAGAAAAAGCACAAGTGGAACATGTCACATCTTGGGAAATGCACTTGTCTCATGGGCATGCAAGAAAAAAGCATGCCTAACACTTAGTACGGCTGAAGTAAAATACATAGCAGCGGGTAGTTGCTGTGCACAGATACTTTGGCTTAAACAACAACTTCGTGACTACGGACTCGATCTCGGAAGCATTCCTCTTCGCTGTGACAATACCAGTGCAATCAACATTACAAAGAATCTGGTCATACACTCAAGAACCAAGCATATCGACATACAACATCATTTTCTACGAGATCATGTACTTCAAGGAGATGTCGAGATAACCTTTGTGGATACTCATAATCAACTTGCCGATATATTCACAAAGCCATTGGCAAAGGAACCATTCTTCAAAATTCGAAGAGAACTCAGAATATTGGATGAAACTGATGTTGAATCATGAAAGAACTTCAAAAATGGTATTTTTCTCAAATTTCACTACATGCAATCGATTGCACCCTTGTGTCAATCGATTTCTCACTTTAAGTCTTCTAAAAATATTTAAATTTTTAAGCATGAAATTGATTGCATCCTTGTGTCAATCGATTGCACCCTATAGCTTTTGATTTATTTCGTTTCTGTTTTGTAGTGCAATCGATTGCACTACTGTGCCAATCGATTGCACCTACTGTGATATCTGTTTTTTCATTATTTTTAATAGGTCCATGGTCTCTTAAACCTTCCATCTACCCTATCATTATACTTTTGACCCACATATGCTATCTTTACTCCTTAGCCCTATTTTCAAGACTTTGACCATCTTTTCACATATTTCCAAAGTCCTTAATCATTCAATTACCATCAACCACTCAACTCCCACATTAACTATCTACATATTATTTATTCCTTCAATCATTATAAAAACCTACCTCTAAACCAAATTTCATCATCTCTCCCAAACCCTAAACTCTACAAAACTCACTCTCCCTCAAAAACCCTAAAACAACAACCCTTCATCATCTCTCATGGCTTCTTGTACAAAAAGAAAGATTGCATCCCAAAGCAAAGGCAAAGCTCCGGCACTTCATCCTAAGAGACTCCACTTGTTCTTCAAAATTTGACCGATGAACAGCACGAAAGGTTCACTAAATTCTTTCAGAAAAAGGTTGTGCAAACACCAAAGTATGGTATTCTCTCATCCTTTCCTGAGGAATGTTTTTCTTTTCAAAACTCATTGATTGCATGTGGCTTGGAATCCTTGATTTCTTCATCCGGGCCATACTATCTGGACTTAGTAAGATTGTTCTACAACAACTTACAAATGGAAGAAGGCATAATGGTCACATATGTTAGAGGCAAAAGGATCCTTCTCACCTCAAACAAACTTGGTAGAATTTTGGATATTCCAATCTCCGGTGGGAGACTCTATGAAGAAAACGAATATGTTTGGGAAGCATATAACAAAAGAGAATCTTATTGGAGCCTTGGCTGAATGTCTGAAGCAGAATTTCATGCAAAACGTGTCAGATCCTAAAGCGACATGGAACCTTCTCGGACCTCTTGGTCAACAGGTATTTTTAACATTGATGATCGGTTGTTTCACTACTTTATGGTATACATAATGTTTTCAAGGGCTGGAAACCGCTGCATTTTGATTGATTTAGAAATGCAATTTTTGTACACTCTCAAGAATGAATTACCATAAGTTTGGCTCACTTAATTCTGGTCCATATGAGGTTAGTCAACGAAAAATCCAAATTTTTGCCCTATGCATGGTTCATCCCTAAGATTCTAGAACATTTTGAAGTAGATTTTGAAAGCTTTGATATGTCTCTTATGGACTCCAACATCAACAAAATCTCCATCAAAAATGTGGACTCTAGAATAGGTGTCAAATATAACCCGGAAGCAAAGACAATTGTTTAGCTTGGTGAAGGTATGGCTGAAAATGACGAGCAAGAGAATGAAGAAGATGATGATGTTCTTCCTCCTCCTCCTCCAACTCAACATGACCCTAGTAACCAACAATTGATGGACTATATTACTCAACAGTTTGGAAATCTAAACACTTCCATAAACAATCAATACAATGCAATTCAAGAGTCAACAACCACTAGGATCAACAATTTCCAAGAGGCTGTCAATCAACAATTTTCATATCTCTACTCTCACCTATACATTCCTCCATACGACCCTTCTAACCCGGCTGTTCCCCCAACTCGTCCATCACCTCTCCAACAAACTTTTCCGAACCAGCAAACTTTTAATCCCAACATGGACCTATCATAAATTGTTTACATGTTTTTTATGTTTCTCTCAGTTTTTAGGTAGTTTTTAAAATTTTGCACTCTCAATTTCTCTATGTACTCTTGGCATTTTTCCTTTCAATTTATGGCTAGTTATTATGTTACTTTGATTTTATTCTATATATATCTTTCCATCTTTCCCTTCTTTTTGATAATGTCAAAAGGGGGAGAAGGATGTAACTCTTCCGTTGTTTGCTTTCTTTCCTTGATTCTTAAGGTACAAATACAAGGTTACTTCAACCTCAATACAAATTCAAATCTTCTCAGCACTTCATAGATTGAGGGGGAGAAAAACTTGTCAGAAAGAACTTGGCAACAAAAGAGGAGGCTTTGTCATCATCAAAAAGGGGGAGAATGTGAAATCAAGATTCTCAAGGATCAACTTATGTTTTGATGAAGACAAATCACTAGACAAGAAGGCAAAGATGTTCAACCATTTTCAAGACAACAGTGTCAGGATGAAGACTTGACATGAAGAATGTTTTCATCAGAAGGTATAATAAAAATTTTTATCAAGTATCTAAGTTCTAAGTTGCTCAAACAATAAAAACTTATGCATTACTTTTCACACTAACACAAGCTTTTTAAAACATATTTTTTCTAAGTTTTTGTAAGTGCAATCGATTGCACTCTTAGAGCAATCGATTGCATGATCAAAATTTTACTTCTGTTTTGCTTCTGTTTCTTAGTGCAATCGATTGGTGCTTTGGTGCAATTGATTGCATACTTAAAAATCTTTGAATTTTTGCTTATGTTTCTTAGTGCAATCGATTGGTTCTTTGGTGCAATTGATTGCTCTGTTGAAAAATTCAAATTTCAAGTGTTTTTGTGAAGGTGCAATTGATTGGTCTATATGTACAATTGATTGTTCACTGAAAATTTTTGAAAAATCATTCTGAAAAATTGCATTTCTTCAACCAATCTTCTGTGAAATGTTTCCATTGAAACATGGCAATTATTCATCAATTTTTCTGAGGATTTGCATTTTATTTCAAAAGGTGTTTGTGTAATATAAATTTGAAACATTAGGTATTTATATTACACAAACACCTTTTGAAATAAAATGAAAATCCTCAAAAAAATTGATGAACAATTGTCATGTTTCAATGGAAACATTTCACAGAAGATTGGTTGAAGAGATGTAATTTTTCAGAATGATTTTTCAAAAATGTTCAGTGAGCAATCGATTGCACATATAGACCAGTCAATTGCACCTTCGCAAAAACACTTGAAATTTGAATTTTTCAACAAAGCAATCGATTGCACCAAAGCACCAATCGATTGCACTAAGAAACAGAAGCAAAAATTCATAGTCTGAGTTGCACCTAAGAGGGGGGTGAATTAGGTTCTTTGAAATTTTCTGGTTTTATCGACTGTGTTATTACTTTCTTGAGATGTGATGAGGTTATGAAAGCGGTAAAGAGCAGAAAGTAAAGAACACAGAGAAATATCCTTGTTCCCTTCACACCCCGAATGTACTCCAGTCCCCTTTCAACATGAAAGAGATTAGTGTACAATACTTTCTAACCTATAGGTAGATCAAAGGCTCTTAAACACCTTTAAGATCTAAATACTAAGTGCAAGAAGAATAATCATCTTCAATGCACACACTTGCTTTCAACAATCCTGAACAGCAAGGGGAAATAAGTTCAATCTGAATTTTTACAATGAGTTTGTGATTGGTCTTCTCTTTCAATGAGAATTTCCATAATTATCTAAGACTTGTTGCTCAAGAATTTTCTTTCAAAGGATATGAAAATATGCAGAAAATTATTTATCAAAAGTGGTTTGAGCTTAGATGTGGAAAGACGAAAAATATGTTAAAGATTTTTGAAAGAGAATTGAAATAGATGTGTTTTTGAAACAAGGTGGGCTTAACCCTCTTAGTATATCCCCAGTGAAGTCGTCATTTCTATTATAGTGAGAATCGGATATCCAGCTATTAATTAACTTGAATCACAAATCACTGAAGTTCACCATCGAGCTTTGATTTATCCAAAGGAAATGGTAAAAATTGAAGAAACCCCTAAGTGCGCTACGTAACACCAAAGCTAAGAGATTGTGGGGTTCAGGGTTGGTTATACCTAGGGAAGTTATTAGTATCCTAAGTATTTGTAGTACTCTACAGGAACCTCTTGTTTGGTATTTGCGTAGTTGCTAATGTTTGCTTGCTAATGGTTTATCTGCTAAGGTAAGAGTGCTAAAGGTAAAGATCTATAGATGTATACACTAAATATGCTCACCAAGACGTTGCATCTTGTGCCTACATATCCTAACAAGGATGGAATCCGAGCAATAGTAGTTCACCTAACTAGGGTGAAGGAACTTTTGACTATGGTCAAGGTTTCAAGGGGAATAAGTATTCATAACAATAATACTTACATAGAGTTAATAAACTCTCTAAGTCTAAATTAAAAAACCTAACTGGGTATGAATTTAATAAAAGTCAATAGGGGAAAGTGAGTACTCATAACAATGGTACACACATAGAGTTAACAAACTCTAGACCTAAGCTCTAAGTTATAGGAATCCTAACAAGGTATGCTAAGGCTTTGACTTAACAAAGCCAAAGGGATATAGGTTCTAAGTTAGGGCTAATGACTCTAACAATCTCAAGGGAAGGCTAAAACTGAGCTAGCTATGACATTAATGTCAATAGAGAGAGTTTCCTTTGGACTAAGGAATAAAAGACAACTCTTTAGGATGAGAGCTAACAAGCTACATCACTTGGGAAAAACTTAATAAAGAGGTAAAAACAAGATGATAGTTACGTACAGAGCATGTGTTCATTCAAGTATGATGAAAACATATGATCATGGTAACAAACAAGAAGATGAGGGCAAGTACATGACAACATCAAACAGAGGTTGATTAAAGTTAACAGATGACAAGGTAACAACCAACCATTTATTCAAATAATTTTTTGAATCAAATCAAAAGGTTACAACTAAAGGTAATTTTAAACATGGATGTTACAACATCTAAATAATCATGAAACAAAGTTATTACAAGACCAAACATCATATATGATAATTTGAAGTATAAGATATCATGCATAAGTCAAAACATTACTTATCATGGTAAAGTTCAAAACTCAAGATCAACATGCATAAATCATGACAATTTTTAAAGCATGGATATAAGTAAAATAAAGTAGGGGTGACAAACAAGCTATGGGAATAGATGTAACAACATCCATGCATAGACTTGACAAAGTCAAAGAAGGGGCAAGGTAACAACCAAGTAAGAAAAGATGTGACAACATTTAAACATTCATGAAATATAGTTCTAACAAGAATAAAACATCATGGATATAAATTAAGTGTCACCATTGAGGAAAATATACATTAGGTTCAAACATGGCTTTGAACAAAGTGGGAACTTCACAAAGATTCACATAAACACCTATGTATAACATCATATGAAAAATGAGACATTGATGGAACAATTAAGCATGGTACAAGATTGGATATGTTTAACACAAGTAGGTAACAACCTAAACATGTATGATAGGGTTCAACATGATTATGTACAATTATGGAAGCATCACAATGGTTCAAACATACAAGTATGTACACAAAGTCACTTCAAGGAAAATTTCAAATGTTTAAGAATACATAAACATGGCATGGTCAACACAATGGAACATATACACATCAAGGTTCATGTAAACATGGAAGAAAGTCACATGTTTGAGGCAAAATGACCAAGCAAAATTTCATGACATGAACAAAGTTTCAATCATACATTTACATGTAAACATACACTTAAAAAGTGTCAAAGTCAAGTTAAATCAAGAATGTAAAATTTCACAACATCACACAAGGTCCATACAAGATGCAAGAGGTTCAAATCTAACAATCATGCATAGCAAACATAAGGAAATATCAAATAAAAGCATAGGGTTCTTAAAAGAAACCCTAAAGAGTAACAAGCTTTGAATGCACACAAAGACATGAAAAATAGATCTTTTTGAATATTTCTTGACATAAATGAAAGACAAACATCATCAAGAACACAATGCAAAAAGAATGGGATCAAAATGGTAAAAAAACAAAGAAGTTATAAATGTTTGAAAATGCTTAAGAAAACCATAAAAAATCAACCAAGTGATAAAAATATAATGGAAATTCACCCTAGAGGGATTGAACCCACGCCATAGAGATTACCACTCAAAACCTAGACCAACTGAGCTACACATGCATTGTGAATAAATGATGCCATCATGTAATAAAATAATAAGCAAAGCAAATAACTAAATAAAAAGCACAAAAGGGTTGATCAGTAAGATAGAACCCAGTTCAGGCAAGGCAAGGCAAGGAAAGGCAAGGCAAGATTCTACCACTGGGGTGGATGTTACATCCAAACATAATATGCTTAAGTTATTTTTATTTAAAAACACTTTCAAACGGCCAAAATCAGCGCTCAGTCAACGCCATGTCATGCTGACTGGGTGTTCCACTCAGTTTCATCTTCCTCCTTTAACATTCTCTCACTCGTTCCCTAACTTAAACATGGCCAGACTTTCTACTCATCATAATTTTATCATCTCTCAATCACTTCCAATTTTGTAAGAACCAAAGTTACAACATTTTTTACAAGGATTCCAAACATATCAATATCTCATCCTAAAACCAACCATGTAATTCACAAATTACTTAACAACTGTGTAACACATCAAGAATATCACATGTCAAAACATTACATGTGCAACTCATATAATACAAACAGTGGTTGAAACATCTAGCATATGATGATATCTACATGTTTGCTTCATAAATAAATCAGTAATAGTGCATGAATCATGAGGTTCAAGGAACACGAAGCTTACCTCTTGGATAAATTCCAAGGCTTCTTTTCAGCTACTGCAGATACAAGATACTAACCTTCTTAGCTTCCTTGAATACTTTAGAACTTGTTTGGATGGCTGGATTAGTTATAAATAGACTAGAGCACAGAACATGTTTCTTCTTGCAACAATGGAGGTTGAAGATGGCACGGTGTGTTTGGTGTGTTACAGAACCTCTTCAATGGATTAAATGAAGTCTATGGATGGTTTAGAGATGGTTTATGATGTTTTTTGTGTTTGGCACAAGGGAATTGATTCTGAACAGAGGTTTTGTAAAACTGGGGTGTTTTTGCAAGAACACTTAGCTACACGAGTTCAAGAGTGTTTTGGTGTGGTTTCTGAGGTTTTTCCTTGTGTTTTGCAATGAGGATTGACCTTGTATTCATAGAGGAAGTGGAGAGTTTGATGAGTGTTCAGATTTTAGCTTTTTTCCAACTAATTCACTTGCATTCATAAGAGCTTATGATGATGATATTTTTGTAGTTCAAGGGATCAATTACAAGGTGGTTGAACTTTGAGCATGCTTCTACATAACGACTTTTACTTGGGAGGCTGAGGGAGTGGCTCAAAGCTGAATGGGTGGAAAGGTCGTGCTTTACCAAAATGGAAGTGTTCACTTTATGCCATAAGTGGAATAACTTCTTAGTTTATGCCTTAAAACTTTGTGCAGTCCCTTTAAATTTTGTGTGACACTCTGATTAAAAGGCATCTTGCAATTAGACAACCCAAAACACCAAGATTTACAGCAAAAGATTGGTTTTGCATCATGTCATGCCAAGTTGAAACCTTGAAATTCAAGTTTTTGTACCTCAACTTCCTCTCTTCAAAACTCCTAAATCACATATGCTACGAAGAAGTTCTGGTACTTTCTAGAAATACCTAAGCATGCCCTACAACTTTCATGTTTCATGAAAATATTGAATTCAAAGGGATCATGATGAAAACTAGCCTTGAAGTTGACTGAAAATTGAAGGAACAAAGCTTGCCTTAAAAAATTCTAAGTGTTTTGAAATTCTTCCAAACTTTGAAGCTCCATATCTCAAAATCTAAGCCTCTTTTGCCCATAGGTCAATTGAACACTTTTGTATTATATGATGAGAGCTACAAATTGACCTTTGGAACTCAAAAAATAGATGTGTGGATTGAAAATTATAATCTTTCAAAGTTGGCACCAAAATTAGGTTTTTTTCTCATACTTAGAAAAAAATTCACTTATCCTAGTTTACCCCTTTTGCAAGAAACCTCTCACATATTGATTTACCATTCTCAAACTTAATGATAAAACATGTCTTGATGAAATTTGGCTTGAATACTTCAATTTGGACCAAAAACCTTAAAAGTCAAAGGGTTTACTTTGTCATATGAAATTTGTATCAAATGACTTCAAATGTGTGATCTTCAACAAAATTGCATCTTTGAACTTTTCAATCATCATGTATAGGCTCCAAGGATGTATATGAACATGTTTAATCATCTCCCAAAGCTTGAGATTATGCTTGGATCAAAATCAGGGCACAATTGACTTTTCCTTAATGAAAACCCTAATTTAGGGTTAGCTGAAATTAGGCTCCAATGATCTTGCAGTGAGATCAATTAGCACTTTATTCTTGTTGAATATGGGCCTCTTGAGTGTATGGAAACTTTATTTGATTATGACCAATCCAAGACATTGAATGATCAAGCAATAATCCTCTTGATTCCAAAGGTGCAAAACCTTAATTCATAGATGAAACAAAGCAAAGAATACTTGTACAAGGTTAGGGTTAGTGAAAATTCTTGATGCTCCTAAAATGGCGATGGAATCTAGGGGTCAAAATTTAGGGTATGACGAGATGCATATGTTATTTGGAGATCAATATATTCTTGATCTTGTCATTGATGGTTACACGCTGGTTGCAGAAAATGCAACAGAAGCGCAAAGAACTGTGCAACGAGAAGTGGGGAAGAAGGTTCATAAGGCGTTATGTTATATCCTTCAATCTGTGGATACAAAGGTGTTTGATAAAATTGTTAATTCGAAGACAGCGAAGGCGACGTGGGATACACTAGTAAGGTATTATGGTGGTGACACAATAGTGAAAAAGGTAAGAATGCAGTCCCTATGTAAGCAATATGATAATCCCAACATGAAGAACAATGAGAAGGCACCTGATTACATATTCATAGTGATTGTGGTCACTAATGAGATGAAGTCTAGTGGAGAAACTATTTCTGAACAAGTAGTCATTGTAAAGGTACTGAGATCACTTACTCCTCAGTTTGATTATATAGTCGTAGCCATAGAACACTCTAAAGACACTAGCACCATGAAAATTGAAGAGTTTCAGAGTAGTTTAGAGGCACCAAAGTTGCGTTTAACTTAAAGAAGCTCTAAAAAAGAGTTAGAACAAGCTTTGAAAGTTCATATTCTGAAAGCTTCTTCTGGAAAGAAGAATCAGAAGCAAGCATGACTAGAGAAAAAGAAGAAGTATGGTGGTGGTGTTCAGAAGTCAGAACTCTCCAATTGTGATAATAAACATCATAATGTTCAGAAAGGAAAGGAGAAGTTTGACAAGAGAAATGTTTAGTGCTACAGTTGCAACAAGTTTGTCCATTTTGTTGTTGATTGTTGGTCAAACAAGGTTAGAAAGGGTGAATAAGCCATCATATCCATAGCAGATTCTAATGATGAACTTGTGATATTGATGGCATTTAAAAATTTAGGTGGATCAATGGTAGACTGGTGGTATATGGACAGTGGTTGCTCAAATCACCTAACAGGAAACAAGCACTGGCTGGTTGATTTTAACTTTGGTAAAAAAACCAAGATCAGATATGTTGATGATGAGTATCTAAATGCTAAAGGAATGGGAAGTGTCATATTTAAGTTGAACAATAAAAAATTGTATTAATCAATGATGTATGGTATGTTCCTAGCATGAATAACAATCTAATGAATGTGGGTCAACTGATTGGAAAAGGTTTTTCAGTAATCATAAAGGACAAACTCTTAAAGTTGTATGGTTGTAATCAAAAGATGATTATGTATTCTGAACTAGGAAGAAACGGAACATTTAAAGTTAATTTTGAAGGTAGGAAAACACTTAGAAGGAGGGGTTGAATAAGGGGTTTTCAAAAACAATTATGACAGTAGAAAATAACAAGTTATTTTTATCCTGGTTTGTTTGAACTCAAACTACTCCAGTCCACCCGGCCAACGTGATTTCGCCTCTCTCAAACGAGGACTTAATCAACTAAATCAAAACCTGATTACAGTGATATCACTAAGACAAACTGTCTTAGTCTTCTCAAGAATCCTGACCACAACTTGGTCTCTCAAGGAACTTTTACAAAGATAAAATACAATGTATTTAGGTGCTTCTAAAAAGCTATTATCACAACTTTAATTTTTACACAAAATGAAGAACAAATAAAACTTATGTTTGTTGAAGAAAGTTGTTTGAATATGTTCTTTGATTGCTTTGTGGAATTCTTCTTTTGAACTTCTTTGGAATTCTTGTTGTCTTTGAAGTGTTGATGGAGACTTCTTTATATAGTCCACTTTCTCAAAGTGTGTAGATGAAAGTACTGTAGGATGTAGACAGAAAGGACAAATACTTTTCGTCTTGATTTGACATTCCCTTTTTGCCTGAATTCATGTGCCATACACGAATGAGAAATAGTACCATTGGTAGTGGTTAGCAACGTATCTTTCTTGAACAATATATTTTCAAATGAACATATATGAAAAATAATCTTGCATTAGATCCTCTGATGTTGTTCCTTGTTCTTCTTTATCAGAGTCAAATAATCTTGCATCAGATCCTCTGATGTTGTTCCTTGTTCTTCTTTATCACAATCACTCTATCCAGAGTTTTGCAGCAAAGTGCTTAGCGTGAATGAATGATCAGAGTTGACTTGATTCTTAGAGTCTCTGTACTTGCAACGTTTAGTTTTCACAGAGTCTTCTGAATATACTGAATCTTTATACTCTGCGCTCAGAGTCTTATGTAGGTAGCACTTCAGAGTCTTCTGCATATAGCGCTTCAGAGTCTTCTTCAGCAAGCACTTTAGAGTCTTCTACAGCAAGCACTTCAGAGTCTTCTGTGTTGCACTTTCTACGCTCAGAGCTTTGCGTTAGATAATGTTCAGAGGAATTCTTTTTGTCTTCAGATGAATATTTATTTGATATCTAAAACAAAAACACTTGAACAAAATTAGAGTATATATTTTCTTTATACAAAATTTGATTAATGTTATCATCAACATTGAGATATATTAAGAACCAATCTGTATTCTAACAATCTCCCTCTTTTGATGATGACAAAAACTATACGAAATTTTGTTCAAAACAAGAAAAATATATATATATCTCCCCCTGAAATGAATACTGCTAGAAAAATAAATACTTCCCTTTCAGCACTTGTATTCTTTCCAGAGTCAGAGTTGGCTTTGTAGACTTTCTCAGACCTTGTTCAGAGTTAATTCTAAGGATATTATCATATGAGAAGTTTTTAGCTCTGAAACACTTAATTCAACATTAGTCATATTTTATCATGTATGAGTTACCATTTTGTATCTGTTTATATGAATAATCAAAATTTCCATTTTCTCCCCCTTTTTGTCATATCAAAAAGTGATTTCAGGAAAAAAATCATTTAAGACAAAAAAAATATCAGAGCAAGAAAACAATTATAACAGATAAGCAGAAGAAAAACAATCAGATGCATTCATTTAAAGAACTCAGAAGATAACACAAACAAGCAAAAACATAGATGTGCACAGACAAAAGAAAACAACTAAGTTAAACGAGAGGCTTTAATCTTCAGAAGCTCAGTTATCTCAGAAGTTCGTGCTTCCTGCTTTTCCATCTAAGTCTTGATCTCAGAAGTAGATTCATCTTGCTTAGCCATCCAGTCCTTGATTTCTTTTGTTGTCTTCTCTTGCTTGACCATCCAGGTTTTTATTTCACTTGTTGCAGCCTCTTGCTGAGCAAGATTTTCTTTTACATCTGCAGAGACCTTCATTTCTTTAGAAGATTTCTCATCTGTTGATTATGGAATGACCACTGAAACAGATGTTGTCTCTAAATCCATATCAGAAGGCTTATCAGATGCAGGAGTCTCTTCAGAGATAGCAGCCTCTGTGAAAATTTCTTTAGGCTGAGGAATTACACTAATATGAAGTACAACAGTTTCTTCAGATGCTGAACACACAACCTTTGCAGGTGTGTTTTCCAGAAACTGACTAGGAGTTCTGCGTACACCCAGAAGAGCAAATTTGACAGCTTCAGAAAATTCGCTTGAGCATCTGTAGAGCAAGCAGCTTGAAGGTTCTCATTCACAGAGTTGAATCTTCTTCTAAAAGTAGTCCAAAATACTTCAGAATCATGAGGATTCACTCTATTCAGGCACCTTTCCCTAACAAATGACAACCACATCTGCATTTCTGTCTCGAAACCATATAACAGAGTCTCAACATCTGATCTAGGTTTGGGTTTAAGGAGAGCCTCTAAGACGGATTCCTTAGGGTCAACAGAAGGTAAAGGTTTATCAAAAGATGAGGGTTGTTCTGAGGAAAGAGAAGGAAGGGGAGTAAGAATAGTAAACGAAGTAGGAGAGTGAATTTGAGTAGGAGTGGGAATGGGAGTAGGAATATCATCAGGATGGTTTGGGTTGTTATGTGTTGGTGAGGTAACATCTGATAGGTCAGAGTCAGATGAATCAGATGAATCTGACGAGTCAGATGATCCAGACGAGATAGGGTGTACGGTTATGAGAGGTTAGATATCAAGGATGTCATGATCAGGGTCAGAGGGGTTAGGATCTGAATGGTTTGGTTCAGAGGGGTTTGGTTTAGAGGGTTGAGGTTCATAGGGTTAAGGTTCAGATGGTTGTGATTTAGAGGGTTGTGGTTGGTGTTGAGATGTTTGTGTTTGTGGTTGAGGAGAGGGAACAGAGTCATGAACATTTTCAGAAGAAATGTGTTCAGAAGTGGTGTGAGGAGGAGAATGAGTAGGAATAGGGTCATAGGGAGGAGGAGAAGGTTCAGATGTTGGAATTTCTATCACAGTTTCTAAAACAGGAACAGCAGAAGTGTTACCTAAAATTTTGGAACGCTTAGCCTTCATAGAAGAGACTTCTTCAGAGGCTTTCCTCTTAGTGCGTGTAGAATATTTCTTAGAAGGGCCTTCTTCTGAAACCTTGATCTTCTTCCTTCTCTTCTTCTCAATCACTTCTGGAGCAGGTTCAGATGCTCTTTTTATCAAATCTGCTGGTATGGGAGTGTCATCTGCTAGACATGATTCAATATAGAAGAGCAGAGCTTCTTTAGGTTCCTCTGCAGTAAACAGTGGAAAGTCCTCCACTGGAACTCTTCTTCTGTGCATAGCAGCAGAGTCAATCTTGACTAGTTCAGATTGAAGTTCCTCCACCAGCTTCACCCTTTGCAAACTTTTCCCATCCAGAGGCTTTCCTAGAATTATTTCCAATTTTGTTGTCTGGCCTGCCTCTTTCAGATGTGCAATTAATCCATTCTCTGTGAGTACATCAGAGATCAATCTTCCTATTGGGATCCAATTTCTGATCTTCTGATGTTTTATTCTGATCTCTTCTCTGGACATTTTCACGTGGTTCCACAGATGAGTAAATAGCAAATGTGGCAGATCTACCTTGATATTGTTTCCCAAACAATACAGAAAGTACAACTGCTCTACATTTATGTAGTCTGGAGAGTTAGATGCTTTTCTATGGTGAATATAGCCTAGAAAGATCTTTGCCCAGATCTTGTAGTGCACCTTCAGATCCTTGATCTTGCTTGAAGGCTGCCTAGAAGTGAAAACTTCTCTCTAGACTTCATCTATGTCTACCCGTCCTGTAGAAAGATGAGTAACACCATCTACTTCTTCATACCCTACCAGTTTACGAATCATCTCCTTAGTGATTATGATGTCTTTCCCCAAAATAGACGGCGAGATTAGGGTAAACCTTTGCGTGAATCTAGAATTCCTTAACCAAGTGAGGAAAAACTGGACCAAACAGCCTATCAAAATACTTCACCCATCCTTGAGAAGATACAATTGGATGAAGATCAAAGTCGTTCTTTGCAATGCATTCAAAATCCACCATAAATTCGCAAAGAACTTCTAATTTCTCAACCGGTGTTAGAAGGGTTCTTTCTGGTTCTTTGTATGTAACAGTACCCATTTCTGATGATGATACCCCACCCATTGTTGACGCTAACTTTTGAGACGAAGAAGATGAAGTTGCCATAGCAGAACTTGTGAGATAAATTGATCTTCTTTTAGGTTTAGCGGAGAAGAGAAAACAATGGAGAAGGCCAAAATGCATAAAATGTGTGAGAGAGAGAGTGAAAGTGTGAGAAATGTGAGATCGTGGAATATATAGAGAGAAAAAAATTAGGGCACAAAAACACAACCAACACTTAGCAGTTAATCACATTAGTTAAAAAATAAAAAATGATTTCAAGAATTTAATGAGATTTGAAAAAAGTGGGAGGAAAACTAGAAATGTAATAATTCAAACAGTACCTCAAACGGCGCCTCACTTTGTACACTCCACCTTTTCAGATTTCCTGTGACACGTGTTTGATATTGTTGTGCCTCTGAAGCTCTTTAGAATATGAAACGTTAAACAACGCTCAGATCCTCTGAAGCTTGTTAGCTCAGAGTTTCACAAAATAAATAAGGTAACAAATGAAATTACAGATGCAACACTTCAGAATATAGACATTAATCATTTTTCATCTGAATAAATTTTCTTCTGAATAATAATTTTATTCTGGACAAAAATCCATACTAATATTCTTCAGAATAAATTTAAATCTATCTTCAGCAAGGGGTTTTATAAAAATATCAGCCCATTGATGGTCTGTATCAACAAAATTTAAACTTAAAATTCCCTTCTCAATATAGTCTTTGATGAAATGATGTTTAATTTCTATATGTTTTGCCTTAGAATGTAAAATAGGATTTTTAGAGAGCAAATAGCAGAAGTGTTATCACAAAAGATAGAAATGTTACTCTCATATATCTGATAGTTTTCTAGCTGACTCTTCATCCAGAGCATCTGTGTACTACAACCAGCAGCAACAATATATTCTGCTTCTGTAGTTGAGAGTGCTATTGTGGGTTGCTTCTTGTTGTACCATGAGATCAAATTACTTCCCAGAAACTGACAGCTTCTAGGAGTACTTTTACGTTCAACTCTGTCTCCAGCATAATCAGCATCACAGAAGCCAATTAATTTAAATTCGTCAGATCTTCTGTAACACAAACCCACGTTAGTAGTACCTTTTAGATACCTCATAATTCTCTTAACAGCTGTTAAGTGAGATTCTCTAGGATCTGATTGAAATCTAGCACAAAGACAAACACTGAAAAGAATATCAGGCCTAGAAGCAATTAAGTACAGAAGAGAACCAATCATACCTCTGTAGAGCTTCTGATCTACCTTTTTACTTACCTCTTCTTTTCCTAGAGTGCTAGTTGGATGCATTGGAGTCTTAGCTGACTTACTCTCTGTCATGTTGAACTTCTTCAGAAGATCTTTCACATACTTTGTCTGATGTATTTAAGTGCCTTCTAGAGTTTGATTGACTTAAATTCCCATAAAGAATCTGAGTTCTCCCATCATGCTCATTTCAAATTCTGCCTTGCCACAGGAGCATAAGTTTCTGTGTAGTCAATACCTTCTTGCTGACTATAGCCTTGAGCAACCAGTCTAGCCTTGTTTCTGATGACTTCTCCTTGCTCATTCAGCTTGTTTTTGTAAACCCATTTCGTTCCAATAATATTAAATCCTTTTGGTCTTGGAACCATATCCCAGACATCATTCCTTGTGAATTGATTTAGCTCCTCTTGCATAGCAAGTATCCAATCATTGTCTTGTAGAGCTTCATCCACAGAGGTATGTTCAATAATTGATACTAAACCAAACAATGATGTTCCAGATGATTTGAGAAAGGATCTTGTTCTGATGGGGTCATCCTTCTTTCCAATAATCATTTCCTCTGGGTGAGAAGCTTTGATTCTGGAGGATCCTTTCAGAGGGGTTTCTTCAGAAATGGTTAAATTGTTCAGCTGAGCAGCTAACGGAGTAGCATCTGAAGTATCTTCTGGTTCTTTTGCTTTAACTCTATCTGCCTCTGATTCTTCAGATTCTGTGAGAAGAACTTCTCTATCTGCAGAAATTTCATACTGCTTTGGCTTTTGATTGCCAAGCTTATCATCAAATCTGACATGAATTGGTTCTTCCACAATCTGTGTCTCAGTATTGTATACTCTGTAGCCTTTAAAGCGTTCAGAATATCCAAGCATAAAACACTTATGTGCTTTAGATTCAAACTTGTTTAGATTATCCTTAGTATTCAGAATAAAACAAACACATCCAAAAGGATGGAAATAAGAAATGTTAGGCTTTCTATTCCTCCACAATTCATAAGGAGTCTTCTCCAGAAGAGGTCTTATAGACACTCTGTTCTGAATATAATATGATGTATTAATTGCTTCTGCACAAAAGTGTTTAGCCATATTAGTCTCATTGATCATGATTCTGGCCATTTCTTGCAATGTTCTATTCTTTCGTTCTACAACTCCATTCTGTTTAGGAGTTCTAGGACAAGAGAAATCATGTTCAATTCCATTTTATTTAAAATATTTTTCAAAATATTTATTTTCAAATTCACCACCATGATCACTTCTGACTTTGACAATATTAAAATTCTTTTCAGTTTGGATTTAATTGCAGAAGTCAAAGAATACAAAATGAGACTCATTTTTGTGTTTCAGGAATTTTACCCATGTCCATCTGTTGTAGTCATCAACAATGACTAATCCATACTTCTTGCCTCTGATGGATGCAGTTTTCACTGGTCCAAACAGATCAATATGAAGCAGCTCTAATGGTCTAGAGGTAGAAACAACATTTTTAGATTTGAAAGAAGATTTTGAAAATTTTCCTTTCTAACATGCTTCACAAAGAGCATCTGAGTTGAACTTCAACTTAGGAAGTCCTCTAACCAGATTGAGCTTGTTAATCTGAGATATACGTCTCATGCTAACATGACCCAATCTTCTATGCCAGACCCATTGCTCATCATTAACAGACATAAGGCATTTAACATTTTGATTTTTCAGTTATGAAAGATTTATCTTATAAATGTTGTTCTTCCTTTTCCCATTAAAGAGGATTGAACCATCTTTTTTACTAACAACTTTAGAACATTTTTTATTAAAGATTATATCATAACCATTGTCACTTAATTGACTTATGGACAATAGATTATGTGTTAATCCTTCAACAAGCAGAACATTAGAGATAGAAGGGAGGTTACCATTACCAATTGTTCCAGAGACAATGATTTTGCCCTTTTGGTTTCCTCCAAACTTCACGTCTCCTCCAGATCTAAGTTTTAGGCTTTGGAACATAGACCTTCTTCCCATCATATGTCGTGAGCAGCCAGAGTCCAAGTACCATGACTGGTGTCTTAACTTTGTTGCTAAGAACATTTGCAACATATATTATTTTATCTTTAGGTACCCATATCTTTTTGGGTCCTCTGGGGTTATTTGGTCTAAAGTTCTGCCTGAACTTCTGTTCCTTAAAAACTTTTATGTTCTGACGAAGTTTTGGTTTAATAAAACTTTGTGTGATCTGATCTATACGTGTGTGCTTTATGTCATTTAGGTGACCATATTTAAAATGAGTGTACAGAGGAGTATAATTGATGATCAGCTTATCAACAGGTTTTGGATTTAAATCCTTCCCAAAGGATGATTCATATTCAATTCCTTTTTTGTTATTCCTGCTAACGACATAGATCATGGAAGCTATTTTGCTTCTATCTAGGCCTCTGGACAAGAACCTCTGAAAACTATAGTCGTACTCTTCTAAAATATTTTTGGAGCAAGACATAGTATCTGAATCAGACTTTTGTTGAGCTTTTTCTAAATCAGTTTTTATTTGAAAATTATTTGCTTTTAGCTCAGCAATTTCTGATTTCATCTGATCAGTCTCAGATGCAAGATAGCTTTTAAGCTTCTTGTATTTGAGTTTGACTTTACTATAGTTTTCAACCATCTTAGATAAGCTTTCAACTAGCTCAGCTCTGGTAAGTTCAGAAAATACCTCTTCTGAATCTGATTCTAATCCAGATTCAGATGTTTCTTCATGGTCTTCTGTGTCAGCCATCAGTGCAACATTTGCACATTCGTCCTCTGACTCTGATGAGGCTTCAGAAGCATCTCAGTCATCCCACGTGGCCATCAGGACTTTCTTCTTTTTCTCAAACTTCTTTCTGAGTTTCTCCTTCTGAAGTTTGGGACATTCACTTTTCTAGTGTCCTGGCTCCTTGCACTCAAAGCACATAACTTATTTCTTGCCAGATCTTTTGTGTCCAGAAGATTCTCCACGTTGTTCTGGTCTTTTGAAGTTTCTGAACTTCTTTTGTTTATACTTCCATAGTTGATTTATCCTTCTGGAAAGTAAATACAGTTTATCTTCATCTGAGGAAGATTCTCCAGAGCTTTCCTCAAGTACCTGAAAAGCTTTATTGTCAGATTTTTTATTTGATTTCAGAGCAATAGACTTACCTTTCTTCTGAGACTCGTCTTCTTCCAGCTCCATCTCATGACTCCTTAAGGAACTGATGAGTTCCTCCAGAGTGATCTTGTTAATATCATTTGATAGTTTCAGCACTGTGACCATGGGTCTCCACTTCTTTGGTAGACTTTTGATGATCTTCTTCACATGATCAGAAGTGGAGTATCCTTTGTCAAGGACCTTCAAACCAGCTGTCAGAATCTGGAATCTTGAAAACATGGTTTCCACAGATTCTTCTTCCTCCATCTTGAAGGCTTCATACTTCTGAATAAGTGCAAGGGCCTTTGTCTCCTTCACCTGAGAGTTTCCTTCATGTGTCATCTTTAATGACTCAAACATTTCAAACGATGTTTCTCTATTTGTGATTTTCTCATACTCAGTATGAGATATAGCGTTTAACATAATGGTTCTAGCTTTGTGATGATTTCTGAAATCTCTCTTCTGTTGGTCAGTCATTGACTTTCTGTCAATCTTTTTGCTCTCACCATCAGTGGGGTGAATGTATCCATCAATGACCAAATCCCATAGATCATCATCGTAGCCTAGAAAGAAACTTTCTATTCTATCCTTCCAATAATCAAATTTTTCTCCATCAAACATGGGAGGCTTTGTGTTGATTCTATCTTTATCATCATATTTGTTGTTTGAAGTTGAAGTTTCAGCCATAATAAATCAAAGATGATAAATCAAGAGTTTTCCCAACTGGATCTTTCTATGTCACTGTTAAATGATAGGACTTCAGAGTCGGAGCTCTAATACCAACTAAAGGTAGGAAAACACTTAGAAGGGGGGGGGGTGTTGAATAAGGGGTTTTCAAAAACAATTATGACAATAGAAAATAACAAGTTATTTTATTCTGGTTCGTTTGAACTCAAACTACTCCAGTCCACCCGGCCAAGGTGATTTCGCCTCTCTCAAACGAGGACTTAATCCACTAAATCAAAACCTGATTACAGTGATATCACTAAGACAAACTGTCTTAGTCTTCTCAAGAATCCTGACCACAACTTGGTCTCTCAAGGAACTTTTACAAAGATAAAATACAATGTGTTTAGGTGCTTCTAAAACGCTATTATCACAACTGTGATTTTTACACAAAATGAAGAACAAATAAAACTTATGTTTGTTAAAGAAAGTTGTTTGAATATGTTCTTTGATTGCTTTATGGAATTCTTCTTTTGAACTTTTTTGGAATTCTTGTTGTCTTTGAAGTGTTGATGGAGACTTCTTTATATACTCCACTTTCTCAAAGTGTGTAGATGAAAGTACTGTAGGATGTAGACATAAAGGACAAATACTTTTCGTCTTGATTTGACATTCCCTTTTTGCCTGAATTCATGTAGCATACACGAATGAGAAATAGTATTGTTGGTAGTGGTTAGCAACCTATCTTTCTTGAACAATATCTTTTCAAATGAACATATATGAAAAATAATCTTGCATCAGATCCTCTGATGTTGTTCCTTGTTCTTCTTTATCAGAGTCAAATAATCTTGCATCAGATCCTCTGATGTTGTTCCTTGTTCTTCTTTATCAGAGTCACTCTATCCAGAGTTTTGCAGCAAAGTGCTTAGCGTGAATGAATGATCAGAGTTGACTTGATTCTCAGAGCCTCTGTACTTGCAGCGTTTAGTTTTTACAGAGTCTTCTGAATATACTGAATTTTTATACTATGCGCTCAGAGTCTTCTGCAGGTAGCGCTTCAGAGTCTTCTGCATATAGCGCTTCTGAGTCTTCTTCAGCAAGCGCTTCAGAGTCTTCTGTGCTGCGCTTTCTACGCTCAGAGCTTTGCGTTAGATAATGTTCAGAGGAATTCTTTTTGTCTTCAGATGAATATTTATTTGATATCTTAAACAAAAACACTTGAACAAAATTAGAGTATATATTTTCTTTATACAAAATTTCATTAATGTTATCATCAAAACATTGAGATATATTAAGAACCAATATGTGTTCTAACAAATGTTGCAACAGCAGACACTCAATGCCTTAGTGCAAGAAATGTTAAAGGGTAATGTGAGTTATGGTACAAGAGATTGGGTCATCTGAACTACAGAAGCTTAGGCATTTGAGTTCAAAGAATTTGGTACATGGAATTCCTAAGATTATGGCACCAGAGAAATCATGTGATTTATGCATGAGAGGAAAGCAACCAAGATTTTCATTCTCATCAATAATGCCTCCAAGAGCAACTCATGTTTTGGGTGTGGTACATTCTGATGTATGTGGTCCATTTAAGGTGCCTTCACTTGGATGGAACAAGTACTTTGTGTCATTTGTGGATGAGTTCACAAGAATGACATGGATAGCACTCATTAAATTCAAACATGAGGTATTTGTTGAGTTCCAAAAGATCAAAGTGAAGGTTGAAAATCAAATTGGACAAAGGTTGAAAATCCTCATAACTAATGGTGGAGGTGAGTTCAAATCAACAGAGTTCAAGAAGTTCTGTGAAGAACATAGTATTGAGCATGAGTTGATTGCTCAATACACTCCACGGTATAATGGTTTTGATGAAAGGAGAAATAGAACTCTGCTTGACACTCCACAGCATATATTAAATCGTGTAGTATCGTATTAACACTTTAATTTAACTTGTACTTTTCAAAATTCATCTTCATTTTTCAAAAGATAAAATCACATATTAAAAATATTTTAGAGATAACTGATACAAATTTTGATAAATACAAAATAAATATATTAACTTAACAATTACGTATTAACTTTAATACATATTATTTTCTTAAAACTTATAGAACATTATTTCTTTTTTTCTTATAATTATATTTTAATTACAAATTTTTTTTTAAAAAAGTAATTTTTAATATAATATTCTAAATAATTTTAGATGATTTCTATTATATATTTTTCAGAAAGTAATCTGAATATAAATAATATATTTTATTTATCATATATAAAGATATAAAATTTGTCAAAATTTATTTATAGTTTGTTAAATTTTATTTTATAATAAGCATAGAGTATAATAAAAAAAAACATAGGTGGTAATGGCTAAAATAAAAACTCTCAAATTTAACTAATATCAACAACAAAATTACATAAATTTTTACAATATCATTAATAATAAATTAAGATAGTTTTTTTTAGAAGAGTAACATAAATAATATATTAACTTAAATATATATTATTTTCATAAAATTTATAAAATGATATTTCTATTTTCTTACCATTATTTTTTAAATATAAAAATAAAAGTAAAGAAATTTTGATGTATGATTTTAGTCTAATGTCTCTCAGATAATTTTTTATTTTTTCTAGTCTACATTCTCTATACTATATCGGACAAATAAATTAAAGACAAGCAATAAATAAAAAATTTTATTTTTCAAATATAAGATATAGAATTTATTGTTTGCTCAATTTTTTTTATAATAATGATCATAGTGATAGTGAGTATAATAAAATGCGAAGATAGTATTTTTGTTTTAAAAAAAAATAACTCGCATATTTCTAATCAATATCAACAAAATCACATAAATATTTTATAATTTCATTAATAACATATTAAAATAATTTTTTTTCTTAAAAAAATTAGTTAACAAAATAATTAACATTTGAAACACTTATTCAACATATAACTAATGTTTGATAATATAGACATAAATTTGAAAAAATTTTGAAAGTTTTAATTGATAATAATTACAAATGAAATTAAAATTTATTCATAACTAAAAATAAGTACATATCATTAACAATTTAAAATTAAATATCTGAAAAAGAGATAACTACTAAAAAAATACATGAAAATCAAAATAAAAATTAATAATAAACCACAAATAATATCTTTTTTGAATTATTTCATTTTTTCAAACTTAAATTCTAAATGTCAATCTAAACTTACACCCATATTTTTATTCTTTCAATATACCTTTATTTGTTATTAATTAATATAGTCTCAATTGTAATTTATAATAAATCATTTAAAATAAAGATATTGACCATATTTATCACAAAAAAAAACCTTATAATTAAAATGCAATTGATAAATAAAAGGTAATTTAAAATAAGTTTTACATGATAAAAGAAACCAAAGGACCTGTACTTCCTTACAATTAATGCTCATAAATTACAGCGGTTAAAGATGGACATTTATAAAGCTTAGCACTTTTGTTCATAAAAATATCTGTGTTGACGGAGAATTGCCTTTTATTCTATAGCCAGTATATTAACATGGGAGCCACGGATCAAACTCTCTTACAGCACGGTTTCACGCTGCAGCACTTCTTTTCTTTAGTTGAGAAATGAATAATATGCTTAGTTATGTGCCTGTGACTTGAAAGGGGTCGTAAAGTTGTCCACGAACAATAGAATGTTTCTGAAGCTTGTGCAGAAAAACTGTTATTGCTAAGGTCTAATAATTGTAAGTTTTTTGCCTTTGCAATAGCAGTTGAAAATTGTGGAGTGAATTGGCACTCAGGAGATGAATTTCTTTGACATGAACTAGCACAGCTGTCGTCAATTCCAGAAGCAGCAGCTTCTAACCTATCTTCACTATCCGCAACTTCCAGCTGATTGGCAAAAGTATCTAGAGAGCATAACACCTCTTGATTATCATCCACTTTCACAGTATCAAGTTTCTGCTCCTGGTTCTGTGAGCAGCTTTTAGCTGATACATCATCACATTGTAGAACACAAAGTTCCGTTGTAACAGAGTTATCAGCAAGATTAAGCTCCTCCAGACTGCTGTTATCTGATAAAATAAAGCAACATAACCGTTGGAATTACAATAGTAGTAGTTTTGAAAAACTAACAACCACATATAGTATTAAGCCAACCTGCAAGAGCCTCAAGTATGTGAAGAACTCCAGCAAGCCCAAGTTGACACTTCCTAAGGACCAAAACTTTGAGACAGCACTGTGGGTTTATGAGAAGCAAAAATAGAGTATTGCAGCCCTGTATTTAATTAAAGAAATTAAAACAAGCCATCGATAATAAAACTTGTTAAACTCAAAATTACCAGAAAAGCAAGCACATATTTACCTAGAGGTTAGATCTATATAAAGTGAAACTAAGGCAGATGACAAAAAAGTTGTTAGAGAAGCCAGATTTTATGAGTATGACTGAGTGTTACAGTTACAGCAATACATAATGACAAATGAAACAAGTCAAGCAATTACACATTACATGTAGGGATGGAAATAGGTTAGGCTGAGTTAGACTTTACAAAGTCCAAGTCTGACATGATGAAAAATGTTGAGGCCCAACTCTGGCATGTTACCAGTCATAAAACTTATTCTCAAACCTGGATCTGATCTTTTTGAAAGTCGAGTATGCCATGTTAACCTACTTATTCTCCTAAGTAAACTAACAAGTTAATAGACAACTGAGATTAAGTTCTATTTTAAGAAATAATAAGACATTTTACAATTTATATAACATTCTACTTTAATTATATTTATAATTGTACATTTAAATATGTAAAAAATTAATATTGGCTAATATACTTAAATTAGCAAAAAGGTTTTAACAGAAAAATCTAATATAATAATAACAGTAATAAAAAATGTTATTCGTATTAACCATGTAGGTTGGTCTGATAAGCCTGTGACTTGAGTGCCCTAAAGCCTACCCTTTTTAGGTAAATAGGCTTCTTAAAAAATCTTAACCTTGTCTATTTTTAAAAAACGGGTTTGGCCTGACCTGTTTAGGCAAGCGGTAGGTTAGGACGAGGTCTTTGTTGGCCTAACATATTTTCACCCCTAATTACAAGAATACCAACAAATTGAAATTCAGTTACAGTGAACAAACCTCGGACATTATGGGATTTCCTTCCAGGTTCAGCTCAAGGATGGAACAAAATGAATTAACATTGATGTTTAAAATATAATCAGATGTTAGCCCACAATATGATAGGTCAAGTTTCACAAGCTCCTCGGTCCCTTTTAGCAATGATTCTGTTACTTTCACGGCCCCTTCCTGCAGAATAATGGATCAATCCATTCAAATAAGGTAAGCATGCTAGAAATAACAATAATGAAGCACTAGAGTTAGCACGTGGTAGGAGCTAGGTTTACTCACGTTTCCAATACCAGTGCCCCCAAGTATTAGTCCTGATAAAGTCAAGGTCCCTCCAAGCTGGCAAAGGCTATCGACAACCGGTTTGCCTAGCTTTAGACCACTCATATTCAACTCCAAAAACCTACAATGAGAACATTTAATTTAAAATTCTATATGCCATTAAATAATACAATTTCTGTAAAGATGATATTTAAGAGATGGATGGTGGCACCAGCATATTGATTATACCTTTTTAAAGTAGAAAGCTTGGATAGAAGATTAACTAAAGCATTCCCAGATACAGGGCTGTTGTGTCCTGTCAAAGGCAAAATACCCATTATGCAAGAAAGATCACTTGTATCAAGGAATTAAAGAGAGCTGTAGATTTATCATACCTATACAAAGGTGTGAAAGTACAGAGGTAGAGTCCAATGCATCAGCAATTTTTTGAATGGTTCTGGATGTGATACAGCAGTTCTCTACATTCAAGCTACAGAGAGCTATACGAAAAGATGCAAGTAAACTAAAGTCAAAAGATACCGACAGCGGGAATCCATATACAATACAACCATATTTGAAAGATCATAAGTGTACCACAGCTTAAATTTGATAAATACATTTTCACAGCTTAAAATGAGAACCATGCATACTAGAAAAGAGTGAAGGGAAGTGATAAAAACCATATTCCTGTTGGCAGAGATTCAACTCATGTGGCTAACCTGTACAGTTTTTTAAAATTGTTGAAAGATAAGATCCACAGGCATCAGTAAGACGGTTTCCAGAAATGTTAAGCACTTCGAGGCGAGCAAATAGCAGAGAGCATTCACAAATCTGACAGAAATACACAACTTTAATATATTGGCAATAGCAAATTAGGGATGGGTCAAATCAAATGGCATCCTAGTCATGCAAAATGAACCAAGTATTATTCTATCATAAATAATTAATTCTTGCATTGATAGAATATTTTTTGTAATAGATTGTGACATGAAAATATTGAAATGCCCTTTGGTGGGAGCAGGAGCTGACATTTCAGTTATTTTAGCTTGATAATTAAATTTCTTTTTAAAAATATTGTAGACAACAAACACAAAAGACAAAAAGGGTTGCATGTGGTATCATACCTGAAACAAAGTTGTTGGGCCAAATCGGTTGCAGTGCAAGTCCAGAGTTAAGTCACCGTAAGATTGACCCGATGTTGTGAACACTTTTCGAAGTTTCTCCATTGTCCCATTTCCTAAAATTTCAATTCAATGGAAGGCAAAAAGGTATTAAAGTATCAAACATATTACTTTATTTTTATTCTTTATATGGTTTTGGCATTCAAGCTACTCTTATTTACCAACAAAAGAACGTATTAAAAGATTTTATAGATGAAATAAATGAGACTTTAGAACCATTAGAGTGATTCCTCTTGAAGAAGGCAAGAAGTGTGACTAGAGAGTAGTGGTTAGTAGAAGATTTGTAAGCAAATAATACAGTAGAATCTACAGGAAAAAGACCACAAATCAGAAAAGTGTACCTAAGCAATTGTGAGAGATATCAAGTAAAGAAAATGCCATTTGGGAATGCAATGCATCTATCAATGGTGTTATAGACAAATCTTGCAGATCACAGTCCGATACAATGATTTCATCATCTGATACCTATTTTCAACAAAGCTAAAATCAGCTGTAAAAAAGTATCAAAATTCAGTGCCTAAAAAACAGAAGGCATACATGTCACTGAAGCAGCATTGGTACCGCTAGGGTCCTTACCTCTAAATTGTAAAGTTTCTTCAGCACCTTGGTCTTTGGTTCCTCACTCAACTCCTTGCAGCGGTCTACATACATTCCTATTAGGCGCTTCTGAATCCACCCTGTAAGGATAAATTTTAAAGGAAAAAATCAAATTATGTTTCTGATAGGGACCCAGAAAAATAAATGTGAATGGGATCAAAGTATGAAGGTTGAATGCCCGATTATTTAGCTAAAGTTAGAATCTACCGAGCAGTTACATAAAAGCACAGGATGAAAGGAGGCATTTGAGAACGGGCATAGGCTCTGTGGTATAAAGATAAACCCTTGGAAGGAAATTTTCAAAATGGGTTCTTTAAATAAAAAAATTTTTGGTTTCCTTATGCTATTCCTCTCTCTCTCTCTCTGAAAACTCAGGTCCTTTACCTAGGTTTCTAACAGTTTAAAAATGAAATAAATACAGCTTCAACACATATGTTCAGCTGTAACTCTGCTGTCATTTACAAAAATTGCAAGATCAATGAATATCGAATGAATAACTTATACCAATAGATAACAACCAAATTCATGTTCAACTAGTTTAAAGATCCAAATGTTTAAGTGTATCACATGTGACAAATTGGTCTTGGAGATAACTTTCCAGACAAAAAACCAGATAAAAAGGAGCATGACAAAAAACAAACATATGTATCACTGATGAACAAACAGCGCAAGTAAGGCATACCATCAATGAAAGCTTCAACCATGTTGTTTTGCAGATGCTCCTTAAGCTTTTCAACACTTTCCAGCAACTCTATATCCCTACCAGCACATTTTATGTGCTGAATAATGGGCAACAAACCTACTCATAAATTTATGTGAGCCACATGTGAACTCAGGCTAGAAGAAAAAATATGCTGAACTGAAGGAAAAGTTCAATGACAGTAAAAGGAATTAACAAATAGAAAGGCTACAAAGTATATGTATCAGAAGATAATATGGAGTTGGTTAAACTGCAGCTTATTTACTGGTGATCTTCAATAGTGATATAATTGATTATGACAGCAAATACATAAACCAGGAACTGCCTACCCTCTGATCTCTTTTCTGTTGGAAATTGTAGATAGTATAGGCATGCAACTGCAGCTTTTAACGAGCCAATGTTGAAATGTTCACCAGCAGCACACAAGGCTGCTTCAACATAAATTATATCATTCCCGATCCGACATGCAATATATTTCTGCAAATTGAGAATATAAAGGAGGCCTGAGATTATCAAAATATCCATTAGCAATATGATGAACATGTCAGTTTGGCAAAAGCGTGAATTTCAAACAAGGGTGTGTTCAAGCTGTAACAGTGGAACTCACATCATCTTGAGAATGATGTGTAATGGGATGGGCAACACCATTTTGTTTGCCAGAGAGAACTGTATCGCATTTAGAACCACTGTGAAACTCAGGTTCAACAGCTAAATCATCGCTCAATGATCTGGAATGTCTGCATGATTTAGCGGCTGCATTTGTACTCCAGCTTTTGAAAGAACTACTACTTTCTTCAACATTAATTGCACATTTGGATGTATTCTCTGAGACAACCTGCCATCTCAAAACACAAATAATTCACAGGCTGATAGTACTAGAGTAAAATTCACAAATGCAAACAGGTGGAGATTTTTTACCTGAATTTTACTAGGATTGATTTTACTCTCAACTGCATTGGTCAAATATAAGTCAGTACTTAATTTTAGTATATATACTTTAGGTTAGAGCAAAGCAACTAACAAGGAAAACATACTGGCATCATTATTGGGCAAGTTCTCTAAAAGGCAGTCATGATCCTTTCTGCTTGAGCATTCCATCTCATCATCATCATCATCATCGGAAAGAATTACACGGACACGTTTACGACCAACAACTGCTTGATGCTTGCTTGCCTGTTTTGTCACACTTTTGGGTGACTGGTCAACCTGCATGGTAGAGTTGGTAGGACTTTCCTTGTGACTTATCTTTCTAGATGAACCTTTAATGGACTGATATAGCAACGTAAGAGGCTTATTATCATCATTCGATTCTTCTCCAGATGTCAGGGTTTCTGATTTACAAGTTTTCTTTGGAAAGCAAAACTCATCAGACCCGCTATTTGACATACAATCATTTTCTTCATTATCAGTTTCAGGACAACAATCTTCGGGCGTACTATTATCTTCTTGATCTTCATTTGACTTCTTCAGCTTATCAATTAGAAGTTTCAGCCTTCTATAAAATACCACAATTGAAAATTAGTAACATCACAGGTACAGAAAAAGGACCAGTGATATTGGAAATGATAAAATGGATTTGGTTTTGCAGGTTACATTTCAGCTTCTGAATGGTAGAATGTTTGAAGAAGACCGTGAGTAGCATAATGAAACTGCAAGAAATGTATTAAAAAAAGATACAGACGTTCAATGAATCAGCTACCTGGTCTCATCCTCATCATCAAATCTGATCATGTTGCTATAATGCATATTTTCCAAGGCAGAAAGTTGTACATCAGGAAGGTTTACTTCAACAGCAATCCTGCAATATAATGTGATCAATCAATGGTTTTCATGCAAGACCATCAAAAGAAGCCCACCAAAGAATATGATTTTTAAGCAACTCTAATCAAGGATGGATCACATAAGTTGTTGGCATTTAAATTTTACTCTTGAATGCACTGTCCATCACATAACACTGGCGCCGGTTTTGCAGTTAATACGGGTTTTTCCCAGCACTTTAAACCCACCAGTTTTCAAAGGCTGACTGGCACAGAACCAGATCTAATTCCCAGTTGAACTGGCTGGTCCAGTCTGGTTTTTAATAGCATTGGTTTGGAGCATGGTGTAGCATTTTCATCAAGCAAGTAACTTCAAAACAACCAACTATATTTTAAAATAGTAACTTCTAAGAATTCATATAGAGACCAATATACGAAGAGTATAACCGGCATGATGAGAATAATCTCATGCTAGCAATTTTTTTCATTATTTTTACAACACAACTGCAGTACCTTTGTGTCTTATATGCAGTGTTATCAAATATCTGCCATGGTCGCGCTATGGCAGATATACATGGCAAGTTTTGGGCTCGCCGCAATGGTAAATATCAGCCGATATTACGGTTTTTCTGCCATAATCCGATATAATGGCCTCAAAGCTGCAGTATGGCACGATCAACAACACTGCTTATATGCAACCAAGTTGCATCAAAAGTTTTTGGGCAGAGCAAATTATAAGGTCAATATATATCTGGCAACCTAGACTTTGAGAATCCATAATTATTGTGTTCCATAAACTTAATCTCTCTAATTTCAAGGAAAAAAACAACCAGTAAAGCTGAATACAATGAATATCATTACCTGTAGCTCTCTTTATATGCATCCAACGCTTCTTTCCAATTGTGAGTAGAATCCAAAACATTACCAATATTAATTTTCACCAGTGCTTGCCCCTATAATCATTACCAGTAAAGCATATGAATCAACTGACCAGCATCTTCATTAAGGACAAAGAGGCAACCTATGAAGAATAAACTTGACAAGCATATACAGAATTTGAAGGGTCACGTCGGGATTTGAAATGCCCGGTCGTGTCAGATACGATATGGATGTTTGATATATATCCGACTGTAGCAAGGAAGACATTCTTAATGTATAATGAGTATGAATAGACTCATGGTCTAGATTTTATAATAAAGCATTATAAAATAAATCCGCCCGCACATACTCGATTTGTGTCAAATGTTTTACTTTATTTGGATTGTTATATAACTAGAAGTAGAGGAAGACCTAGAAAACTATAAGAGAAATTATTAAGAAAGATCTCGGGATTAACAATTTGGATAGAAGCATGGTTCTGGAAAGAACATTATGGCAAAGGTTTGATCCATGTAGCTGAGACCCCACTTAGTGGGGTAAGACTTGGTTGTTGTTGTCGTTGGATCAAACCTTTGCCATAATATTCTATCCAGAACCATGCTTCTATCTAAATTGTTAATCTCAAGATATTTCTTAATAATTTCTCTTATAGTTTTCTAGGTCTTCCTCTACTAGTGGGGTAAGACTTGGTTGTTGATGTTGTTGGATTGCTCTATAACTCATAGAATATGTAAGAATGTATTCTATATATACATGGCTCCTCTTTTGAAGTATCTTGTATTCCGTATAAAAAAACTAAATAGCAATATTGATGCAAGTGATCATACATGTTTTTATATTCAGCTTCATGTTATGTTGAATTGAAGTCAGGAAGAAGAGAATAGACGTATTAAGTTTATATCATAGAATGATGAAAATTTTACCTCTAAGTTACCAATTGTTTTGTACACTTCCCAACTCTTTTTGTACCATTTGATTGCCTTGTTGAATTTTCTGAGCTTCTGGTATGATTCTGCAACATCCAGATATGAATCACCCAGCCTTTGCCTGTCACTAAGGTCATGCGCTACTTTCTTCTTGTCCTTTGCAAACTCACAATACTAGAACACATTGCTCAGTAAGAAACGTCACAATTTAGGAATTACTAAACATTTCATAGCTTCAAAAGGTCTCTGTATTCACCAAATAAGACTTATAGATTATCAAATTATAGTGTGCGCACCAAAACTACACATTTGAGAGCAACGCATGTGCAACTATTCATGCTTTTAAGCAATCATGATGATAATAACCTATTTTTGGTGCTGGAAGGTTCGCAAACTTCAATATGTTACATAATAAACTTTATTTTTCTCTTGATTGTAATTATATGCATCAGCTTCCAATTGAAGAAGTTTCTAAGTTAGAAAAAAAGTTTTAAAACAACATCAATAATTCCATGGTTAATCCATAAGTAACACATTGGTTCTTTAAACCAACATTAGTAGGCTAAACTAAAAAGATTTCTGTTTATGTATGCTGAAAGGGAGTTCTGATATGTTGTCTATAGCTGATAATCGCAGTAATTGCAGCCTCTGATTGTAGCGAATTTGCAATAGCAGTTGTTGTAGGCTTGTGCCTCTAATTGCAGCAAAGTTGCGGCCCTAAACCGCTATCTCAATTGCTATTAGGAGTTAGACAGTGAAATTCCTCAAATCCTTATTTTGAAACCACTATCTTCTTTTAATAATTGTTCTTGATTCTATTATGTTCTTGCTCACAGATAATCATTTTTTTCTTCTTCCTACATTTAGTTCAATTTTGTTATTCTCTTCTTCTTTGTTTAAGTTTTGTACTTTAGGTTCTTTAATTACAATTATGATGGTCTCTTTAGTGTATTTTCCTGTTTTTCTTTTTATTATTTATGTTTACTTTGTAGGAGGATTGATAATCACTGCAATAGCCTGCTACCCACTATACCATTGTACACCCTCTCGTCACTATTATAAGCAAATTTGACTTTTTTGGTACATTTAACAATTAATGTATCTAGTTGATATATGAACTAGATACATTAATTGTCAAATGTACCAAAAAAGTCAATTTTGCTTATAATAGTGACCGGAGGGTGTAGCATTTTAGGGGGTAGGCGCTACGCAATCTATGATTAACAACATATGTTCTAAAAGGTCAAATGAAGAATTTAATAACAGAACCGTGCCAGATAAGCATTTGTCTCCTAAACACAATAATTACAATTGAACACACTCCATAAAACACAGTTCATACCTTGAAAATAATCCTATTTGGGCACCAGAGATGGAGGCACTTGACTGCCTCCAGGAGCCAGGGGCCATACCAGTATTTAGACCACATGGGTAAGACTAGAAAGTGATGCCAGCTTTGACCAAAAACAAAAGATAGTCCTGCCGACTGCTAGTTCTCAGCACTATATTTTACAGTACTTTATATCAAACATTGGGCTCGTCAATTACAGTCCGCATGACTTGAGCTCGACCAACGTGTAAAGTTAGGACAACTCAAATAAATCATTAAATGACAATATAATGGTTCAACTTTACCCAGAGCTATGAGCAGCTGAGGGTTAAAAGAGGGAGAAAAGTTGGGCCCTGCAAACTTGAAAGCCTGGCTTCGCTTTGGAACCACAAGCACAAGTGTCGAAAGTTATGAATTGCCCCATTAACACTTTTACAAAGAAGGTTTTTCATGTAAATAGTCATTATAGGTTGCATGAATATGATACTAGGTTAAAAGAATAGTTGTAGAGACACACAAGATAGAATTGATACCTTCTCCCATGCAGAGATCATCCTGGCTTTCTCAACAAGGCGTTCAAGAGACCCATTTTGCTGTAGCAGACAGTTGCGCTCGTGCAATGTCCCTCTGGCAGAGGCTATACCTCTCTTGAGTTTTTTAAGTTTCTGCTCTTCTCCCTTGATTTCATCCATAACTTTAACAGCTTCTTTAACAATTTCAATATTTTCCTTAATCTGTCTAACCAAAGCATCCTCATCCTCTAAGGACTTTGCCAAAGCAAGTGCCTTCTCATAATAAGACCGCGCTTCTTCATACTTCTGAGTCCTGTAATGCATTTCACCGAGATTAATATACCCTTTGGCTTCCCCTTGACGATGTCCAATTTTGTGACAAATCAAAATATCTCTCTTAATATGCTTGCTAGCTTCACTCCACATCCTCAATTCCATATACACATTCCCAAGGTTATGATGTAACCTAGTACGCCCATCGTCATACTCACTAATCTCCTCTTCGTCACAAATCTCCAATCCTTTAGCGAGTATCTTCTGCGCCTCCTGCAAATTATCAATCTCCATTTCAAGCATTCCTATATTGTTGTAAGCATCAATGTATTCCTTGAGATGTGAAGACTTATTATTAGGCGGATTCTTTTTTAGAGCAACTGCCAGTTCCATCGCGCTCTTGAAATACTTCTTTGCATTGCGAACTGAGTTGTGATCGTGTTCTGATCTTGAAAAAAGTTCGTAGTAAGTTCGACCTAGCTGTGTGCTGGCTCTTTGTTGCTCAACGAGGTCGTTAGCATCCCTAGCAAGCTCTAAATGTTTTCTCTATAATCCAGAAACCAAATTATGTATTAATTAGGGTTTTGCTAATAAATTTACAAAAAAAAAAAACATTGATTAGGGTTTTGGTTTAGTGTGAAGAAAAGAGTACTGACCTGGTAAGTTAGGGCTTCGGTAAAATGCTCCAGACGGAGATAGATCTCGCCGAGGGATTGACAAGTTGTGAGCAATTGATTCTCAGGTAAGTGTTTGCGAGAAATTTCGTAATCAATTCGGATCCATTTGAGGGCTTGAACGTACTCTCCTCTGTTCTTGAGTATGTCGCCGATGACGTTTGCCCAACGCGCTTCTTCACGGTGGTTACCCTCTGCTTTGGCGGTCCGGTAAGAGGATTTGGCCGATTTCAGTTCCGAATCCATTTGGAAACGACAGTGAACAGCGTCGTTGTGGATTCAGTGAAACTCAGTTCCTTTATTGGGTTCGAATTGGGAGAGTAAATGTTGCTAACAGTGTGACTTTTTTGAGGTTTTTTAAATGAAATTCTTTTGTCCCGCCAAAACACGCTATTCTCGCTCTAATTTTTTTTGGGAACTTTTTTTTTAAGTTGCATTTGTTTGCTATTATTACTATATTCTATTTTGAAGATTTTAACTTGTCACCTCTAAATTATATTTGGCATTCTATACTTTTATATTTTAAAAAGTGTCACTAACTGAAAAATGTATCAAATTTTTATTCAAAATTTTCGGTCATGTTATTGAAATTTTCGATACAAATCAAAATTTCTGATAGTTATTCTAAATCCAGTATACCGGAAATTTCATAATTTTTGATAAGTTTCAATAAATTTCAAAAAATTTACATGTTGATACTGAAAGTTTCAACCTAAATAAAATTTTTGGTAATGTTATTTGTTTGATTTTTTGGATGTTCAGGATTTTGCCAACAGTTTTGAATGGTTGTGATTGCACTGATAGTTTTGTGAAGTCCATAGTAAATAAAAAGTTGTATAAATAGATGGTCACATGTTGTTTGATAAACACATCTCAAAAAATGTCTCTTCCTTTATTTTTGATTAAGGCAGAAGTGTACTTCAACAGAGCTTCTCCTCGTGTAGAGTTTCGGCTTCCAGATGGCACCACATCTCTTCCAGCCTGAAGTTGAAGTTAAATGAATGATTGTCTGATGCTGAAAACAGAAAGGTGAGAAAGATTGAGTTTGGTGAAGATTGGATTGATACTGACAGGAGGATGAAATACAACCTTATTGAGTTGAAGACCGACGAAGATGTGAAGGAAATATGGAGATCATTTATCATAGGATAACAAAGGGGCCGATCGAGTTAGATGTTAAGCTTTCAAGATCTATTGACGACATAATGGAGATGTTGAAATATGCAGAATCGTCTGGTAGTTTAGATTTTTCTTATTTATTAATCATCTGATATTGTTAAGTTTTCTCTTAAGTTATGTTTAATTTATTTTTAAGTTATGTACTCTATTGTCAGATGTTAGTTAATGTTGACGTTGAAATTTATGGAAGATCAAAAATATTAGCAAATAAAGAGTTAGGGTAAAGATGTGTGAATAATATACAAATGACACAAATAATACATAATAGACCAAATCCATGATATACAAAAGATGTCTAAATAAGCCCCCACAAGCTATGTGTGCAGCCCGAGATAATCAAGTATAAACCTCGTCATCTGGGTTTACCAAACCCACGAGGTTATCCATTATAACTGCAATTATCTGGAGGCGCTGCTAGTCATCGACATATTCTGCTGGAGGAGGAGGCGGCGGCACCTTATCAATAGGTATCCCGACATCAGAAGCCCTAACATCAGTTGTAGGTGGGGTGATGTGAGGGTGTGATACAATGAGGTATCACTCTAAGTAACCATCCTCACATTGCGATGGGTGATGAACGGTGACTGCTCGATCTCTAATGACACAAACAAAACTGATGAAGTTACTCTGAAACCACTAATTAATACCTGAAGATGGTATGTCTGAAACTGGTCGTGAGATACTCTCAAGATAACAAAACTGTCACAGACACCTCTTAGACAAGTGTTTAGCAACCATGGTCGCCCACCGTATATAACCTGAATATAAAGATGACTCATCGAACTCACGGTGGACTTTATGATCAGTGTATGGTGTCCATATGACATCATCTACGGTCAACACATCGAGCCTCCTTTTATACTCAGCAACACCACGGGGATGTGCCTGTCTGGCCTTCCATCTCTTCGTCCGTGGGGACCCCACCTCACAATGTTGCACCCTTTTGTCTCAGATGGTGGGGAAATGCTCGTATATCCAACACTGATATCAAAATAGAGAAATGCGTTGTTCGTAACAAATAATTTCAAGCATACATGTAATAAACTCAAATAGCCAGCAAGTTGTTTGGTCTCAAAGATCGTCGCATGTTCAAATCGTAGTTAAAGGGGGGGTTGTTATCGTCTTCGCAGGGATTGCAGATATTTTGACGCTTGTTGTTCAACAGTTTACAGTTTCAAGAAAAATGGTTTCAAAGTTTTGTTCATAAAATTGTCACGTTTTTAGTAGCAAAGCTTATAAATTTTAAAGAGTTTGATTAACAAAGTATATCAAAAGTAGTTTTCATTTATCCTAACTTGTACGTATTCTTTCAATCTTGCATGTGAAGTCGGGTCTGATTAATATCGTCGTATATTCTCTCAACATTATCTATCTCTAGAGTGGCATCGTGAGAAATACCATGTTCATCAATACATGATTTCTCCATATAACAACCAATATAGTAAAGCTTTAAGTTCAACACAAAGCAACTATCAACCATATACCGATTTCCCCAATCTATAAATCGATAAATGAATATTTTAGGCCAAGTTTCACAAAATTTATGTCTAGAGTTTTACAAAATAAGAATGGATCATTAAGAACAAAAATATTCATCATATATTAATCATCACTTGTTCACATATAAAGTCAATCAAAAGAAATATATACAAGCTAATGGTAGACTACCTCTACCTTTGATACAAGAGAAATTAGCTACTCATAACCATGGTAGCTTGCTTTACAAGTAATAGAAGAAGATGAATGAGCATCCACGTCGAAGAATCGAATTCAAATGTGAATCTAGCTTCTATTTGCAAAATATCACCTTTTGGTGAAGAAATGATGAGAAATCAAGTTTTGGCGTGAAAAATGGGGGATTATGATCCCAAAAAGTGTGAAAAGTACTTGTATAGTACTTTTGGAATCTGTCAAGTTTGCCCAGTGAACTCCTTTTTCACTCAGCGAACACACTTTTAGGCACCTGAAGTGCCTCTGAATAGTTAAATCGCCCCTGAGAAATATCTGAAATTCGTTGTGCGAGCAATTTTTTGTCCTACGAACTACCTCGCTACAAGTTCGCACAACGAACTTATGGTCCTTTAGTTAATGTCTCAAATCTGGGATGGTTCGCTGGTCCTTCATTGAGACCTCGCCATAGCGAACATTCGCTACCAGTTCACCCAGCGAACTTAGTGCCCTTTTCTTACTGCCTCTAAATTAAGAGGGTTCGCTAGGGCTTTGCCATTAATTCGCCCAGCCAATATTCGCTGCTACTCCTTGTTGGTTATTCGCCCAGCGAACATGATGAATCTTTTCTTTTTCTTTGGTTTCCTTGTTCAATTACGTGTGTCTTACACTTTGATATTTTTATGCCTAATTTCTTCATAATAACACATAAATCAAAGCAACCAGATGTACTTTCAACAATATTGAAGAATAACATGATATCATGGAGTAAATCCAACAAGACATAATAAAAGAGTTGAAAAATACCAATAAATAAGGATCAATTTAAAACAAGTTTGGCATTCAACAAACTCTCTCTAACTAGATCTTTGCTTGTCCTCAAGCAAAGTATGTCTCTCATTGAAAACAAAAGGGTTTGCTCGAGCATTTAATTCCACCAAGAATGGATTTATGGCTCAAATAAACAAACAAACGCACACAAGAAATGTTCACCACTTCTTAGAATCGAACAATGCAAAATAATTTAGTTCTTAAATAAATATTATGCAATGCTTCAAATAAAAACTAAATTCTCATGCTTAAATCACTCTGACATTTCTCTTCGAATAAGAAATGAAGAAATTAATGTGTTTGCAACCACGAAGCAATTTCACTCACCTGACAAATGATGCAAATACAATCTAATGCATACATTCATCTAATCAATCATTAAATAATTCATGGAAGCAAGAAGATCACTAAGGTCTTTAAAGGTTGTAGCTTTGTTAGATTCACAATAAAGGGACACTTATAAGGCCATAGATTCAAAGTTGTCAATGCAAAAGAAACATTCACTATACAAGACTATGTACACACTACAACTTTATCCAACACTTTATTTTCTCAACTAATCACCCTTTCAACACCTTTATGCACATTATTCATTTTTTTTCTCATTCAAACAAGCATGCATTTTCTTTTTCTTTTTCATTATTCATATTCACAGTTTTCTTTTCAATGCTTGTTTGAATTTTTTTCAAATTTTTTTAGTAACCTACCACTTTCTTTTCACTATCCACAACTTGATTCAACCAAACCTTAAGTGAATGTTTCTTAATTTTTATGGCAAGGAAGACAATTTAGAACAATTTCAAAGGTTCAAGAAAAAAATTTAGAATCCTACACAACTCAATGATGAACTAACTTTCAAATTATGTACAAATATCAAGTTCATCACTAAACTTGGATCTAAAATATTAAGCTCAAAGTTTCATACTACTTATGGATAAGTTACTTTTTGGAATATGGTTGTGCTCATTATCAACAAATGTCTTGATCATATCTAATGCTTCCACAAAATTAAAATAATCACAAGATTAAGCATGAACCAAATGTATTCAACAAGATTTATCAGTCATCCTATGCATTTAGTAAACAATGAAGGTTTTTCACAAATTTGTGGTTATTGGAACCTAAGTGATACAAGCATTCAAATAAAGTTGTAAAATGAAACAAAATTACATTTGCACAAAGACAAAAAAAAATCTTAAACATTCTAGCATCCTAGAAAGAGGTAACCGTGTACTTTGCCAACATTTACATGATCAAATACTATCATCACCATCCAAACTTGGGAGAATCTTTATTAGATACTTTTAGAAAATATAAATCAATCTATAAGTTCTCACATTTAATCACTAAAAAGGGAAGCATTAAATTCAAAGCAAGCAAACTACCAACAAACCAAAAAAAACTACTAGAGTTAAACATTCCTAAACTGAAGAATTCAACTCTTAAACAACATAAGAAAAGAAAATGAAAGTAAATAAAACAAAAGTTGAACATTCGTGAACTGAAGAATTCAACTGAAAATAACATTAAAATGTTATGGTGTAAAAACACCAACAAAAGTACTAGTACCCAAAAGTGGTACATACGATCAACATTATCCAAAATAATCCACCAAGTGGATATTGTACAATACAAAAGAGAATACAATAAACATACAACAAATATAGCAATGATCTAAGCTAACCGAAAACTTCACTTTGTAGAAACAAAGGAAGTAGCCTAAGATCATGCTCAAAATATCCAACAACAAAAACTAGTCCTCATCGAACTCGGTCTCCTCATTCAAATTGACCTCTTCTCCAGAATCAGAACCATCATTAGAACCAACTTCCTCGTCATCTTCAGTCCCCTCAATGTCATATGCCTCACCAGGATCAGCTACACCTACCCCCTCTCCAAAGTGTGGCCTGGCCTCAGGCCAACCAGCATGAGCTAGAAATTGCTCCCTAGTCATCATCAATCGCTCCACAAAAAGGTTCTCAGTACTGTAGTTGTAACACCTGCATAGAGTCATGTATATCAATCATGGCGCACTAAGTAGCCGTCATTCACTCCCACTTATAGTTACAGATCTCCCTCTGGAATGGGTCAAAGCCCTGGGAGCCTACAACTCCAGAACCAGAAGCCTCACCGGTTCCAAAATCTGTATCGGCTCCAGCACCAAGACCAGAAGTATGTCCTCCTATTATGCTCTTCAGCCTGCAAAACTTATCCATATAATTTTCATAAATAATAGCTAAGATCTTGTTATGAAGGATTGCTGCTACCGCCCAGTAGGAACCTTGAGAAATGATGTTAAACCTCTTCTAAAGCAAAATGCTCATCTTCTCAAGAGTAACATACCCTGCAGCCTGCTTAGCTCCTTTGAAATGATCAGTATCAATTTGAATTGGTTGTGGACTGGATGTACTTCTAACCTTTCTTTTATTGGAAGGAGTTGCCTTTGGAGGTGTCATCTACATATTCACCAAACAAAACGAGCAAACCAAACACATGATACATTAGTAATAAAGCAATACACAAAAAATCAGAACAAGAAATTTCAGCACAATTCAAAAATCAAACTTGTTGTCATGTTCACCCTGAGGTTGCCTAGCGATACCTAGCAAACTTTCGCTCCAGGTTCAACCAGCGAACCCTGCGAATTTTAAAAATTCCAAGTTCTTCCTATTCAATAAAAACACAACAATAAAGCAATTTTTCCATAAAATCAGTGTTATTCATATTATAAAATGAGTATCAAATAACAGTACCAACTAAGCCACATTTGTTCAAGCAATGGTTCAAAGTTCATAAACTTCATTCAAATTAATTTCAACTTTAACCTAAGCAAGTTCAACTCTAAAAAATTCTTAAAGTTCAATACTTAAATATGCAAAGCAATGTAAACCAATAAACAAGAACATGCAACAAACTCACAACGCCTAGAAGAAAGTTTCTAACATTTGCTCACATTAACCCTAACAACATTTTTCTAATAAGAAAAAGGAATGGATAAAGAAATCTCAAACCTGAAATGCGTTGAAAAGAGAGAATAGACTTGGCACTAAAATTGGAAACAAGCTTCACGTTGCACAAATATGATGGAGAGAGCAGAGAAATGTGTTTGATGTGTTTTTGGAAAGTAAAGAGACAAAAGGGAAAAGGGAAAGATAAAAAGGGGAATGGGGTAAAGTTTACCCCCATAAAATCTGCAAACAGGTCTTAGGCCCATACAAAATAACACTTAAGTGATATGGTAGAAAACTGTGATTTTTCTCTGTCTTGCTCAGTTCGCCTAACGAACTTCCAGCGAACATTCGCCTCAAGTTCGCCTAGCAAACTCAAGGCAAATGAAACATATTTTTTTGAACTTTTTTTCTTTTTACCTCATTCTACCACTTCTCATACTATATTACGCTATAAAAGCATTAAAGATGAAAAAGGTACTTATAATGTTGGGGTGTCTCACAACTAGTGATTTGTTTAACATCATTTGAGCTCGAGGGTCCGGAGGTTTACCTCAAAAATAAAAGCGATTGGATTAGCTTCCGAGAGAACACACTCTACCACCAAATTCCTCAATCGTTATCATGACCTGTTCTTGGTCCACTTTTCCTAAAGAATGAAAATTCCCAATATGACTTCATCATAGCCTTTTTGACCTTTTCATCCTTCTTTTTTAAACACCTCTTCAAACTTGGGTCTTTCTTCTTTCTTTTTCTTTGATTCAAACTTTGCGTCTTCCTCTTTCTTTTTCTTCACCACAATTATTGCATCTTCTTTTTTCCTTTGAAAATTGTCCTCCAAATGATTCGAATACACCACCCCTTTGAAATGTGTGAACACATTTCCTCATCAGTTATCCTCACCTTCATTATACCTTCATCAACATCAATTAACATTTTAGCAGTCTTCATGAAGGGTCTTCATAGGATTATTGGTGTATCCTCATCTTCTTCCATGTCCATGACTACAAAATCAACTGGAAATAAAAAATTGTTGACTTTGAATAACACGTCTTCAACAACTCCACGAGGACGAGTCCTAAACTTGTATGCAAGTTGTAAAGTCATGTTGCTTGACTTCATCTTCATGTTCTCGAGTCTTTTGACCACATATAAAGGAATCAAATTAATACTAGCTCCCATATCGACCAAATCCTTGCATTTAAAATCATTACCTATAGTTATAGGTATAACTACTCTTCTCAAATCTCCTTTTTTCCACAAAAGAACGCTTTGGACAATAGAACTACAATTAGCATTGAGCTCAATGTTTTCCTTATCCGTGTACCTCTTTTTTCGTAAGTATGTCCTTCATGAATTTGGAATACTTAGCCATTTGCTTTAGAGCCTCAGAGAATGGAATGGTTATTTGCAACCGACTGAATATTAAGATACGATAACTTTTTCTGTAGACTTTCTTCCTCATACTCTTTTCCTTTTTAACTTTTTTTCAACTTCTCCTCTTTCAACTTATTTTCTACATCCTTCTTTTCAACTACCTTCTTATCATTCTTTTTTTCAACTTCCTTCGTAATTTCCTCCTCCTTTTCAACTTCAACATTTTTTCCAACTCTCTCACCAATTGTTCTTCCACTTTTTGTAAAGATGGTTTTGCAATGCTCCTTCAAATTCACTTGAGTATTACCTGGAAAGGTTTCTTTATGTTGGTCGGCTAGATGCTTGGACAATTGCCCAACTTGCATCTCAAAATTTTGAATTGCCGCATCCGTACTTTTTTTAGTAGAGATAGACATTTGCATAAATTGGTTGAAATTTTCCTTAATCTTTGAGCTTCCACCTTGGTTTTGTTGTGGTTGGTTGTAATTTTATTAAGGTTGATGATTTGAAGAACTCGACTCTTTCTTTACCCTTGTTGGTAATCTTGGCTATTACCTCTCGGTTGGTAGCCTTGGTTATTGCTTTGATGTGGTGGTCTTGGTTGATAGCCTTGATTTTGATTTCACGCATAGTTGGCTTCTTTAATGACCAGTGGACAATAGCTAGTAGGATGATCACCTTTACACAATTCACAACTTGCTATTTGTTGAGGTTTGTTGGGAACTTCTTGCATATATTTGATTCGTTGTGGAAGTTTTGACACTTGCTTTGTCAACAACTCCACTTGTTGCGAGAGTAATTTGTTTTGAGCAAGAATAACATCATTCGTTCCCAACTCGATAATTCCAGGTTTTCTTTGCGGGATACCACAATTATGTTCACCTTGATGATCATTTAGCGACATCCTATTAATGATGGACACCACATCTTCTGCACTCTTTGACATTAGAGAACCATCCGCCATAGCACCCAACAAATTTATAAACGAGTTGAAGTCTATTGCAGAAGATGTGAACTTAAGTCAAATAATAAAAACCATGGCCCTTAAACCTCCTCGACGTAGATTTGAATCTCTCCCAAGCTTCATTGAGAGATTCAATTCCTCCTTGCACAAACACCAAAATTGAGGTCTTGGCCTCCAAAAATCTTGATTGAGGGAAAAATCTTTCAAGAAACTTCTCCAAAACATTCTAATACGTCATCACCAGAGGAAACCGGTCAAGATATCATTCATTCGCCTTCCCATTTAAGGAATATGGGAATAATATCTTAAATAATGATTCCTATTCAATTTTCGGCGTTCCAGTTGCACCCGCTGTCTCATAGAACTTCGTGAGATGAGCACACAAATCCTCATGGTCCATCCCCATAAAGGGATTTTCATATAAAAGAACAAGGATTCTCGTTTTCATCTCAGAATGCCTTTTATTATGAACATTGCATGTAAATTGAGCATTGTGTTTTAGATTGTTAACACACGGGGTTGAAGCAGGGGTGGTGTTGATGGATTTTCCATGTTTGGCATTACAATGGGTGTAGATGAAGAAGCTTCTATGCACTCTCATCTTTATTTGGTAAGTTTCTTTCTCTGCCTATTTCTGCTATTGAGTCTATGAGCGGTTATTTTAATCTCCGGATAAAATAGAAGTTGGTCTGCATGTACACTCCCTCGCATAAACAGAATCTGCACACTTAACCAAACAAATTAAATAGCACAAGAAAATAAACAGGGCTAATAATAACAATACAAAGATCTTAAAATTAGTAAACTATTGCAATGCTTGCAATATCAAGCAATCCCCAACAACGATGATATTTTGTTTGAATCGTAGTTAAAGGGGGGGGGGGGGGAGGGGGCGGGTTTGTTATCGTCTCCACAAGGATTGCAGATATTTTAATGCTTGTCGTTCAATAGTTTACAGTTTCAAGAAAAAGGGTTTCAAAGTTTTGTTCATAAAATTGTCACGTTTTTAGTAGTAAAGCTTATAGATTTTAAAGAGTTTGATTAACAAAGTATATCAAAAGTAGTTTTCATCTACCCTGATTTATACGTATTCTTTCAATCTTGCATGTGAAGTCGGATCCAATTAATATCACCACATATTCTCTCAACACCATCTATCTCTAGAGCGGCATTATGAGAAATATTGTATTTATCACTACACGATTTCTCCATATAACAACCAATATAGTAAGCTTTAAGTTCAACACAAAGCAACTATCAACCATAGACCGATTTTCCCAATATATAAATCGACAAATGAATATTTTAGGTCAAGTTTCACAAAATCTATGTCTAGAGTTTTACAAAACAATACTGGATTATTAAGAAGAAAAAATATAGAGCTTTACAAAAAAATAATGGATTATTAAGAACAAAAATATTTATCATATATTAATCATCACTTGCTCACATACAAGGTTAATCAAAAGAAATACATACAAGTTAATGATATACTACATTTACATTTGATACAAAGAGAAATTAGCTACCCATAACCATTATAGCTTGCTTTATAAGTAATGGAAGAAGATGAATGAGCATCCACGTCGAAGAATCAAACTCGGATGCAAATCCAACTTCTATTTGCAAAATATCACCTTTTGGTGAATAAATGCCGATAAATGAATTTTTGGTGTGAAAAATGGGGTTATGATCCCAAAAAGTGTGAAAAGTACTTATATAGTACTTTTGGAATCTGTCAAGTTCGCCTAACAAACTCCTTTTTCGCCAAGTGAACACACTTTTAGGCACCTGAAGTGCCTTTGAACAGTTAAACCGCCCCTGAGAAATATCTGAAGTTTATTGGGCGAGCAATTATTTACCCTGTGAACTACTTCGCGTCATGTTTGCACATCAAACTTATGGCCCTTTAGCTACTGCCTCAAATTTGAGATGCTTCGTTGGTCCTTCGCTGAGACCTCGCCACAATGTACATTCACTACCAGTTTGTTCAGCGAACTTATTGCCCTTTTCTTAATGCCTCTAAATTGATAGGGTTCGTTGGGGCTTTGCCATGAGTTCGCTCAATGAACATTCCCTGTTACTCCTTGCTGGTTGTTCGCTTAACGAACATGTTGAATTTATTTTTTTCCTTTGGCTTCCTTGTCCAATTACTTGTGTCTTACACTTTGATGTTTTTATGCCTAATTTCTACACAATAACACACAAATCAAAACAAACAAATGTATTTTCAACAATATTGAAGAATAGCATGATATCGTGGAGTAAATCCAACAAAACATAACAAAAGAGTTTAAAAATGGAATTAATTAATGTTCCATAACCCCGGCGTTACACATTAGAGCAGACGCCGATACTAAAAGTAAAATAGAAGACTTCATCTTCCACTCATATCAACTTCTCTACTGTGAGTTATCTGCACGAAGCCCGTGTAAAGGCAACATTCAAACAGAAGGGGTGAGATATCATAATCATATAAAGGAAAGCATGATAATAAGCAAGCATTAGATTATCACATGCACATTACCCAATCCGCAACATACATTCCCATAACCAACACAACAAAAATATAACCACAACAACAAATACAACTAAGATGCAATGCAATGAGACTCAAAACTTGACTTAATGCATGTGGTACCATTCAGTTCCAATTTTAGAATCATAATTCTCATTGGAATTTTCATTACGTTGCTCACACCCCACACGGGCACACGACCTCTATGATCACTCACACCCCACACGGGCACACGATCACCTCAACAACAACAATAACATGATTCTATAACTAGAATCTGGATAAGACGCTCACATACCGCATGAGTACATGACTTATCTCACAACTCATGCAATTATGAAATGCATGACAACAACAACAACAACGACCATCATCTAATCAATTCATGTCACAGCAGGCCATAACACAACATGCCATACAGTTCAACAACAATGACATACATCATAACAAGCATCCATAAGGAATTTACAATTATAGCACACAATATAACGATAGTAATGAGTTTAACACAACAACAACAGGACTATTCAACTTCTGTCACTGAAACTATTTTTATATCAAAGTTTGTCACGTCGGCTTTCTGACGCTTTCGAACGACACTCGAATTGGACTCCCGAAATAAAAGTTATGAACTTTTGAATAATTTTCAAAGTTGGTCTAAGTGTAACCGGTTACTCAAACTGAAGTAACCATTTACACCCCTTGTAACCAGCTACTGCCACACAAAATTCACACAGTGTAAACGATTACCTAAATCAGGGAAACCAATTACACCCAGACAGATTTGCCCAAAAACTACGTTTTAAGAGCAGTGTAACCGATTACTCCAATCATGGTAATCGATTACACTGTATGCAAAATCAGTTTTTTTTGCAACTTTTTACACGGAAATCACTTTTGTGCCATTCCAAAAACCCGTTTTCCCCATAAATCACTTGCGCAACATTTTGCTATGAAAATTCACTCTTCCAAGTATTTAAATCCCCAATTTCTTTCCCCAAAAACATTTATAACGTTGTTCGACTCTGACTCGCAATACACATAACAACACAATATTTGCATCAACAATTTCATCGGAATCATAATTCTAACAATAACAACACAACGAATACCACAATCAAATATTGAATACAACATCAACATACCATACAAAATTTAGAATTCAAAGATTTAATCCAACAACATACATTTGCAACAATGATCCTACATACATGGAGAGAAGAAGAACACAACCTAAGCACATACATAATCTACCCCCATCATCATGTTAACCCTTAGATAATTAGAACTCCACCCTTACCTTAGGTTTCTTGAAATTCTTCTACCTCAACAATGTAGTGTTCTCTCTTCCTCCTTGAGCCCTATCCTCTTTCTCCATTTTTCTCACTTTTCTCTGTTTTTCACGATCTAATAACCTCTCTCTCTCTCTCTCCCCCCCCCCCCCTCTCTCTCTCTCTCTCTCTCTCTCTCTCTCTCTCTCTCTCTCTCTCTCTCTCTCTCTCTCTCTCTCTCTCTTATCTATTATTATTATTATTATTATTATTATTATTATTAATCCCACAAAATTAAATAGTAATAATAATAATGACACTAAATATTTATTTAAATAATGTTCACCTCCTATTATTTAATTAAATATATAGTAAATAATATAAATTAGCTAGTCTTACTCACCACACCACCAAGTTTTACACTTTTGGTCACACGCCCCTCAACCCTTATAGTTTATAATTTTAAGGTCACTACCTTTACCGCAGGATACCCCCAACACATCAAAAACACTAATAAACATACATATACTCATAACATCACATAATTAAATTACAGAAAAATAAATAAAATAAGTCGGGACATTACACAACACACGTATTAAAATGTGAAAAAGTCTTAAAAATAAAGACATTGAGTAATTCATCAAACTTTTTAATAAAACTATGGGGTCAAAGTAAATGTTAGATGGATGAAGTAGAAACATTTATTTAAATCTATAAGAGCAAGAAGAATATAAAAAAAATTGTACAAATTGTTCTAGGCAAAAATGGTTAGATACACCAAAAGTGTTAATTCCCCTTGTCCTGGACAAGACGAACTATATTGTCTATATCGTCAGAGATATTTGGGGATTTGAGAGCTACACTTGTGTTGTGTATTGTCTCAAAATGATTGTGTCTTGCTTAACCCTAATGTGGGAGCCCCTTTTATAGTCTTCCATTAAGATATGCCATTAAGAGGAGTCTTTTGGCCTTCTGGAGTTACATGGCCATCATTACTGTAACTCTCCTTCACGAATGTAGGCTTTGAAGCTCTGGTAACATCCGCATTGATACGCTTCCGCCGTTACAACTATTTCTATACCGGTTGAGTTCATCGTCGGCATAAGTACCGGGTTGATAGAGGTCAGTACTCGACCTCGTAGGAGTTCGGCTGATGGGAGTCAGGTTCCCTGACCGTCCCGGGTTATGGATGATACTTGCCTAGCTCCCTGCATTGCTTGACCTTTCTTGCTATCATAGTCTAGTTCATGCTTAACGTTTTTCGGCTAAACAACTTGTCATAAAATATATATGTACATAAGCCCCTCGAGTACTATATTATAAGGGTACAATACTCGATAGTAACAAGTAACATGAGTCCGGATATATTTGACTGATGTCGTGCTATAGGCCAGCCTTAGCCCAACTTGCTGATCAATTGAAGTTATCTGAGGCCTCCAATACTGAGCTCTTATAATACATTAATGATCTTAGACAATCTCTGAAGAAAGCCCAGATCGACATTTTGTCTGTTGGTGATGAAGCTTTTGATAGAGCTAAAGATCAAGTTCTCTGTCTCCATCCTGACTTGGATTTGTCGGAGATGGATTACTTCAAGGTGGTGCAAGATGGACGCCTTGTAGATCTTGGCGAGCTGGAGAAATATATCCCAGAGGGATCTCAAGGCCCAGTCAATGGCGTTGACGGGAATGTGAACCCGACCAATAATGATGTTGCCAATGAGACTTTGACTGTTATATGATCTTGATGTTTTCTTATTTTAGTTGGTCATCCTTCTAGATGCGTTTTTGATGTAATCTTTTCAACCTTTGAGCTTTGTGTTAAACAAAATTTGGCCCTTTTGTGGCTTTCCTTTTGCTACTATTATTTTCATCTTACTTTGCAAAATAATCCTATGCGTATATCCAGCCACTCGGGCACTAAGTTAGAATAACTTAAGGTGTTCGATTATAAAGTGTCAGACATTGTTTTGTCTTTTTATTTTGCTTAGTTTGATTCTAAAGACTTATTGGATAGCTTATTTATCGGCTATCTTTTATTAAAGCCCTAGGATATATAACTTTGACACTTTAGAGAGTCCAAAACTCTTATAGTCTTAGGTGTAGATTATGATATTGACTTGGGTGTCCTTTTGTCAAAAACTTGCTCCCAGTTCTTTATAAGTCTTTGGCAGTTGGTCATGAATGACTTTGATACCCTTGAGCCCCAAGTTTCTTTTGGTGTGCTTAGGTCTAGTTTTATCATTTTCATAATTGAGTATCCGGACTGTGTACGCGGAACAAGCTGACACGCTTATAAGTGTTTGTTCAACCCGTGTATGCGGAGCGTTTATGGGCGACCTATTCATGCAGAGCAAGTCAAAATGTTTATAGGAGTTTAATCAACCAGTGTACGCAGAGTGTTTATGGGCGACCTATGTACAGGGAGCAAGTCAACACGTTTATATGAGTTTAATTAACCCTTGTACGCAGAGTGTTTATGGAAGACCTATGTATGCAGAGCAAATCAACACGTTTATAAGAGTTTAATCAACCATTGTACGCAGAGCATTTATGGGAGACCTATGTACACGGAGCAAGTTAACATGTTTATAAGAGTTTAATCAACCATTGTACGTGGAGCGTTTATGGGTGACCTATGTACATGGAGCAAGTCAACACGTTTATCGGAGTTTAATCAGCCTTTGTACGCAGAGCGTTTATGGGATACCTATATACGTGGAGCAAGTCAACACGTTTATAGGAGTTTTCCGAGTTATAACTCACCATCCTTAGCTGAATACCTATAACAAGACACACAATTTTTTTAAGTCTGAGTGCCTCGTTAAAAACCCTTGCCCTTGCAAGGGAAAATAGTGAAACCCAGATCCTTTATTCGTTATTAAATTACATAATATTTAGCTAAAATACAACCTAAGATTGGATACGTTCCATGTCCTGGGTATTTATACTCCCTCTAATGTTTCCAGCTTGTAGTATGTGAGGGTAATCCTCGTAGGTATTTGCACTTGTTTCAATGATGTCAAAATTGAGATTGATAGAAAAATTTACTTTGGACGGTATCATCGTGTCACATTTGCATGTCATGTCCCTCATAAGTCAAACACTCGTCAAATACATGATTTGTGCATCTATGTTTCATCTAGGGTTGGTTAAGGTAGTTGTATATGTTTTTGATTGGCTGCATTTTATGGTAAAACATTATTGTGTGTGTAGATGTCATGATCGATGTCATGACATGCGTGTGTAGTGTTCTGCAGGGTAAGATTTGTTGGCTAGAACAAAGTGTATTGGATGTCATACTGAATGTCATGACATCAAGGCCGTGTGTTTGTCTTTATGATATAATGATTGAGTTAGCTCATGCTAGATTCCAGAAAACATTTTAGGGCGCTTGGTTATCTCAGGCGAAATGCTAGGCAGTGCTGAGGATAACATAAAATGCCTATGACCTAATTGTAAGTGCGTAGCTTTATGAAAAGAGAGTTTACTTGGTTAAACCTAATTGTTGCACTAAGGCCCAAGGAATTGACACTACCTATAAATACAGAAGTAGCAATCCTGATTTAACGACGAAGACTTAGAGATTTTACAAAGTGTCGTGTGAGTTGTTTGTGAGTGAAGAATTTTGTTTGTTCTTCATGTGTGTTTTGTGTCTTAGAATTACTTGTGAGCCAAGCAATTATTTGTTGTATGATTGCCTTGGACTAGTGTGTTTGAGTTGTGTGTTAATTGTGTCACTCTAAGCTTTTAAGCACGAGTGTTGTATCTCTTGATTGAAGTTGTGAAGCAAGATCAAGATTTGTTTGAAGTGTGTATTCATTTTTATCTGTAACTTTAATTGGTTGATATCACTATTGTGATTAAGGGGGAGTAAGTTGGTACTCAGGTCTAATGCTAGGCTGAAGTTGCATTGGGCAGGTCTTAAGTGAAGAGTGCAAACTGGTTATTTGGCTCTGAATTAACACTGGTTATAGTGGATATCCTCCCTGGCTTGGTAGCCCCCATAGTAGGTGTGATTTGCACCGAACTGGGTCAACAATACCTTGTGTTATTTATTGCTTTCTTTAAGTGTTTACTATTAAGTTCTATAGTTTGTTCAGTAGTGGATGTCATAATGTCTGTTATAACATTGACTGTCTGTTACTAGAATTTCAATTGGCATTAGAACAGGCACCCTGCCTGTTATTTTCTGGGCGAGATCTATGGAAGATAAATTTTAGTACTATGGACAAGGATATAGGATTCACAAATAGACCACCTATTATGGATGGTTCTAACTATGACTACTGGAAACCTCGTATGATAGATTTCTTGAAGTCTCTGGATAGCAAGGCCTGAAGAGCAGCTAACTCAGGATGGGAACATCTAGTGAAGACTGATAAAGATGGATCAATTGTGTTAGTCCCTGAAGAAGAATGGAGCAAAGAGCAAGAAGCTTTGGCTCTTGGGAATTCTAAAGCCTTGAATGCTTTATTCAATGGAATAGATAAGAATATTTTCAGACTTGTGTATCATTGTGAACTGGCCAAAGAGGTTTGGGATACTCTCAAAACAACTCATGAAGGTACCTCTAAGGTCAAGATGTCAAGATTACAGATGCTGACCATTAAATTTGAAAATCTGAGAATGAAGAAGGATGAGACTATTCATGAATTCTACCTGAATATTATGGAGATTGCGAATACTTCAAGAACTTTAGGAGAAAAAATGTTTGAAGAGAAACTTGTAAGGAAGATACTCAGATCACTTCCCAAGAGATTTGCCATGAAGGTTACTGCTATTGAAGAGGCTCAAGATATAAGCAACATGAAGGTTGATGAACTCATTGGTTCTCCCCAAACCTTTGAGATGGGAATGTGTGAACATACTGAGAAGAAGAACAAAAGCATAGCTTTGGTATCTAATACTGCAGAAGACTCAGATGAAGAGAATGGTGGAAGTGAGAAGAATATATCAGAAGCTATAACTATGCTGGGAAGATAGTTCAACAGACTCATGAAAAGAATAGATAAGAAGGGCATACCTAATGCCAAGAACATCTCATCTGACATCAGCAGAAGAGTTAAATCTGAAGAAAAGGCTAACCAAGGCAAAGGAATTCAGTGTCATGAATGTGAAGGCTATGGTCACATTAAATCTGAATGTCCTACTTACCTCAAGAAGCAAAATAAAGGTCTAACTTCCACTTGGTCTGATGGAGATTCTGAGAGTGGATCAGAGGAAGAATCTACAAAACTTGTCACTGCACTAACTGGTGTATGTGTATCTGATGATGCTTCTAATGGAGATGAGCTGACTTTTGATGAACTTACAGCCTCATATAAACAGTTGTGTATCAGAAGTGCAGAAGTGCAGAAGTGTGCTAACAAGGGGAGAAGCAAAAGACAATCATAAAGGAGTTAGAGGATGAGAAGAAGGAACATCTTGCAACAATAGACTCACTTAATAGTGAAGTCAGTTTGTTAAATTCCAAACTTGATCAGATGTCAAAATCCATCAGGATGCTAAACAATGGGACTGACACTTTAGAAGAAATTCTACAAGTTGGTCAGAAAGCTAGAGACATGTTTGGAATAGGCTTTGTTGGTAAACAAAAACCCATCTTGGGTTGCAAGAAGCCAAAGCCTGAAGATCATAGGTCAAACCGGATGTCACGACCGATGTTACAATATCAGGGGAACAAAATCATGAACCAGATCAAAAGGAAGTTTCATAGATGGAGGTGTTATAATTGTGGAAGATTTGGTCACATAAAGTTTTTTTGCTTCAAACTGCATGGATTTCCCAGCCACACTGATCAAGTCAAACCCAAACAGGATGCTCCCATCAAGAAACAACAATGGGCTGCCAATGAGGGTGCTCTAATAGCTCATACCTCTCTAAGGGTATCACCTAAAGAAGACTGGTATTTTGATAGTGGTTGTTCCAAACATATGACTGTAATAAAGAACCTATTGGTGGACATTAAACCTCATTCCACTAGTTATGTGACCTTTGGTGATGGAGCTAAAGGGGAAATCAAAGGTGTTGGAAAACTGGAGTGTCCTGGAGTTCCTAACCTAGACAATGTGTTACTGGTAAAAGGACTGACTGCCAATCTTATTAGTATCAGTTAGCTATGTGATCAAGGACTCAATGTCAAATTCATTAAGGGAGAATGTGTTGTCACAAATAGAGAAAAATAGGAAGTCATGAGGGGAGGTAGGTCTAAAGACAACTGTTACGTATGGGAGCCTAAAGTTTCAAGTAACTCCACTGTGTGTTCTATGGCTAGAGAAGAAAAGGGAGGTCAAACTGTGGCATCAAAAACTTGGACATCTTCATCTAAGAGGAATGAAAAAAATCATATCCAAGAAAGCAGTGAGAGGAATTCCCAAGTTGACTATTGATGAAGGAAAGGTATGTGGTGAATGTCAAGTTGGCAAGCAAACCAAGGTGTCACACCCAAGAATTGGACATCTTACAACATCCAAAATTATGAAACTGTTGCACATGGACTTGATGGGACCAATGCAGGTAGAAAGCCTTGGTGGGAAGAAGTATGCCTATGTGGTTGTTGATGATTACTCAAGATACACCTGGATAAGTTTCATCTGAGAAAAATCAGATGTGTTTGAAGTCTTCAACAATCTTTGTATTAGGCTTCAAAGAGAAAAGGAAAGCAGTGTTGTCAGGATCAAAAGTGATCATGGAAAGGAGTTTGAAAACTCTAAGTTTGCTGAATTCTGCTCATCTGAAGGAATCAGCCATGATTCATGCAAAGAAATTACCTGTGCACTTTTGGGCTGAGGCAATGAACACAACCTGCTATGTTTACAACAGAGTCACCTTGAGAAAAGGAACTTCCTCCACTCTGTATGAAATATGGAAAGGAAGGAAACCAACTGTGAAGTATTTCCATGTGTTTGGGAGCAAGTGTTACATCCTGACAGATCGTGAATAAAGGAGAAAAATGGATCCCAAAAGTGATGAAGGCATATTCCTGGGATACTATACCAACAGCAGAGCATATAGAGTATTCAACTTCAGAACAAAAGTCTTGATGGAATCCATTAATGTTATTATTGATGATCAGCATGAAGAAACCAATGTCATAGAGGATGTTAGAACATTCCTTGAGACACCTACTGATGTTATGGTCAATACTGAAAATCCTCAAGCGGTAACTCCAGACTCTGAGTCAGCAGCTCCCAACAAGGAACCTTCTATCAGAATCCTAAAAGATCATCCCAAATATCTTATCATTGGAGACCCCAACAGTGGTGTAAGTACCAAATCTAGAGAAATAATCTCAAATTCATGCTTTGTCTCCAAAATTGAACCCAAAAATATGAAGGAGGCCCTCACAGATGAATACTAGATCAAGGTTATGCAAGAGGAATTAGAACAATTTAAGAGAAATGAAGTATGGGATTTGGTTCCAAGACCTGAAGAAAAAAACATCATTGGCACCAAATGGATCTACAAGAACAAATCTGATGAAAAAGGAGTTGTAACTAGAAACAAGGATAGACTGGTGGCACAAGGCTATACTCAAGTTGAAGGGATTGATTTTGATGAAACTTTTGCACCTGTTGCAAGACTTGAGTCAATAAGACTGTTGTTAGAAATTTCTTGCATTCTAAAGTTCAAATTATTATAGATGGATGTGAAGAGTGTTTTCTAAATGGATTTTTGAATGAGGAAGTATATGTGGAACAACCTAAGGGATTTGATGATCCTAACCTGCCAAACCATGTATACAAATTGAGGAAAGCTCTGTATGGATTGAAACAAGCTCCTAGAGCTTGGTATGAGAGACTAACTGAGTTTCTCACTGCTAATGGATACAGGAAAGGAGGGATAGACAATACCCTCTTTTTGAAGTATGAAGGTGGAAAAATCATGATTGCTCAAATCTATGTGGACGACATAGTTTTTGGTGGAATGTCAGATAAAATGGTTAAGCAGTTTGTCAATCAAAAGCAATCTGAGTTTGAAATGAGTCTGTGTGGAGAATTAACATACTTTCTTGGGATGCAAGTCAAGCAAATGGAAGACTCTATATCTCTCTCCCAAAGTAAATATGCCAAAAACATAGTCAAAAAGTTTGGCATGGATAATGCTAGCCACAAAAGAACACTTGCACCCACACATATGAAGTTATCTAAAGATGGAAGTGGTACTAGTATTGACCAAAGCTTGTATAGAAGTATGATTGGAAGCTTGTTATATCTAATAGCCAATAGACCTGATATTGCCTTTGCAGTTGGTGTGTGTGCTAGATATAAAGAAGATCCCAAGGTGAGCCACATAAATCAAGTCAAGAGGATTCTCAAATATGTGAATGGAACTTGTAATTATGGTATGATGTATTCTCACGGATGTGCCCCTATGTTATATGGGTATTGTGATGCTGATTGGGCTAGGAGTGCTGATGACAGAAAAAGCACATATGGTGGATGTTTATTCTTGGGGAACAACCTCATATCATGGTTCAGCAAGAAAAAAAACTGCGTCTCCCTATCCACTGCTGAAGCTGAATACATAGCAGCTGGTAGCAGTTGTTCCTAACTGGTCTGGATGAAGCAAATGTTGATTGAGTACAATGTCACTCAGGATGTCATGACATTGTACTGTGACAATCTTAGTGCTATCAATATTTCTAAGAACCCAATTTAGCATAGCAGAACCAAGCATATTAATATCAGACATCACTTCATAAGAGATCTTATGGAAGACAGAGTGATTACCCTAAAGCATGTGGCCACGGAACTACAACTAGCTGACATATTTACAAAGGCTCTAGATGCTGCTCAATTTGAGAATCTAAGAGGAAAGTTGGGAATCTGCACGTGTGAGGACTTATAGCAATTACTAGAAAGAGGGAGTTTTCAGTTTAGATTAAGTTTTATAAGGGAAAACTTATTCCAACCCCCAAACTTAATGCATTCAACGCCCTTGACCACTAAAGCTCTCTATTCCATGCAATCGTGCTATCTCACTATACCTACAATTATCTCCTTTTTGTCTACCCTTTAGAATACGCCTCATCTCTTCAATTGTTCTCTTATCACAACAATATGTTCTTTAACCAAGATGCTTCTCCATCCAAGAACCATCCAAGATCCTTTGAAGATGCTCCTGGTGCAACATCTCCTCAAGCTGGAAATTCCAATCAACCCTCCCAAGGTAATTCTTCTCCCACTTCTGATGACTTCGCTGGAATGAGAAACAGGGAAGGGTCTGCATATGTTGACAGATCCATTAGGGAACTTCTCACGAAAATTCTCCAGAAAAAACGTATAGTGCACGGTATCTCCACTCCTCTTGCTCGTATTGATCCACCTCACAGCTCTGATAATGTCAATGGCACCAATGGTGCAGCTGTGCCTGGGGAAGAGTCTGATGATAGTGATGAAGATGTCTCAACAGATGTTAAAGACATTGCCTCCAGTTCTTATGAGGAGGAAGATTAATTTTCCTGGCTTGATGGTTTGCTAATGGCGTGCTGGTGCTGATGGTCTGTTGTTTTGGCTAGTTTTTTTCTTCTTTTGGTTAAGATTTTTGCTTTTGGTGTCTGCCTTGACAGAATGTGATACTTTGTTTATTTTGAAATTTTGGGTCTCCATACCTTTAACTTTGTGTTTCCAACTATGTGTGATCAATGCTAATTCATTAGTTATGATTTAGTTTTGTGGCTAAAAAGAGGGAGAAGTAGTAGTAGAAACAACATGCTTTGATTGTTATTCATCAGCAGGTGTGCTTGATGATTTGTTGCTACAGGCTTAATTGTGTTTAGTTGCTGTCCCTCATAGGTGGAAGATGAGATTTGCTGCTATGCATGTTTGCACTGAGTAGTTTTGAAGGTGTGTTGAGGTTATGTTGCTGCTGCTCTGAGTTGCGCTACAATTATGCTGGAGTTGATCTCCTTGTTGTGAGCAAAATGATGATCCTGTGTGTGTTTGGCTATTACTGTTATATGTTTGTGTGTGGTTTGTGTACAATGTGTGTGTTCCTGATATTGGTAGGAGTGTGTGTTAGTAGAACCATGTGTTTTTGCAGGTTGTTGGTATGTTGTGGTTGGCAGGTGTGCCATGATTGTTATGCATCCCTTAAGGGGGAGAATCATAGGATGTTGTACCAGATGTTGTGACATCTGTAGTCTGAACTAGCATGTGGTATTCTGTGTTGTGGAACAGGTGTATTTCAGGACGTCACAGTAGATGTCTGGACATTCATAGTCCAGAACAATCTATATGTGTGTGTGTGTGATTGATAGTGTAGTTGAATCTGTTTTGGTAGTATAACATGTATGTTGAGTGGGTATACTAGCTAGTAGCTATCTTGCATGCTTAAGATGTGTGTTGTAAGCTTTTCTGCTGCATATGTTCTTTGATTTGGTGACAGATTATTTTAGCCAAAAATTTGCCAATGGGGGAGTTTGTAGATGTTTTTGATTGGCTGCATTTTATGGTAAAACATTGTTGTGTGTGTAGATGTCATGATTGATGTCATGACATGCGTGTGTAGTGTTTTGCAGGGTAAGTTTGGTTGGCTAGAACAAAGTGTATTGGATGTCATACTGAATGTCATGACGTCAGGTAGCTGACATCAAGGGCGCGTGTTTGTCTTTCTGGTATAATGATTGAGTTAGCTCAGGCTAGATTTCAGGAAACATTTTAGGGCGCTTGGTTATCTCAAGCGAAATGCTAGGCAGTGTTGAGGATAACATAAAATGCCTATGACCTAATTGTAAGTGTGCAACTTTATGAAAAGAGGGTTGACTTGGTTAAACCTAATTGTTGCACTGAGGCCCAAGGAACTGACACTACCTATAAATACAGAAGTAGCAATCTTGATTCAACAACGAAGACTTAGACATTTTACAGAGTATCGTGTGAGCTGTTTGTGAGTGAAGAATTATGTTTGTTCTTCACGTGTATTTTGTGTCTTAGGATTACTTGTGAGCCAAGCAATTATCTGTTGTATGATTGCCTTGGACTAGTGTGTTTGAGTTGTGTGTTAATTGTGTCACTCTAAGCTTTTAAGCACGAGTGTTGTGTCTCTTGATTGAAATTGTGAAGCAAGATCAAGATTTGTTTGAAGTGTGTCTTTATTTTTATCTGTAACTTTAATTAGTTGATATCACTATTGTGATTGAGGGGGAGTGAGTTGGTACTTAGGTCTAGTGCTAGGCTGAAGTTGCATTGGGTAGGTCTTAAGTGAAGAGTGCAAACTGGTTATTTGGCTCTGAATTAACACTGCTTATAGTGGATATCCTCCTTGGCTTGGTAGCCCCTATAGTAGGTGAGATTTGCACCGAATTGGGTCAACAATACCTTATGTTATTTACTGTTTTCTTTAAGTGTTTACTGTTAAGTTCTATAGTCTGTTCAGTAGTGGATGTCATAACATTCATTATAACATCGACTGTCTGTTACTAGAATTTCAGTAGTCAAGCTTACCATGTTATAGAGTTTATAAAAAATGTCTTGATACATGAAAATAGTTATTTTTGCCTATTTTAGGGCTTTGAGTCGACTCAAAGATAACTCCGGTCGACTCATACAAATAGCGTTTTTAATGAACTACTCTCAGGAGAGCTTGCGTCGACCCTCCGGTCGACTCATACTGTGACCATTCGTATTTGCCTAAATTTGCATGCTTTGCGTCGACGCATGACCTGCTTCGGTCGATGCAAGTTTCTAATTTTTGCACAATAAGGAATACGGGTAAGCTCAGGTCGACCCCCTTTCTGCATAGGTCGATCGCTCGCTGGTGTTTAGTCAAAATTCAGTTATGTAAAATAATTTTGGTGTTTGTTATGTTTGTTAAGTCAGTTATGTCTTATATATAAAGTGAGTTGTGCTCTTCCTTTCACAACAACTAAGAAAACAAGAAAAGTGAAATTTACTTGATGAGTTATTCTCATCATCTTCATCCTCTTCATAGCATTTCACAACAACTACACATAATCATTTTTGTTGTGAATTGTGCATGTTCGAGGTGATAACGTCCAAAGCCTAGGATTGGTGTAATATGGTTTGCATTGAGTAATTAGCAGGTTTTTCTTAAATAAAACTGTTAGGGTTTTGTCCTTCAAGAATCTTGGATTTTGGTTTTTTTTTGCACGAATCGGTCCATCACAGATGCAGCCGAGCGAAGGTAATCGAAGAGCGGGAGGTTCTGTTGATTTAGTAGCGGTAAACGGAGGATTGTGAGTGGAAGATTCGGGTTTGAGACGTGGTTGAATGAAATTAGTCGGGCCAGATTTGAAGACCATGGGGTTGTTCAAAGGGAGTGTCGTAGTCGGAGGTTTACTCACCATGTTCAAAGGACTTGATTCAACTTGAATCAAGGGGAAAAAAGAAATAGGCTCTACATCAACAAATTGTGTTCGAGTGTTTGATCTCTATTTGCTTATTGTATAAATATTGACCAACAGGTTATATCTATCTATATACAGGTCTCAATTCTATTGTTAGAATTGAGGGCAGACGTACCCCGAGCGAGGATGACGAGAGAACTACCTCAAGAAATTGTTGTCTCTTTCTTTACGTTTATATTGCTAAAATTATGAGTTTTTAGTGCAAATGATTGTGTCAATCAAATTCTGATTTGAGTTGTGCTGAATTATTTTTAAGCTTGTTACAATCTTTGATTGTAATAGAACACTTGAGCACACTACTCTCAAAATAGAATTCACTTGTAGTGCCTTGCACTCCAAATGTTTGGTCAATTATGTGAACTAAAAAAAATTGTGCTGTCTTTTCAAATTGTCTATATTTTAAAGGCATTGGAACTAGTCACACCTTATAGTGAACAAAATCTGATTGAAGTGTGATCAAAGTAGTGATTCTCAAATTTCGTTTTATCGAATTCCATAGGCTTTACGCATATCCGATTTTTTCGGTAAATGTTTGTTTTAGACGAATATAATTCCTCGAACACTTCTGCCTTAAACATTTTTAAAAACTAATTTTTGGTAGCGCCGACTCTGTTTTAAACAAGCGATCTATTCAACCCCCTTTCTAGATATGCGTCATCTTCTAACAGTAGGCTCCGTTGTTTAGCTTTCGAAGTACCCTGAACGGGCCTTCCCAGTTGGGGGTAAGTTTTCCCTTGTTTTTTGGGTTTGAAATTTTCTTCAAGACCAGGTCACCTTCCTATAACTCCCTATGTCAGACTTTCAGGTTATATCTTATTGCCAACCTCTGTTTTACAGTGACTTCTCTGACCCTTGCTGTTTCTCTAACCTCATCTATCATATCAGTCAAGATGTTCAAGTTATCCATGTTGGAGACTTCATCAAAGTGTTCACGCCTCCAAGTCGGGGTGTTGATTTCCACCGGTATCATTACATCAGCTTCATACACCATCCTGAAGGGTGTCTCTTGAGTAGTAGAATATGGTGTTGTGTGGTATGACCGCAAGATCTCTGGCAGGTACTCGTCCCATATTCCTTTTGCCTCCTCCAGCTTCTTTTTTATTCCTCCTAGGATAACCTTGTTTGCAGCTTCTGCTTGACCATTGGTTTCGGGGTGTTCCACATATGTGAACCTATTTTTTATTCCATAATCCATACAAAAGTCTATGACAGAAGTGCTTGCAAATTGGGCTCCATTGTCCGAGACTATGATTCCCGGAAAACCGAACCGGCATATGACATTCCTCCAATAAAATTTGCAAACCCTTTCGGCAGAGATCCGAGCAACAACATCGACTTCCACCCATTTTCTGAAATAGTCAACTACAACGATTAGGAACTTGAGCTGCCCTGAAGAAACTGGGAATGGTCATTGGATGTCTTCTCCCCACTGATAGAACGACCATGGAGATGAAATTAAATGGATCAACTCAGTTGGTAGGTGTTTAATTGGAGCAAATACTTGTCACTTTTCGTACTTGCTAACGTACTCGATGCAATCTCGTATCATATGCGACCAGTAGTACCTGACTCTTAGGATTTTTCCGGATAGTGCTCTCCCACCAATGTGGCTACCACATGCTTCCTCGTGGACCTCTTTAACTACTAGTTCAATCTCAGGCTCTGACACACATCTGAGCATAAGTGTTGACCTACCCATCTTGTACAACGTGTCCAAGATTATGACGTATCAGGAGGCTATTCTTTTGATCTTTCGGGCTTCATTAACATCTTCATATAATATTTCCTGGGTCAGATAGCTGATGATGGGCCTCATCCATCTTTGGACATCCTCTATTGTTAATACTTCCTCTGATCGAATGTTGGGTGCTTTGAGGATTTCTTAGATCACAATCTTATTCATTCCTAAATTCTTTGAGCTTTCTAATTGGGCTAGGAGATCGGCCCGAGCATTGTCTTCTCTTGGGATGTGGACGACTTCAAATTCTGAGAATGCTTTAGATATTCCCGAAGCTTTCTGAAGGTACTTTATTAGGGTGGAATCCTTTGTCTAGTACTCATTCTTCATCTGTTTGGCCACTAGCTAGGAGTCGGTCTTCACTAATAAATGTGTTACTCCGACCTCTTTCGCCAATTTCATTCCTGCAATCAAAGCTTCATACTCTGCTTGGTTGTTGCTAACCTGTGAATTAAAACTTAAAGAGTATTCTAATGTTAGATCTCCGGGTCCTTCCATAATTATTCCAGCTCCACTTCCCTTAAGATTTGAAGATCCATCTACATAAAGAATCCATCTGTTTGAGATCTCTTCTCCAGCTGGTGCACTTAACTCTACCACAAAATTGGCCAGTGTTTGTGACTTTATATTGGTTCTAGGCACAAAGTTGATGTCATACTCAGAGAGCTCTACTGCCCACTTGACCATCAGACCTGCTAAGTCGAGCTTTTTTAGTATTTGTTTGATTGAGTAATTCGTCTTGACTGTGATGGGGTGACCTTGAAAATAATGTCTCAGCTTCCGGACTGTGATAACTACTTCCAGCGCCAATCGTTCAATCTTATGGTACCTTAGCTCTGCCCCTTTTAAAACTTTTCTGATAAAGTACACGAGTCGCTCTCCATCTTCTCCATCTTATACTAAAATCGAGCTAAGGGCTTTATCCGTGACCGACAAGTATAAAACCAAAGGTGTGTTTTCTTTGGGCCTTACTAGGATAGGAGACAGTGACATAAAATGCTTTATTTCTTGAAAGGATTTTTCACATGCCTCTGTCCATTCAAACTCCTTAGGCTTCCTTATAGCTGCAAAGAAGTGTATTGATTTGTCTCCTGCACATGATAAAAATTGTGATAATGCGGCTAGTCTCCCGGTCAACTATTGGACCTCTTTTTTTATGGTTGGACTTCTCATATCTATTATAGCCTGGAATTTGTCCGGGGTTTCCTCAATTCCCCAGTTGGTGAGCATAAATTTGAGGAACTTCCCGACTTGTACTCCAAAGGTACACTTGTTCGGGTTCAGTCTCATGTTGTAGCTTCTTATGGATGCAAAGGTTTCTATTAAATTCTTTACATGTGACCAGTTTACGCTTGTCTTGATAACCATGTCATCTACATAGACCTTCATATTTCGACCTATCTGAGTAGCGAACACCTTATTCATCAGCCTCTGGTAAGTAGCCCTAGCATTTTTTAGTCCAAAGGGTATGACCTCATAATAATAATTGCTCTGATGTGTCATGAAGACGATTTTTGGTGCGTCTATTGGATTCATCTAGATCTGATTGTATCCGGAGTATGCATCCATAAAGCTGAGCAAACGGAATCCAGACGTAGCATCTATCAATCGATTAATATTTGGCAATGGATACAGATCTTTAGGACACACCTTGTTGAGGTCTGTGAAGTCTACATACATTCTCCATTTATCGAATTTCTTCTTTACCATCACTACGTTGGATAACCAGTTTAAATACTTGATCTCATTGATGAACCCGACCTATAACAGCTTCTTGACTTCCTATGTAATTTCTTTCCTCTTTTCATCAACACCCTTTCTTTTCCTTTGGGAAACTGGCTTGATATCCGGATCGATTGCTAAGTGATGGCACATGAAATTAGGGTCTATCCCTAACATGTATGAAGGTTTACATGCGAAAAGATCCACATTTTTTTGAACAATCTCTTTCTCCTCTTCGGGGGACAAATTGACCCTGATGTGTGTAACATGAGATGGTAGGTGCTCAATCTGGACTTGCTTTGTTTCTTTGTTGGGCACTATGTTGTCTTCGAATGAATCATCACATAGGTTTATGTCGACCAGGTGAACTTTGAGGGTATTTTTGGGATCTGCTTCTCCCGTGGGTTCCTTTCTTTTCAACCTTAGGCTATCCTTATAACACTTTATCGCCAACCCCTAGTCACCTTTGACAATACCAACCTGGCCATCTCTGAGTGGGAATTTCATGGTCAAATACAAAGTTGAAAGTGAGCTTCTAGGGCGTTGAATGATGGCCGACCTATAATGATGTTATAGGGTGAAGCAGCATTGACTATCAGGTACCTTACTCAGATGGTCTTCGCATTAGCCGTGTTGCCAAAGGTGGTCGACAACTCCAGATGCCCGAGCACTTGCACTTGTTCTCCCGAAAATCCTACTAGACTGCCTTTTAATGGTAATAGCTAGGTCGTATCGAGCCTCATTCCTCTGAAAGCATCCCAATACATTACATCGGTTGAGCTTCTAGGGTCTATCAATAGCTTTTTCATGCTCCAGTATCTTATTTGTACTTTAATAACTATGGGATCATTTTCATGAGCTAGGACTCCTATCGCGTCTTGTTTTGAGAATGTTACAACATCTAAGTCGCCTTCCAGTTTCTCTGGAGATCTCTGGTCGATATGGATGATTATCCTAGCATATCTCTTTCTGAACAAACTTGCTTCTCCGCCACCAACAAACCCTTCAGCAATGATGTTTAGCGTGTACCGAGCTGTCTTTGTCTCGTGACCCTCTTCGGCATCTGAACTCTTCTTCCTGGATGACTTTTCTGGTTTCGGGTCGTATCGGCGGGGACTTCTCTTGTTATTTTGCAGCCGAGAATCCTTCACATATGCCAAGAGATGACCTCTCTGGATTAGAGCTTCAATTTCTTTTTTCAACCGTTGACAGTCCTCGGTGTGATGTTCCTGTATACGGTGGTAATTACACTAAGCCTCAGGTTGCCTTCCCATGATAGCGTTGGCTCTTTTGGGACAATGAGGCTCCGGTAATAGGTTCATACGACCGACTTCTTTAAGGATATCTCATATGTTTGCATTCAATTGGGTGAGGTCTATGTTCGACTCGTATGATTGTCTGTATGGTTTGGGAGTATGTCGCTTGCGCATAGCTGCCTGAGGATGCTCCTTTTTCCTGTTCGACGCCTCTTCCTTGCTCTTTGTCTTTTCACTGTTGTCCCAGGCTCTTTTCTCTTGGTTACTTTCTTCTCCTTTGATGTAACACTCAGCTCGAGTAGTGATCTCGTCCATGCTGATAGCCGATTTCTGAGCTAACGAATCATTAAACTGTCCGACTCGTAATCCATGTTGAAAAGCTCCCACAAATATTTCATGGTTTAGATGAGATACTTTGGGGTTTCCTCATTGAATCGAGCCAGGTGCTCACGTAGTGATTCTGACTATTTTTATCGAACACTGAACAGTGCAGTCGTGGACACCTTCCGACGCTTGCTTGCCGAGAACTGTTGTACTAGCTTCTTAGTCAAGTCTTGGTAGCTTAAGATGGAGAGCCGAGGAAGGATCATATACCATCTTAGAGCTATATCCTTAAAGGTATCAGCCATGAGCTTGCACTTCAGTGAATCTGAAGGGGCAATTATGGGCATCTGATTGTTAATGGCAATAACATGCTCCTGAGGATCCATCTTCCCATCATAAGAGGTTAGTGAAAGTGCTTTAAAGTTTTCCAAGACGTGGTTGTCCCATATCTCTTAAGAAAGAGGTTATGGCTCGAGAACCTCCTCCTCATGATCGCCGTCAGCCTGACTTTATTGTTGCAGAACTTGTATGTTATCTTGTAGCCTCTCATTCTGCTGACGCATGACCTCCATCATGACTAGCAATTGGGCCATGTCTGGAGGATCTCTTTCAGAGGACATGTTGTTAGTGTATGGTGTGGCCTGAGAGAGTTTTACCTAGTCCCCACGGTGGGCGCCAAATGTTCTAGCAAAAAATGGTTAGATACACCAAAAGTGCTAATTCCCCTTGTCCTGGACAAGAAGAACTACGCTGTCTATATCGTGAGGGATATTTGGGGATTTGAGAGCTACACTTGTGCTGTGTATTGTCTCAAGATGATTGTGTCTTTCTTAACCCTCATGTGGTAGCCCCTTTTATAGTCTTCCATTAAAATATGCCATTAAGAGGAGTCTCTTGGCCTTCTGGCATTACATGGCCATCATTGTTGTAACTCCCCTTCATGAATATAGGCTTTGAAGCTCTGGTAACGTCCGCATTGATGCGCCGCCACCGTTACAACTGTTGGTATACCGGTTGAGTTCATGTTCGACGTAAGTACCGGGTTGATAGAGGTCAGTACTAGGCCTCGTAGGAGTTCGACTGATGGGAGTCGGGTTCCCTGACCGACCCAGGTTATGGATGATACTTGCCTAACTTCCTGCATTGCTCGACCTTTCTTGCTATTGCAGACTAGTTCATGCTTAACCATGTTCGGCTACACAACTCAGCTTAAAATATATTTGACATGTACACAAATTATAAAAAGATTAAAATTATAAGTCATACCTCAAAATTATGAGAAAGAGTGATTGAACAAAGACTAGGAAAAAAATACTTGTGTTACAAATAATCAATTTAATTTTATCTTTGAGAGTCATACCATGAAAACAATCTATTTACTGCAACGCGTGATCAAGCAATATCAAGCGAATAGAAAAGACTCACATTTGGTTTTTAATAATCTAAAAAAGACATAATAAAGTGTATAGTAAGCATGACAACATAACACGTACTCGCGGATATCCACCCGAACTCGTCTAAAATTTAACGGGAAAAATTAGTTTTGGCTGAGCTTAAGTTCGAGTTTGAGTTTTCCTCGATTATAAAATATGGAGACGGGTCAGACAATGAAAACTCTAATACTCACTTCAAATCCATCATGTTTATTTCACTATGTATTTTATTATTGAATTTTGATGATGTAATATTAAATATGTAGTCATTATTTGATGTTTTAATTTGTATTTAGAGTTTAATTGATATGCGGTGAAAAATAATTTTACATTGTCATCCAATAGAAATTTATCAATCTACTATGTCATACCCGTAACTTAAAATTTATAGGATAATGTGGTGGGATACATGATGGTGATTGATTGACATAGTAAAATTATTTTACTCTATTAATGTATACCAATTAAATTCTTGCATTTATATTTCAAATATTTGAAATGTATATATAAAATTTTTTGAAATTGTTTATTTTATTATTTGTAATATAATATGATTTTGAAAAAAAAGATTTTTTTTTTATTAAAAATTAATTTTAATAAATAGATGGTGGTCGGAGATACTCTAATACAACCTAAATACATTTGTGATGAATTTAGATTTTAATTCTTTTTTCTGTTGGATATTGAAGTGATCAACATGAATTATTTGAAAATTCTAATTTGAGTTTGAAAAAAAAAAGTAAGAACTATCTCAATCCACCTAATTGTCATGTCTAGTGTTCTAGAAATATCTCGTAAGAAAAAAGCTTTAAAGAAAAAAATTTAAAATTGTACCCAAATATAGAGAAGGGGAAGATACATATAATTTTTCATAACAATAAGATTGCATCATTAAGATTCAGCCTTAAACCCTCACATTTTTATTTTAATTATAAATGTATTTGCACAACGCTTCTAAATAACACCATCAAAAGCTACCATCAAAGTACATCTTTTTGCAAATCTTCCATCAAACTACATGCTTTTTGCAAATGGTATACTCTTATTTGGAGAGTAGAGAGAAAAATTAAATGGAAGATTGAAAACTTAAAACGAACTTAAAAATGTACAGTATCCACTTGAGTAAGACGAAACATAACATATAAAATGTAAGCTTACAAAATATGACGTAGTTCTAACTTAAAAAGTGGAAGTTTAAGATGATACCTTTCCGAAAGTTGCACAATTTAAAAATCTTGAATAGAAAGACCGAAAGATAAAAAGAGAAATAACAATTGAATTCTAGGTCGAAAGTTTGGAGGGTCTCATGTGTTTTAGTTTGATAGACATGTTGCTGTTGTTAGTTGTTGCTGCTATCTTTAAAGCATCAAATTATGATTTTGTTTCCACATTCAAATGATCTCTTTTTTGTTACAAATAATATCCGACAAAACATATATTTTGCCTTCATTTTCCGGGAATGATTTTTCCCAACAAAAAACCACACCCATAGAGGCTAGAGTCAGCTCACAACACAGCAATATAAAATGAAAGGAATTTTGTAAGAGTCATATACAATAGTTGGATAGTGTCAAAAATAAATTCAATAAACCATGCGAAAAGCAAAACAATTTCACAGGTCCGTATTTACACTTCTCACTTCACGGGTATGAAGAGAGCAGGGGACGTAAAAGCTAACTATTAAAAAGACTAGTAAATTCTTCTACGCCTCCCAACCAAAAGAAACAAGTAAATTTGTACTCAGTAAAAAAAGAAAAACGAAAAACTACTTTGAACTGAAATCATTCTATGATACCATCTTCTCTGTCATTCTCCTTTTAATCTCCTCGATGGCCACGTTTCTTCTTTTCGATAAATCTTTAATTGCCTCCTGATATTGCTGTTCAATCATTTCTAACTCTACTCTCAACTCATCATCAAGTTCGGACAAGGAAGAAACACCGAGGGGATAGTTTGAGAAGCTCATCATACTGTTGCTTCCCATGTCTAAAATTTTGCTCTTGTAATCAGATGATGTCCCGGTTTCAGATGTAAATGAGCTCTGACTCCCTCCTTCAAATCCTGATTCAGCAGACATGAATGAAACCATAGAAAACTTACCATTGATGTCTGATGTTGCAGAAGCATATGACATCTCAGAACATATATCCATATTGTCAACGTTCTCTTTTGCAGCTGATTTTCCGTACGAGGTCAAGGGACCTGCATCTTCAGTGGAATGTTTAGAGATTCCTTTGTATTTAGCCAACTTTGTGTCACTCTGTTGGCTAGCATTAGTCCATTTACTATTTGCAGAGGCCAAATGATCGATTGCCACACAAGGTTTCCATTCAGGAATCAATTTCATCAACAATAAATCGATTAACTCAGCTATAAATTTTACGTTCTGATCAGCAAGTTCAAGTTGCTCAACCATTTCCTTTGAAACTGAGACAGCAGTATCACTGTCAAGGTAGAAGATGAAATGGATATTTCTTGCTTGTCCTGCATATAAATCCCAAAAGAATTTAACTTTCCACTTACAAATTTAAAAGTTATTGAAGAGTAAAAATGAGCTTAAAAGTTTACTGACCCTTCTGATCAGCTATCCGAAGAACTAATGATACAGAATTCTCATCATTTTGATCGCCTTTTAGAAAGAAGGTATCACCTCCCTTCAACCTTCTTATCTCAACACTTGGAGAAGATGATGCATCGACAGTGGAATTATCAAGTACAGTGATCACAGGTAGCTCGTTAGGGTCACCAAGATCCATAGAAATAGCCCTAATACGTGTACTAGCAGGACCTTCTGACATCATACCTCTGTTTTCAGAGGCTCCGAGTTTAGGAAGAACAATATCAGGCAGTGGAAAAGAAATGTTCTTTGCTGAACCATTTACTTGAACAAAGGGGTCCATCAGAAGCTCCTTTGCCGACAATCTTTGGGAGGCGGGAACCAGACATTTTTCAATAAATGATTTTATCTCGGGATCTATCACTCTAGAAAGAGCAACAGGCTTTATACCCTACAGAATGATATTATTATGAATGATCATATAATCCAGTATTAGCTAGCTTACACAAAAAAGAACATTACAAATACCGCATAACTTACAGATGAAACTTTCTTGTATATCTGCGCTGAATTTCTGCATTCACTGTAAGGATACTCAGAAGTCACTAACTCAAGCATGCACATACCAAATGAGTATATGTCAGCTAATTCGTTGTAATTTTCATCATACATTTCAGGTGCTATAAACTCCGGAGTTCCTACCAGGATTTCATAGGTATAAATATAACTGGTTAGAAATCAAACAGCAACGGGACATAGCAAAGCGATAAATATGGTCTAATACTATTTCTAGCACTACAGGATGGTAAAAATAATATAAAACTATATATGTTTTAACTACGCAAAGGATTAACATGTATCAGCAGAAAAAAAAGTGCAGCGAAAATGAAAAATATACCGATAACACTCTTAGCATTAGCCTGAGTCAAGAGAGTTGCCAGCCCCAAATCACCAATTTTAACTTCTCCTTGGTGACCATTGATAAATATATTATCACATTTCAAGTCCCTGTGTATAATTGGTGGATTGTGACTGTGAAGGTAGTTTAAACCCATCAGAATCTGTCTTGCCCATCCTTTGACAGCCTTCAAGTCAACTTTCTTGTGTTTTTTACGATACCTAAATCATGCACCGCATCCACTAACAGAATGGTTGATCTCGCAATAAACAAAGGCACAAAGAGATTAATGATACATATGAAAGGGATATTGGACTTACTGTTTAAGGCTACCCGAAGTAAATAGCTCAGTAATCATATTAACAGTCTTGCGCTTGTCATCAATCCAAGAATTGTAGAACCTTACTATGTTACTGTGCCGTAGCGATTTCAAGAGATGCACTTCTGAGTATAGCCTATCTAAGTCACCCGGTGATTGCAACACCTCGTCAATCTGAACCTGGCCCCATGCAACTTCAATCCCATTGACCTCATCAAATGCTCTGTAACTGATTTATCACATATTACGTAAAACATTTACACTTTGAAACAAAATCAACTCCAAAAATAAAATTATTCTTAATCTTAATTAACAACAAATTGCATTGTATTATATTTATTGTATATAAACCCCTTTCGACACTGAAAACGCACTACTTTCCACAACAATCCAAAAGAGTAAAAGAATCATATATGCATAAAAAGGCAAAACTAAAAATTACACAGTTTTGAAGGCTCCTTTGCCAATCACTTCTTTATACTGTTACAGATGAAAAAAGCAGAATCAGCTTAGTGCATTGTAATTATAATGTAGGTTTATATATTCTACCCTAAATTAAAAACAGATCAAATCATATCCAATTGCATTACCTTGATGTAACGACAAGTTGGATCAATCTCAAGAACATCAGGATCAGGTGGCTCCGGATGCACTGCACCCTCTTCCGAGCTTTCCGTCCCAGCCAAACTCATCTACACCGTGTTAAAAATCAAACCCTAAAAATCAAGTTAGATTAATTTAACACAGCATTAATCAGAAATCGCCGTTGAAATCAAAATTATCAACTAACAACGATAGGTAAATTACAAAACCGTTCAAATCCTAACAAATAGTAGCATTCATAATTGAACTAAGTAAATTACAAATAGAATAACGCAAAATTCGAAAACAAATATAACGGATGAAATTCAATAATGCAATAAGTTCCAATCACAATAATTTCAGCTTCGTGTTATTAATTTTTTCTGTTTTTACCTGAAAATCAAGCGCTTGTGAGCTTCAGGAAATTAAAGGAAGCGAGAATGAAACCCTAATCGGAGCAAGAGAGATATATTATCTCGTTATCGTCATCATCGTAATCTTCTAAAAACAGAAAAAATATAGAACAGAAAGGGAACTAATAAATCCACTCTTTATTTATACTTATTCATTCATCTTGTTTTTTTTTTTTTTCCTTTCAATCCACGTGCCATTTTCATCCACATCACATCGCCGCCATGCCGTGCCTCCCACTAGGGTGTAACTTTTTTTTGTTTTATGGGCTTGTGGGCCGAATAAAATAAAAAGGAGGCCCAATTAGCCCAAGTAAAATTAGACCAGACGACATCGTTTTACGTGTTCTCTCGTTTTGTTGATGCAGAAGCAAAAGAGTGAAGATTGATTGCGAGAAGAATGGAATTTTTGGACGAAGACGCGAAACCGAAGTTCCTGTTTCAGTCCGGTGCACCCGCACCCACTGTATCACAGCCTCCCGAGAAACCAACGAAACCGTTCATCGCTGTAACCGTTGCTCTTTCTTCAATCTTCTTCGCTCTCGCCATTTTCGTCTTCCCATCGGAACCTTACAGATCGATTCTCTTCTGGTTCGCACTATCACTTCTCCTTGGTCCATTCGCTCCTAGCTCAATCACCGGCGGTGATTTCCGCGTCGGCCGTGGTCATGTCGTTAACTTCCCCGATCAGGAAGCATCGACTGATGATGATGACGTCAGGAAAAGATCTCAGCAGCGCCGATCTAAGCTGCGCAGATCGGAGGATGTTGCGTCAGTAGTTCTTCCGGCGCCGGTAGTTTCAGACGGAGGTGCTTTGAAGAATCGAAATGGAAATGGAAACGGAAACGGTGTTGCATTGACCGCGGTGGTGGAGGAGAAGGAATGGACCGAGGACGACATTGAGATTCTGAAGAAGCAGATTGTGAAACATCCGGTAGGGAAACCGGGACGATGGGAGGTGATAGCGGAGGCATTCGGAGGGCGGCACAAAGCAGAGAGCGTGGTGAAGAAGGTGAAGGAGTTAGGGGAGAAGAAGGTTGATGATTCGGATTCGTATGATCAGTTTCTGAAGAAAAGAAAAGCGTTGGATAAGAGACTTGTTGAAGAAGGAGGAGAATTAGCTACGGTTGAGAAAGTTGAGAGTGTTTGGAGTTCGAATGAGGACATTGCTCTGTTGAATGCTCTGAAAGCTTTTCCGAAAGATGTTGCAATGAGATGGGAGAAAGTTGCTGCTGCTGTTCCGGGAAAATCGAAAGCGGCTTGTATGAAAAGAATGGCTGAATTGAAGAAAGGGTTTCGGAATGCAAAATCTGGAACCTAAGTTTAGATTCAAAATTCTCAAGATCTGGAACCTAATTTGTAACTCATGCAGTTTTTTTGTTGTTGTTGTATTCTAGATTTCTGAGTTATGAATTGTATCGAAAAATTGTTTTGATGAGTCATGAGTCATTCTTTGCTTGTTTATCAAGATACTATGCGAAATATAACTTATTGAATAAATAGAATGAGCAAGATGTATTCAAAATTATGTTTCTATAGTGCAAATATATGTTTACTTGATCAAGACAATGCCATTGTTCTGACTGTGAATAATATACAAGGCTTGGTTGTTCTTGTGTTATATGCTATAAAGCACATTGACACGTCGACACCGCTAATAATTAAAAAAAAATGAATTAATTGAGTGTAATTACAAGTGTCAGTGTCGTGTCAGATCGACACAGAAACAAACATGCCTTTTTTATACAGAGTCGGTGCTATATAATGAGCCGATGAGCATTTTTGGGCACATTTCAAAAATGTTTCTTATGGAGAAACTTCCATTTCAGCATCCTATTCTGTGATCTGAAATTTTGAATGCATGTTATTTTGTGAAATGCATTTCTTTTGGGTGAGAATATGTGCAATGGAATGTGCCTTTCAATTCTTACTGGGTGCCTACAAATTCAAACATTTGCTAATTCCTTAGTTGGCTATTGAAAAGTTGCATCTTTTTTATTATTAAAAGCTTTTACCTAGCCTGTAATGCTTATGTGTTGGTTACATTATTCTTTGGAACTTTCCTTGTCATGTTCCCTTATGCCAATTTCAGCACACAATTTGTCAGTATAATAAACTATGGTTCTTTTGAACTGTTATTATAGTTTATTCATCTTGCAGACTGCTAAGTTACAATAATTTGTAGACTCTCGGCCTGCCTTGTTACTGCACCAAACACCGGTGTTTAAGAATGTCCTTCTCTTGGCATTTCCTCAGAAATCTTGAAACCTTACAAAGTGTTTCATTTATGGATCTTGTCTAGTAACTGTTTTGAACATAAATTGAGCCACAAAAATTACATTTCATCTGTCTTATTGTACAGTCAAGCCAACACTTGCAGCTTTTCCATCCATATAATCTATTGGTACCTACAATCACAATACATCACCTATCCATCCATAATAATCTTAATAATTAAAAAAATAATACAAAACAAGTTTTACAAACCAAAAGAAAAAACTAAGTTTCAATCTATTTGACCTTGTTACTCATATAATCTATTGGTTCCCAGATTGAAACTGAAGTCAAAGGTCTTGATTTCCAACTTAAAGCCAACCTAAAATTCTCAAATTGCACCCAATACCCTTTACCAAACAAGCTTACCAAGAACTTAGCCTGTGAAATATTGTATGTACTCATACCAACACCTTTATACCCTTTCAATGAATAAAAAAACTTTTCTTCCCACAACATTCTCTCTTCTCTTTCACAAGGAAACTGTCTTACACTGTCCAAGATTCTAACTCCCAACACATCTTTCACTATAAGGCTTAACTCCATCTTATGACCACCCGACAAAGTAGTAACTAGTGAATCACAAACTGCTATATAGTGATGCAAAGCCTCACAGAAAAACTCCACAAAAGACATGTATTTGAGTCTAGAAAAATTAAACAGTTCCTCTTCAACTAACACAATAAGCTTTGGTGATAATTTTCTCACGCCATTGAGAAAAGTTTTGACAAATGAGAAACTTCTGTTTGGCATCCACTGATGTATCATACAGTTTATAATAAGCATGTCACCGTGTTCGATTCTTTGAAAATCTTCTTCTCTTGCCATCGTCATCGTATCGAACACGAACGGGAAATTGATTGAATCTGCAAACTCTTTTAGCCTTCTTCCCGTTTGTTGAACCGAGGCTGCAGTTTGCTGATCTACTGTGATTGCTGTTACTCTAAGTGAAGTAGTGTTCTTTCTCATTGCAAAGTCAACCATCAGCGATGGCCATTGAATTCCCTCCATGATATCGAAATCAATGACATGAACATGTTGAACACCATCCGTAGCTTCAAAAATTGCTTGATTTGCTGTGAAATGAGCAAATTTTACGTACGGAGAGAGTTCTGGAAGTATCTGAAACACACAGAATGTGCTTGTCTGTGTAGAAACATGTTCACAGTGGAATTTAGGAGCATTTGTAGTTTTGTAAAACAAACCTTGTGTAAAGAAAGGACACAACCTGTTCAATAAACTATCGCCGTTTTCTAGAAACGCTGCATTGTTTAGTTTTTCGATTATGTCAGAAGCAAGTGTCATGTTCTGAGATTCAACAGCTTCTGCTCCTATCAGCAAAAGATCAACTAGACTTGTCTCTTCCATTAACTCATCTTGAACTTCCTTCCAAAACGAGTCCTCCTCTCTCACGTTTTCGCAGCCTTTTTCAAGAGTTCCTTGACACAATTCATTCTCCAGAGGCATTGTCACGTCGTGACTTGTATGTTGCTGCAACGATCTTTCTATGGACTTTTCTTGATCAAAGATCTCATCTATGGTATTCGGAGATAAGAGATACTGTGATTGATCTTGTTGATCAAATAATATTTCATTTAGGATTGTATTTGGAGATAAGACATCTTGTGTTTGGAAAAATGGAAAAGCAATTTCCAAGTTACACTCATGAAATTGATCATAATCCATCACATTCATGGATGATAACAATGAAATAAAGGTTCACTCACATAGGTACTACTAGTACTTACTATAATCTTTATTTAAGTGCTCTTTATATAGAAGAGAGAGCCTAATCATGAATCTAAAATATTCAAGTTAATAATAATTGAAATTGTAATGTAAATTAGAAGTTGACAAAATTGCTTACAAGTTTAGATTAAACATAAGTATTAAACTCAATGAAATCAATTAATTATATATTTATTGAGATAGTCCTTTTCAACAAAAAACAAATATGTGAGTTTCCTTTTTTAAATAGGTTTAGTTTAGACAATTTTCTCAACAAGAAATTATGAAACATTGGTAAAAAAAACTTTGGTGAATGATTGTTTTAGCTAAGTTTAGAATTCAGGTGATGTTTCTATAGAAGTATAGTTACAAATTTATCTTAAGTAAAAAATGATTAGATGAATATAGCAAGGTGGTAATGCACGTTAAAGCCGAAAGTACAAGTAGAAGAGTTAAGCCGAAAGTAGGAATTGGAAAGTTAATCGGCCATAGGTGGGAAAACGATGTATCAAAATCCAAACAAGTTGTAAATTGTGTAAATTACTGAGGTCACATCCTACTATACTCTACTATTATTACTATAAGTTAAAAAGAGATATCAATATATACTCTACCATTCGAAGAAGATCATGCGTAGAAGGATGAATAAAATAATGGCTATTAGGAATGAGAATAGAGATTGAGAATATGATGCAGAGAAGATGAAAGAGACGGTGATGCAATATTTCTCTAAACTTTTTAAAAAAGGCTATGAGATTAGGGAGCTCATACTTTTTTTCCCTCTTATCCTACTTATTTGGAAGAGAGGATCATCAAGTAAGCTTACACACTACTGAGTCTAATTTAGAGATCAAAAGGCTCTTTTCAATATGGATCCACATAAATTTTGGATGAAGGTGGATTTCCGACTCTTTTTTATCAGCATTGTTGATGTTGTGAATTTTGTTGTGAATTATGACAAAATTCAATATCAACTTGTGAGGCAAAAACAATAGCAACCAAAATAAATGGTCTTCAACAATAATAATTCGTACGCAGATAATATAACAGAATAAGACAAGAAAAAAACGAATGTTTGTTTTTCCAGTTCGATCAAACGATCTACTCTGAGGGAGAGAGCACTCTTCAAGTCACTATACTCAAAAAGTTATTACAAGAGATTATAGATGAGTTATAAGAAAATAGCTAAGTTCCTAAGAACAACCCTAAAGGCGCCCAAAAACAACCCTATTTTTTACCCAAGTGTTTCTCTATCTCTTCAACTCTCAATATATGAATTACTCAAACCCAAGGTGTAATATAAGGTTTTCTTTGTGAATAGTTGAAACCCTATGTTATACCTTTAAACCCTTGGTCTCACTTGTTGGTGAAACTCTAAGATTGTCACACACTTATAATAGTAAATACCCAACAAACAAAATCCAAAATCACATAGATCCATGGAACGAATCGAAAAAAAATTCGAAAACTTGAAATACTATTCACTATACGGGCATTACTATTCATCCATACTGATATTACTATTCACCGTACGGGCGACACTATTCACTGCACGATTTTTTTTCTTTCAACTTTTCGTGGTAAATGCAATCTTCAAAATATGTTTTCTTTCTCTTCATCAACAAAAGTTTTAAGACACATTTACAACAATCTCCACCTTGACTTTAAACCGCATTGATACCAATTTAACAATCAACATCATTGCTTCTCTCTATCAAGTTGAAACTTTAATCAATAACTTTGGTCAAATTCAAGCAACCCTTGAATCTTGATCTCACAACTTGCATCCACTTATTTTCAATGACCCTTTTCTGCCTAGGTAATTTAACAAGCCTACAAGTATGATTTTTCAACCACCCTTGACTCCACCTGTTTTCAAATGCCTCCTTGAAGGTTTTTCTTCTTTTATTTTGCAGTCCTTCAGCCACATTAAAAACATAATATCTAAGGCTAACATAACTGTCCCTTTGAGATGCTACAATAATCCTCCTTACCTTATCATGAGTCAAATGATAATCAGAGATCTCCGTGACCGTTCCCTCACTACTGCTAGCATCTATAGTAGGAAACTCCACCTCAAACTGAATTTTCTCCATTATAGTTTTTTCTAGGTTTCTCCCTTGGTTTTCACTATTCTTCTTCTGAAGAAATTCTCTATCAACCAAGTAAGCAGTTTTAATCTCAACTCTTCCTCAAAAACTCAATAACAACTCAGCGGTAACATGCATTTTTATCCCTTGATTTCTGCAAAATTCGTTGTACTCTTCTCAAGGCATTCATAACGCCTTAAACTCAAATCCCATAGCTTTTCCTTGTCATAAAAGCCTCCACTAGTTAACGATGAATGAATAATAGCATTTGAACCTTCTAAAATATACATACCACATATTTTAGATCCTTTAGCAATAATCAATTCATCACGCGGAATCTTCAACACTTTATATTCAACTCTATTACAATAGCCTAGATAATCAAACATACTTATAGATAACAAATTTCGCTTGAGTTTTGGAACATACCTCACATTATGAACAAGAAGTTCACGATCATTAAAAATTTTAAATCTGACCGTACCAATACCATGAACCTTGTATGCCTTATTATTACCAAGGCGAACTACTCCACCTTGAACCATCTTCAAAGTTTCAAAGTATTCTATTCTTGGACACATGTGATAAGAGCAACCTGAGTCAATGACCCAACTATCTTCAGTTTCCAAACTCGATACTACTAGTACTTCGACATCCTCATAACTTTCCTCGCCCAATGCAACTACATATTGAACAGAATCTTCATTTACCTTTCTTTCAGGACAATCCCTTTTAAAGTGACCAATTTTCTGACAATTAAAATATTTTACCTTTGACTTGTCAGACCTCTTTGATTTGGACATCCATTTACGCTTACCTCCTCCTCTTAACACATTTAAGCCTTCACCACTATCTTCAATCTTCAAATCTTTCGACTTTGAAATTCTTTGAATTTCACCACCGTCTGGACTTCATCCAAAGTAATAGTACCTTCCTTACCATAAAGAAGGACATCCTTAAAATGCTCAAAGGATTTGGCTAATGAACTCAACAGGAGCAAAGCCCTGTCCTCACCATCAACCTTCACTTCAATATTCTCAAGATCATCGATAATCTTGTGAAATTCTATGAGCTGCTCAACTATGGATTTATTCACCATCATTCAGAATGAATAGAGTTGTTGTTTTAGATACAACCTGTGAGGCAAAGACTTTGTCATATACAATGATTTAAGTTTTGGCCACATAGCAACCGCAGTTTGCTCCCTAGCGACTTCTCTTAGAACTTTATCCCCGAGGCACAAGATAATGGAACTCCTGACCTTATCCACCATCTCGATCTTCTGTACCTGTGTAAGCCCTACAGGCATCAATGTTTCACTCTTTAAAGCATCAATACACTTATCTTAAATTAAAATTGCTTGCATCTTAATTTTCCACAACCCGAAGTCGTTGTTAATGAAAAATTTCTCGATCTGCCATCTACTAACCATGGTGCTCACTTGTCAACAATATTTCTTTGCTCCACGCTCACCACACCACTTGTTGTGAATATCATTGTGAATTACGACAAAACTCAATATCAATTTGGGAGGCAAAGAACAATAGCAGCCAAAATAAATGGTCTTCAGCAATAATAATTCGTACGCAGATAATATAACAGAATAAGGCAAGAAAAAAATCAAAGGTTTGTTTATCCAGTTCGATCAAACGATCTACTCTGGGAGAGAGAGTAGCTCTCTAATTCACTATACTCAGAAAGTTGTTACAAGAGATTATAGATGAGTTACAAGAAAATAACCTTCATCTTCAGGTTCCCAAGAATAACCCTGAAGGTGCCAAAGAACAACCCTATTTTCTACCCAAGTGTTTCCCTACCTCTCCAACTCTCAATATATGAATCACTCAAACCCAAGGTGTAATCCAAGGTTTTCTTTGTGCATAGCTGAAACCATATGCTATACCTTTAAACCCTTACTCTCCCTTGTTGGTGAAAACTCTAAGATTGTCACACACCAAATATATAAGAGATACATATTTATAATAGAAAATACCCAACAAACAAATTCCAAAATCACATGGATCCATGGACCGAATCGCAAAAAAAGCCCGAAAACTCAAAATATTATTCACTGTATGGGAATTACTATCCATCGTACGAATATCACTATTTACCATACGGGCGACATTATTCATCGCCCGATTTTTTTTCCTTTTGACTTTTTGTCTGACTTTCTAAAACTTTTGAATATAGCGGTAAATGCAATCTCCAAAGTATGTTTTCTTTCTCTTCATCAACGAAAGTTTTAAGACACATTTATAACATCTGAGATATTGTGGCGCCATTCATACAACATTATGTGAGTAGGATTTGGAGTGACCCTTCTTTGATTGGATTGACAAACAATATTATTCTTTTGCTTAGTTTAAAGATCAAGCAAGTAATGTTTCTCGCATAATTTCGTTCTATTGCCCTTTGCAATGTGATATATAAGTTGGTTACTAGAATTATCCTGAATTGTGTTAAGCCTCTATTAAATAATATCATTTCACCAAATTAGTGTAGCTTTATCACTGAAAGAAATATTCATTATAATATTATAGTCTAGGAGATGGTTCATGCGATGAAGAGAATGAAAAGGCAAAATATTTTTATGTCGATAAAGGCTAATATGGAGAAAGTTTATGACAAATTAAATTGAAAGTTTGTTACATTGAGTTTTTAGGATTGTAAGTTTCTTAAAGAATTAATTAATTTAATTTATCATTGCATTTTCTCTTCATTTGTCAAAATTTTATGGAATGAGGACAAACTAGATAACTTTTCTCCCTTTAGAGGTATCCGTCAATGTGAACTCATATATCCTTATCTTTTTGTTATATGTATGAATCGTTTGCCACATATTATTGATGACTAAGTTGGTGCAGGATATTGCAAGCCTAAGCTTGCAGGATGTGAGGGACCTCAGGTTTCTCATCTCCTTTTTGCATATGACCTCCTTCTTTTTGTAAAGACCAATATTCGACAAGCTTATTACATAAAACATTTTCTGGATCAACTTTGTCAAGCCTCATATCAAAAGATTAATTCTAAGAAGGCTCAAATTTATTTCTCAACAAATACAGATTCCTAGCTTTGGTAGGAGACATGCAACACATAGTGTTTAGACAAGCCTATAACATGGGCAAGTATCTTAGGAAAAAATTACACACGGTATAAGATACAAAAACATATTTCAACATATTATTAAGCAAGTGTAACGATGACTGAGTGGATGGAAGCATTTGTGCTTAAGTCTAGCAAGAAAAATTACGCTCAGTCAATTAGTGTTAAGGTTTATCCCTTATTTTCATATGCAGTGTGCTAAAATCCCCATCACTATTTGTCATGATTTAGGAAAATTACAAAGAAGGTTAATTTAAGGAGACACAAAGACGACCTGCAAAACTCATCTGATCAATTGGGAGATTTGTTGTATGCCTATGGGTCAGGATGGCTTATGCATCAAACAAATTAAGTTAATAAATGATGCATTTTTGTTTAAAATTCTTTGGAATTTATTGACTAATCCTAATGATTTAAGGTGTCAAATTTTTATCAATAAATATGGCAGAAGCAAAATCTTTTGGAAAATATGACCAACAAGCCGAATGATTCCCCTTTATGGAAAGCTTTTGCAAAGGTGTGGGATAAGTTTCAGAAGAATATTATATGGAAGCTTTGGGAAGGTAGATGGGTTAAGTTTTGCCTGGATCATTGGACTACAACTGAGCAACCTCTTTTCTATAGGTTGTCCTAAACTAATATGACTGTGGATATTGATCATACCCCAAATTTGTTCTATCCCTTTTATTTTCTTATACCAACATTTATGTCGCTTAATGATCTTTCTTTAGATGATCATTTGGCCTTTGGCCATGAACCTCTAAGAGTTAGGCCATGAAAGTTTTTTTGTGCCTGTTTTAATTATAGGTCTTTCTTATTATCTTTATTGTTTTTCAATAACTATCACTTGAAAGTTTTATTAAGTTCATGTGGAAATAAAAGAAGGTGTCCTTGTTCACATGGTTAATTGGTTGTTGGAAATAACTCAGCTACAAATAGGAGGTCAAATGTTATCAAATATGGTTAAGAAACATGATTGGCATAGTTTTGGAGGTTTCATTCTTTATCCAATTTAAGTGAAGACAACACGTGTGATACTTGCTATGTGATTAAATTTAAAATGCCATGAAAACTCTTAATTAGTACAAGAATAATTTGAGAAAATGTTAATTGCTACAAATTTGAAGTACAATGTACAAGTGCCAAAGTGATAGAATTTCAAAAGGTACAAAATTCAATTTGCAAATTCAAAGTTGGTTTCCAAAAACTCAGTTACAAGAGTGGCAAACTTCCATTTATGGAATTACAAAGAGTTTCACAATTGGTACAAAAAATTCAAATTCAATTAACTTAAAATGAAGGAGTACAAAAGTTGATTGAATACCAAGAGTGTGTTTGATGGAATTCTTAGATACAAAGATGCAATTGAGTTTCAAATGTTACATTCTAATACTTGAGCACAAAGTTTCATTACAATTGTGACATGAAACAAAACCTAATTCTGCAATGCCTAAGAAATTAAAATTCAAACTTTGAAGTTCTTCTTTACTCGTGCCAATACATCATGAAGTCTTCATGCCAAACTATCCCTTGTGCTAAAACTTCACCAAGTCTTAAAATCCAAGCTACCTTCCTTCATGACAATTTCATCGTTTCACTATTGCACCAATTCCTTTCATCTTCGTGCCAAGGCCTTGCCTTTCATGCCAAGTTTTCGAGCTGTCTTATCAATCAAAGTACCAAAGCACAATGCTTACATGAAAGAAAATAGAAGAAACATTAGAAAGCTAAAGAACAAACCATGTATAATTCAAAGCCAAATACCAATTTGAGAACATCCTAAAAGTACATATCAACAATCATGAGCAAGTACTTGGTATTCATGGAATTTTAAGGACAATATACACAATTCAAAACCAAAAAAAATGTCAATAAATTAAAGGTACAAGGTATAGTGCAGGAATAAATAAGCTAAAATTCACACCAAGTAATGTTAACAACAACAACATGAAAATGTCAAATTTAGGGCACAAATTATCCAAATGTTGCAGCATAGAAGGAACATATATATTAGCAATTCATACACAATCACATGGGACCATAATATGAATCAAAAATTCACAATGTAAGACTTATGGGGACCATACAATTAGAGGTACATAAGAAAGGACAAAACATAAGAGAAATTCCCTTAATTCCACTATCTAAACATCCCACCAAATCAGGGGATGAGCAGCGGATCCATACCAAAAGTTACACCTCATCATTTTCATAAAAAATCACACACACACACACACACACACACACACACACACACACACACACACACACACACACACACACACACACACACACACACACACACACACACTGTTGCACCCCAAAATTTGCCCTCACAATACAAGACTTTGTGTTCCAAGAAGGTTCACAAGGTTCACAAAATTCATAATTGGTCAGAAGAGTTGACAATTCCCTCAGACAATGCACCTCCTAAGCAGTGCATCCAAAACTAGGGTTTTGACTTTAATCAGGCTAAATGGACTTCCAAGACTTCAAGTGAGCTTCATAACATCTTATATGTGTATAAGAACCCCCATGTCAAGTTTCAAGACTTTTCTCAAAAGTTTGCTCAGTCAGATGATCAGATAAGTCAAAAGCAGTCAATGCAGTTAAAAGGTCAAACTGAGGTCAACTGTGGTCAAACCAAAGTCAAACTTCATGATTTTTTTTGCCAACATCAAGGAGAGGTTGGGTGAGAAATATTATCATAATAACTGTAATACCCCAAATTTTGCCCTAAGATTTGTCGTCGCATTTCATTGCATTTAATCAATTACTAACAAATTTGTGTAGTCGTTTGACTTTTTGCAGGTAAATATCATATGGCATGCACTTTTTTTCTAAAAAGTAAAAATGGCACAATTGGCAGGAGGACATGTGTAAGGAGTTAAGAGTGTGAGAGGTTGAGAGTTCGAATCTCACCTTTGGCACTTTTTGTTGTTTTTATTATTTTTACTCTAAATTTTTCTATCTTTCATTAAAAAAATAACAAAAATAGTTTTTTATTATTATTTAATTATTATTTTCGTATTTTAATTAAATCATTTTTTAAAATATTATTTTTTTCACTTTTTTCTAAATTATTCATAAAAATATCCAAAAAATCATAAAATAAAAAAATATTGAAAAAGATTTTATTCTTTTTATAATATTTTTTATTTTAGGAATCAATAGGATTATTAGTTTTTATTTTAAGTTTATTTTAATTATTTTAAATTATTTAAATTTTATTTTTCTTAACTAATTATTTAGTTTGGGCTTTAAAATGGGCTTTAGGGACATTATTGACAATTTGGTGTTAACCCTAATTTGTTCCCTATATATACATGTGTTGCCTTGTTGGAAAAAAGAGGGGAGAATGAAAAAAAAAACCTAAGAGGAGTGAGTGCCGTTGGCCGTTATTTAGTTTTCTTCTTCATCCATTACTATTGTTTCTTTTTCTTCATCGTTTACCGTTATTTCTTTTCCTTCATCTATTACTGTTGTTTCTTTTTCTTCATCTTTTACCGTTATTTCTTTTTCTTCATCTATTACCGTTATTTCTTTTTCTTTATCTATTACTGTTGCGTTTATATATATATAATTTTTAAATTGTTAGAGTTTATATATATAAGATTTTTGATCGAATTATGTCGATACGATGTTTGCACATTTGTGTGCATGACGCGTGACATTTGTGTTAGTTCGATCTGGTTGCGATGATCGCATTTTTGTGTGAGCAATAATACTATTTTTTGCTTAATTTCTTTTTCTTTGCGATAAATTTTGTTTCGTCCGATTTAGATCTGGTTGCGATGAGCGCATTTCCGCGTTAGCAACATTGTTGGGTTATTTGGCACATTTAAAATTCATTATTGCTTTATTATTATTATTATTATTATTATTATTATTATTATTATTATTATTATTATCATTATTTATTATTATTATCATTATTATCATTATTATTATTATTGTTATCATTAATTTATTAAAATTTGTTGTAATATAAAAATCTGTTTTTTTAAAATAAATAACATTAACATCTTTTTTCCAAATTAATATGAAAACCTAATTTTAATTTTCTATATGATTCTATGTATATATTTATTCTAATTCTTGTAAATTTTTGTAAATAAAATTAAACCTTATAAATACTTAATGTAAAATTTTGGTGAATGTGATCATTGATTAGTTAAAATTTGTTTTCATCATAATGTGTAAATATTTTTCTTAATAATTGTTAATATATAATTAGAGATAATTAAATTTTTGTAAATGATTAAGAAATTTATAATTATGTTATATTTAGAATTTTATATTATAGTAATTATTTAATCATTTATGTTTCTAAATAAAAATCAAATCTTATGATATTTAGAACTTTATATTATAGTAATTATTTAATCATTTATGTTTCTAAATAAAAATCAAATCTTATGTTTAATCACGTTATTAATTAATTATTATTGCTAATCATATTTTGTTGCTTATTATTATTTTGAAATTTCTATCTTATTATTTTTTCTAACTTTGTCTATTTTTCTCATTATTATTGTTTCAACTAATTATTTTCACTAACTTTATATTTATACTAACCTTATTTAATTTTTCTTATTATTTACTAACCCCAATATTTTATTTACTTATTTTTTTTTTTTTATTATATTTATTTTGATCATATTTTACTATTTATTTTATTTATTATAATTTTGTAATTGCCTCTTAGATGTAAATTGTAATCATTTAATTATTATTATCATTATGGTTAGTAATTAGGGAGTGCCAATATGTATGATATTTAAAAAATAAATTAGATCATTTTAATATAAGATAATTAAATTAAACATTTCACACACGTAAGTCGATTTTAATCGTCGTCTCACTTCTTAAGGATATCCCTCAAGTTGCCTATGAATATTGGTTAAGTGGGGTGTATAAAGCAAGTCCCTCAAAAAGAAAATCATCAAAGTCCCTTATGGTTGCCTTTACGAATCGAGTCCCTTTCGAAAAATGATGATAGTCCCTCTAGTTTGCTTATTACACCCCACAATGGCCTTCAAAAATCCAATTGTCCCTCACATGTCCCTTAACATCCAAAGTAAGGACTACCTACTCCATTATAGTAGGGATAGTCTTACTAAGGAAAGGAGAAGGAATAAGAAAGACCTTAAAACATTAGGGTAGGTTACTCCTAGATACTTGCTCACTTCAAAACTTTTTCACACTTAAACAAATTTTCAACAAGTTTTCAAACAAGTTCTTAACACATCCTTACATGGATTATTTATTAACTATTCTGAAAATTTTCTATTCACACACTACACTTTCAAAACAATTCAAAAGTGAGCTTAAGTACCTAAGAGCCCATGGATAACCATGGATGAAAAGGGTGCTAACACCTTCCCTTTTCATAACCTACCCCCCGAACCCAAAATATTCTCTAAGGTCTTTCCTGTTCTTTTATAACCTTTCCTTATGGATAAAATAAAAGTCGGTGGCGACTCTTGCTATCCGCAACATTGTTTAAAGTCAGTTCTCCCACCGTGTTACAGAACTGGCGACTCTACTGGGGATCTATTTAAGAGGGGTACCCTTAGGAATTAAGATCACTTTAAATTGTTTGCCTTGTTTGCTTTATTATTATATTGTTGGGGTGCTCTTATGTGTGAAAGATCCTAACCCGGATCTAGTGTACCTTAGGTAAATGGCAATAGACCAAGGAAACTGTACGACGTATATCGATACGGTTGATCTGGTGGCCATAGTTAGTGCGACTTCTTGGTTGGTGCTTATATTCCTTAAGTCAAGTTGAGGATAATATTGAGGCTGCCATATGTTGTCAATGCACTAACTGACTTTTAGAACCCTAGTTAACTCATCTTGGCCTTTAGAAAGTAGTGAGGTAACCGGCTTTGGTGCAGACTGAAGTTGGTTGACACTCGATACTACGCTCATTGAGATCTTAAACTTGGAGGATTTTGGTTGGCAAGTAAGTTGCCTTCTGAACAACCACCCTTGTGAAGGATCAATGATATTGAGATCCCTTAGAACCTGGTTACTTTTGTAGGACAGGATGAACCATCTAACTTCAGGGGAGGGTACTTACCTTTAAACCTCATGCAAGCCTTTAAACCTAGGGCAATTGTGTGACTTGTTTGTGTGTGCCACATGTTTGTGATTGAACATAACATCATGACATCATCATGCATCATGAGCATATCATTTTCCCTAACCATTTCAAGGACCAAGGGATTTATTTTTGTTCTTTGTTGCAGGTCATGGCTTCTGCTTGTAGAAACACCATCAGGATCAACTTTGTAGGGATACCTCCCAAGCTCAAAGAGTTGGTTTCCCAAGTGTCTGATCATTCCCAGTTCGTCCAGAGACATGGTCACCTATTGGATCTAGTCACTTCAGGGTTCAGTGAAGACATGATGAGTGTGCTGTTTCAGTTCTTTGACCCTAAGCACCATTGCTTTACATTTCCTGATTATCAGCTGGTTCCAACCATGGAGGAGTTCTCTAAACTTCTGGGTATACCTGTTCTTGATCAGAAGCCATTCACAGGCTTAGAGAAGGAGCTTAAACCAGAAGTTATTGCTGCAGCTCTACATCTGAAGAAGTCTGACATTGTTCTAGAGACGAGAAGTGGAGTTAAAGGTATTCTTGCCAAGGTATTAGTGGATAAAGCTCAAATGTTCTTGAAGGCTATGAGCTGCGATGCTTTTGAGGAGATCTTAGCCTTATTGATTTATGGCTTAGTGTTGTTCCCCAATCCTGATCAGTTCATAGACGTTCATGCCATCAACATATTCCTGAGTCACAATCCAGTGCCTACCTTACTTGGAGACATCCTACATTCTCTTCACACCCGTACTACAAGGGCAAGAGGAACTTTGATGTGCTGCATACCTTTACTTTCTAGGTGGTTTATTTCTCACCTTCCTCGCTCAGTAATGAAGAATGAGCAAGGGTTCAGATGGTCCAAGAGGATCATGTCACTTTCTCACTCAGACATCCATTGGTGCTCCAGATCTATGGAGAATGTCACCATCATTGACCGTTGTGGGGAGTTTCCTAATGTGCCACTTCTAGGCATAAGAGGAGGCATCACCTACAACCCATCTCTAGCTTTACGACAGTTTGGTTACGCCCGGAGCGATGGTCCACATGACATGTTGATTCAGGGCATTGTGTTTGATTACGACAACGATCTTCAGGGTTACCGTCAGAGATTCATCCGAGCTTGGGGAAAGGTAAACAGGATTGACAGCAAGACACTGGAGCCTAAGTACACCATTCCTATGGAGGCTTATCTCAGATGGGTACGATTTCGTGCTCAGACACTCATGATGCCATATCCTGCCATCCTACCAGTTACCATGGAACCTGTTGCTGAAGGAGACACAGCTTATACCATCCTTCATCCAGACATGCCTACTGATATGGAAGACTTGCAGAGATCATGGATCCAACTGAAAGAGCAAAGGGATACTTTCGAGGCTCATTACAAAGCAAGCCAAGCAAGGATCCTAGAGCTAACAAAGCTACTTCATGAGGAACGAAACCTCAACTCATACCTCAACACAAAGAGGAAACGTCCATGGGAGACTTAAAACCCCATCTTTTGTACTTATTTCGTTTTCATTTTTTGTAAGCCTAAAAGGCAAAACAAGTTATTACTAATAAAAAGTTACTTTCTCGTTTGTTTAAGCAAGTTTAAATCCTGCGGTCCTTGAAAACATTGCATATGCATTCCCATATCATTGCATCACAGGTTTATAATTGTGCACAGGTTTCTCATCTTCTCGCTGTTTATTTCAGCAATGGCTCTTGAACAATCAGTTAAGGATCTCCAGGCACAGAATGCACAGTTCCAAGAGCTGATCCTGAACCTATCCAAGGGGCAGGAGCCTTTACCTGATATGCCTGTTGACATTGATAATATTGCTGGATCTAGCAAGATCACCCGTAGTGGAAGAGTCTTCTCTCCTCCAGTTGCTTCTAAGAGTGCAGTTACTCCTGCTGTTACTTCCACCACTGACGCTCGGGGCAAGGGTCCTGTTATTGAGCCTGTATCTACTGATGTGCCAGCTGCTGATGACCTCTCCAAGCAGATGGAAGAAGTATTGAAAATCATTCGCAAGAGTGATTATGATATTGTTGATCAGCTGGGGCATACTCCCTCAAAGATTTCTATGCTCTCCCCGTTATTATGTTCTGAGGCTCATGCCAAGTCATTGATCAAGTTTCTAAAGATGGCTCATGTACCCAGTGCAATTTCTGTGGACCAGTTTGAGAATTGTGTTGCTCACCTGACCTATGACAACGGGTTAGGATTTTCTGATGCTGACTTGACCCCTGCCAAGAGGGATCATAACAGGGCCTTGCATATTTCAATTGAATGCAGGGGCACTACCCTGTCTCATGTGCTGATAGACAATAGTTCCTCTCTGAATGTGTTGCCTAAGGAAGTCCTGAACAAGCTGAGTCCTGAAGATACGGTATTGAAGCCCAGGAATATTGTGGTAAAGGCTTTTGATGGTTCTAGAAGAGTAGTGCATGGGGAAATTGATCTTCCAATCAAGGTTGGCTCTCAGGTGTTTACTGCTACATTCTATGTGATGGATATTCATTCTTCGTACTCATGTCTGCTTGGTCGTCCCTGGATCCATGGGGCAGGTGCTGTGACCTCCACATTACATCAAAAGTTGAGATATCCGGTGAATGGAAAAGTTGTTACTGTCTTTGGAGAGGAAGAATACTTTGTCAGCCATGTAAACACTTTCAACTTGGAGGCATGGATTTTTCCTACTGTGGGTGCTGGACTCAATAATTGGACAGCTGAAGATGTTATCACTATCTCCTTTAGTCAGGAGTAAATACTATTACTGTGTTATGTTTTTAAATTTGCAATTTTTGGAACAATTAAAACTTTCAAGCCATGTGCCTTACCCGGGGCACAATGGTGTGCTTGTTACGGGTTGTCATTTCATTTGCATACTTCATTCGATAAAATCAGTGGACGTTTCGTTTTCGTAAATATTGTGTTCCTTGTCTTTCTTTTTCTTTTATTTTTGCTTTATCAGCTATGTGTTCTTACACACACCCACGTCACTAAAATGCCGATCCTCATCCACTCTGGATCCAATTGATAACAGTTCTACTATTGCCAATTACAATTTCGAGAATCCGATCTATCAAACTGAAGACGGAAACGAGGACGATTGTGAAATATCTGTAGGGCTTGCTAGGTTGTTACAACAAGAAGAGAAAGCTATACAGCCACATGAAGATCCAGTCGAAGTTGTGAATCTGGGAACTGAAGAAAACAGAAAAGAGGTCCAGATAGGGGCTGATTTAGACAACACTGCTCAGCATAAGAATGCAGGGGCAACATATCAGCGTGCTATGGTGGCTTTGTTTCATGATATGATTCATCATGAGATAGAGGTATATGTGGATGATATGATATCCAGGTCTCAGAATGAAGAACAACATCTTGATCATCTGCACAAGTTGTTTGAGAGGTTGAAGAAATACAGGTTGAGATTAAATCCAAACAAGTGTACTTTTGGAGTTAGATCTGGAAAGCTCCTGGGTTTCATTGTCAGTGGAAAAGGTATTGAAGTGGATCCTGCAAAAGTGAAAGCTATACGAGAGATGCTAGCTCCCCGTACTGAGAAGGAGGTTAGAGGTTTCTTGGGACTACATTGCAAGATTTATTTCCCAATTAACTACCATCTGTGAGCCAATCTTCAAGTTGTTGAAGAAAGATCAGGTGATGGAATGGAATGATGAGTGCCAGACTGCCTTTGATGAAATCAAGAGATATTTGCTAGAACCTCCAATTTTAATGCCACCAGTTGATGGAAGACCCTTGATTATGTATTTAACAGTATTAGACAACTCAATGGGGTGTGTATTGGGGCAACATGACGAGTCTGGTCGAAAAGAGCAGGCAATATACTACCTTAGCAAAAAGTTTACCGACTGTGAAACAAAATACTCACTGCTCGAGAAAACTTGCTGCGCTTTGGCACGGGCTGCTCGCCGACTAAGACAGTATATGTTGACCCATACTACCTTGTTGATTTCAAAGATGAATGGGGCAGTTGAAGCTGCTAATAAGAACATTAAGAAGATTGTACAGAAGATAACTGTTACTTACAAGGATTGGCACGAGATGTTACCATTTGCTCTGCATGGTTATCGTACTACAATACGTACTTCAACCGGGGCAACCCCATTCTCCTTGGTCTATGGTATGGAAGCAGTTCTGCCTATTAAAGTTCAGATCCCCTCCTTGAGAATTATGAAGGATGCAGGCTTGGATGAAGATGAGTGGATTCAGACTCGACTTGACCAGATAAATTTGATTGATGAGAAAAGGTTAGCAGCAGTTTGTCATGGCCAGATGTACCAGAAACGGATGATCAAAGCTTTTAACAAGAAGGTTAAGCCAAAGGTATATCAGGCTGGTGACTTGGTAATCAAGCGTATCATATTACCACAGGGTGATCCTAGGGGCAAGTGGACTCCAACATATGAGGGACCATTTGTAGTCAAGACAGTGTTCTCAGGAGGTGCCATGATATTGACTACAATGGATGGTGAAGACTTCCCACAACCTGTAAACGCAGACATAGTTAAAAAATACTACGCATAAAAAGAGACCCGCTAGGTTGACAGGCCTAGGCAAAAATAAGGGCATCCCGGCAAACCAAAAGGGTTTGGGCAAAAATTAGGGATATATATATAAAAAGATGTACACCCGGCAAGTCGAAAACCTGAAAAGGCGGCTTGGGCAAAAAAGGGTATCCCGGTGGATTGAAAACCTGAAAGGGCAATCCAGGCAAAAGTTAGGGATTAAAGCGTATGACTATGTCTCGTTTGGATCACTCATGAAACTGCAACCAGTTGTACTACTTACTCAAGCTCAAACAGATAAAGCTCAATCCAATCGTTTCCGTCTCAACAGCAAGAAGATGAGATACTTGAGGGGCAATAGTAGAATTGAAACTCAATAGGATTATTTCCCACATAGCTGATTCTTTTTGTAAAACTTCATGACAAAATTCTCTTACTAGGGTTTATGTCTCCTTGTACAAACTTACCCGTGTATGGGTCACTTTTGATATAAATAAATTCCATCTTTTGAATCCAGATTTACTTTTACCCTATTTACATAAGCGAAACGTCCATTGGTTGTGTTTGAATGTATGTATGCCTTTGAATATGATTGATGTTTACCAGAAATGCATGTATGCTTTTAATATGATTGATGTTTACCAGAAATGCATGAAAATGCAGTAATAGTATTTACTAAGGACGAACGAGGGAAGGATTTCAACGAAGCTTCGCCGGTTCATCTTTACAAGGCAGTTACAAACCATCAGTAGGACTAATCCATTTTCACAAAGTCTAATCTCCCCTGGAATTTATATCCATCTCTTTTATCCTCATACGGATATACGGGAAATTACTTTCCAATAAGGGCACGATGAACGAAGACGGGATGTTATACTTATCCTACTATCAAACGAAAACGAAGGTTATCTATACCCTACTGTCCCCAACAACGGGAGGTTATCTATACCTTGTTATCCCCAACAATGGGAGGTTATCTATACCTTGTTATCCCCAGCAGACGGAGGGTTATGTATTCTTCAACAACGAATCGGGATTTATTTTCCTTGGCCAGCAATTGTTATACAAGGATATCCAGACACTTCCAGCAGTGTCATATCATACATGCATCATTTACATCATACCATAACATATATGTCTATAGTACATTACCTAAGTGCATCATGTCATACATGCATACATAAAGCATAAACTAATGTTGTTATACAGAATGCTACCTTGTTTTCAGGTTAATTATCCAACAAACAAGCTTATGATCTTTGGGACTGCTTTATTGTAACCTCAGGGTTACTTTATCCTCCTGATGAGCTTCTTATTACTTTGGGACTGCTTTATTGTAACCTCAGGGTTATTTTATCCTCCTGATAGCCTCTCATGACTTCAAGACTGCTTTAGAGCTACTGATTGCTCTATCCTCCTGAAATCATCCTATTACTTCAAGACTGCTTTAGAGCTATTCATTGCTCTATCCTCATGAGGTCATATTACTACTTCAAGACTGCTTTAGAGCTATTGATTGCTCTATCCTCCTGAAGCCATTATTATTTCAAGACTGCTTTAGAGTATTCATTGCTCTATCCTCCTGAAATTACATTATTATTTCAAGACTGCTTTAGAGCTATTCATTGCTCTATCCTCCTGAAATCATTACTTCAAGACTGCTTTAGAGTATTCATTGCTCTATCCTCCTGAAATTACATTATTATTTCAAGACTGCTTTAGAGCTATTCATTGCTCTATCCTCCTGAAATCATTACTTCAAGACTGCTTTAGAGTTATTGATTGCTCTATCCTCCTGAAGACATATCACGTTATTATTTCAAGACTGCTTTAGAGCTATTCATTGCTCTATCCTCCTGAAATCATTACTTCAAGACTGCTTTAGAGTATTCATTGCTCTATCCTCCTGAAATTACATTATTATTTCAAGACTGCTTTAGAGCTATTCATTGCTCTATCCTCCTGAAATCATTACTTCAAGACTGCTTTAGAGCTATTGATTGCTCTATCCTCCTGAAATCATTGCTTCAAGACTGCTTTAGAGCTATTGATTGCTCTATCCTCCTGAAGACATATCACGTTATTATTTCAAGACTGCTTTAGAGCTATTCATTGCTCTATCCTCCTGAAATCATTACTTCAAGACTGCTTTAGAGTATTCATTGCTCTATCCTCCTGAAATTACATTATTATTTCAAGACTGCTTTAGAGCTATTCATTGCTCTATCCTCCTGAAATCATTACTTCAAGACCGCTTTAGAGCTATTGATTGCTCTATCCTCCTGAAGACATATCACGTTATTATTTCAAGACTGCTTTAGAGCTATTCATTGCTCTATCCTCCTGAAATCATTACTTCAAGACTGCTTTAGAGTATTCATTGCTCTATCCTCCTGAAATTACATTATTATTTCAAGACTGCTTTAGAGCTATTCATTGCTCTATCCTCCTGAAATCATTACTTCAAGACTGCTTTAGAGCTATTGATTGCTCTATCCTCCTGAAGACATATCACGTTATTATTTCAAGACTGCTTTAGAGCTATTCATTGCTCTATCCTCCTGAAATCATTACTTCAAGACTGCTTTAGAGTATTCATTGCTCTATCCTCCTGAAATTACATTATTATTTCAAGACTGCTTTAGAGCTATTCATTGCTCTATCCTCCTGAAATCATTACTTCAAGACTGCTTTAGAGCTATTGATTGCTCTATCCTCCTGAAGACATATCACGTTATTATTTCAAGACTGCTTTAGAGCTATTCATTGCTCTATCCTCCTGAAATCATTACTTCAAGACTACTTTAGAGCTGTTGATTGCTCTATCCTCCTGAAGCCATTCTATTACTTCAAGACTGCTTTAGAGCTATTGATTGCTCTATCCTCCTGAGGTCCGATTTATCACTTCAAGACTGCTTTAGGGTTATCATTATTGATCGCTCTATCCTCATGAAGACATGCTGTTACATCAGTATTACTCCAGACTCCTGACAGCTCTCATTATACTACTGAAGAACTTTCCCCTAGTGGCATCTTTAAGCCCACTCAATCATGTTCAACCAACCATCAATATCACTCCATACACTGGTGAGTGCAAATTTTTGGGCTTTTGTGTTCAATCCCCTTCAACCTTCCAGGTTACGACTGGCAAATATACCAATCTAACCCCTCAGGTTTCAGAAAATTGAACAGGGGCAGCTGTTGCACCCCAAAATTTGCCCTCACAATACAAGACTTTGTGTTCCAAGAAGGTTCACAAGGTTCACAAAATTCATAATTGGTCAGAAGAGTTGACAATTCCCTCAGACAATGCACCTCCTAAGCAGTGCATCCAAAACTAGGGTTTTGACTTTAATCAGGCTAAATGGACTTCCAAGACTTCAAGTGAGCTTCATAACATCTTATATGTGTATAAGAACCCCCATGTCAAGTTTCAAGACTTTTCTCAAAAGTTTGCTCAGTCAGATGATCAGATAAGTCAAAAGCAGTCAATGCAGTTAAAAGGTCAAACTGAGGTCAACTGTGGTCAAACCAAAGTCAAACTTCATGATTTTTTTTGCCAACATCAAGGAGAGGTTGGGTGAGAAATATTATCATAATAACTGTAATACCCCAAATTTTGCCCTAAGATTTGTCGTCGCATTTCATTGCATTTAATCAATTACTAACAAATTTGTGTAGTCGTTTGACTTTTTGCAGGTAAATATCATATGGCATGCACTTTTTTTCTAAAAAGTAAAAATGACACAATTGGCAGGAGGACATGTGTAAGGAGTTAAGAGTGTGAGAGGTTGAGAGTTCGAATCTCACCTTTGGCACTTTTTGTTGTTTTTATTATTTTTACTCTAAATTTTTCTATCTTTCATTAAAAAAATAACAAAAATAGTTTTTTATTATTATTTAATTATTATTTTCGTATTTTAATTAAATCATTTTTTAAAATATTATTTTTTTCACTTTTTTCTAAATTATTCATAAAAATATCCAAAAAATCATAAAATAAAAAAATATTGAAAAAGATTTTATTCTTTTTATAATATTTTTTATTTTAGGAATCAATAGGATTATTAGTTTTTATTTTAAGTTTATTTTAATTATTTTAAATTATTTAAATTTTATTTTTCTTAACTAATTATTTAGTTTGGGCTTTAAAATGGGCTTTAGGGACATTATTGACAATTTGGTGTTAACCCTAATTTGTTCCCTATATATACATGTGTTGCCTTGTTGGAAAAAAGAGGGGAGAATGAAAAAAAAAAACCTAAGAGGAGTGAGTGCCGTTGGCCGTTATTTAGTTTTCTTCTTCATCCATTACTATTGTTTCTTTTTCTTCGTCGTTTACCGTTATTTCTTTTCCTTCATCTATTACTGTTGTTTCTTTTTCTTCATCTTTTACCGTTATTTCTTTTTCTTCATCTATTACCGTTATTTCTTTTTCTTTATCTATTACTGTTGCGTTTATATATATATAATTTTTAAATTGTTAGAGTTTATATATATAAGATTTTTGATCGAATTATGTCGATACGATGTTTGCACATTTGTGTGCATGACGCGTGACATTTGTGTTAGTTCGATCTGGTTGCGATGATCGCATTTTTGTGTGAGCAATAATACTATTTTTTGCTTAATTTCTTTTTCTTTGCGATAAATTTTGTTTCGTCCGATTTAGATCTGGTTGCGATGAGCGCATTTCCGCGTTAGCAACATTGTTGGGTTATTTGGCACATTTAAAATTCATTATTGCTTTATTATTATTATTATTATTATTATTATTATTATTATTATCATTATTTATTATTATTATCATTATTATCATTATTATTATTATTGTTATCATTAATTTATTAAAATTTGTTGTAATATAAAAATCTGTTTTTTTAAAATAAATAACATTAACATCTTTTTTCCAAATTAATATGAAAACCTAATTTTAATTTTCTATATGATTCTATGTATATATTTATTCTAATTCTTGTAAATTTTTGTAAATAAAATTAAACCTTATAAATACTTAATGTAAAATTTTGGTGAATGTGATCATTGATTAGTTAAAATTTGTTTTCATCATAATGTGTAAATATTTTTCTTAATAATTGTTAATATATAATTAGAGATAATTAAATTTTTGTAAATGATTAAGAAATTTATAATTATGTTATATTTAGAATTTTATATTATAGTAATTATTTAATCATTTATGTTTCTAAATAAAAATCAAATCTTATGATATTTAGAACTTTATATTATAGTAATTATTTAATCATTTATGTTTCTAAATAAAAATCAAATCTTATGTTTAATCACGTTATTAATTAATTATTATTGCTAATCATATTTTGTTGCTTATTATTATTTTGAAATTTCTATCTTATTATTTTTTCTAACTTTGTCTATTTTTCTCATTATTATTGTTTCAACTAATTATTTTCACTAACTTTATATTTATACTAACCTTATTTAATTTTTCTTATTATTTACTAACCCCAATATTTTATTTACTTATTTATTTTTTTTTTATTATATTTATTTTGATCATATTTTACTATTTATTTTATTTATTATAATTTTGTAATTGCCTCTTAGATGTAAATTGTAATCATTTAATTATTATTATCATTATGGTTAGTAATTAGGGAGTGCCAATATGTATGATATTTAAAAAATAAATTAGATCATTTTAATATAAGATAATTAAATTAAACATTTCACACACGTAAGTCGATTTTAATCGTCGTCTCACTTCTTAAGGATATCCCTCAAGTTGCCTATGAATATTGGTTAAGTGGGGTGTATAAAGCAAGTCCCTCAAAAAGAAAATCATCAAAGTCCCTTATGGTTGCCTTTACGAATCGAGTCCCTTTCGAAAAATGATGATAGTCCCTCTAGTTTGCTTATTACACCCCACAATGGCCTTCAAAAATCCAATTGTCCCTCACATGTCCCTTAACATCCAAAGTAAGGACTACCTACTCCATTATAGTAGGGATAGTCTTACTAAGGAAAGGAGAAGGAATAAGAAAGACCTTAAAACATTAGGGTAGGTTACTCCTAGATACTTGCTCACTTCAAAACTTTTTCACACTTAAACAAATTTTCAACAAGTTTTCAAACAAGTTCTTAACACATCCTTACATGGATTATTTATTAACTATTCTGAAAATTTTCTATTCACACACTACACTTTCAAAACAATTCAAAAGTGAGCTTAAGTACCTAAGAGCCCATGGATAACCATGGATGAAAAGGGTGCTAACACCTTCCCTTTTCATAACCTACCCCCCGGACCCAAAATATTCTCTAAGGTCTTTCCTGTTCTTTTATAACCTTTCCTTATGGATAAAATAAAAGTCGGTGGCGACTCTTGCTATCCGCAACATTGTTTAAAGTCAGTTCTCCCACCGTGTTACACACACACACACCAAATTCATACAAATCTCACGTAACTCACTTACTCATTTTCTGATCCTATATATTTCCATCACAATTCATTCACAAACACCGGAGAAAACCTAAAAATACTACTATGCAAGAAAAGTAAAAAACCCTAACAAAAGCTTACACTCAAAAGGCTTTCTAAGTCTCACATTGAGGTTCAAAATAGCTTGAGCTAAAATCTACTCACAAAAGCAATCAAGCACAGAGAATCAGTGAGAACAAGAAGAAGAGAAGATAAGAAATCAGATACAGAGGAAGAAAGTTGAAGCAGAGCTACTTGGGAAATTGCTTGAAGAAGCTCGTCCAAAGGAAGTCTTCAAGAGGTAGCTTATGAATCTTGTTTCTCTTCAAACCGAACATCTTACTTGATTTCATGTTGTTTTATGCCCTTTGAGTCGCGTAGATTCTTTGATTTGCTTGATTTTTTATTGAGTTTTGGGTTTAGGGTTAAGTTTGGGAACTACCTCGATCTTAAGATTTGAGGCCGTTTTAGTGTGATTTGTGTTTAGATTTGAATTGGGGAGGAAAAACTAGGTGGGGTTTATGTAGGTTGTTTTTAGTTTGGAAGGGGTCTCGCTGGAGAAGACGGCAACGACTGCCGTGGGCCATCGTCTTCTTCGGCCATTTCTAGATTTCCGGTGGAGCTTCATGTTATAGAGTGGAGAGAGTTAGAGATAGAGGTAAGGCAAAGAGAGAGAGAGAGAGAGAGAGAGAGAGAGAGAGAGAGAGAGAGAGAGAGAGAGAGAGAGAGAGAGAGAGAGAGAGAGAGAGAGAGAGAGAGTGAAATTTGAGAATGAATTCGTTTCCACTCGTTTCCTTGTTTTGTTAACGTTGCTGATGTGTTGGTGTTGTTAGTTGGGGACGAGGATACTTATCCCTCCCCTTGACAAGTGTCACCAGAGAGTTGCTTCTCCTCCTGATTCTATGCATGCACCATTGACTCCTACCATGCATTCTCATTTTCCTAGCCATTAGATCATGAGTCAATGTTGACTCTTTGATCAATCAAGCGCTCCAAATCGTTTTGGATAGTCAACTTGGTTGACTAGGGACTTCTGTAGACCCCTGAAAGCATTGGGCCTAGATTTTTGCTAATTACACCCCCGACTTGCTTTCATCAACCATCCCATTTAGGTTTTTTTAGTTATTTCTTTGTTTTTTTATTTCTTGTATTTTCTATTTTTATTTCTTATTTTCATTTTAATTGTTTTATATCTTATAATATATTCTTAAAAAAAGAAAAAATATTTTTAATTAATTATTTTAAATATTTTATTTAATATTAATTAATCAAATTAATGATTAATTTTATTAAATATTTAGATTTAATATAATTAATTCTATTTTGTTAATTTCATTTATAATATTAAAAAATCCAAAAATATGAAATTGTTAATTAATTTAAACATTTTTATTTAATACTAATTAATTAGATTACTAACTAATTTTATTAAATATTTATATTTAACTTGATTAATAATTTGTCCCTTTGCTTGATTTTTTTTAATTATGGGGTGCTTAATCTTATAATGCCTATACTTTTTCTCCTATGCTTTTTTCTTATGCCTTAATACATTTTAAATTTCATTTCTCATTTGCATAATTCAAACCTTTTTCAAACTAATTTTTGATTTAATATCAAGTCCTTTTCAAACATCCTTGTAAGTCGATTGTTTTCACGATCGTCATCAACCTCACACAGCCTCCTATTGGGCTTTCATACAATGAGACTTGATTTATATTTCACACTCTTATTTGCATGCATTTGTATGATCAATTTAAATTGCAATGAATTGGCACCATCCCCATTTGAGAAAATATACCCCTACTCCCATGACGTGTAATGATTTTACTGTTTTTCTTTGATTTCTATTTACTTAGGTATCCCTTAATGTAAGAATGAAATCAATCACCCACTTTTCAAAAAAGAAAAGTAAGCTTGATCCAACATCAAACATTTTCCATAAAAAAAGAAATTCAATAGGATTTCCATCACCATCAACCCTTAACCAAGTATACTTCATTTTGCATTCACCCTTTCGATTGCTTTTACATCGCCATCAACCTTCCCATTGACCAAAATATTTTCTTAAACAACCAAACAAACCCTTGATCCAACATCAAGTGGCTTTTTCTTAAGCAAATTCAAAATACAATAAAATACAAGAAGAATTATGCGCCATAGGCCTTAAGTGGTGGAGAAAGGGTGAGAATGGAGCTTTCCTACACTCACTCTGATTATTTTGACACAAAATGTTTGGCTTCGTAGCTAGAAATAATCACCTCTATCCATAGTCTTTAGTGCAATTCAACTCAAGAATATGTTTTCCAAAAATCCTAAAAAATATCTCAACTCATCAAACTTATTTTTGTGCCCTGTGACACTACCTCCTAAACCCTTTTTCAAGGTAATAAAATCAATCAACATACAACTATTTTTTACTCTAAACTATGGATCTCTGACTTTCTCATTTCATAATGAGGATACGTAGGCACGAGGATTTCCATACTTGGAAATCACCCTAATAAAAAACATCTATTTCCCTCTAGCAAGCATCTTGAGACACCAACACGCTTTCACGCTTAGACAACCTAAATGGTTCCCATTGAGTACGATGGATGTAGGGGGTGCTAGTACCTTTCCCTTAAATAATCAAATTCCAAACCCAACATGGTTACGATAACCATACCCTATCCTTTTGTGGGTTTTTTTCCTGATATTTTCCCTTTCCCCTTATGGGAATAAATAAGTTCGATGGCGAGTCTCATAAGTCCATCAGTGATTGTGCAATCCCTTTGCATATCGCGCATATCGTATTTTTCAAGGTACAACAGATGGCGACTCTGCTGGGGGATGGCTCTATTCCCTAAGCAAGTCAAGCCTAATTTAAGTTACTTCATTTGCATATTTGGGTGTTTGTTTCTTTCTTTTGCTTTCTTATATTCCTTTGCCTTTATTGTTTTCCATATTATTTATATTTGTGGTTCTTTGACACTTTGGGCATTGGATAAGTACTTTAATTGCAAACTTTGAGGGAAAGTCTCTATACCCTAGTTTAAAGTATAAAACTTGAGATAAGAGAGGTTGAGTAGTATGGGCCCTCGAGGAGCTTTCCTTGTAAGGGTCAATACGAGAACCTCGCTTAGAGTAGATTCTAATGAGAATGTTGATGACCATCAATATTTTGGCGTGGACGATCAATATTTTCATTATGATCCATAACTCTAAGGAGCTTTTTTGAACCTTGAACCATTGGTCAAACTAGGATTGATGGTCACTAGGTATGGGGCACCGAGAAACTGTTGTCGTGTAGTTCAATATGAAAATCTCATTCAGAATATATTTCCTTCATGGAGTTGTTGCTTGAAAATTACTGACATATGCAATGAACAGTCAAGGAAGTCTATGACTCTAAAACTATTTTGTGACCTTTGTGCACTTTTCTTTTAAAAACTTATTTCTTAAGGATTACACATGAGTCATTTTCATTGTTGAGATGTGATTCTCCTATCCCCATAGTGATGTTTGATGTTGATTCTTTTCCACTTTAGAGAGTTAGTGGCATGCTTGTTGATCTCTATCTAGGTTGGAGCCCTTCTCAATGGTGATGCAAAGGTCCATTTTCATATACTTGTGGGTGACTAGTTGAGTTTTCTCCTTAAAATGACAACTTGTCTTTCCATTTAAAATCAATCACAAAAATCACTTTTGTTATTTTCACCATGAACTACGATGTTTTGATCCTTCATTGCACTTTGTGGGTATGTAGGCACGAGGCTCAAGAGGTCTTGTCAAACACCAAAAACCCTAAAAAAATATTTCTCTTCTCATCTCTCCAATCTTTTGCAAACAACACCTTTTTAAGCCAAACATAGATTTTCAAGAGGTGCTAACACCTTCCCATTGCATAAATAACCCCTTACCCTTTGTCTCTCTGTTTTATTAGTTTTATTTTAAAACTTCTGTGCATTTTATTCGTTCTTTCCTCGTTCCTTTGGAAAAAATAAAGTGTGGTGGCGACTCTTGATTTATGAGTTAAGTTAATCAATAACTTAATCTTAATTTTCCCCGCTACAAAGGGGATTGTGTTTTTGATAGACATATGTCATGTTGCATATGTATGAATCCTTTCTTTGAATCATGCATATTAAAGCATCTCAACACTTTGTCTATGTATGTACTCTGACTTAGGCCAGACAGTTTTTTGTGATCTATCTCTATAGGTCCTGATTCCTAATATATAGGTTACTTCACCAAGGTCGTTCATAGAAAAGAATTTTCCTAACCAAGTTTTTACTTGTTGCAAGGTAGAGACATTGTTTCCAATGAGTAATATGTCATCTACATATAATACCAGGAAGACGATCATGCTCACTATTAGATAGTATTTTGTGGTAGTGTTTTATCGTATCCACATGGATTGATGAGAATAGAGATGATTGTCGTTCAACAGTTTAATGATTTAAGACAGGGGTTTTTAGAATGGTTTCAATTTTCGTAACAAAAGTTTGCAAGAAATAAAGCGGAATAAAAGTCGGTCTAAGTTTGATAAAATCATGTTAAGATTAGGGTTCGCTAGTCCGTCTTAAACATATCTAATCGATCAAATATGTGAACAAAGTTTCAACCAACATAACCGCGTATCCTCGCAAAAACATTCATCTCTAAAGCGATTTCGTGAATGCTATTGTTTCGACCATTAAATGATCTCTCTAAATAACACTCAAAATAATAGTCATTAAGATCGATACAAAGCAGATATCAACTTTCAAATCTATCTCTAGCATTTGTATAGTTGATAGATGAAGAAATTAGGTCAAGACTTGGAAAGTTCATGTCTAAAGCAATCCAAACCATAAATGTACAAAGAGTAGCAAATAACTTCATCTATATTGATCACAATATTTGTTCACATACAAAAGATCAAGAAGAATACATAAATTCTGAACTAACTACTCCTAACCTTGACAAGAGAGGTATTTAGCCACTCATTTCCATGATAGCTTGAGCAACAAGTTTCGGAAGAAGGTTGATCAACATCCGAGTCGAATAATCGAGATTGGATGGGAATCCACCTTCTTTTGGTGAACTATTGCTAAGAGATGATGAGAAATGAAGGAATGGGTTTTCTAGGTCAGAAAATCCTCTCAAAAGCAATTACAAGAAAATTAGATATTTTTACAAAAAGTAGCTCATGCTACTTATAGAAGGGTCTGTTGAGCTATCACGTTCACCAGGCGAACACCAAAAATGCCACCTGAAGTGCTTGTGTCTTGTGAAATCTCCCCAGACAAGTTTCCAAAAGTTCGCTGTGCGAACAATCCTTCACCTAGTGAAGCCTTTGCTGTGAACTTCGCCTAGGGAATTTGTGGCTCTTTACTTGCTGTTTTAAGTCTGGGGGTGTTTGCTGGCTACTCGCTATCTCTTCGCCTAACGAGTTCTTCGCTGCCTCCCTCGCCTATCGAGTTTATGGACCTTTCCTTACTGTTTTGGATTCCTGTCCTTCGCTACATAGTTCGTCTAGCGAACTTTGTGAAGTTTTGGTGGCAGCTTCGCTAGCAAGTTCGCTAGGCGAACTTGCTGTTATTTGCATGTTGTCTTAGTTTCTTTGCCATCTTTCTTTGTGTCTTAATTTCCACTCTTTCATGTCTAATTCCTGCACAATAATACACAAATCAAAGGTACCAAGACACTTTCATATAATGTTGCAAACCAACCAAAGCAAGAGTGATTTTTAACACTTTCTTGACAAAAAAGAGTGAAAGATGCCCACATTTGATAGCTGAAATAAGCAAAGTTGGGCATCTAACAACTCTCCCCAACTAGATTTTTGCTTTCCCTCAAGCAAAGTGTGCCTCTTGATGAAACAAGAGGATTTGCTCAAAAAAAAAAGATTTCTCCGAAATCGGATTAAATGGCTCAAACGCAAGGAATGCAACCAGACACAAGTTCCCAATGGTTAGAATAAAACAACATACAAGAACTAAAGTCTTAAAGAAATACATCCTGAATGAATCACCATATCTCTCCTCTTCGAATAAGGATTACAGAAATTACGCGTTTGCAACCGCGGGGACAATTTCACTCTCTAACAACAATGCTAAAATCAATTCAATTCATACAATCTCTAACAATTATAAATGAAAATATGGAAGCAAGAAGATCACTAAGGTCTTTTCTGGTTGTAGCTTGGTCGGGTTTACAAACACGGGTCATATCTAAGCCCATTGAAACGAAATTGTCGATGCAAAAGAGACATTCATTATACAAGTTATTCACACATTCCAACTTCATTCCACTTGTTCTCATTTGAAACCTTCCCAATTCTTATTTCACAACTTATTTTTTTCCCGCTATTTTTCTTCCCAGCAAACATTCTTTTTCTATTTTTTTTACATTCATATTCACATAACAGATATTCTTTTTTCAATGCTTGCTTGGTTTTTCACGAGTTGTGGCAACCTACCAATTTTCATTTCCGTTCTCCCCAACTGATCTCTTACTCAATCCTCAAGAGAATGCTCTTAACTTTTTAAGGCAAAAAGAACAATTAACATAAAATTCAGGGGTTCAAGAAAAAAGTTTTTGGAATCTCGCATAATTTCGAGCCGAGATTCATACTGTTTAGGTTCAAGGGGTTTACAAATACTCTTTGCTCACAGGTAAGTTGCATTTGGGACTGGTTGTGCTCGATAAGAAACAAACGCCTTGATCATTTCTAATTGCTTCCACAAATTCACAATAATAAAAGACAAAGCATGAATCAAATGAATCAACACAGTTTATTATAATCCAGCATTTAGTGTACAATGGAGGTTTCCTCACAATTTGTGGTGCTAAGTCCTAGGTGAACCATTCATTCAACAATGTTGCCAAAAGAATAATATTCAATTACAACAAGAATAAAGTTCTAATGCATTATAGAATTCTAACTAAAGGTAACCATGTACCTTAGTTTTATTCACTTGTTTATTATTATTATTGCCATCCAAACTTGGATGCACCTTCATTGGATACTTCTTTCCAGAGAGCAACCAATCTAGAAGTTTAGAAAGCTCAACAACCAGAAAATATTAACAATCACTAAAAAAAACAAACTATTTTAAACATAAAAACTTAACATTTCTTCAACAAAATAAAATGTGCTTGGGGAAAAAAACACCCCAAAATAGTACACAACCCAAATATCTGAAGTAACAAAACAAAATATCTGAAATAACAAAATTAAAAGATCATAAAATTAGTCCTCTTTGGACTCGGTCTCTTCCACACTCTCGGAACCAGAATCAGAACCATCATCAGCATCATCCTCATCCTCCTCCTCCTCCTCCTCCTCATCATCAGCATCCACCCTAGTGCCACCATCACCAGGACTAGAGGCACCTGCCCCCTCTCCAAAAACAGGCCTGACCTCAGGCCAGCTCGCGTGTTGCATGAACTGCTCACTTGTTATCATAGTGCGCTCCACAGAAGGGTCACGTCATTGCAGCTGGAGTACCTGCATATAATCATGAATATCGATCATGGCGCGCTGAGTTGCCGCCATCCAAACCCAGTTGTAGGTGTAAACAGCCAGCTGGAATGGATCAAAACCCTGTGAAAAAGTAACACCAAGACCATCAGTAGCCTCGGTATCTGCAGCAGCTGTACTTGCTCTGATGTTCTTAGGTCGACAATACTTGTCCATGTATCGGTCATCGATCGCGGCCGGAATAGTCACCTGTCTATGGGAAGGTAATCGTATCCTTGCCTGAACACATAAGGCCATAATGAGACAGTTGAAAGCAAGGGGGAAATTAACTCGCGCCCCCGCTTTTAGGCCACTCTCCACTACGGACTTCAGCTCATCAGCAATGATCCTAGTCACGTCGATCTGTACATTGGTTAGAATGGAGTGGACCAAGTGTGCCACTGGGATCGAGACTATTGACGTGTGAGATTTCAGTTTGATGTTTGTCAAAATCAACATCAACACCAATTGAGGAAGAGGTTTCATGTCCTCTCGGTGATACCTCCTTGGAACCCCAGACGGGTTCAACTCTACCGTTTTGCTCTCCATCAATATTGTAACACCCTTCTAAACCCCACTGAATATATATAAATAATCAGAGTAAATCATCATGCATTCACACAAGGGTGTCACACATAATTTTCAAAACATCAAAACACCTGTCATGCTCATTAACACTTTAATAAATAATCATGCTTTTCAAAATTTCACTTTGCAAGAAGCAGCAGATTCATTTTATATCATAATTCTCTTAACATAATATTCCTGTTAATCACATAATTCAACGTTACTTAGACACCAAGGCCAACATCATAATATTCCAAATGATCCCAGTGTTACATGACCAGAGCACGACTCGACCCAACATAACTAAAATACTAAATAGTTACACCAACAGCGACCACGCAACTACAAGCAGCTCTACTCTTGATACCTGCACGATGTCAGATAGGACATCATTCTAGCAGAAGGGTGAGAAATATTATCATGATAATCAATGCATATAATTATATATATATATATATATATATATATATATATATATATATATATATATATATATATATATATCTACAATCAACATTCTCACCACAAGTCATCCACATACATCACAATTTATATACAAATGTATGGATAATCACCAAACACATTCATCATGTATACATCCACAATTCACTCATTCCACATAAACATTTACAATTATGTTTATTCACCAATTCACAATCTCAGTCCAACAATTCATACACATATACATACTTCAAATACAACAATTATCTATGCCATGAGACTCAATGCAACTCAATGCAACTCATGCCATGTGGTACCAACACTTGTTATTATTTTTTGGTTTTTACATTTAAGTCGGGTCCGTCCTCTAGACCAATAAAAAACAAAAGCCCGTCCTCTAAGCTTTCAAACCCCTCTCTAGGTTTGGGACAAGTCATCAGTCTCCACGAAACTAGCAAGCATTGCCTCTTGACAACAATGATGGTATGCAATCAACAACCAAATGTACTTAAGACCATTCTCGCATCTTAATCTCATGCATTCTCAAATAATTCATCACACAAGAATTATAACATGATTGCACACACAACACATTTCATAATCACCAAGGTACTCATACTTTCACACATCATTATTACATTTATCAAGTAATGCACAAGAATACACATCATGGTGCTTCATATACAATCGCATACAATCAATATGCATTCACAATATCGCGCCAAACGGCAACGAACTCCATCACAATCATCATGCACTTTTAATCAATTTAAACAATGCATATATTTTCCAAAAGGCCACATTCACAATCAATTCCACAATCTAGGATTCACGCCATACGGCTACCCACAGTACATCATCTAACAGTACACAAGCTATGCGATGAAGAATCAAAGCATCAACATTGGATGGAAACAACAAAATAAAACAATGTTGTCACGCTCGCCACCTTACTCGCCTAGCGAGGCCCTAGTGAACCATCGCTACTTGCTTCGCCTAGCGGACACGCTAGCGAAGGCTGATTCCTAGCTACTGGAAGTGTTCGCTACACAACTCGCTTAGCGAAGGCTTAGCGAACCCTCTCTACCTCACTCACCTCCAGCGAAATTGGATCTTTTGATTTTGCCCATGGTCTGGGACTATTTGCTACTGGCTCGCTAGCAGCTCGCTTAGCGAACCACTTGCTAGCTCGCTCGCTAGCTGCTCGCCTAGCGAACCTCTGTGATCTCTCAAAAACCTCTACTATCCGAAAATGTCACAAGGTCCAAAAATCACCCGATTCAATTCCAACAAATTTCCATAGTCTTAGCCTAACATTCCTCGACTAAACTACATCACTTATTCCAGATTCTAACGGTTAAAATATCAGTTTCTATCAATTAAACCATTTCTGACCTAGAATGGAAAAATGAGTAAAAACTCTCCAACAATCCAAATCAATCCAACAAAAGCATACATAATCATACACATTGAGAAAATAATAAGATTTCACACCCTTCCCCGATTAAATCGAATCCTAGATGTTGATCTTGAGCTATCCAAGCTTTTCCTCTATTTTCTCCTCTTCTCTCTTCTTCCTCCTTTCTTTCTCTTCCTTTTCTCTTCTTTCTATTTCTATCCTTTTCTTTCTCTCCTCTAATACACTTATATCTCTTTCTATTCTATTTCTCTCCAAACATCTATTAATCCATTTTCTCACAAAATATCCAACTTAACATTAAATAAGAAATGTCTAAAATACCCTCCAATCTATTTTCCCGAAAACTCTCAAAATCGGTTAAATAGCATAATATGCAAACATAACATATTAACACATTAATTTCACAATTAAAATATTAATCACCCAAATAAATCAAAAGACTCAACAAAATTGGAAATCAGAATCGGGGTGTTACAACTCTCCCCCACTTTAGAAATTTTCGTCTTCGAAAATGTTACCTGATTCAAACAACTCTGGATACGACTCTCGCATCCCACTCTCTAATTCCCAAGTCATATTGCCTTCTGAAGCGCCTTCCCACGCTACTTTCACAAACGCAATATCTTTGCCTCTTAGCTTCTTAACTTTACGGTTCAAAATCCTAATCGGTAAAGCTTTAACCGTAAGGTTATCTCTCACCTCAACTTCGTCCATAAGAATAACATGTGACGGATCCAGAACATACTTTCAAAGTTGCGAAACATGGAATACACCATGAAAATTCAAAAGATTCAGAGGCAACGCCACACGATAAGCCACAATACCAACTCGTGCAGTAATCTGATACGGACCGATAAAACGAGAAGTTAACTTCTTCGACTTCAAAGCTCGACTCACACCTGTAACCGTTGTAACTCTCAAGACACATGGTCGCCTTCTTGAAACTCAAAATCTTTCCTTCTCTTGTCATGATAGCTCTCTTGTCTATTATGAGAAGCTTTCATCTTCTCCCGAATAAACTTCACTTTTTCTGTCGTTTTGTTGTACCATCTCCAGTCCAACTACCGACTTCTCACCAGTTTCATGCCAACACAAAGGCGTTTGACATTTCCCACCATACAAAGCCTCAAATGGTGCCCTACCAATACTTGAATGAAAACTGTTATTGTAGGTGGACTCAATCAACGCCAATTAACTATCCTAAGCACCACCTTGCTCAAGTACATAAGCACGCAATGAATCCTCCAACGATTGGATTATTCTCTCGGTTTGACCATTCGTTTGCGGATGATAAGCCAAACTCAATCATAACTTCGTAGCCAAAGTACTTTGTAACCTCTCCCCAAAACCTCGATGTAAATCTAGGATCTCTATCCGATACAGTACTCTTAGGAATTCCATGTAACTTCACAACCACACGAACATAAATCGCTGCTAACTTCTCCAAAGGATAACCAATATCAATCGGAACGAAGTGAGCAAATTTAGTAAGCCTATCAACAATCACCCAAATAGCATTTTGCTCTCTTTGCGTATTCGGAAATCCCGTAACAAAATCCATCGATATACTATCTCATTTCCACTCTGGAATACCCAACGGTTGCATCAATCCACTAGGCTTCTGATGTTCCACTTTAGAATTCTGACAAGTCAAACACGCATACACAAACTGAGCTACATCCCTCTTCAATCCGGACCACCAAAAGATTTTCTTTACATCTTAGTAGCACTTGGATGAATACTCAAGTCACTTCGGTGTCCTTCTTCCAATATCATCTTTTTCAACTCTTCATCATCGGGAATACAAATACGACCACAGAATCTCAAAACTCCAAAATTATCAACCTTGAAGTCCTCGTTCTCATTCATTATCAAATCAACGAACTTCAAATCCAACTTTTTCTTTTCACATACCGTTGTAAGAAAATCGTTCGTAACATGCAGCATACCAAGTCTCACACTTCTCGGCGTCATTTCACAAACTAAACTCAAGTCTCTAAAACTCTCCAAAAGTTCTCATTCTCTCATCATCAAGGCGGGCACATGTAACAACTTCCGACTCAAAGCATCGGCCACCATGTTTGCCTTAACCGGATGATAATTCAAACCAAAATCATGATCCTTCAAAAGCTCTTACCACCTTCTTTGTCTCATGTTCAATTCCTTTTGATCAAATAAATACTTCAAACTCTTGAGATCACTAAAAACTTCAAATCTTGTACCATAAAGATAGTGCCTCCAAATTTTCAAAACAAACACTACAACCGCTAACTCCAAATTATGCGTAGGATAATTCTTTTCATGCACTCTCAATTGTCTTGAAGCATAAGCCATAACTTTACCATCTTGCATCAAAATACCACCCAAACCAGTCAATGAAGCATCACAATAAACCACAAATGGTTCCAACGGATTCGGCAAAATCAATATTGGCGCCGTCGTCAATATTCTCTTTAGTTCAATGAAACTCTTTTCACAATCAATATTCCAAACAAAAGCTTGACCTTTCCTAGTCAACTGCGTCAACGGCAATGATAACTTGACAAATCCTTCAATGAATTTCCGATAATAACTTGCCAAACCAAGAAAACTTCTAATCTCAAAAACTGATTTTGGAGCCTCCCAATGCGATACCGCTTCAACCTTTGACGGATCAACACTAATACCACTACCGGAATTAACATGCCCAAGAAAACTTACTTCCGACAACCAAAATTCACATTTCGACAACTTAGAATACAATTGCTTCTCTTTTAACACAAATAACACAATCCTCAAATGCTCGATATGATCCTCTTCATTCTTCGAATAAACCATAATATCATCAATGAACACAACCACAAGCTTGTCCAATTAAGGATGGAAAATCCTATTCATGTACTCCATAAATACACCTGGTGCATTAGTCACACCAAATGGCATCACAGAATGCTCATAATGTCCATACCTCATTCTAAAAGCAGTCTTCTGAATATCCTTAGTCTTCACACGAATTTGATGATACCCAGATCTCAAATCTATCTTACTAAATACACTTGCACCAACCAACTGATCCATCAAATCATAAATCCTTGGAAGTTGATACTTATTCTTGATAGTCACCTTGTTCAATGGTCAGTAATCCACACAAACCTCATATAACCTTCTTTCTTCTTAACCAACAAAACCAGTGCATCCTACAACGACACACTCAGACGAATAAACCTCTTCTCAAGCAAATATTCAAGTTGACTCTTCAACTCTTTCAATTCCTATGCTAACATACAATATGGAGTCATCGATATCGGACTAGTTCTAGGAATTAAGTCGATCCCAAACTCCACCTCTCGTTCTGGAGATAAATCTCTTATCTCATTAGAAAAACTTTCTGAAAATCATAAATGATTGGGACACCACCAACTTCACCACTCCCATTAACATTCAAAGTTGTCACCAACATAAACATCCCAACACCATCCTGCACCCACTCATCAAAACAATATGTAAGGACTTGTCTTAACTCCAAACAATTCACTACACACACCATCTAAGCTCGCAAGATAAGTTTATTCCAGCCAACATGATCTCGTCCATAATCAACAAAAGATTAAGGGTGATCAGTTCCTCAATTTTTCAATAGACAACCAATAATCATAATGGGGCATAAACCATCTATACCAAACTATAATAGCGTTTAACAACACACTGAGCCACCACTCCACACTTGAAGCATCTTGGAGAAGCACAACTTTCTCCCCCATTTATTTCAATCTCACTCCTGAAGACAAAGGTTAGCAAAACAAAGGCGTACCGACAGTGTTTTCACACACATGTCGCATACTAGAGAACAAACAACATTAGACAATCTGGTCGGATGGAATGACCTGCTCTGATACCACTAATGTAACACCCTTCTAAACCCCACTGAATATATATGAATAATCAGAGTAAATCATCATGCATTCACACAAGGGTGTCACACATAATTTTCAAAACATCAAAACACCTGTCATGCTCATTAACACTTTAATAAATAATCATGCTTTTCAAAATTTCACTTTGCAAGTAGCAGCGGATTCATTTTATATCATAATTCTCTTAACAGAATATTCCTGTTCATCACATAATTCAATGTTACTTAGACACCAAGGCCAACATCATAATATTCCAATGAATATAAAAACATAGCATAAAGTACATAAAGTATCTCTAAAACATAAACCAAATGATCCCAGTGTTACATGACCAGAGTACGACTCGACCCAACATAACTAAAATACTAAATAGCTACACCAACAACGACCACACAACTACAAACAACTCTACTCTTGATACCTGTACGATGTCAAATAGGACATCATTCCAGCAGAAGGGTGAGAAATATTATCATAATAATCAATGCATATAATTATATATATATATATATATATATATATATATATATATATATATATATATATATATATATATATATATATATATATATATGTATATATATATATATATATATATATATATATATATATATATATATATATATATATATATATATATATATATATATATATATATATATATATATATATATATATATATATATATATACAATCAACATTCTCACCACAAGTTATCCACATACATCACAATTTATATACAAATGTATGGATAATCACCAAACACATTCATCATGCATATATCCACAATTCACTCATTCCACATAAACATTTACAATTATGTTTATTCACCAATTCACAATCTCAGTCCAACAATTCATATACATATACGTACTTCTAATACAACAATTATCTATGCCTCAATGCAACTCAATGCAACTCATTCCATGTGGTACCAACACTTGTTATTATTTTTCGGTTTTTACATTTAAACCGGGTCCGTCCTCTAGACCAATAACAAACAAAAGCCCGTCCTCTAAGCTTTCAAACCCCTCTCTAGGTTTGGAACAAGTCACTAGTCTCCACGAAACTAGCAAGCATTGTCTCTTGACAACAATGATGCGTATGCAATCAACAACCAAATGCACTTAAGACCGTTCTCGCATCTTAATCTCATGCATTCTCAAATAATTCATCACATAAGACTTATAACATGATTGCAAACACAACACATTTCATAATCACCAAGGTACTCATACTTTCACACATCATCATTACATTTATCAAGTAATGCACAAGAATACACATCATGGTGCTTCACATACAATTGCATACAATCAATATGCATTCACAATATCGCACCAAACGGCAACGAACTCCATCACAATCATCATGCACTTTTAATCAATTTAAAAAATGCATATATTTGCCAAAAAGGCCACATTCACAATCGATTCCACAATCTAGGATTCACTCCATACGGCTACCCACAATACATCATCTAACAACACACAAGCTATGCGTTGAAGAATCAAAGAATCAACATTGGATGGAAACAACAAAATAAAACAATGCTGTCACACTCGCCACCTTACTCGCCTAGCGAGGCCATGGCGAACCATCGCTACTTGCTTCGCCTAGTGGACACGCTAGCGAAGGCTGATTCCTAGCTACTGAAAGTGTTCGCTACACAGCTCGCTTAGCGAACCCTCGCTACCTCACTCGCCTCCAGCGAAATTGGATCTTTTAGTTCTGCCCATGGTCTGGGACTATTCGCTACTGGCTCGCTAGCAGCTCGCCTAGCGAACCACTCGCTAACTCGCTCGCTAGCTGCTCGCCTAGTGAACCTCTGCGATCTCTCAAAAACCTTTACTGTCCGAAAATGTCACAAGGTCCAAAAATCACCCGATTCAATTCCAACAAGTTTCCATAGTTTTAGCCTAACATTCCTCGACTAAACTACATCACTTATTCCAGATTTTAACCGTTAAAACACCAGTTTCTATCGATTAAACCATTTCTGACCTAGAATGGAAAAATGAGTAAAAACTCTCCAACAATCCAAATCAATCCAACAAAAGCATACATAATCATACACATTGAGAAAATAATAAGATTTCACACCCTTAACCAATTAAATCAAATCCTAGATGTTGATCTTGAGCTATCCAAGCTTTTCCTCTATTTTCTCCTCTCCTCTCTTCTTCCTCCTTTCTTTCTCTTCCTTTTCTCGTCTTTCTATTTCTATCCTTTTATTTCTCTCCTCTAATCCACTTATATCTCTTTCTATTATACTTCTCTCCAAACATCTATTAATCCATTTTCTCACAAAATATCCAACTTAATATTAAATAAGAAATGTCTAAAATACCCTCCAATCTATTTTCTCGAAAACTCTTAAAATCGGTAAAATAGCATAATATGCAAACATAACATATTAACACATCAATTTCACAATTAAAATATTAATTACCCAAATAAATCAAAAGACTCAACAAAATTGGAAATCAGAATCGGGGCGTTACAAATATAGCCTCGGAAATGACATCAGTGTTCCTATGAAGTCTTAAATCATGGTGGTAGTTATTGATTTCATCCTCACCCAAGTTGAGAGGTCCTCCAAGCACCTTATTGATGGCATCCTTATCAAAACTCACTGGTCGTCTTGCTACCTGTGTGGTCTAAGAAAAAGGCCCGTCATCGTTTGGAAGTGCGTTAGCATAAAACTCCCGCACAACCTCGATGTTGTAACTATCAGTATGAGTCACCAATACATCCCACTTTTTGCTATGGATGAGCCTAGAGAAAGTTCTGTACTCCCCCTCTGGATGAATAAGAAACCTTTTTTCAGGCAGAATTTTGCGCTTCTCCAAAGCCACATAGCGAGCGACTTGTTTCGGGCCCACAAATCTGTCGGTGTCGTACAGTATCAGTTGAGGATGAGAGGTGCTTCCAACTTTCCTCTTTTTAGACGTAATAGACCTGGATGCCATCTGCAAACACAACACATAAGAGAAACAAAACCATCCACAAAACAGATTAGCAATTAGAACAGAGAAACAAAATCCTGTCACGTTCGCTGCAAACTTCGCTTAGCGAAGACCCAGCGAATACTCGCTACAGGTTCGCCTAGCGAAGGTGCTAGCAAAGGCTGCGGGTTTTCGAATTCTCCCACTGTTTTCAATCAAAATCCAGAAAAACCAAGTTCTTTCTATCCCGATTCATGAACCACAATAATTGTCATCTTAAGAACAATTCTACACCAACATGCAACCCTAAATTACAGATCTGTTACTCACTCATACCAACCCAAATGGCTTGTTCTCATGTACTAAAGCATTGTAAACATAGAAAAAAAAGAATAGAACAAAGACATACCTGATTGAAGAGGGTGATTGGGTTGTCTGAGTCAGTGAGAAAAGAGCTAGAGTTTGCAATGAGGCACAAATGCTATATGAGTGAGAGTGAAGTGTGGTGAGTGTGAGAGTGTAGTGGAAACGCTAAACAAACTTCAGACTAACAAGAAAACAGTTTTGGGCCCAATTAGGTGGCCCATTGAAACAAAATAACACAGTCTGCTTCGCTCTGTTCGCCTAGCGAACGTCCTAGCGAACATGTTCGCTACTGTCTTCGCCTAGCGAAGGTGCTAGCGAACATGACAGGTTTTGGTTTTAAAAAATAGAAATACAAAACACATTTCATCCTAGGTCCACCACATCAAGCACAATATTTACACAACAAAAACAATAAATACTTACAATGTTTGGGTGCCTTCCAACAAACCCATGACAAATGAATGTTTAATGATGAAATTGAGTTCATTTGAATCAAGTTTGATGTTGGAAAAAGTTCCATTTGAAGTGTACAAAGTCATGAAAATGGCCTATAACCAAAGTGACCTATAATCAAAGTTTCCCAAAATACCCCTGCCTTGCAAGCTTCATATATTGAGCTCTACAAATCAGATGAAGGACTTCTAGTACTTTTTGGAAAGCTAAGATCATAAGGAACAACTTTCATGTTTGGGTCAAAGTAAGGAGAAACATCCTTCTTGGTCAAAATTGTCTTGGAAGTTGGTTGACATTTGTGGACCAAAATCACATTCATCTGAGGACCCATAACTTGTCAGCATCATAACTTGAGTTCTAGAAACCCAATGGATGAGTTCTAGTACTCAAAAGAAATCTAGAAACATGCTCTACAAGTCTCATGGTTGCATCAAGATGAGATGAAACTTGTATCTTGAGCTATGTGGTCTTGAAGTTAGGCACTAAACAGGGGATTTTACACTGACAAACCTCTGAAACCCTAATTTAGTAACTTCTCACACTCTTGATTCTTCTTGAATTTATCTTGAAATGACATCTTATAGGCCTCAACATAACCTTACATGGTCACAATGACTTGTAATTAAGTCTTAATCTCCTTCAAATCTCCAGATGACTTTGCACTAGGCAGATGAAACCCTAGGTGTGCAATCCTCTGATTGTAGCCTCTTGTACATGATATAGTCACTTGGATAAGATCCAAAATGGCTCTCAAAGTAATCAATAAGCTTCCCCAACATCTCCCATATATAACCATGGACTCATGATCCTCTAATGATCTTCAAATGGCCTCCTTGATGGGAGACATACCACAACTATCCATCCCCTTTCTCAAAGAGTTTTGATCTCCTCCTGATGATGATAGGCACATGACCACTTGAATAAGACCTCTCACTTAGGCGTAGACCCTGGGTAACCTTCTCTTGCTATGCACACTTCTCTTGATCCCCTGCAAATGACAATGGTATGCAAATGCTAATGCTATGAGAATGCAATGAAACATAAACCAAGTAAAAAAAAGGTTGGGAAAATTTTGGGGTGCAACACACGGGTTGCTTAGTATCTTTTATGAGCGATGCTAAGTTCACATTCTAGCAAATAGGAATGAGGCTTGTTTGCGATAGAACGGAAGTAGCATGCCCTTTCTGAAAAGGTTTGAAAGAAAATACCAAAGGACAAAACGGTTTGCATTTGTTCAAGAATTTTAAGAAAGTGAATTGACTTTGTTTGAGATATGTATCATACTAAAGTCTATGACATAGAAGCGAATACTTTGCAGGATCCCCCCTAGACGGGACGTATGCCAAGCATTCTAGAAGAAGTAAAGAGAGACTATCACTCATTATTTCCCATGTACTTAAGGCTCGTGACTTACTATACTCATCGTATTTATTATGTATTTTATTTGTGTTATGAGAGAGAAGAGAAGGACGCAACGCAAGATCTATGGGAGACTTGACCCTAGATGTTACATGCAAAGTGGTCCTAAGGTTGGGATGCGAAAGAAAATTCTACCCTAATATTATCATACAAGAGATGGACCTAACGTTGAGGTTGAAAGGGATCTAACTTGATGTTGTCATGAAAAGGATTGAGAGACTAATGTCTATCCTACTCCAAACTTAATCAGAAATTAAGTTGGACTAGGAGCCTTAAGGGAGCATGTGAGCACAAAGCACAATACAAGTAAATATTACACAACTCAATCACAAATAACATCAAGTACCAAAAAAGACTCAAGTAAAGACTTAAGAGCAAAGTCAAGTATTAAGATTAAATAAGGCAAGCATCAAGATTAAACAAGTATCATCAAGGAAAGCATCAAGATTAAACAAGTATCATCAAGGAAAATATTCACAAGTGTCATCAAGAACTAGTCAACATTTCTAGAATTCAATTAATGCTTAATTCAAATACTCAACCAAAATTCACTACAAGCTTTAATTAAAATTCAATTAATCATGACAAAACCTAATCAAACTAAATTAATAAAATCGAGACCAAGAATTAACACCAAATTATAATATCACAATGTTAATAAAAAACAAAACAAAACATTTAATCAAAATTAACAAAAAATTAAGAACAAAGTTTACTCAAAATTTAAAATCTAAACCAAAATTTAATCAAAGGTTAGAATTAATTTCTAACAGAAAAAACAAAAACTAACTAAAACAAAAATGTTAAATTTAGGGGGTGCAGTAGTGATTATAGGAGTGCAGCTAGCAATTGTATGGGGCCTAGGCAAGAGGGGTGCACAAGTAATAGCCACAGGTGAAAACAAAGTCATGGGCCTGAAGACCCAATTCACCATATCATGAAGCTTAACCTAGACACACAAGCTCACATTCTCCATCTTCCTCATCTCAGTCGCAAGAAATTTTCCACAACATGTTCCTCTTTATCTCCAAAACTGCGTCATTCTCTCTCAGCATTTAATACTCACCGCAAAAAAAACCTTCAACCTCCGCGAACAATTTACCATAATGCAACAAATATTAAATTGGAATCCAAACACTGAGTGTCGATCCAAAAACATAACAATTACATCGTGAAATCAAGATTGAAAATGAGACTACCGTGTTTGCGTGACGATGACAACAAATGAAAAGGCTTCGACTTGATGCCATACTTCACGTTCCATAATATGATATGCTCTATTATGGATACACGATGAAGATAACGACAACGTAGCGAAATTTCAGGTATGATTCAACATTCACTTCCCATCCTTCTCTTTTTTTGCCGCGAATCTGAGTTCTCTCTCTCTTCTACACCTTGCTTCTTCAAATCTATATTGTGATTTTTACGCTGTGAACTCTTGCACTTTGCTATTTATTGCGGTAAGAATAGGATATCAAATTATTGATTAATTTGAATCACAATCTTGATTCACAACCGGTCCTTGATTTATCCGAAGGAAAAGGTTAAAGAAAAGAAAAACCTATTTTGCATCGTAAACACAATGCGGGGAGAGATCTAAGGTTCGGGGGTTGGTTAAGCTTAGGGAAGGTATTAACATCCTAAACTTCTGTAGTACTCTACATGAACCTCTTGTTTTAAATGCTGTTATCGCTAAGGTTATTTGCTTAAAGCTAATGCTAAAGGTTAAAGGATAAAGAGAAAGACCTAAGGGTCAGCCCTAAGTTTACTCGCCAAGATTCGCATCTTGTGCCTACGTATCCGAGGTAGGGGATGGAATCATAGTAATTGTAGTTCCTCTCACAAAAGGAGGAAGAGGAACTTCTTGACTGTGGTCAAGGTTCCAGGGGGATGTAAACGTTCATAGGGAAGCGATTACATTGGAGTGCGGCGACTTCGATTTCTATGTTAAAGTTGAATCGAAAAAGGGTGTAAGTAGGTATTCCACGGCGGGAACCTACATGGAGTGCGGAGACTCCTAATCCTAAGGCTAGGATAAAGGGGAAGATTGTCCACGGCGGGACGCCTAAGCATGAGTACGGTGACTCAGATTCTAAGGCTAGGATGGGCAAAGATAAAGGCATTGACACGACGGTCAAACGGAAAACCTTTCCTTCGGTGGGAAAAACGATAAAATAAAGCGGTGATAATAATTGAAAGTGTAATAGCAGATAGATAATGATAAATTGATATACATGTGATAATAGTGGCAATGATATATAAAAATAGTGTAAGTATTGTACGATGAGCAAATGGTTAAATGGGCAATGAGATTGACGGTATGAAAAATGGTGTTAGATAGTGAATTATGGTCAAGTGGATTATAATTAGGTGTAACGGTGAAATGAAATTGAATTTTAGCGATTAAAAATACTTTTATGATTTTTTGTGAAAAATTGTTAAGAAATAGGAATTAATTCTTATAAAAAGGTTAATCTTGAGTCACTAAAAATATACATATTTTTTGAAGGTGGAAATGTAAATAGGTGGAAAATGGTGGAATGAAATAACATGGGAGTTAAGAATTAATTGTTTTGATTTATTTAGAAAATTAATTAATTAAGTCTAAATTAAATAGAAAATGCTAAAATAAAAGTTAAGCTTAAATTAGAAAAAAAGTTTAATTGTTTCTCTAATAAAAAGGTTAGTAGCAAAAAAGGTTCTAAATTATTTGAGGTAAAAACTATTTTTGGATTTTTAAATAAATAAATATTTTTTTTGGGTTTTTAACTATTTGTCACACCCTAATTTTTGACCTTAAGATCCCACCTCCATGTGCTCTCTCTTGCTTGTTTTCTTTCGCTTTTGTGTACATATTCACTATGACTAAGCAGTTTGCGCAGGTGAAGTATTTTCAGGTATGGTTTCTCACATTCAAGCAATTCGACATGTGACTAATAGATTCTAACTCAAAGGGGTCTTGAGGTGTTGACCGTGAGTGTTTCAGGTTTGCTTAAGGTTCTTGTGACAATATAAATTTCAAGGTTGGATCGGGATTTTAAAGGCAAGAAATTCATGATTATTCCGTTGATTAGTTTGTGAGTAACAAAAGATGAGCCCAATTCAAGAAAGACTTTGACCTCATTCACGGAGTTGAATCGTCAAGATCGTTTGAGTCTAAGAGAAAAGTTAGTTTCCTTATTGGTCATGATAGGATTGGATAAAAATCTTGATTAATTGATTCATTATGTTTTTAAGGCTTAAGATATGATTCATCCAAATCACATGTTGTTCATCTTCAAATCCTTGAATTTTGGCAAGCAATGCTCCTTACTCTAACATGAATTTGTAAAGTTTATGTTCACTCAAGTTACAAAGATGTCGAAGTTCAGAATTAAGCCCAAAATACAAAGTACATATTCAGGTGATAAGTCCAGGATTATTCAAGACGCCCAAGTTGCAAATTCAAAGAGTTTGTTATATGAGTTTCATCAAATACACGCTAGGTTCAGGACTATTATTTCAAAACCACATGCTATGACAATTATGCATCGAAATTTATACACAAACATTGGGCCACAAAGGAATTTAAATGAAGATTCAAATTATAAATGCAATTTGGCTTCATTTCTCAAAGGGCTATTACACGGGAAAAAGACGCATTCAAACTCCAAAGGACACATCTTAGTTAATCCTGTTATGCTACATTCAAATAAAAAATAACGAGACAAACCATTTTCCCTTACAAATAATGATATGGAAAAATTCTCTTGTTATTACAGATAAATGATACAATGGGATATTGGGTGATAAATATACTAGTTTGACTGATGTTTCTATCAAGATAAGGAGGTTAGCAGACGCATCAATAAATCCCCCCGAGTACCGTGACCCCTTCATCAAACAGCTGTGTAACCCTGACCTACCATATGCTGCTTGGATCACCTGCAAGAATGCAAATCAAATGGAAATAAAATCAATCTTTCCAAACAGAGTCGATATAAGATTGGATTTTAACTGTGTAATCAATATTTATCAAATCACCGGATGAATGAAAGGGCAAGCTCAAGCTGCAGCCAACACACTAAGAAAGAACGTGAAAGAAACGATGGACACAATTTTACTTTTTTCCTGAAATCATTAAAGGGATGGACACCAACAGCACAAGTCATTACCTTTTCTTCCGCCGTTTCTAAAGACGCTAATTCGTTGTTAGTGGGGCGCCTTGATGTGCAACGACATGAAGACCATTTCGCAGCAGCTTTCAGCTTACAAGATGTCTTCTTTGCCATTCACTCTCAAGAAGATGCAAAATACCCAACCTGTTATATCTAGTACGGCTCCGACTCGACACAAATAAGTTTTTTCGGAAAGCCTTCTCAACAAATGCCTGCATTTCAAAGGAAAGTAACTTAGACATTTCATGCACACGAAAATCATAGCAGCCATTGGAAAGCAGTTCAAAATGAAATCTGTTACATTCAGCAAAGAATTGTCTAACATTCGATTACAAAAATCACGAAAGGCATGGAAGATTATGGAAAGATACCTTTCGACGAGAAAAAGGAAGATTTGCGGTCTCGCTGGTTTTTGTAAATCCACATTGTCTTCGATGCTACAACTGTATTGTTATCCATGAAGTTTAATTTCCAACCCCGTTAACAAAACCAAGAACAACAAATTTAATGTTCTCCAAAAATTATATATTCAATCATGTATCAGAGTTCTTTCAAACCAGGAATTTGCAACGACCACCTGGACTTTAAGATCCTCAAGGCCCTAAACTCGGGAAAGTGTGCTACTGAAACACAATCTCAATAGGGTGGACCTGTTTCACATACGGCCAAAGGCACTCGTGCGGCTGGACCTGCTACCGGCGCTCCTTCATCATCATCAGCTGCTACTTCTTTTGTATAAACAATAAGCCAGATTAGAACTTTTTCAAAATATAATTGGACAGAGCATCTATCTCCTAAGGGCTTCAAATACTACTATAATAGTGTGACAAGGGAAAGTCGGTGGGAAAAACCTGAAGATTTGACATTGTTTGAACAACAAAGCGACAACACAGTCAATCTGTTCAGCAGTCTCGAATTCAATTACAACCTTCAATACCACTCACCCAACAAATTGCACAAACCATAGCTACCTACAAGTATGAAGAGTAGATGTTAGTATCCGAGTCAGAACCGCAACTCCAACCAAGATTAGTCATGAAATCTTTTTGATTCACCTGTTTATCTGAAACACTGTCGAAGGTATCATTGGGTTGAAGAACTTCAGCCTTACGCAAAGCATGTTTGAGCATGAGCTGCTAGTTCTGCGTATGGAAAGAGGAAGTAACTCAGGAACTCACGACTTTTATTCTCTTTCCAAAACCTTGTTTCCAATTCAAACCTGCAAAGAGACAACTACATTTAATCAGATTAAAACGGAAACATTCCAAGGCTAGACAAGAGATTTTATCACCATAATGACGTGATCTCGGTTTATAGCCGATATTGAAAATGTTGCAGCATAATCAAACAGAAATTATTCACAGCAATTACTCGGCAGACAACATTTAAAACCGTCCAACATGTTTTTTTCAAAGTCTTTAACAATTTTCCAATTTCAGACAAACATGTTTGTTTTGAAATTGGTATTGTCTTAATACGGTTTAATGGGAAGAAGATTATGCACAACTATAAATTGAGATGAAAACAGAGACAAGAACACAGAGGAAAATACACACAAACGACCACAGAATAAGAACCCTAATTCCCAAAATTCGCCAAACCAAGACGAAATCCCAAAATCATAAAACCAGAAATTGCAGAAAAAAACAAGAAACTTATCCTTTTTGGAGTTGCATCATGGCCATCCCCCTCGAATAACCATTGCAGATTCGCGCCTCTGAGCACTAACCCGACTGGAAGCCGCAAGCCGCCGCCAACCTCCGCTTTCGAAAAACCCCGCAAAACTAGACTCATTTTAACCGTGAGGTGATTTCTTTTGCTAATTATCATTGTTGTTTATTATTGATGTAGGAAGCCAAGCAGGATCGAAGGACGAAATGGAAGAGAAATCGAAGAAGAGACGAAAAGATAACTGAGAAGAGAAGAGGGAAACGAGGAGAAGCTCGGACGGCGATTTGGGGATTTGGGGGGGATTAGGGTTTTTTCTTTTCCCTTTCTGAATTAATTTGTTTAAATTTGTTGTAATCGTATGCACACAACCCACAGACACTATGATGCACATTACGCACGCAGCCCTCGGATTCGCGTCATGACCAATCACACGTTCACACCGCGCACGTCCATGATGGACTCTCGTCGCCCACCTACACTGAATCGTGCACCACCCCCAATCAGCAAATAACCCGTTTAATTATTAGATTTAACCTTAATCGTTATTTTAATAAAATTAACCAACCAACTTAATTAATCTGTTTGTTTAGCAGCCTTTAATTGATTAACCTTTTTCTCTAAAACGTTATAACTTATTAATCAACTAAATCTTTTTCTCAGCTGTTTGTTTTTTTAATAAATAACTAATAATCTTTTTAATTAATCCATTTATTTAAATCAACCTTTTAATTTATATTTTTTTAATAACCTCACTTTATTAAATAAGATAATATTTTTTACCATAAAGCCTTTTTTTAAAATAACAAGATAATTAATTTATTTAATGATAAAATAATAATTTATTTCTTTTCTAAATAATACAAGGACAATATTTTCATATAACTCAAAACAATTTATATTTATCTAATAATATTAACTAAAAACCTATTTCATAATCAATTTGTAATAATTAATAAAACTTTTTTCTCACTTACTACAATTTATTTTATCTAAATAAATCTTCATTTAATTATCCTACCTAAAATCTAATCAATTTATAATCTAATATAAAATTAAAACTAATATAATTAATACAACCTTTTTATAAAATCAATCTCACCAAAAGATATATAACTCCTAAATAATTCAACTCTTTTCTTCGAAATCAACTTCGCCTAAAATTAATCTCGCATCGTAAAACTAAATCAATCGTGCACGCTTCACTCCACATCGCACATGCACAATTCACACACTCACTTAGCGCTTTCATGCGTCCGTGTATGAATTTACCTTATGCCTTTTATTTTCCGCAATTTATCTTATCGCATTGCATTCCGTCCAAAGGAAGAACTTGCACGTAACGTAAAACTTGCGCGTATGCATCTCATTTGCATCATTTCCCCATGATCCTTGATCCCATTCAAGTTGATCTTCTAAGTTAGATCCTACCCCATACGAAGGACCTTTATCCTTTACAACTTAGATAAAAACAAATCAACTCAATATCAAACTTTTCAAACACATTAGAGAATAAGATGTTAATCATCTTAAGTGGGATAAAACTTCTACCCCATTACAACATAATCAATTTTCCTACAATGTTGTGGTGGTTAAATCAAGTAACCTCCCTTAAAATGACAACTCATCTTTTCTCCTAAAATCAATCAATCAACTACCCTAAACCCGTAGGAACTTTGACCACAGTCAAAGAACTCCTGACACTCTTTAGGGGAACTACAGATACTCTGATTCCATTTCCGTAAGGATATGTAGGCATAAGATGCGATATCTTATCGAGTATACTTAGAAATAAACCCCTAGGTCTCTCATCCTTTAAGCAGATAATCCTTAGCAAATAAACAACATAAAACAAGAGGTTCCTGTAGAGTACTATAGAAACTTAGGATGCTAGCACCTTCCCTAAGTTTAACCAACCCTCAAACCTATAACTCTCTAGCTTGCATTTGCATTGCATTGTGGGTATTTCGATCTTTATCCCTTCCTTTGGACAAATCAAAGTTCGGTTGCAAATGAATAAGATTCAAACTAATCAATAGTTTGATATCCAAATTTCACCGCGACACTATTATTAAGAAAGTGAAATTAAAACATTAAAACTAAACCTAAACATTTTCTATTATAAAAAAAATAAAAAATTATATATTCACTCAAAACTAAATTGGAATAAAATCCTCTTTTTTATTAATTATTTTTATTAGTTTTTACTGTTATTATAAAACCTAAATTAAGATCTAAAATTAATATTAATATTTTTATTATAAAATTCGTTTTGTTTTATTAAAAAAAATTCAGATTTTTTTATTATTATAGTTAGTGTTGTTAGTTGTGTTAGTATATTATTAAAATTAAATAAAAATTACAGAAAAATAAATATAAAAAAAAACCCTGAAAAAAGTGGGTCGGACCTAGGTATCCATTTCCCAGGACCCAACCCGGTTTAAAAGGACAAAATGGGTTGCTGAAACCCTAGAAATGAAAACGCCCAAACAGCGCCCCCTCCCCCTCTTGGCTTCTGAACGTTTTCTTCTCTCCTCTCAGCCTTCATCTCATGGTTGCCTCCCTTTCTATTCTTCCACCATGGCCGCGATGCACATTTCTTTCTCCTTCTCGTTGTCCGATTATTCTCTTCTTCTACACTGATTTGCTGCAAAAACAAGAGAAAAAAATGTTATGAGAGAACTCTCACGGTTGGATCTTGATGTTTTCCGGCGATGATGTTTTTAACTGAGCTGGTTTGTTGTTGTTTGCTGAAGGTTGTTGATGGGTTCGATGGTGGTGGCGATGATGGTGACGATGATGGTGACATGATGAAGCTGAGGTTTCCTCCCTCGTCTCTGAGTCACGCATTCGCCGGTCTATGGCTTTGAATGCTTGAGGGTTTCAACAGCTTGAATGTTGTTCGTTAATGGTGGTTTCTGGTTGCGATTCTGGGTTTGTGTTCTTAGATTTTTAATGGATTTTGGGGCAGTGATGATATATTCTGAGTCCTTTATGATATTCGAATGGGCTTTCTGTCGAGAAATCTAAGATTTTTCCAGGCCCTTATGATGGTTTCATTCTTTCTTGGTGATGATTTCCTCTATTGGTTTTGAGGAATTTCGTATGATTCTTTTAGTGGTTGTTTATGCTGTGATTTTTTTCGGCCTCTGAGCTCCGGATTCTGCCCGCTTGGTTGTGATTTCCGTCTCCATTTTATACCACTTCTTCTTGTTAAAACGATATTAAAGTGTTTAAGACTGTTTTCCTTTTTTATAAAACATGTTTTAACATGTTAGCTTGCTTCCATTTTTGGATTTAAGGTTTGATGGCTGTTGAATGATGTCCATTTTGGGATTTTCAGAATCTTTTACTGGAATTATTTTTCAGATACTGTTTTGGAAACATGATGGTGGCTGGATTTGATCCGTTTTATAGGCATTGATTCAGATTTGGATCTGATTTCCGGATTTGCTGTTTTTGGCTATTTGGTGTATCTGACCCATTTCCGAATTTTTGATTATTGTTGTTGGTTGGATTTGGATTTGGATTGTCTTATGGTCTGTTTGGACCCGAAAATCATTTTTTCTCTCTTTCGGAACCTGAACAGAATTCTGCCGGGTCTTGGGCCTGAGGTCGGAAAGTAACGCAGGGGGTTTGGTAGCAAATTCTGCTGCCCCTCCCAGACCCGATGAAGAAAATGCTCTGAGGGTCCGAAAAAAAATAAAATTAAAGCAAATCCTTTTTCTGTAAAAAATTAAATTCCAACTGACAATTCCTTTTATTAATTTACAGGTCCTTTGGAGATTGGGGAACTTAAGATCTTAGAGGCATGAAGAACGAACCTAGAACTCTTAGGATTTTAGAAAATAGGCTCTTTGCTTAATTTGTAATTCTTCAACAAACTGTAAACTCCAATTTTCTATTGTATATGAATTCCCACTTGGATGAAATGCAACTCAAATTTTTCGAATAATTTCAGTCCAAACTCCATCTCGAATAAACTTTTAAATTTTCGCCATTCGAACCAAGAGGAATTTGTTTAGATAGTCTCGTTAGAAATGGTTCTAGGATAGGCTTGAATCCTGATTCGTCCATGCTTTACGATCTAAAATCAAAATGGTTTATAACTTGATTAAAATTATGATTTTTCATTTGACGGCCGATAATCCGTTTCTTGAATAAGGATAGACTGTATCAAGAAGAATCTGACATCCACACCGTCATGGAAATTCAAACAGTTTTCAACCCAGTGTCTTGTAATTCGAGAGGTAGGAGACCCTAACTTCTTGGGGGTCCTCTGACAATAAATTGATTATGTAATCGTCACAAGATTGTGAACTAATGATAATTCTGCACTTCAAGAATTAAAGGCATCCAATAATATTTTCCGGCTTTTTCCACACACCTGCAAAAACGAACAAACTAGGAAAATCGGTTAGCGATTAGTAAAATGAAATACAGAGCAAGATGAAATGCAAATGCAAAATGATCACTGCATCTAAAGGTAAAATTTGGGGTATGGCAATTGCCCCTATATAAATAACTTCACCGGATGATTTGAGCAACGAAGGCTCGAGAAATCATGGTGAAAGGTATTTAAATACATATAACCAAAAAATTTGCCCTTAGATGCAGTGATATGGACAAAACAAAAATGCTGGTGATGCTATGAATCTAATATGATGCATATGATGGGAAAATGCAGTAATGCAGACGAAACAACAACACAGGGGGACGACGCAACGAGCAAACACACACTAGGGAAACAGAGTGAAACCGGGGGAATCTAAAGTGATGGACCAACAGGTTCAAGCATGACCAATTGCCACTTTAGAAGGAAAGGACAAGAAGAGATCCTCAATAGAGATGGCACCGGCGAGACAGCCTCCACTGGGGGAAAAAGTCCAAGAGTAGCTGCTCAACAGGTTCAGGCATGACCAGTTGACACTCTAGGGTAGGATCAAGTAGACAGAATGCTGGAGCATTGAGCAAGAATAACATCCAAGCTTCTGGAAATAGGATCTTCAGGACTCATTAAAAAAAATATACCGGGTAGAAACCTGCTGTGTGCGAACATAAATGGACTTCAAGAGGGAATTGCCCTGATAAGTTTCTCGGAAGAGAACAACCACTTATCTTTGGAAGGGACTTACATGCCAAAATGGATAAGCTCTCAAATAAAGAGATTGTCCCTTATCTGAAAAGGGTAACAATGATAAGCTTTTCATGTGAGAGTGTCGCTTATCTGGGGATATAGATGAAATGATAAGCTCCTCTGAAGGGACTGTCGCTTATCGGATGAAAATAAGCTTCCATGATCAAAATATGATTCAGCTTCTCCTTTAACCCAATGACTCATTTAGAAAGGATAAATAAACATTCCCACGCTTCAAAGTTTGTATGCTCTGAATAGGTCTCAGTTTCTTCTTTTACTAAAGGGTAAAATAAACCTCCCCCATACTTCAAGGTTTGTATGCCATGAACGAGTCTCAGTTTCTTCTTTTACTTGAAAAGGGTAAAAATTGTCCACGGCAGGACGCCTAAGCATGAGTACAGCGACTCAACGTCTTAAGGTTTAGGAAAGGATATGTCCACGGCGGGACGCCTAAGCATGAGTGCGGAGACTCAACATCTTAAGGTTTAGGGTAATGGAAACAAACTTCTTGAGGGAGATGGCCACTTGTTTCTAGTCATGATGAAGATAGGATAAGCTTCTCAGGCGAGAAACACCGCTTATTTGCAAGGGTATAAATGATAAGCTTCTCGGATGAGAACCGTTGCTTGTTGAGGAAAAAGATGTAATGATAAGCTTCTCGGGCGAGAATTGTTACTTGTCTGATATAATGATAAGCTTCTCGGGCGAGAATTGTCGCCTGTCTGATATAATGATAAGCTTCTCGGGCGAGAACTGTCGCTTGTTGAGAAAAGATGATAAGCTTCTCGGGCGAGAATTGTCGCTTGTCTGATATAATGATAAGCTTCTCGGGCGAGAAATGTCGCATACCGATTGTAAAATGTAGTGATAAGCTTCTCAAGCGAGAACTGTCACATACCGATTATTTTTAGTGATAAGCTTCTCAGGCGAGAACTGTCGCATACCGTTATTTGCAATGATATACTTCTCAGTATGAGAACTGTCGCTTATCAACAAAGTTGTTGTAACAGGGTTCTTCTTGATAGATAGTGCAAAATAAATGCATGTCCAGGTTGGTTTGGCGACCGACAGGGACCGAAGTTCGATCTAGAATCGAGCTAGAAAGAAGCTGTCAAACAAGACTCCATTGAGGGAATGAACTCAAATGGGGATTATCTCCTCCAGGAACGGAAAAGATAACTGAAATAACCATCATCCACGAGGGTTGAACTCTATGGGGAAACTGAAATAGTAAGTATTTTATGCTTAAGGTTGACGATCTACTTGGAGAGAATGGAAAAACCCAGTTACTTGGCAGTAACCACAGCCAAAGTAACAACAAAAGACAACAAGGATGGCAGACATGCAGATGCTAATGCGTATGTCAATGCGACGTAAATGCCATCAATATGCTTATGCTCATGCTTATGCCAATGTTGATGCATATGCAGACAAGAGGAGGGGAACTGGGAGACAAAATAAACATCTCGGCGGGGATACCCGGCGACCTCTGTAAAAGTACATCTATTAACAGGATATGAAATGTTGATGGCAGAACCAAATCTTGCTTCAAAGTTCCAAATTCTCTGGGGAGAAAAAAATTCCACTTGGGGATAAGATATCATGACTTCACTAGAGAGGATTGCCATCATGAATCTGAATCTGAATCTGATCAAAGAAGACCTGCTCATTGGGATAGTCATCTTAGGAGTGGAGACTTCTGGGGATAAAATAAATATCCACTTCATGGGGAAGATATGGAGCTAGGCAGCTTCATGGAGAAAAAGTAGCAACTTCTTGGAAAAATACATCAACTTCCTGGGGAAAGATGCATCAGCTTCCCTGGGGAAAGTAACTTGACTTCTTGAGGAGAATATGGAAATCTCTCGAGGAATATTTCCTGAGGAAAGTATGGCAACTTCAGTGAGGAAAAGATGATTCCATTGGGAATGGATCCTCAAATAATATGTATCACTTGGAAGATACCGGGGAGATCTCTGCAATCTTGAAGGTCACTGGAGATTACCGAATCAGTCCAAAGGTGTTGTCAGATTATAGTCTCGTTGGGGACTTGCGTTGAGGCAATGGCTTAAAAGTGCTTCTGCAACATTAAGCAACTTTATATTTTTTTAAAAGCATTTTCAAAACAGTTTTTAGTTTAGAAAACTTTTCACCTTAAAAAATATTATCAACAAATAGCAATTTGCATAACAAAAATGAAATAGAGATATCATAAATGGAAAAAAAATTGGATAGCAAAAGGTTTTAATTTATTAAAGAATGGTAGCTTGCTAATGGCAAAGCTCCATGGAAAATTACAATTGAAATTGGCAATAGGGAAAGGTTACATCGAATCCAACGACCTCTACTGACCCTAATACCTAAGACTACCCAAAATCCTGATTCTGTCAAGAGCGATTGGATGAGATTTGATCTCCTGTAAATGTTCTCTGACGATCGGCGTCATCTGATGCAGTGAAATGCCTTTGTCCCTAATTTTTGCCTGGACCGCCCTTTCAGGTTTTCAATCCACCGAGACGCTCATTTTTGCCTAAGCCTCCCTTTCAGGTTTTCAGCTTAGCGAGCTATTATTCTTTTGTATTTTCATCCCTTAACTTTTCCTGGATCTCCTTCATAGGTTATGATCCACCGGGATACCCATTTTTGCCTAAGTTGCCTTTCCAGGTTTTTAACTTAGCGGGTTATTAGGCATAATATTTTCGTACTGCATCAGAGTTCACAGGATGTGCAAGCTCTTCACCATCTATTGTTGTAGGAATTAGCGATCCTCCGGAGAAGACTGTCTTCATAACAAATGGGCCTTCATAGTTGGACATCCACTTCCCACACATGTCTTTGTGAACTGGTAATATTTTATTGAGTACGAGCTCTCCTTGACGGAACTCACGGATTCAGACTTTCTTGTCAAAGACTTTCTTCATCCGTTTTTGGTATAAATGACCATGGCACATAGTTGTCATGCGCTTCTCGTTGATGAGATTCATCTGGTCAAATCTATCTTAAACCCATTCGGCTTCATCAAGTTTGGTTTCCATCAATACCCGTAAGGAAGGTAACTCTACTTCGATGGGGAGGACGACATCCATTCCATATACCAAAAAGAAAGGGGTTGCCCCTGTTGAAGTTCGCACTGAAGTTCTGTATCCGTGCAAAGCAAATGGTAGCATTTCATGCCAATCCTTGTAAGTCTTGACCATCTTTTGCAGGATCTTCTTGATGTTTTTGTTTGCAGCTTCATTCATTTTAGGACGGTAAGGAGAGGAGTTGTGATGTGAAATCTTGAAACTTTCGCATAACTCCTTCATAGTTTTGTTGTTCAAATTGGTATCGTTGTCTGTTATGATTCAGCTTGGAATTCCATAACGGCAGATAATTTCCTTTCTGATGAAGCGGGCAACTACTTGCTTGGTCACATTGGCGTCGGAAGCAGCTTCTACCCATTTGGTGAAGTAGTCGATAGAGACTAGAATGAATCGGTGACCGTTGGAAGCTTTTGACTCAATTGCCCCAATCATGTCAATGCCCTACATTGAGAAAGGCCACAGTGAAGATAAAACATTCAACGGTGTTGGAGGTACGTGGACCTTGTCAACATAAATTTGGCACTTTTGGAATTTCCTGGCATATTGGATGCAATCAGATTCTATGGTTAACCAGTAATATCCAGCTCTCAGAATCTTCTGAGACATGGCATAACCATTGGCATGAGTTCCAAAGGTTCCTTCATGAATCTCTTGAAGTAACAGGTATGCTTCACGTCTGTCAACACATCTAAGCAGAACCATGTCGTAATTTCTCTTATATAGCACATCGTTGCTGATGAAGAACATGGATGCCAATCTTCTCATAGTCTTCTTGTCAAGATTAGTAGCGTCAGCTGGATACTCTTGCTTGAGCAGATAATTCTTAATGTCATGAAACTAAGGCTTGTAATCAGTTTCTTCTTCAACCATCTAACAGTAGGCAGGCTCGGTCTTGCGTTTAATCTGGATGAGAGTAGCATCATTGAAATACTTGACTCTCCATATTGATGCTAACATGGCTAGAGCATCAGCAATGTGATTCTCAGATCTCGGAACATGCTTGAAAGTGATCTCCTCAAAGTATTCGATCATTTCAATAATGTAGGCTCTGTATGGGATTAACTTCTCATGTCTGGTTTCCCATTCACCTGTAACTTGATAAATAACCAAAGCTGAATCTACACTCACTTCAAGAGTTTTGATTCTGAGGTCAATAGCTGCTTCAAGGCCAAGAATGCATGCCTCATATTTGGCGATATTATTTGTACATTCAAAGTCTAACCTTGCTGTAAATGGGATATAGCCACCTTCTGGATTCATCAGAACAACGCCTATGCCATGCCCACTATAATTAGAGGAACCATCAAACATCATCTTCCAACAGAGACCCGACTCGGGACCTTCATCAGGACCTGGCTCTTCGTAATCCTTTACTAACATAATATCTTCGTCGGGAAATTCAAACTTGAGAGGCTCATAGTCTTCGACTGGCTGATCTGCAAGATAATCTGATAAGACCTTTGATAGCTTTTTGAGTCACATACTGGATGTCATATTCTGATAACAACATATGCCAACGGGTAAGTCTTCCAGTCTGAGCAGGCTTTTCAAAAATGTACTTTATTGGATCCATTTTCGAGATCAACAAAGTAGTGTGACAAATCATGTATTTCTTGAGACGCCTAGCAGCCCATACTAGCGCACAACAAGTGTTCTCCAAAAGTGAATATCTGCTTTCACAATCAGTAAACTTCTTGCTCAAGTAGTAGATGGCATGCTCTTTTCTTCCAGTCTCATCGTGTTGACCAAGTACATAACCCATAGACTTCTCAAGAACAGTAAGATACATGAAAAGGGGTCTTCCAGGAACCGGAGGAATCAGGATAGGAGGTTCTTGCAAATAACCCTTGATATTCTTAAATGCTTGCTGACAATCAGAACTCCAATCAATAACCCGACCTTTGCAAAGTAATTTGAAGATCGGCTCACAGGTAGCAGTCATATTAGAAATGAATATGGAGATATAGTTTAGTCGTCCAAGAAAATATCAGACTTGTGTTTCAGTTTGCGGAGCTGGCATGTCCTGAATGGCTCAGACTTTATCAGGATATACTTCAATTCATTGTTGGCTGACGATAAAACCAAGTAGTTTTCCAAATCTAACACCAAAAGGTACACTTAGCAGGACTCAATTTCAACTGGTATTTCCTGAGTCGTTCAAACAGCTTCAGCAAATGATCCAAATGGTCCTCTTCATTTTGATATTTGGAAATCATATCATCTACGTAGACTTCGATCTCTTTATGCATCATGTCATGAAAGAGAGCGACCATAGATCTTTGATATGTTGCCCTGCGTTCTTCAAACCGAAGGGCATAGCTTTGTAGCAGTAGGTTCCTCAAGGAGTAATGAATGTAGTATTTTCTCTGTCGGCAGGATCCATCTTGATCTGATTATAACCAGAGAAACCATCCATAAAAGAGAAAACTGCGAAACTAGTTGTATTATCCACAAGTGTATCAATATGCGGCAGAGGGAAATCGTCTTTCGGGCTTGCCTTGTTCAAATCCCTGTAGTCTACACACACTCTGAATTTGCCGTCCTTTTTGAGTACTGGAACAATGTTGGCTACCCAATCAGGATAGTTCACAACCGTAAGGAAACCTGTATCAAGTTGTTTCTTCACCTCATCTCGAATCTTCAAATCCATATCAGGTCTTGTTCTTCAAAGTTTCTACTTGATAAGTGGACATTCTGGCTTAAGCGGTAGCTTGTGAATAACAATATCAGTGTCTAAACTAGGCATATCTTAATACGACCATGCAAACACATCAAAATACTCTTCTAGAAGCTTGACCAATCTCTGGTTGACATCGGCCCCAAGTGTTGTACCAATCTTGACCTCTTTCTTATCTTCATCAGTGCCAAGATTAATCAAATCTACCTGCTCTTTGTACGGTTGAAGCTTAGTGTACTCATACTCAACTAATTTTTCCAGCTCAGCGGGTACTTCAAAATCTTCCTCACCCTCATCTTCAGCTTGATAAATGGGTGAATTCCAGTCAGGAGTGAAAGCAGGGTCATTGGATTCAACAGGGTTTTGAATATCACTACAATGTTTAGGCTTATTTTATTAAATTCACAAAGAAACGCAAGAGAAAGAAATGCTTCTTTTTGTAGTTTTTGAAAAGATTGCCAATTTCGTTTTAAAGGGTGAAAGCAAAAAAACAACAAATGAAACAAAAAGAATTTAACAAAATGCATTTATTAATATCATTTTAAAATTGAAAATGCGGCCCTACAAAATAATCCAGTAGCTTTGGGCATAGTGTCGCTAAGCGAAAAATGACACAGAGTCACCACCGGATTTTATTTATCCCAAGGAGGGAAAAGAAAATAGCGATAAAACCTTTAGGAAAAGGAGCATGGTCGTTGCAACCAAGTCTTAGGATTCGGGAGTCGGTTATGCAAGGGGAAGGTGTTAGCACCCCCTCGCATCTATCGTACTCGATGGGAACCTCCTAAGTTATTTCGCGTGAATGGGTGTTTTTAATAAGAGTTTGCTTGCTTAAGGAAAAAAGGGGTTGGTTTATTTATTTTAATGCTCGCCAAAGATTGTGGCCCTTGTGCCTACGTATCCTCACTTAAAAGAAGTGAAGAATCAGAGCTCCGTAGTTCGGAGGCTTATGAAATAGTGGTTTGTTGGTTGATTTTATACCTTGAAAAAGGGTTTTTGATTGATGCCCTAAGGCGAAAAATAGTTTGATGAGTTGATGTTATTTTTTAGGTTTTTTTGAAGAGAAATAGTTCTTGATTAGGGTTACACAAAAGGACTTTGGATAGAGATGAATGTTTCAAATAGCCAAGTCGAGCGCCTTGTATCCAAAACATTTGGAACGAGTGTAGGAGGATTCCATTCTCATTCCTTCTCCACCACCTTAAAATCCATGGTGTGCTACCCTAACCATATATTTATTGTATTTTGGGTTTTTTTTATGAAAAAAAGGATCACGTGATGTTGGATCAAGGTTTATTGTTTGTAAAGATATATTTGAAGCGATACAGACAAGGTTGATGGCGATGCGCAAGGCAATCGACTTACAAGATTAAAAATGGCTCGATAAAATCGAGAGTTTGTTTTTGAAAATGGTTTTTGGAATCAAAAGTCAACAAGGACAATAGCAATACTCACATACTAAAATCATACAAACATATGGGGTTAGTCGGCTAAAAAAAATTGAGACATGCAAAAAAAAACCGAACTCCTTGAAAAAAAATTTTTTAAGGTAAAAAACAGCAAAAAAATAAACAAACTGATCAATTCGCGCCGCGAACTGAGAAAAGTGAACATTCTGTTTTTTGCATGTTCGCGCCGCGAACTGGGAAAGTTTTCATTCTGAGTTTGGCATGTTCGCGCCGCGACCTGAAGCGAAAAATGCAATATTTGCTATTTTTTTGCTATCTTTTGTGGTTTTCTTCCCTTTCTCTTGGTTCTTAAAAATGGTTTCTTGGTCCCCTTAGGACCTTACATGATATACTCAGTATGACAACACATAAAAGAGGAAGTAAAATGAATATAAAAGTAAAAAGTAAAGAGAGAAAGGTTTGATGAAATGGATACCCAAGAGCTTTTATATCCTTCTTGCAAGTCCTCCACTGATTTTTGTTGGATGTGTTCTCCACTCTTCACTCTATGTTGTGAAGGTTCTGCTTCTCAATGGTCCTCTTGTGCTTCTATGTCACTCTTTTTTTCTAGTTTTTCTTCCTTTCTATATTTCTGATTTTTAGGGTTTCTCTTGCTCTCTCTATTTTCTGATTTTTGCAATGTGTCTAGAATGTGTAATGAATGAATCCTTTTTGTTTACAGCCCCCTCCTTCTTATCTCTCCACTCTAGGGTTTTCTCTTCTCCCCACATATCAGATTTTTTCATGGGGTAATGTCTCTTACCACCTTTTCTCATGCCACTCTCTTTCTTTCCATTTCCATGTAAGAGGTTATGCTGCATTTTTGCTGTTGCACTTTGCGTATGCTGTTTTTTCCCTACAGCACCTTGTGCCTTGCACCCATTTTGTTGGCTTGTGCTTGGACAACTCCTCTTGGTCAATGCTACTACTTTTTTACAGCACTTTGAAAATCTGATATTTAGATGTATTATCATATGCTATTCTCTTGATTTTATGACATGTAGATTTTGTGACATGAGGTAATTTTCCACCTCTTGCATGAGGTTGTTTTGCCCATGATTAAACATGCATATTCTTGGTCTTAAAACATTCCAATGTTGATTTAATTCTTGCATATTGCTTGGATGTTTGTAAGCACAATGTTGGACATGTAAACTTGTTGGGCATGAAGTGTACCATAGCATGAAATTAATTAGAAGATTGGATTAAGACTAGGAGTAGCTTAATTTTTTAAGCATTAACGAGAGCTTGAAACTTTGTAACAAATGTGACACTTTTGCAAATGTCATGAAATTTCTCTTTGTAATATTCTTGAATCTAGTCTTGAATTCATGAATCTTGGACTTTGATGGATTCTCTTATGCCATTATATAAAATAAAGTCTTGAATTATGCACTTGTGATCTTGACTCATGCTTTGCAAATTTGAACTCCACTTGACCAAGAATTTGAAACAAAATTGGATGAAGCAAACTTGAATTTGGCCTTGCATTTCATGTTCATTAGGAATATTTATCTTGAATATCCCAATATTTTTCAAGTAACTTCTTCTTGAAGTAATCTACATGAGTAGACTTTCCAACTTAGATCAAGCCTTAGGTGATGAACCTTTTCTTCCATGTATTCCATGATAGACGAGTTATCTCATTTGAAATGGAAAATAACAAATCGACCCAATCCGTACCCACATGCTCGATATGCAATAGAACGATGTATGATATGGCGAATGTAGGGTATAAAGGCTAAAGGAGAAAATGAGGGTGTGACATATAGCTATGAAATTTTAAAAACAACAAATGAAAATATTAAATTACTTTGACAAAGGAAAAATCACGAGGATCTATATAGCTTCCTAGTTTCTCAAAGCTGCATTGCTCTTGAATACCAGGTTGCTCAGGTTTTCATCATCATCATCATCGTTGATAGTGTTGACTTGGAAACCTCCGATGACAAACACTTCTTGGACAGTCTTCGGACGCCTTTTGACAGTTGTAGAAGCTTTGTCATGAGTTGATTTGTAACAACCTGTGGCGATTAGTCTTAGTCTTGATGTCGATAACTTCTCCCCAACCTTCAGGTATGCCCCTGTCGATTGTTGATCTGGTGCTCTTGAAAGATGCAAAAGATGGATTACTCTGGCCCACTGTTTCTTCGACTTCCAATAGGACAACATTGGCGATTTCAAGTGCTTGGAAAGAAGTTTCCAAAGCGTCTTCATCAGCCTCAATGTAACAGAAAGAAGATAGGTTACTGACCATTAAATCCTCTTCACCATGTATGATAACCAGCTTTTCATCGACCACAAACTTCATCTTCTGATGCGGAGTTGAAGTTACTGCCCCAACATCGTGGATCCAAGGTCTTCCAAGTAGACAACTATAATTGGGATTAATGTCCATGACTTGGAAAGTGATGTTGAAAACATATGGTCCAATTAAGATCGGTAGCTCCACTTCTCCAATCACGGATCTGCGAGAACCACTAAAGGCTTTGACAATCAAGGAAGTAGGCTTCATCATAGTCTTCTTATAAGTCAATTTAGTAAGAACTCTCTTGGGTAGGACTTTCAGAGATGAACCGGTATCCACAAGCACCCTTGATAAGTTATCCTCCAGACACTTCACTGATATATGTAAAGCACGGTTGTGATTCTGACCTTCTCTTGGTAGCTCTTCGTTACTGAAGCTAAGAGTATTGCAGGCAGTAATGTTGGCAATCACACTGTCGAATTGACTGGTAGTAATATCTTGAGCGACATGGGCTTGAGCCAATATCTTTTGCAAAGCAGTTCTATGAGCAGGTGAACTCATCAACAAAGATAAGATTTAAAACTTGGAAGGAGTCTGATGAAGTTGGTCGATGACTTTGTAGTCGCTCTTTTTGATGATCCTTAGAAACTCAACATCTTCATCGTTCGTAACTGCTTCTTTACCCTTGTCTTTGGCTGGTATGGTAGTAGTGGTAGTTGTTTCCTTAGGTGGAGCCTCATTGAAACAGGGAGTATAAATATAGCCACTGCGTGTCATCCTGCTTGCCCCAGCTATGTTCGTCACATTTTCGTTATTAGCCTTCAATTCTTCCCTTGGAATAACTTTCCCAGATTCTTTGTCAATCATGGTCACATCGTATTTCCAGGGTACAACTTTAGGATCACTGAAATGAAACGGACTTGGCTTCTGAATAATTACCGGCTTTTACTGATTCACTGTAGAAGTAACTGGCTTGGATATGTTGAATACAGGCTTTGCAGAACTTGGTCTTGGCAAATTGAACACTGGCACTTTAACATTTGGCTCTGGTAAGTTGAAGACGATCTCAATCACAACAACTTCATCCTTCTACACTTTATTAACCACTTGTAAGAAAGCATCGTTGATCAACTTCTGAACATCATTCTGAACCAACAAACAACCCTTGGTACTGATACCACAACTTGCGCAGTCAACATGAGAAGTGGATACTAAACCGACTTCAAATAACTTGGCATGGAAAACCCGGAGAGAAGTCTTAATTTGAGAGATGTCAAGAATAAGGCTTTCATTAGATAAGTCATCAATTGCATTAACAACTCCATGGTTAGGCAGAGGATTGCTCTTGACATTCAGCTGAGGATCATCAAAAGACATGATCTTTTTTTCCATTAACTCTCTCACAAGATGCTTGAGAGCGTAACAACTTTTAAGATCATGGTCAGGCGCCTCTCATGAAATAAACAATGAGCGGCGGCGTTGTAATTAGCTGGTAGAGGATTTGGAGGCGGACCCAAAGCTATGGTAGTAATCAAACCTTGTTTTACTAAAGAAGGGTACAACTCGGTACATGTCATCGGAATCGGAGGACACGACTTGTATTGTCTCCTGTTGGGAGCATTTTAGCGAGGTGCCTGATTCTTCGACTGTTTATAAGCAGGAGCGTTGGGCGCTCGTTGATGATTGGCAGGAACTTGTGCAGGCTGATAACCAAGAGGTTGTTGATATACCAGAGGCTGATAGACGAGAGCCGGTTACACAGGCTGATATGTAGGAATTTGCTGATTGAATGCAGGAGTAACAACCGCCACATACGGTTGTTGAGCATACTGAACAGGATAATTCTGCTGATGCTGATAAGGTTGATTTCTTCGTCGGCTTGTAGATACAACATTAGTTTCACCCTCTTTCTTCTTCTGAGAACTGAACGAAGGTTTTTTGGCATGATCTTTGGAGCTTGAACTACCAGCAGCACTTGACATTTTACCACTTTTCAGACCCAATTCCACTTTTACACCAACAACAACAATGTCAGAAAAATTAGCAGTCACACTACCAACCATTCTCTCGTAGAATTCTGGACACATAGTGTCAACAAACCAATCTGCTAATTCTTTCTTGGTCAAAGGAGGTTCTACTTGCGAAGCAATCTCTCTCCACCTCTGAGCATACTATTTGAATGATTCTGAGCTCTTCTGTGGGACATACTAAGCAGTTGTCTTCAATCAGGAGCCAGATCCATGTTATATTTGTAGTGTTTGATGAAGGCATCAGATAAATCCTAGAAACATTTGATACGGGACTGATCCAAAGTTAGGTACCATTTTGAGGAAGCACCCTTCAGACTATCCTGGAAACAATGTATCATTAGCTTGTCGTTCTCAACATGAGCAGCCATTTTATGGTAGTACATTATCAAATGAATTTTCGGACAAGTAGCACCTTCATATCGGTCAAAGCTCGGAGTTTTGAACTTTGGAGGAATAACCAATTTAAATACCAGACAAACATCTCTGGCAACAGCACCAAAGATTTGGTCACCTTCCATCATTCTCAGCCTTTTATCAATAGTTTCAACATTCTCACGTAGCTTTTCATGTTGCTCATCTTCGTCATCCTTCACATCAGGAATATCATAAATCGGCTCGTTGAAATAAGGTTGCACCCGAGTATGAACAACAGCTGGTGCAAAGGTCGGAATCACTTGAGGAGCTTCAGAAACCAGAGGAACAACTTGAGGAACCAGTTGAGCAATAGAAACCACAACAGGAGGAGGCACAAAACCAAATGGAAGACCATAGGGAGGTACACTCACAATAGTAACAGAAGGTTGAGGATCCACAACAATATTGGTAATCTCGAAAATAACAGTAGGCTGAGTATCCATCCTTGCAATGATGACTTGAAGCATCTTCGAGTTTGTTGATAACACGATCAAGCTCTTGATTTTGTTCCGCCATCTTTTTACGAGCTCGAGCTCTGGTGTTGTACTGATGCAGAGGACTCCGGGTGACCAAACTGGAAGCGAGAGAACCGAGGATGAGAAACCGAAAGGAAAATGCAAATGCAAAAACAGGATGCAATGCGATGCAATGGTTTCAAGGATTCCAACGGTCAATTGAAAATATTTTCTTTTAGGAAAGTCGGAAAAGTTTTTAGATTTTGAAATATAAGATTTTTTTGAATTTGCAAAGGATAGTTGAATTCCTTGAAACCAGGAATGATATGATGCTAGATGCAATGTACAAACACACAAAGCAAACAAAGGTCATAGGTTAGAGGAACATGAGAGGAGCCAAGGTCTACCCATCTCGAAAGGTAAGTATTATGGGTTAATTGTACCTGCAGAACAAAGGTTCTAAAGAGGTGCCCAAAGTCATTAGTTCATCTTTCGGATATTATCAATTTCTCGACTGACTCGGTGGTTAATAATATTCTCAAGAGAACCTCTTTTGAGTGTAGTATCGCGTAGCAACTATTTCGGGACTACTCCCTCATAGTCATCGCACTACGTCCTAGTAAGGCCAAAGTTGTGTTTAGGTAACTACGGTCCCCAGTATCAGATGCTCCAATCTAAAATAGTAAATGTTTTCACGACTACTCGTTCAACAATACTAGTTTTCAAGAGGGCCTCAACTGGGCGGTGATTCTCAAGTCAGCTTGGTCGGGACTTACTCCCTGTAAGTCTTGTCGAATATATCACCTTTCCTTCGGTGGGAAAAACGATAAAATAAAGCGGTGATAATAATTGAAAGTGTAACAGCAGATGGATAACGATAAATTGATATACATGTAATAATAGTGGCAATGATATATTAAAATAGTGTAAGTATTGTACAGTGAGCAAATGGTTAAATGGGCAATGAGATGGACGGTATGAAAAATGGTGTTAGATGGTGAATTATGGTCAAGTGGATTATAATTAGGTGTAATGGTGAAATGAAATTGAATTTTAGAGATTAAAAATACTTTTATGATTTTTTGTGAGAAATTGTTAAGAATTGGAATTAATTCTTATAAAAAGGTTAATCTTGAGTCACTAAAAATATACATATTTTTTTGAAGGTGGAAATGTAAATAGGTGAAATATGGTGGAATGAAATAACTTGGGAGTTAAGAATTAATTATTTTGATTTATTTAAAAAATTAATTAATTAAGTCTAAATTAAATGAAAATGCTAAAATAAAAGTTAAGCTTAAATTAGAATTTTTTTTTTTAATTGTTTCTCTAAGAAAAGGGTTAATAGCAAAAAAAGGTTCTAAATTATTTGAATTAAAAACTGTTTTTGGATTTTTAAATAAATAAATATTTTTTTTGGGTTTTTAACTATTATTAAGAAAAAGTGAAATTAAAACATTAAAACTAAACCTAAACATTTTCTATTATAAAAAAAATTAAAAATTATATATTCACTCAAAACTAAATTGGAATAAAATCCTCTTTTTTATTAATTATTTTTATTAATTTTTACTTTTATTATAAAACCTAAATTAAGATCTAAAATTAATATTAATATTTTTATTATAAAATTCATTTTGTTTTAGTAATAATTTTTTTCATATTTTTTTATTATTATAGTTAGTGTTGTTAGTTGTGTTAGTATATTATTAAAATTAAATAAAAATTACAGAAAAATAAATATAAAAAAAAAAACCCTGAAAAAAGTGGGTCGGGCCTGGGTATCCATTTCTCAGGACCCAACCCAGTTTAAAAGAACAAAATGGGTTGCTGAAACCCTAGAAATGAAAACGCCCAAACGGCACCCCTCCCCCTCTTGGCTTCTGAACGTTTTCTTCTCTTCTCTCAGCCTTCATCTCATGGTTGCCTCCCTTTCTATTCTTCCACCATGGCCGCGATGCGCTTTTCTTTCTCCTTCTCGTTGTCCGATTATTCTCTTCTTCTACACTGGTTTGCTGCAAAAACAAGAGAAAAAAAAGTTATGAGAGAACCCTACGGTTGGATCTTGATGTTTTCCAGCGATGATGTTTTTAACTGAGCTGTTTGTTGTTATTTGCTGAAGGTTGTTGATGGGTTCGATGATGGTGACGATGATGGTGGCGATGATGAAGCCGAGGTTTCCTCCCTCGTCTCTGAGTCACGCGTTCGCCGGTCTATGGCTTTGAGGGTTTCAACGACTTGAATGTTGTTCGTTAATGGTGGTTTCTGGTTGCGATTCTGGGTTTGTGTTCTTAGATTTTTGATGGATTTTGGGGCAGTGATGATATATTCTGAGCCCTTTATGATTTTCGTATGGGCTTTCTGTCGAGAAATCTAAGATTTTTCCAGGCCCTTATGATGGTTTCATTCTTTCTTGGTGATGATTTCCTCTATTGGTTTTGAGGAATTTCGTATGATTCTTTTAGTGGTTGTTTATGCTGTGATTTTTTTCGGCCTCTGAGCTCCGGATTCTGCCCGCTTGGTTGTGATTTCCGTCTCCATTTTATACCACTTCTTCTTGTTAAAATGATATTAAAGTGTTTAAGACTGTTTTCCTTTTTTATAAAACATGTTTTAACATGTTAGCTTGCTTCCATTTTTGGATTCGAGGTTTGATGGCTGTTGAATGATGTCTATTTTGGGATTTTTAGAATCTTTTACTGGCATTATTTTTCAGATACTGTTTTGGAAACATGATGGTGGCTGGATTTGATCTGTTTTATAGGCATTGATTCAGATTTGGATCTGATTTCCAGATTTGCTGTTTTTGGCTATTTGGTGTTGGTTGGATTTGAATTTGGATTGTCTTATGGCCTGTTTGGACCCGAAAATCACTTTTTCTAGAAATCTCTTTTCTCTCTTTTGGAACCTGAACAGAATTCTGCCGGGTCTTAGGCCTGAGGTCGGAAAGTAACGTGGGGGGTTTGATAGCAAATTCTGCTGCCCCTCCCGGACCCGATGATGAAAATGCTCTGAGGGTCCGGAAAAAAAATTAAAGCAAATCCTTTTTCCGTAAAAATTTAAATTCCAACTGACAATTATTTTTATTAATTTACAGGTCCTTTGGAGATTCGGGAACTGAAGATCTTAGAGGCATGAAGAACGGACCTAGAACTCTTAGGATTTTAGAAAACAGGCTTTTGGCTTAATTTGTAATTCTTCAACAAAATGTAAACTCCAATTTTCTATTGTATATGAATTCCCACTTGGATGAAATGCAACTCAAATTTTCCGAATAATTTCAGTCTGAACTTCATCTCTAATAAACTTTTAAAATTTTGCCATTCGAACCAAGAGGCATTTGTTTAGATAGTCTCGTTAGAAATGGTTCTAGGATAGGCTTAAATCCCAATCCGTCCACGCTTTACGATCTCAAATCAAAATGGTTCATAACTTGATTAAAATTCTGATTTTTCATTTGATGGTCGATAATCCGTTTCTAGAATAAGGATAGACTGTATCAAGAAGAATCTGATATCCACACCGTCATGGAAATCAAACAGTTTTCAACCCAGTGTCTTGTAATTCGAGAGGTAGGAGACCCTAACTTCTTGGGAGTCCTCTAACAATAAATTGATTCTGTAATCGTCACAAGATTGTGAACTAATGATAATTCTGCACTTCAGGAATTAAAGGCACCCAATAATATTTTCCGGCTTTTTCCACAAACCTGCAAAAACGAACAAACTAGGCAAACCGGTTAGCGGTTAGTAAAATGAAATATGAAGCAAGATGAAATGCAAATGCAAAATGATCACTGCATCTAAAGGTAAAATTTGGGGTATGACACTATTGTTGTGTGAATTCTCGCTATGATTTTGTTGTTGCAGGAATGAAAATCTTGGTAGCTTTAAGAACCTGTAGAAGGTTGTGGATTAAAAATGATGTGTGATGAATTGAAGGAATTTTGAAGTTGGAGAGTAGAATGGATTGATTGAAGAAGATGAAAACGTTTGTTACAGGGAGAAGAGAAAAGAGTGAAGGATGGTTAGGAATGAAATTGAGAGAGAGGAAGCTTTATAGAGTGAGCAAGAAGGATCTAGAAGAAAAGTTTGTTAGGAGGTGTTGAAAATTATGTTCCGCATTTTTTTTATTCTGGTAGGAATTTCTGCAATTTTATTTGCTTTGTAATTTTCTTTTTCCCGTGCTTGTAATGTGTACAAAAATTGTGGGTTTAATTTGGACATGGTTTATTAGTTTTATGAAAACTTTGAATTGGATTTAGAAATGGACAATTGGATATGGACTAAAAAAATGTGGCTTTGGATATTTAAATATCGTTTTGGTTAATGATTTGAAATTGAGTGGGCATTTGAATTTTAATTGGATATGGTGTTTAATTAGTTTGGAACTACAAGATAGTTTTGAATATGGGGTTTGATTGTATGGATATTTGAATGGAGCTTAAATTGGATATTTCAAATGGATTATGAATTTGCAAAATGGATAAATGGGTTTAAAAAATGGATGTTGAATTTTGATCTTGAATGATGAATGATGTTTAACTTGAATAATGACTCCCAAAGTAAATCATAACCATGCACTTCCCATCCTTAAATTGAACTAAATCCTTGAACAAAATCAATTCTTAAGAACTTTGATGCCATGATGAACTCTAAATAATCCTAAATCAATGCTCTATAAGAAAATAAATCCACATCAACTTGCAATAACAACAACAAGTAAAATGCCTTGATCACAATGGAAAGACGTATGACCAAGATAAAATTGACGTGAGAACCTTAATCCAATGAACCTCAGTTGATGAAATATCCTCAAGCTTAAATATGAATAAAGAAACCCTAATTCTCCCTAAGATATACACTAATGAAGAGAGCAACCTGAGATGCTGAAAGGAAATAAAACCCTAATCCACAACCATCTCAATTGAACCAATGAAGAAACCTTAAGCACCTGATACTTTTGAGAAATCTTGAAGAAGATAAGTAAGGAGATACTCATGATGTTGGTATCTCAACATTTGTCTTAATTTGAGTGTGATAGCCAGATAAATCATCTCTGAATAGGGAAAACTCAAATCCCAGGAAATGTTTTGATCCGTGTCTTTAGGAGCTCAATGAAATGCATGATTATGATTATTATGACCTAATAGAGATGCATATGAACGTGAAAATCAAGCCAGTTAAGGTTAGAAAATAGAGGGTAAATTTTGGGGTGCAACACTAATATAGTGGGTGATTAGTGCATCTTTATGCACATTCTCCTATATTTTTACTTAGGCATTTCTTTACTTTATTTTGATTATTCTTATGTTTTATTATGTTTTTATATTTTATTTTATTTTTGGTTTAATTTGATTTTTGCACTTTATTTTTCAGCTTTAGCAGTCTGCACGGAAACGATCATAACTGGAGTTCTGGGAATCCGTTTGAGGCGTTCTAATAATTGCCGGAAAGTTAAGAGAGAGAGCTACGACTTTCGTCTTGGAGTCAAAGTCAGATTCAGAGCACATTTTCCCAGAATATTCGTTGAAGTTACAACATTAGAAATTTGTTTTGTTTTGGGTCATGTTTTGGGCTTGGGTGATGTTTTCGACCCAGTTGGGTTATGTACTTGTTTTTCTTTTTAGGGGAAACTCGGATTATTGTTCATCTCATATGATATTCACGAAAAAAATGGAGAGGGAGGTTTGAGAAGAACTCATTTCAAACTAATACCTCTGGGCAAATCCTGCTGTGTACGGTTTCAACACTTTGAGGTTATTATAATATCAATTTAAATCCGATTCCTTTCAATCCTTTTCTATGAAGTCATTTGCTTAATTTGATTGCAATTGTTTGCTTAATTCAATTGTTGTTCATAGGATAGAATTGATGAAATTCGATTGTATGCGTGTTCCTAAATTTAATTGCGTGTTATCGTTTGCTTAATTCGTTAATTCGTCATATTCTTAACCGTTTGCTTAATTCGGTAAACAGGAACATAGTTCATTTGATGTTGGTAAGCGCTTGTATGATTAATATCATAATCGAATAGGATTGGAGTCGTTTAGGGATTGATGTTATAATAGCCGATGATAAGTTGGAACCCGAATCAGTAGGATTAGCCGTTTTAACTTATTTTAATAATCACTTTTTTTATAATCACTTATTTTCAGGTTTTTTTCTCTTAATCAAAAATCCAAACCCCCCATAACTGTTACTTTATTGGTCAATCACTATAACAATCCTTGCGATACGACTCGAGTCATTGTCGCTAAACTACCGTTTTCCAAACTACTCGTTTTTGATCCGTGCGCGACAGCAGATCAAATTGGCACCGTTGCCGGGAATTCTTGTTGATTTAGCCAATAGTCTAGTTTTAGGTTTTGTTTGTTTTAATTTACTTCATTTTTGTGTATTTTCTTGCGTTTTTGCGTCTAGCCGTCCCGTTTCGCCCGTTTTTCGTCAGACCTAGTAAAAAAAAGCAGGTTTTGGGCAAATCGTCTTCTTTTCGAGATCTGTTTCGTGAACTTGAAGCAGAAAAATCGTGCGATCAAAAATTCTTAACTCTAAAAGAGTTAAACTGTTGGCCCCTCGAATCGCCAAATTCATCATTTTTCTATTTTTAATGATTTTTTTTACTGTTTTCATAGAGTCGAAAAAAATCAAAAAAATTCTCAAAATTATATTTTTAAGTCATTAGATTAATTTCGGTGTCAGTTTATTTTTCTGAATTTTTTTGATCGATTCCCTTCTTTGTGTTTGTTTTTGACTATCTGAGTCTAACTATCTGCATAACTTGTTTGCTTCGTACACTGAACTTGATTTTGAAATGACTGATAATAGAACCTTAAGGCAATTAGCTGCTCCTGATATGAATTATAATACTTTATATATGGAATATCTTGTTGTTAATGTACCTTTCAATATCGAATCTGGTTTAATAAACTTGTTGCCAAGATTTAATGGTCTTGCAGGTGAGGATCCGAATAAGCATATGAAGGAATTCCAAATTATGTGCTTTAAACCTTCCGAACCTTCACTAGAGGACCTTGTCAAGCAAATGGCTATAAATAATCTTCAGTTTCAGCAACAAACAGATTCAAGTCTTCAGGCTTTGTAGACACAAATTGAACAGCTTGCCACTATAGTGAATGCCATGCAGCAAGCTCAAGAATCAAACCAACCACCTGCCCAAACATTAGTGAATCCAAAAGAGTTTCCTTCTAATTTAGTTGATGATACTTATTCTGAATTGTGTTTTGATTTTCCATCATTAGCATATTTTGATGATACTTACTCTTGTGATTCATGTACCGACACTAACATTTGCTCTGTTTGTGCTGAGATTAATGTTGCCGTACAGGATAATGTTTTTCATGCAGATGAAGTTGTTTATGTAGCTAAAACTCTTAACATCACGGCTTCCCCAACCTCACCATCCATTGAACAACCTCCCCCCTTGGAGTTTAAACCACTTCATAACAATCTGAATTATGCTTATTTAGATACGGATAAAAAGCTTCCAGTTATTATTTCATGTAACCTTGATTCTTATAAAGAAAATAAGTTTTTTCAGGTTTTGAAGAAACATAAGAAGAGACTTGGATGGACCTCGATTAAAGAGAGAAGAAAAGCAGTGAGACAACCCTTTAATCCTTTGTTCTCTGATGTTGTGGAAAAGGATATCACATTTACATGCCCATTCGACACTTTTATTTATCAAAGATTCTTATTTGATCCTGGAATAAAAGGCGAAGGCACTAATATAAATTTCAAGGGCGATGGATGCTATCCAAAGTTACTCCCCACTTTGGAAGAGGAGACTGCAGGAAATCTCTCTATGGGAAAGGATGCATATGTGATCACTTATCCATCTTGACTCCTCGGGTGTGTCTTTTCCTATCTCTCCTCACTTTTATTTTATATTTCTGTTCTTTCATTGAGGACAATGTATGTTTTAAGTGTGGGGGAGAGAACAATTTCTTTGGTTCGTTTCTTTTCCTTGTTTTTGTTAGTGTTTTGTTTGTTTTCAGTCAAATAAAAAAATGCATCTTCTTGAAAGTTTGAGGCTATAGTCTAATTTGAGATTAGTTTACGGAGACCTGGGAAAAATTCACAAGATCGGTATCGTCTTAACACCGTAAGTCTCCTGCATGTGGAAATTGATTTGAATACTCTTTATGTTTTAGCCTTAAATTTTCATTCTCTGACAACTCTTGAGTAGTTTATTTCAGCAGTCAGCACCATCTCACACGCACTCTATGCAGGGAAGCCGATGAATATAAGTGAGTGTTCCAAAAATGAAAAAAAACGAAAGAAAAAACAAACAAAAAAAAAAGAAAATAAATCTCAAATGATAATAAGACTCGTTGCAGTTGGTTCAACGGTTTTTGGTGTTGAGCTTGGTAGGGCGAATTACGATCCGATCCCCCGCAACTACAACTGAGTAAGCAAGGGGTTATGCCACGCAAGTACCAGAACCCTATGCAAAAAGGTTAAGAGTCACTAACCGGTCGCCTTGCTATGAGTGTGTGGAGATAACGGGCTTAATGTGATTGCGCCTGAATGAAAAAGATCAAAAAGGAGGAAGGGTAAGTTAGGCTTCAGCATAATAACATGATTCGAGTTGATTTGTATATTCAGGAGGTTTATGACTGCACAATTGTAGACTAGTGTTCCTACAATATCCTTAGTGTGTAAGATTAGTACCTATCGAAGCAAACTTAACCGAAGAAGACTTGTAGCCTGGAATGAGTAACTGTTGATGTGTTTGTGCTTTCTTTGTTTTGTTTTATTTTAATTTTGCTCGGAGTGCAAAAGTTCAAGTCTGGGGGAATTTGATCAGTGCATCTTTATGCACATTCTCCTATATTTTTACTTAAGCATTTCTTTACTTTATTTTGATTATTCTTATGTTTTATTATGTTTTTATATTTTATTTTATTTTTGGTTTAATTTGATTTTCGCACTTTATTTTTCAACTTTAGCAGTCTGCACGGAAACAATCATAACTGGAGTTTCGGGAATCCGTTTGAGGCGTTCTAATAATCGCCGGAAAGCTAAGAGAGAGAGATATGACTTTCGTCTTGGAGTCGAAGTCAGATTTGGAGCACAGTTTCCCAGAATATTCGTTGAAGTTACAACATTAGAAATTTGTTTTGTTTTGGGTCATGTTTTGGGCTTGGGTGATGTTTTCGACCCAGTTGGGTTATGAACTTGTTTTTCTTTTTAGGGGAAACTCGGATTACTGTTCATCTCATATACTATTCACGGAAAAAATGGAGAGGGAGATTTGAGAAGAACTCATGGAAAACTAATACCTCCGGGCAAATCCTGCGGTGTACGATTTCAACACTTTGAGGTTATTATAATATCAATTTAAATTTGATTCCTTTCAATCCTTTTCTATGAAGTCATTTTCTTAATTTGATTGCAATTGTTTGCTTAATTCAATTGTTGTTCATAGGATAGAATTGATTAAATTCGATTGTATGCATGTTCCTAAATTTAATTGCGTGTTATCGTTTGTTTAATTCGTTAATTCGTCATATTCTTAACCGTTTGCTTAATTCGGTAAACAGGAACATAATTCATTTGATGTTGGTAAGCGCTTGTCTGATTAATATCATAATCGAATAGGATTGGAGTCGTTTAGGGATTGATGTTATAATAGCCGATGATAAGTCGGAACCCGAATCAGCAGGATTAGCCGTTTTAGCTTATTTTAATAATCACTTTTTTTATAATCACTTATTTTCAGTTTTTTTCTCTTAATCAAAAATCCAAGCCCCCCATAATTGTTACTTTATTGGTCAATCACTATAAGAATCCTTGCGATACGACTCGAGTCATTGTCGCTAAACTACCATTTTCCAAACTACTCGTTTTTTATTCGTGCGCGACAGCGGAACAGTGGGTTCTTTGATGTATGCCATGGTCTATACTAGACCTGACGTAGCATATGCAGTAAGTCTTGTAAGCAGGTACATGACGAATCTTAGAAAGGCTCACTGACAAGCATCGAAGTGGATTCTAAGGTACATAAATGAGTTTTTGAATAGATTTCTAATTTATGATGGAGCCTTGAGTGAAGATAGTAAAGCAGCAATTGAAGGATATGTCGACTCTGATTATGCAGGTTGTATGAATTCCAGAAAATCTATTTCTGGATATGTGTTCACTATGGCTCAATAGTAAGCTGGAAAGCAACACTTCAGAAGGTTGTTGCCTTATAACCCACTGAAGCAAAATATATTGCCATCACTGAAGTTGTGAAAGAAGCTTTGTGCCTTGAAGATTTTGCGAAGAAGCTGAAACTTCAAGGTCGAGTTGTCACTGTTAAATGTGATAGTCAAAGTGAAATACACATGTCAAAGAATTCAACCTATCATGAGCGAACCAAACACATTGGTGTGAGGCTGCATTTTTCTAGAGGGGTTATCGAGCGTGGAGAAGTTCAAGTGCTGAAGGTTTCGACAGATCATAATGCTGCTGATATGATCACCAAGACGTTGTCCAGTTGCAAGTTTTTTCACTGTATGTAGCTGATAAAGCTGCATGAGAAAAGCTAGTTTGTTTCTTGATGTTATAGAGTTAGATCCAAGGTGGAGATTTGTGAGATATTGAATCGAACTCTAGTTTAGCATGTCGTCGAAGTCTGCTCACATGTTGTTATCGAAGACCTACATGCTGTAGTCGAAATGTGTTCTAGTATGTAGTTGTCGAATTGGGTCTTGTGTTAAGGATCCAATTGTTTAAGTTAGCTTGTACCCTAAGTTAACTTGTAATGAATAATTGCTAAAAGGGCCATTAGTTTAGTATATTAGGTTTATTATAAATAGTATACTAGTCTCTCATCTTAAGTGTGGCAAATCCTAATTAGGGTGAGAGAGTTATTTGTTATTCTTAAGTACTTGTAATCTGATTTAAAGAGAAAGTAAGGAATAATAATTATAATCAATCCTTATTGTTCTTTTTTCTATTAACTCTAACCCTTATGTATTTCTTGATCATCAAAATATCGTTTATATTTTATTTCTGGACATTATTTTTTACAACAAGAACAATAATAAGTTGATTAAATTTTAAGGATGCTAATCCTTTTTTTGCAAGGTGTGAGGAAGGAGTAATAATTTAATGAATACATAACACGTGGAGAGGAGCTTTTGGTCAGAGTTCGTGTCCAATCAAAATAATGTAACACAAATATTTTGATTATGTAATACTGGTGTGAAAAATTAAACAATTTGAGCTATATAATCAAAAGGAAACAAAAGAATATGAATGTATCAATAACGTTCAGACGCATTGTACAACTCTATATATGGATTTATGCAAGTTTAAAATGAGGATCTTAGGTATATTCCTATACCCCTCATACTTAACGATTAGTTTAGTGTTTTCCAATTGTCTTTTTCAATATGTCTGATGAGTTAAAAACAAGATAGTATTACTTGGCTTACGTATAGACAAAAAGTGGTTATAAATATCCATATGATTGACTTTGAGAAGTACAAACAATAAACACACAACAACTGAAGTTTCGAGAGGTGAAAGTGACAGAAGAGAGAGACAGTTCATAGTTGGATCAGTGGATCCCATTCAACACACATGGTTAAGTTTGCAAACCAATGAGAATAGTGTTTGTGCATGTTCGGTAGCTAATCAATTGAGATGACACCATTCATTTCTTTTTTAAATAAGCTCACAAGTCACAAATAACTTTATCTTATTTGTATTGGGACAAGATCAATTGTCGGAGTTGGATTTAGAAACTCTTCCAGGCCGACTATAGCAACCATCAGCCACGGTTTAGAAAGAAACAATGATCCGCTTAAATCACAAAGAAACTATCCTACAAAAGAGCATAGGAGATTCGTGGTCAAGACGTATCCAACGATTTCCAGCTTCACACACTTTGAGAATAGTAGGTTGTTATAACCGCCCCACAATATAAAAGACACACACGCTAATTTCAAGTACACAATTTTAAATTCAAATTTCATTCATTCAAGGTCATTATGCATCTATTTCACATATTAATTTGAGCGTTGAAGTGCTAATCTTGTAGGTCAGTCCCTCCACCACCGCAACAGAAACTTAGGTTGCTCAGCATAACCACCGTTCTCTTATTAATTTTGGTTCCATAACAAAATAGTTGCGCCATCAGTGAGAATCGACTTTTGATTCAAGCATTTTCCACGATCACACGTTCTCATTTCAATTCATCTATTCAAAGCCTCCTTAATTTATCAAATCAGAGTTCTTAAACCGAATGTCGGATCCACCATCCTCGATTTATTCGACTAGCAGATCGACTATGATTCTCAAGATTCCCAAACTCTTGATCTCTAACCTTCTAACGATGGATGAATTTAAAGTAACCCGCTCCGTTGCCACTCAAGCCTCGAGAAATCTGATGCTCCGCTGCCACTCAAGCTTCAAGACAACGTAGATCAAGCTGTTGTAAACACTACTTTTCATCTAGATCTACTCCAACATCCTCATATCATAGAATCTGCTTCACATATCTGATAGGATGAACCTTCACTCAAGCTTCCAGTTCCGAAACCAACCTCAAGGCCAAAAACATTGTCTGGTTTTCAACTACTACAGGCTAACCTTGGAGTACAAGGTGATAATGAGTTGATAAACAACATGTATAACATCGTTCGACAAAAAAACCTACGGGTGATGGAGGAAAGATTGCTTTGCTTGGAAGAAAGCTTGTGTAACACGCCTCCGAAGGAAAACACCATGCAGGAAGCCATTTCCAAGAAAAGCCAAATTGTCGTTCCCGAGCCGACCGCGTCACGGAGAAATAAAGCTCTGAAATTTCATAATAATAATAAGAGCAAGAGGCGATAAACTCCTCGTTAGAGTCCTGGGGAAAACCACCCATGATGAATACACATAAGCATCCTCTCCGCATCTGCATCCTAGACAATCAAATACTGAAGTCGCTAGAGAAAGAAGATGCCAGCGAACACATACAACTCATTGAGGAGTGTTTGAACTATTTCCATGTTGACAATGTGTGATACTCGTTTAGTAAAAGAGGACACGATTAGTAAAATGAAAATTATGCAGAAAATTAAAAGTAGATCATTGCTCATTAAAAGCAAGAGGGACTAGGAATCCTTGGTTCTCTTCGAATCTTGTGGAACGACTATGAGGATAAAGGTTTTGTAAAAATATAAGCAAGCTAATTTTGGGTATCCAAGTATTCGAAAATGACATTTCCTTTTTCCATACAATCACGAAGAAAATGTTTCATAATCTCTATATTTTTAGTGCGCGAATGTAGCACAAGATTTTTTGTTGTACTTATAGCGCCAGTGTTGTCACATTTGATCGAAATGCAACCTAATTTTAAATCATAATCCAATAATTATTGCTTAAGCCAAAAGACTTGTGCACACCAATTACCAGTAACTACATATTCTACCTCAATGGTAGAAAGTTCAACACTGTGTTGATTCTTGCTATGCCACGAGATCATACAATTTCCAAAAATGTGACATGTTCCACCAGTACTCTTCCTGTATGATTCACACCATGGAAAATAAGAATAAAAGTAACCTACCAAACTATAATCACTTCCCTTATAGAACCAATGACCATGTTGTTAAGTACTATTTAGATACCTTAAAATATATTTAATGATCTTAAAATGTGATTCTCTAGGGGAAGGTTGAAACCTAACACACATGCAAACACTAAACATAATATCATGTATGCTTAAAGTTAAATCAAGCAAGGATTCAATCATACCTCGATATTTAGTAATTTTCAAACTACTTTCCGAATTCATATTTGACAATAAACAAATTTGAAGCCATTGGTGGAAATATTAAATTTGCATTCTTCATTTCATACTTTTTAAAGACTTCCAAGCAATATTTGGTTTGGCTGATAAAAGTTCCCTCATCAATTTTCTTTATTTGGAGTCCCAAGAAATACGTAAGTTCACCCATCAACGACATATCAAGTTCATATTGTATAATATTAGAAAACTCCATTCACAAACATTCGTTAATATATCCAAAAACAATGCCATCTACATATATATGAACCAATACAACATGTTTTCCTTTATATTTTATAAATCAACTAGTGTCTACAGTTCCACGACTAAATCCCTTTCCAAGTAAGAAACCACGAAGATACTCATACCAAGATCTAGAAGCTTGATTGAGGCCATACATGGCTCTCTTAAGTTAAGAAAAACATGGTAAATATTGTCATGATCCTCAAATCCCGGAGGCTGAGAAATGTATATCTCTTCATTTATAAATGCATTCAATAAAGCACATTTAACATCCATCTTGTATAACTTGAAAGTAAGAGAAAAAGTGAATTCCAATAGAAGTCTAATAGCCTCAAGACAACCTATAGGAGAATAAGTCTCATCGTAGTCTATCCCTTCGACTTGATTATATCCTTTTTCCACTAACCTAGCCTTGTTTCTAGTAATTATTTTGTTCACGTCTAGTTTGTTTTGAAAGACTCACTTAGTGTCTATGAATGTTTTGTTTTTAGGACATTGACCTAAATCACATACATCTTTTCTTTAAATTGGTTGAGTTCTTCTTGCATAGCAAGAATCCAACACTTATCAGTCAAAGTAATACTAACAATTTTCAATTCAACTTGTGATATGAAAGCAGAGTAATTACATAAATTATTCAATTATAATTGTGTGCTTACTCTCCATTTGATATATCCTAAGATGTTATCCAACGTATGGTCCTTTGTGGAGATCCAATATTGAGGAAGTTGGTTTGAGGTCTCTTGCTTACTATCTGTCATACCCCAAATTTGTCCTACTCTTCCATTCTCCTATACCAAGCATTTGTGTTGCTTCATGGTCTTTCTCAAAATAATCATCTGGCCTTTGGTTATGATCCTTTAGGACTTAGGTCATGGAGGTCTTGTGTATGTTTATTGTGGTTATGGTATCTTATAATGTATGTTGAATTCCTGTGGAAGGACGCACCCCCATCCTTATGGTCCATTAGTCAATGCTAAGTCTATTTTCATCAGGCCATAAAACAGGATATGTAATTGACCCATTCCAAGAAATGACTTGATTTATTGCAAGTTGACTCTGGGCCACATGACTCAAAATTTAGTTAATTAATTTCAAAATGATTTCTAGCTTGGTTCTAATTCATATCTCAGGCTTTGACTCAATTGGATTCGAGTTGGTTTCCAAGCTATTGTTCAAGATGTTTTAAATTGACTCAAGGCATGTAAAGTTTCCTCAAAGTATATGCAAAATTATTGGAGCAAATCATGAGTTTATTAAGACTTCATTTCAGGTCATGGATATGGATTTATTTTTAAGGGCAAGTTCAATTATGTCACAAGACATGTTGGATCTTCTTTGGGAGCGTTTTGATATTGATGAAAATCAAGTGTTATTACATTTTGTCTCAAGTTTTGATCATTTATTTACAAGACATGATCAATTTAATTTCAAGTTGCATTTCAAGTGGGTTCCTAAGCCTCGTAATCAAACTACTTAACCCATGAAATTAGCTTTGTTCCATGTTAAAGTCAAGAATTGTCAATTACAAACCATGAGTAGGGATTTCAAGTGTTGTTACATTTTGTTTCAATTCATGACATTGTCATTTTGAAAAATAGGAACATAAATTTCAAATGTTCAATGCTTCACATTAAGTCCAAATTTATTCCAAAGTCACAATAATACTTTGATTAAAGCTCAAAATTTACAAGGCTTCAAAATTCCACAGTCATCAAATTTGAACTAAGCCACAAGCTAGCTTCACTTTCACTTAGCCACTCCCATGCTCCTCCCAAGTTTCCATTTTTTACAAGCAATCCAAACCTTGCTAGGCCAGTCCGCCATGTATAATTCCCGACCTGTACATCTTACTGATGAAGACCATCATTTGTATCAGGAAATTCTTCTTCATTTTGTTGACTTTTAATGACGGGTTGACTTCCTAGGTTGGTGACGACCATCAGGAAATTTTTCTTCTTGTTTTGTTTGTCGTTTTCACCAATTTTGTCGCGCTAAAACCTCCTATCACTAAGTACCTGAAATCAACACAAACTACCACCATAATACCATAAAAAGGCATAAAAATGACATAAAAATGTATGTGAATTGAGTCAAAATATACGATATATTTGTGTGTTAGCAAACCCCCCTACACTTAAATTGTAGCTTGTCCTTAAGCTACTTAGCTATCATGTAAAAAAATAGTGAAGTGCAACAACTTAGATACAATGGAACTTAAGGAAACATAGCATCTCAAATACTAATACGTGGCTACAAATTTGGACTGGCTAGAGTTAATTCGATAGGTATTAGTTGTTAACACCAAGGATATTGTGATAACACAAACTACTTTTTATGGACAAAAGTTTCCCTCTTATGCATACTGGTTCAAATAATGTCATTGTATCATATTCCAAACTCAGTTGATTTAAGCTGACATGATAAAAATACTAAAGGTACAACATGTATTGCTCATGTTAATATTAGAAATAATAAATACTAAAATAAGCATGCACGTAATAGCAGTAAAGTAAGGCAAGAGAATATGGAATCTGAAATTGATAAAACTGGAATATAATAGTAATCTGCTCCAAATAGAGACTTTAATCTGGTAAAGAAATGTTGGAAATAAAATGTTGGAAAATTATATCGGTAGGATTAATGCAGCAACATAACAATAATAAACAAATTTGCTCAAAACTAAATTCTAATGTTGCAATATTACTCGATGTGAGAAAATAATTACTTTTACAAAGTAATTTTATGGATAGTACAAAGATTGGATGTTAAAATAGAGTACTAAAAGTCCTGATTATAGTACTAATTTCGTATTGGAACTTATGGAATCATGTCTAAAGTAGTGGAGAGAAATTTGGGAAGTGGAGAAACTAATTCTGAAAAAGGGAAAAAAATCTGAACTGATGTGCCATGACAGGCGTTATGACTATGGCATTCCGTTTGCCATACTGATGACGACCGTCACCTGGCTGACAGGCTGTTCGTCAGCTGGCTCAAGAAATGTTTCTTTATTTCATTGACTTTTGATGACGTGTTGACTTCCTGGGGGGGGGGGGTGATGACCGCCATGTAGGTGCTGGACCCGTCATGACAGCAGAAAACCATGTTTTTTCTTCCTTTTTTTTTGTTTTCATTTTTCACCATTTTGTCGCACGGAAACCTTCAACCACTAAGTACCTGAAATCATCACAAACTACCAGCATAATACCACAAAAGACTAAAAAATGCATGTGAATCGAGTCAAAATATAAGATACATTTGCGTGTTATCAAGCATCCATCAGCCAGTGGGTTTCAGTAAGTTGCTTCAAGCCCTTCCGTGAATGTTCATCCCATGGAGTAAGACCCCTAGGGTAACCCAACTCTTTGACAAAACCCATCAATTGTTTCTTCAGATACATGTCCTTCTAAGGTATGTCGTCCATTTTATAGACTTACGATTCATTCCCCCATCAGGAAATGAATTTTATTCTAGTAATTTGGAAATAAGCTAGTACACATACCTCCCACTCCATTCCCTACTATGCATATTGTTGCATGAGCCTCGGGGTGGAGAGGGGGTGGCGAAGAAGAATTGATTTTTGAAATGCTTCAAACTCTCTAAAAAATCTTCGAAGCTACAAAAAACTTATACTAGATGAATCAACCCATGGTTCCATGCTTGAGTCACAGAACCATTTTGATCTTTGAAGATATGGAAGAAGAGCGATAAATAAGGGTTCCCTTTTAAATATTTTCATCAATATTGGAATAATTTCATGTATTCCCAACTCAAAGGGTGCAGCTGCAATGAGGAAACCATCAAATGATTCATAACTTATATTTCAAAGTTTTTAAAAGGCAGTTGAAGACCCAGGATCGAGAACACGCACTTGTAGAAGAAGATGGCATATTAACCATACTCATTGAAAATTCTCTCATTTTCTCCAGGAGTAAAGACGCCTCATTTCGGAGAGGGACCAATGTTCAAGAAGGCTCTATCAAGACCACCCTCTCGAGCAAAGATAGAAACAATTGAAAAAGAGACAATGTCAACCCATAAATCATAAGTATCTTCCATTTGACTTTTGACTTATAGTGGATACTACTTTCTTCAAAAATCAGAAGGAAAGCATTGCAAGAAATGCAGATAATGATGAAGCGAAAAGAATGTCTCTAGGAAATGCGAAATTGATCCCTCAAGAATCATATGATAACTTACTAAAAAGAATAAACCTTATCAATGTTTCATATCGCGAAACACTAAAGTATTTTCGTTTCGAAGATCATTATGAGGGAACCTACGCAATGACATTTAAAGCATGGGGCACACTAAAGGTGTGAATTTCCAAGAAATTGTAATATGTTCTCTTGGTTTTCTACTCAATCCAAAAGTGTGTGTGTGTGTGTGTGATGGTATCTTTCTATCTAATGGTTGATTTTAAAAAATATTTATTCAATTTCAACTTTTGGTGTAACTCTTCGGATGTAATTTAATTCCTTATGTGTATGTATATATATATATATATATATATATATATATATATATATATATATATATATATATATATATATATATATATATATATATATATATATATATATATATATATATATATGACACCAAAAGTTACACTTGCTTAATAACTTCAAATTGGATAAATATTTTTTAAAATCAACCATTAGATTGAAAGATACTACCATATAGATCATACATATAAAGTTAGAGATTAATCTATAATGATTTCCTATGTCATTTAATTATATCAAAATTAATGTTATATGAAAGTTCTTTTTTCACATTAATCTTTGCGTATCTTGATTCAACTTGTCGTTACTCACCACCTTTGTTAACATGTCTGTTGGGTTTTAAGTTCCTTGAATCTTGCTTGATGTTAGTACCTCATCCTTAAGAAGAAATCTGATGAAGTGATAACGAAGACCAATGTGCTTTGTTCTCAAATGAAATGCAAATTTTTTTCCATATGTATCGCACTTTCACTATCACTACACAAAACAATCTTCTCCTATGTGAAACTCAAGCCTATTAACAATCCTTGAAGCAATATCAAATATTTGTTGACTTGTATGATTTCTACATACTTAACCTCTATAGTGGACAAAGCTACAATATTTTGTATATGCGATATCCAACAAGTTGCTCCAGTACCAATGATAAAATATAGTTGATTGTACTTTGGTGATCAACATCTTTAGAGAATTCTACATCAACATAGACTTGTATTATTTTTCTTTTCCAAAGTCTAAACATTTCTTAGTGGTGTCTCATAGATACCTCAAAATCTACTTAACTGCTTCATAACAAACTTTAGCTAGATTTGGCATAAGCCTACTAACAACTCAGATAGCATGGCCAATGTCTGGACTCATACAAAATATTGTGTACATCAAAACTCCAATTGTTTAAACATACAATATCATATACATGAATTCTCTTTTTTCCTCCGTCTTAGTTGATTGATACTTAGATAAGATGATATGACTTGCTAGAGGTGCTAACCTGTTTGGATTTTCCTATGTTAAATCTATGCAAAATACAGTTGATGTACTTTGATTGAGATAACTGCAAAATTCTTTTTTGCTTATCTCCTGTGATTTGCATACCAATGATCATTTTGGAAATATCTAAGTCATTCATGTTAAACTCCTTTGACAACTGCATCTTTAAGTTTTTTATTTCTTCCATATTCGAGTTTGTTATCAACATATCATAGACATAAAGTACACTAAATGGCATAATTGTGTTTAACAAATGACTCTAAACACAAAATGGGGGTAGTGAGTGTAATACGATGGTAATCAGAGACCAAGCTATTACATTAACTTGACTCGCAAAACAAAAGATGTCACCAAAGAACTTTAATTTATCCAGGCGGAAGGGGAACAAAATGAATAAACCCTAAGTAAAAAATTTAAGACTAAAGACGAGGCTAAAGACTATGCAAATAAGAGATCAAAGGTACGGGGGTTGGTTATACTAAGGGAAGGGAAAAAGATCAAATAAACCCTAATTAAATAAATGCAAAAATAAAGACGAGGCTAAAGACTATGCATATAAGAGATCAAAGGTATGAGGATTGGTTATACTAAGGGAAGATGTTAGCATCCTAAGCATCTATAGTACTCTACAGGAACCTCTTGAAATATCTATGTTTTTGCTAAAGTTGTTTTGCTTTTGTTTGAGAGAGTTTATTGTTTTTATGATGATGAGAGTGGGAAATGTTTTTGTTGTTTTTGTAATGTGTATGAATAAAGGGGGGTGAAAATAAAGAGGTGTGCTAACTAGGATCTCGCAATCATATGCCTACATATCCTTAATAGGAAGCCAAAGCATTTGTAGTTCGGAGAACTACGGGTAAAAAGATAAAGGGTGAAAAAAAGGAAAAAAGTATAAAAAGATAAAAAAGAGTGTTTGCTAAGGATTGAGACCTCATGCCTACGTATTATAAAAAGGAAATTGAGAAATCAGAGCGTTCATAGGTCGTGGAACTACGAGTTGTTAGGATTATAAGAACCAAGACAACAAAGGGAAAAGCTTGAAAGCAAAACTTGTGAGGATTGATTGTAAAAGTGAAGAGATTAATGGTATGAAAGGATTTGAATGAAGAGTTAAAAGTTTGTAAAGGAAGGAAAGATTAATGGTTATCTCTATGACAAGGTTGATTGTAAATGTAATGTCAAGGGTGGCAAAGAGAGAAGAGATTGATAACTATCTCTTGGAAAAGCTAATAGTTTGTAGATGAAAGGAGTTTTGAGTTGTAAAAGGGGAAACCCTAACTTGAGTGTCTAAGTTGAAGGTAATTCTAAGGGAGACTTCTTAAGGGTAGCAAGTTCTAGGATTATAAAAGAGATATATGTACAAGAGTGTATAAACTAAATACAATGTTTTAGAAAATAAACAAAGTGTAATTTAAAAAGGAATTCTTGAATTAAAATGAACACGAAGTAATAAATATTTGGTCTTTTTCTATGATTGAAAGTGTAAAATAAATAATAAAAAATAATTAAATTTAAATAAAGTAATAATAGATTTTAAATGGTAAAAGTTCAAATAAAAAAGAAAGTTTAATAAATAAAAGGAATAAAGAGAGTTTAAGAAAAATTAATAACCAAATAAAAGATATATATATATATATATATATATATATATATATATATATATATATATATATATATATATATATATATATATATATATATATATATATATATGTGTGTGTGTGTGTGTGTGTGTATGTGTGTGTGTGTGTGTGTGTGTGTGTGTGTGTGTGTGTGTGTGTGTGTGTGTGTGTGTTTGTGTGTGTGTGTGTGTGTGTGCGCGCGCGCGCGCGCCTGTGTTTGTGTGTGTGCGTGTGTGTGTGTGGGGGGGGGGGTATGTGCATGTGTGCGTGCGTGTATGTGTATATTAAATGAAATATAAAATAAATATATTAAATAAAATAAAAGGAAATTAGAAATATAAATATAAATAAATAAAGAAGTTAAAATAAATAATAAAAGATAAATAAATAAAATAAAATAAAAGCTTGATTTAAAATAATAAAAGAAGAAAAAATAAATAAAATAAAATAAATAAAATGAAAAAGAGAATAGAAAGAAAATAAAAAGGAAAAGAAGAGAGAGAATCTCACTCCTTAAATAACAAATGTTCTGATCACATGTCACGATATTGCGCTGATCATGATGTCTGACCAACCTATTCAGACATCTGGCTTAGCATCTTGCTGCGAACTTGTTTTAACAAAGAGTGAAAGAGAACTTACAGATGCAATATAGTGATCCCTACAACTCCACTGACCCCCCAGGAATGTGTTGGAGTGCTTAGCTTGCTTTGAAACCCTCCAGAAATCTCTATCTGAATCAAGTTGTAAAGTGAAGAAGTGAGGTTGTGATTATGGTATTTGGGCTGTTACATATGTGTTATAATGCTTTTGATCACTTCTATTAAGTATATAGGAGGCGTTTGGATGGATGAATGGAGTGGAAAGTGATTGCAATGAAGAATTTGAAAGTTCTTGCAAGTTGTGCAACAATGGTGATATGAAAATGAAAGTTATGGTTATGGATGGTTTGGTGAGGTTTATAGTGTTTCAGAAGCTTAGGTAAGTGGTATGAGATGTGTTTGAAGTGTTGGAATGAGTGGAAAAGGTTTGATCAAAGAAATGCCATCTTTTTAGATTTTGACAACTTTGAAAAGCATGAAATTTGAAACAAGATGATTCTGAGGTTTAGAAGCTTAGGAAATGTTTTGGTGTATTGTTGTGTTTCCTAATTGATCATAAATGATCTATATTTATAGAAAAACAAATTAGTTTTGGAGGAAAAGTTTTGGATTCAGATGCATCCTATTATCCAATGGTTTATGTCATGTTCCTTAACTTGAATGCCAAGGTACAAGTAGCTTTCTTTCTAAGCATGATCAAATCTTGATATTTTGAACCATCATAATTCAGATTGTGGTTTGATCCTTGGTGTTTAGAACAAAGCATTTACTTGGTGAACAAGTTTATTGACTAATTGACATTTCATTTAATGCACCTAAACAAAACTTAAGTTCATGCCTTGGGATGAGTTTTTCCACTATGCAAAGAGATAGAACTTTGACAAATTTGGTACTATCTTGAAGATTTCTTGGGATACTACAAGATTTGTGTTGATCTTGTGCAGAGATAAGACTTGCAAAGTGATCAAAAGATATCTTGAACTTGTGTGATCAAAACTGTCTAAATTCAGCTTTATCAATGCTTCTTACAAAAATCATAACTTCTAGCTCAAGTAATATAAATCAATGTTATTGGACTCTTTGTAAAGTTGGGAATATTCTTTACAACTTTCATGTTGACCACTTTTCTTGATTCACTTGGAATCATGGTGAAACATTCTCATAAAGTCAGCTATTTGACATAGGCAGAACTAGTTGAAAATTTTCTAAGTTTTCTTGTTCAAAAAGTAAAGAATCCTCCACTTCATGGCCTCATATCTCTTTATCCATGCATTTTTTTGGAAATCATCCCCTAGGACAAAGTTGGAGTATGGAACAAGATCTTCAATTTGGTCTTTGGAGTAAATAAAATGGTTGCTTGAGGAGGAAGTTATGGACTTGGGAAGTAGGGTAAAAATCATGGAATTTCTTAACTTAGAAAAATTCTTAAAAACCCTAATTTGACAATTTTGATATTTTCATTTATTTTCTTGATTAATCATGACCGAATGCATCACTCAACCATATTTTCATGATTCTTGACTTGAGGAGTCCATAGTTGACCAAAAGTCAAACTTTGACTTTGTGTACCAGTTGACTTTGTATCAGATGAATTCAAATTTTTCAATCTTCAAAAGATCAAACTTCTTGGAAAATTTTAAATCATGTGAGTGGACTTCAAAGATGCATTTGAGACCCTTGAATCATGTCTTGAAGAATAGGATCATCCTCAGATGAAAAAGTCAATTGTAAACCTCACTCAGTTCCCCAATTTGGTGAATCTGATGAACTTAAGGCTTGATGAGTTTGAAATGATGCAATATTGCACTTGGTTGTTGATGAAGGGAAGCTCTTAATCTTCATGAATGAATTAGATACTTGAGAAGTTGAAGATCACACCAATCCCTAGCTAATCAGTTTGAGCATCTTGAGGCACAACCTAACTTGTAAAGCATACAAGCACATATTTTTGTATTTTCAATTGGTTAGTGATGCATAAACACACACACACACGCATGTAATACCAAATGTCATGTAAATGATGTAAATGAGGTGGAATTTAGGGGTAAAAATTAGGGTATGACAGTCAGCTGTGATATTTAGTTCAAATTTTTTTTTTGCAAGAGAATGAACTTAAGTTGATTTATTTTAAGAAAAATGGTAGAATAATAGATTTAGGGGACAAAAATTAAAGAGATATAGTTAGAGAGATCACACCAGAGTTTATACTAGTTCAACTTTAAATCACGCGACCTACTTCAATCTTCAAAAGTTTCCTCTTGAGATTTCTATTATCAATAACTTGAGCTTTAACACAGGGTTAATCACACAACCTTTCTTAAACCAAGATTTTAAAAGGTTTAGCTTGCAACCTCCAAGCCAATTGCAAATGCATAAGAGAACTAAGATCTTCAATAAACAAATTAAGTAGGACAACAGAATTACACAATTTTTAAAGTAAGCTTTTCACTCTCTCAGCAATAAGACAATGTGTAGTGAATACAACTAGTTTTAGAAGCAGAATGAGGGAGAAAGAAAAGTACAAAGTTTAGAAAAATTGTGCTTTAAAAGTGAGAATAACACTTATTTTTTATTACATTTGTTGAGCATATATTGGTTCATTTGATCATGTGCTTGATTCCAAAGCTTACTACAAGATTTGGTTCAGGATTGTTTAGTCCAAGATTCTGCTGAAAGAAATAGTTGATTTGAAAATTTGTGTAGAAAAGTTGTTTATTAAGATGTCTTGACGTGTTTCCGCACATCCTAGAGCATGAGCTACTCGGCTTGGGTTATGATTTGCTTCAAATTTTATTCAAGATTTTTTTCTTTCTAATTCTTTCAGAAGTTTGATAAAGATTGTGTTTTTTTGGAAAAGACTTTTAATCCAAATTAGGTTGAAGAAGATTTGATTAAATCATATAGTTATTTCGAGAAGATTTTATTTGGATACGATTTTAAAAAGAGATTTGGATTTTCATTAATAATAAAATTGAGATTTACTTTTAATGAGAAAATATCCACCAGTTTATTAAAGATGATTTATTTGTAGCATGTTTATGTTTTGGAAAGATATTTTATTATGAATCATTTACTAGAGGGTTTGTAACTCTTAATTATATCAAGTAAAAATATGATTGGATTTGTTTTACTGTAGATTTAGAATTGACTTTATGAATATTAGCGGAAACTAACATGTTAAGCAAGATGTATGACATTATACTTGACATTAAGTCTCAGATTGCTTGCTTGACGAGCAAGGTTAGTTAAGTATTATATTGCTCTTTTAAGTTTTGTTTCCTTTTCTATCAAATTAGAGATACAAGTGTGTTATATGTTTGGATTTGGAAAAGACTTATCTTAAAAATTTTTTGACAAGATTACATGTCGTGTTCTAATTTGTTCAAGATTTGTATCAATCAAGAGTCTCAATCATCATAATGAAGATTTGTTTGATTGTGCATGTTATTAGGAAGGTTTCATCTGAATCAAATTCAAAAAGAATGAATTGTTATATTTAGGATTTGATCAATAAAAGTTTTGCAATCAACTTTATTGAAGATTTATCTTGTGATTTTGAAGATTTCAACCAAGTTCAGGACAAAACCTTAGTGGATTTTTTAATTGGACTTTTGTTGCTATTTAAGGAGGCAAGCTCCTTTGTGAAGATTGAGACCTGGAAAATAAAATATCTATTCGATAGGAGAGTTTTAGTTAAGTCTTTTATTTTATTTTGTAATACTCTATTCTTGAGTAGTTAAAGGAATAGAGTAGTTTGAGTTGTAATTTTGTTTCGTCATTATAAACACTTGTAACTATATAAACATATAGGTAAAAAAAATAAGCTTAAAATGTAACTATCCTTGAGCCTGACCTCTCTCTAATCGACTATAAGCAAAAATTTAATTGATTAGACTAATTCATAAAAAGAAACTCTAAATCATGTTTTATCCTTAATCGACTTCCTAATTAGTTAGGAGGAAAGTTTTATTCTTAACTGATTAGAAGAATGCTCTAATTTATTAGACATCGAGGTTAGCATTTCAAATTGGTCAGAATTGCTTCTTAATTGATTAAGCACTTGCCAGGATTGATTTTTAGAAGAAGTGGAAAATAGATGAAGAGATTAAAAAGGTTTTAGAGTGTGTTCATCGTCTTAGTACTTCAAGAGTTACACTTGCTTAATTTACATATAGCTTTCAGAAAGGCAAAAACAGTTGAGCACAAAATCATGTGAGGTTTCACAACTTTAATTTTTAATAGCTTTTGTCTGATGATACTTATGATTAACTTTGTTTTATTTAGTTGAAATCATTAAAACCTTAGAAAAGTGTAACCTACACAACAAATAAAACCACATTTTCCCCACTTTTATGATGACATCACATCTCTCAAGAATGTGATAAATCAGTATAAAAATAAATGAAAAATAATGGAGTAATTAACTCTTCCACAGAGAAATAAAGAGAGTATACTCTACTTTCTCTAAGCGACATATATTGCGTGCTTCAGGTGAGCTCTAAGTCCATTTCAAAAAACCCTTTAATTCTTTGAGTGTTCGTCATTTACTAGTGTGCTTGGTTTATTTTACTTTTTTATGGATACTCTTTCTTAAAGTCACGTAAAATCATATTGGTAGACAACTAAACTACATGTAATTTTGATATTGGGTCGAATAATTTTTCTTCTTTCTAAAATCGATTCAAACTACACGGCACTAATAAAACATCATCTCATATTAGAGTTTATACAAATCAATTAGTTGTATTTAAAAAAACCAATTAGTCTTATTATGTTTATTAATTACTAATTATATAACTTAAATATTATTAAATAATTTAGTCATATATCACCCACACCCCATAATAACATAATGATGTCGGAATGTAGTTAAAATAAACATTTCATAAAATATTCCAATAGGATCTTCTAAGCCACCGCCGTGACATGTGGCTTGGGTGGAGAATGAGACCCGTGTGAGAATATTCTCTTCCTTACCAATTAAAGTATGCATAGATCTATAAATAGCAATCAATCACTTCATCATTACCAATTTACCGTTCCTATCAGTTACTAGTAATACTAATTACTACTAATCTATTACAAACTTGATCATTAATTAATTACTTCCATATAAGTCAGGAAAAATAATTGAGTCACAAATAGTTCTAAATGTTTACCTCATTGAATTTTTTATTTTCATTATTTTTCAATCTTCAATTATTTTGAGTGTTCCATACTAAATTGTATTGGTTGAAATAAAATTTAACGTTATACGTGATATTAAATAGTACGTAGTTTAGTTAATCTAAAGGAACTAAAAACATGGGCAGAATCAGTTACAGACAGCAGAAGGGTAAATTAAAAAGACTTAAGGATTTAATAGAGCGGAATTGTCGTAGCCTAGACATGAATTCTATTTCAAAATTTTTTTAAATTCAAAAGGAGTTTAATAAGTTGCATACGAAGGAGGATACATGTTGGAAACAACGGGAAAAGATGCACTGGCTTCGTGACAGAGATCTTAATACGCAGTTTTTTCATCGTTCTGCTACGGCTCACAAGAAATTTCAAAAGATCAGTAATCTACAGCGTGAAAAAAGATGCACTGGCTTCGTGACAGAGATCTTAATACGCAGTTTTTCCATCGTTCCGCTATGACTCGCAAGAAATTCCAAAAGATCAGTAATCTACAACGTGCAAATGGGTCAGTGGAGCAAATACAGAATGAGTTGTGTGATATTGCAAAAGATTATTTTGAACAATTGTTTAATGCAAAATCTAGTGAGTTTGATAATGTTTTGTCACATATCCAACCTGTGATAACAGATGAGGATAATAGCAGATTATTAGCTCCTTTGCACATGGAGGAACTGTACATAATTATTACGTGATATGCATCCTAATAAATCGTCGGGTCCGGATGAGTTTAATCTTGCTTTCTATCAGAATTTTTGGGACTTGTGTGGCTTAGACATTTTTGAGGCAGCCAAACATTGGCTTGAGAGAGGTTTTTTTTCCCGTCGTCGCTTAATGATACAAATGTCTGTTTGATTCCTAAAATTGCCAACCCTAATAAGATGAAGGATTTTCGGCCTATTTTTCTTTGTAATGTGGTCTACAAAATCTTGTCCAAAGCTCTTGCTAATAGGTTGAAGGTTATGCCTGATAAATGTATAGCGGACGAACAATCGGCTTTTGTGGAAGGTCGTTCTATTCTGGATAATGCTATGATAGTTATAGAGGTTATCCATGCCCTTAAAAGGAAAACTAAAAGAAATAAAGCTCTATTGGCCCTTAAGGTGGACATTAGCAAAGCATATGATAGGGTGGATTGGGGTTTTCTTCGAGGAATGCTACACATAATGGGGTATGGTGATAGGTGGATTCATTGGATGATGATTTGTATTACTTCGATCCATTATATTGTTCTTGTTAATTTAGAAAGAATTTGACCAATTGTACCAGTGAGAGGATTGAGGCAAAGGGATCTACTGCCTACATACCTTTTTATTTTAATGTTAGAAGGTTTGTCGGCTCTTGTTAAGGGAGCAGTAGCTAGACGAGACATACACGTGATCAAAATCTATTGAGGGGCACCCATTGTGTCCCTCTTTCTTTTTGCTGACGATTATTTTTTTGTTTTGTAAGGCCAATCTCTCTAAAGTTAGACATCTCATGAAGTTACTCAGTACTTACACTGAAGCCTCGGGTCAAGAGATAAATTTGAATAAATCTAAAATTTTCTTTAGTCGTAACATTTCTAACTCTGCCAAGGAGGACTTAGCTGGTATTATGAGAGTCCGTCATGTGTTGGATACGGGAAAGTATTTAGGGATGCCTTCTATGATTGGTAGGAGTAAGAAGGCAACTTTTTCTTTTATCAAATATCATATTTGGAACAAAATTAACTCATGGAAAAGTCGAGCTTTATCTAGAGCAGGTAAGGAAGTTATGATAAAATCAGTGCTCCAAGCTATACCGTCCTATATCATGAGCCTTTTATTATCCCATACACGGTTTATAATGATATTCAGAAGATGCTCAATGCTTTCTGGTGGGGAGGAGGAAGTAATAATCGGGGAATCCATTGGATGGCCTGGGATAAGCTAGCATGTTCTAAGAAGGAAGATGGATTGAGTTTTAGAGATGTTACAGCTTTTAATATGGCTATGGTTTCTAAACAAGGTTGGAATATGTTGTCTAAACCTTAGGCTCTGGTCACCATACTTTTCAAAGAAAGGTACTTTCCTAGGACATCTTACTTTGAAGCTAATCTTGGTTATAATCCTAGTTTTGTGTGGAGGAGCATTTGGAAGGCGAAGGAAGTCTTATCTTTAGGTTGCAGGTGGATCATTAGGGATGAGCGTTAAATCAAGGTTATGCAAGAGCCTTGGACCGGGGGTAAGAGAGAAGGGTGTCTGAGTGGTCCCCAGAACCAAGGTGTATACGACATTACTGTTAGAAATCGTATGTTGCCTACTATGAAACAATGGGATGTTAGAGTTATTAGAGAAATGTTTAATTGTGCAGAAGCCGGAGAAATCTTACAGGTGTCTTTGTTGGAAGAGGTCAAGGGGGATAAGATGATATATAGAGAAGAACAAAATGGGTCCTACAGTGTGCATTCTAGTTATAGGTTGTGGAGAAGTTTAAGGAGGAGTCATGAGAATGAGAACGGGGATTGGAATAGCCTTTGGAATGTTAAAGGCCCACCAAGGGTTAAACACATATTATGAAGAATTTGTAAAGAGTGTTTACCGACCCGTACTAGACTTCGATAATATCATGTTCCTTGTCCTTCTACTTGTCAATTATGTGAGAGTAATCCAGAGGATGATTGGCATATTTTCTTTGGTTGTAATGAGATTATTCCGTGTTGGACGACAACATATTTGTTCACTATTATTGATACTCGATTATATTCTTTTCATGATGCTAAATCACAGATATTTAATATTTGTAGTAAGGAGGATATGAAGGTTGTCGGTAGAGTTGCTGTCATGTTAGATGAAATCTGAAGAAATAGGAACAACCGGATATGGACCAATGAGTTTGAGGAAGCTCCAAAGCTTGGTTGGTTAGCCTTCCACTTGTGGAAGGAATGGTATTTTCTCCAAAAAGTACATGTTCTGAATAATGATCAACAGACACTCCCTTCTTGGAGTCCCTTATGGAAGGCTGGTTGAAATGTAATGTGGATGCAGCTTTCAAGAATGAAAATAACACTTTTAATAGGGGTTGGTGTATTTGTGACCACTTCAGAAACTTCATTTCTACAGTCGTGGCTTGAGATCCAGGAATCATGACTGTTTATGAAGCTGAAGCTTTGGCTCTTAAGGAAGCTATCCATGAAGCCACTGAATCGAATATGGTAAATGTGATGTTCAAAAGTGACTCCCAAATTGTTGTGCAAACCATCCACTCCACTCATATATGTGGTTTTGAGTTTTATTGTATTATTAATTCTATATAAGCTTTGTTAAGTGTTAATACTAACTTTGAGGTTAAATTTATTAGACATCAAACAGATATAATTTTTCTTGTTGGGACAACCAATTCTTAGCTTAAATGTATTTTTTTAAATTTAACTCTCCTTATATTCAACTGTTTATAATTAATGATATTCAATTTGAATAAAAAAAAAACTCTTATAATTATAGCTAAGTATCATATATAAATTGCAATGGTGAAATGTGAATCTTAAAAGATGAATTTCAGTTGCTTGACAAATTTTTTATTTATTTAACCGTTCTTAAATCTTATTTGGTACATTGAATGTGATCAACAATTTGGTACTACAAGTTTAGTGTAGGACCTTTAATTATTTGTGGAGCTTATTAGCATTACATCAATGATAGTGGCATTTCTGAAAAAAAGATGGGGACATGTCACATCAATAATGTCTTTTAGTAGTAGTAAAGAACAAATTAGCACAAAGAAATTTGAGTTGTTGGCCGCTCTAGTGGTCCCCAAAATCTCTACCAATGGTAGCAAGTTTGCATAGAAATTAATTGCGGCAGCCAAAACAATTGTATTTTCAAAAAGTTTAGTTTTGAAAGTATGTACTTGTCATTATCAAACCTTCCTAACTTTTGTTCTTAGTACATTTTCAAAGGGAGGATTTCCATCTCTGATAAGGCCTCTAAATAGTTGAACTAACAATAAGAAATGAAGTAGATACATAACTCATAATTGAACCTTGGAAACAATATAATGTTAACATAAAAACTAGATTTTGATAATTTCAGTCATCTCATTCAATGTTTAAACTGATTAAAAATATAGAGATTAATTTGAATTTGATTTTTACTTTTTTAAGAATAAATATATAAAAGTGTTTTTTTTTTAAATATCGAGTTTACATTGACTAACTTTTTATAATAATATAAAAAATTTAATTTTTTTTCTTCATATAGTTGTGAATGTTACAAATTGTGTTTTTTCAAAGTTGAATATCTTATATTGATTTCGATGATAATAGTGATATAAATTATATAAATTAATATGATTGATTCGCATAGACGTATAAAATTTTGAAAATCTATTATGATTTGGTATAAATGTTGATTTAGTTCGAATTTGCCGAATCAATTGTATTATTTTATATTATTTTAGATATATCATGATATTATTTTATAAAATTTGTGTACAAATATTTAAATAGTAAGATGTGTATGTTGAACAAATAATTTAAAAATTTATGTGAAATTTAGTTCTCTTTCTATTTGTTTTATTAATTATTCTTTTTTATTTTTAAATTATTAAATAATTAATATATTTAATTTATATAGTTCAAATACATCATTTATTTATTTAAAAAAAATATTTATAAAAGAGAATAGAGAGAATATCAATTTAAAATTTTACAAATACTATATTTTATAATCTTATTCTTTTTTTTCTGTGTTATAAAATTTGACTCTACATTCTTTCTTTATCTTAAATTTGTTTACTCTTTTTCTATTATATCATGTTCCATCACTTTCTGTATTAGAGTTAATTTAGTTCAGTTAATAATTTAAATGTTTATAGTTTGGGGTTAATTACTATGTGTGTAAAAAAATTTATACCGTAAATTTATCACCATCATTCATTTACATTACATTATAGATTATTAAAATAAAAATCAAACATTTTTTTACATCTAACGTCTATAATTAATTAACTGGATAAAAAAATTTACAATTAAATTCCTTATAGTTATACTAACAAAATTGTTGATTTTAAAAAAATATGATCATATAATAATGTTAAGGATATAACATGTGCTTACTTATTCAAACATCCTCTTGTCCAAACATGTGCTTACTTATATCCTTAAGATCAGATCAACTCATGTCCAAACAGAAATGGTACCTCATAATCAAACATCACCAATTGATTCCAAATCAAGCCTAAAACGATCTACCTCTTGTCTAGATCCTAACCACAAGTTCAATTCTAATTATATCATGCTAAATCATATAGAAATTTGAAGTTCACTAACCTGATGTAGATCCACCAACAGAGATGCTTAGAGCTTGATTCAACCTCCAAAACTCTCCAGAATCTTTCAAGGATGCAAGAGAATGATGTTTCAACCTTCAATTTGGCTTGAATTGGTCTGAATCTCAAAACACGATTTGAAGTTGCAGCTCTGAAAATTTGATTGCTATTTCTGGTTTCAGCACGAAATAAAGCTCAACCTTGCTCTGAATTCACTCTAAACAATATATAGAAGCTTTCCACGGGCTTTTGCAATCCATTTGAGGCCCAAATCCGTGATTCACATTTTCTGATTTTTTGCATTCAAAATTCATACCAGTTGTGCAGTGCAAGCTCGTTGCTTGTTCCAGAAGGTTCTAACACCTTTCACATGGTATTTAGAGTGAAATTGGATGGAAAGAGTAGCCTGAATTGTGTTGTGTAGTGTTTTGGCAATGTAACTTACAAGTGAAGCAACAACATAGCCACTCCCAAAACTTGACCTAACCTCAAAATTCTGTTAAAACCAAAGTGTTTAAAATGTGATTTTCAATCAGAAAATGTACTCACTTGCTTGGTTTTGGTCATCTAACACAAAATTGCATTTTCCCCTCCTTTACACATTTGAATTTTCTCCCTTTTTGAAACCAATTCAAATCAACTCTTGCTATGAGCTCAATCAATCCCTCATGATCTCTTGGCTAGCCTAAAAACCATATTTTGAACAACTTTCATGTTGAACAAAATTGCATTTGACAAGTGCAGGTTGGAGATTTTGGCCTATGGTTGAAAGTGACCTATAATCTCACTTTCCCAAAATACCCCTGACTTGTAAACCTCATAACTTGAGTTCTACAAATCAGATGAAAGACTTCTAGTACAATTTAGAAAGCTAAGATCACGAGGAACAACTTCCATGTTGGCCAAAAGTTCAGGTGAAACCTCTTTCTAGGTCAAAAATAGCTTTGAAGTCAGATGATTTTCACAGACAAATTTCAATGGCATCTGAGGACTTGTAACTTGTCTGGACCATAACTTGAGTTCTATAAATCCAATGGAGGACTTATAGTACTAAAATTAAAGGTATTGAGATGCTCTACAAGTTTCATGTTGGCCAAAGATCCATTTGAAACTTGTATCATGACTTATGTGGTCTTGAAGTTAGACACTAAATAGGGAATTTTGCACTAAAACCCTAACTTAGCAACTTCCCACACTCTTGATTCTTCTTGATTTGATCTTGGCACAACACACAAATGTCTTGTCACGTCATTTCATGAACTCCATGACCTAAAAGTAGGCCTTGATACTCTTCAGTTGTCTAGTTGACCTAGAATTGATCCAGATGAAACCCTAATTGCTTGCACCTCAACTGTGGCTCTTGTATTTGACACAATGACTTGATTGAGCTCTCTCATGGCCCTCTAGGAATTCTATGAGCTCCATACACATCCTCTTCTCACATTCAACACTTCACAACCCTCTGATGGTCTTCAGTTGATCCTCAAGTTAGGAGAAGATTCACACTCAAACATCTAAACCCTTAGGCACTCAAACCACCTTCTGATGACTTTGACCACTCCTCAATCTTGAATGAGACCTCTTGCTAGGCTTCTTTTGACAAGAATAACACTTAATCCCCTGTTATATGAATGATAACATGATATGCAAATGATATAACTATGCAAATGCTAATGCAATGAAACATAAACCAGGTAAGAACAAAGTTGAGCAAATTTTGGGGTGCAACAGCGTTTTCAGCTCCGTCCAATTCACAACAAAGGGTAAAAATGGAATAAAAAAGTTATAATGTTTTCAGCTCCGTCCAATTCCCAGCAAGGGTAAAAATGGAATAAAAAACCCAGCAAGGGTAAAAATGGAATAAAAAACTTATAATGTTTTCAGCTCCGTCCAATTCCCAGCAAAGGCTAAAAATGGAATAAAAAATCCCAAAAAGTGGAATGAGATATTAGTTCCACTTCGTTGTAAAATATCCGAACAGTCCAATTCATTCCACTTCCGTTATTAATTCCGTTGTAAAAATCCAATCACTTCATTCCACTTCATTCTATTCCGTTATTTTTAAATTATCTAAACATAGCCTTAGCAAAATACAGTTAATTTTAACATATAAAAAAAATTAAAAAAGACATTCATGCCAATATCTTTTAAGTTATCAATATTATATTATATATGTGATTTACTACCAAACCAGTTTCATCTCCATGAATGTCATTTTAGCATATAAAAATATATAAAAAAACATTCATACCAATATATTTTGAATTATCAATATTATATATTAGGGATCATTCTATTATATATGTGATTTACTAATCAACCAGTTTTTCATCTCCATGTAATCATCAAACTCTTTCAATGCATCCCTTGTTGTTTTCCTACGTGCTATAGATGCCTCTTGAATGCATGTCTCTGCTGGTCGGCGCTGCCCTCTGCAGAGTCCCGATGATTGTTCTGAAGAATAAAAATCTTGATGGAGAGGTTGTGCATTGTTTAGCATTTCTATAAGCTCACCCACAGCAGCATCATTGGATTTTCTAAAAGAATCACATTAAAAGAGAAAATACAACAGCATCATTGAATTTTCTAAAAACCAAAAAATAATCATGTCACATGTATTATAGGCTAATGTTTATATATATATATGAACTAATCTTATATAAAAATAAAAGCCTAAGTGCTAGTGAGTTTCACTCCGAATTACCCGTCTGCTGGACCCTTCATATCATCGTAGGCGTAGGCAAATGGACAATTGTATTCCGTACCATCAAAACTCGGGTGAGTGGACGAAATACGCAAACTATTAGCTGATATTCTATCTCCATAAAATTTTTGTGGTTCATCTTTTCCTAAAGAAAAGACCTGTAGAGAAAGCATTATTAAAATATCAAATATGTTTGAACTCGATAGAAAGTTTAGAATGCAGATAGAATAATTAACACCATACAAGTTTACCTTCTCAGCAGTTGCTTCACTTTGCATATCTGTGTATCTAGAGGAATTAACAGCTTCAAAATTGGAACTACTTCGCTTTGGCAATGCAGATGGAACTCCTGCCAAAGGAAATGATGGAAGCTTCCTCGACGGATCTGCTGATAGGCTTCCAACATAGTCAGGAATAACTCGAGGGAACAGATTACCGATCAACTTTGAGGCCGAGGGGCAATACATCACTTTAAGACAGAGCCTACCAGAAGAAGTATCCACAGGAATAAACCTATATTCCATCATTTCGGACTCTTCTTTTAGGGTGAACGGCTCAACAAAAGAAGCCACGCGATGAGCAAGGGTAAATGGACGAATCGGTGCAGACGCAGACGAACTAAGATCATTGAAAATTTGATAGGCAGGTAAATGTCTAACTTTGGCATACAAAAAACTCAAGAATTCAGCTAATTTCTTATACAAGTTTTGGCTCGACTTCTTAGTTCGACAAGTAGAATCCTTTACCTTCCTATTCTCATACTGCACAACCCATCTCTCCACAATTTTTCCACTCTTTGCCTCAACCCCTAATTCTTCTCCATGGTAGCAAAGTGGATATCTTTCTTTCATTAAACAACTCTTAGGAAGAACCCTTCTTGGGACCATAGGGTCCCTATCTAGAGACCTATGAACCAAAATTACATCAACCACAAGGGAATGGGATTCAAGATGGTTAATGTCCCCAAATGCCGCAGAACAATCCCGGAGTGACAAATTGAACCATTTATCTCTCAGTGTTGCTGAAGGCGAAGAAGACGAATACAGTGATGAATCTGATTTATCACCACCTTTACGCGAAGACACATTAAGCGCCCTCGATTCGAGTATTATGCGAAGGCTCTTCTCGAAAAATTCAGTGATTATCTGTTGCATCTTTACTGTTTGGGAGTGTGCATTCCCATGAGACAATACTGAAGAACTAACAAAAACATTAATAGAAACAAAATGAACAGGGTTTTAGATTCCCATGAGACAATACTCAAGAACTAACAAAAACATTAATAGAAACAAAATGAACAGGGTTTTAGAACATGAATGAGCAGGGTTTAACTATAAGGATTAGGGTTTTAGTTAGGAATTTGTTATTTTGATGGTGAGCTTGAATGTAACAAAAAAAAATCAGGAAAAAAGAAGGTGGAAGGAGTCAAGGAAAATAGTGAAAAGTGGGTTCTGTTAAGGAGTGAAACTTCTTAGCTTAAATCCTATTTTTTCTATTGAATTACTACTCCTAAAACATAATTTATTGAAATTTTATTTTTTTAATTCATTGAATTAATCCAATATATGGCATCTATATATATATATATATATGGTTAGTTATTATTATATTTGAGGTAGACCTAAACGTTGGGAAAACCTAAAAATATATTTTATCCCAAGTCTATCTCAAATATTATTCAATCAACAATATATATTGATGATATATATTGGATTAATTCGATGAATTTAAAAAAATAAAATTTCAATAATTTTGTTAGGAGTAGTAATTCAATAAAAAAAAAAATAGGATTTAAGCTAACGACTTACCAGTTTCACTCCTTAACTGGACCCACTTTTTCACTATTATTCCTAATTCTCAAAAAAAAATTAGCTTACTCTTTTCTCTCCCTATTTTTCTAATTTTGACTTGTGGTAATCATAGTTAAACCCTACTCATTCATGTTCTAAACGTTGTTTGTTTCTATTAATGTTTTGTTAGTTCTTGAGTACTGTTGATATCAGTACCACCTAAAGATTAAAAGAGAATGGCGTTGTGCGATGGGAATGCACACTCCCACCATGCAAAGATGCAACAGATAATCACATAATACTCGAATCGAGGGCACTTAATGTGGCACTCCGGGAGTGTTCTGCTGCATTTGGGGACATTAACCATGTGAATCTGATGTGATTTTGGTTCATAGGTCTCTAGATAAGGACCCTATGGTCTCAAAAGGGTTCTTCCTAAGAGTTATCACTTTGATATGTAATTTTTTTTTATAAAACCTACAAATTTATATTAAAAATAAAACCTACAAATTTAATTTTATTAAGGTATTAGTGCTATTATATATATATTCCAATTGTGTATAATATATTAGTTTAACTTAAAAAATTTATTTAGATAAAAACATTTAAAATCATAATATATTTAAATAGTGAGATATGCAATAACACATGTAAAATGAATTGTACTGATAAGTTAGATTGTTAAATACATAAGTATTGCATGAATTAGTTGAATTAAAATTGTATTGCGTGAATTAGTTGAATTAAAATTGTATTGCGTGATATGCAATAACACATGTAAAATGAATTGTACTGATAAGTTAGATTGTTAAATACATAAGTATTGCATGAATTAGTTGAATTAAAATTGTATTGCGTGAATTAGTTGAATTAAAATTGTATGATAATATGAATAATTTATAATTATATGATGACAAAAATAAAATTATTAAAATTGCATGAATTAGTAATTCCTTACTTACATATGTTTTCTTTTATCTAGTAACTTATTTGCAAAAAATAAAATACCCCTTAAAGATGGATAAATAAAATGTCACGGGTCCAAACCTACACTTATGCAATTTAATATCCTTTAAAAGGGAATATATTATACACTCACATCCTTTTTTTTAGACAAAACATATTAGAAAACATTGCACTCTCCTCCCAAAAAATGAATAAATTATATTCTCCCTCTTTCTTAAATTAAAATCCATATTTTAATCCTTCTTCTATAAACTACTCTTCAATCTCTAGTCAAGTATTTTAGTCTATTTTAATATATTCAAATTTTATGAGGGAACCCTTGAAACTACCCCAATTGTGATCATCATGGTTTGTGGTTTGTTCATGTGAGATGTCTTATGTTGGTCACCTCTAATATTTTCCTCCTCTGAGCCTATTGGGTTTGTCTTAATGTGGATATAGGTATCTTTCACAACTATTATGGCTCTTCATCTATATTTCATTAAGATGATTAGTTTTCTCATTCACTGAACGTCTCTCTCTGCACACTTCACAAGGTCGAAAAAACAACACAAATCAATGAAAATCCAAGGATCCATCAAACAAGGGAAAGACGATTCACTACTATCATACATCAAGAGGTTCAATGGAGAAGTAAAACTAATCAAGGGCACTGATGATAAAATATAGAAAATATTGGAATTAGGGCCCTTAAAACCTTCAACACCTTGTGGCACGAGCCGAAAAACTCATGCAATACAAGAAAAAATTTGACTCCAGGAAGAAAATTTACGACAAAAGGTTTAAGAAGGAAGAAACCAAACAAAGAAACAAAAAGTGGTGTGAAGCCAAAAAAGATTGTTACAATAAGATTTGGTTCTGCATATAATCTCTAGTTTTGATGATAATAATGCATATATTTTATATGTAATAATTTTGTACTCTAATATTTTTCTCAAGTGTGCAGATATAAAGTTTAATTTGATTCTTGATAGCTCTCTAGAAATCTCATCAGAATCAATTCTGGCACACCTCAAGAAACTACTTCAACCACATCTGGATAAACATCAACAGTTCTGGTGAATGTTAAATGTCTCTGGATAAGGAAAGTTGTGTGCTTCTCAGATAAGCTTCGCTTTTAGCTCTGAAGTCAAGGTTCTGGGTTCTGAAGACTTGTTCACTCTTAGCTAGAAATCAAGATGTTGGTTCTAACATAATCACTCTAAGAATACTTAAGTGAAGACAACTTCTGACTTTGAAGGCATTGATACTTCTCGATACATTTATCTCCTGGACTCATCATCATTTCACATCAGAAGATAAGATTAAGACAAAACTTCCGCTGAAAGAATTCGTACAACAGTACAGCCCCAAACTGGTAAAAACTGAGTGTGTGCCAAAATTGTTAAGGAATATTTGTGAGACTTTATTACTCCTGTCTCCCACGATCTTCGGTTTACCGTTGTGGTAGCTGGCACTGATAGTGACATTTCTATCCTCCAGCGTTCTACCATTGAGCCTATATAAAGGAGTTACTACTTTATTGCAAAAACAACGAACAATATTGCAAGAGTAAAAATGCAAAGTCTCAACATTCTATCAAGAGAGTATTCTCAAATATAAAGAGTTGTTGCTCATATTTGTTTATAAAGATTGTTCTTTATTTTGTTTCATTCGCTTATCAAAAGCACTATTGTAAACATTTTATATTTTAATCTCTTTAAAATTAATTTTCCTCAAGTGGCTAAGTGTTAGTCTGTATACTTGAGAGGGCTAAGGTGTTTTCTAACACTTAGACGAACTTTTGTAATCTTTCAAGATTAATGGATTAAGTCCTTATTGAAGGTGAAATCACCTTGGTCGGGTGGACAAGACATAGCCTATTTATACTCAAACTTGTATAAACCAAACGTCTCACTCTCTTTCTTAGTTTGTATATCTTGTGGTTTGTGTTAAGCCTTTTTGTCGAAAAGTTTTGAAAAAACCCAATTCAAACCCTCTTTCTTGTATTTTTCTCTACCTTCAATTGGTATCAGAACTTCGACTCTGTTATTAATTTGTCAATCAAACACTTAACAGTGTAGAGAGATCCAGTATGAGAAAAACACTATATGGTTGCTGCCAACACAAACGAGATAGATAGTTACAATGCTAAGCCTCTTGTCTTTGACGGAGAAAAATTCGACTACTGGAAAGATAGAATAGAAAGTTTCTTTCTAGGCTATGATGCAGATCTTTGGGACATTGTCACAAATGAATATGACATACATGTTACTGCGATTGGTACCCCCATTCCCAGAAACAGAATGAATGATGAACAAAAGCGTGAGTTCAAGAATCACCACAAATCCAAAATTATTCTTCTCAACTCTATCTCTTATAATGAATATGAAAAGATTACTAACAAAGATACAAAAAATGATATTTTGACTCGTTGAGAATGACATATGAAGGCAATACTAAAGTCAAGGAAACTAAGGCTCTAGCCTTAATCCAGAAATATGAGGTCTTCAAAATAGAAAATGACGAAATTATTGAGACTATGTTCTCAAGATTTCAAACCTTAGTAGCAGGACTTAAAGTTCTGGACAAAGGTTACTCTATAGTAGACCATGTCAAAAAGATCATAAGAAGCCTCCCCAAGAAGTGGAGACCAATGGTTACTGCACTAAACCTATCCAATGATCTGAACAACATAAGCCTTGAAGAGTTGGTTAGCTCACTCAGAAGTCACAAAATAAAGTTAGAGGAAGATGAGCCCCAGAAAAAGGGTAAATATGTTGCTCTAAAATCTAGATCAGAAAGAAACAATTCAGAAAATAAAAATGCCTTCCAAGCTGAGAAAGAAGAAGTAGAAGATTCTGACGATGAAGATTTTGATAACGAATAAGAAATGTCCCTTCTCTCCAGAAGAATCAAACAACTCTAGAAGAAAAGACAAAACAACTTCTGAAGGTCTAAAAACAGAGGAGATCGTCCAAATTCATCTTCAAAAGTAAGAACAAGCAAGGAAGTAACATGCTATGAATGCAAGGATCCCAGACACTACAAAAATGTGTGTCCAAAGCTTAAGAAAGAAAGCTCCAGAAAAGAAAGCTTCAAGAAGAATGTGTTCAAAGGCAAGAAGAAAGGTCTCATGGCAACATGGGATGACTCTGACTCTGAAGTACCAAAATCTGATTATGAAGAGGAGCATGCCAACCTAGCATTCATGGCTACCACATATAAACGAAACATAACCGAAACAAAGTCTGACTCAGAAGAGGTACTTTCTGAATTTTCTCATGCTGATTTAGAATTATGTTTTCCAGAATCTTTGAATAAGTATCATAAACTTCAAAACAAATTCAAGGACCTGAAAAAGGCTCATGAATATGAAGTTAAAGAGTGTATTAAGCTAGAGAAAGAAGTTTTTGAGCAAAAAAGACAACAATTTTGTTTTGAAAAAAGAAAATGCTTTTCTTAACAAAAAAATGTTTAAAAGTTGAAGAAATTTTTTCTAAAGCTCCTTCGTCTTCTGAAACCATCTTATATAAATATGATAAAGCATTTCAAAAATTCTTTAACAATAGCATAGACAGAAGCATAATGGCTTCCATGATCTACGGTGTTAGTCACAATGGGAAGAGAGGAATTGGTTATGATTCTGACAATGATGATCATATCCCACTTCAAGATAACAAACCTAAATCTCCTTTCTCTTATCACTATACACCAGCACAGACACAAAAAATCAATGTTGCACGAAAACCTAAGGTTGTCAGAAACTCTGGGAAAACTAATCCAAAAGGACACAAAAGATTATGGGTACCAAAAGATAAAATAGTATATGTTGTAGATATCCTATGCAGCAGAGTTAAAACACCAATCATGGTACCTGGAATTTGAATGCTCATGTTACATGATAGGAAGAAAGCATATGTTCCAAAACCTGGACCTTAAAGATGTTGGGTACGTAGGTTTTGGAGGAAACCAGAAAGGAAGAATCAAAGGATCTGGAACTGTTGGTAATGGATCTCTTCCTTCTATATCTAATGTACTTTATGTTGAGGGTCTAATGTATAATTTGTTATCCATAAGTCAATTTAGTGATAACGGTTATGACATTATTTTTAATCAAAAAATGTGCAAGACTGTTAGCCAGAAAGATGACACAACTCTCTTCACTAGAAAGAGGGAAAACAACATTTACAAAATAAATCTTTTTGATCTTAAAAACCAATGTTTAATGTTTAATGTCTATTAACGAAGAACAGCGGGTGTGGCATAAACGCTTGGCTCATATTAGCATGAGGAGGATTTCTCAGCTAAATAAACTTGAGTTAGTCAGAGGTTTTCCTAAGCTGAAGTTTACTTCAGATGCTCTCTGTGAAGCATGTCAGAAAGACAAGTTTTCTAAAACATCTTTCAAAACAAAAAATGTTGTTTCCACCTTTAGACCTTTGGAGCTTCTACATATTGACTTGTTTGGTCCAGTAAAAGAAGCGTCAATTAATGGTAAGAAGTATGGACTTGTTATCGTATATGACTATAATTTGCAGTAGATCAACACTTACCAAAGAAAATCTCAACTTTGAAGGTTGGTTAATCCTAGATCCATTCTTGTTTTTAGCTTATTTGAATAATCACAATGTAGATCTTCAATTTTGATTGATTTTGGTGGTTTTGATCTTTGTGATTTGTGATCTCAATGCTTGATGAAGTTTAATTGATGTTTGATCACTTATTTTTGGTGTTAAATTTGTGCATAATATCGCAGTGAAATTTGGATACCAAGCTATTGATGAGGTTGAATCTTAATTCATTTGCAACCGAACTTTGATTTGTCCAAAGGAAGGGAAAAAGATTGAAGTACCCACAATGCAATGTAAATGCAAGCTAGAGAGTTATAGGTTCGGGGGTTAGTTAAACTTGGGGAAGGTGCTAGCATCCTAAGTTTCTGTAGTACTCTACAGGAACCTCTTGTTTTAATGTTTGTTTATTGCTATGTGTTATCTGCTTAAGGATGAAAAACCTAGTGGTTTATTTCTAAGTATACTCGATAAGATATCACATCTTATGCCTACATATCCTTACGGGAGTAGAATCAGAGTATCTGTAGTTCCCCTAAAGGGTTTGAGGAGTTCTTTGACTGTGGTCAAAGTTCCCACGGGATAAGGGTAGTTGATTGATTGATTTTTGGAGAAAAGATGAATTGTCATTTTAAGGGAGATTACTTTGATTTAACCGCCACAACTTTGTAGGAAAATTGATTGTATTGTTATGGGGTAGAAGTTTTATCTCGCTTAAGATGATTAACATCTTATTCTCTAATGTGTTTGAATAATTTGAATTGAGTGTGTTTGTCTAAGTTGTAAAGATAAAAGGTCCTCCTTATGGGGTAGGGTCTAACTTAAAAGATCGACTTGAATGGGATCAAGGATCAAATGGGGAGAATGATGCAAATGTAATGCATACGCACAATTGTTTAAGTCATGCGCAGATTTTTCCTTTGGACGTTTATGCAATGCGATAAAATAAATTGCGGTAAAGGTAAATTGCGAAAAATAAAGACGATAAATAAATCCATACATAAACGCATGAAAGCGCTAAGGTATGTGAATTGTGCATATGTGAACGGAGTCGGAGCGAAGACACAAGCGTGCACGATTGGATTGATTAATTTTACGATGTGAGATTGATTTTAGACGGATTTGATTTGAAAAAGGGTTGAATTAACTTTTATTAATTTTAGTGAGGAGTTTAGATGATAAATTAATTTTAAGGAAAAAAGGTTATTTGATTTATTATTTTTTATCAAATAGGTAAAGTTATATTATGAAATATTTTCTAATTATTAAAAAAAAGAGTGATTATCATGTTGCTTAAAAGGATTGATTTTAAGTGTGGATTGATGAGGAATTATATTATTTAGTGAAAAAAGGTTGAATTAATTTTAGTTTTTTTTATTATAAATTAATCATATTTTTTCTAAAAGAAGAGGTTTTAAGTGAAAGCTTTAAAAATTCGTTTTAGTCATTAATAAATAAAATGTAGGTTATTTAGAAAAGGATTCCTTTAAATAAAATAATTTTAGTAAGATAAATTATTTATTTCAAATTAATGAAAAGCTTGTTATTTAGAGTATGAAAAAAAAGGTTTTATTAAGTAAAATGAAATTATTGAATTGGTAAATTAAATAAATTAATAATATGGGATTATTAATAAAGTTAAGAAAGTCAATTATAAAAAAGTTGGTCTTAATTAAAAACTGATTAAAAAATAAGTGGTCAATTAAAGGTTATTTAATTAAATAAGTGAGCTAATGACTAATTATATTAAAAGGGGGTTAATATGAGGCAGATGGATTCAGTGTGGTGGGGGTAGCGAGGGCGTATGGTGGGCGTGTGATCGGGATCGCTGGATCTGATCTGTTGGAGATCGTGCGGTGATAATGAAAGGGGCACCATATGCATATGTGGGTGTGTCGTGTGTGATTAAATTACAACATAAAAACTAAAAAAAGACAGAAAAAACCTAAATCCCAATTTCTCCTTCTCCGATCGGCTTTCTCATCTTCCCTTTTCTTCGATTCTTATCCGCCTTCACTGCTTCTTCTTCATCCTCGTCTATTTCTCCCTCTATTTTCCTTCAGCGGTCTTTCCCCTTCTTCGTTTTCAAATGGAGTCTGAAACACAAAAGAAATTATCAGTAAAAAAAAAACAATGCTTACGGTGTAATGGTTTGCTTGCAAGGATCTCAATGGCAGATTCGCGGACAGAGGTGCAAAGGCTCTGACGGTTGGCCGGTGGCTGCGACAAGTCCGGTGACGGGAACAACGATGGTGACTTTAAGGTCGTTTCACGGTGGGATCAAAAGATAAGTTTATCCTCTTTTCGGACTTAGGGTTTCGATGGAGAATTGGGGTTTTTCGTGATGAACTATTGTGAATTTTGTGATTGGGGATTTTATGAGATTTGTTTGTGAACTGCTGTGGATTTCTATGCATTTCTGGCTGTGCTATTGTTAACGGTATTGTCTTCTTCTCTGAATGAACACAAGGCGTATTTATAGGCTAAAGTGAATTAAATTCACGATTTGGGAAATCAATGTGTGGGATAAACTATCTTTTCTTGTTTTGGTAAGAAGTGAATATTATCGATTTGGTCCGGAATTTGGCTGACTAGTTTCCATTCCCACCTTAAACTTTCCGTTAATGTCTCTATTACCTTGTGATTCTCATATTTATGTTCAATGTTGGCCTGAATTGAATTTGGAATGGCTTTAATGCTCTGTTATGATTATAATGTGATCTTTGGTTTTTTATAACCTTGCTTTATGGTTGCAGGTTGCCGGAACTGGTTCCTGATGAGTTAAAGAGCAAAACCGTAAATGTTGATGATGGCTGGTGTAGGTGTATGATGGTTCTATGTCAACGAGTATGGAGAACAAAGGTTGTTAATTGGTTTCAACTCCTGCCCCAGTTCCCTCGTGTGGATTACCGAGTACTACTTATTTCCCCAAATTCAGAAGTAAATGGTTGATGACTACGATTTTCTGGTCTTCTTCACTTTTCTCATGATTATGGTATTAATTATTACCGTCTAGAAGTGATTCACCTTTAGAGTTAAGTTTTGACGTTCATCCCTTTCTTTTAGTTTAACAGGTTTACTGCATTGTCCTTTTGTCAAGAGAAGAAAATCCCTTGTATCTTTGGCATTCCAACACTGAACTGTTAGCAGTACCCACTGGAGTCTCGTGAGAGCTTGTGCATGGTGTCTTCGGTTTCAAACGCGCAGCCTGCTGTTGAGGATGAGTACCTTCTACCAATTCATATTTCCATTTCAAACTATTACGGTTGGCCTAGTAGCTCGTGTAACAGGCTGCTTATGTGAAACTCTTGCTTCTTTTGCAGGACCATCCATTCAAGCGTGGGGAACGAGTCATCAACGAAAGCTCTTATTTTGGCGTGTCTGTCCATGGGACCGATACAGTTGAACAGAAATCTTGCTGTCAAGTAGTTGGAGAACAGACTACTGAGGTAATCAAAAGATTTGGTTGTAGAAGGCTCAGTTGTCGTCATTGTTGTGGGCATATTTGATGATGCTATTTTGATTATGCAGGTTATGAGTTGGCTGGTATTTGCTTTTGACAGTTTGGAAAGGAGCTGCGGTGCATTTACCGGCGGTAGGTTCACTTTCTAGTCCTTCTGCAAGAAATTCAAAAGGAGCTAATCTTCAAAGCATGACGGTTTGGCGCGGGTCAAGGCGAGGGCTTCACAACTCTCTTCTATGATCATATCAATGCACGGTATAGTTACGCAGCTTCCGTGGCCCTTTATATTGTTTGCTTACCAATAGTGTCACTGTTAATAAAGCAACATTACGTGCAGGGCTAATACCCTTCTGGTGTCAAAACAGCGAGGAAAATATAAAGCCATGGTACCAGAAAAGGGGTTCAGACGACATGATGGCGGACCGACCGAAAATGCGGATGCAGACAGTAGAAACTTCTTGCATTCACAATGATGAGAAAAACTAAGGGAGCATGTAACTTGTAAGTTTGTTATTTTCATACCCATGACTTTGATATTTGGATAAGTATTCTTGATCCTTAATGTTGTGTCTTCTCTCATTTTTCTCTTTTGCAGGACCAACAATATATGCATAGCTAAAGGATGCCTTACGTGTGGGAACAGAGTTGTTAGCGGAAAAAAATTCCCGTCTCGGTATGTCCGTCTGTAGGACATTATGGTTGGCTCAAGTGTGCTAGGTGAAGTATTGCTTTTAGAAGATATTTAGGAGCTGGTAACAGACTTCACTTCTGGCGTAGCAGGGAGACATTCATTCTTTGTATTGACAAGAAGTGCAGCTCGTGATTAACTTCGCAAAGTTTACAACCGTGGGGTTTAATTTGTAGTATTCTTGTATCTTTGTAACAGAAATAGATTTGAACACTGGTTGTAATCTTGGGGCAGTACTTAAGTTGTTGCTTGAAAGTATATCCCCCTTGTAATGAACACACCAAAAGGATTTATGAAATTAGCCATTCGCGTTTCTACCTAGTTTTCCTTTCATAAGTGGTAGAAGTAGTCAAGGAAGTTCAAACTTCGACAGGAATGGTGTACTTGACGATAGGACCCAAGGTAAACATGGGGCCTTAAATCTATGGGCTTAAATTAATGAACTGGAGCCGTCTGCGAACATAATTATCTCTCTTAGAATCTGAACTGCTGCAATTGACAATAACACCACACTCTTGATTTCACGCAGCTTGGAAAGTTCCCATGGACGAATAACACCATTTTTAATAAAATCTAAAAAAGCAGTAAATTTCTAAAGAAAATTTAATGGAAACGGTTCTGCTTCACATCCTTAATGTCGCCAATAATCCTAGTGAAAGAAATCTTGAGCTTTGGCATTTAATATTGAAATTTGTCTTATAATCCCGCTATTCGTAGTGTGAGATTTTAGTTGACCATAAATTGTATAATTTTGGAGTACATGGACCGTTACTAGTAAACCATATTTTACACGAGCACGTCCCTTAAAGGATCCCTCAAAAGTGGGCCTCCCATCCTTAGTACACTCACCAATTCAACCCACATGCCAAGCACCACTTGAATTTCACGACAACATAAATCAAACTTTGCTACCAAATACCGCTACCATGAGTATGTGACTTGTCTTTAAAGTGGATCTTGTCTTGACAAGCCTTTCCTGATGAAAAAAAAACTTTGAGAAGAAACAAAACCTTGACTTTATAGGATGTGGTTGTAAGGATCCAACCGAGATGTCTTCAAAGCAAAACTATCCTGCACGCACTCGTTAGTCGTAAAGTAAAAAGATAACAAGCAAGAGAAAACGCGAGGAGGTGGAATCTTAAAGTCAAAAATTAGGGTGTGACAGATGCCCCTATTTAAGTTTCTTCTATCCGGAGATATGGAAATTGAAATCTTCGTCTCGACGAGATAGGAGGGACTTAAATACAATTATTGCACGAATTTTTGGCCCTAAGATGCCACCAAATGCCTATGATATGTAAGACAGATGGTCCTGTGGAGAAAAGATGCCACAGGGGAAAACTAGACACAACACGTGAAACAAAAGGAGCGACAGACTCAACGGGGCGGGACTCCACGGGGGGAGAGACAACAATCATTGAGGAATCTCCAAAAATAGAGATATAATAATACCACCGAGAGTACAATAGCTTACACCATGGCGAGAAACTTGAGATGTGAAGGATAACCTACTACCAATGCGTGGCAGCCTAAGCAAGGGTATCCGGTTGGAACAAAGAAACGCACGTTACCTACTATCAGTCCACTGATAGCCTAAGAAAAGGCAACATGAAGAGGAAAGATGACCTACTACCAAACATGGCAGCCTAAGCAAAGGTATCTGACCCAAAAGAAACGGTATATTACCTACTATAAAATGTATGATAGCCTAAGAAAGGTAATAGCCAAAACAAAGTGCATTACCTACTATCAAACATATGATAGCCTAAGAAAAAGGTAATAGACTTGAAAGGAGGGATCACCTACTACCAAAGCTATGGTAGCCTAAGAAAAGGCGTCTGACCAAGAGATATGTGTTACCTACTATCAAACGTATGATAGCCTAAGAAAAGGTGAACACAAAAAATAAAGATGACCTACTACCAAACAGGGTAGCCTAAGAAAAGGTATCTAACCCAAAGAAAGGTGTATTACCTACTATCAAACATATGATAGCCTAAGAAAAGGCAATAACCAAAAGATGGAGAGATCACCTACTACCAAACGTATGGCAGCCTAAGAAAAGGTGTCTGACCGGAAGAAATGGTATATTACCTACTATCAAATGTATGATAGCCTAAGCAAAGGTAATAGCCAAAACAAGGTATATTACCGACTATCAAACATATGATAGCCTAAGAAAAGGTAATAAACTTAACAAGGTATATTACCTACTATCAAACATATGATAGCCTAAGAAAAGGTAATAAACTTAAAGAAGGAAAGATCACCTACTACCAAACGTATGGCAGCCTAAGAAAATGTGTCGTGTTACCTACTATCAAACATATGATAGCCTAAGCAGAGGTAACACAAAAAGGAAAGATGACCTACTACCAAACAAGGTAGCCTAAGAAAAGGTATCTGACCAAAAGAAATGGTATGTTACCTACTATCAAAGGTATGATAGCCTAAGAAAAGGTAATAACCCAAAGACGGAGAGATCACCTACTACCAAACATATGGTAGCCTAAGCCAAGGTGTTTGACCAAAAATCAAAATGTACTAGAGATTGTAAAGCTTCAACGTGGATCTTCAAAAGAAATGTAGGCCGGTTGATCAGCAAAATATGTCCTCTCAAATAGAGAGAGATCCATTGTGACAATCTTCACCATATTTCTCGAAAGAGATGCCATTTGATGGAAATAAACTTGTGCAATGAACTCACTGGGGAGTATATTTCTGAGGAGTATTTTGTTGTAGTTGTAAAATATGACTGAAACTCTGTAGTTTCTCCAATAAAGAGAAAATACCTGTAAAGTCTTCGACAAACTTCTCTGACGGATTCCCGAAGAGATGCCATTTGACGAGTAGGTAACCTTGATAAACCCACTGGGATGGACAAACTGTCTTGAAGAGACTGTCATATGTCGTTTTGAATGAAATCCTGATCAAAACGAGTTGCTCAAATAAAGAGATCGCTTGTGGTTCAGATATAAATTATTGAGAGAACCTTGTAATATTGTTGGAGAAGTATTTGTCATTAATAGTTATCTTCATAAATTCCTCCTGGGGAGGAAAGTGCAAAGTAAATGTGCGCTCTATTCATGTTCAAAAGTTGGAGATGTCCACGATGTGATTGCCACAGACCGAAGTTCAATTCAGGAAGTAACTGAAGAGAAACTGTCAAGTAAGACCCGACCATTGAGGTATGAACTCAAATGGGATGTACTAAAACAATCGTCTTCCACGAGGATCGAACTCAGTGGGGAAATAGAAACATTGTGGTCTTTCTGCCTAGGGTTGACAACTCTACTTGGAAGGAGGAGACACACCCAGTCGCTTGGGATAACCATGGCCAAAGTGACAGAACAAACAAAGCAAAAAGATGCAGAATGCATATGCCATGCTATCTATCTATATGCTATGCGTATGCTGACAAAGCCAAACAGATATGGAAAAAAGACATCCCAGGCGGAGGGCACTCAAACCAAATCTTCACAGATCAAACATTGCTTGGAGAATGTACACTTGCTTTAGGAGACCTCTGGGGAACAAATGACGGACCAACCTTCGAAGATAGAAGCATCACTATGGATAGGTGGAGAACCATATATGGGATCACAGTCCTGCTTTGGGGCTTTAAAACTTCTCAGGGGAATAGAAAGTATTCTGCCATCTTGATCTTACTGAAGAATTTTCCAAAGTAATCTCAATGATCTTATTGAAGATGAGAATAAAGGTCTACTGGAACGGATCCCACTCATAACTTGGAGAACCTTCATGGATAAAATAAATATCAACTCAATGGGGAAACCTGAGTCGACGAAGTTGTTGAATATATTGGAGTCGAAACTTCGTGGGGATGAAATAAACATCCGCTTCGCTGGAGAGGTGAAGCTAATCATCTCACTGGGAGTTCTCAGGCCACCAACTGGGGTTTTCTTGCGTTGAAAATATTTGTTACAGGATTGTCACAACCCTCTTCGATTCTCAAGTGCCCCAAGCCACACGGTTCATGAGAAAAAAGTCATCTCGAGAGGATTTTGCAGAAAACATGACATCCAAATGCCCCACTGTTTTCAAACTCTTGGAGAGATTCGTCGAATCTCGACGTAACTACCCCTGATTGAAGGTATAACTGAGTCTTCAAACTTGCGCTCTAGGTGAATCCAAACTTGTACGGATCAAACCTCTTGGAAAATAACTTGCCCTAGGTCAGCAGAGTCTTCAAATTCCAATGGACTGAACTTGTCATTGATGTTCACATGTAAATTTCTAAGATATAAAGCAATGTTAACATATTAGAAATGTTAATTCGAATTGTTAATGTAACAATCATGTTTGTCTTGAAGTTTTTTTTGAAAAAGATATCACCATAACTGGGACCGAAATCACTAGTTAGGATATAGATTAAGGCTATTTACAAGGCCAATACTAAATTTGAGCATAGCTCACTGGAGTCAGGAAACGATATCTTATTGAGTATGCTTTCAAACTAAACCTTACCTCAATTAGGACGTTGAGGGTTGTATCTGAGTTTAGTTTATGATTTGTAAAGCAAAGGATAAGGGTCAGAGGATATTTGTGCCCACCCCAAAAATTTTTTTTGAAAGATGCCCATTCTTTTTGATACCCTACCCCAGGTTAAAACAAGGTTTTGATTTGGGAAAGAAAAACAGATCCTCTCTCAAGGCTTAAAAGAGGGGTTAACTATTTTTGGTGTTTTGGAGGTTTGAAACAATGCCTTACATCATCAGTAGGGTTTTTATTCAAAAGTATACAACGAGAGATCCTGTGTTTTACTTCGTCATCCTCTATCCAATTATTCACCAAAAAGAAAATTGGATAAAGTTGGCATCATAAATTATGAAAAACATTTTGCGAGTGAAAACAAATGGATTTCTTCAAGACAGACATTTATTGCATTAATTATTCAAAATAACAAGTTCTACAAGCCAAACATGATTTTATAAATCAAAGAAATGAAATACCCATAAGCAAACAGAAAGACAATCCAGACAAGTCCTTTCTCTTGGATTGTATGGAATGGAGAGGCTTGCAGAATCGTCTGATATGTGGCCTTCAGATTCATCTTTAGGCACTATATTGATATGAGCTTCCCAAATAACCTTGGATCATGTTCGCGGAGGACGTACCATAGTGAGGTAGGGGATTATCTTGCACATCAGGAATGGAACCCTTAAAGGATAAGATTATGCACTTAACCAACCTTTGAACGTCTGCTTTCAAACCGTAACAGTTCTCAATATCGTGGCCTGGAGCACCTTGATGATTTGGGCAAAATTTGTCAGCTTTGTACCAATACGGAAGTTTCTTGGGTACCTTAGGTGGAGCTCTCGTCTGGACGTGACCTTTTTGAATCAAAGTTGGGAACAAGTCAGCGTATGTCATCAGGATGGGATCAAAGTCTATTCTTTTGTGTACACGACTCTGATTGTTGAATGGCTGATTTTGCTGATTTTGTTGATGTTGTGGTTGATAAGTCGGAGCGTTGAATACAGGTGATACCGCAGCAACCTGATATGATGGCTAATACCCTCTCTTGGATCGTCCCTGCTGCACAACACTTGCCTCATGTTCCCTCTTCTTTACAAAACCACTCCCATACTTTTGAGCATTATTGGGAGCACTCCCTTCCTTGACTAATCTTTCTTCACGAACCCCCTCTTCCAAGCGCATTCCCATGTTTACCATCTCAGTGAAGTCACTAGGTGCACTTGCTACCATTTTCTCATAAAAGAAAGGACCCAGAGTCTTTAGAAAATTTTTGGTCATCTCCTTTTCTTCCAATGGTGGTATGACTTGACCGGCTAACTCGCGCCAACGCTGAGCATGTTCCTTGAAATTCTCTTTGTCTTTCTGAGCCATGACCCTCAATTGATCACGGTCGGGAGCCATGTCCACGTTATATTTGTATTGTTTGATAAAGGATCCACCCAGATCATTGAAAGTTCGAATCTTCGCACTATCTAATCCCATATACCACCTGAGCGCAGCGCCTGTTAAACTGTCTTGGAAATAATGAATGAGTAATTGATCACTGTCAGTTTGTGCAGACATCTTTCTAGCATATATGATAAGATGATTCTGAGGGCAAGTATTTCCTTTGTACTCCTCAAAATCAGGAACCTTGAATTTTGGTGGAACCTTGACATTCGGAACCAAACATAAGTCAGAAGCACTCTTTCCAAACAAATCCTTTCCACGAAAGGCTTTCAATTCTTTCTGAATCTCAGAAAACTGGTCCTGAAATCCATCCATCCTTTCTTCAAAACCCACAGTTTCACTGGGTGTCCCATGGAAAATTGGTTCGTCTAGGACATATGGAGCAGCGTTCACATGCGGAGGCGCTGTAGTCATCACAGCAGTTGCAGGAATGGTTTGAACAATGGTTATGGCAGGGACTGCAGGTGAGATAATACTTAGAAGGGGGGTTGAATAAGTATGAAAGATTAAGACTTTAAAAAATAATGACACAATTATTTTTATCCTGGTTCGTTTAAAACAACTACTCCAGTCCACCCTTCCTAGAGTGATTTGCCTTTCTCAACAAGGACTTAATCCACTATTTAATCAAACTGATTACAATAGTAACACCTAAGAACAACTGTTCTTAGTCTTCTCAAGAGCTACTGATTCCAACTGAATCCTCTTAAGGAAAAACCTTTACAATCAATGTAAATCAAATACAAGAGTATTAATGCTTCTAAAAAGCTTTTATCACAACAATGATTTTTCTCTTAAGTTTAAGTACAAGAAATTCTAAGAAGAATATGAAAGAATGAGAGCTTTGAATAATATGATTTCTTTTCAGCAAATTGTGTAACTCAAGAATTTGGTGGAGTCTTCCCTTTTATAGGCAGCTGATCCAAGGATGCTGAGCGTTGAAAAGAGAGTCCCAAAAAGGTCTGAGCCTTTTTTTCTTCACATCAAGTGACCTTTCCTAGAAGTAGATAGCACAGAAAAATCCTTTTTGTCTGTGTTATTGTGTCTAGCACAAATGAGGAAAGAGACGTTTGATTTACTCCAACAGATATAATCTTTGAATATTTCTTCTTCAGTTTTCAGCAAGTTCTTCAGAGTATGATTGAGTCAGAGTCTTCTAATGATGTTCAGAACTTTGTTGTATCAGAGTCTTCTGCAGCATGTGTGCTTTCAGCGTGTTGATCAGCAGAGCATATTAGACACAGAACTTCAGTACTTGGCAGCGTTAGTACTTTCAGAAACTTCTGTAGAAATTATGCTTTGAGAAACTCTTCATACAATATTCTTCTAAGCTTCAGATGCTTCTGACTAGCTTCACAATCTTCTGGAGCTTCTTGCTTCAAATCCTTCTGGAGACTACGCTCAGGATCTTCTGTAAACAGCAATCAGAATCTTCTGCAGGATGCATCTGGCGCTTCAGAGTCAAGATAACTTCTTGTATACAATACAGATTTGCTTCTAGAGAGTTAATTTCATTTCAATCTGCAGTAAAACTTACAAGCAAATTTTAGAGTATATAATTCTTAAATATAAAATTTCCTAACAGTTATCATCAAAACAAAGAGTTATTATTAAGAACCAATCTGTGTTCTAACAATCTCCCCCTTTTTTATGATGACAAAAAGTATCAGAAATTTTGTTTAACTGAACATATTAGAATTATAACTCCCCCTGAGATGATGAATCTCCCTCTGAGTTAAATACAAAAAGGAATAGAAACTTCCCTTTTGTCTTGAGTAATCTTCAGAGTTAGATCTTGTTTGTTCTTATAACATTTGAAGGTCAAAATGTCTTGTAGATATAAGATTCAGAGTTTGATAATAGATAAATGATCTGAGAAACTCAGAGTTTCTTTTATATAGTGTACTTATCAAATGTTCTGAAATAGTCAAATTAAATGTTAGATAGAATAGATATGTCTGAAGTTTCATTCTGGTGAAGTTATATTAAACAGTTCAGATCTATATTTTCTCCCCCTTTTTTGTCATAACCAAAAAGTAAAAACTTTTAAAAAGACAAAATAAAAGGAAACAGTAAATAAGATAATTCAATGGAGAAAACTTTGATCCAATCAAAAAATCAGATCAAGAGTACATAAGCAAACATTAGAAGATATAGCAATAAGGTACATATGCAAACAACAGATGCAAAAACATTAGAAAAAAATCTAAGAGTGTTTGGACAAAAGCATCTTCAATAGATCTGTAATCTCAGAGGATGATTGCTCTTACTTGGACATCCACTTAGTCATAGTTTCATTCTTTTCATCTTGCTTTGACATCCATTCTGTCATATCCTCAGACTTCTTATCCTGCTTAGCCATCCAGGATTTTATCTCTGACTGTCCAGCTTCCAGAGCAGCAATCTTATCTTCAAAGTCTGGATGTTCTTTCTTTATCTCAGATGAAGAATTATGATGAGGTTCTGTAGCCTGAACAGAGTCAATTTCCATTGGTTTTGTAGATTCTGAGGAGGGGTCTACTAGAGTCATAGCCAATGCATTATCAGTAGATTCTGTTGATGGTGGAGGAGCATCTAAACGAAGCAGAGGTTCAGTTTTGTTGAGAGTCCAGAATAGAGTCCTTTCAGCTCTGAGCTTTGCATCATCAGAACATACGTTCTTCAGATTTGAAGCTACAGTGTTGAATCTGTTGATGAATCCGTTCCAGATGATGTCAGATTCTTTGGCATCCATTGTTTCTGAGCATTTCTTCTGAACAGTACCTAAATACATCTGTATTTCTTGCAAAAATGTTTGAAATAAATGATCAATATTAAGTCTGGACTGTGGTCGTAACAAGGTTTCCAGATTTATAGGTTTAGGTTGGGGAGTTGGTGGAAAAAGAGATTTTGGGATGGAAATCAGAGGAGGAGGATAATATGGAATGAAGGGTATCTCAGGAGCTTTTTCTTTAGATCTGACTAAAGCATTAAGCAAATGAGGTTTTGCTCTTCTGTGAGGGGTAACTACATCAAAAGGTGCATTTGAGTATGGTTTGAAAGCATATTTTGGTGGTTCAACAGATGCAACAGTGTTATCAGATGCAATTTGCAGAGCTGAAACAACAGCTTTATCAGATTTTGCAGAGTGTGATATGGTTGCTAAAGGTTCTACATCTGTCATAGATTTTAAGTAATCAAGAATCACAGATGGAAGGATCATTGTGGATTTTGGTTTCAAAGGGTTGAGGGGTTCAGAAGGTTCAACTCTGTCATAAAAATCTTTCAGTTTGAAACCATAAGACAGATTATGAAATAGAGAAGAAACTTGGGCACAGGATATAGAAGATGTTGGATTGGAATTGGGGATTAATATCTCAGATGATGGTGCAGGTGGAGGAATAGGATCTGGAATGGGAGTTTTTGAAGGTATGGTAGTTTCAGGTTGGTTTATCTCAGAGTATTTGTCAGATGGAGAGATTAGAAAATCTGGGTGGATTTCGGATTCTGAGGAGTTAGAGGATGTTGTTGGTGTACAAGAGGTAGAAGATACTTGAAACACCGTTTTTAGTGGTGTGACATCAAGAACTTCTGTCTCAGGGATGTGAGATTCAGAAGTATTGGTAGGTTCTGAAGGAATGTCAGATGGTTTGGATGGTTGTTCTGAGAAGGGTGAATCAGAAGGAATAGTTATTGGTTCTGATGAAACTGGATTAGAAGTTACTTTTGTAGGTTCAGAAGTAACAGGTGCAATAGGTTCAGAAGGTGGATTATTTAATGGTGGATTGTCAGAGGCTTTTTCTGGTTGAGAGTCTTTTGGTTGGTTCTCTGGATGTTCAGATGATTGTTGTTGATCTGATGGTTGTTGTTCTGATGGTTGAGGTCGTGGAACAAAGTGTTTGATATGAATTTTGGGTTGAGAGGGTTTTGGTACAGAAACTGTTGGTGTTGGAATTGTTTATGTTGTAGTTTGAGTAGGAATAGGTGATTGTTTTTGTGGAGAAATGGAACTGGGGGCAGTAACAGAAGTGGTTTGTGTAGAAGGTGGATCTGGAACAGACTTAACATTAGAATCATTAATAACAAGTTTTGCAGAAGATACAAAAGATTTAGTACCTTTTACTTTGATCCTCTTGGCAGGTACAGAAGCAGCTTCTTCAGAATCTTTTCTCTTCAAGAGCTTCTTAGGCTTCTCAGCAATCTTGACCTTCTTCTGAATAGGTTCAGATTCTTCTACAGGCTGAGTCCTTTTCCTCTGGAGTTGTGCTTCTTCTTCTCCTGCATCTGGTAGTGGTTGTCTAGCTAGCTGAATCACATTAGCAGGAACAGGTTTTCCTTCCTTCTTGCATTCATCAATATACATAACCACTATATGTCTGGGTTCTTCAGCAAAGAATAAAGGAAAGTCATCTACAGGAACCCTCTTATTCAATTCTGACATATTCAGCTTCTTGGGAGCTGTTGTGAGTTCATCAGCAATTTTGAGTCTCAGAAGACTTTTAGCATTCAGAGGCTTTCCCATTATAAATTCTAATTCCTCTGTGACTCCAGCAGCATACAGAGCAGTTACTAAACCATTCTCAGTAAGAAGATCTGAGATCAACCTTCCAAAGGGGATCCAAGTTCTGATCTTCTGTCCTTTCTCTTTCACATATTCTCTAGATGCATTGATATGGTTCCACAAATGCATAAACAGAATGTATGGAAGATCTACCTTGGTGCTCTGACTAAGGCAATACATGAAATAGAGCTGTTCATTATTGACATAGTCTGGAGAATTTGTTGACTTCCTATGGTGGATGCGTCCCATGAAGATCTTGGCCCAGATCTTGTAATCAGGCTTCAGATCTTTGAATTTGTTAGAGGCTTGACCAACAGTCATTACTTCTTCATAAACCTCATCCATGTCCATACGCCCAGCTGGCAAGTGGGAAACACCATCTGTTTCTTCATAACCTATTAATTTTCTTATCAGATCTTCTATGATAATAATTTCTTTTCCCAGCACAGAAGATAAGATGAACTTGGGGTAAACTGATGCATGAATCCAGAATTCTTTCACAAGGAGAGGGTAAACTGGTCCAAAGAGCCTATCAAAATACTTAACCCATCCTTGAGCTCCAATTATGGAACGAAACTCAAACCCATTTTCTTCCAGAGAATCAAACTCAACCATAGATTCACATAGAACTTCCAACTTATCAACAGGGGTTAGAAGAGTTCTTTTGGGAGGAGAATAGGGAGCAACACCCATGTTTTCTGAAGTTACAGCAGCCATAGAAGATTGGAATTGAGCAACTGTTGATGATGAAGATGCCATTGAAGAATGCTTTGTCAAACGCTTAGGTATAGGGTTTTTATGCAGAGAAAAGAGGAGATGAAAACGCATGTAATTTCTGAGAATGTGAAAAGTGTGAAAGTGAATACAAGTCAAGTATTTATACTAAAACACTTAGGCAAATCAACAGTCAGAAATATGCACGTTTGAACAAGCATTAAATGAAGAAAATAATAATCATTTCAAAACATTAATTGCTTCTGATAATTTGGGGGGAAAACCAAGATTCTCACTATTCAAACTTCACCTCAAACGTCTCTTCAGTTGTGTACACGCCACCTCTTCAGATTTGGTGTGACACGTGGTTGCTTGCATGTTGTTCTGAATTCTCTTAAGAAATGAAACGTTAGCCAACGTTCAGATCTTCTAAAGATTGTTAGTTCAGAGTTTCACAAAAGAAATATTGATCAGAATAAAATAAGCAATCAGAAGAAATACTTCAGAGTATTAAGCATTTTTGCATCTGTGGCGTCAAGTTGTTTGATTTCCGAAGCATTATTCCAATACTTGTGGCGTCACACAGGTGATTGATGTTGAGAAGCAGAGAAATTTTTATCAGATAATTGACCAGTTGTTGCCGTGACAACCAAACTTCAGTTCATTGGATGTTATTCCTCAAGCAGTTTTGCAGTATATTCCCACGGTTGGCAAATTTCAGGGTTTCATTGGTATTCAACCGTCATCTACCTTTGAATGTTTGAAGGCTAAGCGCTCTTCAACCATTCAGGTCCAAGCCGCTTGAATAGGGGCAGTTGTTGCACCCTAAAATTTGACCAACCGGGTCCCGTATCTGGCTCGATGTTTCGACGCATGACCGCATTCGCATCCGCATATCGCATACAGTGCATTTTTCCAGTTATATTGAGTTTATCGGGATCACAACCCTCTTCTCGCGTTTCAGGTGTTTTTAGTCAGTTTAGATAGGTAGAATCGTATTTTTGGGAAGTCGTGCTCTTCCCGGTGTTTTCAGTTTGTGCTGTTATTTTTGGGGATATTTCGGTGTCCGTTTATTTTTACCGGCTATTTTGTTACGCTCTCGCAGTGCTATTTGTGGTTTTGTACCATTTTTTGTTCCCTCTGGAATTATTAGGATTTTATTAGATATTACTAGCATTTTCTAGAATTTAAGTAGATTCTTATAATGTTTTTAATAGGTTTTAATTTTAGATATAGGATATAGATTTTTCTTTTAATAGTTTAATAGAATAATAGAATTTCTTTTAAATAAATAGTATAAATTTTGTTAGAGATTTAATAGAAATTTAATAAATTTTAAATAGAGAATTATTAGAGTTTTTTAGATTAGTGGAATTATTAGAGTTTTATTAGTTTAGAAATTAATAGAAATTAATAGAGTTTAGTAGTTAATCCTTTTTTAGATTTAATTAGGGTTTTAATTGAGCTCATTAGCTCTAATTAGGTAGGATAGTCTTAATTTTCAATTTAGGATTTAATTACTGATTTGAGTCCTTGTTTAGTCTTAATCAGAATTAATTAGGGTTATATTAGGTGGTATTAGTTTTTTAGTTAAGTAGTTAATTAGGTTTAATGCAGCTTTAATCAGGTTTAATAATCCATCATTAGCATTTTTAATTCAGTTTTTGGGTTTTGTTAATCATTTTCGTTTGGGCCCAGAGTTTCGTTTTTTGGAGGTCCAGAGTTTCGGTCCATTTTGTCCAAAAATCATTGCCATATAATAGTCTGCACCACGTGTCTGATCTTAGGGGGGGGGGGGGGGGCACATCACAATTTTCATCTTCACTCTCAGAGCCACACATCACACTCCACTAACTCCCTCTCTCTGCCACGTCCCAGCCACACGTCATCCATGCAGCTTCTCCACCTTCCACCCAGCCTCCACGTGTCCTCCCCACGCTTCCCCTCTGCATGCGCGCCGGAGACCCCACCGAAACCCATGCAAACACCGGCAAAGTTCAACGGCAAAATCATATGGAGGTGTGCACGGCCAAAATCTCGCCGGAAACCTCATGCATCTCCAAAAAACCTTCAATCTTCATCTTCCTCACCCGCCATGTTCATGCCCTCGCCGGAGATTTCACCGGAAAATCCATCATCACCAGAAAACTCCCCAGAAACTCAAGATCCTCATCGACATGCGAGTGTTTTTTCCAGATTTCGTCCAATGATCCGTGCAACTTCATCAAGATTCATACGAGTCTTCACCGGCTCGTTCATGATCGCCATTGAGCTCTTTGCATATTCGTCAATCTCCAACCGTTTTCCAGAGGATCTTTAAGAGCTTCACCCAATCCTCATCAAGATCCATGCGTTTTTTCCAGAACTGAAGCAACCTTCATCTGGATCTTCATAAGATTTCCAGATCTGCAAGCGATCCTCAGATTCACCCAGAAGATGATGAAGATTCTTCAGGATCTTCGTCCAGGTCCATCAAAGTTGATCGAGCCTTCATCACCGACGTGTTTCCAGATCTTGATTCAAGATCTTCAACTCCAGGAGCATGCATCAAGATTTGTTCCCGTGACATCATCACATTAACTTCATAGCTCTCATCAGCGATTACCAGAAACTATCGAACCAACATCAGGTTCTTCTTTCGAACTTCCGTCAAGGACATCTCATCCACATATTCCCAGAATTTCCACCTTATTTTCAAAGAGACCTTCATAGTCATCTTCATCGATCATCATGAATAGTCGTACATCTCCAGATTTCTCCGTGTTCTTCAACAGCAGCGATGGATCTGCGTCGCGGATCTTCAATGCTTCGTCTTTCTTCAGTTTTTTTTCCAGATTTGCGCGGTTGTTGTGAACCATCAGGATGTTGTGATTTGAAGGGATAGGGTGAAGAAAGGTCGTTGGAAGGGAAGGAGTTTGTGTCTGAGAGAAAGGTTGAGAATCAGAGGGGACGGTGAGAGAAAGAAGGCTGAACGGAGGTGGGGTGGACGGCGCCGTGAGGGAGAAGATAGGTTAGAACTAGGGTTTCAGAAATGGAAGAGTGAGTGAGGGAGAGGAGAGGTCACCCGTGGACCCCTGGGGTACTGGGCCTTGCTGAGGGCCCAATGGTTTTTTTGGGATCATACTCCCATTTCCTTCGTTACACCTCCCTCAGTTTTTTTCTCTCTCCTGGGTGATGAATATTGGGCTGGGCCCAATGCGTGTTTCCTGGATACACCCTCCGTTTCAGTTGTACCCCCTCCCCAGTTTTTGTTTGATTATTTTTTTTCTGGGCTGGGCCCATTTATTTTTCTGCAGATTGTAACTCCCTTCTACTACAGTGCACCCCCCCTTGTATTTTTTGTTTTTTTTCTTATTTTCTTTGTTTAGAGATTTGAAAGAAAAGAATATTGAAAAAGAAAAAAACAATATATTTGAAAAGAAAAAAGAATTTTGAAAAAGAAATATGAAAAGAAATGTGGAAAAAAGAAATATTGAAAAAGAAATAAGAAGAGAAAATAATTGAAAAAAAAAAGGAAATACTTGAAAAAGAATATAAAACAATATTACTTTGTAGATTTAATATTTTTCTTTTAGGATACAACTTTTCATAGAGTTTATTTTTACCTTTTAGAGGTAGTTTTAGAAGTCCACTTGTTAGGGGACTATTTTCCATTTGATTTTTCATAATGAATAGGATAGGGTTTTTAGGAGATTATTTTCCAGTATTCAATCATTGTAATCATTTTTCAGAATATCAGTAAAACGAGATTTGACCTGTGGTCCCGAAGTAGCCGAACTACAGCTGCTCTGATTTCTCGTACCAGACGAGAATATGTAGGCATAGGATGCGATATCCTAGCGAGCACACTAACAACTAACTCTTTTGTTCTCTCGCTGCTGTGCGATCGAGACTTTCCCGCTGACGACTGATTGTTACCCTTTTCTCTTGCCCGAGTGCATTTAAGACCAGGCCGTAGTTTTTCCCATAGGTTCCCGTACCTTTAAAACCAGATTAATTTCTCACTCCTGTGTGAGAACACCCAGTCCAGCCGTAGTTAGCCTGAACTACGTAAGCTCTGATCTTCCATGCAGTGTGGAAGTACGTAGGCACAAGACGCGAAGTCTTGGCGAGCCAATTTCCCTGTAGTTTCCCGAACTACGTTGACTCTGACTTTCTCTCTTGAGAATACGTAGGCATAGAGTGTGACGCTCTATCGAGTCAATTCCCTTCCGTTTAGATTTAGAAGTCGTAGATAGATTGTTTTGCATCCTTTAGACAAACCAAACAAGCGTGGATCCCGTCGAGTACGACGGACGTGATGGGTGCTAATACCTTCCCCTTGCGTAACCGACTCTCGAATCCAGGTTTTGGTTGCGATGACCATACCTTTCCCGTTTTTTGCGAGGTTTACTTCGAGCGTTTCCTTTCCCTCCGTTGGGATAAATAACGCACGGTGGCGACTCTTCTGTCAGCCGGCGCCGATTTTCGCAGTAGCGACAGCTGGCGACTCTGCTGGGGATCCAACGTCCCCTGGCTGCTAAGGACTGCGATAGTTCCTTACGCATGTGGGATCCAACGTCCCCTAAGAGAGTCAATCCTAGCGCTTGTTTGCTTGTCTTTTGGGTGTTTTTTTTTCATTGCTATTATCTGTTGCCGTTGTGCTGGGGAGGGTGATACTTTGAGTGATAGCCGGACCTGGGCTGCTTGAGTATGCATTTAGACGTAGTTGTGGAGAGTAGTAGACGAACCTGTTTGCTGAGCAGGCACCGTTCCCTACGAAATCTGCGCTCAGACGAGGTTCTCTCCGAGGTGCTTCTTTCCGGTCCTGAGGATCTGAGAGGAGTCCAGACGTGAGGATTGTCGACTCTGGGGACCGATCAATTGGAAGTCAGCTAAGTGAGGTCTCTTCATGAGATGACGGTGCCACTCCTTCTGGGAATCGTATCATTCCTCATGAAAGTCTGTGACGCTGATGACGGCATAGGATGTCGTACCTCGTCAGATTAGGTCCATACCTGTGAGTGGGAGGGTTTTTGCAGGAAGCTTAACCTCCAGACGACCCGGTTTTTTGGTTTTCGCTTCAGAGTGATTATCTCCGTCAGCAGTACAACAGTACTCAGAGCGTGTTGTGGGGGCTGTGATCCCGTGTTTGCTGCATTGCATTGCATGTGCATAAGCATCTTTGCATCATATTGCATAGCATTTCTCCAGCTGGCCAGAGCTCTTATCCAGCCGTTGTTTGATTTCAGAAGGTGATTATCCGGTGATTGGTCTGAGCAACTGTTGATTGTTAGAAGACGACCAAGGGGTTGAAATGGATCAAGCAGAATCAAGCAGTGCCGTCAGTTGAAAGTTGCTGATAGTCATGTCAGGAAACGACTTCCAGATTGCTGAGGCCTTGTCAGGGTTTATTATGAAGACCAATCCTTTGTATGATTCCACGTCTGACGAAGGCTTTCCGCAAGTGAATAACCTTACTGCAGCTCAACTTGTGTAGACTTCTGTTAGAGGCCAAAATCTGCACCAACAGTTTGTCATCCCAAGTGAACGTTCTTCTTCTGATGCCGCGAATTATCAGAATGTTATTCCTGCTGGTTTGATCTCCCGAAGAGAAGTTCCGATAGTGAGGACTAATAATCCATTAGCTCTTGCGCAAGCTAAGAGGTTGCACGCATTGGAGGAACAAGTCAAAGCCCTGGAAGTTAAGAACGATGTTGGTCTCAATGCTTCAGATATGTGCTTGGTTTCTGACCTAGTGTTACCTCCTAAATTCAGAGCGTCGAAGTTTGAAAAGTATAAAGGAGATAGCTGTCCGAGGCTACATTTGGTGATGTTCTGCAGAAAGATGACTTCGTGTGTGCAAAACGACAAGTTGATGATTTACTGTTTTCAGGACAGTTTGATTGGGGCATCTCTACGTTGGTATATGCAGTTAGAAAAGGACCAGATTCGATCATGGGTGGACTTAGCCAGAGCTTTCCTGAAGCGGTATGATTACAATATGGACATAGCTCCCTTTCGCATGGAGTTGCAATCTTTGTCTATGGGGATCAATGAGCCCTTCAAAAAGTATGCTCGGAGATGGAGGGATTTTGCTTCCAGAGTGGAACCACCGATCCCTGACCGAGAGTTAGCAGGCATGTTCGTAGACTCCTTGCAAAGCCCGTAGTTTGAGAGATTGCTTGGAGTTTCGCTGAACTTCTCCGAATTAGTGGGAGTTGGAGAACGTATTGAGAATGCTATAAAGATTGGAAAAATTCAGGTTATCTCAAGCGGTCAGGCTAGTGAAACTGATTCTCTTCACGACTATCAGGACGAAGGGGGAGTTGTGATCAATGCAGTCATGCTAGATGTTGGGTATCCTCGAGATGAATCGGTGAAATCTGTTGGATCAGTATCTCCTGTGCCTTGTTATGCTGGACGGACAGCTGTGTCTGGGGCACCGTATCAGGAGTCTTATGTCGCTTCCCTTGCAAATCAGCGAACTCGTGGTTGAGGTAATCAGAATCAGCGTCAGAATCAGAACAGACCTCGTAGCAATTTGGAACGAAGGAATGGTCCTTCCCACCCAGTTCCTGTGCCGTACAGTCAGCTTTTGCCACAGTTGGTCCAGAGTTCTTTGGTGGAGCCTAAAGCTCTCAAGCCCGTGCCAGAACCTTACCCTCCTGGGTACAATCCCTATGTTCAGTGTGGTTACCATGGTGGATCTCCAGGACATGCAACTGAAGATTGTAAAGCGTTTCAGGCGAAGGTACAGCAGTTGATCGACCGAGATTGCATTTCCTTTCGAGAAGGATTTCTGTTTGTTCATACCAACCGCTCAGCTGTCTAAGCTTGTAGACTCGGAAAGTATTCCCTAGCAAAAGCCAGTGGTCCAGACAGGCAGGCGCCCTCAGCAGTGGCAGTCCTCAGACTTTATATCATTTGCATTTGTAGTTTCTTTCTGTTAGTTACTACTTGCTGTAAATATTGTATGTTTCGAATGGTAATAATAATAAAGTGACTATGCATTTTTCTGAACTAATCATGTCGCTGTCGCTCATTTACTGCGTTGCACTGACACTTGCATTTTATTCACTCCACTTTATCACTGTGACTAGCAAAGATGGGAGGGAGGATGACGAAACTAAACTCATAACCGCTGATTGTATGCTTTCAGATAAGACCTTACCGATGACGTACAAGGCATTGTTTCAAATACCCCAAACACTGGAGATATAAGGAGTTAGTCCCTTGTTAACCACTTCGAGCCAGGAAGTAGAAGTTTTTCGGACTTTTTAACCCTCACATCTTAACCCGGGGCAGGGTAGTTGTCAGTTAGCTTAACCGAGCATTCAAGTCTTACGGAGGAGTGTTGTCTTTCGAGGACCAATCAGTTTATACCTTTCAAGTGGTTAAACCTCACCAATCAGGAGTGAGACAGTTACAATCCTTTCGGAGCAATCAAGACAACCAGTGTCACACGACTTTGTTCCAAAAGAAAGAAAAAGAAAGCCCGCTGAGTAAGAAGAAAGAAAAGCTGGAAAGCTAATACTTAGGCAAAAATCAGGGCATCCCGCTGGACTTCAAAAGAAATTGGAAAAAATCGAAAAGAACTCAAAAAGAGTCAGTCCAGGAAAAAATTAGGGAATCAAAAAGAAGGGATAGAAATTTTTTCCCCAGCGAGTCACAAAGTCGTGTACACAGACACCGAAAACGAGAAGGAGTAACTATCACTCCGAAAAAGTCTTGTGAATTCCTTAGTTGTGGTTCTTACCATTCAACATACCTCTCGAAGAGGCGAGCGCTTGTGCCAGGTTAGCTGAACTTTAGGATCAGAGATCATCACGTAGAAGGGGTGGGTATAAATCAAAATTTGAGCCAAATATCCTTTGTTTCACGAACCGTGAACCCGACCACGATACAACCCTTAAAAGACCTAATTGAGGTAGGGTTTATTCTGAAAGTGTATTACGATAAGGTTGAGTAACCTGACTCCTTCGTGACTTTCTAGTCACATCCTTGTTGTATTTTTCACTGACCACGTAAGCACTACGTTTGAACTCTGGTTCATTCGTCACTCACAATCATGGCATGTAAATGAGTGATAGCACAAATTTTTTCAAAAAAATCTGCATGAACACTGCATTGAGATTACCATTCGTGAATAGACAATTTTAATTGCAGGTTAGTAGTTGGCATGAAAGAAATTCTAACAGGGAATCGTCAAGCAGGACTGAGTAATTCAACAGTCTGAACCAGGATGGTGTATGTTGTGAAGACCTTGTGAATCCGGGGCATTGACTTCCAGTGAGTTCGGAATCAGTTAGTCTGAGGACAAGTCCCGAAGCTTCAGTTGATCAGGGGCAGTATGCTTGAGAATCAGTTGATCAGAGGTGAGTCTTCTCGAGAGCCAATCAGGGGCAATTAATCAGAACGTGGAGATTTGAAAGCAGATACTTCAGGTGGATAATCAGATCAGGTTAAGTCGCTAGAACGCTCATTCAGGGGCAAGTCACCGCAGAGAGTGTTGAAACCAACTGGGTTGATAGGGGTTTAATGGAGATTGAATTCTGTTGTCGTACAGATACCGGGGCAAGTAATCTCGAGGTCGTCTCGTAGCAAGCTGTTCAGAGCGAGTACTCCCAAGAGTTAGATTGGGGCAAGTTGAATTGTACTAGGGCAAGTTATTCAAGCCAGTCTGTTTATCCCCAGCCGGAGTTGAGTATTGGGGAATCATGTCATTACTCTTATCAAAAAACCTTAGCATTTTGAAAAAGGCCTTGCTGTCGTTGGATTGGTATCCTACAATTTAAACCTGTTACGTGTCAGTAACCAGTCGTTTCCAAAGTCCAGTTCTCGCCTGGAAAACCGGTAACCAGTTCTCGTCTGGCCCACCCTTCCGTAAGCATCAGTTCCCGTCTGGTGTAGTTTATTGTAAGCATCAGTTCCCGTCTGGTGTAGTTTATTGTAACCAGTTCTCGTTTGGGTCACCGTTTCTTCAAGTGTTGTATCAGTTCTCGTCTGGTACATGTCATCGCGTAATCAGTTCTCGCCTGGTCATCGTGTGTTTTAACCTATGTGTTATACCAGTTCTCGTCTGGTGTGCGTCAGCTTTCAATCAGTTCTCGTCTGGTTGTCTATGCCTCAGCCCGTCATCCAGTCAGCCCTGTCTGATATTCAAAAATCAATTCTCGTCCGATAACCTATTTTCCTATCAATTCTCGCCTGGTAGTCTACCTCTGAATGCTAGTTCTCGTCTAGTATTTTCCATATCTTCCACTGTGTACATAGTCCATGTTTATCCTAAACCAGAAAAACAAAAACCAAAAGGTATCTGACACAGTAATTCCCAATGACTCGCGTGTTGTCACGTTTCCCTGATACGAAGCTCGACGGATACCAGTGCTCCGATTAATGTTTGAATTCCTTGTGGATGATGTTAAATCAGAATTGCTACGCTTCAGCAGATGAAAGTTGTGTATTATCGGAAGAATTGAGATTGTATTGTTATCCCGTATCAGAGTAGGATCAGGAGTATCCCCAGCAGATTAAGATTGATATCCTTGATAGTAGGGGCATTTCCAGCAGTGTGTTGCGCGCAATCAACCCCAGTTTGGGTCAATCCCCACAGAGCACAATCAGTTGCCAATGGTTTGAAGAGAGCATCCCCAAGCAGAGTTGTTTTTCTTTTTTCTCCCCAAGCAGGGTTGCCTTTCCATTTCTCCAGCAGGATGGTTATTCCCAGCGGATTTGGTTTCCCTTTTCCAGCATTTATTTTGCTGAGATGATTCTATGATATCAGGTTACCTTCAGTGGAGTTGACGTCTACCTTCGGCATTTATTTTGCCAAGTGGTTGCACACCTGGTGTTCTCTGGCAGCTCGAGCCTGCATTTACATTTGCATATATCGTCATAGCATTTATACAAACATATAGCATTTCCATGTCGTCTGGGCCTCGCATTTTCAAACAGAACGTATATCATTTCCATGTCATATAGGGCATTGCATCATTTCAGACATACGCATGTCAAAACATGGACCAGGTGGTTACCTCATGGCTTTCGAATTTGTTTCCTTGCAGAGTTGTTTGGTTCAGCTTCTCTTCTCCCCCAGCGGAGCGATTCTTCACATTTGGTTGTTACGTTGGCACTGAAAAAAGATTGACATATATCAGATTTCTGAAGCTACCTCCTGTTGACAGAATGGGTGCCGAGCAGTCGATTCAGAAGTTCCCCAGGAGAATTTTCCTCAAGTTCGCTGTGAACTGTGAGATGACAGGATTTGATCCCATAAGAGAGATGGGAATCAAGTTGTTTGATTTCCGAAGCATTATTCCAATACTTGTGGCGTCACACAGGTGATTGATGTTGAGAAGCAGAGAAATTTTTATCAGATAATTGACCAGTTGTTGCCGTGACAACCAAACTTCAGTTCATTGGATGTTATTCCTCAAGCAGTTTTGCAGTATATTCCCACGGTTGGCAAATTTCAGGGTTTCATTGGTATTCAACCGTCATCTACCTTTGAATGTTTGAAGGCTAAGCGCTCTTCAACCATTCAGGTCCAAGCCGCTTGAATAGGGGCAGCTGTTGCACCCTAAAATTTGACCAACCGGGTCCCGTATCTGGCTCGATGTTTCGACGCATGACCGCATTCGCATCCGCATATCGCATACAGTGCATTTTTCCAGTTATATTGAGTTTATCGGGATCACAACCCTCTTCTCGCGTTTCAGGTGTTTTTAGTCAGTTTAGATAGGTAGAATCGTATTTTTGGGAAGTCGTGCTCTTCCCGGTGTTTTCAGTTTGTGCTGTTATTTTTGGGGATATTTCGGTGTCCGTTTATTTTTACCGGCTATTTTGTTACGCTCTCGCAGTGCTTTTGTACCATTTTTTGTTCCCTCTGGAATTATTAGGATTTTATTAGATATTACTAGCATTTTCTAGAATTTAAGTAGATTCTTATAATGTTTTTAATAGGTTTTAATTTTAGATATAGGATATAGATTTTTCTTTTAATAGTTTAATAGAATAATAGAATTTCTTTTAAATAAATAGTATAAATTTTGTTAGAGATTTAATAGAAATTTAATAAATTTTAAATAGAGAATTATTAGAGTTTTTTAGATTAGTGGAATTATTAGAGTTTTATTAGTTTAGAAATTAATAGAAATTAATAGAGTTTAGTAGTTAATCCTTTTTTAGATTTAATTAGGGTTTTAATTGAGCTCATTAGCTCTAATTAGGTAGGATAGTCTTAATTTTCAATTTAGGATTTAATTACTGATTTGAGTCCTTGTTTAGTCTTAATCAGAATTAATTAGGGTTATATTAGGTGGTATTAGTTTTTTAGTTAAGTAGTTAATTAGGTTTAATGCAGCTTTAATCAGGTTTAATAATCCATCATTAGCATTTTTAATTCAGTTTTTGGGTTTTGTTAATCATTTTCGTTTGGGCCCAGAGTTTCGTTTTTTGGAGGCCCAGAGTTTCGGTCCATTTTGTCCAAAAATCATTGCCATATAATAGTCTGCACCACGTGTCTGATCTTAGGGGGGGGGGGGGGGGGGCACATCACAATTTTCATCTTCACTCTCAGAGCCACACATCACACTCCACTAACTCCCTCTCTCTGCCACGTCCCAGCCACACGTCATCCATGCAGCTTCTCCACCTTCCACCCAGCCTCCACGTGTCCTCCCCACGCTTCCCCTCTGCATGCGCGCCGGAGACCCCACTGGAACCCATGCAAACACCGGCAAAGTTCAACGGCAAAATCATATGGAGGTGTGCACGGCCAAAATCTCGCCGGAAACCTCATGCATCTCCAGAAAACCTTCAATCTTCATCTTCCTCACCCGCCATGTTCATGCCCTCGCCGGAGATTTCACCGGAAAATCCATCATCACCAGAAAACTCCCCAGAAACTCAAGATCCTCATCGACATGCGAGTGTTTTTTCCAGATTTCGTCCAATGATCCGTGCAACTTCATCAAGATTCATACGAGTCTTCACCGGCTCGTTCATGATCGCCATTGAGCTCTTTGCATATTCGTCAATCTCCAACCGTTTTCCAGAGGATCTTTAAGAGCTTCACCCAATCCTCATCAAGATCCATGCGTTTTTCCAGAACTGAAGCAACCTTCATCTGGATCTTCATAAGATTTCCATATCTGCAAGCGATCCTCAGATTCACCCAGAAGATGATGAAGATTCTTCAGGATCTTCGTCTAGGTCCATCAAAGTTGATCGAGCCTTCATCACCGACGTGTTTCCAGATCTTGATTCAAGATCTTTAACTCCAGGAGCATGCATCAAGATTTGTTCCCGTGACATCATCACATTAACTTCATAGCTCTCATCAACGATTACCAGAAACTATCGAACCAACATCAGGTTCTTCTTTCGAACTTCCGTCAAGGACATCTCATCCACATATTCCCAGAATTTCCACCTTATTTTCAAAGAGACCTTCATAGTCATCTTCATCGATCATCATGAATAGTCGTACATCTCCAGATTTCTCTGTGTTCTTCAACAGCAGCGATGGATCTGCGTCGCGGATCTTCAATGCTTCGTCTTTCTTCAGTTTTTTTTTCCAGATTTGCGTGGTTGTTGTGAACCATCAGGATGTTGTGATTTGAAGGGATAGGGTGAAGAAAGGTCGTTGGGAGTGAAGGAGTTTGTGTCTGAGAGAAAGGTTGAGAATCAGAGGGGACGGTGAGAGAAAGAAGGCTGAACGGAGGTGGGGTGGACGGCGCCGTGAGGGAGAAGAGAGGTTAGAACTAGGGTTTCAGAAATGGAAGAGTGAGTGAGGGAGAGGAGAGGTCACTCGTGGACCCCTGGGGTACTGGGCCTTGCTGAGGGCCCAATGGTTTTTTTGGGATCATACTCCCATTTCCTTCGTTACACCTCCCTCCGTTTTTTTCTCTCTCCTGGGTGATGAATATTGGGCTGGGCCCAATGCGTGTTTCCTGGATACACCCTCCGTTTCAGTTGTACCCCCCTCCCCAGTTTTTGTTTGATTATTTTTTTTCTGGGTTGGGCCCATTTATTTTTCTGAAGATTGTAACTCCCTTCTACTGCAGTGCACCCCCCCTTGTATTTTTTGTTTTTTTTTCTTATTTTCTTTGTTTAGAGATTTGAAAGAAAAGAATATTGAAAAAGAAAAAAAGAATATATTTGAAAAGAAAAAAGAATTTTGAAAAAGAAATATGAAAAGAAATGTGGAAAAAAGAAATATTGAAAAAGAAATAAGAGAAAATAATTGAAAAAAAAGGAAATACTTGAAAAAGAATATAAAAAAATATTACTTTGTAGATTTAATATTTTTCTTTTAGGATACAACTTTTCATAGAGTTTATTTTTACCTTTTAAAGGTAGTTTTAGAAGTCCACTTGTTAGGGGACTATTTTCCATTTGATTTTTCATAATGAATAGGATAGGGTTTTTAGGAGATTATTTTCCAGTATTCAATCATTGTAATCATTTTTCAGAATATCAATAAAACGAGATTTGACCTGTGGTCCCGAAGTAGCCGAACTACAGCTGCTCTGATTTCTCGTACCAGACGAGAATATGTAGGCATAGGATGCGATATCCTAGCGAGCACACTAACAACTAACTCTTTTGTTCTCTCGCTGCTGTGCGATCGAGACTTTCCCGCTGACGACTGATTGTTACTATTTTCTCTTGCCCGAGTGCATTTGAGACCAGGCCGTAGTTTTTCCCATAGGTTCCCGTACCTTTAAAACCAGATTAATTTCTCACTCCTGTGTGAGAACACCCAGTCCAGCCGTAGTTAGCCTGAACTACGTAAGCTCTGATCTTCCATGCAGTGTGGAAGTACGTAGGCACAAGATGCGAAGTCTTGGCGAGCCAATTTCCCTGTAGTTTCCCGAACTAAGTTGACTCTGACTTTCTCTCTTGAGAATACGTAGGCATAGAGTGCGACGCTCTATCGAGTCAATTCCCTTCCGTTTAGATTTAGCAGCCGTAGATAGATTGTTTTGCATCCTTTAGACAAACCAAGCAAGCGTGGATCCCGTCGAGTACGACGGACGTGAGGGGTGCTAATACCTTCCCCTTGCGTAACCGACTCCTGAATCCAGGTTTTGGTTGCGATGACCATACCTTTCCCGTTTTTTGCGAGGTTTACTTCGAGTGTTTCCTTCCCCTCTGTTGGGATAAATAACGAACGGTGGCGACTCTTCTGTCAGCCGGCGCCGATTTTCGCAGTAGCGACAAGTATTATCACAAAAGATAGAAATGTTACTTTCAAAAATTTGATAATCTTCTAGTTGACTCTTCATCCAGAGCATCTGCGTGCTACATCCAGCAGCAGCAATGTATTCAGCCTCTGTGGTTGAAAGTGCAATTGTGGGTTGCTTCTTGCTGTACCAGGAGATTAGATTTCTTCATAGAAATTGACAACTTCCAGAAGTACTTTTTCTTTCCACTCTGTCTCCAGCGTAGTCAGCATCACAAAATCCAACTAATTTGAAATCATCAGATTTTCTGTAACACAAACCCACATTAGAAGTACCTTTCAGATACCTTAGAATCCTCTTGACAGCTGTCAAGTGTGATTCTCTAGGATCTGATTGGAATCTAGCACACAGACAAACACTGAACAATATGTCAGGTCTAGAAGCATTAAGATAAAGAAGAGAGCCAATCATACCTCTGTAGAGCTTCTGGTCTACTTTCATACTTACCTCTTCCTTGCCAAGTGAGCTAGTAGGATGCATTGGAGTCTTTGCCAGCTTACTGTCAGACATGTTGAATTTCTTCAGAAGTTCTTTAATATACTTTGTCTGATGTATGTAGGTGCATTCTGGAGTTTGATTAACTTGGATTCCTAGAAAGAATCTGAGTTCTCCCATCATGCTCATTTCAAATTCTGCCTACATACATGTAGCAAACTCCTTTCCAAGCATAATATTTGTTGATCCAAAAATAATATCATCTACATAAATTTGGCAAATTAGAAGATCTTTCTTAATTGTTTTACAGAATAGTGTTGTATCCACTTTGCCTCTGATGAAATTCTTCTCCAGAAGAAAATTGCTCAATCTCTCATACCAAGCTTTGGGAGCTTATTTTAATCCATATAGAGATTTCTTTAATTTGAAAACATGATCTGGAAATTTTTCATTTTCAAAACCAGGAGGTTGGTGGACATAAACTTCCTCTTCTATAATACCATTAAGAAAGGCACTTTTAACATCCATCTGATACAGAGTGATGTTATTTTGTGCAGCAAAGAAAATAAGAAGGCGTATAGATTCTAACCTTGCCACTGGAGCATATGTCTCAGTGTAATCAATACCTTCTTGCTGACTGTACCCTTGAGCAACTAGCCTTGCATTATTCCTCTCAACTTCTCCTTTCTCATTTAGCTTATTTCTGAAGACCCATTTTGTACCAATTATATTGAATCCTTGAGGTCTCTGAACTAGATCCCATACATCATTTCTGCTGAATTGATTTAGCTCTTCTTGCATGGCAATAATCCAATCATTGTCTTGCAGAGCTTCATCTACAGAAGATGGTTCAATTTCTGACACTAGTCCAAATAGTGATGCTTCAGATGATCTTAGAAAGGGTCTTGTTCTGATGGGATCATCCTTCTTTCCAATAATGACATCCTCTGGATGAGAAGCTTTAATTCTGGATGATGATCCTCTAATAGTTGACTCTTCAGAAATGTTTAGATTGTTCATCTGAGAAGTTAAAGGAGTAGCATCTGGAGTTGCTTCTGGTTCCTTCACTTGAATTTTGTCTGCTTCTGGAACTTCAGAGTCAATAAAGACTACTTCCCTATCTGCAGAGTTATCAAACTGCTTTGGCTTTTCAGAGCCAAGCTTATCATCAAATCTGACATGAATGGATTCTTCCACAATCTGTGTCTCAGTGTTGTATACTCTGTAGCCTTTAGAGCGTTCAGAATATCCAAGCATGAAACACTTCTGTGCTTTGGAATCAAACTTGCTCAGATTTGCCTTAGTGTTTAACATATAGCAAATACATCCAAAAGGATGAAAATATGAAATGTTGGGCTTTTTGTTCTTCCACAGTTCATAAGGAGTCTTCTTCAGAAGAGGTCTAACAGACACTCTGTTCTGAATGTAACAGGCTGTATTGATTGCTTCTGCCCAAAAATGTTTTGCCAGAATTGTCTCATTGATCATGGTTCTGGCTATTTCTTGCAAAGTTCTGTTTTTCCTCTCTATAACCCCATTCTGTTGTGGAGTTCTAGGACAGGAAAAATCATGAGCAATGCCATTTTCAGAAAAATATTTTTCAAAATATTTATTTTCAAATTCACCACCATGATCACTTCTGACTTTTATAATTTTGAAATTCTTTTCATTCTGGACTTGCTTGCAGAAGTCAAAGAACACAGAATGTGACTCATCCTTGTGTTTTAAGAACTTTACCCATGTCCATCTACTAAAGTCATCAACAATGACTAATCCATACTTCTTGCCTCTGATGGATGCAGTTTTCACTGGTCCAAACATATCAATATGAAGTAATTCTAGTGGTTTAGAAGTTGAAACAACATTTTTTGATTTGAAAGTTGTTTTTGAAAACTTCCCTTTCTGACATGCTTCACAAAGAGCATCTGAAGTGAACTTCAGATTAGGGAGTCCTCTGACAAGATTAAGTTTATTAATCTGAGATATATGTCTCATATTAATATGGCTCAATCTTCTGTGCCAGACCCATTGCTCTTCATTAACAGACAAGAGGCATTTAACATTTTGAACTTTAAGTTCTGAAAGATTTATTTTATAAATGTTGTTTTTCCTCTTACCACTAAATAGGATAGAGCCATCCTTTTGACTAATAGCTTTACAACATTTTTGATTAAAGGTAATATCATAACCATTGTCACTTAATTGACTTATGGACAATAAGTTATGCTTTAACCCTTCAACAAGTAAAACATTAGTAATAGAGGGAAGTTTACCATTTCCAATAGTGCCAGATCCAATGATCTTGCCCTTCTGGTTCCCTCCAAACTTCACGTCATCTCCAGATCTAAGTTCCAGGCTTTGGAACATAGACTTTTCTCCTGTCATGTGTCGTGAGCATCCAGAGTCCAGGTACCATGATTGGCGTCCTGACCTTGCTGCTAAGAACATCTGCAACAGGAATTATTTTGTTTTTAGGTACCCAGATCTTCTTGGGTCCTTTAGGGTTAGTTGGTTTGTAGGTTTGTCTAAACTTCTGTTTTTCAACATAATGTTTATTCTGACTTGCCTTGGGTTTAAACACATAAGTATTCTTCCCAGAGCTTGTGTGTTTAATGTCATTTAAGTGACCAAATTTAAATTGAGAATACAGAGGTGTCTTCTTGATGAAAAGTTTGTCAACAGGTTTTGGATTGCTTCCAGATGAAGATTCATATCCAATACCTCTTCTGTTGTTTCCACTAACACCATAGATCATAGAAGCCATCTTGCTTCTGTCTATGCTCTTAGTAAGAAATCTCTGAAAGCTAGAGTCATATTTTTATAAAATGTTTTCACATGACTTAGTCTCAGATTCAGATTCTTGTTGAGTTATTTCAAAGTCATTTTTGATTTTCAGATTTATTTCTTTTTGCTCAACAAGTTCTGTTTTCAGAAGATCAATCTCAGATTCAAGATTGCTTTTCAGCTTCTTGTATTTGAGTTTGATATTGTTATAACTTTTAAGAACTTCTGTTAAAACTTTTGTAAGTTCTTCTTTGGTAAGTTTAGCCATTACCTCTTCTGCGTCATCATCAGATTCAGAATCTGATTCATATCCTGAGGTACCTTCCTCTTGATCCTCTGTGCTAGCCATCAGTGCAACATTAGTACATTCTTCTTCTGATTCAGAAGATGATTCAGATTCATCTGAGTCATCCCATGTTGCCATCAGAACCTTCTTCTTTTTGTTAAACTTCTTCTTGGGTTTTTCTTTCTGAAGTTTGGGGCAATCATTCTTGTAGTGCCCAGGTTCTTTGCACTCATAGCACACAACTTCTTTCTTGGCAGATCTTCTGTGTCCAGAAGATTCCTTTCTATAATCGATCTTCTGAAGTTGTTGAACTTCTTTCCTTTGTGCTTCCAGAGTCTGTTGATCCTTCTGGACAGCATGGATAACTCATCTTCTTCTTCAGAAGAAGATTCTTCAGAGCTTTCTTGAATGACCTGCAAAGCTTTAGCAGTTTTGTTAGATTTTAATGCAACAGATTTACCTTTTTCTTTCTTCTGAGGTTCATCTTCCTCAAGCTCAATCTCATGGCTCCTCAGTGAGCGGATGAGTTCTTCTAGAGAGATCTTATTCAGATCTTTAGCCATCTTCAAGGCAGTCACCATTGGTCTCCATCTGGTAGGCAGACTTCTGATGATTTTCTTTACGTGATCTGATGTAGAGTATCCCTTGTCCAGAACTTTCAGCCCAACAGTGAGTATCTGAAATCTGGAGAACATGGCTTCAACAGATTCAGAGTCTTCCATTTTGAAGGCCTTATACTTCTGGATCAGAGCAAGAGCTTTTGTCTCCTTAACTTGAGAATTTCCCTCATGAGTCATTTTTAGGGATTCAAACATATCAAAAGCAGTTTCCCTGTTTGTAATTTTTTCATACTCAGTATGTGAAATTGCATTCAATAATATAGTCCTGGCTTTGTGATGATTTCTAAAATCTTTCTTCTGAGCATCTATCATAGATTTTCTGTCAATCTTGTTGCCATTCCCATCTGTGGGATGGACATATCCATCTATGACTAGATCCCATAGATCAAGATCATATCCTAGGAAAAAACTCTCAATTCTGTCTTTCCAGTAGTCAAATTTCTCCCCATCAAACATAGGGGGTTTGGTGCTGATCCTATCCCTTTCTTCATATTTATTATTAATATTGGATATTGAATTATCAGCCATTGTAACAAATAAATATATATCAAAGTATTTCTCTCTGGATCTTTACTGACACTGTTAAGTGATAGCACACACAGAACCGGAGCTCTGATGCCAACTGAAGGTGAGATAATACTTAGAAGGGGGGTTGAATAAGTATGAAAGATTAAGACTTTAAAAAATAATGACACAATTATTTTTATCCCGGTTCGTTTAAAACAACTACTCCAGTCCACCCTTCCTAGAGTGATTTGCCTTTCTCAACAAGAACTTAATCCACTATTTAATCAAACTGATTACAATAGTAACACCTAAGAACAACTGTTCTTAGTCTTCTCAAGAGCTACTGATTCCAACTGAATCCTCTTAAGGAAAAACCTTTACAATCTATGTAAATCAAATACAAGAGTATTAATGCTTCTAAAAAGCTTTTATCACAACAGTGATTTTTCTCTTAAGTTTAAGTACAAGAAATTCTAAGAAGAATATGAAAGAATGAGAGCTTTGAATAATATGATTTCTTTTCAGCAAATTGTGTAACTCAAGAATTTGGTGGAGTCTTCCCTTTTATAGGCAGCTGATCCAAGGATGCTAAGCGTTGAAAAGAGAGTCCCAAAAAGGTCTGAGCCTTTTTGTCTTCACATCAAGTGACCTTTCCTAGAAGTAGATAGCATAGAAAAATCCTTTTTGTCTGTGTTATTGTGTATAGCACAAATGAGGAAAGAGACGTTTGATTTACTCCAACGGATATAATCTTTGAATATTTCTTCTTCAGTTTTCAGCAAGTTCTTCAGAGTCTGATTGAGTCAGAGTCTTCTAATGATGTTCAGAACTTTGTTGTATCAGAGTCTTCTGCAGCATGTGTGCTTTCAGCGTGTTGATCATCAGAGCATATTTGACACAGAACTTCAGTACTTGGCAGCGTTAGTACTTTCAGAAACTTCTGTAGAAATTATGCTTTGAGAAACTCTTCATACAATATTCTTCTAAGCTTCAGATGCTTCTGACTAGCTTCACAATCTTCTGGAGCTTCTTGCTTCAGATCCTTCTGGAGACTACGCTCAGGATCTTCTGTAAACAGCAATCAGAATCTTCTGCAGGATGCATCTGGCGCTTCAGAGTCAAGATAACTTCTTGTATACAATACAGATTTGCTTCTAGAGAGTTAATTTTATTTCAATATGCAGTAAAACTTACAAGCAAATTTTAGAGTATATAATTCTTTAATATAAAATTTCCTAACAGTTATCATCAAAACAAAGAGTTATTATTAAGAACCAATCTGTGTTCTAACAGGGACCTCGGGAACAGGAGGACGATAACCAGCCAGAGTAAAATGAGGAGGCATTCCCCACGGGAAACCTGGCGGCATGCTGTAGGTCACTTCAGCAACAGTAGACACCACTAGGATCAATGCTGATACTACTTCGGAGATAACGGTCCTCTGAACTTCTTAATTATTGAGTGCAGACTGGTTGGACAGAGCTTCAACTAAGCCATTCAACCTTTCCAAGTTTTCCTTCAGGACTACAACTTCGTCACAGAGCACTCTGTTCTCTTGTTCCAATTGATCCATCTTTTGGCGTCGACTGGCTCAAGTGTTGTACTGGTGATTCAGCTTGTCTGTGAAGATGAAGCAAGAGTGAGACCCCCCTGGAATGGAAAGGATTTTATGCTGATGCAAAATGAAAAATGCAAATGCAAGAATGCAAAATGAAAGGTTTCATGGAACTCAAGTATTTATAAACGTCACAGAGTACCCAAAGAAAACTCTTTTACTATTTTTTTTATATTGATTACAAATAAACATTCTCATAAGAGTCCTGACCTAATAGCTAATAAAGTCTTAAGGAAGTCCTTCATCGTGCTTGTTGATTTGCTCTTGTATTTGGACTTGAATATAAGTTGTTCACGATCAGCTTCTAAGGAGTAGTGTGATAGAGGAAAATAAATCCTCTATCTCTCTTCTTTTCTTGCTGGTAAGCGAGGAAGAAAGCCCTTGTTTGCTCGGATCTTCAATATTGATGAAAGTCTTTTGAACTTCTATCAGTCTTCGATGAGAGCTTCTAACTTCCTTAGGTCATCCAGGTTAGGACCCTTAAAAGAATATTTCAAAATATTTTTCTTTTGTATCCCTATTGGCTCTATAATGTTTACAAATAAACTTGGAGTTCCATGAAACTGATGCAATATGATGCTTTATGAATGCAACAAACACAAGTAAGCACATAGATGCCCAAAGATAAACAAACAAAGGGGGACCCTAGGTTTTCAACGAGCATGGAGCCAAAGGGTATACCCATTCCCAAAGGATATGGACTAAAGGTTGATTGTACCTGCAGAACAAGGTTCTAAAGAGGTGCCCAAAATCACTAGCCCATCTTTCGGATATTATCAACTTCCAAATTAATCGGTGATTAATAATATCCTCAAGAGAACTTCTTTTGAGTGTAGCATCGTGTAGCACTATTTCGGGGGTACTCCCTCATAGTCCCGCACTACATCCTAATAAAGGCCAAAGTGGGGTTAAAGGTAACTACGGTCCTCAATATCATAGGCTCCAACATCGAAAATAATGTATGTTTTCATGATTAAAACTCGTTCAACAGTACAGCTTTCCAGAGGGCCTCAATTGAGCGTGATTTTCAAGTCAACTTGGTCGGGATTCAACCCCCTATAAGTCTCGTCGAACATATCACTATCCTATCTTAAGTTCACTCAAGTCCGGGTGTAGGACTTTGTCTCACCACTCAAAGATATCAACCCAAAAGAATAAATAAGCAATTATACAAATAAGAATATAAGCGAACATATAATAAACAAACATAATAAACAAGTTAGGGAAACCCACAAGATGTAGGTTCCCCAGTGAAGTCGCCATTTCTGTCGCGGTGAAATTTGGATACCAAGCTATTGATGAGCTTGAATCTTAATTCATTTGCAACCGAACTTTGATTTGTCCAAAGGAAGGGAAAAAGATCGAAGTACCCACAATACAATGCAAATGCAAGCTAGAGAGTTATAGGTTCGGGGGTTGGTTAAACTTAGGGAAGATGCTAGCATCTTAAGTTTCTGCAGTACTCTACAGGAACCTCTTGTTTTAATGTTTGTTTATTGCTATATGTTATCTGCTTAAGGATGAAAGACCTAATGGTTTATTTCTAAGTATACTCGATAAGATATTGCATCTTATGCCTACATATCCTTACGGGAGTGGAATCAGAGTATTTGTAGTTCCCCTAAAGGGTTTGAGGAGTTCTTTGACTGTGGTCAAAGTTCCCACGGGATAAGGGTAGTTGATTGATTGATTTTTGGAGAAAAGATGAGTTGTCATTTTAAGGGAGATTACTTTGATTTAACCGCCACAACTTTGTAGGAAAATTGATTGTATTGTTATGGGGTAAAAGTTTTATCTCGCTTAAGATTATTAACATCTTATTCTCTAATGTGTTTGAATAATTTGAATTGAGTGTGTTTGTCTAAGTTGTAAAGATAAAACGTCCTCCTTATGGGGTAGGAGCTAACTTAAAAGATCGACTTGAATGGGATCAAGGATCAAATGGGGAGAATGATGCAAATGTAATGCATACGCGCAATTGTTTAAGTCATGCGCAGATTCTTCCTTTGGACGTTTATGCAATGCGATAAAATAAATTGCGGTAAAGGTAAATTGCAAAAAATAAAGACAATAAATAAATCCATACATAAACGCATGAAAGCACTAAGGTGTGTGAATTGTGCATATGTGAACGGAGTCGGAGCGAAGACGCAAGCGTGCACGATTGGATTGACTAATTTTACGATGTGAGATTGATTTTAGACGGATTTGATTTGAAAAAGGGTTGAATTAGCTTTTATTAATTTTAGTGAGGATTTTAGATGATAAATTAATTTTAAGGAAAAAAGGTTATTTGATTTATTATTTTTTATTAAATAGGTAAAGTTATATTATAAAATATTTTCTAATTATTAAAAAAAGAGTGATTATCATGTTGCTTAAAAAGATTGATTTTAAGTGTGGATTGATGAGGAATTATATTATTTAGTGAAAAAAGGTTGAATTAATTTTAGTTTTTTTATTATAAATTAATCATATTTTTTCTAAAAGAAGAGGTTTTAAGTGAAAGCTTTAAAAATTTGTTTTAGTCATTAATAAATAAAATGTAGGTTATTTAGAAAAGGATTCCTTTAAATAAAATAATTTTAGCAAGATAAATTATTTATTTCAAATTAATGAAAAACTTGTTATTTAGAGTATGAAAAAAAAGGTTTTATTAAGTAAAATGAAATTATTGAATTGGTAAATTAAATAAATTAATAATATGGGATTATTAATAAAATTAAGAAAGTCAATTATAAAAAAGTTGGTAACAAGTGGTCAATTAAAGGTTATTTAATTAAATAAGTGAGCTAATGACTAATTAATTAAAAAGGGGTTAATATGAAGCGGATGAATTCAGTGTGGTGGGGGTAGCGAGGGCGTATGGTGGGCGTGTGATCGGGATCGTTGGAACTGATATGTTGGAGATCGTGCGGTGATGATGAAGGGTGCAACATATGCGTATATGGGTGTGTCGTGTGATTAAATTACAACATAAAAACTAAAAAAAACAGAAAAAACCCTAAATCCCAATTTCTCCTTCTCCGATCGGCTCCCTCATCTTCCCTTTTCTTTGATTCTTATCCGCCTTCACTGCTTCTTCTTCATCCTCGTCTATTTCTCCCTCTATTTTCCTTCACCGATATTTCCCCTTCTTCGTTTTCAAATGGAGTCTGAAACACAAAAGAAATTATCAGTAAAAAAACAATACTTACGGTGTAATGGTTTGCTTGCAGGGATCTCAATGGCGGATTTACAGACGGAGGTGCAAATGCTCTGACGGTTGGCCGGTGGCTGCGACAAATCCGGTGACGGGAACGACGATGATGACTTTAAGGTCGTTTCACGGTGGGATCAAAAGATAAGTTTTTCTTCTTTTCGGACTTAGGGTTTCGATTTAGGGATTCGATGGAGAATTGGGGTTTTTCGTGATGAATTGTTGTGAATTTTGTGATTGGGGATTTTGTGAGATTTGTTTGTGAACTGCTGTGGATTTCTGTGCATTTCTGGCTGTGCTATTGTTGACGGTATTGTCTTCTTCTCTGAATGAACACAAGGCGTATTTATAGGCTAAAGTGAATTAAATTCACGATTTGGGAAATCAATGTGTGCGATAAACTGTCTGTTCTTGTTTTGGTAAGAAGTGAATATTATCGATTTGGTCCGGAATTTGGCTGACTAGTTTCCATTCCCACCTTAAACTTTCCGTTAATGTCTCTATTGCCTTGTGATTCTCATAATTTATGTTCAATGTTGGCCTGAATTGAACTTGGAATGGCTTTAATGCTCTGTTATGATTATAATGTGATCTTTGGTTTTTTATAACCTTGCTTTATGGTTGCAGGTTGCCGGAACTGGTTCCTGATGAGTTAAAGAGCAAAACCGTAAATGTTGATGATGGCTGGTGTAGGTGTATGATGGTTCTATGTCAACGAGTATGGAGAACAAAGGTTGTCAATTGGTTTCAACTCCTTCCCCAGTTGCCTCGTGTGGATTACCGAGTACTACTTATTTCCCCAAATTCAGAAGTAAATGGTTGATGACTACGATTTTCTGGTCTTCTTCACTTTTCTCATGATTATGGTATTAATTATTACCGTCTAGAAGTGATTCACCTTTAGAGTTAAGTTTTGACGTTCATCCCTTTCTTTTAGTTTAACAGGTTTACTGCATTGTCCTTTTGTCAAGAGAAGAAAATCCCTCGTATCTTCGGCATTCCGACACTGAACTGTTAGCAGTACCCACTGGAGTCTCGTGAGAGCTTGTGCATGGTGTCTTCGGTTTCAAACGCGCGGCCTGCTGTTGAGGATGAGTACCTTCTACCAATTCATATTTCCATTTCAAACTATTACGGTTGGCCTAGTAGCTCGTGTAACAGGATGCTTATGTGAAACTCTTGTTTCTTTTGCAGGACCATCCATTCAAGCGTGGGGAACGAGTCATCAACAGAAGCTCCTATTTCGGCGTGTCTGTCCATGGGACCGATACAGTTGAACAGAAATCTTGCTGTCAAGTAGTTGAAGAACAGACTACTGAGGTAATCAAAAGATTTGGTTGTAGAAGGCTCGGTTGTCGTCATTATTGTGGGCATATTTGATGATGCTATTTTGATTATGCAGGTTATGAGTTGGCTGGTATTTGCTTTTGACAGTTTGCGAATTTTTTATTTTCATACCCATGAATTTGATATTTGGATAAGTATTCTTGATCCTTAACATTGCGTCTTCTCCCGTTTTTCTCTTTTGCAGGACCAACAATATATGCATAGCTAAAGGATGCCTTACGTGTGGGAACAGAGTTGTTAGCGGAAACAAATTCCCGTCTCGGCATGTCCTTCTGTAGGACAGTATGGTTAGCTCAAGTGTGCTAGGTGGAGTATTGCTGTTAGAAGATATTTAGGAGCTGGTAACAGACTTTAGTTCTGGCGTAGCAGGGAGACATTCATTCTTTGCATTGACAAGAAGTGTAGCCCGTGATTAACTTCGCAGAGTTTACAACTGTGGGGTTTAATTTGTAGTATTCTCGTATCTTTGTAACAGAAATAGATTTGAACACTGGTTGTAATCTTAGGGCAGTACTTAAGTTGTTACTTGAAAGTATATCCCCCTTGAAATGAGCACACCAAAAGGATTTATGAAATTAGCCATTCGCGTTTCTACCTAGTTTTCCTTTCGTAAGTGGTAGAAGTAGTCAAGGAAGTTCAAACTTCGACAGGAATGGTGTACTTGACGATAGGACCCGAGGTAAACATGGGGCCTTAAATATATGGGCTTAAATTAATGAACTGGAGCCGTCTGCAAATGGAATTATCTCTCTTAGAATATGAACTGCTGCAATTGACAATAACACCACACTCTTGATTTCACGCAACTTGGAAAGTTCCCATGGATGAATAACACCATTTTTTATAAAATCTAAGAAAGCAGTATGTTTCTAAAGAAAATTTCATGGAAACGGTTCTGCTTCACATCCTTAATGTCGCCAATAATCCTAGTGAAAGAAATCTTGAGCTTTGGCATTTAATATTGAAAATTGTCTTGTAATCCCGCTATTCGTAGTGTGAGATTTTAGTTGACCATAAATTGTATAATTTTGGAGTACATGGACCTTTACTAGTAAACCGTATTTTACACGAGCACGTCCCTTAAAGGATCCCTCAAAAGTGGGCCTCCCATCCTTAGTACTCTCACCAATTCAACCCACATGCCAAGCACCACTTGAATTTCACGGCAACATAAATCAAACTTTGCTACCAAATACCGCTACCATGAGTATGTGACTTGTCTTTTCAGTGGATCTTGTCTTGAAAAGCCTTTCCTGATGAAAAAAAAAACTTTGAGAAGAAATTAAACCTTGACTTGATGGGATGTGGTTGTAAGGATCCAACCGAGATGTCTTCAAAGCAAAACTATCCTACACGCACTCGTTATTCGTAAAGTAAAAAGATATCTTAAGGACAAAAATTAGGGTGTGACACATAATTAATTACATGATCATTTGGATGATTGTACATTGAATTAATTACTGAAAGTGCTTTTGAATTGCTGTTTTTTCTGCTTCTGGTGTAGTGTTAATCGATTAACCAATTGCAGTACAAAATTGGTTAGTCAATTAACCAATATAACTTTTAAAGTTTTCAAGTGGTTAACCGATCAACCAGTTTGCACAGGCAAATGGTTAATCGATTAACACTGGACCAGAATGTGATTTTTGGTTATTTTCAAGCATGTTTAGATTTCTTTCCACTTATAACCTTCATGGATTGATATGATGCATTTCTGTGGACTGTTTTGACTTGTTTCATCATGCTTGATTGTTTGATCTCAACTTTTTGACGCGCAACTTTTGGTTTCTATTTGAATGTGTAACACGTTCATGTTGTTTGATTGATGTGATGAACACATGCTTGAATTGTTTATATCATGTTAATTATGGATTGTTGATGATCATTTTTCTGGATGTTGTGATGCATGCTTGCATTCGCTTCCGTTTCCGTTTGTCGAATGTTCATTTGATTGTGTAATCGATGTTTAAAGCATGTTAATCTTGTTGTTTCTTGACGATGCATTTTTGTTGAACATTTGTGTTTGATTATTGATGCATGTCCATTCTTGTATGCTAATTGGTCAAGATTCGTGTTTGCTCATATTTGATTGCATTAAAACATGCTTGCTGTCCTGCTTTCTACAGCCGTTGTATTCTGAATTTGCATGTTGTCTTTGTTATGCTTACTTGCTGCCTGTCCCTTTTATACCTACTTTTTTGATGATTTAGTAGCTGTTAAATGTTGTTGTGCTGCCTTGCTGGATTTTGTGGCTGTTTTGTGCAAGAGGCGTTGTTGTAGCTATTTTTTTACCTTGTTTCCTTTCTTTTTGTGTTGCCTTTGCATGCTCCATTAGGATTCCTATTACAATTTAATTTTCGATTAATTTTGGATTAGGATAGATATTAGGAGTGCAATCCAAGCATGATAACAAGTAGAATAGTCCCTTTTAACCTAAACCTTAGGTCCATCTTATGCATGCTAACATTAGGATAGAATTTCCTTTTCGCATCCCGACCTTAGGGCCACTTTGCACGACAACGTTAGAACCGAGTTTCCCTTAGACCTTTCATGTGTCTTTCTCTCTTCTCATCTCAAAAAAATTGCTAGTACACTTAATAAAAATGATGAACATTGTGCGCCACAAGGCTTAAGCATATGGGAAATGATGAGTAGGGAGTTTCTCCTCACTCGTCTAGAGTGTTTAGTGTACACCCTGTGGGTGATATGCGACGCATTCGCTCCTATATCATAGTCTTTAGTGTAACGTGAATCACAAAAAAACTAATTCACTTCTAAAACTTACAAACATAATTCAAATCTTTTCATCCTTCGGGATATCTCTTTCAAACTCAGTTTCAGAAAGAGTACGTTACTTTTCCGTTCTACCGCAAACAAGTATCGACCCTAACTATTGGAATGGGAACTTGTTGTCACTCATAAAAAGCACTTAACCAACCTGTGGTTTCGTAGTTACCCGAACTACGTTTGCTCTAATTTCTCATACCAGATAAGGATATGAGGTACAAGACGGCGATGTCTTGACGAACAACCTTCCCCCCATCACCCATAGTTTTCTGAACTATGTTGACTATGACTTTCCCATTGCACGAGGGAATACGTAGGCATAGGGCGAAGATGTCCTATAGAACCTCTTTCTTTTTCTTCGTTCCCGTTTCCATTTAGCAATAGCTTATAGAAAGCACACCCTTTGATTAGACAATAAGCGTGGATCCCGTTGAGTACAACAGACGTGAGGGGTGCTCATACCTTCCCCTTGCATAACCGACTCCCTGAAACCAAGATTTGGTTACGATGACCTTATCTTTTCCTGTTCTTTAGGTTTTCTTCGATTGTTTCCTTTCCCTCTGTTTGGGATAAATAATGTTCGATGGCGACTCTTCTATTTTTCCACCGTGTATTTTTCGAGTTGCGACAGTTGAGGACTCTAGTTCCCTATGCGAGTCAATCCTAGCGCTTGTCTGTTTTTGTTCTTTAGGTGTTTATTTTTGTGCAGTTATTTTCTTTTGTGTATATTATCTGTTGTATATTATTGCATTTGCATTTTACTATTTCATATTATATTATAATGATGTTGCTGAGCTATTGGGTGGGTTGTTCCATGAGAGATAAGCCCAATACCCAGGCTTGAGTATTCACACAAGATTAGTGTGGAGAGTAGTATGGACTTGTGTGGTATTTAGCCACACAAGAGTTTGCGCGAAATTCACATCCAGACGAGGTTTTCTTTGGAGACATCCTGTCCTGCACATATAGGGCAGTTGAGGGGGTGTTGAATTATAAAGCTAACGACTCTGGAGATCGTTCATTGGGAAGTCAGATGAGACCTCCTTGATTAACCATGATGCCAAACCAGAAATGGTGAACGTATCATCGTTTCTCGACCTCAGAGTCCTTGATATTGATGACCTGCATAGGATGTTGCACCGTCCAAGACTAGAACCCACATGTGAGAGGGATGGGTTTTGCAGGAAACTTTGACCATCAACCAACCCAGTTTTCTAGTTTTCTTGTAAGAGCAGACTTTTGATCTTGTGCATTCTGGTTTTTTATCACCTCAGTGTTCTGGTTTTCTGGGATTTCTTATCAGAGGGGAATTATGAGTATATTCAGTCAACAGTACAACAGTAATCTTGAGCATTGGATACCTTGATCCCATGTTTTCATCTGCAAAATCATCTTGCATTTAGCATTGCATGTTTATGTGTTTTACAGGTTCTTTTCTCTCCTTTGATTTCGGTCCTGGTTTTTCATAGATATGGAGGCTGAGAAAAGGAAGATCACTTTTTACAAGTTTCCATCACTAAATTTGGGAACTTTATTTGGTCTGATTGTCATGGTTGATCCCGGTACGATTTTGAGTCTTGTTCATAAGGTCACAAGCTACGAGCAGGGAGCCATTATCCCTCTATTACAGTTTTATGATCCTCCACTACGATGTTTTACTTTCCCAGATTATGTGTTGGTTCCGACTTTGGAGGAGTTCGCTTTTATCTTGGGAGTTCCAGTCCAAGATAAAGTGTCATTCTTTCTTTAAAGCAAAGAACCTTATGTCGAGAAATTTGCTAACGCTCTTTATTTGAGCGCATATGAGTTGGTTGATCATGGCGTTAGCATAAATGGAGTTTCTAGATTTACCTTATCTTTCTTGGTGGATAAAGCTCGGAAATATGCTGCAGAGGGTTGTTGGGTGGTTTTTAGCGCTATCTTGGCTTTGTGTATTTATGGCATCGTGCCATTTCCTAACATACCGGACTTCATCGATATGGACGCCTTTCGTATCTTCACTTTCAGGAATCTTGTACCCACTCTTCTAGGAGACCTATATCATTCAGTACATTACAAGAACGAGAAGAGGAGGGGAAAGATTGTTTCTTGTTGTACACCACTTCTCCACAAGTGGTTCATGGATCACCTCCCTCGTTCTGGAGCTTTTGTGGATTCGAGGAATTCATCTGAATGGTCTAAGAGGCTCATGGGTTTGACAGCCAAGGATATTGTCTGGTTTAACAGAGATCTGCTCGATAAGGATATTATCTTCAGTTGTGGTAGCTTCTCAAATGTGCCGTTAATGGGAAGGAAATGGGGAATTAACTATAACCCTTCTCTTGCCGTCAGACAACTTGGGTATGTTTTAAGGGGACCTCCAAAGGATAATGAAGTGCAGGAATCTCTGTACTTTATTGGCACAGCTGACCCTGGTATTCTGGCAAGATTCGTAGATGTGTGTGGTAAAATCCACAAGAGGTAGAAGCTTTCTTTAGGAAAGAGTGATTGCAGAGCCTACGATCCATACTTGGAGTGGATCCATACGAGGGCGGGGGAGATACTTTTGCCTTTCTTTGTTGAGGAAACCTTATATCCTTTGTTGATTGAGTAACCTATAACGATTAACATCCTAAGATACAACAAGCTTTGGGTAGAGAAGGAAGAGTTATGCAAAGAGAAAGAGGAGTTGAAAAAGGAGATCAGTAAGTTGAAGCATGATAGAGGTGAAGCTGTTTACTTGGCCAAGATGAAGTCAGAATCTTTGACCAATATGGAGAAGGAGCTATCTGAGGAGATCAGGGTGCGAGAGCGGATCGATCAGGATCTGAGGAGTACTGATAGCATTTTGAAGCATAGAAAGAAGGATTTAGACAGAGCGTATATGGAGATATCCAAATTCAATGAGTAATGGAATGCTATGGTAACTGCTAACAAGAACAGGGAAGACTAGTTTCACAGTTAGATTGATAAGATGAAGGCGCAACTCAAGGTCAGAGATAGAGAAGTGATGGTAAAATCATCCCATAGATGTACAAGCAAACAGAAACTCCATGAGACTTTATCAGCTTTTGAAGAGCTCAAGATCCGGGCAGATTTGAAGAGACCTAGGTTAGAAGATGCCTTTGGTGAAGATGCTTGGGAAGAGTCTTATCAGTGTCTCAGGGTTGTTATACACAGAAGGGACATCCTCATCAGAGAGTTAGTTGCCAGACCAGATCATCCGGACATGAAAACGATGCTCAAGGAGGCTCAAACCTGGAGTGAGGAGCATGGTTGTTGGGGAGGATCATCATCTGATATATCATAGTTGTTTCTCTTCTTTTGTATCTTGATCATTACCATATCTATTGGATGGGATTAGTACCTTTTTGTATTCAGATCTTTCTCATTTGTTGATATGTATTGTCTTAGCTTTACTTGATATATGAGGAGATTTATTGTGGTATTCTTATCCATCTCTACTGTTCATGTTTATTGAAACCGGAATCAAGGGGGAGATCTCCTTGTAAATACATAGACATGTTTGTATTTTGCATTTTGCACCTTCATCGCAGGTGTCTGCAGTGGCCTTTTGTTCTTATCTCTGCTTGGTTTTTTTCAGTAACAGGATTGAGGATTTCATCTTCCATAGATACTCAACTCGAAGGAATCAGCAATAGGTTATGGATCAGGTTCAGGCTGAGCTACAGGAAGTTAGGGCTCGCATGTCCCAGTTTATGGAGCTTATGCAAAATGTTGCCAACGGACAGGAATAATTGAGGACACTGGTCTAACCTCTGATAACACAGGTTGATGAAGAGGGTGTTTTGCATGGAGGATCTAGTGTTATTCCTCTACCTGTTGATGGTTATGTTCCACAAGACGCTAATATTCCTACTGTTGTCATACCTCTAGGCGGAGGTGTTGTTCATGAAGTTGGTATTGTTGCTCGTGGAAGTGTGTGCGCTATGCACGGAGCTGCTGGGCCTTAATAGGAAGATCATCAGAATGACGTCTTTTCTATGAGAGATATGGAGGGTGGTTTGCCTTCTGAGGTCGATAAGAGGTTTAAGTTGATCGAGGAGAAGATGAAGTCTTTTGAGAAACAGAATTCTTTGGGGCTTGATATGTCAGATCTTGGACTAGTCCCAGGGATCAGAATTCTCCTGAAGTTCAAGGTACCAGATTTTGACAAATACAAAGTGACGACCTGTCCTAGAGTACATATCCGGGCATACTTCAAAAAAATGTCTGCATACTCTAACGATGAGAAGTTGTTAATGCATTTTTTTCCAAGACTGTCTAGAAGAAGCGTCTTGGAATGGTATATGGGGATTGAGAGAACCCGTATCCGAAGCTGGAAAGAATTGGCCGAGGCCTTTGTTCGCCACTATCAGTATGATAGTGATATGGCGCCGAACAGGGTGCAATTACAGAGTTTTCCATAGAAGAACAACAAGAGCTTTAAAGAGTACACCCAGAGGTGGCGGGATTTAGCAGCAAGGGTGCAGCCTCCCATGGTGGAGAGAGAATTGACTGACATGTTTATGGCTACATTGCCGGGAGTGTATTATGAGAAGTTGATAGGTTGTATGTCTGCAGGTTTTTTTGGCCTGGTGATGGCAGGTGAGAGAGTGGAAAGTGGAATTAAGTCTAGGAAACTTCTAAATGGTAGTAGATCCTCTTCGGGAGGAATGAAGAAACTGTATACAACAAACCCTAAGAAGAGGGAAGGGGATGCTAATGCTATTTCTCATAAGTTTAAAGGTAGAGCGCAATCTCAGTATCATCAACAAGTTGCTACTGTAGCTATCCCGGCTGTACCTCAGCAACAAGTTAATGTTCCACGACCTTATGCTAGAAGACAGTGAATGACCAACAAACAATTTAAGACTCTGTCGATGCCTTACTCACAACTATTACAACATCTGCTTCAGTTGCAACTTATTTGAAAGAGAACTTTGGCACCTTTAACCGGAGCTCCTCCTCTGGTTTATGACGTCAATGTAAGATGTGAATTCCATTCGGGCGCCTTAAGCCACAATATTGACAACTGTAAAGCCTTCAAGCACAAGGTTCAAGACTTGCTCAACTTGTATACGTGGTTTGTCAAGTTAGTATCCTCAAATCCCTTGGGTTGTGACTCATTTACTTCCTCATTCAGATATCCATTCAGAAAAGCACTTTTCACATCCATCTGGAATAGTTTAAATTTCAGGATGCAGGCAATTCCTAACAACAGCCTGACTGACTCAAGTCTTGCAACTAGTGCAAAAGTTTCATCAAAATCAATTCCTTCAACTTGAGTATAACCCTGTGCCACTAATCTAGCCTTGTTTATGGTTACAACTCCTTGTTCATCAGACTTGTTCTTGTAAATCCACTTGGTTCCAATGATGTTTGTTCCTTCAGGTCTTGAAACCAATTCCCATACTTCATTCCTTTTAAACTGTTCCAATTCATCTTGCATGGCCTTGATCCAATATTCATCTTGCATGGCCTTGATCCAATATTCATCAGTTAAAGCCTCCTTCACATTTTTTGGTTCAATCTTGGACACAAAACATGACTTTGAAATGATTTCTCTAGCTCGGGTTCTTACACCACTGTTGGGGTCTCCAATGATAAGATCTTTGGGATGATCTTTCAGGATCCTGATAGAAGGTTCTTTGTTGGGAATTTTTGATTCAGAATTAGGGGTTACAGCTTGAGTATCTTCAGCATTGACCATACCCTTAGCAGGTGTCTCAAGGAATGTTCCAACATCATCTATGACATTGGTTTCTTCATGCTGATCATCAATAATGACATTAATGGACTCCATCAGGACTTTAGTTCTGGAGTTGTATACTATATAAGCTCTGTTGTTGATAGTGTATCCTAGAAAAATACCTTCATCACTTTTGGGATCCATTTTCCTCCTTTGTTCATGATCTGTCAAGATGTAACACTTGCTCCCAAATGTTGCACCCCAAAATTTGCCCAACCTTTTCTAACCTAGGTTTATGTTTCAATTGAATAGTCATTTGCATTGGCATCATGTACATAGTGTATTCATCTGCATAGCATAACATAAGCAAGTTATCTTAATCAGGGGGATCAAGTGCCATTCTTATCTCAAGAGGCATATTCATAGGGTTTCATTCATATTCAAGACTATTCATGTCATCAGGGAAGAATGTGAGTCTTGAAGAGTTGACAGATCAATCATGGGGTTCTCTCCTATCTTGAGGTTGTTTGGGGATCATCAGAGGGTATATGAGCTATGAGCCAAGAGCATGGAGTGTGCATGGATATCATGGAAAGTCTAGATGATCATTTTGAAGAAGAGCCAAGTCATTGGAATGATTGCAAGAGCCTCAGTTGAAGACAGTCAACTAGGGTTTTATCTAGGTCAATCCTAGGTCAAGGACTTGATTTGAAAGGTATCAAGGCTCATTTGAAGGATGTGGGATTAATTATTTGCTACATGGATATGGATGTGGTGTTGTGGCCAATAAAAATCAAAAGGAGTCAAGGAGAAGAGGAGTTACCAAATTAGGGTTTCAGTGTAAAATCCCCCGATTTGGGTCCAACTTCAAAGCAGTGTAACTCAAGATGCAAGCTTCATATGAATTTCTGGTCCACATAAAACTTGTAGAGTATCTTCATAGCTTTAATTTGAGTGGTGGAAGTCATCAAGGTGATTTATAGAACTCAAGTTATAGTTCTTGCAAGTTACAGGTCATCTGAGGACACTAAAATTTGTCTGTGAAAGTTGTCTGTCATCCAAGCAAATTTTTACCTTCAAGGAGTTTTCAAATGAATTCTTGGCAAACATAAGGGTTGTTCTTAATGATCTCCCCTTTCCAAAAAGGTATGGTATATCTTCATCTGATTTGTGAAGCTCAAGTTATAGTTTGTGCAAGTCAGGGGTATTTTGGGAAAGTGGAATTATATGTCATTCTTAGCGTATGCCTAAAACTCATACAAGGAAGCTTCAAATGAAAAACTTCACAACATCAAAGTTGTTCAAAATGACATTTTAAGCCTATAAAAGAGGTCATGGCATGTTGGAAAAGCTTGTAGCAAGAATTGACAAAAGTTGGTGAAAATGACTTAAAAAATGGACATAAGTTGAAAAAGTTCAAATTGAAAATTGGTATGGGCAATCTACAAATCCAAAATGGGGCATATGATATATCAAATTGAGTCTAAACAAAATTTTAAAGACTTTGGTTCAGCCACAATTTTGAGTTGAGGGTTGAAAAATGGACTTGCTTTGTAATTCCATTACTTGCATAATAAGGTACATGTGAGAAACTCAACATAAGGTAAAGGAATCCCTTGTTTTTCACTCATATCTCTTCAATAACTCATGTCATGAGATTTTAAAAAGTGTTTAAGGGGCTGCAAGTTAGATTGAAGGGAGATATCATGAGATGGGGATTATGTCATAACATGAGAAATTCATGAAGTTTCTAGAATCATCTTGGATTGAGCTAGAAGTCTCTAGATCTTTCCATGCTCTCCTATATATTGGATTGAGATCATTAAGAGTAAAGGTTGGTGATAGTTGATGTTGAATTCATTTTCTCCATTTGCAAATCATATTGAATCTTCATTTTTCTCTTCACCATTTTTCCATTTTCCCCACATTTTTCTACACTTGAAAACTCAAATTTTCAATTCCATTTTTCTCCCACTTTTGGTTCATTCCACCATTGCAAATACATTCCTTATCATTCTTACAATTGATTCAACACTTTTTTGGCCATAATTGATGCATGAACCAAGCTACACAACTCCATTAAAGTGAGCTCCAAGTGAAAAATTGATTTTTTGTTTTCCATCAATTCACTCCTTTCTTTCCATCCAAACACCTTCCTCATCAATTATAGGACGTGTCAACATCATTTTCTCAAGGAATTGGTGATCGAGTGAAGCTTCATAAGCCATTTTTCGGAGGTATAAAGAATTCGACATAACTCATGATTTATGAGTCTTTCTTGCATTATTGTTGTTGCATTACATTGCTCTCATCTCCTACATGGATTCTAGTACAAAAAAGATGGGTTTTATGACAATTTTTGGTTCTTGAGTTTTTCTTGAGGTGTCACGTTTTGGGAGTTAGAGAGAGTTTCAAGAAAATCTAAGACCATATTTGGATTCCTTGATTTTTTTCCTTCAAGTTTGACCAAAATTTTGTGCGAAACGGATAATTATTGATGGAGTTATGGTGCTTCAAAGTAGCAAAAAACTCATGTTCAAGGAGCTGCGGGTTACTATTCACAAAATTGAAAAATTTGATTTGGAGAAGAAGGTGTTAACACCGTCGGATGCATTTCCAAGTCAAGGTTTCTTCCATTCATCCAACGCCTCTCACTGCTCCACGCAATCGGCCACATAAGCCTCATGCCACTTTTATTTATTCATGTTATTTTCTTTTATTTTCCTATTGCCATGTTTCTTTTATTTTTTCTGTTTTATATGCTGACTTCTAAATACCATAAAAAATAGGAAAATTAGTCTTTTTGATCCCCATTTTTTTCTGCGTAATCCTCAAGATGTCTGGAATTTTACAGAATTGGACCCATATTTTTTCTATTTTTCTTCATTTTATTAGATTTTTTTACATTTGGGTCGTCATAAAAAGGCCAATGCTGGTGTTATCATTTTGTTGAATTTCTTTGACCTATCAAAACACAATTTAAATGTCAATCCTTTTGCATGGATCTCATACACATGTTGAGGTATTGTGATATATTTTTGTGGGAATTTTATTGTACCACTTTAATTGGTTTTGGATGCTTTCTTTAACATGCTCCACTTTAATCTTTCCTTTGGTATACATGAGATATCTTGCAATGTTTCCATCTTATTTGACCATTTATCTTGGGATATTTTTGTGGTATCTCTCACCCCTGGTTTGTGGATTGATGTAGGTAATGGGAGATTTTTATTTGATTTTTTTAACACCTTTTGCTATTTTTCTTATGTTTTGTATTCGAACTTGTAATTTGGACTTCCGAACGGACTTTATTTTTGTTAAGGCTCCAACGGCCGATTTGTGTTTGCATGGTGAACGCCGTGGTTTATATTTATTATTATAGATAGGTTAGAGGTATTTGAAGACCCCTTAGGTGGCTGTTATTTGTATGTGTAGCTTGCCCAATTATCGACTTGTTTGCATGATAGCACGTTGCGATTCCAAATAGTGGATTACGTGTTTCATTCGGAGTTTTCACTCGATTCTTTGCATATGATCACTTGATATTTTCTTATTCCATCCATGAATGGGCTTGAGGTTGAGATGAACCTTCCTCCCTCCTTTGCATCGCATTTATCATTGCTATATTCATGTTCATTTATATGCGGTTATTACTTGTATTTCCGTTTCTTCCTTTCGTTTTCCTTTCCCGTAGGACTTCCATTCTTCCTTGTTCAAGGGAGGATGTGATAGACATTAGGAGCTAACCCATGTATGATAACATTAGGGTAGATTTTATTCCCTTTTCAACCCTAGGATTTTAGAGTGTCATCTCTTCTTTCTTCAAAACAACAGAAAAACATTAATAAAGGTTATAACAGAAATCAATTCATTTCTTCCGTCAAAAGATTTGAACAAACGTCAACCTTTTTGCAATAAGAAAACCCTTGTTTGAGGTGATATTTTTCATAAAAGACACTTGAATAGCTTGTGTCGTGCGTAGCCCGAACTACGTTTGCTCTGATCTTTCATGCTGTATGAAAGTACGTAGGCATAGGATGCGATATCCTAGCGAGCAACCTTCCCCACCTTCACCCGTAGTTAGGCGAACTACGTTGACTCTGATTTCTCGTTCCAGACGGGAATACGTAGGCACAAAGAGCGATGCTTTGCCGAGTCATCTTTTCTTTTCTTTTCAGACCTCATCCTTTATTTTAGATAGAAGTGTAATCCGTACAAACAAGCAAGCGTGGATCCCATCGAGTACGATGGACGTGAGGGGTGCTAATACCTTCCCCTTGCGTAACCGACTCCCGAATCCAGGTTTTGGTTGTGATGACCATACCTTTTCCCGTCTTTGCGTTAGGTTTACTTCGAGCGTTTCCTTTCCCTCCTTTGGGATAAATAACGCACGGTAACGACTCTTCTGTATTGCCGACGCCGATTTTTGCAGTAGCGACACCAAATACATGAAAATACTTCACAGTTGGCTTCCTTCCTTTCCATATTTCATACAGAGTGGAGGTAGTTCCTTTTCTCAAGGTAACCCTATTGTGAACATAGCAGGCTGTGTTCATTGCTTCAGCCCAAAAATGCATAGGCAGTTTCTTTTCATGAATCATGGCTCTAGCAGATTCTTGGATAGTCCTATTTTTCCTTTCCACTACTCCATTTTGCTGAGGAGTGATAGGGGAGGATAATTCATGACTGATTCCTTCAGATGAGCAGAATTCAGCAAACTTAGAGTTCTCAAACTCCTTACCATGATCACTTCTGATCCTGACCACACCACATTCTTTTTCTCTTTGAAGTCTTATACACATCTCTCTGAAGACTTCAAATACATCTGATTTTTCTCTGATGAAACTTATCCAGGTGTATATGGTGTAATCATCAACAACTACATAAGCATACCTTTTTCCACCAAGACTCTCTACCTGCAATTGTCCCATCAAGTCCATGTGCAACAGTTCAAGAACTTTGGATGTTGCAAGATGGCCAATTCTTGGATGTGACATCTTGGTTTGCTTGCTAACCTGACATTCACCACAGACCCTACCTTCATCAATAATCAGCTTTAGAATTCCTCTCATAGCTTCCTTGGAAATGATCTTTTTCATCCCTCTTAGATGAAGATATCCAAGTTTTTGATGCCACAGTTTGACTTCCTTTTCTTCTTTGGCCATAAAGCAGATAGTGGAGTTACTTGAGTTTTGAGGCTCCCACAAGTAGTAGTTGTCTTTAGACCTAACTCCCCTCATGACTTCCTTTTCATATCTATTTGTGATAACACATTCTCCCTTTGTGAAGTTGACATTGAGTCCTTGGTCATAGAGCTGAATGATACTGATTAAGTTGGCAGCTAGTCTTTTCACCAGCAATACATTGTCTAGGTTAGGAACTCCATGACAGTCTAGTTTCCCAACACCTTTGGTTTCCCCTTTTGCTCCATCACCAAAGGTCACATACCTAGTGGAATGTGGTTTGATGTCCACCAATAGATTCTTTATTCCAGTCGTGTGTTTAGAACAACCACTATCAAAATACCAGTCTTCTTTAGCTGACACTCTCAAAGAAGTATGAGCTATTAGACCAACCTCATTTGCCACCCATTGTTGCTTCTTGACAGGAGCATCTTGATGAGAGTGATTAGGAAATCCATGCAGACTGAAGCAAAATGGTTTTATGTGTCCAAATTTACCACAGTAGTGACACCTCCACCTTTGGGAATTTCTCCTTGCCTGATTCACATATTTGTTCTTCTGATGTTGTGACATCGTTCGTGACATCTGGTTTGGTCAATGATTATTAGCCTTTGGTTTCTTGAATCCCAAGGTGGGTTTCTGGTCACCAACAAATCCCAGTCCAGACATGTTTCCTGCTTTCTGACCACTCTGTAGGATTTTTTCTAGAGTGTTAGTCCCAGGGTTTAGCATCCTGACAGATTTTGTTATCTGATCAAGTTTGGAGTTTAACATGTTGACCTAACTGTTGAGTGAGTCAATGGTTGCAAGATTCTCCTTCTTCTCAGCTTCCAACTTCTTGATGATTTTCTTATGCTTCTCCCATAGTCGACATACTTCAGCACTTCTGATGTATAACTGTTTATATGAGGCTGCAAGTTCATCAAAAGTCAGCTCATCTTCACTTGAGTCACCACCAGATACGCATACACTGTTCATAACAGTGGCATGTTTGGCTGATTCTTCTTCGGACCCACTCTCAGAATCTCCATCAGACCAAGTGACTACTAGGCCCTTCTTTTACTTCTTGAGATAGGTGGGACATTCAGCTCTAAGGTGCCCATATCCCTCACATTCATAACACTGAGCTCCTTTTCCTTGGTTGGATTTTTCTTCGGACTTAGCTCTTTTGTTAATGTCAGGTGAGATGTTCTTGACATTAAGTCTACCCTTCTTATCTACCCTTTTCATGAGTCTGTTGAATTGTCTTCCAACCATAGCTATAGCTTCAAAGAGATTCTCCTTGCTTCCATAATTGTCTTCATCTGGGTCCTCTACAGTGTTTGAGACAAGGGCTATGCTTTTGTTCTTCTTCTCAACCTGATCACACATTCCCATCTCAAAAGTTTGGAGAGAACCAATGAGTTCATCCACTTTCATGTTGCATATATCCTGAGCTTCTTCAATAGCAGTGACTTTCATGGAAAACCTTTTAAGTAAAGATCTTAGAATCTTCGTCACAAGCTTTTCTTCAGACATCTTCTCTCCTAAAGCACCTGAGGTGTTGGCAATCTCAAGGATATTTGTGTAGAATTCATGAATAGTCTCATCCTCTTTCATTCTCATATTTTCAAACTTGGTGGTCAGCATTTGTAATCTTGACTTTCGAGGTTCCCTCATGAGTTATTTTGAGAGTATCCCAAACCTCTTTAGCCAGTTCACAATGATGCACTAGTCTGAAGATGTTCTTGTTTATACCATTAAATAAGGCATTCAAAGCCTTAGAATTCCCAAGCGCCAAGGCCTCTTGTTCTTTGGTCCATTCTTGTTCAGGTATTAACACAGATAATCCATCCTTTTTAGTCTTCACTGGATGTTCCCATCCTGAGTTTGCAGCTCTCCAAGCTTTGCTGTCTAAAGACTTCAAGAAGGCTATCATCCTAGGTTTCCAATAGTCATAATTTGAGCCATCCAGAATTGGTGGTCTATTTGTGAATCCTATATCCTTGTCCATAGTACCGGAATTTATCTTCCCTATATCTCACCCAGAAAATAATAGGCAGGGTGCCTCCTCTGATGCCAATTGAAATTCTAGGTACCCAACAGTGGATGTTATCATGGATGTTATGACATCCACTGTAACACAGACTACAAAACTTAATGACAAACTGTAAATGAAAACAGTAAATAACACAATTAATTGTTTACCCAGTTCAGTGCAAACCACACCTACATCTGGGGGCTACCAAGCCAGGGAGGAAATTCACTATTGTCGCTACTGCGAAAATCGGCGCCGGCTGACAGAAGAGTCGCCACCGTGCGTTATTTATCCCAACGGAGGGAAAGGAAACGCTCGAAGTAAACCTCGCAAAAAACGGGGAAAGGTATGGTCATCGCAACCAAAACCTGGGTTCGGGAGTCGGTTACGCAAGGGGAAGGTATTAGCACCCCTCACGTCCGTCGTACTCGACGGGATCCAGGCTTGCTTGGGTTGTCTAAAGGATGCAAAAACAATCTATCTACGACTGCTAAATCTAAACGGAAGGGAATTGACTCGATAGAGCGTCGCACCCTATGCCTACGTATTCTCAAGAGAGAAAGTCAGAGTCAACGTAGTTCGGGACTACAGGGAAATTGGCTCTCCAAGACCTCGCGTCTTGTGCCTACGTACTTCCACACTGCATGAAAGATCAGAGCTTTACGTAGTTCAGGCTAACTACGGCTACACAGGGTATTCTCACACAGCAGTGAGAAAATCAACTGGCTTCAAAGGTACGGGGACCTATGGGCAAAACTACGGTTTGGTCTCAAATGCACTCGGGCACGAGAGAAAAAGGGTAACAATTAATCGTCAGCGGGAAAGTCTCGATCGCACAGCCGCGAGAGAACAAAGGTTAGTTGTTAGTGTGCTCGCAAGGATATCGCATCCTATGCCTACATATTCTCGTCTGGTACGAGAAATCAGAGCAGCTGTAGTTCGGCTACTATCGGGACCACAGCTCAAATCTCGTTTTATTAACATTCTGAAAAATGGTTACAATGAGTGAATACTTGAAAAATAATCTCCTAAGAAATACTATCCTATTTATCCTGAAAAAATCAAATGAAAAAGCCCCCTAACAAGTGGACTTCTAAAATTACCCCTAAAAAATAAATCCTAAAAAATATTACATCTAATATTTTTTGCTATTTTCCAACTATTTTCTTCTTTTCTTTTTTCATGCTTCTTTTCCAAATTCTTTTTTCAATATCTTCTTCATACATTTTTTCATTTTTTCTCTTTTCAATATTTTTTCAAATATTTTCTCTATTTTTCTCTTTTCAATATTTTTTCAAATATTTTCTCTATTTTTCTCTTTTCAATATTTTTTCAAATATTTTCTCTTCCCTTTTCTTTTTTTTTAATATCTCTTTTTCATTTCTTTTTTTCATAAAATCATATATGAAAAATATAAAAGAAAAGGAAATAGGGGAAGGGGGTACATAGCCCAGTTGGGGGTACAAGTAGAATCTGTAAAACCTAAGCCCAGCCCAAAAAAATGACAAACAGAAAAAACTGGGAGGGGGTGTGGATGTGAATCAGAGGGGTATAGCCAGCAAGGATCTCTTCAAAAAAAACACACGGAGGGGGTGTTTGCCAAAAACGGAGGTGTTGGATCCAAAAAAACCGTTGGGCCTGGCCCAACCCTCACACGGACCACCTCCCTCTCTTTCTCCATTCACTCTGAAACCCTAACCCTTTCTCTCTTCCTTTCACAGCGTCGCCGTCCTTTCTCTAAACTCCCCTCTCTTCGTTCATCACCCTCACCAAAACTCTCCCTCACTCTTTGAATCAACAACCAATGAACAACAAAAATCGTGTCACAAATCTACACAACCAAACTTTAAACCGCGTCTTGTGTATCAATAGGAGATCTGATGAATCTGAAAGAGACTTCTGGAGAAGTTCTGAAGAACTTTGAAGATTCTGGGAAGTCTAGCAATCTACGATGAACTTCGCTGCAGAATTCGTTGAAGTTCTTGAAGTAATCTTGTTGATGATAATGAAGATCGCTGGGAAATTTTGATTCCGGAGAGGAGGATTCTTGAATCCTAGATGCGATCTGAGGATGAAACGATCTCTTGTTGTTCTTGAGCGTCTTCCGGAAAATGAAGATCGATGATGAAGATTGCTCGCTGATGATTATTGTTTGAGGAGATCTTGAAGGTTCTTGAGTGTTATTCACTGATGATTTTCTGGATGATGTTCGAGAGACGATGAAGATGAGGTTCTCGAAGATTTGGGAAAAAGGACGAAGCACCGATGAAGTTCTTGATGAACATTCATCCTTTCTGATGAAGTTCTTCGATACTTCTGACGATGATGGTTGATGAAATTCTATGGTTCTCGTTGCAGATTGTGGAAGACGAAGTTCTACATGGATGATTCGAAAGGAGTAAATCTAACAAATCATTGTTGATGTTGATGATGCTTGGAGGTTGATGATCGGTTGAATCTGGATGAAGATCCTCGCCGGAAAAAGTTGTTGATGGTGATCGGAGGAGATGGAGGAAGGAGGTGAAGATGGAGGTTTCTGAGAAGGAGGATGAAGATTGAAGGAGTTCTGGGTTTTTTGTGTTTCTGGTGAAATTCACGGTGGCCGGAAGCGGTTGGTGTCGCCGGCGATGGACTGGTACGGTGGCCGCCGGCCATGCATGCCGGCCGGGGAGAGTTTCAGGCGAGGACCAGTGGAGGGCTGGTGTGGAGGCACGTGGCGCTGGTAGTGGAGGTGGTGAAGGCATGCGCGCCACGTGTGTGTGCGTGGCAGAGAGAGAGGGAAAATGGAGTGTGGCGTGGCGTGATGAAGTGTGAAAATGTGGGGTCCTCCTTTTTGCAACACGTGGAACTGATGATTTATATGGACTGAGACTTTCTGGACATTTCTGGAACTTGCTGGAACATTCTGGACAAAAAAACCAATAAACTGGGCCTGCGAATGGGCTTTGCTGAATCTGAGAATGAGGCCCAAACGAAAAAACAAATTAAATCTGAATAATGAATGAAAAAAAACCTGGTTAAAACTTGATTAAGAACTAATCCTAATTAACTAACTAAACTCAATTAACTAAATCTGGAGATTAATCTAATTAATTCTATAAATCCTAATTAAACCTAAAAAGAAAATTATCCTAACAACTTTATTAATTCCCTAATCTAATAATTCCACTAATTAATTTCTAATAAAACCTATGTTATTTATTATAAAAGAAAATCTATTATTCTAATAAAACTATTAAAAAACTATATTTCTAAAAGAAAATCTACATTATCCTATTAAAATGATAAAATCTATTTAAATTCTATAAAAGAAAAGTCTATTTATTCTATTAAAAAAATAGTAAAAACCTATTTAATATCTAATATTCTAAAGAATGAATTAAAAAATATTAAAACTATTAAAAACTAATAATATTCTATATTATCCTAAAATGATTAAAAATCTATTTAAACCCTAAAAATGGCCAATAAAATCCAGAAAAACCACAATAATTCCCAGAGGAACAAAATAAGCACCGAACGACACATAACACCGCGAGAGCGCACCAGAATAGCCGGTAAAAATAAACGGGCACCGAAATATCCCAAAAATACGATTCTACCTATCTGAACTGATTAAAAAACACCTGAGACTCGATAGAAGAGCTGTGATCCCGATAAAATCAAAACAAATGAGAATATGCACTGTATGCGATATGCAGATGCGAATGCGGTTATGCGTCGAAACATCGAGCCAGATACGGGACCCGGTTGGTCAAATTTTGGGGTGCAACAACTATTAGTAGCATTAATTCAGAGTCAAACAACCAGTTTGCACTCTCCAGTTAAGACCTACCCAATGACACTTCAGCCTAACACTAGACCAGAGTTACCAACTCACTCCCCCTCAATCACAACAGTGATATCAACCAATTCAAAGTTACAAATGGCAATGAAGTCACACTTCAAACACACCTTGATCTTGCTTCACAACTTTGATCAAGTGACACAGTACTCTTGCTTAAAAGCTTTAGAGTGACACACTTAACAAATAACTTAAGAACTCTAGACCAATGAAATTATACAGTAGATAATTGCTTGGTTTACAAGTAATCCTAAGACACACAAACACATGTGAAGAACATAATTCTTCACTCACAAATACACGTTCTCTAAAACCCTGTCAAGAACTATGTTTAATTAGGATTGATGCTTCTGTATATATAGGCAGCATGTAGTCCTTGGGCCTTCGTACATAAGTAAGGTTTACCCAAGATAAACCTCTCTTCATGAAGCTGCACATGTCCAATTGAGTCAGGGGCATTCCATGTTATCCTTAGCAATGCCTGATATGTTGCCTTAGATAACTAGGCTTCCTAAAATGTTTCCTGAAGTATATCTTGAGCTAATAACAGAAACTAATACCTGCGCTCCCTGAAGTCATACGTTAGATGTCATAACATTCAGTCATGACATCCAACTTAAGTGACTCTTAGATATTCAAGCTTACACTACTGAATACTTATTATGTATGTCATAACATCAGTCATGACATTCATACATCCATCAATGTTTTTCCACAAAATGCAGCCAATCGAAAGCATCTACAAACTCCCTCTCAACTAATGCACAGCACATCAGTGCATACATAACCTGCACACACAGCAGTCACACATGTTTATCCAGACTGCACTGGATTATGGATGTCAGGACATTCAGGATGACATCCTTAAGAACATAATCACCTGTCAGTCACAAATTTCTGTGAAACATTCTATGCTATTCCCCCTAAAAAGATGCACAACCATATACATTATGCAAACACACTGCAGACACACACATATCTAGCAGCTATCCTACTACTAGGTTCCCTCAAGGAACACACACAGCTTAGCAGCTTCAGCCAAAACTCACACACTCTTCTAACATACATTGCTACACACATTAGGAACTCACACAATAGCAACTGCATCCTGTTACCACACCTGCAAGCATGTTCAGTTCAAACATGCACAGTAGCAACACTTGTAGCACACTTAAAGCAACAACAACAACCAAGTCTTCCACTTGTGAGATACACACATACACATCTAGCCATGCCATTACTACCACTTCTCCCCTTTTTAGCCACAAATTTAGATCAAAACTAACTAAATAGTATAGATCAAAAATTATAGAAGTGCAAATGTTAGGGGTCATTACAATATAAAGCTCATGAAGAGCAACACAAATATTTCAGCTGTCAAATAAAGATCAAAATCTAAACAAGGAAACACAAAAAAAAACTAGTTTCACCATCAGCACCAGCAACACACCATCATCAGCCCAAGCAAACCAGCAAGCCATCACCACCACCATATTAATCTTCCTCCTCAAAAGAGATGGAGTCACTGTCATCACTATCTATTGAGATATCCTCATCACTGTCATCAGAATCTTCCTCTGGTCTAGTTGCACTGCTGGAGCCAGGTGCATTATCAGAGTTGTGAGGAGTATCAATGCGAGTAAGTGGAATGGTTATGCCACGCACATGGATCCCTCTCTGTAAAATCTTATCGACAATTTCCCTATTGGATTTGTCCATGTATGCTAAGCTTTTCCAGTTGCTGATTCGCCTAAGTTCGTCCGCAGTGGGAGGAGGATACTTGACCTTGGACTTTTCAGCAGCGGGAGGAGCATCTGCTGAGGATTTGGGAGGGGTCTTGGATGAAGAGGCACCATGATGGGAAGACATTTTGATGTTGAGCGGAGACTGAGAATGAAGGTCTGAGAGAAACTTTGGAGAGTAGGGAAACTGAGTGAATTGGATGAGGAATAAGACAATTGGTGTGGAATGCCGAGCTTCATTGGTCAAAGGTGTGGAATGCATTAAATACATAGGTTGGACCAAGTGTTTTCCAATAAAACATCGTTTATCCTGACCGCTCCCTCTGGCCAGTAATTGGTATAGGTCCTTATACATGCAAATTCCCAATTTTCCTCTTAGATTCTCAAATTTGGCAACATCTAAAGCCTTTGTAAAAATGTCAGCTAGATGTAATTCAATGGACACATGTTCTAGGGTGATCACTTTGTCTTCCACAAGGTCTCTTATGAAGTGATGCCTGATATCAATATGCTTGGTTCTGCTATGCTGAATTTGATTCTTGGAGATGTTGATAGCACTGAGGTTGTCACAGTACAATATCATGACATCCTGAGTGACATTGTATTTAGTCAACATTTGCTTCATCCAGATCAGTGGAGAACAACTACTACCAGCTGTTATGTATTCAGCTTCAGCAGTGGATAATGAGACAATTTTTATTTTTGCTGAACCATGATATAAGGTTGTTCCCTAAGAAGAAGCATCCACCAGAGGTGCTCTTTCTATCATCAACACTTCCAGCCCAGTCAGCATCACAATACCCAGATAAAGTAGGATCACACCCATGAGAGTAAAGTATACCATAATCACAAGTTCCATTCACATATTTGAGAATCCTTTTGACTTGATTTAAGTGACTCACTTTAGGATCTGATTGATATCTAGCACACACATCAAATGCAAAGGAAATATCAGGTCTGCTGGATGTAGATACAGCAAGCTGCCAATCATGCTTTTGTACAACCTTTGGTCAGCACTAGTACCACTTTCATCTTTTGATAACTTCAGATGAGTGGGTGCAGGTGTTCTTTTGTGGCCAGCATTGTCCATCCCAAACTTTTTGACTATGTTCTTGGTATATTTACTTTGAGAGATGAATGTAGAATCTTCCATTTGCTTGACTTGCAATCCAAGGAAGTAAGTTAATTCTCCACACATGCTCATTTCAAACTCAGATTGCATGTGGTTGACAAATTATTTTACCATTTTGTCTGACATCCCTCCAAAAACTATGTCATCCATATAAATTTGTGCAATCATGATTTTTCCACCTTCATCCTTTACAAACAGGGTCTCGTCTATCCCTCCTTTTCTGTATCCATTGGTGGTAAGGAATTCAGTCAGTCTCTCATACCAAGCTCTAGGATCTTGTTTCAATCCATACAGTGCCTTCCTCAACTTTTATACATGGTCTATCAATTTAGGATCCTCAAATCCCTTAGGTTGTGACACATATACTTCCTCATTCAGATATCCATTCAGAAAATCACTTTTTACATCCATCTGGAATAGTTTAAATTTCAGGATGTAGGCAATTCCTAACATTAGCCTGATTGACTCAAGTCTTGCAACTGGTGCAAACGTTTCATCAAAATCAATTCCTTCAACTTGAGTACAACCCTGTGCCACTAATCTAACCTTGTTTATGGTTACAGCTCCTTGTTCATCATACTTGTTCTTGTAAATCCACTTGGTTCCAATGATGTTTGTTTCTTCAGGTCTTGGATTCAATTCCCATACCTTATTCCTTTTAAATTGTTCCAATTCATCTTTCATGGCCTTGATCCAATATTCATCAGTTAAAGCCTCCTTCACATTTTTTGGTTCAATCTTGGACACAAAACATGAGTTTCAGATGATTTCTCTAGCTCGAGTTCTTACACCACTATTGGGGTCTCCAATGATAAGATCTTTGAGATGATCTTTCAGGATCCGGATAGAAGGTTCTTTGTTCGGAGTTTTTGATTCAGAATTAGGGGTTACAGCTTGAGTATATTTAGCATTGACCATACCCTCAGCAGGTATCTCAAGGAATGTTCCAACATCATCTATGACATTGGTTTTTTTATGTTGATCATCAATAATTACATTAATGGACTCCATCATGACTTTAGTTCTGGAGTTATATACTCTATAAGCTCTGTTGTTGATAAAGTATCCCAGAAAAACACCTTCATCACTTTTGGGATCCATTTTCCTCCTTTGTTCAAGAACTGTCAAGATGTAACACTTGCTCTGAAATACATGAAAATACTTCATAGTTGGCTTCCTTCCTTTCCATATTTCATACAAAGTGGAGGTAGTTCCTTTTCTCAAGGTAACCCTGTTGTGAACATAGCAGGCTGTGTTCATTGCTTCAGCCCAAAAATGCATAGGCAGTTTCTTTGCATGAATCATAGCTCTAGCAGATTCTTGGATAGTCCTGTTTTTCCTTTTCACTACTCCATTTTTCCGAGGAGTGATAAGGGAGGAGAATTCATGACTGATTCCTTCAGATGAGCAGAATTCAGTAAACTTAGAGTTCTCAAACTCCTTACCATGATCACTTCTGATCCAGTCATGTGTTTAGAATAGCCACTATCAAAATACCAATCTTCTTTAGCTGACACTCTCAGAGAAGTATGAGCTATTAGACCAACCTCCTTTGCCACCAATTTTTGGTTCTTGACTGGAGCATCTTGATGAGAGTGGCTAGGAAATCCATGCAGACTGAAGCAAAATGATTTTATATGTCCAAATTTACTACAGTAGTGACACCTCCACCTTTGGGAATTTCTCCTTTCCTGATTCACGTATTTGTGCTTCTGATGTCGTGACATCCAGTTTGATCTATGACTATCAGCCTTTGGTTTCTTGAATCCCAAGGTGGGTTTCTGGTCACCAAAAAATCCCAGTCTAGACATGTTTCTTGCTTTCTGGCCACTCTGTAGGATTTTTTCTAGAGTGTCAGTCCCAGGGTTTAGCATCCTGACAGATTTCGTCATCTGATCAAGTTTGGAGTTTAACATGTTAACCTCACTATTGAGTGAGTCAATGGTTGCAAGATTCTCCTTCTTCTCAGCTTCCAACTTCTTGATGATTTTCTTATGCTTCTTCCCTAGTTGACATACTTCAGCACTTCTGATGTATAGCTGTTTATATGAGGTTGCAAGTTCATTAAAGGTCAGCTCATCTTCACTTGAGTCACCATCAGATACGCATACATTATTCAGAACAGTGACATGTTTGGCTGATTCTTCTTCTGATCCACTCTCAGAATCTCCATCAGACCAAGTGACTACTAGGCTCTTCTTTGGTTTCTTGAGATAGGTGAGACATTCAGCTCTAAGGTGCCCATATCCCTCACATTCATAACACTGAGCTCATTTTCCTTGGTTGTATTTTTCTTCAGACTTAGCTCTTTTGTTAATGTCAGATGAGATGTTCTTGACATTAAGTCTACCCTTCTTATCTACCCTTTTCATGAGTCTGTTGAATTGTCTTCCAACCATAGCTACAGCTCCTGAGAGATTCTCGTTGCTTTCATCATTATCTTCATCTGGGTCCTCTGCAGTGTTTGAGACAAGGATTATGCTTTTGTTCTTCTTCTCAACCTGATCACACATTCCCATCTCAAAAGTTTGGAGAGAACTAATGAGTTCATCCACTTTCATGTTGCATATATCCTGAGCTTCTTCAATAGCAGTGGCTTTCATGGAAAACCTCTTAGGTAAAGATCTTAGAATCTTCCTATTGAGGTTTTCTTCAGACATCTTCTCTCCTAAAGCACATGAGGTGTTGGCAATCTCAATGATATTCATGTAGGATTCATGAATAGTCTCATCCTCTTTCATTCTCAGATTTTCAAACTTGGTGATCAACATTTGTAATCTTGACTTTAGAGGATCCCTCGTGAGTTATTTTAAGAGTATCCCAAACCTCTTTGGCCAGTTCACAATGATGCACTAGTCTGAAGATGTTCTTGTCTATATCACTAAATAAGACATTCAAAGCCTTAGAGTTCCCAAGCGCCAAGGCCTCTTGTTCTTTGGTCCATTCTTCCTCAGGTATTAACACAGATAATCCATCCTTGTTAGTCTTCACTGGATGTTCCCGTCCTGTTTTTGTAGCTCTCCAAGCCTTGCTGTCTAAAGACTTCAAGAAGGCTATCAACCTAGGTTTCCAGTAGTCATTATTTGAGCCATCCAGAATTGGTGGTCTATTTGTGAATCTTATATCTTTGTCCATAGTACCAGAATTTATCTTCCCTAGATCTCACCTAGAAAATAACAGGCAGGGTGCCTGCTCTGATGCCAATTGAAGTTCTAGGTACCCAACAGTGGATGTTATCATGGATGTTATAACATCCACTGTAACACAAACTACAAAAATTAATGACAAATTATAAATGAAAACAGTAAATAACACAAGTAATTGCTTACCCAGTTCAGTGCAAACCACACCTACATATGAGGGCTACTAAGCCAGGGAGGAAATTCACTATTAGTAGAATTAATTCAGAATCCAACAACCAGTTTGCACTCTTCACTTAGGACCTTCCCAATGACACTTCAGCCTAACACTAGACCAGAGTTACCAACTCACTCCCCCTCAATCACAACAGTGATATCAACCAATTCAAAGTTACAAATGGCAATGAAGTCACACTTCAAACACACCTTGATCTTGCTTTGTAGCTTTGATCAAGTGACACAACACTCTTGCTTAAAATCTTTAGAGTGACACACTTAACAGACAGCTTAAGAACTCTAAACCAATGCAATTATATAGCAGATAATTGCTTGGTTTACAAGTAATCCTAAGACACACAAACACACGTGAGGAACAAAATTCTTCACTCACAAATACACGTTCTCTAAAACCCTGTCAAGAACTATGTTTAATTAGGATTGCTGCTTCTATATATATAGGCAGCATGTAGTCCTTGGGCCTTCGTACATAAGTTAGGTTTACCCAAGATAAACCTCTCTTCATGAAGCAGCGCATGTCCAATTGAGTCAGGGGCATTCCATGTTATCCTTAGCAATGCCTGATATGTCGCCTTAGATAACTAGGCTTCCTAAAATGTTTCCTGAAGTATAGCCTGAGCTAATAACAGAAACTAATACCTACGCGCCCTGAAGTCATACGCTTGATGTCATAACATTCTGTCATGACATATAAATTAAGTGACTCTTAGTTATTCAAGCTTACCCTGATGAATACTTATTATGTATGTCATAACATCAGTCATGACATTCATACATCCATCAATGTTTTGCCACAAAATGTAGCCAATCGAAAGCATATACACATAGATTGATTGATGAGGGTTATCTACAGTTTGACAGAGCTGTTGGGGAAGACATTAATGATGGGATCAGTAGTGATGGAAGAGATATTGCCATAATTTCAATTCCCTACTGGATGATTAAGATTTTAGCGCCTGCTAGGCCAGCACCAGTGATCATTATTGTTCCAGGACCCATGCCATACAAGAGCACTAAAGTCATCCCGTGGAACTATGGGGCAGAAGTATTATGTAACGAGCAGAAACAGGAATTGACTGGTTCGTCATATGGTGGTTCTACTGTTGAAAATATAGCGGGTGCAGGTAGGATCACTCGAAGCGGAAGAGTCTTTTCCCCACTAGAGGATAATACTGTCAAGACCGACAAATGAAAAGGGAAGGCAGTGGTTGAGAATGATGGACGACAACTGGTTGGTGGTGACAGTTCATTCTCTAAAGATGTCGAGGAGTTTATGAGGCTTATTCGCAAAAGTGATTACAAGATTGTGGATAACTTAAATCAAACTCCTTCGAAGATTTCTATATTTTCTTTGTTGTTGTGTTCTGAGGCACACATAAATGCTTTGTTGAAAATCTTGAATTCAACTTATGTACCACAGGAAATTTCAATTAACCAATTGGAAGGGGTTGTGGCGCACGTCAATGCTGGCAACGGTTTAGGTTTCACCGACCTAGATTTAACTCCTGCTAGGAGAAATCATAACCATGCTTTTCATATTTCTTTGGAGTGCAGAGGATCATTATTGTCTCATGTCCTGGTTGATACAGGATTGCCGCTCAACGTGCTACCCAAAAATGCGTTAATGAAATTGGATAATCAGGGGTTGATCTGTACACCAACTTATTTGGTAGTGAGAGCATTTGATGGCTCAAAGAGGTCTGTATTTGGAGAGATTACCATGAAAATTCAAGTTGGACCCGAAATCTTTGGTGCAACTTTCTACATAATGGATATCCAACCGGCATACAGCTGCTTGCTTGGCCAATCTTGGATACATGTTACGGGAGCAGTTACATAAACCTTGCATCAGAAGTTGAAGTACATGATGGAGGGAAAGGTTTTTATAGTATGCGGAGAAGAAGATATCATGGTGAGCCATCTATCATTCTTCAAGTACGTAGAGGTGGATGAGGAAATCCATGAAACACTCTGCCAAGCCTTTGAAGCAGTGCAAATTCAGAAGAAGCCTCATGTTAAAATCAAAAGCCTAGAGGTTTCCATGTCATCTTTCAAAGAAGCCCGTGCTATCGTTGAATCTGGATCTTTGCAGAGGTGGGGCCAGGTGCTTGACGTTCCCATCAAACAAGACAAATTCAGCCTAGGGTTCAAGCCTTCCAGTTCTTCTCAAGACCTTCCCAGATACAGAGGACCTATTCACTTCACTAGTGGTGGAGTCATATTTGACAGGATTCATGCCATAGAGGAAGATGAAGGGGACAATGACAGAGATATGGATGTTTGGATTTGTCCATGTGCTCCCGACTAGAAGCTGTACAACTGGACTATTGAAGAAGTAATTCATGTTACTACTGCAGAGTAATATTCACTGTTTTGATTATGTTCAGTCCTACGTTCTGCCCAAGGCGTAGTGACCCAATCTGTGGGGCCTTTTGTTATTTGCACTTTATCATAAATAAATGACGTTTTTCGTATTCAAATATTATGATCCCTGTTTTTCCTTTTTCTTGTTTTGCATTTTATTAACAAAAAATTGGCAATGTGTTTTATTTGTTTGAATTTCATAATAACATAAACACCAATCATGCATGTCTTTTCTCTCAGATACCACCGATTCAGATTTAGCTATGGCTTCGTATTGATTTTGATAATCCAATTTGTCAAGTTGAAGAAGAGACTGATGAAGATTGTGAACTACCCGAAGAGTTAGCCAGGCTTCTAAAGCAAGAGGAAATGGTCATTGTGCCTCATCAGAAGGATATTGATGTCATCAATGTGGGTTCCGAAGACGACAAGAAAGAGGTCAGAATCGGGGAGACTTTGAAAGACAGTGTCAAGAGAAGATTGGTTGAAATACTCAGTGAGTATAAAGATATCTTCGCTTGGTCTTACCAAGACATGCCCGGGCTAGATACAGATATTGTGGTACACTATTTGCCTCTCCGAGAAGAATGTCCGCCAGTCAAGCAGAAGTTGAGAAGGACGAGGCCTGACATGGCAGTCATGATTAAAGAAGAAATTCAGAAGTAGTTGACCACTAGTTTTCTTACTGTCACCAATTACCCTCTGTGGGTCACTAACATTGTTCATGTGCCTAAGAAAGATGGAAAGGTTATGATGTGTGTTGATTACAAGGATCTAAACAGACCGAGCCTGAAAGACGATTTACTGCTCCCTCATATTGATGTGATGGTTGATAACACCGCTCAGTGTTTTGTGTTTTTCTTCATGGATGGCTTCTCTAGGTATAACCAAATCAAGATGGACCCACAAGACATGGAGAAAACTACTTTCATTACAGAGTGGATGACATTTTTCTATAAGGTGATACCTTTTGGATTGAAAAATGTTGGGGCAACTTATCAGCAGGCAATGGCGACTCTCTTTCATGACATGACTCATCAAGAGATTGAAGTCTATGTGGGTGACATGATTGCAAAGTCACATACGGAGGAAGGACACTTGTTTAATTTTCTGAAACTCTTTGAAAGACTGAGGAAATTCAAGTTGAGGTCGTGAAAGGGCTATTGGGGTTCATTGTTAGTGAAAGGGGTATTAAGGTAGATCCTACCAAAATAAAAGTTATTCAAGAAATGCGTGAGCCGAGGACGGAAAAAGAGGTTCCTGGTTTCCTAGGGAGGTTGAACTACATTGCAAAGTTCATATCTTATCTTACAGCCACTTGCGAACCAATATTCAAATTGTTCAGAAAAGATCAAGCGGTCAGGTGGAACGAAAACTTCTAGAAAGCATTTTAAAAAATCAAAGAGTATCTGCAGGAACCTCCAATACTCATGCCTCCAGTTGCAGGGAGACCTCTGATCATGTATCTCATGGTTCTTGAGAATTTAATGGGATGTGTGCTCGGTCAACAGGACGAGACAGGTAGAAAAGAGCACGATATCTACTACCTGAGTAAGAAATTCACTGATTACGAGTCGAGGTACTTGATGCTGGAAAAAACATGTTGTGCACTCGCTTGGGCTACTAAGCGTTTGAGACAATACATGTTAAACCATACAACCCTATTGATTTCAAAGATGGATCCGATTAAATACGTGTTTGAAAAGAAAGCACTCTCCGGAAGGATTGCCCGATGGTAAATGGTTTTAACAGAGTATGATATTTAGTATGTTTCCCAAAAAGCCATTAAGGGAAGCGTTCTGTCAAAATATCTAGCTGAACAGCCAATTGAAGATTATCATCCAATGAAGTTTGAATTTCCAGATGAAGACGTCATGTTTCTAAAGATGAATAACTGCAATGAGCCTTTGCCTAACGAGGGTCCTGAGATTGGATCTCAATGAAAGTTGGTTTTCAACAAAGCTGTTGTTAGATGCCTAATTGTGCTTATTTGAGCTATCAAATGTGGGCATCTTCCGCTCCTTTTTGTCCAATTTCGGTTCAAAACCGCCTTGCTTTTGTTGATATGCGATATGTTGTGAAATGCTCTTGCTCCTTTTAATTTGTGTATTATTGTGCAGTATTTGAGCATGAATGAGCAAAATTTGAAGACACAAGAAAGTTAACAAAGGAATCAAGAAAGATCAAAAGCAAAAGCATGTTCGCTAGGCGAGCATCTGGCGAGTGCTGCAGCGAGTTGTTTGCTAGGCGAGCATCCAACGAGCTGCTAGCGAACACTCCCAGACTTGGGCAGAACCAAAATGGCATTATTCGCTGGCAGCGAGGCAGGTGGCGAAGAACTCGCTAGGCGAGCACCTAGCGAGCAAGTAGCGAAGCATTCCAGAATCTTTTCCTTAGCCCTCACTAACATGTTCGCTAAGCGAAGCTATAGCGAACATTCGCTGTTAGCTCACTAGGCGAATGAGGACGCGAGCGTGACAAGATAACAACTTTTTCTATATATATAGCCCTTTGTACTTTTTGAAAGAAATATATTTTTTTACTTTGTTTTCCTACATAAGAGATTTTGTGACCTAGAAACCCTCTATCTCTTATTTTCTTCATTTCTAAACATTAATCCACAAAAAGAAGGTGGATCCTCATCCAAGTTGGATCCTTCGACTCAGATGTTCATCAACCCTCTTCCAAAACTTCTTTTGCAAGCTACCATGAAAATGAGTAGCTAAGTTCTTCAATTTGTCAAGGTTAGATGTAGGTGATCATTAAACTTTGTAAGTATATGGATGATCTTCATTTGTAAACTCTTGGATGATGAATATATGGTGAAACCCTTGCTTTATCTTTAACTCTTTGTGTTGGTTTATGATCGAAATATATTTTCCAACTCTTGACCTAGGTTTTCATCCTTCTATTTTCTTAAGCTAGAGATAGTTTCGAATGTGGTTGTTCATAAAAAATGTTAAACCTAAATGTTGCCATTTTGATAGATTGTGTGAGAAATCAACAATGGATCAAAATGGGAAAATTCACAATGTGAATTAGAAATAATCACATTGGGAGGATGTTGTGAATGTGTTTATCATCTAAAGAAGTTTATGCTTATTGTTGATCGGACATATACAAGCAAAGTGATTATCGAACCCTAACTTTGACAATCTTCATTAAATCGTAAAATCAACCTTTTACTGCGATTCATTACTTTTTATGCAAAGATACCATTACCCAAAAACCAAACCCCTTTTGTTACTAAAAAGTTAAGAACTCGATAACTGTCGAACTGCAGAAATATCTCATATTCCCTGTGGAGACGATAACAAAAACCTGACACTTAACCAATGTCACAACAAAATGGCGCCGTTGCCGGGGAATATGAATTGATATTGCGAGCATCGCAATAGTTGTTGAATTGTTAACTCTTGAAATTTTGACTTGTGCTTGTTAATTTGTTTGGTTTAGTGTGCAGCTTTCATTTTATGCAAGGACAGATTCCTGAGGACCAACTTCTTTTTGATCCCGAGATCGAGAAAATCGCAAGGAGACTGAATAGCAGAACAAGACGGAGGAGTCAACTTGCTCGACAACGACAAGAACAAGGAGAATGTTCTTCTACAACACCACCACCTCATTTCATACCTATCATGGATCCACCACCACCATCGCCCGTTTCTACCCCGTGTATCAACAGTCCACGAAACACTGCTCAGTTTGCCAACCACACGGGAAGGCAAGCAGAGATGAAGACGGAAACTCTCAACTTGTTATATGGAAGTCCATTCACCGGAATGGACCATGAAGACCCCTTTTCTTTTCTCACAAAATTTTATGAGATAGCATTGGCGGCGGGAGTTAAAAGCTCAAGAGTTACCGTTGTTCAAACGAATTTTTCCACATGCTTTGCTCAGCAAAGCCAAAGATTGGTACTTGGATCAAACACCGGCGGTCATGACGGATTGGAACGTGTTGGAAGATAAATTCATTGAAAGATTTTTCTCTCACATCCAGTTCATGGAATCCAAAATAGCAATTTCCGTGTTTTCCCAAGGAGCCAACGAATCATTGAACGAGGCATGGGAAAGATTTAAATCCATGCTTCGAAAGCGCAAAGGTCATGGCTTTGATGAATTGGCGCAAATCCATATTTTCAAGAATGGCCTTCAACCAAATTGTAAGACCTTGTTGGATGCCACTTCGGGTGGTTCTTTGTTATCTAAAAGCTCCGATGAAGCTACGGATATCATCAACCGTATGGCTCTAAATGACCTTCAAAGCCAGAGTAGAGGAAACACTTTGAAGAAATCGGGAGTGCTTGAACTAGGGACAAATGATGTTATCCTTGCACAAAATAAACTCATCTCACAACAAGTGGAACTCTTAACTCAACAAATCAAAGAGATGAAAGATCCATCAAAAGCTAAACAAATAGCTTGTTGTGAGCTTTGCAAAGGTGAACATGATACCGGATTTTGTCCACCTCCCGGGTTCGAAGAGGTAAACTATATGGCAAATCAACGAGATTACCAACCAAGGCAACAACAACAACCACCGTATCAACAACATTCTTAAAATCAACCACAACAACACTATCAATAAATCAAGGGTACCAACCAAGGAGTAACTATCACCATAACCAAGGTTATGGGGGTGGTAATTCTAGCCGTCAAAATCCTTATCAACCTCAACAACCGTCGGTCGTAACTTCAAAATTGGAAGATACATTGACGCAATTCATGCAATTGTCAATGGCTAATCAAAAGAGCAATGACGCGGCAATCAAAAATCTTGAAACTCAAGTTGGACAACTTGCTAAGCAACTAGCGGAACAACAATCCAGACCTTCTTTTTCGACAAACACGCAAACAAATCCAAAGGAGCATTATAAAGCAATCACGGCGAGAAGTGGAAGGGAGTTGGTTAGTGAGAGTAAAAAAAGAGATGAAAGTGAAAAAAGAGAGGATGAGAAAAAAAATGACGAGAAAAAAATTGATAATAGAATTGATGGTGAACTTGAGGAGGAAAGTGAGGAAGAAGTTGAAAATAATGAAAAAAAAGTTGAAGTTGAAAATAAAGAAAGTGAAGAAGTAGAGAATGATAAGAGTGAAAAAGTGAAGATGGAGGAAGTGAAGAAAAAAAAAGAGAGGAATTCTAGAGCGTCTAGAGGAAAGGAGGTAGTGAGCACTACTCCGGTCCAAAACTTACCATATCCGCATGCTCTATCTGGGAGGGAAAATGAACGGCATTACGCCCGGTTCATGGATATTTTTAAACAACTACAAATAAACATTCTGTTTGCCGAAACTTTGGAACAAATGCCAAAGTATGCCAAGTTCATGAAAGACATACTAACTAAAAAGCGAAGGTATACGGAACCGGAAACAATTGTTCTTGATGCTAGTTGTAGTGCCATCATCCAAAGGACTCTTCCGAGAAAAGAAGTTGGTCCGAGAAGAGTTACTTTGCTGGTTACTATCGGTGGTGAATATGTCAGAAAAGGGCTAATTGATTTGGGGTCAATCATTAATTTAATACCTTTGTATATTGTGAAAAGGCTTGGAAACATTGAAATGAAATCCATACGGATGACGTTGCAATTGGCCGATAAGTCGACTATTAATCCTCATGGGTTAGCTCAAGATGTATTGGTTAAAGTCGACAAATTCTTCTTTCCGGTTAATTTCATTGTGATTGACATGGAAGAGGATGATGATGCTCCGCTAATCTTAGGCCGACCTTTTATGAAAACCGCTCGAATGATGATTGATGTTGATGACGGTTTGATGAAAGTGCGAGTACAAAATGAAGAAGTCACTTTTGATCTTTTTGAAGCTATGAAGCATTCAAAAGATAATTGTGATAGTTTCCGAATTTATGTGGTTGAAGAAGCAACATTGGAAGTATCTAAGCATATTCATGTCACCTCACCTGTGGAATTAGCCCTTGATGACTCTTTTGACGTTTTCACCATTGAAGAAGAGCAAGCTCTTGAGGAATGTTTACGAGAACTTGATAATTTTAAAGAGTTGCAACCATGGGAAGTCGAAGAGGAAGTGTTGAAAAAGGAGGTCCATGAAGAAAAACCACCCATTGAATTGAAAATGTTACCTTCTAACTTGAAGTATGCATTCCTTGATGAAACCGAAGAGAAGCCGGTTATCATAAGCAACCTTTTGTCTGAAAACGAAGAATCCCGTTTAATTGATGTATTGAAAAAGAATAAAGAAGCGATGGGATGGACTCTTTCCGATCTCAAAGGAATTAGTCCTTCTTATTGTATGCACAAGATTTTAATGGAAGAGGATTTTAAGTCGGTAGCTCAACCTCAACGCCGCTTGAATCCTACGATGAAGGAGGTTGTTCGGAAAGAAGGTGTTAAACTTTTGGATGCGGGAATGATCTACCCAATTTCGGATAGCCCTTGGGTGAGTCCCGTGCATGTGGTTCCGAAAAAGGGTGGAATGACCGTCATTCGAAATGAAAAAGATGAATTGATTCCGACGAAGGTGGCAACAGGGTGGAGAATGTGTATTGATTATAGGCGGTTGAATATCGCATCTCGAAAATACTATTTTCCACTTCCGTTCATGGACCAAATGTCGGAAAGACTTTCAGGCCAAGAATACTATTGTTTCCTTAATGGCTCTTACGGGTACAACCAAATTGCGGTTGACTCGGCCGATCACGAAAAGACGACTTTCACATGTCCATTTGGAATTTTCGCATATAGAAAAATTCCCTTTGGGTTATGCAACGCACCGGCGACTTTCCAAAGATGTGTGCAAGCCATTTTTGCCGACTTGATCGAGAAAACGATGGAAGTGTTCATGGACAACTTCTCCGTGTTTGGAAGTTCTTTTGGTTTATGCTTGGAAAATTTGGAAACGATGCTTGAACGGTATGTGAAAACAAATCTCGTGCTTAATTGGGAGAAATGCCACTTTATGGTAACTGAGGGGATAGTGCTCGGACACAAAGTTTCTTCAAAAGGGCTTGAAGTGGATTGAGTAAAAGTTGACGTGATTGCAAAGTTGCCTCCTCCGGTTAATCTGAAGGGAATCCGAAGCTTCCTTGGGCATGCCGGTTTTTACCGGCGATTTATCAAAGACTTCTCAAAGGTAGCTAGGCCTTTGAGTAATTTGCTCACCAAGGACCAGGTATTTCTCTTAACTGAAGATTGTTTACATACTTTTAAAATTTTGAAGGAACAACTTGTTACCGCTCCAATTATAGTCGCTCCGAATTGGAATTTGAATTTTGAACTAATGTGTGATGCGAGCGACTATGCTATTGGAGCGGTATTGGGACAAAGGAAAGAAAAAAATTTCATGCTATACACTACGCAAGTAAGGTTTTAAATGAGGCGCAAGTTAATTATGCTACCACCGAAAAAGAGCTACTTGCGATAGTGTATGCGCTAGAAAATTTTCGGTCTTATCTTATTGGTTCTAAAGTGATTGTGTATACCGACCATGCGACGATTAAATATCTTCTCACCAAACCGGATTCGAAGCAAAGGCTCATCCGTTGGATCCTCTTGTTACAAGAATTTGATATTGAAATTAAGGACAAGAAAGGATGAGAAAATTTGGTGGCAGATCATTTATCTCGCCTTGTGAATATGGAGGTTACATCTTTTGAAAAGGAAATCCGAGAAGAATTTCCTGATGAAAAACTTTTTAAAGTTCAAGTTAGGTCGTGGTTTGCAGACTTTGCAAACCATAAGGCGAGTGGTTTTGTGCCTCCCGACCTAACTTCGAACCAAAAAAGGAAATTCATCTTGGATTGTAAGTATTATGTGTGGGATGACCCATACTTGTTTAAGTTGGGTGGTGATAACATTCTGAGAAGGTGTGTTACCGGTGATGAAGCGCAAAGTATTCTATGGCATTGTCACAACTCGCCTTATGGCAGACATTTCAATGGGGAAAGAACGGCAAATAAAGTCCTTCAATCAGGATTTTATTGGCCTTCTATTTTTAAAGACGCAAATGCCCATGTGCAAAGTTGTGACAGTTGCCAACGAAGTGGTAGCATAGGTAAGAGAGACGAGATTCCTCTCCAAAACATCCAAGAGGTTGAATTATTTGATTGTTGGGGTATCGATTTTGTTGGACCATTCCCACCCTCTTTTGGAAATGAATACTTGCTGGTTGCAGTTGAGTACGTGTCAAAGTGGGTTGAGGCGATTGCCTCACCTCGGGCGGGTTCTAAAACGGTCATAAATTTTTTAAAGAAAAACATCTTTTCCCGTTTCGGAACCCCCCGTGTGTTGATCAGTGATGGAGGGTCACACTTTTGTAATGCACCGTTGGAAAAAGTTGTGCAACATTACGGTGTAACACATAGAGTGGCAACTCCGTACCACCCACAGGCCAATGGTCAAGCTGAGGTCTCTAATCAGGAGATTAAGAGAATACTTGAAAAAACCGTGTCTAACTCGAGAAAGGATTGGTCGCAGAAATTGGATGAAGCTTTATGGGCATACCGCACTTGTAATACCCCAAATTTTGCCCTAAGATTTGTCGTCGCATTTCATTGCATTTTTATTGCATTTAATCAATTACTAACAAATTTGTGTAGTCGCTTGACTTTTTGCAGGTAAATATCATATGGCATGCATTTTTTTTCTAAAAAGTAAAAATGGTACAATTGGCAAGAGGACATGTGTAAGGAGTTGTGAGTGTGAGAGGTTGAGAGTTCGAATCTCACCTTTGTCACTTTTTGTTTTTTATTATTTTTACTCTAAATTTTTCTATCTTTCATTAAAAAATAACAAAAATAGTTTTTTATTATTATTTAATTATTATTTTCGTATTTTTATTAAATCATTTTTTAAAATATTATTTTTTTTCACTTTTTTCTAAATTATTCATAAAAATATCCAAAAAATCATAAAATAAAAAATATTGAAATTTTTTTTGTTCTTTTTATAATATTTTTGATTTTAGGAATCAATAGGATTATTAGTTTTTATTTTAAGTTTATTTTTATTATTTTAAATTATTTAAATTTTATTTTTTCTTAATTAATTTTTTAGTTTGGGCTTTAAAATGGGCTTTAGGGACATTATTGACAATTTAGTGCTAACCCTAATTTGTTCCCTATATATACATGTGTTGCCTTGTTGAAAAGGGGGGTCAGAAGGTTTTCTTCAGAAAAGAGGAGAGAGAGAGGGAGAAACAAAGGAGATCCCCAGAGAAGAAAGGCGGTCGTTCCCACAACTCGTCAGAAGGATTGGAGCTCTCCAGTGTTCCCTTATTCAAACCTTTTTCACATTTACCGAAGCAAACCTCCGCTTCGTAGGTTAAATTACTAAACATTTTGTCTTTTCATGTTTATGTGCATATTTTGCCATGTTAATGTGTTTAGGTCCGTTAAATTACTAAACCTTTTGCTTTTTCATGTTTATGTACATATTTTGCCATGTTAATCTCCATGTGTGTTTAGGTCCCTAGATTTTAATATCAAAACCCTTTTTTTAACAAAACCTTTTTTTAAAATCAAAACCCTTTTTTTTATTTATTATTAAAACCTTTTTTTTAGTAAGACATTTTTTAAAAACTGAAAAGCCTTTTTGTTCCGAAGAAAAAAAAAACTTTTTTGTTCCCAAAAGCCTTTTCCCAAAAAACTGAAAAGTCTTTTCCCAAAAAACTGAAAAGCCTTTTTTGGGATGAAAAGCCCTTTTTGTTCTAAAAAAAAACTGAAAAGACTTTTCCCCCAAAAACTTTTTTTTATAATTTAAACTTAATTTTTTTTATAATTTTAACTTAAATATTTTTTATTAAAAAATTAAAACCTCTTTTTTATAATTAAAATATTAAAAAAATTAAAACCTTTTCGTAAGGAACTCCTGATGTTTGATGTTTGTCGTGTCATTTTATGTACCTTTTATTACTTTTCTTTCTTTTGGCATTTCATGTGCATGCTCGAGGTTGAGATGTGCTTGTGGTGGCCACAGCCCCACACTATTTTCCTCCCTCACTTCATTCTAAGTGTCATTACATATTTTCATATTCTTCATGTTTTCAGAAATGTTTCTTTGTTTCTTTATACCCTCTGCCTTTATTACTTTTCTTATTTCTGTACCTTAATTATTCCTTCATATAATGATTTGTCATATTTTCACATTTTTTACAGTTTTATCCTTCTGAAGGATTAGGTCCAGCCTTTTGGCCGCCGAGTCAATAGCCTTACCCCTTTAATGGATCAAACCCTGTTTAGCCTAGGTGTCCCGCCGTGGGCAAAATTGCTTTTATCCTAGTGTTAGGCCAAAAGAGTCGTCGTACTCTGTTTTAAGGTTTTCCGCCGTGGAATCCCTAATTTAACACTATTTTAATTTTAATTAACAATTTATAACATAGAGATCGGAGTTTAAGACTCCATGTAAGCGTGTCCTTAAGATGTGTTTATTCCCCTTGAGACCTTGACCACAGTCAAGAAGTCTCTAACCTCCATTTTGAGGGGAACTACAGTTACTCTGATTCCATTCCCGTAAGGATATGTAGGCACAAGATGCGATGTCTTGCCGAGTAAACTTAGAATTAACCCCTAGGTCTTTTTTAATTTTCAATCCTTTGTATATACCCTAAAGCAAAATAATTAATGAAATAAATAAAAAAAATAAACAAAAGGTTCCCGTAGAGTACTACGGAAGTTTAGGGTGCTAATACCTTCCCTAAATTTAACCAACCCCGAACCTTAGATCTCTCCCTTTTAGGTTTTTCCTTTCTTTAACCTTTCCTTCGGATAAATCAAAGACCGGTTGTAAATGAATTAAGATTCAAGTTAATCAATAGCTTGACATCCAAATTTCACCGCAACAGAAAATGGCGACTTCACTGGGGAGTCCTAACTTTTGAGGGTTATCCCTATTTTGTTTATTTTTATTTATATATTTGTTTTATTATATATTTTGCTCACTTGTATGTATATATTGGGGTACCTTACTTGGAGTTACTGTGTTGTGAGATAAGTCCTACACCCGGACTTGAGCGACCTTATGATAGGATGGCTGATATATTCGACGAGGCTTATAGGGAGTGAGTCCCGACTAAGCTAAATCGAGAATCACCGCTCAGTTGAGACACTTTCGAAAATGGTTCGGTTGATCGAGTGTAGTCGTGAAAACTTTTACCGTTATCGATTGGAGTCTGTGATACTGGGAACCGTAGTACCTTTACACCATCTTGACCTTATCTAGGACGTAGTGCGAGAACTATGTGGGAGTAGTCCTATAATGGTTGCTACGCGATACTACACTCGAACGAGGTTCTCTTGAGAATATTATCGACCCTTGAGTCAGTCGAGAAGTTGATAATATCCGAAAGATGGGCTGATAACTTTGGGCACTTTTTTAGAACCCTTGTTCTGCAGGTACAATCAACCTATAGTACATACCTCTTTGGGAAGGGTAGACCTTAACTCCATTCACTGTTCCTCTAACTTAGGACCTTTTGTTTGCTTATGTGTATTTGTGCTTCGCATCCATAAAGCATCATATCATTTCTAGTTTCAAGGAATCTGACAGTCCCTTGCAAATTCAAGAAGCCCTACATTTCAAAGTCTAAAATTTTTTCCAGCCTTCCTAAAAGGGAATATTTGCAATCGACCGTTGAAATTCTTGAAACCATTGCATGGCATCAGCATCACATTTTTGCATTGCATTTGTCCCCCGGTTTCTCATTCTCGGTTCTCTCGTCTTCCAGTGTACCTTTGAGTCGTCAAGCTGATTCCTCGACACAGATATCAGACCAGAAACAGAACAGGAGTCACTTTGATCCTATTCTCATGACTTACACAGAGCTATATCCTGACTTAGTCCGGCAAGGACTGATTACTACAAAGTCTTTACCACCTCCTCTTAATCCTCCAGCTAGATTTAGGGTTGATCTAAAGTGTGCTTTTCATGAGGGTGCCTCAGGCCACGACTTGGAGCATTGTTTTGCGTTGAAGGCTAGGGTGCGTGAACTGATTAGAGCCGGAATACTTGATTTTACGGATAGTCGTCCGAGCGTCCAGACAGATCCCTTGCCAACACATCAGAATTGAAGCTTTGTCATTGGGCCTTTTTTTTCTCGTTGTTTGCATTTTCCTTATTTTGTTTAAGTTGTTTGCTTTCAATTATGTTTGTACTTTCATTAATGAAATAAGCATTGCGACTTTTGATTCAATTCATTTCCGTCCATTTATTTGTATCTTTATGCTTTATTTTTCAAATGTTTACTTCTTGTCCAAAATTTTGATATGCTAAGATCGGAGGGAGGATGACGAAAACGTTATACCCATAATTGTTGTTAGTATGCTTTCAATCAAACCTTGTTGACGATGTAAGGCATTGTTTCAATTCCCAAACACTGGAGAAATAAGGAAGTTAATCCCTCGTTACCCCCTTCGAGCCTAGAAGTTGGAGTTTCTTTCGTTACAAAAAACGCATAATTTTAACCTTGGGATGGGTAGTTCTCAGTTAACTTGGTTGTGTGTTCATACGATACACCTTTCATTAACAAATTTTCCTTCGCACACGTCAAACAAGTGTCAAAGATGTTTTCTAATCAAAAGGTCGATGATGGTTCACCGTAACCATTAAAATCAAATAGTCACTTTCCTTCACACAAAAAAATAATATAAAAAAAGCAAAAGAAGCCCGCTAAGTCAAAACCTATGAAGGAGACTTAGGCAAAACTGGGGCATCCCGCTGACTGTAAACTCTAAAATAAACAGTTCAGGCAAAATTTTGGGATAATACAAAGAGATTTTTAAATCCTTATCTTGAAAATCCTCAATGTCAAAACAATCAAATGTTATAGGGGAGTAGTGGCTGCCTTTTCATAGGTCCCTTTGACTTCTGAGTCGTCATTGCTACGATCAATGAAATCCCTAACTTATGGGAACCTGAATGCATAGTATGAGTTAACTGAGCATAGGACTGAAGATCATCACGTAGATTGGGTGGGTACAAATAAATTTTGAGCCTTTATCTTTTGTTTCATAAACCGTGAACCAGGCCACATTACAACCCTCAAAAGACCTAATTGAAGCAAGGTTATTTTGAAAGTATACTACAACAAGGTTGTGTAACCTGACTCCAAAAGATCCTTGCGAATCATTTATTTTGGCAATACACTTTTATTTTAAACTTTGAGTGTCTTGAACCGCTTTGTTCTGACTAACGACTCATGTATTTTCCATCTTTCAAAAATAATTTTTCAAAAATCGCATGAACTTTGCATTACCATGTTTGTATGAATATTTTTGTTTGTAAACTGGCTTTCCTCTAAGGAATTTTCAAACAATGAGAAACTTGGTTAAGTGATCTTATCAGGGGCAAGTTCCTTTTACATCCTGTCAAAGAATCAGTTCAAGATTTGTTCAAGGCAATATCTTCTCAGATTTGGTTTATCCAGAGAATTGTTCAAGACTCAGACTGGGGCAAGCCCTCCGAGGATACAGCAAAACAGTCGATTCCACGAATCAGACAGCTGAAGCAATTATCAATTCATTTGACCTGGGGCAGTTTACTTGCATAATCCCCAAGCAGTTATTCATCATTCCTACAGTGACTATTAACTTGATACAGTTTAATAGAATGACAGTGATCTCCGTGTTGAGGAATCAGTCCTCCAGTTTTGTCATCTCACAGAAAGAGTCAAGTCTTGTCGTCGACGTCTGCATTTGCATTTGATCATATCTCATAGCATAATTCCTATACATGTGCATATCTTGGGTGCTTTACTCCCCATTTACATTTCTATCCTGGGTGCTTTACTCCCCATTTACATTTCTATCCTGGGTGCTTTATTCCCCATTTACATTTCTATCCTGGGTGCTTTACTCCCCATTTACATGTCTATCCTGGGTGCTTTACTCCCCATTTACATTTTTATCTTGGGTGCTTTACTCCCCATTTACATTTTTATCTTGGGTGCTTTAGTCCCCATTTACATTTCTATCTTGGGTGCTTTACTCCCCATTTACATTTCTATCTTGGGTGCTTTACTCCCCATTTACCTTCTATCCTTGGGTGTTTTATCCCCCATGTACCTTTATCCCGGGTGTTTTATTCCCCGTTTACCAGATATTCCTGGGTTTACCTAACATCATGGTGTTTTACCCCCATTTACTTTTTTTTCTTCCCTGAGGTCGTGTTTTACTCGCGTCTTACCTTGTGGGCAAAATTTATTTACTTGGTATCATGGGTGTTTTATCCCCATTTGCGTTTTTCTCCTGAGCTCGTGTTTTACTCGCGTCTTACCTTGCGGACAATTTCTAATTTACTTGGCACCTATCAACAATTCTGTGTCGTGTCTACCCGACGTTCTTCCAGATATGACATGTCTTCTTCCCTAGTGCAATTCCTCGGTGGGTCGTCCCCTGTGACGTTGTTTCGTCTGTATCCGTGCATTTGTCATTTTCATCATACGCATCATATCAGATTCATATCATATTTAACATTATAGTTCGTTTTGTTTTGTCCATATCATTGCATAGCACTGCGTCTAAAGGCAAAATTTTCGGTTATCTGTATTTAAATCCCTCCACCATGATTTCTCGAGTCTCCGTTGCTCAAATCACCCGGTGAAATTATTTAAATAGGGGTAACTGTAATACCCCAAATTTTGCCCTAAGATTTGTCGTCGCATTTCATTGCATTTTTATTGCATTTAATCAATTACTAACAAATTTGTGTAGTCGCTTGACTTTTTGCAGGTAAATATCATATGGCATGCATTTTTTTTCTAAAAAGTAAAAATGGTACAATTGGCAAGAGGACATGTGTAAGGAGTTGTGAGTGTGAGAGGTTGAGAGTTCGAATCTCACCTTTGTCACTTTTTGTTTTTTATTATTTTTACTCTAAATTTTTCTATCTTTCATTAAAAAATAACAAAAATAGTTTTTTATTATTATTTAATTATTATTTTCGTATTTTTATTAAATCATATTTTAAAATATTTTTTTTTCCACTTTTTCTAAATTATTCATAAAAATATCCAAAAAATCATAAAATAAAAAATATTGAAAATTTTTTTGTTCTTTTTATAATATTTTTGATTTTAGGAATCAATAGAATTATTAGTTTTTATTTTAAGTTTATTTTTATTATTTTAAATTATTTAAATTTTATTTTTTCTTAACTAATTATTTAGTTTGGGCTTTAAAATGGGCTTTAGGGACATTATTGACAATTTGGTGTTAACCCTAATTTGTTCCCAATATATACATGTGTTGCCTTGTTGAAAAGGGGGGTCAGAAGGTTTTCTTCAGAAAAGAGGAGAGAGAGGGAGAAACAAAGGAGATCCCCAGAGAAGAAAGGTGGTCGTTCCCACAACTCGTCAGAAGGATTGGAGCTCTCCAGTGTTCCCTTATTCAAACCTTTCTCACATTTACCGAAGCAAACCTCCGCTTCGTAGGTTAAATTACTAAACATTTTGTCTTTTCATGTTTATGTGCATATTTTGCCATGTTAATGTGTTTAGGTCCGTTAAATTACTAAACCTTTTGCTTTTTCATGTTTATGTGCATATTTTGCCATGTTAATCTCCATGTGTGTTTAGGTCCCTAGATTTTAATATCAAAACCCTTTTTTTAACAAAACCTTTTTTTAAAATCAAAACCCTTTTTTTTATTTATTATTAAAACCTTTTTTTAGTAAGACCTTTTTTAAAAACTGAAAAGCCTTTTTGTTCCGAAGAAAAAAAAAACCTTTTTGTTCCCAAAAGCCTTTTCCCAAAAAACTGAAAAGCCTTTTACTAAAAAACTGAAAGCCTTTTTTGTTCTAAAACTGAAAAGACTTTTCCCCCAAAAACTTTTTTTTTATAATTTAAAGTTAATTTTTTTATAATTTTAACTTAAATAATTTTTATTAAAAAATTAAAACCTCTTTTTTATAATTAAAATATTAAAAAAATTAAAACCTTTTCGTAAGGAACTCCTGATGTTTGATGTTTGTCGTGTCATTTTATGTACCCTTTTATTACTTTTCTTTCTTTTGGCATTTCATGTGCATGCTCGAGGTTGAGATGTGCTTGTGGTGGCCACAGCCCCACACTATTTTCCTCCCTCACTTCATTCTAAGTGTCATTACATATTTTCATATTCTTCATGTTTTCAGAAATGTTTCTTTGTTTCTTTATACCCTCTGCCTTTATTACTTTTCTTATTTCTGTACCTTAATTATTCCTTCATATAATGATTTGTCATATTTTCACATTTTTTACAGTTTTATCCTTCCGAAGGATTAGGTCCAGCCTTTTGGCCGCCGAGTCAATAGCCTTACCCCTTTAATGGATCAAACCCTGTTTAGCCTAGGTGTCCCGCCGTGGGCAAAATTGCTTTTATCCTAGTGTTAGGCCAAAAGAGTCGCCGTACTCTGTTTTAAGGTTTTCCGCCGTGGAATCCCTAATTTAACACTATTTTAATTTTAATTAACAATTTATAACATAGAGATCGGAGTTTAAGACTCCATGTAAGCGTGTCCTTAAGATGCGTTTATTCCCCTTGAGACCTTGACCACAGTCAAGAAGTCTCTAACCTCCCTTTTGAGGGGAACTACAGTTACTCTGATTCCATTCCCGTAAGGATATGTAGGCACAAGATGCGATGTCTTGCCGAGTAAACTTAGAATTAACCCCTAGGTCTTTTTTAATTTTCAATCCTTTGTATATACCCTAAAGCAAAATAATTAATGAAATAAATAAAAAAATAAACAAAAGGTTCCCGTAGAGTACTACGGAAGTTTAGGGTGCTAATACCTTCCCTAAATTTAACCAACCCCCGAAACTTAGATCTCTCCCTTTTAGGTTTTTCCTTTCTTTAACCTTTCCTTCGGATAAATCAAAGACCGGTTGTAAATGAATTAAGATTCAAGTTAATCAATAGCTTGACATCCAAATTTCACCGCAACAGCACTGCTTATAAAGCTCCAATTGGGCTAACTCCGTTTCAACTGGTTTTGGGTAAAACTTGTCATTTGCCGGTCGAAATGGAGCACAAAGCTTTATGGGCTTTAAAATTTTTGAACTTTGATAATGAGTTGGCCGGTGAAAAAAGAAAGGTGCAACTGCTTGAGTTGGAAGAGATGCACAATGCCGCATATCACTCAAGTTGGTTGTACAAAGAAAAAGTTAAAGAATATCATGACAAAAAGCTCCGAAAAAAAGAATTTGTGCCCGGGCAGTTGGTGTTGTTGTTTAATTCCAGGTTGAGACTTTTTCCTAGAAAATTGAAGTCAAAATGGTCCGGGCCATTTCGTGTAAAAGAGGTGAAAAATTTTGGGGTTGTTGTGATTGAAGACTTGGCAAAGAAGGACAGTTGGACAGTAAATGGCCAACGTTTAAAGGTGTATCTTGGCGGCCTAATTGATCGAGACAGTTGTGCCTTTCTTCTGGATGTTCCGGTGTGAGCATCTTGGACCGTCGAGCTTATCCGACGTTAAACAAGCTCTTGTTGAGAGGCACCTCAACGTTGTAAGTATTTGTTGTTTATTGGTTGTGTTTTGTGGGAGTCTACATGAGGAAGCATGCTGAATTTGACCTTTGGCTGCTGTCCTGATTTTTTTCAAAATTCTGTCATGCTCGCTAGCACGTTCGCTAGGCGAGCATGCAGCGAGCCTTCGCTATCTGTTCGCTAGGCGGATGGGCGCGTATCTGGCACTTTTAGTTATTAGTGGGCCACTCTTGTAGGCCCAAAATCAGTTTTTTCTTTTGAAACTAAGTCTTTCCCACTCATTCTCACTTTCACACTTCCACTGCCAAACACAAGAACCAGAACTCTCCTCTCTATTTTTCTCTTACAAGCCCTAATCTGTGTACACCATTCTCTCTGCTGCAGTAAGGTTTGCTCAATCTCCTCTCTTTTTGTTCTTCATTGTTGTTTTAGTAAAAGCATTAGGGTTTAGGCTAGATTTTTCCAGTTAGAGATTTGTGAAACTTTAGGTTTGCATGTTTACCAAGAACGATTCCATTCATGTTTAATCATGTAGTTCTTGAATCGTAGTCAACGAATTTGGGATTTTGGATGTTGGGGTTCAACACAGCGGCTATTTTTAGCATTTTCGCAGCGCTCGCTAGCTCGTTCGCTAGGCGAGTCAGTAGAGAGCATTCGCTATGGACTCGCTAGGCGAGCAGGCCAGCGAGCGTGACAAAACTTTGTTTTTATTTTTAATTACTGATAATCGTGTGCTGCTGTTTGTTGGTGTCTTCTGTGTTTGTTTTGCAGATGGCCTCAGGTAGTCATAGCAAGAAAAGAAAGGTTGCCAGTACCTCACGTACGGTCCCGATTCAATTCGATATAGAAAAGTTCATAGGGGCAAAGCAAGTTGTCCGCTTTGGGACGCTGCAGAAAAGGAAGATCCTCCCTGAGAAGAGGTTCATCATAGACACTCAAGGCGAGTATATCACTTTTCCTGGGCTGATCAACAGTAAGTGGTGGGCCAGATTGGTTTCCCCTCTCGAAAACTATAACATAGACATGGTGCGCGAGTTCTACGCGAACGCGGTGCCAAATGATGATGAACCCTTCACATGGTCTACAAGAGTGATGGGCCGTCAGGTGACCTTCGACAGGGATTCCATCAACAGAGTGCTAGGTGAACCGCTCCATCTGGGAGCCAATGAATTGGACAGATATACACGAGACCTAAGGCTGCATAGAGACACTGATACCATATCCGCTGCCCTGCTGATAGAAGGGAAATCGGTTGAGCTAAACCAAGCTGGACAACCTTTGAGATATCATAGGGAGGACATGCTTCCTTTAGCTCAACTGATTTAACTTCTAGTCCTAACAAACATCATGCAAAATCCCATACATCTACCATGTTGATCTCAGTGGCACACCTTGTCCATAGCATTCTCACCAACGTCCAAATTGATGTGGCCAGGATTATTGCCAATGAGATGAAGTCCATTGTTGAGAGTGGTCTTAAGTCGAGGTCGCGGGTTAACTGCCCCCTTGCTTTCCCCTGCCTCATTATGGCCTTATGCACTCAGTCGCGGATGAAGATTCCTTCTCGCAGTTTGGTGAAGATCCCGACCCCCATTGATGATAAGTATGTGGACAAGTATTGTAGGTCTAGGAACTACAGTGGTGGTGCAGCTGCTGGTGCCAGAACTACTGATGGTTCTGGTGCTTCTTCTCAGGGGTTCGACCCTTTTCAGCAAGCAGTGTGCAACTATAATTGGGATTGGATGGCGGCATCGCAGCGGGCTATGATGGATATCCATGATTCTATGCAGGTCTTGCAGCTTCAGATCCGAGACCCCTCCATTGAGCGTCCTATGATGACGCGTGAGCAGTTCTTACAGCATGCGAACTGGCCTGTGGACAGGCCTATTTTTGGAGAGGGGGCGGGTGCTGGTGGTCCTGTTGTTGATGATGATGCTGACGATGATAATGAGACTGATGATGTTGAAGGAGAGGAGGATTATGATGATGACGGTTCTGAGGAGGAGGTGTCTGAGTCCGAAGAGGACTGAGTTGTCATCTTTTCTGTTTTACTATTGTATTTTGTTTTATTTTCGGATATTCTGTTTGCTTTCATTACTGTGGTTGTACTTTTGGGGTGTTCAGTCCCCCGTGCACACTATTTTTAGTTTATTGGTTAATGCTTTGTTTAAATTATTGTGTTTATTCTAAATTATTTTGTTTAATGATTTTTTGTGGTTTCTGGGTGTCAAAACCTTCTAGATTGGTTTCTCTCTAAAAGAAGTATCCAATAAAGGTGCATCCGAGCTTGGATGGCAATGATAAAAATAAACAAGCGAATACAGCTAAGGTACATGGTTGCCTTCGGTTAGACATTTAGAATGCATGAAGAACTTTATTCTGGTTGTAATTGGATATTGTTCTTTTTGCAACATGATTGAATGAATGATTCACTTAGGACTTAAGACCATAAATTGTGAGGAAACCTCCATTGTACAAATAATTGTTTGATTCTAATGAGCTGTGTTGATTCGTTTTATTCATGCTCTGTCTTTTATTATTGTGAACTTGTGGAAGCAATTAGAAATGATCAAGGCACTTGTTTCTTTCGAGCACAACCAATTCCATACACAAACTACCTATGAGCAGAGAGTATTTGTTAACCCCCTTGAGCCTAAACTGTTGAATCTCAGCTTGAAACAAAGCGAGATTTCAAAAATCTTTCTTGAAAATCTAAATTTTTTTGATTATTGTTCTTTTGCCGTCAAAAGTAAAGAGCATTCACTTAAGAAGGAAGTAGAAGATAAGTTGGGGAGAACGAAATTGTAAGTTGGTAGTTTATCACAACTCTCGAAAAACCAAGCAAGCATTGAAAAGAAATTAAAAAAAAAGAGAGAAACACTTGTTTTGTAAGTATGGTGTGAAGAAAAAAAACAAATAATCAAAAGAAAAGAATAAAAATGAATGCTTGCTTGGAAGAAAAATATTGAAAATTTTTGAGTTGTGGAATAAGAGTTGTGATGTGTGAATAATTGTTCAGTGAATGTCTCTTTTGCATCGGCAACTTCATTTTCAATGGCTTTAGATATGTCCCTTGTTTGTTAACCTGACCAAGCTACAACCGGAAAAGACCTTAGTGATCTTTGTGCTTCCGCATTTTCATTTCTAATTGTTAGACATTGTATGAATTGAATTGAGTTTGGCATTGTTTGTTGGAGAGTGAGATTGCACCCGCGGTTGTAAACGCGTGATCTCTTCAATCCTTATTCGAAGAGGAGTGATAGAGTGATTCATTCAGGATATTGTTGTTGTTGATTGATACATGTTTTGCATTGCTTTAAGATTTTAGTTTTTGTGTATTGTGTTGTTCTAACCATTGGAGACTTGTATCTAGTTGAGTTGTTTGTGTTTGAGCCATTTGATCCAATTTCGGAAAAACCTTTTTCTTTAAGCGAATCCACTTGTTCTGCGAGAGGCGTACTTTGCTTGAGGGAAAGCAAGATTCTAGTTAGGGAGAGTTGTTAGATGCCCAATTGTGCTTATTTGAGCTATCAAATGTGGACATCTTCTGCTCCTTTTTGGCCAATTTCGGTTCAAAACCGCCTTGCTTTTGTTGATATGCGATATGTTGTGAAATGCTCTTGTTCCTTTTAATTTGTGTGTTATTGTGCAGTATTTGAGCATGAATGAGAAAAATTTGAAGACACAAGAAAGTTGACAAAGGAATCAAGAAAGATCAAGAGCAAAAGCATGTTCGCTAGGCGAGCATCTGGCGAGTGTTGCAGCGAGTTGTTCGCTAGGCGAGCATCTAGCGAGCTGCTAGTGAACACTCCCAGACTTGGGCAGAACCAAAATGGCATTATTCGCTGGTAGCGAGGCAGGTGGCGAAGAACTCGCTAGGCGAGCACCTAGCGAGCAAGTAGCGAAGCATTCCAGAATCTTTTCCTCAGCCCTCGCTAGCATGTTCGCTAAGCGAAGCTGTAGTGAACGTTCGCTGTTAGCTCACTAGGCGAATGAGGACGCGAGCGTGACAGGACAACAACTTTTTCTATATATATAGCCCTTTGTACTTTTTGAAAGAAATATATTTTTTTACTTTGTTTTGCTGCATAAGAGATTTTGTGACCTAGAAACCCTCTATCTCTTATTTTCTTCATTTCTAAACATTAATCCACAAAAAGAAGGTGGATCCTCATCCAAGTTGGATCCTTCGACTCAGATGTTCATCAACCCTCTTCCAAAACTTCTTTTGCAAGCTACCATGAAAATGAGTAGCTAAGTTCTTCAGTTTGTCAAGGTTAGATGTAGGTGATCATTAAGCTTTGTAAGTATATGGATGATCTTCATTTATAAACTCTTGGATGATGAATATATGGTGAAACCCTTGCTTTATCTTTAACTCTTTGTGTTGGTTTATGATCGAAAGATATTTTCCAACTCTTGACCTAGGTTTTCATTCTTCTATTTTCTTAAGCTAGAGATAGTTTCGAATGTGGTTGTTCATAAAAAATGTTAAACCTAAATGTTGTCATTTTGATAGATTGTGTGAGAAATCAACAATGGATCAAAATGGGAAAAATCACAATGTGAGTTAGAAATAATCACATTGGGAGGATGTTGTGAATGTGTTTATCATCTAAAGAAGTTTATACTTATTGTTGATCGGACATATACAAGCAAAGTGATTACCGAACCCTAACTTTGACAATCTTCATTAAATTGTAAAATCAACCTTTTACTGCGATTCATTACTTTTTATGCAAATATACTGTTACCCAAAAACCAAACTCCTTTTGTTACTAAAAAGTTAAGAACTCGATAACTGTCGAACTGCGGCAATATCTCATATTCCCTGTGGAGATGATAACAAAAACCCGACACTTAACCAATGTCACAACAACTGTTAACTCATATGGCAACGAAATCGGAGTGATTATTACAACTCCCCACGGTTCCAACATACCGTTTACTGTCTGATTGACGTTCACTTGCACCAATAATGAAGCAGAATACGAAGCGTGCATTATGTATTTAGAAGAGGCCATTGATTTGAGGATCAAGAATCTTGATGTATATGGCGATTCAACGCTGGTTGTTAATCAAATCAAAGGAGAATGGGAAACTCGTCAGGCTAACTTGCTGCCATACAAGAACTATGCAAGGAGACTGTTGCCGTTCTTTGACATGGTTGAGTTTCATCATGTGCCCAGGGATGAAAATCAGATGGCAGACGCCTTGGCAATGCTTGCATCAATTTATAAAGTGAATTACTGGAATGAAGCTCCAGCGATCACCATCATGCATCTCGATAGACCTGCCTTTGTGGTTGCAGTTGAAAAGGCACCATACAGAAATCCTTGGAATTTTGATATGAAGCATTTTCTCAAGGCTCAAGAGTACCCATCTAGGGCATCCGACAAAGATAAGAAGACTCTGAGGAGGCTAGTTGGTAACTTCTACTTGAACAAGGATGACGTGTTGTAAAGGAGAAACTTCAACATGGTCTTGTTGCAGTGTGTTGACGAACACGAAGCAAGCCTATTAATGGAAGAAGTCCACGAGGGTTCTTTTGGTACTCATGCCGGTGGACATGCAATGCCCAGAAAATGGTTGAGAGTTGGGTTTCATTGGATGACTATGGAATCCGATTGTTTTAAATACATCAGAAAATTCCATAAATACCATATTTATGCTGATAAGGTGCAAGTTCCACTAACACCTCTGAACGTGTTGACATCTCCCTGGCCCTTTGCAATGTGGGGCATTGATATAATTGGGAAGATTGAGCCGACTGCTTCCAATGGGCATCATTTCATTCTGGTTTCAATCGATTACTTTACGAAGTGGGTGGAAGCAGCCTCATTTGTAAATGTCACGAAGCAGGTGGTAGCCCAGTTCATAAAGAATGACATCATCTATCGTTATGGAATCCTTGAGCGAATCATTATTGATAATGGTTCGAATTTGAACAACAAGATGATGAAGGAACTGTGTCAGAGTTTTAAGATTGAACATCATAATTCTTCTCCATATCATCCAAAGATGAACGGTGTTGTTGAGGCAACAAATAAGAATATCAAGAAGATTGTGCAGAAGATGGTTGTAACCTACAGAGACTGGCACGAGATGTTGCCCTTTGCTTTACACGGTTATCGTACTTCGGTGCGTACATTAACTGGGGAAACTCCTTTCTCGCTGGTGTATGATACGGAAGCAGTCCTACCATTGGAAATTGAGATTCCTTCTTTAAGAATATTGACTGATGTGAAGCTTGACGAAGCTGAATGGGTGTAAGCTAGATTGAATCAGTTGAGCCTTATCGATGAGAAGCGATTGGTAGCCATTGCTCATGGCCGGTTGTACCAGAGTAGAATGAAGAAAGCCTTTGATCACAAAGTGTGTCCTTGGTGCTTTCAGATGGGTGATTTGGTTTTGAAAAGGATCCTTCCTCCTTAGATAGATCACAAGGGAAAATGGACTCCAAACTACAAAGTTCCATATGTGGTAATAAAGGTTTTCTCTGGTGGAGCCTTATTACTATCTACTATGGATGGCGAAGATTTTACGTCCCCTGTGAATGCATACGTAGTCAAAAAAATACTTTGCTTAAAATAGACCCGCTGGACAGAAAAAAGAAAAGTCCAGGCAAAAATGGGGCATCCCGGTGAACCATAAAAAGAAAAGGTTCGGGAAAAAATTAGGGATAAAATGAAAAGAATGAACCTGCAAAGTTGAAAACCTGAAAAGGCGACTTTGGCAAAAATGGGTATCCCGGTGGATTGAAAACCCAAAAGAGAGATCCAGGCAAAAGTTAGGGATTTGAAAGCAAATGACGGTGGTCTGCATTCAATCTGTGCGCTTATCTCCATACATGGTTGTCCTGAAGGAAAGGAATCAGTACATTCAGTCTTTTCAGAAGGCGAAGCATTGGTGAACATTGAAGACATACAGGTCATATCTTAATCAACACATGATGGATATTTGTTCCCATATTGCCGACATTTGTATATTCTTTTTTGATTTTTATGCAATTACCTCTTTTCAGGGATTGCATCCAAATTGTAATTTTCCTATTTACAGGCCTTTCATCAATAAAGTATTCATTTCAGTCAAAAAGCTTTTCATTTCTGTTTTTACTTTTACTGTTTTGTTTACAAAGACGTTCAATATTTTGATAAACATTACAGGTGAGAACATAAGGTTTTACAGAGCACAGTGAAAATAATGAATTTATTTGAACAATAGGTATCATGAATGGTGACTGAGTATCCTATTGTTTCTTTGTCGTTCGTAGGATAACATGATTGTATCCGTAGAGATTTTCTCTCCAGCAATGAAGTTCTAATAGCAGTGCATGGTGAACCATTCCTCCCCTAGCAGGAGTTCAGAGTTTTGTATTCTCCAGCCGAATTTGATTTGTACTCCTTAGCGAGTGCTCAAGGGTTTTCTACTTCAGGTAGAACGGTGTTGATGTGTAGTCAGACACTTATTCAGCATGGACTTGACCTTGGTCTTCCCACAGAGTCTAGATATTGGATCAGAAGTTCGTCAGCAGCAGAAGTATGCCCTAATCCCCAACAGGGTGGATTCCTCTTCAACAAGATTGACGTTCTTGACGTCTTTCCCCAACAAGGTCAATATTCCTTGATTTATTTCCCTAAGCAGAGTTTGGTGATGATTCCCTCGACAGGTACGTCAATGGCAGATTGATATCTCCAGCAAAGTCCAATGGTCATTGGCATCTTTCAGAATCATATTTTGGGACGATCTTCGGGCAATTGGTATTTTCATTTCTCTTAGCGCAGTTGTTTCAAGCAAGGCTTGTTAATTCCCAACAAAGTGGAATTCTCGGTAGACATCTATTATGTTCCTGTCATACCCCAAATTTGTCCTACATATTGGCTGAGGTTCAATGGTGAGATGCATTTTACTTTATGATCAAGCAGGCTAGGGTCTGGGCGTGTGTTTGATTTAAGTGATGTGGTTTGAGCTTCGATTAGGGTTTGTGCTGGGCAGGCACCTCTAGGTTGAGAATTCATGACCCAAATTCATTAATCTTTCTTCCAAATAACCATTTCTTTTATTCATTTTCAATCCAACTCAATTTCCATTTCATATCCATTTCAATTCATTTTACTAATTTCCATGCCCATTTTCAAATCCAAGAATCTATTTATATAATTTCCATTTTAAAATTTTTCTGATATCCAATCCAACTTTATTTGTCAAAATATAGAAAGAAAAAAAAGAAGCCATGTCTTTTTGTTGAGCTCACTTACAAAAAATAAGTTTTATTGTTAAAACCATTAAAATCCCATTTCAACTTCATTATCCCAAAAGTCCATAACCCATTTTTTTATTAAGCCCATTCTCCTTTATTTGTAAAGCCCATTGGAGTCTCTTTTTTGGTAAACCAAAAAAAAAAGTTACAAATCAATTAACTCCACAAAAAGAAAAAACAAACCTGGCTATTATTTTTCCAAACGTGGCCCGTGCTTTCAAGGTGATCCCATTCTTAATGGCAAAACCAGCCACCTCTTGTACCAGAAAAAAAACCAAAGCATTAACTTGCAGAAAAAAATCTTTAAATTACAACATGAAACCAAGCCAGCCACAATACCCGGTCACCAACCCCATTCAGCCAAACAAGCTCTACCCTCCAACAAACCTGCTACGACAGAAAACCATACAGTCCGTACAATCCACAAATCATGTTGTGTGTCGCAACCAGCAAGACCTACGACTCGTACGCACCTGCCCCCACCAATTCTGCTCCACATGAACTCACACGACAACCAATATGCTGCGAAAAATCTCACAAAACAACAAGATGGTATAACACCTACAAGATGACCCCTTAACTTCCATTTGCAAACGGCAACCCATTTTTTTCATAAAACTGAACAACCACAAACATGTTTTAACTTTCGAAAATCTAAACCTCACCCCTTTCCGTACCCTAATTTCATCCTCACCATTTTAACCATTCTCTGAAAACGCAACACACCATTCCACATCTCCAAATCCTCCTCCTTTCTTCCCTAACCTCAAACATCAAATCCTTCCTCCTCAACCAAAACAAGACAACCCGTAACAGAGAGAGATGAGGAGAAGAATAAGATTTTATGAAACCCAATCCCAAAGTCAAGCAAACCTGGAGAAAGAACTGAAAGCAAGAATTGAAAAACTGACACAGAAAAAGATGGTTGTTCATCGAGATAGGTTGTCCACAGATCCACCACTCTATTGGTCTTCGTCTCTCTTTGACTTAACTTCTTGGCTTTTTCATTTTGTTTGAAGTAAAGAGAAACATGATGATGAAGCACCTTTGAATGTTAGCCCTGATCCATCGTTTCATCCGTTGTTGATGATGTTCTTGGATACGTTGGGCAGATTACTCTATTTTTTTGAGATTTGGAAAACCCGATTTGGCTTTGTACCGGGATTGGGCTCGTTAAAGCCACTGTGGCTTCTTTCACCACCCATCGTGTCGTTCCTCTTCTTATTTGTCAAAATTACTTTTCATGATGATATGGGCTTTTGAAGCCCATGGAATGTTATATTCACCTTCAAATCCCTTGTTTACTCGATTTCACCCTCCTTTTCTTAATTTCTTTTGTTCATTTATTTCTTTTTAAACCTAATCCTCTAAATTATCTTTGTTCGAATTTCTAAAAAATTTAATTTTGCTTTAAGTTTTAGAGTTTGTGTTTTTTTTATTTTTCTAAATTAATTTTAGAGTTTTTAAAATTAATTTTCCTAAATTAGTTTTTAAGTTGTTAGTATATTTTATAAATTAGTTTTAGAATTTTTAATATTTTGATTATTTAGGTTTTAATGATTTGTTCTAAAATCTTTCAATATTTTCTTTTCTAAATTGTTAGCTTTGAATATATTTGCTCAATTAATTTCATTTTCATTTTTCTTCATTTTTTCGGTCGATGACGAGACCTCTAAAATCATTATTAGTCAAATTATTGATAGATAACGGTTTGTCCGAGACCATCTTCTTTTCTCTTTCAATTTCTTCTTCATTTTCGGTTTTATTTAAATTTTCTCGATCTATGAAGTCTTTTGATTCGTAAGCATCGATTTATCGAAGTCGATAACCTTTGCAATTTCAAATCTATGGTAAATGACCATTATGGTCATTTTCTCTACTTTGGGATCGTAAAAGGCTACCTTCGATTAATCGACATGATGTTTGCGATTAAGACAAGATCCCACCTTTCTTTCTTCTGTGCGACACGATTAAATCGGAGAATGATCCTCAATATCATTTCACTATCTTGTTTTAGCACAAATATCAATTTACACGACCTCCTATAGTTCGACTTTCATTATAAGTCGAGCTACGATGGTTTAGCGTTACATTTTGTCCCGATTCAATTCACTAACAAACTAAGCACTAACTTTATTTTCTGTCAATATACACTGCTTTTATTTTCAATCGATATTATTTTGTTCATATACTCATTGATATTTATCTTGATATATTATTGTGAATATTCTTGTATATACTGTTATATATCCTGTATATTATTCGTATCTTGTATATTCATATTTCACTTGTACATTCTTTCAAGACACCTAATAATTATCGAAACTATAAAACTCAAAATTGGTGGATTGTTGGTTGTTTGTCCGAGAGTCGGATCATTGGACATTTTCAAGAACCCTAGGATGGAGCTGTGTTCAATTTTCACTCAAGGCGTAGCTTAGGACACATTGCACACACATGGCTTTCTCTTGGGCTACTTGACAATGAGATCTTTTATTTCGTGCAATCCCGTGTAATTTACATGTACCCCTCTCCCATTTTTGATGTACGTATTTTGTATTTCTTTGACTGCGATTTATCTTCTAGGAGCACCCCCAGGGACTGGTATAACCGTTTTTAAACTAATTCTCGATTCGTCATCGAACCATTTTCAAACACCCCTCTGTAAGTCGAGTGCTCGTTTGCATTCGTCATCAACCTATCGCACACACTGTTGCACTTCATTATGGAATCAGTATTAGGAGCACCCCCGGGGACTAGTATCGTTTCTCACATCTTAACCCTTGACTTGTCGCCAAGCCGGTTCTGTTTTCAATCAAAACCCTCGACTCATCGTAGAGGTATTTTCAAAACCATTTCCATTCCACCATGTTTTTCACGCAAATACAAGTCAAACCCTTGATCCAACGTCAAGCGGATTTTCTCAATCAATTGTCAAACCAATTCACCACCTGTTCTCTTTACAACTTTTCTCCTAAAATCTAAAAACCTTAGTCTCGTGCCAAGTGCATTTTCAAACTCTTTTCCTAATAAAACTTGAATGGTTGTGGAGTGGTTAGGCATAGGCCTTCTTCTATCCCGAGTGCTTGACATTACCTTTAGGATTCACTGTCACAAATCACTTACCATTCAAGATCAAAACATCTTTAATAAGAGAATGAAGTTCTCTTTGTATTTAATTAAAGAGAGAGGATTGAGTGCAGACTTCTTCCTCTCCGAGTGTCAGGATACTCACTGTAGAGTGTGTGATTTTGATACTCGTCTTTCAATACAAAGATGCAAATGTATTCTCCACACCTTTTCATAATAATTCTTTTGAGATAAATAATTGGGTACTACCCGCAAGGGGTTACTATCTGAGGACCTATCTCACCCCTAAAAACAACTCCCACAAATCAAACGTGACATCTTGCCTTGACGACGAAAACTCTCTTTTCAAAAAGGACATGTTATGTCCGTTCTACCGCAAACAGGTAACGCCTAAGACTCCACAAGCAAGCTGCAATACACCTAACTACTAGAATGTGCACGATAGCATCATCCACAAAAAACACCAGTTAACGTAGGCCGAACTACGGGTACTCTGATTCTTTACTTCTTTTGAGTAAAGATACGTAGGCACAAGGACCCCAATCCTTACCGAGCACGCTTCCATCCTTTATCTGTAGTTCCCCGAACTACGTTGACTCTGACTTTCTCATACCTGTTGAGAATACGTAGGCATATCGTGGAGTTCCTCAAGTCTCTCTTCTCCCCCTTTATCTTTCCTTTCCCTGTTTCTAGCCTTTCTCTATATCCCTTGGAACACTCTTAGAAAGCAGTATATTTTAGCAAATACCTTCCCACATAGACAAATAAATGGTTCCCATCGAGTACAATGGATGTGAGGGGTGCTAATACATTCCCTTTACATAACCAGCTTCCGAACCCTTTCTCATGGTCGTGAGACCATCTTATCTCTTTATTTCTTAGGGTTTTCTCGATGTTTTCCCTTCCCCTTATGGGATAAATAAAGTTCGATGGCGACTCTTCTGTCTTTCATTCTTGCCTCTCCGTTGTTGCATTTTCGAGTAGCGACAGTTTCCAACAGAGGGGAATCCCTAGTGGACGTTGCTTAAATTTCCCCTCAAAGTGGAATTCTCAGTAAAATCTTACATCCCCAACAGGGTGGATTTTTCAACATGTGTTGCTCTTAATTCCAGGCAGAGTGGAATTTTCAGCAAGTTTCGTTTGTCCTTGGTAAGGTGGCATTCCCAGCAAATGTTCCTCGTTATCCCCAGCAAGATGGATTTCTCAACAAGGTTATTCATTATTTCCCCACTGAGTGGAAATTTTGGTGTTTTTCCCCAGCAAGGAGGAATTTCCCCCAGAAGAGTTTTGTTCTGGAAGGCCATCCAGGGTGTATTCCTTAGCAGAGTTTGTTTGCTGGTCTTCTCAGCACCTTTTTGGGTGGTGTTCTTTTGCATTTTCATTTTGCATATCATCCTCTCAAATGCGTAGCATTTCCATTTTGTATGGGGCATTACGTCATTTTCAAACATATGCATCTGAAGCATAAGGCATGTTTGATACTCTGAGACAATGGCATGATTCAGGAGATTTTGTTATATCCTTAACGGAAATTGTAGACAGATATGTTCCGTTTTTCTATTTCTCCCCGATATAGTCGTTTTTTTAAACCTCTCTTTCCCCGTCGAAGTATTCTTTTCAGGTTGTAAGTCGGTTGACTCTACTTCCTGCCTATCTCGAGTGTTGTATTTCAACTTTTGGTTGGTAATCCCCAGCTTAGTCTTGACCTTTAGGTTGGTCTTCTTTGTTGATGATCCCAACTTTTGGTTGGTAGTCTTCATTTTTGTGTGTTCGTCTTCGGTCGGCGTACGTGTTATCCCAACTTTTGGTTGGTAGTCTGTTGTTTCTTAGATGTTATCCCAACTTTTGGTTGGTAGTCCTTTATTGTTTCCCCTGCGGAGTCGTTATTCTAACTTTTGGTTGGTAGTCTTCGTTGTGGTAAGTTCACCTTCATTCGGTGTTCCGATGATTCTAACTTTTGGTTGGTAGCCTTTGCTTGATTCTAACTTTTGATTGGTATAGCTTTTTCGACGATTCCAACTTTTGGTTGGTAGTCTTCCCTTCCTGTGATTCCAACTTTTGGTTGGTAACCTTTGTTTGATTCCAACTTTTGGTTGGTATAGCTTTGTTGACAATTCCAACTTTTGGTTGGTAGTCTTCCCTTCCGGTGATTCCAACATTTGGTTGGTAGCCTTTGCTTGATTCCAACTTTTGGTTAGTATAGCTTTATTGATGATTCCAACTTTTGGTTGGTACTTTTTGTTTCCTTGGTGGCGATTCCAACTTTTGGTTGGTAGTCTTTGTTTTTATATGGATGGTTCTAACTTTTGGTTGGTAGTCCTCGTTTCCTTGTTGATGATCCCAACTTTTGGTTGGTAATCTTCCTATGTGGTTTCAACTATTGGGGTTGGTTTCTTTCCCCACAGAGTTCGCCTTCGAACGACATTCTGGTGATTCTAACTTTTGGTTTGTAGCCTTGTTTCCCAACTTTTGGGCTGGATTTTATCCCTTGCAAAGTTGTCATCCCAAATTTTGGTTGGTAGTCTTCGTTTGTGGATCTAGTTTTGTTTGATGTTCAAGTGATTCTAACTTTTGGTTGGTAGCTTGTATTCATACCCTTGTTGTGCTCCAACTTTTGGTTGGTAGTTTGTGGGTGATTCTAACTTTTGGTTGGTAGTCTTTGTCTTTCATTCCGACTTTTGGTTGATACACTCCCTGGTGAAGTCAACTTTTGGTTGGTTTCTTTGTTTATCCCGATTTTTGGTATTCTTGTTTTTTTGTTCCCCAGGGAGTAGCCTTTATTGCAAATTTTGGTTGGTATGGTTGGGTTGTTATTTTATCCCCTTGGGGTCGTCTTCGATTGGTGCTTCGGTGATTCCAAATTTTGGTTGGTAGCTGTTGTTCATCCCGCTTTTGGTTGCTATCTTAGGTTGATGTTTATCCCCCGCAGAGTTGTCTGGTTAGGCATCTCTTCTCCCCCAGCAGAGTCATTTTTTCTCCCCAGGTCGTAAGTCCGTTGATTGTACTTCATGTATATCTTGATTTGATTTTGTCCCCAGAGGGCCGCCTTTGGTCGACATTCCCGTAATCCCAACTTTTGGTTGGTATCCGCAGCGAGTCGCATCCCAAATTTTGGTTGGTATCCGCTATTTTTACACACCCCCGCAGGTTGCATGTTTCCAGGTTCTCTTGGTATTCAATCTTCGTGCACCTTGAATGTTTGAAAGTCGTTGCTATCATTCTTTCAGGTTCAAGTCGATTGAATAGGGGCAGTTGTAGCACCCCAAAATTTTCCTCATTGTTTCTTGATTTACTAGCTTATGTTTCACTGCATTTTTGCATTTCTCAATATCATGGCATTGGCTCTTTAGACATGGGATCAAGGTTTTTCTGTGGCTCATGGTTCTCTTTTATTGCAAGAGTTTAAACAGCGAGCGCCAGAGGCTTCGGCATTTATTTTGCCCAGTAATCGAATGGTTGATTCTATTTTATTCAGCAGGTTATTCTCAATACATGAGACAGGCCACATGATATCCAGGCATTCTCACAGTTATAATGTCCAAGGGCAAGTTTCAGAGGCTTAACAGGGCTCAGAACGGGTGAAAACAGGTGAATGTGCAAGTTTCTCCCCAAATGGCGCCATTTTTGAAAATTTGTGAGTGGTTAACCGACTAACCATTTTGTACTAGAAAATGGTTAATCGATTAATCAAAGTGAATTTTGCCCAGTAACGTACATTTTCAATGCTGCCACTTTTGGGGTCCATTTTGATTTGTGAATTTGATTTTACACCAAAAGAAGGATCTGGAATCACTCTAAATTTGGTTTAACTTTCAAAACCAATTCAAATTCCCTCCAATTTTCCATTCCTAATCTAATTCCAATTTTCATAACCTCACTTCAAACCATAATTCTACTTCTAACCAAGAGCATATTTAAGTGAATTGGCTCCAAACCTCGCCATAATTTCTAATTTCAGATTTCACGCTCTCTCATTCTTGAGAATTTGCTCTCAAAATTCTCTCAACTTTCCTACACTCAAAACCTTCATTAAATCTCTTTTTCACTTGAGTTCTTTGATTCTTCATTGAAATCATTGAATTCTAGAGCTAAAACTCCATCGTTGATCTCCATCATCTTCAATTCATCACTTGATTTTCGTTTGAATTTGTGTAATACCCCAAATTTTACCCTTAGGTTAGTCGTTTCATTTCACATTCCATCTCATTTTGCATTGCATTATCACTAACCGCTAACCAGTTTGTTCAGTCTGTTGGTTTTGCAGGAAAAATCACACTGTGCGCAGTTTAATTGGTGAAGGGCAAAATGGTCACTAATTTGCAGACTGCTGGCAATTTATGAAGTCAAGTTGTCTTCAGGAATTCCTCAAGCGATTAGGGATTCCATCATCGAGCCTGGTGATCTATTTGAGATTGAATTGGATTTCACGGTAGTTTTGACGTCAGGTTCCTCGTAATACAGTGCATTCTATTCAAGGACCGAGTTTTAGTCGTCGGGCAGATTTCAGAAATACCGTTTGAGTAATAACCCATCTGGAGCTGAATGTGTTGAGATATCAGTGGGTTCAGGTCAAATCGGTGTGAGAATGTGCTTTGAGGCATTTGTTTTGACAGACGCGCGTGTTCATGCTGTCTGCTGCTCATCAGTCGATTTTAAAGAAAACAGTGGAATTACGGTTCGTATGGAATCTATTCAGATGAGTTTAAATCGTAAGATTTTAGTCATTTGGATTTAATTGAACAAGCTGGATTTAATCAAGTGGAATTTATTTGAATGAGCTTGAATCGGAAGAGTTTGGTCATTTGCGTTTAATCGAGCAAGTTAGATTTATTCTGATGAGGTTATTCCTTTAAGTTACCGAATGAGTTAGTCGGAGATTTTATCGAAGATGGGATTTAATTGGGTAAATTGGATTGAGAAATTCACATTAATAGAAAAAGAAATATATTTTATTATTTTGTTACAATATTCAAATAATGAAATAGAATTTTTATTTATGCTATTATTTTATTATAATATCCAAAAAAGAATAAAATTTACAAAATTAAAATCCTAAATTTCTAAATTCCTAAATTCTCCTAAAAGTCTTCCACTTCCGATTCTTCGAGTTTCCGATCTATTTCTTCGAACCTGCAAGTTAACAACAAACAAGCATTTTTTTAAAACGATTAGAGAAGTGGTTCCGATACCCTCAGCTTGATATCATCATTGGGTACGTCGGGAGGGCAACGACGAAGTCGAAGCCAGCTGTTCTGAGAGAGAGAGAGAGAGAGAGAGAGAGAGAGAGAGAGAGAGAGAGAGAGAGAGAGAGAGAGAGAGAGAGAGAGAGAGAGAGAGAGAGAGAGAGAGAGAGAGAGAGAGAGAGAGAGAGAGAGAGAAAGTTGATTTTTGGAAAAGTGATTCTGAAAAGTGCTTTTGGAAAAAGCACTTATTTCTAAGAAAAATGGTTTTTGCCAAACAGGGTATACACATTTTCCCCAAAAATTCTGAATCCAACGGATCAAAGTCAACAACTTCTCCAAGAAAAACGCACATCCAAGTGGATCAAATCACCTCTCCTAAATTTCAGTCAAAATCATAACAGCAAAAAAAGACTGGTAAATTGTGAGGCAACAACAGGATCAACAACATTTTCGCAAACAGCCAAACCACAAGATCTACATCAACAAACAACTTCATGGAAAAAGTCCAACCAATAAATCAACAAAAAACGCTACAAGAGCTCGTGAAAAACAGCCACAAATAACTCGCCAAATTCGTAACAATAGGTCGTTCAAGCCCAGAATCCAAAGTCAGAACTCAATATAAAGAGGGGAACTCATCAGATCGAGAGGGAGATTTTTTTGGAGAACCCAAAAGAATCCCCAGCATGAAAAACATCAGGTATTAAGGATCTGCGACGGCATCATCATCGCCATCCGCAAGCGAAGCCACTGTCGCCACTCGTTAAGGAGAACGGTGGGAGACTCATCCGCGGCTAAAACCATCGTCTGAACAGAAGGAAGCGGCCGGTGGAGGCTCAGCTTTTACCATCATCGCTTACCACAAACGCCATCAAAGCACCGCCGTCGAGCGTCATCACAAAAGTGAATAGAACCACCATCAATCGGCCGAAAACAAAAGGTTTGATTGAATTGATATGGTTTTTCTTTGGTGGGTTTTTTTTTTGGTTCATAGAAGAAGAAGATTAGGCCATGCAAAGGAGAAGAAAGATGAAAAGCTCAGGAAACCCCAACAATGGAGCGGTGGAGGCACAAAGGAGAAGAAGAAGAAGAAAGGGTCAATGGAAACCCTAGGTTTTGGCTGCCTTCTAAATGGCACATGTTGTTGATTTCCTTTTTATGTTTTATTTTTTTTCTTTTTATTTGATCTATATTTAATTAGAATGTAACTTAACCATGAGCTAAATCTTTTATTAGACTTAACGTAAAAAGTAACTTCTTTTAAACAAAAGCTAAAGTTGTTTTTTAAGAAATCACCAACTTTTTTATAGTTTTTTTCATGTATTCTACTTAAAATTAAACGTTCTAACTTATATTTCTTTTAAAATCTAAATTAATTTTTTTAAGAGTTAAAATCAACCTTTTTCATAAATAAATCAATTTTTTTCTTTTTGTTTCTTACCCCTAAAACTTAAAATAAAACTTTTCTAAAAAAAATAAAGCTTAGCGTTAAACGTATTTTTAAAACTAACATTCACTCGAAAAGCCAAAAATTAAAATTATTTTTAAAATTAATTAAAAATGTTATTTGGAGTGAAAGTAATTTAATTTAGGTTAATTTAGACATAAGATTTTCTTCTAAGTTTAGATATAACTTTGTTAATAAATCCAGTGAAATTAATTTAATTTAATTTATTGATTTTCACACTAATCCTAACCTTTCTTAAAGAGGCTCTAGTTAGATTGTGCAGCATCTCAGTTTCGGTTGCAGAATAACTTGCTCGTTAATTATCCCGGCAGAGTTGGATAACGCTTATGTCGTTTTCTTCGCGTTTCTCATTTGTACCTCTGCTATTTTCCCGTACTTTTCGTACTCATTTTCTACGGTTGTAATTATGTGAGGCTATCGTCGCTTTATTTTCGTATATTTTGTTATGGTTGTAATTTACGCGAGTAATCGTCGCATCGCGCTTTTCTTACTGTTTTCATATTTTTGTATTTCAATTCTGCCATGTAATAACTTATTCCCCATTGAAACCTTGACCACAGTTAAGACGTTTCTAACCTCCCTTTCAAGGGGAACTACGATTACTCTGATTTCATCCCTACCCAGGATACGTAGGCACAAGATGCGAATCTTGCCGAGTAAACTTAGGACTAACCCTTAGGTCTTTCAGTCACTTTTAACCCTTAGCTATATATACCCTCAAGCAAATAATAAAGCAAAATAGTAAAATCTAAACAAAAGGTTCCTATAGAGTACTACATAAGTTTAGGGTGATAATATCTTCCCTAAGCTCAACCAACCCCTTACCTAGGTCTCTCCCTGCATTGTTTACGATGCAAAAATAAGTTTTGCTTCTTTTGACCTTTTCCTTCGGATAAATCAAAGATCAGTTGTCAACTAAAAGATGTGATTCAAATTAATTAATAATTTGATATCATATTCTAATCGTAATAGAAAATGACGACTTCAATGGGGACAACCATAACTTTTAAGGGTTACCCCTACTTTGTTTATTTCTTATTATTTGCTTCATTATTCGTTTGCTTATATATAATATATCATTGTACCTGGCTTGGGGTATCTATTTTTGTTGTGAGATAAGTCCTACACTCAAACTTGAGTGACATTATTATAGGAAGGTGATATATTCAACGAGGCTTATAGGGACTGAGTCCCTACCAAGCTGACTTGAGAATTACTGCTCAGTTGAGACCCTCTCATAAAATAGTTTGGTTGAACGAGTATAGTCGTGAAAACCCTTACTTTTTTCAGCTAGGAGTCCATGATATTGGGGATCGTAGTTACCTTAACATCACCTTCGCCTTATCTAGGACGTAGTGCAAGGACTATGAGGGAGTAGTCCCAAAATAGTTTTTACATGATACTACACTTAAAAGAGGTTCTCTTGAGAATATTATTAACCACCGAGTCAGTTGGAAAATTGATAATATCTGAAAGAGGGACTGATGACTTTGGGAACTTCTTTAGAACCCTTGTTATGCAGGTACAACTAACCTTTAGTACACACCTTTTAGGATGGGTAGACCTTGACTCTGATCATATACCTTTAACCTAGGACTTGTGTATATGTGTGCATTGCATCCATAAAGCATCATATTGTATTACATTTTATGGAATTCAAACTTTATTTATGAACATTGCAGGATACCATGGATTACAATAGGAAAAACACTTTGAAATATTCTTTTAAGAGTCTTAAGTTGGATGACCTACGGAAGTTAGGAGCTTTAGTCCAAGGCCAAGAAGGATTCAAAAACAAATATGGAAGGTTGTTATCTCTGTTAGGGCTTCAAGTGGACGATAGACTTCTTTCTGTTTTGTTATAGTTCTAGGATATAGATGATCATTGCTTTACATTCCCATATTATCAGCTCTGGCCTACCTTAGAAAAGTACTCTCATTTGGGTGGTTCACCTATTATGGAAGAATCTCCTTTCCCTCTCTTGGAGAAGGACCCTAAGGAGCAAGACATTGTTAGAGCCATATGTTCGAAGTTATCCGACATCAAGGGAAATATGATCACCAACAGTTGTGGAGACTTTTCCAACGTACCCTTGCTTGGTTTTAATGGAGGATTTATTTTCCTCTGACTCTCAATTTACCTTTTGTTGACTGGCTCATCCTCAAAAAGGCCCAACTAGAAGAGCAAATCAAGGAGCAGAATACAAAGCTTCCTTAGGGTCTTATTAGCTTTTATTTAGCTATTTTGTTAAGATTTTCTTTTAAGAATATTTATTTGTAATCCATTTTCAAAAAAATAATAAATAAAGTTTCTTCGGTATCCCGCGATATTCGTAAATATTTGAATTCCATGAAGTCTTTCATCTGCATTTCGCATATTAGCATCATATTTTTTGCATTGCATGTGTCTCCCAGTTTCTCATTCTCGGTTCTCTCGCCTTCCAGTTCCGTCACCCTGAGTCCTTCGCATCAGTACAACACTAGAGCCTAAGCTTGAAAAAGGATGGAAGAGCATATTTAAGAGATTGACCGTGTTAGCAGTGAACTTGAAGATCTTCGAGGAAGTGTGGGGCTGATTATGGAGATGTTGCAAGCTCTTAATGCAAAGATGGATACTCGGCCCACTGTTGCTTCTGAGATTACCAATACTGTTGCAGATCCTCAACCCGCTGCTACCGTTGAGAACATACCTCCTCATGGTCTTCAACCCAGTTTGGTGCATCCTATTGCTCACCAAGTTCAGCAAGGTGGCCCTCCAGAGTTCAAAACTCCAAGCTTCGACCATCACAAAAGTACTACACGCTGGAGGAGTCTCTCACACAGGTATAACCGTAAAATGGATGCTCATCAATCGTGGCGATGTCAGCCTGGTTATGTCCAAGGTTATCCCGTTCAGTACGCTCAACAACCCTATGTAGTTACTGTTGCACCTCCCTTCAATCAGCAGTTTCCTACATACCAGCCTGTGCAACCGGCTCCGGTCTATCAGTCTCCGGTGTATAAACCACCTCCTGGTTATCAGCCTGCACAAACTCCTGTCAACTGTCAACAAGCGCCCAACGCTCCTGCTTATCAACAACCTAAGAATCAGGCACCTCGTCAGAATGGTCCGAATAGGAGACAGTACAAGCCTTGTCCTCCGATTCCGATGACTTTTACCGAGTTGTACCCTTCATTAGTGCAACGAGGTCTGATTACCACTCAAGCTTTGGATCCACCTCGTAATCCTTGGCCTGCCAATTACAACGCCACCGCTCATTGTTTATTTCATGAGGGTGCACCCGAATATGATTTAGAAGATTGTTATGCTCTTAAGAACCTTGTCAGAGACTGGTTGGAAAAGAAAATATTGTCTTTTGATGATCCTCAGCCAAAGATCAAGACTCCTCTCAGGGTTTCTCGTCTTCCAAGTTCAAGCTTTGGAAAGTTTGTTTTCAACATATCTCATCCAGTTACTTCTCCAGTGAATCAACCGAAGTCGGTATTTATTCAGAGGGCTAGTCCATTACATTTCAGTATTCCTTAAGATGATGTGACCATGATTGACCAAGAATCTAGGAAAGTTATTTAGAAGGAAGACTCGAAGACTGATAATGAAGCAGTGACAGATATAGCTGGGGCAAGCAAGATGACTCGTAGTGATCATACACCCCGTTTTATTGAGGATCCTCCTGAGGAAACCACTCCTACCGTGCCAGCGTTGAATACAAGGACTTCATAAACACATTTTGAAGGATTTTGAGATAGTTCATTTTGTTTATTTATATGTTTTATTTTCTTTGATTAAGCATAATTAGCATGTACGAACTTGTTTATTTTGGAATAATTAATGCATATGTTTGTCTTGAAGCAATCCATTTGTTTCACTCACAAAAATATTTTTTTCATAATCTATAATGCCCACTTTACCCGATCTCTTGCTTTGATAGAGAATTGGGGGGAGGATGATGAACCGAAAATGTCAGATCTCTTGTCGTATGCTCTCGATTGAAACCTGCTGATGATGTAAGGTATTGTTTCAAATCCCAAACACTGGAGATATGAGGACGATAATCCCTCTTTCCCCCTTTTGAGCCTTGAAGTAGGAGTTTTCTTTTCCAAATAAGAACCCTCATCTTAACCTGGGGCAGGGTAGTTTTTCAGTTAAGCTGATAGAGCGCTTAGACTCTCAAAAAGGAGAAGCGAACCTTCGAGGATATCCTTAGCATCTTAGGAAGTCAGAAATGCAATATCCCTCGACTACCTAAAGAATGGGGCAGTAATAAGCCTTCAAAAGAGTCACACGACTCGTTCAAAAAAAATATAGCCTGCTAAGTCAAAACCTATGACGGAGACTTAGGCAAAATTGGGGCATCCCACTGGACTCCGACGTCAAATCCAAAGATCGCCGTCCAGGCAAAAGTTAGGGAATAAAAGCAACAAAAAAAACAAGGGATTACAATAAAGAATCCCCAATAAAGGACAAAGTCGTGTGATCAAACACCCAAAGGAAATAGGTGAGTGACTGCCATGTCCAAAACCTTGAGGAGTTCTCAGTCATATCAAATCCGATTGAGATATGAGTACTCGCATCTAGTTAACTGAATTAGGATTGAAGAACATCACGAAGAAGGGGTGGGTACAAATAATTTTGAGCCTGTATCATTTGTTTCTTAAACCGTGAACCAAGCCACGATACAACCATTAAAAGACCTAATTGAAGTAGAAATTCGTTTAAAAGCATACTCAACGAGATAACGTTTCTTGACTCCTTTGAGATATGCTCAATTTAATATTGGCATCATAAATTAAATTCATATCCTAACTGTGTGATTTCGGTAACGAGTTATAGTGATATTTTTTCAAAACAAAAACAAAAACTTCAAGACAAATATATGTAGCATTAACAGTTTCAGGATTAGCATTTCATGCGTGTTGACTTTGCTTGATATCTTAGAAACTTACATATAGACATAATCAATGGAGCTTGAGGATCCTGCTAAACAGGGGTAGGTGGTTCTTGATCCGCGGTCGCGCGCGGATCAAAACCGAGCGATTTTAAAAACGTAGTAAAGCGATGTTAACTCGGATTTCGATTCACAAGGATTCTTATTTAAATTAGCCAATTGAGACGAATTGGGGGGGTTGTTTGATTACAAATTCGATTAATAAAGAAAAAGACAAAAATAATTGGTTTTGAAGTAAGTGATTAAAAACGGGTAAATCCACCGGTTCGACTCCCAACTTATCATCAGTTATTACAATTTAATATTTTCAAAAGGGTTCAATCCCTATTCGATTGCAATATTGATGAACAAGCATCGACAATACCGCACGACTTCTATTCCTAATTACCGAATTAAGCAGACGGTTAAAGATTGTGCAAATTAACGAAAAAACTAAGCTAATCCGCGATTGAGTTAAGGAATTTGATCGACCAAATTAAATCCAATTTATCTTATAATAACGAATTAAGCAAACGAAATTATAAGATAATTTGGAACGAGATTAAAAGAAATAATGCACAGTTTAAATTGAATAAACCTCAAAGAATTACGGGTTCGAAACCGACGGATTTTCCCTTAGGATTAGTTCGCCATGAAAACAATAAAACAAAAGGAAATTCAGAAAATAAACTGGGTGAATGTTTTTCATCACAGCAGCAACCTTAAATAGAAAATAACTGGGCCAGAAACCTAAACTAGGCCCGCAAGGAAAACTACATTATCACAAGTCAGAAACTTCAACGAATTATTCGAGACTCAAGAAATTCGAATAAGCTCCTTTGTGCAACATGAAAGTTGTAGATCTTTTTCTTAGCTTTCCAACGACTGGTAGAACGCCTCGATCCAATTCCTTTAGCTCCAGTTATGAATTTTTTACTAAAAACTGCTAATGCTGAAAAATAACAAACGAAAATAAAATAAAGCTTAAAATAAAATAAATTGTAAAAACATTATAAAATAGAAAATTAAACAAACTAAACTGTAGAAATGCCTAAGTCTAAACATAGATGAAGGTGCATTAAAATGCACTGATCAAATTCCCCCACACTTGAACCATTGCACTCCGAGCAAAGTATTGTCAAAACTCATGAAACACAAAAACATTCAGATACTCAATCTAGGTTGTGAACTCCTCTTTGGTCTAGATTGCATTGATAGGTATTACTTTTGCATACTAAGGATATCGTAAGAACACAAATCCGCAATTTTGCGGTCATAAGACTCCCTACTATACAAACCAATCCAAATCATGTCGTTATGCCTAAGTCTAACTTACTCATCCTCCTTTTTGCTCTCTTTCATTCTAGTGCAATCACATTAAACCATTTATCTATTCACACACATGGTAACTAAGCTTGTTAGTGACTATGATCCATATTTTTTTCTCAACAATTCATAATTAGACATTTTTCTTTGTCTTTTTTTTTTTTTTTTTTTACTTTTTCTCTTTTTTTTTTCTTCTTTTTTTCTTCTTCTTATTAAGCATGGGATCGTTCACTTATTTGCATCAGCTCAATTACTTAGCATGTGATTTCTAGATGGTGTTGACTGCTAGATAAACTACTTAAGAGCTATTAAAGGATGAGAACTCAAGACTAAGCCATAACAAATATCTAAATCGATTTCCATATTTGGGAGACTCAAGGTATTAAAACAATACCGATCTTATGAATTTTTCCCAAGTCTCTACAATCTGACCTCCAATTGATCTACAGCCCAAAAATTTCAAAAAAAATGCATTGTGTTTTTCTAAGTAAACAATTTTTTTTAAATGAAAACAAAACAAAATAAATAAAATTGAAAGAAATAAAACAAAGTAAATGGTTCCCTCCCCCACACTTAAAGCATACATTGTCCTTAATGAAAGAACATAAATATAAAATAAGAGTGAGAGAAAGGAAGGAACACACCCGAGGAGTCAAGGTGGATAAGTGATCACATATGTATTTTTTCCCAAAGAGAGATTTCTTGCAGTCTCCTCTTCCAAAGTGGGGATCTCATACAGTAGCTTTGGGTAGTATCCATTGACCTTGAAATATTTATTAGTGTCTTCTCCTTTTATTCCAGGATCAAAGAATAATCTTCGATAAATAAAAGTGTTGCATTGGCACGTGAATGTGATCGCTTTTTTCATAACATTAAGAATTAGAGGATTAAAGGGCTGCCTCACTAATTTCCTTCTATCTTCCATCGAGATCCATCCAATTCCCTTCTTATGTTTCTTCAAAACCTGCAAAAGTTTATTATCTTCATCAAAATCAAGGTTAGAAGAAATTATAACTGGAAGCTTTTTATCCATATCTAAATAAGCATAATTCAGATTGTTATGAAGTGGTTTAAGCTCCAAGGGGGGAGGTTGTTCAATGGATGGTGAGGTTGGGGCAGCCGTGATGTCAAGAGTTTCAGCTGTATAAACAACTTCATCTGCATGAAAAACATTACCTTGCACGACAACATTAATCTCAGCACAAACAGAGCAAATGTTAGTGTCGGTACATGAATCACATGAGTAAGTATCATCATAATCTAATAAAGATGAAAAATCAGATACCAACTCAAGATAAGTATCATCAACTAAATTAGATAGTAACTCTTTTGGATTCACTACTGTTTGGGCCGGTAGTTGGTTCGATTCTTGAGCTTTCTGCATGGCATTCACTATAGTGGCAAGCTGTCCAATTTGTGTTTGCAAGGCTAGGATGGAGGATTATGTCCGTCGTTGGAAGGATTCTGTCCGTTGTTGGAATTGGAGCTCATTTATAGCTATTTGCTTGACAAGGTCCTCTAATGAAGGTTCAGAAGGTGTAGAGCATACAATTTAGAATTCATTCATATGCTTATTCGGATCCTCACCTGCAAGTCCATTAAACCTTGGCAACAGGTGTATTAAACCAGATTCCAATTCGAAAGGTACAGTAACAACAGGATATTCCGTACATAAAGCATTATAATTCATATCATGGGAAACAAGTTCTCTAAGAGTTCTTTGATTTGTCATATTAAATTTAATAGGAAAATCAACAAAGAAAATAAAACAAAGAACAAATTCGGCAATGCAGCAACAATTAGAAAAATACCAACAATGTCCCTGTTAAGAAAAAGAATGGAAAAATAGAAAATCGAATAAAATTAAATCTAAAAATTTTGAAAATATAACTAAAAATCAAATCAAATCAGAATAAATCTTTACAAAAAAATTTGGATTTTTTTGAAAATATGAAAATAAAAAATAAATCAAATAAAATAGAAAAATAAAGAATTTGCGATTTTCAAGGTCAAAATCTTTTAGAATTTTATTCTAAAGGAGTATTTTTTGTTGATATTTTTCGGATTTTCTGGAAAAAAATTCGGAGCAAATCGAAACAGTAGCTTCCAACTTACCTAATAGGCTGAAACGCTTACCCCTATTCTGCAACCCTGAAAATTAACACACAAAAACAAAAAACAAAAAAACAAAAAAATTCTAACAAAACTCTAAAATTAAAATTCTAAAATTGACTAAATATAATAATAATCCCCGACAACGGCGCCAATTTGAATAGCGGTCGCGCGCGGATCAAAACCGAGCAATTTGAAAAACATAGTAAAGCGACGGTAACTCGGATGTCGATTCATAAAGATTCTTATTTAAAGTAGCCAATTGAGACAAATTGGGGGGTTGTTTGATTAGAAATTCGATTAATAAAGAAAAAGGCAGAAATAATTGGTTTTGAAATAAGTGATTAAAAACAGGTAAATCCACCGGTTTGACTCCCAACTTATCATCAGTTATTATAATTTAATATTTTCAAAAAGGTTCAATCCCTATTCGATATCAATATTGACGAACAAGCATCGACAATACCGCACGACTTTTATTCCTAATTACCGAATTAAGCAGACGGTTAAAGATTGCACAAATTAACGAAAAAGTTAAGTTAATCCGCGATTGAGTTAAGGAACATTGGTCGACCAAATTAAATCCAATTTATCTTATAATAACGAATTGAGTAAAAGAAATTATAAGATAATTTGTAACGAGAATAAAAGAAATAATGCACAGTTTAAATTGAATAAACCTCAAAGAATTACGGGTTCGAAACCGGCGGATTTTTCCTTAGATTAGTTCGCCATGAAAACAATAAAACAAAAGGAAATTCGAAAAATAAACTGGGGTGAATGTTTTTCATCACAGCAGCAACCTTAAATAGAAAATAACTGGGCCAGAAACCTAAACTAGGCCCGCAAGGAAAACTACATTATCACAAGTCAGAAACTTCAACGAATTATTCGAGACTCAAGAAATCCGAATCAGCTCCTTTGTGAAACATGAAAGTTGTAGATCTTTTTCTTAGCTTTCCAACGACTGGTAGAACACCTCGATCCGATTCCTGTAGCTCCAGTTATGATTTTTTTACTAAAAGTTGTTAATGCTGAAAAATAACAAACGAAAATTAAATAAAGCTTAAAATAAAATAAATTGTAAAAACATTATAAAATAGGAAATTAAACAAACTAAAGTGTAGAAATGCCTAAGTCTAAACATAGAGGAAGGTGCATTAAAATGCACTGATCAGTTCTCCAATCGCTTACCGATCTGAGCCTGACGTACTTAAGAGTTATTCTTGTAGACTCAGTCGTAACACGGTTGATCCGTGCCAGTTACATCGAGATCTGACAGATCTCTCCAAGAGTTTGAAAACAGTGGGGCATCTGTCTCCACGTCCTCTATAAAATTTTCTCGAGATGACTCTCTTATAAAGCTGGTGCGCTGCGGCATTATATTTTTCAAAATGGAGACTACTACCAAGTCCATTAAAGATCAAAACTACTGGTTTTCACAACATTCTTCATGCTCCCGATGGATGTTACTCCCGGTTGTCTTCATTCCCCAGTAAATCTCATCAACGCAGAAGCACTTCTAAACCATTGCCTCATCACAATCCCCAACGAGACTTTAAGCTGACACAATCCCCAGCGAGACTTTAAGCTGACGTAGTCCCTAGAGAGACTTTAAGCTGATAACACTCTGGATAAATCCGGTAATCTCCAGTGATTGTCAAGACTGCAGAGATCATACCAGGATCTTCCAAGTGATAAATTTTATTCTGAGGACCCATCCTCAGGTGGAATCATCTTTTCTGCACCGAAGCTGCCATGCTTTCCTCAGAAAACAGTCCCCAGCGAGACTTTAAGCCGACAACACTTTTGGTATCCATTCGACAAATCCCCAGTGACTCTCAAGACTGCAGAGATATCCCCCGTATCTTCCATATGTTCTGTGTCCTCGAAGACCCATTCCCAGTAGAATCATTTGTTCCTCAGTAAAATTGCCTTACTTTCCTCAGGAAATTCTCCCCAAGAAAGTCAAGATACTTTCCCCAAGAATGTCTGGTGAATTATCCCCAACAAGTCTGATGAACTCTCCCCAGGGAAGTCTAATATAGGTTATCCCCAGTTGGATGCCCCTTTCTCCCAGGAAGCTGATGTATCATTCCCAGGGAGTTGCTACACTATCTCCATGAAGCTGCCTAGCCTTACATCTTCCCCACGGAGCGGATATTTATTTTATCCCCGGAAGTCTCTGATCCTAAGATTCTCTTTGGCTGATTATAATTCATGATAGCAATCCCTCCAGTGGAGTCATGACGTCGTACTCTCCAGCGAGGTCGTATCCCCATAAGGAAGTCATGATGCCGTATCCCCAAGTGGATTATTTTCCCCCCAGGGAAGTTAGAACTTTGAAGCCAGATTCGGTTCTACCATCAACTTTTTCCTATCCCTTGATGGATGTACTGTTGCAGAGGTCGCCAGGGTATCCCCGTCGAGATGTTTATTTCATCTCATGTTTCCTCCTCTCGCCTGTTTTGGCAGCATATGCACGAGTGTTAGCATAAGCATTACATACTCATTTCATTTACATACGCAAATTAATATACATGTTAGCATTTGCATGTTTGCTATATGTCGTCATCCTTTGTCGTTACTGCTGAGTAACTGGGTTGTTTGCTCTTTCCAAGTAGATCGTCATCCCTAGGCATAAAATGCTCACTCTTTCCAATTTCCCCATAGAGTTCAACCCTCATGGATGAGGGTTATTTCAATCTTTCTGCGCCCGAATAAGATAACCCCCATTTGAGTTCATTTACTCAATGGAGTCATGTCTGGCATACTAGTTCTAGCTCAATTCCAGATCGAACTTCAGTCCCGGCAGTTGCCGAACCTACCTGGACGTGCATTCATTTTGCACTATCATTCAAGAATAACCTTTTGCAACCCTTTGCAGATGTGTGACAGTTCTCGCTTGAGAAGCGTATCACTACATTTTACAGTAGATACACGACAGTTCTCGCTTGAGAAGCCTATCATTACATCTTTCAATAGCGGTATGGGACTGTTCCCACCCAAGAAGCCTATCATTATATCATTATTACATCTTTCAACCCTGATCAGCGACCGTTCTCTGCAGAAGCTTATCATTGCATTACGACTTTCATTACAATCTTACACTTTACCATCGATTAGCGACAGTTCTCGTACAAGAAGCTTATCATTTCATTACAACCTTCATTACAATTTACATTACATGTTACCACCTCTACAATCAATGCTCACCCGAGAAGCTTATCCTTGCTACTCTTGCAAATAAGCGGTATTTCTCGCCTGGGAAGCTTATCATATCTTCATCATGAAGAGCAGCAAGTGGCCATCTCCGTCGAGAAGCTGGTTTCCATTTCCTTGTCATCTTGAAGTGCATGGAGGTTTAAACTGAATCATATTCAGGGCGCCGACCTTGAAGTATGAAGAAGTTTAGTTTATCCTTTAGTAAAAGAAGAAACTGAATTATGCTCAGGGCGGCGACCTTGAAGTATGAAAAAGTTTATTTTATCCTTTAGTAAAAGAAGAAACTGAATTATGCTCAGGGCGCCGACCTTGAAGTATGAAGAAGTTTATTTTATCCTTTAGTAAAAGAAGAAGTTGAATCATGTTTTGCTCATGGAAGCTTATTGTTATCAGATGAGCGACAGTCCCTCCAGTGGAGCTTATCAATCTATTCATATATTATACCCAGATAAGCAACAGTCTCTTTATTCGAGAGCTTATTCATTTTGGCATATAAGTCCCTTCCAACTATAAGTGACAGTTCTCTCTTGAGAAGCTTATCAAGGCATTTTCCATTAAAGTCCATTTATTTTGGCATACAGCCGGTTTTACCCTGTATATTTTCTACGGATTCCCGAAAATTCCGTTCGATCCCGTCACGAGGAAAGTTTCCAGAAGCTCGGATGTTATTCTTTGCTCAATGCTCCAACATTCTGTTTACTTGGTCCTACAGCTGTGCGGATCCAATTTTACCTTTTATCCTAGAGTATCAGTCGGTCACGCCTGAACCTGTTGAACAATTACTCTTAGATATTCCCCAGTGGAGGTCGTCTCACCGGTGCCATCTCTATTGAGGATCTTGTTCTTACCATTCCTTTCTAAAAGTGACAATTGGTCGTGCTCGTGCCAGTTGGCCATCACTTTAGAATTCCCCAGTGTCGTGTTGTTGCCTCAGTACGTCGTATTCCCCAGTGTGGTTTGTTTGTCGCGTCTATCCCTCGTGTCGTCGTGTCGTCTGCATCCTTGCATTTATCATTCCAGCATATGCATCATACTAGATTCATGTCATTGTCAGCATTATAGTTCATGTTCGTTTTATCCATAGCATTGCATATCACTGCATCTAAGGGCAAAAATTTTGGTTATCTGTATTTAAATCCCTCCACCATGATTTCTCGAGCCTTCGTCGCTCAAATCATCCGGTGAAGCTATTTAAATAGGGGCAACTGTAATACCCCAAATTTTACCCTTAGATTAGTCGTTTCATTTCGCATTCCATCTCATTTTGCATTGCATTATCACTAATCGCTAACCAGTTTGCTCAGTCTGTTGGTTTTACAAGAAAAATCACACTGTGCGCAGTTTAATTGGTGAAGGGAAAAATGGTCACTAATTTGCAGTCTGCTGGCAATTTATGAAGCCGAGTTGTCTTCAATAATTCCTCAAGTGATTAGGGTTTCCATCATCGATCCTGGTGATTTATTTGAGATTGAATTGGATTTCACGGTAGTTTTGACGTCAGGTTCCTCGTAATACAGTGCATTCTATTCAAGGGCCAAGTTTTAGTCGTCAGGCAGATTTTAGAAATATCGTTTGAGTAATAAGCCATCTGGAGCTGAATATGTTGAGATATCAGAGGGTTCAGGTCAAATCGGTGCGAGAATGTGCTTTGAGGCATTTGTTTTGACAGACGCACGTGTTCCTGCTGTCTGCTGCTCATCAGTCGATTTTAAAGAAAACGGTGGAAATACGGTTCGTATGGAATCTATTGGGATGAGTTTAAATCGGAAGATTTTAGTCATTTGGATTTAATTGAACAAGTTGGATTTAATCAAGTGGAATTTATTTGAATGAGATTGAATCGGAAGAGTTTGGTCATTTGCGTTTAATCGAGTAAGTTGGATTTATTCTGATGAGGTTATTCGTTTAAGTTACCGAATGAGTTAGTCGGAGATTTTATCGAAGATGGGATTTAATCGGGTAAATTGGATTGAGAAATTCACATTAATAGAAAATAGAATTTTATTTTATTATTTTGTTACAATATTCAAATAATGAAATATAATTTTTATTTATGTTATTATTTTATTACAATATCCAACAAAGAATAAAATTTACAAAATTAAAATCCTAAATTTCTAAATTCCTAAGTTGTCCTAAAAGTCTTCCGCTTCCGATTCTTCGAGTTTTCGATCTTTTTCTTCGAACCTGCAAGTCAACAACAAACAAGCATTTTTTTTAAAACGGTTAGAGAAGTGGTTCCGATACCCTCAGCTTGATATCATCATTGGGTACGTCGGGAGGGCAACGACGAAGTCGAAGCCAGCTCCCGACTTATTTTCCGACCTCAACAAATTAGGCAACATCTGTTCTAAGAGAGAGAGAGAGAGAGAGAGAGAGAGAGAGAGAGAGAGAGAGAGAGAGAGAGAGAGAGAGAGAGAGAGAGAGAGAGAGAGTTGATTTTTGGAAAAGTGATTCTGAAAAAGTGCTTTTGGAAAAAGCACTTATTTCTAAGAAAAATGGTTTTTGCCAAACAGGGTATAAACACATTTTCCCCAAAAATTCTGAAGCCAACGGATCAAAGCCAACAACTTCTCCAAGAAAAACGCGCATCCAAGTGGATTAAATCACCTCTCCTAAATTTCAGTCAAAATCATAACAGCAACAAAGCCTGGTAAATCGTGAGGCAACAACAGGATCAACAACATTTTCGCAAACAGCCAAACCACAAGATCTGCATCAACAAACAACTTCATGAAAAAGGTCCAACCAATAAATCAACAAAAAATACTACAAGAGCTCCTGAAAAACAGCCACAAATAACTCACTAAATTCGTAACAATAGGTCGTTCAAGCCCAGAATCCCAAGTCAGAACTCAATATAAGGAGGGGAATTCATCAGATCGAGAGGGAAATTTTTTTGGAGAACCCAAAAGGATCCCCAACATCAAAAACATCGGGTATTAAGGATCCGTGACGACATCATCATCACCATCTGCAAGCGAAACCACCGTCGCCATTCGTCAAGGAGAACGGCGGGCGACTCATCCGTGGCTAACACCATTGTCCGAACAGAAGGAAGCGGCCGACAAAGGCTCAACTTTTACCATCATTGCCTACCACAAACGCCGTCAAAGCACCGCCATCGAGTGTCATCACAAAAGCAAACAGAACCACCATCAATCGGCCAAAAACGTAAGGTTTGATTGAATTGATATGGTTTTTCTTTGGTGGGTTTTTTTATAGGTTTTTTTCTTTTTATTTGATCTATATTTAATTAGAATGTAACTTAACCATGAGCTAAATCTTTTATTAGACTTAACGTAAAAATTAACTTCTTTTAAACAAAAGCTAAAGTTGTTTTTTAAGAAATCACCAAATTTTTATAGTTTTTTTTTCATGTATTCTACTTAAAATTAAACGTTCTAACTTATATTTCTTTTAAAATCTAAATTAATTTTTTTTAAGAGTTAGAATCAACCCTTTTCATAAATAAATCAATTTTTTTCTTTTTGTTTCTTACCCCTAAAACTTAAAATAAAACTTTTCTAAAAAAAGTAAAGCTTAGCGTTAAACTTATTTTTAAAACTAACATTCATTCGAAAAGCCAAAAATTAAAATTATTTTTAAAATCAATTAAAAATGTTATTTGGAGTGAAAGTAATTTAATTTAGGTTAATTTAGATATAACATTTTTTTCTAAGTTTAGATATAACTTTGTTAATAAATCCATTGAAATTAATTTAATTTAATTTATTGATTTTCACACTAATCCTAACCTTTCTTAAAGCGGGCCTAGTTAGATTGTGCAGCATCTCAGTTTCGGTTGCGGGATAACTTGCCCGTTAATTATTCTGGTAGAGTTGGATAACACTTATGTCGTTTTCTTCATGTTTCTCATTTGTACCTCTACTATTTCCCCGTACTTTTTGTATTCATTTTCTACGGTTGTAATTATGCGAGACTATCGTCGCTTTATTTTCGTATATTTTGTTATGGTTGTAATTTACGCGAGTAATCGTTGCATTGTGCTTTTCTTACTGTTTTCATATTTTCGTATTTCAATTCTGCCATGTAATAACTTATTTTGCATCATTTACCGTTAAACTTCCGAAGGATTAGGTCTAGCTGTTTGACCGTCGAGTCAATAGTCCTAACCTTTGAAAGTTTCCAAACCCTAATTGCATAGGTGTCCCGCTGTGGACCAAAATGCCCTTCACCCTAGCATTAGGTCAAGGAGTCGCTGCACTCCGTTTTAGGTTCCCTGCCGTGGAATACCTAATTAACCCTATTTTCAATTCAAACAATTTCAACGTAGAAATTGGAGTCGTCGCACTCCATGTAAGCGCTTCCTTAAGAACGCTTATTCCCCATTGAAACCTTGACCACAGTCAAGACGTTTCTAACCTCCCTTTCAAGGGGAACTACGATTACTCTGATTCCATCCCCTACCCAGGATACGTAGGCACAAGATGCGAATCTTGCCGAGTAAACTTTGGACTAAACCTTAGGTCTTTCAGTCACTTTTAACCCTTAGCTATATACACCCTCAAGCAAATAATAAAGAAAAATAGTAAAATTTAAACAAAAGGTTCCTGTAGAGTACTACAGAAGTTTAAGGTGCTAATACCTTCCCTAAGCTTAACCAACCCCTTACCTAGGTCTCTCCCTGTATTGTTTACGATGCAAAAATAGGTTTTCCTTCTTTTGACCTTTTCCTTCGGATAAATCAAATATCGGTTATGAACTAAAAGATGTGATTCAAATTAATTAATAATTTGATATCTTATTCTAACCGCAACAATTTGGATCTGATCTTGGAAGCAAGTTTATAAGTGATTCTTGGATCAATTTTGGCTTATTTTAGCTTGTTCTTCACTCCTATTACAAGAAAGCTCTTGGATCTTGAAGAATTCATGGATTTCTAGCTTAGATCTATCAATTTGCAGTAGATCAATATTTACCAAAGCAAATCTCAGCTTTGAAGGTTGGTTAATCCTAGATCCATTCTTGTTTTGAGCTTATTTGAATAATCACAATGTAAATCTTCAAGTTTTGATTGATTTTGGTGATTTTGATCTTTGTGATTTGTGATCTCAATGCTTGATTAAGTTTAATTGATGTTTCATCATTGATTTTTGGTGTTAAATTCATGCATAATTGATTACATGATCATTTGGATGATTGCACATTAAATAAATTGCCGAAAGTGCTTTTGAATTGCTGTTTTTTCTACTTCTTGTGCAGTGTTAATCGATTAACCAGTTGTAGTACGAAATTGGTTAATCAATTAACCAGTGTAATTTTTTAAGTTTTCAAGTGGTTAATCGATTAACCAGTTTGCACAGGCAAATGGTTAATCAATTAACACTGGACCAGAATGTGATTTTTGGTTATTTTCAAGCATGTTTTAATTTCTTTCCACCTCTAACCTTCATGGATTGATATGATGCATTTGTATGGACTATTTTAACTTGTTTCATCATGCTTTATTGTTTGATCTAGATTTTTCGATGCACGACTTTTGGTTTCTGTTTGAATGTGTAACATGTTCATGTTGTTTGATTGATGTGATGAACACATGCTTGGATTATTTATATCATGTTAATTGTAGATTGTTGATAATCATCTTGCTGGATATTGTGATGCATGTTTGCATTCGCTTCCGTTTCCATTTGTCGCATGTTTGTTTGATTGCATAATCGATGTTTAAAGCATGTTGATCTTGTTGTTTCTTGATAATGCACTTTTGTTGAACATTTGTGTTTGATTATTGATGCATGTTCGTTCTTGCATGATAATTGTTCATGATTGATGTTTTCTCATATTTGATAGCATTGAAACATGATTTCTGCTATGCTTTCTACAATTGTTGTGTTCTGAATTTGCATGCTTTCTTTGTTATGCATGCTTGCTGCCTGCCCCTTTTACACCTACTTTTATGTTAATTTAGTAACTGTTAAATGCTATTGTACTGCCTTGCTGGATTTTGTGGCTGCTTTGTGCGGGAGGCGTTGTTGTAGTTATTGTTTTTATCTTGTTTCTTTGCTTTTTTTCCTTGCCTTTGCATGCTCCTTTAGGATTCCTATTCCAATTTAATTTTCGATTAATTTTGGATTAGGATAGATATTAGGAGTGAAATCCAAGCATGATAACAAGTAGGCTAGTCCCTTTTAACCTTAACCTTAGGTCCATCTTATGCATGCTAACATTAGGATAGAAATTCTTTTTTGCATCTCGACCTTATGGCCACTTTGCATGACAATGTTAGAACCGAGTTTCCTTAAACCTTTTGTGCGTCTTTCTCTCTTTCATCTCAAAACAATGCTAATACACTTAATAAAAACGATGAATGTTATGTGCCACGAGCCTTAAGCATATGAGAAATGATGAGTGAGGGGTTTCTCCTCACTCGTCTAGAGTGTTTAGTGTACACCCCCGTGGGTGATATGCGACGCATTTGCTCCTATATCATAGTCTTTATTGCAACGTGAATCACAAAGCAAACTAATTCACTTCACTAAAACTCACAAACATAATTCAAACCTTTTCATCCTTTAGGATTTGTGTTTCAAACTCATTTTCAGAAAGAGTACGTTACGTTTATATTCCACCGCAAACAGGCATCGACCCTAACTGCTGGAATGGGAACTTATCATCACTCATAAAAAAAATACTTAACCAACCTGTGGTTTCGTAGTTACCCGAACTACGTTTGCTCTGATTTCTCATACCAGATGAGGATACGTAGGTACAAGACGGTGATGTCTTGGCGAGAAACCTTCCCCCCATCACTCGTAGTTTTCCGAACTACGTTGACTCTGACTTTCCCATTGTACGAGGGAATACGTATGCATAGGGCGGTGATGTCCTATCGAGTCACTTTCTTTTTCTTTGTTCCTGTTTCTGTTTAGCAGTAGCTTATAGAAAACACACCCTTTGACTAGACAACAAACATGGATCCCGTTGAGTACAACGGATGTGACGGGTGCTCATACCTTCCCTTTGCGTAATCGACTCCCAAACCCAAGATTTGGTTGCGATGACCTTGTCTTTTCCCGTTCTTCAGGTTTTCTTCGATCATTTCCTTTCCCTCTCTTTGGGATAAATAACATTCGGTGACGGCTCTTCTGTTTTTCCGCCGGGTGTTTTTCACAGTTGTGACAACTGCCTACTTGGAATTCCCGTTTTATAACTTTTGCGTCATGTCTCAAGGATATCTTTTGTTTCACTGATGTTTCCCGGAGAGCCGCTCTTGGCCGAATCTCTTCGACTAGGTCGAGCTCTTCTCTTAACGACTCGTCTTTCATCTCTTCTTCGAAGGGAGATTCAGTTCTTCTAGATGGTTCTTAGATCTCCACGGGGATGACTTCCTCGGTCTTGTATGTTAATCGGAACGAGGTTCCCCCGATGGTCGAGTGTGGTGTATTTCTATAGGACCAGATCACATTGTGCAGCTCCTCGATCCATTTTTCTTAACCTCACACAGTCTTCGTTTTAGGCCTTGCAAGATCATTCTGTTCGTGGCTTCGGCCTGCTCGTTTGTCCGGGGATTCTCGATTGAAGTGAAGTGTTGTTTGATGTCGACCTTGAGTTTTTGTTCGTAAACTGCGTCCCATTGTCAGTGACAATCACTTGTGGTACGCCAAACCGGGAGAGTACGTTTCTCTTGTAGAAATGAAGTATGTTGTGCGCAGTGATTTTGGCAAGGGCCTCGGACTCTATCTACATTGTGAAGTAGTCGATGCTGACTATCAAATATTTGTTTTGGTATGACCCCGTAGTAAAAGGTCAGAGGATGCCCATTCCCCACCAGGCGAAAGGCCACGGGGATGAGAGCATTTGTCGCACCTTTTGACATGTTCCTTCATATCATTCTGCATAGTGGGTCAATAATATCCTGCTTGCAGGGCCTTCCGGGCGAGGGATCGTCCTCCGAGGTGTTGAGCGTTAATTCCTTCATGGATTTATTGACGTATGTGAGCGACCTTGGAATCCTCAACACACTTGAGAAGAGGGATGGATAATCTTCATCTATATGATTGCATGTATGATCATCCTTCCCATGTATGATCGCCTTGGACTTTGGATGGCGACGGGAGGCGGTGAAGTGCCTCGAGAACTGCCTTCTCAGGTCCTTTCAGGAGGTAATGGACTCTTCAGCGAAGCTTTTGTACCATGTCATGGCACATTTCCTCAAGTTCGTGGAAAATAACCTGCACTTGATAACACCTTTAGTGCCGCGGTAGTCGAGCAGGGCATCGATGTTTTCGAGGTACTTGTCATGATCCATCGTTTCGCGGTATGTCCCCATGTTCGGGGGGTTTTCCAGCCCCTTAGAAAGGGAGGCATCCATGATCACCCGAGATAGAGGACCGTGTAGGCCATCCTTATCGCTCCTGAATGGTGAGCAAGGCGGAGAGTACTCATACCTTTCTTGTCAGGAGCTGTCCTCGTGGCGCAGTAGTGAATTCTTTGGTCAGCTCTTTAGTTTTTTTGGGGGTGACCGACGCTTGTCAGGTCGTCCTCCGACCTTATTCTTCTTGGCAACCGGGGAGATGCGGTCCTCACGGGGAGGAGTGGAGTTGCACTTCAGGGGTTGTGGCCTCTCCAACTATGATCAAAAACTTGATCACAAACTTAAAGTATTAGTCGGATAGAAGTGTAAACATACAGTGTATCGTGTGGTTTTAAAATATTGTCGAACCCACAGGAATTAATAATCAACCTAAAGTGATCTATATTGCATTGTAGAGCTAAGGCTTAATGTCACGGAATAAAAAGGGGCAGAAAAATAACTAATACTGACGGGTTTAAAACAGATAACAAAACGAGACCGAAGAATGATTTTCGCTCTCCTAAGGGACTCTATAAATTCAGGTTGCTAACAAGGGTCTCAAGAATAGTTCTATAGGAATTTCCAGCTTAAAGACTCAATCTCACACTCTCACGCTATTGACTAAGCCACACCCAATAACCCTAAGATTTTTCTCTTGCTCGCTTCGTAGTTAAAAGATGAATTTTGAAAACTAACAAAGCCTAACCGAAGCCTAAAGCACTCTCGCTGCATTTAAGTCCAGTGCTCAGTGTCTACTATCTGGTGATTACCTCAAACTCACGCGATATTGGACACACCTTAATACATTTCTCACTCTCGTGACCAAACGCTGTTAAGAGGCTTCTCGCTCTCATCTTTGTCGTGAGAGCGAGAAGCCTCTTAACAGCGTTTGGTCACGAGAGTGAGAAACGTATTAAGGTGTTTCCAATAGAGCGAGAGTTTGAGGTAATCACCAGATAGTAGACACTGAGCACTGGACTTAAATGCAACAAAAGCTCTTTAGGCTTCGGTTAGGCTTTTTTAGTTTTCAAAATTCATCTTTTAACTACCAAGCGAGCGAGAGAAAAATCTTGGGGTTATTGGGTGTGGCTTGGTCAATAGCGCGAGAGTGTGAGATTCAATCTTTAAGCCGACAATTCCTACATAACTATTCTTGAGACCCTTGTTAGCATCTGAAATTTATAAAGTCCCTTAGTAGCATGGAAATCATTCTTCGGTCTCGTTTCGTTATCTACTTTAAACCCGTCAGTATTAGTTATTTTTCTGCTCCTTTTTATTCTGTGACATTAAGCCTTAGCTCTACAATGCAATATAGATCACTTTAGGTTGATTATTAATCCTTGTGGGTTTGACAATCTTTTAAAACTACGCGATACACTGTATGCTTGCAGTTCTATCCGACCAATACTCTAAGTCCATGATCAATCGGCGTCCTGGTCGTTGTGGCGACGGGCTGCGAGACTCGTACGGTTGGTGTCTACGCGGGGGAGAGCGTGTACGACGGTCTCTTTCCAACACTCTGATCCTCTTGTTCTGCTGATAGATCAGGGCATTAGTCTGGTTGAGGGCTGCGACCAAGGCTGCCATGGTCGGGTCGGCATTGGTTGGCACTAGGATTGGCTAGAAATTTTCTCGCGCCTTCTCCGGAGTCTTTTGGAGTTTCTGGGTTTCAACGTACTGGATGTTGTTGTCGTCGTCCGCCTCGTCGAAAAAAGGGGAGGCGGTATGCCTGTCTCTCTTCGAAGGCGTAGTGTCTTCCAGGATTGGCATGTCATTGTCATTACCAATGTCGTGGAGGGAAGTGAAGGCGTTTTTGTAACTGTTGTTGTCGTGTTGATCGGCCATGATTGACAGTTTTAAGAATGTTGCTTTGGTTTTTAGGTTTCAGAGAAAGAAAAGACGGGGGAAGCAAAGGATTCTCACAGACGGCGCCACTGATCTTACCATGATCAGAAGAATCTTCAGTGGCCAACAAAACCCCGTGGTCTTCAACTTCAGGTGAGAAAAATAGGGGGAGGAGTGTACCTGCAAGACACTCTGATACTAAAATAAGTATAGAGTGAAGAAAGGCAAGTACATAAGTGAGAAGTGGAATTGAATGGAGTACCTGACCCTCTATTTGAAGAGGATATTTATAGAGCCCCTAACGTTGGGCCAACAGTCTCCATTATAGGTTGGGTGATCCGGCCCTTAATGAATGACTGATAGGATTCCTACGTGGCAGTAGAGATGAGCAGCTCGTACTCACCATCTAGTGTCAACTACCCCACGTTTTCTGGGAAGTGGAAGGTGTGCCCATTGCGAAGGGCAAAACGTTTCTGCGAGATCAGCTGGCCACGTATCCTCAGGTGAGAAGCACGAGGGGGACGTGCTCTCCAATGGCTACCACGGATTGGGCCTTTGTGTTGAGCCTTCTTCGACGCGGAGCTGGACTAGGTTGTGCCTAGCAGTGGGCCAGCCCCAGGGCCAGTCCAGAACAAAACCTATATTAGAGTAGCTTTCCCCCTTGAATTTCCAACAGCAAATAATCAAATTCCATGGCTATGGTGTTTTTCCCCTTTAAGAGTTTCCTAGGTTTGTCTCTTTTTCTCAATTCTCAAATTTTTACATATCAAACAAAAGGCTCCCTTCACCTTTTCTATATATTTAACCTAATTTTTCTGAATTTAGTAGTTACATTTTAGCCCTAACTCTTTTCTACTTATCACCACTTTATCTCACTTTTCTATTAATTACAATTTCCACCCACTCTCTCACAACTTGTTATTTTCTATTATTTTAATTATTATTCTATTATTTTAATTACTTAAAACTAACTAATTATTATAATCAATTCCTATCACTCTCTATAATTCTCCCAAAAATACTCACAATTGCCAAATAGCCATATAACACACATTATCACTGAAATAACTAATTAAAAAAAATTAATCACTTAAATAATTAAACAAAAGCGACAAAAATTGAATTTGGGGTGTTACACCTCATCTTTGCAATCCTCTCATGATCTAAAAGTTTTCTCTTAATCGGAAGATACAACAGACACGACACGTCGTCAAGTGTGATAGACATCCCACCAAATGGTAGATAAAATAATAAGGTCTCAGTATGTCATCTCTCTACAAATGCATTAAGCATCTCGTGGTTCACCATAACATAATCGATCTTGCATAAGTCATTCATCCCAGATAATTGTAAAGCAGCTTGAAACCATTCATCATTAGGCTGATGCAAGCCAGTAATCATTTGCCCCCGGTTAATAAATTCTAGCGGATCACGGTCCTGAAGAAAAATAAATCATCATCAGAAACTTGTAATATATTCATAAACGTAATTTAAAAAGAATGAATCCAAATAATTTTACCTCTTTGTCCCAAATATATTTGGCAGTATGGTCCAGATAAACAAGCAACAGTGACAACTCTAACGAGTCTCCTCCAAATACATGAGGTGACACTGACTCATCAGCCTGAGATCCCTCCGGTGCCTGGGGTAACACTAATGCCTCAGGTACCTTAGGTGACTCAGATACCTCTGGCGCCTCGGGTGCCTGAATAGGTGAAACTTGTCACCTACGGGAAGATGAAGGCAGTGATGCATTACCAGGTGACATTCGTCTCCTACGGAAAGAAGAAGATGGAGTTATATAAGCCCTAGAAGTCGACGCCTCCACATCAATTGGGATAGAGGGAATAAGATCCTTCAAAACCAAACTTTTTTCCTCCTGACAGATGCATGTTCTGCAATCTTATCATGCCTTAATTTGTCATCTCTATCAACCATAATATTTGTAAGTAAACCAGACAAGTGTCACACAATTACTACAAGCAACCCTATAAGCAAGAAAAATAAACTAGACTGATAAAATATGGAGATGCATCTTCAGTTCCTGAGTATCCAAACGTTGAAAAAATACGGAGATGCATCTCCAGAATTTCCTGCAACTTTTGTTTTCGTCAACAGCGCTAATGCAGATCACCAAACCCCCAAAAATAATGCATTGATCATTACTTTTAACTATAAAACATATTTTTCATTATACTCTCAAACATGCATAAATTAAGTATTTCAATACATAATCATCAATTTCGACAAATTTCTACAAAAAGTCAAAAAAAATTAACAATAATAAGAAACTTACAAGTGAGAAATCTTTGAAGTTAATGTAGTTGAATAAACTCTTTGATGTCGTCCGGTAATAATTGAAGAAGCTTTGATGTTGCTTGATTGATTTTGAAACAATGTGATTTTGAGAGTTTTAGAGAAAACTTTGTTTTTTTAACAACTGTGGAAGAAGGGTTTTGGCATGTTATGTATTGACAGCGTCTGAAGATGAAGATGCATCTCTGTAATGTTTACGAAGATACATCTCCTTAATTTTTTTTTAACATTAAGTTAGATTTATGTTAACTTAAGATGCGTCTGAAGATACATCTCTAAAATTTAAAAACATTTTTGTATTTTTACATAGCACCTTAATAATAGAATGCATTAAATCTCCAAATTTTAAACCTTAAATTTTGGGCCCATTTTTTAAAGCCTCGTAAATTGACGGCTATACCCACACCTTACTCACCGTCAAATTCAACATATTTTCCCCTTTATAAAACTTAGCTATAGTCAACCCATAAAGCCAACCGAATCTATTCCTCAGATTTTGGGTGAGCTTACACTAGTAAACCCCTTCTTCCACTTAACTACTATCCCTCGACCAATTAGGTTCTCTCTAGAACCTTTACTCACATCACCCTCCTCTAACTTATATTTGCAAAAAAGAACCTTAAACCACAATCTCTCTATCAGTCTTGTACCTCCAACACCAATCTTGAGAACTTCCTCACAACCTCCCATAAAAATGTTTATAAAAGAGATTGAATTTTATAAATTATACATCAAAGTGTCCTGAAAGAGAAAAAAAAGGAAACAACCGAAAGAGCATATAAGACAAAATTAAAAATAATAAGGTCACAACATAGACGGATTATGATTTCTCAAGCTAAAAAATCTCATGTAAATCCTATCAATTACCAAATTTCAAAAGGAACGTCTTTTAGGAATATCACCAATTGACAACCCCAAATGTTTGAAAGACAATATACCCCCTTACAATATAATAGCACAAATGTTTCACTAAACAAATAATTATTGACATTCACACATGCAAGAAGGATTTTGTGAAATTTTATCCTCAAACTAAAGGTCAATTCAAATGGTAAAAGAATCGATTTTATTGCTCAGATGTTTGGCCAACTTTTAGTACCCAAACATAAGATTTTCTCACATGCATAAACTTCAAAGAATATTACTATACAAAATCCATTTTCTCACCCAAAATTTCAAAATCTACATCATTTGGCCTGCTGCACCAGATTTAGTCACGGTTAGTTCGGGTTTTTGGCAATCAATTCTTTTGTACCCTGGCCTTAACTGTATTTGTACCAATCTTAATCATGATGTCCTCCGAAGGTCACGTTCTGTAGTATTAACTTACTGAAATTTAGATTCCATCATATAGATTTCAAAACTTCTCCAAGGACTAGTCCCCATTGAGTCCAATGAGTGCCTCCCTGCATTTGTAAAATAAATCAAGTTAACATGTAATAGTGAATCATATTCATAGTTAGTAAACTATTGTTTGATGCGGATAGAAGAGACTTAAATAACATCAATGATGCATAATCAAAATACCTGGCAAAATACAGTAAATGGTTCTCTAAGAGGTCCATCACATGAAAGCTCACTAGTACTCCCGTCAATGAAGGTTCCATCGGCAAAAATCACCTGACAAGATTGATATCTAAGTGTTCTTAAAATCTCTTGGGACTTATGATCGCAGAGTAATAATGAGCATCATACAAATTTGGGAGGGGGCTGTAAAGGTTAATCTGAGCAGACCTCTGATGCATATCCAGGAGAGGTACCCGCAATTGGTTTGGTGTATGACCCCACGGGAGAACTTCTTTGAACAGCCTCACAGAAAGCGAGGAGACGCTCACGGCTTCCAAGCTGTACAGCCTATTGGCGTTGAAGATTAATTTTAGCTATCATTGAAATAATTATCTTCTATATATAATTATACCTTGAAACTGAAAGAAACACCTAAGTGACTGGTTTTTGCTTACATCAAGAACAGCTTTTCTAACAGAAACATAATTTTGCTAGTACTTCTGATGACTTAACATTAAAATTAAAAATCAGATGCCTGTTTCATCTAGAAAGAAAAATAGCACAGGTTAAGCAGGAAAACCTGAACAGTATCACATCTAGGGACACGAGGGAGTGGCTGCACTTTATAACCTTTAGATGCCAAAACTTCAGCAATCAGGAAGGAACCCTTGTAAAGAAAATGGAAAGTCTCACTACCAGATAAAAGCAAATAAGATCTTATAATGAAATGACGAATATGATACCTTGATTGCTTCCCCAACCATTTGAGGTGAAAGAAACAATCCCTGGAAAAAGGCTCTCATGATATCACCGGGAGTTGAACCACAATCCACACCAAGCCCAGGTGCAGAAAGACGCGCTGCAGCTGCTTCAACCAGTTTCTTTTTCCCAGCAACATATCCACCACATGGTGCAACTGTTCCACCAGGATTCTTGATCAAGCTGCCCGCCATCAAATCTGCACCCTGCCGACCAACATAGAAATGTGATGCTGCACACATCCTTGGAGTAAAGCAATACATACTGTAGCACATTATAACATACCACCATGGGAGGTTCAATGCTTTCCACAAGTTCTCCATAGCAATTGTCCACCATGACTGAACACTCAGGATTTTGCATCTGAACATTCAAGGACAAGTCACAGCAATAATATCAGCTTCAAAGCATAATGTTACACTTTAAAAGCAAAGAGCACAACTATGAATCTTACTTTGATAATTTGGATCGCTCTTCCTATGTCATTAACACTCAAACTCTGACGCCAAGAATAACCACAAGACCTCTGTATGAGTGCACATTTTGTTTCGGGTTTAACAGCACTCGTCAGTGCATTCCAGTCAAGTCCACCATCCTCGGCAAGCTGATGAAAAAATGTTAAGTGTCATAAAGAAGACTAATGAGTTAACTCTAGAAAATTAATTACGAATAAGTTGCATACTGGAACTTCTCGGTATTTCACCCCAAAATCTTGGAGGGAACCCAAACCACCAGAGTCCCGTTTCCCAATTACTTCCTCTAAAGTGTCATAAGGAGCACCAGCAACTGCCAAAAGCTGATAGCTATATTAGTCTAAAAACTTTAATCCAGTTACAAACTCAACAGGAAAACATTTCACAACTATATAGCTAAACTACTGGTAAAGAATGGAAAGCATAGAATATCAGAACAAGAAAAGAAAAGTGTTACCTCATCTCCTGGCCTCAAGAGAGCAAATAAAGCACATGTGATGGCATGAGTACCTGAGAAAAACTGTTAACAAATGAGAATATTATGTAAGCGTATGTTTGGGTCCACTCTTGGAAGAAACAAAATTGATCTTAGAGGCGTCAAATCGATTTCAACATGTTTGGATATTCTTCAAATAGAATTGAACTTGCTTCCACAATTGATTATAACTTTGAAACTATAATTTGGAGTTTATGTCTCTACAGCTGATTTTTAGTCCTAAATTTATTGTTCAACCCACTTTTATATAAATATATCAACACATAAATCACTTTACATTCACCTCATTTATAGTCATAATCAATTCATTCAAAATCAATTTTTGTCTGTGCATAACCAAAACACACACTATGTAATAAGCCCCATATAGCAACTTCAGGAAGAACATTAAGGGCCTGTTTGGATAAACAGTTTATTTGGAGCGTATAGCACAAGTACTTATCAAAATAAGCACTTAAGAAAAAGCTTGCATAAGTTATTTTTCTAGCAAAAGATGAAAGAAATTTAAATTATTTTTATATATTCTATAAATTGTTTTTCATAATTGTTTTTTGAGAACTGACAAAAAAAAGTTCAAAAAAGTTTATGAATAATTCTATAAGCTGTTTTAATAAATTCTTTCAAATAGTATCACAAAACTTATGGGATAAGATAAGCTCAAATAAGTCAATCCAAACAGACCCTAAATATAACCTAATATAAAGAAACCAGAGAAAGTCAAGAACCTGAGAACGAACAATAGCCGATTCCGCTCCAACAATTTCTGCAAAAGCCTGGTCAAGAGCTTCACGTCCCCCAGCTTCATCGTGGCCATAGCCAGTGGAACCACCAAAGTGCTGATATAAATATGCATGTGAACAAACAATCAGAGACCTATTTAAATTCACTTATCTGAACTTATTTATTGAAATAGGACTTGTTTAGATTGTCCTATATGACTTTATCTGCTACCATAAGTTTTTCATAGTTTTTTTAAATTTGTTTCATAAATTTATTAAAATAGCTTATGAAAATAACATATAGCATATATAAAAACAATTTAAATTTATTGTATTTTTTTGTTATAAAAAAAGTTTATGCAAGCTTATTCATAAGCACTTATTTTGATAAGCACTTATTCTTTAAACAACTATTGATTTAGAAAGGGATTATCGAAATGAAAGGGGATGGTTATGGTTACATACATGAGAACCAAGCCGAGCATTCTGAAAAGCTTTAAGGACACGGGTGGAATTGTATGCAACTAAATTATCCACGGCTCTGAACTCTGAATGCAAGGAATCAACGGCTTTTACAACCTGCATTTCAAGAAAATCAACTCTTATTGTTATTGCTAAAGTTCAATGGTTTTGAAGGGAGTTAAATTGTAGTATGAGAAATTCGAAGAGTACCTCTGGAACGAATGGATTGACAGGGATGGAGAGGCGAGGGGTGTAGCGAACGGTGGCGGTTGAAACGGGGTTTTGAACACGATGCGCAGGATAAGCAGAGAAGGCGCACGTTATGGCCCACATTCTTCCTTCCTTATCTTGCTCTCTTTTAAGTTTTTCTTTTTTCTAACTCAACCTCCTTTAAACTTTTTAAGTTGACAAAAATGTCATGAACTATCAACCAATTAAAATTAGATTTATAAAAAAAATCCACTAAAATTGAATTGATCTATTAGTAATTCATAATTGCCCTTTTAAATTTAAAATTTTATATTAAGAAAATGGTAAATCAGTAATCAACCAATGTTGTCCTTTTTAAGCATGTCAAGTGTGCATTTTTACATTTTAAATTATTTAATTTTTCTTTCTTCAATTTCAAATATATGTTCATAAAAAGCGAAACTCCTTATTTTGTTACTACTCTCATTTCATTTCTTCCCTCTTTTATATATATATATATATATATATATATATATATATATATATATATATATATATATATATATATATATATATATATATATATATATATATATATATATATATATATATATATATATATATATATATATATATATATATATATATATATATATATATATATATATATATATATATATATATATATATATATATATATGATCTTACCAAAATAAAAATCTTCAGTAGTCAACAAATCTTCAGTAGTCAACAACACGCTGTGATTTTCAACTTCAGGTGAGAAAAACATGGGGGTGTACCTGCAAGGTATTTCAATGTTAAAGTAATTACAGAATAAAGAAAGGCAAGTACTGAAGTGAGAAGTGGAATTGAACTGAATACCTGACCCTTTATTAGAAGAGGGTATTTATAAAGCCCCCAGTGCTGAGTCAATGGTCTTCATTATGGGCTGAATAATCAGGCCCATAATGGATTACTGCCAGGATTCCTACGTGGAAGTAGGGATGAGCAGCTCGTGTCAATCATCTTGGGTCAACTGCTCCGCATTCCCCAAAGTGGAAGATGTGCGCGTTATGAAGGGCAAAACATTTCCGCGAGGTGAGCAAGATCGGGTGGCCATATGTCCTCAGGCGAGGAGCACGTGGGGAATGTGCTCTTCCAACAGCCATAATAGATTGGGCCTTCTTTGACGTGGAGCCAGATTGGGTTGTGCCCGACGGTGGGCCAACCCTAGGTCCAATTCAGAACAGGAGTCCCCCAAGTCGTTGCTCCAAGGCAGAGGAGTGATGACTTAAAGTCAGTTCTCTTGTCGAAGAGGGGAAAAGGATGTCTACGCGAGGAGAGAGTTTATTCAGGTTCGAGGCTGTGAGCTCGTGGAGCTATGCTCACGAGGGAGCGTGAGAGTTATCCCTCGTACTCAACAACGTGTGCATGTTAAAAGCTTTTCATTGATTTTTTGCCTGCGGATACTTTGAGCAGTCGCGTGTTTTCGACAACATGATCCTGCTTCGGGTTTTATCACCAAGGCCATGTGCTCGTGAGGATGCCAAAGTTGGCTATGCTCGCGGTGACATGCCCGACACCTTGGAATTCGGTAGATCGTGTGGACTTGAAGAGACAAATATGTCGTCTCTTCGAGATGTGTGCTGGGAGTTGAAGAGCCAAACATGTCATGTCCTCGGGCCACGTGATGATACTCGAAAGAACAGACATAATGTCTCTTCGAGCCACGTGTCAAAACATTAAATGCCTATGAAGGCCTACGAGCAGGGGCACTTGAGAGCCTAGGCGAGGATGCATTTTCCCATGCTAGGGTTATAAGTATGGAGAAGTGGGACTCATTTGCTCATCTCGCTCTCACTCTCTTCATCAATGTTCTCTTTGTTCGCAGAGCGTTTCTCTGTCGCCGCCGCCGCTACATCAAGCTTTCTCTGAATCGTGTTCAACTATATTCTAAACCAAGTAAGCATCCTTGTTTGATCTTTGACTCGTCTATAGTTTAGAACGTAGGTTTGCATGTTGTGCTCCGGCGGTTGCTAGTGTTTGGAGATGGCTTGGCCACTTCGAAAGTATGGCGGTAGGAGAGCCTTGCTCTTAGAAATGCTAGGGTTTGAATGGAAAGTCGCTCCAGCACCTCCACCAAGGTGGCGATGGTGACTTTTTTCGGTAGCGCTATGAGTTTTTTTGATGAAGTTATTGCACCGAGGAGGATCTTCCCCGCGACGTTCATGAGCTTCCCTTGAAGTTCTTCCCTCGAAGAGGATCTTCCTCGCGACGTTCATGAGTTTCATTTGAAGTTCTTGCACCGAGAAGGATCTTCCTCGTGACATTCATGAGTTTGTTGTGATTGTCCTCGTATTTTGGATAGATCCTCGCGTCAGGGAGGCTCCTCCTCGTGGGGTCCCATATTTGTGTTGAATCCTCTTGTCAAGGATAATCCTTATCGGGGTATCATCGACTGGTCGACTAGGGTCACCCCGGGGAGGAGATCCCCCCGAGTTCCTTGCTCCATTGAGTAAGGGCTTTGGTCAAGGCAGCATGCTTGTGCTTACCTTCGCCCTTTCAGTTAATTTGTAGTGGAAGGGTGTATTTGATTTGATCGTCGAATTCACTATTTTCCTCTATGTTTCAGGTTTCAATGGTTCGTAGCGCAAAAGGTCACGAGCTGGTCGACACCATCACTGATAACGATCTAGCTTGGGTTGGGTTGGAGCCTTGGGGATAGCCTCGCGCTTTGTTGATTTTCTTGAGAGCGCGTTCACCGTCGTCGATGAGACTGGGGATGTCGATGGAGCTGAAGAGGAATGGTCGATCTACAAACTGCCCCGGAAGCGCAGATCTACTCCACTTTTACGAAGAACCACTTCTCTATGTACGACTTCGTGTTTAAGGAGTTAGGCCTCCGACTTCCGTTCAGTGGCCTACAAGTGGGTTTTTTTTGCCCGATTACAGTTGGCACCCTCATAGTTGTACCCGAACGCGATTGCCTTTATTCTGGCTTTCGAGATCGTGTGTGACTATCTCGAGATCAGAGCTACCCTTCCGATTTTTTTCTATTGCTTTCACCTCCAACAACAGTCCATGAACAGGAAACACAGTTGGGTGTCTTTGAAGCCCCCAAAGAAGTTGTTCAAAGAATTCTCAGACTCCGTTCGTGCTTTTATGGACCAATACTATGTGATCAAATATGTGCCCCTGATGGCCATCTACTTCGTGTTTGATCTTATGCTGAAGTTCGAGAAGGATGGAAGCATGTGCCTCGATGAGGATGGGAACGATGTGATGAAGTTGTCTCTGAAGTTCCCCCTTCACTGGACAGACACCCACTTCAAGCATGGCACAGACCATTATATTATAAAACTCCACGAAATGGATGTCGATGATCAATGTGGCTATGTCAAGCTTGTGAAGTTTGTGGACGACTTTGTCTCGGCTTATTGGCAGACCAGAGATGAGAAAGTTGTCCTCGACGAGCGGGGTTACGTTAAGTTGGAGCCCCGATACATTAATACTAGGGAGCTTCTTGAGTGTAGAACCTCTGAGACGGCTAAGCTGCTCTTAGGTAGTTGTTTTTCTTTTAACTTGCGCGTTTATCATTTCTCGGCATACTGGTCTTTGTTTTTTGTCACGGGTAACATGTCGAGCCTTCAGGAGTGTATGCTCAAAATGGATGCGAAAGGTGGAAAAAAAAGCTCCAAGAACAGGCTTGTTGATCTCCAGACTCAGTCGAGAGTAATATTGATCTCATAAAAAAAAATTTTAGAGAAGTACAATTATATTAACAAAATGTAGATTAATACACTTAAGGCAACAAAAAATGAATTTCTCCAAAATGTTTTCCACTACATTATGTTATTGAGAGCCCCTTAATCTTCAATTAGTCATTCACATTTAAGCAATTTCTGATGTTGATTTTCTTTCTCTTTTGCTAAGATTTCTAACCTCTTTTTTTTATTCTTGATAAGCAAGTCCTTGTCATCTTTCACTTCTACACAAAACCAATCAAAATAATCATATAAATTATAGTTGTATTCTCTTGCACATGTTACATACAACACTACCCACTATGTAAAATTGAAATGGCAAACTTAACAAGATAGATCATACCTTACAATGTGGACATCCCCAAAATTGCTTCCCATAATTTTTTACTGTTTTTGCCCTTCTAAGTACAGTAAGATCACCACACCAACAGTTAGGTCACCATTGATAATATATCTTTTTTAACCGTTATTGTATGTGTTTTTTGTAGTAGTGTTTCTATTTGATTCAATTTCATTAGAGGTTTTCTGTTAGGCTGGTTCGATTTTAAACACCTCTATATACTCCCCATCGTGGTGCTTATTAGATAAGAATATATAGATTGGGTGAAATATACGTTGGAATCTATTTAACAAATCTCTCTCTCTCTCTCTCTCTCTCTCTCTCTCTCTCTCTCTCTCTCTCTCTCTCTCTCTCTCTCTCTCTCTCTCTCTCTCTCTCTCTCTCTCTCTCTCTCTCTCTCTCTCTCTCTCTCTCTCTCTCTCTTTTTCTCTCTGTGTGTGTGTGTGTGTTAATTTAACAATCTAGGGGTATCCTTTGTACTATTTCGTCCATATCTATACTAAATTATAATTATATAACTTATCTCATCAAAATTTCCCATCAAAATTTATAATAAATAATAGGTTTAATAACTTTTTCGATCTCGTATCTTAATCTCTGTGTTTATTTTGCTCATTTAACTTAAAAATGTTTCAAATGACCAATTTTTTTTGGTCTTTTTTACGATGATAGTAATATTTCCATTGTGTTTTTGCTTGATTTTGAGATATTACAATCTACTTTCTATTAAGAATATCCATTTAAAGAAGAAAATGGAAGAGAAGAATCATTCATTATCCTCTTTTACACCCCCTTGAAGTAGGGGCTTAGGATTTTAATATTTAATCATAGATATTCTCACATTTTATGTGGTGTTAGTTCTTTCTACTTATTAATTTGATACCATTTTATTATATTATTAATCAAATGTTTTTATAAATATCTTCGTATAAGTTAAGGAGATGCATATTTGGACTCATTTTTAATCAAATACACGACAGAGTCTCTTTTCCTTCCTCACTTCTCAAAATACTCTTAAAACTCACAAACTCTCCAAACTCTACAAATTGGTCCTTGGTCTGTTGTAATGGGCCAAATCATTAGCCATTTGATCCTCCAAACGAGGTATGTGTCGAATGCTGACCATTTCGAATCTTTTTAATAATCGATTGGCTATTATGAAGTACATAATGAGATTTTCTTTGACGCATTTGTACTCTTTTGTAATTTGCTTTATGACTAACTCTGAATTTCCCATTTGTCGCTACTGCGAAAATCGGCGCCGGCTATGACGGAAGAGTCGCCATCGTGCGTTATTTATCCCACAGGAGGGAAAGGAAACGCTCAGAGAAAATCTAACGCAAAGAGGGAAAGGAATGGTCATAGCAACCAAATCCTGGATTCGGGAGTCGGTTACGCAAGGGGAAGGTATTAGCACCCCTCACGTCCGTCGTACTCGACGCGATCCACGCTTGTTTTCTATCTAAGGGTGTGTTATTCTATCTACTCTATAGGTCTGGGTTAAAAAGAAAAGAAAATGACTCGGCAAAGTATCGCACTTTATGCCTACGTATTCCCGTCTGGAACGAGAAATCAGAGTCAACGTAGTTCGCCTACCTACGGGAAAGGAGGGGAAGGTTGCTCGCTAGGATACGGCATCCTATGCCTACATACTTTCATATAGCATGAAAGATCATAGCAAACGTAGTTTGGGCTACGGAAGACACAAGCTTGTCTGACTGTTTTTTATTACCTTCAAAAAGGGTTTTTCTTGATTAAGAGTCCAAGCGGACAAAAATGACACTTTGATGTTTGTTTTGAATCTTTTACGAAAGAAGTGTTTTTTTAGTCTGTTTGCAACTTGTACTGTACTAAAGACTTGTGACCTGAGAGTGACTACGTCGCATGTCACCCTAAGGGTACCATACTAAGCAGCCAGATTACTGAAGAGTGACCCTCCAGCAACCTGTTCTCAAATAGCTTAAGGCTCGTAGTGTACAGCGCGCGTTATCCTTATTTCTGTGTTTTTGAACTGTTTTGAGATTAGAAGAGAAAGAAGCTCTAAAAAGCCTAGGGTTGAAAGGGGAATAAAAACTAACCTAATGTTGTCATGCATGAATAAGAATCCTAATGTCTGTCATAATTCCCTCCTGCACAGAGGAAATCAGAGATCCTAGGGGATAAACAGAAAAGAAAGCAAGCAAATACAGTAAAATGCATGCGATGGAGCAATACAAGAAAGGCAAGGGAGTCCCACTCAACCTCGAACCTGGGAAAACAACAGGCAAAGTGAATCAACATTCACCTCAAACCTAGGGGGCAAGCTATACAAGCCAACAAACAATACAGAAAACAAAACCCAAAGCAGAGGAGGCAGCCCAAGCAACAGTTGATTAAACAGCAGAAGGTTGACAGCAACAATCTTCATCTTCATGAATAAATCCTATCTTCAAGCTTTAATAAACTTTCAATCTCCAACAAGCACCAGGCTTCAACAAGCTCCCAACTTAAGCAAGCTCAAACCCCAACCAGTAACCAGCTTCAACAAGCTCCTGACCTCAACTTCAACAAGCAGTAAAACCCTAGCTTCAACAAGCTGCTGACTCCATCCTCACCAAGCTTCAACAAGCACAAAACTTCCTCTTTACCAAGCTTCAACAAGCACCTCCAAGGGAGAATCAAACCAACAAGATCAAGTTGAAATGTTAAGAGGCTCAATGACAACCAAGGGAAGTCACTGGGAACTCAACATTATGAGAGACAGGCATCCTCAAAGTTCTACTCTTAAAGCATGCCATTCATCCCTCCTAAGGGGAGATGTGACTTCTTTAAAAGGACTTTATGTCATTGGATTGAATGGAGATGAACAATATACTCCATGTTTGAAAAAAGAAACAAAACTAGTCTAATGCTCTTCCTAAACCCTAGTTTTCCTAAGCTCCTGACAAGCACTTCACCAGATGAGAAAGCCTTCACATCCAAGCTCCTTCAAGCTCTCCAAAGCATCTTCAATTGGTCTTCATGATTATCCAAGCACAAGAGCATCACCACCATAATCTAAGGGGAACTATTGAGTTAAACTACCCAAATTAGTTCATCAGAAACACCTAGAAGTTAGTCTTAAAACTAATTCTAATAAAAATACCAAAAGTGATTATAAAATCCTACAAAAATTACTAAGGGTTCCTAAACCTCTTAAGAATATCTCATACAAAAACCAGGGGGTTAACCATCCATTTGGACCTAAAACTATGCCCTAAACCTAAGGGTATCATCTTAAAACCCTAAATCTACACCACCTAATGTTCAAAGTTCAAAATATCCTAAATTTATCTCAAAAAAATGTGAGAAAATTACTATGGGGACATGCATATCTAAGCTATCTAGCCCAAAAAGAATCACCTCAAAAATCAACACCAATCATTCACAATAAAATCAGCAAAATGGCATACCAAATATATTAAAATAAAAAGCAATTAAAAATACAAAAATGCAAATAAAATATAAAATGCATGAATTAAAGAAATTTTAATCCTATTAAATTCTACACATTCTAAGGAGTTAGGGAAAAAAAATCTAGCTTAAAAAGATTAATTTTTATATTTATTAGGGATTTATTTCTGTACTATATGAAAATTATAAAATAAAAGAAAAACAAAGAAAATTAATAAAGTTGCGTGTCAGATAGCAATTAATTTCAGTTGAAATCCAAACCTGGGCCCAAGAGGGGGTGCGCGTAGCACATGAACCTTAAGCCCAAACCACATAAGAAAATCAGAGAAAATAAAAAGGAAAATTGGAAAACTCTCGTGGCAAATAGCAATCCATTCACGTTATTATCTCCAATTGGGCCCAAGGTGGGGTGTGGACAGCAAGAACTACTTAAGCCCACCCAATAACGTTTAAATGAAACGGAGCGTTTTGATAAAATTCAATCCCTTCAGAACTCTACTTGTAATCGTGGCCATTGGATTAAGCTTCAGTCAAGGGTCAAACTAAGATCCTAGGGTTTTGGTTCATCGTCCCCAAAACATTTGAAAATGGAGGGAGAAACTCAGACGGTGACCTGAGCTTTGCGCCACCGTCTTCTCCGGCGAGGTAATCCCAAAAACGCATCACACACAAAAACGAAACACCCTATCCCACTTAAAATCATCCCCTGAGTCCAAAAATGACCTCCATTTTTATTGATTCTCCCTCTAACTCCAAATCTGATCCTAGTTGCAGAAAATTTATCCAACTTCAATTGTCACGATTCTTGAAATTAAAGGCACTAACATGAACTACATTCTTCACTGATTAAAACTTGCTATCCAAACACCATTAATACCTCAAGAATCTCAAGTTATAAGCTTCAACAGAAAATGGTAACACACTCAAAATATCACGAATTGCTCAATTCTTGGACTGAAATGCATCTAAGCACCACCCCTAACCTAACCACATAACAATTTCTATGCATCTCCCTATGAATTAAGCTAAAAGAAAAAAGTTACAGACTTGGTTTGAAATGATGAACAGATGAAGATTTTGCTCGAATCAACCTCCAATCTTTGGCAGAATCACTCAAGAACCATTTCCCAAGCTATTCCAATGATCAATTTGCACTGAATTCTCCTTAATCCTCAAAACCGATTCTTGATGCAATGATGAAATTTTCAAATGCTCTCTCTCGATTCTCTCCAATACTGGCCCAAAAAATGATCTGGATCAGTTGCATACAATATATAGAAGTGATTAGAAACCTCCAGAACCTTCTGTAATTAACTGAATGAGAAATTCAATTTCTCATATCCCTTGAAAACCTCACATGCCAAAGTCACGCATTGCTCTGTTTCAGCTTCCAATTTCACCTGAAATTATCACCTTATGACATTTAGAAATGAATTGAAATGGTATCTCCTTGTTTTTGACCTTATGGAGTGTGATGGTTATGTTACTTCCATCTTAAGTAACAAAAGGGAACCATGTGCAAATGACCTCAAATCCAAAATGTGGTAATGTCATTATCTTTAAAATGTCTTTTCTGATCAATTTGGTATATAACATTACTTGGTTTGGCCATAAAATCAAGAAATCACAATTTTGCCTTTTAAATGACTTTAATTTCTTCATTTAAAAACCATTTCAAGGCTTTTTGATGGCTTGTATGACTTCTCATCTTGGATAACATATCTTTCTAGGCTCTTCTCTTGATAGACACCCTCGATCCCCTGTTGGATGCATGCTATGCTATGATATGCCAATGATTGAACTATGTACATGATGTAACTATGCAAATGAAATGAAACATAAATCAGGCAAGAAAAGGTTGAGCAAATTTTGGGGTGCAACACCATTATTTCGACTCGAGTTGCCCCCAATTCCAACAATATTTCAAGTCCGGCTATTAAAGCCTCATATTCAGCCTCATTATTCGAACAGAGGCCTTCAACTTTATACTTGAATTTTGTTGGAATTTTATCAGGAGAAATGATCAGCACTCCTACACCAGTTCCATCTCTATGACTAGAGTCGTTGAAATATAATTTCCAAGGCTCGAGTTCGAGATAGGTTATACTACGTTTATTTATTGAGTGGTCGACTATAAATTCTGCTACCACTTGTCCTTTCATAGCCTTTAAATGCATATATGCTAAGGAATACTCAGTCAAAGCTAACACCCATTTACCAATTCAATTATGCAAAATTGGTTTAGACAACATATGTTTAATGATATCGAAATGGGACGAAACATAAACATCAACTGGTTTTATATAATGCTTCAACTTTGTACAAGAGAAATACAAGTATAAACACAAACTTTCAACTATGCTATGCCTAGTTTCTGCATCATTTAAAACTCTACTAAGGTAGTAAATGGCTCATTTGACACCATTTTTGTCCTCTTGAGCCAACATGCTCCCTAAAGTTTTATCCAATGCAGATATATATAACCTCACTCTTTTATTCTTACAAGGTGGTGGCAGAATCCGAGGATGACTCAAGTAATCCTTGATTTTGTCAAAGGCTTCTTGCTGGATCTTCCCTCATTCGAACCCTTCCTTGTTGAGTCGAAGCAGAGGTGAGAAAGCTTGATTCTTTCTTCTGAGATTTGATATAAACCTCCTCAAAAAGTTTATCTTACCCAATAGTGACTGCAATTCTTTCTTCGTCGATGGTGATTTCGCTTCCATTATGGCCTTGGTCTTATTCTGGTTTATTTCGATTCCTTTTTTGTGGACCATAAAGCCTAAGAAATCTCCCTCCTGCACATAGAAAGCACATTTGAAGGGATTCATTTTCAGACCGTGTCTTCTCATCCTTTCGAAAGATTGTCAAAGATGGTCAATATGACTCTTCCCTGAAATAGACTTAACAAAAATATCATCAATGTATATTTGCATAAAAGCCTCTATATAATCATGGAAGATCAAATTCATCGCCCTTTGATACGTTGCCCCAACATTATTTAAACCAAAAGGCATCGCTACCTATTCGTAAGTGCCTAAGGCTTCAGAGCATCAAAAGGCTGTCTTTGAGACATCCTCTTCAGCAATAAATATTTGATTATATCCAAAATACTCATCAAGCATGCTAAGGTATTTGTGGCCTGCGGCAGAATCGACTAGCATTTCCGACACAGACATTAAATATTCATCTTTTAGAGTTGCAGCATTTAAATCTCTAAAATCTATGCATACTCTCAAAGATCTATTCTTTTTTATAACAGGTAAAATATTTGCTAACCATTCGACATACCTGGTTGTGCGAATGAAGTTACATCAGAGAAGCCTTTCGACCTCTTCTTTGATCTTCGATAGAACTGTCGGTGCAAACTGTCTTGAATTCTTCTTGATAGGCTTCTTTCCAGGCTTTATTGGCAACTTTAGTTTGACCAAATCCCTTCTTAAACCAGGCATCTCGTCGTAATCCCATGAAAAACAGTCTTTAAACTCCTTTAGTAGTCGGATTACTTCGACCTTGAGTTGTGCGCTGATGTTAACACTTATACATGTTGGCCTCTTTGTTGCCCCCTCTCCCAGGTCAATCTCTTGAAGGGGATCTTATGCTAGCATCTTAATGTTGGATGCCAATGGATCCTTCTAGAAACCCAAAGGCTTATCATCATAAATTGCATCGAGCTTTTGTTGTTCTTCCTGAACCCTATCAAGAGGTTCTGGATTGAAGTCCTTACCAGGATCTTCTTGGTGTGAATCTTGGTTGGCTTCTACAACCACATTTTCCATTTCAGCTTCTAAGGCCGTTTGTAACTTACTTTCGGCTATGTAAGCCGAAATCCTTTTTAGTACTTCGAATTTAGTCATCATCACCGAATTCGCTTCCCCAACCTGTTGGGGTTATCCCAGACATATCAAGGTATGGCAGGCAATCATCTCCTACCACTTCTCTGTCCTATCAAAAACCCTAAACATGATGCAGATACAACAAACAATAAACATCGTCATCTGGGGTGAAATAAAAATTGGTCGGATTGCACTGAGCAATATTGGCCAAGTGTTTGTCGAAACTACGGCTGTCGACATGGTTGATTGGAGCTTTAAAATAGCCTTGATCGGCTTAAATATTTTCAACGATACCATCTGGTCTCCATATCGTGATTCTCTGATGCATGGAAGATGACACAACCCTAACTTCATGTATCCATTCTCGACCCAGTAGCAAGTATTAGTTGGCCTTCGTCTCGACGACCATAAAAATAGTAGGCCTTGTAACAGTCTCCACCATCAAATAAACTTGTATAACACCCAGAGTGGTGCCCACCTTTCCCTCATAATTGGAGAGTACCATATCATGAGGCTTGGTATTTGTGTCGTACTTGCCGATTCTTCTTAGCATGAAGTGCAACATTAAATTCACTGTGGCGCAACAGTCCACTAGAATTTTGTTTACTGCGATATTCTCCACCTTTCTAGTGATAAACAGAGGCTTAAGATGACTCTTCATTACCTCATCTGGTCGTTCGAAGAATGCATTCTTCTCTTCGACGCAACCATTGTTCATGACATAGTAGCACACTGGTTTGTGTACCGCCATTTCCGCTTCCGTATACATATCTAGATCTTCGACCTTAGTGATCTGGTCAAATTCCTTGGGTAGAACTGTTACCACATTCACTATGATATCTAAAGAGTCTTTTGACCCAGAGTCAAAATTATCTGTAAGCATTTCGTCTTCTTCTTGATCATGCTTCTCCTTAGCCTTCTTTCCCTGGGTAACAAATAGTTTTCTCCCCACGGGAAATTTGTCAAAAGGCTTTAGTTCCACATCTTTTTCTTTCATAGAAGGCAGGTTAGTGCTGGTCTCAGGATTAGCTCCATCCTCTCTTTGAGCTTTTCTCATACGTTGTTCCCTTCTCCATTGAGATCAAGACATTGGATTCTTTCCCTTGTAATTTTCTGAAACATAGGTCATCTTCTTCGAAGCCTCTAACTCCTTACGGTAGGCTATTGATGAGCCTCTATCGACGTCGATTTTCTTCCATTTTTGTTGTCCCGGCTGTTTGCCCTCAGCTGGCCTTATCCTACTCCCTTTAGAAGTTTCTGATGTTGGTTTGAATGTGGATGACTTAACCCCCGACACCCTTGGCCTAGTTTCGTCTTGCCTGTAAGCAGATCTTTGTGGGTCGAAACCTTGTTGGTTGTAAGAGGCCCTTTGCTCACGCCTCTCTTTTGATTTTTTGACACCCTCTATGTTGCATGTCGTTTTTTTATGAAACACGACACTGCACCTGGGGCATAACATCACCTCATACTTTTTGTTTTGGCACTTGTGAAGAAAGTCAATAAGGCTTTCTTCCTTTTTTGGGTAGGTCACTTTGTTGTATTCCTCTTGTCGACACTCTCGGTCGACCTCTATGGGAGTTCCCTGCGAAACATCCACCATGTTAATGTCCATGTCGACATCATCAGTGATGTCTAACTTGCAGAACTACATCTGAAAGCCATCAGCAGCCTTATCCATTCGAATGAAACCATCAGCAGTTTCCTTCATTATTATCATTCGGTTGGAGTCTTCAGAAACTCCATTGGCAAAATTATCAGCAACTTTGTTGTTAAAGCTATCAGTAGTTTCCTGGTGAAACCTTCAGTTGCTTCTTGAACAAAATTTGTCACAAATTTTTGACCAAGTTCTTCAGTGACTCGAACCAGAACAACTTTATTAAGGAAGTCCTTAGTGACTTCAACCATGTTGACAGTACCGTCGAGACCCTGAGTGACCTCGACCATGTTAACCTCTTCAGGCTCAGTATAGTGAGTGTCAACAATTTGTTAAGGCTCGACATCCACCTTTGTCTGACTTTTGAGCTTCTCTCCAAATTTAAATCTTCCCTCTAGGATAGCATTTTGCACATGATCCCTTAAAAGAAAACATTGAGAGGTTTTATGGACAAAAAAATTATGGTATTTGCAAAATCCTCTTTTCTTTCTTTGGTCTAAATGGGGCATCGTAGCATTAGGAGGTACTATCATTTGCCCATCTTTAACTAGTAAATTGAAGATTTCATCACACTTGGTGACATCGAATGTGTAAGTTCTCTTAGGAAACCTATCATTCTTATTTGACTCAGTAGGGTTCTTCCCATTTGAAGGTGTTAAAACCTTGCAAGAATAGGGTGAACCCTTTTTCAATTTGGCAAGATCTATTTCATTTTCGTTGAAACTTATAGACTCACTGCACGACCCTTCGTCGTCTTCGTTGAATTCAACATAGGTTATCCTTTTATTCTTATTTACCCTCACTTTTTCTTCTCTCAAACGTTCCAACTGTCGAACTCTATTGGCCAACTGGGCCATATCCCTCAAGTATCTAACTTCTTTTTGATGGAATAATCTAGGCCACTAGCAGCCATTTCGACTAATTCATGCTCTGGTATTTGCGTGAAACACCTTGCCTTGAGAAGTCAAAATTTATTCAAATAATCATCAATTGGCTCAGTAAACTTTTGCTTTATACTAGCCAATTCCTTCAAACTAATTTTCGTCTGTCCCATATAAAATTGTTCATAAAATAGATGTTCTAACTGGGCCCAATTGTGAATCAAATTTGGAGGTAAAGTTGTGAACCAGGTAAAAGTATTTTTTATAATAGAACTTGGGAAATACTTGACCCTTCTCATCATTTGAAATGTCTCCCACTTCTATCAGATACCTAGCCACATGTTCGACAGTAGACTCAGTGGTATCCCCAGAAAATTTGGTGAACTTGGGGACTTTTGTTCTTAGGGGCAAGTCTACCTGGAGGATACATTTCGATAATGGTGACATGTAATTTGGCCATTGAAGGCCAAAATTTACTCTGTTACATGCCATGATTCTTTCGACCATGACAGCCAAATTATTGTCTGCTGCTAGACTATTATGTCGAACTTGTTGTACAACGTTCTCAGCATCCTGGTTCCTGTTTACCAAAACTATCCTTGGTTCTTCTTCTCTAGGAACTCGTGGTTGATTCCTAAGAGGTTCGACTCTAGGTCGTTCGACCATTCCCTAGTTATTTTGATTTTCCTGGGCCAGACTTTGTGGAATTTGATTTGCCTGCATTTACTTTTGCACTTAACTAGTACCTTAATCAACTACTTTGCATGGAAACTCCATCGATTCAAAATCAAGAGTTTAAGTGTTCTTGAACCTCCATGAGCAAAAGTGATTAAATGTGATTTATTTTTTGTTTATTTAATTTTCTTTGCATTATTATTCTTGTTACACTAAATTAGTATATTAATCACCACTATTTTATATGGAAACTCCATTGATTCAAAATCAAGAGTTTAAAGTATTTTTAAGCCTCCATGAATAAAAAGGGTAAAATAAAAATTGATGCTTGTTTTACATAAATAATATATCCAATAGCTTCCTAACATCACCTCGAGCATGAATCCATGATTCACTTGTCATGAGGGTTAATAAAATGACCGAATCAAGCAAATATATGATGTTGTATTTTGTTGATTTTTGAATTTTTGTTGTTGTTGTTGTTGTTTATTTTCTGATTCAAAACACATCATTATGTTTGTGAGATCGAGTAGATAATTTTTTATTATTTATTTGCTTGATTCCGTAAAAAAATGAGAAAGTTATGATGTTTTTACATTTTTCCTTACTTCGAATCATTTCTCAAACTCGCAAACGATTTCATAAACATTAATCAAATGCTAAATCCAACATGCCATTTTCTTAATCAAAATAAAAAACACTTAATAATTATTTAGACATTTTTCAATAAAGATGGGAAATGGATGTGGTGCTTACCGTGAGCTCTAGAAGTTATGATTCAAGATACTTATCTCGCTCATCCAAGCTCTCACCATCTATAAGACTTTGAATGTGACTTCCAGAATTCTTTTATAAAAAAACCTCAAAATATCTAACTACATTAGACACTTTTGAATAAGATGGAAAAGGAATGTGGTGCTTACCACGAGCTCTCGAGGCTAGGATTCAAGATGCTTATCTTGCCCATCCAAGTTCTCGCCATCATTCAAGATACTTCAAACAAATCAAACTCATTTTTATTTTCGCCATGCGATCTTTCAAACCTTTTCATAAATTTAAGATATTGTGTCTTGAAATGACGCAAAACATTTCTTCATCCACAATCATTTGAGTTGAGATAAGTGGCGTTTTTCTCGTGAATGTTGATATGTGGAATTCCATTCAATGTGATGCAAATGTCTGCTCTCACCTGTTTTGGATAAAACAATATTTTTTTATTGAATGCGGCTAAATATATTTCTTAAAAATTGACCAATAAACAAAAAATTTGTACCTAGGACTATGTAGCCTTGAATTCTCTATTACACCTAAAGATACGTAAGAACCAGCAATCTTGTCAGGCACATTAATAAAAAACTTTTTGTGGTTTCCTTTCTTTTTCTTTTTAATCTTTTACCACTTGAATTAAACAAATGACAATAGCTAACATTTCAATCGCAAATTAACTAAGTGGTTCCCATTGAGTACAACGGACGTGAGGGGTGCTAATACCTTCCCCTTGTGTAATCGATTCCCGAACCCGAATATGGTTGCGACGACCATTTTCTCTTAAAATATTTTATCGATATTTTCCTTTTACTTTATTGGGATAAATAAAGTTCGGTGACGAATCTATTTGAACATATTTTACCACGAGTGTGCGAACGCTTTACGAAGGATTGTATTTTTCGAAGTACATCACACACAAAGATGTGGGTGTCATGTATGATGATTACCTTAATTATTTAGTACCATATGCGGTACGTGGTACCATGTATCCTAACAAATGGAGTGCTACATATGGCTACATCCAGTGGTATTTTAGGGTGTCAAATCCTTATATGACACCTATGCCAACTTATCAGAAGATACTAGAGGAAAAGGAGACTAAGGAAAATCATGTTGTTAGGGTGAATATGAAGATGCATCTCTGAATCAATTTATATAAAAATGAGTGTGGCTAAGTTAGGAATGCACGGGGTGCATATAAGATGAATTCAGAGATGTATCTCTGGACTAAAGTTTGGAAAGAAAAAAAGGTATGGAACTCACTTTAGGATGAGTTTTCTGAGAAAAGGGTGTGTCCGAAAATGTACTTTCGGAATCTGAAGAGCATTTTTGGGTTTCCTTAGGGGTGCTTTTCCACCACTTAGGGTGGGATAAGAAATTCCCTTGATTTAACTCAGATTGACAACATCATCAATATATTTCTTCACTAGTTCATTTCCTGTTTCTTCATCAACACATTGCTTCTCATCTATTCCAACCAAGACCAATATCTATTATAACTTACTCTCTATTATTACACAACTTCTTATTCCTATATCTTTATTGTTTCCTTTTCATTGTCTCATTTGTCCCAACTTTCTTCTTTATTTTACACCTACATCATTCTATTTCTATATTATAATAAAATTTTGAGTTCTAGAATGAATAAGGAAAGGAAGTGAAACAAGAGAAATATATTTGTAACAATTTTTTTTTGGAATGTTTGATTATGTAAAACTGGTCTAATTTCTTTAGTTACTCCAGTTTTATCTAGGTTTTTCTTGGTTGAAGCGGTTTTATATCAGTTTTGTAAGACTAGCAGTTTGTTGGTCCAAATCGAGCCATACCAAACCACGGTTTGTGGTTCAACAGAAAATTTAGTTTGATTTTTAAAATTGATTTCTGTAGATATTATTTCTAAACTTAAATCTATATTTAAACTGTTTTTTTGTGGTTGAGAGGGAGGTGTTGAAAATCCTATAGAAAGGCATACTTGCTAAGAGTACAATGTGTGTAACTCCTAGTTGTATAAGATTGTTCGAGGGTTTCAGGATTGTTGTTGTGTTAGAGCAATATCACATATGAATGGTGAAAAGCTATGTATATAGGTAAATATTGAGAGTAAATTGAGTCTCCCTTCTAAAACTAGTGATTGAGATATTTATAGAGACTTATTGGGCCTGGATCCTAGGATCCAAGGACTGTGTATTATGCTCCTAGAAGTGTAGAGCCTTTATTTCTCCTACTATTTAAAAGGATGCAAATTTCCCTATTTGGTTGATCTTCCATGAGGTTAGTGCTTTAGGACACTTCAATTCTCATGTTACACAAATGGGAAACATGTAGTTTTATCCAAGCTCATAAGGCAAATGCTTTGATTAAAAGAAGAGGACTACATATAATGGGAAAACATCGTGATGAATGGGCGCAAAATATAATGAATGGGCGCACAATATAATGAATGGGCGCATGTTGTAAAAACTAGGTGGCTAATCACCCTACTTTGGGCGGGCTGAGTGACATCCTCCATCCCTTGGTGAATATCGTGTTGCCTCATATGGCTTTAAAAATATATCAGTACACAACCCATCAAGCATGAGGTCTTGTAAATGACGAAGTGATTTAGGTTTATTGCCTTTTCATGTTTAGACAAGTCCCTCAAGCATGGCCTAAGGAAAGTTCCTTAAGCATGACCTAGGGTGAGCCCCACATGCATGCTTGGGCGAGTCACTTAAGCATGACATGTGGTAAACCTTTAAGTGTCAATGAGATGGATACTCAAATGACAGTTGAAGTAAATCCATAAACGCCAGTTGAGTTATTGCACACATTAAATGTGATCAATAAAGATTTGTCATCCCAAAGAAAAATTGGCCGTAATTCCCCACACGTGTTAGAAACGTGGGGAATATTTTACAACTGTTGGAGAACCTAGGGAGAGGTCCTTGATTATCCATACGACTAACCTTCAAATTCCTATAAAAGGGATTCAACCCTTACTTTTTACCCATTCACATTTTTTCTTCTCTCAAGCTTTCGTGAAACTTCCTTAGAGTCCTTCAAGCACAAGACATACTTATTTTTCAATTTTCTCAAGCTCAAGCTCTTGACCCCCATTTTCATATAAAAGTATGTTATCTTTTACCCCTTTATGGCGATAATTAGGAATTTAAATAAGAACGATAGGATGGTAGAGCCCTTTAACATTAGAGAATGGTCTGCAATCTAATTGCACCGCGTGAGGAATTTTGAACAGGTAGATGAGCTTGTTAACTACAAACTCTTAGATTTAGTCATTTTTAGAGCTATGAGAACACTAATAGTTCTAATAGTGGCTTTATTCCTTCCTGTTCTTTACTAGGAAACTTCAAGCAGTTAATGGCGACTCCAAACATTAAGCATTCCATTGTTGAAGATTTTGTAATCCTGTATACGACGAGGATATGATTTAATCCTTTCAGTGAAAAATTAGACTCTCCAACACTAACCATGAAGAAGATGTAATTTTGGAGGCTTGACCCAAAGAAGAGAGGACCAACATGACCGCCCTCGATGACTCACCTATTCATACTTATATTTATACTTTCATGTCATTCATGATTTGGGGGTTTAAATCCCATTTATCCAAACATCGCTCCTTCCTAGATTATTCCCAATGGCTAGAGCGTGACTAGGGTGTTCAAAATCATATGTTGGCTATTGGAAGTTTTCCCCATCATTAGGATACTATTTTCTTTCTATGATACATAGACCAGCACCAAAGGTGGCTGAGTGACTTTAAGCACCCTATCATAAATAAAATTGTTCAAGCATAATTCTAGCCACTACAAAAATTAGAAGGACATGTTTGTGAGGGTTAGGGGGTAAGAGAAAGGATCTGTTTCAAACCTCCAAAAGCACCAGAAATAGTCAACCCTTCTTTTAAGCCTTGAGAAAGGATCTGTTTTTTTTCTCTCCCAAACCAAAACCTCGTTTTAACCCGGGGCAGGATATCACCAAAAATAAACATCTTCCAAAAATGGGGTGGGCACAAATATAATTTGACCTTTATTCCTCTGCTTTACAAATCATAAACTAAACCCATATATATAACCCATAAAGTCCTAATTGAAGTAAGGTTTAGTTTGAAAGCATACTCGATGAGATATCGTTTCCTGACTCCTATGAGCTATGCTCAAATGTAGTATCGGTCTTATAAATGAATTTAATTTATATCCTAACTAGTGATTTCGGTCACCAGTCATTGTGATATTCCTTTTTTCAAAAACAAAAAAAGAAATCAAGCTTCAAGACAAACATGTATGTTGCATTAACAGTTTCAGAATTGACATTTCTGACTTGCTATATTTTCCTGATGTCTTAGAAAGATTACGTGAAGAAATCACCGATTAAAATTTGAAGACTTTGCTGACCTGGGGCAATTTATTTCGAGCTTCTGCGAATCTCTACCATCAATCAGTTACATCGAGCTTCTGCGAATCTCTACAGGAGTTTGAAAATAGTGGGGCATTTAGACACCATGTTTTCTATAAAATCCTCTCCAGATGACCTTTTCTCATGAACCATGTGACTTGGGGCATGCGAGAGTCGAGAAAAAACCCCAGTTGGTGACCTGAGAATTCCCAGTGGGCCGATTAGCTTCACTTCTCCAGCGAGGCAGATGTTTATTTCATCCCCATCGAAGTTTTGACTCCAACATATTCAACAACTCTGGGTTCTTAAAGCAAGTGTACATTCTCCAAGCAATGTTTGATCTGTGAAGATTTGGTTTGAGTGCCCTCCGTCCCGAGTTGTTTATTTCATCTCCGTTTGCCTTTGTTCGTTTGTTTTGTCAGCATAGGCATATGCATAGCATATAGATAGTTAGCATAACATGTACATTTTGCATCTTTGTGTTTGTTTGTTCTGTCACTTTGGTCGTGTTTATCTCCAAGTGAATGGGTTTGCCTTCTCCCTCCAAGTAGAGTTGTTAGCCTTAGGCAGAAAGAGCACAATGTTTCTACTTTCCCCACAGAGTTCAATCTTCGTGGAGCGCGTCCCATTTGAGTTCATACCTCAATGGTCGGGTCTGGTTTAACAGTTTCTCTTCAGTTATTTCCTGGATTGAACTTCAGTTCATGGCAATCACATTGTGGATATCTCCAACTTTTGAATATGGATAAGTGTGCGTTTATTTTGCACTTGGTTCCCCAGGAAGGGTTTCTATGAATATAACTATTGAAGATGGATATGTCTCCAACAACATTATCAGGATTCCTCGACGGTTTGCACCTAGATTGCAAGCAACCTCTTTATTTGAGCAACTCGTTTTGATCAAAATTTCTTTCAAAACAGCAAAAGGCGGTCTCCAGATGATTTTCCCATCCCCAGTGACTTTATCAAGATTATTAACCTGACAAATTGCATCTCTTTGAAAATCTGCCAGAGAAGTTTGTCGAAGACTTTACAGCTATTTCCTCTTTATTTGAGGATCTACAGAGTTTCAGACATATTTTATAACTACAACAAGATACTCCTCAGGGTGTATTCCCCAGTGAGTCTATCACCCAAGACTATTTCCATCAAATGGCATCTCTTCCGAGAAATTCGACGAAGTTTATTACAGTTGGCCTCTCTTTATTTGAGAGGACATATTTTGCAAATCAACCGGCTTACATCTCTCCCGGAGATCCCTGTTGAAGCTTTATAATCTCTAACACATTTTGTTTTTGGGTTATTACTTTTTCTTAGGCTATCATACATTTGATAGTAGGTAATATACAATTTATTTTGGTCAGACACCTTGGCTTAGGCTACCATATGTTTGGTAGTAGGTGATCTCTCCGTCTTTGGGTTATTACCTTTTCTTAGGCTATCATACATTTGATAGTAGGTAATATACCATTTCTTTTGGTCAGACACCTTGGCTTAGGCTACCATATGTTGGTAGTAGGTGATCTCTCCGTCTTTGGGTTATTAACTTTTGTTAGGCTATCATACATTTGATAGTAGGTAATATACCATTTCTTTTTGGTCAGATGCCTTTTCTTAGGCTGCCATATGTTTGGTGGTAGGTCATCTTTCCTTTGGTGTTCACCTTTTCTTAGGTTATCATATGTTTGATAGTAGGTAACACATCTTATTGTAGTCAGACGCCTCAGCTTAGGCTACCATATGTTTGGTAGCAATGGCAGGTATAGACCCTCACAGTCAGGTTTTAAGACGGAGTTCGCACACCAAGAGTGGATTCAACTCATGGATTTACAAAACCAATTGCAAGGCTTTCTTTCATGATTACGGGAATTGATTCCTATTATGGAAAGTAGGTTACGAGGCGCTACGATGTTTTATAAATTCGGCTCACCGTTCAAGACAAGAGGGTTTAAGTTCGAATAACCAGATTTTAGGATACTACAGCGAATGCCAAGGCTTATATTTCAATCAAATTCAAGGTTCACGGTTCGAAGCAATAGGTGGATTATTCCAAACTCACTGCCATGACTAAGGTTACAAGAGATTAGCAAGCGGTGCCTAATTATTCCAAGATCCTGCCTAATAGCTACAGGCAGCCGTAGATACAAGTCGGTTTCGTATTTTGGGAATGTCACGACCACTTCATTATCATTATTATAAGATTGTCGGGAAGCTTAGAGTTCAAACTCACCAAGTCTATCAATCAAAGGATACAATTTTAATCTACAAGGAATACCCGTACCAAGGAAACAGTGTTGCAATTGGATTAAATAGAAATTCACAATGTACATTCGACTTGGCCTTATTGTTTTTTCAGGAAGTCATTCAACTTAAGGCAATTGTACATCACGTTATGACATTACACCAATTACATAGTTCGTATCAAACTATCCTAAAGGCTGCTACTTCAATTTGTTGTTTACTTTTGATAAGAACAAGCTTGGAGGCATTACTTTTGTTGTTCTCCACCATCACGACTTTCGAGCTTCTTCCGAAAAGAACGCATTCACCTCCTCACTAGTCTTGCTCCATAGTTCCACTTTAAACAACCTGCATAACAAAACTCTACATTAGTATCATCACAATAATATCCAAAACCTGTTAAAGCAACAACACAATTGAAGGTTAAAACATTGTTTCGTTTAAAACATCAAAATCCAACTTTACGACAAGTAACCAGAAATTCAAAGTTATCAAAGTCTCCAAATTCCAAATAAGTGGAGAAGGAAAACATTGCATAAGTTAATGCTTCTAGAAATACCAGGGATGAGACTAGTTGCGCAGAAAAGTTTATTGAGGCTAGCAAGCTCTTCCAATTTAGATGGTGGATCTATACTTGCAGAACCATTATACGTTAAGACAGTTGTGGCTGAAAAGGACTTGGATGTCCTAGAAAATATAGCATCGGATGCCAATTCTACCGATAATGCTAAACACAAATCTACTACAACTACTGCCAAAGTTCAACTTGATTTTGATGGATTAGTTGATAAAAATCCTTCTTGTTTGGGGTCAAAACTCGCTGCTGTTAACCCTAAGGGATGGAATATCTAGCCCTGATTTGAAAGGAAGCAAGAGAATGCCACCAGATAAAGAACTTCTTGCTTTATCAAAACCATTGAAATTACTTGATGATGACACGCAGGAAGTTCTGGCAGATTATTTTTCTGAAGCAGTTACTGAAAATGGTCTCCCTAGACATACAGACAAAAGTGTTACAAAATTCAATGTTAGGTTCCCAGTTAGTGCTCCAACTAGTGAAGTGAATTTTGATTTGGCACAATAGTCCCCAAATACCATTTCATGGGACTAAAATGGTGACTTACTCAGGCAGGCACTTCCCAGCAATGGAAAAGTTATCCGTTTTTCAGCTGATGTACATAATTTCAATAGTTCCATAGAGAGTTCCACTAATGATATGGAGCATTCATGCTCTCAGCGTAAGAAAAGAAATATTGAGATTGAATTAGATAAATTTCTTCCAGACTCTACACACTTATTGGAAAAGCTAGTTGATTCTACCAACCAAAGGCCTGCAAGTGGTACATTAAGTATCAAAGAAGGCAATCTAGAGGCTGTCATTGAAGTTCAACATTTGGCATTTGGTCAAGCGGATGATATAGGACATGAACTTGATTGTAAGAGCCCAGCAGATATAATGGAAACCTATGAGAACCAACACAACCAAAGTTCAGTGCAGTCAACATACTTTCAAGAATTGTGAGTTTATCTATGGAAGGAGAAGGTCTTTATACCTTGTCGGTTTTACCTACTTCGCTTACGGTTTTTTTTTCAAAATGTGTCATCTTTCCCACAGCTCTCGCATGATGTTGACTACTCTGGAAATGGTTGGATCATTGAGTGTTTAATACACAACTGCAGTGGTATTAAAACTTTTTTCAGGGACTCTTATTTGAAAAAGCTGTTGATGGCGGAAGAAAAAACTCGATGCAAAAATACACGTTAGCTATCAAGAGATAACATATCGAAGTTGCAATATTGATAACTCAGGGTTGATTCTGGTGCCACCAAGGATGGATCCTTCCCCCAAATAGCTCGACATTGAAATCTGAAAAGAGAAACAAAGGTCAATAGCAATAAAGGTCAGGATTATTTTCTTAAAGAGAAAATAGAAAAATCAGATACATGTTTCAAACATGCTTAGACGAAAGCGGAAACAAATTCAATTTCATACGGAAGGAATCATAAGCCATCAAGACCTCTTAATTCCTTTCCAGTTTCGGAATCTTTGTTCAGAGTCTATAAAACCCTAACAGAGCCACAGGAAAAAGTAGGGGAGAGGGAATACACGACAATACAGAACACTCACAAAAAAACCCCAAATTCAACAAAAACCTAGAAATCGTAAAAGTGGAGCTTATCTTTTTCAATGTTCTGTCATCGACCGTAAATCGTCGTACACTTTCCACGAATCCCCGAACTCATCATTGTTAACCGCGTCATCGCAAGCCTCGCCTCTTCCTTCCATATCCTCTACCGCAAACCATAGTCATGTCGATTATGCCTCTTCAAGACTCCAGCGCCGTTTGCAAATCACCACAACCGGAAACCGACGAAGTCATTTAAACCGAAGGTTGATTTTTTTCACTAACCATGATAATCTGTCGTTTTGTTGTTTCAGGAAGGAAATCGAGATGAAAGAAGAGGAAGTACATTGGTGAACAGAGAGGAATAGAGAGAAATGGGGGGAAGATGAACCAAACGACGATTGAGAAAGGGATGAAGCTCACGGAAGATTTGGGGCTTGAGGGATTTAGGGTTCTCAGCCGTGTGTTGTTTTGTATGTTATGTAATCATATGCCTGCCACACACACTACTTACCGTGCACCCACGCATTGGTATCGTCCACTTCACTTACCATATAATCAAACGATCCATATACTGCTGCCCACGATAACCCGCTACACCCTACACACTGGATCCTTCCGCCTCCACTTAATCAACCCGGTAACCCTAATTAACCCTCCACTAATCGGTGCTTAACCCTCTTAACCCCTAATTAATCTTTTAAAATCTTCAATCAACCTGTTTTAATTTAACTTAATCTTTTTTTACTTTATTTTATTAATTAATCAGCCTATTAATCTTTTCTAATCAGTTTTTTTTATTTAAACCCACTAAATCTATTTTATTAAAATTAATTTAATTAATCTTAACTTAGTTTTAACTAGTAAACCTTTTTAAGATTAATAGAATTAACTCAATTTTATCGTTACTAATAGTCAATCTTTATTATGATCAGCTTTTTAATTAAAAACAATTAATAAACCTTTTATAACCTTTTTAATTTATTTACTTATTAATTAACTTACTTTTATATCTTGTTTCTATATAATTAAAATTATTTTCTTTTTTTAAAAAGCCTATCTCATAATCTATTTAATTTATATTGATAATATTTTGTTTAAAATTAACTTTTATTTGATAATAACCAAACTTTTTTTTATTAAAACCAATCAACTTATAATTTAAATTAATGTAACGTTTTCCTTACAAATCAATTCACATAAAACTAAATTACAACCTTTTTTAACCAATCTCACCACAAACATAATATACTTTCTCATAAATATAATTCAACTAAAAATGAATTAATATCCCATAACTTCTCACAAATCAATCCCCTTAAAATCAATCCAACATCCGTCTTAAGGTCAACCTCTCCCGACTCGTCAATCGTGCATGTTTCACTTCCACTCACATATTCACATTCACAATTCACACACTCACTTAGCGCTTTCACGCGTCTGTGTATGGATTTAATTACTCGCCTTTATTTTTCTGCAATTTATCATTATTGCAATTTATCTTATCATCATTGCATTCCGTCCAAAGGAAAAACCTACACATGATTCAACGCTTGTGTGTAGTGCACATCATTTGCATCATTCTCCCCTACGATCCTTGATCCCATTCAAGTCGATCTTTAAGATAGATCCTACCCCATAGGAAGGACCTTTTCTTTCATCTTTTACAACATAGAAACAAACAAATACAACTCAATTCAAATTATTCAAAATAGAGAAATAGATGTTAATCATCTTAAGCGAGATAGAACTTCCACCCCACATCAATACAATCAACATGTAGAGACTTTGCCTTAAGAGAGATAGAGGTGTACTTGTCGATCAATATCCGAGTACTTGAGTGATCGCGACTTTCTATGTCTAATACAACCTAACTGCAAGTGCACAGTCTATCGCGTAGTAATAATAGATATCGATTCCACAGGGACTCGTAATCAAACTAGTGTTCTCGGGAGTTACTATGTTTAGCTAGGTAGAATATGTTTAAGGGAATAAGATTTGTCACTAAAAGGAACTAAGAATGTTACTTAGATTATAATTAATTGAATCGATATGCAGTAATTGTGTTCTTCGGGGATTTAACAAGTTACCGGTGTATGAAATAATTTTCAGAGTTTATTTAAGCAGAAAATGGTGATTTGAAGACTCTCGCCTCACGATGGTTATTGACGCTAATCATAATTCTAAGGGCCAAACATACACTTTCGTATCCCATTCGGGGTTAAAATTATTTTTTGGAAATCTCTAAGTTCTAATTCATTTTAAAGTGCTTTCGCTGTTATTAAAATGAGTGACTAGTGTTTACTATCTGATCTTACCGCAACTTTCACTTGTTGGTTCGTATCTTAATTAATTTCCCACTTTCGTGGCAAAACTACTTTTAAATAAGTTCTCGTTTTCGCGACGAAGTTTATTCAGTAAATTAATTTTAAACACTCAGACCATAAATTACTTTTGAAAAGAGAATTTTCAACCAGTTATTATCAAATCCCTTTTGAATTATTACTACATATCGATTACTTAAATTTAGCTAGACATGGATTTGGGAAAGGTAAAACATAAATAAAAACAATAAATAATAGCATGCATCATAATAAAACTGGAATTACGATTGAAATGAGAAACCTGTAAATATTCCAATTGGCCTTTGGGCAGATCCTCCACAAATGTTGGCAGGATTCTGGTCTTTATGCCAATTTGATCGTACAACGGAAATAGAAATTACAGAAGAATGAAAGGAATGCAGAAAAATAAAAGGAGAAACAAATAAGAATAAAAACTGGAAAGGTTGCTCTGGAAATAAATTGGCAGCACTTCGTTGTATGAATGCGGCTCCCTTTCCGAGGTCCCCTTCTTCCCTTTTTATAGAAATGGAATTCTAACGATTATAATTGAAGAGGGTGGACTTTGAGGCAGAATAATCAGGGAGTAGTGGTCCACTATTTGGGACTTGGAACTGCTTCTTTTACGTGAAACTGAAGTGGGGCGTTTTTGTCTGCATGACGGTCGTCACCCGTGTGACGGTCGTCATGGAGCTGTGACGGTCGTCACAGCAGCAAAATCAACATTCTGCGCTTTTCATGATATTTTCACCTGGTTTTCGTCCATATTTCATTTGAGATTGCTTCTTTTCTTCATATTGCCTTGTTTAGACGTGATCATCAAATACCTGCAAAACATCAGACAAATAACACGGAAATAACCCGAAATCGGATCGAAAACAGTTAAACTTTAGTTGAATTATGCATCAAAATATATATACGATTTCGTGTTATCAAACTCCCCTAAGCTTGAATCTTTGCTTGTCCTCAAGTAAAACATGAAAAAGTCGGCAAGCGCGAGGCAGCTTCTTCGTTCGCAAAGTTGGGAAAAGCCGGGATTCTTAGTAAAAACAAAACGAGTGCCATGACGACACTGGACTACAAGTCGTCGGAGGTCTCCTTGTTATGCAAATCGGTCCCAGTCATGCTACTGTAGCTTGGTGTCAAGGTCCTCGCGGAAAGTTCACCCTGTTTGTTCTAGCGCAATCACATAAAGCCTGTTGTCCATACACTTTCATGGCAAGTCGACCTGTTAGCGAATATGATCTCATTTCTGTTTTGATCTTCTTCATTAATCATAAGCTTGTATCATTGATTTTTCAATGAGTTTACGTGCCGTTGGGCTAAGTGCTCGGGTGAGGAGCACCTAACTTAGAAGGAAACGTGTCTTTATAATTTTGGGCTATCTAGCTTTCTTTTCATGATTTTTCATCTTTTTGGAGATCATACACTTATTTGCATCGGTCGCTCGCTTAGAAGTGTTTTAGGATGGTGCTGACTGCTAGTATAAACTACTTGGGGCTGAGTTTGCGTAGACACTTGAGACTTTGGTACACGTAGGAAGTGAAACCGACTCGCATAAACCGGAGATCTAAGGTGTCAAGATGGTACTGGTTTTGTTAGAATTGTCGTCTCCTCGGAGTTTCAAAACTTGGTTTGAACTCGGGTGCATTCTCGTGATGCTTTTGCTTTTGAGGAACGAACGAAAAAGTGTGTTGTTTACGTCGAATAACGTGGGGATGTTTGCGTAACGGAAAAAGGATATATAAACGAGCTTTATTTGCTAAAAATAGAAAATGTTTTAAATAGAAATTACGAAATTCAAAGTACAATGGAATGGAAATAAACGCTCCGCTCCCACACTATCTCAATCAGTGTCCCCACTAATTTGGAAGCATGCGAGAGGGAGATACAACGAAAATGAAAGTACAAATAAATTGGAAATATAGTAAACAAATAAGGAAAATGATAACTAATCACATCCGCTGCCTCGGTCACGTCCGCGCTGGCGTCCTCTAGCTCTGGCCAGGGCGACTTGGTCCTCATAACTCATAGCTCCGGTGTGGTAGATGGTGTCACGGAGTCCTTCGACCTGCAAAGTCAGATTCGCCAAGTTCTCAGTAATGGTTGCCTGGCCGGTGTGAAGTTGCTGCATTTGGGTCCGATGCCAAGCTTCGAACTGGTCTGCTCGCTGATTCTGCTGCTGCAGCACAACGAGTATCTGGGCCTGCTGGTCGAGAGAGCGGCGAAGGTCCTCTTCTGTGTAGTCGGGCACTGGATGATGGCGGCGGCGAGAGGATGTACCTTCGGAAGGAGGAGGCTGCGATGCCTCCGGTTGCTCTGACCTGTCCAACTCAGCTTGGATTTCGTCATCAGAACCTTGGGTGTGGTTCTGAGTTGGAGCAGCGGCAGCAGGAGGGGCAATGAGGTCAAATAACCAGTTGTTACGATCCTCTGGGTGTGTCCGGGTGCGTGATGATTGGAAGTTGGAAGGAGGATAGTGGGAGAGAAAACGCAACCCCTGTTATATCAGATAGAAGTTTTGGGTTTGTGACGGTCGTCACGTATGTGTGACGGTCGTCAGGATCCTGTGACGGTCGTCACAGCAGCAAAATCTGCAGAACGCAGAATTTTGCTCTGAGGGTGTTCTTACAGTGACTTTTGGGCCTAGTATTGATATGGCAATATAGCAGCCAATAAACAAAGAATATCGTAAAAACAAAATTATTGAATAAAGACTATAATTGAAATAACAAGAAATTGAAATGATTGTATGTAGTACATAAAGAAATTAACAATGCGAAAAATCCAAATGATGAAACGAAACTAAACTAAACCAAACTAAACTAAATCTGATGCTACAACTAGTGTCTAGTCTTTTCGTGCCTTCAACTCATCGAATTTCCGTGCGTAGTAGTCGAGCTGGTCACATTCTAAGTCCATGAAGACTACCAGTTCACTGTGTATGCCTGCGATATCATCTTTTACATTAGTCAGAGTTGCATCAACGTTGTCCAATCGGAGTAGAACAATATCCATTTTGTCGGTGGTCTCCTCAGGGATAGGCTCAGGATAGGTGTTGTAGTGCGGAGGAGTCATAGGGTCTACTTCAGCTTCTGATACAGCATCCTCATAGTACATATAGTCGTGTGCCTCAGAGATGTGGTTACTGTCGTACATATAGTTCTGTGGTGTTGACTAAGGTGAAGGAGGTCCCATAGGCTCATCCAATTCATAAAGCCAGTTGTTCTTGTTGTGGATACTTGTCATCTGATGATCAGGCAGTGTGAATAGCTGGACAGGTTTTTCGTTAATGAGGTACTCATAAGGTCCAGGTCCCATAGTTCCTAAAATGCGCCTGTTAAAGCAGAACTGTATATTCATGGGTCGGATGGTGCCAAAACGAGTGCTTGCATTTAAGTGGAATCTAAGGCCAAGCTCGTGGGCAATCATTGTCACGAGGCCTCCTATAAGAATACGTGACTGTGGTTCCTGCGTGAGGCGTCTGAAAGATCTCATCATGAAAGGCACTGCATTTACTGTACGTCCCTGGGAAGCACAGAACATGATGAATAACTCCTCTTTAGATACTGTGGTAATATTTTCTTCTTTCCCGAAAAGGGTGTGAGCTAGTATCTTATGGAAGTATCTGAAAGCTGGGTTATGAATATCATCATTATACATTCTGTCTGGTTCAGGGTGATAGTCGTCTGTGATTCTACCCCAGAATTGGTCGAGTTCAAAATCGATATCGTCATCTTCTGCACTGATGAACACATGCGGTCCGCTAGGAAATCCTAGGAGGTTAGCCAGTGACATCCGGCTATGGGTTTAGTCCATTCCAAACATTCGAAAGGTAATCAGCTCTGTGTTGGATCCAAAACCATAGTTGGGTATGTATCTGAAGGAACTAAGGAATTCATAGGTGAGATCCTTATAGGTAGCAAAACGTGTTTTCAAAGCAGTGTTCTCCCAACCCAGTTGATTGAACAGGTATTGAATGCTATCCGTGATTCCTAGTTTGTCCATGGTAGACTTATCATAATACAGCGTTAAGGCGATTTCTCTTTCAGTTAGTGCTGCAAATCTTGCCTTTTGAGCTAGTCCTCGAAAATGAACCTTTATGAAGTCGTACTCGGCCATACTCGCAGGTAAGTCAGAGAAAACAGGAGAAATGTTTTGAAGACTTTTAAAATCCTGAAAAGTTTAAAACAGAAGTTTGAAGTCAGGATTTTTAAAAACAAAAAGCGGTAAAAACAAAAGACAAAAAGAGAAAAATAAAAATAGGAATATGAAAATAAACGAAAGTAGAAAGTAGTAGTAATTATAAGTTTAGAATTTTTGTTAAATTTTCAAAGTAAAATTTTAAATAGAAATGAAATACAGTAACGAGGAAAAATGCGGGAAAAGTTGGGTTGCCTCCCAGTAAGCGCTGTTGTTAACGTCTAAAGCCTGACGATAGCTTGGTGACAAGCTATTCGGGTGTTTGAGCTGGAAGCTCAAGCAATGCTATACTGCAGACTTGAGGGCTGGTTTCGTTCTTATTATAATGTTTTAGACGTTGCCCGTTTATGATAAACGGTGCATTCGTCTTATCGGTAATTTCAACAGCTCCGCTCTGAAGTACTTTAGTCACTTCATAAGGTCCAGACCACCTAGATTTTAGTTTACCTGGGAAGAGTTTTAATCTTGAATTAAATAGCAATACGATGTCTCCCACGCTGAATTGTTTCTTGACTGAACGTTTATCATGTCACTTTTTAGTTCGTTCTTTGTAGATACGGGCATTTTCGTAAGCGTCTAATCGAAGTTCTTCCAATTCGTGTAAGTTCAAGATTCGCTTTTCTCCTGCCTCGGTGTAGTTGAAATTGAGTGTCTTAATGGCCCAGAAGGCCTTATGCTCTAATTCTACAGGGAGATGGCAGGATTTACCGTAAACTAATTTGTAGGGTGTAGTACCTATTGGTGTCTTAAAGGCGGTCCTATAAGCCCATAAAGCTTCTTGTAGCTTTGATGACCAATCTTTCCTTGAGGTAGCGACAGTCTTTTCCAATATCTGTTTTATTTCCCTGTTCGAGACCTCTACTTGTCCGCTAGTTTGCGGATGATAAGGTGTAGCTACTCGGTGTCAGACACCATATTTAGAAAGAAGTTTATCAAATATTCGCGATATAAAGTGAGATCCGCCGTCACTAATGACGAGTCTGGGTACACCAAATCTAGGAAAGATTGTGTTTTTGAAGAGTTTGATCACTACTCGTGCGTCGTTTGTTGGAGCAGCAATGGCTTCTATCTATTTAGACACATAGTCTACAACGACGAGTATGTAGTTATTACCAAAAGAAGGTGGGAATGGTCCCATGAAATCTATTCCCCATACGTCAAAGATTTCTACCTCTAAGATTCCTTTCTGAGGCATTTCATCGCATCGTGAGATGTTGCCAGTTCGTTGGCATCGATCACATTTTAGCACAGCAATGTGGATGTCTTTCCAGAGGTTAGGCCAGAATAAGCCCGCTTGGAGAATCTTAGCGCACGTCTTGGATGTACTAGCATGACCACCATATGGTGCTGAATGGCATTGGGAAATGCTATTTTCTACTTCTTCCTCTGGGACGCAGCGACGGTATATGTTGTCGGCCCTTCTCTTGAAGAGTAGAGGTTCGTCCCAATAATAGTGTTTCAGATCGTGGAAGAATTTCTTCTTTTGCTGATAAGTGAGATCCGGTGGAAGCACGCCTGCAGCGAGGTAATTAACGATGTCAACATACCAAGGTAATATGACTTGGGCATAGACGGCTTCTACGGCTTTTTCGAATTCTGGATCTTCCGAGATTGAGTTGGGTATGTCACTTTCTAATTTGGCTATCAGACGTTCGTACGGGAAATCGTCGTTTATTGGTACTGGTTCGTGTCTGATGCCTTCTATTTGGGATAAGTGATATGCAACAACGTTCTCGGTTCCTTTCTTATCTTTGATTTCTAAGTCAAACTCTTGTAATAACAGGATCTATCTCAATAGTCTTGGTTTGGCATCCTTTTTGCTTATTAGGTACCTTATGGCAGCGTGGTCTGTGTATATGATAATTTTTGCTCCTACTAAGTAAGAACAGAATTTGTCAAGCGCAAATATAACTGCTAGAAGTTCCTTTTCTGTGGTGGCGTAGTTCATTTGAGCAGGATCTAAGGTTCTACTGGCATAGTAGATGGCATGGAGTTTCTTGTCCTTCCTTTGTCCTAGAACTGCGCCTACGGCATAATCACTCGCATCGCACATGATTTCGAACGGTAGTCGCCAATCGGGTAGTTGCATAATCGGTGCGGTGATAAGGGCTGATTTTAATGTTTCGAATGCTTTTAGACAGTCGTCGTCGAAGACGAACTCATCATCTTTCATCAACAGACCGGTCAGAGGTTTTGTGATTTTTGAAAAATCTTTTATAAATCTTCTGTAGAAACCGGCATGTCCTAGAAAACTCTGTATTTCTCGTACGGATTTTGGAGGTTGTAGATCTTTTATAATCTCTATTTTAGCTTTGTCGACCTCAATTCCTTTATTTGATATGACATGTCCTAGAACTATTCCTTGTCGGACCATAAAATGGCATTTTTCCCAATTTAGGACGAGGTTTACTTTTACACAACGTTCTAATACCATTTCTAAGTTTTGTAGGCATCCTTCGAAACTTTGTCCACATACCGAGAAATCGTCCATAAATACTTCCATTATGTCGTCTATGAAATCTGCAAAGATTGCCATCATGCATCTTTGGAAGGTTGCTGGAGCATTGCAGAGTCCGAACGGCATTCGGCGGTAAGCAAAAGTACCATAAGGACAGGTGAATGTAGTCTTTTCTTGGTCATCAGGATGAATGGGAATTTGGAAAAATCCTGAATAACCATTTAGATAGCAGAAATATGAATGTTTGGCTAATCTTTCCAACATTTGGTCTATGAAGGGTAACGGGAAATGATTTTTTCGTGTGGCTTTGTTAAGCTTTCTATAATCAATACACATCCTGCTTCCAGTCACAACTCTTTTTGTTATTGATTCGCCTTTTTTGTTTTTAACTACTGTGACTCCTCCTTTCTTCGGTACGACATGAGCTGGGCTAACCCACTCACTATCGGAGATTGGATAGATGATTCCTGCATCCAACAATTTCTTTACTTCATCTCTGACTACAGTGCTCAGGATGGGGTTCAGTCTCCTCTGATGCTCTCGAGAGGTTTTAGAGTCTTCCTCTATTGTAATTCGATGCATACAGATTGAAGGGCTTATACCTTTTAGATCGCTTATGTTATAGCCTAACGCGGTGGGGTACTTCTTTAGGACTTCTAATAGCTTTTCGGTTTCTGGTTGTCCTAAGTCGGCGTTGACTATCACTGGTCTTTTTAGTTCATCGTCTAGAAATTCATATCTAAGGTTTTTGGGTAGTGTTTTAAGTTCTAAAGATGGGTTCTTCGGACCTGGCATATGGTTTGGGGTCAGTGCTAAGCTTTCGCTTAGGCTGTCGTCTTTATACGGTTTACGCCAATCGTCGTCTTCAGAAATATCGGATATTTGAATCTTTATTATTTCTGAATACGTGGTCTCTTCATTTTCAAGTTCTCTTATGCATTCGTCAATTTCATCTACTAAATAGCAGGTATCGTCTATGGCTGGTGCTTGTAAGAACTTGGTGAGAATGAACTCTATCTTTTCTTCTCCTACTTCGAATGTCAGCCTTCCTTTCTTCACGTCTATAATCGCTCCAGCTGTAGCTAGGAATGGTCTTCCTAGGATAATTGGGGTAACAGTGTCCTCCTTGATGTCCATGATTATGAAGTCGGTTGGGATGTAGAATTGTCCTATGCGTACTGGAACGTTTTCCAGTATTCCGACGGGGTATTTTACTGATCAGTCAGCTAATTGTACGGACATTTTGGTTGGTCTGAGGTCTCCCATATTCAGTTTTTTGCATATAGATAAAGGCATAACACTAATACTGGCTCCTAAATCGCATAGAGCTTTGTCTATTACGAACTTTCCTATGACGCATGGTATGGAGAAACTACCTGGGTCTTTTAATTTAGGAGGCATGCGGTTTTGAATAATAGCGCTACACTCTGCAGTAAGTGTAACTGTTTCGTTATCCTCGATCTTTCTCTTATTCGACAGGATTTCTTTGAGAAATTTAGCGTATGACGGCATTTGAGTTATCGCTTCTATAAAAGGAATAGTAATATTCAGCTATTTAAGGAGCTCTACAAATTTCTTAAATTGTCCTGAAGTTTTGGAGTTTATTAGTCTTTGAGGATAAGGGATAGGTGGTTTATATGGCGCTGGAGGTGCTTGAGTTTTTTCACTTGCGGTATCCTCCTTCTCGTTGTCTTCCTTCTTCTCTAACTCAGATTCCTTTTCTGCTTGTTCAGTTGGTTTTTGTTACATGGCTGAGTTTTCGGTCCTTGGATCGATCGGTTCGTCCAATTCTTTTCCACTTCTTAGTATTACAGCATTTGCTTGGCCTTTTGGATTATGTTCGGGTTGTCCAGGAAATGTGCCAGCGGGTGCGGCAGCAAAGGCTTGTTGTTGAGCCACTTGTGATATCTGTGTTTCTAACATTTTGTTGTGGGTGGCTAAAGCGTCTACTTTTCCGGTCAACTATTTAATTTGCTCGCTAGTGTGTATGTTTTGATTCAGGAATTCTTTGTTTGTTTGAGCTTGAGTAGCTATGAATTTTTCCATCATCAATTCGAGGTTTGATTTCCTAGGTGCAGTCTGAGCAGCAGCTGGTTTCTGATATCCTGGCGGAGCAGTAGGCATTTGCAATGCATTTTCGCTTTTGTAAGAAAAGTTTGGATGATTTCGCCAACCTGGGTTATAGGTATTTGCGTAAGGATTTCCTTGAGCATAATTTACTTGGTCTGGTGGGATTCCGGCTAGCAATGGGCATTCGGGCGCATTATGAGTGGTGCTTCCGCATAACTCGCAATTTGGAGTTACGGCAGCGACGGTTGCAGTGGGGTTAATGGTCAGACTATCAATCTTCTGTGCTAGAGCATCTACTTTAGCGTTGAACTTTTCAAGACTGCTGATCTCGTACATCCCACCTTTCGTTGTGGTTTTCTCTGTCGGAGTGCGTTCACCTCCCCATTGGCAATGGTTTTGAGACATGTTTTCGATTAATTGATAGGCTTCGTCGTATGGCTTATCCATAAGTGCACCGCCCGCGGCAGCGTCTATTGTCAATCTAGTATTGTATAAAAGCCCATTATAAAAAGTATGGATGGTCACCCAGTCTTCTAGACCGTGGTGAGGACATGTTCTCATCATATCTTTGAATCGTTCCCATGCTTCGTAAAGAGATTCAGTATCTTTTTGTCGAAATCCGTTGATTTGAGCTCTAAGCATAGCAGTTTTTCTTGGCGGAAAATATCTCGCTAAGAAGACGTTCTTCAATTGTTCCCACGTCGTAACGGAGTTGGATGGTAAAGATTGTAACCATGTCCACGCTCTGTCTCTAAGAGAGAATCGGAAAAGACGAAGTCTTATTGCGTCTGGAGTTACTCCATTTGCTTTCACCGTGTCTGCGTATTGTACAAACTTCGTTAGATGTTCGTTCGGATCCTCAGTTGCGTTTCCTGAGAATTGGTTTTGTTGTACAGCTGACAGCAATGATGGTTTCAGCTCAAAATCGTTTCGGGTAATAGCTGGGGCAGCAATGCTACTTCTAGGCTCCATCTGAGAGGGTGTAGCGTATGCCTTCAGCGGTTTGTTTGAAGGTCCTTCAGCCATGTTTGATTCTTCTTCGGATTTGGGAATGGGAGTGAGAGAATCGGGAATGTTATGTTTGAGTTGGTACTCAATGATTCGGCTTCTTAGGTGTAAGAAGCGTTCTAGTTCTGCGACTGAGGATTTCAAGATATCGCCTTGTGAGCGATCACTTGGCATACAATCGACAGCACTAGTAAAGGAAAAATGAAAATAATTAACCTAGTCTATACGGTGTAACAGAAGGTTACACTATTGACTAAACGGGTCCCCGGCAACGGCGCCAAAAACTTGATCCGACTTTCTATGTCTAATACAACCTAACTGCAAGTGCACAGTCTATCGTGTAGTAATAATAGATATCGATCCCACAGGGACTTGTAATCAAACTAGTGTTCTCGGGAGTTACTATGTTTAGCTAGGTAGAATATGTTTAAGGGAATAAGATTTGTCACTAAAAGGAACTAAGAATGTTACTTAGATTATAACTAATTGAATCGATATGCAGTAATTGTGTTCTTCGGGGATTTAACAAGTTACCGGTGTATGAAATAATTTTCAGAGTTTATTTAAGCAGAAAATGGTGATTTGAAGACTCTCGCCTCACGATGGTTATTGACGCTAATCATAATTCTAAGGGCCAAACGTACACTTTCGTATCCCATTCGGGGTTAAAATTATTTTTTGGAAATCTCTAAGTTCTCATTCATTTTAAAGTGCTTTCGCTGTTATTAAAATGAGTGAGTAGTGTTTACTATCTGATCTTGCCGCAGCTTTCGCTTGTTGGTTCGTATCTTAATTAATTTCCCACTTTCGTGGCAAAACTACTTTTAAATAAGTTCTCGCTTTCGCAACGAAGTTTATTCAGTAAACTAATTTTAAACACTCAGACCATAAATTACTTTTGAAAAGAGAATTTTCAACCAGTTATTATCAAATCCCTTTCGAATTATTACTACATATCGATTACTTAAATTTAGCTAGACATGGATTTGGAAAAGGTAAAACATAAATAAAAACAATAAATAATAGCATGCATCATAATAAAACTGGAATTACGATTGAAATGAGAAACCTGTAAATATTCCAATTGGCCTTTGGGCAGATCCTCCACAGATGTTGGCAGGATTATGGTCTTTATGCCAATTTGATCGTACAACGGAAATAGAAATTACAGAAGAATGAAAGGAATGCAGAAATATAAAAGGAGAAACAAATAAGAATAAAAACTGGAAAGGTTGCTCTGGAAATAAATTGGCAGCACTTCGTTATATGAATACGGCTCCCTTTCTGAGGTCCCCTTCTTCCCTTTTTATAGAAATGGAATTCTAACGGTTATAATTGAAGAGGGTGGACTTTGAGGCAGAATAATCAGGGAGTAGTGGTCCACTATTTGGGACTTGGAACTGCTTCTTTTACGTGAAACTGAAGTGGAGCGTTTTTGCCTGCATGACAGTCGTCACCCGTGTGACGGTCGTCATGGAGCTGTGACGGTCGTCATGGAGCTGTGACGGTCGTCACAGCAGCAAAATCAGCATTCTGCGCTTTTCATGATATTTTCACCTGGTTTTCGTCCATATTTCATCTGAGATTGCTTGTTTTCCTCATATTGCCTTGTTTAGACGTGATCATCAAATACCTGCAAAACATCAGACAAATAACACGGAAATAACCCGAAATCGGATCGAAAACATTTAAACTTTAGTTGAATTATGCATCAAAATATATATACGATTTCGTGTTATCATTGAGCCCTTCTCTTAAGACGATGCAAAGACTATTTTCCTACAATTTGTGGCGGTTAAATCTCTCTTAAAATGACAACTCACCTTTTCTCCTAAAATCAATCAATCAACTACCCTAAACCCGTAGGAACTTTGACCACAGTCAAAGAACTCCTCAAACCCTTTAAGGGGAACTACAGATACTCTGATTCCACTCCCGTAAGGATATGTAGGCATAAGATGTGATATCTTATCGAGTATACTTAGAAATAAACCCCTAGGTCTTTCAACCATTAACCAGATAAACCATAGCAATAAACAAACATAAAACAAGAGGTTCCTGTAGAGTACTACAGAAACTCAGGATGCTAGCACCTTCCCTAAGTTTAACCAACCCCCGAACCTATAACTCTCTAAACCTTACATTTGCATTGCATTTTGGGAATTTCGATCTTTATCCCTTCCTTTGGACAAATCAAAGTTTGGTTGCAAAATGAATTAAACATTTAAGCTAATCAATAGTTTGGTATCCAAATTTTACCGTGACAGAAATGGCGACTTCACTGGGGACTCTCAGTGGGTTTCCCTATCTTGTTTTTTGTTTTGTATATTTGCTTAATTGTTTACTTGTGTATTTGTTTGTTTATTACCTTTGGGATTGATGCTCTTGAGTGGTGAGACAAAGTCCTACACCCGGACTTGAGTGAACTTAAGATAGGATAGGGATATGTTCGACGAGGCTTATAGGGAGTGAGTCCCGACTAAGTTAACTTGAAAATCACGCTCAGTTGAGACCCTTTCAAAAATGGTTCGGTTGAACGAGTAATCGTGAAGACTTTTACTATTTTCGATTGGAGTCTATGATATTGAGGACTGTAGTTACCTTAACCCCACTTTGGCCTTTATTAGGATGTAGCGCGGGACTATAAGGAAGTACACCCGAAATAGTGCTACGCGATGCTACACTCAAAAGAAGTTCTCTTGAGAATATTATTAACCACCGAGTTAGTTGGGAAATTGATAATATCCGAAAGATGGACTAATGAATTTGGGAACCTTATTAGAACCTTGTTCGGCAAGTACAACCCACCTCTAGTCCATGTCCTTTGGGGAATGGGTATACCCTTTGGCTCCATGCTCGTTGCAAACCTAGGACCTCCTTTGTTTGTTTATCTTTATGTGTCCTTATGTGCTTACTTGTGTTTGTTGCATTCATAAAGCATCATATTGCATCGGTTTCATGGAACTCCAAGTTTATTTGTAAACATTATAAAGCCAATAGGGGTTACAAAAGAAAATATTTTTTTTAATATTCTTTTAAGAGTCCTAACCTGGATGACCTAAGGAAGTTAGAAGCTCCCATCGAAGGTCAATAGAAGTTCAAAGGACTTTCATCAATAGACAAAGGATTTCTCCCTCATTTTTCAGCAAAGAAAAGAAGAGAAATGGAGGATTTATTTTCCTCTATCAGGATATTCCTTAGAAGCTGACCATGAACAATTTATCTTCAAGAAGATTCAGTTAGAAGAGCAAATCAACAAGCACGATGAAGGACTTCCTTAGGACTTTATTGGCTTTTATTTAGCTATTGGGTCAGGACTCTTATGAGAATGTTCACTTGTAATTGATATCAAAAATAATAAACAAGTTTTCTCTGGTATTTAGTAATATTTATAAATACTTGAGTTCCATGAAACCTTTCATTTTTTTTGCATTTTTGCATTGCATTTCACATTTTGCATCAGCATAGCATCCTTTGCATTCCGGGGGGTCTCATTCTTGCTTCATCTTCACAGACAATCTGAATCACCAATGCAACACTCGAGCTAGTCAACGCCAAAAGATGGATCAACTTGAACAAGACAACAAGGTACTCCGTGATGAAATTGCAATTCTGAAGGAAAATTTGGAAAGGTTGAATGGCTTAGTCGAAGCTCTGTCCAATCATTCTACGCTCAACAATCAAGATGTTCCAAGGACTGTTATCTCCGAAGTTGTGTCAGCACCGATCCCAGTGGTGTCTACTGTTGCTGAAGTAACCTACAGCATGCCGCCAGGTTTCCCATGGGGGATGCCTCCTTATTTCACTCCGGCCGGTTATCGTCCACCTGTTCCTGAGGTCCCTGCAGTGACCACCGTTCAAGCTATTCTTGCAACTACTGCTGTAATGACTAGTGCACCTCCGCGTGTGAATATTACTCCACATATCCTAGACGAACCAATTCTTCATAGGACACCCAGCGAAACTGTGGGTTTTGAAGAAAGGATGGATGGATTTCAAGACCAATTTTCCGAGATGCAGAAGGAATTGAGAGCCCTTCGTGGGAAAGATTTGTTTGGAAAAAATGTTTCTAACTTGTGCTTGGTTCCGAATGTCAAGGTTCCGCCAAAGTTCAAGGTCCTTGATTTTGAGAAGTACAAAGGAAACACTTGCCCTCAGAGTCATCTCATCATGTATGCCAGAAAGATGTCTGCGCAAACTGACAATGATCAACTGCTCATTCATTATTTCCAAGATAGTCTGACAGGCGCTGCACTCAAGTGGTACATGGGATTAGATAGTGCGAAGATTCAAAATTTTAATGATCTGGGTGGAGCCTTCATTAAGCAGTACAAGTATAATATGGACATGGCTCCTGACCGTGATCAGTTGAGGGTCATGACTCAGAAAGGCAAAGAGAATTTCAAGGAATACGCTTAGCGTTGGCGCGAGTTAGCCGTCCAAGTCATACCGCCATTAGAAGAAAAGGAAATGACCAAGATTTTTCTAAATACCTTCGGTCCATTCTTTTATGAGAAAATGGTAGCAAGTGCACCCAGTGACTTCACCGAAATGGTTAATATGGGAACGCGTTTAGAAGAAGGTGTTCGCGAAGGAAGACTAGTCAAGGAAGGGAGTACCTCTAATAATGCTCGAAAGTATGGGAGTTGTTTTGTGAAAAAGAGAGAACACGAGGCAAGTGTTGTGCAGCAGGGACGATCCAAGAGAGGGTATCCACCATCATGTCAGGTTGCTGCAGTTTATCAACCATAACATCAACAAAATCAGCCATTCAACGATCAAAGTCGTGTACACAAAAGATTAGACTTTGATCCCATCCCGATGACATACACTGACTTGTTCCTAACTTTGATTCAAAAAGGTCATGTCCAGACGAGAGCTCCACCTAAGGTACCTAAGAAACTTCCGTATTGGTAAAAAGCTGACAAATTTTGCCCATACCATCAAGGTGCTCCAGGACACGATATTGAGAACTGTTACGGTTTGAAAGTAGACGTTCAAAGGTTGGTTAAGTGTGGAATCTTATCCTTTGAGGGTTCCATTCCTAATGTGCAAGATAATCACCCACCTCAACATGGTTCGTCCTCCGCGAACATGATCCAAGGTTATTCGGGAAGCTCGTATCAATATAGTGCCTGAAGATGAATCTGAAGGCTACATATTAGACGATTCTACAGCTTCTCCATTCCATACGAAGACTGAATAAAATCCTGAGAAGGGCTCATCAGGGTGTTTTTCTTTTTTGCTTATGCGTATTTTTCTTTTCTTTGATTAAAAGCATGTTTAGATTGTATGGCTTGTTTATTTTGAATAATTAATGCAATAAAATTTTTGTCTTGAAGAAATCCATTCGTTTCACTCGTAAAACATTTTTCGTAATTTATAACGCCTACTATACCCAATTCTCTCACTTTGGTGAATAATTGGAAGGGGGATGATGAAGTAAAACACAAGATTTCTCGTTGTATGCTTTTGAATAAAAACCCTACTAATGATGTAAGGCATTCCTGTTTCAAACCTCCTAAAACACCAGAAATAGTCAACCCTTCTTTTAAGCCTTGAGAAAGGATCTGTTTTTTTCTCTCCCAAACCAAAACCTCGTTTTAACCTGGGGCAGGATATCACCAAAAATAAACATCTTCCAAAAATGGGGTGGGCACAAATATAATTTGACATTTATTCCTCTGCTTTACAAATCATAAACTAAACCCATATATATAACCCATAAAGTCCTAATTGAAGTAAGGTTTAGTTTGAAAGCATACTCGATGAGATATCGTTTCCTGACTCCTATGAGCTATGCTCAAATGTAGTATCGGTCTTATAAATGAATTTAATTTATATCCTAACTAGTGATTTCGGTCACCAGTCATTGTGATATTCCTTTTTTCAAAAAAAAAGAAAAGAAATCAAGCTTCAAGACAAACATGTATGTTGCATTAACAGTTTCAGAATTGACATTTCTGACTTGCTAGATTTGCCTGATGTCTTAGAAAGATTACGTGAAGAAATCACCAATTAAAATTTGAAGACATTGCTGACCTGGGGCAATTTATTTCGTCCAAGAGATTTGATCCGTACAAGTTTGGATTCACCTATAACACAAGTTTGATGACTCAGTTATACCATCAATCAGGGGCAGTTACGTCGAGCTTCTGCAAATCTCTACAAGAGTTTGAAAACAGTAGGGCATTTAGACGCCATGTTTTCTATAAAATCCTCTTGAGATGACCTTTTCTCATGAACCATGTGACTTGGGGCATGCGAGAGTCGAGAAAAAACCCCAGTTGGTGACCTGAGAATTCCCAGTGGGCCGATTAGCTTCACTTCTCTAGCGAGGCGGATGTTTATTTCATCCCCATCAAAGTTTTGACTCCAACATATTCAACAACTCTGGGTTCTTAAAGCAAGTGTACATTCTCCAAGCAATGTTTGATCTGTAAAGATTTGGTTTGAGTGCCCTCCGTCCCGAGTTGTTTATTTCATCTCCGTTTGCCTTTGTTCATTTGTTTTGTCAGCATAGGCATACGCATAGCATATAGATAGTTAGCATAGCATGTACATTTTGCATCTTTGTGTTTGTTTGTTCTGTCACTTTGGTCGTGTTTATCTCCAAGTGAATGGGTTTGCCTTCTCCCTCCAAGTAGAGTTGTTAGCCTTAGGCAGAAAGAGCACAATGTTTTTACTTTCCCCACAGAGTTCGATCTTCGTGGAAGACAATTGTTTTAGCGCGTCCCATTTGAGTTCATACCTCAATGTTCGGGTCTGGTTTGACAGTTTCTCTTCAGTTATTTCCTGGATTGAACTTCAGTTCATGGCAATCACATTATGGATATCTCCAACTTTTGAATATGGATAAGTGTGCATTTATTTTGCACTTGGTTCCCCAGGAAGGGTTTCTATGAATATAACTATTGAAGATGGATATGTCTCCAACAACATTATCAGGATTCCTCGACGGTTTGCACCTAGATTGCAAGCAACCTCTTTATTTGAGCAACTCGTTTTGATCAAAATTTCTTTCAAAACGACAAAAGGTGGTCTCCAGATGATTTTCCCATCCCCAGTGACTTTATCAAGATTATCAACCTGACAAATTGCATCTCTTTGAAAATCTTCCAGAGAAGTTTGTCGAAGACTTTATAGCTATTTCCTCTTTATTTGAGGATCTACAGAGTTTCAGACATATTTTATAACTACAACAAGATACTCCTCAGGGTGTATTCCCCAGTGAGTCTATCACCCAAGACTATTTCCATCAAATGGCATCTCTTCCGAGAAATTCGACGAAGTTTATTACAGTTGGCCTCTCTTTATTTGAGAGGACATATTTTGCAAATCAATCGGCTTACATCTCTCCCGGAGATCCCTGTTGAAGCTTTATAATCTCTAACACATTTTGTTTTTGGGTTATTACCTTTTCTTAGGCTATCATACATTTGATAGTAGGTAATATACAATTTCTTTTGGTCAGACACCTTGGCTTAGGCTACCATATGTTTGGTAGTAGGTGATCTCTCCGTCTTTGGGTTATTACCTTTTCTTAGGCTATCATACATTTGATAGTAGGTAATATACCATTTCTTTTGGTCAGACACCTTGGCTTAGGCTACCATATGTTGGTAGTAGGTGATCTCTCCGTCTTTGGGTTATTACCTTTTCTTAGGCTATCATACATTTGATAGTAGGTAATATACCATTTCTTTTTGGTCAGATGCCTTTTCTTAGGCTGCCATATGTTTGGTGGTAGGTCATATTTCCTTTGGTGTTCACCTTTTCTTAGTTTATCATATGTTTGATAGTGGGTAACACATCTTATTGTGGTCAGACGCCTCGGCTTAGGCTACCATATGTTTGGTAGCAATGGCAGGTATAGACCCTCACAGTCAGGTTTTAAGACGGAGTTCGCACACCAAGAGTGGATTCAACTCATGGATTTACAAAACCAATTGCAAGGCTTTCTTTCATGATTACGGGAATTGATTCCTATTATGGAAAGTAGGTTACGAGGCGCTACGATGTTTTATAAATTCGGCTCACCGTTCAAGACAAGAGGGTTTAAGTTCGAATAACCAGATTTTAGGATACTACAGCGAATGCCAAGGCTTATATTCCAATCAAATTCAAGGTTCACGGTTCGAAGCAATAGGTGGATTATTCCAAACTCACTGCCATGACTAAGGTTACAAGAGATTAGCAAGCGGTGCCTAATTATTCCAAGATCCTGCCTAATAGCTACAGGAAACCGTAGATACAAGTCTGTTTCGTATTTTGGGAATGTCACGGCCACTTCATTATCATTATTATAAGATTGCTGGGAAGCTTAGAGTTCAAACTCACCAAGTCTATCAATCAAAGGATACAATTTTAATCTACAAGGAATATCCTTACCAAGGAAACAGTGTTGCAATTGGATTAAATAGAAATTCACAATGTACATTCGACTTGGCCTTATTGTTTTTTCAGGAAGTCATTCAACTTAAGGCAATTGTACATCACGTTATGACATTACACCAATTACATAGTTCGTATTAAACTATTTAAAGGCTGCTACTTCAATTTGTTGTTTACTTTTGCTAAGAACAAGCTTGGAGGCATTACTTTTGTTGTTCTCCACCATCACGACTTTCGAGCTTCTTCCGAAAAGAACGCATTCACCTCCTCACCAGTCTTGCTCCATAGTTCCACTTTAAACAACCTGCATAACAAAACTCTGCATTAGTATCATCACAATAATATCCAAAACCTGTCAAAGCAACAACACAATTGAAGGTTAAAACATTGTTTCGTTTAAAACATCAAAATCCAACTTTACAACAAGTAACCAGAAATTCAAAGTTATCAAAGTCTCCAAATTCCAAATCAGCGGAGAAGGAAAACATTGCAGAAGTTGATGCTTCTAGAAATACCAGGGCTGAGACTAGTTGCACAGAAAAGTTTGTTGAGGCTAGCAAGCTTTTCCAATTTAGATGGTGGATCTATACTTGCAGAACCATTATACGTTAAGACAGTTGTGGCTGAAAAGGACTTGGATGTCCTAGAAAATATAGCATCGGATGCCAATTCTACCGATAATGCTAAACACAAATCTACTACAACTACTGCCAAAGTTCAACTTGATTTTGATGGATTAGTTGATAAAAATCCTTCTTGTTTGGGGTCAAAACTCGCTGCTGTTAACCCTAAGGGATGGAATATCTAGCCCTGATTTGAAAGGAAGCAAGAGAATGCCACCAAATAAAGAACTTCTTGCTTTATCAGAACCATTGAAATTACTTGATGATGACACGCAGGAAGTTCTGGTAGATTCTTTTTCTGAAGCAGTTACTGAAAATGGTCTCCCTAGACATACAGACAAAAGTGTTACAAAATTCAATGTTAGGTTCCCAGTTAGTGCTCCTACTGGTGAAGTGAATTTTGATTTGGCACAACAGTCCCCAAATACCATTTCATGGGACCAAAATGGTGACTTATTCAGGCAGGCACTTCCCAACAATGGAAAAGTTATCCGTTTTTCAGCTGACGTACATAATTCAATAGTTCCACAGAGAGTTCCACTAATGATACGGAGCATTCATGCTCTCAGCGTAAGAAAAGAAAGATTGAGATTGAATCAGATAAATTTCTTCCAGACTCTACACACTTATTGGAAAAGCTAGTTGATTCTACCAACCAAAGGCCTGCAAGTGGTACCTTAAGTATTAAAGAAGGCAATCCAGAGGCTGTCATTGAAGTTCAACATTTGGCATTTGGTCAAGCGGATGATATAGGACATGAACTTGACTGTAAGAGCCCAACAGATATAATGGAAACCTATGAGAACCAACACAACCAAAGTTCAGTGCAGTCAACATACTTTCAAGAATTGTGAGTTTATCTATGGAAGGAGAAGGTCTTTATACCATGTCAGTTTTACCTACTTCGCTTACGGTTTTTTTTTCAAAATGTGTCATCTCTCCCACAGCTCTCGCATGATGTTGACTACTCTGGAAATGGTTGGATCATTGAGTGTTTAATACAGAACTGTAGTGGTATTAAAACTTTGTCAGGGACTCTTATTTGAAAAAGCTGTTGATGGCGGAAAAAAAACTCGATGCAAAAATACACGTCAGCTATCAAGAGATAACATACCAAAGTTGCAATATTGACAACTCAGGGTTGATTCTGGTGCCACCAAAGATGGATCCTTCCCCCAAATAGCTCGACATTGAAATCTGAAAAGAGAAACAAAGGTCAATAGCAATAAAGGTCAGGATTATTTTCTTAAAGAGAAAATAGAAAAATCAGATACATGTTTCAAACATGCTTAGACGAAAGCGGAAACAAATTCAATTTCATCAAGAAGGAATCATAAGCCATCAAGACCGCTTAATTCCTTTCCAGTTTCAGAATCTTTGTTCAGAGTCTATAAAACCCTAACAGAGCCACAGGAAAAAGGAGGGGAGAGGGAATACACGACAATACAGAACACTCACAAAAAAACCCCAAATTCAACAAAAACCTAGAAATCGTAAAAGAGGAGCTTATCTTTTTCAATGTTCTGTCGTCGATCGTGAATCGCCGTACTCTTGCCACGAATCCCCGAACTCATCATTGTTAACCGCGTCATCGCAAGCCTCGCCTCTTCCATCCGTATCCCCTACCGCAAACCGTCGTCTTTCCGATTATGCCTCTTCAAAACTCCAGCGCCGTTCGCAAATCACCACAACCGGAAACCGACGAAGTCATTTAAACCGAAGGTTGATTTTTTTCACTAACCATGATAATCTGTCGTTTTGTTGTTTCAGGAAGGAAATCAAGATGAAAGAAGAGGAAGTACATTGGTGAACGGAGAGGAACATAGAGAAATGGGGGGAAGATGAACCAAACGACGATTGAGAAAGGGATGGAGTTCACGGCAGATTTGGGGCTTGAGGGATTTAGGGTTCTCAGCCGTGTGTTATTTTGTATGTTATGTAATTATATGCCTGCCACACACACTACTTACCGTGCACCCACGCATTGGTATCGTCCACTTCACTTACCATATAATCAAACGATCCACATACTGCTGCCCACGATAACCCGCTACACCCTACACACTGGATCCTTCCGCATCCACTTAATCAACCCGGTAACCCTAATTAACCCTCCACTAATCGGTGTTTAACCCTCTTCACCCCTAATTAACCTTTTAAAATCTTCAATCAACCTGTTTTAATTTAACTTAATCTTTTTTTACTTTATTTTATTAATTAATCAATCTATTAATCTTTTCTAATCAGTTTTTTTTATTTAAACCCACTAAATCTATTTTATTAAAATTATTTTAATTAATCTTAACTTAGTTTTAACTAGTAAACCTTTTTTGGATTAATATAATTAACTCAATTTTATCCTTACTAATAGTCAATCTTTATTATGATCAACTTTTTAATTAAAAACAATTAATAAACCTTTTATAACCTTTTTAATTTATTTACTTATTAATTAACTTTCTTTTATATCTTGTTTCTTTATAATTAAAATTATTTGCTTTTTTTAAAAAGCCTATCTCATAATCTGTTTAATTTATATTGATAATATTTTGTTTAAAATTAACTTTTATTTGATAATAACCAAACTTTTTTTATTAAAACCAATCAACTTATAATTTAAATTAATGTAACGTTTTCTTTACAAATCAATTCACATAAAACTAAATTACAACCTTTTTTAACCAATCTCACCACAAACATAATATACTTTCTCATAAATATAATTCAACTAAAAATGAATTAATATCCCATAACTTCTCACAAATCAATCCCCTTAAAATCAATCCAACATCCGTCTTAAGGTCAATCTCTCCCGACTCGTCAATCGTGCACGTTTCACTTCCACTCACATATTCACATTCACAATTCACACACTCACTTAGCGCTTTCACGCGTCTGTGTATGGATTTAATTACTCGCCTTTATTTTTCTGCAATTTATCATTATCGCAATTTATCTTATCATCATTGCATTCCGTCCAAAGGAAAAACCTACACATGATTCAACGCTTGTGTGTAGTGCACATCATTTGCATCATTCTCCCCTACGATCCTTGATCCCATTCAAGTCGATCTTTAAGATAGATCCTACCCCATAGGAAGGACCTTTTCTTTCATCTTTTACAACATAGAAACAAACAAATACAACTCAATTCAAATTATTCAAAATAGAGAAATAGATGTTAATCATCTTAAGCGAGATAGAACTTCCACCCCACATCAATACAATCAACATGTAGAGACTTTGCCTTAAGAGAGATAGAGACGTACTTGTCGATCAATATCCGAGTACTTGAGCTCTTCTCTTAAGACGATGCAAAGACTATTTTCCTACAATTTGTGGCGGTTAAATCTCTCTTAAAATGACAACTCACCTTTTCTCCTAAAATCAATCAATCAACTACCCTAAACCCGTAGGAACTTTGACCACAGTCCAAGAACTCCTCAAACCCTTTAAGGGGAACTACATATACTCTGATTCCATTCCCGTAAGGATATGTAGGCATAAGATGCGATATCTTATCGAGTATACTTAGAAATAAACCCCTAGGTCTTTCAACCATTAACCAGATAAACCATAGCAATAAACAAACATAAAACAAGAGGTTCCTGTAGAGTACTACAGAAACTCAGGATGCTAGCACCTTCCCTAAGTTTAACCAACCCCCGAACCTATAACTCTCTAAACCTTGCATTTGCATTGCATTGTGGGAATTTCGATCTTTATCCCTTCATTTGGACAAATCAAAGTTCGGTTGCAAAATGAATTAAACATTCAAGCTAATCAATAGTTTGGTATCCAAATTTCACCGCGACAAAAGGTATGCTAAATTCCATGCCCCCAATGATAACCTCCCTCCTGAGGTCCAACATCATGGTGTGACCTCTTCTAAGGCTCCCAAAGATGATGTAATAGAAAAAATGAAGATGATAGGGCAGACGAGGGATCTTCGCCAGGAAGGAACAACTTGCCCCTATAATCCTCAATGTGGATTAATCTAACATTCAACGCCTTAGAATTTATCGGTGTCTGTATCCCTTTTCTTGAAGACTTTTCATGTAACTATAAGGCCGACATAACACAATTCTATATAAGTTATATGATTTTATAAATAATCACATGTTGATGGGTATACTAATGGAACGAGTCTAGCACGAGAACCACGCCCAAGTAGTGAATGAGCTAAAGTTCTAACTCTCTATTGCTAAAAGGAAGCCTCGCTAGGGGTCAAGATATAGTAAGGGCCTAGTCAAAGATAAGAAGGATTTTAAATCCAATCTTAAAACAATGGTGCTAGAGGACCAGACTCTTACTGCATTAGAGAAAAGCCTGAAGGAATCTCTTGAAGAGGCCTTCCGCTCTAAGAAAAAGCTAGTGTAAAATTTATCCATGCTGAAAGCTGAATTAGTGGAGACTTGTGACAAGTAATTTGAGAGGGAGAAAGAGAAAATGGAATTCTTCTACCTTATGTTCAACCTAAGTTAACTGGATCTAATCAAAGTTATCTATGATGACCAGTTGGTGGAAGAAGAAGAAGTGTCACCCCTATTGAGTTTGGCTTATATCCTAATGAGGGTGCCAAGACTGAGCTTGAAGGTGACAAGGAGGGAGAGGAGAAAACTTTAAAGGAGGATTTTGCTGGCGAGGGGAGTATTCCTAAAGAACAACATGATTTCGAGGAGGACCAGTGATCTTAAGGTATCTTAGTTACTATCCTTTATGGTTTGTTTTCTTTGTAATTATGCCTCTAGAGATTTTTGTATAATGATTAAAAATGCCCTAAAAGGATTTATGTGCTTTTCTACTCCATGGGGGTTTGATCAATAAATTGGTGGCATTATATGCCTTTTCCTTATATTTCTTACGCGAATTCCTTTTTTTTTTTTATAATGATTTGAACATGTTTCTCGCCACTATATAAGTTATTCAGGATGTAAAGATCCCTTCATAAGTGGTTGCCTCTATGTGCGAAAAATATTCATCTAATAAGATCTAACATAAGTGATTGCCTCTACAGGTGACAAGAATTCTTCTATGAGAATCCAACACCAGTTACTGCCTCTATAGGCCGCAAGGATTCCTCCATGAGAATCCAACACAAATGATTGCCTTTATGGGCGACAAGGATATCTCTATGAGGATCCAACATAAGTGATTGCCTTTATGGACAATTTTGATAAGATTTTCCATTCTAATCCTCAAATCTTGAAAAATACAAAGTAATAATATTCTAAAATTTATATAATAATGTGAGGCTCCTCATTAAAAACTTATACCTCGTACCTTTTGCGGGAATATCTAGTCTCCCCGCTTCTAGAAAATCCTCCTTCTATGGTGTTAAGGGTGTGATGCATGGGTATGTCTTCACCCTCTTTCTTGGTTACTTGCCTTTCTTGGGTTTGAGACTTCCATAGCCATCTCGCCCTTGAGAGTTGGATCTTTCTGAGGTCTAAGTGAAACCACCATTGACATACTTCTTCAAGCTTCCTTCTTGGATGAGGCGCTATATATATTTTTTATCTTGGTAGTAGTCTTCTGTGTGGTGCAATTTGACCTTGTGAAACTTGAACCACCTGCTAGTTTTGGCCCCATGATGACTGACTTAGGGGCTGACAGAAGAGGAATGTAGTGTGTATGAAGAAACTTATGTCATATCTTCTCACAACGAGTGTTCAAGGGCGTGAAGCTTTCTACACGCCTCTCGCTTTGTTTGAAGATCGCCCTGTCTCTGACAAGTGAGGTGCAATAATTCATGCACAACTATTATGAGTTATAAGAGTTGCATGGTGTCCACTACTTAATATCTATGGCCTTATTTTCGGAATTGCTCTCCTCGCCTTTTATATAATATTTTTCATGTGTTATTACCTTTGCCAAGCAAGTCGTTGGCCTTTGAGTGAGGGATTCAGTAAAATGCCCAACCCTTAATCCATTTTGGAAAGCTTCCACAAACATATTTTGATTAGGATGGATGGCCTTGATGGTTTCCTCATTAAAGTGGGTGATACATATCCTCAAAGATTCAACAAGTATTTGGTGAATGTTGAATAGACTGGTGGTAAACACCTTTATGTGTCTACTCGCAACAAACTAATGGAGCAATTTCTTCACTAGGTCTTGGTAGCTGGTGATCGAGAGCTGTAATAGGCTCATGTACTACCTTAATGTTGCATCTCTGAAGGTGCCAGAGGGAAGCATGTATTTCAAGGAGTCAAAGGCTCCAGTAAATTCCATATGTGTGTTGATGGATGCGACTTACTCTTAGAGGTCGTTGCCTCCATCAAACTTGGTTAATGATGGTAGCTTGAACTTCTCTTGCATCGGTGTCCCCCCATATTTCATTTGAGAGAGTTTAGGGGTCAAGAACTTTAGTCTCGTCAGGAAGGTCAACCTCTTGTTTGCGTTGTTGGATATGAAGGATGTTGTCCTCCAAAGTATGATTTTGATGACGCAAGTCATCCATGGAGGAACACATTTCTGTCATGGCGCCCTCATCGTCGGTACTTGCTAAGAGTAAGATGAGTGATAACCCTTAATTTTGTAGGTTATCTTAGTATTTTAAGGTTGTTGTGGTGTTAGATCAACATCATGAAGGGATGGTGAGAAGCTCTGTATATAGGTGACTACTGAGCAAATTGAATGTACTTTCTCAATCAAGTGATTTAGATATTTATATAGTTTGATTATGCCTTGATCCTCAATCCTATTACCTATGAAAGATTATTCTGCTCCTAGAAACATGATGTTAGGACTTTAGGAAAATTCCCACATTACGTAAATGGGCAACATGTAGTATTATCGAAGCCCACAATGCAAATGATTTAATCAAAGGAAAAATGCTACAAATAATGGGTGAACATCGTGGTAAATTAGCGCATATTATGATGAACGGGTGCACATTGTAAGAAATGTGCGGCTAGTCATCCTACTTTTGGTGGGATGAGAAACATCTGTCTACCCCTGTTGAATTTCGCGCAGCCTCCCATGGATCCTTTATATATATACCAGTACAAAAGGTACATTAGGTCAATTCAAATAGAGTTTATCTTAACTACAATAGTGATGGTTAAGGGATGAGAACAATTATGGAGTTTAATTTAGCACTTCTAAATAAATAATGTTGGAAGCTTATAACATATTAGAAGGGTGTTTTGGTTTAAGTTTTTTCTCAAAAATATGGGAGTAAGGGTGGTGTTAGACAGAAGAGAAAAATATTTGTTTTATGAAAATGTTTACATCTTGTTAAGGAAGAAGTGAGTGTGAATAAGGCTAAGTGGTAAATCTACATTTTTTTTAGTAAAGCCATGGTTATAAAAGGTGTGATGAGGGGAAATTTTAGTAGATTATTTGAACTTTTGTTTATGTACAAACCTAAAAATAATTTAAGTGTTGATTGAAAATGACATATAGACCATTTAGAGTTACATGAGACAAAGTCAAAAGAGTATAATCACATCCGAACAAAAGTAAATTGAATCTTTCTCAAATTTATTAGTCTATCATGGTTGCAAGGACTCTAGACCTGTTCAAAAGTACAATAAAATTAGATAATAGGACTTTGCGTTCACATTTCATGTTTATGACACCCTTAATCAAAGAGAGCGAAGATGGTGGAACCATAAGGTAAAAAAAAGGTGTGCACACAAGGACATAATCAACAAAACACATACAAAAACATAAGGAATGTCACCTATCACAAAATATAAGGAATAATTATACATTATGTGTGTAAATAGTCTAATTATACTACAACATTTTCCTTAAGTTACAATGTTTTACTCAATAGGATAGTCTTCTTTATAAATATCATAATCTTTAAATTATTCAAAATATCTAATCAATCAAACAAAGTCTAAAAAGTTATATCTGTAACTTTTTCTTTCATTAGAAAATAGTTAGATTTGGGGATACAGAACATTTTGTATCAAGTTTCTCATGAACTTGTTGACATTGTAAAAAATATAAAAAATATGATTCATAACAAAGTCTAAAAAGTCAAAGGGTTATAGATCAGGCAAGATAATTCATATGACATTTTTCTCATATTAATTCAGAAATCTTGAACTTGATATTCAAGTTAAGTTTGAATGTTATGAACTAATCAAATTGACAAAAATGTTTAAACTAAATAATTGATCTGCAATCTAATCTAATTATACTATTTTTATTTCACAGCTATACTTACTTTTATGGGGAAAGTGCTTGAAAAGGCTTTTTATTTGTATTGATTTGTTTAGTTTATCGGTAATATTTTGATTATAACATACTTGGATGTAGTAGCGCACACAGTGAGTGAATTAGTAACCGCGGAACACAAGACTTATAGTTTTTGTTTGTCTACTATTAAAAAGTAGTGATGCTTTTCCTTTTGGATAATGAAGTAATAGAAACAAGTACCACTTACTTGGATATCCGTATCTTTATTTGTTGGATATCATTAATATTATTTTTTCTTTGCACTTGCACCTTGTGTGAGAGATAAGGAAGAAATACTTGAGTGGGCATAGATTAGTGTTAGTTGAACAGCTAGATGTTTATTACTACAACTATGCATAACAATATATCAATGAGGTATCTAATTAGCTAGCTACCATGGAACGAGGTAAGCCACTTAACATATTAAACAAGTAGATATGGTAATCCAAATCTATTAAGATTATTGAAAAAGAAACATTTAAAGAAATTTGAGATGACTTAAATGAAAGAAGATTGACCGGTCTCAAACTTTATTTCACGTGTGGTACTGCTAACAAACTAGATGAAGGCGTGTGATGGATTGATCACTGATTTGCATAAGATTAAGAAAGTGTTGAGATCTCTATCTGCAAGTTTTGATTACATTGTTGTGTCTATTGAAGAGTCTAAAAATCTAACTGAGATGAAGGTAGAAGAACTTCAAGCTTCATTGGAGGCTCATGAGATGAGATTGAACCAAAAGAACTTAGAAAGGGAGAAAGTGGCGAAACATACATAAGCAAGATTCATCAAGATATCTGTTAGAGAAAAGGCGAAACAGAGAAAAAATTTGACAAATGATGAGAACTCAAGCAAGAATTCAAAGAATCATTATGATTCAACCAAGAAATTCATGGGCAACAAGTATTCAGAGAAGAAAGTTGACATGAAGGAGGTGAAGTGTTACAACTGTCAAGGATTTGGTCGTTTTGCACGAGATTGTCCGAGAAAGAAGGAATCGAGAGAAAAATATAATGAGGATGTGCATTCACTACTACAAATAATGCTTATAACATCACACGCGAAAGAGATGTAACCACGGATACCAAACCAACGTAACAAACGCTGACATGAAAAATTGCCACTTAACAACTCAGTTAAAGAAAAGCCGAGAGGTAAAATTATATGATCATGACTTCGAACGCCAACATATGCATTTTTATTATTTACACAAACAACACCTCAAACATCTCGGTTTATTTAAAAACCGAAGCGTTAGATAGTTTAAAAAAAGAATCATTACATTGTTTACACAAAATATTAATAAATTAATTTGTTTACAATCTATATTGTTTACACAAAATATTACATTGTTTACACTGAATATTAAAATAAAAATGTTGTTCTTTATCGTCATCACTGTCGGTGAAGAACAAATGCTGAATATCTTGGAGAAGAGAAAATGTTGGGGATCCTCGTTTCGTTGATCTTGAGAAAATACAAATGTTGAATGCAATATATTTTCTATTGATTTTGTACTCATTTGTTTCTGATAACAAAAAAAAAACATATAATTTGTTAGGATTAGGGTAAAATCTATCTAACGAGTGATTTTATAGTAAAATGTTACGTATCTTATATCTCGTTTATTAGAGAAACCGGCGGGATATATCCTTTAGTTTACAAAAAATTATAATAAATAAAAATAGTTCTCTAATTGTTTTCCCCCTAGGAGTTTTTGAAAAAGCGAGGTAGCATGTGATTTCTATATCTAAAAAAAAGTCATGGCGCACATTGGAATCATATTTGCTAAAGTAGTAATGATCATCCATATTTAAAAATGTAACATATCTTTTGGATTTTCAAGGAGTTTTACCTTCTCTGATTGTTTTACTTCATATTCTCATCTCCACTTTATTTAAACATTATTCATTGTTTCAACGTGTCATTTCCAACTCTTTGTGTCTTCAAACCTAGTTTCAAAGTCTTTTCTTTTCTTCAAAAACATCTTCAACAATCTTAGATGAAAATCTTGTGTTCGTAATCAATGAAAAGTATGTCGATTCTGATGATTCGAAAGACAAAGGTTTTGATCTAAGGACAACTATTTGCAAACAAAAGTTGAACGATTACTTTGACATTCTTAATGGATCCATCTACATTAATCTCGTTAAAGAGTTCTAGTTAAATGCCTCTATTGGGCCATCTGGTCATGATGGTGAGTGTAACAGCCCAATTTTCAATAATTGATTAATTGTGTTAATTAATTGATTTATTTGGATTATTCTAATTATTTGAATAATTAGATGTTTGTTTAATGGATTGATAGATGTTTTGAGAGAGTAAATATATTGGAAAGAAAATAATAGAGAGGAAGGAAAAGAAATAGAAGAATATAAAAAGGGAATTGGAGAGAAAGAGAAAGATAGAAAAGAAAAAGAAGAGAAAGGAAGAAGAAGAGGAGAAATGAAGAGGAAAAGGGGAAAAGCTTGGAGAACCTTCAAGAACCAATTTCGAAGCTCCGATTAATCGAGGTAAGGGTGAGAAACATTGCTATTTAATCATTGTATGCTATTATGTATGTTGGGTTTGGGTTTTGGATGTTTTTCATCACTTTCTATTTAGGGAAAAAGTTGGATTAATCGGTAGATCGAGGATTTAATCGGTTGAAACTGAGCAATAATGCCGTAGAATAGTCGGGTAACATGTATTGATGTTATTTGTACTGATTTGGATGTTTGAGGTTTGGTTGATGGTGGATTGAGAAGGAGAAGACAGAGTGAAATTCTGTTCTGCGCAGGTTCGCTGGTTCTCGCCAGGCGAGCGAAGGCGAAGCTTCGCCAGGCGAAGCCTAGCGAATGCTGGCGAGTAATTATGATTAAGTCTCAGTGGACTTCGCTGGCGAGTTCGCCAAGCGAAGGTGGATAGCGAAGGTTCGCCCAGCGAAGGTGCTGGCGAATGGTGGCGAATGAAGTCAGTAGCTACTGACTTGGGCTCGCTGGGAAGTCTCGCCAGGCGAAGCCTAGCGAAGGTTCGCTGCGAGGGTTCGCCAGGCGAATGAAGGCGAATGTGACAACATTTTTCTTTTGCTGTGTTGCTCATATGGTGATTGTTTGATTGATTCACATAGGTTAATACTTCTATGTTATGAATGAGGATGTGAACTATTATGATAACATGTGCTGTGGGTAGCCTTCGGGCGTGAATCCTAGAGTTGTGATATGAATGATTAATTGTTATCGGTTAAAATACATGAGAACATAATGATGATTATGTGTGTATTAATGATGAGTTTGTGAACGTTTGATTGTTGTGTACAATTATGTGACGAGTATGCATGACTTATAATTGTATAAATAGTACTGTGACGTGTATACCTTGTATGAGATAGCATGAGATAAAGAATAAACATACTATGAAAAACGTGTTGTGGATGCATATTGTTTATATGCGATTGTATGTTAAAATACATGAAGAATGCATGAGAGCATAATGATGGATATGCGTGCATTGCTTGCTAAATATGATGTTGTATTGAATTGTGAATATATGTGGATAATGCATGAGAACATATTGTAGATATGTGTGCATTGTTGATAATGCGGTGATGATATTGAATTGTGAATGTATATTGTTGGTATATGGTGGTATGAATAGAATGCATGAGAACATGTCATTGATATGTGTGCATTGCTTGATAGATGTTGTAAATGCATATTGTATGTATGTGATTAAATGTGAATAATGCATGAGAACATATCGTGGATATGTGTGCATTGTTTGATAACTGTGAAGAATGCATGAGAACATATCGTGGATATGTGTGCATTGTGAGTGATAATGTGGTGATAGTGTTGAATTATGAATACATCGATGAATGTTATGTGAATATGTTGTGTGTGCAATCATAATGTAATTCTTGAAGTGATGAATTATGTAAATGCATGAGATTAAGATGTCGGTCTTAAGTGCATTTGTTGCGATTGATTGTACATGCATCATTTAGTCAAGAGGCAATGTCTGTTAGTTTCGTGGAAACTAGTGGCTTGTCCCAAACCTAGAAGTGTGGGTTTGAAGGCTTAGAGGACGGGCCTTTGTGGTTATCGGTCTAGAAGTGTGGACCCGGTTTAATGTAAAAACCGAAAAAAGATAACGGGTTATCGGTCTAGAAGTGTGGACCCGGTTTAATGTAAAAACCGAAAAAAAGATAACGAAAGTCGGTACCGCATTGCATGAGTTGCATTGAGTTGTTGAGTCACATTGATATATGACATATGCATGAAGTGATGCTTATGTGTGAATGATGAGATGTTTGTTGAATACTTATGAAGCGTGCATGAAAAGATGATTACGTGTGAATGTTAAGATTGTGGAATTGTGGATGTATGCATGACGCAAAATGCTTGGTGGATATTCATGTTGTATATAAATATAAGTGACGATGTAAATGACTATGAGTTGAATTGTGGTGAGAAATAGGAAGTTAATCATATGATACCTATATATACATGATTTTATGCTTTGATTATTATGGTAATATTTCTCACCCTTCTGCTGTTTTATAATGCTCTATGAGGCATTGCAGATTAGGTTGCTGGAGGCCTTTGTGAAGTTCTGCTTGTAGTTCGAGGTTGCTACATGTGTAGCGGTTTAGTAATTATTTATGGGTCGAGTCATGCTCTGGTAGTGTAACACGGGGATCGATTGCTTATGTTTTAGGATTATATTATGTAACCTAAGTTATGTTTTCATATTGGGAATGATTGAGATGTTGGCCTTAGTGCCTAGAGATGTTGATTTTATATGATGAAAGTAAATGTTTCTTTTAAAGGATTTTCATTAATGAATCCGCTGCTAAATGGAAAAGTGTTTATGAGCATGACAGATTGATTTAATGTGGTATAAGTTTTGTGTGATGCCCTTTTATGGATGCATGTTAACTTTTACTCTGATTATGCATATATTATTTGTGGGGTTTAGAAGGGTGTTACATTAGTGGTATCAGAGCAGGTCGGTCCGTCCGGCCAAGTTGTCTAATGTTATTTGTTCCCTTGTATGCGACATGTGTGTGAAAACACTGTCGATACATGTTGTTGCTTAACCTTGTCTGGAGAATTGGGAATGATCTAAGTGGGGGAGAAGTTGTGCTTCTCCAAGATGCTGCAGGTGTAGAAGTTGTAGCTCAGTGGGTGGTTAACACTCTTGTGGTTTGGTAAAGATAGTCTATACTCCATCATGATTTTCAGCTACCTATTGACAAATTGAGGAACTGATCACCCTTAATCTCTTGTTGATAGTAGTTGGAGTTCTGTTGGATGGGATGGACGTGTCTTGCAAGCTTAGGTGGCGTGAGCAGAGAATTGTTTGGAGCTAAGCCAGGTGCTTAAGAAGTGTGTTGATGAGTCGGCATGAGACAGTGAGGAGATGGTTAATTTTGATGGGAATTCGGGGTGCTAATGAAAGTGGGAAGATGGCGGTTTTGCCGACTAATTATATCTGTTTGGACAGTCGAAGAATTAAATTGATTGAGTAGTGTTGAGAATTATGTCTGGTGTGTGTGCTACGGCAACAGATTGTGGAGTTGAGTATAAGGGTGGATAATGACTTCTAGTGATTACTAAAGGAAATGAGATGTGGAATACATGGTTGGTATAATTGGACCCTTAAGCATTTCAAGAGTTGGAGAGGTATTGGATGACCTTTGAGTGTGGAAGGGTTGTTTCCGTGATTTTGTCATAACGGAAAACCGTAATTCGGAATGACGCAAGATTAGAAATGTTGGAAGATATTACAGTGCTCTATGTGATGGGAAAGTAGTGACATGGAATTAAGTATTTATTGGCGAAAAATGTTTGGATGTTATGGTAAGCGCGGAGAGTGCGGTTTGTGTTATCACCATAAGTTCACAGCTGAGTGTCCGTTTGATGTAATGATTTTCCACACTTGATTGACAGAGTCAATGGTTATGTAACCGATGGTGTTTGGATATGTTCGGAGAATATAGGGGTTCATGTTGAGCGTCGGGAACTTGAGTTATTAGTATTGGGGAAGAGGCAGTGATGTACTACTGTGAAGAGAGTTCAAAGAGTTTTGAGAAAGCTGTCAACAGTTCGTGTATTGGTTTTGCCATGTCCGACAGGATTGTCGTTGTGTTTGGAGATACTTTGTTGATATGATTAAGAGGTGTGTTAAGTACAACATTAATGAGTTTTGGTTATGCTTGAAGGCAATATAAAGTACAGAGAGGGATTATCTGACAAGTAATTTGGAGTGGGTTGCTGTTGTGTGTTTGTACCGGAGTTTGGAAGCCTCAATTGTTTAGTTGGGATTTGAGATGGTTACTGACCTTAAGGTATTTGTTTTATTTGAGAGAGATTCAAATATGAGACAGAGAAGTAATTGGAACTCCTGAAGGAGTATGGTTTTGGTTAAATTACCATTCGGATGAGACCAAGTGGTAGCTAAGATATCGAATCGGGAATTTTGGTATACAACTAATGAAGATGGTAAGGAAGTTAGGACTGATTAAGCAAATTCAGATATGAGTTCGGCCTGTGAAGAGACTTCTTATGGAGTTGAACCTTGGATGTTGAGATTGACTTTTGGTATTCTGATGAGGTTCGAGGAAATCGGAATTCTGAGTTGAGTTGATAGATTAATTGAATTTAATGGATAAAAGTCCGAGGGCTTATTTTCGGATTAAGGAAAATGGTATTGTGAGATGTCGTGATGAAGTGTGTATTCTGAATAGTGTGAGTTGGATAAGAGTACTCAGGGAGAAGTACATCGAGAAAGATGGAGTATCCGTGCAGGTACTAGGAAGATGCGACCGAATTTGAGAAATAGTTTTGGATAGCCATAGATGGAGAAGGAATTGATTGAGTTTGTATATGTTGATTAGACTTGCTGGGAATTGAAGTATGGACATTAGAGATGGTTGGATCTGATACAACTGTTGAGTATTTCGAGTGGGATGGGATAGTATTCCCATGGGCTTTGTACCGGGTTTTCTGATGAATTTGAGGAAGTATGATCCGATTTGGACAGTTAAGAATGGATTAACAAGAGTAACTTGTTGCCTACCAGTGAAGATAAATCTTTCTGTTAGATGGGAACTCAAGTTTTTCGTTAAGATTATGGGAAAGATTGCGAAAGCGGTTGGGTGCCATGTTGAAGATGAACTCTGACTAGCGTCCGTGAATGGCATGGACAAACGAAGAAAACTATCTGGTATGAAGAGGACTCGTTGAGAGCTTGTGTGTTGGACCAAGATGGATCTAAGGGTAGTAATTGGTGTTGGTCGAGCTTGAAGTCTCGTGAGCACCCTGTGTTTTGTTGATCTGTATCAGAGTAGCGCAGCGGAAGCGTGAGGCGGATAACATGTTAGACTATTTTACCGCTGTCGCTTGAGAGGATTGCATGAGGTGTTCATATGTCTAAGTTGAAGGGGTACATTGACTCAGGTGGATGGTGTACAAGTGAGGGAGAATTTGACTTCGGGGGCGTGGCTAGTTCTAGTTGTTGATAAGAAACAACTTCGAAGTATAGAGATTCCTTTGGTGGAAGTAGTTATGGGAGAATTGGATTTGGAAGAATTGGAATGCGAGAGTCGTATCCAGAGTTGTTTGGATCAGGTAACATTTTCGAGGACGAAAATTCCTAAAGTGGGGGAGAGTTGTAACAGCCCAATTTTCAATAATTGATTAATTGTGTTAATTAATTGATTTATTTGGATTATTCTAATTATTTGAATAATTAGATGTTTGTTTAATGGATTGATAGATGTTTTGAGAGAGTAAATATATTGGAAAGAAAATAATAGAGAGGAAGGAAAAGAAATAGAAGAATATAAAAAGGGAATTGGAGAGAAAGAGAAAGATAGAAAAGAAAAAGAAGAGAAAGGAAGAAGAAGAGGAGAAATGAAGAGGAAAAGGGGAAAAGCTTGGAGAACCTTCAAGAACCAATTTCGAAGCTCCGATTAATCGAGGTAAGGGTGAGAAACATTGCTATTTAATCATTGTATGCTATTATGTATGTTGGGTTTGGGTTTTGGATGTTTTTCATCACTTTCTATTTAGGGCAAAAGTTGGATTAATCGGTAGATCGAGGATTTAATCGGTTGAAACTGAGCAATAATGCCGTAGAATAGTCGGGTAACATGTATTGATGTTATTTGTACTGATTTGGATGTTTGAGGTTTGGTTGATGGTGGATTGAGAAGGAGAAGACAGAGTGAAATTCTGTTCTGCGCAGGTTCGCTGGTTCTCGCCAGGCGAGCGAAGGCGAAGCTTCGCCAGGCGAAGCCTAGCGAATGCTGGCGAGTAATTATGATTAAGTCCCAGTGGACTTCGCTGGCGAGTTCGCCAAGCGAAGGTGGATAGCGAAGGTTCGCCCAGCGAAGGTGCTGGCGAATGGTGGCGAATGAAGTCAGTAGCTACTGACTTGGGCTCGCTGGGAAGTCTCGCCAGGCGAAGCCTAGCGAAGGTTCGCTGCGAGGGTTCGCCAGGCGAATGAAGGCGAATGTGACAGCATTTTTCTTTTGCTGTGTTGCTCATATGGTGATTGTTTGATTGATTCACATAGGTTAATACTTCTATGTTATGAATGAGGATGTGAACTATTATGATAACATGTGCTGTGGGTAGCCTTCGGGCGTGAATCCTAGAGTTGTGATATGAATGATTAATTGTTATCGGTTAAAATACATGAGAACATAATGATGATTATGTGTGTATTAATGATGAGTTTGTGAACGTTTGATTGTTGTGTACAATTATGTGACGAGTATGCATGACTTATAATTGTATAAATAGTACTGTGACGTGTATACCTTGTATGAGATAGCATGAGATAAAGAATAAACATACTATGAAAAACGTGTTGTGGATGCATATTGTTTATATGCGATTGTATGTTAAAATACATGAAGAATGCATGAGAGCATAATGATGGATATGCGTGCATTGCTTGCTAAATATGATGTTGTATTGAATTGTGAATATATGTGGATAATGCATGAGAACATATTGTAGATATGTGTGCATTGTTGATAATGCGGTGATGATATTGAATTGTGAATGTATATTGTTGGTATATGGTGGTATGAATAGAATGCATGAGAACATGTCATTGATATGTGTGCATTGCTTGATAGATGTTGTAAATGCATATTGTATGTATGTGATTAAATGTGAATAATGCATGAGAACATATCGTGGATATGTGTGCATTGTTTGATAACTGTGAAGAATGCATGAGAACATATCGTGGATATGTGTGCATTGTGAGTGATAATGTGGTGATAGTGTTGAATTATGAATACATCGATGAATGTTATGTGAATATGTTGTGTGTGCAATCATAATGTAATTCTTGAAGTGATGAATTATGTAAATGCATGAGATTAAGATGTCGGTCTTAAGTGCATTTGTTGCGATTGATTGTACATGCATCATTTAGTCAAGAGGCAATGTCTGTTAGTTTCGTGGAAACTAGTGGCTTGTCCCAAACCTAGAAGTGTGGGTTTGAAGGCTTAGAGGACGGGCCTTTGTGGTTATCGGTCTAGAAGTGTGGACCCGGTTTAATGTAAAAACCGAAAAAAGATAACGGGTTATCGGTCTAGAAGTGTGGACCCGGTTTAATGTAAAAACCGAAAAAAAGATAACGAAAGTCGGTACCGCATTGCATGAGTTGCATTGAGTTGTTGAGTCACATTGATATATGACATATGCATGAAGTGATGCTTATGTGTGAATGATGAGATGTTTGTTGAATACTTATGAAGCGTGCATGAAAAGATGATTACGTGTGAATGTTAAGATTGTGGAATTGTGGATGTATGCATGACGCAAAATGCTTGGTGGATATTCATGTTGTATATAAATATAAGTGACGATGTAAATGACTATGAGTTGAATTGTGGTGAGAAATAGGAAGTTAATCATATGATACCTATATATACATGATTTTATGCTTTGATTATTATGGTAATATTTCTCACCCTTCTGCTGTTTTATAATGCTCTATGAGGCATTGCAGATTAGGTTGCTGGAGGCCTTTGTGAAGTTCTGCTTGTAGTTCGAGGTTGCTACATGTGTAGCGGTTTAGTAATTATTTATGGGTCGAGTCATGCTCTGGTAGTGTAACACGGGGATCGATTGCTTGTGTTTTAGGATTACATTATGTAACCTAAGTTATGTTTTCATATTGGGAATGATTGAGATGTTGGCCTTAGTGCCTAGAGATGTTGATTTTATATGATGAAAGTAAATGTTTCTTTTAAAGGATTTTCATTAATGAATCCGCTGCTAAATGGAAAAGTGTTTATGAGCATGACAGATTGATTTAATGTGGTATAAGTTTTGTGTGATGCCCTTTTATGGATGCATGTTAACTTTTACTCTGATTATGCATATATTATTTGTGGGGTTTAGAAGGGTGTTACAATGAGTCAATCCAATCCTATGTCAATGGCTTTCCTGTCACAATTACTCAGTCACTTATTGCTCAGACAATAAGATATGAAGAGGAAGGTGTTTGTTTTGAACATTATATATTCAACAATATCTTTAAAGATCACCTTCTCCTAATTTATGCAACCAACGATAATCTCAGCAGTCCTGCTAGTCTACGACTAATTGAAAAAATTTTGTATCAACTTCTAGTGTTAAATCTCCTTTCAAGAGAGAAAGAACTGGAAACACTTACTTGGAATGACAAGCATCTTTTGTTATTCCTTACCAAGAACATTATAGTTAATCTTCCTCTTACCATTTTTAATTACTTAAAGGAAATGATAATCATCTCTAGAAATGAAATAACTTTCCTCACAGCATATGGAAGAGTTCTTTATGAACTTTTTTTCTAAGTTAGGGATAGTTAATAGGGATATTATTGAAGTTGAGTAGAGTTAGAAATTTGAATATATGGAATAGTTATTTGTTGTCCCGTTTTTAGTTAATAAAATATTTCCTTTCATATTATTGTCTACTATTTTTTATTGATAACAAAGAATTTTAGAATTACTAATTAGAATTATTAATTACAAATAAAAAAAGAAAAAAAAATTAACTAAGCAAAAAAAAGAAGAGAAGATTGGAAGGCGCAAAGTGAGAAATAACTGAAAAAAAACCATAAATGCAGTTACTGTGATTCAAAGCGTGTTCCCTGATAGCAATTTTACCTCGATTTAAAAAAAATGAGGTATTATGTTTAATATTTTTTCAAAAGAGTTGGCGCTCACTTATTGCTATATTACCCGAGGGAAAAAGTTATTTAGAAAAAATCAAACTTGACGCTCCCAGGACCTATAAGCCTGGTGTTTGGCATGTTCGAGGTGAAACTTTCGTCATAAAAAGTATTTTTTGTAGTAGTTACTATGCACATGCTAAAGAAAGCGACTCTGATGATATGCTACTCATGGAAAATACTCAACCAAATAATAAACAAACCAATATGTGGTACCTGGATTCTGAATGCAGCAACCACACGACTGGTAATAAAATCTTGTTCACCAAGTTAGATGCATCAATTTAGAAGTGATCAAGTTTGCATATGGAAGACATGTCACATCAACTAGAAAAGGAAACATAGTTGTGTTTCAAAAAGATGGTCAGAAGACCATTATTGCTGATGTATTATATGTACCTTCGATGACAAGTAATTTGATAAGCATAAGTCAATTACTTGGAAAAGGGTATAACATGAAGTTGGAAAAGAATCAGATGAAGGTGTATAATGATGAAGGAATAATGATATTGAAAGCACCATTGGCAGATAACAAAACCTTCAAGATTGAGATTGACATGGTTGATCATAAATGTATTGATTCGGCTTTAGTAGAAGACAATAATTGGCTATGACATCACATGTATGAACACCTAAACTTTAAAGGTTTAGGTATGCTCAACCAGAAGAAAATGATGTATGACTTACCTAATGTGAAAGAACTAAGTCAGGTGTGTAAGGAATGTTTCAAAGAAAAGTCGTATAAGAAAGAATTCAAACAAGACTTGTTCACGAAGTCGAGAGGAAATCGGGAGCTTGTTCACTCTGATGTGTGTAGACCTTTTGAAGTAAGGTCAAATGGAGGTAATTTCTATTTCCTAACTTTCATAGATGAATTCACCAGGTATATGTGGATTTACCTTATTAAACAGAAGAGTGAGATGTTTACACAGTTCAAGAAATTTAAATTACATGTTGAAAAACAAAGTGAATGCAAGTTAAAGAAACTGAGAACTGATGGGGAAGATGAATACACCTCTAGAGAATTTTCAATATCTTGTAATTATGAAGGTATAAAGCATGAGGTCATTGCACCCTATACACCTTAACATAATGGTATAGCTGAAAGGAGAAATAGAAGTATACTGAGCATGACCAGGAGTATGTTGAAAGCTAAAGAAATGCCAAAGAGATTTTAGGGTGAAACAACTTCGACATCAGTATACATTCTAAGAAGATGTCCAACAAAGAAGATAGTCGAGAAGATACCTTATGAGGCTTGGATAGGACTGAAGCCAAATGTTAGTCACCTTGGACTTTTTGGATTAATGTGTTTCAGGCATGTAATTGAACAATTGAGGAAGAAGCTAGATGATCGAAGTCAGGCCATGGTGCTCATAGGTTGTCATTCGACTGGTCCATACAAGCTTTATTCTCCAGATGATGTTAAACTAATGATCAACATGAATGTTCAGGTGGACGAAAGCAAATGTTGGAATTGGACTCAGGGGTCATTTTGACATGAGCAAGATACAACCACAAATGTGTTTGAAGAAGACCAACAAACTTAAGTCACAACCAATCAAAATGAAAAACCACTTGAGCAAAATGTTCAAAGATCAACTAGAATGAGAATGGGGTCAACAAGGCTAGCTGTATATGAAATATTTCAAGATCAAGGAATCGATACAGATGGTGACCTCATAGGAGAAGTGGTGATGATAGCTGAATTAGAACCAACTGATCTAGATTAAGTCATGAATGATTCAAATTGGTTGGCTGCCAAGTAACAAGAACTCAGGGCAATAGAGAAAAAAACGGCTTGTGAGCTTGTCGAAAAGTCAATCCAGAAGCCAATTGACGTGAAGTGGGTCAACAAGTTGAATCTAAGTCTGACTAGAGAAATTTCCCAGTATAAGGTAAAACGAGTGGCGAGAGGTTTTCTACAAAAACATGGTATCGATTTCCATGAAGTTTATGCATCTGTTGCAAGGCTGGAAACCATCAAGATTGTTGTGTCGACTGAAACATACAAATGAAGGAAAATACATTAACTAGATGTAAAGTCAGCATTTCTGAATGAACTGTTGGAAGAAGAGGTTAATGTTAGTCAACCACCAGAATTTGAAATCAAAGGGCAGGAGCACGAAGTGCACAGATTGAGGAAGACTCTCTATAGTTTGAAGCAAGTCCTAAGGGATTGTAATAAGAGAATATATATAGCTTCCTGATCAGGGCATATTCCCCAAAATGTGCTTCAGAGCATGAAGTGTATGTCTACAATTCAAGCAAACTCAGTCGAGTCATTATATGCTTTTATGTGGATGACTTGTTAATTACAGGTGCAAATGAATAAGAAAAATAAAAGGCGTCAAGTTGGAACTGATGCAGGAGTTTGAAATGTCCGACCAAGGAACTTGTCATATTTATTAGAGATGGAGTTTAAAGATACAAGTGAATGAGTGTTTCTACACCAAAATAAGTATGCTCAAGATATCTTGAAAAGGTTCAAGATGAGCAACTATAATGCAACTGTCACACCATTGGAGACTGTAGCGAAAATTGGGAAAGGAAACAAACGAAGAATTTATAAGTGTAACATTGTACAAGAAAATCATTAGATCCTTAAGGTATCCATGCAACACCAAGCCAAATATTTTTCAAAGTGTAGGATTGTTGAGAATATTCATGGATAAATCTCGAGAATGACATCTAACTGCAGTCAAGAGAGTGCTGAAAAACGTAAAAGGTATAATTGATCACGATGTGCTGATGCCAAGACAAAAGAATATTAGCACATATGTAGGGATACATGGCTATATTGATTCAGATTTCAGTAGAGATCAAGACAAGAAGAAGAGTATTGCAGGTTACATATTCATGATTAGAGGTGCTCCAATCTCTTGGAACTCAAGGAAGCAAATGATTGTGGCTTTGTCATCTTGTGAAACTAAGCATGTGGCTATATCGTATGCAGCATGCTAAGCAGTATGGATAGCGATGATGCTCAAAGATCTCAAAATCATGGAACCTACAAAAATAAAGTTATTTCTCGATAAATAGTCAGCTATCAACATGGAAAATCATCCTGTGTATCATGGTCAAAGTAAGCACATAGTGAGAAAGTATCATTTTTGTTGTGAATCGGATGTCTTGAAACAAAACATAAACATGTTCTTTATGATCAAGAAACATACAAGTGTTAGGGTTAACAAAGATAACAAGGTAAAACAACAAGGTATGGTTATAAGCTGCTATTCTTTCCTTACTCTTAGAACAAGATTACAAGTATACAAGAATAACAAAATAACCTCTCTCTCTTGAAATTAGAATTTTATCTTCTTATTTTTCCTTATGCCAAGATTGAGAAACTATCACTCTATTTATAAGAAAAAATAACACACTAACCTAATGGGCTTTTTAACAATTACCCATTACAAGCTAACTTAAACAGTTGGGCTTACAAGCAAGGCCCAATTCAATATTCTAACAACCCTAGCAATATTGACTAATGCATGTTAGAACAAACTCCGACTACAACACGATTTACTTCGACAGCAGCATGCAAACATACTTTGATGTCATGCTTAATTCTTGTCGAACTAGAAGCTACCCTTCGACCATACTAGAGTTCGATCCAACATCTCATAAATCTCCACCGTGGATCTAACCCTATAACATCAAGAAACTAGCTTTCTTCATACATCTTTATCAACTGCATACAATGGAAAAACTTACAACTGGGTAACATCTTGGTGATCATATCAGTAGCATTATGATATGTCGAAACCTTCAGCACTTGGACTTCTCCACGCTCGATTATCCCTCTGACGAAATGCAGCCTCACATCAATGTGCTTAGTTCGCTCATGATAGGCTGAATTCTTCGACAGGTGTATTGCACTTTGACTATCACATTTAACAGTGATAACTCAACCTTAAAATTTTAGTTCCTTTGCAAAACCTTCAAGCCACAATGCTTCCTTCACAACTTCAGTTAGGGAAATATATTTCGGTTTAGTGATTGATAAGGAAACGACCTTCTAAAGTGTTGCTTTCCAATTGATTGTTGTCCCAAACATAGTGAATACATATTCATAAATAGATTTTCTAGAATCCATACAACCTGCATAATCAGAGTCGACATATCCTTCGATTGCTGCTTTACTATCTTCACCCAAGGCTCCACCATAAATTAGGACTCTATTCAGTGACCCATTTATGTACCTTAAAATCCACTTCAATGCATGCCAGTGAGCCTTTCCAGGATTCTCCATGTACCTGCTTACAAGAGTTACTGCATATACTATGTCAGGTCTAGTATAGACCATAACATACATCAAAGAACCTACTATATTAGCATATGGAATGCTATATATATATATATATATATATATATATATATATATATATATATATATATATATATATATATATATATATATATATATATATATATATATATATATATATATATATATATATATATAAGTTCTTTCAATATCAGTGCTGGGAGACTGATCTATACTTAGCTTGAATTGAAGGTTTTTCGGAGTCACAACAGGCTTTGAATTCGACATACCAAACTTTTTGAGAACCTCTCGTAGGTATGCCTCTTGAGATAAGGATAATTTCGGATGCTTTCTATCTCTTCGGATGTCAATCCCAATAATCCTGGATGTAGCTCCCAGATCCTTCATGTCAAACTCCTTATTGATTTCATCCTTCACCCTCATTACATCTTCGACATTGTTGCTTGATATTAGAATATCATCCACATAGAGCAAGAAAATAACAAATGAATTACCTGGTCGAAATCTGAAGTAAACACAGTGGTTGAACTAACTTCTGATGAAACTTATACGTGCCATGAACTTGTCGAATCTCCTATTCCACTGTCGAGGAGATTGTTTCAGTCCATATAAGGATCTATTCAGCTTGCACACATAATCTTCCTTCCCTTTTTTGACATACCCTTCAGGTTGCCTCATCAAGATTGTTACATCTAAATCACCATACAAGAACGCAGTCTTCACATCCATCTATTCCAGTGCAAGGTCGAACCGTGCCTCTGTGGCAAGAAACATTTGAATGGACCTGTGCTTCACAACAAGAGAGAACACATCATTAAAGTCGACACTTTCTTTTTGAGTGAACCCCCTTACAACCAATCTTGCCTTTTATCTCTTCGACGCCACTTCTTTGATTCCTTTCTTAACTTTGAAAATCCATTTACAGTTGACTAACCTGGGTCCAGCAGGTTTCTTGATCAGTTCCAAAGTATTGTTATCATGAAGATATTTTATCTCATCATCCATGACCTTCAGCCATTCAGTCTTCTTTCGACTTCTCATAACTTTCTTATAGTCTCTAGGTTCTTCATCTAAAACCTCACTTGCATAGATTAAGGCATAAGCTATAAGATTTGCATACCCAAGTCTCTGAGGTGGCTTGATGACTCACCTCGACCTGTTTATTGCTAGCAGGTAGTCATTATCAGTCTCTTCATCTTCGACAACATCTTATGCGTCTTCTTCGATTTCATCTGGGGTACGCAATTCAACATCAACATGATCCACCTCAACAGGAATCTCTCCCTGTTCCAGCTCTTCGTCAACATCATCAGTTTTCTTGAAATCCATCTCTGCTTTATTGAAAACTACATCTCGACTGGTGACACACCTCATGTGACCCGACTCTAGGCACCATAGCCTATAAGCATTGACTTCTTAAGGGTATCCCATGAACATGCATTTTAGAGCTCTAGGTTCGACCTTGTCTTGCCTAATATGAGTATAGGCCACACAGCCAAATGCTCCCAGTCTGTCGAGACTAGGTGGATATCCCTACCAAACTTCTTCAGGTGTTTTCATTCCTAAGACAGTCGAGGGACATCTATTTATCAGGTAAGCTGTTGTCGAAACAGCTTCCGCCTAAAACACCTTCTTCAATCCAGCACTAACCAACATGCATCTAACCCTTTCAAGGATCGTTCGATTGAATCTCTCAGCTAAGCCAATTTGTTAAGGAGTACCTGCTACAGTCTTATGCCTTGCAATCCCAAACTCAATATATTAACTGTCGAACGCTTTGTTGCAGAATTCAAGGTCATTCTCGGTTCTCAACCTCTTAACCTTTCTGCCAGTTTGAGTTTCGATCAGAATCTTTCAACTTTTGAAATTCTAAAAATTTACATCCTTTGTCTTCTAAATGAATACCCATAGATTTCTGGAATAATCATCAACGATGGATAGAAAATACCTTGCACCTGAGTGTGAAGGATTCCTTGCAGGCCCCTAAAGATCAGCATGGATGTAATCCAGGGATCCATGTGTTCTTTTCTTGTCTTTGTTAAACATCGCCCTACAGGATTTACCAAATACACAAGATTCACAAAATTCCAACTTTTCGACTTTGTCACCTCCTAGCAGGTTCTGCTTCCCCAATTCGACCATGCCTCTTTTGCTGACATGGCCCAATCTCATGTGCCATAATTCTGTCTTCGACACAAGTTTCGTGGATGCAACATTTGTCGAACCACTTACAACCTCAGCCTCAAGGGTATACAAGCCTTGTTTCTTCACGCCTCTCAAGACTTCCTTCGACCCCTTCATGACTCTTAGGATACTTTTCTCTTCTTGAAAAACATATTCCTTTCTGTCGAATTCACCAAGAGAAATCAAATTTCTCTTTAAGTCAGGTGCATACCCGACTTCAGTAAATAACCTTATTGGCTCATCATGGAGCTTGAATCTCACAGATCCAATACCTGAAATTTTGCAAGATTTGTTGTTTCCCAACATGACAGATCCACCATCTTGATCAGATAGCTCCTCGAACAATTCTCTGTTTGGAGTCATGTGCCAATTGCAACCTGAATCCATAATACATTCTTTTCTCGAGTCGCCACTTAAAACCGCAAGAGCATCAGATGATTCGAAGTCATCTTGAACAATGGATGCGTTTCCATTACCTCCATGATCTTTCAGGCATTCAAGATACACCTTTCTTGTGTGACCCTCCTTCTTACAATGATAACATCGAATACCAGATGTTTCGCCACTATAAGACTTCTGCTGACTTTTACCTTTCTTCTTGTCGAACTTACCATTCTTTCGCAAGAATTTTCCTTTAATGGCCAAAACTTCTCCCACCGTCGAAGGTTTATGCTCCTTTTGTTCGTTCAAGTCCTTAGAATACAAGGCTGATTGAACTTCTTCAAAGGTCAGGGACTTCCTTCCATACAAGAGAGTTTCTTTAAAGTGAGCATGAGTTTTGGGAAAAGCATACAACAACAATAGTGCTTGATCTTCATCATCGATCTTCACATCAATATTTTCAAGATTAAGAATCAGCTTGTTGAACATATCCGTCTGCTCAGCCAACACTTTGTCTTCACTCATCTTGAATGAATACAAAGCTTGCTTCAAGTAGAGTCGATTCACCAAAGATTTGGTCATGTACAAATTTTCAAGTTTCACCCATAATCCCGATGTTGTACTCTCTTTTGATACCTGTCGAAGAACCTTATCACCAAGGCTTAACAATATTGCGTTGTGGGCTTTCTCAATCATTCATGTATTTTTTTTGCCGTTAACGCATCGTCCATGGCTGCCTCTCTCTTCAATGATTCCAAACAACCCTGCTGAACCATACTACAAGAAACATTGCATTTTCCCAAAGGATTTTCACGTCACTAAACCAAAAATCACTTCACTGAGCCACATTTGCGACGTGGGTAAAACACGTCGGAAATGCAATGGTGGGAACATTTTCCCACGTGGAAAACAGGTCACAAAGTTGTGACATATATCTCACGCGCAAATAACAAAAATAAGAGAAAAAGTTCCCACATGAATATCACGTCACTAATTAGTGACTTGGTTTTCACGTGCGAACCCACCTTTACCAATATGGCTTTGTACGTATAGATGACACCAATTAAATTATTTCCCATGTGATTCCCACGTCACTAATTTGTGAGTTGGTTTTCACGTGGGAACCAACCTAATAAAATATGTTCACTAAAATCTATTTTAAATCTATTTAGACACAAATTTAAATCTATTTTTTCTAAAATAATATAAATTATGTTTACTAAAATATACTACATATTCTCAAAATATACTATATATTATATTTAAATCTATTTTTTCTAAAATACTATAAATTATGTTTAAATCTATTTTATCATTATTTTTAAAAATTTGTTTTTCTAGAATAATATATATTATGTTTACTAAAATTGTATCCAATAATATAATATTCTATAATATATATAATTGGTTTACTAAAAATAACACATTTAAAATGTATATAATACATATTTATTATTTTTTAATAAAAATACTTTTTAAAAAAATAATACATTTAAAAATAACACATTTTAAATATAATACATATTCATTATGTTTTTTAAAAATTATATTTTAATTTTTTCTATTTACAATATTGTTTACTAAAAATATTTTTAAAAATTTTACTTTTTCTAACATGATAAATATTCTGTTTTTAAAAATTAAAAATACATTACATATTTAATTTGTTTCTAATAAATATTCTATTATATATTTTTCTAATAGAATATATATTTGTGTGTGTGTGTGTGTGCGCGCGCGCGTTCGTGTGTGTGCGTGCGTGTGTGCGTGTGTGTGTGTTTAATTCTAAATATATATATTCTATAACAAATTACTTTTATTTTTAGCTTTCGAAAACAACAACACAATACATATATATATATATATATATATATATATATATATATATATATATATATATATATATATATATATATATATATATATATATATATATATATATATATATATATATATATATATATATATATATATATATTTACATCTAACAACAACAAATCTAAAATTTTATAATCAATATTCTAAAATAATATTTCATATATCACCAAAAATCTAAAAAATAAATAAATTGAAATGCATAAATACCTCAATATAAAGCTAACTCTCAAAGCTTCCAATGAAACTTCTTAATCTTAGATCTGAAAAAAAAATCAACAATTAATAATAAGAAAAATATAAAATAAACGGTAAAACAGCCACAAAAACAACATACATATCAATCACCTTAAATTTTTTGTGAAATTTTCGTTAAAAAAATGAAGGTGTAAGGGAGGCAGAAGGGGAAGAATGAAGAGAAGGGGAAGAAGGAAGAAAAGAGAGACAGAAGGAAAACAAGAAGAACTGAGATGCGTGTGAAGAAAATTCTGGGTTTGGTTTATATAATAAGACTTGCGACGTGGTGTACACGTGGGAAGGTACTACATTATTACCCATTTGCGACGTGAATGACATGTGGGTATTTTGTGACATGCTCCTCACGTGGCAAATAAAAAGACTTTTTTTAATTTTTAGTTCCCATGTGTTTATCACGCCACAACTGAATTTTTGAAAAATTCAAACTTCCATCTCTCTCTTAAAATTCACAGATTTCGTTGTAGATTTTAGGTTTACATAATTTATTAATTAAATATGTTAGTGACGTGGGATTCACTTGGCAACATATTTTTTTCCCACGTGCTTACCACGTCACTAAATCATTAGGGAAAATCAACATTTTCTTGTAGTGCCAGTAGGGCTTTCATCTTCAAGCGCCACAGACCGAAGTCATTCACTCCGGTGAACTTTTCATCTCATACTTTGTTGAAGTCATCTTCTCCACGCTCACCGCACCAATTTGTTGTGAATCAGATGTCTTGAAACAAAATATAAACAATTTCTTTATGATCAAGAAACACACAAGGGTTAGGGTTAACAAAGATAACAAGGTAAAACAACAACGTTTGGTTATAAACTGCTATTCTTTCCTTACTTTTAGAACAGATTACAAGTATACAAGAATAACAAAATAACCTCTCTCTTGAAATTAGGATTTTATCTTCCTATTTTTTCTTATGCCAAGATTGAGAAAATAACATCTTATTTATAAGAAAAAATAACATACTAACTTAATGGACATTTTAACAATTACCCATTACAAACTAACTTAAACAATTGAGCTTACAAGTAAGACCCAATTAAGCATGCTAACAACTCTAGCAATATTGACTAATATAATGCATGTTAGAACAAACTTTGACACAACACGCATTACTCCGACAGTAGCATGCAAACATACTTTGACCTCATGCTTTATTCCTGTCGAACCAGAAGCTACCCTTCGACCATATTAGAGTTCGATCCAATATCTCACAATTTTCTTAAGGATCGTGTAAATAATGGGAAGCTTGAACTTGAACATTACAAGTCAGAATGACAACTAGCAGACATACTCACCAAACCTGTGAAGAAAGTCAAGTTTGATGAGTTAAAGAGAAACATTGAGATAAGAAGTGTCGAAAATATGACTTAGGAGGTGTATTAGAAGATATAATTAATTGGTTTAGTAGAAAAACACTATTCGACATAAATGTGTTAGCCAATATAATTGAAGTATATGCATGTATTTGATAGAGTCAAATATTACAATTTATAAATTGTATGTTTTGATTATATATATATATATATATATATATATATATATATATATATATATATATATATATATATATATATATATATATATATATATATATATATATATATATATATATATATATATATATATATATATATATATATATATATATATATATATATATATATATATATATATATATATATATATATATATATATATATATATATATATATATATATATATATATATATATATATATATATATATATATATATATATATATATATATATATATATATATATATATATATATGAGCAGCAATTTCATAAATCTCTTTCCATGCAACATAGTCTCTTTCTTCTACTTCAATTTCTTAAAATCCTAATTGTTGCAACAAAGATAAACAAACAGTTGTAACAGACTTCTCCTCAAATGCTCAATATATAAGAAAATTTTCAAATTGTTAAAAGTTTCAATTCTAGAACTTAAGAATATAAAGGGGATGTAGAGGCAGGGAGGAAATGGAAGGGTGTCATCCAATTGAATATCATTTATATTATTCGATCAAATAATTATTTTCTGCAGAGTACTATTGCTGAGAAAAATTGTTCTCCAAATTAACTAATTTATATTTACATTTGGGGACATCCTAAAGCAACTAAAAGCTTCAAACTATAATGAACATTTATCTTCTTTCTTCCCTATAGTTACGTTCAACAGCTTCATAGTCTAGTGGTTGAATCCTTATAATGATTTCCGGCACTGGCAGCACAATTGGTTGCACCTGCGACTCACCAACCTTTCGACATGTTTGAAGAAGACATTGTCTGCACTTGGGACATGATGAATGTTCCTTTAGCCATTTGTCAATGCAACGAACATGAAAACCATGGTTGCATTTAGGCAAAATACGCACCCTTTCACCCTTGGCGAACTCAGAGAGACATATGACACACTCAGCATCCAAACCTGGTAGTTTCAACTCAGTTGAATAGTTCAATGTGGGGAACTTTTTGAGAGCTTTCTTCTTGATTCCTTTGTTAGCCAACTGTTGTGAAGCTTGGTTGTTGTTGATGGCTTCATTGGAAAATCTTAAGGCACATCTTATGATGGAGTTTAATACTAGTGAGGAAATAAGAGCACACAATAACACTGCAAGTATCATCACAACGTTAGAATCAAATTCACGAACTCCAAAATACGAGACGGTTGAATTGTGGTTGTTTAGTGGTTGATTATCAGTTGTGCCTTGGAAGAGTAACCTTCTTGGGTGAGATTCCACAAGAAGTTCATGGAGGAGTTGTGAAGTAAAGGAAGTAGAAGCATACATTTTTTTTAATGAGGATCTTGTTAATTAGAGGTTGATGGTTGTTGTAATATTATAGTACTAGATAAGGGACTATATATAGGGAAGTTATATAATACGGTAGAATTGATATGGTATCTTGCTTTCACTGAAGTATTATTATAGTTTTGTTAGCTAGTTGGTTAAAGTGAATCAGTTACTAAATGCTCTTTATTTTGAAGACTGTACTATGTTATGGCCGCCCACTCGCCTGACTATATTGAAATATATAATATAATTGGATCCTTAACAAATCTTTTTGCTATATTAAATATTTCTTTGAGGAAATCTTGGCTCCTAATCAAATCCAAAAAATGTTTAAACTAAATATTTCATCTGCAATCTATTCTAATAATACTACCTTTTTTACAGCTACACATACTTTAATGCAGAAAGTGCTAGCTGAGTGGGAGTTTTTATTTTCTTTTTGTTTGTATTGGTTGGATTAGTTTATTGGCAATATTTGATTACAAAATATTTGGATGTAGTAGCGCACATAGTGAATTAGGAACCGCGGAAGACCAGAACTATAGTATTGGTATGTCTATTATTAAAAAGTGTTGCTTTTGCTTTTGGATAAGGCAGAAATAGAAACGAGTGCCACTTATTTGGATATCCGTATCTTAGATTTGTTGGATATCACTAATATTATTGTTTCTTTGCAAGTTGCACCTTGTGTGAAAGATAAGGCAAGCTGGGTGGGCATAGACAAGTGTTAGTTGAACAGCTAGATGTATATTACTACAATTATGCATAACAGCATGTCAATCATATCAGATTAGCTAGGTATCAGCATGGCTGGGATCAGGGTATGTGGCTTGGACACATTAAGCAACTAGTTAGAGTTTCAATATTTGACTCGTGTAAAAGAAACATAGGTTGAGAGCGGAGGGCTCTTGTATCTTCAACTTAGTTTTTCGGTGGTTATTATTGATGGTTTAAGTATCCATAAGTATTTTTTGTTAGAATACCAACTTCTAAATGTAGCTCTTTTTATGCAGTGTAGCTCAATGTACATAGGTAAATGACTGTATCACACCCTTAGCCGCCCCATCCCCACAGACACAACAAATTGTTGGGCCTAACACACTAAAAAGATATTGATGTGTGGTAGTCTCTCTCTGCACCTCCTGCCCATCTTCTATCTATATTAGTTATACTCATTCTCACTTTAGAAAAAATCAAATGATTAAGATTTTCTGCATGATGTCTACATCTTTGAAATTGGTAGACACGCACCTACTTAACATTAAGACTCATGTAACAAATCTAAACAATACTTCAATTTGTCATCGGTAACTAATTGGACCAACATATAAATTGTAGGATCAATATACATTTTACTCCTGTTATTTAGAACGAATTCTGTAAAAAAACACAAATTTCATCATTGCCATTTGAAAACTCTGTAAACAAACACAAATTTCATCATTGCCATTTGAAAACTCTTTCATTTTGCACTGTAATGCTTTGTTGGATTTTTATAATATATATTTTTTATTTTAATTATACGTGTGACTTTTTTGTTATTATTTTATTGTTTACATAATATCAAAACTTAAAAATTTGTCTCTCACATGTGTTTAACCTTAAACCATATGGTTGGAAAAGGGCGCCCTCTTCCACTAGACTGTAATGTTTTTCTGATCTATTTATTTGCTTCAAATGTATATATTGCAACATTTCAATTAACAATTAAATTAACACTTAAATTAACATATTAAATACATAAATAGCTTAAATAAATACTATTACATATTTATTAAATGTTAATATAAATATTTAGTTTAAAATAATTTAGTTTATTTTTTATACAAACTTTAATATATATATTTATTATATTTATATTTAAGAATTTAGGTTAAAAAATATAATAAATATTAAATATTAATTAAGATAAATTTTAATTAATATTAATTATTTAACGTCATAATACATAAATAAATACGAATTTCTAATTTTTCATTTTTCATTTTTTAAATACATTATAATACATATTTAACATTATTACATAAATAAATACTATTTAATTTTTTAATTTTAATTTTTTAATAAAAATGTAATTTATTTTATTTTATATTTTCATGTATATATGTATATATTTAATAAAAATGTAATTTATTTTATTTCATATTTAAACATATAATTTATTTCATTTCATATTTACTTTATGTTCATATTTATGTATATATATGTAATAGAAATGTATTTATAACATAAATTATATACATAAATATATGAAATAAATTTTGTACATTACTGTAATATATAAGAAATACATTTCATATTTGATACTTAGTAATAACTGAAATGTTGTTGTAATATTAATATAGTTCTCTCTAATGACGAAACGGGGTTGAGGGCGACCGAGAACCACAGTGCTTTCGCCATCCTGAAGAATCATCCTCTACCGGAGTCTCAACCGAAAGAAGAGAGTGTTACTACTGAAGACGATGACATTGAGAAAGTTCAAGTTGGAATTAGCACGAGCGATGCGACAAAAACCCTAGGAGAAAATGTGAAGGTATCAAGGGAGGAAAGCGTGACGGTGTCAATGGAGGAACATAAGCTATGGATTGATGTTCTAAGTGATAATTGGAACCTTGTGAATGGACTAGAAATGGAGTATGTTGCGCCTAAGATTGTCAATGGAGCAAGACGACATTGAATCAGAAATTCGATTTTGGGATAATGCTCTGATTCTGTATGTGATGGGGGAAGATCTAAGCATGGACACAGTGAAGAATTTTATGCAGAAGCATTGGAACTTTGTGAAGATGCCAGATCTTTATTACCAATATGAGGGATATTTCTTGCTTAAATTCAATTCACATGAAGATAGGGGTGAGGTGATGATGAAGGGGCCTTACACCATCAGAAACATGCCTATGATGTTGAAGGAATGGAGGCCTGATTTCAACTTAAAGAAGGATCTATTGTGTACACTACCAATTTGGGTTAAACTTTCTCAAGTCCCTCTTCATCTTTAGGGAGCAAAAACCTTAAGCAAATTGGTAGTGCCATAGGTATCCCCTTGGTGACTGATGAATGTACAACAAGCAAACTGTGTGTCTCATATGCTCGAATACTGGTTGAGGTAGATATCACTCATCAATTGGTTCAAGAGGTGGTTATTAGGAACTGTGAAGGTGGATTGATGAAACAAGCAGTGGTATATGAGTGGAAACCTACATTTTGTGAAAACTGCCAAAAAATAGGACAGCAATGTGGAGCCAATGCCAAAGTTTAGAGATGGAGGCCCAAGCAAAAACCACCTAAGGAAGTGAAAGAGTCAACCCCCACAACGAAGCATGAACCTGAGAGTCAAGAAAATGTGGAAGAAGGAGGCCTATCATGGACAATGGTGTAAAAATCTCCTAGGGATAAAGACAAAGGTATATGTATTAGATCTTCATCTAGAGTAAATTGTAAAATGGGTCTGAGGCACTAAAGGTTTTGAATGAGTATCTATAGGGAGATACGGCCAACGGAGGGAGTTACGGCGGAGGGAGTTGTCGCAAAGGGAGGGAGGTACGGTAGAGGGAGTAGCCTTACAAAGAGAGGGAGATATGGCAGATGGAGTAGTTGCGAGAGAGAGAGAGAGAGTATCAAAGCTATTTTTCAAAAAGTTAGGGTTTAAGAGTTTCAATCGTTTCTGTTTTTATTTTTCAGAAATTAACAACCTAAGGCAACACTTTCTTATGTATTTAATTTAGCAGCGCTTTTTCATTAAAAGCGTTTTCTTTTCATAGGCTTATAACAGTGCTTTCTATGGTTGAGTTATGAATGACCTTTAGTAGCGCTTTTCAAAAGCGCTTTCTAAAGGTAGCTGTTGATGCGGTAAAGCAACAAGCAAAAAATTATTAAGTACCCAGTTTTGTCGTCTCCACAGGGATCGGTGCGATGAAAGAACGCCGTTCAACGGTTTCTACATTTCTAAACTTTTTGTTCAAAAGGTTTGGTTTAAAAGGTTCAAGGAACCATAAATAAAAACAGAAAATATAAAGTAAAGACTGAAATATAAATGGAGCCTTGTTGGGATTGGATCTCATCAACTGATAACACATGCATTCTTCTGATCAAGTTAAACACAACACAATCATTCGTCTAATATCCTCACGTATCACCCACGACGGAGGTCATCTCTAACGCAACATCGAGAGAACAACTGTGTTGTCTCACCCAACAAAAACACAACACAGAGCATTAAGAGCTGATACTCACGCAAATGCTAAGCCTAAACCTATGTCTAACATTTAGGACCTAACAGGTAATCATCCTAGATCCAGATCTGAAGAGTATATGTCTATCACAGTTCAAATCAAATATAAACAGGTAAACAAAGACGACACCCATATCGGATAAACGATTGTTTTGCATAAAACACAATGATCAAAATACGTACACACGCTTAACCTTTTTTACATGTATTCACCTAATCTGTCAAATGGTTGTGAACATCGTTCTTCATCACTATTATCACGCACCCGCACAATATCGTATTGATCCTACTCATGTTACCCATGCTACTTAATCAACACAATACCAAAGAGGATACAATGAATATCAACTTACAAAACCATGTCAAAAGTTTGTTCATTGATAGATGAAAATCTTAGATCAAAGATGTGAAAAGGTTTTGTCAAGACCCATAAAAGAAATCAAAGACATTCAATCAATAGAGAATCAAAACTAGTTCACAAATATATATTAGATGAAATACATAAGGTATCAAAAGATTACATCCTAACCCCAACAAGAGATCAAAGATCTTACCTCTTCCCTCTTAGGGTTTTGTATTTCTCTCTCTAAAATAAACTTGAAATGAAGAGAGATAAGTTCTGATGTAAAAAATAATACATTATGACCTAAAAAGCAATAAAAATACTTATATAGTACAAGCATGATCTGTCATGTTCAACTAGCGAACAGATCCTTCGCCTAGCGAACAACAAATTAGGCACCTGAGGTGCCTATGAACAGTTAAACCGCCCCTGAGATATTTCCAAATATTCGCTGGGCGAGAAATTCTTCACCTAGCGAAGCCTTCGCTGAGAACTTCGCCTAGCGAGTTTATGGCCCTTTCGCCTCTGTCTTAAGTCTGGGAGTGCTCGCTGGCTACGCGCTACCTCTTCGCCTAGCAAGGTTTTCGCTGCCTCCTTCGCCTAGCGAGCTTTGTGAAGTTTTCTGGCAAGCTTCGCTAGGAGCTTCGCACGGCAAGTTTTATGATGTTTTTTCTGCTGTCTTGGTTTCCTTGCCCAATTTCTTGTGTCTTAATATTCACTTGTTTTGTGCATAATTCCTGCACAATAATACACAAATCAAAGCAACCAAGGCATATATCAACAATGAAGCAAATCATCTAAAACTAGAGTGATTCTAATCATTTTTACCTACAAAAAGAATGAAAGATGCCAACATTTGATAGAGAAAATAAGCAAAGTTTGACATCTAACAACTCTCCCCAACTATATTTTTGCTTGTCCTCAAGCAAATTATGTCTCTCATTTCAAACAAGAGGATTTGCTTAAGACTAAGATTCACCCAAGAATGGATAAAATGGCTCACACACAAAGAATGCAAACAAGCAATGGTTTCAAATGTTGAGAATCAAACAATGCACAAGAACTAACTTCTTAAAGCAAGTATAAAGCCATGCATCAATCAACAACTATGTTTTTCATGAATGAATCACTCTATCTCTCCTCTTCGAATAAGGATTGAAGAAATTACGCGTTTGCAACCGCAGGGATAATTTCACTCACCTGACAAATAATGCCAATATCAATTCAATTCATACAAAATCTAACAGTCAAAAGTGAAAATATGGAAGCAAAAAGATCACTAAGGTCTTTAAGGTTGTAGCTTGGTCGGGTTTACAAACAAGGGTCACTTATAAGGCCATTGAAACGAAATTGTCGCTGCAAAAGAAACATTCACCGTACACGTTATTTACACATCCCAACTTCATTCCATTTGTTTCTCAATTGCAAACCTTCACAAACCTTATTTCACAACTTATTCTTTCACTATTTTTTTCTTTTCCAAGCAAGCATTCTTTTTCTCATTTTTTTTACATTCATATTCACATAACATTTTTTCAATGCTTGCTTAAATTTTTCAAAAGTTGTAGCAACCTACCATCTTTCTTTTTCATTCTTCCCAACTTAACTTTTACTCAACCCTCAAGTGAATGCTCTTGGCTTTTTATGGCAAAGAGGACAATTAAAACAAAATTCAAGGGTTCAAGAAAAATTTTAGAATCTCACAAAATTAAGAATGAGATTCACATTGTTTAGACTCAAAGGGGTTAACAAATTTTCTCTGCTCAAGGGTAAGTTGCATTTGGAACTAGTTGTGCTCAATAAAAATAAGTTCCTTGATCATTTCTAATGCTTCCAAAAATTCACAATGATAACAAGATAAAACATGAATCACACGAATCAACAAAGTTTATCAGAAATCCAGTATTTATTAAACAATGGAAGCTTTCTCACAAATTGTGGTTTTTGGTCCTAAGTGAAACAATCATTCAAACAAGTTGCCAAAAGAACAAATTTCATTTGCACAAAGACTTAAGTTCCTAAGCATTCTAAAATTCTAAACAAAGGAAACCATGTACCTTGACAACATTCACTTGTTTCATACTATCATCGCCATCCAAACTCGATCGAATCTTCATTGAATGCTTTTATACCAATAGCAACCACTCTAAAAGGAGTTCTCATCATTCCTGAGCACACTAGAGAAAACATAAAAAGAAACAAATATATATACAATATAAACAAATATACAAATCTTAAAAATATAGAACTGCGACAATGCACTTCAACATCTCAACAACTATCCCCGGCAACGACGCCATTTTGTTGATGCAGTAAAGCAGCAAGCAAAAAATTATTAAGTAACCAGTTTTGTCGTCTCCACAGGGATCAGTGCGATGAAAGAACGCAGTTCCACGGTTTCTACATTTCTAAACTTTTTATTCAAAAGGTTTGGTTTAAAAGGTTCAAGGAACCATAAATAAAAACAGAAAATATAAAGTAAATACTGAAATATAAACGGAGCCTTGTTGGGATTGGATCTCATCAACTGATAACACATGCATTCTTCTGATCAAGTTAAACACAACGCAATCATTCGTCTAATATCCTCACGTATCACCCACGACGGAGGTCATCTCTAACGCAACATCGAGAGAACAACTGTGTTGTCTCATTGGTGATGTCTCACCCAACAAAAACACAACACAGAGCATTAAGAGCTAATACTCACACAGATGCTAAGCCTAAACCTATGTCTAGCATTTAGGACCTAACATGTAATCATCCTAGATCTAGATTTGAAGAGTATATGTCTATCACGGTTCAAATTAAAGATAAACAGGTAAACAAAGACGACACCCATATCAGATAAACGATTATTTTTCATAAAACACAATGATCAAAATACGTACACACGCTTAACCCTTTTTATATGTATTCACCTAATCTGCCAAATGGTTGTGAACATCGTTCTTCATCACTATTATCACGCACCCAAAGAATATCATATTGATCCTACCCATGCTACCCATGCTACTTAATCAACACAATACCAAAGAGGATACAATGAATATCAACTTACAAAACCATGTCAAAAGTTTGTTCATTGATAGATGAAAATCTTAGATCAAAGATGTGAAAAGGTTTTTTCAAGACCCACAAAAGAAACCAAAGACATTCAATCAATAGAGAATCAAAACTAGTTCACAAACATATATTAGATGAAATACATAAGGTATCAAAAGATTACATCCAAACCCCAACAAGAGATCAAAGATCTTACCTCTTCCCTCTTAGGGTTTTGTATTTCTCTCTCTAAAATAAACTTGAAATGAAGAGAGATAAGTTCTGATGTAGAAAATATTACATTATGACCTAAAAAGCAATAAAAATACTTATATAGTACATTCAGGATTTGTCATGTTTGCCTAGCGAACAACAAATTAGGCACCTATGGTGCCTCTGAACAGTTAAACCGCCCCTGAGATATTTCCAAATATTCGCTGGGCGAGAAATTCTTCGCCTAGCGAAGCCTTCGCAGAGAGCTTCGCCTAGCGAGTTTATGGCCCTTTCGCCTCTGTCTCAAGTCTGGGAGTGCTCGCTGGCTACTCGCTACCTCTTCGCCTAACGCGTTCTTCGCTGCCTCCTTCGCCTAGCGAGCTTTGTGAAGTTTTCTGGCAAGCTTCGCTAGGAGCTTCGCACAACGAGTTTTATGATGTTTTTTCTGCTGTCTTGGTTTCCTTGCCCAAGTTCTTGTGTCTTAATATTCACTTGTTTTGTGCCTAATTCCTGTACAATAACACACAAATCAAAGCAACCAAGACATATATCAACAATGAAGAAAATCATCTAAAACTAGAGTGATTCTAATCACTTTTACCTACAAAAAGAATGAAAGATGCCAACATTTGATAGAGAAAATAAGCAAAGTTTGGCATCTAACAACTCTCCCCAACTAGATTTTTGCTTGTCCTCAAGCAAAGTATGCCTCTCATTTCAAACAAGAGGATTTTCATAATTGTTTTTAAAACAAAACTTATAGCAGCACTTTAGGGGGAAAAACGTTGTCTATGTAGTGTTGGCAAAAAACAATTTTGGCGTAGTGCACAGATAGGGTTCCATGATTATGTCATGGAACATTAAGGGGCTAAAAGTTTGAATTATCTTCAAAAACTTAATGGCTCAACTATCCAAACTCACCATGACATTAATTGAAAAGGAATTTTTGGATTTATATGGTAAGTTTATGAGGAAGCAGAATAATAATATCACTCATATAGATATAGAGGCTATGAGATTAGGGAACCAATTAAACATGGAGCAAAGAGAAAATCTTGTTAGGATCATATTTTAGCTAGAAATCACAAAAGCATTGAATGATATGAGTGACTTGAAAGCACCGGGGATTGATGGATATGGAGCTAGGTTTTTTAAAGCCAGTTGGTTAATTATTAAAGGTGTTGTGATTGTTGCAGTTAAAGAGTTTTTTTTGACATAGGTACCATTTAAAGAATTCAATAATACAGTCATAACTTTGATTCCAAAAAATGACAATCCTAGACATATAAAGGACTATAAATCTATAGCTGGCTACACCATTTTTTACAAGATTATTGTTAGAATCCTGATTGATAGGTTGGGGGAGGGGAGTTCTTCAAAGTGTTATTAGTCCTTGCCAGGCTGCTTTTGTGCCAGGCCAGAACATACAAAACCATATTCTTTTAGCTTATGAGTTACTCAAAGGTTATACAAAGGAAATGTGGTACCCCATATTCTATAGAACCATGATTCAAACAGACTTACAAAAGGCTTATGATATGGTCAATTGGCAAGCCTTGAAGTGTATTGTGAAGGAGATTGGGATCCCTTGCAAATTTATCAAGTGACTTATGGGAGGGATCACTATTGTGTCTTATAAGTTTAATCTTAATGGTGAATACTCTGAGTTTTTACAAGCCAAGAGAGGAATCAGGCAGAGGGACCCTATCTCCCTTCTTCTCTTTGTTATTCTTATGAAGTATATGCATAGATCTTTGATCAAGATGCATAAAATCCCAATTTTAACCATCATGGCAAATGTGAAAGTTTTAACCTCAAAAACCTCACATTTGCTGATGATGTGTTGTTATTTTATAGAGGAGATTCTAAACTGGCCATTACATGCCCTTGGTGGACAAAATTGTGGGGAAAATTTATCATTGGTCTTCTAAACTGTTAAGTTATGCAGGTATAATCCAATTGGTGAAGAGTTTTACTAGTGCTATTGCCGAATACTGGATGCAATGCTTCCCCATCCCTAAAATGGCGATCAAGAAGATAAATGTTATATGTAGAAACTTTATTTGGACAGGTATGAAGGATATCAACAGAAAAGTCATGTTGCCTAAACGAAAGTGCGCAAGTCCAAGAACCAGTGTGGGTTGCAGATCTTGAATCTGGTTGTTTAGATTAAGGTTTGGTTGCTAAAATGTCTTTGGAATCTTTGCAGGAAATCAGATAACATGTGGGTGAAATGGGTGCACCAATATTAAATAAAAAATTCTGAAGTCATGGAGTATGAGACCAAGGTTCATAATTCATGGTTAATCGAAAGCATCATGAACCAGAGAGATAGTTTGGATGTCTTGCAGCAGGTTTGGGATAGAGCAATGCTTCAACAGAAATTTAAATCCAAACCATTCAATATAATGCTCAATGAAGACAATGAGAAAGTGAATTGGAGGAATCTAATCAAGTTTAATCAAACAAGGCTTAGAGTTGTCATTTGTCTTTTGCTTACTTGCCACGGTAATCTTGCTACAAAGGATAGGATGAAGCGATTTGGAATGTTACAGGATAACTTGTGCAATTCGTGCAAGATAGAAGAAGAATCCATAAACCACCTCTTATTCAGCTGCAGCAAAACTAAGGATATTTGGAGTGACATGCTCAAGTGGGTGGAAGTGAACCATATTTCCCAAAAGTGGAAGGATGAGATTAGATGAATTATTGGTGTTACTAAAGAAAAAGGGTGGAGAGCTACTCTCATGAAAATGATTGTGGCTGAAATAGTATATGGTATTTGGAGTTATAGAAATGATATAGTTTTTGACAAAACTGTGGATAATAATAGTGTAAGTACAAAAATCATTGATAGTGTGGTGTATAGAGATTGGCAACATTGTTAAATTGATGATGTAATTAGTCTTGATAGATTGGTTGGATCCTTGGGATCACCTTGGGTTGTATTTGCTTTTTTGAGTTAATATATATCTTTTGATTATAAAAAAATGAAATGTTATAATGAATCTATATATATATATATATATATATATATATATATATATATATATATATATATATATATATATATATATATATATATATATATATATATATATATATATATATATATATATATATATATATATATATATATATATATATATATATATAATAAATATTAAAATAAATATAGTAAATAATTAATAAAAATATAAATATTGTAAGTATTTATTAATATAAATATAGTAAATATTAATATTTACTATATAAATATTAATATTTAAAAAATAAACATTAAACTAAAATTAGTATAATATTAAACTTAAATTAATATAAATAAACATTAAATAATATAAATAATTTTTAATATTTACTATATAAATTTAATATTCACTATATAACATTAAACTGAAGTTACTATATTTGGAACATTAAAATGAATTAAAAATTAATAATTTTATAGTAAATATTATTGTTACACTACGCCAGAAATCACTTTTAGTAGCGCATAGAAAGACAGCGCTTTTTACAAAAGCGCTGCTAAAGGGCCATAAAAAAAAAAGAAAAAAAGCGCCTACCAAAGACAGCGCTTTTAAAAAAGCGTTGTTAAATGGTGGGTCTAAGAAAGCGCTTTTAGAAAGCGCTGCTAAAGGGGGGCCCTAAGAAAGCGCTTTTTAAAAGCGCTGCTAAAGGGGGACCCTTAGAAAGCGCTTTTTATATAAAGCGCTGCTATATGGAATTGATAAGGCACCCTATGAAAGCGCTTTTAAAAGCGCTGCTAAAGGCCTTTAAAAGCGCTGCTAAAGGTATTCATATTATAATTTTAAAATACCCTCCAGAATTTTAATAGAATCAGAACAGTCACGCTAACTATTTCTTCTTTCTCTGGCGAACGAAAACACGAACCAACCACCCACTGTTCATCGTCCGACCATCGCCTTCTTCCGTCCGATCATCCTTCCGACCATCACCGACCGTTCACCGTCCGTTTTTGAGTTCATCCATCCGTCTGCATTGCCGGTCCACCATTGTTACGGTACGTGAAGCTTGCTATGCTTTTCTTGTTTTTTTTTTTTTTAATCTTTTCACCATTGTTGTTCTAATGATATAGATGGTTTTATATAGATGGTATTTGAACATAATAGATAGTTTTATATTGTTGCTGTTGTTGTTTTTATTGAAGGTTTTGTGTTATTTGAGTTATTGAAGGTTTAGTGTAAAATATGATATTGAAGGTTTTGTGTTATTTGTTGTTGCTGTTGTTGTTCTGATGGTTTTTGTTGTTGGTTTATGTAAAATATGATATTGAAGGTTTATGTAAAATATGATATTGAAGGTTTAATATGATATATGAGATATATATGATATTGTTGTTGTTGTTGATGTAAAATATGAGATATTTGAGTTTTTTGTTGTTGTTGTTGTTGTTGTTGTGTTATTTGTTGTTGTTGTTGTTGTTGTTCTGATTGTTTTTGTTGTTGTTGTTGATATATATATATATATATATATATATATATATATATATATATATATATATATATATATATATATATATATATATATATATATATATATATATATATATATATATATATATATATATATATATATATATATATATATATATATATATATATATATATATATATATATATATATATATATATATATATATATATATATATATATATATATATAGTTTAATATATGATATTTGATATATGTATTTGATGCTTTTAGTGTTATTGAGATATATTTGATATTTGATATTTGATATAGTTTAATATTTGATATATGATATTTGTTGTTTGTTGTTGTTGTAAAATATGAGATATAGTTTATATTTGATATAGATTATGGTTGTTGTTGTTTAATATGATATTTGTTGTTGTTGTTGATGTAAAATATGAGATATATATATTTGATATATATTGTTGTTGTTGTTGTTTAATATGATATTTGTTGTTGTTGTTGATGTAAAATATGAGATATATATATATTTGATATATATTGTTGTTGTTGTTGTTTAATATGATATTTGTTGTTGTTGTTGATGTAAAATATGAGATATATATATTTGATATATATTGTTGTTGTTGTTGTTTAATATGATATTTGTTGTTGTTGTTGATATGAAATATGAGATATAGTGTATATTTGATATAGATTGTTGTTGTTGTTGTTTAATATGATATTTGTTGTTGTTGTTGATTATAAATATGAGATATAGTTTATATTTGATATAGATGGTTTGTTGTTGTTGTTTAATATGACATTTGTTGTTATTGTTGTTGATATTTGTTGTTGTTGTTGTTATTCTGAATGACAGGTATATTATGGCCAGCAACGAGGAAACATCACATGATGGAAAAGAAACACCCAAAGACGTTGAAGGCGAAATTAAAAGAGGCATAACGATAATGAAAAGAATCATCCGTGCGAGAGATAGAGGTGTAAAGTATGATGTCCATTGGAATGAAAGAGATCAGTTGGTTGAGCCTAATGGTGCGCTGCTGACAAGTTATATTGGAGCACTTGTACGTTCGCAAGTTCCGATTACTTGCGATAACTGGAGAATTCCTGCATTACAAGCGGCTAAGGATAAAATTTGGAGTGAGATTCAAGTATGAGATTTGATCATTTTTAATTATGTTGACAGTTACATCTTTAAATTAATTATACTAACATGTTATATGTATGTGTATTTGTTTGCAGAGATCTTTTAATATTGAGGATTCTAGGAGAAAATATTGTATTCAGTTGGCCGGAAAACGCTTGAGGGGATTTAGAGCGTTTTTAACCAACAAATTTCTTAAAGATTCTGATGGCAACTTTGTAGACTCGGAGCGTCCAGCGAAGTACGCTGATTTGATTTCGGATGCAGAATGGGAGACATTTGTTGCGAAGCGAATAACCAAAGAATTTGAAGTAAGTACAACTTATCATGAATAATGTATAGTATATATACCTATTCCACAAACAAACTGATATGACTTAAACTTGTTTTTTCAGGTTAAGAGTGGCGTAAATCGGGAACGGGCATCAAACCCTGCGTATCCATATAGAAAGGGGAGTTTGGGATATGCACGCTTAGAACAAAAATTAGTAAGTGCATATGTATGCTTTAATATGATCTATTTACAAAAAATAGTAAGTATACATAATAGGATATAATGCTTTATTGTTCGTCTTAATGCGTAGTTGGAAGAGGAGAAAAGTGATGTGACATCTCTTCCGGACCATGTCGTATGGAAGGCTGCCTGGGTGGGAAGAGATGGAGCCGTCCAAGAAGAAGTTCAACAAGTGTTTGAACAATGTGTAAGTACAACATTAGTTTTTGAACAAAGTGTTTGAACAAAGTGTATAAAATATTTAAATATGCTTTTATCTATATTTCAGGAGTCCCTATCCCAGACTATAACTCCTGCTGAAGATCACGATGATTGCAGGAGTTTATTGAGTTGGGTGTTGAATATTCCTGAGTACTCTGGGCGTGTGAGGGGCAAGGGATTTGGTGTCACTCCATCCAAACTGTATAAGCAGCCAAGGAAAAAAAATCCAACCAATAAAGAAGTGATGGCTACTTTGGAGGAAATGAAAGCTCAAATTCGTGAATTACAGAAGGATAAGGGGAGATACATGTCCGAAAGGCGCGCTCCAGAGGCCGGTAAAGCTACTAGTGACAAAGATAGTATCGGTTGTCCGCAGAAGCTTCCAGAGGTAATTGTATATATTACATTGAAATTAATTTAGCACATTTTTCTTAATTGACACATTAACTGATCATTATTTGTTTAGGGCATTTCACCTTGTCGACTATATTTATCGTCGCCGACTTATCGCATGGTTGGCAAGGGAAAGGTGCATAACACCCTGGGAGACTTACTTCACCATAAACCCCTCTCTGCTGGATTTTTGAAAGTATCTGTTGATATTGCATTAGAGGGGGGGGGGGGGGGGGCGTTGTTGCCTATACCAGACGATGTATCAGACGCAACAGTGGTGGGAGACGCGATAGGAGCTTATGTAGCATGGCCGGCGAATCTCATTTTCATAGATGATGAGGTAGGTTGAACCTTGTAATATTCCAATGTTTTATTACCCATACATGAAAGTTATTCTGACATTTACACTTTCTTATTGACATGATGATCTTAGACTCCCACAAAATCCAAAACAAAAGATGATAAAATTATTGTGCGGGATACCGATTCAGCTGCATCAAAGTTACAGGTACTAGTACTACAGTTTAAGTGATTATTTTATTATAAATTATTTACTGAACTTATATATGACTTTTAGGTTCTTGATCAGCAGTCGCAACAAGTCAGCAAGGGAAACATGCCTGAAACTTCCAAGGTGCCCAAAAAAAAGGTCGAGACAAAAAAAGCATTTGTTCCTCAATTTAGGATGTGCCTTGAAACATATGTAGGGACAACAGACGTGCCTGGGGGCGACATCCGTCTAATACATATGGATCAAGGTATTTTCGGTTTTGAATATCCCAAAACACTTGCTAAGGAGGATTTCGACCAGGTTTTCAAACATTTAGAATTGGGCGTCGGGGTTATGCATTCCTACATCAGGTACTTCGATCCATTTTAATTAGATAATTGAACATTTTAAAATTCGCTCGTTTAACTGAATAATCTAATGTTGATTATATTTTTTTTAGGTTCTTGTATGACAAGTTGTTGGTCCCCGCTGATTTGACTTCAGTATTCGCATTCTTATCTGCTAGCAGTGTCAACTCACGGACAATAGACCAGACACCAGAAGCAGTCAAAGAGTACACAGTACAGAGATTTATGGGTGCGAATACGGAGAAGTTGTTTATGTTGCCATATAATACTGGCCATGGGTTAGTTTTTATTCTAAATTCATTTATTATAATTGTTCGATTTTTGCCATATTATATAACATTTCCGTCTAAACTGTTGTCTTATTTTATAGTGGTCACTGGTTGTTGGTCGCAATTAATCCGATTAAAGAAATAGTGTATTATATAGATTCATTGGATGGCGATACAAACAAATATGAAAATCTGAAGAACATGGTTGATACGTAAGTGATGATATATAGTGTTCTGAATAATTATATATGTTTATTTATTATGTGACATTGTTCTAAATATGTGTTTATATTATGCTAGAGTTATACAAATATACAGAGCACAGAGAGATGCAACAGTGCCAAAAAGCAGGGCTAGCAACATCAACTGGATCAGAGTGGAGGTATATTTTCCCATGTTTGACTGTTATAGTGGTTCTACTTATAAAACTATTTAAACTATATATCCTGATAAATGTTCGTTCGCTTTTTTCCTAATACAGTATCCTCGTCAGCGTGGTGGGATTGACTGCGGATATTTTGTACTGCGCTTTATGAAGGAAATCATTCTTTCTGGTCAATTAGAGATTCCAATCATGGTATGGATCAATTCATGAGTTATATGATTCATTTTGATAATTAACTAATATTTCATCTGAGTAATTAGTATTAAATCGTGCTTGTTCTGTTATATTATGTAGTATTTTGATGAATTCAAATGCGCTACGTACTCGAAAGCAAAATTGGAAGAAATTAAGGAAGAATGGTGTCAATTTATGATTGAGTTAAGAATTCTATAATGTATATTGGATTTGTAATTATGTGTTAATTGTATATTGTATATTGTATAATGTACAATGTTTAAATTATGTGTAAATTATACTTGAGTTAATTATGTGTAAATTGCAAAGTGTTATTGTATAATGTACAATGTTTAGTTATATTGTGTTGAATTAAAGGCCAAGTGTTGAATTACAATGTTTAAAGGCCAAGTTATATTTAAGGCCTGAATTATAAGCAGGGAATTTAATTGTTATAAGCAGGTTTGTCTAAAAATATATAAAAAATGTGATTTTTCAAAATTTTTTTTTTTAAAAACGTGAAGTATAGACAGCGCTTTTACAAGAAAGCGCTGCTAAAGAGGGAAAAATAGGCATAGAAAAGGAGGGGTCTAAGAAAGCGCTTTAAAAAAGCGCTGTTAAAGGGTGGTCTACAAAAGCGCTTTCATAAAGCGCTGCTAAAGGGGGGGAGGGGGAGGGAGAATAGGCAGCGCTTTGTAAAGCGCTGCTAAAGGGGTAAAAAAGGGATGCTAAAGTGATGCCTTTAGCAGCGCTTTTTCCACAAAAAAAAGCGCTGCCTTTACCTTTAGCAGCGCCACTTTAGGCAGCGCTTTAAAGCGCTGCTAAAGGTCAAACAAAGCGCTGCTAAAGGCCATTTTTGGCATAGCGTTAAAGAATGAAGTGAAATTAATTTCAATTTTATTAAAATTATTATAGAATTAAATGAATGAAATGTTGTAATATATATATATTTGAAACAAACAACTAAATAACAAAAACATAACAATCTAGTGGTGCTAACTTGCAACCATAAAACCATGGGTTCAACACTTGTGAAAGAGACATTTTTTAATTTTAAAATTTTAACATTTCAACATACAAACAATAAAATAATAACAAAAAAGTCACGTGTGTAATTAAAATAAAAAGAAAAAATTTATAAAGGACGGAATCTGTTTTTTTTATTGGGTCCTTTTTCGAGTTCGCCCTAAATGGCAGGGGGCAAAATTTTGATTAACCCTAAGTTAGTAACTATTTAGTGTTTTGATCATGAATTATAGTTAGTTTTGTGATTCGTCAATTTTATGAGGTTTCTATTATTATTTGAGCAATATGACGTTCTAAAAATGGTTTAATCTGTATTGCAGGATCCAAAGTGAAGAGGAAAACTCTAGAAGAAGCAAGTTCCTGTCCATACGAATATGCAAACATGTCTAGGACCATCCATACACCCTGAAACACTCCCAAAAATGTTTGAGAGGTTTTTACTTGAAAAGTCTTTATGGCCAAATGTGTACTATATGGAAACTCATCATTTAGAGGCTCCCAAACACGCTTGGCAAGTTTTCAGGTGGAAAATCTCTATGGCCAAACGCGTTTGCAAACACGTATCCACTAGTCAGGCGCTCCCAAACACGTTTGGCAGATTTTTAGTTAAAAACCTCTATGGCTTAACATGTTTCCAAATGTGTATCTCCTACTCATGTGCGTTTTCAAACGCGTTTTGCAACATGTGAACGCCTTTGGAGTTATTTAAAGAAGGAAACTTGATTTATTAAAGGAGTTTTTCAGAGATATTGAATTTTGACAGCAATGAAGTCAATTATTGATTCTTGGGGATGCATTATGAATAATTTATACTCTTGACATAAAGTGTTCAGTCTTGATCTTTTTACTTCAGCGTTACCTTCATGAGTGACCACAAACATATTTGATATTTCTTTCCCCATTATGCATTGAGACACACAAAATAATTCATCTATGCTTAGGGCCGCTTAAAGTAATTTTATTGCTTTCTTGTTATAGATAACTATTTGTTATCATCTTCATTGCAAGAACTTTTGATCTTGGCTATACAAACACCATTGAAGACACTTGTAGGAATGAATGAACCATTTTCTACAACATCTAAAATTTCTTCTCCTTGTGCTTCAAGTTGTACCTTCATACAAATTTTCCAAAAATCAAAGTATTCACTAGAAAATTATGGAGGGTTATTGTTGCTACCTCCGTCTCTAAAAACCAGATTTGCGAAAGTCATTTCTGGATCTTTAGGAACTTGTTATCAATTGTAAGTATTAAAGTGCACAACCTAATAGAGGAGGGGATGCATTAGGTTTACTGATTTTTAGAGAGAAAGTAGCAAAAAAATTTCTTTAGAACTTTTTGGTTTATTTTTACTGGTTTTATGAGTAATGAAGTGATCAACTTATTTTTCTGGTTTAAGATATATAAACAATATGTAGAAAATTAAATGCAGTAAAGTAAATGAGCAAAAAATTATACTAGTTCTTCTTATCAATCAATGGTACATCTAGTCCCCTCACACTTTGTGAGATATTTCACTATTTCTAAATCTTTGTATAAGCCTCACACCAAGACTTCTCCTACAATCTTCTAACAATAACAAAAAAGCTAACCATTTCTTTGATTTCCAAATATCAACAACTATGAACTTTGAATGACCTTGATTCAAAAGACCTTTCCAACAAATAGAAAGACAATCTTTCATATTTACAATCACCTGTAGAAATATTAAACTCTTTCTTACAGACAAAAATTCACCTCATATTTGGTGAAAAATACAACAATTTGTATGAAATATATTATAAACAAACTTTTCAACAACTATGACGAAATTGATACTTTACTACTTTTCTGATGTATGAAAGTTTAATATTCTCCTTTAATAAAAAAATTAATATATGATATAAACATTTAAGTTCTCAAGTGTTTCTTGTTGAAAATTATTTCGGAGGTGTTTTATCGTATCCACAGGGATTATAAGTGATATCTCGATGCTAGCTGTTGAATAATTTAACGTTCTAAGTAAAGAGTTTTCAAACGATTTCTTGTTTTGTAACATAAGTTTGTTGCAAAGAGTAAATTAGGGCAAATATGTTTTATTATTAAGGAAAATATGTCAAGATTAGATTTCGTTAATCCTTTTCATACGTATCTGATTAATCAAGTATGTGAACTTAGTTTCGATTAATACAATCGCGTATCCTCACGAATCCATTTATGTCTAAAGCGGCTCCGTGAATATTATTGTTTTAATCGCTAGATGATTTCTCGAAATAACAATTGAAACAATAAACATAAAGATCGATACAAAGCAAATATTAACTTTCAAATCTATGTCTAAAGTTTGTTGGTTAATAGATGAAGAAATTAGGTCAAGACTTGGAAAATCTATGTCTAGAGTGACTCAAACCATAAATACATCATTAAAAGAAAATATCTTCATCATCTATTAATCATAAACCTTGTTCACATACAAAGGATCAAAATAAATACATAATAACAAGATTAACTACCTCTAATCTTGACACAAAAGTGATTTAGCCACCCATAACCATTATATCTTGCTTCATAAGTTTGGGTAGGAGATGAATGAGTATCCACATCGAAGAATTGAACTTGGATGCAAATCCAACTTCTATGCGAAAAATCTCACTCTTTGGTGAAGAAAACTTAGAAAAATAGGTTTTGGTATGTAAAGTGATGTTATGATCCCAAAAAAATGGTCAAAAGTACTTATAAAGTATAACTATAATCTGTCATGTTCGTATTGCGAACAGATTATTCGCCTAGCGAACATTAAATTAGGCACCTGATGTGCTTCTGCACAGTTAATCCGCCTCTGAGACATCTCTAAAGTTTGCTGTGCAAAGTATTATTCGCCCTGTGAACTACTGCGCGTACAAGTTGGCACAACGAACTTATACCCCTTTAGCTACTGCCTCAAGTCTGGGATGCTTCGCTGGCTCTTTGCTGAAGCGTTACCACAACAAACCTTCGTTGGCTTGTTCGCACTACGAACTTAGATGCCTTTTGCTACTGCCTCATATCTGGGAGCATTCACTGGTTCTTCTCCAGCTATTCGCAAAGCGAATCTTCGCTAGCAAGTTCGCTCAAAGAACTTACTAATCTTCTTCTTTTCCTTTGGCAACCTTTCTCAATTTCCTTGTGTCTCACACTTTGATGATTTCATGCCTATTTTCTGCATAATAACATACAAATTAAAGGTACCAAAAGTATTTTCAAGTATTTGAAGAATGACAAACTTTCAAGTATCAATATCAACAAATCAACACAAAAGAGTTTGAAAAATGCCCAATATACATGATTAAATTAAGGCAAGATTGACATCTAACAAACTCTCGACAACTAACTCTTTTTTGTCCTCGAGCAAAGTATGCCTCTCATTGAAAACAAGAGGATTTGCTCAAGCATTTAACTCAACCAAGAATGGATTTATGGCTCAAATAAACAACAAATGTACACAAGCAATGATTACAACTTCATAGAATCAAACAATGTAAAAGAACTTAGTTTTTAAACAAATACCAAACAATGTTTCAAGTAACAACTAAACTATCATGCTCATATCATTCTAACACTCCTCTTCAAAAAATATTTAAAGGAAATACGCACATACAAACGCAGGGAAATTTCGCTCATCTGACAAATGATGCAAATACAAACCAATTCATACAATATCTAAACAATCAATAAAGAAATTATGGAAGCAAAAAGATCACTAAGGGATTTTAAGGTTGTAGCTTGGTCGGGTTCACAATAAAGGGACATTTCTAAAGGCCATTGAATCAAAATTGCCGATGCAAAAGAAACATTCACTATACAAGGTATTTACACATCCCAAATGCATTCACCACTTTCATTCCTCTATCACAAACCTTCTCAAACATCCTTATGCACAATTAGTTTGTTCTCTATTTTTCTCTTTCAAGAAAGCATTCTTTTTCTTTTTGTTTTTCACATTCATATTTATACCAACAAAAGTATTTGTACCCCAAACATGGTACATAGTACAACAATATTCAAAATGATCCAACAAGTGGATAAAGTACAACAAAAGATAATACAATAAACATAAACATAACTAGCAATGATCAAATGCAAACAAAAAACTTCACTTTATAGACCAAAGGAAGTTGCATAAGATCATGCTCAAAATGACAATATTAAAAAACTAGTCCTCCTCGGACTCGGTCTCCTCATCAGAACCAAAAACCTCATATAAATCGGCCTCCTCCTCATCATCACCATCATCAGCCTCCTCATCTCTGGCCTCCTCAACAACATCCTCAGGACCTATATCTTCCCCCTCACCAAATTGTGGTCTGGCCTCAGGCGACGCAACATGTGCTAGGAACTGCTCCCTAGACATCATAGAGTGCTCTCTCGAGGGTTCCCTATACTGCAAATGTAGTACCTACATATAGTCACGTAAGTCAATCATGGTGCACTGAGTAGTCTCCATCCAATCCCAATTTTAATTGCAGACCCCCCTCTAAAATGGGTCAAAACCATGGGAGCCCGCAAGTTCAAATTCAGAAGCACCGCCAGCATCAGCACCAGTGCTAGATGTCTGTCCTTTCCGACCTTTTGGCTTACAAAACTTGTCCTTATATCGATCATCAAACGTAGCAGGAATCGTCACCTGACGACGAGAGGTTAATTTCACCCTCGCATGCATACATAATACCATAATCAAACAGGGAAAGAGTAAGGGAAAATTCTTCCTAGAAGCTGAACCGAGTCCGCTTTCCACCAATACACGCATCTCATCTGCGATGATTCGAGCCATATCAATCTGCACAGTGGTTAGTATACTGTGGAAAAGGTGAGAAATTGGGATTGGCACAGTAGAGGTGCGTGACTTTGGCTTTATATTTGTCAAAACCAAAAAAAGAATAAGCTGTGCTAAAGGACGCATGTCCTCTTTGTGATACCTCCGAGGAACCCCAGACAGGTTCAATTCAACTAATTTTCCCTCAAGCAACAAATTACGATAAATAACATCTGTATCCCTATGCAACCTTAAAGTGTGGTGATATGCATCTATCTCATTTTCTCCCAAAAATAAAGGGTTACCTAAAACAGTGTTGATGGTGTCACGATCAAATTTTACCTCCCTTCCGCCAACCATGGTAGTCCACGTGAACAAATCATCATCATTTGAGAGTGCATTTGCATAGAAATCTCTCACGAACTCTACATTGTAGCTATCACCAGGTGTGATCAATCTATCCCATTTTTTCTTTCAAGGATTCTTGCTACCGCTCAGTAGGATCCTTGAGGGTTGAGGTTGAAACGCTTCTCAGGTAGGATGCTCCTCTTTTCTAGCGTCAGATAACGAGCATCTTATTTCGCTCCTCTGAATCTATCAGAATCAAACTGGATTGGGTTTGGACGTGATGAGCTTCCGACCTTTCGCTTCTTGGACGAAACGATCTTAGGAGGTGCCATATGTATAATCACCAAATAAACCAACCAGCCAATACAGAATTTTCATTAGTGAGAAATAAAACAAAGAGAATTAGAACAAGAATTCAGCATCATAAATTTTTTGAAATGTCTGTCATGTTCGCCCACAAGTTCGCTAGGCGAAGCCATGGCGAATACTCTCCCTAGGCTCGCTGTGCAAACTCATGACGAATCTTGCGAATTCTCATTCTGCAGGTTCTGCCTACATGTTTAAATGCACATAGATTTTTCTAATTACATAATCTATTTCTACTTAATGATAAAACCCACATGCAAAGTGTAACACCCATTTAAATTATCTAGTCTTTTTCGGTGTTATTTTATTTTCAGCGTGCCTTTTGTGGGGGTGTGGTTGAGTGCGATAGTGAGTGCCTTTAAGAATAGAGATTAGTTACTAAACTTTGGACTTTGATATTAATAATATAATTATTAGTGATAATAATTTAATAAATAATGGTAATATTATTATTATTATTATTATTATTATTATTATTATTATTATTATTAATGGAATAAGAATTAGTAAGGGGTATTTGTGAGTAGGAAAGAGAAAAAAAAGGTGAACACGATCAAAGAGGAGAAGAGGAAGAACACGGTCTAGAGTGGGAGGAAGATTGAAGAGAAGAATCAAAGAGGAAGAAAGGAAGCCAAGATTATCGATTCTTCGAGGATTTTCAACAGCTTGATCGAGTTATCGAGGTAAGGAGGGGGGGGGGGGGGGGAGAAACGGGTCGAAATTGGTTGTTGCATGAATTCTAGGTAGAGGGGATTTCCCTAACCCCATGGTAGATTGATGATCATGTCTGACATGTCGTTGAAATTCTGAATTGTTGTTAGCATGATGAACCTGTTGCATGTATGGGTAGAGTGATTTCTTGGGTGATTTGGGGTTTTCGGTAGTTTACCATTTTAAGCCGAAGATGAGTTAATCGGTAGAGCTGATGTTTTATCGGGTGGAATCTAGAATAAATTATGTAGCTAAGTCGCAGAATGTTCAACTAGTGCTGTGGGGACTGGTTTGAGTGAAATCGGATGATTTCGGAGAGTTTTGCAGATTCTGAACAGTGGAGTTTTTGTGAAATCGCAGACGTTCGCCAGCACTTTCGCTGGGCGAGTAAGTAGCGAGCATTCGTTGATGCTTCGCTAGGCGAACTGGGTAACGAGTGCTTCCAGTAGCCACTTTCTTCCTTTGCTAGGGAGTTCGCTGGGCGAGCGAGTAGCGAGCATTCGCTGATGCTTCGCCAAGCGAGTGAGCCAGCGAGCATGACAGTAGTTTGTGTTTTTGTGTTGTTATGTTCTGTTCTCTTGTGTTGTGGGACCCCTGTTGGTCATAATTGAATATAAGATTGGTGTTGAATAGTTAAGAGTGTATGTGTGGTGTTGGAATGTGATTTCCGTGTTATTGGTTTAATTAGAATAATTAAATTGGTGTGTGTTATTATGTATGAATGTGGTGATGTGTGGAATAAGTATGTGCAATGTATAAAACGTGATCAGGAGGATCGTGTGCACCTTGTGTGCTTGGATTGTTGTTGTGCATTAGTGTCGTGCATATCATGATGTTTTGGTGGGGTTGAATCGTTGCTCAGGAGGAGTGTATGTGATTCACCCGTACTCCTGTGGAGAATGGTGGGATGGATCGTTGCTCATGAGGAGTGTATGCGATCCATCCGTACTCCTGTGTGGAGAATGGTGGGGATAGATCATTTCCATTGGTGGGTGTATGTGATCTATCCTGTTTATGATGTGCTCCCTTGTGGAGGGTTGATGGCCCGGTGTCCATCGGTGATGTTGAGTCGGTACTGCATATCATGGTGTTGAGTTGCATATTTTTGCATCGTCTTGTGTGCTGTGTTGGTGTTGGACAGTAGGTCCTGGTTGATGTATGTTGAATGATATTCATATGATTGCTACCTTTTTTTCATGTACATTATTACCGCTATATGTTTGGTCATGATTTCTCACCCCTTTTGTTTTTGTTGTGGTCTGTGCTTCTTCGGGAGTACAGATAATCCAGGTGCGTAGCTAGCTTGGATAGTGGCGAGTCGAGTCGTAGGGATGCTCTGATACGTAACACGGGGCTTTGGGAGTTTATTGTTTCTGATGATTTTGTTTTACTCCGTGGCGTATCATGTTTTGTTGGAACCTTTGGTGAATATTGTGTATATTTTGGGCGGATGGCCGAATATGACGTATATATGTATATATGATATTTCCACTGTTTACTGTTGAAAACCATTTAATGAAGTGTTTTGTTGAGTTTCTTTTGTGATATCCCGCTTTGGTGTGGTAACTCTGATAATTGCTTGATTTAATTGCTATTTATTTTATTTATATTTATTTTGGGGAGCGGGGTGTTACAAGTTGGTATTAGGGCAGGTCGGTCCGTCTGGCCAGTGTAGTAGTTGAGTCTGTCTGTAGGATAGCGTTTGCATATCTGTTAACCTGGCGTTGTTTTTGTTGTTGAGCAGTATGGCAGGGAGGAATGATGATGCGTTGGCTGCGGCTATGCAAGCGATGGCGCAGGTGGTTGCTAATCAGAACTAAGCTGTGGGTGCGCAATTCAGAGATTTGACGCAGTTTTAGAGTAACAAGCCGCCGACGTTACAAGGAGGAAGTTTGGATCCTGAAGCTGCACAGAAGTGGCTGAAAGCAATTGAGAAGATCTTCAGGATGATGGGTTGTAGCGATGAGCAAAAGGTGAGGTTTGGTACCCACATGCTGGAGGGTGAAGCGGAAGCTTGGTGGGACAACAGTCGCCAAAGATTGGAGGCTGCAGGGACTGTGATTACTTGGGATGTGGTTCAAACTGGTTTTTTGGAAAAGTATTTTCCGGAGGATATACGAAGTGCTAAGGAGATAGAGTTTCTGGAGCTGAAGTAGGGCAACTTGACGGTGGCTGAGTATGCTGCTAAGTTTGAAGAGCTGATGCAGTATTGTCCTCATTACAATACTGACGGGGCGATGACCTCCAAGTGTGTGAAGTTTGAGAATGGGCTGCGTCCGGAAGTTAAGATGGGGATCGCTTGTCAGAAGATCAGGGATTATCCTGAGCTGATAAGCAGAAGCAGGATTTATGATAATGATAACAGGGCTAGGATTGCACATTACAAGGCTGCAAATGACCGTAAGGGTAAGCAGAGGTTTGGTGGTACTCCTTACAGTGTTCCTGCTGATAAGAAGCCCAGAGAAGGGAGAGTGTCTGATGGTGGGAAGTGTTACCGGTGCGGTGGCGCGGATCATCGTGCCAATGATTGTTCTCATGAGGTGAAGAAGTGTTTCAAGTGTGGTAAGCTGGGCCATGTGATAGCTGATTGTCGGGCCGCTATGCCTACCTATTATAACTGTGGTGAGAAGGTTCATATCAGTATGCATTGCGAGAAGCCGAAGCCGTCTCAGGTGTCTCAGACCAGTGGTAAAGTGTTTGCGGTGGTGGGAACTCAAGCTGCCAGTGAAGAGCGTTCTATCCAAGGTACTTGTTTCATCAATAATGTTCCCTTGTCTGCTATTATTGATACGGGTGCAACCCACTCGTTCATCTCTGTTGATTGTGTGAAGAGGTTAGGATTGGTGCCGACTACTCTTGAGCGGCGGATGACTATTGAAACTCCTTCTGTTGGTTCAGTAACTACTTTTTTGGTATGTTTGAAGTGTCCACTGACTATTTTTGGTAGAGATCTTGGAGTGGATCTGATTTGCTTGCCCCTTGGTAAGTTGGATGTTATTATGGGTATGAACTGGTTGGAGTTCAACCGAGTCTACATCGATTATTTTCGGAAGGTGTTGTTGTTTCTTACGCCAGAAGAAGAAGCATTGGCGGATTCCTTGTCTAGTAAGGAATTGAGGATCTTGTTGGAGGACGAAGCTAAAATGTTTTCTTTATTTGCATCATTATCTGTCGACGGAAAAGCGTCACTGAAGGAGTTGGCGGTGGTGAATGAATTTCCTGAAGTGTTCCCTGATGATATTACAGAATTACCTCCGAAGAGAGAAGTTGAGTTTAGCATTGATCTTGTACCTGGTACGAGGCCTATATCTATGGCGCCGTACAGGATGTAGGCAGTGGAGTTGGCTGAATTGAAGTCTCAGATTAGAGAGTTGTTGGATAGAAAGTTTATCAGACCGAGTGTGTCACCGTGGGGAGCTCCAATATTGTTGGTAAAGAAGAAGGATGGTAGTATGCGTCTGTGCATCGATTACCGTCAGTTGAATAACGTGACCATTAAGAACAAATATCCTCTTCCAAGGATTGATGATTTGATGGTTCAGTTGGTGGGAGCTCGGGTGTTCAGTAAGATTGACTTGAGGTCGGGTTACCATCAGATCAGAGTGAAAGAAGGTGATATTCAGAAAACCGCATTTAGAACTCGATATGGACATTACGAATATGCGGTAATGCCTTTTGGAGTGTCGAATGCGCCGGGAGTGTTCATGGAGTATATGAACCGAATCTTCCATTCTTATTTGGATCAGTTTATTGTTGTGTTCATTGATGATATACTGATTTATTCTAAGTCTGAGGAAGAGCATGCATGACATTTGAGAATTGCTTTGCAGGTGCTGAAAGATAATAAGCTGTTTGCGAAACTGTCAAAGTGTGAGTTATGGTTGAAGACAGTGAGTTTCTTGGGCCATGTAATATCTGGTGATGGTATATTGGTAGACCCATCAAAGGTGAGTGCAGTGTTGCAGTGGGAACCGCCGAAGACAGCAACGGAAGTTAGAAGCTTTTTGGGTTTGGCAGGGTACTATCGAAGGTTTATCGAAGGTTTTTCTACTTTGGCGTTGCCGTTGACTCAGTTGATGAGAAAGAACCAAGTTTTTGTGTGGGATGCCGCTTGTGAAGAGAGCTTTGTAGAATTGAAAAAGAGATTGACTACGGCACCAGTGTTAGTATTGTCGACTCCGAGCGAACCGTTTGTGGTGTATTGTGATGCGTCTAAGATGGGATTAGGCGGAGTTCTTATGCAGAATGGTAAGGTGGTGGCGTATGCTTCGCGACAACTGAGGGTGCATGAACGGAATTACCCTACTCATGATCTTGAATTGGCCGCGGTACTTTTTGTGTTAAAGATCTGGAGGCACTATTTGTATGGTTCAAGATTTGAGGTGTTCAGCGACCATGAAAGTCTGAAGTATCTGTTTGATCAGAAAGAGCTAAATATGAGACAAAGAAGATGGTTGGAATTTTTGAAGGATTATGATTTCAACTTAAGTTATCATCCAGGAAAGGCAAATGTAGTGGCAGATGCTTTGAGCAGAAAAGCGATTCATGTGTCGGCTATGATGGTGAAAGAAATGGAACTTATTGAGCAGTTCAGAGATTTGAGCATGGTTTGTGAGACTACGGCAGATTGCGTGATGTTGGGCAAGTTACAAGTGAACAACGATTTCTTGGATATGATTAGAGAAGGCCAAAAGCTAGATGTAAGGCTAGTGGATTTGATGCTTGGAGTGGGAAGTGACTCCGATAGTGATTTTAAGTTGGATAGTGCAGGTGTGCTGAGATTCCGAGGCAGGATTTGTGTGCCGGATAATGACGAGCTGAAGAAGTCAATTCTGAGTGAAGGACATCGTAGTAGTTTGAGTATTCATCCGGGAGCTACGAAGATGTACCACGATTTAAGGAAGATATTTTGGTGGTCAGGTATGAAAAGGGATATAGCTCAGTTTGTTTACACCTGTTTGACGTGTCAGAAGTCGAAAGTGGAACATCAGAGACCCTCTAGATTTATGCAACCGTTGGAAATTCCGGTTTGGAAATGGGATTGTATCACTATGGATTTCGTTACAGGATTGCCAAACACGGCAAGAGGATTTGATGCTATTTGAGTAATTGTGGATCGGCTTACGAAGTCTGCACATTTCGTGCCGATTAATATCAGTATTCCGTTGGAGAAGCTGATAGAGATTTATATTCGAGTGATTGTGAAGCTGCATGGTGTGCCAACGAGTATTGTGTCGGATAGGGATCCGAGGTTTACGTCAGAATTTTGGAAGAGTTTGCAGGAAGCTTTGGGTACTAAGTTGAAGTTGAGTTCAACTTATCATCCCCAAACTGATGGTCAGTCAGAGAGAACTATTCAGACGTTGGAGGATTTGCTGAGGGCTTGCGTGTTGGAGAAAGGTGGTGCGTGGGATACTCATTTACCATTGATCGAGTTCACATACAACAACAATTACCATTCTAGTATCGGAATGACACCTTTTGAGGCTTTATATGGTAGAAGGTGCAAAAGTCCTCTGTGTTGGTATGAGACGGGTGAGTATGTAGTATTGGGACCAGAAATTGTGCAGCAGACTATTGAGACAATTCATATGATTCGTGAGAAAATGAAAGCGTCTCAGGATAGACAGAAGAGTTATCATGATAACCGGAGAAAAGAGCTGGAATTCAGTGAAGGTGATCACGTGTTCCTGAGAGTTAACCCAGTGACCAGTGTGGGTCGTGCGTTGAAATCCAAGAAGCTGGATCCGAAGTTTATTGGGCCGTATTAGATTTTGCAGAGAATTGGTGTTGTGGCTTATAGGGTGGCGTTGCCGCCTGAGCTTTCGAATTTGCATGACTAGTTTCATGTGTCGTAACTTCGAAAGTATATCACGGACCCATCTCATGCGATTCAAAGAGATGAAGTGCAAGTCCGGGAGAATCTTATCATTGAGACGATTCCGTTGAGGATCGAAGATCGTAAGATGAAGCAACTCCGAGGGAAGGAGATATCCTTGGTGAAAGTGGTTTGGGGAGGTGCTGCAGGAGGCAGTGTGACCTGGGAATTGGAAAGCAGGATGTGGGATGCGTATCCGGAATTGTTTCCATAAGGTAATTTTCGAGGACGAAAATAATTAAAGTGGGGGAGAGTTGTAACACCCATTTTAATTATCTAGTCTTTTTCGGTGTTATTTTATTTTTGGCGTGCCTTTTGTGGGGGTGTGGTTGAGTGCGATAATGAGTACCCTTAAGAATGCAGATTAGTTACTAAACTTTGGACTTTGATATTAATAATATAATTATTAGTGATAATTATTTAATAAATAATAGTAATATTATTATTAATATTATTATTATTATTATTATTATTATTATTATTATTATTATTATTATTATTATTATTATTAATGGAATAAGAATTAGTAAGGGTATTTGTGAGTTGGAAAGAGAAGAAGAAGAGGAACACGATCAAAGAGGAGAAGAGAAAGAACACGGTATAGAGTGGGAGGAATATTGAAGAGAAGAATCAAAGAGGAAGAGAGGAAGCCAAGATTATCGATTCTTCGAGGATTTTCAACAGTTTGATCAAGTTATCGAGGTAAGGGGGGGGGGGGGGGGGGGGGGGAGAAACGGGTCAAAATTGGTTGTTGCATGAATTCTAGGTAGAAGGGATTTCCCTAACCCCATGGTAGATTGATGATCATGTCTGATATGTTGTTAAAATTCTGAATTGTTGTTAGCATGATGAACCTGTTGCATGTATGGGTAGAGTGATTGCTTGGGTGATTTGGGGTTTTCGGTAGTTTACCATTTTAAGCCGAAGATGAGTTAATCGGTAGAGCTGATGTTTTATCGGGTGGAATCTAGAATAGATTATGTAGCTAAGTCGCAGAATGTTGAACTAGTGCTGTGGGGACTGGTTTGAGTGAAATCGGATGATTTCGGAGAGTTTTGCCGATTCTGAACAGTGGGGTTTTTGTGAAATCGGAGACGTTCGCCAGCACTTTCGCTGGGCGAGCAAGTAGCGAGCATTTGTTGATGCTTCGCTAGGCGAACTGGGTAGCGAGTGCTTCCAGTAGCCACTGTCTGCCTTTGCTAGGGAGTTCGCTGGGCGAGCGAGTAGCGAGCATTCGCTGATGCTTCGCCAGGCGAGTCAGCCAGCGAGCATGACAGTAGTTTGTGTTTTTGTGTTGTTCTGTTCTGCTCTCTTGTGTTGTGGGACCCTTGTTGGTCATAATTGAATATAAGATTGGTGTTGAACAGTTAAGAGTGTATGTGTGGTGTTGGAATGTGATTTCCGTGTTATTCGTTTAATTAGAATAATTAAATTGGTGTATGTTATTATGTATGAATGTGGTGATGTATGGAATAAGTATGTGCAATGTATAAAATGTGATCAAGAGGATCGTGTGCACCTTGTGTGCTTGGATTGTTGTTGTGCATTGGTGTCTGTTGCACCCTAAAATTTGACCAACCGGTTCCCACATCTGGTTTATGTTTAGACGCATTCTGCATTCGCATTCGCATATTGCATTGTTGCACCCCAAAATTTGCCCTCACAATACAAGACTTTGTGTTCTAAGAAGGTTCACAAGGTTCACAAGTTCTCAATGTTTACAAAGCTTTCCTAAGGGTCATGAGGTCTACAAAGCCACTTCATGATGTTCACAAGGTTCACAAGCTTCACAATACCTCCCATGAGTATCACAAGATATCTTATGAAGATTCACAAGGTTCACAAAGTTCACAATTGGTCAGAAGAGTTGACAATTCCCTCAGACAATGCACCTCCTAAGCAGTGCATCCAAAACTAGGGTTTTGACTTTAATCAGGCTAAATGGACTTCCAAGACTTCAAGTGAGCTTCATAACATCTTATATGTGTATAAGAACCCCCATGTCAAGTTTCAAGACTTTTCTCAAAAGTTTGCTCAGTCAGATGATCAGATAAGTCAAAAGCAGTCAATGCAGTTAAAAAGTCAAACTGAGGTCAACTGTGGTCAAACCAAAGTCAAACCTCATGATTTTTTTTGCCAACATCAAAGAGAGATTTGGTTCCAGGGGTATTTTGGTCATTTTACGCAAATTCAGCTAATTCCTTGAAGACGGGTTGTTATTAAGTTCTGAGGCGTTTATGTACGTGGGTTTGATATCAATTTGGTTTGGAAAGTCTGATCTGTGGAACAGGGTTTAACAAGAGATCATTCTTCTATCTTCCAGTTCATCTTTAGAGGGACAACAGTGAAAACTTCTACTGATTATTGGAGCTTATTCATGTCAAAAGTATTAAGATTGGATCGGATTAATTCAAGGATATTCGACTGATGAATCGTATGTTAAGATGTTTGTGAATTAAATCATGGAGAAGAAATGGAAGATGATTTTAATAAATATGTGAAGTTCATTCATAATATTTTATTATTATTACAATTTGTAAAGAGAATTTGGATAGAAAGTTGAATTTTATTCATAATATTTCATCACGATTTACAAAAGGGAAATAATTTGGATAAAAAAATGTATTATTGAATTATTTCATAATGCTTTTTTTATTACAAGTTACAAAAGAGGTGTATATCCTAAAAAGTCCTAAGCCCTAAAATTTCTAAGTATCCTTCTTGATGTCCTTTGAGCTTCTCCGCAGAGTCTCCGATTCACCTGCACATCAAAACAAAACAAACAGAATAGAAAAAAAAAAGATGTTAGAAATTGTTTGACACTCTCAGAACATCGTCATCATCGAGTGCCGGGAGTGGCACAACCGAAGCTGCGACCTACCCCGTTACCGATCCGCGCCATTGGCGTCAGATCAAGTGGCTACTGTTTCTTATCAATGCGGGACAACCGAGAAAGATGAAGAGGTAAAAGAAGTTCGGGCCGATAAATGATTAACCGATAAATGATCTCTATCTCAAAGCCAAAACAAAATGCCATTCATCAAGTAAATATTGTAGCAACTATCAAGCAAATCTGTAAGGCCAATTGGAGGCTGGAAGTGCACGAAGTTAGCAAGAAAAATTATCCAACACAGAGGCTCAGTTGAGGACAACATCATAGCCTCTTATCGCACAACAAACAGCACAAGTAATCCAGCCCTGAAAATCATAGAAGGAGATGTTAGGACCAAAAGAAACTAAGATTCATGCCTTGGAATGAGAACACCCCAAAACTGAATTCATACGCCACAAGTAAAAGGAAATCATGCTCAATTCACAAGCTGTAGAAGTAAAAGGAAATCATGCTCAATTCACAAGCTGTAAGACCAGTTCAATCCAGAAAAATAAGGAACCAAGCTCAATTTAAAAACAATTAGAACCGAGTCTAGTTCGAGAATTAACCGGAGCTAAAATTCAGAAGCCAAACAGGGCGCGAACCACAGCAGAAGGAACTGGGAAACAGGGCCCAAATCCATGATGTAAGCCATAACCGGACATTAAGGTCAAAAGGGACAATCGAGGGTGAACCCATAGGAGGCCCACATCTGCGAAACCAAAATCAAGAAAAAATGGTTTATCAAACAGATTGCAGTATCCAAAACTATATCAGCATCTGATAACATAGCTGTATCAGCCCAATATCAGAGTCAAAACTAAATGGCAATAGCATCCCTCAAAGGTTCAGACAAGCTGTCATCATCACCATATGACCATCCTCGGCGACGTTGGATTCGACCAAAGCGTTAGCACCTTTCTAAAAGAAGAAGAAGAAAAGTTAATGTGTGTTCGAAACAGTTAATCTAGAAGTCAGAAGCAAATATCCAACAAAACCAAATTTGAATATGGATACAAGCAATTTCCAAATTAAAACCCAATCCGTATTCAATCAAATACTGGGAAGATATTGCAAATTTGAGTCTGTGAGTCCGAAAAGGAAAGAAAAGATTCAATCAGCTTATCAAAAAAATAATTAAGCAAATCAAACAAAATCCACTACAAGTGAATCCGAAAAAGGAAAGTTCGAATCAAATCAAAAGGATATATGTTCTGAAAACCCAACAAAATCAAATCGTATCACAAAATCACAAACCAACCTCAGTAAAAATAACGCAAATCCAACATCATCAAAGGCCCAAAAAAGAGGAATCGGAAAAGATATATAGAGGAGTGATACAACCTTTTGAGAACCCTAGAGGCGAACGAGAGAGAGAACGCAAACAGCTACGAGCTCATCAACAAAGGCCTCAGTACACAGCGAACAAACCCAACGGAGGTCCACCAACGCCGCCGCCATTCGACGACGAGCAAACAACTTTTGAGGCTCAGCTTCTCACATCATCGCCTCGAAGAAACTACCATCATCGCAACCGAGAACGTGAGTGAAAAACGTGTGTTAATTCCACATCTAATGTTTTATGAATGATTTCAGGGCTTCGCCATGGAGAATGAGAGAAAGCCATCGAAAACGAAGAGGAAATCGGAACATGCGAAGCAAGCGAGAGACGAGAGAAACAAGAAGAAACATGCGCCGCGGAGAATAGGGTTTTGAAACCCTAGATCTTTTTTTTTGCTGCGTTTGCACCAACCGGGTTGGGTCCGGATGTGATGACCGGCCCAACCCCTTTTTTTTTTAGTTGTTTTATTTTATTTTTTTTGTGTTTTAAATAAGGAATTTTTTTTTTTAAACTAAGTTCTGTTTTTTAAAATAAATAAAATTAAGTTCTTGTGAATAAACAAACTTCTTTTTTTTATATAAAATTAAAACTTTTTTTTAGAATAATAAAACTAAAACTCTTTTTTTAAAAAAAATAATAAAACCTAATTTTAATTTTCTATATAATTCTATGTATATATTTATTATAATTCTTGTAAATTTTTGTAAATAAAATTAAACCTTATAAATACTTAATGTAAAATTTTGTGAATGTGATTATTGATTATTTAAAATTTATTTTCATCATAATGTGTAAATATTTTTCTTAATAATTGTTAATATATAATTAGAGATAATTAAATTTTGTAAATGATTAAGAATGTTATATTTAGAACTTTATATTATAGTAATTATTTAATCATTTATGTTTCTAAATAAAAATCAAATTTTATGTTTAATCACGTTATTAATTAATTATTATTGCTAATTATATTTTGTTGCTTATTATCATTTTGAAATTTCTATCTTATTATTTTTTCTAACTTTGTCTATTTTTCTAATTATTTGTTTCAACTAATTATTTTCACTAACTTTATATTTCTACTAATCTTATTTAATTTTTCTTATTATTTACTAACCCCAATATTTTATTTACTTATTTGTTATTTTTTTTATTATTATATTTATTTTAATTATATTTTACTATTTATTTTATTTATCATAATTTTGTAATTGCCTCTTGAATGTAAATTGTAATTATTTAATTATTATTATCATTGTGGTTAGTAATTAGGGAGTGCTAATATGTATGATGTTTAAAAAAATAAATTAGATCATTTTAATATAAGATAATTAAATTAAACATTTCACACACGTAAGTCGATTTTAATCGCCGTCTCACTTCCTAAGGATATTCCTCAAGTTGCCTATGAATATTGGTTAAGTGGGGTGTATAAAGCAAGTCCCTCAAAAAGAAAATCATCAAAGTCCCTTATGGTTGCCTTTACGAATCGAGTCCCTTTCGAAAAATGATGATGGTCCCTTATATGTGCTTATTACATCCCACAATGGCCTTCAAAGTCAAATTGTCCCTCACATATCCCTTAACATCCAAAGTAAGGACTACCTATTCCATTATAGTAGGGATAGTCTTACTAAAGGAAAGAATGAAGAATAAGAAAGACCTTTAAACATTAGGGTAGGTTACTCCTAGGTGCTTGCTCACTTCAAAACTGTTTCGCACTTAAACAAATTTTCAACAAGTTTTCAAACAAGTTCTTAACACATCCTTACATGGATTATTTATTAACTATTCTGAAAATTTTCTATTCACACACTACAATTTCAAAACAATTCAAAAGTGAGCTTAAGTACCTAAGAGCCCATGGATAACCATGGATGAAAAGGATGCTAATACCTTCCCTTTTCATAACCTACCCCCCGGACCCAAAATATTCTCTAAGGTCTTTCCTGTTCTTTTATAACCTTTCCTTATGGATAAAATAAAAGTCGGTGGCGACTCTTGCTATCCGCAACATTGTTTAAAGTCAGTTCACCGGGTTACAGAACTGGCGACTCTGCTGGGGACCTATTTAAGAGGGGTACCCTTAGGAACTAAAGATCACTTTAAATTGTTTGCCTTGTTTGTTTTATATTACTTGTTGGGGTGCTCTCATGTGTGAAAGGTCCTAACCCGGACCTAGTGTACCTTAGGTAAATGGCAATAGACCAAGGAAACTGTACGACGTATATCGATACGGTTGATCTGGTGGCCATAGTTAGTGCGACTTCGTGGTTGGTGCTTATATTCCTTAAGTCAAGTTGAGGATAATATTGAGGCTGCCATATGTTGTCAATGCACTAACTGACTTTTAGAACCCTAGTTAACTCATCTTGGCCTTTAGAAAGTAGTGAGGTAACCGGCTTTGGTGCAGACTGAAGTTGGTTGACACTCGATGCTACGCTCATTGAGATCTTAAACTTGGAGGGTTTTGGTTGGCAAGTAAGTTGCCTTCTGAACAACCACCCTTGTGAAGGATCAATGATATTGAGATCCCTTAGAACCTGGTTACTTTTGTAGGACAGGATGAACCATCTAACTTCAAGGGAGGGTACTTGCCTTTGAACCTCATGCAAGCCTTTAAACCTAGGGCTATGGTGTGACTTGTTTGTGTGTGCCACATGTTTGTGATTGAGCATGACATCATGACATCATCATGCATCATAAGCATATCATTTTCCCTAACCATTTCAAGGACCAAAGGATTTATCTTTGTTCTTTGTTGCAGGTCATGGCTTCTGCTCGTAGAAACACCATCAGGATCAACTTTGTAGGGATACCTGCTAAGCTCAAGGAGTTGGTTTCCCTAGTGCCTGATCATTCCCAGTTCAACAAGAGACATGGTCACTTATTGGATCTAGTTACTTCAGGGTTCAGTGAAGACATGATGAGTGTGCTGTTTCAGTTCTTTGACCCTAAGCACCATTGCTTTACATTTCCTGATTATCAACTGGTTCCAACCATGGAGGAGTTCTCTAAACTTCTGGGTATACCTGTTCTTGATCAGAAGCCATTCACAGGCTTAGAGAAGGAGCTTAAACCAGAAGTTATTGCTGCAGCTCTACATCTGAAGAAGTCTGACATTGTTCTAGAGACGAGAAGTGGAGTTAAAGGTATTCTTGCCAAGGTATTAGTGGATAAAGCTCAAATGTTCTTGAAGGCTATGAGCTACGATGCTTTTGAGGAGATCTTAGCCTTATTGATTTATGGCTTAGTGTTGTTCCCCAATCCTGATCAGTTCATAGACGTTCATGCCATCAACATATTCCTGAATCACAATCCAGTGCCTACCTTACTTGGAGACATCCTACATTCTCTTCACACCCGTACTACAAGGGCAAGAGGAACTTTGATGTGCTGCATACCTTTACTTTCTAGGTGGTTTATTTCTCACCTTCCTCGCTCAGTAATGAAGAATGAGCAAGGGTTCAGATGGTCCAAGAGGATCATGTCACTTTCTCACTCAGACATCCATTGGTGCTCCAGATCTATGGAGAATGTTACCATCATTGACCGTTGTGGGGAGTTTCCTAATGTGCCACTTCTAGGCATAAGAGGAGGCATCACCTACAACCCATCTCTAGCTTTACGACAGTTTGGTTACGCCCGGAGCGATGGTCCACATGACATGTTGATTCAGGGCATTGTGTTTGATTACGACAACGATCTTCAGGGTTACCGTCAGAGATTCATCCGAGCTTGGGGAAAGGTAAACAGGATTGACAGCAAGACACTGGAGCCTAAGTACACTATTCCTATGGAGGCTTATCTCAGATGGGTACGATCTCGTGCTCAGACACTCATGATGCCATATCCTGCCGTCCTACCAGTTACCATGGAACCTGTTGCTGAAGGAGACACAACTTATACCATCCTTCACCCAGACATGCCTACTGATATGGAAGACTTGCAGAGATCATGGATCCAACTGAAAGAGCAAAGGGATACTTTCGAGGCTCATTACAAAGCAAGCCAAGCAAGGATCCTAGAGCTAACAAAGCTACTTCATGAGGAACGAAACCTCAACTCATACCTCAACACAAAGAGGAAGCGTCCATGGGAGACTTAAAACCCCATCTTTTGTACTTATTTCGTTTTCATTTTTTGTAAGCCTAAAAGGCAGAACAAGTTATTACTAATAAAAAGTTACTTTCTTGTTTGTTTAAGCAAATTTAAATCCTGCGGTCCTTGAAAACATTGCATATGCATTCCCATATCATTGCATCACAGGTTTATAATTGTGCACAGGTTTCTCATCTCCTCGCTGTTTATTTCAGCAATGGCTCTTGAACAATCAGTTAAGGATCTCCAGGCACAGAATGCACAGTTCCAAGAGCTGATCCTGAACCTATCCAAGGGGCAGGATGAATTGAAGACACTGCTGGCCAAGAAGACTAAGAAGGCTAGAAGGTCTGCTGGGTTGCTCAACATGGGAAGAAGGTTCAAAGGTCCTGCCAAGACCAAGGAACAGGTTGAAGACTATGAATCTGAAGAATCTGAGCAGGAGAGAGGCAGTCTCCACAACACTATGGGGGACTCTGATTCTGAGGCTAACTACTACCATGAGCCTAACGAAGACAAATTCAAGATGCTGGTGGATAGAATGGATGCTATGGAATTACAGAAATCATCTGGGCTGGATTTTGAGGATTTGAGCTTGATATCTGGGGTGGTCATACCCATTGGATTCAAAGTTCCTACATTTGTTGTCTATGATGGGGTCTCTTGTCCCAAATTGCATCTGAGGTCTTATGTCAGAAGAATTCAACCCCACACTGCTGATAAAAAGTTGTGGATCCATTTCTTTCAAGAAAGTTTATCTGGAGCTCAGCTAGAGTGGTATTATCAGTTGGAGAGTGTCAACATCAGAGATTGGAATGACCTTGCTGAAGCTTTCTACAAGCAGTATCAATACAATGCTGACTTAGCCCCCCACTCGCATGCAGCTTCAAAGCATGTCTATGGGTGCCAAAGAAAGCTTTAAGGAGTATGCTCAGAAGTGGAGAGACTTAGCTGGAAGAGTTCAACCCCCTTTGATTGATAGGGAGTTGGTTGATATGTTCATGTGTACGCTGAATGGTCCGTTTTACAGTCATCTCATTGGAAGCTCATCATCTGGCTTCACTGAGTTGATCATGACAGGAGAGCGAGTAGAGAATGGTATCAAGAGTGGTAAGATCCAAGTGGGCACTTCTTCATCAGGTGCTGCAAAGAAGCCTCCCACTGGGAAGAAAGAATCTAATGCTGTGTATGGTCAGCCTGATCGTAACAGAAGGCATCAGTCTGTTAGTGCAGTTCATATTTCAAATCCAACTCCTGCAACAACAGAGCAGCCTCAAGGCAACCAACAGAGGGCTAGAAGACAGTTCACGAAGATCAACCTGTCAATGGCTCAGGCATTGCAACACTTGTTGAAAGCTGAACTTATTACCCTGAGGGAGGCCCCTCAGAATCCCAATGTTACCTCTCCCAAGTACAATCCCAATGCACGATGTGCATATCATTCAAACTGTCCAGGACATGATACTAATAACTGCTGGGTCTTGAAGAACAAAATTCAGGATATGATTGATGCTGGAGAAATTGAGTTTGATCCACCAGGTACTCCAAATGTGATTACAGCTCCAATGCCAAATCACGAGAAGACTGTCAACGCCATTGATGAAGATATTGATGAAGATCTGCATGTCTATTCAGTTATGGAGTTGAGCACACCATTGTCTGTTATCAAAAAGAGGTTAGTACAAGCTGGGATCTTTCCAGGTTGTCATGAAGATTGTCTATATTGTACCTATAAGCCGGATAGTTGCTTTATTTTGAGAGATGGGATTCAACGTCTCATGGATAAATATACTATAGTGTTTGAAAGAAGACCAGCATCTGTAGAAAGTATGGTGGATCATCTGACTCAGGGTAAGAAAATTGAAGAGGTTGACATGGTTGACAAGGTACCACTAAGAATAACTTCAAAGGGTCCCATTAAAATCACTCATCAGGGCCCAATCAAGACTACTGCTGAAGGTCCTGTGAAAGTGGTTGCTGAAGCCAGAGTAGCTCCTCTGATCATTACCACTCCTGGTCCTATTCCTTATACATCTGACAAAGCTGTGCCTTGGCACTATGGGTCTGATGTTTACATCCATGGTGTCAAGCAGGAGCCTTTACCTGATATGCCTGTTGACATTGATAATATTGCTGGATCTAGCAAGATCACTCGTAGTGGAAGAGTCTTCTCTCCTCCAGTTGCTTCTAAGAGTGCAGTTACCCCTGCTGTTACTTCCACCACTGATGCTCGGGGCAAGGGTCCTGTTATTGAGCCTGTATCTACTGATGTGCCAGCTGCTGATGACCTCTCTAAGCAGATGGAAGAAGTATTGAAAATCATTCGCAAGAGTGATTATGATATTGTTGATCAGCTGGGGCATACTCCCTCAAAGATTTCTATGCTCTCCCTGTTATTATGTTCTGAGGCTCATGCCAAGTCATTGATCAAGTTTCTAAAGATGGCTCATGTACCCAGTGCAATTTCTGTGGACCAGTTTGAGAATTGTGTTGCTCACCTGACCTATGACAACGGGTTAGGATTTTCTGATGCTGACTTGACCCCTGCCAAGAGGGATCATAACAGGGCCTTGCATATTTCAATTGAATGCAGGGGCACTACCCTGTCTCATGTGCTGATAGACAATGGTTCCTCTCTGAATGTGTTGCCTAAGGAAGTCCTGAACAAGCTGAGTCCTGAAGATACGGTATTGAAGCCCAGTAATATTGTGGTAAAGGCTTTTGATGGTTCTAGAAGAGTAGTGCATGGGGAAATTGATCTTCCAATCAAGGTTGGCTCTCAGGTGTTTACTGCTACATTCTATGTGATGGATATTCGTCCTTCGTACTCATGTCTGCTTGGTCGTCCCTGGATCCATGGGGCAGGTGCTGTGACCTCCACATTACATCAAAAGTTGAGATATCCGGTGAATGGAAAAGTTGTTACTGTCTTTGGAGAGGAAGAATACTTTGTCAGCCATGTAAACACTTTCAAGTATCTGGAAGTAGAAGGTGAATACATTGAAACTCCATGTCAGTCATTTGAAGTGGTTCCCTGGGCTGTTAAGGATTGTGTGACTCCTTCTGCTGTGAAGAAGGTTCCTGTGGTCATCAGAAGCCCTCCAACAATGGCAATGGCCTCCCTCAATGATGCAAAAGCTGTGGTGGAAGAAGGTGGTTGTACTATTTGGGGTCAGCTTCCTGATATTCCATACAAGTCTGACAAGTTTGGTTTGGGTTTCACTGCAGAGTCCCAGAAGGCTGTTCGTCGTGCTCGTGCTGTTCGTATCACCAATCAAGGGGTTATCAATGCTGTGGGAGATCAAGATGAAGACTACAACTTGGAGGCATGGATTTTTCCTACTGTGGGTGCTGGACTCAATAATTGGAAAGCTGAAGATGTTATCCCTATCTCCTTTAGTCAGGAGTAAATACTATTACTGTGTTATGTTTTTAAATTTATAATTTCTGGAACAATTAAAACTTTCAAGCCATGTGCCTTACCCGGGGCACAATGGTGTGCTTGTTACGGGTTGTCATTTCATTTGCATACTTCATTCAATAAAATCAGTGGACGTTTCGTTTTCGTAAATATTGTGTTCCTTGTCTTTCTTTTTCTTTTATTTTTGCTTTATCAGCTATGTGTTCTTACACACACCCACGTCACTAAAATGCAGATCCTCATCCACTCTGGATCCAGTTGATAACAGTTCTACTATTGCCAATTACAATTTCGAGAATCCGATCTATCAAACTGAAGACGGAAACGAGGACGATTGTGAAATACCTGTAGAGCTTGCTAGGTTGTTACAACAAGAAGAGAAAGCTATACAGCCACATGAAGAGCCAGTCGAAGTTGTGAATCTGGGAACTGAAGAAAACAGAAAAGAGGTCAAAATAGGGGCTGATTTAGAGGACAGTGTCAAGAGCAGGTTGATTCAGATGCTACGTGACTATGTGGAGATCTTTGCTTGGTCTTATGAAGATATGCCAGGGTTGGATACAGACATTGTGGTTCACCGTTTGCCAGTGAAAGAAGATTGTCGTCCAAAGAAGCAGAAGGTTCGTCGTATGCGTCCTGAAATGTCAGAAAAGATCAAAGCAGAGGTAATGAAACAGTTCAATGCAGGGTTCTTGGCCGTAACTTCTTATCCTCAGTGGGTTGCAAATGTGGTACCAGTTCCTAAGAAAGATGGTAAGGTACGTATGTGCGTAGACTACAGAGATCTGAACAAGGCTAGCCCTAAAGATGACTTTCCACTTCCTCATATTGATATCCTGGTAGACAACATTGCCCAGCATAAGGTATTCTCTTTTATGGATGGTTTCTCTGGTTACAATCAAATCAAGATGGCACCTGAAGATATGGAGAAGACTACATTTGTGACACAGTGGGGCACCTTTTGCTATAAGGTAATGCCATTTGGTTTGAAGAATGCAGGGACAACCTATCAGCGTGCCATGGTGGCTTTGTTTCATGATATGATTCATCATGAGATAGAGGTATATGTGGATGATATGATAGCCAGGTCTCAGAATGAAGAACAACATCTTGATCATTTGCACAAGTTGTTTGAGAGGTTGAAGAAATACAGGTTGAGATTAAATCCAAACAAGTGTACTTTTGGAGTTAGATCTGGAAAGCTCCTGGGTTTCATTGTCAGTGGAAAAGGTATTGAAGTGGATCCTGCAAAAGTGAAAGCTATACGAGAGATGCCAGCTCCCCGTACTGAGAAGGAGGTTAGAGGTTTCTTGGGACGATTGAACTACATTGCAAGATTTATTTCCCAATTAACTACCATCTGTGAGCCAATCTTCAAGTTGTTGAAGAAAGATCAGGCGATGGAATGGAATGATGAGTGCCAGACTGCCTTTGATGAAATCAAGAGATATTTGCTAGAACCTCCAATTTTAATGCCACCAGTTGATGGAAGACCCTTGATTATGTATTTAACAGTATTAGACAACTCAATGGGATGTGTATTGGGGCAACATGACGAGTCTGGTCGAAAAGAGCAGGCAATATACTACCTTAGCAAAAAGTTTACCGACTGTGAAACAAGATACTCACTGCTCGAGAAAACTTGCTGCGCTTTGGCATGGGCTGCTCGCCGACTAAGACAGTATATGTTGACCCATACTACCTTGTTGATTTCGAAGATGGATCCAATCAAGTACATATTTGAGAAACCTGCTCTCTCCGGAAGAATTGCAAGATGGCAAATGATCTTGACGGAATATGATATACAGTATACTACTCAGAAGGCCATTAAAGGGAGTGTTGTTGCTGATCATTTGGCTCATCAAGCAGTAGATGATTACCAGTCAATGAATTTTGAGTTCCCTGATGAAGACATTATGTCTGTTACCAAAGAACCTGGACAATATGACAGACCTGAACAAGGATCCCGATGGACTATGGTTTTTGATGGTGCCTCCAATGCACATGGTAATGGTGTTGGTGTTGTGATTAGCTCCCCTGAAGGTTGTCATACCCCGATTACTGCCAGACTTTGTTTCTATTGTACCAATAACATGGCTGAGTATGAGGCATGTATCATGGGTATGCAAGTTGCTATTGATATGAAGATTCAGTTCCTTGAGGTGTATGGAGATTCAGCTCTGGTAGTAAGTCAGATTAAAGGAGATTGGGATACAAAGCATGATAATCTCATTCCTTACAGAGAACATGTGTTGTCTTTGATCCCACATTTCAAAGAGATTACTTTTGGACATATTCCACGAAGAGAGAATCAGTTGGCAGACGCATTGGCCACCATGGCATCTATGTTTGAGATCAGCTGGGATGATGAAGCTCCCAAGATTACCATTGATAGATTTGAGAAGCCTGCATACTGCAATGAGATTGACACTGAAGGGGCAGAGGAGAAGCCTTGGTTCTATGAAGTGAAAAACTATCTTGAAGCTCAGGAGTTCCCTGAAGGGGCATCTGTCAAAGATAGGAAGTTCCTGAGAAGGTTTTCTGCTAAGTTCTTTCTGAGTAATGGCGTTCTGTATAAGCGTAATCATGATTCAACTATGCTTCGTTGTGTGGATAAGAAGGAAGCTACAGAAATTATGGAAGAGATGCATGATGGGACCTTTGGCACTCATGCTAGTGGTCATACCATGGCAAAGAAGATTTTGAGAGCAGGTTACTATTGGTCTACCATGGAAGCTGATTGCTATCAACACTCCAGAACATGTCACAAATGTCAAATCTATGCTGATAAAGTACATGTACCTCCATCTCCATTGAATGTGTTGACTGCTCCTTGGCCCTTTGCCATGTGGGGCATTGATATGATTGGTGAGATCAAGCCTACTGCTTCTAATGGGCATCGTTTCATCCTGGTTGCTATTGATTACTTCACGAAGTGGGTAGAGGCAGCTTCATTTGCATCTGTGACTAAGAATGTTGTGGCTCGGTTCATTAAGAATAATCTCATATGTAGGTATGGTATCCCTGAAAGGATTATCACTGACAATGGCTCTAATCTGAACAACACTATGATTACTGATCTCTGTACGCAGTTCAAGATTAAGCATCACAACTCTTCTCCGTATCGTCCAAAGATGAATGGGGCAGTTGAAGCTGCTAATAAGAACATTAAGAAGATTGTACAGAAGATGACTATTACTTACAAGGATTGGCACGAGATGTTACCATTTGCTCTGCATGGTTATCGTACTACAATACGTACTTCAACAGGAGCAACCCCATTCTCCTTAGTCTATGGTATGGAAGCAGTTCTGCCTATTGAAGTTCAGATCCCCTCCTTGAGAATTATGAAGGATGCAGGCTTGGATGAAGATGAGTGGATTCAGACTCGACTTGACCAGATAAATTTGATTGATGAGAAAAGGTTAGCAGCAGTTTGTCATGGCCAGATGTACCAGAAACGGATGATCAAAGCTTTTAACAAGAAGGTTAAGCCAAAGGTATATCAGGCTGGTGACTTGGTAATCAAGCGTATCATATTACCACAGGGTGATCCTAGGGGCAAGTGGACTCCAACATATGAGGGACCATTTGTAGTCAAGACAGTGTTCTCAGGAGGTGCCATGATACTGACTACAATGGATGGTGAAGACTTCCCACAACCTGTAAACGCAGACATAGTTAAAAAATACTACGCATAAAAAGAGACCCGCTAGGTTGACAGGCCTAGGCAAAAATAAGGGCATCCCGGCAAACCAAAAGGGTTTGGGCAAAAATTAGGGATATATATATAAAAAGATGTACACCCGGCAAGTCGAAAACCTGAAAAGGCGGCTTGGGCAAAAAAGGGTATCCCGGTGGATTGAAAACCTGAAAGGGCAATCCAGGCAAAAGTTAGGGATTAAAGCGTATGACTATGTCTCGTTTGGATCACTCATGAAACGGCAACCAGTTGTACTACTTACTCAAGCTCAAACAGATAAAGCTCAATCCAATCGTTTCCGTCTCAACAGCAAGAAGATGAGATACTTGAGTGGCAATAGTAGAATTGAAACTCAATAGGATTATTTCCCACATAGCTGATTCTTTTTGTAAAACTTCATGACAAAATTCTCTTACTAGGGTTTATGTCTCCTTGTACAAACTTACCCGTGTATGGGTCACTTTTGATATAAATAAATTCCATCTTTTGAATCCAGATTTACTTTTACCCTATTTACATAAGCGAAACGTCCATTGGTTGTGTTTGAATGTATGTATGCCTTTTAATATGATTGATGTTTACCAGAAATGCATGAAAATGCAGTAATAGTATTTACTAAGGACGAACGAGGGAAGGATTTCAACGAAGCTTCGCCGGTTCATCTTTACAAGACCGTTACGAACCATCAGTAGGACTAATCCATTTTCACAAAGTCTAATCTCCCCTGGAATTTATATCCATCTCTTTTATCCTCATACGGATATACGGGAAATTACTTTCCAATAAGGGCACGATGAACGAAGACGGGATGTTATACTTATCCTACTATCAAACGAAAACGAAGGTTATCTATACCCTACTATCCCCAACAACGGGAGGTTATCTATACCTTGTTATCCCCAGCAGACGGAGGGTTATATATTCTTCAACAACGAATCGGGATTTATTTTCCTTGGCCAGCAGTTGTTATACAAGGATATCCAGACACTTCCAGCAGTGTCATATCATACATACATCATTTACATCATACCATAACATATATGTCTATAGTACATTACCTAAGTGCATCATGTCATACATGCATACATAAAGCATAAACTAATGTTGTTATACAGAATGCTACCTTGTTTTCAGGTTAATTATCCAACAAACAAGCTTATGATCTTTGGGACTGCTTTATTGTAACCTCAGGGTTACTTTATCCTCCTGATGAGCTTCTTATTACTTTGGGACTGCTTTATTGTAACCTCAGGGTTATTTTATCCTCCTGATAGCCTCTCATGACTTCAAGACTGCTTTAGAGCTATCCATTGCTCTATCCTCCTGAAATCATTACTTCAAGACTGCTTTAGAGCTATTGATTGCTCTATCCTCCTGAAGCCATCTAATTATTTCAAGACTGCTTTAGAGTTATCCATTGCTCTATCCTCCTGAAATTACATTATTATTTCAAGACTGCTTTAGAGCTATCCATTGCTCTATCCTCCTGAAATCATTACTTCAAGACTGCTTTAGAGCTATTGATTGCTCTATCCTCCTGAAGACATATCACATTATTAGTTCAAGACTGCTTTAGAGCCATTCATTGTTCTATCCTCCTGAAATCATATCATTGCTTCAAGACTGCTTTAGGGTTATCACTATTGATTGCTCTATCCTCATGAAGACATGCTGCTACATCATTATTATTCCAGACTCCTGACAGCTTTCATCATACACCCATATTTTGAACTGCTGCCCCCCTAGTGGCATCTTTAAGCCCACTCAATCATATTCAACTAGCCATCTGTACCACTCTAGTGCACTGGTGAGTGCAAATTTTTGGGCTTTTGTGTTCAATCCCCTTCAACCTTCCAGGTTACGACTGGCAAATATACCAATCTAACCCCTCAGGTTTCAGAAAATTGAACAGGGGCAGCTGTTGCACCCCAAAATTTGCCCTCACAATACAAGACTTTGTGTTCTAAGAAGGTTCACAAGGTTCACAAGTTCTCAATGTTTACAAAGCTTTCCTAAGGGTCATGAGGTCTACAAAGCCACTTCATGATGTTCACAAGGTTCACAAGCTTCACAATACCTCCCATGAGTATCACAAGATATCTTATGAAGATTCACAAGGTTCACAAAGTTCACAATTGGTCAGAAGAGTTGACAATTCCCTCAGACAATGCACCTCCTAAGCAGTGCATCCAAAACTAGGGTTTTGACTTTAATCAGGCTAAATGGACTTCCAAGACTTCAAGTGAGCTTCATAACATCTTATATGTGTATAAGAACCCCCATGTCAAGTTTCAAGACTTTTCTCAAAAGTTTGCTCAGTCAGATGATCAGATAAGTCAAAAGCAGTCAATGCAGTTAAAAAGTCAAACTGAGGTCAACTGTGGTCAAACCAAAGTCAAACCTCATGATTTTTTTTGCCAACATCAAAGAGAGATTTGGTTCCAGGGGTATTTTGGTCATTTTACGCAAATTCAGCTAATTCCTTGAAGACGGGTTGTTATTAAGTTCTGAGGCGTTTATGTACGTGGGTTTGATATCAATTTGGTTTGGAAAGTCTGATCTGTGGAACAGGGTTTAACAAGAGATCATTCTTCTATCTTCCAGTTCATCTTTAGAGGGACAACAGTGAAAACTTCTACTGATTATTGGAGCTTATTCATGTCAAAAGTATTAAGATTGGATCGGATTAATTCAAGGATATTCGACTGATGAATCGTATGTTGAGATGTTTGTGAATTAAATCATGGAGAAGAAATGGAAGATGATTTTAATAAATATGTGAAGTTCATTCATAATATTTTATTATTATTACAATTTGTAAAGAGAATTTGGATAGAAAGTTGAATTTTATTCATAATATTTCATCACGATTTACAAAAGGGAAATAATTTGGATAAAAAAATGTATTATTGAATTATTTCATAATGCTTTTTTTATTACAAGTTACAAAAGAGGTGTATATCCTAAAAAGTCCTAAGCCCTAAAATTTCTAAGTATCCTTCTTGATGTCCTTTGAGCTTCTCCGCAGAGTCTCCGATTCACCTGCACATCAAAACAAAACAAACAGAATAGAAAAAAAAAGATGTTAGAAATTGTTTGACACTCTCAGAACATCGTCATCATCGAGTGCCGGGAGTGGCACAACCGAAGCTGCGACCTACCCCGTTACCGATCCGCGCCATTGGCGTCAGATCAAGTGGCTACTGTTTCTTATCAATGCGGGACAACCGAGAAAGATGAAGAGGTAAAAGAAGTTCGGGCCGATAAATGATTAACCGATAAATGATCTCTATCTCAAAGCCAAAACAAAATGCCATTCATCAAGTAAATATTGTAGCAACTATCAAGCAAATCTGTAAGGCCAATTGGAGGCTGGAAGTGCACGAAGTTAGCAAGAAAAATTATCCAACACAGAGGCTCAGTTGAGGACAACATCATAGCCTCTTATCGCACAACAAACAACACAAGTAATCCAGCCCTGAAAATCATAGAAGGAGATGTTAGGACCAAAAGAAACTAAGATTCATGCCTTGGAATGAGAACACCCCAAAACTGAATTCATACGCCACAAGTAAAAGGAAATCATGCTCAATTCACAAGCTGTAGAAGTAAAAGGAAATCATGCTCAATTCACAAGCTGTAAGACCAGTTCAATCCAGAAAAATAAGGAACCAAGCTCAATTTAAAAACAATTAGAACCGAGTCTAGTTCGAGAATTAACCGGAGCTAAAATTCAGAAGCCAAACAGGGCGCGAACCACAGCAGAAGGAACTGGGAAACAGGGCCCAAATCCATGATGGAAGCCATAACCGGACATTAAGGTCAAAAGGGACAATCGAGGGTGAACCCATAGGAGGCCCACATCTGCGAAACCAAAATCAAGAAAAAATGGTTTATCAAACAGATTGCAGTATCCAAAACTATATCAGCATCTGATAACATAGTTGTATCAGCCCAATATCAGAGTCAAAACTAAATGGCAATAGCATCCCTCAAAGGTTCAGACAAGCTGTCATCATCACCATATGACCATCCTCGGCGACGTTGGATTCGACCAAAGCGTTAGCACCTTTCTAAAAGAAGAAGAAGAAAAGTTAATGTGTGTTCGAAACAGTTAATCTAGAAGTCAGAAGCAAATATCCAACAAAACCAAATTTGAATATGGATACAAGCAATTTCCAAATTAAAACCCAATCCGTATTCAATCAAATACTGGGAAGATATTGCAAATTTGAGTCTGTGAGTCCGAAAAGGAAAGAAAAGATTCAATCAGCTTATCAGAAAAATAATTAAGCAAATCAAACAAAATCCACTACAAGTGAATCCGAAAAAGGAAAGTTCGAATCAAATCAAAAGGATATATGTTCTGAAAACCCAACAAAATCAAATCGTATCACAAAATCACAAACCAACCTCAGTAAAAATAACGCAAATCCAACATCATCAAAGGCCCAAAAAAGAGGAATCGGAAAAGATATATAGAGGAGTGATACAACCTTTTGAGAACCCTAGAGGCGAACGAGAGAGAGAACGCAAACAGCTACGAGCTCATCAACAAAGGCCTCAGTACACAGCGAACAAACCCAACGGAGGTCCACCAACGCCGCCGCCATTCGACGACGAGCAAACAACTTTTGAGGCTCAGCTTCTCACATCATCGCCTCGAAGAAACTACCATCATCGCAACCGAGAACGTGAGTGAAAAACGTGTGTTAATTCCACATCTAATGTTTTATGAATGATTTCAGGGCTTCGCCATGGAGAATGAGAGAAAGCCATCGAAAACGAAGAGGAAATCGGAACATGCGAAGCAAGCGAGAGACGAGAGAAACAAGAAGAAACATGCGCCGCGGAGAATAGGGTTTTGAAACCCTAGATCTTTTTTTTTGCTGCGTTTGCACCAACCGGGTTGGGTCCGGATGTGATGACCGGCCCAACCCCTTTTTTTTTTAGTTGTTTTATTTTATTTTTTTTGTGTTTTAAATAAGGAATTTTTTTTTTTAAACTAAGTTCTGTTTTTTAAAATAAATAAAATTAAGTTCTTGTGAATAAACAAACTTCTTTTTTTATATAAAATTAAAACTTTTTTTTAGAATAATAAAACTAAAACTCTTTTTTAAAAAAAAATAATAAAACCTAATTTTAATTTTCTATATAATTCTATGTATATATTTATTATAATTCTTGTAAATTTTTGTAAATAAAATTAAACCTTATAAATACTTAATGTAAAATTTTGTGAATGTGATTATTGATTATTTAAAATTTATTTTCATCATAATGTGTAAATATTTTTCTTAATAATTGTTAATATATAATTAGAGATAATTAAATTTTGTAAATGATTAAGAATGTTATATTTAGAACTTTATATTATAGTAATTATTTAATCATTTATGTTTCTAAATAAAAATCAAATTTTATGTTTAATCACGTTATTAATTAATTATTATTGCTAATTATATTTTGTTGCTTATTATCATTTTGAAATTTCTATCTTATTATTTTTTCTAACTTTGTCTATTTTTCTAATTATTTGTTTCAACTAATTATTTTCACTAACTTTATATTTCTACTAATCTTATTTAATTTTTCTTATTATTTACTAACCCCAATATTTTATTTACTTATTTGTTATTTTTTTTATTATTATATTTATTTTAATTATATTTTACTATTTATTTTATTTATCATAATTTTGTAATTGCCTCTTGAATGTAAATTGTAATTATTTAATTATTATTATCATTGTGGTTAGTAATTAGGGAGTGCTAATATGTATGATGTTTAAAAAAATAAATTAGATCATTTTAATATAAGATAATTAAATTAAACATTTCACACACGTAAGTCGATTTTAATCGCCGTCTCACTTCCTAAGGATATTCCTCAAGTTGCCTATGAATATTGGTTAAGTGGGGTGTATAAAGCAAGTCCCTCAAAAAGAAAATCATCAAAGTCCCTTATGGTTGCCTTTACGAATCGAGTCCCTTTCGAAAAATGATGATGGTCCCTTATATGTGCTTATTACATCCCACAATGGCCTTCAAAGTCAAATTGTCCCTCACATATCCCTTAACATCCAAAGTAAGGACTACCTACTCCATTATAGTAGGGATAGTCTTACTAAAGGAAAGAATGAAGAATAAGAAAGACCTTTAAACATTAGGGTAGGTTACTCCTAGGTGCTTGCTCACTTCAAAACTGTTTCGCACTTAAACAAATTTTCAACAAGTTTTCAAACAAGTTCTTAACACATCCTTACATGGATTATTTATTAACTATTCTGAAAATTTTCTATTCACACACTACAATTTCAAAACAATTCAAAAGTGAGCTTAAGTACCTAAGAGCCCATGGATAACCATGGATGAAAAGGATGCTAATACCTTCCCTTTTCATAACCTACCCCCCGGACCCAAAATATTCTCTAAGGTCTTTCCTGTTCTTTTATAACCTTTCCTTATGGATAAAATAAAAGTCGGTGGCGACTCTTGCTATCCGCAACATTGTTTAAAGTCAGTTCACCGGGTTACATGCATACATGGCATTTCATCAGTCATATTGATTTTATCGGGGTTTTAGCCCCTGACGTTTCAGGCAGTACAGGCCAGTCAGAATAGAAATCTGTGGAGAGTTGGTGCTCATCTCCGGTGTTTTCAGACCATCTCGGTGCCCGGGTTCCGCTACGGCTGCGTAAGGGGGTTTTAATCGGTTTAATCGGCTTCCTGGCGTTTTAAAGATTTTTCTGTCATTTTTCTGAATTTTTAGTGCATTTAATGAATTTTTCTGGATTTAATAGAGTTTTTTTAAAAAATTTTAGAATTTAAATAAATTTTCTTTTCACTTTTTAGAAATTAATAGATTTTAAAGAATTTTTTTAGATATTAGATATTAATTTTCTTTTATTAGTTTAATAGATAAATAGATCTTCTTCTTTTAAAAAAGAGTAGAAAATATATAGATAGTATTGTTTTTATTGTTTTAAAAAAAAAATTAATAGAATAGAAAACAAATAGAGATTAATTGTTTTAGAGTTTTATTCTTTGATTTTTGTTTTTTCAGAATTTAATTAGATAATTGTTTAGATACTAAATAATAGTTAGATAGTTTTTAAATGCTTTTCAAATTAATTAGGATTTTAATATTCTTTTAGGATTTAATTAGAGTAATTAGATTTTAATCACCTTTTTAGATGTTAATTAGGGTCAGAATAGTCTTAATTAGGCTTTAATTGCAGCTTTAGTTGTCATTTAGTTTTAATTGAGTCTAACCATGTGCTAATCAGGTCTTAATCAGGTATTAGTCCAACTCGGTGGGCCATGTGGCAATTTTGGAGGCCCACACACTCCAGTCCGCGCCAGGTGGCGTATAAAGACAGTTCCACGTTTCAATCTCAGGATCACTCACTTCACCGCCACGTTTCGTCCCTTCTACACGCCACGTTTCATACTCTGAGTCACCCACCACTCCATCCACGTTTCCTCTCCTCCATCCACCACGTGTGCTTCATGCAGAACTCCCTCTGCCACCTAGCTTCCACGCGTCCCCTCAGCATCTCTCACCGGAAACTTCTCTCCGGCCATGCAACAACCGCTGACCACCGTAACAACCAACTTCCGGCCATCGTAACAAACCTCTAACTATCTCCGGCCACCACAACAACCGCCGGAGATACATTTTTCCAGAAATCTTCATCCAACTCCTCCGTTCTTCATCGTTTCATCAGATTCTTCTCCGATCAAACTTCATCACGCTAATCATTTTGTTTCTAGAGCTTGTTCCACATTCATCTTCATCGGAGCACTCATTCAACTTCAAGATCTTTCAAAAATGATCAACAAGATGATCATTCATCAACAACGTTCAACAACTCCTTCATCAATCTTCAACATTCTCCAGAATTCGCCACATGTTCATCATCAACGTTTTTGTCCAATCTTCATCCACAACGAGCAAGCATTCGTTCATCAACATCAAATGTTCTTCTTATTTTTTCTAGAAATCACCAGAAAACTAAGAACCTTCATATCTTTTTTCCAGCGAATCATCAAGATTTATCAACTTCATCCAGAATCTTCAGATCCCCGAGCGTCATCTCAAGATCTTTCAACATCCCTTCAAGAGCATGCATCAACGAATCTTCATCACTTTTATGATCTTCATCAAGATCTCTCAGCAGGACTTCAAACAGTCGTTGAACTTCAAAAGCCTTCCTCAAGGATCTTCCACAAGTAGCAACTTCAAGAACCTCAAGAATCAACAGATGGATGTTTGTTTCAGGAGATTTGTGTTTGGTTGATTATTTGTTATACTGGTTTCGAAGGACATGCGTTTGAACAGGTTTTTGAGACGTGTTTTACCTCAGAGAGGTTGAGGGAGACGAAGGTGTTTGAACGGAGAGAAGATGGAGAGGTGAAGTTTCAAGAGAGAAAGGGTTGGGAGAAACGGCGTGGATGAACAGTGATTAGAGGGAGAGAACGTGTTAGGGTTTTGGTTGGTGTTCTGGGTAATGGACCAGGCGAGTGGGTCGTGGGGTTTGGGCCTCTAAGCCTGCTGTTTTTGCTGATCCACCTTCTATTTTTTCCATTCACCCTCCGTTTTTTATTTTATTGTTTGGTCTGATGGGCTGGGCCCCAATGCTGCATTGTTTTTGCTGGCCACACCCCTGGCTGGACCTGCACCCCCCTTTTGTTTTTCTTTTTGTTTTTTTTATTTTCTTTTATATTGGTTTGCTTAGATTTTCTTTAAGAAAAAGAATATGTGATAAAAAATATGTAATAGAAAAAATACGAAAAGAAGAGAGGATATTGAAGAGAAGTAGAGAAAAAGAAATATTTGAAAAAGAAATTTGAAAAAAAGAATAATAAAAGAATATTGAAGAAGAAATAGTGGAAAAGAATATTTGAGAAAAGAATGTGAAAAAGAGTATTGAGGAAAATAGAGAAAAAATAGTGAGGTATAAAAATAGAAAAAATAATGATGAAAGGGAATATAAAAATGTTAGTTCATAGCATTTAAAATACTTTTTAGGGTATATTCTTCATAGAGTTCATTTTCCCCTCTTTTAGAAGTAGAATTAAAAGTCCACTTGTTAGGGGACTATTTTTCAGTAGAATTTCCATGATAGTTGGATAAGATTTTTAGGAGTTTAGTCCTATTTCTCAATCATTGTAATTTCTTCAGAATATTAATAAAACGAGATTTGTGCTGTGGTCCCGAAAGTAGCCTGAACTACAGCTGCTCTGATTTCTCGTGCTGAGCGAGAATATGTAGGCATAGGATGCGATATCCTAGCGAGCACACTAACGACTAACCGATGTTTTCTCTCGCTGCTGTGCGATCGAGACTTTCCCGCTGACGACTGATTGTTATCCTTTTCTCTTGCCCTTGCGCATTTGAGACCAGACCGTAGTTTTCAGTTCCCGTAGGTTCCCGTACCTTTCAAACCAACTTAATCTCTCACTCCCTATGTGATCGAGAACACCCTTTGTTTAGCCGTAGTTAGCCTGAACTACGTAAACTCTGATCTTCCATGCTGTGTGGAAGTACGTAGGCACAAGACGCGAAGTCTTGGCGAGCCAATTCCCTATAGTTTCCCGAACTACGTTGACTCTGACTTTCTCTCTTGAGAATACGTAGGCATAGAGTGCGACGCTCTATCGAGTCAGTTTCCTTCCCGTTTAGATTTAGCAGCCGTAGATAGATTGTTTTGCATCCTTTAGATAAACCAAGCAAGCGTGGATCCCGTCGAGTACGACGGACGTGAGGGGTGCTAATACCTTCCCCTTGCGTAACCGACTCCCGAATCTAGGATTTGGTTGCGATGACCATTCCTTTCCCGTCTTTGCGGTAGGTTTACTTCGAGCGTTTCCTTTCCCTCCGTCGGGATAAATAACGCACGGTGGCGACTCTTCTGTCCAGCCGGCGCCGATTTTCGCAGTAGCGACAGCTGGAGACTCTGCTGGGGAAAAGTAACGGTTCCCTACGCGAGTCAATCCTAGCGCTTGTTTTCCCGTCGAGGATTTTGTATAGATTTACGTCTTCTGTATTTTACATTCAGCATTATATTATTGTTATTATTGCTGTGGGTATGAGGGGGTTCTATGATTGAGAGATAAGCCGGACCTGGGCTTGAGTGCACCTAGAATTAGAGTGGAAATTAGTGGGCGCGTGCATGCTTTGCATGTACTAGTGTCTCATGAAATCCACGCTCGGACGAGGTTCTTCTGGTTGACTTCTTTTTCAACCCTTTGGGTTGAGGGGGTTGTTGGTTAGTTGGATTGTCGACTCCAGGGACCGATCACTTGGAAGTTGGCCGAGGAGGGCCTCTTCAGGACATGATGATGCCACACCTTCTGGGTATCGTATCATCGGTCTTGAATGTCAGTGACGCCGACGACTTCATAGGATGCCATACCTTGTGTCAGTTATTAGGACACCTACCTGTGAGAGGGGTTGGGGCATGCAGGTAACTTGACTTCCAGATTACCGGTTTTCTTGATTGAGATTCAGTGGGGTGATATTTGAGGACAGTGTTATTGGGTCCGTTAGAGACCAGGTTGGAGCATGGTGGATGGTCTTGAGCAGTTTGTGGGTCTATTTGAGGCCAATATGGTGGATTGGGCTTCTCAGCCAGGGGGATGTGATCCCGTGTTTGCTGCATCTTGCATTACATTTGCATAAATATGTTTGCATCATATTGCATATCATTCTCCAGCTAGTCAGAGCTCTTATCCAGCCGTTGTTTTGATTCTGAGGGTGATTCTCCGGTGATTGTTCTGAGCAAGTGTTGATTGTTAGAAGACAACCAAGGGGTTGAAGCAGATTTGAGCAGAATCAAGAAGTGAAGTCAGTGGAAGGTTGTTGGTAGCTATGTCAGAGAGCAGCTTCCAGTTTGTTGATGCCTTGTCGGGTTTCACTGTGACATCCAATCCTCTTTATGATTCTCTGCACGACGAAGAATCCCCGCAAGTGAACAACTTTACTGCAGCCCAACTTGTATAGCCTTCTGTTAAAGACCGAGATCGACATGAGCAGTTTGTTGTCCGAAGAGAGATCCCAGTAGCAAGGACTGAAGACCCAAGAGCTCTTGAGTATGATAGACGGCTCCGAGTGTTGGAAGGAGGGGTGAAAGCCTTGAAAGTCAAAAATGCAGTTAACCTGAATGTTGCAAACATGTGTTTGGTTCCTGGCCTGGTGTTACCTCCGAAGTTCAAAGCGCCGAGATTTGAGAAGTACAGAGGGGATTGTTGTCCGAAGCAACATTGGGTGATGTTCTGCCGAAGAATGATTTCGTTTGTGCAAGACGACAAGTTGATGATTCACTGCTTTCAGGATAGTCTGATGGGGGCATGTTTGCGTTGGTATATGTAGTTAGAGAGTAATCAGATTCAATCACGAGTGGATTTAACCAGAGCTTTTCTGAAGCAGTATGATTATAACCTAGATGTAGCTCCTCATCGCATACAGTTGCAAGAGTTGTCTCAAGAGAACAACGAACCCATCAGGAAGTATGCGCAGAGATGGAGAGAATTTGCTGCTAGAGTGAAGCCGCCGCTCTTAGACCGAGAGATAATGGGCATGTTTGTAAACTCCCTGGGGAGCCCGTACTCCAAAAGAATGCTTGGAAATGCGCCAAATTTCTCTGAAGTGGTAAGGGCAGGAGAACGCATTGAGCGTAGCGTGAAAATTGGAAGAATTCAGAATGGCTCAAACAGTCAGGCTAGTGAAACTGAATCTCTCTGTAGCCATCCAACTGAAGAAGGAGTTGTGATCAATGCCCTCATGCCAGATGTCGGATATCCTCGAGATGATTTGGTGAAATATGTTGGATCAGTATCTCCTGTACCTTGTTATGTTGGACAGACAACTGTGCCTAGGGCACCATATCAGGAACTTTATGTCGCTTCTCTTGCAAATCAGCGAACTCGTGGTCGAGGTTATCAGAATCAACGTCAGAATCAGAACAGACCTCGTAACAACTTGGAACGAAGGAATGCTCCTTCCCACTCAGTGCCTATGCCGTGTAGCCAGTTGCGACCATCTTTGATCAAGAGTTCTTCGGTGGAACCTAAAGATCTTAAGCTTGTGCCAGAACCTTATCCTTCTGGGTGCAATCCCCACATTCAGTGTAGTTACCATGGCGGATCCCCGGGGCATTCAACTGAAGATTGCAAAGCTTTTTAGGCGACAGTGTAACAGTCGATCGACCAAGAGTGCATTTCCTTTCCAGAAGGAGTTTTGTCTGTTCACGCCTACCTCTCAGCTGTCTGAGCTCGCAGATTCAGAGGGTTTATTGTCGAGAAGCCAATGGTCCAGACAGGCCGACACCCTCAGCATTGGCAGTCCTCAGGCTGTTATCATTTGCATTTGTAGTTTCTTTTCTGTTAGTTACTACTTGCTGTTAAATATTGTTTGTTTCGAATGGTAATATTGATAAAGTGAGTATGCAATTTTTCTGAATTAATCATGTCGCTGTCGCTCATTTACTGCATTGCACTGACACTTGCATTTTACTTACTCCACTTTATCACTGTGGTTAGCAAAGATTGGAGGGAGGATGACGAAACTGAAACTCACAACCGATGATCGTATGCTTTCGGATAAAACTCTGCCGATGACGTACAAGGCATTGCTTCAAATCCCCCAAACACTGGAGATATAAGGAGTTAGTCCCTTGTTAACCACTTCGAGCCAAGAAGTAGGAGTTTCTTTCGGACTTTTGAACCCTCACATCTTAACCCGGGGTAGGGTAGTTGTCAGTTAGCTTGACCAAGCGTTCAAGTCTTACAGAGGAGTGTTCCATTCGAGGACCAATCATAGTTTATGCCTCTCAAGAGGTCGTATCTCGTCAACCACGATGGTTAAACCTCACCAATCAGGAGTGAGACAGTTACAACCCTTTCGGAGCAATCAAGACAATCAGTGTCACACGACTTGTTCCAAGAAAAGGAATAAGAAAGCCCGCTAAGTAAAAAGAAAAAGGAAAAGCTGGAAAGCTAATACTTAGGCAAAATTAGGGCATCCCGCTGGACTTCGAAAGAAAAAATCGAAAAGAACTCAAAGGGAGTCAGTCCAGGCAAAAGTTAGGGAATCAAGAGAACGAAAAGAAAGGATATAAAAAGAAAAATTCTCGAACAAGGACAAAGTCGTGTGGATACAGACACCGAAAACCGAAAAGGAGTAACTGTCACTCCGAGGAAAAACCTTGTGAATTCCTTAACTATGGTTCTTACCATTCAACATACCTCTCGAAGAGGCGAGCGCTCGAGCCAAGTTAACTGAACTTTAGGATCGGAGATCATCACGTAGAAGGGGTGGGTACAAATCATAATTCACTACGCCAGAAATCACTTTTAGCAGCGCATAGAAAGACAACGCTTTATACAAAAGCGCTGCTAAAGGGCCAGTAAAAAAAAAGAAGAAAAAAAGCGCCTACCAAAGACAGCGCTTTTAAAAAAGCGCTGCTAAATGGTGGGCCTAAGAAAGCGCTTTTAAAAAGCGCTGCTAAAGGGGGGGCCTACGAAAGCGCTTTTTATATAAAGCGCTGCTATATGGAATTGATAAGCACCCTATGAAAGCGCTTTTAAAAGCGCTGCTAAAGGCCTTTAAAAGCGCTGCTATAGGTATTCATATTATAATTTTAAGGCACCCTATGAAAGCGCTTTTCAAAAGCGCTGCTAAAGGGGGACCCTTAGAAAGCGCTTTTTATATAAAGCGCTGCTATATGGAATTGATAAGGCACCCTATGAAAGCGCTTTTAAAAGCGCTGCTAAAGGCCTTTAAAAGCGCTGCTATAGGTATTCATATTATAATTTTAAAATACCCTCCAGAATTTTAATAGAATCAGAACAGTCACGCTAACTATTTCTTCTTTCTCTGGCGAACGAAAACACGAACCAACCACCACTGTTCATCGTCCGACCATCAACTTCTTCCGTCCGATCATCCTTCCGACCATCACCGAACGTTCACCGTCCGTTTTTGAGTTCATCCATCCGTCTGCATTGTCGGTCCACCATTGTTACGGTACGTGAAGCTTTACTCTGCTTTTCTTGTTTTTTTTATCTTTTCACCATTGTTGTTCTGATGATATATAGATGGTTTTTATCTTTTCAATGATGGTTTTTGTTGTTGTTGTGTTAGTTGTTGTTGTGTTAATATGATATATGAGATATATATGATATTGTTGTTGTTGTTGATGTAAAATAGTTTATATAGTTTACAATGTAAAATAGTTTATATATGATATTGTTGTTGTTGTTGATATATGAGATATATTGTTGTTCTTGTTCTGATGATATATTGTTGTTGTGTTAATATGATATATGAGATATATATGATGGTTTATGTTGTTATTGTTGGTTTATATTTGATATAGATAGTTTATATAGATGGTTTGTATAGATGGTTTATATTTGTTATTGTTATTTGATATTGGTTTATATAGATGGTTTATGTTGTTATTGTTGATTTGTATTTGTTATAGTTGATATAGATGGTTTATATTTGTGTTATATAGATGGTTTGTGTTATAGTTTATATTTGTTATAGTTTATATTTGTGTTGTATAGATGGTTTGTATTTGTTATAGTTTATATAGATGGTTTGTATTTGATATAAATGTTGTTATTGTTGGTTTATATTTGATGGTTTATATAGATGGTTTATATTTGATATTTGATATTGTTGGTTTATATAGATGGTTTATGTTGTTATTGTTGGTTTATATTTGATATAGATAGTTTATATAGATGGTTTGTATAGATGGTTTATATTTGTTATTGTTATTTGATATTGGTTTATATAGATGGTTTATGTTGTTATTGTTGGTTTATATTTGATATAGATAGTTTATATAGATGGTTTGTATAGATGGTTTATATTTGTTATTGTTATTTGATATTGGTTTATATAGATGGTTTATGTTGTTATTGTTGGTTTATATTTGATATAGATAGTTTATATAGATGGTTTGTATAGATGGTTTATATTTGTTATTGTTATTTGATGGTTTATATAGATGGTTTATGTTGTTATTGTTGGTTTATATTTGATATAGATAGTTTATATAGATGGTTTGTATAGATGGTTTATATTTGATATAGATGTTATTGTTGTTGATATTTGTTGTTGTTGTTGTTATTCTGAATTTTAGGTATATTATGGCCAGCAACGAGGAAACATCACATGATGGAAAAGAAACACCCAAAGACGTTGAAGGCGAAATTAAAAGAGGCATAACGATAATGAAAAGTATCATCCGTGCGAGAGATAGAGGTGTAAAGTACGATGTCCATTGGAATGAAAGAGATCAGTTGGTTGAGCCTAATGGTGCGCTGCTGACAAGTTATATTGGAGCAGTTGTACGTTCGCAAGTTCCGATTACTTGCAATAACTGGAGAATTCCTGCATTAAAAGCGGCTAAGGATAAAATTTGGACCGAGATTCAAGTATGAGATTTGATCATTTTTAATTATGTTGACAGTTACATCTTTAAATTAATTATATTAACATGTTATATGTATGTGTATTTGTTTGCAGAGATCTTTTAATATTGAGGATTCTAGGAGAAAATATTGTATTCAGTTGGCCGGAAAACGCTTGAGGGGATTTAGAGCGTTTTTAACCAACAAATATCTTAAAGATTCTGATGGCAACTTTGTAGAGTCGGAGCGTCCAGCGAAGTACGCTGATTTGATTTCGGATGCAGAATGGGAGACATTTGTTGCGAAGCGAAGAACCAAAGAATTTGAAGTAAGTACAACTTATCATGTAAAATGTATAGTATATATACCTATTCCACAAACAAACTGATATGACTTAAACTTGTTTTTTCAGGTTAAGAGTGGCGTAAATCGGGAACAGGCATCAAACCCTGCGTATCCATATAGAAAGGGGCGTTTGGGATATGCACGCTTAGAACAAAAATTAGTAAGTGCATATATATGCTTTAATATGATCTATTTACAAAAAATAGTAAGTATACATAATAGGATATAATGCTTTATTGTTCGTCTTAATGCGTAGTTGGAAGAGGAGAAAAGTGATGCGACATCTCTTCCGGACCATGTCGTATGGAAGGCTGCCCGGGTGGGAAGAGATGGAGCCGTCCAAGAAGAAGTTCAACAAGTGTTTGAACAATGTGTAAGTACAACATTAGTTTTTGAACAAAGTGTTTGAACAAAGTGTATAAAATATTTAAATATGCTTTTATCTATATTTCAGGAGTCCCTATCCCAGACTATAACTCCTGCTGAAGACGATGATTGCAGGAGTTTATTGAGTCGGGTGTTGAATATTCCTGAGTACTCTGGGCGTGTGAGGGGCAAGGGATTTGGTGTCACTCCATCCAAACTATATAAGCAGCCAAGGAAAAAAAATCCAACCAATAAAGAAGTGATGGCTACTTTGGAGGAAATGAAAGCTCAGATTCGTGAATTACAGAAGGATAAGGAGAGATACATGTCTGAAAGGCGCGCTCCAGAGGCCGGTAAAGCTACTAGTGACAAAGATAGTATCAGTTGTCCGCAGAAGCTTCCAGAGGTAATTGTATATATTACATTGAAATTAATTTAGCACATTTTTCTTAATTGACACATTAACTGATCATTATTTGTTTAGGGCATTTCACCTTGTCGACTATATTTATCATCGCCGACTTATCGCATGGTTGGCAAGGGAAAGGTGCATAACACCCTGGGAGACTTACTTCACCATAAACCCCTCCCTGCTGGATTTTTGAAAGTATCTGTTGATATTGCATTAGAGGGGGGGGGGGGGGAGGGGCGTTGTTGCCTATGCGAGACGATGTATCAGACGCAAAAGTGGTGGGAGACGCGATAGGAGCTTATGTAGCACGGCCGGCGAATCTCATTTTCATGGATGATGAGGTAGGTTGAACCTTGTAATATTCCAATGTTTTATTACCCATACATGAAAGTTATTCTGACATTTACACTTTCTTATTGACATGATGATCTTAGACTCCCACAAAATCCAAAACAAAAGATGATAAAATTATTGTGCGGGATACCGATTCAGCTGCATCAAAGTTACAGGTACTAGTAATACAGTTTAAGTGATTATTTTATTATAAATTATTTACTGAACTTATATATGACTTTTAGGTTCTTGATCAGCAGTCACAACATGTCAGCAAGGGAAACATGCCTGAAACTTCCAAGGTGCCCAAAAAAAAGGTCGAGACAAAAAGAGCATTTGTTCCTCAATTTAGGTTGTGCCTTCAAACATATGTAGGGACAACAGACGTGCCTGAGGGCGGCATCCGTCTAATACATATGGAACAAGGTATTTTCGGTTTTGAATATTCCGAAACACTTGCTAAGGAGGATTTCGACCAGGTTTTCAAACATTTAGAATTGGGCGTCGGGGTTATGCATACCTACATCAGGTACTTCGATCCATTTTAATTAGATAATTGAACATTTTAAAATTCGCTCGTTTAACTGAATAATCTAATGTTGATTATATTTTTTTTAGGCGCTTGTATGACAAGATGTTGGTACCCGCTGATTTGACTTCAGTATTCGCATTCTTATCTGCTAGCAGTGTCAACTCACGGACAATAGACCAGACACAAGAAGCAGTCAAAGAGTACACAGTCCAGAAATTTATGGGTGCGAATACAGAGAAGTTGTTTATGTTGCCATATAATACTGGCCATGGGTTAGTTTTTATTCTAAATTCATTTATTATAATTGTTCTATTTTTGCCATAGTATATAACATTTCCGTCTAAACTGTTGTCTTATTTTATAGTGGTCACTGGTTGTTGGTCGCAATTAATCCGATTAAAGAAATAGTGTATTATATAGATTCATTGGATGGCGATACAAACAAATATGAAAATCTAAAGAACATGGTTGATACGTAAGTGATGATGTATAGTGTTCTGAATAATTATATATGTTTATTTATTATGTGACATTGTTCTAAATATGTGTTTATATTATGTTAGAGTTATACAAATATACAGAGCACAGAGAGATGCAACAGTGCCAAAAAGCAGGGCTAGCAACATCAACTGGATCAGAGTGGAGGTATATTTTCCCATGTTTGACTGTTATAGTGGTTCTACTTATAAAACTATTTAAACTATATATCCTGATAAATGTTCGTTCGCTTTTTTCCTAATACAGTGTCCTCGTCAGCGTGGTGGGATTGACTGCGGATATTTTGTACTGCGCTTTATGAAGGAAATCATTCTTTCTGGTCAATTAGAGATTCCAATCATGGTATGGATCAATTCATGAGTTATATGATTCATTTTGATAATTAACTAATATTTCATCTGAGTAATTAGTATTAAATCGTGCTTGTTCTGTTATATTATGTAGTATTTTGATGAATTCAGATGCGCTACGTACTCGAAAGTAAAACTGGAAGAAATTAAGGAAGAATGGTGTCAATTTATGATTGAGTTAAGAATTCTATAATGTATATTGGATTTGTAATTATGTGTAAATTGTATATTGTATATTGTATAATGTACAATGTTTAAATTATGTGTAAATTATACTTGAGTTAATTATGTGTAAATTGCAAAGTGTTATTGTATAATGTACAATGTTTAGTTATATTGTGTTGAATTAAAGGCCAAGTGTTGAATTACAATGTTTAAAGGCCAAGTTATGTTTAAAGCCTGAATTATAAGCAGGGAATTTAATTGTTATAAGCAGGTTTGTCTAAAAATATAAAAAAATTTGATTTTTCAAAAAAATTTTTTTTTTTAAAACGTGAGGTATAGACAACGCTTTTACAAGAAAGCGCTGCTAAAGGGAGAAAAATAGGCATAAAAAAGCGCTGCTATAGGTTAGGAAAGGAGGGGTCTAAGAAAGCACTTTAAAAAAGCGCTGCTAAAGGGTGGCCTACAAAAGCGCTTTAATAAAGCGCTGCTACAGGGGGGAGGGGGGGGGGGGGAGGGAGAATAGGCAGCGCTTTGAAAGCGCTGCTAAAGGGGTAAAAAAGCGCTGCTAAAAGTGATACCTTTAGCAGCGCTTTTTCCATAAAAAAAAGCGCTGCCTTTACCTTTAGCAGCGCCACTTTAGGCAGCGCTTTAAAGCGCTGCTAAAGGTAAAAAAAAGCGCTGCTAAAGGCTATTTTTGGCATAGTGATTTGAGCCAAATATCCTTTGTTTCACGAACCGTGAACCCGGCCACGATACAACCCTTAAAAGACCTAATTGAGGCAAGGTTTATTCTGAAGGCGCATTGCGGTAAGGTTGAGTAACCTGACTCCCTCTTGATTTGCTAGTCATATCCTTGTTGTATTTTTCACCGATCACGTAAGCACTATGTTTGAACTTTGGTTCATTCGTCGCTCACAATCATGACACGTAAATGAGTGACAACACATTTTTTTTAAAATTTGCATGAACACTGCATTAAAATTACCATTCGGGACTGAACCATTTTACTTGCAAGTCGGTAGTTGACAGGAAGGAAATTCCACCAGGGGATAATCAAACAGGACTGAATAATTCAGCAGTCTGGACCAGAAGGGTGTATGTTGTGAAACCCTGTGAATCCGGGGCATCGACTTCCAGTGAGTTCGGAATCATTTAGTCTGAGGACAAGTCCCGAAGCATCAGTTGATTATGGGACAGTTTGTTTGAGAAGAAGTTGATCAGAAGCGAATCTTCTCGAGACCCAATCAGGGGCAATCATCCAGAATACTGTGATTTGAGGATAGATCCTTCCAGTGTGTGATCGGATCGGGTTAAGTCGCTCAACGCTCGTTTAGTGGCAAGTCACTATGTTGATAGTTGGTGAATTGAGGGAATCCTTTTGTCGTGCAAACCCTGGGGTAAGCCATCGCAAGGTCGTATTGTAGCAAGGTGCTTTCGGTTCAGAGTGAGTTTTTTCCAAGAACCAGATTAAGGCAAAGTCATTGCAGACAAGGGCATGCCATCCTAAGAGCGCCGGGGTCAGTCTTTATTCGAGAGGCATTCGATTTGAAGTATCTCGCGGAAGTTCAGAATACTGGAGCAGTTCATATCAAACCATCAGGGTACAGATTTTCAGACTATCCCGCAGAGGTTCCTGCAGGCCGTGGCATAACAGAGGCGAAAGAATTGTTCTTCTCAGTGTTATCAGAGTTACTCAGAGCTACTTGAGCAGATTCAGCCAATCTTCAAGTTTGAGACAAATATCGGGAAATCGTGCTGCCACCCATTGACCCTTCTACTAGAAGCCGTGAATTCAGACAGGACATTGTCCAGCATCAGGCGCGCATGACCCACCACGGATGTACAGAAGTCCAACCCTACTGGGCACGTTCGGTTATCCCCAGTAAAGTCATGCATTCGAGAATCAGTTAATCTGGGGCAATTAGGTCGAGATTTGGCAAATCTCTCGCAGCTATGGGCACTGCTCCACGAATCAGTCGATCAGGGGCAAAAGATTATTGCAAGACCAGGGCAGATCACCCTAAGACCAAAAGATTTCGTTGGGACATCCTTTTTGGGTTTAACATGCAGAAACAGTTCAGATCTAACCGTCAGGGTACAAAGATCGAAGAGTCCTTATCATAAGGTTGGTGCCGATTCAGGGGCAAGGTATTGTGAGTAGCACTATGGCTAGCCTTTCCTTTCCAGACGAAATGCCCAGACTGGGGCATGTTGGTATTTATGGGGCAAATTTCTGAGAAGGAATAGAGTTCATGTTTCCCTAACCAGAGGCTTTTGATGAAAGACTTGATCATTAGGCGAGGTGAATCCCCGCGCAGGTCGTACTTCATTTCCCGAAGCTGAGATAACAATGTTCTTTACTGAAGAAGGATCAATTTCCCCCGGCTAGTCGCAGCTTATCCGAAGGATACTCTCCAGCAGGTCAAGATTAATGCTCGCCATAGGATGTCTATCCTCAGTCCCGAGTTTGTAAACTATAGCCAGATGGTTTACTTTTCCCCAGCAGGGTCATTTGTCTTCAACAGAATTGATGATTCCAAGATCGAAGGTTGTATTCAGACAGTGTGGTGTCCCCCAAAAGGATCCCCCATCCCGAGCGGAGTGGTTTAGCCTCAGAAGATTAATCTTTCCAAACTTGTGAGCTGTACCCAGACAGTCTACTCTCCCCAGCAGAGATTCCCTTCCCAGTAGGGTCATGTATTCTCCCCAACGGAGTCAGTTTATTTTCCCCAAGAGAGTCGTTTCGTCCCCAGCGGAGTTCCCTCTTTTCAGCAAGTGTCTTCTTTCCTCCCGGTGGAAATCGAAGGTTAAAACTCTCCCCGACAGAGTTGGTTGTGTGTCCTGGCATTTATTTTTCCGGAATACTTTGTGATAACCGTTCACTACCCAGCAGGGGATATTTGTCCTCGACGACCAAGATTGATGAAGCAAGCTTGTTAGAGCTATCCTAGCAGTTCGAGTCTGCATTTGCATCGACATATAGTGTCATATTTGCATACACCAAACAAAGAAAAAAAACGCGTAGCATTTCCATGTGTGTGAAGCATTACGCCATTATCAAACATACGCATTATGAAACATAGATCAGGTTGGTTGACCTTTTGCTTTCAGGTGTGTTTCTCAATAGGAGTATGGAGTTCTAAAGCTCAGATATTACCAGACAATCGAGGTCTCGCCAGGAGACGTGTGACGACATAGTTCAGTTTATTATTTTCTCCCACAGAGTTGCCAATTAAGGCGCTATTGTATCCGGCCAGCGGAATGTTTCTTCAAGTTTGTTGCTGCGGCAGCATTTCAGGTTTTAATGGAATTAAAGTTCAGAAGTAGCCACTTGTTATCGAGACGAGTGTTTGACAATTATTTTCGGAATATCCCCAGTGGAGTTAGTTACTGCAAAGAATAGGCAAAGAAGCTATGTCCGAGAAAATTTTCCTGCGTAATGGGCAGAAGTGTAATTTTCCTGCGTGATGGGCAGAAGTGTAATTTTCCTGTGTGATGGACAGGGTACGTCCCGTAGCAAAGGCGGAGTTATTTTCCTGTGTGATGGACAGGGTACGTCCCGTAGCAAAGGCGGAGTTATTTTCCTGTGTGATGGACAGGGTACGTCCCGTAACAAAGGCGGAGTTATTTTCCTGTGTGATGGGCAGGGTACGTCCCGTAGCAAAGGCGGAGTTATTTTCCTGTGTGATGGACAGGATACGGCCCGTAGCAAAGGCGGAGTTATTTTCCTGTGTGATGGACAGGGTACGTCCCGTAACAAAGGCGGAGTTATTTTCCTGTGTGATGGACAGGGTACGTCCCATAGCAAAGGCGGAGTTATTTTCCTGTATGGATGGACAGTGTGTGTCCCGTAGCAAGGGCGGAGTTATTTTCCCGTAGCAAGGGCGGAGTTATGGATGGGCAGAAGAAGATTTTCCTGTATGACAAGACAGAACTGCGTTCTTATATTCGACAAGAAGTACTTCTCCCAGTGAAGTCAATAAGTTTATTCCAGTATTGACAAGATAGTGTTGAAATCAGATCTGTGGATATTGTTCCCCAAGTATTGGTGCAGTTATTTTGCGGTTTATTTTTTGCAGTTGGCAAATTTTCGGGTTTTATTTTGTATTCAACCGTCTTCTACCTTTGAGTGTTTGAAGGTCGTTCGCTCTTCAACCCTTCAGGTCCAAGCCGTTTGAATAGGAGCAGCTGTTGCACCCTAAAATTTGACCAACCGGTTCCCACATCTGGTTTATGTTTAGACGCATTCTGCATTCGCATTCGCATACTGCATACATGGCATTTTCATCAGTCATATTGATTTTATCGGGGTTTTAGCCCCTGACGTTCCAAGCAGTACAGGCCAGTCAAAATAGAAATCTGTGGAGAGTTGGTGCTCATCTCCGGTGTTTTCAGACCATCTCGGTGCCCGGGTTCCGCTACGGCTGCGTAAGGGGGTTTTAATCGGTTTAATCGGCTTCCTGGCATTTTTAAGATTTTTCTGTCATTTTTCTGGATTTTTAGTGCATTTAATGAATTTTTCTGGATTTAATAGAGTTTTTTAAAATTTTTTAGAATTTAAATAAATTTTCTTTTCACTTTTTAGAAATTAATAGATTTTAAAGAATTTTTTTAGATATTAGATATTAATTTTCTTTTATTAGTTTAATAGATAAATAGATCTTCTTCTTTTAAAAAAGAGTAGAAAATATATAGATAGTATTGTTTTTATTGTTTTAAAAAAAAATTAATAGAATAGAAAACAAATAGAGATTAATTGTTTGAGTTTTATTCTTTGATTTTTGTTTTTTCAGAATTTAATTAGATAATTGTTTGGATACTAAATAATAGTTAGATAGTTTTTAAATGCTTTTCAAATTAATTAGGATTTTAATATTCTTTTAGGATTTAATTAGAGTAATTAGATTTTAATCACCTTTTTAGATGTTAATTAGGGTCAGAATAGTCTTAATTAGGCTTTAATTGCAGCTTTAGTTGTCATTTAGTTTTAATTGAGTCTAACCATGTGCTAATCAGGTATTAATCAGGTATTAGTCCAACTCGGTGGGCCATGTGGCAATTTTGGAGGCCCACACACTCCAGTCCGCGCCAGGTGGCGTATAAAGGCAGTTCCACGTTTCAATCTCAGGATCACTCACTTCACCGCCACGTTTCGTCCCTTCTACACGCCACGTTTCATACTCTGAGTCACCCACCACTCCATCCACGTTTCCTCTCCTCCATCCACCACGTGTGCTTCATGCAGAACTCCCTCTGCCACCTAGCTTCCACGCGTCCCCTCAGCATCTCTCACCGGAAACTTCTCTCCGGCCATGCAACAACCGCTGACCACCGCAACAACCAACTTCCGGCCATCGTAACAAACCTCTAACTACCTCCGGCCACCACAACAATCGTCGGAGATACATTTTTCCAGAAATCTTCATCCAACTCCTCCGTTCTTCATCGTTTCATCAGATTCTTCTCCGATCAAACTTCATCACAACCATCGTCATCTTCATCGGAAGTTCATCACGCTAATCATTTTGTTTCTAGAGCTTGTTCCACTTCATCTTCATCGGAGCACTCATTCAACTTCAAGATCTTTCAACAATGATCAACAAGATGATCATTCATCAACAACGTTCAACAAATCCTTCATCAATCTTCAACATTCTCCAGAATTTGCCACATGTTCATCATCAACGTTTTTGTCCAATCTTCATCCACAACGAGCAAGCATTCGTTCATCAACATCAAATGTTCTTCTTATTTTTTCCAGAAATCACCAGAAAACTAAGAACCTTCATATCTTTTTTCCAGCGAATCATCAAGATTTATCAACTTCATCCAGAATCTTCAGATCCCCGAGCGTCATCTCAAGATCTTTCAACATCCCTTCAAGAGCATGCATCAACGAATCTTCATCACTTTTATGATCTTCATCAAGATCTCTCAGCAGGACTTCAAACAGTCGTTGAACTTCAAAAGCCTTCCTCAAGGATCTTCCACAAGTAGCAACTTCAAGAACCTCAAGAATCAACAGATGGATGTTTGTTTCAGGAGATTTGTGTTTGGTTGATTATTTGTTATACTGGTTTCGAAGGACATGCGTTTGAACAGGTTTTTGAGACGTGTTTTACCTCAGAGAGGTTGAGGGAGACGAAGGTGTTTGAACGGAGAGAAGATGGAGAGGTGAAGTTTCAAGAGAGAAAGGGTTGGGAGAAACGGCGTGGATGAACAGTGATTAGAGGGAGAGAACGTGTTAGGGTTTTGGTTGGTGTTCTGGGTAATGGACCAGGCGAGTGGGTCGTGGGGTTTGGGCCTCTAAGCCTGCTGTTTTTGCTGATCCACCTTCTATTTTTTCCATTCACCCTCCGTTTTTTATTTTATTGTTTGGTCTGATGGGCTGGGCCCCAATGCTGCATTGTTTTTGCTGGCCACACCCCTGGCTGGACCTGCACCCCCCTTTTGTTTTTCTTTTTGTTTTTTTTATTTTCTTTTATATTGGTTTGCTTAGATTTTCTTTAAGAAAAAGAATATGTGATAAAAAATATGTAATAGAAAAAATACGAAAAGAAGAGAGGATATTGAAGAGAAGTAGAGAAAAAGAAATATTTGAAAAAGAAATATGAAAAAAAGAATAATAAAAGAATATTGAAGAAGAAATAGTGGAAAAGAATATTTGAGAAAAGAATGTGAAAAAGAGTATTGAGGAAAATAGAGAAAAAATAGTGAGGTATAAAAATAGAAAAAATAATGATGAAAGGGAATATAAAAATGTTAGTTCATAGCATTTAAAATACTTTTTAGGGTATATTCTTCATAGAGTTCATTTTCCCCTCTTTTAGAAGTAGAATTAAAAGTCCACTTGTTAGGGGACTATTTTTCAGTAGAATTTCCATGATAGTTGGATAAGATTTTTAGGAGTTTAGTCCTATTTCTCAATCATTGTAATTTCTTCAGAATATTAATAAAACGAGATTTGTGCTGTGGTCCCGAAAGTAGCCTGAACTACAGCTGCTCTGATTTCTCGTGCTGAGCGAGAATATGTAGGCATAGGATGCGATATCCTAGCGAGCACACTAACGACTAACCGATGTTTTCTCTCGCTGCTGTGCGATCGAGACTTTCCCGCTGACGACTGATTGTTATCCTTTTCTCTTGCCCTTGCGCATTTGAGACCAGACCGTAGTTTTCAGTTCCCGTAGGTTCCCGTACCTTTCAAACCAACTTAATCTCTCACTCCCTGTGTGATCGAGAACACCCTTTGTTTAGCCGTAGTTAGCCTGAACTACGTAAGCTCTGATCTTCCATGCTCTGTGGAAGTACGTAGGCACAAGACGCGAAGTCTTGGCGAGCCAATTCCCTATAGTTTCCCGAACTACGTTGACTCTGACTTTCTCTCTTGAGAATACGTAGGCATAGAGTGCGACGCTCTATCGAGTCAGTTTCCTTCCCGTTTAAATTTAACAGCCGTAGATAGATTATTTTGCATCCTTTAGACAAACCAAGCAAGCGTGGATCCCGTAGAGTACGACGGACGTGAGGGGTGCTAATACCTTCCCCTTGCGTAACCGACTCCCGAATCCAGGATTTGGTTGCGATGACCATTCCTTTCCCGTCTTTGCGGTAGGTTTACTTCGAGCGTTTCCTTTCCCTCCGTCGGGATAAATAACGCACGGTGGCGACTCTTCTGTCCAGCCGGCGCCGATTTTCGCAGTAGCGACAGTGTCGTGCATATCATGATGTTTTGGTGGGGTTGAATCGTTGCTCAAGAGGAGTGTATGTGATTCACCCGTACTCCTGTGTGGAGAATGGTGGGATGGATCGTTGCTCATGAAGAGTGTATGCGATCCATCCGTACTCCTGTGTGGAGAATGGTGGGGATAGATCATTACCATTGGTGGGTGTATGTGATCTATCCTGTTTATGATGTGCTCCCTTGTGGAGGGTTGATGGCCCGGTGTCCATCGGTGATGTTGAGTCGGTACTGCATATCATGGTGTTGAGTTGCATATTTTTGCATCATCTTGTGTGCTGTGTTGGTGTTGGACAGTAGGTCCTGGTTGATGTATGTTGAATGATATTCATATGATTGCTACCTTTTTTTCATGTACATTATTACCGCTATATTTTTGGTCATGATTTCTCACCCCTTTTGTTTTTGTTGTGGCCTGTGCTTCTTCGGGAGTACAGATAATCCAGGTGCGTAGCTAGCTTGGATAGTGGCGAGTCGAGTCGTAGGGATGCTCTGATACGTAACACGGGGCTTTGGAAGTTTATTGTTTTTGATGATTTTGTTTTACTCCGTGGCGTATCATGTTTTGTTGGAACCTTTGGTGAATATTGTGTATATTTTGGACGGATGGCCGAATATGACGTATATATGTATATATGATATTTCCGCTGTTTACTGTTGAAAACCATTTAATGAAGTGTTTTGTTGAGTTTCTTTTGTGATATCTCGCTTTGGTGTGGTAACTCTGATAATTGCTTGATTTAATTGCTATTTATTTTATTTTTATTTATTTTGGGGAGCAGGGTGTTACACAAAGTAATTGAAATCACAAAAACAACACATGCATTAAATCTATGCAACCTAGAAGCATGTTTTGTTTAAGTTCCACAACCAACCCTAACCATATGTTACTAATAAGAATCAAATGAGAGAATACGAAATCAAACCTGTTATGCTTATAGGATTAGTTTGGAAAAATTAGCAAGAAGTTGCAAAAGCTCCAATGTGTGCGTGAGATATTTGTGAGAGTGAGAGAGGCAAGAGTTTGTGTGAAGTGAAAGTGACAAAGTGAAGTGGGGTAGGGTTTACCCTCAGCAAAATTTGAGGAGTGGGTATTGGGCCCAAGCATCTGGCCCACCCAATATTTATCTCATTTTAAATGATGTGGCAGCAGACTTAAAATGTCTGTCTCGCTCAGTTCGCCGTGCAAACTTGCCAGCGAATACTCGCTCCAGGTTTGTCGTACAAACTTTCCTGCGAACATGACATAATTTTGAAAAAGATTTTAGTTCTATGCTTGGCACATCTTCCACAATCATTCTAAATAACATATACTATAAAAACAGTAAAAATGCAGGAATACTTACAATGTTGGGGTGTCTCCCAGCTAGTGCTTTGTTTAACGTCGTTTGAGCTCGACGGTCCAATGCGACCTCAAGGATTACAAAAAGGAACTGCGGTGGTATTCAGCTCAAAATCACCACCAAGATAAATCTTCATCCTCTGACCATTTACATCCTAATTCTCATTTGACAGTGTGTCTTGAATGAAAACCGCCCCATAATGCTTGATCTCCCTAATCCGAAACGGATAAGACCACTTAGATTTCAACTTTCCAAGGAACAGTTTTAATCGAGAATTGAAAAGTAGGACCAACTTCTCTATTTCAAACTATTTGGTCACTATGTTTTTGTCATGGTAAGCTTTCACTCGGTCTTTGTACAACTTGTTGGAGTCATACGCTTGGAGGCGCAATTCCTCCATTTCATGCAATTGTACCTTTCTTTTTTCTACGCTTAAAGTTGGGTTGAAATAAAAGAAATTTAAGGCCCAGAATGCCTTATGTTCTAATTCTACTGGAAAATGAAAATTCTTACCATAGACCTTTTTAAAAGGTGTGAAACCAATCAGAGCCTTGGAAGTTGTCCGATAGGCCCACAAAGCATCATCGAGCTTGTTTGACCAATCTTTTTTAGAATCCGACACCGTTTTCTCCATAATCCTTTTAGTTTCTCGATTTGATACCTCCGTTTTCCCATTAGCCTGTGGATGGTATGGTGTTGCAACTTTGTGCTATACACCATACTGCTCCAAGGCTTTTTCTAGCTGAGTGTTGCAAAAGTGAGATCCTCTGTCACTTATCAACACTCTTGGAGTACCAAATTGAGAAAAACTATTTTTCTTTAAAAATTGTACCACAATTTTTCCATCCGCTTTAGCACATGTTATTGCTTCTACCCATTTGGATAAATAGTCAACTGCGACCAAAATGTACTCATTGGAAAATGATGATGGAAATGGACCGACAAATTCTATTCCCTAATAATCGAACACCTTAACTTCCAACATGTTTTGTAACGGAATTTCATTCCGTTTTGAAATTCCACCACTCCTTTAGCACTTTTGACAACTTTGTGTATGCGCATGCGCATATTTGAATTAAGAAGACCAATAAAAGCTCGATTGAAGGACTTTCATTGCCGTTCTCAAACCGTTAAAATGCCCTCCATACGGAGAGTTATGGCAATGTCAAAGTATGTTATTAGCCTCTTCTTTTGACACACGCCTTCTCAAAATGTTATCGACACCAAGCTTAAACAAATATGATTCATCCCAAACAAAGTACTTAGCGTCAGATAAAAATTTATTTTTCTGGTAATGAGTTAGACTTTCCGGTATTAATCCAGAGGCTTTGTGATTTGCCATGTCGGTAAAAAAATGTCTAACTTGCACCATATGTAACTTTTCATCAGGAAATTCCTCCTTTACCTCTCTTTCATTCTTGGTCACCTCAACATTAACAAGGTGGGATAAGTGATCCACCACCAAATTCTTGGATCCCTTTTTGTCGCGAATTTCTAAATCAAATTCTTGCAACAAAAGGACCCAACGATTTAGCCTTTGCTTTGAATCCGAACTTGGTAAGCAACTACTTAATCACCACATGATCCGTGTAAACCACAAATCTAGACCCAATTAAATATGACCGAAATTTCTTTAATGCATACACTATCGCAAGCAACTTTTTTTTCTGTTGTTGAATAGTTTACTTGAGCTTCATTCAATACTTTGCTCACGTAGTAAATAACATGCAATTTTTTTGTTCTCCGTTGACCCAATACCATAATTACCGCATAATCACCCGCGTCACACATGAGTTTAAAATCCATTTTCCAATTTGGAGCGATGATTATGGGTGCGCTAGTCAAGCTTTGTTTTAAAGAATTAAAAGCAATCATGCAAGAATAATCAAATTCAAAAGACTTATCTTTGTTGAGCAAATTGCTCAAAGGCTTTGCGATTTTTGTGAAATCTTTGATGAACCTCCGATAAAACCCCGCATGACCAAGGAAGCTCCTTATACCTTTCACATTCAATGGTGGTGGAAATTTTTCAATAATGTCCATCTTGGCTTGATTAACTTCGAGGCCCTTTGAAGAAACTTTGTGGCCGAGCACAATTCCTTCGATTACCATGAAATTGCATTTCTCCCAATTAAGCACCAAGTTGGTTTCCACACACCTTTCCAATACCACATCCAAGTTTTTCAAACAAAGATCAAACAATGGTCTAAAAACCGAGAAGTCATCCATAAAAACCACAATTGACTTTTCAATCAAGTCCGAAAGTATTGTTGCATAAACCGTTGAAAAGTTGCTGATGCATTACACAACCCAAACAACATCCTCCTATAAACAAAGATTCCAAAAGGGCAAGTGAAAGAAATTTTCTCATGGTCCTCCGGGTTCACAATAATTTGATTGTAACCTGAATAACCATCCAAAAAATAATAAAATTCTTGACCGAAAAGTCTCTCGAGCATTTGATCCATGAACGGAAGAGGGAAATGATCTTTTCTCGTAGCTTGGTTTAGCCTACGGTAATTAATGCACATTCTCCACCCGATCACGGTTCTTGTAGGGATTAACTCATTTTTCTTGTTTTAGATAACCGCCATCCCTCCTTTCTTCGATACTGAAGCTAGCGGGATTATACCTGAGTAATCGCACACTCAAAGATACAACAGAGTCGCCACTGAACTTTATTTAGTCCCAAAGGATAGGGAAAATATCGATAAAACCCAAGGGAAGGGAAACAGGAAAGGGGGTCGGTTATGCGAAAGGAAGGTACTAGCACCTTAAGCATCCTTCATACCCGACGGGAACCATTTCGCTTGCTTCTAGGCTTAGATGGGTTATCTATCTAAACACTTCTAGCTAAAAAAGGAAGGAAAGAAAATAAAGAAAAAGAAAGAAAAAGAAAGAAAGGAAAGTGAGAAAGGAAGTGCTCGCGGAGGATTGGGGCCCTCGTGCCTACGTACCCTCATAGTGGAATGAGGAAGTCAGAGCTCCGTAGTTAAAGGAACCAAGGAAAAGAAGAGGATCTGGACGGACCATAGAGACAGAAGAATGGAAGAAGACGGAGGAAGGTGGCTCGCCAAGATTTCATAATCTTGTGCCTACGTACCATCATAGTGCAATGAGGAAGTCAGAGCCTACGTAGTTCGACGAACTAACACTAAAAAAGAATGGGGAAAGAGACGACATCAAAGCCAAGAGCTAAAAGAGAAAGCAAGACCCAACTGGGGAATGCAAAAGGAATGGTGTCAACACCAAGAAAGAAGACGAAAGAAAACTCTGCTGAGGAACAGAGAAGCGAAGAAAGAACTCTGTCGGGGAATGCAGAAGAAAAGCAATGACTCCACTGGGGAGAAAACAAAAGAATGGCGACGTGGTCGGGAAGAAAGGAGTAAAGGAAAAGAATTAAAATAAAGGTAAGATCCACGGGGGACTCGGTGTATTAACTGTAAGCAGTGATTAACTGAAGAAAGATAAGAGTAAAACTTTATGGGGAGAGTAAAAAGGTTGGTGTCAACAAATGGACTGTGAAGAACCAAGCGAAAGAGAGTATTACACCAAAGGGGGGTGTTTGACCATGAGGGGAAATTGGTATATTAACTAATAAACAGTGGTTAACCAGAAGGAGAAAGGAACTGGTTTTAACCAATAAACAGTGATCAACCAAGAGACGGGTGTGGAACCAAGCAAATATTGTGACCCAAAGAATGACACATTGACTGAACAAACAACACTTGGCCAAAGGAAAAGGGGTATTCGAACTGAACAAAGGTTAATAACCCAAAGCTGGCAGTGTTTGAACCAAAGAAAGGTTGCTAACTGCAAAGGGTTTGGTGATTAACATGTGGACTATGATTAACCAAAAAGAATGAGTGATTAACCAAAAAAAGGTGATTAACTCAAAAGAAACTCAACATATTAACAAACAGACTGTGGCTAACTGAGAAGAAGAGTGATTGGTTCAAATAGGCAGGTTGTGATTGACCAAAAGGCGGGTGATTAACCCAAAGAAAAAGCTGGTTTTAACGGGCAGACCATGATCAACCAAAGATCGGGTGATTAGCCGGAAGAAGGCGATTAACCCAAAGAAAATTTTAGTATTAACAGACAGACTGTGATTAATTAAGGAAAAGTTGATTGGTGTTTAATTGACAGACAGTGATTAACCAAACACGAAGGAGAGAGAACCAAGAGAAGGTTATGAACTCTGATGGGGATTAGGTTTTAACAGGATGACTGTATAATTCGAAGAAGAAATACTGACTTTGCTGGGGAAGAAGAGAATTGGCTTTATCCAAAGAATGGTTGAATAGCCAAGGAAAGAAGTGATTACAAATATTTGGGGAACCAAGAATGGATTGACCTCAAGAGAAAAGAGTGTTGAATTGAAAGGAGGAAGTTACTTCCAAAGAGGAGATAAGGGTGCAAGTGATCAAGGATCGACTCAACTAGAAAAAGCAGGGATACCATAGTAAGGAGATAGAGGTGATTATTCCAGGAACAGGGTCTTTCGTCCCCTACCCAAAATAGTCAGAATGAGTGTAGGAATTCTCCATTCTCATTCCTTCTCTAACACCAAAGTGCGGTGCGAGAAACGAAACGGGCAGCACAACGATGCCAAGTTTATACAATGCTCCAATGCATTGCGAATCTTCAACTCCATAGGGGAAAAGAGAGGACAAAGCTCTAGAAGATATAAAGGAGAAGGAAAAAGGAAGGATAGACTAATCGAAACAAAGTTTCGATTAATCAATCAAGAAGGGAAGATGCTAACAATTTTCCAAAGAGGATGAAAAACCGTTGAAGCAAAGGGTGAATTATTGATTGTACAAGATTAAGTTCATTATAATGAGGAACAAACTTAATGAAAACATGCATGGAAGTGTAAAACAATACCAAATGCAATTTAGTATGCATCACAAATCATGTAGCATGTGATCAAAGAATGTGCAAGAATGATCATGATCCTACAATGTCAAAAATGAAAACAATCGAGAATCGAAAAATCGCACATTGAAAGTTCGCATATATGCCTCAAGAAAAAGTTAAACAACTCATAAAGCATCCACAAATATCAAGCATATCAAGCCATGGAAATTACATGAGGAAAGAATATCAAACAAGCTTGAAAATAGACAAAAATGGCATTCTGTCACCGTGGTACCCGGTTACCATATGCAAGTAATCGGTTACTTGCTTAAAATTGGAAAAATTAGGTGAAAATGGTGCAGGGTAACCGGTTACCCTACTTTGCCTAGAAACGTGGTAACCGGTTACCACTATGATAGTGGCAAAAACAACTTTTTTGAAAAATCACTTTCAGCAATCAAAAGGCTTAACCGAAGCTCCGCATGCCATGATTAACACTTGAGCACGAAAAATGAAGTTCAAGATCACTCAGGAATCAACTAAACATCAATTGAAAGCATTAAACATGAAGATCAAAGATCAACCAATCACATGATCAATCAACACTGAAAAATGATCGAACTACATCGTAAACGCACGAAAGTGATCAAAATAGTAAATCAAGTGCGAATTACCAACCTACAAGGCGGAGGATTGCCTTGGTGATTGTTGCTATTGATATGTGATGAGAATTAAGCAAATAAAACCATAGAAATCCAAGCTTGAGATCCAATCGTAGCGAAATCGACAAAAACGCGGTAAATGCTCCAGAATACCGATTTGCATCGAAGAAGCTTGAGATGATTACTTAAATTGGAGAAGAATATATTGTAAATCCAGAAATCCAAGTAAGAATATGGTGGAATGAGGTTTAGCTCAAGAGAATAACAATTTAGATGTGAAGGTTGTTACACTCTAATGGTGGAAATTGAGCTTTTGTGAGGGTTTTTGAGAGATGATGAAGATGAATGTGAAAATTTTGTAGAAAATTCAGAGAGAATGTGAGAGAATTAAGAGTGAAGAATGTAGAAATTAAGAAAATGATTGAACCCCCCTGTGAAATGGTGGTGATTTGCTTATATAGAGTTTTGCTTCGGAGTTGCTAGGTTTGGAGTGAGCTTTGGATGCAGCCTTGGAACTAGCCTTGGAGTTAGTTAGCATCAACTTACTGAGTTAGAGGTTAACTCAGTTAGTTAGGTAGTTGACTCGGTAACCATCCCAATGCAAACTTGAATCTAAGGGCTCACATGCTTGAGAATGAAGCAACATGGCGGTCTTAATCCAAATTGATGTATTGGAGCAAATGCCTTGAAGTGTTTAGAAAGGTCTTGAATTATCTAGAGATGTCTAGAATGTTCCACACAATACTAGAATTAAGTAGACCCCCAAAATGTAGAGTGAAAGTTGCTGTCATAAAAATGCAGCAAAAACTGCATTTTTACACAGGGTAACCGGTTACCATACTTTGCCTAGAAAAGTGGTAACCGGTCACCACAGACAATACTTGCATATTTGCTTAAAAAATGGTGTTGTAGCCACGGTTCGGATTTTCGGCCTTTTGCTTTGATGAATAGGCATAGAAACTTTCATTTTGTGCTTGTTTTGGTGATGTGATATCTTTGAGAGGATGTGATTAATCGGGCTTGCAAAACCTGAATATTTCTACAACAAAAATCAAAGAGAAAAAGTGCAAATGCGTATGCCAATGATGCGAATGCACATGCTTATGCAAAAGGCAATAAGGAGGTCAAATTTTGGGTTACGACAGATACCACTTGCACCGGGCTAAACCAAGGACTATCGGATATCGGGTAAATCATTCCAGCATCCAACATTTTCACCACTTCCTTCCTAACCACCTCTTTCATGGTAGGATTTAAGTGGCGTTGAGGTTGAGCAACCATTTTGAAATCATGTTCCATGAAGATCTGATGCATACAATAAAAAGGACTAATTCCTTTTAAATCGGAAAGAGTCCACCCCATTGCATCTTGATTCTTTTTCAATACACCAATCAATTTTTCCTCCTCATTTTTTGTTAGCTCCTTACTTATGATCACCGGTTTATGCCCCTCATCATCAAGAAATACATATTTAAGATGAGCGGGTAACAACTTCAATTCAAGCTTGATTTTTTCATTATTTTCCTTTTTCAAAATTTCCACCCTTTCTTTCAAGGGAGGAATTTTATCCAATTCTTCAAGTTCTCGCAAATACTTTTTGATCTCTTTTTCTTTATTCTCATTGATACTTTGAAGAGAATTTGTAAGAACTTTTTGTAATGGGGTGGGAACTTGTAATTGCCATTTTACTTCTTCAATCACCTTCTTTGTTGCATCGATTCTAAAACAATCGCCTTTGTCCTTTGAATGCTTCATGGCTTCAAATAGATTAAAACAAATCTCCTCATCTTGAACTTTCACTTTCATGAGACCGTCATCCATATCAATGGTCATTCTAGCTGTCTTCATAAAATGTCTCCCTAGAATCAATGAAGCGTCTTCATCTTATTCCATGTCAATCACCACAAAGTCGATAAGAAATATGAATTTATCTACCTTAACCAATACATCTTCCGCTACACCATGATGATGGGTAGTGGATTTATCGGCAAGTTATAATGTCATTTGAGTAGCTCTCAATTCCATATGTCCCAACCTTTTCACAATGGACAACGATATCAAATTGATACTAGAGCCAAAATCGATCAACCCATTGCCAACATAATATTTCCTATCGTAACCGGCAAAGTGACTCGTCGTAGATCACTTTCTTTCTGCGGAAGAGCCCGTTGAATGATAGCGCTACAACTAGCATCAACCATGATAGTTTCTTGATCGATATACCTTTTCTTTTTGGTGAGAATATTCTTCATGAATTTTGCGTATTTTGGCATTTGCTCTAATGCTTCGGAAAATGGAATATTAATTTAAAATTGCTTAAAAATATCCATAAACCGAGCATAGTGCCTCACACTATCTTTCTTTGATGGAGCATGAGGATATGTCAAATTTTGAATCAGAATAGTACTCATTGGTTCCTTCCCCTTCCTAGTCTTTTTCAATTTTCTTCTCTCATTCTCTTTTCTTCTTCCTCTCTCTTTTTCTTTTCATTTTCAACTAATTCTCCCTCAACATTTTTTTCTACTTCTTTCTCATCAATATTTTTTTCTTTTTCAACTACTTCCTCATCTATGCCCATATCAATTTCTCTACCACTTCTTATAAGAATAGCCATGCAATGCTCCTTAGGATTTGGTTGAGTGTTAGTGGAAAAGGAGAGTCCCAGTTGTTGATCGGCTAATTGATTTGCAAGTTGCCCAACTTGATTTTCAAGATTCTTTATAGCCGCATCGGTGTTCTTTTGATTGGACATTGACATTTTCATGAATTGAGTGAGGGTGTCTTCCATTTTTGAATTTCCACCTTGAGCTTGTGGAGGTTGAGTGTAGTTTTGATATTGTTGATGACGATTCGAAGTTCCGGCATCTTGAGGCCTCCATTGCTGTTGATAACCTTGATTATCTCTTTGTTGGTAACTGATGATAACCTCGATTTTGGCTCTAGTATCAATTTGATACCGTTATCCATTGTCCTTTGTATTACGGGAGAGCTGATGCAGGCAAAATTTTCTTAGAGTACCAACCGACAAACCCTGCTACTTTAAACATTAAGAATATTGTGCTTTGAAATTTGAGAGACAACCTGTTCGAAAAAAGTGCAATTCAGGACTCGCCAGAGCATCTGACTCATTTTTATGAGACATGTTCGATGTGAAAATTAGAAGAGATAACTGATGACTATATCAAATTGAGGCTGTTTGGATTTTCTTCAATTAAAAGGACAAAAGCTTGGATGCAGTGTCAACCTAGTGGTGCAATTCATAAATAGATAAAGTTATAAGACAAGTTCATGAAGAGATTTTTCTCCAATGCTCAGTTTGTTGAAAGAATGGCCAAAATTTCAAATTTCTGACACGACCATTCATAATCACTTTATGACGCACGGGAAAGATTCAAGGTTTTACTTAGAAGGTGAAGGTTACGAAAACACAAGAAATGGGGGGTTTGAATTGGGTTTCTAGAATAAAAATATTTTGCTACCCAAAAAAATAAGGAGATAACTTAGAATAAAAATAATGAACACACATATTTTTATTCTGGTTTGTTGTTAACGAAGCTACCTCCAGTCCACCTACCAAGGTGAGTTCGCTTTATCACAAGGACTTAATCCGCTATAACCAAACTTGATTAAAACCACAAAGAGAAAATATCAATGTCTTCTTGAGAAATTTTGATTATACCCTAATCTCTCAAGGAAATACAACTCAAAATTTGAGAAAAAGTGTCTTATAAAGATGTTTCTATGATAGCAGATTACACAAATGTATTAGAAAGATTTACACACAAAAGTGTTTTCTATGAAAGTGTATGAACAAAAGTTCCTTGTGTGTATGCTTTTCATTCTCTCAAAATTTTCATGGTATTGCAATGTTCATGTAGCCATTGTTCTCTATTGGTTCCATTCTTTGAAGAATCCTTTATATAGGCAAGAGAAAGATCCGTTGGAGGAAAAAAATGGAATTCCATAAGTAGTTGTATCCTTGCATAAAGGTTTGTGAAAATGGGAGACCAAATGGTACAATAGTACAATCCTTTTTCCACAAAATTAGTGTAGTAGAAAGAATATTGATCTTGTACTGTGTACTATATTCTCATGTAAAAGTTTTCGACCTTATTTTATAATATTCAGAAGTTGCAGAAAGAGAGTTGATGAAGCATGCATAGAAGAATCAAAGTCTGTACGAGAGAGTCTTTAGAACCTGGTCTTCAGAGTCTCGATCCAGAGTTTGGTGATGCAGTTCATCAGAGATTTTGAGCGTAAGATTTTAGAGCTTGATAACATCAGAGGCTTCTCTTATCAGAGTCATAAACCAAAGTTTTATAGATAAGCTTTAATTAGAAGCGCTAAATAGATTAAACTGAAACTTGATTATCTTTGTATAACACACATCGTTTTACTTCTTTGAATTAGAGTGCACTAGGTTCAGAGTCTAATGATGTCACATGTCATTTTCTCAGAGTCAGAACTTGTTTCTAGTGGCTACACACTTAACAAAACCATTAGGGTACAAAATTGTTCTTTAAGAACTTGTGTATTGTTATCATAAAAACTTAAGGCTAGATGCATAACTAAATCTTATTCTTAAAATCTCCCCCTTTTTGAAGATGACAAAATCATGTATTTTGATGTACACTTTTTCCTTGGTTTAATCACATAAAACTTATCAGAGTAAGCTTGTAAGCTTCCCCTGAGTTTTATACTATCAAAATTTTCTCTTCTTATTCAGAATGAAGTTTGTAGACTCCCCCTAAGTTTAAGACTTATGAAATTTTTTAATACATAAAACATTTTAATCAGCATGAAGGTAAGAACTTCCTAGTATGAGAGTCTGATTAAAATTTATTGATTCCTTGTATCAGAATCCGGCTTATATCAGAGCTTGATGAAGCACAAGAGCTTGGTTCATTCTTAAGAGACCTGACTATATGGTTCGTGGTTCATAAATATCTTTAAAAAATTTGGATAGCCTGACTAGTAACATGAGTGAACTTTTTTCAAAATTCCTTGATCATTTACAATTGTCAGAGTCATATGTTTGGGGTTTAGAGAGGAATATAAGTATATTAAAATCATATCTATGTTTCTTCCCCTTTGTCATGATCTAAAAAAAGAAAAGGAAGAAAAAAGAAACTTCATTTGATTGAAACGAATAAATGTACAAAAACACAAAAATAAAAGCTAGGCTTTCTTAGAAACTAAAAAAAAAACAACAAAAAGGTTTTAGGTAGGGGTGGCAGCCTTGAGAGAATCACTTGAAGCAAACCTTCAATCTTGGTGTTAGTATGATATTGTTCAATGAACATATCATCTTGCTTGTCCAGACGAGATCTAACAACTTCATTTTCCTGCTTGATTCCTCTAGAGTCTTCAGCACAACCAAAGGGATATAGCCAAATTCAGAAGGCTTCTTAGTTCCTAAAGTAGTTCGAATCTCAGATTGAGAAAAGACTTTTTATTCTGGAGGAGAAGTAACTTCAGGATGAATCTCTTGTTCAGCCTGAGCCTTTTTTTAGAAACAACCAAGGTCAGATCAACTTTTGGTGCAGTAAGAAGTTTTTAACGAAACAAACCTAGAAGGTGCTCCATGATACCAAAATTTTTTTCATGGAATTTTTTCTAAGTAGATTCAAAACAAATTTCTCTCAGATTCATGAACGAAAATTAGACCTTCTTCCGAAGTCAGTCCAAATAGCATCACGCTTAGCAGGGTTGACACAATTTGCGCATTCTTACGTGAGAAAGTGTAGACGATAATTTGCTTCAGCCTCAAATTGTAACACTAATTCATCAATATTTGGTTTAGGTAGGGTGTTGGGGGGACACTTGGGTTCTGAGGAAGTTTGGGACAAGTGCAACTTTATCCCTAGAGTCAGATGAGACTGAAATAGTTTCATTTGAGGAATCAATAACAGATGGGGAATGATTTAATATATGGCCCATTAGAGTGTCAATGATATGTGTATTTATGACATTTGGCTAATTTCATGGTGAAGGTGTTGAATTTGGAAAGGAAATAATTTCAGGAATGACAATGCAAAAGGATGCATTAATGGGATGGAGAGGTTCAGTCGGGGAAATCTCAGGCTGTGCTTATTGAAGTTGTGAAAGGAGTGGTTCAAGAATTTTTGGTTGTGTAGGTTCAATGAGAATGGTTTCATATGGTGGCAGATTAGATGGTTCAAGTTTAGACGGTTTAATAGCAGGTATAAGACTTACCAGAAGGTTGATTCTAAGTAAAAGATTCTTCAGCTTTCTCAGCGTTCTTAGAACCTTTATCTTCAGCTTCCAGTACATTTCCCAAAGGATTTATCATAGTTTCCAAAGTCATAGACACCTTTATTAGAGACTTAACAGTTCTAGAAGGTCCATCACCAACTTTCTTAGATGCTTTCCTTTTTCTTCTGAGAGGAAGTTTAGGAGGAGCATCTGGAATTTCATCATACGAAAGATCTATAGGTACAATACTTAAGGTTATGCAGTCGTCAATGTAAGATTGCATGATTTCATGAGGATCCACTTTGATAAAAATGGGATAGTCATCAATGGCTATCCTTCTAGAAGATACAACATCCTATCCAGAACCTTTCAAGGGTCAATAACTTCAGAAATCAAAGACATGTTCTTTATATTTCTTCCATTCAAGATCTTTCTAACATCTGTGACTATCTATTTAGTCATGTTCAACCTCTGCAAAGTTTCAACGAGCACATAAAAAATTATTTTTCCCATGGGAATCCACTTTCTGATTTTAGCGCCATCATTTCTGATCTCCTTGAATAACTCCTCAAATACATAAAAAGGATGGAAGGCATATGCATCTTGATCCTATAAAATATGTAGTACAATATGTACTTTTGATCAGTGTTGATGTAGTTAGAAGAATTTCTTGATGGTCTATGACGCACACATCCCATAAGAATCCTCAACCACATTCTGAGTCTATTGTGCAAATTCATCGCATTAGATGAATTCTTACCATCTTGAAAAATCATAGCTGCAATTTCCTCCAATTTTTCCTTTTTGAAAGGTATATCAAAGCATCTCTTGCCAGTCTCATCATGTTTGAGAATCTTGGCAATAGATTTCTGAGAAATGTAAAACTTCTTCCCATAACATACAAAGAAATTTAAATTTTTGATTCAGTAGCACGAATCCAAAATTGCTTCACCAGTTCAGGATAAACTGGTCCTTTTAGACGGTTAAAAAACTTTTTCCATCCCTGTGTTTTAACGTCTGTGGTGAGGTAGTAACTGTTGGGCTTGAGGTTATAAAAATCAATAATCATTTCACACAGAACATCCAAATCTTTGACCAGGATATATATAAAGATCTCTTGGATACCTTCTTTTTGAGATTGTTGTTCTTGTTGCTGAGAAGATTGAGCTTGTTCTTGAGATTTGTCAGCCATGGCGAAGAAAAGGATTTTGGATTGCAGAGAAACTTAGGTTTGAAAGAGAGAAATCGTGGAATAGAAAGTAGCATAGTGTGTGAATAGTGAGTGAGTTGGTTTATAATAAGTTTTGCAATGATGATAAAATCTTGGATAATGCAAAGAGCCTGACCAAGGGAAGGCGTAGAGAGATTTAACCCATTTTCAAGAAATATCTTCTCCCAATGTGTCACTCAACCGTTAGAGTGATTCAATATAAGACACATGTCTTTAATCTAAACCACAAACTTGTGTTTGATTGATAGTTGGTTAATATAGAAAACTCTTTAGAATCTAGAAGGCAAAACGTTTTCAGAAAGGTTTTGACTGGATACTTCTGATACAAGAAACCTTCTTACTTCAGAAGATTCACTATTCAGAAACCAGAAATCTCAGAGTCTCATTGAATCATTTTGAGAATTTATACATTTTAAGATATAAATATTTTTCATTATAGACATAAGTCCATTTTCAAATTCTTTAGAATGAAAACAAATCTATCCTCAGCAAGGGGTTTTGTGAAGATATCATCCCATTGATGGTTGTATCAATAAATTTAAAATTTAAAGTTCCCTTCTGAACATAGTCTCGTATAAAATGATGTTTAATCTTAATATGTTTAGCTCTAGAATGTAAAATGGGATTCTTAGATAAACATATACCTGAGGTATTATCACAAAGAATAGGAACGTTACTTTCATATATCTGAAAGTCTTCTAGCTAGCTTTTCATCCATAGAATTTGAGCGTTGCATCTAAATTCTGCAATATACTCAGCTTCAATTGTTGATAGTACAATTGTTGATTGTCTCTTTCTGGACTATGAGATTGAATAATCTCCCAGAAATTGACAACTTATAGAAGTGCTTTTATTTCTAGTCTATCTCTAGCACAATCAACACCACAATAACCTACTAACTTGTACTCTTTTGATTTTCTATAAAACAAGCCAAGGTTATTAGTACCTTTCAGATACCTCAAAATCCTCTTAACAACTATTAAGTGGGACTCTCTAGGTTCTGATTGGAAGTAAGCACATAAACAGACATTGAATAAAATGTCATGTCTAGAAGCAATTAAGTATAAGAGAGAAACTATCACATCTCTGTATACCTTTTTCTCTAGCTTATTTCTTACCTCATCCTTCTCCATAATATAAGTTGGATGCATTGGATTTTTAGATGGCTTGCAATCTAACATGTTGATCAGTGGTTTTTACACGTGATTTTACCGTTTATTGCAGTTAATCATTTGTTTTGTCTTGTCGCATTTGAGTTGTTTTTATTACATTTTACGCGTCGATTTGGTATTTTTACTGTTTCTAGGTTCAGGTAAACAATAAAGGAGAAGCAGAGCGAAAACCGGGGAAAAATGGCAAGATTTCGGAAGAGTTTTGTTGTGAAAGTAATATCTTTAGCAGTCTGCACGAAAACGATCATAACTAGAGTTCCGAGAATCCGTTTGAGGCGTTCTAAAAACCTCTGGAAATCTAAGAGAGAGAGAGAGAGAGAGAGCTACGACTTTCGTGTTGGAGTCAAAGTCAGATTCGCAAGAGGGGCCTGACACAGGTGCTTGTGTTGTGTGACACGGCCCGTGTCAGGATGTGCTCAGAAGAGGTTTTTTTGTGGAAAACAGTGGCCTGACACGGGTGCCCGTGTTGTGTGACACGGCCCGTGTTAGGACACCCGGGACTTGAAAAAATCATGCGAAAATGATATTAGAAAGCCAACACGGCCACCCGTGTTGCCTGACACGGCCCGTGTTGGTTAAAACACCTAATTCCCTATTTTTCTTGTATTTTTTACACTTGTGATCCCTGAGGGTATTTTGGGCTTTTCCCTGGTACTGAATTTGAATTGAGACTATTTGATACTTGTTTTGACAAAAGAGAGGGGACTTTTGATTGGGACGAAGAAAATACAACGGAAGATTGAAGCTTTGGAGAATTGGGAGGACAAGGAGATTTTCATGCTCGGAAGAAATTGAAGATCGAATTTACTCCCGAAATCTTGTAATGTTTCTATTTGTCATGTTGTTTTTATCAAATACTATGAGTGGCTAAACCCCCAATTGTTAGGGGGTGGTCCTAAATTGCTATGTATTGACCTTTGTTGGGATTATTCTATAAGATTTTTGTTGTTCACCTTATAGCTTTTATTTTGCAACGATCTTTATGCGAATTCATATTGGAAAATAGAATTTGATTTACGATTAGGTTTTGGTCTGGAAAGTCAACCTAATGCTTTTGCAAAATAACATTACGGTAGATATTGCCTAGGAATGGGGATACCCCGTAGTAGCGTGTTTTTATGTCAGAACTATTGCTTGATGATTTCTGTGTGCAACTAAGGAATTAGGGCGCAGGAAAAACATAAAAGGGTTTTTTCATTAAGGAAAACTAATTTTGAAATTTGACTTATTAAGGTTGGAAACAAATATCTCAGAATAATTCTTTAAGGTCTTTACTAGCAATTTATCCACTTCCCTAGCATTGTTCTTATTTTATTCTATAAAATTTATTATTTTACTAGTTCTTATATCCTGTTACCAAACGAAATCCAAGGTTATTTTGTCTGATTGAAATAACAAGTTTTACCTAAAAATTTACACGTAGTCCTCAGAGATCGACATTCGGGGAATTTTCCCTTATTACTACATCGGTATAATTAGTACACTTGCTAATTTTCCGGTCACATGTCAAACATTTTCAGAAGCTCTTAGGTATATTTACTCTTATAGATATATGTTTCTTCTGAACTTTGGTTAATCCGGATACCTAGAACAACTTGAGTTGTCCCATCAGACTCATCTCAAACTCTGCCTACATTGACTTAGCAAACTCCTTGCATAAGGTAGAATTAACAGAACCAAATATAATATCATCCACATAAATTTGAACAACTAGAATATCATATTTGAATGTCTTACAAAACATAGTAGTATTAACCTTTCCTTTAGTAAAATAATTTTCTAAAAAAAAAATTATAAGTCTTTTATACCATGCTCTAGGAGCTTGCTTCAGACCATACAAAGATTTTTTAAGTTTGAAAATAAAATCTAGACTTTTATGATTTTCAAAACCAGGAGGTTGGTGTACACACACTTCTTCAATTATGCAGCCATTTAGAAATGAAATATTAACATTCATCTGATATAAGATGATATTATTATTAACAATAAATGAAATTAAGAGATGAATAAACTCTAACCTAATAAATTGTACGAAGGTCTCTGTATAATCAATTCCCTTTTGCTGACTATAATCTTGTGCCACTAGTCTGGTCTTGTTCCTTACCACTTCTCCTTTCTCATTCATCTTTTTTCTGAGAACCCATTTTGTCCCAATGACATGAATTCCTTTGGGTCTAGGCATAAGATTCCACACATCATTTATGGATAATTGGTTTAATTCTTCTTGCATTGGTATAATCCACTATGTGTCGAGAAGTGCTTCATCAACAGATGCAGGTTCTATGAGGGACACCAAACCAAGAAGCGTCTCTTTATAGGCTTTGAAACAGGATTTATTCTGACTGGTTCATTTTTATCTCCCAAAATTAACTCTTCTGAATGTGAAGATCTTTGTATGTGCTTCCTCAGAGGTGTATAAGCTTCGGCAGCTTCTGGTTGAATAGTTTCAAGGTCTTTTGCGTCAGATTCTTTAGCTCTTGAATCTTTACCTTCAGAGCCTGAAAAGTTAATCTCCATATCTGGAAACTTCTCAACTAGCTTTGAATTTTGAGAGTCAACCTTATCATAAAATCTAAGATGAGTTTATTCCTCAACAATTCGTGTTTCACTCTATAGCCTTTAGAGCGTTCAGAGTATCCTAATACAATACACTTTTGTTCCTTAGAATCAAACTTGTTCAGATTGTATTTAATGTTCAGAATAAAATAGTTACATCCAAAAGGATGGAAATAAAAAATGTTGGGTTTTATGCTCTTCCACAATTCATAAGGAGTCTTTCCTAGAATAGGACTTATAGAGATCTTGTTATGAATATAACACATTATGTTAACTGCCTCCGCCCATAAGTGTTTAGCCATGTTTTTCTCATTGATCATAGTTCTAGCCATTTCTTGCAAAGTCCTACTCTTCCTCTCTATAACTCCATTTTGTTATGGAGTTCTCGGGCAGGAGAAATAATGGGAAATGGCATTTTCATCAAAATGTTTTTCAAAGTGGTTATTTTTAAATTTACCACCATGATCACTTGTGAGCAGAAGGTAGAGAACACATAATGTGACTCATCATTGTATCTTAAGAATTTAACCCATGTTCATCTGATGTAGTCATCAACAATGACTAAACCATATTTCTAGCCATTGACACAAGCCATTTTCACTGGACCAAAAAGGTTAATATGCAAGAGTTCCAAAGGCCTAGAGGTAGAAATAATATTCTTTGCTTTGAAAGAAGCTTTTGAAAACTTATCTTTTTGACATGCTTCACAAATAACATCTGGAGAGAACTTCAGATTTGGAAGGTCTCTGACTAAATTAAGCTTATTTAGTTGAGAAAGTCTTCTCATGCTAACATGACCCAATCGTCTATGCCAGATCCATTGCTTTTCATTAACAGACATGAGATATTTAAAATTTTGATCTTTAAGATCAGAAATTCTAATTTGGTAAATGTTATTTTTCCTCTTGCCATTGAAAAGAATGGAGCCGTCTTTTTGACTAATAACTCTACAATACTTTTGATAAAAATTATGTCATAACCATTGTCACTTAATTGACTTATGGAAAATAAATTATGCATTAATTCATCAACTAATAAAATATTAGTAATAGAAGGGAGAGAAACATTACCAATTGTTCCGGATCCTATAATCTTCCCTTTCTAATTACCTCTGAAACCCACCAATCCACAACGCTTAAGTTCCAAGTCTTGGAACATATGCCTTCTTCCCGTCATATGTCGTGAGCAACCATAGTCCATGTACCATGGCTGGTGTTTTAACTGTGCTGCCAAGGATGTCTGCAACATATATTATCTTGTCCTTACGTGCCCGCATCTTTTTGGGTCCTTTATGGTTAGTTATCCTAGAGTTCTTAGCGAACTTTGGTCTTTGTGTAGAATAATCATTTTGTGTATGTGCATAAGGGTAATGGGAATAAATAGCTTTTGGTTTTGCCTTTTGTTTTAAAATAGTTTTTTTAGGCACATAACAAATTCCTCTTCTTCCATTTCTGCAAACTCCATAGATCATTAAAGCCATTTTACTTCTATCTATTTTTCTAGCCAGAAATGTCTGAAAGGATTTGTTATATTTCTTTATGACATTTTCAGAATCCATAGAAGCTTTTGAAAACATTTCTTCCTCAAATTTGAACTCTTACTTTGAAGGGCAGAGTTGTCATTTTTAAGAATAAAATTTTCTTCATTTAGAGTGGAGAATTATTTCTTAAGCTTACTATGTGCTTCAAATTCAGATACATGGGCTTGTTTCAGATGCTTGTATTTTTTCTTAAGCTTCTGATACTTTTCCAAAATTTCAGATAAGCAAGATTCTAACTTAGAATGAAATAGATTAGGAAATACCTCTTCATCCTCTTCAAGATCCATATTGTGACTTCTTAAAGAACTTACAATTTCTTCAAGAGTGGTGTTGTTTAGATCTTTGGACAACTTTAGTGCAGTTACCATAAGCATCATCTATTGGGTAAGCTTCTGATAATCTTCTTAACATGATCTGAAGTAGAGTAACCTTTGTTAATAACCTTCAATCCTACAACTAGAGTCTGAAACATTGAGAGCATGTTCTCAACTGTTTCATCATCCTTCATTTTGAAGGCTTCATATATTTGTATCAAGACAAGCGCCTTGGTTTCTTTCACTTGAGGATTTTCTTTATGAGTCATCTTTAAAGAGTCAAATATAGACTTATATGTGTCTTTATTTTTCATATTCTCATACTCAAAATATGATATAGCATTCAACATAATAGTTCTAGATTAATGATTGTTGCGGTGGAAATAGGATCATAAACTATTAATGAGTTTGAATCGCAATTCAATTCACAACCGCTCTTTGATTTATCCGAAGGAAAAGGTCAAAAGAGGGAAAACCTATTTTGCATCGTAAACACAATGCGGAGAAAGATCTAGGGTTCGGGGGTTGGTTAAATTTAGGGAAGGTATTAGCACCCTAAACTTCTGTAGTACTCTACAGGAACCTTTTGTTCAGATGTTTACTACTTTGCTTTATTATTCTTAAGGTATATGTACAAAGGGATTAAAAGTGAGAAAGTAGACCTAAGGGGTTAATTCTAAGTTTACTCGGCAAGACATCGCATCTTGTGCCTACGTATCCTTACGGGAGTGGAATCAGAGTAGTCGTAGTTCCCCTCAAAAGGGAGGTTAGAGACTTCTTGACTGTGGTCAAGGTCTCAAGGGGAATAAACGCATCTTAAGGACACGCTTACATGGAGTGTAGAAACTCCAAATCTCTACGTTGAATTGTTAAGTGAATTAGGGTCAGGTTAGGGATTCCACGACGGGAAACCCTAAAATGAGCGCGGTGGCTCTTTGACCTAAAGCTAGGGGTAAAATTGTAATCTTGCCTGCAGCGAGGCATTTGTGAAAATTAGGGTTTGTAGTTTGTAGTTGTGAAGTTTTAAGGGTTTGAAATTGAATGTGTGAAGTTTTACGGACTATTGGCGCGACGGCCAAACAGTTAGACCTAACCTTCGGATGTGTGCAATGTGACAGAAATAATAGTGATGAAAGTGTGAGAAATTTAAATCATACAAGCGGAAGTAAAATGCGGAAAGTAAATGCGATTATTGGTTCGCGAGATTACAACCAGGAAACAGTTACAATTATAAATAAATAACGGTAAACATAATAAGCTGCAAAACGAACAAACAACGTTAGTGGGCAGAATTAGATGAATTATCAGACACGCCAGGGAGTGAAATTATGCATATTTTTGTGGTTTGTATTTTATGATATAAACTTCAATTTAAATTAAAATGGGATTTTTAATATTGATAAATTAATTTACTTAAATTCTCAAAAATTATTTTAATCTAATTATCTAACAAAACTCCACATTATTATTTTTAAAAGGTAGGTTTTTTTTTTATATCATTTGGAAAAAAGTCTTAATACTATTTATTTTAAAAAATGGATTTTAATATTATTTTAGAAAACATAAAAAATAATTATAATAATAGAAATAAAATAAATAAAAAATAAATAATAAAAAAAGGGGGTTGGGCCGGTAATCACCTCCGGACCCAACCCGGTTGGTGGGAATGCAACAAAAAGAGGGCTAGGGTTTCAAAACCCTATTCTCCGCGGCGCATGTTTTTCCTCCTTCATCGCCTTCGGCGGCTCTTCTCTCATCACTCCCATGTTGAAACCTGAAACTACAAAAAAAAACCATCAATCATAAATGATCCATGTCCTCACTTACGTCTGGTTGTCTGATCGGTGTGTGATGAGGCGATGATGCGGTGACTGAGCTTCAAGGCACGATTGCCCGTCGAGAGACGAAGGCGGTCGTGCGATTTGCCTTGATGGTGGTCGTCTGTGGTTTCGTCGCCGTTTTCCGTTTTTCTCTCCCTCTTTTCTTTCTAGGGTTTCGTTTGAGGTGATGTCATTCTTATATACTCTCCTCTCTCGATTTTGAATGGGCCTTTGGATTTAAATTTTTCTGATATTATTTACCCTTTTGTGAAAGGTTTGATTTGATCTCAAAACCTTCCGTTTTCGGAAGCGATTTGCACAATATTTGTTTTTCTGATATGATATGATCTTTGTCTGATTGAAAACTTCCACTTTTAGTTCGATTGATTGGATTCACTAATTTGCTTTGGATATTTTCTGATATTGCTTAGAGTCACGTCTTACTTCAAAACTCCTGCCTGATGCGAGTTCACTGACGTTCTTTTTCTTCTTTCAAATTTAGTATGGATGCTTTGGTTGAATCCAAACTGCCGAGAAGGGGTATACGGCGATGATGACGTTCCATCTGAGCCTAAAAGCTGATTATTTAAATCCTATGATATTGTTTGATGTTGTGAGCAAAGCAATGGTGTTCGGCCAGAACCGTGACTTTTGGTGATTTGTTTATTGGGCAATGATGTCTCATACTGAGCCTCGGCTTCGCATTTTGCTTCTCCAACGTGGCCTGCACATTTGGTTGAGGCTTACTTTGAACTGATGCGTGAGCATGATTGTGAACTTATCTTGCTTTTTTTTGGTATGGCCTGTGGCTTTTTGAACTTCGAACTGGGCTTGATATTGTTGAACCACACCTAGTTTCTGTTTTTTCTGGCTCGACTTAGTTCTTTTCTTGTGGGGTTGAACTTGCGCTTTGTATTGAACTCGTTCTCCTATTTTTGAAATGAGCCGTAGCTCCTTGTTTTTGAACATGAATTAAACTTAATTCACCTTCTGTTCTTACTCTTTGCTTTTCCATTTTTTGAGCTGTTTTGGATGTAAGTGAATTAGCCTGTGATGAACTTTGCTGATGCTATTCGATTCTTGCGTTTCAGGTATTGGAAAAAATCAAACAAACGGTTCAGACCTATTGGCATCTAGGTCCGACCTCGGGTTGGCTCTGCTGTTCAGCTTTGTATCAGTTTGAAAAATAAATTGGAACTTACCATATTTACTTGATGGAATGGTGTTTCAGTTTTGAGTCCAAAGTCGCGTGAATCCTTTTGGCAAATCAGTTAATCCTTCTTCTTTTACTCTTCATCTTTCGACAGTCCCTTATGATAAGAACAGTAACTACCTGATCTGACGCCGATGGCTCAGATTGGTAACGGGAGTAGGATGCGGCTTCGGTCGTGTCCTCTCGGCACTCGATGATGACCATTGTTCTGAGAGTGTCGAACAACCTCTAAGACTTTTCTGTTTTCTTTGTCTAGTTTTTTTTCAGGCAAACGGGAGCTTCGCGACACGATTCAAAGGAAGGCCAATGAAGAACACTTAGAGTTTTTCTTTTTAGGACTTTGGGACCTAGAATAGATATTCATTGTAACATGTAATCCTTTTGTAAATGAATGATTATCCATGAATAAAAATGTTCTTCCGATTCCATTGTGTTTCAATATTTATGAAATAAAATTCCAATAAATACTCATATTTACTTTCTCAACTGTAGATTGAAATCTCCATGAATAATAAATCACAAGTTATTTAGATTCACTTTTAAGTCGTAACTCATGAGTACTCGTGGATAAAAAATTCCAAAATATCTAAAACTCACTTCTTCTTTGCCTTGATCAAGTAAACGATATCCCGTAACATAAACAAATCCAAACTAAAATCCTTTTGGTCACGTGATTTCTCAAACTATGTATAACAACCTTCCTCTCATTTTCAATTCAATCTTAACTTGTTATGAGGGCCTAAACTACTTTTCAAATGTCCTTGACATAATCAATACATGCAAATAAATGTCTCAGGAATAATGTCTCATTTGTCCCAAAATTATGAACTTTGCTTGAAATGACCAAAACGCCTCTGTGGTGATTCCTGAAACAAAACGCACTTATACGACTGGTTAGTGATTAATGGATGCAAAATGAAATGCTATGCGAAATGACTGACTAAATGTAAGGGTAAAATTTGGGGTATTACAGTTGCCCCTATTTAAATAGCTACACCGGATGATTTGAGTGACGGAGACTCGAGGAATTATGGTGGAGGGATTTAAATATAGATAACCGAAAATTTTGCCCTTATATGTGGCGATATGCAATGCTATAGACAAAACGAGAAAAGACTAATGCAGACAAATGCCATGAATATGATATAATGCGTATGCTGGAATGATGAATGCGAAAATGCTGACGAATACGACGACACAGGGACAGACGCTACGAGAAGAACACACTGAGGAAAACGACGCGCTGGGACACAGCACAACACCGGGGAATTCTAAAATGATGGTCAACTGGTGCAAACACGACCAATTGTCTTTTTTAGAAAAGGAACGAGATTCTCAAATGGAGATGGTACCTATGAGACGGCCTCCACTGGGGAATCTAAAAGTAAAACTGGATCATGTACGACTGCAAGATCGATCATGGAATGCTGGAGCATTGAGCAAAGAATAACATCCAAGCTTCCGTAAACTATCTCTCGTGACAGGATCAAACGGGCCTTTCGGAACTCCGTAGCAAATATACAGGGTAAAAAAACTGGCTGTATGCCAAAATAAATGGACTTTAAGTGGAAATGCCCTGATAAGCTTCTCGAGGGAGAACTGTCACTTATCGTTGGAAGGGACTTATATGCCAAAACGGATAAGCTCTCAAAAGAGGTTGTTGCTTATCTGATAAATAAATCTTCTCATATTTAAAGTCGGTGCCCGGAATATGATTCAGATTCTTCTTTTACTAAAGGGTAAAATAAACTTCTTCATACTTCCGAGGACAACGCGTCGGGTATGATTCCGCTTCTTCTTTTGCTAAAGGGTAAACTGAACTTCCTCATACTTCAAGATTCATGCTCTCCTGAATATGATTCTGCTCCTTCTTTTACTAAAGGGTAAATGAACTTCTTCATTTCAAGGTTTGTTGCTCCCTGAATATGCTTCGGCTCCTTCTTTTACTAAAGGGTAAATAAACTTCTTCATTTCAAGGTTTGTTGCTCCCTGAATATGATTCAGCTCCTTCTTTTACTAAAGGGTAAATGAACTTCTTCATTTCAAGGTTTGTTGCTCCCTGAATATGATTCAGCTCCTTCTTTTACTAAAAGGTAAACTGAACTTCCTCATACTTCAAGATTCATGCTCTCCTGAATATGATTCGGTTCAAACCTCCCCATACTTCAAGACGACAAGGAAAATGGAAGCCCAACTGCTCGATGGAGATGGCCATTTGCTGCGAGTCATAACGAAGATAGGATCGGCTTCTCAGGCGAGAAATGTCGCTTTTCTGCAAGAGTGGCAATAATAAGCTTCTCAGGTAAGAACTGTTTGTAGAGGTGATAACAAGTAATAATGATGATAAGCTTCTCGGCGGAGAATTGTTGCATACCGTTGCTGAAGAATGTTACGATAAGCTTCTTAACCGAGAACTGTCGCGTATCCTGTTGTGTAAGGTTGTGATAAGCTTCTCTGGTGAGAACTGTTGCTGATCGATTGTAAAATGTTGTGATAAGCTTCTCTTGGCGAGAACTGTTGCGTATCCTGTTGTGTAAGGTTGTGATAAGCTTCTCTGGTGAGAACTGTTGCTGATCGATTGTAAAATGTTGTGATAAGCTTCTCTTGGCGAGAACAGTCGCATACCGATGCTGTACGATGTAGGATTGTTATATCGATAGGCTTCTCAGGCGAGAACAGTTGCATACCGATGCTGTAGGATGTAGGATTGTAAAGTGTTGTACCGATAGGCTTCTCAGGCGAGAACAGTCGCATACCAATGCTGTAAGATGTACTGATAGATTTTCCAGGCGTGAACTGGCGTGTATCTGTAAAGGATTGTGATTGGTGTTCTCGAAAGATAGTGCAAAATAAATGCACATCTGGGTACAATGATAAGCTCCTCAGGCGAGAACAGTCGCGTATCTGCCAAGGTAGGGTGAAAATTTTTAGACGGTGCAAAATAAATGCACGTCTGGTTGGGGCTCAGCGACCGACAAGACCGAGATTCAATCTAAGATCGAGCTAGAAAGAAAAATGGCAATCAAGACTCCATCGAGGGAATGAACTCGAAGGGTAAATATCTTATCTTGGCGAGGAAAGATAGTTGAAGTAACCGTCATCCACGAGGATCGAGCTCTGTGGGGAAACTGGAAACACATATGTATTTTATGCTCAGGGCTGACAATCTATTTGGAGAGAATGGGCCAACCCAGTTACTTGGCGGTAACAACCAATGATGGTGAAACACAATGAACCTGTGAATGCTAACGCATATGTTACTGCATATGTTAATGTGTATGTAGTTAAATATGCAGGATGTTATGAAATGAGTATGTAATGAATATATGAAATGGGCATGTGATGCTTATGCCCTTGCGTATGCTGACAAACAGACTAGAGACGGGACGAGAGATGAAATAAACATCCCGACGGAGATACCCTGCGTTCTCTGCAACCAATACGTCAATCATGGGTAAGAAAGATCAATGGTAGAACCAAATCTGGTTTCAAAATTCTAACTTCTATGGGGAGAAAGTAATTCGTTTGGGTGTACAGTATCACGTCTTCACATGGGGAGGAGAAAAAACCTGAGGGACATTTTCGAGTTACTCAAGAAAAAGTTGTCAGCTTATAGTCTCGCTGGGGACTGTCACTGGGAACATGTCGGTGAAATCTCTGATGCCTTAGAGACCACCGGCTCAATCCAAAGTATTGTCAGCTTAAAGTCTCGCTGGGGACCAAATCAGAGCAATGGTTTAAAAGTGTTTCTGCAACAATGAGATTTTTTCGAAGAGTGAAGAGATCCTTCAGAAATTTCCACTAGTCAAAGTAATTTCTTATATTTTTCAATTGCATTTTCGAAGAACAGTTTTAAAAAGTTTTCGAAGCACCTTTCATTTTCAAAATTCAAGAATAAATGGCATTTTGCACAACAATAGAAAACAAGAGTAATGCACCAAGGAATTTAAGTAACAAAATGGTATCTTTTATTAAAGGATGGCAGCTTGCCGAAGGCATAGCTCCACAGATGATTACGCTTTGAAATTGGCAATATGGGAGAAAGTTACATTGGATCCAATGGCCCCTACGGACACTAGTAACTAAGACTATCCAAAATCTTGCTTTGGACGAGGATGAACGAACTGGAAAATGGATCTCATGTGGAAAGCGTGTTCGCGATGATCGGTGTTTTCTGATGCAATGAAATGCCTTCGTCCCTAACTTTTGCCTGGACCGCCCTTTCGGGTTTTCAATTCACTGGGACGCTCCTTTTTGCCTAAGTCGCCCTTTCGGGTTTTCAACTTAGCGAGCTTTTTATTATTATTACTTTTTCTAACCCTTACTTTTTCCTAAGTCGCCTTTTTCAGGTTTTTCGACTTAGCGGGTTTTTAGGCATAATATTTTCGGACTGCATCAGAATTCACGGGATGTGCAAGCTCTTCACCATCCATTGTTGTAAGTATCAGAGACCCTCCGGAGAAAACGGTCTTTACAACAAATGGGCCTTCATAATTGGGCATCCACTTTCCACGCATATCTTTATGCACTGGCAAGATCTTTTTGAGTACGAGCTCTCCTTGACAGAACTCACGGATACGAATCTTCTTATCAAATTCTCTTTTCATCCGTTTCTGATATAATTGCCCATGGCACATAGATGTCATGCGTTTCTCGTCAATGAGATTCAACTGATCCAGTCTGTCTTGAACCCACTCAGCTTCCTCAAGTTCAGCTTCTATCAACACCCTTAAAGAAGGTATCTCTACTTCGATGGGGAGTACGGCGTCCATTCCATACACCAATGAGAAAGGTGTTGCCCCTGTCGAAGTTCGCACTGAGGTCCTGTATCCATGCAAAGCAAACGGTAACATCTCATGCCAATCTTTGTAAGTCACGGCCATCTTTTGCAGGATTTTCTTGATATTCTTATTCGCAGCTTCAACGGCCCCATTCATCTTAGGACGGTACGGAGAAGAATTGTGATGCGTGATCTTGAAACTGTCACACAACTCCTTCATAGTCTTGTTATTCAGATTGGTGCCATTGTCAGTTATTATCCGACTTGGAATTCCATAACGGCAGATAATTTCTTTCCTGATGAAGCGGACAACCACTTGCTTAGTCACGTTGGTGTAGGAAACAGCCTCTACCCACTTGGTAAAATAATCAATAGCAACAAGGATAAAACGATGACCATTAGAAGCCTTCGGCTCGATTTCCCCAATCATGTCAATGCCCCACATTGAGAACGGCCATGATGAAGACAAAACATTCAACGGTGATGGAGGCACATGCATTTTATCAGCGTAAATTTGGCACTTATGGCATTTTCTGGCGTATTGGATGCAGTCAGATTCCATAGTTAACCAATAATATCTAGCCCTTAACATCTTCTTAGACATAGCATAACCATTGGCATGAGTTCCGAAGGTCCCCTCGTGAATCTCTTGCAGTAACATGTCCGCTTCCCGTTTATCAACACATCTGAGCAAAACCATGTCGTAATTTCTTTTGTATAACACACCATTACTGATAAAGAATTTAGAAGCCAGTCTTCTCAACGTTTTCTTGTCCAGACCGGTAGCACCATCGGGATACTCTTGCTTGACTAGATAGTTCTTGATGTCATGAAACCAAGGCTTTTCATCCACCTCAACCTCCTCAACTATTTGACAATAAGCGGGCTCAACTTTGCGTTCAATATGAATAAGAGGTGCTTCATTAACGAATTTAACTTTCCACATGGATGCTAACATGGCTAAAGCATCAGCAACGTGATTCTCAGATCTAGGAACATGCTCGAACTTTATCTCGTCGAAATACTTAATCAGCTCGACAATGTAGTCTTTGTAAGGGATTAACTTCTCATTCTTCGTTTCCCATTTGCCTTGTACCTGGTAAATAACCAAGGTTGAGTCACCACTTACTTTGAGAAGTTTGATTCGGAGGTGAACTGCTGCTTCGAGGCCAAGAATACATGCTTCATACTCTGCGACGTTATTAGTACACTCAAAGTCTAACCTTGTTGTAAACGGAGTGAACCCACCTTTTGGGTTCATCAAAACGGCGCCTATACCATGCCCATTGAAATTAGAGGAACCATCAAACATCATCCTCCACCAAAGACCTGGTTCTGGACCTTCGCTCGAATCTGGCTCTTCACTATCTCTCTTAATCAACAAAATATCCTCATCAGGAAAATCAAACTTAAGAGGTTCATAATCTTCAACTGGATGATCTGCAAGATAATCCGATAAGATACTACCTTTAATTGCCTTCTGGGGTACGTATTGGATGTCATATTCGGATAACAACATGTGCCAACGGGCTAGCCTCCCAGTTTGAGCAGGTTTTTCAAGAATATACTTGATCGAATCCATTTTAGAAATCAACAATGTGGTATGACAGATCATATATTGCCGAAGGCGCCTAGCGGCCCATGCCAACGCACAACAAGTTTTCTCCAATAGTGAATATTTGTTTTCACAGTCGGTAAACTTCTTGCTCAGATAATAAATCACATGTTCCTTTCTTCCAGTCTCATCATGTTGCCCAAGCACACAACCCATAGACTTCTCAAGAACAGTAAGGTACATAAACAAAGGTCTTCCGGGTACAGGAGGAATCGGAATAGGGGGTTCTTGCAAATAATTCTTAATTTTCTCCAACGCTTTCTGACAATCAGGGTTCCACTCAACCGTCTGCCCCTTACAAAGCAATTTGAATATCGGCTCGCAAGTAGCGGTCATGTTAGAGATAAACCTGGAAATATAATTCAAACGCCCCAGAAAACCTCTAACTTGCGTCTCGGTTTGTGGAGCTGGCATATCTTAAATGGCTCGGACTTTGTCAGGATCTACCTCAATCCCTTGTTGACTAACAATAAAACCAAGCAATTTTCCGGATCTGACACCGAAGGTACATTTAGCAGGATTCAACTTCAACTGGTACTTCCTGAGTCGTTCAAAAAACTTCACCAAATGGTCTAGATGTTCCTCTTTACTCTGAGATTTGGCTATCATATCGTCCACATACACCTCGATCTCTTTGTGCATCATATCATGGAAAAGAGTTGTCATAGCGCGTTGGTAAGTTGCCCCTGCGTTCTTCAAACCGAAGGGCATGACTTTGTAGCAAAAGGTCCCCCAAGGAGTAATGAAAGTAGTCTTCTCTCGATCATCGGGATCCATTTTGATCTGATTATAGCCAGAGAAACCATCCATAAATGAGAACAACGCAAAACTGGCTACATTGTCTACAAGTGTATCAACATGTGGCAGAGGGAAGTCATCTTTCGGACTTGCTTTGTTCAGATCCCTGTAATCCACACACATCCTAACTTTACCGTCTTTCTTAGGCACTGGCACAATATTGGCGACCCAATCTGGATATTTTGCAACTGCCAAGAAACCTGCATCCAACTGTTTTTTTAACCTCATCTCGAATCTTCAAAGCCATGTCGGGTCTCGTTCTTCGAAGCTTTTGTTTGATAGGTGGACAATCTAGCTTAAGCGGCAACTTGTGAACAACAATATCTGTGTCTAGACCAGGCATATCTTGATATGACCACGCAAACACATCAACATATTCTTTTAATAACTCAATCAACCTCTGCTTAACCTCTGTCCCAAGCATTGCACCAATCTTGACCTCTTTCTTGTCTTTGTCTGTACCAAGATTAATTAAGTCCACCTGCTCTTTATGCGGCTGAAGCTCTGTGTACTCGTACTCAATCAATTTTGTCAGCTCAGTGGGTACTTCAAAATCTTCTTCACCCTCGTCTTCAGCTTGATAGATGGGTGCATCCCAGTCAGGAGTGTCAATAAAGTCATTGGATCCAACAAGGTTTGCGATGTCTCTGCATGATGGAAGGCTTATTTTATTAAAATGTTCGAAGATATGCAAGATAAGAAATAAAATGCTATTTTTGTTGTTTTATTTTGAAAAAGATTGCCAACTTCATTTTTTTAAAGGTGAAAACAAAAAAACGAAAATGAACCAAAATGGAATTGAACGAAATGCATTTATTAATATCCTTTTAAAAGTGAAAGGTGGCCCAACAAAAAAACGATCCTATAGCCTTGGGCAGAGCTACGGATTTTTTATTTGAAAACATAAGTGAAAATATTAAAAATTACTTTGACAATGGAAAAATAACAGGGATCTCTACGGCCTCCCAGTTGTTCAAAGCTGTATCACCCTTAAACACCAGGTTGCTCAGATCTTCATCTTCCTCACAGTCACTGACGGCATTGACTTGGAAACCTCCGCTGACAAATACCTCTTGGATAACCTTCAGACGCCCTTTGACAGTTGTGGCAGCTCCATTCTGAGTTGGTTTGTAACCCAACCCAAAGCGATTAGCCTTAGTCTTGACATCAATTACCTCTCCCCAACCTTCCGGAATGCCCCTATCAATTGTTGATTTGGTACTCTTCAAAGATGCAAAAGATGGATTACCCTGGCCCACTATCTCTTCGACTTCTAATAGAACAGCGTTGGCGATTTCGAGTGCTTGAAAGGATATTTCCAAAGCATTCTCATCGGCCTCGATGTAACGGAAAGAAGACAGGTTACTGACCATCAGATCCTCCTCACCGTGTATAATAACTAACTTTTCATCGATCACGAACTTCATCTTTTGATGTAACGTTGAGGTTACTGCCCCAACGGCATGGATCCATGGCCTTCCAAGTAAACAGCTGTAATTGGGATTAATGTCCATGACTTGAAACGTGATATTAAAAACTTGTGGACCAATCAGGATTGGAAGTTCAACCTCTCCCATTACTGACCGGCGAGAATCATCGAAAGCTTTGACGATCAATGAAGTAGGTTTCAACACAGTCTCTTTTAAAACCAGCTTATTAAGAACCCTCTTGGGTAGAACATTCAAAGAAGAACCGGTGTCCACTAGCACTCTCGATAAATTATCCTCCTGACATTTCACTGATATATGTAAAGCACGATTATGATTCAGACCCTCCTTTGGTAACTCTTCGTTGCTGAAACTAAGAGTGTTGCATGCGGTCAGGTTGGCAATCACACTATCAAACCGACTGGTACTGATATCTTGATCCACATGTGCTTGGGTCAAAACTTTCTGTAAGGCCTTCCTATGAGCGGGTGAACTCATCAACAGAGATAAGATCGAAATCTTGGAAGGAGTTTGATGAAGTTGATCGATAACTTTATAGTCACTTTTCTTGATGATCCTCAAAAACTCAGCATCTTCATCATTCGTAACGGCTCCCTTACCTTTGTCTTTGACAGGCACTGGGATATTAGTTGTTTCCTTAGGTGGAACCTCATTGAAACGGGGAGTATACACACGGCCACTGCGAGTCATCCTGCTTGCCTCTGCGATATTAGTCACAGTGTCCTTAACTTCTTCATTTGGAATAACCTTCCCAGACTCATTGTCAATCATCGTCACATCATATTTCCAAGGTACAACTTTAGGATCACTGAAAGGAAACGGACTTGGTTTTCGAATAATTATAGACTTAGGCTGATTCGTCTCAGGGATAAACGACTTTGGTATATTGAACACGGGATTGGCGGAACTCGCCCCTGACAGATTAAACATTGGTACCTTACCCTTTGATTCAGGCTGATGGAAGACAGGCTCAACCACAGCGACTTCATCCTTCTTAGCTTGGCTGGTCACTTGTAAAATACCCTCATTAATCAACCTCTGAACATCGTTCTGAACCAACACACAACCCTTAATACTGGCATCACAACTTGCGCATGCAACGTGGGAAGTAGCTACTAGACCGACTTCAAACAGTTTCGAATGGAATATCTTAAGAGGAGTCTTAATCTGAACAACGTCAAGGATATAACCTTCCTCAGAATCAGCACTAATGGCATTAACACCCTCATGGTTAGGCAAAGGGTTCTTTTTAACATTCGGTTGAGGATCTTCAAATGACAAAATCTTCTTTTCCAACAGATCCCTGACAAGATTTTTGAGAGCATAACAGTTCTCTAGATCATGACCAGGCGCACCCTCATGAAATAAACAATGAGCAGCGGCGTTGTAATTGGCGGGCAGCGGATTAGGAGGTGGACCCAAAGCTCGAGTAGTAATTAGACCCTGTTTGACTAATGAGGGATACAACTCGGTGAAAGTCATTGGAATCGGCGGACAAGGTTTATACTGTCTCCTGTTCGGACCATTCTGGTGAGGAGCTGGATTCTTTGGTTGCTGATAGGCAGGAGCGTTGGGCGCTTGTTGATAGTTAGGAGGCGGGTAAACGGGAGATTGTTGCATAGGTTGATACATAGGAGCTTGTTGATTGAAAGAAGGTGTAACAGCTGCCACATAGGGTTGTTGAGCATATTGAATCGGATACCCTTGAGGTTGAGCATAACCTTACGGATATTGATAAGATTGGTCTCTTCGTCTACCGGAGGATATAGCATTAGTTTCACCTTCTTTCTTCTTCTGAGAGCTGAACGAAGGTTTCTTCGTCTGATCCTTTGAAACACCAGGAGTATTTGTCATTTTACCGCTTTTCATACCCAATTCAATCTTGACACCCACAGCAACGATGTCAGAGAAGTTTGAAGTTACACTACCCACCATCCTTTCGTAAAATTCTGGACGAACCGTGTCGACAAACCAATCAGCTAACTCTTTCTCGGTTAAAGGAGGTTCTACTTGCGAGGCAATCTCTCTCCACCTTTGAGCGTACTCTTTGAACGATTCAGAATTCTTTTGTGACATACTCAACAATTGTCTTCTGTCAGGAGCCAGATCCATATTGTACTTATAATGTTTGATGAAGGCGTTAGATAAATCTTGGAAATTCTTAATGCGAGATTGGTCCAAAGTTAAGTACCATTTGGAAGAAGCACCCTTCAAATTGTCTTGGAAGCAATGAATCATCAATTTATCATTCTCAACATGGGCATCCATTTTACGATAGTACATGATCAGATGACTCTTAGGACAAGTGGCACCTTCATAGCGATCGAAGTTCGGAGTTTTGAACTTCGGGGGAATAACCAAACCTGCGACCAAACAAACGTCCCTTGCAGCAGCCCCAAAAATTTGATCACCTTCTACCTTCCTCAATCTTTGGGCGATAGTGTCTACTTCCTCACGAAGCTTGTCATGTTTCTCATAACCTTCAACATTCTCATCAAAATTATCAAAGACGGGCTCATTGAAATACGGTTGCACACGGGTGTGCACAACGGGTGGTGCAAAGATAGGAGCCACCCTAGAAACTTCGGAAAATAAAGGAACGGCTTGTTGAACTGGCTGATTAATCGGAACAGTGGCTTGAGGAGGCACAAAACCTAGAGCAAGACCATAAGGTGGGTCCCTTGCTACGGTCACAGTTGGTGGAGGGTCCACAGTAATGCCGGTAATCTTGGAAACAACAGTGGGCTGGGTATCCATCTTAGCATTCATAACATGCAGTAACTCCATCATACGCCCCATATCCCCTCGAAGGTCTTCGAGTTCGTCGCTAAGGCGATCAATCTCCCTTGTCTGATCCTCCATTCTTTTTCGAGTTTGAGCTCTAGTGTTGTACTGGTGCCGAGGACTCAGGGTGGCGGAACTGGAAGGCGAGAGAACCGAACATGAGAAAACGGAAGACACATGCAATGCAAGAAAACATATGATGCTATAATGCGAATGCAAATGAAGATTTCATGGAATTCAAACATTTACGAATGTCGTGGGGTACCAAGGAAATTTTTATTAACTTATTGAGGCCATATTACAAATAATATTCTTGAAACAAAAATAACTACATAACAACCGAGAAAGTCCTAAAGAAATCATCTTATACATAACTTCAGTGAGTAGGTTGAGAGTCGGAGGAAAATAAATCCTCGCGGAGTCTTCTTTTCTTGTAGGAGAGTATCTCTTCTAGGACAGGCAAGAATCGGTACTCGAGATGCGTAAAGCAAAAACCAATCAAGAACTTGTAACAAATTTGACAGGAGTCCTTCGTCTGTTCGAAAGTACGATCTTCCATACTTGTTTCGAAATCTTGAACCAACTTCCTAGCTTTCTTTAGGACATCCAAAACCTTTAAAGAGGCCTTCTTTTTTTATTTTTTTATTTTTTTATTTTTATTTTTATTTTTATTTTATTTTTTTTTCATGGTATCCCGCGATATCCATAAATGATGTTTGAATTCCATGAAATACAATGCAATGGGATGCTTTATGGATGCAATGCACATGAATACACAAAGTCCTAGGTTAAAGGACGTGAGTGGAGTTAAGGTCTACCCATCCCCAAAAGGAGTGTACTATAGGTTAGTTGTACCTGCCGAACAAGGTTCTAAAAGGACTCAAAATCATCGGCCCATCTTTCGGATATTATTAACTTCCCAACTAACTCGGGGGTTAATAATATTCTCAAGAGAACCTCTTTTGAGTGTAGTATCGCGTAGCACTACTTCGGGACTTGCTCCCTTATAGCCTCACACTACGTCCTAATAAAGGCCAAAAGTGGGGTTAAAGGTAACTACGGTCCTTAGTATCACAGACTCCAATTGAGAATAGTACAAGTTTTCACGACTAAACTCGTTCAACCGAACCATTTTCAAAAGGGTCTCAACTAAGCGGGATTCTCGAATCAACTTAGTCGGGACTCACTCCCTATAAGCTTCATCGAATATATCACCATCCTATCTTAATTCCTCTCAAGTTCGGGTGTAGAACTTTGTCTCACCATTCAAGGATAATCCAAAAATCAAAGTACAATATATACATGCAAATGAATAGTAAAGCAAATAGTAATAAATATGAACAAATTAGGGGTAACCCTCAACAGTTAAAGAACTCCCCAGTGAAGTCGCCATTTTCTGTTGCGGTGGAAATAGGATCACAAACTATTAATGAGTTTGAATCGCAATTCAATTCACAACCGCTCTTTGATTTATCCGAAGGAAAAGGTCAAAAGAGGGAAAACCTATTTTGCATCGTAAACACAATGAGGAGAAAGATCTAGGGTTCGGGGGTTGGTTAAATTTAGGGAAGGTATTAGCACCCTAAACTTCTGTAGTACTCTACAGGAACCTTTTGTTCAGATGTTTACTACTTTGCTTTATTATTCTTAAGGTATATGTACAAAGGGATTAAAAGTGAGAAAGTAGACCTAAGGGGTTAATTCTAAGTTTACTCGACAAGACATCGCATCTTGTGCCTACGTATCCTTACGGGAGTGGAATCAGAAGTGTCGTAGTTCCCCTCAAAAGGGAGGTTAGAGACTTCTTGACTGTGGTCAAGGTCTCAAGGGGAATAAACGCATCTTAAGGACACGCTTACATGGAGTGTAGAAACTCCAAATCTCTACGTTGAATTGTTAAGTGAATTAGGGTCAGGTTAGGGATTCCACGACGGGAAACCCTAAAATGAGCGCGGTGGCTCTTTGACCTAAAGCTAGGGGTAAAATTGTAATCTTGCCTGCGGCGAGGCATTTGTGAAAATTAGGGTTTGTAGTTTGTAGTTGTGAAGTTTTAAGGGTTTGAAATTGAATGTGTGAAGTTTTACGGACTATTGGCGCGACGGCCAAACAGTTAGACCTAACCTTTGGATGTGTGCAATGTGACAGAAATAATAGTGAAGAAAGTGTGAGAAATTTAAATCATACAAGCGGAAGTAAAATGCGGAAAGTAAATGCGATTATTGGTTCGCGAGATTACAACCAGGAAACAGTTACAATTATAAATAAATAACGGTAAACATAATAAGCTGCAAAACGAACAAACAACGTTAGTGGGCAGAATTAGATGAATTATCAGACACGCCAGGGAGTGAAATTATGCATATTTTTGTGGTTTGTATTTTATGATATAAACTTCAATTTAAATTAAAATGGGATTTTTAATATTGATAAATTAATTTACTTAAATTCTCAAAAATTATTTTAATCTAATTATCTAACAAAACTCCACATTATTATTTTTAAAAGGTAGGTTTTTTTTTATATCATTTGGAAAAAAGTCTTAATACTATTTATTTTAAAAAATGGATTTTAATATTATTTTAGAAAACATAAAAAATAATTATAATAATAGAAATAAAATAAATAAAAAATAAATAATAAAAAAAAGGGGGTTGGGCCGGTAATCACCTCCGGACCCAACCCGGTTGGTGGGAATGCAACAAAAAGAGGGCTAGGGTTTCAAAACCCTATTCTCCGCGGCGCATGTTTTTCCTCCTTCATCGCCTTCGGCGGCTCTTCTCTCATCACTCCCATGTTGAAACCTGAAACTACAAAAAAAAACCATCAATCATAAATGATCCATGTCCTCACTTACGTCTGGTTGTCTGATCGGTGTGTGATGAGGCGATGATGCGGTGACTGAGCTTCAAGGCACGATTGCCCGTCGAGAGACGAAGGCGGTCGTGCGATTTGCCTTGATGGTGGTCGTCTGTGGTTTCGTCGCCGTTTTCCGTTTTTCTCTCCCTCTTTTCTTTCTAGGGTTTCGTTTGAGGTGATGCCATTCTTATATACTCTCCTCTCTCGATTTTGAATGGGCCTTTGGATTTAAATTTTTCTGATATTATTTACCCTTTTGTGAAAGGTTTGATTTGATCTCAAAACCTTCCGTTTTCGGAAGCGATTTGCACAATATTTGTTTTTCTGATATGATATGATCTTTGTCTGATTGAAAACTTCCACTTTTAGTTCGATCGATTGGATTCACTAATTTGCTTTGGATATCTTCTGATATTGCTTAGAGTCACGTCTTACTTCAAAACTCCTGCCTGATGCGAGTTCACTGACGTTCTTTTTCTTCTTTCAGATTTAGTATGGATGCTTTGGTTGAATCCAAACTGCCGAGAAGGGGTATACGGCGATGATGACGTTCCGTCTGAGCCTAAAAGCTGATTATTTAAATCCTATGATATTGTTTGATGTTATGAGCAAAGCAATGGTGTTCGGCCAGAACCGTGACTTTTGGTGATTTGTTTATTGGGCAATGATGTCTCATACTGAGCCTCGGCTTCGCATTTTGCTTCTCCAACGTGGCCTGCACATTTGGTTGAGGCTTACTTTGAACTGATGCGTGAGCATGATTGTGAACTTATCTTGCTTTTTTCTAGTATGGCCTGTGGCTTTTTGAACTTCGAACTGGGCTTGATATTGCTGAACCACACCTAGTTTCTGTTTTTTCTGGCTCGACTTAGTTCTTTTCTTGTGGGGTTGAACTTGCCCTTTGTATTGAACTCGTTCTCCTATTTTTGAAATGAGTCGTAGCTCCTTGTTTTTGAACATGAATTAAACTTAATTCACCTTCTATTCTTACTCTTTGCTTTTCCATTTTTTGAGCTGTTTTGGCTGTAAGTGAATTAGCCTGTGATGAACTTTGCTGATGCTATTCGATTCTTGCGTTTTAGGTATTGGAAAAAATCAAACAAACGGTTCAGACCTATTGGCATCTAGGTCCGACCTCGGGTTGGCTCTGCTGTTCAGCTTTGTATCAGTTTGAAAAATAAATTGGAACTTACCATATTTACTTGATGGAATGGTGTTTCAGTTTTGAGTCCAAAGTCGCGTGAATCCTTTTGGCAAATCAGTTAATCCTTCTTCTTTTACTCTTCATCTTTCGACAGTCCCTTATGATAAGAACAGTAACTACCTGATCTGACGCCGATGGCTTAGATTGGTAACGGGAGTAGGATGCGGCTTCGGTCGTGCCCTCTCGGCACTCGATGATGACCATTGTTCTGAGAGTGTCGAACAACCTCTAACACTTTTCTGTTTTCTTTGTCTAGTTTTTTTTCAGGCAAACGGGAGCTTCGCGACACGATTCAAAGGAAGGCCAATGAAGAACACTTAGAGTTTTTCTTTTTAGGACTTTGGGACCTAGAATAGATATTCATTGTAACATGTAATCCTTTTGTAAATGAATGATTATCCATGAATAAAAATGTTCTTCCGATTCCATTGTGTTTCAATATTTATGAAATAAAATTCCAATAAATACTCATATTTACTTTCTCAACTGTAGATTGAAATCTCCATGAATAATAAATCACAAGTTATTTAGATTCACTTTTAAGTCGTAACTCATGAGTACTCGTGGATAAAAAATTCCAAAATATCTAAAACTCACTTCTTCTTTGCCTTGATCAAGTAAACGATATCCCGTAACATAAACAAATCCAAACTAAAATCCTTTTGGTCACGTGATTTCTCAAACCATGTATAACAACCTTCCTCTCATTTTCAATTCAATCTTAACTTGTTATGAGGGCCTAAACTACTTGTCAAATGTCCTTGACATAATCAATACATGCAAATAAATGTCTCAGGAATAATGTCTCATTTGTCCCAAAATTATGAACTTTGCTTGAAATGACCAAAACGCCTCTGTGGTGATTCCTGAAACAAAACGCACTTATACGACTGGTTAGTGATTAATGGATGCAAAATGAAATGCTATGCGAAATGACTGACTAAATGTAAGGGTAAAATTTGGGGTATTACAATGATGGTTTATGTAATCTTTCTTTTGTTGATCAGTAATTACTCTTCTTTCTATCTTGTTACCACTACCATAAACAAGATGAATGTAGCCATCAACTACCATATACTATAGATCCATCATGACCAAAAAAGAAACTTTCAATTCTGTCTTTCCAATTATCAAAATTTCTCCATAAAAACCTGGGGGCTTGGCACTATAATGTCTCTATCATTGTTAGCAACAGGTGCAACTATTGGAGGGAATCCTGCCATTATGTATCAAATATTTGGATCTTTATCTGACATGGTGAAGCGTTTGATAAACAAACAACGCCATAACCGGAGCTCTGATGCCAATTGAAGGTTATGGAAACACAAGAAAGGAGGGTTTGAATTGGGTTTTTAGAATGAAAATTTGTTTCCACCCAAAATAACACGGAGATAGCTAAGAATAAAAATAATGAACACAAATATTTCTATTATGGTTTGATATTAACGAAGCTACCTCCAGTGCACCCGCCAAGGTTATTTTTCCTTATAACAAGGACTTAATCCACTATAACCAAACTTGATTACATCCATAAAGACAAATTGTCAATGACTTCTTTAGAAATTCTGACTAAAACCTAGTCTCTCAAGGCAATACAACTCAAAAGTTGTGAAACAAAGTGTATTACAAATATGCTTCTATGAAAGCAGATTACACAAATGTATTACAAAGATATACACCCAAAAATGTTTTCTATGGAAGTGTATGAACAAAAGTTCCTTGCATGTATGCTCTTCTTTCTCTCAATATTTTCACATTATTGTAATGTTCACTTAGTAATTATTATCTATTGGTTCCATTCTTCCAATAATCCTTTATATAGGCAATAGAAAGATCCATTGGAAAGCAGAAATGGAATTCCACAAGTAGCTGCATTCTTGCATAACTGTTTGTGAAGATGGGAGGCAAAATGGTATAATGGTACAATCCTTTTCCATCAAAATCAGTGTAGTAGAAAGAATATTGATCTTGTACTATGTACTATTTTCTCACGTAAAACATTTTGATCTTATCTTCTAATATTCAGAGGCTTTAGAAAAAGAGTTGATGAAGCATGCATAAAAGAATCAAAGTCCGTATGAAAGAGTCTTCAGAACCTGGTCTTTAGAACCTTGATCTAGAGTCTGGTGACACAGTTCATCAGAGTTGTTAAGTACAAGACTTTAGAGCTTGATAACATTAGAGGTTTATCTTATCAGAGTCATAGATCGAAGCTTTTTAGATGATCGATGATCAAAACCATTGACTAGAGTAATCCAGAGCTTGATTATCTTTGCAAAACGCACATCATTTTACTTCTTTGAATCATAATACACTTACTTCAGAGTCTAATGACGTCAGATGTCACTTTCTTAGAGTTATAACTTGTTTCTAGTAGCTGCACACTTAACAAAATCATTAGGGTACAATTTTTTTTCTTTAAGAACATGTGTATTGTTGTCATCAAAACTTATAGCCAAATGCATAACCAAATATTGTTCTTACAGAAGGTGCCCAAGTCATAACATGAGTAACATGGAGAAGATGCAACATTTCACAAGAGCTCTAAAAGCTCAAGCAAGAATATTGTTGGATGCCTCAATTGGAGGTACAATTAGAACAAATAATGAAGACATAGTGAACGAGTTTATTGAGAAAATGTTTCAGAATGAATACTGCTGTCAAAGTGAAAAAGATGTGAAGACATGAGAAAATAAAATATGTGTACTAGATCAGAATTCTCACACATCTTTTCTAGCCCAATTAAAGGTTCTTACTAAATAGTGAGTTGGAGCCACTATCCTTCCTGTAAATGTGAGTCAAGTTCAAGCATTGCAATACGATTTTTGTGGCCAAGGACATGCTAATGGCAACTGCATACCAGAAGGAGTCACAAAAGAAGCACAATATTCAAACAAATTTCTAAGAGGTAACCCTTATTATAACACTTACAATCCATGTTAGAAGGATCATCATAGCTTCAAGTGAACCAACTACAGATGTCTGTCAATCCAAGGAGTTCCTCAAGTTCCACAAATGCAACAAACTATGAAGTCTTTTTCATTAGAAGAAACCACACACAAGTTTATGAATATGAATCAAAACAATTTTGAGGCTATGATCAAGAATCATGAAGCATTCATAAAAAATATGGAGATAAAAATTGGTTAACTATCAAGACAATTGACATCACAAACTAGTGGGGGTTTCAATGGGAATATTGTAAACAATCCTATGAGTGAGAGTTGTAAGGCTATAGAGTTGAAAAACAAGGTTGTAACTTAAATTCCTAACACAAATGGGAAGAGATAAAAAGCTAGTGAAATATGGCAAAGAAAGAAAAAAAAGAGGAAGGAGTAGAAAAAAGTAATGTAGTGGTTGAAAAAGAGAAAGAATCAGAGGGAGAAAAAAAGTGAAAAAGTGAGTGAAGAATATGTGAGGTGAAGGGGGATACACTTGACAACTCATTGATAAAAACCCACCCTTGAGAAGAACCAAGAAGCAAATCCTAAATGAGCCAAATCCCAATTACCATACCATGTTAATCTTACTTACCAAATTATAATGAAAAAACATAAGAAATAAGAGATGGAAGTGGTGCCATTCAAAATGTTCACGGAAATGTTTACGAAGCTCCAAGTTAGCATTCCATTTTGTGAAACTCTAGAACAAATTCTAGTGTACGCTAAATTCATGAAATACCTACTAAGTGGAAAGCGTATGCCGAAGTATGATGAGAATATAACATTGAGTAAAGAGTGTAATGATATCATTCAAATGAATCTTCAACCAAAACTTAAATATCTAGGGCGATTCGCTATTCCTTGTAAGATTGGCAAATTAAATATTTGGAATACACTTTTTTATGTAAAGAAGTGTATAAATCAGATGCCTCTATCTAGATGAAAAGCCTTGATTGTTGGGAACTGAAGCCTATTCAGATGACTCTGACTTTAGCAGATAGATATATCACTTACCCTTATGGATTTCTAGAAGATGTGTTGGTCTGAGTCGATGATTTACTATTTCTTGAAGATTTTATGATATTAGATTTGGTAGAAGACAAAGAGACATTGCACTACAAGAAACATTGCATTTCCCAAGTGATTTTCACGTAACTAACTCAAAAATCACTTCACTGATCAACTTTTGCGACGTGGGTAAAACACGTCGGAAATGCAATGGTAGGAACATTTTCCCACGTGGAAAACAGGTCACAAAGTTGTGACAAAGTTCTCACGTCGCAAATAACAAAATTAAGAGAAAAAGTTCCCACGTGAAAACCAAGTCACTAAATTCATGTGGGAACCTACCTTTACCAATTTTGTCTGCACGCACATCTGACACCAATTGAATTTGTTTTCCATGTGACTCGCATGTCACTAATTTGTGGCTTTGTTTTCACGTGGGAACCCACACACTCATTAAATTGTTTCCCATATGATTCCCACGGTGATTTGCATGCCACAATGAAAATATTTTTTATATTAGTGGCATGGAATGCACTTCACTATGAAATTTAATAATAAAAATAAATAAATATTATTAACTGAAAACAACTATAAATTTAAAATAAATATTAAATATTAACTATAATATTTAAAAAATTAAAATAACTTTTAATTAAAATAATATACATTAAAAAAATATTAATATTTAGTCACATGAAATTCACGTCACAAATACAAATAATTGTATTAAAAGTTGTCACGTAATATTCACGTCACAAATATATATAAATAATTAAAAAAAGTTATTCGTCATCGATACTAAATGATGCATCTTCTTCTTCTTCATCATCTTCGACAGAATAATTCGATTTCGAGGCAAAAAAATTTCGCATTTGTGCCTCCATGTCTGATTGCCGCTTCCTCATTTCCTCTATTTCAGCATTTTGTCTATTTCTCATATTCTCCATTTCGGCCTTTAGGGTCACCTCACGTGTCTCCGCCTCTCGTCTCACCTCAGATAGAGTTAATTGTCTCACTGTTGCTAACATTTCGGGTGTCAATTCTGCCGGACGAGATCCTCCTTCCCCATCATCGAGTCTTTGAAATAAAGTTCGGTCCCCTTTTCTATAATCGCCAGCCAAAGACCCCAGACCAAAAAAACATCCATTGACTCCCTTCCCGCCTACTGTTAAATTACAAATATAAAGATCAACGCGTGGATCAAGCGGTGCATCCCCAATCGGCGTATACTGAGGATTTTCAGTTAGAAATTGGGCAAGCAAGGTCTGGTACAACTCCTACACACACATTAAAAAAATTAAATTAAATATAATTTAAAAAAATTAATTATATACAGTAATTATGAAATTAAAAGAATTCAACTATAATAAACAAGTTACCAAGGTTGATTTGGAACGGCCGTCAACAAACTCCCCCGATTTTTTGGTTCGGGTCTTCACAAATAGCTCATTAATTTGTGCCTCCCTCCCCAAATCCTTTTTCTAATTAAAATAATGAAGTTTAATTAAATACATAATAATACAAAATAAAACTTAAAAAAATAGTTATAATTACCATTCGTCGACGATGTTCGCCGATACTGATACTTCCAACTATACTAAGACAGCCACCTGCTTCAGATGCCCTCATCTTTTTAGCATGTTCAGAGCTTCTCTGAAAATCTTCTGTCTTCCACCACTCAATAAGTTCCCTAAATATTTCCTCGCCTATCCAGTTAGGACGAGTTTGATCTCTGTCCCAACGTTGTCTAGCATTCCTGAGCATGTCAGATAATCTGCTAGATACCTTACTTCTGAATTTTTTTTAAAATTTTGAACTCGTCAAATTTTTGCCAAGTACACCTTTCCTGCAAGTTATATGACAGTCAAATAAAATGTTAGATATATATAACAAAAAATAGTTATAAAATAACATAACTATAATAAAAATACAATTTACCTTGAATTTATCAAACCATATATCTTTCTCAGTATCTGGGAGTTCTCCGAAAGACTTAATGAGTTTTGTATACATCACTTGAATGACCCAGTTTACAGCTTTTGCAGCAGGCCGACACGGATCAACACTAAACAACAATAATTTGAACGAGTATTAAACATAAAATGGCAATATATATATAGCTAAATAAATATTATAAATTAAAAACATACCCAGATCCCTCAGGCCTAATCAGATGTCGTCCTTCAACCACCAAAAGCTCCTCTGTAATAGGATTTGTCTGCTCCTCATGAACATCGTCATCCTCCTGAATAGTATGGTCATCCTGCTGCTGACGCGCATGTATATGTGTGGGGTGTGGAATGCAGGAGCCAGATCCCTATGGCTGGTGCGTGGAGGGAGTCGGCTGAGGAAAACTAGATCCTGAAGGCTGCAGCGTGAAGGAATACTGCTGAGGAAAAACAGATCCCCCAGGCTGTGCAAAGTGAGTCTGCTGAGGAAAACTAGATCCCCCAGGCTGCTGTGTAAAGGAATAATGCTGAGGAAGAAAACTAGCTCCCCCAGGAAACCTAGATCCCCCAGACTGTTGCGTAAACGTAGATGGATGCATGAAGGATTCCCCAAACGGACTAATAAACGATGGATTCCCAGATGGAACCGTTTGGGAGGAGGAGAGTAATGTCGTAAATTGTTGTGAAGTGTCTACGGACATTATATCTGCCTGAGTCTGTGGGCGAGAAGCATACATGGGCGAGGGCGGTACCTCACGTACTCTGGCTCTCGAACGGGGTTGGGTCTCCTCAGCCTTACCCTTGTCAGTTCGGGGTGGCATTGTATCTATTTTGAAAGAGTTATCAATAAATAAATAATACGTAAATAAATCAAGACTATTATCAACACAATATATATACGTAAAAATCATTTGCATTCATATAAAACAAATAAAAACTATCTATTCAAACTCTTCATGCTCTTCGTCCATATTATTTTCATCATCTGATCCAATAATGTCCTCAGATCCAAACTCTTCATGCTCTTCGTCCACATTATTATCTACCAACAACACAGATGCATCAATTTGATGACCCTCGGCCAATGTATCACACAAATTTGTAATTTCTTCAACTTCAACCACATCATTAATTTGAGAAATTTCATGTTCTTGGTAAGCAGCATCTTCCACTAGATCGTCAGTTTCAATATGACCCAATGGTTTTGTTTTGATTACAACACACCATCCACGTTTACGTGACTGAATTGAAGGGTACATAACATAATAAACTTGTTTAACGATATGTGACATTATGAAAGGGTCATACTCTTTGTACCTTCTGTCCATTCAAATATCAACATTGTTATATTTCTTATCTATTTTTGTGCTCCTGGCAGATGGATCATACCAATCACAATAAAACAAGACAACTCTATTTTCCGAGTCCAAGTAATTGTATGCCAACTCGTAAATATGCGTAACAACGCCATAGAAGTCGTCTTCACCACCATCTGTAACTCCTTTAACAAATACACCACTATTTATGGTTTTTTCCCTTCTGTCCAAGCCTGGGTGTGAAATTTATAGTCGTTCACAAAGTATGTGTGCCATTCAATTTCTCTTTGAACAGGCCCTCTAGATAAGTTTCACAAATGAAGTATTTCTTGAGTCGGCGCAACAATGCATGACAATTGATCCTTGAACCATGCTGGAAAAGATGCATGTATGTGACCGGTAGTTGCTTGTTCACCGGTGCTTTGAAAATAGAAGGTGTTAAATGCCCTATAAAGAAACACATTATTAGTTAGAATGTAATAATTCAATTTGTAAATCCAGATAGGTAGTTACGTTAGGGGTATACTTACTCAAGATATGGCCTAACTTCAATACAGTTGATTAGAACATGAACGTGTGCAAATTGCAATTCTTTTTGGGTCAACCAATACACATTCTCCTATCCAGAGGGGCGACCGGGAAGACCGAATATTGACAAGGTAAACTGACTTCTTTTGTTAACATCAAATTCATTCCTTATGATTCTTGGAGTTAACATCAAATGATTGAAATAATGACTGCAAAAATGTGATGTTTCCCAATGCATATAATGTGCACATATTGATCCTTCAACTTTAGCTTTATTTTTCACTGATCGCTTTGAATCACCCATGAATCTTTCAAAGGGATACATCCACCTGTATTGAACGGGGCCTCCAAGATAGGCTTCATATGCAAGATGCACAGGTAAATGCTCCATAGAGTCGAAAAAACCAGGTGGAAAAACTCGTTCCAACTTGCATAGAATAACTGGAATATTTTGGTCCAACTTAATGATGCCATCGACTCTTAATGTTGACGCAGAAATATCTCTGAAAAATTGACTTATTTCAATTAGCGGATATAGCACATGGTTGGGTAGTGAACTGGACGCAATTGGAAGCAATCGTTCCATGAAAACATGATAATCATGACTTTTCATTCCATGCAACTTCCCAGTTTTGGTGTCAGCACACCTTGCCAAATTTGATGCATAACCATCCGACATTCTCAATTCATTTAACCATCGACAAACCGCTTTAGCATCTTGGGAAGTTAGACTGTAACATGCCTTAGGTTTTAATAATTTTCCATTAGGCCGAGGCTTCAACTCCAACTCTTTTCTATCACACAAAATTTCCATGTCCCTTCTAGCCTTCTCATTATCCTTTGTTTTTCCTTGAACATCCCTCACTGTGTTAAATATATTATCGAAGAAATTCTTTTCAATATGCATAACATCAAGATTATGTCGCAATAAATTATCTTTCCAATATGGGAGGTCCCAAAATATACTTCTTTTTGTCCAATTGTGTTTGACCCCATATCCTTCAATTCTGCATGCTTCACCATAATATGTAAATTTTGGCAGTTCAGAAACTCGATTCCATATTTCCTCTGGTGACAATCGCGGAGGAGGCAAATCTTTTACTCGTACATCTTTTTTGAAATCAGTCTTGTTTCTTCTAAATACATGGTCTCGTGGTAGGAATCTGCGGTGACAGTCAAACCACGAACTTTTCCCTCCAAATTCCAAAGTAAAAGCCTTTGTAAATTCCATGCAATGTGGACATCCCATTTTGCCATGCGTACCCCAACCAGATAACATTCCATAAGTAGGAAAGTCATTAATAGTCCACATCAAGGCAGCTCGCAAAGTAAAGTTTTGTTAGCTAGATATATCATAGGTCCATTCTCCAACCCACAACCTCTTCAAATCATCTATTAAAGGTTGTAAATAAACGTCGATTCCGGATTTAGGACTTGTTGGTCCTGGAATGAGGCAAGTCAAAAACATGTATGGTTTTGTCATGCACATCTCTGGAGGGAGGTTGTAAGGGGTTACGATAACTGGCCAACAGGAATATGCAATTGCAGATGCTTGAATGTATGGAGTAAAACCATCAAAGCATAGTCTGAGCCTGGCATTTCTAGGTTCTGCAGCAAAATCATAATGTACCCTATCAAAATGTTTCCATGCCTCACCATCAGATGGATGTCGCATAATGCCTGAACATGTTTTGTTTGTACGATGCCATGTCATTTGACTTGCACTATGCATTGAAGCAAACAATCTTTTTAACCTTGGTATTATCGGCAAATAAAACATGAACTTCACTGCTACACATTTTTGTTTACGGTTAATGACTTTACTACGAACTTGATATCTCGGACTCTTACAGAACATACATTCCTCCAGCGCCTCATCATTAATACCAAACTCATTGTCATAAAACAACATACATCCATTTATGCAACAATCAATCTTTCGTATTTCTAAACCCAACTTCGACACCAACCTCTTTGCATCATAATAACTTGTAGGCAAGTTGTCTTTCGTAGGAGTCACATCCAACATCATTTTTGCAAAGTATTCCAAACATTGATCAGGAACATTCCAATTTGACTTTGCGGCCAATAATCTCACACACATTGATAATTTTGAATCTGCCGACCCCTCAAACAACGATGTATTCATTTCTTTCAACAATTGGTAAAATCTTTGTGCTTCCTCATTCGGCAACTCTTCCCCATCAAAATCCTGAGGTTCATCATATGTCACATTTACTCCAAATGCATTTCCAACTATTTCATCGATCAGATTAAATTGTTCATCAAATTCCATATGTGATCGACTGCTTGATGTGTGTGTATTAGTTGTCTCTGCATATACGTTACTCGGCAGTTGTTCTCCATTATATGTCCAAACCCAATAATTTTTAATGAAACCCTTCCTTTTCAAACGACGTTCTACTTCCTCTAGGTCACTAATTATAGGTCTACATTCACATTTAAGACAAGGACATCTCACTCCTCCTTCACGTTGACAACATTCTTGTGCAAATGCCCACGTGATAAACCCCTTAACTCCTTCCTCAAAATTTGGTGTAAGTCCACATCTTCCTGGTAACGTTCTATCGTACATCCAACTACGATAGTAACGAAAATATTACATACTGCACATTTGTACTATCATTATATATCATTTTAATAAAATATGTAATTTAAATCTATTTTTTCTATTTCGACACCAACCTAATAAAATATGTTCACTAAAATAATATAAATTATGTTTACTAAAATATACTACATATTCTCAAAATATAATATTCTAAAATATAATATATAATTTGTTTACTAATAATAACATATTTAAAATATAATATATATATATATATATATATATATATATATATATATATATATATATATATATATATATATATATATATATATATATATATATATATATATATATATATATATATATATATATATATATATATATATATATATATATATATATATATATATATATATATATATATATTCATTATTTTTAAAAATCTGTTTTTCTAAAATAATATATATTATATTTACTAAAATATAATAACTATTCATTAATATAATATTCTATAATATATATAATTGGTTTACTAAAAATAACACATTTAATACATATTCATTATTTTTTTTAATAAAAATACTTTTTCAAAAAGTAATACATTTAAAAATAACACATTTTAAATATAATACATATTGTTTATGTTTTTAAAAATATATATTTTAATTTTTTCTATTTACAATATTGTTTACTAAAAATATTTTTAAAAATTCTAATTTTTCTAATATAATAAATATTCTGTTTTTAAAAATTAAAAATACATAACATATTTAATTTGTTTCTAATATATTATTTTTGTTTCTAATAAATATTTTGTTTCTAATAAATATTTTGTTTTTCTAATTAAAATACATAACATTTTATTTTTATTTTTTTTCTTTCAACAACAACAACACAATACATATATGTATATATATATATATATATATATATATATATATATATATATATATATATATATATATATATATATATATATATATATATATATATATATATATATATATATATATATATATATATATATATATATATATATATATATATATATATATATATATATATATATATATATATATATATATATATATATATATATATATATATATATATATATATATATATATATATATATATATATATATATATATATATATATATATATATATATATATATATATATATATATATATATATATATATATATATATATATACACTTACATCTAACAACAAAAAATCTAAAATTTTCTAATGAATATTCTAAAATAATATTTCATATATCACCAAAATCTCAGAGATAAACAAATTGAAATGCATAAATACCTCAATATAGAGCTAACTCTCAAAGCTTCCAATGGAACTTCTTAATCAATCTTAGATCTGAAAAAAAATCAACAATTAATAATAAAAAAAAACATAAAATAAACGGTAAGGTAAAACAGTCACAAAACCAACATACAAATGTTTCACCTTAAATTTTTTGCGAAATTTTCGTTAAAAATGGAGCTCTGAGGGAGGCAGAAGGAGAACAATGAAGGGAAGGGGAAGAAGGAAGAGGCAGAAGGAAAGAAGAGAAACGAGATATGGCTGAAGAAATTTTGGGTAATTAAATATATAAGGACACTTGCGACATGGTGGACACGTTGGAAGGTACCCACGTGAAAACCACGTCGGAACCAACCAGCCTTTTCAACATTTGCGACGTGAAATTCCCTTAGGAAATTTGCCATGTGCAGAACACGTCAGAACATTCTCATATATTAAAATATAACCGTTGCTCCACTAAATGCCAACGTAACGGTAAGAAAGCATTGATGTAAGTGGGTTGTGACGTGGAAATCACTTCGCAAGCTTGTCACATTCAATTCCAACAACCAATGTGTCTGAGAAGTTAATGAAAAAGCTGAGACATTTACTATTTGCAGTTTTGTGACGTGAAAGGCATGTGGGTATTTTGTGACATGCTACTCACGTGGCAAATAAAAGGACTTTTTTGAATTTTCAGTTCCTTTGTGTTTTACACGCCACAACTGAATTTGTGAAAAATTCAAACTCCCCTCTCTCTTAAAATTCCAAAATTTCGTTGTAGATTTTAGGTGTACATAATTTATTAATTAAATATTTTAGTGACGTGGGAATCACTTGACAATAGATTTTTTTCCCACGTGTTTACCACGTCACTAAATCACTAGGGAAAATCAACATTTTCTTATAGTGTTAGAAGACCTTTTATGGCTACAGGTAGAGCTTTGACTGACGTTGAGATGGGGGAACTTATCTTGTGCTGACAACAATAAAAAGGGATGCTTAATATGATTGAAGCTATGCAACATCAAAGTGAATATCCCCAATGCTACAGGGTTGATATAGTTGAAGACACAATTAAGGAAACTTATCAAGGCTAGTCATTTTTGTCACCATTAGAACATGGTTAATGTAAATTCTATTGAGAAGATTGAATAAGATCAAAATCAAGAAGTGAAGGAATGTGTTAAATACTTGAATGTATCCCTAGAAGATAAGACATTGAATAATTAATGGGGAATATGGAGAATGTATGATTCAAGATGAAACCAAGATGCTTAACTACACTTAACTGAAAGAACTCCATTCATAAGTGAAGTATGTTTTCTTGGGTGAAGAGCCAACACAATAAACTATTAGCATTAAAGCCTTATCTGAAGTGGAAGAAGAAAAGCTTATGTTATTCTTGAGAGAAAATAGAGAGGTCATTTTATGGAATATTATTGATTTAAAAGAGATAAGTCCAACTTATAGTATGCATAAAATCAAACTGGAAGAAGAATTTAAACCAGTGGTTCAACCTCAATGAAGATTTAATCATAAAATAAAAGAGGTTGTGAAAAAGGTGGTTCTTAAGTTACTAGAAGCTTGTACAATTTGTCTTATATCTGATAGCTCTTGGATTAGTCCAATTCATGATTCCCAAAGAAGGAAGGTATGACAGTAATCAGAATCGAGAAGGACGAGTTAATTCCAACTTGTACCATTATCAGGTGGCAAATGCGCATTGACTACAAAATGGTAAAGTAAGCAACAAGGTAGGATCACGTTCCCCTATCTTTCATGAACCAAATGTTAGAGATACTAGCAGGGAAAACATATTATTGTTTTTTGGATGGCTATTCTAGGTAGATGCATTTCGATTTATTTAGAGCTCTAGCTATTATCCAAAAGTGTATGTTTTCTATTTTTTCTTATATGATTGAAATCTCAATTGAGGAATTTATGGATGATTTTTATGTTTTTGGTAATTCACTTGATGACCTCAATGTCATTCTTTAAGAGATGCATCGAAACAAATCTTGTTTTAAACTGAGAAAAATGTTCCTTTATGGTGACTGAAGGAGTTATTTTTGGGGAATAAAATCTCTTCGAAGAGTAGTGAATTTGATTAAGCAACTTTAGAAGTGATTGAAAAATCACCACCTCCTGCTAACCTGAAAGGAGTGAGAAGTTTCTGAGGACATGCAAGTTTGTATCTTTGTTTCATAAAAGACTTCTCAAAGGTCGGAAAACTTTTGTGCAATCTCCTTGTGAAAGAGAATGATTTTGTTTTTTTTACAATGAATGCATAAATAATTTTTTCTATTACTAAAGAAAAGTTTGTAATAGTGTTCTTAATCGTTGCTCCTAATTAGAAACTTCTCTTTAAGCTTATGTGGTATACAAGTGATTACACGACTGGAGCGGTTTTAGGCGAACGATATGAGAAATTTTTCCATTATATTTACTATACTAGCAATGTCTTGAATGAAAATCAAGTGAATTACATAACAACTGAAAAAGAGTTGCTGGTTGTAGTATTTGAATTGGAAAATTTTTGTCCTTATCTAATTGATTCCAAAGTTGTTATTTCATGTACAGATCATGCAACACTCAAATATTTATTCACCAAGGGAGACTCAACACTCGGGTTGCTAAGGTGGATATATTTTCTACAAGAATTTGACTTGGAGTTCAAGAACAAAAAATTAGTTGAGAATGTAGTAGCTGATCATCTATTAAGGCTGGATAATGCTATAATGCCTAAAAAGGAAAATAAACATCACTGAGGATATCTTGAATGAGCACTTATTGGGAATAAGCAAAAGACCGTGATTTTTAGATATGGATAACTACAAAGCAACAAAGAGTGTTCTGAAATATTACACCTGGCAACTAAAGAAGAGATTCTACAAGGAAGCAAACTTCTATTTGGAAAATGATTCATATTTGCTTAAGGTAAGTCCTGACGGATTAATTAGAAGGTACTCCCTCCATTCTCTTTTATAAGCAAATTTTGACTTTCTAGGTTCATTCAATAAATGATGTATTTGGACTATATATAGATTAGATGCATTAATTACTTAATGAATCTAAAATGTTAAAATTTGCTTATAAATAGGAATGGAGGGAGTATGTTGTAGGGGAGGAAGCTAATAGTATCATGTGACACTATCATAGCTCAGTTTATGATGGCCAACATAGTAGTGAGAGAAACACTACAAAATTACTCAAATGTGGTTTTTTTTGTGTCCCACGCTATTTAAGGATTGTAAGCAATATGTGAAAATTTGCACTAACCTTTTGACTATTGTATATATTTTATGAGCCATTTTACTTCATCATATTCTAATCAATACATTTTAGTTTGTGTTGATTATGTTATTTCATGGGTTGAAGCGATTGCTTGCATAGTTAATGAGGTTTGCACTATGATTAACTTTTTGTAATAAGTATTCAGAAAGTATGATGGTAAAATATTATGCGAAAAATAAAGTGTCCACACCATATCACCCATAGATGTGTGGTCAAGTAGAGGTGTTAAGCAAGAAGTTAAAGCAAATACTAGAGAGCACAATTATTGCATCTAGAAAAGATTGGTCCAAAAAGTTAGATGATAACCTAATGTATATTTACATTTGGGGGTTAACCTAAAGCCACTAAAAGTTTGTAACTATAATAAACATTTATCTGCTTTCTTCCCTATAGTTACGCTCAACAGCTTCATGGTTTAGTGGTTGTATCTGTATAATAATTTCTGGTACTGGCAACATAATTGGTTGCACTTGCGATCCACCAATCTTTGGACAAGTTTGAAGAAGACATTGTCTACACTTGGGACATGATGAGTGTTCCTTTAGCCATTTGTCAACGCAACGAACATGAAAACCATGATTGCATTTTGGCAAAATCCGCACCTTTTCACCCTTTGTAAACTCTGAGATGCATATCACACACTCCGTATCTAAACCTGGTAATTTCAACTCTGTTGAATAACTCACTGTTGGGAATGTTCTGAGAGCTTTCTTCTTGATTCCTTTATTAGCCAATTGAGGTGAAGCTTGGTTGTTGTTGATGGCTTCGTTCGAAAATCTTAAGGCACACCTTATGATGGAGTATAATGCAAGTGAACAAATAAGAGCACATAATAGGACCGCAAGTATCATCAAGACATTTGCATCAAATTCACGAGCTCCGAAATGTGAGTCTGTTGAATTATTGTTGTTTGTTAAAACAGGAGACTTGGTTTGTGATTGATGATCAACAGCCTTTTGGAAGAGTAACCTTCTTGTGTGAGATTCCACAAGAAGGTCATGGAGGAGTGGTGAAGTAAAGGAAGTAGAAGCATACATGTTTTTTTTTCCCGGTGAACTTGATGGCTATTGTTTGTTATATTAAACTACCAGATAAGGGACTATATATATGGAAGTTCTATTCTATAATATAGTAGGATATGGTATCTTGCTTTCACTAAAGTAGTATTATAATATAATTGGATCCTTAAGAAATCCTTTTTGGTATATTAAATATTTGTTTAATTACAATCTTCATGCAAGTGGTTAGATCGCAATATGTTTGAGGAAATCTTGTTTTGTCTATTATTAGAAAGTGTTGCTTTTGCTTTTGGGTAAGGCAGTAAAAGAAACAAGTGCCACTTACTTGGATATCCGTATCTTTATTTGTGGGATATCACTAATGTTATTTTGTCTTTGCATATGTGTCTTGTGTTGAGATAAGGAAGAAATACTAAGGTGGGCATAGACAAGTGTTAGTTGAACAGCTAGATATATATTGCGACAACTATGCATAACAATATATCAAGGAGATATCTGACTAGCTATCTACCAACATGGTTGGAACGAGTTAATTCATTTGGGCACATTAAGCAACTAGTTAGAAGTTCAATATATTTGACTAAAAGCAAAATTTGGATGAGAGTGGAGGGTTCTTGTATCTTCAACATAATTAGTGATGGTTTAACTATTCTTAAGGTTTTTTTTAATACCAATTAGTAATAGAAGAGAAAAGAGATGATAAATTGAAAGACGGTGAACTTGTGAAAACTAAAATGAAGACACCATTGGAATAAAAGCTTGCATTGCATAATCATGATGAGTTATTACAAATTTGATTTCACAATGATCAAACAGATTTAAGGGATGAGAAACACAAAAAAACGGAGTTTAAATTGAGTTTCATCAAATATGATTTTCTTCTCCAACTTCAAACATCATAGTTAACAAGAATAAAAATAAATAGAACATCATTACTTTTATCTTAGTTCACTATTAACAAAGTTACTCTAGTCTATCCGAATCACAGGTTTCACCTTCAAAAAGGACTTAATTCAATCTTGAAAGATTACAAAAGTCACAACAAGTCTAACCGACCTTTTTGCAAAACACAACTTAGACTAACCGTCCTTGTTGCAAACCACAATGGATAACCTCCATTGTCTTCTTGAGAATTCTGACTATACCATAGTCTCTCAAGGAATTATCAACCACTGTTGATTAATGTTGTGAATCAGATGTCTTGAAACAAAATATAAACGGTTTTTTTATGATCAAGAAACACCAAAGGGTTAGGGTTTACAAAGAAAACAAGGTAAAACAACAAGGATTGATTATAAACTGTTATTCTTTCTTTTATCTTAGAAACAAGATTACAAGTATACAAGAATAACAAAATAACCTCTCTATCTTGAAATTAGGATTTTATCTTCCTATTTTTCCTTATGCCAAGATTGAGAAACTAGCATCCTATTTATAAGAAAAATAGCGCACTAACCTAATGGGCTTTCTAAAGCTAACTTAAACCATTGGGCTTACAAGCAATGCCCAATTCAACATGCTAACAAACCTAGCAATATTGGCTAATGCATGTTAGAACAAACTTCAACTACAACACGCATTACTCCGACAACAACATATGAACAGACTTCGTCCTCATGCTTAATTCCTGTCGAACTAGAAGTTACCTTTCGACCATACTAGCGTTCGATCTAACATCTCACAAATTTCCATCTTGGATCTAACTCTATAACATCAAAAAACTAGCTTTCTTCATGCAGCTTTATCAACTACATACAGTGGAAAAACTTGCAACTGGGCAACGTCTTGGTGATCATATCAACAACATTATGATCTGTTGAAACCTTCAGCACTTGGACTTTTCCACGCTTGATTACCCCTCTGACGTAATGCAGTCTCACATCAATGTGCTTGGTTTTCTCATGATAGGTTGAATTCTTTGACAGGTGTATGACACTTTGACTATCACATTTAATAGTGGTACCTCGACCTTTAAGTTTTAGCTCCTTTGCAAAACCTTCAAGCCACAATGCTTCCTTCACAGCTTCAGTTAGGGCAATATATTTTGCTTCAGTGGTTGATAAGGCAGCGACTTTTTGAAGTGTTTCTTTCTAACTGATTGTTGTCCCAAACATATTGAACACATATTCAGAAATAGATTTTCTGGAATCCATACAACCTGCATAATTAAAGTCGACATATCCTTCGATTACTGCTTTACTATCTTCACCCAAGGCTCCATCATAAATTAGGACTCTATTCAGAGACCCATTTATGTACCTTAAAATCCACTTTAATGCTTGCCAGTGAGCCTTTCCAGGATTCTCCATGTACATGCTTACAAGAATTATTACATATGATATGTCGGGTCTAGTACATACCATAACATACATCAAAGAAACCACTATATTAGAATATGGAATGTTATTCATATAAGTTCTTTCAATATCAGTGCTCGGACACTGATCTATACTCATCTTGAATTGAGGATTTGTTGGAGTCACAACAGGCTTTGAATTCGACATACTAAACTTTTCGAGAACCTTCCGTAAATATGTCTCTTGAGATAAGCATAATTTCGACTGCTTTCTATCTCTTCGGATGTCAATCCCAAGAATCCTGGACGCAGCTCCCAGATCCTTCATGTCGAAATCCTTATTAAGTTCAACCTTCACCCTCATTAGATCTTCGACATTGTTACTTACTATTAGAATATCATCCACATAGAGCAACAAAATAACAAATGAATTACTCGGTCGAAATCTGAAGTAAACACAGTGGTTGAACTGACTTCTGATGAAACTTATGCGCGCCATGAACTTGTCGAATCTCCTATTCCACCGTCGAGGAGACTGTTTCAATCCATATAAGGATCTATTCAGCTTGCACACATAATCTTCCTTTTCTTTTTTGACATACCCTTCAGGCTGCCTCATCAGGATTGTTTCATCTAAATCACCATACAAGAACACACTCTTCACATCCATCTGTTATAGTTCAAGGTCAAACTGTGCCACTATGGCAAGTAACATTCGAATGAATCTGTGCTTCACAACAAGAAAAAACACATGATTGAAGTCGACACCTTCTTTCTGAGTGAACCCCCTAGCAACCAATCTTGCCTTATATCTCTTCGACGCCACTCCTTCGATCCCTTCCTTAACTTTGAAAAACCATTTACAGCTGACTAACCTGGCTCCAACAGGTTTCTTGATCAATTCCCAGGTGTTGTTATCATGAAGAGATTTCATCTCATCATCCATGGCCTTCAGCCATTCAGTCTTCTTTCGACTCCTCATAACTTCCTTATAGTCTCTAGGTTCTTCGTCTAGAACCTCACTTGTAGAGATTAAGGCACAAGCTATAAGATCTGTATACCCAAGTCTCTGAGGTGGCTTGATGACTCTCCTCGGCCTGTCTCTTGCTAACAGGTAATTATTATCAGTCTCCTCATCTTCGACAATATCTTCTTCGTCTTCTTCGACTTCATCTGGGATACACAATTCAACATCAACATGCTCCACCTCAACATGAATCTCTCTCTATTCCAGCTCTTTGTCAGCATCATCATTTTTCTTGAAAGCCATCTCTGCTTTATTGAAAACTACATCTCGACTGATGATATACCTCCTGTGACCTGGCTCTAGGCACCATAGCCTATAAGTTTTGGCTCTTTCAGGGTATCTCATGAACATGCATTTCAGAGCTCTAGGTTCAACTTTGTCTTGCCTAATATGAGCATAGGCCACACAGCCAAATACTTTAATTCTGTCGAGACCAGGTGCATATCCCAATCAAACTTATTCAAGTGTCTTCATTCCCAAGGTAGTCGAGGGACATCTATTATCAGATAAGCTGTTGTCGAGACAACCTCCGCCCAAAACACCTTATTCAATCCAGCACTTACCAACATGCATCTAACCCTTCAAGGATTATTCGATTGAGTCTCTCAGTTAAGCCATTTTTTGAGGAGTACCTAGTACAGTCTTATACCTTGCAATCCCAGACTCAACACGGTAATTGTCGAATGCTTCATTGTAGAACTCAAGGCCATTGTCGGTTCTCAACCTCTTAACCTTTCTGCCAGTTTGAGTTTCGACTAGAATCTTCCAACTTTTGAAATTCTCAAAAGTTTCATCCTTCGTCTTCTGGATGAATACCCATAGCCTTCTGGAATAGTCATCAATGATGGATAGAAAATACCTTGCACCTGAGTGAAGGATTCCTTGCAGGCCCCCAAAGTTCAACATGAATGTAATCCAGGGATCCATGTGTTCTTTGCTTGCCTTTATTAAACTTCTCCCTACAGGATTTACCAAATACACAAGATTCTCAAAACTCCAACTTTTCGACTTTGTCACATCCTAGCAGGTTCTGCTTCCCCAATTCGACCATGCCTCTTTCGCTAACATGGTCCAATCTCATGTGCCATAATTCTGTCTTCGACACAGGTTTCGTGGATGCAACATTTGTCGAACCACTTACAACCTCAGCCTCAAGGGTATACATGCCTTGTTTCTTCACGCCTCTGAAGACTTCCTTCGACCCCTTCATGACTCTTAAGATACTTTTCTCTCCTTGAAAAACGTATCCCTTTCTGTCGAATTTACCAAGAGAAATCAAATTTCTCTTCAAGTCAGGTACATACATGACTTCGGTCAATAACCTTATTGACTCATCATGGAGCTTAAATCTCACAGATCGAATACCTGCAATTTTGCAAGATTTTTTGTTTCCCAGCAGCACCGATCCACCATCTTGATCACATAGCTCCTCGAACAATTCTCTGTTTGGAGTCATGTGCCAAGTGCAACCTGAATCCATAATCCACTCTTTTCTTGAGTCGCCATTTGAAACCACAAGAACATCAGATGAGTCGAAGTCATCTTGAACAATGGGTGTGTTGCCATTACCTCTATGATCTTTCAGGCGTTCAGAGCACACCTTTCTTGTGTGACCCTCCTTCTTACAGTGATAACATCAAATACCATATGTTTCTCCACTATAAAACTTATATGGAATTTTACCTTTCTTCTTGTCGAACTTATCATCCTTTCGCAAGAATTTTCCTTTAATGGCTAAACCTTTGCCCACCGTCGAAGGTTTATGCTCCTTTCGTTCGTTCAAGTCTTTAGAATACAAGGCTGATTGAACTTCTTCAAAGCTCAGGGACTCCCTTTCATACATGAGAGTTTCTTTAAAGTGAGCATGTGTTCTGGGAAAAGCACACAACAACAACAGTGCTTGATCTTCATCATTGATCTTCACAATAATATTCTCAAGATCAAGAATCAGTTTGTTGAACATATCCAACTGCTCAGCTATCACTTTGTTTTCACTTATCTTGAATGAATATAAATCTTGTTTCAGGTAGAGCCGATTCACCAGAGATTTGGTCATGTACAAACTTTTAAGTTTCACCCATAATCCCGATGTTGTAGTCTCATTTGATACCTGTGGAAGAAACTTATCACCAAGGCTCATCATGAGATACATTGTTGATCAATCCTTCCTGTTGCCAATGAGAAGGATATCCATGTTTCTTAAAAAGAATGTCAATGGTATGATTAGTCATGCCACATGCGTGCAGACTTAATTTCCTCTGCCTCAACCATTGGAGGATCTACCACCTCTGCCATGTCTTCCATGCGAAGAGTAATCTTTTCCGTGGAATTGACAAGTAGGAAATGAAAAAGCATAGATTCATAAATGGGAGTAATGATTTGTCTTCTTGATGGACAAGTATAGAGTAAACTTTGCTAATGTTTGGAAGGGGATCCATTAACATGATCTAAGATCAAACAGCTGAATATTGCATATTTAAACCATTCAAGAATTTGATAACTGGATCAGATTCCTCATAACTATGAATCTTGCCAATGTTTAGACAAGATATATCATAATCACACGCATGAATGGAACAAAAACTATCTAATTCTTAGTACAACATCTTTAACTTTGTATAGTAGGAAGAGATAGCACAATCACCTTGCTTTAGGGTGCATATTTCTTCATGAAAATCTGAGATTCTAAACACATCACCATGATAAAATCGATCTTTTAAATCTTTCCATATGCTTGAAGTAGTTTCCATCCACAAAATACTCTAAGAAATTTTAGAATCTACCAAAGTTTTCAGCCATGACATGATCATTGTGTTGCATTGATCCCACGCAATGGCGTCACGGTCTTCATAAGGTGGTCTTAACAAAGCACCATTGAGGAAGTGTAGTTTGTGCTTGAAACGTAAGTCATTGATCTTGACCATGAATGATAATTTCTAGCATTCAATAATGGAGTTACTAACACAAGAGCTGGATTTTCATTCAAATGCATAAAGTATGGATTAAGGGTACCATTTTGATAACCTCTCTTGGTGTTGAAATTTGCATTTGGATGAGTTGTTGGAGCATGAGCATTTTTTGTGTTTGAGGAGATCTCAACTGACATGTTTGCAGATTTGCAAAAGAAAACCAGAAAACAATGAAGAAGAAGAAAGAATCAACGAAGAAGAAGAAGAAGGAAAAATGAGATTTGTGAGTATGTAACGTTAATGGTGATGGCGAAGCCACATGTCGATGATACCATGTGAAAACTAAAATGAAGACACCATTGATAGAAAAATAAAAGCTCGCATTGCATAATTATGAAAGAGTTATTACAAATCTGATTACACAGCGATCAATATATATATATATATATATATATATATATACACACACACACACACACACACATATATATATATATATATATATATATATATATATATATATATATATATATATATATATATATATATATATATATATATATATATATATATATATATATATATATATATATATATATATATATATATATATATATATGTGTGTGTGTGTGTGTGTGTGTATATATATATATATATATATATATATATATATATATATATATATATATATATATATATATATATATATATATATATATATATATATATATATATATATATATATATATATATATCACCTATAATTGGTTATTGCTACTAACTAACTCATAACAACTTGTACAATCAATACAAGTTTGCTATTGTTAACCTAGACTATATGTCATATAGAGTATTGAGCTGACTTTTTGAGTAAGTAACTACATTCTTCATATGTAACAAAACTTGATATTTTTTACGCAGTTTAGCTCAATGTACATATATATGTAACTATAACACACCATTAGCCACATGTAATCTCCACCTTGATCAACATTCAATTCCCTAAAAACTATTGTAAGTTATAAGACCTACTTGGTAGCCTTAGCTACTGCCATATATTGTGCTTCTATTTTAGACATAATAATTATGAATTGAATTGATGATTTCTTATAAATAGGTTCACCCACAAGAGTAAAATATATCTTGTTGTAGACTTCCTCTCATCCATATCACATGTATAGTATAAATAAATATTATCCTACAAATACCTGAAAACTAACAAGATTGCTTCCAAATGATGCTCACTATTTTGAACATAAACTTGAGAACTTGACTTACATCTTATGTCAATTTTTGTTTAGTGAAAACCATTGAATACATTAAACAACCAAAAACATTCGAATAAGGAATCTTGGAATATGCTGAGTTTATACATTTGTGTTTAGACATTAGTCAAGCAAAAGCATAAAGTGATTCACCAATGAAGTAATCATGACCTTTAAATTGTTCATTTCAAATATGTATAACACATACTATGGATTTTCTAAGAGAGTCATAATTTCCTAGTAATTATCTACATGAATTTTTATCCCAAGAATCTTCTTACCAACACCTAAATCCTCTAGGTCAAACATTTTTCTAAATAAGATTCTTAGTTCATTTACATCATGTAAATGATTAGCAACAATCAACATATCATCCACATATAGTAACTTTTGAAATTCTCGTAACAGACAGTCGATGTTATGTCGGATGTTATGACATCCGCTTCTGAATAAATTATTAAACTTAGGAGTAAACAAGTAATGAAAGCAGTAAAGAGCGCAGGAAATTGTTTACCCAGTTCGGTGCAAATCACACCTACTATGGGGGCTACCAAGCTAGACAGGAAATCCACTATAAGCAGTGTTAATTCAGAGCTAAACTACCAGTTTACAACTCCTCACTTAAGACCTACCCAATGCAATTTCAATCTAACTCTAGACCTGAGTTCCTACTCACTCCCCCTCAATCACAACAGTGATATCAATCAAATACAGAACAAGTTCAAAAGGAAGACACACTTCAAAAAAATCTTGATCTTGCTTGAAAGCTTCAATCAAGAGACATAGCACTCTTGCTTAAAAGCTTAGAGTGACACAACCAAAACACCACTCAAAAACCACACTAGTCCAATACAATCATCAAGGTGATAATTGCTTGGCTCACAAGAAAACCTAAGACAAAAACACACATGAAGATATAATCACCCAAACAGAATTCTTCACACCAAAATCTCTCTGTCTTTAGTGAGGATTGCCACTCTTCTTTATATGCAACGCATGGACTTTGGGCCTAGGTAGTATAAATTAGGTTTAACCAAGTTAATCCAATCTCCACAATTCAAGGTGCTACAAAATAGGCCACAGGTGTTTCCTAAACTATAGCCTGAGATAAAGTAGGAAACCTAGCAGAAAACAAACCAGCGGCCATGCTGGCAAATACCTGATGTGACAATATTGAGCGTGACATCCAATAAACTCTGTATTAGCTAACCAAACATATCCTACAGAACACTACACAAGTATGTCATGACATCAACCAAGACATCTACACACATAACAATGTTTTACCATAAAACACAGCCAATCAAGAACGTCTACAACTTTAAAATTAAAGAACCATCATCAAGACTCCCAACGTAAGCACAACTGTCCTACTCACACCTTTTATAGGCAATTTAAAGCGTGTATGAATCAGAGTGTTTGTACCACTTCCTAGAGGATGCTTTAAACGATGACCATTCCCCTTCAATTTACAAACTAGTCTTCCCTTCAGAGTATCACTAAGACCATCTAGATACTTCATGTAAATATCCTCATGTACATTATAGTGAAAAATGTTGTCTTCACATTTATATTCTCTAAATGCATGTATCGTCTGTCTACCAAGGCTAACATTGAAAGGATAGAAGTATGTATGATGTTTGAAGAGAAAATTTTGTCCTAGTTAACCCCGTTCTATTGTGAGTATCTCTTTGCTAAAAGGTGAACCTTGAGTCCCCCTTTCTTTTTTAGGTGCTGGTGGTTTGCTCTTATACACCCTTTTAAACTAATAGTTATTTTCCCCTTAGAAGTTACATAAGCTCCTATATGTATTTTCTATTCTTGGACTCTATCTCCTTAACCATAACTCTCATCCATTTATCTTTATCCTAAAAAGCTGTATCTGCTAGAAATTTAGACAAATCTTCATAACTAGCAAGAAGTACATAATTTCTTAAGTCTTCATACATGTATCTTTCTAGTGGATTTATATGAAAGCATTCTTTGTCAAGTCCATGGTCAATCTAAGTATCAGTGTATGGTTCAACCTGGTAAGAAAAAATATTTGTGAAAGTCACAAAATACTCTGAACAATCCATAGAGGGCTCTTTAGTAGGCCCAAACATAGAAGAATGCATATAATCTAGGATTACTTTTGTGTTATACTTCCTTTTCTTAAAATGAAGATGAAAATGTTTCTTACAAAATTCCATCTTAAAACTACGAAGACCATTCAATAAATTCAGTTTTTTATGTTACATTATCCCGAACTCACTAAGATGGCCCAAACTCATGGGACATAGTATGGTTTAATCATTATATGACTCAAGAGATGCAACACCAAATACTGTAGTATTTCTCTATAATTTGCAGTTGTTACTCACAATTTTCTCTCTCTCTCTCTCTCTCTCTCTCTCTCTCTCTCTCTCTCTCTCTCTCTCTCTCTCTCTCTCTCTCTCTCTCTCTCTCTCTCTCTCTCTCTCTCTCTCTCTCTCTCTCTCTCTCTCTCTCTCTCTCTCTCTCTTCATTGTCAAAAGCACCCTTGTCGATATTCATAATGCCCATATCTTTGTTAATCTCGTAATAAAAACAGTTTTCTTGTAGAGTAGCAAAGGAAATCAAATTATTTCCTAATTATGGAATATATCTAGCCTCGCTCATTATTTTAATGTCATTTTTATTAGCTTAATAGTCTGTTCAGAAGCGGATGTCATAACATCCGTTATAACATCCACTGTCTATTAGCTTTGTAATTCTGTTAGTTAGTTAAAGTTAGTTAGGCCAGTTTGTTAGTTAGTTGGATTGTTATAAAAGCCAATGTTATATGGTGTACAATGTAATGCAATTACTGCAAGTTTCATACAATTAAGTTTTCATCATTTCATCTCTTTTCTTTCACATCTAATCACAACTATCATCACCAATCTCACCTTATTTCTTGATGCATCATTGCATGATTGTTCTATCAAATTGGTATAACAGAGCTCGGTTCCATAATTGCTGCAAGAAGACACTCGAAGAATGGGAAATCATGGCAACAACATCTCTACACAGTTACTAGTGTTTGAAGGTAAAACGTTCGATCAATGGATTGTGAAGATGAATGTAATTTTCAGGTTTCAAGAGGTTCTTGAAGTGGTGAATGAAGGAGTACCAACCTTAACATCCAATGCAACAGAAGAACAACAAGCTGCACACAAAGAACTGAAGAAGAAGGATGGGAAAGCCATGTTCTTGATACATCAAAGTGTGAGCAATGAGATCTTTGAGAAGATCATGGACTATGAAAGTGCAAAAGAAACATGGGATGCGATGGACAAATTGTATGCTGGTGATGGGAACCTAAAGAAGGAGAGACTTCAAGCATTGAGGAGGCAGTATGAAGTGCTGGCAATGGAAGAAGAAGAAACCATCAGGCAATACCTGGACAAAGTAATCACTCTCACAAACTAGATGACAAGGAATGGTGAAAATTTCACTGATGTGATGAAGGTAGAAAAGGTTCTCAGAACATTAACACCAAGGTTTGATGACATTGTAGTTGCATTGGAGGAGTCAGAGGATCTAGACTCCATGAAGATTGAAGAATTGTAGGCAAGCCTAGAAGCACATGAACTAAGGTTAACAGATAGGATCAAAGAAAGAGGAAAAGTTGCATCTGTGGATCAAGCATTGCAGGCTCGGTATGTAAAGAAAGGAAAGTCCAAGAAGGAGATTCAGTGTCATAATTGCCAAAAATGAGGACATTATGCATCTGAATGCAGATCAAAGAGAGTGCCAAGGAACAAAGATGAGGCTCAGTTTGCTCAGAATGAAGGACCAGACTCAGATGAAGTGTTGCTGATGGTAACAGTCAATGATGAAGAAGAAAGAAGTGATGAATGGTATCTAGATACAGGGTGTTCCAATCACATGACAGACAAGAAGTCTTGGTTTTCTAAGCTAGATGAATTAGTAAATAGAAGTATTAGATTTGCAGACAATAGCATAGTATGTGCAGTTGGGATTGGAAAAATCTTGATCAATAGGAAGGATGGCAAGAAGGCATGTATTACTGATGTGCTATATGTGCCAAACATGAAGAGCAATCTAATTAGTATTGGCCAGCTATTACAGAAGTGATATACCATGAGAATGGAGGCAAAAGCTATCAATATCTTTGATCACAAGAACAGGCTGATCATTGAAGCCCCACTGTCAAAGCAAAGAACCTTCAGGATTAATATGAATGTGATTGAAGATCATTGCATGTTGACTGAGACTAAGCATGAGGACTGGTTATGGCATCAAAGATATGGGCACATCAATTTTAGAGATCTGGATATGCTGCATGAAAGGAAGATGGTGCAAGGCCTACCAAAACTAAAAGTGCCAGAAGAAGTATGTGAAGTATGTTATACTGGAAAGCAAGCCAGAAGCTCATACAAAGCAGAGGTACCATTCAAAGCAACCAGGAAACTAGAGGTAATTCACTAAGATGTTTGTGGACCTTTTGAAGTAAGGTCAGTAGGTGGAAACAACTATTTTGTGACATTCATAGATGAATTCACTCGGAAACTGTGGATTTACTTGTTGGTTAAGAAAAGTGAAGTGTTAAATGTGTTTAAGAAGTTCAGATTGCTAGTTCAAAATGAAAGTGGGGAAGTAATTAGTAGGCTAAGAAGTGATGAAGGGGGTGAATACAACTCTACTGAATTTCATGAGTTTTGCTCATCAAATGGCATTAGTCATGAAATCACTGCACCTTATACACCTCAACACATTGGGATATCAGAAAGGAAAAATAGAACCCTAGTAAATATGATAAGGAGTATGTTGAAGCAAAAGGAAATGCCTCATTTCATGTGGGGTGAAGCAGCTGCTACTGCAGTATATCTCATAAACAGAAGTCCGACAAAGAAGTTGCAGGACAAGACACCAGAGGAAGCATGAAGTGGAGTCAAACCAAGTGTTCAACATTTAAGGATCTTTGGTTATGTTTCAGACATGTGCCTGATCAACTAAGAAGGAAGTTAGATGATAAATCCCAAGTAATGATTATGGTTGGATATCATCAAACTGGTGCATACAAACTATATAATCCAAATAATAAGAAGATAGTATTCAACAAAGATGTAAGATTTGATGAATCAAAGGAATTGGATTGGAAAGAAAAGGTCTCACATAAAGGTAACAATCACTTACCCCTCTTTGACTCAGAGACAGAAGAAGGTGAGATTGAGGAACAAGAAGAAGTTGATGAAGATACAAATGAAGAAGGTGCAGAAGTAATCAATAGACCAACAAGGAATACTCAACCACCAACCAGGCTGAGGGACTATGAGAGATTCCCTGATCAAGTAGTCAAGATGAGGGTGATATAGTGCAATTAGCAATGCTGGCTGAAACTGAACCAGTGTCTTTTGAAGAAGCTTTAAAACATAAACATTGGAAGATAGCCACAATTGAAGAACTGAGTTCTATAGAGAAGAATGAGACTTGGAAATTAGTTAAATTACCTGCTAACAAGAGGTGTATTGATGTCAAGTGGGTTTTAAGACAAAACTAAGGCCAGATGGGCAAGTGGTAAGATACAATGCTAGATTAGTAGCAAGAGGATTCCTACAAAGGCATGGACATGATTACTATGAAGTCTATGCTCCAGTAGCAAGAATGGAAACAATCAGACTGATTGTGGCAATAGCAGTTCAGAATGACTGGTCTATTTATCAGCTAGATGTAAAGTCATCCTTTTTGAATGGTGAGCTAGAAGAAGAAGTATATGTGAATCAGCCACCAGGATTTGAGATATAAGGAAAGGAAGGACATGTTTATAAGCTGAGCAAAGCCTTGTATGGGCTGAAGCAAGCCCCAAGGGATTGGAACAAGAGAATAGATAGTTTTCTTGTTCAACAAGGTTTCATGAAGTGTGTAAATGAACATGGAATTTAAAGTAGGAATACCACAGGTAATCTCATTGTATGTCTATATGTGGATGACATGATAGTGACTAGAAACAATGAAGCTGAAATGAAGGGTTTTAAGGAAAACATGATGAAGGTATTTGAGATGTCTGACTTAGGCAAACTCACATACTTCCTAGGAATTGAGTTTGACAGAAATGATCAAGGAATGATTATTCATCAAAGGAAATATGCTCAAGATGTGCTAAAAAGGTTTAACATGGTAAACTACAAGCCAACTGCAACTCCTGTTGATACGAGGACAAAGTTATCCTTGGAGAATGATGAAGAGGAAGTAAATCCTACTCTGTTCAAACAGCTTGTTGGTTCCCTAAGATACTTGTGTCACACAAGACCTGATATTACATATGGTGTAGGTCTGATCAGCAGGTACATGGTGAAGCCACCCACTTCTCATTTAATTTCAGCCAAGAGGATATTGAGGTATGTGAAGGGTACATACAGGAGAATTCAATATTGTAAAGATCAAGGAGGTGAGTTGATAGGCTATTCAGATTTAGATTGGAGTGGTGATAAATATGGCAGGAAGAGTACAACAACATATGTGTTTATGATTGGAAATGCAGTCTTTGCATGGAGCTCAAAGAAGGAACCAGTGGTGGCTTTATCCTCATGTGAAGCTGAGTATATAGCAGCTTCCATGGCAGCCTGTCAAGCTCAGCGGACAAACACGTTATTGACTGAATTAAAGCTGATAAGGAATGGAAGAGTAGAACTCAGAGTTGACAGTAAATCAGTCATAGACTTGGCAAAACACCCAGTAGCACATGGTAGAAGCAAGCATATTGAAACCAAATTTCACTTTTTAAGAGAACAAGTGAATAATGGAAAGTTAGAGATGAGCTACTGCAAAACAGATGAGCAATTGGCTGACCTGCTCACAAAACCACTAAAAAAAAGCAGATTTGATGATCTAAGGATGAAGTTAGGCATGGTGGAAATATCTAACTAATCGAATTAAGGAGGTGTATTAGCTTAATAGTCTGTTCAGTAGCGGATGTCATAACATCCGTTATAACATCCACTGTCTATTAGCTTTGTAATTCTGTTAGTTAGTTAAAGTTAATTAAGCCAGTTAGTTAGTTAGTTGGATTGTTATAAAAGCAAATGTTATGTGGTGTACAATGTAATGCAATTACTGCAAGTTTCATACAATTCAGTTTTAATCATTTCATCTCTTTTCTTTCACATTTAATCACAACTATCATCACCAATCTCACCTCATTTCTTGATGCATCATTGCATGATTGTTCTATCAGTTTTTGTCCATAGAAATTTTAGTTTTTTTTTATTCCCATGATAACATGTGCTTTTTCTTCACCATAAAACACAAATCCAAAAATTCTTGACTTCAATGTAGTGAACACATCTCGGTGTGGTGTCATATGTTGTGTCCTTTCTAAATGAAATACAAACTACATTTCCTTCAATTTATGAGTCATCAAATTGAACCATATTTGCAGAACTTGATAAGCATTGCTTTCTGTTTGGACAGTCCCTTACTGAAATGTTAGATTTGTCTGCAACTAAAGTCCTGTATTGTTTCTTGACCTTGCATTTAGACATTTTCTTTCCAAAACTCGCTTTACTGTTATTCCTCTCGCGATCTGACTCCTATTTGCATAAATACCTCCTTTTTGATTTCCATCCTCTATATTTTGTATAAATTGAAAAGGAATAGTGTGGAAATAATTGCATTGAGATTGATAGTGTCTTTCACGTAAATAAGTGTAATAATCAAGTTTTCGCAAGAACTAATAACTATCAAAACAAAATAACTTTTTTGTATTCATCATCAATCCTTACCCAAAGGCTCACCAAATATTTAATTATTCTATTTAAAGTATTAACATGTTGTTTCAATTCATCTTCAAATTTTATAGTTGTTGTTTCGCGAAAAATTTATTTGTTAGCGTCTAAGACATATGCTTACTCTCTAATTTATCCTAAAACTCAATTAGAGTCTTAAAATGTATTATATGTTACACCACTTTCTAATTTATACATCCATACATACATAGTTCATCACCTTTCATCATAACTTTCATGTATTACTCAAGTAATCTTAATGTAGTTAAGGAATCCTCACTATCCCATTGTTAAATGGCAATTATCAAACATGTTTTCCACCTTACCTCGATTATGTAGCAAGGATTCTAAGTTCCTGCAATGGGAGAACCTCCTCTTGCACTTCTAGCTGCTAGGGTTTCCCCTTTATTTATATTAACTATTATTTCTACTTTAAATTCTTATCAACCATTTAATAACTCTATTTTCCCAAATAATTCCATTATTTCCTCATTGATGTTCCCATATCTATATTATCTGTATAATCCAAAATGAACTCGAATAAAGTTGGAATTAAAAATTCAGGACGTTTCAATTTAAATGACATAAAAAGTAATACAATCTAGACACATCTGTATGACAACAATACATAACATAACAAAAAGCCACATCAACTTACAATACTAGGCATGTCCATATAATGCTATCCACTCAAACCCTTGAGAAATACATAACACATTAGCATATCAGTTTACATATAAGCATGTGTCAGAATAACAATTGAAAAACCTTTAAGCTAAGTAAATAGTACCTTGGCATATCAGTTGCAAGACAATGTGTGTTCAGGTAACATTATCTGGAAAAAAAACATCAAGGCAATACATAACAACATTGAGTATAACTTTTCATGAAAGGGTGTGTCCTAATAACAATACTAAGACAACATTGAGTATAACCTTTCATGAAAGGGTGTGTCCTAATAACAATACTAGGACAAACCCTTCAGAAATTCATAACACTTTGGCATATCAATTTACATAACACAACGTGTTCAGATAGCACTATGCGCACAAACCCATGAGATAATACATATTACCTTAGAAAATTAATTTACATGTGAGAGTGTGTTCACAGGACCGGCCCAATCATACAGGAGGTCCAATTCTAATTTAAAAATTAGACCAAAATTAAAAAAAAAATACAATTATAATAATTAAAACTGACACAAAAAATATAATTATATTAATAAAAATAAGATTTAATTATAATTATTTTAGTTTTGATCAATCTCATTTTTTTTAATATATTGGGTTTTTATTATAGGATTTTTTTAAATTTATTTGATTTTTTTATAATTTTTTTATATTAATTAATATTAATGTAAGCAATTGGAATTTTTAAAATTTTGAGGCCCTCCAAAATTTAGGGTCCTATGCTGTAGAATCTGATGCTCCTGCACAGGGTCGGACCTGTGTGTTCAAATAATATTCATACAAAACTCCGAGACAATACATAACATCTTAGGGCATAAATTTATATGATAAGAAGGTGTGTTCAGAGAACATTATCCAACCAAACCTTTGATCCAACTAACTTTGCATTATTTTTCATACATAATAATGTGTTTAGCTTTACAATGTTTTATTCACAAAAATATAATTACCTTATATAAGTCACATATTTTTAAACTAAGGAAATATGTATATAAAATCAAGAGTCTTATAGTCTCATATTTGTAACAAGATATCCATAGGACATTCACGAGTGAAATATTGTTAAAAATATGTTTAGAAAAAAAAATGAAATTTGTCTATATTGTTGGCTCCACGATTGGGGGTAGCGATGTCAATTTACATATGTTAACATGGATCTCTGCAAGAATTATATGTTTGGAGCTCCGAAGTCAGAGTATTTTCCCCGCGGAGATGGTGATGGCGATGGAGGTAAAAATTCCCAGATAAAACTTTGGAGCGGGGATCGGGTAAGTACCCTCCGTCCCATGGATTCCCCGAATCCGGCCATATTATTAATTATTCTTTTTATATTTATAATATTATATAAAATATAATAATTATGTAACTATATATATTTTTATAAAAAAGTTATTATATTATTGGGAAATAAAGAGTCATTACTCATTAGTCATTAGTGGAGATTTTATTTACTAAACCTAGAAAAGTGAACGATGCATATACAAATTATAATATTAAACGTCTCTTTCTTCTTAGAGGAGTCTTCTTTTCTCAAATCTATTTATCTTCTCCATTCCTCCTCTCCTCTATTCTCATCATCATCACAACAATCACTCTCTTTTGTTTATTATTATTATTATTATTATTATTATTATTATTATTATTATTATTATTATTATTATTATTATTATTATTATTATGGCAAAAACCTAATTACGGTAAAACCTAATTTTTGTTTTGTATTTTTGTTAGGTTAGTAGTCATGTCGATGTGGTTACCGTAATTGATGTTCATTAGAATTCATTTTAGGTTTATTTATGTGTCTGCACCATACACTACTAATGTCATTTGTGATTTTTTGGTATCTTGTTTGGTGGATTAGAATATTGATAGGTAATTGTTAATATTAACAGTTGTTAATTGTAGCACCAATGATGCTTTAATTGATCACTTTTTCGATAAGATACCATCTTATAGATTTTTTTTGAATGGGGAATTATTTCATATGCGTTTTTGTGCGCATATCTTAAACTTGATAGTAAAAGATGGCATGCAAGCAATTTCTGGTTCGATTGAAAAAAATCATGGAAAGTGTTGGTTATTGGGTTGCAACACCAAAAAGGGAGGATAAATTTAGAGATATTTGTCACTAGTTGAACATAAGGAAAGTAAAGCATGATTTTGGAATAGTGATGAAGACCTATAATGAAAATTCGGAAAGATGGAGATGATACCATGACTTTCTTGGATAATTTCTTTATGTTTTGGTTTTTTTAGAGTAACTTTGTCTAAAGTAACTTCAATTATAACTTTAGTTTGGTGATTTCTTTAATATTTTGGATTCTCATCCAATTCTATTTTGCTATTCATTGTGGGATATTTATTAGTATTTTATTTTGGATATTTGACAATTCCAATTTGCTATTTTTTCTATGCATTATGAGATTATGCATGATAGCAAGAAAAAAAATTAGCAACTACAATTGCTTTTACATTTTTAGTTATTGATGCAATATGTTTTTTTTAAATAATAAATATGCAAAATATATGTTTTAAAAAAAAACAATGGAATGCTAATGTCATAATTTTGATCTGAAAAAAAAATTAAGATTCTAAATTTGTGGATATCTGTGGATACCGTGGGGATGGGGATGGGGAAAAGTATTCTCTCGTTGCGGGGATCTGTGGATACCTATTAGGTTTCATAAATGAAAAAGAATAGAGGATTAGTTAAATCTGTTTTACTATTCACTTTCTCAACAAGGTTTCAAAGATTACAAGTGAATACCAATAATTAACCTCTCCCAACAACCTGAGAGAACTAGTCTATTTATAGACTACTAAGCTAACTTAACAATTGGGCTTACAGGCAAGGCCCAATTCAACATGCTAACAACCCTGGAATTTACACTGTTGCATGCTCAGACTTCGACTTCATGTTAAACCTTCTGTCGAACCATGAAGTTACCCTTGTCGAAACTAGAGTTTAATTCAAATATCACACTATCCAATGTGGGACTATTATCCACACTACTCACACTTGTAATTCTTTTTCAATACCCCCCTCAATTGTGAGTCTACCACAATGCTCCTCCTTAAGTGGAAGCTCTTTCTTCCACATACATTTGGACCGCCATTGAAACTCTTTCAATGAGACACTCACCCACATGTGGGACACCTACCCATGACCATGTGTGATATTTTTGATACAAGTAAACCGGTCCCTTTCTCTAACTAAAGGTTTATAATACCATTTGTTGGCGCAACAATCAGGGGGGCAAGCTAGGAGCATTCTAAATGATGGGACATTCTTCTTAGAGCAACACGCCTTTGTGAGAAACACACCACATATTCACCCAAAACCTTAAAGTGATATGTGAGTGGGTTTTCTCACTTATAAATGTTCAAGTCACCATATTCCTATTCAATGTGGGACTATTATCCACACTACTTACACTTGTAATTCTTTTTCAACATATATAAGATTCTAAGTATTGAGTACATCGCAAACCTCTTTTTCCTCCTCTACCCCCTATAGTGAAGTGCACCTCGTACCTCTGACAATACCAACTGTAGGGGGAACTTCATGAAACTCTCATCTACTGATGGAAGTATCACTATAATATAATGGAATTTGGATAAGATATCCATGACATGGTTCGCCATAGCATGTTCCTTCTATAATATCTAGTGATAAGCTGAACTTGGGGGATCTCCTTCTTGTACTAGTGTCAAATAAGGATTGGAAACTTTGTAAAACCATTATATGTAATCGTATATTATACTCAATGGAAAACTACATACATCATCTAGTATCAGGTGCTCATGGTACTCTTCAGATAGCTCATTAATATCATTATGAAGAACTGTGGAAGGCACACCCAATATGGGGTCCTAGTTAGGTATACCCTGCAAATACTATAACTACCTCAATACTCGCTTAGGCAGAAGTGAATACTTAATTCAAGAGCCACAAGCCAAAGAAATAACGTGAGGTTGAGTGAAATGGATATGTCCAAATTATATTATTCAGATGACGCGAGAGGAGCAACCTCGTAATTGTTTTAATCTCTTTCTATAATTCCTAAAATTAATCTCTTTGCAAGTTATCTTTCCTAATCTATTTGCTATTATGGAGTCCAAACATGCTACCATTAAAGAACTGGGTTGTTGGAATGGTGAGGTTTGGAATTAGTCGGTGTTCAATTTGGTGTTGGAAGCTGGCGGTGTCATTGAATCTGAAGCTCGCGAACTGCAGGAAATTCTGCATGATATCCAGCCACTAAAGCATGTTTCAGATACTTTCTGTTGGCTGACGAGTGAGTCTAATATCTTCTCGGTAAAATCTTGTTATACTGGACTTTTACATGCTGCGGGAGATTAATCTCTAGAACCTGAAGTGGAGGCCGCCATCGCGGTTCTTTGGCAGACAAGGATACCATTAAAGGTAAAAGTCTTTGGTTGGCGATTATTTCTTAATAAATTACCTACGCGTGCAAATCTTGTAAGAAGAGAGACTATTTCTAATCCACACGAGAAAGTTTGTGTGTTTTGTTTTAATGTGGTTGAAGATGTTCAACATGTATTCTTTACCTGTGCAAGGATCAAGGTGGTGTGGGATCATAATTTATTACACATGGTTTAAATTTTCCACTGATTTTTTTGTAAGCGTTAATTTCTGTCAGAATTATCTTCTTGTAATCAGGTTGGAGTATCCATAATACTTCCGCGTAAAATATATTTGTTTATAAAAAAAATCAACATAAACAAAGTTTAAATTACTTTATGAGAGCAAATATTATGTTATTTTCAATTAACAAAAATAGTGTGTTTGAGTTTTGTTTTGTATGACAAAGATAACATGCGTTTCGTGAAAAACCATTTATCACGTAAAAGAGTGAATCTATAGTAATGTAGGGGTGGCAAAATGGATGGATTGGATGAATATGGATTGGATTGGATTGTTAATAGATGGATTAAAACAATCCATTAAAATTTTCTTAAAATTATCCAATACAATCCATCCATTAAGAATAAAATCCATCAAATCCATTCATTAACATATTTTTAATGGATGGATATCCATCCATCCAACTTTTTTTTTTATTTTGTAAAAATAAATATATTTTTTTATTTTTAAAAATCAATTTTATTTTATTTTTGAAATTTTCATTTTTTATATTTAAAAAAAATTATTTTTTAAAATATTCATAAAAAAAATTGAATTTTTTGTATTTTCAAAAAAAAATTGATATTTTAATTTTTAAAAAATATCGATTTTTTTTCTAAAAAAAAGTTGGTTTTTTTTTCGAAAAAAATTTTATTTTTTTTATTAAAAAAAATCGCTTTCTTTTTCAGAAAAAAAAATCGATTTTTTTTTTCGAAAAAAAATCAGTTTTTTGTTTTAGAAAAAAAATCGTTTTTTTGTTTTTGAAAAAATTACAGTTTTTTAATTATTTTTAAAAAAATCTATTTTAAATTATTTTAAAAAAAATAAATCTAACGAAAATAAAAATAATCCATTGGATTTTTAAAATATGTTGGTATTAGAATATTAATAGTAATTCATATTTATTTAGTTGTACTATTTTTTTTTAGCCCCTAAGTTTGTTAGAGGGTATTTTAGTATTTTATCTTATTCTAGTAACCCTAGTTTTAGCTTATAAATAGGGTGACAATCATTGTAAGTTTTATCATGTTTTTGTAGCCGTTATTCTTAATAGAATATTTCCTTTATTCACCTTTGCACCAACAATTGGTATCTAGAGCTCCGGTTCGGATTCATTGGGAAACACGGGAAACACGAGTGAACGTGAGGTCTTGTATGTTTGATTTTGATTCTTAGATTCGTGTTGAATCTTGAACAAAATCTGATCAGAATTTTATTCTGTGGGTTGGGAAACACTGTGTGAGAAATCTGAGTGTATTGTGCAAGGTGAAGATGAACGGAAACGGCAACATGAACACCAAGCTTCCAGTATTTGACGGTAAAAACTGGAATCGTTGGATGATCCAAATGCGTGTATTGTTTGGTGCTCAAGATGTTTTAGATCTTGTCACTGATGGTTATGTTCCGGTAGCAGCAGATGCAACGGATGAACAGAAAAACGCGCAGAAGAAAGTAAGGAAGAAGGATCAGAAAGCAGTATTCTTTATTCATCAATGTGTTGATGTAAATGTGTTTGAGAAGATTGCAGATTCAACGACAACAAAGGCTGCGTGGGACACACTGGTTAGATGTTATGGTGGTGACACATCAGTGAAGAAGGTGAAGCTTCAGTCCTTAAGAAAGCAATATGATAATCTCAACATGAAGAATAATGAGAAAGTTTCTGAATACATCTCCAGGGTGGTTATGATCACTAATGAGATGAAGGCGTGTGGAGAAACTCTTTCTGAAGAAACAATCACGGAGAAGGTATTGAGATGCCTTACCTCTCAATTTGATTACATTGTGGTAGCAATAGAACATTCCAAAGATATGAGTACCATGAGAATTGAAGAGTTGCAGAGTAGTTTAGAAGCGCAAGAGTTGTGTTTGACTGAGAGAACTTCTGAAAGGGAAGTAGAGCAGCAGGCTCTGAAAGCAACTTCTGATAGGAGGTATCAGAAGCAGTCAGAAGCCAAGAGAAGATCTGATGGTGGTCAGAAGTCAGAAAGCTCAATCTCTGATAGGCAAAAGAATGCTCATAAGGGAAAAGAGAAGTATGACAAGAAGAAGATCCAATGTTACTGTTGTAAGAAGTTTGGTCACTTTGCTAGAGATTGTTGGTCAAACAAGGAGAAGAAATCAGAAGAAGCAAATATAGCCAGAAGTTCTGATGACGAATCTGTGCTATTAATGGCCTCTGAATCTAATGATATGGATCTGACAGACTGGTGGTATATGGACACTGGCTGTTCAAATCATCTTACTGGAAACAAGAAATGGCTGGTTGACTTTGACTCTGAAAAGAGGACAAAGATCAGATGTGCTAATGACAAATATCTTAATGCAGAAGGTATGGGAAATGTCAGAGTGACTCTGAACAATGGGAAAACAACATTGATTCAGAACGTGTGGTATGTACCTGACATCAGAAGCAATCTGATGAGTGTGGGACAATTAATTGAGAAAGGTTTTTCAGTTACCATGAAGGACAATCTTCTGAAGCTGTATGACTACAATCAGAAGTTGATTATGGAGTCAGAACAGGGAAGGAATAGAACATTCAAGGCGAATGTCAGAACTGCAGACTCAGAATGTCTTAGTGCAACATGTGCTGAGAAGGAGAGTGAGCTGTGGCACAGAAGATTTGGTCATTTGAATTTCAGAAGCTTAAAAAATCTGAATTCAAAGAAGCTGGTACATGGAATTCTTGCAATTAAGAAGCCTGAGAAGTCATGCAAAGTTTGCATGGAAGGAAAACAACCACGTTTGCCATTTGCGTCAGAAGTTTCTCCAAGAGCAAAACATGCCTTGGGAGTTGTACATTCTGATGTGTGTGGTCCATTTCCAGTAGCATCAATTGGAGGGAATAAATACTTTGTGTTATTTGTTGATGAATTCACAAGAATGACATGGGTATCCCTTATTAAGTTCAAACACGAGGTGTTTGATGAATTCAAGAAATTCAGAATGAAGGCTGAGAATCAGAGTGGTCAGAAGTTGAAGATTCTTAGAACTGACGGTGGAGGTGAGTATAACTCCAAAGAGTTCCAGAAGTTCTGTGAGGAGAATGGAATTGAGCATGAGGTTACTGCTCCTTATACCCCTCAACACAAAGGTCTTGCTGAAAGAAGAAACCGCACTTTGCTTAATATGGTGAGAAGCATGCTAAAGGAGAAGAAGCTTCCTCAGAAGCTCTGGGGAGAAGCTGTTGCCACTGCAACGTATGTACTCAACAGATGTCCTACGAAGAAGTTAAAGGAAATAGTTCCTATGCAGAAGTGGACTGGAGACAAGCAAAGTGTTAGTCATCTGAAGGTGTTTGGTTCTGTTTGCTATAAACATGTTCCAGAAGCCAGAAGACAGAAGTTGGATGATAGAAGCAAAGTGATGATTCTGATAGGGTACCACAGTACAGGTGCATACAAGCTCTATTGTCCAGAAACCAATAAAATTGAATTCAGCAGAGATGTGATTGTGAAGGAATCAGAAGTTTGGAATTGGGATAAGTATCAATCTGATTCTGATGTTAGAACTTCTGAAGAAAGGTCAGAGTTAAGAATTTCTGAAGTTGAAGTAAACTCTGACGTTGATTATGACCCTGATAGTGATTCTGACTCTGGAGAAGACTCAGAAGATGAAGGTGACTCTGATGATCCAGACTCTGATGGTAATCTAGATTCTGGTGGCAATTCAGACTCTGAAGATGGCCAAGACTCTGAAAATATGCCAAATCTTGAAGATGGTCAAAGCTCTAGAGGAAGTCAACCATCTGAAGCTGGAAACTCTGAAGCTCAAGACTCTGAACAAGTTCAGAGACCACAAAGAATCAGAAGTATTCCCAGAAGATTTGCAGAATTTGACATGCTGCAAGACACTGAAGTAGACTCTGAAGGAGAAGTTATTCAGTGTGCCATGTTAGTAGACTCTGAACCTATAAGTACAGAGGAGGCTCTTAAGCAGAAGCTCTGGCTGAAGGCCATGAAAGAAGAACTTGATGCTATAGAGAGAAACAAGACTTGGAAGCTGACAGAACTTCCAAAAGACAAGAAAGCCATCAGCGTCAGATGGGTTTTCAAGCAGAAGTTAAAGCCAGATTGCTCAATTGGCAAACATAAAGCAAGGTTGGTAGCCAGAGGATTTCTACAAAAACCTGGGCTGGATTACTCTGAAGTGTTTGCACCTGTAGCAAGACATGAAACAATCAGAATGGTGATTGCAATAGTTGCTAACAGGAATTGGCCTCTGATGCATTTAGATGTAAAATCTGCATTTCTGAACGGTCCATTAGAAGAAGAAGTTTACGTGTCACAACCTCCTGGATTTGTGAAAAAGAATCAGGAAGGGATGGTGTACAGATTATACAAAGCTCTATATGGATTGAAACAAGCGCCCAGAGCTTGGAATCATAAAATTGATTCATTTTTCAAGAAGCAAGGCTTTCAGAAATGTAAGATGGAGTACAGTGTCTATGTTCAACATACTTCTGAAGGCAATATGACTCTGGTATGTTTATATGTTGATGATATACTGCTGACTGGAAGTTCTGAACAGGAGATAGCCAAGTTCAAGAAGGTTCTAATGAATGAATTTGAAATGACTGATCTAGGCAAAATGACATACTTTCTAGGGATGGAGTTCAAATATTCTGAGAAAGGTATCATTTTGCATCAGCTCAAGTATGAATTAGAACTTCTAAAGAGATTTGATCTGAAGAATTGTAAGATGGCTGTCACACCTTCTGATATAAATCAGAAACTGGATTCAGACTCTGAAGGAAAGGATGTGGACACTACAACCTTCAAACAGTTGGTTGGTTCTCTGAGGTATCTGTGCAATACCAGACCTGATATTTGCTACTCAATTGGGATGGTTAGTAGGTTCATGAGTAAACCTAAGTGGTCCCATTACCAAGTTGCTGTCAGGATTCTGAGGTATATCAAAGGAACTCTGAAGTATGGAGTGTTATTTCCCTCTGGAGGAAATAATGAGTCAGAACTTCTGAGTTATTTAGACTCTGATTGGTGTGGAGACAGAGTTGACAGAAGAAGTACATCTGGGTACTTGTTCAAATTTCTGGGAGGTTCCATTTCTTGGTGTTCCAAGAAGCAACCTGTTGTGGCGTTGTCAACCTGTGAAGCTGAATACATTGCAGATGCTGTTACTGCATGCCAAGTTGTGTGGATTCTGAATCTGTTGCAGGATCTGAAGATTAAAGTAGACAAACCTCTGAAGTTGATGATTGACAACAAGTCTGCAATCAATCTTGCCAGAAACCCAGTGTTGCATGGGAGAAGCAAGCATATTGAGACCAAGTATCATTTTCGGAGACATCAAGTTCAGAGTGGAGTGTTAGAAGTTGTACACTGCAGCACTCAGAAGCAGTTGGCAGATGTTCTGACGAAAGCTATCAAGACTGATCAATTTCTCAGACTAAGGGATGGAATTGGTGTTACAAGTTTTGATGGAATATGAATTAAGGGATGGTATTAGAATATTAATAGTAATTCATATTTATTTAGTTGTACTATTTTTTCTTAGCCCCTAAGTTTGTTAGAGGGTATTTTAGTATTTTATCTTATTCTAGTAACCCTAGTTTTAGCTTATAAATAGGGTGACAATCATTGTAAGTTTTATCATGTTTTTGTAGTCGTTATTCTTAATAGAATATTTCCTTTATTAAGCTTTGCACCAACAGTTGGATGGATTAAATCCATCCATGAATATAAATGAATGAATTTAATCCAATCCATTAACTTATTTTTTATGTGGGAGATGGATTTGATGAATTTTTTGATGGATGATTGAATGAATTTTGCTTTAATGGATCCAATTGGCACATCTATAGTAATATACTAAAGTACTCATGGAGTGGATAAAAATCGATAAATTGAATGAGATATACAGTTGGAATTTATTTAACAAATCTCCTTTTCCTTCAAGTGGTTGGTTTGATCTCACAAGCCAAAGGTTGCCTTTGCACCATAGTGAAAGGGCAAATTGTTTATGGCCCAAAGGTTGCCTTTCAGTTTCAATTGGTCCATACAATTTTGCAATTCCAATTTCAACGATAACTTCATCAGTAATAAATTATTAATTAAGTATTGCACATAATCAACTTGTCTCATTAATTAATCACCTTTAATTCTTTTGGAACTTAAATTTAATAACTTTTTGTAGTGCTTGACACCTTTGATTAGACCAATATGGCTAATTCCCAACACAACATGCAGTTTGCAGTGCTTGGTTATTTTAATCAAAAATGAAATAAAAGACCACAATTAAAGATCTTAATATTCCTCTTAATAGTTTATTTTGAGCAAATTGAGTTATATTATCTCCTTTCAAAATCTTATGTTTGATCTTTCTATTGCTATTAAGGATTGAATATTAAATATTAAATTTCACTTTTTATAGACTCCTTTTCTGATCTTTTTGTTTCATTGGTTTAGTGTGCCTTTGTTTGGCTATTCCATTTCATAGATAAATTTTATTCTTTCAAAAAGAGATTGTGATCTAGAACAACAATAAAACTCATTTAATATAGTACTTATGTGCATTACTCAACCAAATTGTAAAGTAACCCTATTTGATTAATTATTATAGTATATGTCAATAGCGTTAGAGAGAGGTGATAAAAGCTCTCGTTTTTCAAAGAAACATCTATTCCGCCTTGAACCATCAATATCCTGCCGGCTTCTGCCTCATCACGAATCTCTGATCATCATGCCTTGGAATTTTTTTCTACCCTACCATGTTTTTATAAGATATTATCTGAAATGCCACATTTTTAGACATATATATCAAAATGTCACACTTTTAAAAAATTTAGAATTATTAACTGAAATTTATTGCCCATTCATTGGACAATAGCATGTAAATATAAAAGATGCCGCCCATTGAAAGGACGGCGGAGTCCAACTCATAAATTTTGTTTACTTTTTCGTTTTATTTTTGTTTTATTTATATTAATATATATAACAATATATTAATAATATAAATATAATAAATATTAATATTATTAATATTTATTTATATTAATATCATCAATATTAATAAATATTAATATTAATAATATTAATATTTTTTTTGTATTTATATTATTAATATTAATATATATATTAATATTAATGATATTATATATATATATATATATATATATATATATATTAATATTAATATTTATTAATATTTGTATTAATAATATTATTAATATTAATATTATTAAGACATAATATTAATATTATTATTAATATTTTAATATATATTGATATTATTAATATTAATATTTATTTATATTATCAATAATGTTAATATTAATATAATCAATTAATGTATAATATTAAATTATATTTTTTAATACATAATTTATATTAATTGATATCATTAACGAATATTATCTAATACATGATGATTAATAAAAACACTAACGATTACTTGTTCCCACATTGGAACACCGAGTTCGATTGTGACCCGTTTGACGACACATTGAACATTTTCTCTCAAGCTTATCAAAGTTATCCATTTCCGTTGTAATACGTGTGCTCACTGGGCGACCTTTCTTGTTCCTTCGCATTCTTGGGTTATGCCAAATTTGATCTCCTTCATAAACGGGCCAATATTCATCGTACAACAGCACTGGAAAGCTTGTGCTGTAAACCCCAAACAGGTTTGTAACCCTATAAATGTCGGACAAAAGAGCGTAAGCGTCGTGGCGCACATTTGAACATGCAATGATAACATGTGAGCAAGGGACACGATATGCTTGAAACTTTCCGCAGTCACACCACCCGTTCAAGAGGTCGACCTTATAATGTCCCATAGGCTTCAACTCACCATGGTCAATTGTCTCCTTCACACTGAAAACATTGTTAGCGTAGTCAAAAATTCTGACTTGATGTGTGCTGGATTTTGTTGTTTCTTCTTTCATCACCTTGAGGCAGTTGTATGTAAATGTTTCGCCAGAATTCAACGCAACACTCCACTTTGAACCCCGTTCAGCAAATAAAGATCCCAGTCTATAATATGTTGCCCTTATCAATGTTGTAATGGGCAAATTACGTGTGCCTTTAAAGACAACATTCATTGACTCGACAAGGTTGGTAGTCATGTGACCCCAACGTCGACCCCCGTCAAATGCCCTTGTCCATTTTATGGCTGGAACATTGTCAATCCACCTTAAAGCATCTGCATTTGCCATGTCAATCTCTGACCGATAGTAATGAAATGTTGGTTGGTTTAAAGCGTACCCTGAATAATTAAAATATCAGTCAACGAAGTACAAAAAAATAATATATGTTATTAACAAAATTTAATGAATATTATGAAATATAGTTACCCATGTTAATTATTTTTTTCCGTAGGTTCCTGTCCTTGATTCAAGCCTGGGGATGGTCCAGAATGCCCAGACTGTCGCCGATCAACCCCAATCCATATCACTTTCCATACGCAACCAAGTAAGTAAACAAAGTTTATGTATATATTCTTTTCATCTATAATTTTTACTAACTATTTCTTTCATAGGTGGTCCGCGTATGGGATGAATTATGAAAAAACTCTGCATCATTGTGCTCCTGGGTATCGGACGTTCTTCGATCATTTTGAGGAAGATGATGTATTGTCTCTAATCCCTTATTTTTTTACTAGCACTTTCCATTTTTTTCTCTAATCCCTTTTTAATTATGTTATAGTTTCTATGGAGACCCTATCTTGAGCTTGAAGATAAGGATCCAACTGAAAGCAATATGTGGAGTTCTACAACATTCATATTTTCTTTCACTTATGTTGAAATGCATCATTCAGATAGGGTGAAACTCCAATTTGGAATTAAACAAGACATTCCTGGTCCACCTACATGCATGGAAAGGTACCACAAGAGTACAACGAACGACCAATGGAAATTCGATAATTGGAGAGACCATAACAGACAAGAACGTCAGCACTGGATAAATCGTCGTCGCACTGTTCTACGAGGAAATGTCATGGATACCGAATGTAAACCTAGTAGGGAATACATGAGTTGGTATAGATCTGTGACCAATTTGGATCTATCACAAAATAGATACTTGTAGGACCCTCGAAACCAACCAACTTCATCAAACTTCCAAAACATCCCCTCCATGACTTGTAACACCCAACCACAAATATTTAACACCCCACAACAAATATTTAACACCCCACAATAAACATTCAACCCCAACCCAACACAACCACCTTATACCCCAAGCCAACACTACAATCAACCTTACCCATGATCATTTAACCCAACCCCCTTCAACATCCAACAACAAAACCCAACCTCATCATACCCCCAATATAACAAATACTCATTCTCTCAACCTACCCAACAAGAACACAACTACCAAACAACCCAACCACAAGTTTCTTTTGTCCCTTCACAAAACTTCACCCTTAATTCATCTCAAGACCAACATCCATACACCCCCTACATGACTAACACAATGCCACCTTTAAACCTACCAAGTTGGAGTAACAAGGGTACAAGATTAAGTTATGAAAGTGCAGCGGCGATACCAACTGTCGACAATTTCAATGATGATTTGGTCGCTGAATTCATGAACCCTAACAATGATGCAGGACCATCTACACGACCCCAAAACGTTGAGGTTGATCGTAAAAGGTCCACCAGAAATGTACAAGCTCCTGCCTGTGGAACCCACCAACGCTTACGTCGACCAGGTCGAAATTAATTAAGGGTGAATAGGAATTTTTAGTTCATTTATTTTAATGTACTTTTTTATTTCAAGAATAAATAAATATTTATTTTAGTTTATTTATTGTATTTTATTTTATAATTATTATTATATATTTCAATGTAGTGATTTATTTTAATTAGAACTATTTTTAAAAGAATTATTTTTATTTTATTTTATTTTAATTTACTATAATTATCTATTTAATAATTATTAACTAAATATAATAAACATAATAAATAAAAAACAATATAATAAATATAATAATTAACTAAATATTATCTATTTATATTTTTTATTCTGATATTATTTTTATTATATTATTATCTATTTAATAATTATTTTATTTTAACAATTATTATTTATTATTAACTAAATATAATAAATAAAAAACAATAATAATTAAAACGAAAAAAAAAAATCAGTAGCACATTGCCGCCCATTGGAAGGGCGACTCTCAAATCAGCAGCACGTTGCCGCCGATTGGAAGGGCGGAACTGTTGTACCAAAAATTGAAAAGATGGCATTCTGGTATATATGTCTAAAAATATGGTATTTTAGATAATATCTTGTAAAAATGTGGCAGGAAAGAAAAAAAATTCCATCCCTTGTGCTTGTCTAAATCATCTATTCTACTATCAACTTTGAATTTTTTTTAGGACAAGCAAAAAAACTTTATTAGATAAAGGCATGAGACTTGCCTATTACATACTAAAACAGAAATACAATAGCAAGGCTGCAAGTACATACCACAAACTGCAAGCCTTTTTGAAACTACACATACATCAAAAGCCACAACACCCAGAACAAATAAACATACACCAGAACACCCAACAGAATGAAGCAAACCCACCTAAATAAATCTATCAGTATATCAGTCCAAAATGGTTGAAGCAGAATTATCTGCCTTAACAAGAAAAATTCCAATTCTTGCAGACAATCACACGCCCGTTATTCTGCACCCTGAAACAAGACATAAATCTGCCTAGAGAAACCGCAATAAACCCGATGGAGTGTCTGATACATTCGATACAATACTAAAGCCTAGAAACTCTCCACTAAATATAAGTAAATCTCAAATTCAGACCACAAAGGTTACTCCTATAACCAATACAAAGTGCAGAACTTTTTGAGCCTTTTGGATTAAATCCCTTTCGTATCAAAGACTAATAATCAGACACCGCCACCATGCTGAGATGTTAACACTAATGTTGCTTTTTTTAATTTTCAACCAATTTCAAGAATGAAGCTTTATGTTCTCCATCACCTTACTTAGATCCACTTCATTGTTATTAAATACTTTATTGTTCCTCGCCTTCCAAATATTCCAAATGCTCGTTGAAAGACCAGAATATTTGTTAGAATATTCTTGTAATAACATCTGTATATCTTTTCCATTCATAGAATAGGCAGTACCTTCCTAATCTATTTTAAGCAAATAATTGATGTATAGTTAAGAGGCTTCTATATTGGTCACACATGATCATTGTACATATATGGATACAGATTAATGAAAACAACAGGAAAATAATTCCTTTCATGGTATCAAGAGACCTAGGTTGCCCCGCTTAGCCTCTCAACCTTCTGTTACACGATATTCTTTTTTTCTTCTTTCTTTCTCTACTCACTAATCATGTCAATCCCGACCGATGTGGTAACTCCTCCACCACAATTGTCTTCACCACCAAAGAACCCTTTCCATCCGGCTCTCGTCGTAACCAACATCAAGAACCACATCCCTATTGTTCTTGAGATGGAAAACGTTCAATTTGGTACGTGGGTTAAACTTTTCAAAATCCATGCTCGATCTCATAAGGTTCTTCATCACATCATTCCTCCAGCACCAGGCAAGGAAAAGAAGACACCTGAAACCGATGATGAGTAAGAGTTGTGGGCGACTCTTGATGCAATAGTTCTATAATGGATTTATTCCACTATCTCCGACGATCTTTTGGCTACCATCAATGAAACAGACTCCACTTCCATGGAGGCTTGGAATTGATTTACCAACATCTTCCAGGACAATCAAAATGCTCGTGCAGTCACTCTCGAGCAGGAGTTTTCATCCGTTCGCATGGAAGATTTTCCCACCGCTTCCGCTTACTGTCAGCGACTCAAAACACTTTCTGACCAATTGAAGAACGTTGGAGCCCCTATCTCTAATCAACGACTCGTTCTCCAACTTGTTTCTGGTCTCACTGATGCATACAAAGGGGTCGGTACACTAATTCGGAAAAGCAACCTTCTTCCACAATTTTATCAGGCCCGCTCTATGCTTACTCTTGAAGAAGCCGATCTAATTAAGATGGCGGCTACCGGCACACTGGCTGCCATGGTTGCGACACAACCAAAGGATGTTACTGAACCCTCCTCCTATAATGATAAATGCGACGACAAGAAGAATAACAGCCAAAATTCTACTCATAAAAACCGAAACAGTTACGGTAGAAACAGTGGACGTGGTCAACGTGGCGGCGGACGTGGTGGTGCTCCACCGTCCCTACAAGCCAACACCTCACAGTGGCAGTTTCCTCCCCCTCCCTGGTAGCAGTATCAATGGGGTTGGATGTCACCACCATGGGGACTCCCTCCTTGCCCATATTCGTCTTCTCAATGGACTCGCCCAAGTGGTCCTCCAAAGCAACCAGGACTATTAGGTCCACGTCTGCAAGCCTATGCAGCTAGCACTCCTTCTCTAGCACCCACAAATATTGAAGTCGTAATGCACACCATGTCCCTCAATCCTCCCGATGGCCAGTGGTATATGGATACTGGAGCAAATTCTCATATGACGGCATCGCAAGGTAATCTCTCGTCTTATTCTAATATGAATAATTCAAATCAAAATATTATTGTTGGTAGTGGACAACAAATTCCAATCTGTGGTAATGGACAATCAACCCTTTCCACATCTACAAAACCTTTAAAACTACAAAATGTCCTACATGCTCCGCAAATTATTAAAAATTTAATTTCTGTGCGACGTCTCACTATTGACAATAATGTTTATATTACTTTTGACCCTTTTGGATTCTCTATGAATGATTTTCAGACGGGGATGCCACTAATGAGATGTGATAGTATGTAGGATCTTTATCCCATCACGAATAATTATTCAATCTCCCATCCATCCACTTTTGCAGCTCTTACTTCCAGTTTATGGTACAACCGTTTAGAACATTCGGGTTCATCTGTTTTGCGATCACTTAGCAAAAATAAGTTCATTGGTTGTAACAATTTACTTTCAAAATCTGTTTGTGACTCTTGTGTCTTTGGGAAGCATATTAAATTGCCATTTTATGCTTCTCAATCTCATACTTTAATGCCTTTCGATATTATGCACAACGATTTATGGACTTCTCCTATTTTAAGCACAATTGGGCATAAATATTACGTTTTATTCTTAGATGATTACTCTAATTTTTTGTGGACTTTTCCTATTAGCAAAAAATTCGAAGTCTACTCTATGTTTTCATCCTTGACTTCTCTCATTAAAACTCAATTTGATAAAACCATCAAATGTTTTCAATGTGACAATGGATGTGAATTTTACAACGAGTCTTTTAGAAAATATTGCGATACTAATGGTCTTATTTTCCGTTTCTCTTGCCCGCATACTTCTTCTCAAAATGGTAAAGCAGAACGAAAAATACGCACCATAAATAACATGATTCACACTCTCCTTGTCCATTCTTCCATGCCCACTTCTTTTTGGCATCATGCTCTTCAAGTGGCAACTTACTTGTTAAATATTCTCCCACATAAATCTCTTAATCACAAGTCACCTACACATATTTTATATCACCGGGATCCCACTTATACACACTTCCGGGTTTTTGGTTGTTTATGCTATCCATTGTATGCTTCAAAGGTGAGAACCCTGCAAAACATACACGAGGCAAAACAAATTTGTACAACAAGATCTATTCCGGTTAGTATCTGTGACGTTCATTCAGTCAATTCGAAGTTTTAGCAATTATTGGCAAGGGCCAGTAAGTTTATGCACATGCAAGTTCATAAAAAAGATCGGCGTTTTTCACAAACAAAACAGTAAAGAACAAGCATCAAGTACTAAATAAGATGCTTTATTGATAACGGGCCTGTAAATAGGCAAAATTTTGTACACTGGATGCAACTCCTGAAAAGAGGAAGTTACGCACAAACAAAATACAAATATTACAGAAATACAAAGAAAATTTGTATACATGTTGGCAACGTGGTACAAACGAACACCATGAGCTGATCCTCCTATGACTCGCCTGACTCTGGCGCTTTTTCGATATTCGATCTTCGAAAGAGATTGTTTCGGATATCCGACCCTCAGGTACTCCCAAACCACTTAAGCAATGCAGTATCAAACTCGGACCGCAGTCATTTGCTTTTTCAAATCCCTAACTTTTGCGTGAACCGCCCTTTGCGGGTTTTCAATTCACCGGGATACCCTTTTTTGCCTGGACTCTCTTTTTTCTGTCCAGCGGACCTCTTTAAGCAAAGTATTTTTTAACTGCATCCGAGTTCACAGGGGACGTAAAATCCTCACCATCCATGGTGGACAACATTAAGGCTCCTCCAGAGAAAACCTTTCTAACGACGTATGGAACTTCATAATTGGGAGTCCATTTTCCCATGTGATCTGATTGTGGTCGGAGAATTTTTTTCAGCACAAGATCGTCCGTCTGAAAGCTTCGAGGACACACCTTCTTATCATAAGCTTTCTTCATCCGGCTCTGATACAGCCGACCATATGCTAGAGAAGCCAGTCTCTTCTCATCCATTAAACTGAGCTGATTCAATCTATCTTTCACTCATTCTGCCTCATCTAATTGGACATCACGTAAAACCCTCAGAGAAGGAATCTCAACCTCCAATGGCAGGACAACTTCCATACCATATACAAGTGAAAAAGGAGTTGCCCCGGTTGATGTGTGTACCGTCGTACGATAACCGTGCAAAGCAAAAGGAAACATCTCATGCCAGTCCTTATAGGTCACAACCATCTTCTGAACAATCTTCTTTATGTTTTTATTGGCCGCTTCAACAACGCCATTCATCTTGGGCCGATAAGGAGAAGAGTTGTGATGTTCAATTTTGAAATTCTGGCACAATTATTTCATCATCTTGTTATTCAAATTCGAACCGTTGTCAGTGATAATCCGCTCCGGGATTCCATATCTGCAGATAATATCTTTCTTGATAAATCTGGCTACCACCTGTTTGGTAACATTAGCATACGATGCCGCTTCAACCCATTTGGTGAAGTAATCAATAGCTACCAAGATAAAACGATGTCCGTTGGATGCCGTGGGCTCAATCTTTCCAATCACATCAATTCCCGACATGGAGAAAGGCCAAGGCGACGACATAACGTTCAGAGGGCTCGGAGGCACATGAATCTTGTCCGCATAAATCTGGCATTTATGACACTTCTTTGCAAATTTGAAACAATCTGTTTCCATTGTTAGCCAGTAATAGCCTGCTCTTAATAGCTTTCTCGTCATTGCATGTCCGCCGACATGCGTGCCAAATGTTCCCTCGTGGATTTCCTCCATTAGCAACTTATCCTCTTTCTCGTCCACACATCGCAACAACACCCAATCATGGTTTCTTTTGTACAAAACCCCATCCGGATTCAAATAGAAATTGCCAGCCAATCTCCTAAGAGTCTTCTGATCACAACTGGATGCCCCAGCCGGATACTCTTGGTTCTTCATGAAATTCTGGATATCATAATACCACGGTTTACCATCGGAAGTTTCCTCAATGGCGAATATGAAAGTGGGCCTATCAAGGCGAGAGATAACTATCCTGGGAGCCTCATTCCAGAAGTTAACCTTATACATCGAAGAAAAAGTCGCGAGAGTGTCTGCCATCTGATTTTTTGCTCGTGGTACATGGTGCAGTTCCACCTTATCAAAGAAAGGCAACAACCTTCTTGCATAATTCATATAGGGTATCAGATTGGGCTGACGAGTCTCCCACTCTCCCTTGATCTGATTCACAACTAGAGCAGAGTCTCCGTACATATCAAGATTCTTAATTCTCAGATCGATAGCTTCTTCGAGCCCCATAGTGCACGCTTCATATTCGGCCTCATTGTTGGTAACTGGAAAGGTCAATCTAGCAGTGAATGGGATGTGCGACCCATGAGGAGTAGTAATGATTGCCCATATTCCACTTCCGTATGAGTTAACGACATCGTCAAATATCAATTACCATTTGGAACCCAGCTCTGGACCTTCATCAGGCAACGGCTCCTCACAGTCCTTCATTTTTAAGTACATGATATCCTCGTCAGGAAAATCAAAACTCATCGACTGGTAATCATCAATCGGCTGCTCAGCTAGGTATTCTGACAGAACACTTCCTTTAATAGCCTTTTGAGAAACATACTGAATATCGTATTCTGTTAATACCATCTGCCATCGGGCAATCCTTCCGGAAAGTGCTTGCTTTTCAAACACGTATTTGATTGGATCCATCTTTGAAATTAGCATGGTTGTATGGTTTAGCATGTATTGCCTCAAACGTTTGGCAGCCCAGGCTAGCGCACAACACGTTTTTTCGAGCATTGAGTAACGGGACTCACAGTCTGTGAACTTTTTACTCAAGTAGTAAATCGCATGCTCTTTACGTCCAGTCTCGTCATGTTGACCAAGAACACAACCCATACTTTTCTCATGATTAACTGAACACTATCCTGCCCCAGGTCGAGTGTAAAAGGTTTGAATATCCGAAGGGAACTGCTACTTCTAGGCTCGAAGTGGTTTACTAGGTATTAACACCTTATATCGCTAGTGTTTAGGGGATTAAAGAAATGTATGTACATCATTGATGAGATTCTGTCTGAAAGCATACGGTTTGCAATTATGGGTATCTCGTTTTCATCATCCTCCCTCAAATCATGATAAGCAACAGTGGATAGAGTGAAAATGAAAAAAAATGTGTCAGTGATAAGTGAAAATGAGTGAATACGACATAACTAATTCAAAACATGCATAAACGATACATTAATGAAAACCAAATACAAATGGTAATTGTTCAAAGCATACAATACTTAAACAAACAAAGACAAAACATAAGAAATGCGAAATATGAAATGGCAACATGTCTGCCTTCTTCGGGGAGATAAACTTTGACTTGACTGGATTTGATCGGAATGACACTATTTGATCGGCGGCATTGGATTGTTGATGACGTTTGCAGACTTCCCATTAAAGTTGATATCATCCTTGTCGATCATGTCTTGGATCTTGTGCTTGAAAGCCCTGCAGTCCTCAATGGTGTGACCTGGAGCGCCCTTATGAAACTCACAATGAGCATTTGCATCATAGTCGGCAGGAATAACGGTTGGGGGAGCCAAACCTCTCGGAACAATAACCTTTTTCTCTATCAACTGAGCAAAGATACTAGCATATGTCATTGGCAGGCGATCAAATACTCTATCAGGCTTCCATGTCCTCTGTTGACGCTGTTGGCGAGTACCTTGTTGTTGTTGAGCAACTTGCATCTGCTGTTGCTGAGGAGGATACTGATATCCTTGCTGGTTGTAGGCCTATTGCTGAGGAGCCTGTTGTTGTGGCATCTGAGCTTGCACTGCTTCAACAACTGGCTGATAAGGCATTGGAGCATATTGCGCAGCAGCAACATACGGATACTGATAATAGGGAACTTGATAAGGCATAAGAGCGAGAGCTTGTTGAGAAGCTTCCCCTTTCTGCAAAGAGATGGCATTTGTTTCGCCCTCTTTATTCTTGTATCCATTGAAAGGCTTCTTGGCATTGGCCTGGTTGTTAGAACCTCCTGGGATCTTTCCACTCTTCAACCCTTCTTCAACTCTTTCACTGACGATCACTAGGTTAGAGAATCCAGCAAAGACACTACCGATAAGCTTTTCGTAGTATTGGCCTTGCAATGTACCCATAAAGATGTCGATCAGTTCACGATCAACCAGAGGTGGATGCACCCTTGCGGCTAGCTCTCTCCATCGTTGCGCGTACTCCTTGAAGGATTCGCCATCCTTCTGAGTCATACTCTGAAGTTGAGTACGATTCGGAGCAAGATCAGTGTTGTACTTATACTGCTTGACAAATGCATCGGCTAGCTCGGCCAAAGTGCGCACACTGTTACGTTCCAGCTGAATATACCATTCGAGTGATGCCCCAGACAAACTGTCTAGGAAGCAATGAATCATGAGCTTTTCGTCTCTGGCATAGGCAGCCATCTTGCGACAATACATCTTCAGATGAATGTTTGGACAACTGAGACCTTTGTACTTCGAAAATTCTGGCACTTTGAACTTGGGAGGAATGACAACGTCAGGCACCAAGCATAATTCCAAAGCACTGAAAGAATTTGAACTGTGCCCCTCCATGGCTTAGAGTTTCTCGGCTAGATCTCGGCACATCTTCATGGCTTCTGAATCCTGAGCAGTAACAGGGCTGGAAATGGGGATAGCAGCATGATAGTTCTGAACATCGTCATAATGATCCATCAGAGTATCTTCGGTATGGGGAGCTGGGATCTGCACGACAGTAGGCTGGGCCTCCGGGATAGCTCCAACGGTAACTCCGGGCGCTGGGGTTGGATGAGAAGTGTTTCCTTCGGCTGCATTATTGAAGTTCAATGGCATCCCATGAGGATTTGGAATTGGAACCAAAGGGATGGCAGTAGACCCTTGTCCTTGACCATTGTTGTTGACGACAACAGCGACTTCACGCTGTTCTTCCTCTCTTCTGGCCGTGAGGATGGCTTCAAGGATCTGGTCAATCTTTCCTTTGATGGAGTCCAACTCTTCTCTGAAGGCAACTTGCTCCTGCTGAATCTGCTCCATCATTCGTCTTGTATTGGCTCTAGTTGCGTACTGGTGTCGAGGACTCAGCTTGATTTACTGGATATGAAGGAAAGAGAAACATGAGAAACTGTTGAAGGAAGGAGAATGCAAGATGCATAACAAATGAGATGCAATGCAAATGATATGCAATGCAAGATGCAAGATCCAGGATCACAGGATCACAAATTCAAACAATTCTGAGATTCAGCCGGGTGAACGGTTCAAGGATCACAATCACTGCTCAAAGAAACCCCCACGGGTAGGTGCCTAGAGTCATGGACATCTTTCAAAGATATTACTGCCATGACAAAGCCTCATCACGATGATAATATCCTTAAAAGAATCTCCTCTAGGTGAGGTTCTCGTATCTTCCACGCGAGAAAGACTTCTCGGAGGCATCAACTACACAACCATCGACACACGGATTCTAGAAAAGGTTCTCAGAGTCATAGATCGAGGTTGAAAATATTACTGTAAGAAAGTAATATGTTCAAGGGATCTCATCTGATTGGGGAATTCGTATTAATTCACAAAGAATTAACACTACCAACCACCATGGATAAAATGGTTAATGGTCCTTGGGATCAACGATTCAAGCTCAAAAACATCATTGCCATGGCAAAGACTCACCACAACAACAACATCTCCAAGGAATCTACTCCAAGCGGGGTTTTCGCTTCAACTCAACGTGAAAGACTCCACGTAAGTCTCCACTACACAACCACCATCCTAATCCTAGGGATATACTCGGACTCGGGTGTAGAGCCATCTCACAAAATAACCATAAGTAGAACAACCTAACAATGCCACAAGCACAAGTAACCAAGATAGGATACAAATAGAAAGCGAGAAGAAAATAAAAGACAACAAGCTAACAACTCAAACTAAGATAGGCTTAACTCTCTCTTTCATGGAGCAATAGTCCCCAGCAGAGTCGCCACCTGTCGCACCTCGAAAATTCATTTCGAACATATGACCCTCGCGCAAAAGGCGCGAAAATGCGGTTCGACAGAGTCGCCACCGAACTTTATTTTTCCCGAATGAACGGGAGAGGAAAATATCGAGAAAACCTCATAAACACGGAAGGAACACGGCCGTCGCAACCATATTCCTGGTTCGAGAGTCGGTTACGCGAGGGGAAGGTATTAGCACCCCTCACGTCCGTTGTACTCAACGGGAACCTCTTAATTTGAGTTTGTGATGGATGTTAGCTAAGCTTAAATCTTCTCTTCTCAATACTAAATACTAAACTGTACTATAAAGGGATAAAGACGCTAAGGGGAAAGGGGATGGTTAGAGGATAGGGTGCTCGCCAAGGATTGGGGCCCTTGTGCCTACGTATGCTCATTCGGACGAGAATGAGAAATCAGAGCTCTCGTAGTTCGACTACGGGAAAGGAAAGGGGGAAATGGAAGATGGAGGGGATTGTGCTCGCCAAGATCATTGCAATCTTGTGCCTACGTATCTTACATTCAAGAATGAATTAAGAATCAAAGCGTTCGTAGTTCGTGATAACAACCACGAAAAGAATACGGGATTGAATTGGTTGAAAGTGGGTACGGATGACGACTACTTGAAGTTTAAGAAAGACTTCTCGGACCCAAGTAATCGGGAGAGTGAACCAAAGACTTGGAACTCTCTCTTTTTCATCTTGAAGAATAAGGTTGTGTTTGAAAGGGTAAAGTTAACTTGATGACGATTACTTGAAGCTTAAGAAATACTTCTCGGACCCAAGTAATCGGGAGAGCGAACCAAAGACTTGGAACTCTCTCTTTTTCATCGTAAAAGAAGGTTGTTTGAATGGGTGAGGTTGATCGGATGACAACTACTTGAAGCTTAAGAAAGGCTTCTCGGACCCAAGTAGTCGGGAGAGCGAACCAAAGACTTGGAACCCTCTCTTTTTCATCGTGAAAAGAAAGTTGTTTGAGTGGTATCTGAAAGGATGAGTAGTTGGAAGATGGTTAAACGATGTCGAGTTGTTAATGTTATTTAAAGGCGTTAATTGTTCACACGCGAATAAGATAACTCGCAGCCAAACAACCGAAAGCAAGATCAAAGACTTGAACCTACTTTTTACGCCTTGAAAAGAATTAAATAGTTGTTAGTTGATTGATGGTTTGTTTCGAAAATCCGCTTGACGTTGGATCAAGGGTTTGACTTATTATCGCGTGCAAAACGTGTAATGGACATGGTTTGAAAAACGGGACCGACTTGACTTACGCATCAAGGGTCGAGTTGTGTGCAATAGGTTGATGGTGAATGCGTATGAGCACTCGACTTACGAGGGTTTGAAAATGGCTCGATGATGAATCGAGAATTAGTTTGAAAATAGTTTGATCCGCTCTAGTCCCTATGGGTGCTCCTAGGAGATAAACTGATAATCAAAGAAATGTGAAACATACATCAAAATAGGAAAAGGGTACATGTAAGTTACACGGGATTACACAAAATAAAGGGGTCTCATTGTCAGGTAGCCCAAGAGAAAGCCGTGTGTGTGCATTGTGTCCTAAACTACGCCTTGAGCAAAGTCGGGCACGACTCAAAATTGGGATTCCTGCAAATAACCAATGATACAACAGTCCACCAATTTGGCTTTTAGGATTTCGATAGTTTATTAGGTGTTTTCGATTATGGGTGAATGAATATGATAAATGAGTATGAAAATATGAATATAGCAAGATAATATAACAATAATATCCATAATAATATTTAACGAAACTTAAAGTTATTGGTTAGTTTAGTGAATCGAATCGGGACACGAAAGAGTAAGATCTCGTCTTAATCGCAAACATAATGCCGATTAATCGAAGGTAGCCTATCACGATCCCAAAGTAAGAAAAATGACCCCAATGGTCATTCCCCATAGATTTGAAACCGAGAAGGTTATCAACTTCGATACGCGACGCTTACGAATAAAAGACTTCATCGATCCAAAAAATAAAAATGGAAATGGAATAGAAAATGAAATAGAAAATGAAATAGTCTCGAATAAATCATCATCTATCAATAATTTGACCGATAATAATTAATAAAATTCTTCATAGACCAAAAATAGAATAAAATGAATAAAAATCGATAAAAATCATAAATGAAAAGTTTGAAAAAGTTGGTCTCGGGTTTGTTATTATTTGTCAATAGTTTGACAAACTATAACTTGGAGGTCTCGTCATCGACCCAAACAGAAATGAATAATAATAAAATCAAAAGTATACCCCAAATTTATTTACTAAAGAAATCTTATACTATTAGTTGAAGATATTAACAAAAGAAAAATATACATAAAATAGAAGTCATCAAAATTGTTTTAAGAAGACTATTTGTAAAACATTATATTAAGAAACTTTTGAAAGAAATTCAAGAAAAGGGTAGGGGTGTATATTGAATATGTATGGCGGTTGCTGAGCCACAACAGGCCTTCAAACAAAGCCCAATCAGCCAAACTAGTCAACACATAACTAATCAAAATGTAAAAACAAGGTGAAACCTATTTATTTTAAAAACAATAAAGAGCTGAATAATCAGCTTAATGTAATTCAAACGGTGACACATCATCTCCATTAAAAGCAAGACAAACCATTTAGAAAGAATAAAAATAAAAAAAAACAAAGAAGAAGGAAAACCAACAAATATCAGATTGTGAGGTGTCAGTATTCCCAAAACCTCAACGACAAAACCATGGAGGGTCAAAGCATTCACGGAACCACCTTCTTTTTTTATCTCGGATTGATCTCGCTCGAAAATCTGGTTCGAACCCCTCTCTCCCTTTCACTTGTTCATCTCTCTGTTATGAATCGTTTCAATTTTCTTTTCTGGTTTAATTTTGAAATCAAATTGATGTTTTGTTGAAGGGTATTCAAAATGGAAGATGAGGTTCAATAGGGGTATTTCACCGAGGATTTCATTTGGGGTTAGTTGAGGGATGATGGTTCTGTGATGAAGGGTTCTTTAATGGAATTCGAAGAAGAAGAGGGTTAAGTGATTGGGGTTGTTTAATTTTAGGTTGAAGTTTGGGTTTGAAGGTTCAAGACAAAGTTGTGTTATGGCTGGGTCTCGTTGGAAATGGGTCTTTTCGAGAGTGTTGAAGATGGTTTGAAGAAAAAAGAAAGTTTTTGTTAATGGGGGAATGAAGGAGAGCTTAAAGGTTCGGTTGAAATTTGGGAGGAGGTTTTGTTCTAGTTGATAAAGATCAGAGTGTGTTGGTTCCAAAGACGATATGGGGTTGGAATTTTCGGTTGTTAGTGAAGAAGAAGATTGGAATGGATGAGGAAATGACGTTCCAAACTGAAGGGTTGTTCTGGTTTTTGAAAAGAAGAAACAAGGCTCAAGGTTCTCCCTTGAGTTCAAAGAGAAAGAAGAGTTTTCTTGAGATCGGTTGTTGTTGAATGAAGTGAGAGTTGTGAGGGGAGCGTTTTTGGTGTTGGGTCTTCGCAGTTTGAAGGTGTTCTTCTGGGTTTCATGAAGGTGAGAGAGGTGAGTTCCAGAGTGGTTTTGGTTTGAGGATTTGGTGTGTTGAGGTTCTTGTTTTGGGATGAACAATGGTCAAAGAAGAGTTTGAGTTATTGGAGGTGGTTCTGCTGAAGATGAAGACTGAGTTCGAGTTTTTTGAAGATTTGGGATGAGGGTTTATTTTGATTTTTGAAAGTTGAAAGCTACGTTTTGTGCTTTTGTGTACTGAAGGTGAGATGAGTAAAAAAAAAACTTTGTATCAGCTGTTCATTTTTCGGTCCGTTTTTTCTCTTTTTATTTCAACCAATCCCCCTTTCAAATCTCAGGTTTTGGCTATTAGTCCCACAATCAGAACGAGGTTTCGGAGTTTATTGTGAAAGTGAGTGTACGCGTTTTTTTGCAGGTTATTATCATTGTGGGCAGGCTGTAGGTCGGTCGGTAGTGTTGTGAGCTACCTGTTGATTAAAGCTGCTGCAGGTACATGGTTGCAGGTAGGACGTGGTTTTGATGAAAACGCTTTTGCTGTTGGTATCAAGGTTTTGTTGAAAAGCAAAGTATCTGTCCCCTTCGTTGAAGATTTTGAGGCGTTTTTGAAAGGGGTCCCAATAGAAGTATTTCTGCATCCTTCAAGAATGGAAAAGATGCCTTTATCTATGAGAAAGGTGAGTGATTTTTCTTCCCGTTTTGACGTGTTCTCTGCGTTTTGTAAATGCCCACCGTGAAATTTTTCGTATTTGCTTTGTCTTATTCTACAGGTGGTGGCTGGTACTGTCCTTTTCTAAGTAGTGACAATATGGTTGATGGTTTTGGTTTGAATTCAGGCATCAAGGAGACGTCGTTGTTGTACCTGTTGTGGGGTCCTTCGTTCTCTCGACCATTTGTTTGTTTGTGTAGCTATTGGCGTGTAGAAGACCGTTTTATGCGTACATTTCTGTTGTTTTGCTTTGCACAGGTTTGTACGAGCTTTAGTTGCTTTTTCTTAGAAATTTTGGTGATGGTTGTTGCGTGAAATTACGGTTGGAGCTGTTTGGTTTTTCACTGCAGGTTGCGAGGTCGCAAACGAGAGAAGTTTGAGGGGCTTGCGTCAATAAAGCTGCTGCAGGTACAGGTCCTTGTGCGTTGCGTTTCCCAGTGGTAATGTGTTGTAGTGAAATGGTGTGGGATCGTACAGTAGGTACTAGATGCCAACAGAGAGGTGTTGTCAGTTTGTCGGTTTACTGTCATGGCTTGTTGTCCAGCTAGTACATTTTATGGCTTTTGTGGATTACACAGAAGTGGGTCTTGATAGAAGATATTAATAGCTGGGCTTAAAGCATGTTGTCTTCATTATTTTACTCTTAACATTTCTTTTACAATTGAAGCCATGCGTTGAGGGCCTGTGGACCATGCCACCATTTTTGCTTGTAATTTAGTAATGGGCCTTAACACAAATTATGGACTTTAAAGACTTAATTTGAACCTTGGACTTGTAGCAAAACGTTGGGTATTAATAATAACCATGTGAAGTTTTCATGCACCTTTGTGTAATTCCTTTGTACTAATGGATCCTTTTAAATTTTGATTTACATTCTTGACGTCACCTTTCCAAATTCTGACTATGTACCACTCTTCATATTTCCACTAATCTAATCTTGACAAAACAAACGTGAAACGGTTGGATCTCTAATGATCCTTAATCATGAAGCGCTGATAATGATTCAATCTATCCATAATTGACTTATCTTGGTACACAATCCTAACTGCAACCCCGAACACGCACCATCCGAATAAATACACCCTGACCTTGATCTTGAAACAGAGTTTGTCTAACTAAGGACTTCAATCATTAAAATAAACAGAAACAACATATATTTTTTTGAATTTTCTGAAATGAACGTATAGATGAAATATATACACGGGTAGGACAAATTTAGGATATGACAAGGGGTAGCCAATGTCGTGTCTGAGTCATGCTGGATTCAAAATCTTCTCCTGGAACTACATTTTCCGATCCCAAAAGCCACGTAGGTGTATTGTGACAATGTCAGTGGCATATACCTCTCCGGAAACCCCGTTCAACACCAACGGACGAAGCACATCGAGATGGATATTCACTTTGTTCGCGAGAAGGTGGCTCGCGGTCAAGCTCGAGTTCTTCATATCCCATCACGTCATCAGATTGCTGAGATATTTACTAAAGGGCTCCCGCACATACTTTTTGATGATTTTCGGACCAGTCTCAGCGTACGGGAACCTCCCGCTTCCACTGCGAGGTGTGATAGACCAGGATATTTGTTAGAATATTCTTGTAATAACATCTGTATATCTTTTCCATTCATAGAATAGGCAGTACCTTCCTAATCTATTTTAAGCAAATAATTGATGTATAATTAAGAGGCTCCTATATTGGTCACACATGATCATTGTACATATATGGATACAGATTAATGAAAATAGCAGGAAAACAATTCCTTTCACTCGTAAATCAAATTGTCGAAACGATCTTAGAAAGCGTTCTCCCTTTATCAATCAGACTCGAGAATTGGTTCAGATGAGCCATTGGGTCTTTTTGCAATGCCATTTTAATTCCGATCCAATGGAAAATTGAATACCATATTCTTGCAAATAATGGACACTCGAAAAATAGATGAGATACCAATTCTTTACAACCATACTCTCCTACACATTCTACCAAACCTTGACAATACACACCTCTCTTAAAAATATTATCCTCGATGGCTATTCTATTATGAAAATTCCTCCGGACCAAACAAGAGACTTTTTTTGGAATCTCCGTTTTCTAAACTTTGTCCAACTTGGATTATCACATCTCAGACCTATATTACTCAATCCTTTGTACACCTCTTTAGCTGTGTATGTATGAGAATCATCCCATCCCCCTGAGCCTATATGTTGTTATACTTAGCAAAGTATTAAAATCTATATGTTGTTCTTCAGTTATTGCTATTGAGATTGATATTGAGATATTATTTTTATGATTCTTTGTGCAGCTTTCATCTTGTTCCGCTGAACATGTCAATAGGATATTACAGTGATAGAAAATACAGTTGCGTTTATTATATCTAATGTAGATTCTGTCACTAACCCCTATATGAACATATAACCTATTAAATTGATTTTGAAAATAATAATCTGAATAATTATGTTGTATTTGAAAAACATCTTACACTAATCAATGCTTTTCGAGCATTCAGTAACTCATTATTCACCTTACATTCTTTAATGGTTAAAATTTCTCTCAGTGTTTCTAGTTTTCGTTGCTCATTTTGAAAAACATCAAATGTTATGCTTTGAAGAATAAATTAATTGAGAAGAAAGTGTTTGATGGAACAATGATGGTAGAATGAAGAAGACTTAGTAATTGTTTGTGAAAAGTACTAAAAGAGATTGATGTATTATTGTTTCTTTTGTTTTGAGGAGAAAGAGATTATGAATATATATTTACAAGGCATATGCTGCTATATATACATCAATAGATGTAACAACTATTATTACACAAAAACTAATTCTAACTAAACTTGAATTACTAAACCAATACACCTCCTTAATTCATTTAGTTAGATGCTTCAGCCATTCCAAGTTTCATCTTCAAGTAATCAAAGTTGCTTGACTTCAAAGGCTTTGTAAGCAAATCTGCAATCTGCTAATCTATTCTGCAATGCTTCACTTCCAACTTTCCATTGTTCACCTGATCTCTTAAGAAATGGAACTTGGTTTCAATATGTTTACTCCTACCATGGGCTACTGGATGTTTTGCCAAGTCTATGGTTGACTTGCTATCGATTCTGAGCTCCATCTTTTCATTCTTTACTAGTTTCAGTTCCATTAGTAGCATGTTGATCCATTGAGCTTGACATGCTGCCATGGAAGCTGCAATGTACTCAACTTCACAAGAAGATAATGCAACCATTGGTTCCTTTTTTGAACTCCATGAAAAAGCTGCATTTCCAATCATGAACATATAAGCTACAATGCTTTTCCTGTCATCTTTATCACCACTCCAATCAGAATCTAAATAGCCTACTAGATCACCATCTTGCTCCTTACAGTATTGAATACCATAACTGCGTGTACCCTTCACATATCTCAATATTCTCTTAGCTGTAACTAAGTGTGAGGTGGTAGGTTTTACCATGTATCTGCTGATTAAACCTACACCATAAGCAATATCAGGTCTTGTATGGCACAAATACCTCAAAGAGCCCACAATTTGTTTGAATAAGGTTGGATTTACTTCTTTCTCATCATTTACCAAAGACAATTTTACTCCTGTATCAATAGGAGTTGAGATTGGTTTGCAATTCAACATGTTAAACCTCTTCAAAAATCTTGTGCATATTTTCTTTCATGAATCACAATTCCTTGTGAATTCCTTTCAAACTCGATTCCTAAAACGTATGTGAGATTGCCTAAATCAGACATCTCAAACATTTTCATCATATTTCTCTTAAAGTCCTTCATCTCAGCTTCATTGCTTCCAGTAACTATCATACCATCCACATATAAGCACACAATGAGCTTATTAGTGGTGTTTCTGCAATAGATTCCATGTTCATTTACACACTTCATGAAACCTTGTTGAACAAGAAAACTGTCTATCTTCTTATTCCAAGCCCTTGGGGCTTGCTTCAAACCATACAGAGCTTTATTAAGCTTGTAGACATACTCTTTCTTTCCCTTTATCTCAAATCCTGGTGGTTGATTCACACACACGCTTCTTCTTCTAACTCACCATTGAGAAAAGCAGATTTTACATCTAACTGGTACATAGACCAATTTTTCTTGACTGCTATAACAACAATCAATCTGATTGTTTCCATCCTTGATATTGGAGCTAAACTTCATAGTAATCTTGTCCATACTTCAGTAGGAAGCCTCTTGCAACTAATCTAGCCTTATACTTTGCCACCTGACCATTTGGATTCAGTTTTGTTTTGAATACCCATTTAACATCAATGCACTTCTTATCAGCTGGTAGTTGAACTAACCTCCATGTTTCATTCTTCTATATAGAGTCTAGTTCTTCAATCATTGCTTTCTTCTAGTGTTTTTGTTTAAAAGCTTCCTCAAAAGACAATGGTTTAGTTTCAGCAAGCATTGCTAGTTGCACTATGTCACCTTCATCTGTAACTGCTTGATCAGGGAACCTCTCATAATCTCTTAACCTGGCTGGTGTTTAAGTGTTCCTTGTTGGCCTATTAGTCACTTTTGCACCTTCTTCATTTGTATTCTCAATAATTTCTTCTTGTTCCTCAGTCTCAACTTCTTCTGTCTCTAAGTCAGATAGACAAAAGTGGCTGTCAAACTTATTTGATGCCTTATCTTTCTAATTCCAGCATTTTGATTCATCAAACTTCACATCTTTGCTAAACACTATTTTCTTACTACTTGGATCATATAGTTTGTAAGCACCAGTTGAGTGATAATCAACCATAATCATTTCTTGAGATTTATCATCTAATTTTCTCCTTAGTTGATCGGGTACATGTCTGAAACACAATGAGCCAAAGATCTTCAGATGTTGAACACTTGGTTTAACTCTACACCATGCTTCTTCTGGTGTCTTGTCTTGCAGCTTCTTTGTGGGACTTCTATTGATGAGATATGCTGCAGTAGCAGCTGCTTCACCCCACAAGCGATGAGGCATCTGCTTTTGCTTCAGCATGCTTCTTATCATATTTACCAAGGTTCTGTTCTTCCACTCTAAGATCCCATTGTGTTGAGGTGTGTATGGTGCAGTGACTTCATGATTTATGCCATTTGATGAGCAAAAATCATTAAACTCATTGGAAGTATACTCACCTCCTCCATCAATTCTCAATCTGCTAATTACTTCACCACTTTCATTTTGAACTAGCAGTCTAAAGTTCTTAAACACACCAAACACTTCACTTTTCTTAGCTAACAAGTAAATCCATAATTTCCAAGTGAATTCATCTATGAATGTCACGAAGTAGCTATTTCCTTATACTTATTTCACTTCAAATGGTCAACATACATCAGAGTGAATTACTTCAAGTTTCCTGGTTGCATTTAATGGTACCTCTGCATTGTATGAATTTCTGGCTTGCTTTCCAGTGCAACACGTATCACACACTTCATCAGGAAACTTTATCTTTGGTAAACCTTGAACCATTTTCTTCTCATGAAGCATATTCAAATCCCTAAATTTGATATGCCCATATCTTTGATGTCATAACCAGTCTTCATTCTTAGTTTCTGATAGCAAGCACTTATCTTCAATCACACTGATGTTGATTCTATAAGTTCTTTGCTTTGACAATGGAGCTTTCAGAATGAATCTATTCTTGTTATCAAAAACCTTCATAGCTTGTGCTTCCATCTTCATAGTGTACCCCTTTTGCAGTAATTGACCAATACTGATGAGGTTGCTCTTCATATTTGGTACATACAACACATCAGTAATGCATGCTTTCTTACCATTCTTCATATGAATTAATATTTTCCAAATTTCAGCTGCACAAACTATGCTATTGTCTGAAAATCTTATATTTTTGTTTACTGAGTCATCTAGTTCATAGAGCCACGATTTCTTGCCTGTCATATGATTTGAACACCCAGTGTCTAAGTACCATTCATCACATTTTTCTTCTTCCTCCTTAACTGTTACCATCAGGAGTACTTCATCAGAATCTGATTCCTCATTTTGAGCAAATTGAGCTTCATCTTTGCTCCTTGGGGCCCTCTTTGATCTGCATTCAGATGCATAATGTCCCCACTTCTGACAATTATAACACTGAATATCTTTCTTATCTTTATTGGGTTTTCCTTTCTGCACATGTTGGGCCTACAATGCTTGATCAGAAGATGCACCTTTACCAATTTTTTGATCCTATCAGTTAACCTCAATTCATGTGCTTCAAGACTTGTTTGCAGTTCTTCTATTTCATAGACTCTAGATCCTTAGATTCCTCTAAAGCAACCACAATGTGATCAAATCTTGGTGTTAAAGTTCTGAGAACTTTCTCAACCTTCATCACATCAGTGAAAGTTTCACCATTCCTTGTCATCTGATTTGTGAGCTTGATCACCTTATCAAAGTATTGACTAATGGTCTCTTCTTCTTCCATTGTCAACACTTCATACTGTCTTCTTAGTGCTTGAAGCCTCACCTTCTTCAATTTACCATCCCCAAAATACAATTTCTCCATTGCATCCCATGTCTCCTTTTCACTTTCATAATGCATGATCTTCTCAAAGATCTTATTACTTACACTCTGATGAATCAAGAACATGGTCTTCCCATCTTTCTTCTTCAAATCTTTATATGTTGTTTGTTGTACCTTAGTTGCATTCGCTGCTAATGCTGATACCCTTTCAGTCACAACTTCAAGAACATCCTGGAACCTGAAGATCACCTTCATCTTTACGATCCATTGATCAAAATTCTTGCCTTCGAACACTAGTAGATGCGTAGAAATATTGTTGTTGTGAGTTTCCATTCTTCACGAATTCTCTAACAACAATGATTGAACCGAGCTCAGCTATACTAATTTGATGGAACAATGATGGTAGAATGAAGAAGACTTAGTAACTGTTTGTGAAAAGTTCTGAAAGAGATTGATGTATTATTGTTTCTTCTGTTTTGAGGAGAAAGAGATAATGAATATATATTTATAGGGCATATGCTGCTATATATACATCAATAGATGTAACAACTATTATTACACAAAAACTATTTCTAACTAAACATGAATTACTAAACCAATAGTGTTGAATTATGAGCTTAAAACATTGAAGAAAATTCTAACTGTTAAAGAATGAGAGATGACTAATTTGTTAGATGATGCTAAAAAAAACATTGGTTAGTGTAAGTTGTTATTCATATATAGCATAATTTTTCTTACAATTATTTTGTAAACCAATTTGAAAATTTATATGTTCAGTTGGGGCTTGGTGAAATAATTAAGCAACCTAGATTAAATATAATAAATTCAATTGAATATTGCATAATGGTTAAATGACAAAATCGTGGGAAAATGTGTTTTTGCAATTTAAAAATTCCAAAAATTTATCGTTGAGGATTAAACCCATAACCATTATACATTTCCAATCAGTGGAATTCCAACCAAGAGGTAAATTGACGCAGTTTTAATTATGCCCTTCAATGTCACGCATATGAAACCGGGGTAATACCTCATATCCAACAAGGTATTTCCCTAGCAGTGTTAAATTTTTGATCACAGAATTAATATTATAAATGATCAAAACTAATCAATAAAGTAAATAATAAAATAAACGGGGCAATTTCAGGGGAGGGTTCGGAGTGGGTGGTCCTAGTATCCCCATTACCCAACTCATTCCCATATTTTGTAATGAGGGAAAACACAAACCCAAATTCAAACCTAATTAAAGGAGACTTTCCCTATTAAATTCGGGACAGGTTCGAGTGAGCACCCACAAGTACAAATTATGTTTTCATACTTAATCTATACATCAAGGAAAATAAAATACATTTTCTTAGCGTGTAACTGTTACCGCAATCTTGATTGAAAAACCAAGCATTGTTGATCAAGTCTTTCAAAAAAAAAATACTAACAAAAAAAACCCACACATCTACACTATCTCATCCACCTCTATACCTAGAATAAACTCTTCGATAGCACCCCCACTCCACATATCTGTCAGACATGCAAACCTTTATCTAACGACAAAGTAAACAACCTATTAAGTATTCTCTACATCACGGGATAAAGAATTCTTCTCATTCTCACATTTTTTACATTAATTACTAGTAAACCACTCAACCTCTGAAACACATAGACCCCCTTAAACTAGTGCAATATCTTTTTATCAAAGAGAGTCTCTCACACTACCACCCATCACCACATCATTCATGATATTATATCTGTGCGAAAGTGTTTAGAAAATTTAATTACAAAATTTTGACAAGTTTATGGATCATATTACAAGTTTTTTTAGTTCAAGATGTACTTGAAAATTCTCAAAGAAATCAAAAGTCCTCATTAATAACCACATAGGTTGTTAATCTTAGATAGTAGAGCGTAACACTGGACCTTTAAAATGCTATAGCGGATAGCAGGATGACCGTTATTGCGTGCTTTCAAAATCGAGGTAAATACTTTACATGAATTCATAAATACTTAAAATAAGTCCCAATAACATACATTATGCTTTAAAAATTAAAGTTGAAACAATAGATAAATTCCAATAGCACTACAATATAAGTTCTCATCAAAATCAAATTATAAATGTACTTAAAATGAATAAACCAAATTCTAAACATAAACAAACGTAAAAAAAAAACTAAATCACATTCGCCTCACACATTAATATCATCTTGCTCATCACTTTATTCAACTTCAAACTCTTCTTCTTCCACCTCCAAACTCCTCATCTCCATTAGACACTAATGTAGAAAGTCTAGAGTTATATTTAGTAGCTCTTGTTGGTTCATTAGCCCCAACAGAATTACCAGCAACTTTCCAAGTCAAACCCTCTTCTCCTAAAACTAAATCATCTTCCAAAATGCTATTTTCATCCTCATTTTGTTGCGAACATTCATAACATTCATCCATATTGTTGAGGAGAATAGGATTAGTTAATTCAATTCTATTGAAGCAGTTCTGCGAGAGCTTGGTTGTACTTCACAAAAACCAAGTGTTGTAGATTTTGATGCTCTAGCTTGCTTCTATTATTAGAATGAATCTATATTATAATTTGTATCGATAATTAATTTCAAATCTCACAATCTCCAATCTAACTGCATTAAAAAAACTATTAGTTTTTAACTTACCGCTCAAAAGTACTCCAATTACTTTCACAATCCGATGAGTTGCATGTTAAGCTTAACATTTTTATTGCAATTGCTTCCAAATGAGGACAATGGTTTCCATACATGGTCCACCATTTAGATCTAGCAGCTTGTTTTTTTTTATCAAAATTGTCCTGCAATTTTTTTTTTGTCATTTGGCATTTTCCTACAGGCTCTAACTTTTTCCCTTATCCCCAATTGACGCTTCTTAGCTCTCGTGTTATTCTTCCTGTTTAAGGGTGCTCATAAAAATCACAAATAGTCTTTTTGCTTTGATCTTTATAGGAGTTCCACTGCTAACATATAAATATATCAAATAGTCATTTCGCATAATTGTAGTAACATACATCTAGCTGTTCAACTAACTGCTGTCTATGTCCACCTTCCTCTTTCTTTTTTATCTCACATGTTGCAAGTGCAAAGACAAAATAACACTAGTGATATATCCAACAAATAAAGATACGGATATCCAAGTAAGTGGTACTTGTTTCTATTACTTCATTATCCAAAAGCAAAAGCATCACTACTTTTTAATAATAGAAAAACCAAGACTATAATTCTTGTCTTCAGCGGTTACTAATTCACTCACTGTGTGCGCTACTACATCCAAATATGTTTTAATAAAATATTTGCCGATAAACTAAACAAATCAATACAAATAAAAAGCCCTTTCAACAAGCACTTTCCCCATAAAAGTACGTATAGCTGTGTGATAAAAATACTATTATTAGATTGCCTGAAAAAGTAGTATTATTAGATTAGATTGCAGATCAAACATTTTGCTTAAACATTTTGTCAATTTGATTAGGAGCCACGGTTTCCTCAAACAAATTGCAATCTAACCACTTGCATGATGATTGTAATTAAACAAATATTTAATATACCAAAAAGTATTTGTCTATGCCATAATGCATTACGACCGTCTTTAAGATAAAGAGCATTCATATAGTAAATGAATTACTTTAACCAGGTAACAAAATTTTAAAAATACCATATCCTACTATATTATAGAGTAGAACTTACCTATATATAGTCCCTTATCTAGTACTATAATATAACAATAACCATCAAGTTCACCAATAAAAAAAATATGTATGCTTCTACTTCCTTTTCTTCACCACTCCTCCATGAGCTTCTTGTGGAATCCCGCACAAGAAGGTTACTCTTTCAAGGCCCAATTGATAATCAACCACTAAACAACCATAATTCAACCGACTCGTATTTTGGAGTTCGTGAATTTAATTCAAATGTTGTGATGATACTTGCAGTGTTATTGTGTGCTTTTATTTGTTCACTTGCATTAAACTCCATCATAAGATGTGCCTTAAGATTTTCCAACGAAGCCATCAACAACAACCAAGCTTCACAACAGTTGGCTAATAAAGGAATCAAGAAGAAAGCTCTCAAAAAGTTCCCCACATTGAACTATTCAACTGAGTTGAAACTACCAGGTTTGGATACTGAGTGTGTCATATGTCTCTCTGAGTTCGCAAATAGTGAAAAGGTAAGGATTTTGCCTAAATGCAACCATGGTTTTCACGTTCGTTGCATTGACAAATGGCTAAGGGAACACTCATCATGTCCCAAGTGTAGACAATGCCTTCTTCAAACATGTCGAAAGGTTGGTGAATCGCAGGTGCAACCAATTGTGCTGCCAGTGCCGGAAATCATTATAAGGATTCAACCACTAAACCATGAAGCTGTTGAACGTAACTATAGGGAAGAAAGCAGATAAATGTTTATTGTAGTTAGAAACTTTTAGTTACGTTAGGTTGACCCCAATTGTAAATGTAAAGTAGCTAAATTTCGAGTACAATTTTTTTTTCAATGGCAATATTCTTTTGCAGTAAATAGGACTTTAACGAATGATATAAATGCTATTCTATTGAGTTATTTCAAATATCAGAGATATTGACATAGACATGATAAAAAAATGATAAATTTAATAGTATTACTTGATTATGTTGAAAGATTAAATTTGATTTGGGCCTAAAATATTATTTAGATTTTTGGGCTTAGTTGTTTTGGACTTAGGTAATTTTAATTAATGTTTCTAGAAAACTCTTGTAATGTTTGGAGTGTCTAGATATTTCTTAAGGTTGTAGTATTCTCTAGAATGCTCTTGGAATTCCTAGAGTTGAGAACTCTCTAGAATTAGTATGTCTAGAGTTCTCCTTAGAGTACTATAAATAGAGATGTAATTCTACACTTTTGCATCAAGAAAAATACAAAGTTCTCTCTTCCATAAATAATTCTTCCACCTATCAAGTTTTTCTTTAAGCCTCTAATATTCCCACACATTTTTCTTAAACACAAAAGATCTTATTTCCAACAAAGTGACATCAGAGCTTGAAGGTCCTCAAAAGATGGCGAATGGAGGTTTTCCTTTTCAAATGCCGATACTCACAAAGAACAACTATGACAATTGGAGTATCAAGATGAAGGCGCTACTAGGAGCTCAAGATGTGTGAGATATTGTTGAGAAAGGCTTCAAGGAGTAAGATGAAGCCTCCTTACGCCAAGGTGTAAAGGAGACATTAAGGGAGTCAAGAAAGAGAGACAAGAAAGCTCTCTTCCTCATTTATCAATCGGTGGATGAAGATACATTTGAGAAGATCTCCAATGCAACGACGGCCAAAGAAGCATGGGACAAGCTTCAAACTTGCAACAAAGGAGTGGAGCAGGTGAAAAAGATTCATCTTCAAACTCTTAGAGGTGAGTTTGAACGTTTATTTATGGAAGAGTCTGAGTCAATTTCTAATTATTTTTCTCGAGTATTGTCCGTAGTCAATCAACTTAAAAGAAATGGTGAAGATGTTGATGAGGTGAAAGTCATGGAAAAAAATACTTCGCACTTTAAATCCAAGTTTTGACTTCATTGTTACCAACATTGAAGAAAAAAAGGATTTAAACACCATGACTATTGAGCAACTTATGGGTTCCTTACAAGCATACGAAGAAAAACAAAAGAGAAAAGCTAGACAAAAGGAGACTATAGAGCAACTACTGCAACTCAATGCAAAGGAAGAAAATTATGCGAATTACAAGAGTCAAAGAGGACGAGGTCGTGGCCAAGATCGTGGACGTGGACGTGGACGAGGACATGAAGGAGAAAGAAGAGGAAGTTACAACAACTACTCCAACAACTTCAACAATGGAGAGAGAAGTTGGAATCCACAAGCAACAAGAGGTCGTGGAAATGGAAATTCATGGTCAAGGTGCAACAAGTTACAAACCAAGTGCTTCAATTGCAACAAAATCGGTCACTATGCATCTGAGTGTAGATTCTCAAAGAAAGTTGTGGAGAAAGCTAACTTTGTAGAAGAAAAAGGTGGAGAAGAAGAAACTTTGCTGCTCGCGTGCCAAAACCAATTTGAAGAGAAAAGAAACAAGTGGTACCTCGACACCGGCGCAAGCAACCACATGTGTGGCGATCGAAGCATGTTCATAGAGATCAATGAAACGACAACTAGAAATGTCTCATTTGGAGATGACTCAAAGATACCGGTCAAAGGCAAAGGTAAAATTCTCATACGCTTAAAGAATGAGAGTCATCAATTCATATCCAACGTCTACTATGTTCCTAACATGAAAAATAATATATTGAGCTTGGGACAATTATTGGAGAAAGGATATGACATCCACTTGAAAGAACATAGTCTTTTCTTAAGAGATTGTGAGCATAAATTGATTGCTAAGGTGCCTATGTCAAAGAATAGAATGTTCCCCTTGAACATTCAAAATGATGTGGCAAAGTGTCTCAAGGCCTGCTATACCGACTCTTCGTGGCTATGGCATCTACGATTTGGACACCTCAACTTCGGTAGTCTAGAATGTTTGTCAAAGAAGGAGATGGTGAGAGGCTTGCCTAGTATAAACCATCCAGACCAACTATGTGAAGGATGTCTAATTGGGAAGCAATTCCGAAAAAGCTTTCCAAAGGAATCAACATCAAGAGCGACAAAACCACTAGAGCTCATGCACACTGATGTCTGTGGACCAATCAATCCAAACTCTTTTGGTAAGAATAAATATTTTCTCCTATTTATTGATGATTATTCTAGAAAAACATGGGTTTATTTATTGAAGGAGAAGTCAGAAGTGTTTGAAAACTTTAAGAAGTTCAAAGCCCTTGTGGAGAAAGAAAGCGGTCTTTCTATGAGATCTGACCGAGGAGGAGAGTTTACTTCAAATGAGTTCAACAAATATTGTGAAGAGCATGGAATCTGCCGCTTACTAACAGTGCCAAGATCGCCACAACAAAATGGAGTAGTGGAGAGAAAGAACCGAACCATACTTAATATGGTGCGAAGCATGCTTAAGAGTAAGAAGATGCCGAAAGAGTTTTGGGCAGAAGCAGTGGCATGTGCGGTTTACTTGACAAACCGTTCTCCAACAAGAAGTGTGCATGAGAAGACACCACAAGAAGCATGGAGTGGAAGGAAGCTAGGTATCTCTCACCTCAAAGTGTTTGGAAGCATTGCATATACCCACGTTCCAGATGAAAGGAGAACAAAGCTCGATGATAAAAGTGAGAAGTATGTATTCGTGGGTTACGACTCAAGCTCCAAAGGGTACAAGCTCTATAATCCAAATAGCGGAAAGATTGTCATAAGTCGTGATGTGGAGTTCGAAGAAAAAGATTGTTGGGGTTGGAGTGTTCAAGAAGACATGTATGATTTTCTTCCTTATTTTGAAGAAGAAGAAGATGAAATGGAACAACCAATGATAGATGAACATATTACACCACCTGCCTCACCGACACCAAGGTTGGATGAAACAAGCTCAAGTGAGAGGACACCACGATTAAGGAGCATTGAAGAGCTTTATGAGGTAACCGAAAACCAAAATGACATTAACCTCTTTTGTCTTTTTGATGATTGTGAGCCTCTAAGCTATCAAGAAGCTGTTGAAAACGTAAAGTGGAGAGACACCATGGATGAAGAAATAAAGTCAATCACGAAGAATGATACGTGGGAACTTACTACACTTCCACGAGGACACAAAGCAATCGGAGTAAGATGGGTGTACAAGGCAAAGAAGAATGCAAAAGGAGACGTGGAGAGATACAAAGCAAGACTGATGGCAAAAGGCTATAGTCAAAGACAAGGAATTGACTATGATGAGGTATTTGCCCCCGTTGCTCGTCTTGAAACTATTAGACTGATCATTTCTTTGGCAGTCCAGAATGACTGGAAGATCTATCAAATGGATGTGAAGTCGGCCTTCTTGAATGGTTTTCTCGAAGAAGAAGTTTATATTGAGCAACCACAAGGATATGAAGTAAAAGGGCAAGAAGGAAAAGTCCTCAAGTTGAAAAAGGCGTTGTACGAGCTCAAGCAAGCACCGAGAGCTTGGAATGTTCGAATCGACAAGTACTTTCGAGACAAGAATTTCATCAAGTGTCCATATGAGCATGCACTCTATATTAAAGTGCAAAGTGGAAATATTTTGATTGTGTGCTTATATGTTGATGACTTGATCTTCACTGGGAACAATCTAAGCATGTTCGAAGAGTTCAAGAAAGACATGTCAAATGAATTTGAGATGACAGATATGGGGCTCATGGCATATTATCTTGGCATTGAAGTAAAGCAAGAAGACAAAGGAATTTTTATCACCCAAGAAGGCTATGCAAAAGAAGTCCTTAAGAAGTTCAAGATGGATGATGCCAATCCGGTTGGCACCCCTATGGAATGTGGCAGCAAGTTGAGTAAGCATGAAAATGGAGAGATTGTGGATCCAAATCTTTATAAAAGTTTGGTTGGAAGTCTACGTTACTTGACAAGTACAAGGCCGGATATTCTCTGAGCTGTAGGAGTCGTAAGTCGTTACATGGAAGCTCCAACAACAACTCACTTCAAGGCGACAAAGAGAATCCTTCGATATATCAAAGGTACAACAAACTTTGGCTTACACTATTACTCTTCTAACAATCATGAAATTGTTGGCTATAGTGATAGCGATTGGAGTGGAGACGTGGACGATAGAAAGAGCACTACTGGTTTTGTATTCTTTAAGGGAGATATTGCTTTCACTTGGATGTCAAAGAAACAACCTATCGTCACACTGTCAACTTGTGAAGCTGAATATGTTGCCGCTACATCATGTTTGCCATGCAGTTTGGCTAAGGAACTTGTTGAAAGAGTTAAAAATACCACAAGAAGATCCTATGGAAATATGTGTTGACAATAAATCACCACTTGCTTTGGCAAAGAATCCTGTATTTCATGAAAGAAGTAAACACAATGACACCCGTTACCACTTTATAAGAGAATGCATCGAGAAGAAGGATGTGAGGTTGAAGTATGTGATGTCTCGAGATCAAGCTGCCGACATTTTCACCAAGCCACTCAAGTTGGAAACGTTCATAAAGCTAAGGAGTATGCTTGGAGTCACAAATCAAGTTTAAGGGGGGATGTTGAAAGATTAAACTTGATTTGGGCCTAAAATATTATTTGGATTTTTGGGCTTAGTTGTTTTGGACTTAGGTAATTTTAATTAATGTTTCTAGAAAACTCTTGTAATGTTTGGAGTGTCTAGATATTTCTTAAGGTTGTAGTATTCTCTAGAATGCTCTTGGAATTCCTAGAGTTGAGAACTCTCTAGAATTAGTATGTCTAGAGTTCTCCTTAGAGTACTATAAATAGAGATGTAATTCTACACTTTTGCATCAAGAAAAATACAAAGTTCTCTCTTCCATAAATAATTCTTCCACCTATCAACTTTTTCTTTAAGCATCTAATATTCCCACACATTTTTCTTAAACACAAAAGATCTTATTTCCAACAGATTATTCGTTTCATCAAAAAATAATATCAATTAAAAGGAAACACATAAATAATTGAAAATATTAATGTGAAATACAATTAAATAAGTTTGAATATATCTTTAATTTTGATGGTAGTATATTATAGAATTTGACAATAATACTAATATGAAGTATATAAGTATATTAATAAAGTTTTATTATGCTATAAAAAATAAAATAAAAATTATTAGAGAATAATAATGTTTGAAAATGTAATAAATATTTAAAATATAGAATATATAATAAAAAATTTCTTAAGTTAGGTAGGTACTAAAAAAATAAATGAATTGTAATAAACGAATTTAGTTTATTAATAATTAATAAATAAAATTAAGAAGTTATATTTTAATGTAATGATTTTTTTTATATATATTTTCAAAAGAACAACAATACAATACATATTAATGAGTCCTAAGAAGAACAATATAACACACATGTATTAAATTATGATATTGATGTTTATGAAGCTGTATCATTGGCCCAACATAAAACAACTGAAAAAATTATATGTAGCAATAATTTAGGGTTTCTTGTGATGAAATCACAAGTTTTCACGCTCAAAAGAAATTACACGCCCAGGGAATATAAGCATGTGCGGTCTGAGAAAGCTTTGCTATGAATACATTTCAACGATTCTGTGTCAAGCATGAGGTAAGAAATTGTGTTTTATTTCAGACTAACACCTGTAAAGAGTATTCTGATTTCCCAGTTTATGTTGACTTAGGGTAAGAAATTGTGTTTTATTTGAGATAAGCATTTGTAATGGGTATTCCGATTGCCAATTTATATTGTTATTTCAGTGAAGAAACTGTGACGGAGACGGTTAAGGGTATGGTGAAGGAGGTTGCTGAAACTTCTTTGAAAAAAAAAGCTGTTAAGAAAGTGGCCAATGGTAATACAATTGTTAAGAAAACCTTCAAAATAACTGAAGTTGCTAAAGACCTCAATTTCACCTTTGAAAAAAGAAAAAGATTAATAAAAGTTGTTACGAAGATGAGAAAAGAACTAAAGCTGTTAAGAGAGATGGATGTGGAAATTATTAGGAATTAATTACTTGATATTCCTTTCTTATTTGTTAGCTTTAGGATTTAATTACCTATTATTTCTTTCCTTTTTTTTCTAGCCTTATTTTCCTTCCTATTTAGGCCTTCCTAATATAGTTGTTGGAGAATATTTTATCATAATTCTCTCATGTAATCAGCTATAAGTTCATGTATCATTCACTTTTTATGAATAAGAAATATACAATTATTTCTCTAATATGGTATCAGTGATATCATAACAAATTAACACGTTTTTTTCCCAATGGCCGATGAAGAAAATTCTTCATCTTCCTCTGATGAAAACAAATGATTCAACTATTCATCACATCAAAGATTCCTCCCAATCACACTCATCACCTTATTACATTCATCCTGGTGAAAATCCAGGATTGGTTTTGGTCTCTCCACAATTAAACAACAACAACTACCATACTTGGAGTCGTGGAATGAAGCGAGCCCTCCTTGCCAAGAACAAACTACAATTCATCAATGGAAAGTTACATCCTTTACCAGAATTTGATCCTCTTTTTGATGCCTGGGAACGGTGTAATGGTCTGTTATCTCGTGGATAACTCAATCTCTCACACCTTCGATTGCTCAAAGTGTCGCTTACGTCGAAAACGTTAAGGTTCTTTGGGAAGAATTGAAAGAACGATTCACCAAAGGAAATCACTTCCGCTTCTCTGATCTTTTGCAAGAAATTCACTCCACAAAATAAGGTAAACGATCAATTTCAGAATTTTTCAATTTTATGAAAACTTCTTGGGAAGATCTTGAAGATCTTCGTCCCCTTCCTTCTTGTACCTGTCACACACCTTGCAATTGTGCCGCTTTCAAAATCATCAAACAACAACGTGATTCCGAATTGGTTATTTGTTTCTTAAAAGGATTAAGTGACAATTATAACACAGTTCGTTCTGAAATTCTTCTCATGGATCCACTGCCTTCCATTAACAAAGTTTTTTCTTTGGTTCTTCAACAAGAATCAAGTCCTGCAAATATTGCTATTCCAAGTTCAAAAATTCTTTACAATGCCTCTGATAATGGGAACCACTTTCAAAGTCATGGTTACAACAATAGAGGACGTGGTCGAGGTCGAAGTTCGTCTGGCGTTCGTGGTCCACCCAAACAATGCACCTTTTGCACACGTCTCGGCCATACCATTGACACTTGCTACTTCAAACACGGATTCCCACCTGGGTACCAGTCAAAAACTCAATCGACCGTCAATAACACTACTTCCTCTAATGACAGTTCCTTTCCAACTTCTTCCAATGTTGCTGCAAATGATTCATCCATTCCACAATAGTGCGCTGAGACAATTCAACAACTTCTCTCATTATTACCAAATTCTTCCAAATCTACTGCAGCATATGCTCACAATGTCAATACTGCACACACCGCTCCACTCCATTCCTCGATAAATCATTTAAATACATCCATTGAGCCAGGTACCATTGATCCTGCAAAAGATTATTGGATTCTTGATAGTGGGGCAACTGATCATGTTACCCATTCCAAGAAATACTTTACTTCTTTTCGCAGAATCAATCCTATTAATGTTTCTTTACCCAATGGATCGATTGTTGTAGCAAATTTTTCTGGCACAATTGAATTCTCTCCTTCTTTTAAATTATATAATGTTCTTTATTTACCTACATTCAAATTGAATATTGTCTATGCTCATCTTCTTATTTTCAATTCTAATTGCAAATTAACCTTTCATGATTCTATTTGCAATATTCAGGAAGCTACAAGTTTGAAGATGATTGGTCTTGCTAGACTTCACAATTCACTCTACTTTCCACATCAAAGATTTAGGTAATCTCAAATGTTTACTTGGCCTTGAAGTTTCTCGCACCAACAAAGGAATTCACTTAAGCCAACACAAATATGCATTTGATATTCTTGCTGATACAGGGATGCTTGCAGCCAAACCTTTTACCACTCCAATGATGAAAGACACAAAACCTCTCTACGATACCACTTCTCCTCCTCATGATCCAACTGCCTTCCGATGTCTCATTGGTCATCTTCTCTACTTGACTAATACTCGCCCCTACATCAGTTTTGTCGTTCAACATTTAAGTCAATTTATGCAAAATCCAACCGCAAATCACTACAAAGCTGCTCTTAGAATTGTTCGTTACATTAAAAATGCACCTGGACATGGTTTATATTTTTCTTCTGATTCACCAATTCATCTCAAGGCCTTCAGTGACTCAGATTGGGCAACTTGCCCTATGTCTCGCAGATCCACCATCGGTTTCTGCATTTTCATGGGTTCTTCATTAATTTCCTGGCGATCAAAGAAGCAAACCAGGGTATCTTGTTCCTCGTCTGAAGCTGAATACAGAGCTCTAGCTTCTACCACTTGTGAACTTCAATGGCTTACATAGTTACTTCAAGACCTACACATCCCTTTCACAAAACCAGATCTTTTATATTGTGACAGCAACTCTGCTCGACACATTGCTATGAATCCAATATTCCATGAGCGAACCAAACATATTGATATTGATTATCACGTTGTCCGTCAACAACTACAAGCCGACCTTTTTCATTTACTTCCAATTACTTCTAACAATTAACTAGCAGACTTGTTCACCAAACCACTGGAACCACAACCATTTTCTGCTATTTTTGCTAAGCTGGGACTGTTCAACATACATTCTCCAGCTTAAAGGGGGCTATTAGGAATTAATTACTTGATATTCCCTTCTTATTTGCTAGCCTTAGGATTTAATTACCTATTATTTCTTTCCTTTTTTCTAGCCTTATTTTCCTCCCTATTTAGGCCCTCCTAATATGGCTGTTGGAGAATATTCTATCATAATTCTCTCATGTAATCAGCTATAAGTTCATGTAATCATTCACTTTTTATCAATAAGAAATATACAATTATTTCTCTAATATATTAGAGAAATAATTGTATATTTCTTATTGATAAAAAGTGAATGATTACATGAACTTATAGCTGATTACATGAGGGAATTATGATAGAATATTCTCCCACAGCTTTATTAGGAGGGCCTAAATAGGGAGGAAAATAAGGCTAGAAAAAATGAAAGAAATAATAGGTAATTAAATCCTAAGACTAGAAAATAAGAAGGGAATATCAAGTAATTAATTCCTAATAGAAATGTGAAGGAAAAACCATAAAGAATACAAATCATGTTGAAAATTTTGTTGTAAAGAAAAAATATGTTGCAAAGAAAATATATGTTGAGCGTAAAGTTGTGTGTAATGAAGGAAGAAAACAGACTGTTTTGAATGGAATTGTTTTTAATAAAGTTGATGAAAAAAGCTACATTGTTCCGGGAGAGCAGCATACTAAATGCAAACAGCAAAGCCAAAAATATCTTGGTAAGCTTATATGTGCAGATTATTTATTCTTTTATTCTTGAAACCTTAATAACATTCAATTTTGTGCATTTGGAATCTTTTGCAGCATTTTCCTAGAATAATAGCAAAAAAAATGTCTTAGAAGTAATTAAAAAGAGATCAATATTGTTGATTTTGAAGTTGATAAAACCTTCAAATGTGCGATTCATATAACAACACAAAATAACATACATAACAGAGATGAGAAGTACATTGCTCAAGGATGGTCTGAGTGTGCAAAAAGTAAGAATTTTTGTGATGGTGATATGTTGGTGTTAAAAATGCGACATTTTCTCCTACATGTATGTAACTTTGAGGAGGAGTTAATGAGTGGCACTACAAGAAAACCTGCATTTTGCTAAGTGATTTAGTGACGTGGTAAACATGTGGGAAAAACCAGAGGTTGCGACGTGTAAACCACGTCACTACATTATTTAATTAATAACCCCCTCAAATTTAAAATCTGTAACGTTGAGTGCTGTTTTTTTTGGGAGGGAAATTTGAATTATTCAGAAATTTAGTTGTGGCGTGGTAACCACATGGGAAACAAAAATTCAAAAATGTCTTTATTTTTGCGATGTGAAAAACAAGTCACAAAGTACCCACATGGTACCCACGTCACAAATGGGAAAATATTAAAATTGGTTCGCATTTACTTTTATAGTTAGGACACATTAAAGGTTGATTTGACTTTTGCAAGACTTCCCACATGATTTCCACGTCGCAAATGGGAAGACATTAATGTATTATTTTAATTTTGTACCGTTGCTTGTCATTTAATTTTTGAACATTGAAAAATAAAATGCTGGGAAAGTTCCGACGTGCTTATCATGTGGCTACTTTCCCATGTTATTAGTTTCACGTCGCAACAGTTATCCTTTATTGAGTGTTTCGACGTGGTATTCATGTGGGTACTTTCCCACGTGTCTACCACGTCGCAAATTAGACTATATATCGGCAAATCTCAAAATTCCCCCTTCACACATTTCTCTTTTCCTTTCTTCTTCTTTTTTCCTTCCTTCTTCCTTCTGCTTGCGTTATCTGTGCTTCCTCTCCTCCTTCACTTCACTGCTTCACAGGCATTTTCAATAGGTATGGTAAATGTTACATTCTTACTTTTTATTTTTGTTTTACATTTTATTTTAATTTTTTCTTATTATTATTTTTTAATTTTTTTTCTTCAGAAGATTAAGATTTGGAAGATTAAGCTTTAGTTTTGCTCCATTGAGGTATTTATGTAATTAAAATTATTTATTTTTCAGATTTATAGGTATATGAAATATTTGGTTGTTGTTGTATAAAATTATAATTTATTGATTATATATGAAAAACATAATATATATTGTATTTTAAATGTGAATAATATTGATTATGTATGAATAATATTGTATATGAAATGTTTGGTTGTTGTTGTTATATTTAAATATGTTATTTTTATTAAAAACAGAATATATATATATATATATATATATATATATATATATATATATATATATATATATATATATATATATATATATATATATATATATATATATATATATATATATATATATATATATATATAATATTTTTGGTTATTGATTATATATGAAAAACAAATTATATATTATATTTTAGAATATTATATTTTAGAATATGTATTATATTTTAGTAAACAAAATATATATTATATTGTTTGAGGGGTCAGCAGATTCAAAATTATCAATATGTGTGAGATTATTGGCCACAAAGTCAAATTGGAATGTTCCTGATCAGGGCTTAGAATACTTTGCAAAAATGATGTTGGATGCGACTCCAACAAAAGACAACTTCCCTACAAGTTATTATGATGCAAAGAGGTTGGTGTCGAAGTAGGGTTTAGAAGTACGAAAGATTGATTGTTGCATAAATGGATGCATGTTGTTTTATGACAATGAGTTTGGTATTAATGATGAGGCGCTGGAGGAATGTAAGTTCTATAAGAGTCTGAGATATCAAGTTCGTAGTAAAGCCATTAACCATAAACAAAAGCGTGTAGCAGTGAAGTCCATGTTTTATTTGCCGATAATACCAAGGTTAAAAAGATTGTTTTCTTCAATGCACAATGCAAGTCAAAATGACATGGCATCATATAATTAAAACAAGTTCAGGCATTATGCGGCATCCATCTGATGGTGAGGCATTGAAACATTTTGATAGGGTACATTCTGATTTTGCTGCAGAACCTAGAAATGTCAGGCTCGGACTATGCTCTGATGGTTTTACTCTATATGTCCAAGCATCTGCAATTGCATATTCCTATTGGCCAGTTATCGTAACCCCTTACAACCTCCCTCCAAAGATTTGCATGCCAAAACCATACATGTTTTTAACTTGCCTCATTCCAGGTCCGTCAAGTCTTAAATCCGGAATCGATGTTTATTTACAACCTTTAATAGATGATTTGAAGAGGTTGTGGATTGGAGAATGGACTTATGATATATCTCGCAAACAAAACTTTACCTTGCGAGCTGCCTTGATGTAGACTATTAATGACTTTCCCGCTTATGGAATGTTATCTGGTTGGGGTACGCTTGTCAAAATGGGATTTCCACATTGCATGGAATTTACAAAGGCTTTTACTTTGGAATTTGGAGGGAAACGTTCGTGGTTCGACTGTCACCGCAGATCCCTACCACGAGACCATGTCATTAGAAGAAACAAGACTGATTTCAAAAAAGATATACGAGTAAAAGATTTGCCTCCTCCTCGATTGTCACCAGAGGAAATATGGAATCGAGTTTCTGAACTGCCAAAATTCACAGATTATGGTGAAGCATGCAGAATTCAAGGATATGGGGTCAAACACAATTGGACTAAAAGAAGTATATTTTGGGACCTTCCATATTGGAAATATAATTTATTGTGACATAATCTTGATGTTATGCATATTGAAAAGAATTTCTTCGATAATATATTTAACACAGTGATGGAAGTTCAAGGAAAAACAAAAGATAATGAGAAGGCTAGAAGGGACGAATGATAATTATAACTATTTTTTAAGTTCTATTTTGTATTATTATATATTTAATCAAACTTAATTATTTTAATTAGAAAAAGGATTTGGGGAGGGAGCCAGGAATAAATGAGCTATTTGTGAAGACCCGAACCAAAAAATCGGGGGAGTTTGTTGACGGCCGTTCCAAATCAACCTTGGTAACTTGTTTATAGTTGAATTATTTTATTTCATAATTACTGTATATAATTAAATTGTTTAAACTATATTTATTTTAATTTAATTTTTTCAATGTGTGTAGGAGTTGTACCAGACCTTGCTTGCTCAAAATCTAACTGAAAATCCTCAATATATGCCGATTGAGAATGCACCGCTTGATCCATGCGTGGATCTTTATATTTGGAATTTAACAGTAGGTGGGAAGGGAGTCAATGGGTGTTTTTTCGGTCTTGGGTGTTTGGCTGGCGATGATAGAAAATGAGACCGAACTTTATTTCAAAGACTCGATGATGGGGAAGGATGACCTCGTCCGGCAGAATTGACACCAGAAATATTGGCAAAAGTGAGAGAGTTAGCTCTACCTGAGGCGAGACGAGAGGCGGAGGCACGTGAGGCAGCCCTAAAGGCCGAAATGGAGAATATGAGAAATAGGCAAAATGCTGAAATGGAGGAAATGAGGAAGCGGCAATCCTACATGGAGGCACAAATGCGACAATTTTTTGCCTCACAAACAAATTATTCTGTCCAAGATGATGAAGAAGACGAAGATGCTATATTTAATAGTGACAATGAATAACTTTATTATTATTATTATTATTATTATTATTATTATTATTATTATTATTATTATTATTATTATTATTATTATTATTATTATTATTATTATTATTATTATTATTATTATTATTATTATTTATGTTTGTAACGTGAATATTACATGACAATTTTTTTAAACTATTTTTTATGTTTGTGACGTGAATATTATGTGACTAAACATGAATATCTTTTTTATTATTATCATTTTTATTTTTTATTTTATTATTTATTAATTCGTTGTATTCATTGATATTTAATTTTTTTTATTATTAAATTATACAGTGAAGTGAAAACAAAGTCACTAACTTAAAACATATTTTTTTTGTGGCATGGGAACCACGTCACTAATTAGTGACATGAGAATCACGTGGAAACATTTACATTGATGTCATACTGATCGTGCTGTAGAGATTTTGAGAAAGGTGATTTCCCACGTGAAATTCACGTCACTAATTAGTGACGTGATTTTCACGTGGGAATATTTTCAATTATTTTGGTGGTTTGTAGCGTGAATCCAATGTCACAAATTAGTGACGTGATTTTCACGTGGAAAAATATTCCCACCGTTGCTTTTCCGACGTGCTTTACCCACGTCACAAATGTTGTTTAGTGACTGTTTATTATGAAATTTGGTAAACAACCGCTGGTCTATCAATCTTGGGTCTAATTGAGTAGCTTGCAGGATCGACCAAACAAATCCTAGGACATGTGCTAAGTTTGAAAGAAAATCTAATTTGAACTCCACGTTCGACTATGAAAGACTTGTAAAGTAGAAATAACTTGGAAATTAACAAGGATGTAAAACAACGAGCGTAATTGATTGAAAAATTAATTTAAGAAAAATGGCAAAACAAGGACTTGAACCCAAGTACCTTGCTATGTAGAAAGACCTCATTACCACTAGAACAATAACACCATATGATTTTAATTTTAATTCGAAAGTTATTAATTAATTAATATGTTCTAAAACTTGAAATTGGGGGTTGTTTAAACCCTAACGTTTTCATCTCTCTGCACGCCACTGCCAAGCACAATGCCCACCACAATGCATAAAGAACCCTTTTCTGCACTGGTCTTCGATAATCAATTGCTCTCCGCCTCATTTTCCAAACTTGTTCAAAACCCCGATTTTCCCCCGAAAATTTCTTAAAAGCTCTCAGTGATGCGACTCAAAGTTGTAGTTTCTGATGCAAGTTGAAAATAAATTCCGTGAATTTTTCAATTCACGGTTGCAACAGGAAGTTGGAACAATGATGGATGATTTAGAAATGGCTTCTGAGGGAATCACGGTGAAGTAAGTTCTGGTTTTTTATTTAGGGTTTGTGAATTTCGAAACATTCGGGTTCTATGAGATGCATTAAATGAATGTGAAATTGTTGCGCTGGTGGTAGGAACCAAGAACAAAGGGTGATGGCATTGAGGAGAAAGACAGTGTGGTGTGGGCACATGTAGTCAATTATTTCCGTTTTATCAAATTATAACCGATTTGGAATCTCTGTCTCTATGATTATATTTTTTCGACAATTCTTGGCATTGTTTGGCATTCATCAGATGTCTCTCACCTTATTTCGATTCGTCGCTGTTGTTGGTAGAACACTAGTTGTTGCTAATTCATTAGGTACATTGACATTGCAAGTGGTATTAGTGCTTGGAGGGTTCATTATTGCCAAAGGTAAGTAATGGAGTGATAATTGATGCTTTTTTTTCACAACATTCACACACTCACTATGGACCAATAACTTGCACTAGCTATATTTCAAACAAATGCTTATTGCAACATATTTTCTTTCTTTCTTGTAAATGATATTAAGCCATGGATGATCTGGGGCTACTATATATCTCCTATAATGTATGGCCAAAATGCCATAGCAATTAATGAATTCTTAGACAAAAGATGGAGTGAAGTAAGAATTAAAGTTTGATGCTCTTGCTAATGTTTTTGATTCAGCTATGTATGAATAAAGTGGAATGTTTTCAGTTGTGTTTGCAATATGGACTATGATATTGAGATAGTATGTTATTTTTCATCCTATCTTTTACTTAAACAACCATGACTTCAGCTTTGTTTCACAATGTGTAGAGCACGGGGAGCCCCTTCAAGTTCTCCGTTATAAAGTTGGACAAGAGTATGTACCTCATTATGATTACTTTGCGGATAAGTATAATACACAGAATGGGGGTAACCATATGGCCACAATGCTGATGTACCTGTAAGTGACTTCACTAGCCATTCACTCATTATTTACTTCAATTGTCTTCTTGGATATGAAGGTGATATTGGACTGTACTTTTTTGTATTTTGGATGATACTTCAGATGTTGAAGAAGGGGGTGAGACGGTGTTCCCAAATGCCAAGGGAGATGTTAGTCTTAGTTTGTGTCTTTATCTTGTTCAGTCTTAGTTTGTGTCTACTTCTAGAAAATGTCACGACGTTTTAAACTAGAGTAAGATCTTCCTATTCTTGTGCTCATGCTGCTTACTTTTATTATTAATTTCAATTGGTCTTCAAATTAATATGTTAGTTCCACGTAATTTACCTGAGCAGTAAACTTTTTTTAGCATACACGCAGGTTTCAAGTGCTATTAGACTCTACAGAGACTTTTGCAGAAGTAATAATGTAGAAATTAATATTGTGGATTAGCCAAGAAAAGTAAATCATGGAGACAAACATTTAGTACATAATAATACTGATATGAACTATAAAATTTTGAAGTTAAAGTGGAGGAAATTTGATCACTTGGCTGGCCAAGTTGGTGGAGCAAAGAACATATTCTGTCAGTTGTTTGGACATGAAGCCGAAAACACCTTTTGGTTAGATAGTTCCTCCACAGATATGGTATTTATATGAATTTATGTTAGTTTATCTTTGACTCTATAGATATGATGCTGAAAATACAGTAGTCATCACCAATCCGTTCCCTGATTGTCTTTAATCCACAAATATACATTTTTGCATTTGGGTCTTTAAACTAGAATAATTTGATCAACATAGATTTTTTTCATATTTTTAGTAATACACTTCACTATATAGTATATTTTTCATTATCTAAATATTCATCTCATTCCAATAGGAAAGAGCGCGTTTTTCATTCATGGGAGGAAAAGGTGGATCACTTTGGAAGCAGTTAACGTTCAGATTGTCTGATCAGAGGTTTGAAGTGAATTCTCTTGACTTTTAATTTTTAAATGTTTCTGATATCTCTTCAATACTCTTTTTCATATTTTAGATTCTCTTTTTACAAAGTATTGGCCTGGAAAAAATATTTTAGTTGCACCAGTCTAACCTTTTTACCCTTTGGCATTGATAATATAATCATTTTTTTCTCCAATGATGGGTGTTTAAAAGGTGGTGGCTTTTTGTCACTGGAAGATTCTGGAGGTTCTGCCAAGATAATGTTCTTGGAAGGAGGTTTTCTTGATTTTTTGAACAAGGTATATACTGAAATTATGTTGGCCATTTAATGTTTTATTCTTGCGTATCGCACTTCTCACCTAGGACATGCCATATTGTTAGACTGTATCAGGTTTTCGGTTCTTGTTACCCCCATTCTTAATCACATTGGGTTAACATTACATTATGCTTGACGTATTTTGATATTCTCAATTACGATATAAATGCGGTATAAATATTTGTGCGCAAGCATAATGAAACAAAAATTACTTTTCTTACTGTCTCCCTCATAATTGTTTTGCCTTAATAATGTCACAGGAGCTTCAATTATATCATTATGATAAGAATGAATACGAAGGTCTACCATTTGATTTTCACGGCGGATATGTTGGTTACATCGGGTAGGTGATAAAAGTCAAACAAATACATGCCTATATTGAATCAAGCTGAATGTGTATGTATTTTTTTATCAACAAGAAAACAACAAAGGGAACTAAACTCTAAATTTAACACTGCCTAAATCATCAGCCAGAAAGTTTTGCATAGGCTGACAAGGACATTTCTGCCATATCTTCAAAAGTTGATCAATAACTTCACCAAACTGTGCTAGCCAATAAGCAAATTCATTGCCCTTCCTCTAAGTACCTTGGAATGTAAGGACTAGACCATGGAAGAAAACTTGTGAATGTGGTTGATTAAAAGAGCATACTGTGGAGAGTCATCTGCAATGAAATCAAGAACATATTTTGTGGAAGCTAATAAAATAACAAAAAAAACAGCCCTGGTGCAGTGCACGGGTTTCAACTTGTTATTTATAAGACCTCTTTAGTGAACTAACAAATAATTGATTTTTATGTGTTGCAGGTATGATCTCAAAGTTGAATGTGGGGCCACATCTAGCCGTCACAAATCTAAAACTCCAGATGCATGTTTTTTCTTTGCTGATAATGTTGTGGCTATTGATCACAAAAACGATGATGTTTATTTATTAGCTATACATGATGAAAGTTCGAGTACGACAGAATGGTTGGATGATATTGAGGAGAAGCTTCTGAGATTAACTAGCTCTAAGAGCATGGATTTAGAAAAGCAGTATTCTCATCTTTCAACTTTTTCCTTACATAACGCTGGTTTTGCAGCTGAAAAATCTAGAGAGCAGTACATTAGAGATGTTAAGAAGTGCCTAAACTACATAAAAGACGGAGAGAGCTATGAGTTGTGCCTCACAACCCAGATAAGGAAACCAATTGAGGTATTAAATTCTCTTGGACTTTACCTTAATTTGAGAGAAAGGAATCCAGCTCCTTATGCTTCTTGGCTTAATTTTCCAAAGGAAGATTTGTGTATTTGTTGTTCTTCTCCGGAGAGGTTCTTGCAGTTGGATAGGAATGACATGCTAGAAGCTAAGCCCATTAAGGGTACTGTAGCTCATGGTGCTACTGCAGAGGAAGACAACCAACTCAAATTAAAATTACAGCTCAGGTGACATTTATTTCTGGAAAATTTCGAGTCTACCTATCACTATCTTAACAAGTATTTCTATGACTTCAATATACATAATGGAAGTGCTTTTCTCACTACGTTTTTTGTTGTGACATCAAATTTCCATGTGTATTTATTAACTCAGTAATTTAGTTAGAATCAAGGATTTTTGAAGTCCTATTTGGATGCAAAGCAATTGAATGAGATTCAGTTAGGTGAATCTGTTATGAACTGACCCGTATTTCTATTTCAGTGAAAATGATCAGGATGAAAACTTGATGATTGTTGATCTTCTAAGAAATGACCTTGGTCGTGTATGTGATCCTGGGTCTGTTCATGTGCCGCATCTCATGGATGTGCAATCATATGCAACTGTTCACACAATGGTGAGTACAAATTGTGGGAAAAAGAGGTCAGATGTAAGTGCAGTAGACTGTGTCAAAGCTGCATTTCCTGGTGGTTCAATGACAGGTGCACCAAAGTTGAGATCAAGTTCTCCGTTATAAAGTTGGACAAGAGTATGTACCTTATTATGATTACTTTGCGGATAAGTATAATACACAGAATGGGGGTAACCGTATGGCCACGATGTTGATGTACCTGTAAGTGACTTCACTAGCCATGCATTCACTCATTGTTTACTTCAATTGTCTTCTTGGATATGAAGGTGATATTGGTCTGTACGTTTTTGTATTTTGGATGATACTCCAGATGTTGAAGAAGGGGTTGAGACAATGTTCCCAAATGCCAAGGGAGATGTTAGTTATGTGCCTTGGTGGAACGAGTTTTTTGATTGTGGAAAAGAAGGACTTTCAGTTAAGCCAAAGATGGGTGATGCTATACTCTTTTGGAGCATGAAGCCTAATACAACTTTAGATCCAACGAGTTTGCATGGTTAGTTAGTTGCTCTTTTTATTTTATGTTAATAGCACTAACGTGCTTGTGTCAACAAACTTGCACTTTTGAAAAACATTAATTCACAAACCTATTTGTATTTGTAAATTTTCAAGTGCTTGTCCTGTAATCAAGGGTGATAAGTGGTCATCTGCCAAATGGATGCGGATCGGCGAATATATAATCTAAATATATGTTATTGTAGGTTGTTATCTCTCCTTTGTTGTTGTATTAATATTAATACAAATATAAATATACATATAGAGTTTTACCGATACTGGACAGACTAGTGTTAAAATTGGCAATGTTTTAGATTATTGCTTGGCATTGTAAGTTCATAACCGATTATAAATTAATGATCTTCACAAGATGCCCAAGTTGCATAACAAATACAATTCAATAGAAATTTGCATAACTACAGTGCAACAACAATGCACAAGAGCAAGACTAAGAATTTAGTAGATCCAGCAAAAACCGTGGACTTTTTAAGGGTTGCTTATTAAAAACCGTGGACTTTTCCTAAGTTTTAGGCGCAGTTCTTTAAATGAAATTACAGACTAGCTATGGTTTTCATTTGTTTCTTTTTTATAACCGTTGTATATTCATGTTTTGGGACGGTTATTTTGTGTTGTTACTAGAAAACCGCGGTCTAAAACTACAACTAAAACCGTGGAATTTGATGATTTAGGCGGTGGTGTTTTGAATCCGTGGTTATAAATAAAAAAACCGCGCTCTAAAGGAATAGGCAACAACCGTTTATTCCACGTCTGATAAACCACCCCCTAAAGCCTTAGGCTACGGTTATTGCACTTTAGGTTGCGGTTTTGAGTTGTTGCCAAAAGTCATTTTTGTTGTAGTGTACTAAGTGACGATTATTGCTCAAAACGTGTCTTTTAGCGCTTTTTTTCTCAACTTCAACCGTTCCCACGTTCTCCCACTACCAATTTGAAACTCAAATATTAGGAATTCCCTCCAGCCTGAATGGTAACTGCCACGCGTTTATTCCGGCATGATCCTGGTCGAAGGCCTTTCCAACACATAGCATTTTCTTAGAAATTTTCCGAACCTCTCTTCGACTCAGGCTTCACCAAAGCTGGGTCGAAGCCTTCTTATGTTTTACAAATAACATTCTAACTTGAGATAATTCTGATTTTGCTGGCGTCGAAAATGAGAGCTAATAAATTTCCCCCAAGAAATGTCCTTTCGCCAACCTTGGTAAGAAGGTCATTTTTTATAACTATTTCGACGCGTATGACTGTCAACTTGCATGGCCTTGATTGAACACTCCACTACCTATTAAGTGGCTAACTCTTCAATTTTTTTTATCTCAGGCTTATGACATCATGCCATCATGACAAATCCTTAAGCGTCTTTTCAGCCGTATTCATCATCGCTTTTTCTTGAAAACGTATGTTTTGCAGTCTGACCATAACTGCTACCACTCATCATTTATCAAGAAACAGACACGCGTCCCTATATCTGATTAGCTTCAACGGTGGATTCCTATAAATACCTAAATGCCTATAAATACCCTCCTTCATCATTTTTTGAACTTTTTACACTTCTCAGAATCCTAAGCATCTTGTCCCTTTTCCTTCAGTTTTCTTCACCAAACCTAGAAAGCACCTTTTCCTTTTACTTCCTTCAATAATGGCATCCTCCCAAGCAAATGTCCATGAGAAGAAAACCCAAAAGGATAGAGTCACTCAGTTCAAACAATCTATTCCCCCTTCGCAAATGTTTCTGGCCCCCAACTAGTGGATAATTGCCAATGCATGCCGGAACCTACCACTGAAACCGCACGAACCATCTACAAGTCTCAGGTAATGATTCCTTTGGTTGTTTCTGATAAATCGTACGCATTTTTTGGTCCTCTAGCTGATGTTGGAATTTCTAACGAAAAACCAGGTGAGTTTCTTCCTTCATACCAGAGATCAAGGCCGTTAGGGCAAAAGAGTTTCCCTAGACTCACAAACACTGCTGCTGAAGATCTCCCCTTACCTGAAATCAACCTTAGGTATCTTACTATTGGTATTAGGCTGGTGAGATCCATCAATCCCCTTCAGGATTTTGACCTTTGGATGGCGAAGATGGAAAAATTTAAGGTTGAGCATTGGAAATCTATAGGGATCTATGACCTCCTGATGTTGTCCAAGACCAACATACCCTACTGCTTGAATTTGCTGGCAGCGTCTCTGTACTTCTGGGACAGTACTCACTATACTTTTCATTTTCCATGTGGAATGATTACCCCGACACTCTTCGTCATAGCTGCCATCACAGGACTTCGCCCAAATGGCATCCCTTACCACCCTGACGTGGACGTTGAAGATACTATCAACATCTCAAGCTCCAAACTCACATACACCCACTTCATCAAACACCACTTCAATCAGACCCATGAAGATGTCCCTGACGAAGAACATATAGCGTTTCTCACCATATGGCTGTCGAGATATGTTTTTTGCACCAAATTTGTGCAAGTAGCTAAGAGGTACTTGCCTCTTGCTAACCAACTCCATAATAATAGAGGGGTCTTCTTGAGTGAACTCATTTTGGCTAACCTCTATGAGTCCATTAGTGAAGGAGCTTCTCGACTGAAGCATATGGAGGCCCATAATTCTGTACATTTGAGTGGTCCTCTTTGGTTGCTTCAATTGTGGCTAAATGCAACTTTTGAGGCTAGCCTTCCCAGAAAAGGTATAGTTGATGAAGCTTCTACTGAGATAAGAGGAAGGAGCATCGAAGGGACACGTCTGGTCGAGTTGACTCCTAACGATGATGGCGAAACCCTTAGAGGGGCCTTCATCAGTTATATTATGATGCTTACCAAACGCCATGAGTTTACTCCAAGCATGGCACCCTTTGCTGAAAGAAGATGTGGCCTTGTATGGTTCAAAAGGCCATATCCCAACCCTCATAGAAAGCTTGATAATGAGTTTGTTGCTATTTGGGAAGCCTTTTTAATTCCCTGATTCATTGTCAACAGGCTAAACTTGGAAAGAGGTTTGGCAGCACTGATTGCATACCAACCAAACCTTGTTTCTCGACAGTTTGGGTTGGCCCAGAGCTTTCCCAAATGTTTATATGAGAAGAAGGGCTAGGTTATTTTACATACTGCCAGCTTTGACGAAGAAGTTGTTGCCACTATTTTCGACGACTGGAGTTATAGGAAATAAGTCCTTTCTCCTATGTTCTTTGAGCCCTGTTTCCTATGCACTCCATCATTCCACCATTGGTGGTCGAAGCATTATATTGAACATTTTCTTGATGTGACCAACTTTTCTTCATTGCTTGACTAAGCTTTTCTTGAAGTGCAGGACAAGACAAAGAAGAGTAAGCTCACTCATATTCAAGAAATCTAGGCTTTCCAGAAATACTTTGAAACTAACTATCGACCAGATGATCTTAGTCGAACCATTCATGAGGCTGCTGTCACTTTAAAGAGAAAGTTTTTGCAAAAACTGGATCAACTAAAAATCCCTTCCAACGTTCCTCGTGAGAAACGCTATGAGGTAGCTTTTGAAAATTTTCCTCCAAAGTTTTCTCGTCTGTCTACTGCTGATTTTGGAGTGGCACTTGACCCTCCATTTCCAGATTGGTTTGTTTGTGGCGAGGATCTAAAACTCTTTCGACAGCAGTCTCAGCCAAAAGCTCGACGAGTGGTTCCGACTAAGCATACATTAGAGAGTTTCAAAGGACACCTTCATATAGGGATTCAGGATGTTCGTGTCGAATCTGAAATATATGAAGGTTTGATGCCCTGTATTTATGGTTATGTAACCAACCATTCAATATTTAACTTGTAATCATCTCCTGTCTTCTAGCTGTGCCTAGGAAGACCCCTTCCACTAGGGCTGCTACTTCACAAAGTGGCAAGGAACTAGAAGGCAGACAGGTATATTTCACATCCCTTGCCTATGTTCTCATCATATGATTCTTTTCTCACATTTGTACTGCCGTTTTCTCTTTCTAGGCTGGTCGAAAACCTCCAACACCTTCCAAGAAAGGCAAGAAGGATGCTCCAATCGTCATTGCCTCAGATGCTGATGAGTCTCCTGAGGAAATTCTCACAAAAAAAAGAAGAAAACCTGCAAAGGCATTTGGACCTGCTGGCCCACCTCCCTCGAAGGTGGCAAAAACACTCGAGAAGACACCCACTACGAGTGGTGTCGAAAGACAACCTTCCATGGTGGCCTCGAAGCCAACTTCTGGTGACTATGAGGGTGGCATCTCAAGTCCTGCTGCTGTACTTGCTCAGGTATGCATACCACCTTTTTATTATGTTTACATCTTTCACCAAACTTTCTTAGCCTTATCTTCTTCCCTTGTGTTATCAGGATGATACAATTTTCCCCAATCCTCCACAAGCTTCAGGCAGTTTCGCCACCATCTTCCTCAGTAGGAAAGGTGAGCCAACTTATCATCCCTCTTCTGATATTGGCTCTAGTTTGAGTGAGGTTAATTAACCTATTCCTGCTACAGATAACATTCCTCCCCCGGTTCAAACCATTACCCAACACACTCAGGCTGATGGTTCCAGTTTTGGGGATGATGACGCTTCAAGTCCACCACCTCTCAATCAAGCTGAAGCCATGGTTACTGAAGAAGTGGTTGTTGAAAAAGCCAGCATTCATACAGACCAACCACCTAATGACAATATTGGTCCAACTATTCATGAGGAAACAAGTGAACTACATCCTGAACCAGCTAATGACCAAGATGACAATCCATCCACCAATGATAGAGGTGACGTAATCCATCCACCAATGATAAAGGTGACATGATTGGGATTGAAGAAGCAGAAGAAGACGAAGGTGAAGAGGAGGACCAAGAGGAAGAAGAAGGGGAAGAAGAAGAAGAAGAAGAAGACCAATAGGGGCCTGAACTTCACCTGACTTCCTCGCCTGTGGTGGAGAAAACTTCACCTCCCATCCTAATTCCTGAGGACCCATTGGCGACACTCAAGTGGTCGAACCCTCGGGAGTATGCCAAACTAATCCTTGGTCAAAAATAGGGTTCTTCTTCTGGCTCTTCGACTTCTTCTGGTCATCCAGCTTCAGATGACTTTGTCAGTCCAATTCTCCAGTCTATCAAGAAGAAATTCTTCAGGGGAGATATCCACAACATCTTGGCTTCAGACCCAACTGCTCATCTCTTTCTAAAGGACAACCTTCAGAAACTTGATCTTACAACTCTTAATCCAGAATTTTCTGGTTTTATGATTGATTTGATCACTGTGGTGGACAAACTGTCTGCATAAATTAAACTGCTCCCATCCATGTAGAAGACCATCGTGGCCACAACAAGTCGTGAGAGTGCAGATTGGACTGGTGCACAAGAATCGGAGGTCAAGGTTGAACAACTGAAGGCTTCTCAAAAACGAAGACAAGAAGAAATAGCCTCCAACCAGAAGGACATTGAGGCCTGGAAGCAGCAATTCAAGGAACTTCAAACTAGAATTTCCAATGCTGAAAAACACAACCTTGAGTTACAACATTTCAACGACCATGAAATGGCCAAAGAGCTGAAGAGTGCCATAGACCTTATTGATGCAGCTCAGAGGTTTGAAAAAGAGCTTGCAGCAGCTAGGCTTGACAAATCTTTGTGTGAGGCTCGCCTCAGCAATCATATGGAGACCTTTGCTCAACTGAAGTCGAAGCTTCCCTTCTAATGTCTTCATGACCTCTGTTTGTAATTTTGTTTAATCATCATTTATTTCTTGGCCTTTTCAGGCCTTCTATGTAATGACAATCTTATGCTTCTGGCATTTTTTAATTAATCATTTGAACTGCCTTAATTCTTTCGACTCATAATTTTATGGCACGCATTATGATGTATTTCATCCATGGCCTTAATTCTGAGTCAACTTCGCAATTAAGGCCTTCTACCTCTTTTTTAGCAAAAATACAATTTTTTGCTTTCCTTAATGCTCCAACGACATAAGCGTATAGCTTTACAACTGTATTTATAGCGTAGCCCCTTAGGCCTACTCCCACGACCAATCCCTGTGTTTCCACCGTTTGACTAGCCAATCCAGATCAAGTTTTGCCTTTATAAAACCTTCCTTCCCTTGAACCATGCCTTGCATTCACAGAAGCAAGCATGAATACCATCTCAGGAAAACCCACCATCAAGGAACAAGCTGATGATTCAAAGAAGCCTGAAGTGACAACAAAGGCTAAGGAAACCCATAAGCCTAGAGTGACAACAAAGGCTAAGGAAACCCAAAAGCCTGAAGCCTCTACAGGAGTATCCTCTCGTGCAAAGAGGAACGAAACCAGGATGAAAGTCCCCAAAAAAGGGCGTCCTAACGCCAGCAATTCTGTTGATGAAGCTGATGAAAACTACATGGAGTTCCTCAAGTCCATTGATTGAAGGGGCTATGAATGATCTTTGCTTGATTTATAGATTGTTGCATAGATTCCCCCTTTACTTTGTACGCCATGTTAGCCTTGTTTGGCCCATTTTGGCTTTTATGCATTTTAATGAAATTTATGTTTTGATATGAACCTCTTGCAAGATAGGCCTATATTTTTTCAAATATTTTCCATTTACTTTCAAGATTCTTTTATCTTTGTTTAACTCTTCGAATTCATAAGCCTCATTGGAGAATACTTGTATGACTTGAAATGGACCCTCCCATTTAGGAGACCATTTGCCTAATATTCTGTCTTTCCGATCCATGTGCAAAATCACTTTCCAAACTAAATCCCCACATAGAAAGGATTTAGACTTAACCTTTTTGTTGTAAGATTCTTCGACCCTTCTCTTTTGTCTCCTTAACAACTCTAAGGCTCTAAGCTTTTCTTCATCCAAATCTACTAGTTCATCCATCATCATTGCCCAATAAGCTTCATAAGGGATCTCATGATGTCTTTAAACTCTTACAGATTGCAAGCATATCTCCACAGGCAATACTGCATCATGACCAAAGGCAAGTCGAAATGGAGTAGTATTAGTAGCCTCCTTAGAGGAAGTTCGACATGCCCAAAGTACCTGGTCTAATGTATTATGAAAATTCCTAGGCTTATTTCCTACATGCCTCTTAATCAGTCCAATGACCACTTTGTTGGTAGCTTCGACTTGCCCATTCGCCTGAGCATAATAAGGCGTAGACGTTAAAAGTTTGAAACCTATTCCTTTAGCAAATTCCTGCATCTTTCGACTAGTAAACACTGATCCTTGATTTGTGGTAATTGTTTCAGGGATACCAAATATGTAGATAATGTGATTTTGGATGAATTCAATAACATCTTCTTGACCTACATTTGCTAATGGTACTGCTTCAATCTATTTAGTGAAATAGTCAATACCCACCAAATCAACAATGGTTTCCTCCTGCTTGGGGTACACCACTTTGTTACGTTCTTCTTGTTCTTCTGCCTCATTCTTCTCTTCAACCTTTTGGTTTGTGATCTCGACCATGTTGATACCAGCCTTATCTTCCAGCTCCATCTTAGAAAAGTGAACCTCCAGATTTTCAGTGGTTTTCTCCATATGTTAACCGTCTACTTCCTTTGTTACCTCCTGCCAGGTGGAATCTTCAGCTTCGACCACCGTTTCAGCATTAAACCTTTCAATGTTATGAGATGTTTTGAAGTACTATTCTGCTACCATGCATATCCAATTCTCTAACAAACAACCATTCATCTCCATCTTCTCTCCTACCAACATCATGTTGTTCCCCATTTCTCTGACGACTTCGACTTTTGAGACGTTTCTGCCCAGAGCCTCATTGGTGCTGATACTACCTGAGCTAGCATCATATTTCTCACTTAATTAAACCAGGTTAATGTCCTCAGTAACATTCATTTTCAGTCCTCTTAGTGCCATGTCTACTCTCTTGGTAGCTCTATCCAGCTCAACAAACTTATCTGCAATTTTCATGGTTATCAATATCAAACCACTATCATCAGCACTGCCTCCACTTGGACTTTTTGCAGTCTTATTAAAGCCTTCAAAAGCTTCATCTCTCAGTTTGTGTTTGTCATTTTGGTCTAAGCACTCATTTGCTTTGACAATTACAGGCTTTGTGGCGAAATCTTTAGGAACCTCCACCACATTAACTGAAAAATTGGAACCTTCAATGGCTTCGACCATCTGGACCTCTTCAGGCTCCACATAGAGAGCTTCTGCGGTTTGCAATGGGTCAGAGTCAATCTTCATTTGGGCTTTGTCCCCAAACTTCAGCCTTCCTTCTTGGATAGGACCTTGCACCAAATCCTTGAAAAAAAAACATTGAGAAGTTTTATGACCCAAAAAATTGTGGTACTTACAAAAGCCTCTTTTCTTTCTTTGTTCTAAAGGTGGCATTTTAGTACCAGCAGACACTATTATTTGCCCATCGTTAACTAACAAATCAAATATTTCGTCACATTTAGTAACGTCAAAAGTATATGTTTTCTTAGGAAATTTGTCATTAGATTTGACATGATTTTTTCCATTTGAAGGGGCTAATAGTTTACAAGCATAAGATGGACCTTGCTTTAATTCAGCAACATCAACCTCAATCTCGTCAAAATGAGATGTTTCATCATATAGATTCTCCCCATCTTCACTACATTCAACAAAGGCCATTTTTTTTTACCCTTGCTGGATCTAGCTTTCTCTTCTCTTCGCCTTTCTAGTTGTCGAACCCTATCAGCTAACTGAGCCATGTCTCTGAGATACTAGGTATCCAACTTCTTCCTAATGGAATAATCGAGACCTCTAGCAGCCATTTCGACCAACTCATGTTTTGGTACTTGTGTAAAGCATCTAGCTTTAAGAAGTCAAAACCTATTTAGGTACTCATCAATTGGCTCAGTGACTTTGCGTTTGATACTAGCCAATTCTTTCAGGCTGATCTTAGTTTGTCCCATGTAGAACTGTTCGTGAAACAAACGTTCTAATTAGGGCCAATAATGGACTGAATTTGGAGGAAACGTGGTAAACCACGTAAAAGAATTTTTTGTGAGAGAACTTGGGAAATATTTGATCCTAAGACTTTCATCACATATTATCCCTCCTGCTTCAATCATGTACCTAGCCACATGTTCGACGGTCGATTTAGTAGTATCTCCTACAAACTTACTGAACTTTGGAACCTTCATCCTAGGGGGTAACTCAGACTGAAGAATATAATCCACTATGGGCGAAGTATAATTTGGCCTTGTGAAGCCAAAGTTTACGCAATTTTTAGTCATTATTCTTTCGACTATGGCTGCAAGATTATTTTCTTCTGTTGCATCTTGGTGTCGAACTCGTCTAAGGATTTGGTCAGCATTTTGATTTCTGTTCACCATGATTATTTGTGGTTCTTCCTCCATATGGATTGGTACCTGGTTCCTTTGTGGTTCGACTCTAAACGGTTCACCCATCTCTTGATCCTCCATGTTCACCTTAGGTACATTTCGCAGCTGATATCGTGGGATATTTTCAACAACCATTACTCTCTGATCAAATGCTAGTACTCTTATAAAATCAGCCATACGTGCTAATTGTGTCGCCAATTGTTGGTTGGTTTGGGTAGTATTATGAATTAAGGGCTGGAAAACTTCTCTCATTGTCTAAGACAATGTGTGTATCATTTGCATATTACTTTCATCCATTTGTTGTCTCAAACAGTTTATGGAAGTATTTGTAAGACTGGGTGCTTACACAGAGTAACCAACACCTATGCTTTGGTGGTTTCGACCACCTAATCCAGATCCTTGCACTGGAGAAGACACTATATTTTTTGAAAATATAGGTGGAGCGCTCTGTAGATTTTGCATCATTGACGTAGGCATACCATAAGGTAAATTCCTTGGCAATGGCTGTGAGAAACCTGGAGGAGGAAAATGCCTATGTAGTGAACTTCCTCCTAGGGTTGTTGGTGAGTTAGGAATTTGTTGTCCTATATATTCCAACACCGGTTGAGTGTACGGTCTTACACACATTGACCCTGGGTTTTCCATAGACGACATAGGTTCTGACGCGACTGTTGGCTGTGACGTCTGTCCTCCCATCAAAGACACTAGAGACAGTACACTTTGCGACCCCATGCTGCTTGACTGAGTCTTTGAAACACTTCCTTGAGGATCAACTTGTTGACTAGCATTTGTTTCCATTCTCTTAGTATATTTTCCCTTTGGTCCTCCTTCGTGTGCTATGGCTAACTTCCCACTCCTCAATAACATACAACAAAGTATTGCGCCAAACGATGAATATGATTAATATAAACTTTGGGATACTTAGCACTGGGTCCCACCAGGTGTGCCAATTTGTTTACTGTGAAATTTGGTAAACAACCGATTGTCTATCAATCTTGGGTCTAATTGAGTAGCTTGCATGATTGACCAAACAAATCCTAGGACATGTGCTAAGTTTGAAAGAAAATCTAGTTTGAACTGCACGTTGGACTATGAAAGACTTGCAAAGTAGAAATAACTTGGAAAATAACAAGGCTGTAAAACAACGAGCGTAATTTTTAATGCGTCGAAAGTTAAAGGGAAAACGTAAAAGACTTTGAAATTAAAGACAATAATGTAAATGACTTTGAAATTAAAGACAGTAATGTAAATGACTTTGAAATTAAAGACAATAATGTAAATGTGTGTGACATCTAAAGTAAAACAATAGCGTAAAAGTGCAGGAAAGTAATTGTCGAAAGGACTTAAAAAGGCTTTAAAAATAACAAGTTTAAAGGAAAGTGCAGAAGGTTAAATTGCAGGTTAAGATAGAGTGCAGAAAGTTAAATAGCATAAAGTGGAGATGAAAATAAAGTTTCAGGAAAGGCATAAAACAGACAGTTAAACATAAAAGATGAAGGTTAAAGAATAACATGCGAAGGAAAATGCAGAATAAACAACAACATACAAATGGTAAAGATATGTAAATTGCATTAATGAAAGGGGATGGTGTTGTATCACGTATATTCTCGCTAACTCGTTCCTCTACACGCGGGTACTTTGGGTGACTTGGAGTGACTTGTACAAGATGAATGAACACCCCTTATTCTATAAAAATAACTCCTATTTATAATGCTAGCAAATAATTACTAAGTGACGATTATTGCTTAAAATGTGTCTTTTAGCGCTTTTTTTCCTCAACTTCAACCGTTCCCACGTTTGCCCACTACCAATTTGAAACTCAAATATTAGGAATTCCGTCCAGCCTGAATGGTAACTGCCACGCGTTTATTCTGGCATGATCCTGGTCGAAGGCCTTTCCAACACTTAACATTTTCTTAGAAATTTTCCCAACCTCTCTTCGACTTAGGCTTCACCAAAGTTGGGTCGAAGCCTTCTTATGTTTTACAAATAGCATTTTGACTTGAGATAATTCTGATTTTGCTGGCATCGAAAATGAGGGCTAACAATGACATGTTTTTTGGCTTAGTGACGTGAATACCATGTGGGAAATTGCAATATTTCTTGTAGTGTAGGTATGTCATAAAAGTTAGATATTGTGATGATTATCTGATGTGGTTTTTAACATGGTGATGGGAATGGTATGTTTTTGTGTTTTTTCAAAACTTCAATGAAGATGGAAAGGCCAATTCTTTGGGATATGTAATTTAACTTATTTTGTGTGTTATTTTGGCTGTTTTAAACCAAGTACAACTTTTTATGTTTTTGATATGGATATGTAACCAAACTTAATTTGGGTAATTTAACTAATTTTGTGCGTTGTTTTGGTTGTTTTGAACCAAGTACAACTTTTCGTACATGTGTTGTATTTTTACATTGGACCTACTATAGCGGTAAATTTGTGAGTGTTAGCTATTGGTTATAACTTAACTCAAAAGTAAGAGTTGGCACCGCACTTTTATTTTATCCAAAAGGAAAGGAAAAAGAGCAAACAAAACCTATAAAAGTTCTAAAACAAGAACAAATGAACAAAGACTGGGTAAGGGGTTTGGTTATGCTAAGGGAAGATGTTAGCATAAAAAACGTCTATAGTACTCTATAGGAACTCTTTGAAATATCTACGCTTTTTGGTTTGAAAATGTTATTTTGAAATGAGATTGAGGAGATGAGAAGAGAAGTAGTTTTTAAAGATTTTTGTATTTGAAGATACTTCTTGAGCCTCATGCCTACGTACCCACAAAGTACAATGTAGGATCAAAACCTCGTAGTTCATGGTACAAATAACAAAATTGATTTGTTTTGGTTGATTTTAAATAAAAAGACAAGTCGTCAATTTTTGGAGAAAACTACGACTAGTCACTCACAAGTATGAGAAAACAACATTTGTATCACCTTAAGATGGAAGATTTTTTCTTGGATTAAAAATCAACAATTCTATCACTCAACATCTAAGTGGAAAATGTCAACATCTTAAATACTATGTGGAATAGGAGGATTACATATCAACTATAAAAATGACTCATGTCTAAACTTTATGAAAAGTTTTAAATGAAAAAGTGCACAAAGGCACAAAAAGTTTGAAGGAGTTTTTGTATTTTTTAAGTGCTTTTGAAATGGTCAAAATATGTTTAACATTGATTGACATTTATTAAAGAAAGAAATTTTGAAAAAAATCACTTGACTAAAGTCAAGGGTTATTGTGAAAGAGGTTAAATTTTGAAAACAATAAGGTTTTGAGAAAGGGAGAAGATTTTTGAAAATTGAAGAAGGGGATGAGATGAAGTAAATAACCTAAAACATAAAATAAAAGCTAGAGAAAGGAAAATCTAACCACACAAGGAGCAAACTCTTGATAAGAAGTCAACATAAGCAAATCCTCTTCCTATTTGGATTTAAACCACAAGCATAATAACCAGATGAATTAAAGCATCGAAGGAAATCCCAAGTTAAGCCAAAGCAAAATCAAAGTAAGGTATTCCCAAGGTTTAAAAGGAAATTAGGAGAGTCATGTATTCGATGATTTTTATAATGTCAAAGTATTAACACCAGCACACCGAAAAATTCCTAACAAACAAACAAAAGTAACACAAAAGTCCAAGGTATCAAATCTCTGATAGCATAGGGCAAGGGTCCTAGATCTAAGTCTAATGTCCAAATCCAAGGATAAAGTCATAACAGTCCGAATTTAAAGAGCCATATTTTTAAGTGTTTTGTTATTTATTAGTGTTTTAAGAGAGGTATGGTCCAAGTGAACAAAGAGAAAAAGAGCAAAAGTATAAATTAAGGTCCAAATGGACAAAGAGAAAATAAGATGAAATGTTAAATGTAAAAGCATAAAAGTAAATGACAAGAATTAAAGAGAAAAACTTAAATGGCACAAAGCAAATTTAGTGCAATTATATAGTTAGTATGTTAGTGTTAGTGATGGAGAACAATTTTTTCGTTTTTCGGAGAATACTCGACTATTAAACCATAACATGAGAACATGAATCTATACATCATTGAGGAAAGGGCTCCTAATCGGATAAAATCGACGAGTATACCAACTAGCTCCCTTAATGACAAAGTAACAATTTATCCCACGCCACACTATGGAGAGTATGAGATTGAGAATTCACTTACAAAAACAACTCGGTTCAGATTTAGGGGAAAATATATAGCACTATGTTAAGCAATCGTAGTACAAAGTATGAGGAAGGATGTACTATGGGAGGACGGACAATAACAATATTTGTATTAACACAAGTTAGAGAAATGACATGTAAGTCATTCTCCTAAAACTTACCACACTAAAAGAAAAGAGGCAGCAATCTCATCTTGATCAAGAACTTAGAAGAAAAGTTCTCTGATATGTAAGATTTTAATTAACCAAAAGAAAAAAGAGAAGAGGGGAGGAGGAAAGCCAAATTGAACCATAACATTTGGATCATTCCATCTTCAATTTCCATCACTCTTCTTGGTGGGTTAAAGTACTAAACCTATCACTAATTCAAAGCACCTGAAATAAATCAAATGATTCACTTAAAGATAGATTTGAACTAATGAAGGTTTATCCAACTTTATCAAATACCTAAAGTCCACGGAATTTGAAGAGAAATTTGATCAACAAACATCACAATTCAAGGCAAAACAAAGGGAAATGGAAGAAGGAAGAAAAGGAACCAAAACAGCCACAAAACAAGCCAAAAAAACATTTTGACTTGTGTTAATCAATTAACAATATATGGTTAATCGATTAACACTACTATGACAACAAAAAAAGTTTGAAAAAAATGCATTTCCATGATTCAATCATTTCTTCAAATACCTCATAATCATGAATGCCATTGAGCACAAAAATTCCATTCAATTAAGAGCAAATAACACCAATAGAATCACAAATGTAGCTCAAGTATTCAAGTAACAAGAATCAATAAGATATCACATTGTGGAAGAGGAGAGTTAAACACAACAAAGGTGGAACTAGAGAATTACTAATCCAAATCTAAATTCGCTTCAAATCAACTTCAAGAATCACACTTCAAAGCATTGATCTACATAATTTGATGTTGAAGAAGTGTTTTGATGGAGGTTCAACTCAAATATTAGTAAGCTTCAATGAAAAGCTTACTAACTTTTAATGGAAAAGGAGTTTTGGTGAGTTTGGGTGCGTGAAGGAAATTGAGAGAATGAGAAAGAATTTTGACAAGGTGAATTTGGATATCAAAAGCTTGAAGAATGAATGAAATGAGGACTCAATTTATAGAGTTTAGGCTTGGAAATTTTGGTGGTTTGAAATTTGTATAAGAATTTAATCTAGGCTTGGAAATTGGATTAGAAGCAAAATCAAAAATAAAGTGGTTAAAAAAATGTGATTAAATGAGGGTGTATGACGGAAATAATTGTGATTATGTAGGGGAATTATTTTTGTGATGATTTTGCATGATCTAGAATATTCCACACGAGGTCACTTTTAAAGATTGGTGTCAAAAATGCTGCAGAATTTAAAAATGACCAACAATTGCATGTGTTAATCGATTAAACGTTAGGGTGTTAATCAATTAACACATTGAAAAAAATGAGGAAAATGACTTTTTGTTGTGTTGTCTTGGCTCTGCCTAGATTCTTTTGACTTGTCAGAGAAGGTATGGAAATGAACACATGAACCTTGGAGTTTCTTGGGTAATAAGTAATCAAATCTTCGAGAAACTCTTGATCAAATGATTTTGAATTGTTTGCAGATCAACTTTGATTTTTTTTCAAATGACATTCTTGGTTTAAACTTCCTCCGGAAAAAGTTGGTAAAGGGAAAAACAAACATATTTTTGATATTTTGATTAAAATTTAGTAAACATAAACAAACAATAAAGAAAATAAGAAACACACAGATGTTTGGTGATCTCCCTCGGAAGCAACCCATGTAGAAGAGGGCAAGAGAACCAAAGTTGTGATTTTGTTTGTGACGCAGAGATGCAAAATAATAAGTTGGATCTTAGGATTAAAAATTAGGATATTACACCTGCCGGTTAGTATCCATTTTTAAGCCCAAACAATATCCCAATATATTATGTGGATTAGGTTTTCATATGATCAAGTTGCATACTGTGAAAGTGTTGGAACCAAACAATGTTCAACCATATCTTTGCAATGTATTCTTCTGGAAGGTATGTCTTGTGATAATAGTTGCATGTGAGTTCTAAATGTTATAATTGATCTTGTCAACATGAATCGTTCAAACCAAATTTCTGCAGAGATATTCAGTTTTGTTATTTCGTTAATGGGTTGATGAGATTATGGCTTTATGTTGTGTTATACAGTTTTTAATGTTTTTGTTAAAACATTTTTTGTAACTTTTTTTGTATGATTTGTAAATATTATACCATAATTTTGAATTTATTTGCTAAAAGCGATGAATTTGCATAAAATTTTTTGAAACCGATTTAAAGTTTTCGTTTTGTTGTTCTTTTGTAAATAGTTGTCTTGCTTTTTTTTACAATGTATGGTAGTTGTATTTTAATTTCATAGAAAGCTATAATATGTGAATAATAACCGTATTGTAGTTACACAGATGAAGACATGAGGACATATTTACATAAGATTCAAAAAGACTTCGATGAAGAGAAAAACAAAATGATTGAGGCTCTCATAAAGGATGGTTGGATTGAAGAGTTATAAAAAGAGAAATGATTTTCTTACGTTCAATTCCTACACCTACACTCCTACACCTACACTGTATTTTACAGTTCACTAATACAGTAATTAGTAAAATATTATATATATATATATATATATATATATATATATATATATATATATATATATATATATATATATATATATATATATATATATATATATATATATATATATATATAATATTAAATTTTATTTATTTATTAAAAAATACTTATAATAAATTTGGTGATTAACCAACTTCATAACTTTATTAACTAATATTTTAAGTTGTATTAACTAACTTTAGTGACTGTTTAAATTTTTTTTTAATATTTGAACGTTTATTAATCAACTTTATAACTTCATTAACCAATTTTTTTATTTTTCATTCACCAACTTTAATTTGCTATTAAAAAATATTTTTAATATCTGGGTGTTTATTAATCAACTTCATCACTTCATTAACCAATTTTTTACATTTCATTAACCAACTTTATTCACTCTAAAAAAATCACTATTCATATATATACGCAAATACTGTTCATGATACTGTTCACGGACAAATATATTGTTCATATGACACTGTTCATGTACTATTTACCGTATTGATGAACAATGCATATGATATAGTGTATGCTTTTGGTGTAAATATAGCATTGTTGTTATAAAAAATAGGTGATGATAGAAACGATGTCATGTGGAAGTCTAATGTAACAAAAGCGAATAAGTCAGGACAAAATATGTTGGTAAGTGTCATTGACATATTTTATATTTATACTGAATATGTCATTAATTTCTGATATTTTTTGCAGCACATCCCAATGGACATAATCAAAGAAATATTTTGGTGAAAAGTAAGACGTGATAAAGATGATAAATTTGAAAGTCGAAAAGGGTTATAATTGTGTTATTCATAGAGATAGACGGGATTCATATGACAAGAAGATTGACCATGGACGGCACGAATTATCCAAAGAGAAGAAGTTTGAAGATGAAGATGTGTTGTCTTTTAGCATGAGGCCTCATGCAAATGTTATATTTGTTTTTTTAATTAAGCGTTGATGGATGATGTTCAATTTGAAGATATTAAATTGGGTTAGCCGGTAGTAGTAGTTTTTCTACCTTAAAGTTGTGTTAAGTTTATTTTGTTAATTCATGGTTTCATATAAGTTTATTTTGTTGATGCATGGTTTAGTATTCCATGTCTTGTTTGAACACTTCATATCTGTATGATAATGATATTTGTTATTTACAACACATTGTTGCTTTGGTTTGTTAAAAAATTGAAAATAAATATGAAAATGATAATCGGTAATTGAAATTTATTATATTTGTTGCCTTACCAAAGTAGAAGGCTGTATGAGTTGTCAAATAAAAATTAATTAACACCAACGCATCGTGAGGGTTTAAATCTAGTTTGTTAATAATTTTGGTATCTCGAACTCTCTTTATGTTAAATTAATAAATGTTATTTTATCCATTGAAATTTCCTTGACAAATATTGGTTCTATATGATGGATTCACAATCATCTTTGGGGTCAAAAACATTGCGGGGATTCATTCAAAGGTTTACTAGAGTCAGTTTCAACATTTAGAATCTTCTTTATAACATTTTTTTTTATGAACTTAAGAAAAACAATCACACGAGCTTTCTAATAGTCATGATTAATACCATCAAGAATTGGTGAATGATTGACATATCCTCCTTCTTTGAAATTGTCCACATCAAAGATAATAAATTAAAAATTATGGAGCACACCTAACTAGAATAGGAGTTCTGTTCTAATGCTAGTTGAAATTTCGTTCGATTAATGATAAGATGTGTAATACCCGAATTTTTACCCATTAGATCCCACATGCCATTTGCATCGATCACCTGCATCACAAACAAGATCACCAACATTTGGTTCTCGAGCTCACCTCTTTGAGTTTACTTTTGAGAGAAGATCACCAAGTATCTGTGTGTTTCTTATTTGCTATATTGCTTGTTTATACTTACTAACCCTTAATCAAAATCCAAAAAAAAAAAGTTTATTTTCCCTTTACTAATTTTTTCAAAAAGAGGTCTGGATTAAGAACATCAAACACTAGTTCCCCAACTCGATTGTAATTCATCTGAACAAGGTCAAAGTTTGGTCAATAATGATTTTCAAGTATTATCCAAATCAAGTTGATCAAGAGTTTCCCAAAGATTTGATTACTTATTACCCATGAAACTCTAAGGTTCATGTGTTTATTTCCGTGCCTTCTCTGATAAGTAAAAAAGATCGAGCCAGAGCTGAGATAGCACAACAAAAATCCATTTTCCTTATTTTTTTAATCAATTAACACCCTGAGGCTAACCGATTAACACGTGCAATTTTTGGCCATAAACAACATTTTCAAGTTCTGCAGCATTTTGGCACCAATTTTCAAATGTGACCTCATGTGGAAATTCTAGATCATTCAAAATCATCACAAAAATAATTCCCGTACATAATCAAAATGATTTCCATCATACACCCTCATTTAATCACACATGTGCACCACTTGATCTTTAATTTGCACTCCAAAGTCAACTACCAAGCCTAATTTTGGCTCCAAACCAAATTTCAAGCCACCACTCACTCCAAGCCTAAATTCTATATAAACACCCACAATTTCATTCCTTCAAGCTTTTGATAACCAAATTCACCTTGTTAAAATTTCTTCTCATTCTCTTAATTTTCTTCATCCATCCAAATTTGCCAAAGCTCTTCTTCCATTAAAAGTTATTAGTAAGCTTTTCATTGAAGCTTACTAATATTTGAGCTAAACCTCCATCAAAATACTTCATCAACATCAAATTTTGTAGAACAAAGCTTTGGAGAGTGATTCTTGAAGTTGACTTGAAGCAAATTCAGAGTTAGATTCGTAAATCTCTAGGTCCACCATTATTGTGCTTAATTCTCATTTTCACAATGTGACCTCTTGTTGATTCTTGTTACTTGATTCCTTGAGCTATATTTGTGATTTCATTGGTGTTAATTACTCTTAATTTTATGCAATTTTCGTGCTCAATTGCATACATGATCATGAGGTGTTTGAAGAAATGATTGAATCATGGAAATGCATTTTTTTCAAACTGTTTTTGATGTCAAAGAAGTGTTAATCGATTAACCCTATATTGTTAATTGATTAGCACAAGTCAGAATGCTATTTTTGGCTTGTTTTGGGACTGTTTTGGTTCATTTTCTTCCTTCTTCCGTTTCCCTTTGTTTTACCTTGAATTATAATGTTTGTTGATTAACTTTCTCTTCAAATTCCATGGACTTTGGGTGTTTAATGAAATTGGATAAACCTTCATTAGTTCAAATCTATCTTTAAATGAATCATTTGATTCATTTTATGTGCTCTGAATTAGTGATAAGTTTAGTACTTTAATCCACCAAGAAGAGTGATGGAAATTGAAGATGAAATAATCCAAATATAGTGGTTCAATTTTGGCTTCCCTTCTCCCTTCTTCTTCTTTTTTGTTTTGGTCAATGAAAATCTTAAATGTCATGGAGCTTTTATTCTAAGTTCTTGATGAAGATGATACCACTACCTCTTTTCTTTTAAGTGTGGCAAGATTTTTGAGGTTGACCTATATGTCATTTCTCTAACTTGTATTAGCACACATAGTGTATTTACCGATGTCGTTACTGCGAAAATCGGCGCCGGCTTGACAGGAGAGTCGCCACCGTGCGTTATTTATCCCTCAGAGCGGGAAAGGAAACGCTCGAAGTAAACCTCGCAAAGACGGGAAAAGGTATGGTCATCGCAACCAAAACCTGGATTCGGGAGTCGGTTACGCAAGGGGAAGGTATTAGCACCCCTCACGTCCATCGTACTCGATGGGATCCACGCTTGGTGTTTATAGGTAAAAGGGTGTGTTATCTATCTACGCTAATGGCTGGTCTGAAAAGAAAATAAAAGGACAGGACTCGACAGAACACACGGTGTTCTGGGCCTACGTATTCCCTCGTGCAATGGGAAAGTCAGAGTCAACGTAGTTCGACTTCCTACGTCTAAACGGGGGAAAGGTTGCTCGCCAGGACATCGCGTCCTGTGCCTACGTACTTTCATCGGGTATGAAAGATCAGAGCAAACGTAGTTCGGCTAACTACGGGTAAACAGGGGCTCTCACACAACAGTGAGAAACAAACTGGTCTCTAAGGCTCGGGAACCTACAAATACAATCCGGTCTCAAATGCGCTCGGGCAAGAGAAAAGGGTAACAATTAGTCGTTAGCGGGAAAGTCTCGATCGCACAGCCGCGAGAGAACAAAGGTTAGTCGTTAGTGTGCTCGCTAGGATATCGCATCCTATGCCTACATATCTTCGTCTGGAACGAAGAATCAGAGCAGCTGTAGTTCAGCTAACTACGGATCAAGCTACTCAAAAGCTCCTACAGAAAGGAAAGGGAAACCCTAAAACTATAGCTGAGAAACAGGGGAATCTACTTACTGCTATCACACCTGGTTGACCATCCTAATGTCTATCATAACAACTCCGCAGCGGAGAAGTCAGAGCTCCTAAGGGATCATGGCAACAGGACTAAACGACAAACAAGAAACTGCAAAGTAAAGAAATACTGAGAATATGCATGAATGCAACAACTAAACAAACAAGGCGCGAAGGCCGCAAACCACAAAGGCAAGGGAGCTCAGCTCTACCGAATACCAACAAGCAAAGCCACGCAATAACAAACAAGCAGAAGGAGGACCACCTCAACTTCTCATGCACACAAAGTCTACTTCTACAATACACCTACTCAGAACTATCTGGATGAATACCTAAGTCTAATGCAACATAACATCATACAAGTCAAACAACACAAAGAGACTAACCCTGAGCAGGGCCTCTATCTATAAAACAAGAAACTACTCCTGGGCAAGGCCCCTAACAAACCTGAGACAACTCTTAATCTATCTCTAAACAAAACTCTATACAACACCCGAAGCAAAGATCTAAGCAACAATCTAATCCTAAGCAAGAGGAATCAATCCCAGTCTCCAAGCTTCAGAGCAAGCTTACCAGAGAAAGGAAGCTAAGCAGACAAGCTCATAGTGCCTTCCTCAGGAAAGTACCAGGAGGTTACTACTCAGGAGTCATATCCTATGCGGCTCGACAACTGTGATCAGTTCACATTCCTCCTCAGGAGAAACTAAACTCACATGAAGGCTCCGGCGTCACTGGATACTTGAGAAAACCTATATGCACTAAGGGAACTAAGTGAGCAGACTCATAAGACCTTCCTCAGGAAAGTACTAGGAGGCTGACACTTAGGAATCGTATCCTACGTGGCTCAACAACTGTGATCAGTTTACATTCCTCCTCAGGAGAAATTAAACTCACAAGTTGGCTCCAACATCACTGGATACTTGAGAAATCCTAGACAAACTACTGGAACTAAGTGAGCAGACCCATAGGACCTTCCTCAGGAAAGTACTAGGAGGCTTCCACTTAGGAATCGTATCCCATGTGGCTCAACAACATGTGATCAGTTTACATTCCTCCTCAGGAGAAATTAAACTCACAAGTCGGCTCCGACATCATTGGATACTTACGAAAGAGGTGAGAAGAAAGAATGAAAGTCACTCATAGTGCCTTCCTCAGGAAAGTACCATAAACTCCCTTCAAACTTCAGGATCTCGAACCTCACAAACAAACAACAAGCTCCTAGACTAAGCCTCAATCCACTGCCTCTCTGCAAGCTCCAACAGGACTTCAATCAGCTCCCACCTTCAAGAAGAACCCACAGGCCAACAAACCACAAGAGACTATCTCTGAAGTTCAACCACAGTTGAACTTCAAAGTTAGAAGTCACCAAGACTTCTCCTATCTTCAGGCTCAAACAAATCATATCAGGACACCCTACGAAAATCTATCAAAAATCTAATGGGAGACCTACATGGCTCTAGGACAACATACTGAAAAATCAAAACAAAATTCAATACCAGATGAAAGAATCAAAATCAGCAACACAGACATATCCACAAACCAGTTTATCCAACATCAATAACAGTGAAAAAATGCAATTAAAATGAAAATGCATGATTAAGCTAATGTTTTTACACTATAAAATTCTCCACTGAATTACGAGTCTACAGAAAAAAGAACGGAATTATTTGACTAAATCTACTATTTTTTATGAATTTTCTAATGATATGCATGCATTAAAAATATTAAAAAAACATCAATTAAAATGGAAAATATACACAAAAATAGGAAATAAAAGTAAAATGGCATTTTTATTTTTATTTAATTTTCTAAACATTTTCATGAAATGGTAGAACAAAGAAGAATTAAAAAAACACTTATTTACATTTTTATTATGATTTATTTAATATGAAAATATAAAAGAAAAAAAACAAAAATAAAAGAAAATGAAATGGAGGGTGCAAACAACAAGGGATTCAGGTTATTCTACATTGGGCCCTGATTGGGGGGTGCCAATAGTACTAGGGCGCAGGGCCCAGGTCTGAGAAATCAAGCAGCCAGAAAAAAAACATATGGGGGGTGCAACGCTAGCAATTTACCAGTTCATACTAATACTGGGCTTAAACGAGGGGGTGCTGTTAGCAATTTGGGGCCTAAGGCCCAACTCAACTCATTCAGGTCTCTCAAACAGGGGGGTGTACGAGCAACTGGGGATGTGGCGTTCAGAAAACGCGCTTGGGCCTAAGCCCAATATCCTAACCCTAATCCAATTGGGGCACCCTAACAAACAAAACCTAATCTCCTCTCAAATGCTCGGGTACTGTTCACTCTCACCCTAGCCCTAACGCCGCTCCCTCGTCTCTCCCTCATCCTATCTCTGCAACTTCTCTCCAATCCCACACCATTCCCAGAAAGGAGAACCCTAACCAGACTTCACCTCTCTCACACTCAAATGAATCAACACGAAATCTCACCGTCAGTATCCTCTCATATTCAACACAAATCAAAACTCAAACCCTAACCAATTATTTCGCCCTAATTGCAATGAAGATTTAACAGAGAGAAGGCAAACCTGGTTTAACGCGAGGAGAACAAGGGATCTTTGAAGATTCCTGAGTATTTGTTGAAGCTTGATGGCGCGAAGAACGCTTCGCAGCGATGAACAACGACGAGATCTTGCTGAAGATTTCACCAGTCTTGGGACTGATGGATCTTGTATAGATCTAGGGATGGTTTAGAGGCACGTTGTTGAAAGTTGTTGACGGATTCAAGAGGTTCTGGATGATGATGAACGTGAACGGTATGGTGAATCTGGGAGCGTTCTGGAGATGGCGTTCTGGAAAAAAGTTGGAGGAGGATGTTGTTCTGAAAAAAATTGATGGAGGATGAAGGTTCAAGGTGGTTTCTGGGAATCTTGCTCGAGGAATGATGAAGGTGTGAATGGATTCTGGAAAAGATAGCTATTGCAGAACAAAGGGGGTTTGGAGGTTCTGGGGAAGAGGTTGAAGTTTCCGGCGAGGGTTGATCTTTCCGGCAAGGAGAAGATGAAGGTGACGGAGGGACGATCGGAGGAAGAAGATGAGTTTCTGGGGGATTTTGGACGTTTGGGGATGACGGTGGCCGGAAGTCGTTGGGGGTCACCGGCGGTGGGAAGTTACGGCTGATGCATGGCCGCCGGTGAGTTTCCAGGTGAGGCTCCGGTGAGTGATGGCGAGGTGCCAAGTGGCGCACATGCGCAGAGAGAGAGGGAGTGTTTGGCCACGTGGGAGAGTCTGGGAGAATTCTGAATTGCTGTGGTGGCGTGATTCTTGTGGAACGCGTGGGGCCTCCTCGTTTGCAACACGTGTCAGCTATTTAAAGCACTGAGAGTGCTAGAACTTTCTAGAAGCTCCCGTAACTGGCTGGACTTGCTGGACTTTTTTTTTGGACTTGCTGAATTGAGAATTGGGCTTTAACAAAAAACATCCCTGGGCCCATACGAACCTGCCCAACAAAACTGTAAAAAAAAAACTGCATAAAAAAAAACAATTAACTAAACCTAATTATATCTAATCAAAACAATTAACACCTAATTAACTAATTTCCTAATCAACTCTAAAAAATGATTAAAACTCTAATTATCCTAATTAAACCTAAAAATCAATTAAGATCTAATTAACTCTAAAATTCAGTTAACCTAATTAAACTCTAAAAAATGATTAAAAGTCTAATTATCCTAATTAAATCTAAAAAATCTAGTTAAGATCTAATTAACTCTAAATCAATCTAATTTTCTATTGAAAATCTAATATTATTTAATATCTATTAATAAAAGAAAAACTATATTATTCTAAAATGATAAAACTATCTAAATTCTATTAAAAATTCTATAAATGATTAAAATCTATTTAAAGTATTCTATAAAATTCTAAAAAGAGGATTAAGCTATTAAAATATTCAAAAACCCTATTTAAATTCCAGAAAAATCTATAAAGCCTATTAAAAATTCACAAAAGTCTATAAAAATCCTAAAAATGCAGATGAATGCAAATGACCGCCATAAAAGAGCGCACGAGACCAGATCGAATTGAACAGAGATCCCCGGGCATCAGAATATCCTCAAAATCACTGTGCAAGCTAAAAATCACCGAGGAGCGCGCAATTTCCTGAAAATAAAACCCTGGTGATCTGGACTGGGTCTGCCATATCTGATAGACAAAAATCAAGCTGTAAACTCTGATATCCCCTGCTTGCACAAAAATCACATGTCTGAGCTGTGAATATGAAATTAAACCGTGAGTCAGATAGGAGAATCGGTTGGTCAAATTTTAGGGTGCAACAGCTGCCCCTATTCAAGCGACTTGGACCTGAAGGGTTTGAAGAGCGCTCAGCCTTCAAACATTCAGAGGTACGAGACGGTTGAATACAAATAAAACCCGAAAATTTGCCAACCGCGAGCATATACTGTAAGCTGCTTGGAGAATAAGGTCCAGAAAACCGAGTCCAGTCATTGCGGCACCAAACTGATCAATCATCTGATAAAGAACTCCTGATTTGAATACCCGTGGCTTGTGATACCCCATATAACAAACCCTGAGGGTTGCAACAAAACACGTGATTCTTTCACATTGCCTACTGATAGGCAGGAAGAGAAATATACTCACATCGCCCAAAGATGGACGGGAAGACACTCTGATTGAATACTCACCTCGTCTAAGGATAGACGGAAAGCCGACATTAATCTCCAAATTCACATCGTCTAAGGATAGACGGAAAGACACCATAATCTCCATATTCACATCGTCTAAGGGTAGACGGCATCAACCTGATTGATGAACAAATCAATTCACATCGTCTAAGGATAGACGGGATCATCCTGATTGATGAAACAAATCAATATTCTCATCGTCTAAGGGTAGACGGAACAAATAATCTTCGTGCTTGCATCGTCTAAGGGTAGACGGCATCATCCTGATTGATGAACAAATCAATTCTCATCGTCTAAGGGTAGACGGGAACAAAGCCTGATCGCATACTCACATCGTCTAAAGATAAACGGGAAGAAATAATTCTCCGTATTCACATCGCCTAAGGATAGACGGGATCATCTTGATTGATGAACAAATCAATATTCTCATCGTCTAAGGGTAGACGGCATCATCCTGACTGATGAACAAATCAATATTCACATCGTCTAAGGATAGACGGAAAGACATTCATAATCTCCAAACTCACATCGTCTAAGAGTAGACGGGATCAAATTCTTAATCTCCATACCCACATCGTCTAAAGATAGACGGAAAGAAATTCTTAATCTCCATACCCACATCGTCTAAAGATAGACGGAAAGACATTCATAATCTCCAAACTCACATCGTCTAAGAGTAGACGGGATCAAATTCTTAATCTCCATACACACATCGTCTAAGAGTAGACGGGAACAAAGCCTGATCGCATACTCACATCGTCTAAGGATAGACGGAAAGAAATAATTCTCCGTATTCACATCGTCTACTGATAGACGGAAAGACACCATAACGCAATTCAACACCATCCTTTGAATTTCAGAATTCTTCTGTTTACGGGAATTGATGGAAAGATCAATATCCTTAAAGGGGCCACATCATCAGTATGGACCGACGGTAAGAAAAACCACCTTTTAAGGAACCATGTCGTCAATAAGAATCGACAATCACGAAAACTGAACATTCTTCGAAGAGCCTCGACATCAATAAGGATTGATGGTCAGAAAAGTCCCTCTTAAACGTCATCATATCCAATAACCAGAAAGAGAACCAATATCCAAAATCGTTCTGAAACCTCTCAACAACCAAAGATAGCCGGAGAAGACTCGCTGGGGAAACACCTCATCATATGTATGATCTGGCAATAAGAAACCCGCTGGACAGTAACCAAAACTTCACATCGTCTACTGATAGACGGAAAGAAAAGCCACTTGCTAGAGAAACCCTATTTTTGAACCTTATTGAAAATCCATCAAAACTTCACGTCGTCTACTGATAGACGGGAAGAAAAGCACATCTTGGGGAAACCCCTTCTTGAAGCCCCACTGCGATCACCCGCAACTTCACATCGTCTATGGATAGACGGAAAGAAAACCACATTCGCACTCAAGACGTCTAATGATAGACGGAGAAATCCACTTATTGGAGGAACACATCGTCAATATGAATTGACGGGAAGAAAAGTCTGTCGATATCAGATGACTGCTTGATCAAAGCACAATTGTTGTATGATCTGATACAAATAATCTGCTGAACTGTATGAATACTGTTGCTGGATAAATGCCCCTGAACTGACCACAGAGTAATTCACGCGCCATATGAGGCTGATAGAAAATCTGACTTATGCTTCGTATGCATATGCAAATGCTTTAATCTTTCTACAGCGTAATGCTCCATTCTGGATGGAAATGCTACGCATTCCGACCATGATATGCAAGTATGATGCAAATATGATGATGCATGCAATATGCTAACGCAGGCTCGAGCTACTGGAGAAGGCCGGATACAGAAAACCACTTTAGCAAAATAAATGCTGAAGGCGAGGCCAACTCTGCTGGGGATAACCCGGATATCACTGAATCGTCCTAGCAAAATAAATGCTGGGAGAGTGAAATCAACTCCGCTGGGGACATTGAGAACTCAACCGAACGCCTCAACGAAGTAATACCCTGCTGGGGAATATAGCTCCGCTGTGAAATAGCAGACGTGCTGAATATGATTAGACTCCTCTGGGGGATAGCTTATCCATGCCACTGACAAATTGGACTTTGCTGGGGACAATGGAGGGAGTCTTCCTGCGCTCTGATGAAGCTCGGATCTGGAAATTGATGCGCCAACACGGATGGGCTTCACAGTAATCGCAAACATGGATTTGAGCTCTTAAACTTATCCTATTGGGTCAGATACAACTGCCGCTGGAAAATATTCTCTCTGAATACACAGCCTTTTAGTGACGAGTCCAGGGATAGTGACACGATTTCCCGCATTCATCTCGCTCTCGAAAATCGACTGCATCTGCTCGAATAATTCTTGTATGGCCCTGCTGATACGGAGAACAACAATCCTTTTGCTTCTGATATGCCCCAGCCTGCGGGATCTCCGTGTGGATAGTCCTTGAAAGGAAATCTGCAAACCTGAGCCCTGACGGTCTGATATAACATGCCTCAGCGCTCTGAACTCCTGAGAGATACTTCACCTCACCTGCTCCTCGAATAACTTCGTCGTGCTTAAGATAGTCTGCCCCTGACTGCAATGACCTTGCTCCGATTATCTGATTCAGAGTAGTACCTTGGCTACGCCGTATTTGCCTGAATCTCCACCTGATTGCCCCAGGATAACTGATTTCGAAAAGCTGACCTGACTGGGGATCACAATAAAAGCTTGCCCCTGCTCTCGGAACATTCGGGCGTTCCGCATTCTATCTTGACCATACTTTTCATTGTAGGAAGCTTTTCTGCTGTCAAGCGCTTACTCGCAAGTAAAACAAGTTGTTATGCATAAAAGATGTATTAATGCAACACATATGACAGCTTTGACATCCAATCTGTTCACTGGGAAAAGGAAAACAGTTTATAGCATGTGATGCACAAAACATTCATCAACGTCAGTACCAACATGGTAAGAGGAACCTTTTTAAGAGTCAGAATCGACACGACCTTTACCGGAGTATGCTTTCGAAACAACCTGCTTCAATTAGGACTTTCGAAGGTTGTAACATGGTCAGGTTCATGGTTTTGAAAGGAAAGGATAAAGGCTCAAAGTTTGCTTTAACCCACCCGTTCTCCTTGATGTTCTCCCATCCTACGTTCAGCTAATTCGACCCTAGCGCTCACCTCTCGGAGGTTGAAAAAATAGGAATGATAGTTCGAGAAACTTTTTGGATTTTGGAGTGACAGCCACTCACTTTTCGTCTTTGACACTTGAGGTCACACGACTCGTATTTCCATCGAGGCTTTTTCTTTTGATCCTTTTCATCTTTTCTTTTCATATCCCTAACTTTTGCCCGGACTGACTCCTTTTAAGTTTCTCTTGATTTTTTAAGTCCAGCGGGATGCCCTCATTTTTGCCTAAGTCATTTGTTTTGAAGTTTTCTTGACTTAGCGGGCTTTTGATTCTTTTTCATTCTTTTTTTTTTTCGAACAAGTCGTGTGACACTGGTTGTCTGACTCTTTGGGAAGTGATGTGGCTGTCCCACTCTTGATTGAACCATTGTGGTCTTTTAGGCACGACCTCTAGGGACGTGATTGATCCTCGAACGGACACTCCTTTTGCAATTTGGACGCTCGGTCGAATTAGCTAACACCTACCCTGCCCCAGGTTATGATTGAGGGTTTTTCGTTTTCAGAAAGAAACTCCTACTACAAGGCTCAAAGGGGTTGACAAGGGATTATCTTCCTTATATCTCCGGTGTTTAGGGATTTGAAACAATGCCTGTACATCATCAGCAGGTTTTATTTCAAAAGCATACAATCGGAATTTGCATGTCGGTCATTTTCGTCATCCTCCCCAAATTCTTCTTAACCAAGTGTTGGACATTTGTAAAAAACAGTGAGTGAACACAAATGGATTTAATCAAAACATGCACATTTATTTCATTATCATCAATTTGAATGAAAGCAACAAGTTTTACAAACAAGTTTACAAATTCAAACAGGAAAGCAACTACAAATGTAAAGAAATGACAAGCTAAAACAAAGAAAATATGCTAGCTTCCGAGAACCGGGCTTTTGCATCTGCCCTGCTGCTGAACCAGCTATCTTTATTAGAGGCAATTCGATGCTGTCCTGATCTGCTTTCAACGACTTAACCAAATTATAGAGCCCTTCCTCCTTCATTCAGATGATTTGGGGACCTCTTGGCCCGAAGCTGATTGCTGCACTGTCAAGCAAATCCTGCACTTGGTGCTTAAAAGCATGGCAACTTTCTATATCGTGACCCGGGGCTCCAGAATGAAACTCACAGTGCTTGCTTGCATCATAACCAAACGGGGGAGTTCCCGTTATTGGTGCCAGAGTTCTTTTCTCCACCAGGTTCAATCCCAACAATGTCTGCAACAACTCGGCATATGTTGAGGGAGGCTTCTCGAACGCTCTTCTTGGTTTGCCACCCTGGAATCTTCGTTGAGCCTGCTGTGCCCCCTGCGGTGGCTGCTGCTGCTGGTACCGGGTTGACCCTTGAACACCCTTTGTATCAAATGCAACATTGGTTTCTTGACCTTCAATGTACTGATTAACGCTCTCCTTATGCTTAACCATTTTCTTTCTTAGATCTGCCCCAGGAATGGGCAACAGCTGTGGGCCTGGAGATTCTGACACCATGGAGTCCAGGATACGCTTCTGACCCACTGCAGCTTTAGAAACGTCTGTCATTTTAGCACCGACTGAGACAGGAGCGATATGCACAGCTACGCCGCTCGGCGTGAATTCAATATCGTGCGAGTCAATCAGGTCTTGAACATTGTGTTTGAAAGCATGACAACCCTCGATGTCGTGTCCGAATGCCTCGGAATGAAATTCACATTGCTTGTTGGCATCGTACCCTTGAGGAAACGCTCTCGTTGGTGGTGTCAACGTCCTTTTCTCAACCAGATTAAACCTCAATAAGGTCTGCAAGAGCTCAGCATAGGTCATAGGTGGTGCCTCAAATATTCTCCTTGGTTTCCCTTCTTGGATCCTCCGCTGAACCGGATGTATCTTCTGTTGCTGCTGCTCAAGTTCCACATGCACGGGTGGCGCGAGCTTCTTCATTGCGGCTTCAAATAGCTGATCGTCTTCTTTCCTAAGCACATTCTTGACTACCTCCATGATCAAGCTCATTTGGGTCTTCAGCTGACTGTTCTCCTCTTTGAGAATCTTCTGCTCTAGACACATCTCTTGCATGTCTCTCATCATCTGCTCCAGCTGGCTTCGGACTTCGATCAATTCAGACTGATTCTGTTCCATATCTCTGAAGGAATTCCTGCAATAAACTGGACGATGAGGAAATAAGACCCACGGTTCTGATATACCTGTTAAATGATAATGCAGCGCAGAAAGCAAACACATATTCACAACGAGATAAAGAGAAACTCCAGCTATAAGCACACAGGCGAACATCTCCCATACATGTACAACCAACAAAATCAGCAGGTAAGCACAAGTGAGTATGAATATAACGACCCCAGCCAACAATCCTGGTGGTGGTCGACAAATACTGATGCACAAAAGCTAAACGGGTTAGGCAGAGAAAACAGATGCGACACCCGGCATAGAAACCTCTAGAAACTTCCCCCATATTCAACTGAACTCTCTGATTGACAATCTTCAGAGCACACACTTCCTGTGGAGTCTTCCATGACATTAACTGACGAACCCGCACAACTGGAAGATGGAAAATCATTAATCTGAACAAAACCCTGAGAAGTGATGCAAATACGGTCAGAGTCTAACAGATCCTGAACCTGACTTCTAAGCACTTTACAATCATTTGTTGAATGCCCCTGTGCCCCAACATGGTACTCACAACGGGCGCTGACATCAAAACCTGGAGGATAAGGTGGAATCACCGGCTTAGTCTCTTTCGGTACTATCAACCCATTTCTGACCAGATCTGGCAACAACTGACTGTACGACACCGGTAGCTGAGTGAACTGCCTTTCAGGCTTCCTTGGTCTTCGTGGAGCATGCTGACGCGATCGGCGATAGGATGATCGTTGACTTGAAGTGTCTGAAAACTGATCCTGAGATGCTAGAGATTCTGAGGTGGCGTCATCTCCTTCCCACTCTTCTTGAGAACTGACAACTGGCTCAACCTTATTAACTGGGACGTAAGGAACACCTCGAAACTTTCCGCTCCTGAGTCCTCGCTCAACAATCTCTCCCAGCCTCATCAGGCCCACAAAGCTTGTGCAACTGAACAATTTGTCAAAATAATGGCCTTTCAGGGTACCCAAGAAGATGTCAACCAGTTCTCTTTCCGGAAGCGGTGGTCGAACACTAGCAGCCAATTCCTTCCATCTTCGCAAATACGCCCTGAATGATTCATTCTCCGCTTGAGACAATTCTTGCAGATCTACGAGACTAGGAGTCAAATCCAGGTTGTAATCGTACTGCTTTATGAAAGCTCTGGCTAAATCCACCCATGATCGAATCTGATTACTCTCTAATTGCACATACCACCTTAAGGATGCCCCAGTCAGGCTATACTGGAAGCAATGGATCATCAATTTGTCATTTCGCACAAACGAAGTCATCCTTCGACAGAACATCATCAAATGCAACTTTGGACAGCTATCTCCCCTGTATTTCTCAAATTCCGGCACTTTGAACTTGTACGGCAACACGAGGTCAGGGACCAAGCACATGGCCACAGCATCCAGGTTGACGGCATCTTTCGCTTCCAAGGCTTTCATTTGCTCTTCCAACACTCGGAGTCTTCTTGGATCTACCACTCCGGTCATTGGGATATCTCTCCGGTAATTCATCGCAGGGAAAGCAACACATTGATTGTTAACAGGAGGATAATGTTCATTTCGGGCAAGAAACTGCTCGTGCCGATCTCTGTTCTCAACAGCAGGCTGTACAACTTGGTCTGCAGTAAGATTGTTCGCTTGCGGGAAGTCCTCCATAGAATCATACTGATGGTTGGACGCCATAGTAAACCTTGTCAGGGTGTCAGGAGCCTGAAAATTGCCTTCAGACATAGCTACCAATTACCTGTAGCTGACTACACTGCTTGATTCTGCTCAAATCTGCTTCAGCCCCTTGGTCGTCTTCAATACTCCACTCTTGCCTCAAACAATTCCCCGAGAATCACTTTCTGGTGAAAACAAAGGGTGGATAAGTGCTCTGACCTGCTAGAGAAATGCTATGCAGTATGATTTATGCAAACAGAAATACAAAAATGCTAACGTGCATGTGTGCATTGGAGATATTTTCCCTCCAATTCCAGTGTCAGTGGTAGCAAGACGAGACAAGCCCTAAAGACAATATTTGGAAAAACCCTCATATATTGATTAGAATAACAGTCTTGTCAAGAGGTTACATAACTATGCTCCATACAACTGATATGATAGGGAGGATCCCAGCCAACATGCCTGGTGGTGATCTCAACATACAGAATACAAGAGAAATCAAATACGGGTACGGCTGCGGAAGTCCTCGACCATCTTCTTTGTCTCTGCATGATCTGGTTGATAAATCAAACCTTCTATCAGTCGATCCCTCTTCCTGACTGTCCCCTGGATGTCTCTGACAAAGTCTTCCCAAGCTTTATCATTAGCACCATCCCCAGGTTTGGGTCTCTTGGCATCTGCTCTATGCTGGAAATCTTCCAAATTCTTCATGGCATCTGTCAACTTGCGCTCGGCTTCGTATCGGCGACAGGCTTCTTCTTCGAGCTCTTCGTTCTTCACTTTGACCTGTTCTTCTAACTGAGCAATCTGTGTCTTCAGCTCTTCTTCTCGTTCCTTGCGCTTGGTCATAGTGAGATCCCAGTGTTCTCTGAACTTGGCTAGCTTTGTGTAGGCCCTTTCCAGCTCTTGCTTCTTGGTGGCCAACACACTACTAACTGAGTCTACATCTAACTCCAGACGCTTCTTGGTTTCAGTCAACTCCAATAGCGTAGTCTTCAGATGTTTCAGAGTTTCATCCTGTTGCTTAGAAAAGTATCCCGTTTCAATCTTTTCATGCCGAAGCTGGGCATTCTCCTGCTCTAAAGCCTCTTTAGCCCTTGCTAGCTCTTCTTTCTCCGCCATCAGCTGTTTGTAAACCTGAATGTCCACAGTGGTAGGTTCCTCTACCGGAGGAGGATGCAATGGCTGAACTGCTGGATACGGCATAAGAAACTTCACAGCTCGCTCACGAATCCATTCCATATATGGGCTAGGACCTCGAGTATCCCCTCTGCTACCTGAAAGCTTCCCTCTCTTGTGCAAGTTTTTCCAGGCTTTCTCAAGTTTGGTCAGCATCTCTTTCCCTATTGCCCCGGTGAGGTACAGAGATTCCTGTATCTCCTCGGGCTTTGGCGCTCCTTGAGGTATGTACCCAAATTGCTTGATCAATAAGGAAGGGTTATAGTTGACACAACCTTTCCTTCCTATTAACGGAACATTCGGGAATCCTTCGCCTTTGAGTATGACTTCAGCTCCAAATACCTCTTTAATGACCCATACCACGTTCTCAGCAGTCAATCCCATTAAGCGCTCGGGCCATCCTAGAGAATTGATAGATGTGACAAACGGGCCTGACTTAGGCATATGACTGGTGAACCACCTGCATAGGAGAGGTACACAGCAAGACACATTCCTTCCTCGTCGCTTTTCATTCTGGTAGTGAGTTGAATGGTGGATATCTCCCATCAAAGTAGGAACTGGGTTCTTCGCAGCCAAAATATAGAAGGCATCAGAATCAACAAACTCAGGAATGTTCGGGAACAGCACGATGCCATACACACATACAGCAAGGATAACGTCAAAAACATCCCAGCTACCCTTCTGGGCATACTCTCGAGCCTTCTCCACTAAGACATCCAACGGAAATCCCCATACGTCTCCTCTTCTGATCATCTTCCCAGACAGCTCAGACTCTTTCAAGCACAGGATGGCAGAAAGCTCAGCCAGCTTAGGCTCAGCGTCCGTACGATAAAAAGGCATCTGCTCACGGATCGGTATATCCAGAAGTGCAGAGTACTCCTCCAGGGTAGGAGCCAAAACGAAGTCGGGAAATACAAAACACCTGAGCTCCGCGTCGTAGAACTGTAACAGGGTATAGATGCCGCTGGTCTCGTAGGCAGATGGCTGATAAACGTAGGTCAGAATCCTCCCATATCTCTTTCTGAAGTCACCCATTCCTCTCTTCTTAGCAATAGCAATCAATTCTAACAATAGACTGATATTGGGCGACGGAAACTTATAGGGCAATACTCTCTTCAGGTTTTCCATGTCTTGCTAGGAACAAACACCAGAACTGGAAGGGAAAATATGTACCTGCAATACACACACGTCAGTTGAATGCAGATGGTAATGCAATGATGCAATATGATAAATAATGCAATCTGCGAACACAGGGGCTATGCTGTAGCCTGAGGAGGAATATCTCTGTGATCAAGAACAGAAAACCAATCACGGTCATCAGAACCTCATGCCACTAACTATCATCTGATACTCAAAATATCAATCCCCTGGTAAGAAAACCATCTGAACCTCTGTATCTGACGAGAATACCATCTGATAATAGAATCAACCTCAGATAAGAAACCCATCTGACCCAGACAACACACCTGGAGATGAATCAAGAACACCATCTGATAAAGATACTGAATCACGGTTTCTGAAGGCCAGTTTTCCTGCAATAACCCAGTCCCTCTCACAGGTAGGATAAACCTAATCCATGGACAAAGGTACGGCATCCTATGCGGTTATCAGCGTCACAGACTTTCATGAATGACGATACGATTCCCAGAAGGAGTGGCATCATCAAGTCATGAAGAGGCCTCACTTAGCTGACTTCCAAATGATCGGTCCCCAGAGTCGACAACCCTCACGTCTGGACTCCCCTCAGATCCTCAGGACCGGAAAGGAGCACCTCTGCAAGAATCTCGTCTGAGCGCAGATTTTCGTAGGGAACTGTGCCTGCTCAGCAGACAGGTTCGTCTACTACTTCTCCGCAACTATATCTAGGTGTGTACTCAAGCCCGGGTCCGGCTTTCACTCACAGTAACCTCCCTTTGCCCACAGCAATAATCATGATAATATAATGCTGGAAAATAAATGCGGAAAGGTAAAGGTACAGAAAAGTAAAGTGCAGAAAAGTAAAACACAATATGCACAACACCCAACAAATAAACACCCAAGCGCTAGGATTGACTCGCGTAGGGGATGGGAAACGGTCCCAGCATAAGGGATGGGAAAAGTCCCTAGATGCTATATCCCCAGCAGAGTCGCCAGCTGTCGCTACTGCGAAAATCGGCGCCGGCTTGACAGGAGAGTCGCCACCGTGCGTTATTTATCCCTCAGAGCGGGAAAGGAAACGCTCGAAGTAAACCTCGCAAAGACGGGAAAAGGTATGGTCATCGCAACCAAAACCTGGATTCGGGAGTCGGTTACGCAAGGGGAAGGTATTAGCACCCCTCACGTCCATCGTACTCGATGGGATCCACGCTTGGTGTTTATAGGTAAAAGGGTGTGTTATCTATCTACGCTAATGGCTGGTCTGAAAAGAAAATAAAAGGACAGGACTCGACAGAACACACGGTGTTCTGGGCCTACGTATTCCCTCGTGCAATGGGAAAGTCAGAGTCAACGTAGTTCGACTTCCTACGTCTAAACGGGGGAAAGGTTGCTCGCCAGGACATCGCGTCCTGTGCCTACGTACTTTCATCGGGTATGAAAGATCAGAGCAAACGTAGTTCGGCTAACTACGGGTAAACAGGGGCTCTCACACAACAGTGAGAAACAAACTGGTCTCTAAGGCTCGGGAACCTACAAATACAATCCGGTCTCAAATGCGCTCGGGCAAGAGAAAAGGGTAACAATTAGTCGTTAGCGGGAAAGTCTCGATCGCACAGCCGCGAGAGAACAAAGGTTAGTCGTTAGTGTGCTCGCTAGGATATCGCATCCTATGCCTACATATCTTCGTCTGGAACGAAGAATCAGAGCAGCTGTAGTTCAGCTAACTACGGATCAAGCTACTCAAAAGCTCCTACAGAAAGGAAAGGGAAACCCTAAAACTATAGCTGAGAAACAGGGGAATCTACTTACTGCTATCACACCTGGTTGACCATCCTAATGTCTATCATAACAACTCCGCAGCGGAGAAGTCAGAGCTCCTAAGGGATCATGGCAACAGGACTAAACGACAAACAAGAAACTGCAAAGTAAAGAAATACTGAGAATATGCATGAATGCAACAACTAAACAAACAAGGCGCGAAGGCCGCAAACCACAAAGGCAAGGGAGCTCAGCTCTACCGAATACCAACAAGCAAAGCCACGCAATAACAAACAAGCAGAAGGAGGACCACCTCAACTTCTCATGCACACAAAGTCTACTTCTACAATACACCTACTCAGAACTATCTGGATGAATACCTAAGTCTAATGCAACATAACATCATACAAGTCAAACAACACAAAGAGACTAACCCTGAGCAGGGCCTCTATCTATAAAACAAGAAACTACTCCTGGGCAAGGCCCCTAACAAACCTGAGACAACTCTTAATCTATCTCTAAACAAAACTCTATACAACACCCGAAGCAAAGATCTAAGCAACAATCTAATCCTAAGCAAGAGGAATCAATCCCAGTCTCCAAGCTTCAGAGCAAGCTTACCAGAGAAAGGAAGCTAAGCAGACAAGCTCATAGTGCCTTCCTCAGGAAAGTACCAGGAGGTTACTACTCAGGAGTCATATCCTATGCGGCTCGACAACTGTGATCAGTTCACATTCCTCCTCAGGAGAAACTAAACTCACATGAAGGCTCCGGCGTCACTGGATACTTGAGAAAACCTATATGCACTAAGGGAACTAAGTGAGCAGACTCATAAGACCTTCCTCAGGAAAGTACTAGGAGGCTGACACTTAGGAATCGTATCCTACGTGGCTCAACAACTGTGATCAGTTTACATTCCTCCTCAGGAGAAATTAAACTCACAAGTTGGCTCCAACATCACTGGATACTTGAGAAATCCTAGACAAACTACTGGAACTAAGTGAGCAGACCCATAGGACCTTCCTCAGGAAAGTACTAGGAGGCTTCCACTTAGGAATCGTATCCCATGTGGCTCAACAACATGTGATCAGTTTACATTCCTCCTCAGGAGAAATTAAACTCACAAGTCGGCTCCGACATCATTGGATACTTACGAAAGAGGTGAGAAGAAAGAATGAAAGTCACTCATAGTGCCTTCCTCAGGAAAGTACCATAAACTCCCTTCAAACTTCAGGATCTCGAACCTCACAAACAAACAACAAGCTCCTAGACTAAGCCTCAATCCACTGCCTCTCTGCAAGCTCCAACAGGACTTCAATCAGCTCCCACCTTCAAGAAGAACCCACAGGCCAACAAACCACAAGAGACTATCTCTGAAGTTCAACCACAGTTGAACTTCAAAGTTAGAAGTCACCAAGACTTCTCCTATCTTCAGGCTCAAACAAATCATATCAGGACACCCTACGAAAATCTATCAAAAATCTAATGGGAGACCTACATGGCTCTAGGACAACATACTGAAAAATCAAAACAAAATTCAATACCAGATGAAAGAATCAAAATCAGCAACACAGACATATCCACAAACCAGTTTATCCAACATCAATAACAGTGAAAAAATGCAATTAAAATGAAAATGCATGATTAAGCTAATGTTTTTACACTATAAATTTCTCCACTGAATTACGAGTCTACAGAAAAAAGAACGGAATTATTTGACTAAATCTACTATTTTTTATGAATTTTCTAATGATATGCATGCATTAAAAATATTAAAAAAACATCAATTAAAATGGAAAATATACACAAAAATAGGAAATAAAAGTAAAATGGCATTTTTATTTTTATTTAATTTTCTAAACATTTTCATGAAATGGTAGAACAAAGAAGAATTAAAAAAACACTTATTTACATTTTTATTATGATTTATTTAATATGAAAATATAAAAGAAAAAAAACAAAAATAAAAGAAAATGAAATGGAGGGTGCAAACAACAAGGGATTCAGGTTATTCTACATTGGGCCCTGATTGGGGGGTGCCAATAGTACTAGGGCGCAGGGCCCAGGTCTGAGAAATCAAGCAGCCAGAAAAAAAACATATGGGGGGTGCAACGCTAGCAATTTACCAGTTCATACTAATACTGGGCTTAAACGAGGGGGTGCTGTTAGCAATTTGGGGCCTAAGGCCCAACTCAACTCATTCAGGTCTCTCAAACAGGGGGGTGTACGAGCAACTGGGGATGTGGCGTTCAGAAAACGCGCTTGGGCCTAAGCCCAATATCCTAACCCTAATCCAATTGGGGCACCCTAACAAACAAAACCTAATCTCCTCTCAAATGCTCGGGTACTGTTCACTCTCACCCTAGCCCTAACGCCGCTCCCTCGTCTCTCCCTCATCCTATCTCTGCAACTTCTCTCCAATCCCACACCATTCCCAGAAAGGAGAACCCTAACCAGACTTCACCTCTCTCACACTCAAATGAATCAACACGAAATCTCACCGTCAGTATCCTCTCATATTCAACACAAATCAAAACTCAAACCCTAACCAATTATTTCGCCCTAATTGCAATGAAGATTTAACAGAGAGAAGGCAAACCTGGTTTAACGCGAGGAGAACAAGGGATCTTTGAAGATTCCTGAGTATTTGTTGAAGCTTGATGGCGCGAAGAACGCTTCGCAGCGATGAACAACGACGAGATCTTGCTGAAGATTTCACCAGTCTTGGGACTGATGGATCTTGTATAGATCTAGGGATGGTTTAGAGGCACGTTGTTGAAAGTTGTTGACGGATTCAAGAGGTTCTGGATGATGATGAACGTGAACGGTATGGTGAATCTGGGAGCGTTCTGGAGATGGCGTTCTGGAAAAAAGTTGGAGGAGGATGTTGTTCTGAAAAAAATTGATGGAGGATGAAGGTTCAAGGTGGTTTCTGGGAATCTTGCTCGAGGAATGATGAAGGTGTGAATGGATTCTGGAAAAGATAGCTATTGCAGAACAAAGGGGGTTTGGAGGTTCTGGGGAAGAGGTTGAAGTTTCCGGCGAGGGTTGATCTTTCCGGCAAGGAGAAGATGAAGGTGACGGAGGGACGATCGGAGGAAGAAGATGAGTTTCTGGGGGATTTTGGACGTTTGGGGATGACGGTGGCCGGAAGTCGTTGGGGGTCACCGGCGGTGGGAAGTTACGGCTGATGCATGGCCGCCGGTGAGTTTCCAGGTGAGGCTCCGGTGAGTGATGGCGAGGTGCCAAGTGGCGCACATGCGCAGAGAGAGAGGGAGTGTTTGGCCACGTGGGAGAGTCTGGGAGAATTCTGAATTGCTGTGGTGGCGTGATTCTTGTGGAACGCGTGGGGCCTCCTCGTTTGCAACACGTGTCAGCTATTTAAAGCACTGAGAGTGCTAGAACTTTCTAGAAGCTCCCGTAACTGGCTGGACTTGCTGGACTTTTTTTTTGGACTTGCTGAATTGAGAATTGGGCTTTAACAAAAAACATCCCTGGGCCCATACGAACCTGCCCAACAAAACTGTAAAAAAAAAACTGCATAAAAAAAAACAATTAACTAAACCTAATTATATCTAATCAAAACAATTAACACCTAATTAACTAATTTCCTAATCAACTCTAAAAAATGATTAAAACTCTAATTATCCTAATTAAACCTAAAAATCAATTAAGATCTAATTAACTCTAAAATTCAGTTAACCTAATTAAACTCTAAAAAATGATTAAAAGTCTAATTATCCTAATTAAATCTAAAAAATCTAGTTAAGATCTAATTAACTCTAAATCAATCTAATTTTCTATTGAAAATCTAATATTATTTAATATCTATTAATAAAAGAAAAACTATATTATTCTAAAATGATAAAACTATCTAAATTCTATTAAAAATTCTATAAATGATTAAAATCTATTTAAAGTATTCTATAAAATTCTAAAAAGAGGATTAAACTATTAAAATATTCAAAAACCCTATTTAAATTCCAGAAAAATCTATAAAGCCTATTAAAAATTCACAAAAGTCTATAAAAATCCTAAAAATGCAGATGAATGCAAATGACCGCCATAAAAGAGCGCACGAGACCAGATCGAATTGAACAGAGATCCCCGGGCATCAGAATATCCTCAAAATCACTGTGCAAGCTAAAAATCACCGAGGAGCGCGCAATTTCCTGAAAATAAAACCCTGGTGATCTGGACTGGGTCTGCCATATCTGATAGACAAAAATCAAGCTGTAAACTCTGATATCCCCTGCTTGCACAAAAATCACATGTCTGAGCTGTGAATATGAAATTAAACCATGAGTCAGATAGGAGAATCGGTTGGTCAAATTTTAGGGTGCAACAACCGACCTCCTATAGTACGACCTTCTTCATAGGTCATGCTACGATTGCTTAACATAGCGTTATATTTCGTCCCTAAATCGGAATTAAATTACTTTTTTAATTGAGTTATCAATCTCCTACTCTACATAGTGTGGTGTGAAATAGATTGTTTCTTTTGTCATTAAGGGAGCTAGTTGGCATACTCGTCAATTTTATCCGAGTTGAAGCCCTTCTCTTAATGATGTATAGATTCATGTTTCCATGCTTATGGTTGATTAGTCGAGTATTCTTCGAAAAACGTAAAAATGTTCTTCATCACTAACACTAACATATTAACTATAATTGCACTAACTTTACTTTGTGCCTTTTTAATTTTTTCTATTTTTTTTCTTTTCATTTACTTTTATGCTTTTACTTTTTAGCATTTTTATATCATCTTATTTTCTCTTTGTCCATTTGGACTTTTTGTTTATACTTTTGTTATTTTTGTTTTGTCTACTTGGACAATACCTCTCTTAAGACACTAATAAATACGTAAACGCTAAAAAACTTGGTTCCCTTAATCTCGGACTGTTGTGACCTTATACTCAAAATTAGACTTCAGACTTAGATCTAGGATCCTTGACCTATGCTCTTGGAGATTTGAGACCTTGGACTTTTGTGTTGCTTTTGTCTGTTTGTTGGGAAACTTTCTGTGTGCAGGTGTTGATACTTTGGCATTATGAAAATCATCTGATACATGACTCTCCTAATTGGCTTTTTATCCTCGGAAAAACCTTACTTTGACTTTGTTATGGCTTAACTTGAGACTCTCTCTGATGCTTTAATTCATCTGGTTATTATGCTTGTGGTTTAAATCCAAAAGGAAACAGATTTCTTATGTTGACTTCTTGTCAAGTATTTCCTCCTTGTGTGGTTAGATCTTCCCATTTCTAGCTTTTATTTTATGTTTTAGGGTAGTCACTTCATCTCCCCCCCCCCCTTCTTCAATTTTTAAAATCTTCTCCCCCTTTTCAAAATCTTCTTGTTTTCAAACTATAACCTCTCACAATAAAACTTGACTTTTGTCAAGTGACTTTAAAAAAAAAACAATCTTAAATAAATGTCAATTAACCTCTTAACATACTTTGACTATTTCAAAAAGACATAAAAAATACAAAAACCCATTCAAACCTTTTGTGCCTTTGTGCACTTTTTCATTTAAAACTTTTCTTAAATTTTAGACATGATCCATTTTCATAATTGAGATGTAATTCTCTTATTCCCCATAATATTTAAGATGTTGATATTTTTCACTTAGATCTTGAGTGATAAACTTGTTGATTTTTAATCCAAGCAAAAATCCCTCATCTTAAGGTGATGCAAATGTTGTTGTCTTATACTTGTGGGCGACTAGTCATAATTTTATCATTAAAATGACGACTTGTCTTTTCATTTAAAATAAACCAAAACAAACCAATTTTGTTATTTGTACCAAGAACTACAGAGTTTTGATCATATATTGCCCTTTGTGGGTACGTAGGCATGAGGCTCAAGATGTCTTTCCAAACATAAAAATCTCAAAATATACTTCTTTTGTCTTCTCCCCAATCTTATTTCAAATAAACATTTTCAAACCAGAAAACGTAGATATTTTAAAGGATTTCTATAGAGTATGTGAGATGTTGGATCAAACTCTAGTATGGTCGAAGGGTGGCTTCTAGTTCGACAGGAATTAAGCATGAGGTCAAAGTCTGTTCGCATGTTGTTGTAAGAGTAATGTGTATTGTAGTCGAAGTTTGTTCTAACATGCATTAGTCAATATTGTTAAGGTTGTTAGAATGTTGAATTAGGTCTTGCTTGTAAGCCCAATTGTTTAAGTTAGCTTGTACCCTAACTTAGCTTGTAATGGGTAATTGTTAAAAAAAGCCCATTAGGTTAGTGTGCTATTTTTTCTTATAATTAAGATGCTAGTTTCTCAACCTTGGTATAAGGAAAAATAGGAAGATAAAATCCTAATTTCAAGAGAGAGGGAGGTTATTTTTTATTCTTGTATACTTGTAATCTTGTTCTAAGAGTAAGGAATTAATAGCAGTTTATAAGCAATCCTTATTGTTTTACCTTGTTATCTTTGTTAACCCTAACCCTTGTGTGTTTCTAGATCATAAAGAAATCGTTTATATTTTGTTTCAAGACATCCGATTCACAACAAATTGGTGCGGTGAGCGTGGAAAAGATGTCTTCAACAAAGTATGAGATTGAAAAGTTTACTGGAGTGAACAACTTTAATCTGTGGCGCTTGAAGATGAAAGCTATACTGGTTCAACAGAGTTGTTTGAAAGCGTTGAAGGGAGAGGCAGTCATGGACGATGCGTTAACCACAAAAGAAAAGACGGGCATGATTGAGAAAGCCCACAGTGCAGTATTGTTGAGTGTTGGTGATAAGATTATTCGACAGGTATCAAAGGAGACTATAGCATCGAGATTATGGGTGAAACTTGAAAGTTTGTACATGACCAAATCTTTGGTGAATCGACTCTACCTGAAGAAACTTTGTATTCATTCAAGATGAGTGAAGACAAAGTGTTGGCTGAGCAGTTGGATATGTTCAACAAACTGATTCTTGATCTTGAAATATTGATGTGAAGATCGATGATGAAGATCAAGCACTGTTGCTGCTGTGTGCTTTTCCCATAACACATGTTCACTTTAAAGAAACTCTTTTGTATGGAAGGGAGTCCCTGACCTTTGAAGAAGTTCAATCAGCCTTGTGTTCTAAGGACTTGAACGAACGAAAGGAGCATAAACCTTTGATGGTGGGCGAAGGTTTGGTCATTAAGGGAAAATTCTTGCGAAAGGATGGTAAGTTCGACAAGAAGAAAGTTAAAAGTCAATAGAAATCTTATAGTGGCAAAACATCTGGTATTCGATGTTATCACTGTAAGAAGAAGGGTCACACAAGAAAGGTGTGCCCTGAACGCCTGAAAGATCATGAAGGTAATGGCAACGCAACCATTGTTCAAGATGACTTCGACTTATCTGATGTTCTTGTGGTTTCAAGTGGCGACTCGAGAAAAGAGTCGATTATGGATTCAGGTTACACTTGGCACATGACTCCAAACAGAGAATTGTTCGAGGAGCTATGTGATCAAGATGGTGGATCTGTGCTACTGGGAAACAATAAATCTTGCAAAGTTGCAGTGGATATGTGAAACTTAAGCTCCATGATGAGTCAATAAGGTTATTGACTGAAGTCAGGTATGTATCTGACTTGAAGAGAAATTTAATTTCTCTTGGTCAATTCGATAGAAAGGGATGTGTTTTTCAAGGAGAGAAAAATATTCTAAGAGTCATGCAGGGGTCGAAGGAAGTCTTAAGAGAAATGAAGAAACAAGGCTTGTATACCCTTGAGGCTGAGGTTGTAAGTGGTTCGACAAATGTTGCATCCATAAAACCAGTGTCAAAGACAGAATTATGACACATGAGATTGGACCATGTCAGCGAAAGAGGCCTGGTCGAATTGGGGAAGTAAAACCTACTAGGAGGTGACAAAGTCGAAAAGTTGGAGTTTTGTGAATCTTGTGTATTTGGTAAATCTTGTAGGGCGAAGTTTAACAAAGGCAAGCAAAGAACACATGGATCCCTGGATTACATTCATGCTGATCTTTGGAGGCCTGCAAGGAATCCTTCACACTCAGGTGCAAGGTATTTTATATCAATCGTTGATGACTATTCCAGAAAGCTATGGGTATTCATTCAGAATATGAAGGATGAAACTTTTGAGAATTTCAAAAGTTGAAAGATTCTGGTCGAAACTCAAACTAGCAGAAAGGTTAAGAGGTTGAGAACCGACAATGTCTTTGAATTTTGCAACGAAGCGTTCGACAGTTATTGTGTTGAGTCTGGGATTTCAAAGCATAAGACTGTAGCAGGTACTCCTTAACAAAATGGCTTAGCTGAGATATATAACCGAATAATCCTTGAAAGGGTTAGATGCATGTTGGTTAGTGCTGGATTGAAGAAGGTGTTTTGGACGGAAGCTGTTTCGACAACAGATTACCTGATAAATAGATGTCCCTCGAAGACCTTGGGAATGAAGACACCTGAAAAAGTTTGGTCGGGATATCCACCTAGTATCGACAGACTGAGAGTATTCGGTTGTGTGGCCTATGTTCATGTTAGGCAAGACAAGGTCGAACCTAGAGCTCTGAAATGCATGTTCATGGGATACCCTGAAGGAATCAAAACTTATAGGCTATGGTGCTTAGAGCCAGGTCACAGGAGGTGTGTCACCAGTCAAGATGCAGTTTTCAATGAAGCAGAGATGGTTTTCAAGAAAACTGATGATGCTGACGAAGAGCTGGAACAGGGAGAGATTCCTGTTGAGGTGGAGCATGTTGATCCTAAATCGCATACCCCAAATGAAGTTGAAGAAGACACGGAAGATGTTTTCGAAGATGAGGAGATTGATAATGACTACCTGCTAGCAAGAGACAAGTCGAGGAGAGTCATCAAGCCACGTCATAGACTTGGGTATGCAGATTTTATAGCTTATGCCTTAATCTCTGTAAGTGAGGTTCTAGACGAAGAACCTAGAGACTATAAGGAAGTTATGAGGAGTCAAAAGAAGACTAAATGGCTGAAGACCATGGATGATGAGATGAAATCTCTTCATAATAAAAATATCTAGGAACTGATCAAGAAACCTGCTAGAGCCAGGTTAGTCAAATGTAAATGGATTTTTAAAGTTAAGGAAGGAATCAGAGGAGTGGCGTCAAAGAGATACAGGGCAAGATTGATCGCTAAGGGGTTCACTCAGAAAGAAGGTGTCGACTTCAATGATGTGTTCTCTTCTGTTGTGAAGCACAAATCCATTCAAATGTTGCTTGCCACAGTGACACAGTTTGACCTTGAACTGGAACAAATGGATGTGAAGACTGCATTCTTGTATGGTGATTTAGATGAAACAATCCTGATGAGGCAACCTGAAGGGTATGTCGAAAAAGGAAAGGAAAAGTATGTGTGAAAACTGAATAGATCTTTATATGGACTGAAACAATCTCCTCGACAGTAGAATAGGAGATTCGACAAGTTCATGGCACGGATAAGATTCATCAGAAGTAAGTTTGACCACTATGTTTACTTCAGATTTCGATCGGGTAATTCATTTGTTATCCTGTTGCTCTATGTAGATGATATTTTAATAGCAAGCAACAACGTCGAAGATGTAAAGAGGGTAAAGGCTGATCTCAATAAGGAGTTCGACATGAAGGATCTGGGAGCTGTGTCCAGGATTCCCGGGATTGACATCTGAAGAGATAGAAAGCAGTCGAGATTATGCTTATCTCAAGAGGCATACCTACGAAAGATTCTTGAAAAGTATGATATATCAAATTCAAAGACTGTTGTGACTCCGACAAATCCTCAATTTAAGCTGAGTATAGATCAGTGTCCCAGCACTGATGTTGAAAGAACTTGTATGAATAACATTCCATATGCTAATATAATGGGTTCTTTGATGTATGTTATGGTATGTACTAGACCCGACATAACATATGCAGTAAGTCTTGTAAGCAGGTACATGGCGAATCCTGGAAAGGCTCACTAACAAGCATTGAAGTGGATTCTAAGGTACATAAATGAGTCTCTGAATAGAGTCCTAATTTATGGTAGAGCCTTGGGTGAAGATAATAAAGCAGCAATCGAAGTTTGTTCACATGCTACTGATATGATCACCAAGACGTTGCCCAGTTGCAAGTTTTTCCACTGTATGCAGTTGATAAAGCTGCATGAAGAAACCTAGTTTCTTGATGTTATAAAGTTAGATCCAAGGTAGAGATTTGTGAGATGTTGGATCGAACTCTAGTATGGTCAAAGGGTAGCTTCTGGTTCGACAGGTATTAAGCATGAGGTTGAAGTCTGTTCGCATGCTACTGTCGGAGTAATGTGTGTCGTAGTCGAAGTTTATTCTAACATGCATTAGTCAATATTGCTAGGGTTGTTAGCATGTTGAATTGGGCCTTACTTGTAAGCCCAATTGTTTAAGTTAACTTGTACCTTAAATTAGCTTGTAATGGGTAATTGTTAAAAAAGTCCATTAAGTTAATGTGCTATTTTTTCTTATAAATAGGATGCTAGTTTCTCAATCTTGGTATAAGGAAAAATAGGAAGGTAAAATCCTAATTTCAAGAGAGAGAGGTTATTTGTTATTCTTTTATACTTGTAATCTTGTTCTAAGAGTAATGAAAGAATAGTCATTTATAACCAATCATTGTTGTTCCTTGTTGTTTTACCTTGTTATCTTTGTTAACCCTAACCCTTGTGTGTTTCTTAATCATAAAGAAACCGTTCGTATTTTGTTTCAAGACATCCGATTCACAACAGAGTACTATACACATTTTGGGTGCTAACACCTTCCCTTAGCATAACCAACTTCCTACCTTATCTCTCTTTATCTGTTCTTGTTTTAGAACTTATTTAGGTTTTGTTCGCTATTTTTCCTTTTCTTTTGGATAAAATAAAAGTTCGGTGATGACTCTTGGTTTATGAGTTATGTTAACCAATAGATTACACTCACAATTTTTACCGCTACAAAATGTCATAAAAAATGTTTAAATATGTGAGACAATATGATTTAAAAGGAGAGAAGAACAAATAAATAAATTAAATAACCCAAATAATTGTTAACATAATTAAGCATGATGTCACCTACGTTTAGAGGGTTTCATCCCAATAATTTTTTTTTACTACCCTCTCAAATCTGAGATCCCGTCACTTTCCTTCAAACACTCTCCCAAATATTTGCAAGAAAAATAATAATGCCTGCAGTGATTCAACTACAATTATAGACGAAATATATCCTTTTTTAAATAAGAAATATCTCCATGAATAGATCATTACAAAAAAAATACAGACTAAATAAAATACGACACACAAGCTGTCTATGCCCACCTTCCTCGTTCTTTTTCTATCTCACAAGTTGCAAGTGCAAAGACAAAATAACACTAGTGATATCCTACATATAAAGATACGGATATCCAAGTAAGTGCTACTTCATACTTGTTTCTATTATTACTCTATCCAAAAAGAAAAAAGCATCCCTTTCTAATGATAGCCAACCCAAGACTGGAATTTTTATAATTCAAGGTTACCAAAATATGTTACAATCAAAATTTTCCAATAAACTCAACAAATCAATACAAACAAAAGCAAATAAAAAGCCATTTCAACAATCACTTTCCCCATAAAAAGTACGAGCTGTAGGCAAATAGTGTATATAAACAAATATTTAGGATAAAGAGCACTCGTATCCTAACAGATTTAGTTTAAGCAACTTGGCAACAAAATTATAATAATACTTTAATGAAAGAACTTCCCTATATATACTCCCTTGTCTAAGATAACATACATAACAACAACCCTCAACCTCTAACTAACCAACTCATCAAGTTCCCCAGCAAACAACATGTATGCTTCTACTTCCTTCACTTCATCACTCCTCCATGAGCTTCTTGCAGAATCTCACACCAGAAGGTTACTCTTCCAAGGCCCTATTGATCATCATCCACTAAACAACCACAATTCAACCGACTCGTATTTTGGAGTTCGTGAATTTGATTCTAATGTTGTGATGATACTTGCAGTGTTATTGTGTGCTTTTATTTGTTCACTTGCATTAAACTCCATCATAAGATGTGCCTTAAGATTTTCCAACGAAGCCATCAACAACAACCAAGCTTCACAACAGTTGGCTAATAAAGGAATCAAGAAGAAAGCTCTCAAAAAGCTCCCCACATTGAACTATTCAACTGAGTTGAAACTACCAGGTTTGGATACTGAGTGTGTCATATGTCTCTCTGAGTTCGCAAATAGTGAAAAGGTAAGGATTTTGCCTAAATGTAACCATGGTTTTCATGTTTGTTGCATTGACAAATGGCTAAAGAAACACTCATCATGTCCCAAGTGTAGACAATGTCTTCTTCAAACATATCGAAAGGTTGGTGAGTCACAGGTGCAACCAATTGTGTTGCCATTACCAGAAATCACTATAAGGATCCAACCACTAGAGCATGAAGCGGTTGAACGTAGCTATAGGGAGGAAAGAAGATAAATGTTCAATATAGTTTGATGGTTTTAATTGCCATAGGTTTTCCCCAAATGTAAAAATTAATTAGTTAAAAATTTAAAGTACAATTTTTTTATACAACACTCTGCAATAAATACTTATTTGAACAGATAATATAAATGATATTATTCAACAGAGTGAGCGCCCTTCCACTTCCTCTCTTCATCTTAACCCCTCTTTATTCATAAATACTGGAATTGAAACCCCTCTTATTGAGCCTTTGAGTTGAAGTTAGTTACAACTAACCAACTGCTTCTATTTTGTTCCAAACGAATTCTAATCAGTTACAATCAGCTTGCCAAACTAATTTTGCTAGATACAAGACATATTTGATTGATATAATACCTAATTATTTATATTGATATTCCAACACAAGTTCAATGGTTGAAGCATCACCAGAGCTTGGAGTGCATGTTGTGCTAAAGTTAGCACATGTTGGATTCAGCACTTTTTTTTGGCACTACCCTTTCCCTTATAAAATAAATGTCTAATTCAATATGTTTTTTTTTTTTTTTTTGCAAAATATCTATTTTCGTTCTTTAATTTTAACTCGGGGTTCAGTTTGATCCCTTAATTTTAAAAAGTGGTAAGTTGGTCATCTAACTTTTAAAATTGTGCCAATTGTGTCCTCACCATTATTTGTCCCAAACGTCCGTTCATTTTGTGTACGTGGCAGATGACTTGGCAAGTTATTTTCTTCATGTTATTTCCTTCTCCTTCCTCCTCCCATTCCCATACTGCAACTTGAATTTTTTTCGTTCTTTCCTCCTTCCTCCTTCCCAATCCCAAATCCCAAAATTAATCTAGGATTTTTGTTTTTGACAAGCATAAAATCTGGTTGTTCGTCCTCCATATTGAAACAGGAAAGTCAAGATTCAGATGTTTGTAGTAGGTCACGATGGAAGCCCATATGTCATTGTGGAGACACGTCTGTTCTTCAAAGGACAACTACTGTTAAGAATATGGGATAACTTTTTTGGAGTTGTCCAAATTATAAAGTATGCAAGCTTTTTGAATTCTGTTAATAAATTTTGTTTCTGTTTAAGTTTAAATTCATTCTCCATCGTCCTCTAAACAATGAAAATTATTGGAAGGTATGCAAGTTGGGTGTGGTTTCTTTGGTTGGTTTTATGAGGAGGTAGGTGATGAGAAGGAGCAATTCTGGATGCATAGGTTGCATGTGGTAACTAAGGGACTTGCTGAAGCAAAAAAGGACATTGAAAAAGTGACAATGGAGAATGAAGAATTAGAGAAAAAGTTGATAAAACTTGAAAGTGAAATGAAGAATATTATGAAGTGGAAAAATATTTTGAATTTGATGTTTGTAATGATTATCAGTGTATTAGTTGTTAGAATTAATTAGGGTATTAAGGTTTGTTTGAAAGTAGTATGCTATGGTTTATTTGTAAGAATTAATTATCTTTTGGTTGTAAATATTAGGTTTAATTTCAGTTAAAGTTTGTATCAGTTTTGGATTGTATCAGTTCAACATGAATGTAATAGTTGGATTCTAATCCTGCAGTGGATTTTAATTTTACTTTTTGTAGTTCAACATTAATGTATCAGTTTTAGTTTTAACACACAATAATTTATAAGTTCTATTTGGTATGTTATGTTTTTATGTTAACTTGGTCTGTTATAGACATGTCAAAGTGTTTTTAACTTGGTCTGCATTGTTAAAGATTATTTGGTATGTTCTGTTTTTATGTTTACTTGGTCTGTTACAGACCTGTCAATGTTGGTCTGCATCTTTTTGGTCTACATTATTTACACCACATTATGACAGGTCCATAAACATTATGACCTATAAGTTGGTTCTGCTTTTAACATAAAGTTCATAACATGTCCATAAATAGGTTCTGCTTTTAACACAACTGAGAGGGTTGTTGTGTTTTGAGAGGGTTGGCTTGGATTGAGTAGTCTGAGTTATTAGAGTAGGAGTGTGTTGGGCTGATTGTTAAGCAGTCTGAGTTGAAGTATGAGAGGGTTGGGCTGATTGTTGAGTTGTGTGAGTTGTGTCCTTACATGTAGACTTGTAGTGTCCTGCTTTCTTACACCTACTACACTTCACCACAAAACCTGTTCTTCTCAATTTGCGATCAGACCCATCAATTTCACCTTGTTCTAGGTTCCTCCTCTTCTTATGTCTACTAGGCATCTTCCTGAACTTGGGTGATTTCACATCTGGATATGGTGTCTTAACCCACAAGTTTGATCCATTAACAGGGTAGATCACATGCTTATAAATTGCCTTGTACCTTGAAACCCTACAATAATCTGGAATGTAAGTATCAATTTTGAAATTCCTACTATTCATAGCAGACAAAGCATGAACACATGGGAGTCTTGTGAGTTCCCATCTTCTACATGAACATATATGATCTTTCAAGTTCACAACAAATTTGTAAGCTTGATTTTCCAAATGCTTTACTTCAAATATATGTTCATCAGACATCCTAAATAATTAAACAAATAGAATATATTAGTCACATGTATGTTATAGACATCCTAAATAATTAATGTATGTTGATATTACATACCTTACTAGCCAGTTGTTGGTGTATGTGCTTGTGACATCAAGTTTCTTTCTAATATTGGGCAATATATCATTCTCATCCAAAGTACAAAATCTCATTCTGTTATTTGCCCATCTCTCTATCATGTATATTCTGATGTCTTCCAACATTGTGATTAGAGGTTTTTTTCCTTGCATCAAGAATGACACTATTAAAAGATTCAGACATGTTGAGAACAACATTACATTTGTTTTCAGTCCTAAAGTAATATCTACTCCAAAACCTTGGTGGGTTTTCATCATATGCTTAAATGCTTCTTTATTGATGGCACTCATTCCCTTCATCTCTATTTCCCATGTCTGTGGGTATGTTGACTTGACAACCTTTCATATTATGTCTTTCAACATCTTTCCAGGAAACTTTTTCCTAAAATTGTTATAGAGGTGCCTAACACAAAACCTGTGCTCCACCCTTGGTAATAGCTCATCCATAGTAGGTAGCAGACCCTGCAATAGCATAACATATAATGTAGAATAAAAATATAGCATAACATACAATATAGCATAACAGGAATAGCATAACATAAACACATAAAACCATAAGAATAAATGTAAAACTTACCTTTTGTTGGTCTGAGATGAAGGTGTAAGTTAGGCATTCATCTTTGCCTCCAAGTTCATCAATTAACAACTCTAAAAACCAAGTCCAGCTATCCTTATTTTCACTCTCCACAACTGCATATGATATAGGAAGCATCTGGTCCTTAGAATCCCTCCCAATGGCAGCCAGAATCTGCCCTCCACACAACCCCTTCAAAAAACACCCATATAGACTTATTACATGCCTGCACAACTTAAAGATTTCCTTACACGCAACATAGCATATGTAAAGCTTTCTACAATATGGCATTTCATCATCAACATCTTCTTGTATAGGCTCAATATTGAGCTTAACTGTTGATCCTAGATTGACTCTTAACAATTCATGACAGTAGTCATAGACCATTGTGTAATCTCCCAAAAAAGAACCATCAACATAATCTCTAGCTGCAAATCTTGCTCTTATAGCTTTTGTAGATGTTTTAGATTGGCTGCATTTTGTGGCAAAATATTGATGTATGTGTGAATGTCATGACTGATGTTATGACATACATAATGAGTGTATTGCAGGGTAAGTTTGGATAGCTAAGAGCAAAGTATGTTGGATGTCATGCTGGATGTTATGATATCAACCAGCTGACATCAGGGCGCGCATGTTTTAGTTTTCTGGTATTAGCTCAGGCTATACTTCAGGAAACATTTTAGGAAGCCTAGTTATCTCAGGCGACATGTTAGGCATTCCTGAGGATAACATGGAATGCCCCTGACCTAATTGAATGTGCGCAACTTCATGAAGAGAGGTTTATCTTGGGTAAACCTAATTTCTACACCTAGGCCCAAGGACTGTATGCTGCTTATATATATAGAAGTAGCAATCCTAATTCGTGGGAGCTTAGGGACAGAGATTGGAGAGTACAGTGTTTGGTGAGTGAAGAATTCTGTGTTGTGTAGTTGTTCTTCACGTGTGTTTTTGAGTCCTAGGATTCCTTGTGAGCCAAGAAATTATCTCTTGGATGATTGCATTGGACTAGTGTGTTTGAACTGTACTCTATGTGTGTTCACTATAAGCTTTTAAGCAAGAGTGATGTGTATCTTGATTGAAGTTGTGAAGCAAAATCAAGATTTGTTTGAAGTGTGTCTTCAATATTACTTGTAATTTTGAATTGGTTGACATCACTGCTGTGATTGAGGGGGAGTGAGTTGGTAACTCAGGTCTAGTGTTAGGCTGAAGTGTCATTGGGTAGGTCTTAAGTGAAGAGTGCAAATTGGTTGTTTGACTCTGAATTAATTCTGCTAATAGTGAATTTCCTCCCTGGCTTGGTAGCTCCCAGATGTAGGTGTGGTTTGCACTGAACTGGGTAAAAAATTACTTGTGTTATTTACTGTTTTCATTTACAGTTTGTCATTAAGCTTTGTAGTCTGTGTTATAGTGGATGTCATGACATCCGTGATAACATCCACGGTTGGGTACCTAGAATAACAGCTTTGGTTTTATTGACCCCAACATTCCACTTTTTTGTGCCTTCTCCTTAATATCCTTTATACTCAACCTTGGGTTGTTTTTCAAGCTATTCTGAATTCTTTTAGTCAACCACTTTGTACTCACCAGCTTCACATTATACTCTCTAATACAACTATGTTTGTCAATTACTTTTCTGAGTTGCCAAGTGTCTTCATTTGACAACTTGCTACAATAAGCCTCCCACTCACAACCAACTTTACATTTAACCCTTACCCTAACTCTGTCATTTTTTACAAACCTTAGGTCTCTACCATTTTGCATAGCATAAGTTGTTATTGCTTCCCTAAAATCACCCTTTGAACGAAAGTACATTCCCACATCCCACTTATAATTTGACATGTCTTTTGGCTGTCTAAAAATTGGATGTTTATTTCTTAGAACTTCACTACTATCATTACTGTCACAGCCACTTTGCATGTCCTCACTGTTATTGTCACTCCCTTTATCTTATAAAGATTTATCATTAAGTTCTTGGACTTCTTCATTACCATCATTTTCATGACCAATTAGAGTATCAAGTTCATCCTCCTCAATCTTATTACACCAATCAGACTCATCCTTAAAAGCCACATCTTGTGCACTATCATAATTGTAGTCCTCATCTTCACTATCATCAGAAGATAAACTTAAGTCATCATCCACTGCAGGTTTACCTTTTTCAACTCTAACATTACCTTCTTTCCCTGTAGGATTCCCTTGTTCAACTCCAACATTAATTTCCTCAACTCCAACATTACCTTCTTCCCCTGCAGGATTCCCTTGTTTAACTCCAACATTAATTTCCTCAACTCCAACAGTATGTTCATCCACTGCAGGATTCCCTTTATCAAATCCAACACTACCTTCCTCCAACCCGACAGAGGCTTGATCAAGTCTAACATCACCTTCCTCCATCACAAAAGTGGTTTGTTCAACTTCCACAACTTTATCATGCAGTTGACTAAGTAACTCCTCCACCTCATCTACAGTTTCAGCAGGGTCCTCATCAACTTCATCTGAAACAACATCACAGTATTCAGGTTGAGACAAGGTGTGTTCAATATAAATATCAACATTTTGGTGCACCCTATAAAGATCTGCAATTTCTAAAGCACCATTGTCATCAACAAGTGCATTCATCCCAAATTGAGGGTCCTTGTAAAATATTGTTTCAAACTCCATATAACCCAAGTCTTTCAATACACCAACTAGCTTAAAATAACTTCATTTGTCTACATCTACTCTCAAGTCATCTACTACTCCATTATCATATACACTACGACCTTCACCGGTGAACTCACCACTATGATGAATTTTGAGACTTATGTATTCATCCATGATACCTAATCATATCATATAAATAATTAGAGCTTACACTAAAAAATTTACATAAATCCTAAATCTGAACCTCTAGAAGATATTGCCCTATCAGATTCGTAAACCCTAAATCAGAGAGAAATGAACTAACCTTTTGATAATGTCTTCTTTAATCGTCTTCAATCCTCCGCCCTCAATCCTTCGCGTCTTCAATCCTTCGTGTATTGAATCCTTGAATCGTCTTCAATGATTCATTGAGTTTACTATACAAACGTTTTATCTTTTGGGTAATGGAAACCAGGGTCAAAGGGGATTTGTTTTAAGACATTTCATATCCATGTCAGCAACATTAAGTCTACCTAGACAAACATGGCATTTTTTTCAAACTCTGACTAACAGCAACAAACAAAAGGATAAGTGTGACACCATTTTAAAAGTTAGAGGACCAACTTGCTACTTTTTAAAGTTAAGGGACCAAGCTGGACCCCGAGCTAAAGTTAAGGGACGAAAAATGTTATTTTTCCTTTTTTTTTTTCTAGCATGTAAGATGAGATTGTAAGATAAAAAGATGACACTTAGATTGTCACAAAGTAGAGCAGGTGAGATATAGTCGACTATGAATTGAGTTAATAACGATTCAAGACATAACAACTAAAGTATGGTATGAGCAATAACTTAACCGCTAGGTGAAAACAAACAAAAAATATATAAAGATGGTGTAAAAAATATTGGAGTGTTGTAGGAACTTAATTCCAAAGAATTAAACTTACTAGTTAAATATATTCCACCTTGACATAAGTCATGTTGCAATCTATGAAATTCCTCAAAAGCGTGTTTTGAACAAAAAGTGACGGATTTTTAAAAATCATGATGTCAATCATATGTGAATGAGTGTTTACCATATTATTTCAAATAAGATTTAATGGTGAGACTGAGAGAATGTTGAGTATATAGAAAGTTGAAGAAAAAATCTTTAGATTATGCTCTATTGAAGAATGGAATATAAGTGATAACTCAAAAATGATTGGTGTCTATCATCGATTTGGTAGATACAAAGTTCTGAGGAAGATCGGGAGTATGAATGAGTTCCTTGAGGATAATTTGAAGGTGAGAAAAACACAAGAATGGGGGATTGAATTGTGTTGGTTTTTTTTTCTCTAAGCCTTTTCAACTTCTACTTCTGAAGGTTCTTAATCTGATTCTGAACACATGTTTCAGAGCCTAACTTCATAACCACTCAGAGTCTAAACTCTGGAATGTCTTTATCAAATTCTGCAACTGAATATGATTCATAGGTAAGCAAATGATAGCAGCATAATAATGATCAAAAGCATGTATAGTAAAAGCACAAGACACAAGTTTTTATCCTGGTTTCTCTCACAATCTGAGAGTAATCCAGTCCCTTTGCACTTTTAAAGGATTTCCACTATAACCAAATTGATTACAAATGCTCAAGCACACAAGCAAGAGACTTCATTTTCTTATACATACAAGTATAAGATTTCATTGCTCAAACAAGCAAGTTTGAGACTTCCTTGCTAAAGCACATAAGCTTAAGACTTCATTGCTCTAGTACAAAAGCTATTAACTTTTTTGCTCAAACACGCATGTAAGAGACTTCAAATGCTCAAGCACTAAAGGAAGAGACTTCTTACTCTGAAAAAATTGTTAAGAGATTTGGGTAACGAACTACACTTGATATGAAATTAGAGGTGTAAACAGAATACAACTTAGAAATACTCCAAGACTCAAGAACTTCTAAAATATACAAGTGTTAAGATGTCATAAGCTTAAAATATTTGATATAGTAGCTTCTCTTTTATTGTCAAGTTTCAGAGTCTTTCAATAACGTATTAAGTAAAGCTTGGTAGTCTTCTTCTTCAACCCAACAACTCCTTATATAGATAAGGAGAAAACAAATGTTGAAGACTTTCACCAAAACGGTTGGGCTAACTTTGTACTTTATTAGACACATCAATAAAGCACCTTTCTGCAAGAGGAATTATCCGTTGAAGGTCAGACACCCAGAAAGATATTTTTCCTTAAGTCTCCACGTGATCAAAAGGTTTTGAGTCTGTCAGAGTTGACTCGGTTGAAGAGCTTTTGTTAGAACACAGATTGGCGTTTAATTATATCTCTATGTTTTGATGATAACACTAATGAAATTTTGTATTAGAACATATATACTCTAATTTTGTTCAAGTGTTTTCGTTTCAGATATTAAAATAAATATTCTTATGGAAGCTAAAATGTATCTGAACATTACTCTACGCAAAACTATGAAGCATCAGAAGCAAGTCATCAGAAGACTCTGAGCGCTGCCAAAAGAGACTCTGAAGCAGAAGCTGCAGAAGACTCTGAAGCGTAGTTAAAGAATTTGTATGAAGAGTTTCAAGCATTGTTTCAAGAAGACTCTGAAGTACTTTACGCTGCAAGTACAGAGGCTCTGTTATTCAAACTCTGCTCTGATTGATATTCATGCTAAAGCACATTGGCTGCAAAACTCTAATAACATCAAGACTCTGATGTTGATAACTTTGAGACAGAAGCTTGTTGAAGAAGATATTATTCAAGATATATTCGTTGGCATATTCCAAACGACTCTTTCCTTATTCATGTATGGCACAGGAAATCAGACAAAAGGGATTTGTCTGAACATTCCTCTTCTGGGAAAGCTAAAGTCAATAGAAGACAAAAAGGCTACAGCTATTCTGCTATGCACAGTCTTCAAGCATTGGACTTTCTGCTCTATAAAAGGATGTCTTCAACAACATTTCAAAGTTGACAGATTATTGAGAAATCAAATTGAAAACTACTCTCAAGCTCTCATACAATTTATTTCATAAGCTGAATAGTTTTTATTCGTTCTTAAAACTAAGTGTAAAAATCACAGTTGTGATATAGCGTTTTAGAAGCATCTTAAACACTTGTTAGTTTACATTTATTTGTAAAAGGTTCCTTAAGAAGACCAAGTTGTGGTCAGGATTTCTTGAGAAGACTAAGACAGTTGTTCTTAGTGGTTGACACTGTAATCTGTTTGAATATAGTGGATTAAGTCCTTGTTGAGAAAGGCAAATCACTTTGATAGGGTGGACTGGATTAGTTGAGTTCAACGAACCAGGATAAAAATGTTGTGTTGTTTTTATTATCATAATCATTTCAAAACCCTTATTCAACCCCCCTTCTAAGTGTTTTTCTCACCTTCTGTTGGCATCGGAGCTCCGGTTTTGTTAGTGCTCTCACTTAACCGTGACATAAAAGATCTTGTTTAGAAAAACTCCTATTATCTTGTTCTTTATTCATCATGGCTACTGAAGCTTCTACTTCAACTTCTTACAACAACAGATATGATGTCAAAGACAGAATTAGCACCAAACCTCCCATGTTTGATGGTGAGAAGTTTGACTACTGGAAAGACAGAATAGAAAGCTTCTTTCTAGGTTATGATGCTGATTTGTGGGATTTGGTAACTGATGGTTACATTCATCCTACCAATGATGAAGGGAAAAAGGTTGACAGAAAAGTTATGTCTGATAAACAGAAGAAGGAGTTTAGAAACCACCACAAAGCAAGAACCATCTTGTTAAATGCAATATCTCATAATGAGTATGAGAAAATAAAAAACAGAGATACTACATTTGATATGTTTGAATCTTTGAAGATGACTCATGAAGGGAACTCCCAAGTAAAGGAGACCAAGGCTCTGGCGCTGATGCAGAAATATGAAGCCTTCAAAATGGAGGAATCTGAATCTGTAGAAGCTATGTTCTCTAGATTTCAGATTCTCACAGCTGGCTTGAAAGTTCTGGACAAGGGTTACTCCACTGCTGATCATGTCAAGAAGATCATCAGAAGTTTGCCAACCAGATGGAGACCAATGGTCACAACTCTGAAGCTTGCAAAGGATCTGAACAAGATCACGCTGGAGGAACTGATCAGCTCTTTGAGGAGTCATGAGATTAAACTAGAAGAAGACGAACCTCCGAAGAAAGTTAAGTCAGTTGCTTTAAAATCTAACAAATTTGTTAAAGCGTTGCAGGTTATAGAAGAAAGTTTTGAAGAATCTTCTTCTTCTGAAGAAGATGAATTGTCCCTGCTGTCCAGAAGGATCAACAAACTCTAGAAGCGTAAACAGAAGAAGTTCAGAAACTTCAAGAAACCAGATCAACGTAAAGAGTCTTCTGGACACAGAAGATATGGAAAGAAAGATGTGGTCTGTTATGAATGCAAGGAACCTGGGCACTATAAGAATGAATGCCCAAAACTTCTGAAGGAGAAGCCAAGAAGGAAGTCTGATTATAAAAAGAAAGTTCTGATGGCAACCTGGGATGATTCAGATGCATCTGAATCTTCATCAAAGTCAGACGAAGAATGTGCAAACATGGCACTTATGGGTGACATAGAAGACCATGCAGAAACATCTGGATCAGAATCAGATTCTGAGGAGGTATTTTTTGAACTCACTAGAGCAGAACTTTCTGAAACTTTATCATAAATTCTGGAAAGCTACAGCCAAATCAAACTCAAATACAAGAAGCTTCAAAGTTGTCTTGCATCTGAGAATGATCAGTTGAGGTCTGAGGTTGCTGAGCTTAAAGCAGAAAATCTTAAAATAAAAAATAATTTAGAAAATGCTCAGAAATCTGACTCAGAACCTATATCATGCTCTAAAAATATTTTAGAAGAGTATGACTATAGGTTTCAGACGTTTCTGGCTAGAGGCCTAGATAGAAGCAAGATGGCTTCAATGATCTATGGCGTAAGCAGAAACAACAGGAAGGGTATTGGATATGAATCTTCTTTTGGGCAGGATTTAAATCCAAAACCTGTTGATAAAATGATCATAAAGTATTCTCCTATATATACTCATTTCAAATTTGGTCATTTAAATGATATTAAACACACAAGTTTTGATCTGAACAAACATGTGTTTAATAAATCAAAACCTCAGAAGAACAAGGATGCTTATAAGGGAAAGAAATTCAGAAAGAATTTCAAACCTACTAACCCCAAAGGACCCAAGAAAATATGGGTACCTAAAGACAAAATTATTTTTGTTGCAGACATCCTTAGCAGCAAAGTTGAAACGCTAGTCCTAGTACCTGGACTCTGGCTGCTCGCGTCATATGACGGGAAGAAGGTCTATGTTCCAAAGCCTGGAGCTTAGATCTGGAGGTGTGAAGTTTGGAGGGAACTAGAAGGGCAAGATAATTGGCTCTGGAACTATAGGAAATGGTAACCTCCCTTCCATTTCTAATGTGTTACTTGTTGAAGGATTAACACATAATCTATTGTCCATAAGTCAATTAAGTGACAATGGTTATGACATAATCTTCAATCAAAAATGTTGTAAAGCTGTCAATCAAAAGGATGGCTCAATCCTCTTTAATGGAAAAAGGAAGAACAACATTTATAAAATCAATCTTTCAGAACTTAAGGTTCAGAATGTAAAATGCCTTCTGTCTGTTAACGAAGAGAAATGGGTCTGGCACAGAAGATTGGGGCATATTAGTATGAGACGTATATCTCAGATTAATAAACTCAATCTGGTCAGAGGACTTCCTCAGTTGAAGTTCAACTCATATGATTTTTGTGAAGCATGTCAGAAAGGAAAATTTTCAAAATCTTCTTTCAAAACAAAAAATGTTGTTTCAACCTAAAGACCATTAGAGCTACTTCATATTGATCTGTTGGACCAGTGAAAACTGCATCCATCAAAGGCAAGAAGTATGGATTAGTCATTGTTGATGACTACAACAGATGGACATGGGTAAAATTCCTGAAACACAAGGATGAGTCCCATTCTGAATCCATTGACTTCTGCAAACAAGTCCAGAACGAAAAGGATTTTAAGATTGTTAAAGTCAGAAGTGATCATGGTGGTGAATTTGAAAATAAATATTTTCAAAAGTATTTTAAAGAAAATGGCATTGCACATGATTTCTCCTGCCCTAGAACTCCTCAACAGAATGGAGTTGTAGAGAGGAAAAATAGAACATTGCAAGAAATGGCCAGAACCATGATCAACGAGACTAATTTGGCAAAACATTTTTGGGCAAAAGCAGTGAATACAGCTTGTTATATTTAGAACAGAGTGTCAGTTAGACCTCTTTTGGAGAAGACTCCTTATGAACTGTGAAGGAATATAAAGCCCAACATTTCTTATTTCCATCCTTTTGGATGTGTATGTTTTATGTTGAATACTAAAGAGAATCTGAACAAGTTTGATTCTAAAGCACATAAGTGTTTCATGCTTGGGTATTCTGAATGCTCTAAAGGCTACAAAGTATACAATACTGAGACACAGATTATGGAGGAATCAATTCATGTTAGATTTGATGATAAGCTTTGCAATCAAAAGCTAAAGCAGCTTGAAAATTCTGCAGATAGAGAAGTCATTCTCACAGACTCTGAAGACTCAGAGGCAGAAAAGGCTCTAGCAGAAGCACCAGAAGCAACGCCAGATGCAACTCCATTGGCTGCTCAGATGAACAATTTGAATATTTCTGAAGAACCAAATGTTAAAGGATCATCCAGAATCAAAGCCTTTCACCCAGAGGAAATGATTATTGGAAATAAGGATGACCCTATCAGAACAAGGTCATTTCTCAAATCATCTGGAACGTCACTGTTTAGGTTGGTGTCTATCATTGAACCAACTTCTGTTGATGAGGATCTGAACGATAATGATTGGATACTTGCTATGCAAGAAGAGCTAAATCAATTCACCAGAAATGACGTTTGGGATCTAGTTGCAAGACCAAAAGGATTCAATATTATTGGAACTAAATGGGTCTTCAGAAACAAATTGAATGAGCAAGGAGAAGTTGTAAGAAACAAAGCAAGGCTAGTTGCTCAAGGATATAGTCAGTAAGAAGGAATTAACTACACAGAGACTTATGTTGTTATGGCCAGGTTAGAGTCTATACGTCTACTCATTTCTTTTGCTGCACAGAATAACATCACTCTATATCAGATGGATGTTAAGAGTGCCTTCTTAAATGGTATAATAGAAGAGGAAGTTTATGTTCATCAACCTCCTGGATTTGAAAATGATAAATTTCCATAACATGTTTTTAAACTTAAGAAATTACTCTATGGTTTAAAACAAGCTCCTAGAGCTTGGTATGAGAGATTAAGTAATTTTCTCCTAGAAAAGAATTTTATCAGAGGCAAAGTGGATACAACTCTCTTCTATAAATCATTTAAGAAAGACTTGTTAATTTGTCAAATTTACGTAGATGATATTATATTTGGATCTACCAATATTACGCTGGGAAAGGAGTTTGTTTTATCTATGCAGGCTGAATTTGAGATGAGCATGATGGAAGAACTGAGATTCTTTCTGGGAATTCAAGTCAATCAAACTCTAGAAGGCACCTACATACATCAGACTAAGTATGTGAAGGAGCTTCTGAAGAAGTTTAATATGACTGAAAGCAAGTTGGCTAAAACTCCAATGCATCCTACAAGCACTCTTGGAAAGGAAGAGGTAAGTAAGAAGGTAGATCAAAAAGCTCTACAGAGGTATGATTGGATCTCTTCTGTATTTGAATGCTTCTAGACCTGATATTCTATTCAGTGTTTGTCTGTGTGCCAGATTCCAATCAGATCCTAGAGAATCTCACTTAACAACTGTTAAGAGGATTCTGAGGTATCTGAAAGGTACTACTAACGTAGGTTTGTGTTACAGAAGATCTGATGATTATAAATTAGTTGGATTCTGTGATGCTGACTATGCTGGAGACAGAGTAGAGCGTAAGAGTACTTCTGGAAGCTGCCAGTTTCTGGGAAGTCATCTGATTTCTTGGTTCAGCAAGAAACAACCCACAATTGCGCTTTCAACAACAGAAGCAGAGTACATTGCTGCTGCTGGTTGTAGCACTCAGATGCTCTGGATGAAGAGTCAACTAGAAGACTATCAGATCCATGAGAGTAATATTTCAATCTTCTGTGATAATACTTTTGCTATATGCTTGTCTAAAAATCCTATTTTACACTCTAAGGCAAAGCATATAGAGATAAAACATCACTTCATCAGAGACTATGTTCATAAGGGAATTATCAGTTTAAACTTTCTTGATACAGATCATCAATGGGCTGATATCTTTACAAAACCCCTTGCTGAAGATAGATTTAAATTTATTCTGAAAAATATATGTATGGATTTTTGTCCAGAATAAAATGTTTATCAGAAGAAAATTTTCTCAGATGAAAATGTTTTAACTCTGAAGTATTACATTTATTTATTTATTGTTTAATATTTTATTTATTGTGTGAAAATCTGAACTAACAAGCCTCAGAGGATCTGAATGTTGGCTAACGTTTCATTTCTCAAAGAAGTTTCAGAAGCACATGCAAGCAAACACGTGTAACTCTGAATCTGAAAAGGTGGAGTGCACATTATTGAAATGACGTTTGAGGTACTGTTTTTGAATATTTTCCCCCTAAATTGTCAGAATCATTAATTGCTTGAAATGATTATATTCTTTTTATTAAATGCTAAGTGTAAACGTGCTGAACATGTGACTCTATGTGTGACCTAATTTCTTCTATAAATACCACAACACTTCACTTTTCACACTTTTCACTCTCTCACACTCTTGTATGCATTTATGTTTGTTTCATTGTTTTCATCTCTCTCCCAAACCCAAAACTGTTAGTAACCCTAAATCTCTCTCAAGAACAACTATGGCTACTTCTTCATCAACTTCTGCTCAGTTTCAATCATCTATGGTTGTTGTCTCATCCTCTAACATGGGTGTTGTTGCTTTCAGAGAACCGGTTAGAACTCTACTCACACCAGTTGACAAACTTGAAGTATTGTGTGAATCGATTGTGAACTTTGAATCAATTTCTGAAAATGGGTTTGATCTTCGTCCCATTGTTGATGCTCAATGTTGGACTAAGTTCTTTGATAGGCTTATGGGACTAGTTTATCCATGTCTGGTAAAGGAATTTTGGATCCATGCTATCACATACCTAAGCTCATTGTTTCATATGTTCTGGGTAAGGAAATCATCATAACTGAGGATCTGATCAGGAAGCTCATAAGTTATGAAGAAACTGATCGTGTTACAAATCCTCTAGCTGGGCGTGTTGATATGACTGATGTTTATAGGGAAGTTTGCTCATCTGGAGAAACTTCTAACAAAGTGAAAGATCTGAAGCCAAACTACAGGATCTGGGCTAAGATCTTTATGGGTTGTATTCATCACAGGAAGTCTTCCAACTCTTTTGACTATGTAAATACTGATCAGGTGTACTTCATGTACTGTCTGAGTCAGAGCACAAAAGTGGATCTGCCTTATCTACTTTTCAATCATCTGTGGACACACATAAAACAATCAAGGGAAGAAGTAAGAACTAAACATCAGAAGATGAGGAATTGGATTCCAATGGGAAGACTTATTTCAGACATTCTGATTGAGAATGGTCTGGTTGGACATCTGACAGAAGCAGGATTGAAGGAAGAATTAGATTCTGTGGTTGGAAAAGCTCTGAATGCGAAAAGTATTCAGAGGATGAAGGTTGTAGAAGAGCTCACTTCTGCACCAAAACAAATAAACTCTGAATAGGTCAGCAAGAGAAGGATACCTCTGGATGATTTTCCTATGGTCTACGCTAATGAACCTAGGGAAATTATTTTGAAGTATATAGCAACGTGTCTGGAAGATGGAACTCCTCTACCAGAAAATCTAGTTTAGAAAGTAGGCGAACCTGCACCAGATCTTTATGAGGCAAGACACAAGAAGAAGAGGAAAGTTTATGAAGAAAGATCTTCAAAACCCAAGAGGAAGGCTTCTGGTGAAGCAGCTTCTGTTAAACCCAAGAGGGTCAAGAAGCAAAAAGCTAATCCTCCTGAGGCCAGTTTAGATTCAATCTTGGAAACTGTCAAAGAGGTACTAACATCTGATCCTCCTGTCTATGAACCCATACCTTCACCTTTTCCTCCTCATGAACCAATTCCTTCTGAACCAACACAATCTCAACCATCTCCTTTTATACCTGAACCAAAGAGAACTTCTGAAATAAACTCCTTCTACACCCCAACAACAACCAACTCCATCTGAAAAACAACCATCTGAAATTCCCCCACCAGAAACACAAACTTCTAAACCACTCCTAGAAGAACCTACTCCACAACAACCAGAACCCCAACAATCTATACCAGAAGAACCTATCCCATCTAATCCTTAACCAGCAATTCCTCAACCATCTGAATTCTATATATCTGATTCAGATATTCTGGACATCCAACCTCTTAAAACTCTCTTTGATGTCTCTTCCACATCCTGTCATTCTTCTGCATCATCTGATTCTTCTGAATCTGATTTACCCCCAGAAGTAAACTCACCTCCATCACTCCGAGGCTATGAACCAAAACAACCAGATATATCTACTTCATCTGAACTTATCCTTTCTCAACCCACTCAAAAACCAAAACCAAGATCATCTGATTTTGTGTCTTTTGCTTCATTAAAACCTTTTCCAGTGGATGCCCTTCCCTCTGGAAGAAAACTTAAAAACTTTTATCCAAAACCAAGATCATCAGCTTTTATTCCATATCATCCTTTGCCCTCTGTTGTCATTCCATCTATACGTAGATTTAAACCTTTTATGTGCATCTTACCTGCTAAACCCTCTCCATCTTATCCTCGTCCTATGTTCATTATCCCAACCTTTACAATACCATCCTCATCTGAAACCACCAACACACCATCTCTAGAACACTTTCTGAAACCAAAACCTAGAATGGATGTTAGTACGTTATTTAATGGCTTCAAGAAGGAAATGAACATGTGGATATCTTGTGTAAAGAAGGAGTGTTTGTCTAGTGTGAATCCAGATGCTTCTGAAGCCTCTTGGAACAGATTCATCTCAAGATTCAACTATGTAGCTTCAAATCTTCGCACCATTTGCTCTGATGATGCAAAGGTGAAATTTGCTGAAGTTATCAGACAGACTCTTCTGAACATAAGTAGATCTCCAGTTCTTCTTCTGGACAATGCACCTGCTGAAGAACCTATGTCTGAAGATACTCCTCCAGAAGTGGCTATTGCTGAAGAAACTCTTGTGTCTAATCAGTCTGCTCTGATGGTTCTGGAACAAGCATCTATTTCTGTGATTCAAGAAACTGCATCTGCATTTGCTATGGTCATTGATAGTGCTCCAGCTCCTGCATCTGCATCTTCTCCTGCTTCTTCTGAAATCAAGACAGAGAATCCAGACTTAGAAGAAACGTTTGCTCTACTAGAAGCCAGCAACAAAGAAATCAGAACATGGATGGTTAAGCAAGAACAAACCACAAATGAGATTAAAACTTGGATGACTAAACAAGAGGAATATACTTCTCAGATTACAGATCTTCTGAAGCTGATAGCCTCTCGCCAACCTTAGATGCTTTTTCTGTTATGTTTGTGCACCTGTTTGCTGTTCTTTGTTGTTGATGATTTTGTTGTTTCTCTGAGTGTTTTCTGAATATCTGTTTATCAATAAAGTTGACTGTTTCCTTATCTGTTTTTATTTTATTTTCTCTGTTACTCTTTTCTGTCTTAAAAAGTTTTTCTTTTTGATTATGACAAAAAGGGGGAGAAAAAAAATTGTTTGCTCAAAAATAAATAGTTACTAAAATGGAATTCAGACATAATATAATAACTAACATTGAATTTTAGTCTTTCAGAACTATAGCGTGTCATCTGACAAAATTCATTGAAGTTACCCTGAGAATCCCCAAACCAGACCTTAATTCAAACCAGGTTCTGATTATCAGGCTCTGATTCTGAAAAGTAAATCAAGCTCTGAGTCTAGAAAGTAAATCAAGATCTAATTCTGGAAAGTATGTTCTAACCAGGATTCTAACTAGGCTCTTAATCTGAAAAGTATACTCATGCAAAAAGGGAAGTATTTTCTTCTATTAGAGTATTCATTTCAGGGGGAGATTCTTTATCTCAGGGGGAGTTATATATTTATCCTTTTATTGAACAAAATTTTCTATGTTTTTGTCATCATCAAAAAGGGGGAGATCGTTAGAACACAGATTGGGGTTTAATTATATCTCTATGTTTTGATGATAACACTAATGAAATTTTGTATTAAGAAAATATATACTCTAATTTTGTTCAAGTGTTTTTGTTTCAGATATTAAAATAAATATTCTTATGGAAGCAAAAATGCATCTAAACATTACTCTACGCAAAGCTCTGAAGCATCAGAAGCAAGTCATCAGAAGACTCTAAGCACTGCCAGAAGAGACTCTGAAGCATAAGCTGCAGAAGACTCTGAAGCGTAGTTGAAGAATTTGTATGAAGAGTTTCAAGCATTGTTTCAAGAAGACTCTGAAATACTTTACGCTGCAAGTACAGAGGCTCTGTTATTCAAACTCTGCTCTGATTGATATTCATGCTGAAGCACATTGGCTACAAAACTCTGATAACATCAAGACTCTGATGTTGATAACTTTGAGATAGAAGCTTGTTGAAGAAGATATTATTCAAGATATATTCGTTGGCATATTCCAAATGATTCTTTCCTTATTCATGTATGGCACATGAAATCAGACAAAAGGGATTTGTCTGAACATTCCTCTTCTGGGAAAGCTAAAGTCAATAGAAGACAAAAAGGCTACAGCTATTCTGCTACGCACAGTCTTCAAGCATTGGACTTTCTGCTCTACAAAAGGATGTCTTCAACAACATTTCAAAGTTGACGGATTATTGAGAAATCAAATTGAAAACTACTCTCAAGCTCTCATACAATTTATTTCATAAGCTGAATAGTTTTTATTCGTTCTTAAAACTAAGTGTAAAAATCACAATTGTGATATAGCTTTTTAGAAGCATCTTAAACACTTGTTAGTTTACATTTATTTGTAAAAGGTTCCTTAAGAAGACCAAGTTGTGGTCAGGATTTCTTGAGAAGACTAAGACAGTTGTTCTTAGTGGTTGACACTGTAATCTATTTGAATATAATGGACTACGTCCTTGTTGAGAAAGGTAAATCACCTTGATAGGGTGGACTGGATTAGTTGAGTTCAACGAACCAGGATAAAAATACTGTGTTGTTTTTATTGCCATGATTATTTCAAAACCCTTATTCAACCCCCTTTCTAAGTATTTTTCTCACCTTTAGCTTTTGCTTTAAAGATTGTCTTTCTTCAAACTTGACTCTTCAGAGGCTGATCACTTTAGAGTCTACTTCTTGTCTTCTAAAGCTTCAAAGTCTGAGTAACTAGATGATGACTTCTTCAGAGTCTAGATATCTATTAGAGGATAGTCTTCAAAAGTGATCTTCATATGCAGATTTCTCAAGCATATCTTCGTTTGTTCTTAATGATTATATTCCATCAAACTTGAACAAATGTTAGAAAGTCCAATTGTTATTTAAATACTTTGTTATCATCTAAATCCAAGGGATATGTTATGAACAGAGGGATCAAAAACTGCTAATTCATATAGAGCAAATTATTCCAACAATCTCCCCCTTTTTCTAATGACAAACATAAGTATTTAATGAAAATGATTGTTAATTTAAATAAAATGTTGACTTCAGAGTATCAGGTTTGTAAGATCCTCCTGAGTCTGATAGTCCATAGGGTGAGTGTAATACCCCAAATTTTGCCCTAAGATTTGTCGTCGCATTTCATTGCATTTTTATTGCATTTAATCAATTACTAACAAATTTGTGTAGTCGTTTGACTTTTTGCAGGTAAATATCATATGGCATGCATTTTTTTTCTAAAAAGTAAAAATGGTACAATTGGCAAGAGGACATGTGTAAGGAGTTGTGAGTGTGAGAGGTTGAGAGTTCGAATCTCACCTTTGTCACTTTTTGTTTTTTATTATTTTTACTCTAAATTTTTCTATCTTTCATTAAAAAATAACAAAAATAGTTTTTATTATTATTTAATTATTATTTTCGTATTTTAATTAAATCATTTTTTAAAATATTATTTTTTTTCACTTTTTTCTAAATTATTCATAAAAATATCCAAAAAATCATAAAATAAAAAATATTGAAAAAATTTTTGTTCTTTTTATAATATTTTTGATTTTAGGAATCAATAGGATTATTAGTTTTTATTTTAAGTTTATTTTAATTATTTTAAATTATTTAAATTTTATTTTTTTTTCTTTTTCTTAACTAATTATTTAGTTTGGGCTTTAAAATGGGCTTTAGGGACATTATTGACAATTTGGTGTTAACCCTAATTTGTTCCCTATATATACATGTGTTGCCTTGTTGAAAAGAGGTCAGAAGGTTTTTCTTCAGAAAAGAGGAGAGAAAGGGAGAAACAAAGGAGATCCCCAGAGAAGAAAGGCGGTCGTTCCCACAACTCGTCAGAAGAATTGGAGCTCTCCAGTGTTCCCTTATTCAAACATTTTTCACATTTACCGAAGCAAACCTCCGCTTCGTAGGTTAAATTACTAAACCTTTTGCCTTTTCATGTTTATGTGCATATTTTGCCATGTTAATGTGTTTAGGTCCGTTAAATTACTAAATCTTTTTGCTTTTTCATGTTTATGTGCATATTTTGCCATGTTAATCTCCATGTGTGTTTAGGTCCCTAGATTTTAATATCAAAACCTTTTTTTTTAACAAAACCTTTTTTTAAAATCAAAACCCTTTTTTTTTATTTATTATTAAAACCTTTTTTTTAGTAAGACCTTTTTTAAAAACTGAAAAGCCTTTTTGTCCCAAAAAACTGAAAAGCCTTTTCCCAAAGCCTTTTCCCAAAAAAACTGAAAAGCCTTTTCCCAAAAAACTGAAAAGCTTTTTCCCAAAAAAACTGAAAAGCCTTTTTTTGGGATGAAAAACCTTTTTTGTTCTAAAAAAAACTGAAAAGACTTTTCCTCCAAAAACTTTTTTTTTATAATTTAAACTTAATTTTTTTTATAATTTTAACTTAAATATTTTTTATTAAAAAAATTAAAACCTCTTTTTTATAATTAAAATATTAAAAAATTAAAACCTTTTCGTAAGTAACTCCTGATGTTTGATGTTTGTCGTGTCATTTTATGTACCCTTTTATTACTTTTCTTTCTTTTGGCATTTCATGTGCATGCTCGAGGTTGAGATGTGCTTGTGGTGGCCACAGCCCCACACTATTTTCCTCCCTCACTTCATTCTAAGTGTCATTACATATTTTCATATTCTTCATGTTTTCAGAAATGTTTCTTTGTTTCTTTATACCCTCTGCCTTTATTACTTTTCTTATTTCTGTACCTTAATTATTCCTCCATATAATGATTTGTCATATTTTCACATTTTTTACAGTTTTATCCTTCTGAAGGATTAGGTCCAGCCTTTTGGCCGCCGAGTCAATAGCCTTACCCCTTTAATGGATCAAACCCTGTTTAGCCTAGGTGTCCCGCCATGGGCAAAATTGCTTTTATCCTAGTGTTAGGCCAAAAGAGTCGCCGTACTCTGTTTTAAGGTTTTCCGCCGTGGAACCCCTAATTTAACCCTATTTTAATTTTAATTAACATTTTTTTAACATAGAGATTGGAGTCTCTGAACAAACCTTGGCCACAGTCAAGACGTTTCTAACCTCCCTTTTGGGGGGAACTACAGTTACTCTGATTCCATTCCCGTAAGGATATGTAGGCACAAGATGCGATGTCTTGCCGAGTAAACTTAGAATTAACCCCTAGGTCTTTTTTAATTTTCAATCCTTTGTATATACCCTAAAGCAAAATAATTAATGAAATAAATAAAAAAAATAAACAAAAGGTTCCCGTAGAGTACTACGGAAGTTTAGGGTGCTAATACCTTCCCTAAATTTAACCAACCCCCGAACCTTAGATCTCTCCCTTTTAGGTTTTTCCTTTCTTTAACCTTTCCTTCGGATAAATCAAAGACCTGTTGTTAATGAATTAAGATTCAAGTTAATCAATAGCTTGACATCCAAATTTCACCGCAACAGTGAGATTTTTAATCTCCCCATGAGTCTTATAGCCCAGATAGTGAGGTTTATAAGCTCCCGCTAAGTCCTATCCAGGTTAATTAAATTCCTAATTAACATGTTGACTTCAAGGTCAAAGGTTTGTAAGCTCCTTCTGAGTTTGATAGTCTAGATAATGAGGTTTGTAAGCCCCCCTAAGTCCTCTCTGTGTTAATTTAATTCCTTTAACAATACAAAAAATATTAATCTTAAGAAATTAAGCAAAATAAAAATAATCTTCAGATTCAGGTGCACAAATACTCTTTATCTCCCCCCCTTTTATCATCAACAAAAAAGATAAGAAAATATAAGATAATGAAGAAAAATAATGTATGGGAAACTAGTTCTGAATAAAAATGAGTTGAAATCAATCTTTACTTCCCTCTAGTCAAAGAAACTTTTGAAAAATATTGGGCTATTACGATTGATAAAAGGATCTTTAATTTTCAAGATGGTCAAATCCCATTTCAGAGAACTGAGCATAGAAAAACAAGGAACATAATGAAGGTGAGAAAAACACTTAGAAGGGGGGTTGAATAAAGGTTTTGAAATAATTATGGCAATAAAAACAACACTGTATTTTTTATCCTGATTCGTTGAACTCAACTAATCCAGTCCACCCTACCAAGGTGATTTGCCTTTCTCAACAAGGACTTAATCCACTATATTCAAACAGATTATAGTGTCAACCACTAAGAACAACTGCCTTAGTCTTCTCAAGAAATTCTGACCACAACTTGGTCTTCTTAAAGAACCTTTTACAAATTAATGTAAACTAACAAGTGTTTAAGATGCTTCTAAAAAGCTATATCACAACTGTGATTTTTACACTTATTTTAAGAACGAATAAAACTATTCAGCTTATGAAATAAATTGTATGAGAGCTTGAGAGTAGTTTTGAATTTGATTTCTCAAATATACGTCAATTCGTCTAAAACGTCAACTTTGAAATGTGGTTGAAGACATCCTTTTCTAAAGCTGAAAGTCCAATGCTTGAAGACCGTGCACTGCTGTGTAGCTGTAGCTTTTTGTCTTCTATTGACTCTAGCTTTCCTATAAGAGGAATGTTCAGACAAATCCCTTTTGTCTGATTTCCTGTGCCATACATGAATAAGGAAAGAGTCATTTGGAATATGCCAACGGAAATATCTTTGAATAATATTTTCTTCAACAAACTTCTGTCTCAAAGTTATCAACATCAGAGTCTTGATGTTATCAGAGTTTTGCAGCCAAAGTGCTTCAGCATGAATATCAATCAGAGCAGATTTTGAATAATAGAGCCTCTGTACTTGCAGCGTAAAGTACTTCAGAGTCTTCTTGAAACAATGCTTGAAACTCTTCATACAAATTCTTCAAATATACTTCAGAGTCTTCTGCAGCTTCTGCTTCAGAGTCTCCTGCAGCTTCTGCTTCAGAGTCTCTTCTGGCAGCGCTCAGAGTCTTCTGATGACTTGCTTCAGATGCTTCAGAGTTTTGCGTAGAGTACTGTTCAGATGCATTTTTGCTTCCATAAGAATATTTAATTTAATATCTGAAACAAAAACACTTGAACAAAATTAGAGTATATATTTTCTTAATACAAAATTTCATTAGATTTATCATCAAAACATAGCGATATAATTAAACACCAATATGTGTTCTAACACATAACTTGGGAGGACTTGCCTAAAGACCAAGAACAACTTCTCTTTCCTGCGTCCATTGGGGTACAGAGATAAAAACAAACTATGCATTAACCCAGGCAATCTACAAAGAAAAGATTTTCTTTATCAACAAGATCACACTCCTCGTTTTTTAAACTTATCAGCTTAAGCAGTATGGGAAAGCCAAAGCAGGATAAGAATTGAGGAGAGACTTTTCTAAGGAGATTAACAAGCTCATGAAGAAGCAAAAAAAGGAAGAGAAACTCAGATCTAGTGAGGCTGCAAACGCTCATAAAACCATAGAAACTAAAGGTTCAATCATATTTGCAGAGACCTCCAAGGTAGAGAGAACAATAAATACAGCAAGGAAGAACCCTAGAAGGAAGAAGAAGCCTTTTGAAGACATTTAATGGAACTCAGATATTGATAGGGACTATGCTTTAGAGGCTAGTACACATCAAAAGTTATCTCAGAGCTTCTAATCACAATGGCTTCTTATCATAACAAACTTTGATGCTTCATTCAGAAGCAAGCACTATAATTTCATAAAATGCATGTTCATATTTAAGGAAATCAAATCTCTCTATAGAAAAGGTCTGTATCAATGAACTATATATCTATTACACCTTTCTGAACAAAGTCCCTAATAAAATAAGGTTTTATTTCTATGTGTTTAGTTCTAGAATGTTAAACATGATTTTTAGTCAAACAGATGGCAGCAATAGTGCAACACTTAGTAGTTGAGATGTATTCTGCTTCTGCTGTGAACAGAGCAATAGTTACTTATCTTTTACTAGCCTAGAATATTAGGTTTTCATTTATGAATTGACAATTTCCACTGGTGGATATCCTTTCAATTCTATCCCCAGCATTGTCAGCATAACAAAATCCAACTAGCTTGTAATCTTGGGATTCATTTATAGAGCAACCCTAGTTTGGTTGTTCCCTTCAGATACTTAAAAACTCTCTTAACAGTGGTTAAGTGAGTCTCCCTAGGATCTGACTGGAATGTTGCACACATACAAACACTTTACAAAAATTTATGGCCTAGAAGCTGTTAAGTAGAGTAAGGAACCAATCATGCATCTATACAACTTCTAATAGACTTTGGAGCTTTCTTCTTCCCTGTTTAAATTTCTTGTTGGATGCATAAGAGAGTTCATGAATTTGCAGTCTTCAAGCTTGAACTTCTTCAGAAGCTCTTTAGTATATTTATACTTATGAACATAGACTTCATCTTTGTTTTGGTTGATTTGATTTCTAAGGAAGAACTTCAATTCCCCCATCATTCTCATTTAAAATTCAACCTACACAGTCTAAGAAAATTCTTTGTAAAGAGATGCAGTAGTTGAACCAAAAATTATGTCATCAACATAAACTTGGAAAATCAAGATTTCCTTATTCAGAGTCTTTATGAACAATGTACTGTCAACTTGACCCTTTTGAAAGTCATTTTATAATAGGAAATTACTTAGTCTCTCATACCAAGCTCTTGGAGCTTAGTTGAATTGATAAAGCGATTTCTTGAGTTTAAAAACAAAATCTGGGTGGACTGAATCCTCAAATCCAAAAGGTTTTTTGACATACACTTCTTTAAAAAAATGACTTATTTAAGAAAGAATGCTTGACATCCATTTGATATAAAAAAGTATCATGATTAAGTATGATTTCCTCTAACCTTGCAACTGGTGCAAAGTTTTCAGAGAAATCTATATCTTCTTGCTAACAATAGCCTTGAGTTACTAGTCAATCTTTGTTTCTTAACACATCTCCTTGTTCATTTAGCTTGTTTTTGAACACCTATTTTGTTCTAATGATGTTTTTATGATGAGGTTCTAGAACCTGATCCCAGATGTCATTTCTTTGAAACTAGTTATGTATCACCAACTTCTGAACATTCAGCTTCTGAAAGGATTATAGCTTCTGACTCACCAACTTCTGGAGAGACTTCTGATATGAACTTCTGAGAAGTTTTTAACTAGTTCTTTGTGCATCTTCTTATCTATTTAATGAGATTGTTCTTTGAGGAACAACTCTTTTTCCAACAATGCTCTACTGAAAAACATCATGACCCATTTTAGAGACCATTTTAGTTTGATGTAATTTAGAGATAGACCAAGCATCTGAAGCATCAATTTCTAATTAATCATCTTTGCCCAGTACTAGAGATCTCTCCCTGCTAGTTTCTTCCTGATTCCACATTTTCTTTCTCCTTCTGAATTAGGATTTGGGACATTGGCTTTTCTTTTGTTGTATGTTCTAAATAGACACTGTTATGGAGCTGAGACTGTTGCTTTGTTCTTTCCTTTCAGCATATCTGCAGTAAAGATAATCTCATTCTTTGGTACCCGTATTGTAACACCCCAATTATTCGCGCGTAATTTATAAATAAAATCAGAGTAAATTAAAAATCACCATATAATTAGGATGCTACTTTATCAGCAGACAACTTATGCAATAGGATATGTAACAGATACAACACTTAAAAATTATTAATAGTAATAATACTAATAGCCATAAACAACAAGTCTGAACTTCAATTTTTATTTAGCAGCAGAAAAGTATCAACACCTGATTATCTTTAATACTTTAAAACATAACATTGATATAAAGTAATCATGAGAAACTAATAAACATCAAAGATCACATGGTAAACTCCACCAAACATAAATTAAACAAATAAGCGTTCCATTTCCTAGTGTTACATATCAAAGCATACGTCAACTCAACAAAAGTAAAACGAAGAGCAATCTTTTCCACTCATAATCCAAGCCCCTACTGTAGAATATCTGCATAATGCCCATGTAAAGGCACCATTCAAATAGAAGGGGTGAGAAATCACAATCATATAAAAAATGCATAATATTATGTAAGCACGCCAACAACATATGCATAATCACCCATTCCACAACGCAGACTCCAAACAATCCACATATCATAATGTCAAATGTATGCAAATGCAGATAATAGTCCATCATCGGATGAGTGTGCCATTAGTGCAAGATTGGCATCATCTTCCTTCTCTGAATCTTCATCATCCAACTCTTCCCATGTTTCCATAAAGTTCTTCTTGAACTTGTTTCTAAAGTTATCCTTCTAATAGCTTCCTTTCTTCTGAATGTCTTTTTGAAGATCAGGACAGTCATATTTGAAGTGACTAGGCTTATTGCAGTTGTAGCAGATCATGTCTTTTTCCTTTTCTTTGAAGTTGGATCTCTTATTTCTTTTAGGAAATCTCCTATTTCTTCTAGACATTTTCTGAAATCCTATGATGAAGCAAGCTATGTCATCATCATCAGATCTTCCATCAGACTTTTTTCAGAAGTTTCATCATGTTTATTGCTCTTAGAAGATCTTTTGGACTTTTCACTAGATTTTTCAGAAGCAGTTCTCAAAGCAAGAGACTTAAGTTTCTTTAAAGACTCATCTCTATTTAGTCCAATCTCATGACTTTGAAGATTATTGATTAGACTTTCAAGAGATAGTGTATTCAGGTCCTTAGCTTCGTGAATAGCTATTACTTTAGGTCTAAACTTGTGAGGAAGACTTCTCAGAATATTCTTCACATGATCTGTTGTAGAATAGTTGTTGTTCAACACTTGAAGGCCTGATACGAGATTCTAAAACCTAGTGAACATGGTTTCAATATCTTCATCATCCTTCACCTTCAACAACTTGTACTTCTGTAGAAACAAGTTAGCTTTTCCTTTTCTAATTTGCTGATTTCCTTCATAAGTAGAGCATAGAGATCCAAAGGTAGTATTTGAAGAAGACTTATCAATGATATACATATACATCTTGCTTAGTCACCACTGAATATAGGAGGTTTAACACAGTAACAATTTCTCTCAGAGCTACTGTAATCATAGGGAAATCCTCTTTCTAAGGTACTGGAATTAGTATTCTCATTTGCCATATTTTTCTCATTGAATCTTTGATTGTACCACTGTTAAGTGTTACGTACAAACCTTGCTCTGATGTCAACTGAAGGTGAAAAATACGCAAGAAAGAGGGGTTAAGTTGTGTTTGAAAAATGCGCTTTACTTTTGAACCAGAGTTCGGATTCCAAAACTGAAATTTGAATCTGATAATAAGTGTAGTGGAAAATATAACAGAAGTAAAGTAAGAACAACACAGAACATACATCAGTTATCTTGGTTCCTCTCCCAACTGAGAGTACTCCGGTCCCCTTGCCTTGCAGAAGATTTTCCACTATAATCAACCCGATTACACTTGCTTATACACACTTGTATAAGATTTTCCTTTCTCAGACCTCTAGTCTAAGACTTTCCTGCTCAATCAACACCTGATCAACACTTCCTTCTTAGATCCTCAGATCCTAAGACTTCCCTTGCTTAAACCACCTGGTTCAAGACTTTCCTGCTTAGACACACTGCCTAAGACTTCCCTTACTCAGATCCTCGATCCATGACTTCCCTGCTCAGAATCATTGTCTAAGACTTCTCTACTCAAGCCTACAACAAGACTTTTATCTAAATTGACTGTTTAAAGAAGCAATAACTTACAACAACACTTGATTAACAATCAAAGGTGTTCAAATATAATACCACACACTTTTACAAGGGATTCTTAAGGTATACAAGAATTAGAACTCTTAACATATTTTGCTTATGATATGCAGCGCGTGTATTTATGAGTTGTAGTTGCAGCGTTATTTCTTGAGTTGATCTTCAAATCTCCTTCTCCTTTTAGAGATTAAGTCTTCTATTACATCTTCTTTTCCAATAAAGCGAGTTTTGGAACTTTCAATCGAGGAATTATTCATAAAACAAGGCATTTGTCCAGAGGACTTGCCTATGATTCAAGTATAATACAATCTGTTGAAGGTAATGTCAATACATGTCGAGTCCCGTGTTAGTAGAATTGAGTTGACACTACTCAGTCTCAGATGCAGCCATAACACGCTTCTGATTATGAAGTGTACTAGCAGTTGCTTTCTGATCAGACTCTCTCATGAGTGTATGATCAGAACCAAACCAAAGCTACTTCTCTGTCAGAACCAGTTTCATCAACTAAATATATCTCTGCACACACGAACTAGCTAGTTAGAAATCCTAATCATTTTTTCAAATACTTTGTCATCATCAAAACCTTAGAGGATACATGGTATGAACCAAACTTATCTCAACATTCCTACTTTTTACTAGGGGTGATAGCAAATATGTATTTCAAAGGCTAAAATAAGCAAGTATTTGAGAATCCTGCCATGGTTGTTTGTGAATCCTGCCAAAATGCAAGGCATACTATGATGGTGTGCGTAGTGAAGTGAAGGAGGCAATCTATGAGATCACTTTCTTTGCTAAAGGTGAGATACCTTTTGGGTACCTTGGGGTGCCTCTCACTAGCAGGAAATCAGCTGTTCAGCATTAAATAGGGCTTGTGGTTTGTATCCTACAAATAATCATACATTGGATTTCCAAAGTCCTCACCTATGCTTGAAGAGTCCAACTTATAAACAGTATTTTGTCTGTTATGACCTCCTATTATATGCAATGCCTTCCTTTTCTAGAAAGGTCATTCATACTATTGAGGTTGTATGTAGGGATTTTCTATGGACAGGTAGTAATGCTCCTTCGAGGAAGACTCTTGTGGCCTGGAAAAACGTGTGCAATACTAGAACACAAGGGTGGTCTAAACATCCTTTCTCTATCTGATTGGCACCATACTAAAATTTCTAAGTTACTGTGGAATCTCAGCAATAAGAAGTATAACCTTTGGGTTAAATGGTTCCATTCCTTCTGTTTCAAAGGGAGAGACATTGCTACTAATTAGATAGTCCTAAGTATGTCTTGGATTCTCAAGGAAATATTGAGGAAAAACGTTAACAGTCAAACTATGGCCAGTTGGAATTTGATGACAACAAGGTATAGTACTAGAAATGTATACTTGCATCTCAAGGCCGATGGACCTAAAGTTGATCATCGCTTTCTTTTTCACAAGACAGTTGCAAGGCCTAGAGGTTTGTTTGTATTTTGGTTGTCGTGCCACAATAAATTGGCTACTAGGCAGAGATTAAAGAGATTTGGCATGGTGAATGATGATACTTGCTCCTTCTGTCAGCAAGTGGAGTCTACTGGACATTTATTCTTCATATATCCTCAATTGAAGGCGATTTGGCAGCATGTCTTAAAGTGGCTAGATTTTGTGCATTACCCTTATTGATGGCAAAAAGAACTTCAATGGATTAGCAAGAAAGGTAAAGAGAAAGGGTGGAAAGCATTCTTAATCCGTAGTGTTGCAGCTGAGACAATATATGCAGTTTGGAGGCATAGAAATAACACTAGTTTTAGCAATAATGTGAATAGCATAGATATTGGAGGTATAATGATTAATACTATTACTTATAGAGGGTGGTATGATCCTAGGATTAGAAAGTATTTAGCTAATCTCCTAATGTATTAGTTTTCCTTGTTTGTCTCTTTGTCTTGGTCTGTTGGTTACTCCTTTGTGACTTTGTGTTTATTCTTCTATTTGGTTAGTAAAGTTTCTCTTTATTCCAAAAAATGAGACTTCTTTGGCTTATACACACAAGTATAAGACTTCCTTGATCAAACACACAAGTCTGAGACTTTCTTACTCATGCACACAAGCTAAAGACTTCTTTTCCTCAAACACACGGGTAAGAGACTTCAAATACTCAATTATTAAAGCAAGAGACTTCATTACTACAAAAAGCGGTTTTTACCTCGGGCGCGAAATGCATATCCCCTTGCTAATTGAAGCGAGGTAACGAAGGGCAATATGAAAACTCATCACTTATCACCTCGTGCTATTAAAACCGAGAAGTAAAGTTAAATACACATGGGTTCAAACCCCATCTACAACACGTTTATTATTTTCAAGACTAGCGTATTTTTTTATCTAGCATTATATTAAAAAATGAGGAATATTATTATTATTTTTTTAATAAAAAAGTTTTACATTGTTTACCCAGAATATTACGTTGTTTACACGGAATACTACATTGTTTAAAATAAAAATCAAATTCCCTAAAGAACAAGGTAAAAATCAAATTCACTGAAGATCTAGATTTTAGTTCTTCAAATTATTGAATTTTGGAGAAGATCAAATGTTGGGTGAAAGGTTATTCTCTTAGGATCTTGCATGCATTTGAGTCTGAATCAAAACAAAATAAGGCTTAGATAGATAAAATTAATATTCAAATATGTGATTTTGTGCTAAAATAAATATTTAAGAAAATAAACCTTAAACTCAAGTGATTTTCTGCTCTTGCAATCCATCTTAGAGAACTTTTCCAAACGACTTTATGTTTCAAGCGCTTCATGCTCCATATAGGTTAGATTTTTAATATTCAACAAGCTCTTATAACAGATGTCCCTTAGGTTACATGTGGATCACTAATAATAGATTCATGAGCGATGATAAACATTAAATGGATGATAAAGATTTGTTTAAGGGAATTGAATATATATCTAAAAAACACTTAACTATCCCCTCGGTCTAGAAGAAAACCGAGGTGAATAAGTTGATTTTTTTAAATACATTGTATACACAGAATATAAGAAAATACATTGTAAAATTTGTTTTTACAATGAGAAATTTTATTTTACATGTCCAGGTCTTATGCAAGATGCTAGAGATCTATTTTCCAATGAGAATTTTTATTTTCTGCCCTTGCTATCCATCCCAGAGATATGTAGTAGCAACTCTTGATAGAAATGGACGGTGGTGAATATTTACTCTCTTTGGGGCAGCTACATATAATTTAGTATTATGGTAAAATTTGTTTAACGAGTACTTTTATGGTAAAATATGATTACTAACGACCTCAATTTTACTATAAAACTGAGGTGATATATTAACTATCACCTCGATTTTAAATAAAACTGTGGTGACTATTTTTTTAAGTTTTAAGTTTGAGAAGAAGGGAACCTAATATTGAACCATCTAATGGTGAAACGCCTAAGGGAAATCTTGGATCATACAAATGGGGAAAGATGCAAAAGAGAATAAAGATGCATATGCACATGACAAGAAGTCAAAAGGAAGTCCCACCCCTTGGATTAGGCAACAATAGAATAAGATGAACATGGATACCCATATATGACATTCAACAATGAAGCTAAATGTCGGAAGCATGATACACAACATTAACATGATTTTTGAACACATGACCAAACAAAGAGAAACTTTAAAGACATAAGGCATGACTCAAATATGGACAAGATCAACACATGAACCAACAACCATAAACATGTTATACAAGAAATACATTTGATCAAGGAAAACTTCAAAATAAGCTAACATCCTCATGTGAACAAAAGGCATGAATACAATCATTCATCAAGACATGCTTCAACAATATATCATCAATACAAGGACAAGGATATGCATATGACATTCCTTGAATAAGAGCAAGATCAACATGAATCATCAAGCACAAACATGGTACATGTTATCAATACACTATCATCATTCACAACAAGTTTATACATGGCAATATTAACACATGAACAAAGAACAAGACATGGATTCATCACGGATTTTAGGTCAACAATACAGTCAACCAAACCCTAATTACTATACAATTGAAACAATCATGAATAATACAATCAACAATATTTTCAAAGTATTCAAGACAAAATAAAATCAAAAGTATATAAATGAATAAGAAACATGATAAATAAATAAAGGGATAAATGGTATATTTTAGGTTTCGAAATATAAGGAAATAAAATAAACAATAAAATATTTTTGATTAAAGTTTAAATTAAAATAATTAAGTGAATAAACAAAAGATAACTAATATATTTTTTGTAGTGAAAATAAAATAAAATAAATAATATAAATATTTTTTTGGCATTTTTGGTGTTAAAGTAAAATGAAACGTTTAAATAGAAATAAAGAAAGGGGTAGGGGAGGTTTGAACCCACACCCTTTAGAATAGACACACCAAGATCAACATACTATCCACTACGCCAAGGTTGACTTTCCAATGGAGAGTCCCCTAGTAATAATATAGAAAAAAAATATTAAAAATGAAAAGCGCGCCCAAAGCCTCCATGATCATCTTCAACCTCAAGCTTCACAAATTCAAAAACACAACTTTCGCATTCTGGCATCAAATCAAACATTCCAATATACCATTTCTCTCAAAATTTAACAAGGATTCTAAATATGCATTCACATTTCATTTACATTAATCACAACTTACGAATTTCAGACATTAGCAGAAGAACCCAAAAACTTTGAACAAAAATTAAATGTCATATAAACATGATCAATGAACAAATGCATAGGGCTTTCAATCCTTACATCGTGGTAAGCAGAATGGTATCAAGAAATGTTTAAAACGATGCTCATAACATAGAGTTCGAAATTTCAAAAAAGTTACCTATTGGAGAGTCTCTAATTCACCTTTACAGCAATCCTAGATGATGAATGATGATGCCTACAACTTCATTGAGTTCCTAGGAAGGTATTGGAATGCTTTGCTTGTTTTTAAATGCCTCAAATCTCTCTGCTCAAATCAACTTGCAGAAATGAAAAGGAGTTTGTGATCTTTTTTTTGAGTGATTACATATTGGTTTTGATTATTTAGACAAGTTATATGAGGTATATGCAAGGTATTTGAAGTGTGAAAATGGAGGTTTGGTTGTTAGATAGTGAAGTTCAAAATTTCACTTCAATGGAGTTTGGAGTTTTGCTCAAATGTGTTCTCTATTTTACAGATGTTTTGTGTGTTTTTGTAACTAATAAGGAGGCTCCTATTTATAGGAAAATGATATGAGGCTTGGATAAATGGTTTGGATCATATGCAAGCACTGGATGATGGATAAATCAACTTTTCATAAAGTTGGTGGAAGGTACAATATAGAGTTTGCTTTTGGTGCAGCCCCTAAGTTGACATTCTAAGCAATCACTCTTGGTTGAATAAGCTTCCTTTGATGTTCAGATCAATTGCATAACTTGTGGAAAAGGTTTTGATCAAAAAGAAAACTTTATGTGATGCACAACATGCAATTCCATATGGACCATTAAAGTGAGCTTTTACACTTTGAATTGAGATCAATCTCCCACAAATTTGGTACCAATATAATGATTTCATGGGATACTAAAAGTTTCAAGTTGATCATATGTCTTGGAAATGCTTGGAAAGTTGGAGAAAGTGGTCTCCAATTCGTGTCAACCAAACTGACTAGGACTTAGGAAAATTCTGATTCAATTTGAACCATGCTAATCATGATAAAATCCCAACTTTGGTCAATCCTAACTTTCAATTGGTAAGGGCTTTTGGATCCATTATTTCACCAAAAAGAAGCATGAAATGTGGTATTTAATTGCAGCTACAAGCATTAAAATAGGTGGCTTGAATTGTTCACAAGGAATTCTCAAAGTCATGCACTTGACAATGTGAAAAACTTAGAAATATTTTAAGTGTTTTGGACTTTCACACAACTTCAAACCCTAGCTTTGGACATCAATATCTTCCACTCAAAGAAATATTTTGGCTTGTAATTTTCATCAACTTGTAGTATCAAATGCATCTTTTAAATTAGCTTTCAAGTTTTTTCATTGGATGCTTGAGGAAGAAGTTACAACTTTGGAAAGTAGGTCAATTGGTCATGGAAATTTGTACTTAGAAAAATTCAAGAAACCTAATTTTGGCAATTTTGCATATTTTCTTGATTCCTTTCATTTAGCTTTATCAAACTAAATCATGTTACATATTTTCATGATCCTTGACTTGTAAAATCCATAATTGACCAAAAATTCCAAAAGTCAAACTTTGATATTGATCAACAGTTGACTTTTCATCAAATAAATTCAAGTTCTTCAACTATCAACAAATCACACTTCTTGGGGGACTAAAATGATGTATTTGAGACCTTTGAATCAGGTCTTTAGGGATGAGATCAAGTCTTGGTCAAAAAGTCAACCCTGAGCTGGTTTTGACCAAAACCCTAATTTGGTGTATCGGATGAATTGGAATTTAATGAAATAACATTATTGTAATCTTGCACTTGATTGTGGATTAAGGGAAACTCTTGATCATGTTGAATGAATTGGGAGCTTGAAAATTTGAGAATCACACAAATCCTTGATTGATCACCTACATGAACTTTTTGAAGTAAAACCATAACTTGTGAGCAAAGCAAGCAAGACACATATTTTTGTATTTTCAATGGGGTTAGCAAAACATAAAAGACACACAAAAAAGGTGTTTGATGTTATGCAAATGATGCAAATGAAGTGGAATCTTAGGATTAAAAATTAGGGTATGACAGTTTGCTATGACCTTCTTTTGGATGCAATGCCTTCCTTTTACAAAAAAGATCATTTATACTATTGAGGCTGTGTGTAGGGATTTTCTATGGACAAGCAGTGATGCTACATTGAAGACGTCTCTTGTGGCATGAAAAAATGTATGTAATACTAAAAACAAGGGTGGTCTGAACATCCTTTCTTTATCTGATTGGAACCATGCTAGAATTGTAAAGTTATTGTGGAATTTCAGCAATAAGAAGGATAACCTTTGGATTAAATAGATCAATTCCTTCTATTTCAAAGGGATATACATTGCTACTATTTAGGTAGTCCTAAGTATGTATTGGATTCTCAAGGCAATCTTGAAGAAACACGTTATCAGTCAAACTATGGCCAGTTGGAATTTGACGACAGCAAGGTACAATATTAAAAATGTGTACTTGCATCTCAAGGGTGATGGACGTAAAGTTGATTGTCGCTTTATTTTTTACAACACTTGCAAGGACTAGAGCTTTGTTTATATTTTGGTTATCGTGCCACAATAAACAGGCTACTAGAAAGAGATTGGAGATATTTGGCATGGTGAATGATGACACTTGCTCCTTTTGTCTACAAGTAGAGTCTACTGAACATTTATTCTTAAAGTGGTTGGATGTTGTGCATGACCCTTATGGGTGGCAAGAATAAATTCAATGGCTTAGCAAGAAAGGTAAAGGGAAAGGGTGGAAAGCGTACTTAATTCGTAGTGCTACAGCTGAGACAATATATGCAGTTTGGAGGCATAGAAATAGCACTATTTTTAGTAATAACGTGAATAGCATAGATATTGGGGATATAGTGATTAATACTATTACTTATTGAGGGTGGTGTAATCCTAGGATTAAGAAGTGTTTATATAATCTCATAATGGATTAGTTTGTCTTATTTGTCTCTTTGCCTTGGCCTGTTGGTTACTCCTTTGTGACTTTGTGTTTATTCTTCTATTTGGTTAGTAAAGTTTCTCTTTATTCCAAAATAAATAAAGCGACTGCTTTAGCTTATACACACAAGTATACGACTTCCTTGACCAAACACACAAGTCTGAGACTTTCTTACTCAAGCACACAAGCTAAAGACTTATTTTTCTCAAACATACATGTAAGAGACTTCAAATAATCAAGCATTAAAGCAAGAGACTTCATTACTACAAAAAGCGGTTTTTAACTCGGATGAGAAATACATATTACCTCGACTATTGAAGCGAGGTAACGAAGGGCGACATGAAAACTCCCGATTTATGACCTCGGTGGTATTAAAACCGGAAAGTAAACTTAGACGCACATGGGTTCAAACCCCATCATCAACACTTTTATTATTTTCAAAGCTAGCATATTTTTCATCTCGCTTTATTTTGAAAATGGAGGAATAATGTTATTTCCTTTTTTAATAAAAAAATATTACATTGTTTACTCAGAATATTACGTTGTAATATAAAAGATTGTCGAACCCATAGACACCAATGTCAATCTACCGTTATCTATGGTTGCAACGTAAAGCTAAGGCTAATGGAACTAGGAAAGTTAAATGCGAATGAAATTAAATTTAAAGGAAATAAAGGCTATTAGTTTTACAAATGTCGATAGAGGTTAACTGTATGTAATGCTTTAGTTATCGGGGATTCGACAGGTCACCGGTGCTTTTTAGCTTATGCAATCACTTTTCAGTAGAAAATATTCGTTTAAAAACCTTTGCCTCACGCTGGTTGTTGACTTTGGTCATAATTCTAAGGCGGAATGTATGCTCTAGCAGTCCCATTCGGGGTTAAAATTACTTTTTGAAAATAAATAAATTCTGATTTCTTTTAAAGCGCTTTCCCTGTGTTTAAAATCAATGCCTAGTTTTTACTATCCAGTTCAATCCCCACGCTTTCACGTGCCAGCTCGAACCTTAATAAGCTTCCCACTCTCATTGCAAAACCGTTGTAAATAACTTCTCACTTTCATGACAAAGGTTTATTTATAAAATTAGACTAAAGACTACGGCCAAAAAATTTGTTTGTAAAAAGGTAAAGCGCATCGGGTATTATCGAATCCCGTCCTACTAATTCGATTACATACCGATAATAGCGGTCTAGACATGATAATTAATGCAAACGTAAATAAACAATAACAGTAAAATAGTAAAGCATGCATACTGACAGGAATAAATTAAATATTCAATTAATAAGAACCTGCAAGTAGTACTGATATTGGATTCTCGAGTAGTCCTCCACAATTTCGGCAGGATTCTACTTTGGTAAAACAAAGGTGCAGAATGGAAATGGCAGTACTATGAATTTAAGGAAAAGGAAAAGGAAACAACAGCAAAAGTATAAAAATGGCTTCAGCATAATTTTTTTGCAACACTTCGGTACGTAAAATGAAGCTCCCCTTTTTGGTCCAACTGCCCCTTTTTTATAACTGAGGTTGCATGAGGAAATGTTGGAGGAAAATGAGTCGAGGGAGAGAATTCTCAGGGCAGTCGTGCCTAAATTCCCTCCCCTTCGTGGCCACGTTATGTTTTTAACGTTATTACTGATATTAGGACCATGACGGTCGTGGCGATGTTGTGATGAGCATGACACCTGTGACGGTCGTGACGGTCGTGGTGGGGATGTGACGACCGTCACACTTGCAAAATCCAGCTTTCTGTTGTTTTCTGGCCTTTTCTCCTCTTTTGTCCCTTATTTGCGTACTTTTCTATGTCTTGCTTATTTTTGGCGTGAGAACGAAATACCTACAAAAACACTTAGCAAACTAGCGGAATAATTAGGAATCGGGTTTAAATCTCATAGTTAATCAATGGAAAATACGGCAATTATAAGGTACATTTTCGCGTTATCAAACTCCCCCATACTTGAACCTTTTCTTGTCCTCAAGCAAATAAAACTCTTTAGGCATGGGTGTGAAACAGACATACGTTCAAGCCGAGCTTCCGTCAAAAAGATAGGTACTAAATATCAACAATAAGGATACCGTAGTGCCACATTTTCAAAAACTCTTATCCTATGCAAACGAATCTGAATCATGTTATTATAACTCGACCTATACTTTTTTTTCCGCACCTCTCTTTCATTCTAGTGCAATCACATTAAGCCTGTTATCCCCGCACATCTATGGTGAGTAATCCTGTTAGTGTTCAATCGATCTCATTTCTCAAATTTCTTTGGACTTCATTTTTGTTTTTCTTTCTATTTTCGAGTTTCAAGAGTCTGATCCGTTGGGCTAAATGGTCGGGTAAGAACCACCTAACTTAGAAGGAACATATCTTTGGTTTGCAGTTGGTATTAAATTCATAAGCTATTTTATTATTTTTCGATTTTGAGATCAAACATAAATTTGCATCGGCTTATCACTTAGGATGTGCTTTAGGATGGTGCTGACTGCTGGTATAAACAACTTAAGAGGTTGGTCTTGAGATAATAAGTATTCAAATCCATTTGCCTAATTAAGGGGTTCAGGGTGTCAAGACAGTACCGATACTATTAACACTTTTCCAGGTCTTTCTAACTTAGCCCAATGCTTTTTAAACTTCCATGTCATGTATCAAACCAAAAATTGAAATTTTTTTTGGCTCAAGAAAGATGGGAGAATCCAAATAATAGCGAAAACTACACGTACAATTTTAAATCTACCTAGAAAACAGTAAATAAAAGCGGTAGAGCTAGAAAATAATAAATCAAAGCGATAGAGTTCCTCCCCCACACTTAAACCAAACATTGTCCTCAATGTTTTGATAAAAGGTGAAAAAGGGAAAGATAAAACCTGTATGAATGCTACTGCGTGCCAAATCTTCTCTGATCCTCCCCTTGCTATCCCTGTCATCACTGACCACTTCTACTCCGGCATATGACATTTTGAGATATCTTTGTTTGTGTAATTCTCGAACCAGCTCATCATGTTGCCCGCTTCCAGAGGAAGTACTCATCATCAGTGTCACCACCAGCAGCGACACTCGTAGTAATGTCTGTGGGCATAGCTCATCTTCCTAGATCGTCATCTAGAGAGTTTTCGCCTAGATATAGCTAAAACGTAACAAGCGATACATTTCTTTATTTTCTGCAAATTTAAACAAACAACTTAATATAAATACCTTGTGGGTTGCCTCCCACACAACGTTTTGTTTAACGTCGATAGCTTGACGAATAAGGAGTGCAAGTACTCATGGTGGTTCTTTTGAGAATGGTTCCTTGATCGAACTTTGAATAGTCTTCGGTTTTCATGGCCACTTATCAAGCCATCGCTCATATCCTTCACCTTTTCTTTTCTTTCTTCTATAGGGTGGTTCATTGTTCTGAACTTGTGGTGGTGGTTTTGGATCCATCTTGAGTATCAGTTTTTCAAATTTGGGCTTAGTTATTTCATCCACCACCTCAAAAGTTAATCTTACCCTTTTAACAGTAATGATAACCCTAGTTTCATGGTCCTCAAATTTTATTTTTCTATGAAGGACCTTAGACAAAGGTGCATTGGTGTGGATATTTTCCAATACCTCCACATATATTTTGGATGGGGAGTCTACCTTAGCTTTCACAAGCTTTTGTGGGAAAGAAATAGGTGGGGTATAGGGAGGAGGAGCAACAATAGGTGCTTCCTTCTCTACCTCTTCGACAACCTCCCTTTCGGGTGGTGTCGGCGAATTTTTCTCAATATGTATGCTTTTCTCACCAAAACTCTCCTCAGACTCATTATCACTCTCCCTAGGATTTTCTATTTGTTCTTCATTACTGGTTGTTACAACATCCACTTGTCTCTCAGGGAAGGGTCCTAGAGGTGTTTGTGTAACAAGGGAGGTTTGAGTCTCCAAAGCCTCGCTGTGAGTCGCGAGGTAATCGACCACAATGCTCATCTGCCTAAGGTTTTCATTTATTTGGAGACGTTGTTTTCTAAAATCTTCATTTTGGAGAGTTTGTGCCTCCATAAAGCGCTCCATCATAGATTCTATCCAAGAGTGAGTAAACGTCGTATTGAAATCTTCTAGTAATAGTTCGAGGTTGGATGTATTGAAATCTTGCGGTTCCTCAAAATGTTGGGAATGGTAATTGTAGAGGGAATTTGGGTGATAGTGCGTCGTATTGAGAACCTCCAACAATATTTCGAGGTCAGATTTAAGCGGACCTTGTGGTTCCTCAAAATATTGGAGGTGGTAGTTATAATATTGGGGGTGGTAGTTATAAGGGAAGTTTGGGTTATACATAGTAATTGAGATAAGAGCGCCCTAGTCTATATTATGCAACAACGGAATCACAATATTGATTGTTGCTCCCCGGCAACGGCGCCAAAAACTTGATGCTCCGCAAGTGCACGGAAATATCGAAGTAATATAAAAGATTGTCGAACCCACAGAGACCAATGTCAATCTACCATTATCTATGGTTGCGACGTAAAGTTAAGGCTAATGGAAATAGGAAATTTAAATGCGAATGAAATAAAATTTAAAGGAAATAAAGGATATTAGTTTTAGAAATGTCGATAGAGGTTAACGGTATGTAATGCTTTAGTTATCGGGGATTCGACAGGTCACCGGTGCTTTTTAGCTTATGCAATCACTTTTCAGGAGAAAATATTCGTTTAAAAACCTTTGCCTCACGCTGGTTGTTGACTCTGGTCATAATTCTAAGGCGGAATGTACGCTCCCGTAGTCCCATTCGGGGTTAAAATTACTTTTTGAAAATAAATAAATTCTTATTTCTTTTAAAGCGCTTTCGCTGTGTTTAAAATCAATGCATAGTTTTTACTATCCGTTTCAATCCCCACACTTTCACGTGCCGGCTCGAACCTTAATAAGCTTCTCACTCTCATCGCAAAACCGTTGTAAATAACTTCTCACTTTCGTGACAAAGGTTTATTTACAAAATTAAATTAAAAACTACGGCCAGAAAATTTGTTTGTAGAAAGTTAAGGCGCACCGGGTATTATCGAATCTCGTCCTACTAATTCGATTATATACCGATAATAGCGGTTTAGCTAGACATGATAATTAATGTAAACGTAAATAAACAATAACAGTAAAATAGTAAAGCATGCATACTGATAGAAATAAAATAAATATTCAATTAATAAGAACCTGCAAGTAGTACCGATATTGGATTCTTGAGTAGTCCTCCACAATGTCGGCAGGATTCTACTTTGGTAAAATAAAGTTGCAGAATGGAAATGGCAGTACTATGAATTTAAGGAAAAGGAAAAGAAAACAACATCAAAAGTATAAAAATGGCTTCAGTAGAATTTTTTGGCAGTACTTCGGTACGTAGAATGAAGCTCCCCTTTTTGGTCCAACTGCCCCCTTTTTATAACTGAGGTTGCATGAGGAAATGTTGGAGGAAAATGAGTTGAGGGAGAGAATTCTCAGGGCAGTCGTGCCTAAATTCCCTCCCTTTCGTGGCCACGTTCTGTTTTTAACGTTATTACTGATATTAAGACCATGACGGATGTGGCGATGTTGTGACGAGCGTTACACCTGTGAGTCTGTGACGGTCGTGACGGTCATGGTGGGGATGTGACAACCGTCACACATGCAAAATCCTGCTTTTTGTTGTTTTCTAACTTTTTCTCCTCTTTTGTCCCTTATTTGCGTACTTTTCTATGTCTTGCTTAATTTTGGCGTGAGAATGAAATACCTGCGAAAACACTTAGCAAACTAGCGGAATAATCGGGAATCGGGTTTAAATTGTACAGTTAATCAATGGAAAATACGGCAATTATAAGGTACATTTTCGCGTTATCATTCTTCAAATTATTGAATCTTGTGGAAGATCAAATGTTTGGTGCAAAAGTTATTCTCTTCGGATCTTGCATGCATTTGATTCTGAAACAAAACAAAGTAAGGGTTAGATAAATAAAATCAATATTCAAATATATGATTTTGTGCTCAAATAAATATTTAAGAAAATAAACTTTAAACTCAAGTAATTTTTTTCTCTTACAATCCATCTTAGAGAATTTTTCCAAATGTCTTTATGTTTCAAGCACTTCATGTTCCATATAGGTTAGATTTTCAATATTCAGCAAGTTTTTATAACAGATGTCTCTTAGGTTTCATGCGGATCACTAATGGTAGATTCATGAACGTCGATAAACATTAAATGGATAATAAATATTTGTTTAAGGGCATTGAATTAATATATTTTAACAAAACGTTTAACTATCCCCTCAGACAAGAAGAAAATTGAGGTGAATAAGTTTTTTTTTAAATACATTGTTTACTTAGAATATGAAAAAATAGATTGTAAAAACTATTTTCCAATGAGAAAATTTATTTTACAAGTCCAGGTCTCATGCAAGATGCTAGAAATTTGTTTCTCAATGAGAATTTTTATTTTCTGCACTTGCAATCCATCCTAAAGATATGTAGTAGCAACTCACGATAGAAATGGACGGTAGTGAATATTTTCTCTCTTTGGGGCGACTACATATAATTTAGTATTATGGTAAAATTTGTTTAACGAGTGTTTTTATGGTAAAATATGATTACTAACCACCTCGGTTTTACTATAAAACTGAGGTGATATATTAAATATCACCTCGATTTTAAATAAAACCGAGGTGACTATTTTTTTTTTTGAAAATACATTGTTGATACAAAATATTAAAAAATATTGTTTACAACAAATCTTCAGTGATATCCAGATTTTGTTGCATACTCATTAAAATAAATATTTTTGAAACAAGAATGATTTTCTGCACTTGCAATCCATCAACTGAGTACTCTTCAAAAGTTGAGCTCCCTTATTTGTTGGTTAAGCTTCATTCATTATTTAACTTGAAGAAAGAATGATCTTCTGCACTTGCAATCTATCAACTAAGCTTTTATCAATGGTTGAGCTCCTTTCATTGTTGGTTAAGCTCCATTATTTGATTAACTTGAAGCAAGAATGATTTTCTGCACTTGCAATCTATCAACCGAGTACCATTCTTTAACTGAGGATTATTCTTAAAAAGTACAACAAAGACAACATTAACACCATTATCTGAGATAGATTGCAAGGGAGAAAAAAATGTTTTGTTCAAGATAGAAGAACATTAAATATTTTTTTTGTCTTGCAATCCATCCCAAAGAAGGATACTTGGAGCGGCTTCATATTAGTAAGGATTATGGTAAAATCTATTTAACGAGTGTTTTTATAGTAAAATCTTATTATTTTATACCTCAGTTAAATAAAAAACCGAAGAGTTAGAACATTTTGTTTACACTTATAAACAAATAGAATCATAAATTATGATAGCTGGGAATCAGAGATTGTACTGATTTGTTTTTTCACCTCAGTTTTATGAAAAATCGAAGGAATTTATGTTTTTTTTAAATAATAAAAAATAGCATGCCTTGTCTTTATACCTCAGTTTTCTATTGTTCAAGGTGAAAGTTTCGTCGTGAAAAATATTATTTGTTGTAGTGCTTCTTACTCTAAATAAATTGTTAAGATATTTGGGTAACAAACTACACTTGATACGCAATTAAATGTGTAGAAAAAATACAACTTCAAAAATATACAAGTGTTAAGATGTTCTAAGTCTAACAAACTTGACAAAGTAGCTTCTCTTTTATTATCAAGATTCATAGTCTTGTGATAGCGTATTTAGTAAATCTTGGTAGTCTTCTTCTTTAGCCTAACAACTTCTTATATAGATAGGAAGAAAAGAGATGTTGAAGACTTTCACCAAAAATGTTAGGGTTAACTTTATACTTGATAAGACACATCAACAAAACACATTTCTGCAAGAGGAATTATCCGTTTAATCTCAGGAACCAAGAAATATATTTTGCCTTAAGTCTTCATGTCATTAAAAGGTTCTGCTCTCAGAGGTTGACTTTCTCCAGACTTCACTCTTTAGAGGCTGATCACTTCAGAGTCTGCTTCTTGCCTTCTGAAACTTCAGAGTTTGGATCATATAGAGCTGACATTCTTCGAAGTTGACTTTTTCAGAGTGTGAATATCTATCAGAGGCAAAGTCTTTAGAAGTGATCTTCAGATGCAGATTCCTCAAGCATCTTTTCATTTGTTCTTAATGATTATATTCCTACAAACTTGAACAAATGTTAGAAAGTTTAATTCTTCTTTAAATATTTTGTTATCATGAAAACCCAAGGGATATGGTATTAACCAATTTTGTTCCAACACAATTAAGTAACAATATACGTTTGGGGTTGTGATGAAACTATGTCATTATGTAATTCTTACAAGAATTTGCATTTTTTAATTAGTTTTCTGTTAATTATGTTTAGGGTTTAGAAGAAATAGGGAAACAAAATTAAGTAAAGAAACAAAGGAAAAAGATGCAAAAGTGGAGACATTGTGAAGAAAAGAGCATTTTCAGCATAATTTACATCATGATATTTGTCTAGTAATTTGATCATATCTAGAGACATAAATGGATGAAATCTAATATCCAGATATAAAACATTTGTGAATAAGTCAAAGTTTAAATTAGAATTTAAATGAATGAAAAATAGAGACATAAATTCTAACGTTGTTATAATGCTGAATGGTGAAATTGAGTTTTTCTCTCAACTCCAAAAGCCCAATATCCAGTCCTATTTAAAGAGAAGTAAGAGAATGGTTGATAGGTGGACATTCGAGGTACATAATTTTGACAGCAAATCAATTTATGGAGCTCTGGAACAAAAATTTTCAATTAGGATTCTTATTAGAATGAGTAGTAAGTTTTATTAATTAGAGCTTAGAATATGAACCTATTTAGATCTGTTGATACAAATGTCTTCTTTTGTATTTTTTTCATAAATTAATATTGCAATTTTTTTTCGGTTACTCTTTTGTGTAATGTCTTTTGTGTGTTGACGAACATACAAATTAAAATTAGGTTTGTAGTGATTACTTATCCTAACTAGATAAACTTGAAATAGAGTAATTGTTTAACTATATAATTGATTTAAGGATAAATAATGACTAGTTATTAAGGAATTAACGAACTCGTAATTTGTCTTATTTTACTATGTAACCAGTCTAAGTTGTAGTTTAAACTAACGAGTTATACACTAAAAAATTGGAAATAAAAGTCTTGTTAATTTGTCGTAACTCTGTAAAATCATTTTTTAATAAATAAATGCAATCATCAATGGTGAGATTTATGGAGATTTGAATAAAGGCTAATCTATGTTAATATGATCAAATTTTCCAACAATCTTTTTTCAGTTTTATTTTATCTAAACAAATCTGAAAATTCTCATTTTACTTTCTATAGCACTTGAATCCATTTGTTAAAATAAAATAATTTCTGGGGATATAAAGTTATAAGTTTCGTTGGGAACTAGCTAATCAGATATGATTGACATGATGTTGTTAGGCATAATTGTAGTAACATACATCTAGCTGTTCAACTAACTGCTGTCTATGCCCACCTTCCTCTTTCTTTTTTATCTCTCACGATTTGCAAGTGCAAAGACAAAATAACACTAGTGATATCCAACATATAAAGATACGGATATCCAAGTAAGTGCTACTTGTTTCTATTATTACTCTATCCAAAAAGAAAAAAAGCATCGCTTTCTTATGATAGCCAAACCAAGACTGAAATTCTTGTAATCCGCGGTTACTAATTCACTCACTATGTGCGAAAATTTTTCAACAATGCCATGTTATTACACAGTAAATACCAAAATGCCACGCATTCCAGATTTAATATTAAAATGCCATCTTTTCAAACAAAATTAAAGCACTGCCGCCTTTTCAATGGGCGGTTATGTTGTTTTTTATAGGCACCCGCCCTTTCAATGGGCGGTTGAGGGCATTCTTGTTTTTTTTTATAATAATAATAATTAATAATAATAATAATAATAATAATAATAATAATAATAATAATTATAATTATTATTATTATTATTATTAATAACAATAATTATTATTATTATTATTATACTATAATAATTATTAATAATAATAATTAAATTAGAAATAATGTATTTTAAAAATAAATTAATAATTTAATATATATTATTATAAAAATAGATTAATAATATAAATTTTAATATATGTTAATATTAATAATATTAATATATATTAATATTTATATTAGTAATAATATAAGTATTAATAGATATTATTATAAATATATCTTAATATATATTTTTAAATATTAATATGTATTATTATTAATATATATTATTATCAAAATAGATTAATAATATTAATTTTAATATATATTAATATTACTAATATTAATATATATTAATATTTATGTCATTAATAATATAAGTATTAATAATATTAATAATAATATATATTTATATTAATATTATTAATATATGTTAAAATTAATATTAGTAATATTTATAATATTAATATACATTAATATTAATAATATTAGTATTTTTTAGTATATGTATTATGTGACACTATTATTAATATTAATTTAAATTTATATATTAAAGACATAACTTATATTGATTGAAATTATTAACTAATATTAATTAATACATGATGATTAATAAAAAGACTAACGACTACTTGTTCCCACATTGGGACACCGGGTGCGATTGTGTCCCGTTTGATGACACATGGAACATTTCCTCTCAAGCTTATCAAAGTTATCCATTTCTGTTGTAATACGTGTGCTTACAGAGCGACCTTTCTTGTTCCTCCGCATTCTTGGGTTATGGCAAATTTGATCTCCTTCATAAACAGGCCAATATTCATCGCATGGCATCACTGGAAAGCTTGCGCTGTAAACCCCAAATAGGTTTGTAACCCTATAAACGTCGGACAAAAGAGCGTAAGCGTCGTGGCGCACATTCGAACATGCAGCGATAACATGTGAGCAAGGGACACGAAATGCTTGAAACTTTCCGCAGTCACACCACCCGTTCAAGAGGTCGACCTTATAATGTCCCATAGGTTTCCCCTCACCATGGTCCATTGTCTCTTGCACACTGAAAACATTGTTCCTGTAGTCAAAAATTCTGACTTGATGCGTGCTGGATTTTATTGTTTCTTCTTTCATAATCTTGAGGCAGTTGTCTGTAAATGCTTGGCACACAACACTCCACTTTCCACCTCTTTCAGCAAATAAAGATCCTAGTCTATAATACGTTGCCCTTACCAATGCCGTAATGGGCAAATTACGTGTGCCCTTAAAGACGGCATTCATTGACTCGACAAGGTTGGTAGTCATGTGACCCCAACGTCGACCGCCGTCAAATGTCCTTGTCCATTTTTCGGCTGGAATATTGTCAATCCACCTTAAAGCATCTGCATTTGCCATGCTAATCTCTGACCGATAGTAATGAAATGTTGGCTGGTTTAAAGCGTATCCTGAATAATTAAAATATCAAATTAAAATATTGACAAAATATTATATGTTATTGACAAAATTTAATGAATATTAAGAAATATAGTTACCCATGTTAATTATTTTTTTCCGTAGGTTCCTGTCCTTGATTTCTCTCATAAAGTTTTGTGCAATGTGTCGGATACAATAAACATGCACTGAAGGGGGATCGTGCCAACCATTTTCCACATTGTTGTATGCACTTTCAATTGAGGCATGTCGGTCTGAAATTAAACATAGATCTGGTTGTGGGGCGACATGCCTCCTTAAGTTTCTCAGAAAAAAACCCCAGGCTTCAGCGGTTTCACCTTCCACAAGGGCAAAAGCAACCGGAAATATGTTGCTGTTCCCATCTTGTGCAACTGCGATAAGCAGTGTACCCTTGTACTTACCGTATAACCAGGTTCCATCAATTTGAAGTATAGGTTTGCAATAGGCAAAACCTCTGATGCATGGTTGGAATGCCCAGAATAGCCGATGGAAGATGTGTTTCCCTTCAACAATAGTTCCGTCAGATGTATGCATGGGTAGTGTTTCTATTTCCAGCACAGTGTCCGGAACATATTTTTTAAGTGCTAACAGAAAATGTGGAAGTTCATTGTACGAGCTTTCCCAGTTACCGTAGACTTGTTCAATTGCCTTATTTCTTGCTATCCATGTCTTTCTGTAAGACGGAGTAAAATGGAATTCGGAAACAATTTTACTTATGCAAACACTAACCTTAATAGAAGGATCTCTGTCTACAAAAGGCATTAATTTTTGAGACATTAAAAGAGACACAGCCGCCCATTCAATAGGCGGTGGTCAAAGTCTTTAAGACTCTGCGCCCATGCAGCCTACACGTACCTATGCATGCAAAAAATTAAACCCTATGCATGCAGAAAATTAATTTTACACCAACACAAAATTAATTACCTCCTACATATTTACCTATTTATCTCTTACAATTATCATACTCTCCTACAACTTCAAACACTAATATCTCTTACAATTATCATACTCTCCTACAACTTCAAACACTAATATCTCTTACAACTAAATTCCATTCTCAAAAATGGTTTTACTTACCTTAGGAGATGATCACCGTGGTACCCTTGAAAACATTGCAAATTATGTAAGTTAGCTTCTATTTATTTAAACTTAGTTATGTTATATTCTAATAGTTTTGTTATATTCTATTATTGTAAGTTACTTATGCTATACTCTAATAATGTTACACACCATAACTGTTACTTATGTTATAACTGTTACTATATTCTATAAACTGTTACTTATGGTGTTACTTAATTTTTATTTTGTAGGATGAAAAAAATTTCAAACCACGGTCTCATAAGTTTATACAACCTGATGAGGTTATCCTACCGTATTTGATTCAAGCGGGTTTCGGTCACGTCATCAAGATAACATCATACGGGATTGATCGCAAATTTCTTCTCGCGTTGTGCGAAAGATGGCGACCCGAAACCCACACTTTTCATCTTCCCACTGGGGAATGCACAGTGACACTTGAGGATGTCCGTATGTTGTTGGGTCTCCGTGTCAATGGCTCAGCGGTTGTGGGTTGCACCAACGTTAACTATGAATTAGTGGAACAACTATTGGGGGTGCCTTTAGAACGAGGTGATAGGAAGGGCCAAAGCCTTAAAATCACTTGGCTAAAAAGAATTTATGGCAACTTGACCATAACCAATGAGTCTCCCGAGGAACAAAAAATTTATAAGACTAGAATTTATTTACTTTTGCTTTTTGGGTGTTTTTTATTTCCGGATACTAATGGTAATACTATACATCTTCAGTATTTACCATTATTAGAAGATTTCAGAGAAGTGAGTAATTATAGTTGGGGCGCTGCTACATTAGCGCATCTATACAAAAATTTGTGTAGATGCGCAATGAAAAATGTGCATAATTTTGCTGGTTGTGGTGTTTTGATTCAATCCTGGGGATGGTCCAGAATGCCCAGACTGTCACCGATCAACCCCAATCCATTTCACTTTCCATACGCAACCAAGTGAGTATACAAAGTTTGTGTATATATTATTTTCTTCTATAATTTTTACTAACTGTTTCTTTTATAGGTGGTCCGCGTATGGGATGAATTACGAAAAAACTCCGCATCATTGTGCTCCTGGGTATCTGACGTTCTTCGATCATTTTGAGGAAGATGATGTATTGTTTCTAGTCCCTTATTTTCTTGCTAGCACTTTCCATATTTTTTCCTCTAATCCCTTTTTAATTATATTATAGTTTCTATGGAGACCCTATCTTGAACTTGAAGACGAGGATCCAACTGAAAGCGATATGTGGAGTTCTACAACATTCATAATTTCTTTCACTATTGTTGAAATGCATCATTCAGATAGGGTGAAACTCCAATTCGGAATTAAACAAGACATTCCTGGTCCACCTACATGCATGGATACGTACCACAAGAGTGCAGCGAACGACCAATGGAAATTCGATGATTGGAGAGACCATAACAGACAAGAACGACAACAATGGATGGATCGTCGTCGCAATGTTCTACGAGGAAATGTCATGGATGCCAAATGTAAACCAAGTAGAGAATACATGAGTTGGTATAGATATGTGACCAATTTGTATCTATCACAAAATAGATACTTGTGGGACCCTCGAAACCAACCAACTTCAACAAACTTCCAAAACACCCCCTCCATGACTTATGACACCCAACCACCAATATTTAACACCCCACAACCAATATTTAACACCCCATTCAACCCAAACCCAACACAACCACCTTATACTCCAAGCCAACACTACAATCAACCTTACACATCATTTAACCCAAACCCCTTCAACATCCAACAACAAAACCCAACCTCATCATACACCCAATATAACCAATTCTCATTCTCTCAACCTACCCAACAAGAACATAACTACCAAACACCCCAACCACAAGTTCCTTTTTACCCTTCACAAAACTTCACCCTTTCTCAAGACCAACATCCATACACCCCCTACATGACTAACGCGGCGCCACCTATAAACCCACCAACTTGGAGTAACGAGGGTACGAGATTAAGTTATGGAAGTGCGGCAGCGATACCAGCTGACGACGATTTCAATGATGATTTGGTCGCTCAATTCATGAACCCTAACAATGATGCAGGACCATCTACGCAGACCTAAAACGCTGAGGTTGATCGTAGAAGGTCCACCAGAAATGTACAAGCTCCTGCCTGTGGAACCCACCAACGCTTACGTCGACCGGGTCGAAATTAGTTAAGGGTCAATAGGAATTGTAATGTACATATTAAATTTCAAAAATTAATAAATATTTATTTTAGTTCTTTTATTGTTATTTATTTTATAAATATTATTATATATTAAAATAATAATTATATATCAAAAATTATTATATATCAAAAATTAATAAATATTTATTTTAGTTCTTAAATTGTAATGTATATATTAATAATAATAATAATAATAATAATAATAATAATAATAATTATTATTATTATTATTATTATTATTATTATTATTAATTATTATTATTATACTAAATAAATTAAATAACATAAAACGAAAAAAAAAAAAAACAAGAATGCCCTCAACCGCCCATTGAAAGGGCGGGTGCCTATAAAAAACAACATAACCGCCCATTGAAAGGGCGGCAGTGCTTTAATTTTGTTTGAAATGATGGCATTTTAGTATTAAGTCTGGAATGTGTGGCATTTTGGTATTTCCTGTGTAATAACATGGCATTGCTGAAAAATTTTCACTATTTGCGGTACTAAATCCAAAGATGTTACAATCAAATATTCGATACAAACAAAAAGCAAATAAAAAGCCCTTTCAACAATCACTTTCCTCTTACTTAAAGCTGTAGGCAAATAGTATTATCAAATTAGACTGTAAATAAACAAATATTTAGGATAAAGAGCATTCCTATAGTAACAGATTTAGTTTAAGCAACTTGGTAACAAAATTATAATACTACTTTACTTAAAGCAAGATACCATATCCTACTATATTATAGAATTGAACTTCCATATATATATATATATAGTCCATTATCTAACTTAACATACATAGCACCAAACATCAAGCTATAACTAACTATCTTATCAACTTTCCCAATAAAAAACATGTATCCTTCAGCTTCCTTTAATTCCCAACTCTTCCAAGAGCTTCTGGTTGATTCTAACACAAGAAGGCTACTGTTCCAAAACCCTGTAGATCATCAATCACTAACCAACTCCTCTATTTTAACAAACAACCGTAATTCAACAGATTCATATTTTGGAATTTGTGAATTTGATTCTAAAGTTGTGATGATACTTGCAGTCCTATTGTGTGCTTTTATTTGCTCACTTGCATTAAACTCCATCATACGATGTGCCTTGAGGTTTTCAAATGCAGCCATAAACAACAACCAAGCTTCACAACTATTGGTTAATAAAGGAATCAAGAAGAAAGCTCTCAAAACATTCCCCACATTGAACTATTCAGCCGAGTTGAAACTACCTGGTTTGGACACAGAGTGTGTGATATGTCTCTCCGAGTTTACAAGAGGTGAAAAGGTGCGCATTTTGCCTAAATGCAACCATGGTTTTCATATTCGTTGCATTGACAAATGGCTAAAGGAACACTCATCATGTCCCAAGTGCAGACAATGTCTTCTTCAAACATGTCGAAAGGTTGGTGAGTCGCAGGTGCAACCAATTGTGCTGTCAGTGCTGGAAATCATTATAAGGATTCCACCACTAGACCATGAAGCCGTTGAACGTAACTATAGGGAAGAAAGCAGATAAATGTTCATTATAGTTTGAAGCTTTTAGTTGCTTTAGGTTGACTCCAATTGAGCATTCGAAGAGAAGTTAGATACAACTGATTAACTGCTTCTCTTTTGTTTTAACAGAATTCTAATCACAGTTACAATCAACTTGTCAAATTAATTTTTCTAATATTAAGAAATATGGTAGGACCTAACTCAACCTCTCAAAATTAATTTATAGGGTGAGGATTGTTCCCATTTATAACTATTAGAAAACTTTATTTTAGTGGCGAATTTAGCCTCGGCCACCGACACCGAGGCTAACTAGCCTTGACAAAATCAAGGCTATTCAAACGCAAAAAAGTTATTTTAAAGTTTTTCTTTTACAATTATTTTTATTTAATTCGTTAGACATGGTTAGACCGAGGCTAAATATTTTTTAATTTTTATACTTTTTTTTTTTTTAAATATTAGACACGGATGAGCCGAAGCTAACTATATTTAGCTGCGAAATTAGCCTCGGCCACAGACACCGAGGCTAACTAGCCTTGACAATACCAAGGCAATTCAAACGCAAAAAAAAAGTCATTCTAAAGTTTTTTCTTTTACAATTATTTTTATTTAATTCATTAGACATGACTTGACCGAGACTAGATATTTTTTAATTTTTGAATTATTCATTTTAAATATTAGACAAGGATGAGCCGAGGCTAACTATTTTTTATTTTTTTTAATATATTTATTTTATCTGATAGACACGGATGAGCCGAGGCTAACTATTTCCCACTCTTGTCTTTCCTGTTTCCCTCTTAATTCCTTTCAAAATGAAGAACCCTAAAATTTAACCAAATAGATTTTCAGAAGATAAAAACCCCTAAAATCAAACAAAATCGATTTTGTATGGTATCATCTCTTCATTTTCATCTTCAAGATCATCGATTCTTCTGAGTGGAATTATTGGTCTCAATACACTAATCGTTCACACTTTCCTGCTCAAATTCAACCTTAAAATATCTCTGATTCTTCTTCTGCTTCTTTTTAATGTAGTGAGTTTCAGTCTTGGCCTTTATCTGTTGAAGGAAGTTTAGAAGATAGAGCTGCAAGTGCTTCTAAGAGTCATAGTCAAGCAGAGAAAAGACGCAGGGAACTTATTCCTAAGTCTGATAAGGTAGAACAATTTGTTTGTGTTATTTGCCATTTTAAGGTTAGATTTTGTTATGTTTTTAGGGATTTTGTTATGTTTTTAAGACGCAATAAAATGGAATTAGCCATTTAGGGAAAAGATATTTGATTATGATGTTTTGCATTCAACTCATGAATTTCTAATTCCAACCCTAACTGAGATTTAACACAATCCTCGCTCTCAACTGAATTGAACTTGAATTAATTAACAGAGCCTAAACTCAGGCGCGACGGTGTTGGTTAGAGACTACGGCGAGGCAATCGGAGAGAAGAAAGTATATTGAACGTATTTATGAACATGTGAGTTTATGGACCTGAGTTTGCTGAACTCATGTTTGTTGCTGTTAAAAACTCATCACCATGCTAAATGTTTGGTTGTTAAATGGAAGACTGCCATTAGGACAATATGTGCATGTTATTGCTTTTTTGTAAAAATGCTGATATATGCCTTTGAAACATAGGGTGAGTTGAGGATTAACATTGTTATGTTGAACTCATGTTTGTTGCTGTCAAAACTATTTCTCTTACTAACCTGATAGTGAAAGGACAACTACCCCACCATGTAGGTTTTGACTAGTTTGAGTGATTTGGACATTGTAATTTACAATGTGATGTCATTTTATTTTGAGGTGTGAGTTTGTTCAACTCATACAATTGCTTTTAGATTGTCTCAAGGATAATGTAGGTAGTTTGTTGCTTTTGTATAGGTGATAATATATACTGTTGAAACAGATGGTGAGAGTTGAGGATTGACATTGTTATGTCAAGCTTATGTTTGTTGCTGTCAAATCTATTTTCATAACATAAAATTGTTTGGATTTAGCATTTGTCATTTTAAAATGGATAATAAACTAGTTGTAGGAGGATTTGAACTTGGCAATATTTTGAACTCTTGATCTTCATGTTAGAACTGTGTTGGTTTGACAAATTGGTAATTGATTTTGAAAACAATGTTTGAATTAATGTGATTGTTGACATTGGTAAACACCAAGTTTGTTACTGCTTCTGTTCAGATTTTACTCATGAGTTTGTTAACTTTCAAAACATTTTTTCTTGACTGGTGCTTCCATCTTGTTTTTACAACTTGTTGTTAAAGCTATGATAGTTGTAATTCATCAATGAATGTTGATTGAAACACCAATAATTATGTCAACAATTGCTTTAAGGTTTGTCAACTTCTAGTACCATCGAGCTCTATCTTTAAAACCATATGTGTTTAGTAATTGGCATTGTAATGAACAACTCTCATCGTCATGGATTTTTGTGTATTGAATATTGTCATCAAGTGTTCCATACTTGGAGGGCACATTGTTCATCATGGTTTTCTAATCCATGATGACAGGTTTTAGGCAGTCTAGGTAGGAACTTAGTAGATTTCTTTGTATGTTCTTTGTTGGTGTGGTCTATTGAAAGGGTGTTGTCATGTGTGTTTAGTTGAATTAATGACAATACTAAGTTTCAAACATTGATGACATAGTGAAGAATGCTTGGCTCTTTACTTTGCTTACTGTCCAAGTTTGTTGGGAGGTTGGTCAACCTAGATTCCCATCAGAACTTTGTTTGGTTTCATATTTGGCGGTTGAAACCTTGATGCATGATGTTTAGGACACAATGTAGGATCAACAATGTACTAGTATTTATTTTATGATTAACAAAGCAGACTCAGGCTTCAACAATTCTGTTATAACTTCAATAATTCCAATTCAACACTGTCAAATCCTAACTTCATTAAAATCACAATCCTTTGATGGACACTTGAGCTTAAAAAATAATGAAGATGCTGCTAAGGACTTTGGTAACATACATCATTTTCCTCCTCTAGCAGTGTTGCCTCCAAAAACTGTTTCGGATATTTCGCGTGCCATAAAACATGTTTTTGAAAAAGGGTCTGATTCAGAGATGAAGGTAGCGGCTAGAGGCCATGGACATTCCCTTCAAGGTCAGGCACAGGCACATCAAGGACTAGTCATCAAAATGGAGTCGCTAAAGGGTCCTGAATTGAAAATTCAGACAGGTGAATTTCCTTATGTAGATGTCTCAGGTGGTGAGTTGTGGATAAACATTCTGCATGAGGCTTTTCAATATGGATTGGTGCCGAAATCTTGGACAGATTATCTTCATCTAACGGTTGGAGGCACTCTTTCGAACACTGGAATAAGTGGACAAGCTTTTAAACATGGACCTCAGATCAATAACATCTTCCAGTTGGACGTTGTCACAGGTACTGCTCAAACAGAATCTAAGAAGAGTTAGTTTCTTTAGATTTTTTTTTTATAAAGAATGAGAATAATTGTTCCTTTATGCATTGTAGGAAAAGGAGAAGGTGTTACCTGCTCAGAAAATCAAAATGATAACCTTTTTCATGGTGTTCTTGGAGGGCTCGGTCAATTCGGCATCATCACTAGAGCTAGAATTTCTCTAGAACCAGCACCAAAGATGGTGAGTGTACTGTACCCTCATTTCTAATATGAAAGTAATGAAAAAAGTTTCCAAGAATACACTTTTTATGACATAATCTGTAAACATTTTAGAGGTGAAATGGATTAGGGTGCTCTATTCAGATTTCTCTACATTTACAAGAGATCGAGAATATTTGATATCACTTAAGGACACATTTGATTATATTGAAGGATTTGTAATCATAAATACAACTGGTATCCTTAATAGTTGGAGATTATCTTTTGACCCAAAAGATCCACTTCAAGCCAGCCAATTCAGTTCAGATGGAAAGACTTTTTACTGCCTTGAGATGGCAAAATACTTCAATCCCAACGAAGCTGAAGTCATGAATCAGGTAAGACAAAAATACACTATGGATGTTTGAATTACAGTGAGAATAGCTAAATCACAACCGCTATGATTTTGCTAATCTGAGTGTTAATTCAAATATGCACTCAATCTCATTGGCTAAAAAAAAGTTGTAATTTTTTTTTCACATTAAAATGCAGGGTGTTGATCACCTACTGTCAAAACTGAGTTACATTCAACCAACACTGTTCCTGTCAGAAGTTTCTTACGTGGAATTTTTGGACAGAGTGCATGTTTCTGAGATGAAGCTAAGAGCAAAAGGCTTATGGGATGTTCACCATCCTTGGCTGAACCTTCTGATCCCAAGGAGTGAAATTCATGACTTTGCCAAACAAGTATTTGGCAATATTCTCAAGGACACAAGTAATGCTCCCATACTCATTTACCCTGTCAACCAAATCAGGTATCTATCATGTCTTAGCTTGAAAAACTTCATGCCTCCAGCTAGTACATGTTTGGATTTACCTTTTAATTCCTTAACAGCAAGTTGTGGGTCTGAATCACAACTTACATCTAATTCACAGCAGCCATTTTAATTCCTTAACACCAATAACCATCTAACCTTTAACACATTTAGAATTGGACCTTAGGGCTGTTGTTTAGAATTTATAAACAATTGAGTATAATTATTGAAGTATAGAATTCAGTATAAATGATAATTCCATAAATGATGAAGTAAATCTAGGCCTAAACTTGAACCAACTAAATCTAGGCCTAAACAAAATCTTGAATTTGACATTACAATGCCAATTCTATAAGGGATTCAGACCAACAAGAAGAGCTAACCACCCCTAGCATCACCATGCTTGACAGATCTAAAACTCCAAAAGCAGACATAAACACTGGCCTCAAACCTACTTAGAAGCAAACCACACCTATGTGGAATAAAACTCTCCAACAAACCTGGGCAGCAGGCCCAGTATCAAACCAACAGTGTCCACTAAAGTTCTAATCTGTCAAGATCTCCAACTGGCTCAAGAATTCTCATGACCCCAAATTTGGCCATACCCTACCTCAGCTGACAAAACAAAGTGAAACTCACTACCTATCACAAGGAAACCAAACTAGCTATGAGAAACTAAGACTGATAGCCACCAAATCTGAGTTGACAAACTCAGTTTCCATATGGATAAATGCTAACAAACCGAACAGAACTGACATTACAATGCCTAGGATGTTTATACTATTTTAATCATTTTCAGGACAAGGTTTCATGGGATCCTCAATATGAGATGTTTGTCAGGAAAGCCTTTTATTCAAAGGAAGCCATTCGACTAAATGACATAATGAGAAAGGTGAGGTTAAAAGGGACTCATCCTTCATGGATTGGTGAGGATGCCTGGAATGAGCTTGAAACTTATTGGAAGAGTGATTCGTTATTGAAATTGTCCTCTCTAAACAAGGCCAATCGAAGTTCAGCAAGAGGAGGAGCAGTCTACACCTCAGGTTGTAAGGCTCATGTTGATGTAGCGCTTGAGCTTGTAAGTAATAAAGTCGATTTTTATTTCAATCTTTAATTATTTATACTATCAAATTTACTTTAATTTATATTTGTAGACCCAAGAACTTCAAAGGGATGTACGCCCTGATGAGTTATTTTTAAATACCCATAAGAGGAAAAGTGGAGCATGGGTTGATCATCGTGTTGAGTCTACATACGTAAGTTTCAATTAATTATGAACTTAATTTCAATTGGTGTATTCCTACCAAAAACAAATAAATAAGAATCCTTGGTTATATATGAACTTAATTTCAATTGATGTCGAGAGGTTAGATGGAGGGACCGTTTTTAAATTAGGAACTGTGAGCTCAACACCAATTGCAATGTTTACAGAAGCATAGTAATTCTGACCCGTTAAAGCATATCCAAGTTGATGTCGAATTTTTGTAGCTTAACTGAGTCAACGGTGTTAACAGGATGCTTGGCTTTGAATACAGTGAAAGCCAGAATGAGAATTAGCAATAAAATTGCAATGAAAACAATAGTAACCGCGAGACATGGTTTTCTCCCTTTACCAGATCCTATTGTCATCCTGTTATGATATGAAGGAATAAACACAAGAGTGGTGTGTTTGTTTTAATATTTCCCAAACACAGCGTGTATTTGAAAGGGTTACGCAGTTACGAGAGTGACCTATTCAATAGTTTATTGTTTAAGGAATGAGTTTACACCCTATTCATCTAGAATTAGAGCTGAACAATTGGCTGCAGCTACATCAGCTCGACTCGAAGAGGCTACCAAAGCTATTCAGGCGTCAGATGAGATTGCTCGGAAAGCAACAGAACAATATCAAGCGTCTAATGAGTTTGCTAAGAAGATGGAGTCTGAACTGAATGCTTTGAAGGCATTTATCATGCAGAAGCTTGACGCTACAAATGGTTAATCTGCTAGTGTTGTCATTCGATCGTCAAATCCTCACTATGATGATGATTTAGATGACCAATCATTAAGTGAAGATTGATCATGTCATGTTAGTAGAAGTAGTCTCGGATGAAAAAAAATTTGGACATGATTTTCAATGTATTCCAAGTTTTTGGGGCTGTTTTTTGTTATAGCTATGACTACTTTTTTGTTGTTGTTTCAATCTATGTAATATTTTGATAACTCTTACTTCATATGTGTTATATGTTTTGATAAATTATTTATGATAAATTATTTAGGCCAAAGTTAAATATTTTGTTGACTTATAAAGTTTGAGCTTAGCCACGAATAAATCGAGGCAAAATATTCCTTTAGCCTCGACCAGGCCCAAGGGTAAACATTATGTTGACTTATGGAGTTTGACTTTAGCCTCGGTCAGGCCCAGGCTATTTTTTGTTTTTTGACACGGCTAAGCCGAGGCTAATGTAGACACGGCTCTTTTTGGCCAAAGCTAAATGTTAGCTTCGATCGTTTTAGCCTTTCCCCGACACCGACGCTACGCCGAGGCTAAATACAGTGTGTGTGTGTGTGTGTGTATATATATATATATATATATATATATATATATATATATATATATATATATATATATATATATATATATATATATATATATATATATATATATATATATATATATATATATATATATATATATATATATATATATATATATATATATATATATATATATATATATATATATATATGCATAGAAATGTTAATTTTATCCTCCAAAATCAAAAGTTTCATGATCTTATACATTACCTAACTTATATGATATTTAGATTCATACTCAAGAATTGCAACAAGTCAACCGGAATAAGAAGCCTAAATTTAGCAACATGTCCAAAAAATAGGATCTTGCAAAGACCGTGCCTAAAAAAACATTTATTTCTCGATTTAGGTTGTACCTTGAAACATATGTAGGAACAACAGATGTGATGGAAGGTGGTATTTGTGATATACCTATGGAGGAAGCTATTTTTGGTTTTTCTTATACCAAAACAATTGCTAAAGAGGATATGGATCAGATTTTTCATCATGATGGATTAGGCATCCGTGTTATCAATTCATGCATCAGGTACTCCGATCAACTTTATTTAATTAATTGAAAATTTATTTACTCATTTCAATGAATAATCTAGTGTTAATTATGTTTTTATTTAAGGTTCTTGTCTGACAAATTGTGATTTTTTTTTAATATAACATCTTTTTTCAAAATAATTACCAAATAAATTATTATTTCAAAAAAATTATCAAATTGGCTAAGTTTCAAGGAAGAGTCGCCATATGAAATGGCTAATCAAGGTGCCCTAGACATGATTCGCCATTTCATATGGTGCATGAGTTATTTTTGGGGTGCCCTATCCTACACTGAGTCGCCATATGGGATGGCGCATCAGTTGTAGGGTAAATTTTCTTTGTTTTTTTTTAATATTTAATTTTTGTTATATTTTATCGCCTTTAATTATTATTTAATATTTAATATTTATTTTTTGTCACGTATAATTAAAAAATAATAAAATTTGTTATTTTTAATATTTTATAAAAAAAAATATAAATAAAAGAAATAATAAATAATAATATTTATAATATAAAAAAGCTTCAATATTGTACAACAGATGAAAAAAAGAAAATTAATGGTCGGCTCTATCTAAACGACCACCAATACTACATTGGAGAGGATTCGCGCGGCGTCGAGGTCTACCACAATGTTGTTGAGGTGTATCAGGTCTTTGTGTGTTTACCTGTGGAAAAGGTATTTGTTAGATGGCATCAGCGTATTAGATAAATTTTGAAGCATTTTACCCCAAAAGTCGGGTTGCCCGCTGCCAACGACGCTTCTGTAATTAAGTTCAATGCCCATGTTTTCGTAGTTTTGTCGGGGGAGGTTAGGTGTGGTGTGGACAATATGGTTGTCCGAATTGGTACATCAAATTGGTTTGGAAATGATGTATTGGTTGTTGTGTGGTTTGGTAGTCAAAAAGTAGATAAATATTTTGTTGGTAGGAAGTTTGATTGTCTAGTGTGTAGATGTTCTTGATTGGCTGCCTTTTATGCTAAAACATTGTTATGTGTGTAGATATCTTGACTGATGTCATGACATACTTGTGTAGTGTTCTGTAGGATATGTTTGGTTAGCTAATACAGAGTTTATTGTATGTCACACTAAATGTTGTGACATCAGGTATCTACTAGCATGGGCGCTGTTTGTTTTCTGTTAGGTTTCCTACTTTATCTCAGGCTATATTTTAGGAAAAGCCCATGGCCTATTTTGTAGCACCTTGAATTGTGGAGATTGGATTAACTTGGTTAAACCTAATTTATGCTACCTAGGCCTAAGGCCCATGCGCTGCATATAAAGAAGAGTGATAATCCTCACTAAAGATTCAGAGATTTTCGTGTGAAAAATTCGGTTTGTGTGTTTGTGTCTTCATGTGTGTTTTTGTCTTAGGTTTTCTTGTGAGCCAAGAAATTATCATCTTGATGATTGCATTGGACTAGTGTGATTTTTGAGAGGTGTTTTGGTTGTGTCACTCTAAGCTCTTAAGCAAGAGTGTTATGTCTCTTGATTGAAGCTTTTAAGCAAGATCAAGATTTGTTTGAAGTATGTCTTCCTTTTGAATTTGTTTGTTATTTGATTGATATCACTGTTGTGATTGAGGGGGAGTGAGTAGGAACTCAGGTCTAGAGTTAGATTGAAATTGCATTGGGTAGGTCTTAAGTGAGGAGTTGTAAACTGGTGGTTTAGCTCTGAATTAACACTGCTTATAGTGGATTTCCTCACTGGCTTGGTAGCCCCCAGATGTAGGTGATGTTGCACCGAACTAGGTAAACAATTTCATGTGTTCTTTACTGCTTTCATTAATTATTTATTACTAAGTCTAATAATTTTTTCAGAAGCAGATGTCATAACATCCGATATGACATCGCCTGTCTGTTACTAGAATTTCATAGTGTGGGGTCAAAAGAGTTATCTGGGCTATAGGTGGATGGGGTAGGTCAAAAGATGTATCAGGGCTATATGCAGAAGTGGTGTCGGTTTCGGAAGGTTGGTGGTAGGGGTAAGGCTCTTGTTGTTGTGATTAGGTTGGTGGCATGTACGGGTTGAGGTCTTGAAAGATTGATTGGGTGGGCATATTTGGATGTTTGGTATGACATGGTGTTTGATGTTGGGGATTGGGTTGCTGATGTGGGTTCGAGGAAGACGCATGTTGCCTTGGGTCAATCAAATATGTCAGCTCAGACACAAATTGTTGTGAGGTTGTAACCGACCTAAACCAAATCATATGTTGATAACTTGGTCTATCCCCTCCCACAATAGGGTCGGTTAAAATGTGTTGATGTTGGTTCTTCCAATGCAGACACGTCTCTTTTGAAAAGTCCTTCCAATGATTTAAACTCCATTGTGTATCCACCCTTAGCTAATGCTAGTGTCCCAATGACGTTGGCGCATATGGAATATTTTGATGCATCCCGAACTATAGTTTCACCCGGTCAATTTGGTGCATCTCCACTATAGTGAACCGAATGATGGGTGTTTTACATGTCCACATGGCAACATCATTGGCGTTGGGCTGGTGGTCGAGACCCTCGTACAGCATCCAGACAAACTACATTAACAATACATATAATGAGAAATACAAGTATGTGTTTATCAATTAGACAAAGTAATGGTAGATAAGAAGATGTGGGTGAAATACAAGTATGTGTTTATCTGTGATTGTTGCCTATTATGAGTAGAGACATTGTGGGTGAAGTTTGATGAATGAAGTTTGCAGAGTGACAAGAAGATGTTGTAAAACGTATGAGGAGTAGAGTTGGTAATGGGATGAGAAGAGTTTTTTCCTTGATGAACATGTATTTATAATGGTCAAATGTGATGAGAGAAGTCACATGAAAATGCATGCTGAAGTGTGCAAGTTTCTAAGTGCATGAGTCACATAAAAATGCATGTTGTAAGTGTGCAAGTTTCTAAGTGCAAGAGTCACATGAAAATGCATGTTCTAATTGTGCAAGTTTCTAGGTGCATGAATCACATGAAAATGCATGTTGTAGTGTTGTCATTCATGCAGAGTGTTGGCTTGCTACGGTAATAATGTAGGCATGCGAATACTACTACTATTAATGCATGCTGAAACATGATGACAATGATTCAGGGAAGCGTGCAAGTGTGGTCTTGTCATGCATGTGAAGTCAAAAACATTAGTGTAGTGTTGTCATGCATGCAGAGTGTTGTGAAAATATATGTTCTGCTAGAGTATAGTGTTGTCAAGCATGCATGCTAAATTTTTATGACATAGGTGAAGGGAAGCGTGCAAGTGTAGTCTTGTCTTACAAGATTCTTGGTCATTGGAATGCAGAGAATCTTTCAGTCATTGATTGATAAAGTGTAGTCTTAAAGGTATTTATTTTTTTTCATTTTATTACAAAGATATGATCACAAGTATGCAGCGTATAGTGTAGTCTTAAAGATATGAAGATGTAGTCACAAGTATAAAACATCCTGTGAGACTAATATTGTACCCATGTGTATACATTTATTAGTAAGAATCTTGTAGGCATGCAGAGTGCAAAGTGTAGGCATGCAGAGAATCAGAGTGTAGGCATGCAGAGTGCAGAGTGTAGCCATGCAGAGAATCTTGTAAGCATGCAGAGTGCAGAGTGTAGCCATGCAGACTACAGAGTGTAGCCATCCAGAGAATCGTGTAGGCATGCATAGAGTCAGAGTGTAGGCATGTAGAATGCAGAGTGTAGCCATGCAGAGAGTCTTGTAGGCATGCAAAGTGCATGGTGTAGCCATGCAGAGTTTAGTCTTGTCATGCAGAGAACCTTGTAGGCACACATAGTTTAGTATTGTCGTGCAGAGAACCTTGTAGGCACGCAAAGTGTAGTCTTCTAGGCACATAAAAATATGTGATGAGTGCAGATCTAATAATAAAAAATAAAGCTTTATTGTTATTAATACAATAGAGATAGTTGATTTATTATCATATCAATTAGTAAACAATCCTTTCAAACACAAATTTACTAACATTTTAGTTATGGCTCAAACACCATAATACATGATCAGTGCATATTTAAACGGTGAGGTTTTTGAATGTAACTCAGCCGATTTCAATTTTTGAAATACTGATGTTACTAGATTTTTGATTAACAGAAGATCAAAGTTTTTACACTAGAAATCGAGATTATAAAATAAATTACGGTGTGGTCCAATTGGCAAATTTTTCTAATTAAAGATTCGAGACGATGAAGATGTGCATAACATGTTCTGCAGTCATGAGTATTTTGGTTTCTTAGATATTGTGCTATATGTTATGTTACAACAATAAAAACTATCTTAACAACTTTATTCTTCTCAAGTTTTTTACGAATCTGATGAGGAACACGCTGAAGTCGATGCCATTGATGAAGAACAAGAAGCAGTTGAAGTCATTGTTGACGACATGGTAAACAACGAGGAAGAGAGAGTTCCACCCATTCATTTTTATCTCCCACCTCAACACATGACAAGTCTCGACTTAGGTGACGATGAACCCTCAACAGATATTTTTTATAACCCTAACTACGCAATAGAAAGACTATTAAAAGAGGGCGACAACTTTTGTACAAAAGAAGATTGTGCCCGTGCAATTAAACAATATCACATGGACTTATCAGCAGATTATAAAGTCGATCAAACAAATCCAACTATGTATATGATCTATTACCGCAACAAGGTGTGTCTGTTCCGATTAATAGCGCCTTTCTGGAAGAGAAGTGATTCATGGAATATAGGGTAAGTGGGTCCATCCTACACTTGTATAATCACGAATCCGATGCTGGACCATCGCAAGCTCAGCTCTCAATTGATTTGCGATGAGGTTCTATCGGTCATTAGTGTTGCATCCCAAAATTTGCCTAACCTTTTCTCACTTGGTTTATGTTTCATTGCATTAGCATTGCATTGTTCTAGCATTTGCATAGCATAGCATTACCCATTTAGCAGGGGATCAAGTTTGGTTTATATACTAAGGAGCCTATCTAGAGGTATTGTTCAATCTTGAGAAGTCACCAAAGTCATCAGGAAGAGGGTTGTGTTCTTGAGAAGTTCAGATGCTTGTATGGGGTTAATCTCCTAACTTGAGGACCAATTGAAGACCATAAGTGGGTTGTGAAGCCTTGATCATGGATAGAGTGTTGATAGAGCTCATGGAGTGCCTTGAGGGTCATGGTGGAGCTCAGTCAAGTCATTATGCCAAGTGTGAAGAGTCACAGTTGAGGGTGTTGCAATTAGGGTTTCCATATGAGTAATCCTAAGTCAACTGTGCAATTGAAGAGGATCAGAGCCCAAAGTCTTTGGGATCATGGAAATTTGTGTTGTGATACATGATGTGATATCCCAATATCAATCCAAGAGGAATGCAAAGTGTGAGGAGTTGCTAAATTAGGGTTCTCAAGGTAAAATCCCCTATTTAGTGCCTAACTTCAAGACCACTTATCTCAAGATACAAGTTTCATCTCCACTTTTGGCCAACATGAAACTTGTAGAGCATGTTCTTAGCTTTTATTTGAGTACTAGAAGTCCTCCATTGGATTTATAGAACTCAAGTTATGATCCAGACGAGTTACAGGTCATCAAATGAATGTGAAATTTGTCTGCAAAAGTCAACTAACTCCCAAGGAACGTTTGACCTAGAGGGATGTTTCTCCTCAACTTTGGGCCAACATGAAAGTTATAGGTCTTGATCTTAGCTTTCCAAAATGTACTATAAGTATTCCATATGATTTGTAGAACTCAAGTTATGAGGTTTACAAGTTAGGGGTATTTTGGGAAAGAGAGATTATAGGTCATTTGGCATTATAGGTCATTTTCACTATCTTGCAAGCTTCAAATGAAGTTTTGTTCAACATGAAACTTGCTTAAAATGGTGTTTTTAGGTCAACCATGTACTCATGATGAATTGATTTGGCTTAGGGTGTACTTGGTTTGAAGGGAATTGACAAAAGGAGAATTTAAAGGCATTTAGGTGAAAAATTCAAGATTAATTCATTTTGTGCTCAAACAAGGCAAGTGAGTACTCATTTTAATCAGAAAAACCATTTTGAGTACATTGGCAATATTGGAAATTCATTTTGAGGCATATTTCATAGCATTTTAACTTGTTACTTCACAAATAAGTAACACATCAAACCATAGTCTTAAGGTGCAAACAAGCTTTCCAATTGATCTCTACACTTTCTACAGTTAACAAGCAAGGAAATTGAAGCTTCTTGGAGAATTTTTTAGTGTAAATTCGTGCTCACCATGTTTGAAATTTTCAAGGAAAAGTGAAATTGGGATTTCTGAATTTAGGCCTCCAATAGACCTCTAAAGCCCACAAACATCTTCTATATAAGTTCTATGTTGGATTCAGAGCATGTTTGGTGTTCATTTCGTGCTAGAACCAGAGAGTGCAAGTTGAATTTCAAAGCTCCAAGTGCAAATCGTGATTTCAATTTCAGAGGGATTCAAAGCAAATTAAGGATTGATTCATCTTCAGCATCAAACATAGAGTGAATCTGCACAGTTTGAAGCTGAGAATCGTGCCCTAACTGCTCCAATTTGAAGCTCCAACACAGGTATGTAACTTTCAAAATAATTGAAGATTCATGTTGATCTAGCATATGTTAGCATGTGGTTAGGCTTTAGGAAGTTGTTTAGATGGATTCTGGATCAGAATTTGGAGGTTTAGAGACAAATTAAGATGAGGTGTGATTTCTGTTTGGAGTTGGATTGGCTTGATCATGAGGATTCAACACGATCTAGATAGTTCATAATGATCTAGGAAGCATGAGGAGTAGATATGTGGTTTTAGATTGAGTTTTGGTGACACTTGAGGTTATGGAGCATTTTCTATTTGCATTCGTGTTTGAGAATCCATGAGGAATTAGAGGAAATGAGCGTGATATTTGGAATCTACGTGGAATTTGGAGTGAGATGATGTAAAATTTGTTAAGGTTTGCTGACCTGTAATTTTGGCTCGCCGGAGAAGACGATGGCTCAGCCACCGGAGCCACCGTCTGGTTCGCCTGAATTGCTTCCCTCCAACTGGACATTCAAACGAGGAAGATGAGTTTATCACCCTTGGATCAGCCTGGAATCTTGACTTTGTATCCCAATCTGGTGGCCACGTTTTAATCTCAGAAGTTGGACTTTGGCTCTGAAACGCTGTGTTTCATTAAATGTGCTGGCAGCCTGTGAACCCTTAGATTAGGAGACCAAGTCACATGATCCTACGCGCTTGATTATTTTCTGGATTTAATTGCTTTTTAATTCATTTTCATTTTATTTCAATTGTTTGTTTCTTTTTAAATTCATAGAAAATCCAATATTGATCATAAAAATAAAATAAAAATATGAGCATGTTCCTGATTTTATTTGTGATTTTATGATGCTTTTACATTTAATTCTCATGCAATTTTCCATTTAATTTGATTTGTTGCATTTTTATTAATTTCTTTAATTTGGTTTATTTCTTCTTGATTTTGTTGATTTTTGTTCTTTCAATTGGCATTGAATTTGGGGCTGATTTTTGGCTAGCCGGTAGATTAGATATGCATGATCCCCTAGGATTTAATTTAGATTTTTTAGACAACATTAGGTTCTGTTTTGGATTAGGATCATTAGACCTTCCATTTTAGGGTTTTCATTTGATACCTTGTGATCTAGGATTTTTTAGGTGACCTTCCCATTTGATTTGATCCCTGACCTTTCTACTATAGGTCCTTAACATGTTTAGGTTCCCTTATAAAATTTCATAGGATTTTAGGAGGTGATTTAGTATTTTTCATAGATTTAGTACTTAGGCTAGTTTTAATATGCTTTCAACATAACACTTGTTTTAGAATGACTTCAATGGTGACCTTTAGTTCATAATAGGTTTGCTAATCTTATTTGATGGTGCTTCAGACATGTATAGGCTTATGTTTGCTTGCTAGTGGTGTTTGGTTTTGGTGTTTAGACCTTCTTTTAGGAGCTTGCTTGTAGCTTGTTCAATTAGGGTTTAGGAAGAGCTTAGTTGTTCTCTCCTTCTTCAAATAAACATGGATTGCTTTGATTGCTTTCCATTCTCATCCTATGATTCAAGGTCCCTATGTGGAAGCCTCATCTTTCCTTTGGTATAAATTAATACAATTAAGTCATTTAGGCACGGATTAAAATTCTATCAGAGTATATTTATTTCATGGTATAAAAGGAGTGTGTCACATTACTCACGAAACGACCACATGAATATTAATGTTTATAAAGAAATAATTCAAAAGGGGTAAATCTCAACTAAAAGAAAATAAATGCATGGTTCTTAAAATAAGCATATTCATGTTTACTGTTTAAGCGGAAGACTAAAACATTGAATTACTTAAGACATGATAAAATACAAGTACACGCCATCAGGTTGTTCATAACATCAATCACAGTTTACCAAACATCGTGAACTATTACATACATAATGTATCACAAGATACTCTACAAGCCTAGCTACCCGATGTTACATATCAGAGCGATCGACTCAAGAGAAAGGAGTTATACTCCAAAGGAAAACCTCCAGTAATCCTAATCTGCGATGCCTCATAGAGCATTATAAAACAGCAGAAGGGTGAGAAATATTACCATAATAACAATGCATATAATTATGTATATAAACAATCATAAAATACATATATGCCACACTTCTCAATCAGTTCACACACTCACCACTCCCACATCAACATATTGTATATATACATAGGCACACTTCTCCTAACAATCACATATACATTATGTTTCATTTACCGCAAATCATATAAGCATATACAATCATACTTCTATAATTCACATCATTTTCACATAAACATTTACCATCATTCTATACATCTCAATCATTCCATACATCACAATGTATCCATATAAGTATCTATATATAAATAGAACATCAAGCATATACAATATGCATTCACCAATGTTTACATCAATCCAAGTAAACCCACATATATACATATATTCACATACATACACACACACACACACACACATATATATATATATATATATATATATATATATATATATATATATATATATATATATATATATATATATATATATATATATATATATATATATATATATATATATATATATATATATATATATATACATATTTTCAAGCATACTTACGCATGCCATTACCGAAATTCGCGTTAATTCACATAAACATCTACATTCATGTTTATTTTACCAATGCATCATATGAAGATGAAAACATGCAACTCATAGAGACCGACACACGACTCTATGCAGATGCAAATGCGGTACCGACTCATTTCAGCAGGTTCAATTGAAGAACCAAAAATAACCATCGCTCACACCCCACAAGGGCACACAAGGTTCTGCAGATTCTCCGAGGAATCAATATATAACCATCACAACATACGAGGTTCTGCAAATCCTCCGAGGGATCAATAAATAACCATCGCTCACACCCCACAAGGGCACACGAGGTTCTGCAGATTCTCCGAGGAATCAATAAATAACCATCGCTCACATCCCACAAGGGCGCACGAGGTTCTGCAGATTCTCCGAGGAATCAATAAACACAAGAATGCATACCATGATGCTTCACATGCAACATGACTCATGACACTCTTGAAATGCACACATGTTTACAAACATACTCATGCATTCATCACATTAATCACATATATTCACTATGCACTCACAATATTTAAACATGGTTCACATTTTCAATCATCATACATCACATACGAGCAATATGCACTTGCAAATATCGTGCCAAACGGCAATAAACTCAATCACATCCATCATGCATTTTCAATTAATTTAAACAATGTGTCACATATGCCAAAAGGCCACATATTCACAATCAATTCATAATCTAGGATTCACGCCATACGGCTACCCACAGCACACATAACAGCATATAATTAGTCATCTCAGATAAAGAATGATCGCAACCAAACCATACAATCAATCCACGAATGGAAAACACAAGTAAAGAAAATATGCTGCTGTGTTCGCTAACCTTCGCCTGGCGAAGCCCCTGGAGAACCTTCGCTACACCGTTCGCCTGGTGAACTTGCCAGCGAAGACCACTGGGGTTTATTCTGGAATTACTCGCTAGCACTCGCTAGCATACTCGCCTGGTGAACCTTCGCCACACTCATTCGCCTGGCGAACTTGCCAACAAAGACAGAGTGTTTGGTTCTGACTTGATTCGCTACCATTCGCTAGGCTTCGCCTGGCGAAGCCTCGCTGCCATTCACCTGGTGAACCTGCGAACTCAGAACTTCCATGGCTGTCCAAAAGCCCAAACCTCACAAACCGACCGATTTAATCCAAAATTAGTTCCAGTAGCACAACCCACTCATCCTCCGACTATACTACATCGTCTATTCCAAATTCTAACCGACAAAACTCAGTTTCTACCGATTAAATCCACTTCCGACCTAAAATGGAAAAATGTAGGAAACCCTCAACAAATCCAAACACACACATACATAATCATACACATTGATTAAGATAGTAAGATTTCACACCCTTACCTCGATTAATCGGAAGCTAGAAGTCGTTCTTGAGCTTTTCCAAGCTTTTCCTTCTTTTTCCTTCTACTTTCTCTTCTTCCTCCACTTTCCTTTCATGTTTTCTATATTACATTGTCGTTCCTCTTCCCCCCATATATATATATATCCTTCCTTTCTATTTTTCTCCAATATATTTCTTCTCTTAAAATATTTGTCAATTCATTTTCTCATAAAATATCTCATCTTGACATTGGTTAGAAAACATCTGATAAATCCTCATGATTCTACCAAATAGAATAAATCAGTTAAATTCAATAATTCACTTAAACCATACAACCAACTAACTAATGCAATTAATCAGTTATTAAAAATCGAGCTGTTACAGTATTCACCAAACTCGAAAATCCACTAAATCATGAGTATTCTATGAGTTTTTCCTACATAAACTCCTACTCATTAACCATTAAAACACAATTCCAAACTTATCATTCTTCATCCATCTTCTACCTATTATTACTACAACCATTATACACTATTCTAATCAATTGTTCCTCAAACTTTCTCTCCAGAACCAATACTCATGGTCATTACCAAAACCACAGAAGTTACACAGAACCTCACACCAAACTTACAACATATGCACCAATTTCATACAACATATGCCCAATCCAACAATGGCAGCAACAATCATAAACACATCAACATGCACACCAATTTCATCATAATCAACAACAATCAACAACATATCAACATAACAAACATGTTCATCAAAATCCCTACGGGGTTAAGGAATCCCCTCTACCCAATTTCATGTAAAACACCAATCCCAATCAGTTTCTCCCCCTTCCTCGATTAATGCTCCGATTGTTGAAGAATCCTCAAGAATCTGACAGGCCTAGCCTTCTTCTCTTCCCTTGTTCTTCCTCCTTGCTCTTTCTCTTCAATCCTTCCCCCAAATTGGTAATTTTATCGTGTTCTTCCCTTCTTCTCTCCAAAATCCTTTTTTTATTACTCATTCCAATAATAATAATAATAATAATAATAATAATAATAATAATAATAATAATAATAATAATAATAATAATAATAATAATAATAATAATAATAATACAAATACAATATTACTATTATTTATTAAATTATTATCATTATTCATTACATTATATTAATATTAACTCTATGCCTTAATAAAATAATCCTTATCAATTAAGGGCACCCACCAACGCGCTCAGATACACTCTCCACACAAGAACACATCAAAAAGACTAAATAATTAAAATGGGTGTTACAATATGATGTATTGGTCTTTTAGAAAACTTCCTATTAGAATCATCACTCGCTTGTTAGTTGATGCTAGTGAAACTTTATTTTTTTATATAACTAATTTTTTCTAACTTACAAAAAAAAATGAAACAAACATATTCTAAATTCAAATCAAAATTTAGGTAACTTTTCCAACTATTCCTTAGTTTTGAAGGAATTTTTACAAGCCTAAATAATAAAATTCAAAATCTTTTCTGATACAATCGTAATAAATAGTTTTCCTCTTCTTCAAATTTGTTATATAAAAAACTATTTTATTCTAGTATTTTTATCATGTACTAGTAAAATTAATCAAATAGGGTGTAACTATTTCATTGGTAATGCACAATGAAATATATAAAATTATTAAACGAGCATTATGATCCTTTTAGATCTTAACATCTGTTTCATAAAGTAAAATCTGATCAATGAAAAGGAGTAATGACCAAATACTAAACCAATTAAACAAAAAATGAAAACACTAGCCTATAAAAGCCAAAAAGTGAAGCTCAATTAATATTATTCGAATCCTTAAAGCCATAGAAAAATCAAACATAAGATTTTGGTGATGATATAATCCAGTTTGTGCAAAACTTTTAAGATTAATGGCCCTTCGTTGTTTATCGTCTTAACATTGTGGTCTATGACATTGTCTTGAAAATCACCAACTCTAGATTTTTTTTTTTTTTTTTGTCTTCTCTAGCTATTCCGATGAAAATACGACACTTATCATCAAAAGGTTGGACTCAATAAAGCTTGCTAATACAAGAAACTTTCACATATTTTTTTTTTCCTAATCCTTAACTCTTTAATTACATTATATTTCTTTTTTAATATTACTTGGCATTTAATATTTATTTTCTTTTTCCGGATTAACATGATAAGTTGGTAATGGAAATAACATTGATTTACAAATAGACAATTAGTTGAAGTTTAAAATTAAAGATTTACACATAGTATTAGTATTTTTATTGGATATTTAATTTATACGAATTATAAAGATCAATTTAATTTTTCAAGATATTAATTGGAATATTTCTTATGACTTATCGATTTTGGATCCTCAAATTGTTGACGATATTTTCAAGATCTACTTGTCATTTGATAATATTACTGTTGATGAACTCATTTGGACAAAATATTTAAATGATGATTTATTTTTCCAAAGATGCCCACAAGTATATCAAAAGGGATAACATTAAGCTCTTTTGGACAAAATTCATTTGTCATACCTACTTACCTCCTACTAAGTCATTAGTAATTTGAAAGTACTATGACGGGAGTGTCGCTACTGCGAAAATCGGCGCCGGCTGAACAGAAGAGTCGCCACCGTGCGTTATTTATCCCAATGGAGGGAAAGGAAACGCTCGAATTAAACCTACCGCAAAGACGGGAAAGGAATGGTCATCGCAACCAAATCCTGGATTCGGGAGTCGATTATGCAAGGGGAAGGTATTAGCACCCCTCACGTCCGTCGTACTCGACGGGATCCACGCTTGTTTTCTAGTACGGATTGTTATTCTATCTATTCCACAGGTCTAGGTTAAAAGGAAAAGAAAATGACTCGGCAAAGTATCACACTTTATGCCTACGTATTCCCGTCTGGAACGAGAAATCAGAGTCAACGTAGTTCGCCTACCTATGGGAAAGGAGGGGAAGGTTGCTCGCTAGGATATCGCATCCTATGCCTACGTACTTTCATACAACATGAAAGATCAGAGCAAACGTAGTTCGGGCTACGGAAAACATAGATTTGTTTGACTGTTTTTTTATCCTTCTGAAAAAGGTTTTCCCCTGATTATGGGTCCAAGCGGACAAAAATGACTCTTTGATTGGTTTACAGTCTTTTACGCAAGAACTTTCTTTTATTGATGTTTAACCTTTTATTGTATCTTTGATGGTTTTGAGAAAGAAGAGAGACAATAACTCTAAAACCTATGGTTAAAAAGGGAATCAAAATCTACCCTAATGTTGGCATGCATGGATGAGAGCCTAATGTCTGTCATATTTCTCTCTTGCGCAGAGAGAAACAGAGATCCTAAGGGAATAAACGGAAAAGAAACAGCATATATACAGTAAAGCAGTAAAATGCATGAATGCAGCAGTACAAGCGAGGCAAGGGAGTCCCACTCAACCACGAACCTAGAAAACAATGAGCAAAGTGAAACAGCTTCACCTCAATCTCAAGGGGAAAATTAACAAACAATACAATCAAGAAACTCAAACAATACATCAACAGCTCTAAACAGCACCACCAGCTCTAAACAGCAAAACCTGACAGCACAAGCTCCTTCTTCTATCAGTCATCAAGGCAATGAACTTTATCCTCTATCTTTAAGGGCTTCTTCAAAGCAAGCTCTTCAGCAGAGAAATGATGACTAGAGGATTTGGAATGTTAAACAGTCTGCTGAACACCAAAGGTGGCCTACAGAAAGTTAACATAATACAGATTGTTTCTCTCAAAGTTCTATCTCCTAGATACAGTCACTAATCCTTCCAAAGGAGGGATGTGAGTATTAAGGAGAGACTTTTAATCATTGAGAAGAATGGAGGCAAAAGAAACCATCCATGTTTATGAAGAAAATTTCTATTCTAAGGCTCTACCTATACCCTATGTCCTATGGTCTTCAAACAACTCCAGGCGAGCCAAGCAATCTTCATCAAGCTTTGATTTTGATTATTGATCTTCATCTTTAATTCTTTCCAAGCTCCACAAGCTCTAACTAAACCCACACCCCAAGCAAAAGCCCAAAAAGCCCACACAACAAAATAAACCCCAAAAATGGGCAAACCAAACAATCACACAGTTGCAAAATATACTAAAAATAGTAAAATAATATTTACAAGCCTAATATTAATTCTAAGGGAAGTACTATATCTACCCTATATACCCCATAGGTCCCATACTCTAATTCAATCTAAAAACCCAAAAATAAAATGTTCAAGTGCACCTATGTTGTGTATAAACCCTAATCTAACCATCTTAATATTCACTAATCAAAACTAATCAAAATTTATTCGCAAAAATATGAAATTAATTTCTAAGGGAACTTAATGCTCTAATCTAGCTACCACAAAAAGAACGGGATCAAAATACGAATTTAAATTGCTAAACGAATTTCATCAATATGTATGTACAAACAATATGAAAATAAAAGCAATTAATATGTAAAAAAAATCACCATAAAATGGAAAAAAAAAAATTAAAACAATATTTTTATTTTCTTGTAATTTTCTTCAGCCAATTATTGAGATGGGAAAAAAAATCCCATGCAAAAATGATCATTTTTGTATTTTTTATTAATTATTTTGTGACTTATGCACAAAAGAAAATGCAATTAAAATGAATACAAAAAAAAGGGGTGGAAAGAGTAATTAACATAGTTCAGAAATGCCACTGGGCCCAGGATGGGGGTGCAACTAGCGAAACGCTGGGCCCAGTAATCAACCCAGAAAAAAAACAACAAAAATGAAAACCTGGGGGGCGCGAATAGCGCGAAACCTGCTTGCATTTTCACTTGGGCCTCTAAACGGGGGTGCCAACAGCAATTGGCAAGGCCCATGCTTTATTCCAGAAAGCAAAAACGGGGGGCGCAGATAGCATTAATTCCTTTGTATAATCCACGTTGGGCCTCAACGGGGGGGGGGGGGGGGGGGGGCAATTAGCAATGATGATAGGCCCAACCAAACACAACCCAAGGGAAGGGGTTTCACGAGCAGGATGGGAGTATGGTTCAGAAATTTGTGATTGGGCTTAGTGCCCGAGCCCATCCATCCAACTTCAGCAAGACCAAACAAACCTAAAATTCCTCTATACTCTCCATTCCCACGACACTGTTCATCTTCTTCCAAATTGAAACCCTAGCGGCGCTTCCCATCTCCAAACTCTCCTTCTCTGAAAATCTCTCTATCTGAAATCCCCTCCACTCCCTCAACCTTCGTTTCAACTTCCTCACTCAAATCTCTCAGCTCATTCAACTTTCACACAAATCTCAATCTCAAACCTAACCTAACAACATCTCAATCAACTTCTCACAAAATCCTAATCAACCTAACATCATGCTCTACAAACATCACGAAAGAAAGAATGAAGAACAAATCACCAACCTGGACGAAGCAAAGATGCTTGGCGATGACTATTTCGGGAGGCTCACGCGAAGCTGAAAAAGGTGTTCGTGGATTATGGCAATGAATCTTTACAGGTCTTTGTGAGATTCTTGATGTTCGCTGACGAAGCTTGTTGTGGCGACCTGGAAACTTCGCTGGACGACTTGACGATCTATGTGCTGAAGAGGAACATGCAAGAGGCTCTTCACGATTTTGGGAGCGATTGATGAACTTGCAACGTTCTTGAGGCTTTCTGAGAATACTGATGGAGACCTTGGGGTTACGACGAAGATGATGATTTCGGGATGAAGTTTGATCTAATTGATGAAGATCTGGAAATCACCGATGAACTTGCTGAAGAACTCGTTGAAGATCTGACTAATTCTGGAGAAAGCGTCAAAGGAAGATCAAAAATGGTGATGAAGAACATGTGAATCTGGAGATTCTGTGGATGATCTGATGAACATCCGATGAAGATGATGTGGATGTTGCTGAACTCTGATTATTGATGACGATCTGAGAAGAAAGATGAAGATTGGTGTTATTGGTGTTCTTGAGAAACGAAGGTTTCTGGAAAAATTCTATGAAGGTGGGATGAATCTGGATCGGAGAAGATGAAGGTTGGAAGAAGGAAGATGAAGCTGGATCGGAGAAGATGAAGTTTGGGTGGATTTCTGAGTTTTTTGGTGTCTCCGGCGAAATTGGCGGTGGTCGGAGGTTAGTTGGGGCGGTCGGAGTCGGTTGGGGTGGTGGCCGCCGGTCCTTGCATGGCCGGCGGTGAAGACTCCGACGACGGGAGCAGGTGGCAGAGAGGGAACGTGAGTGATGGCCACGTGTGGCTGGGGGAGACTAGAGAGCAACACGTGGGTTGCATGCAGGGTGGGGCCGAATGAGGTGGAAGAAGAAAAGGGTGAACGCGTGGCATACCCTATTTATTGACACATGGTACTGCGAAAAATGGACTGAACTTTGAATTTCTGGGCTTGGACTTTGATTAAATGGCCCATTTGGACTAATCCTCAGATTAATGATGCTTAAGACCTGATTAAGACTAAAAAAACCTAATTAACTATAAAACAAAAATTAAAAAGGAAAACCCCTAATTAATCTAATAAACCCTAATTAATTCTAAAATTAACCCTAATTAATATCTAAAAACGAAAATAGAAAATAAAACCCTAATTAAATCTAAAAATCTAAAAAAAACTATTTTTTAATCCTAATTAATATTTTTCTTAAAATCCGAATTAATTCTGAAAAAAAAATAAAAATCTAAAAAACTAAAAACTTTAATCTCTATTTAATATTCTGAAAAACAATTAAAAATCTAAAAAAATCATACTATCCCTTTTATTATTTTTCTTTATTAATTCTCTCTTTAATAAAACTCTAATCTAAAAACACTATCTATTATTATTATTTTTTCTACTCTTTTTAAAAGGAAAAAAACTATTTGTCTATTAACTATTAAAAGAAAATAATACCTAAACATCTTTAAAAATCTATTAACCTCTAAAAATGAAAAGAAAATTCATTTAAATTCTAAAAATTATAAAAACTCTATAAAATCCAGAAAAATCCAATTAAGTACATTAAAATCCAGAAAAATGACAGAAAAATCCTAAAAATGCCAGGAGGCCGATTAAACCAATTAAAACCCCATTACGCAACCGTAGCGAAACCCGGGCACCGAGATGACCTGAAAACACCAGGAACGAGCCCCAATTCTCGACAGACTTTTATTCTGACTGGCCTGATCTGCCTGAAACGCCAGGGGCTATAATCCCGATAAAAACCAAATCTAAATGATAAAAATGCAATGCATGCCGTATGCGAATGCGAATGCAAAATGTGGCGAAACATAAACCAGATATTAGGACCGGTTGGTCAAATTTTAGGGTGCAACAGCTGCCCCTATTCAAGCGGCTTGGACATGAAGGGTTGAAAAGCGAACAACCTTCAAACATTCGAGGTACGAGACGGTTGAATATAAAATAAACCCGAAAATTTGCCAACCGCAGAAATAAACTGCACCCTTGCTTGGGGAACACCATCCAGAGAACTGAATCTCGTTATTCTGGCAACAAAAAATGATCAATCACCTGATAAAGAGATTTGACTTCAACACCAGTTACTTGTGTGACACCACAAATAACAAACTCGAAGATCGGATCAACATGCACTTGATCACCTCCCATCGTCTACTGATAGACGGAGACACCATCCCGCAGGAAAACAATAATATCCATACTCTCCTCGTCTAATGATAGACGGAGACACCATACCGAAGGAAAAATATAACCCATATTCACATCGTCCACCGTAGGAAAAACCATACCCATATTTACATCATCCACCGTAGGAAAAACCAGACCCATATTTACATCGTCCACCGTAGGAAAAACCATACCCATATTTACATCGTCCACCGTAGGACAACCATACACATTACTCACATTGTCTAAAGATAGACAGAAAGGCACCATCCCGAAGGAAAATCAATATTCATTACTCACATTGTCTAAGGATAGACAGTAAGGCACCATCCCGAAGGAAAATCAATATTCATTACTCACATTGTCTAAGGATAGACAGTAAGGCACCATCCCTAAAGGAAAAACATTATCCAATACTCTCTCATCTAATGATAGACGGAGACACCTTCCCGAAGGAACACCAATATCCAATACTCACATTGTTTAATGATAGACAGCAAGACTCCTTCCCGAAGGAGAAAAAATATAACCCATATCCATTATCCACCATAGGAAAACCAAGATCCATACTCACATTGTCTAAGGATAGACAGCAAGACTCCTTCCCGAAGGAAAATCAACATTCATTACTCACATTGTCTAAGGATAGACAGCAAGACTCCTTCCCGAAGGAGAAAAAATATAACCCAATACTCTCTTCGTCTAATGATAGACGACAAGACTCCTTCCCGAAGGAAAATCAACATTCATTACTCACATTGTCTATGGATAGACAGCAAGACTCCTTCCCGAAGGAGAAAAAATATAACTCAATACTCTCTTTGTCTAATGATAGACGGCAAGACTCCTTCCCGAAGGAAAATCAACATTCATTACTCACATTGTCGAAGGATAGACAGCAAGACTCCTTCCCGAAGGAGAAAAAATATAACCCAATACTCTCTTCGTCTAATGATAGACGGCAAGACTCCTTCCCGAAGGAAAATCAACATTCATTACTCACATTGTCTAAGGATAGACAACAAGACTCCTTCCCGAAGGAGAAGAAATATAACCCATATCCATTATCCACCGTAGGAAAACCAATATTCGTTTCTATATTCATCACCACCCATCAAATTTCAGAATCCTTTCGTCTACAGGAATTGATGGAAAGAACAATATCTTCAAAGGGGCCACATCATCAATAAGGATTGACAGAAAGAAAACCCATCTCCAAAGAGCCATGCCGTTCATAAGGATCAACAATTAGGAAAACCAAACATTCTTCGAAGAGCCTCGACGTCAATAAGGATCGACAGTCAGAAAAACCTTCTTGAAATGCCATCTCGTCCAATAAACAGAAAGAACGCCAATATCTGAAAGATTGCCTTGAAACCCCTCAACGTCTAAGGATAGACGGAGAAAACCATATCCAACTCCTGATGTCTCATGATAGACGGAGAAGGCCCGCTGGGGGAAACCCATCGTCAATGTGAACTGACGAGAAGAGAAGTCTACCAATACCAACCGACTGATGAGTAAAGCATAACTGTTGTATGATCTGAGAATCGAATACCAAAGAGCTGTCTGAATAAAGCTGCTGGATAAATGCCCCTGAACTGACTACAGGGTACTTCATGTTGCCACTGGAGGCTGATAGAAAAACTGGCTTATGCTTCATATGCATATGCGTATGTTTGAATTTTTCTATGGCGTAATGCAAGTGTGATGCAAATATGATGCAAATATGATGCTACGTGCAAATGCAAATGCAGGCTCGGGTCGCCGGAGAATTTGGATACAGAAATCCGCTTCAGTAAAATAAATGTTGAAGACAACGCCAGCTCCGCTGGGGATAACCAGGCGTCACAGAATTATTCCAGCAAAATAAATGCTGGAAAAGTAAAGCCAACTTCGCTGAGGGATAACTAAATGCGCCAATCATGATTGGACTTCTGTCAGGGACAACTTACCCGTGCCAATGAAAATTGGACTTTTGCTGGGGAAAACAGACGGAGTCTTCCTGCATACCAATGAATATTGGATTTTGAAACGATGTGCCCACACAGATTAGGCCTCACGGTGATTGCCAATATGGATTGGGCTTCTTGAAAATTGCCAATAAGAATTGGACTTTAGGCCATCTGGGATGGGTCATATATGATTGACGCTGAACAATATCCTGTCTGAATTTACAGCTTCTGATTGAAGGGTCGATAGACGGTAACACGACTTCCCGACATTCGACTCACACTTAGAGATTAGCTGAATCTGCTCGAATAGCTCTGAGTAGCTCTGATGACACAGAGAAGAACAATTCCTTCGCTTCTGATATGCCCCAGCTTGTGGGATCTCTGTAGGGATAGTCCTCAAAAGGAAATCTGAAAATCTGTACCCTGACGGCCTGATATGAAATGCTCCAGCATTCTGAATCTCGGCAAAACTTCAAATCAAGTGCCTCTTGAATAAAGAATAACTTCCACACTCTTAGGATGGCCTGCCCCTGTCTGCAATGACTTTTCCCCTGATTGGCTGATTCAGTATAACGCCTCTAGCTACAAGAGATTTACCGAATCTCGACCTGATTGCCCCAGAATGACGACTTTGGATGGCTGACCTCACTGGGGGATCACTTGATAATAGCTTGCCCCGGCTCTCGGAACATTCGGGCGTCCCGCGTGCTATCCTGGTCAAACTTTTCACTGGTAGGAAACTTTCTTGCTGTCAAGCGTTTACTCGTAAGTAAAACCAGTTGTTTTGCATAAAAGATACATTAATGCAATGCGTATGACAGTTTTAAACATCCAATCTGTTCACTGGAAAAAGGAAAATCAGTTTATGGCCTGCAAAGCACAAATTGTAACATCCTAATTTTTCCATACACTAAATAATATATCTAGTTAGATTTGAGATTTTAACAATGCTAGTTATTAAAAATTAAATGTTGAAACTAACACTTATAATAATTAATTTATTAATTAATTACTTTTTATATTTATTACTTTTATTCTTCAATTTGAATATCATCGTTTCATTTTATAAACTAAACTTTGAAATTTAAATTGGTACTTAAAACCCTTAACTTTAAGTTAATTAATTATTCATATTATTATTATCATTATTGTTGTTCTTGTTTTGTTATTATTAATTGATTTTATTTTATTTGAATATTATCATTTTACTCTATAAACCAATTAATAAATAAAATAATCTTAAGACAATAAAAATATCAAATAACTATCCTTTTTACTATTTTTATTATTATTAATATTATTAACATTTTACTTTTTATAAAAGAAATATATATCTCATTTTCTATTAATATCCTACATAATATTATGTCATGAAATCAAGCTCCCATACCTTTGTCATAAATTATTTTCACAAAGTCATACTAGAACACCTAAAGCACTATTGATGAAAGATTAGTAAATATTTGATAGAGACATATTTACTAGCAAGAGTTGAAAAGTTGGAAGGTATGGGCAAAAGATGATAAATTATGTTATTTTAATATTTTACAACTAGTATAAATAGGGGTCTCTTCCACCCCATTTTCATTCATTCATTCACAAATCATCTTTCTTACTTCTTTACTTCTTTCCTTCTCTAATTTCTTCATATAGCAATATTAGTTTTAGTTATCGAAGTTCCCACGATATCGGTTCGTAACCTTTAGAGTATTTTGTGGTAAAAGTTCTTCTAAAGTTTCAAGGGAGTTTTATACGTCAAAGTTCTGCCCAAATCATTTTCATAAGTAATCGGTAAGCCGTTATAATGTCCATTTTATTTTAATTATATTATTTTAATTATGTTATTTATATAAAGGTTATTTTAAATTTTCTATGCAAATTCCGTTCAGACGTCGATATATTGAACTTATAAAGTCCAAAATAAATTTTACCATTTTAAGTCGTTATAATGCCCAAATTTTATTATAATTTAAATGTTATTAGAAATATACTCTTGACAATTTTCTAAAACAAACAAATTCAAAAGGAGGTATAATATAATTTATATTTGAATTTAATAATTATTTTGGAGGTTATTATGATATATTTAAATAAATAAATATTTCAAGTTATAACGGGATTATGTTCAATTAACCATAAATTATATTCTAATTATTTCATAAATTTCGTACAATCCAACGGTTATCGTAAATTAGGTTCTTGGCAAAGATCGAAGACAACACTTGTGGACTTTCAACAACACTCAACAAAAGGTGGGGGCAAGATTTCGTATACGATTGGGACGGTTAGCGTAAAATAACTTAATATATATGTGTGTAGTGGTGACCTAAGCCCTACTAGCGATAAATAATTAAGGAGAGCCTATTCTCAAATAATGATTTTCACAAATCACTAGGCGAGGTTACGCCGGCCTTAATTAATTATCATAGGAATAATCTTTGACAATTTGGTATTGTATTGTGCTTGCATTATTCGGTTAATTTTATAATTGTTTATTTTATTTATACTTGAATGATTGTGATTGATAGATTAAGGAAATAATCGGTTAATGAGAGAAAAACATTGCTAGATATTAAGTAATTGATCCCCATTAACATAAGGAAAGTTGGATACAATGAGTAGTTATATTTGGTTGGGTTCTGGCTAAGGAAAGACTTGGTCGACTATGCCGTTTACAGTCCACCTCTCTTACCTGGGAAGTTAACCATACAATTACCCATTATACAAACTGAACTTATTATGTAAGGACAAAGATCAAATATGGCAAGACATTGGATGGATTTGGTACTCAACCTAAGTATCTAGATAATAAGTATAACTTGAAAAGTTGATACGATAATTCCCCATTATTAACTTAATACTTATGGCTAAGAGTTGCCACAAGATGAGTGAGTGATCATATAGACTTGCATTAAGGAATGTGTAAGTCCACCGCCGTGCGGTATGGGACGCACGAGGTTGATCAGTCGCCTGCAATCCCGACGGGGATTATTATCTATGCATGCTAGGCAAGACAAGGTTCTTGGCCTGAATTCTCAGGGACGATCGACTTATAACACCTAGGCTCCATGTGAAGTTAGGTGGCGTAGCTCTTGGTAATTGGGAGTACGTTGGTGGCATGTGGTCTAGTGATATCTGATCTTGGTAAATGGGATAGATATCATTGACAGCGTTTAGTGGCCTGAGTCAGCATATAGTTCAGGGATGCATTAGAATAAATAAAGTATATGTAATTGTGGGTATAAGATACGCTTGTTTGTATAAATATGGTTTCCATATATATTATTATTTTACACATTCATTCCCACTTTTAAACTTGTACATGAATCTTAGCCCTGTGTCATTTTTGTTTTGCATTTTGGATTATTTTATGACGATCAGACGATGAGCTCGAATCTTGCGTACTTCCCGACAACTCAGAAGGAAAGGATATGAAGTGACGTGGAGATGTGTTACTATAACATCTAGATTGGGAGCTGTTAGTGTTTTGTCAAACGCTAATCACATCCCTACTACTACAGTCAGTATAAGTGTCAGTCTTGTTGGACTTAGGAGGTCCCTTTTGGTATGCTTTCTTTTTGGTTTCCTTTCTGTACTTTTATTTTATGTTTTATCTATGTGGCAAGGCCGCTAGTCTTAACGGTGTCAAACTCTGTAAAATATATTTGAAGCATATGTATGTGAAACAGTATGTTTTTAAATAATTAAGTATTGTCCTTTAAAAATTTCAAATTTTTCTGTATTTTTATAAGGTTTCATTAGAATTCCACTAATGGGACATAGGCTGTCTCATTTAATGGTATCAGAGCTGGTCGATTCAGCTCGGACCGTAAGTGTCTAGAATTATACTGACTGTATCAAGTTGGATTCCAAACTGGATGATAACTTTTCTTCTGTGCATTGAGTCTTCATCTTGAGAGCCTTCTAGTATAATGGTCTAGGAAACTTATTTAGCACACTTTATTTTTCCTCCCCAACGGTCACAAACCCAACGGTAACGTAACGGACACTTCACAAAATTCACTTTATAAATACTTCACACCCATCCATTATTTTCATATCAATTCCTAAATATTTATCTATACCTTTCAAATGGCTAAATCCTTTCTTTTATTCATCACTCTTCTTGTCATTATTTTGTTTGTTATTGGTATCATCAAGCATGAAGAATTAGGTAAAGATTTCGTAGCAATAATGATAATTATAGTTTTACCACTATTAGTCTTAGCTTGGTTTACAAGTAGAGGTTTTTGAATGAGACATGGTCACGATTTTTGTAATCGTTGTTATTAAATAAATTGATACATTTTCGTTTATACATTAAATGTTGATTATGTTTTCCTGAATTCTAGTTATATTTAAGATATTAATTCAACATTTTAGACACAATTATCCCTTGCCTGTGGGAGACTTGATAAAAATCCTTATCGATGAATCATTCATTGGGATATAAATATACATAATTGTTATGTTCTTTATGTCTTGTGAATGATTGAACCTAATAACTATTCCTTTTCAGGAAGTTATGGTTCAGAACGTCAGAGGTGCGAGGCGTGGTAGGAGTGCTGCTAGAGGCACTACTAGAGGTATACGTAGGAATGCGAGTGATGAAGTTACTCCTGAAGGAGCACCTACCATTCCCATTGGACGAGAAGATCATTCCCAAACTGGAACGAACTCTCAAGCTGACACTCGAGATGTTCGTGAACTTGCTGCAGCTGTGTTAGTTCAAACACAACAAAATGCTCAAATCCTGCAAATCACTCGAGATCATCAACTCTTTCAGCAACAACAAAGGGAAATGGTGCATGAGGATACAGGATTGAACTCGTTTCTGAAAGGAAAACCACCACAGTTTGGTGGTGACTTTAATCCGGAGGGTGCTGAGAAATGGTTGCAAGAAATGGAGAAGATATTTTCTTTCACTCACTGTAGAGAGAATAGAAGGGTTGGTTATGCAACATTCATGCTGACAGGCGATGCTGAAGCTTGGTGGAGAGGAAAGTATAGATTATTGGAAGAGGAAGGAAGAGAAATCAATTGGACCTTGTTCAAAGAAGAATTTTTGGGGAAGTATTTTCCAAAGTTATGTAGGAAAGAGAAGGAGAGAGAATTTCAGAATCTACGTCAAGGTGTGATGACGGTGGGAGAATATACTAGGAAGTTTGAATCCTTGCTAAAGTATTCTGAGTTTTACCGCTTGCATCCAAGGGAAGAATGGATGTGTGAAAAGTATCAAGATGGATTGAAATATGATATCCAGAGGGCAGTTTTACCTCTGCATATTATGCGCTTTGGTGAGCTAGTAGAAAGGTGTCTGGAGTTGGAAGGGATTGACAATAGGAAGAATCAATATGGATCAGGAGGATCAACCCAAAACAACAATCACAAGGGCCACTTTAACCGAGGCCACGGAGGAAGAATCCAACGAGGGGGTAGGCCATATCAAAGGCCTACACCTTATCATAACCAGGATTCTAGAAGGTTAATGTTCAAGTGTTACAGCTGTGGAGGGGCACATCTTAACAAAGATTGTCCAAATAGAAATATTGGAACTTGTTTTCGCTGTGGTCAGAAAGGCCACTTTCTCAAAGATTGTCCCCAAGGACAAAGTCAACCAACAGGCCAGAGGAGCGGCCTAATAAACAATAACAACATAGGGAGAGCAAGAAATGGAGGCCCAAGTGTTGGTCAGAGACCTCAGAATCAAAATAAGCCAACCACAGGAAGAGTATTTACAATTAGAGGAGCTGAGATCTCAAAGTCAGCTGGGTTAATTCAAGGTATGTGTTTAATTGGAGATAAGTTGGTATCAGTTTTATTCGATTCAGGAGCTACACATTCTTTTATATCTACCTCTTGTGCTGAATTTTTGGGATTCGAAATTGTTGATCACGATTATAAGTTGACTATCACAACTCCCTCGGGAGAAAGAATGGTAACTTATTCAGTCTGTGTAGACTGTCCAATAATCTTAGAAAATAGAAGATTCTTAGTAGATCTTGTGGTACTCCCGCTACAAGACCTAGATGTCATCTTAGGAATGGATTGGTTATCAGCCAACGATGTCAACTTGAGATGCAAGGAGAAAATTTTTACATTTGGAGAAGATAGTGGAGAAATCAGCAAAGCTGAAACCCTCACTCAAAGTTTTATGATGCTATTCTCCATGTCAGTAGGAGAAACCCCTAGTGTGGAAAATTTTCCCGTAGTCTGTGAATTCCCGGAAGTCTTTCCAGAAGAAGTTCCAGGTTTACCACCGGTTAGGGAAGTGGAATTTTCTATAGACTTGGTTCCAGGAACTGGACCAATTTCTATATCTCCTTATCGAATGTCACCCTCAGAGCTTGCGGAGTTAAAGAAACAATTAGACGAGATGTTAGAGAAAGAATTTATTAGACCAAGTGTATCGCCATGGGGAGCTCCAATCTTGTTTGTGAAGAAGAAGGATGGTTCTTCTAGACTTTGTGTGGATTACAGACAACTCAATAAAGCCACTGTGAAAAACAAGTATCCTTTGCCTAGAATCGACGACTTGATGGATCAGTTAAAAGGAGCATCAGTATTCTCAAAGATTGACTTGAAGTCTGGATATCATCAGATCAGGGTGAAGGAAGATGATATTCCAAAAACAGCTTTTAGATCCCGTTATGGACACTATGAGTACTTAGTTATGCCATTTGGTTTGACTAATGCTCCAGCAGTATTCATGGATTACATGAATAGGATCTTTAGGTCATACTTAGATCAATTTGTTGTAGTTTTCATTGATGACATTCTGATTTATTCCAAGAATGAGGTAGAGCACAGAGAACATTTGAGAATTGTGCTACAGATATTAAAGGACCTTCAATTGTACGCGAAATTCTCGAAATGTGAATTTTGGTTGAAGGAGGTACAATTTCTTGGTCATGTAATTAGTAAAGAAGGTATTGCAGTAGACCCAAGTAAAGTCGAAGCAATAACAAAGTGGGAGAGTCCAAAGAATGTTGGCGAGATTCGAAGTTTTCTTGGACTAGCTGGATATTATCGGAGGTTCATTGAAGGATTTTCAAAGATCGCTTTGCCCATGACTCAGTTAACGAGGAAAGGTAAAAACTTTGAATGGACTAAAGAGTGTGAAGAAAGTTTTCAGAAGCTAAAGGAAAGATTGACTTCATCACCAATACTCATCTTACCAGACCCATTAGGAAATTTTGATGTGTATTGTGATGCGTCATATCAAGGTCTTGGGTGTGTGTTGATGCAAGAAAGGAAAGTGATAGCTTATGCATCAAGACAATTGAAGGTGCATGAGAGGAACTACCCAACTCACGACCTAGAGTTAGCGGCAATTGTGTTTGCCTTAAAGATTTGGAGGCATTATCTTTATGGATCAAAGTTCACTGTGTTAAGTGATCACAAAAGCCTGAAGCATTTATTTGATCAGAAAGATTTAAACATGAGACAAAGGCGCTGGATGGAATTCTTGAAGGACTATGATTTTGAGTTGCAATATCATCCCGGAAAGGCCAATGTTGTAGCAGACGCTTTGAGTCGAAAGAAACTTCATGTATCTGCAATGATGTTGAAGGAAGAAGAGTTGATTGACAAATTCGTGGATTTAAACTTAGGAGTACATCACAATGAAGGAAGTATATTCATAGGCGCTATTGTCGTGTCTAATGAATTTCTGAAATGGATCAAAGATGAACAACAACTTGATGACCGTCTAGTGAGCATAAAGGAAAATATAAGAAATGGTCAAAATGGAGAGTTTAACATAAGGAGTGATGGAATCCTAAGGTTTAAAGAAAGGTTGTGTGTACCTCAAAATCAGGATATTCAAAAGTTGATTTTGGAAGAGGGCCACAAAAGTAAGTTGAGTTTTCATCCAGGAGCCACAAAGATGTATCAAGACTTGAAGAAAATGTTTTGGTGGGTTGGAATGAAGAGACATATAGCAGAATATGTTCAAAGTTGCTTGGTATGTCAGAAGGCAAAGATTGAACATCAGAAGCCAGCCGGATTGCTACAACCTTTAGATATTCCAGAGTGGAAGTGGGACGGAATAGCCATGGATTTTGTAACCGCTTTGCCTAAGACTCAGAAACAACATGATGCAATTTGGGTGATCATTGATAGGTTGACAAAGAGTGCACATTTCATTCCCATCAACCAGACGTTTAAATTAGAGAGACTAGCTCAGGTATATGTAAAGGAGATTGTTAGATTGCATGGAATACCTTCAAGTATAGTCAGTGATAGAGATCCCAGATTCACATCAAATTTTCGGCATCAGTTGCATTTAGAGTTAGGAACAAAACTGAGGTTAAGTTCAGCTTATCATCCCCAAACGGATGGCCAGTCTGAGAGGACGATTCAATCGTTAGAGGATTTGTTGAGAGCTTGTGCTCTTGAACACAAAGGAAGTTGGGACGAGTTCTTACCATTGATTGAGTTTACTTACAACAATAGTTTTCACTCAAGTATCGGCATGGCTCCATATGAAGCATTATACGGAAGAAAGTGTCGTACACCTTTATGTTGGTATGAGGTTGGAGAAAATAAAATATTGGGTTCAGAATTCGTGCAACAAACGACAGATCAGGTTAAACTTATTAGAGAAAAAATGAAGGCAGCACAGGACCGTCAAAAGAGTTATAATGATAAGAGGAGAAGACCTTTGGAGTTCGAGGCAGGAGATCACGTGTTCATTAGGGTAACTCCTAGGGCGGGAATTGCACGAGCAATCAAAACTAGGAAGTTAACACCAAGGTTTATCGGGCCTTTTCAAATTCTACGGCGGATTGGACCTGTAGCGTATCACATTGCTTTGCCGCCAAACTTGTCTAATCTTCATGATGTATTTCATGTATCACAACTGAGGAAGTATTATCCGGACCCTTCACATGTCATTGAGCCTGAAACTGTGGAACTTAGAGATAATTTGGAATATGAGGCTATACCTGTCAAGATCTTAGATCATCGTATTAAAGAACTTCGTGGAAAGCAAATACCATTGGTTAGAGTCGTGTGGGATGATGTAACTGGTGATTCTACTTGGGAAAGAGAAGAAGACATGCGTCAGAAGTATCCACATATGTTTTAGGTACGCTAAATTTCGAGGACGAAATTTCTTTTAAGGGGGGTGGTAATGTAACATCCTAATTTTTCCATACACTAAATAATATATCTAGTTAGATTTGAGATTTTAACAATGCTAGTTATTAAAAATTAAATGTTGAAACTAACACTTATAATAATTAATTTATTAATTAATTACTTTTTATATTTATTACTTTTATTCTTCAATTTGAATATCATCGTTTCATTTTATAAACTAAACTTTGAAATTTAAATTGGTACTTAAAACCCTTAACTTTAAGTTAATTAATTATTCATATTATTATTATCATTATTGTTGTTCTTGTTTTGTTATTATTAATTGATTTTATTTTATTTGAATATTATCATTTTACTCTATAAACCAATTAATAAATAAAATAATCTTAAGACAATAAAAATATCAAATAACTATCCTTTTTACTATTTTTATTATTATTAATATTATTAACATTTTACTTTTTATAAAAGAAATATATATCTCATTTTCTATTAATATCCTACATAATATTATGTCATGAAATCAAGCTCCCATACCTTTGTCATAAATTATTTTCACAAAGTCATACTAGAACACCTAAAGCACTATTGATGAAAGATTAGTAAATATTTGATAGAGACATATTTACTAGCAAGAGTTGAAAAGTTGGAAGGTATGGGCAAAAGATGATAAATTATGTTATTTTAATATTTTACAACTAGTATAAATAGGGGTCTCTTCCACCCCATTTTCATTCATTCATTCACAAATCATCTTTCTTACTTCTTTACTTCTTTCCTTCTCTAATTTCTTCATATAGCAATATTAGTTTTAGTTATCGAAGTTCCCACGATATCGGTTCGTAACCTTTAGAGTATTTTGTGGTAAAAGTTCTTCTAAAGTTTCAAGGGAGTTTTATACGTCAAAGTTCTGCCCAAATCATTTTCATAAGTAATCGGTAAGCCGTTATAATGTCCATTTTATTTTAATTATATTATTTTAATTATGTTATTTATATAAAGGTTATTTTAAATTTTCTATGCAAATTCCGTTCAGACGTCGATATATTGAACTTATAAAGTCCAAAATAAATTTTACCATTTTAAGTCGTTATAATGCCCAAATTTTATTATAATTTAAATGTTATTAGAAATATACTCTTGACAATTTTCTAAAACAAACAAATTCAAAAGGAGGTATAATATAATTTATATTTGAATTTAATAATTATTTTGGAGGTTATTATGATATATTTAAATAAATAAATATTTCAAGTTATAACGGGATTATGTTCAATTAACCATAAATTATATTCTAATTATTTCATAAATTTCGTACAATCCAACGGTTATCGTAAATTAGGTTCTTGGCAAAGATCGAAGACAACACTTGTGGACTTTCAACAACACTCAACAAAAGGTGGGGGCAAGATTTCGTATACGATTGGGACGGTTAGCGTAAAATAACTTAATATATATGTGTGTAGTGGTGACCTAAGCCCTACTAGCGATAAATAATTAAGGAGAGCCTATTCTCAAATAATGATTTTCACAAATCACTAGGCGAGGTTACGCCGGCCTTAATTAATTATCATAGGAATAATCTTTGACAATTTGGTATTGTATTGTGCTTGCATTATTCGGTTAATTTTATAATTGTTTATTTTATTTATACTTGAATGATTGTGATTGATAGATTAAGGAAATAATCGGTTAATGAGAGAAAAACATTGCTAGATATTAAGTAATTGATCCCCATTAACATAAGGAAAGTTGGATACAATGAGTAGTTATATTTGGTTGGGTTCTGGCTAAGGAAAGACTTGGTCGACTATGCCGTTTACAGTCCACCTCTCTTACCTGGGAAGTTAACCATACAATTACCCATTATACAAACTGAACTTATTATGTAAGGACAAAGATCAAATATGGCAAGACATTGGATGGATTTGGTACTCAACCTAAGTATCTAGATAATAAGTATAACTTGAAAAGTTGATACGATAATTCCCCATTATTAACTTAATACTTATGGCTAAGAGTTGCCACAAGATGAGTGAGTGATCATATAGACTTGCATTAAGGAATGTGTAAGTCCACCGCCGTGCGGTATGGGACGCACGAGGTTGATCAGTCGCCTGCAATCCCGACGGGGATTATTATCTATGCATGCTAGGCAAGACAAGGTTCTTGGCCTGAATTCTCAGGGACGATCGACTTATAACACCTAGGCTCCATGTGAAGTTAGGTGGCGTAGCTCTTGGTAATTGGGAGTACGTTGGTGGCATGTGGTCTAGTGATATCTGATCTTGGTAAATGGGATAGATATCATTGACAGCGTTTAGTGGCCTGAGTCAGCATATAGTTCAGGGATGCATTAGAATAAATAAAGTATATGTAATTGTGGGTATAAGATACGCTTGTTTGTATAAATATGGTTTCCATATATATTATTATTTTACACATTCATTCCCACTTTTAAACTTGTACATGAATCTTAGCCCTGTGTCATTTTTGTTTTGCATTTTGGATTATTTTATGACGATCAGACGATGAGCTCGAATCTTGCGTACTTCCCGACAACTCAGAAGGAAAGGATATGAAGTGACGTGGAGATGTGTTACTATAACATCTAGATTGGGAGCTGTTAGTGTTTTGTCAAACGCTAATCACATCCCTACTACTACAGTCAGTATAAGTGTCAGTCTTGTTGGACTTAGGAGGTCCCTTTTGGTATGCTTTCTTTTTGGTTTCCTTTCTGTACTTTTATTTTATGTTTTATCTATGTGGCAAGGCCGCTAGTCTTAACGGTGTCAAACTCTGTAAAATATATTTGAAGCATATGTATGTGAAACAGTATGTTTTTAAATAATTAAGTATTGTCCTTTAAAAATTTCAAATTTTTCTGTATTTTTATAAGGTTTCATTAGAATTCCACTAATGGGACATAGGCTGTCTCACAAATCATTTATCAAAATATCATCATCAGTACCAACATGGTAAGAAGAACCCTTTTAGGAGTCAGCTTCGACGCGATCTTAACCGATATATGCCCTCGAAACACACTTGCTTCAATTAGGACTTTTGAAGGTTGTAACGTGGTCAGGTTCACGGTTTTGAAAGAAAGGATAAAGGCTCAAAGTCTAATTTTAACCCACCCGTTCTCCTTGATGTTCTCTGATCCTACGTTCAGCTAATTCGACCTTAGCGCTCACCTCTGGGAGGTTGAAATATAGGAGTGATAGTTCGAGAAACTATGCGCTTTTGGAGTGACAGTCACTCACTCTTCGTCCTTGACACTTGGGGTCACACGACTCGTATTTTATTTGAGGATCTTTCTTTTGTAATCCTTTTCATTTTTTTCTTTTCTTTTCCCAATTTTTGCCTGGACTGACTCTTTTGAGTTTCTTTTGATTTTCCAATCCAGCGGGATGCTCTTATTTTTGCCTAAGTCGTTATTTTCAAGTTTTGACTTAGCGGGCTTTTGATTCTTTTCGCTTTTCGTTTTTTTCGAATCAAGTCGTGTGACACTGATTGTCTGACTCTTTGGGGAATAATGTGACTGGGTCACTCCTGACGCTTAACCACTGTGGCTTTTTAGGCACGACCTATGAAGGTGTGATTGATCCTCGAACGGACACTCCTTTTGCAATTTTGGACGCTCGGTCAAATTAGCTAACACCTACCCTGCCCCAGGTTGACATTGAGGGTTTTTCGTTTTCAGAAAGAAACTCCTACAACTAGGCTCAAAGGGGTTATCAAGGGATTATCTTCCTTACGTCTCCGGTGTTTAGGGATTTGAAACCATGCCTGTACATCATCAGCAGGTTTTATTTCAAAGGCATACAATATCGGAAGCTTGCATGTCGTTCGTTTTCGTCATCCTCCCCGGGTTCCGCTTAACCAAGCGTTGGATATCTGTAAACATCAATTAGTGAACACGAATGGATTTAATCAAAACATGCATATTCATTTCATTATCATCAATTGAATGAAAACAACAAGTTTTACAAACAAGATTGCAATTTAACAAGAAAGAAACTACAAACATAAAGAAATGACAAGATGAAACACAGGAAAACGTCAGCTTCCGAGGACCGGGCCATCACATCTGACTTGCTGCTGAACCAGCCATCTTCAAAGTTGCCTATTGAAACCATGTTGCTCAAAATGGATGCCGGGTGAATTGCCTTTCTGACTTCATTGGGCTTTGTCTAGCACGCAGGTTTGACCGATAACGATAAGGCTGCTGACCCTGGAAAGGAGTTGACGTCTGTTGCAAAGACTGGACAGATTGTTGACTTTGATCATTCGAACCACTTGGAGGTCAAGTCTGAACTATCAGGGACTCCTTTTGTTCAAGCGCTTTCATCCTCAGACTTGGTCTAGGCAGCAACTGAGGACAGGGGGATTCTGACACCAATGATTGCAGAATATACTTCTGATCTACAGCAGCTTCGGGAACATCCATTGTCTTAGCACCAACTGGGGTACGGCCATTAGGTACAATTACGCCGCCCGACGTGAGTTCAATAACCTTCGCGTCAATCAAGTCCTGAACGTTGTGCTTGAAAGCGTGACAACTCTCGATATCATGTCCGGATGCCCCGGAATGAAACTCGCACTGCTTGCTAGTGTCATACCCATAAAGACGCGTCGTTCCTGTGAGTGGCTCCAATGTTCTTTTCTCAACCAGCTTCAAACTCAATAAAGTCTGCAAGAGCTTAGCATACGTTGAAGGCGGCGCCTTAAATACCCTCTTTGGCCTCCCCTCCTGAATTCTTCGCTGAGCCGGATGTATCCTTTGTTGTTGTTGCTGGTGTTGATCAACACGTTTTTTAAGCTCAGGTTCCACAGGCACAGGTGGAATAAGCTCCTTCACTGTGGCTTCAGATAGCTGATCACCCTCTTTCCTAATCACGTTCTTGACTACTTCCATGATCAAGCTCATTTGGGTCTTCAGCTGATTATTTTCCCTTCTGAGCATCTTCTGATCCAGACGCAACTCTTGCATGTCTTTCATCATCTGCCTTAGCTGGCTTCGGATTTCAATCAATTCAGCCTGATTTTGTTCCATATCTCTGAAGAATTCCTGCAACAAACTGGAGGTAGGAAATAAGACCCTCGGTTCTGATGTACCTGTTATGCGAGCATGTAATGCAGAAATCAAACACATATTCAAGACAAATAAACCCCAAGCTGTAACCACGGAGATAAACACCTCACACCACTATGTAAAGCCAACAAGAGCAGTAAACAAGCACAGCCAAGTACAAAATACAATGACCCCAGCCAACAAGCCTGGTGGTGGTCAACAAACAACAATGCACAAAAGCTAAACAATCAGCAGAGAAAATAGATGCGACACCCGGCACAGAAGCCTCTAGTAACCTTCCCCATATTCAACTGAGCTCTCAGCTGGATATTCTCCCGACCATACACTCTCAGTAGAATAATCCCTGACATGGACTGACGAACCCATACAACTGGATGAAGGATAATCAATAATCCGAACAAAACCCTGAGGCGTGATAAAAATCTTGTTAGAGTCCAGCAGATTCTGAACTTGGCTTCTAAGCACTTTACAATCCTTTGTCGAATGCCCCTGTACCCCAACATGGTACTCACAGCGGGCGCTGGCATCAGAACCTGAAGGATAAGGCGAGATCGTTGGATTAGTTTCTTTCGGCACTATTAATCCACTTTCGACCAAATCTGGCAACAACTGACTGTACGACACCGGTAGCTGAGTAAACTGCCTTTCAGGCTTTCTTGGTCTTGGTCAGGCGTGACGACGCGGCTGACGATAATATGACTGCTGGTTTGAAGTGTCTGAAAACTGAGCCTGAGGCACTAGAGATTCCGAGACAACCTCGCTTCCCTCTTCCCACTCCTCTTGAGAACTGATAACTGATTCTTATCAACCGGGATATAAGGAGCATCTCTAAGCTTTCCATTCTTGAGTCCTCTCTCAACGAGCTCCCCCATTCTCATCAGGCCTTCAAAGCTTGTACAAGCGAACATCATGTCGTAATAACGGTCCTTCAGAGTATCCAAAAATAGGTTAACCATTTCTCTCTCCGGGATCATTGGTTGAACACGAGCAGCCAATTCTCTCCATCTCTCCACATACCCCCTAAAGGATTCGTTCTCCGCACGAGATAATTCCTGCAACTGTACGCGAAAAGGAGCCATTTCCAGGTTGTAATCGTACTGCTTCACGAAGGCATTGGCTAAGTCCGACCATGATTTAATACTATCACTCTGCAAGTGCATGTACCAGTCCAACGATGCTTCGATCAAACTATCTTGGAAATAGTGAATCATGAGCTGGTCATTGGTGATATGTGGAGTCATTCTTCTGCAGAACATAACCAAATGTAGCTTCGGACAACTATCCCCTTTGTACTTCTCGAAATTGGGCATTTTGAACTTTGGAGGCAATACAAGACCTGGCACCAAACACATGCTCGCAGCATTCAAATCAAGAGTATTCTTATTCACCAGGGCAGTAATCTGATCTTCCAACGTCTGAAGTCTTCTCATATACTCAGCAGTCAGTGGGTCCTGAATATTAACCTGCGGAACAACTCTTGGGGATGGAACAATCCTTGGAGAATCTGGCGTAGAGAAAGTAGAATGGTGACACTCTGCGTCATTGAAAGAATATGGACCTCTGACAGGGGTTTGCACTGGCTGGGCAACATTGTTCGTCTGAGCTCTCCGACCATCGTTTCCTCCTCCATTTATAGCTGTTATGGCTTCCATGATCTGACTCACCTGGTACTTCAACAATTCAAACTCTGCCCAAGTAACAACCAAGTTCTGCTCTCCTGAAGCCATGATCCTTCCAGATGCTAACTCAAGTCCAATACGAATGTCGGGAAATCAACTGATGAAGCGGACAAAAACGGGTAAGCTCCCTGTTCCGGCTGAGGATGAATATGCAAAATGAAATGCTAATGCAAACAGTCATGCAAAATGCAAAATGCACACACAAGGGACCAAGTGCGCCTGGCTGAGAAGTCCAATCCATCATACTGGTCTTAGTCAGACCCATAACACTGCTCAACCCTGGTCTCAACAAGCCAAAACAATGCTCGAACCTGGTCTTCAACAGACCCCCTGATGCTGTCTTCAAATATCACTGAATCTCAATCAAGAAAAAACCGGTAATCTGGAGGTCAAGTTACCTGCATGCCTCAACCCCTCTCACAGGTAGGTGCCCTAATAACTGACACAAAGTATGGCATCCTATGCGGTCGTTGGCGTCACAGACTTTCAAGACGGATGATACGATACCCAGAAGGTGTGGCATCATCATGTCCTGAAGAGGCCTCACTTAGCCAACTTCCAAATGATCGGTCCCCGGAGTCGACAATCCAACTAACCAACAACCCCTTCAACCAAAGGGTTGAAAAAGAAGTCAACCAGGAGAACCTCGTCCGAGCGTGGATTTCATGAGACACTAGTGCCTGCAAAGCATGCACGCGCCCACTAATTTCCACTCTAATTCTAGGTGCACTCAAGCCCAGGTCCGACTTATCTCTCAATCATAGAACCCCCTCATACCCACAGCAATAATAACAATAATATAATGCTGAATGTAAAATACAGAAAACGTAAATCCATATAAAATCCTCGACGGGAAAACAAGCGCTAGGATTGACTCGCGTAGGGAACCGTTGGAGTCCCCAGCAGAGTCGCCAGCTGTCGCTACTGCGAAAATCGGCGCCAGCTGAACAGAAGAGTCGCCACCGTGCGTTATTTATCCCAATGGAGGGAAAGGAAACACTCGAAGTAAACCTACCGCAAAGATGGGAAAGGAACGGTCATCGCAACCAAATCCTGGATTCGGGAGTCGATTACGCAAGGGGAAGGTATTAACACCCCTCACGTCCGTCGTACTCGACGGGATCCACGCTTGTTTTCTAGTACGAATTGTTATTCTATCTATTCTACAGGTCTAGGTTAAAAGGAAAAGAAAATGACTCGGCAAAGTATCACACTTTATGCCTACGTATTCCCTTCTGGAACGAGAAATCAGAGTCAACGTAGTTCGCCTACCTACGGGAAAGGAGGGGAAGGTTGCTCGCTAGGATATCGCATCATATGCCTACGTACTTTCATACAGCATGAAAGATCAGAGAAAACGTAGTTCGGGCTACGAAAAACATAGATTTGTTTGACTGTTTTTTTATCCTTCTGAAAAAGGTTTTCTCCTGATTATGGGTCCAAGCGGACAAAAATGACTCTTTGATTGGTTTACAGTCTTTTACGCAAGAACTGTCTTTTATTGATGTTTAACCTTTTATTGTATCTTTGATGGTTTTGAGAAAGAAGAGAGACAGCAACTCTAAAACCTATGGTTAAAAAGGGAATCAAAATCTACCCTAATGTTGGCATGCATGGATGAGAGCCTAATGTCTGTCATATTTCTCTCTTGCGCAGAGAGAAACAGAGATCCTAAGGGAATAAACGGAAAAGAAACAGCATATATACAGTAAAGCAGTAAAATGCATGAATGCAGCAGTACAAGCGAGGCAAGGGAGTCCCACTCAACCTCGAACCTAGAAAACAATGAGCAAAGTGAAACAGCTTCACCTCAATCTCAAAGGGAAAATTAACAAACAATACAATCAAGAAACTCAAACAATACATCAACAGCTCTAAACAGCACCACCAGCTCTAAACAGCACCACCAGCTCTAAACAGCAAAACCTGACAGCACAAGCTCCTTCTTCTATCAGTCTTCAAGGCAATGAACTTTATCCTCAATCTTTAAGGGCTTCTTCAAAGCAAGCTCTTCAGCAGAGAAATGATGACTAGAGGATTTGGAATGTTAAACAGTCTGCTGAACACCAAAGGTGGCCTACCGAAAGTTAACATAATACATACTGTTTCTCTCAAAGTTCTATCTCCTAGATACAGTCACTAATCCTTCCAAAGGAGGGATGTGAGTATTAAGGAGAGACTTTTAATCATTGAGAAGAATGGAGGCAAAAGAAACCATCCATGTTTATGAAGAAAATTTCTATTCTAAGGCTCTACCTATACCCTATGTCCTATGGTCTTCAAACAACTCCAGGCGAGCCAAGCAATCTTCATCAAGCTTTGATTTTGATTATTGATCTTCATCTTTAATCCTTGCCAAGCTCCACAAGCTCTAACTAAACCCACACCCCAAGCAAAAGCCCAAAAAGCCCACACAACAAAATAAACCCCAAAAATGGGCAAACCAAACAATCACACAGTTGCAAAATATACTAAAAATAGTAAAATAATATTTACAAGCCTAATATTAATTCTAAGGGAAGTACTATATCTACCCTATATACCCCATAGGTCCCATACTCTAATTCAATCTAAAAACCCAAAAATAAAATGTTCAAGTGCACCTATGTTGTGTATAAACCCTAATCTAACCATCTTAATATTCACTAATCAAAACTAATCAAAATTTATTCGCAAAAATATGAAATTAATTTCTAAGGGAACTTAATGCTCTAATCTAGCTACCACAAAAAGAACGGGATCAAAATACGAATTTAAATTGCTAAACGAATTTCATCAATATGTATGTACAAACAATATGAAAATAAAAGCAATTAATATGTAAAAAAAATCACCATAAAATGGAAAAAAAAAATTAAAACAATATTTTTATTTTCTTGTAATTTTCTTCAGCCAATTATTGAGATGGGGAAAAAAATCCCATGCAAAAATGATCATTTTTGTATTTTTTATGAATTATTTTGTGACTTATGCACAAAAGAAAATGCAATTAAAATGAATATCAAAAGGGATAACATTAAGCTCTTTTGGACAAAATTCATTTGTCATACCTACTTACCTCCTACTAAGTCATTAGTAATTTGAAAGTACTATGACGGGAGCATCCACTATCAAAGTATCAATCTTCTCTTGATGAAACTCTAAGAGATATATGAGATATGAGACTTGTGGCTGTTTCTTTGGGTTTCTACACTTTTCTTGCTTGAATGTTCTTACCTCTTTTTCTATTGAGCCTTGGTTGACTATTGGGATAAGGATAACCATACAATCTATAGCAATAGGGTCTTATATGACCATATCTTCCATAGTGATGACATTTCCAAAAAGAATTCTTATTTCCTCTATATTGAGGGAATTGATAACTTGAAAACCTATCACATTTGCGACTCGATTCACATGATATTTTGTGTCATTTTCTATTCTTTTTTATAGTTTTATGTTGGTACTTTATGTCTGTTTCAAGTATTTTAATTATATGAGTCTTCGTGCGAGAAAACGGTGTGAAACATGAACAACGGGAGCAAAAAGAGCTTTCAGCACTGTCATGGGAAAGATTGTCACAACTACAAGACAAAAAGAGAAGGAAACATGGCTCAGTTGGATGATGGGTAGATCTTCATATGAATGACGCCCTTCATGCCCCTGACTTATGATGGATGGGTCGTCATTACCATGACGCCCATCATGGTGTTAAATCTTAGTTTTTCACACCCACTACTCAGGACTCAGCAAACAAAATTTCACCACTTTCTCCACTATCTCATACACGATTTTAGACACTCCAATATGAAATTGTTCACTATAAATAGGACCTTTGAGTTTAGTTTTCAAAATAAAAAAAATTTAGAATTTATTTGTGGGCACAAAATTACCTTTATAAAAGTAGTTATCTTCTCGCATTGAGAAATTTCTGCAAGTTACCTTCAAATTGTTGACGATATTTTCAAGATTAACTTGTCATTTGATAACATTACTGTTGATAATCTTATTTGGACAAAATCTTTAAATGGTGATCTATCTTTTAGAGTGCCCACAAGTATATCAAAAGGGATAACATTGAGCTTGTTGTGAATTACGACAAAATTAAATATCAATTTGTGAGGCAAAGAATAATAGCAACCAAAATAAATGGTCTTTGGCAATAATAATTCGTACACAGATAATATAACAAAATAAGCCAAGAAAAAATCGAAGGTTTGTTTACCCAGTTTGATCAAACGATCTACTCTAGAGGAGAAAGTAGCTCTCCAATTTACTATTCTCAGAATTTTTTTACAAGAGATTACAGATGAGTTACAAGAAAATAGTCTTCGCCTTCAGGTTCCCAAGAACAACCCTGAAGGCGCCTAAGAACAACCATATTTTCTACCCAAGTGCTTTTCTACCTCTCAAATTCTCAATATATGAATCACTCAAACCCAAGGTGTAATCCAAGGTTTTCTTTGTGCATAGTTGAAACCCTATGCTATACCTTTAAACCCTTGCTCTCCCTTGTTGGTAAAAACTCTAAGATTGTCATACACCAAGCATGAAAGAGATACATATTTATAATAGCAAATATCCAATAAACAAAGCCCAAAATCGCATGGATCCATGGACAAAATTGAAAAATCCCGAAAACTCAAAGACATTATTCACCGTACGGACAACCCTATTCACCGTATGGGTGACACAATTCACCGACCGATTTTTTTCTCGACTTTTCGCCTGATTTTTGCGGAAAATGCAATCTCCAAAGTATGTTTTATTTCTCTTCATCAACAAAGGTTTTAAGGCACATTTACAATAATCTCCACCTTGACTTTAAACCGTGTTGATACCAATTTAACAATCAACAACATTGCTGTCTCTACCAAATTGAAACTTTAATCAATAACTTTGATCAAATTCAAGCAGCCCTTGAATATTGATCTCGCAACTTGCATCCACTTGTTCCCAATTACCCTTTTCTTCCTATGTGATCTAAAAAGCCTACAAGTATGATTTTTCAACCACCCTTGACTCCACCTGTTTTCAAATGCCTGTCTGAAGGTTTTTCTTCTTTTATTTTGCAGTTTTTCAACCATATTAAAAACATAATATCCAAGGCTAGCATAATCGTCCCTTTGAAATGCTACAATAACCCTCCTTACCTTATCATGAGTCAAATCATAATCAGAGATCTCTGTAACCGTTCCCTCACTACTACTAGCATCCATAGTAGAAAACTCCACCTCAAACTGAGTTTTCTCCGTTATAGTTTCTCCCTTGGTTTTCACTATTCTTCTTCTGAAGAAATTCTCTACCAACCAAGTAAGTTTTTTTAACCTCAGATCTTCCCCAAAAACTCAATAACAACTCAGCGGTAACATGTATTTTTATCCTTTGATTTCTGCAAAATTTATTGTACTCCTCTGAAACTTTCTCAAGGCATTCATAACGCCTTAAACTCATATCCCATACCTCTTCCTTGTCATGAAAGCCTCCACTAGTTAATGATGAATGAATAATAACATTTGAACCTTCTAAAATATATAGACCACATATTTTAGACCCTTTAGCAATAATCAATTCATCACGCGAAATCTTCAACACTCCACGTTCAACTCTAGTACAATAGCCTAGATCATCAACCACACTTATAGGTAACAGATTTCGTTTTAGTTCTGGAACATACCTCACATTGCGAATAAGAATTTCACGATCATTAAACATTTTAAATCTGACCGTACCAATACCATGAACCTTGCATGCCTTATTATTACCAAGGGGAACTACTCCACCTTGCACCATCTTCAAAGTTTCAAAGTATTTTATTCTTGGACACATGTGATTAGAGCAACCTGAGTCAATGACCCAACTATCTTCAGTTTCCAAACTCGATACTACTAGTGCTTTGGCATCCTCATAACTTTCCTCACCCAATGCAACTACAGCTTGAACAAAATCTTCATTGACCTTTCTTTTAGAACAATCCTTTTTAAAGTGACCAATTTTCTGACAATTAAAACATTTTACCTTTGACTTATCAGATCTCTTTGATTTGGACATCCCTTTACACTCACCTCCTCTTCTTAACACATTTAAGCCTTCACCAGTATCTTCAATCTTCAAATCTTTCGACTTTGAAAATTCTTTGGATTTCACCGTCGTTTGGACTTCATCCAAAGTAATACCTTCCTTACCATAAAGAAGGGCATCCTTAAAGTGCTCAAAGGATCTGGGTAATGAACTTAACAGGAGCAAAGTCTTGTCCGCATCATCAATCTTCACTTTAATATTCTCAAGATCATCGATAATCTTGTGAAATTCTATGAGCTACTCAAAAATGGATTTGTTCTCGGCCATTTAGAATGAATAGAGTTGTTATTTCAGATACAACCTGTAATCCAAAGATGTTTTCATATATAATGATTCAATTTTTGCCCACATAGCAGCCGTAGTTTGCTCCCTGACGACTTCTCTTAGAACTTTATCCCCGAGGCACAAGATAATGGCACTCCTGGCCTTATCCACCAGCTCGGTCTTCTGTACCTGTGTAAGCCCTACAGGAATCAATGTTTCACTCTTCAAAGCATCGATACACTTCTCTTGAATTAAAATTTCTTGCATCTTAATTTTCCACAACCTGAAGTCGTTGTTACCGGAAAATTTCTCGATCTGCCATCTACTAACCATGGTGCTCACTTGTCAACAATATCTGTTTGCTCCACGCTCACCGCACCACTTTTTGTGAATCTTTTTGTAAATTACGACAAAATTCAATATCAATTTGTAAGGAAAAGAACAATAGCAACCAAAATAAATGGTCTTCAACAATAATAATCCGTACATAGATAATATAACAGAATAAGGTAAGAAAAAACCGAAGGTTTGTTTACCCAGTTTGATCAAACGATCTACTCTGGGGAGAGAGTAACTCTCCAATTTATTATACTTAAAAAGTTTTTACAAGAGATTACAGATGAGTTACAAGAAAATATCATTCGCCTTCAGATTCCCAAGAACAACCCTGAAGGCGCCCAAGAACAACCATATTTTCTACCCAAGTGTTTCCCTACCTCTCCAACTCTCAATATATGAATCACTCAAACCCAAGGTATAATCCAAGGTTTTCTTTGTGCATAGCTGAAACCCTATGTTATACCTTTAAATCCTTGCTTTCCCTTGTTGGTGAAAACTCTAAGATTGTCACACACCAAGCATGTAAGGGATACTTATTTATAATAGCAAATACCCAACAAACAAAGCCCAAAATCACATGGATCCATGGACCGAATTGAAAAAGCCCAAAAACCCAAAAACACTATTCACCGTACGGACAACACTATTCACCGTACGGACGAAACTATTTACCGACCGATTTTTTTTCTCTACTTTTTGTCTGACTTTCTAAAATTTCTGATTATTGCGATAAATGCAATATTCAAAAATATGTTTTCTTTCTCTTCGTCAACAAAGGTTTTAAGGCACATTTACAACAGAGCCTTCTTGGACATAATTAATTTGTCATACCTACTTACCTCTTACTAAGTCATTAGTAATTTGAAAGTATTATGCCTGGAGCATCCACTATTAAAGTATCAATCTTCTTTTAAGGAAACTCTAAGAGATATATGAGTTATGAGACTTGTGGTTATTTCTTTGGGTTTCTACACTTTCCTTGCTTGAATATTCTTACCTCTTTTTCTATTGAGCCTTAGTTGACTATTGGGATGAAGATAACCATACATTCTATAACAATAGGGCCTTATATGGCCATATCTTCCACAGCGATGACATTTTCAAGAAGAGTTCTTATTTCCTCTATATTGAGGGAATTGATAACTTGGAAACTTATCGCATTTCCGACTCGACTCACATGATATTTTGTGTCATTTTCTATTATTTTTTTATGGATTTATGTTGGTACTTTATGTCTGTTTCAAGTATTTTACTTATAAGAGTCTTCGTGCGAGAAAACAGTGTGAGACATGAACAACAGGAGCAACTACAAGACAAAAGGAGAAGGAAACATGGCTCAGTTGGATAACGAGTAGGTCGTCATCTGAATGACACCCATCATCCCCCCTTACTCATGACAGATGGGTCGTCATTACCATGACGCCCATCATGGTGTTAAATCTTAGTTTTTCACGCCCACTACTCAGGACTCAGCAAACAAAATTCCACCATTTTCTTCACTCTCTCATACACTTTAGAATTTATTTTTGGGCACAAAATTACCTTTATAAAAGTAGTTATCTTCTTGCATTGAGAAATTTCTGCAAGTTATAATTATATTTTGAAGATTTCTAGTTGGTATTTGGATTGTTTGTAATATTATCTAGCTGGCATCGTCTTTTAAGAATTTCTATTCAACATTTTCTCTGTACAAGTATGGAGCATTCTTTCTATATTGTTACGTATTTTCTTTTGTCATAGTAGGTTCAATTTTCTTTACTTTACTGTTCCTTTATTTTGTTTCACTACTTTGCATGAGTATGTTTATTATAATATATTAAATATTTTAAAATTGCAATTTAATATTAGTTGTAGTATATATTTTGTTTCAACCATGTCTGGCAAATTTCGTCAAGTCCAGAATATGAGAGTCATCGTACCAACAGTACAAGAAATAAATCTTAAAAATTATAATTAAATGGAATTTGTTTAATGGGGTGAATTAATTTTTGTTTTAACTTAATTGTTCACTGCGAAATCAGGAACTAAGAGATACTGATTACGATTCGAAATAACAGAACCTGTATCTGACTTAGGAAAAATTCAGTTTTCAATTATTAAAACTGTGAAAACATTTTCTTAGTTGATTAGGAAAAATTAAGTTTTCAAAAAGGTGATTTTAAGAGCATAAGCGGATACGCGAAATCGGACGTTTTTGTGCTTAAAATTTGGTATTAGATGTGCGAAAGCGGATAATACCTTTAATTGATGTAGTATTGGGGATTGATTGGATTTCTACTAATTCGGTGTTTATTGAATGTGAAGAGAAGTTAATCATCATTCCATCTAATGAAGCTACTCTAAAGGATGTATTGACTACTATTTTGGAAGGTACAGTTGGCATGGTTAATTTCTTGTTCGGGAAAGGAAAATATGTTGTCTTAGTTCTCACCAAGGAATCAAGTGATAATCTGAAGGTTACAAATATTCTTATAGTTTGTGAATTTCCAGAAGTTTTCCCCGAGGATGTCACTTCTCTTCCTTCTGAATGGGAAGTGGAATTCTATATTGATCTGATACGTGGGACGACCCCAATATCCATTTCTCTGTATCGTATGCAACCGCTTGAGTTAAGAGAGTTGGAGAATCAATTGGAAGAGTTATTGACCAAACATTTCATTCGACCTAGTATCTCACCCTGGGGAGCTCCAATGTTACTAGTAAGAAAGAAGGATGGTGGTATGCATTTGTGTATTGATTATCGCCAACTGAACAAAGTCACCATTAAGAACAAGTATCTCCTACCTAGGATAGACGAATTGTTAGATCAATTGAAAGGAGCCTGTGTGTTCTTGAAGATTGATTTGCGATCGGATATCATCAAATTTGAGTTAAGAATTATAATGTACCAAAGATCGCATTTAGGACTCGATATGGCCATTATGAATTTCTTGTAATGCCTTTCTGTGTGATGAATGTTCCTACCATTTTCATGGATTATATGAATCAGATATTTCAAGCCTACTTGGGCCAGTATGTGGTGATCTTTATTGATGACATTATTATTTATTCTCACACTCCATAAGAGCACAGAGAATATCTAAGGTTTGTTCTGTCAATATCGCAAGAGAACTAACTTTTTTCCAAATTAAGTAAGTGTGAATTTTAGATGACTGACTCTAAGTTTCTTGTTCATATCATATCACACGAAGGAGTAGCAGTGGATCCATATAAAGTTGAAGCAGTTATTAACTGGGAAAGACCGAAGAATGCTTTCAAAGTGAGAAGTTTCTTAGGATTGGCAGGTCACTGTCAAAGTTCATCTAAGTATTTTCTCAGTTGGCTTTACCAATGACTAGACATACGCGGAAGGAAATTTCTTTTAGTTAGGATTCTAAGTGTGAACATAGCTTTATGAATTTGAAGGAAAGGTTGAAAATTGCTCCTATTTTAATCATTTTTTATCCTAGTAAGCCTTATGAAGTATTTTGTGATGCCTATAAGAAGGGATTAGGAGGAGTGTTAATGTAAGGTGGTCAGGTTATAGCTTATGCCTCTTGTCAGTTGAAGACTCATGAAGAGAATTATCCAACTCACGGTCTCGAGTTAGAAGCTATTGTTTTTACCTTGAAGGTGTGGTGTTACTACTTGTTCGGAGTATGTTTTGAAATGTTTAGTGATCACAAAAGTCTGAAATACTTATTTGATCAAAAGGAGTTGAACATGCGTCAAAGGAGATGAATGGAATATTTGAAAGATTTTGACTTTGAGCTAAAATTCTATCTAGGTAAAGTGAATAAAGTTGCAGATGCATTAAATCGGAAGGAGATACACAAAACTAGGTTGAAAATGTTAGAGTATGCACTATTGAAGGAATTTCAAGATCTTAATCTTGAATTTTCTTGGACTCAAAATGGTGCAATAATGGGAAACTTGAATGTTACTTCCAATCTAAGAGAAGAAATCCAGCAAGGGAAAATGATAGATGAGGAGTTGCAAGAGATATTAATTCAACCAGGTTTCACTCAAGCTTCAAATGGAGTTGTTCTTTTTAATCAAAGGATCTGTGTTTCAAATGATGCAGAACTGGAAAGAAAAGTTTTGGTAGAAGTGCATAAAGGTGCTTTTACCATACATCAGGGTTCATCAAAAATGTATCAAGACTTGAAGAGCGACTATTGGTGGCATAGAGTGAAAACGAATATTTTGAAGTATGTATCTGAATGTGTAGTATGCCAACAAGTAAAGATTGAACATCAGAGGCCGGGTGGTTTGTTGCGACCCTTATAGATTTCAATATGGAAATGAGGTAGTATTTCAATAAATTTTGCATTTGGGTTATCTCATATGTAAGGTGGTTATGATTCTATATGGATAATTATGGATTGGTTAACTAAGTCTACAAATTTCCTAGTTGTGAAAACTACTTACAAGTCAAGTCATCTTACATGGTTGTTTATTTCAGAAATTGTGAGATTGCATGGTGTCCCCACTAGTATTGTATCTGATAGAGATCCAAAATTTACTTCAATATTTTGGAGAGATTTTTCAGTAGGCCATATTATATAAGTTGTGTTTAAGTATGTCTAATCATCCTCAGATGGATGGTCAGACTGAGAGGACGATACAGACAATGGAGGATATGTTAAGAGCTTATGTGTTTGAAAGTGGAAGAAATTGGAAAGAGCTTTTACCATTGATTGAATTTGCATACAACAATAGTTACCATATGAAAATTGGAATGACTCCTTATGAAGCTTTGTATAGGAGGAAATGCAGAACACATTTGTGTTAGATAGAAGTTTGTAAAGAAAGGATTTTAGGACCAGAGATTATTTAAGAGACTACATAAAAGATAAGAATGATTTGTGATAAGATAAAGAAAGCACAAGATCGACAAAAGAGTTATGCAGATAATAAAAGAAGTTTGTTAGAATATAAGGAAGGTGACCATGTGTTCTTGAAGGTTAATCCCAGATTGAGATTGAAAGGATTGTTTAAGTTGCGAAAGTTAAGTTCGAGATACGTAGGACCATATCAAATTATAGAAAGGATTGGTGAAGTATCTTACAGGCTAGCCTTACCACCTTCTATATCTGAGATGCATGATGTTTTTCACGTATTTCAACTCTGAAAGTTCATTCTTGATCCTTTTCAGCCTATTCTCTCGGATTCATTGGAAGTAGAAGTGGACCTAACCTTTACACCTCAACCAAGTCATATTATGGGGAGAGAAGCTAAGGTGTTGAGAAACAAGGAGATTCCTCTTGTTAAAGTTTAGTGGGATGAATCACATCCAATCGATGCTACTTGGGAGCTTAAGTCTGAGATGCGAGAAGCTTACCCACATCTTTTCCAAGTAATAGTTAAATTCGAGGATGGATTTTTATTTTAAGGGGGGAGGATGTAATACCTAGTATTTCTTTAAATACTCAAATTTATATTAGTTGAGATCAACTAAGTTCCTATATACTCTGGAAGTTATCAGTTGGGATAAATAGAGTAACTAGTCAACTCAGACCGCATAAAATTATCTTGCTAAGACAAACGTTCCTACTCTTATGAAGCTGAGTAGCCAAAGGTATGAATTCCTTGGCTACTTGAAAGGAACTAGAGCAGAACACATAGTGAGATAACCAATAGGTGAGGAAAGTTGTGTTCATAGGCACTCACATTGTCTATCGAAGCATAATGGTCTTTAATGTATGTGTTATAACTAGGGTGTCAAAGGTGAAATTAGGTTTGGTTTTGTTGAATTAGGCAGGTTCGAAGGTTTTCATGTTGGTCGAAGACCAACAATTGCTGCAAAGTCGAAAAGCATTGGAGTTATCATTCCATGTGGTGAGTGAAATGTGTTGGTCATAGATTCCCAAAAGAATATAGCAGCAACCAACATGTGAGGATTATATCTAGTTCCAACTCTTGAGATTTGTAACAGGTCGAAGATACCTTGATTTTTCTATACCTTTCCCTTATTTTGTCAAACCCTATCCAACCACTTGGTATAGAAAGGATTGTTTATTAAAGGATATGACTAAAGCACACAGTTCTTCATGAAGTTGAGATCATGTCCAAAAAACTAGTGTTATCTAAGACATATGTCCAACTTCTTAACCTAATTAGGATGGCTTGTTCTGCTGTGTAGATATTTTTGAGATCATTCTATAATGATCTAGTTCCTAGTTTTAGTTTTGGCACCCTTGTATATGTATTGTGCCATAGTTGTAGTTTATTTTTTGGGCATGTAATATGTACAATGTTTCCACTAGGCACTTATGTATTTTAGTATAAACATTACAGTTGTGTATAATATGTACTTCTAGACATGTATTATATATAGGTGTTACATTTGTGGCCCATAACTGTCCTAAGAAATAGGAGTGATGATGACAATCTACACGAACGTCTGTGACGCGAGAGTTTGGTGAAAAGTTGTCATGATGGCTAAAATATCTCTAATTAATGTGACATGTGAAGACTATTCTATATAATGTCGAGTAGTTACTAAAAACATCACATTTCTTCCATCTGAGATATATGATCAAAAGTGGCATTTTTGGAGGATATTTGTTAGCCTTAAAATTCTAGATGAAGAAATTCAACAAAGAATGGTAATAACTATGTTGAAAAATGATAAGTGTCAAGAGCTTCAATCAAAGGCTTCAACATACTAACTATGTTGACTAAGATTGTTCGACCAGCCTATCAATTTTTCGAGGAAAAGATGATTGGTTTAGAAGAGTCTTAAGAGCAGATCCACAAGATTAAGACCATTCTCTCTTTGAAACATGCCCAATATTGAAGGGATTTGCATGATTTAGCCCATTGACAAAGGTCGAGATTGATACGTCCATCAGATGTTTGGAACTTAGGATATTCTTAAGTTCAAAGACTATGTGATGTAGAGATGTATCAAAAACACTACAAAAGTCGACTAAAGACTCTCTCTAGAGATAGTTAATAAATTCAAAGGAGTTACCAATGCAATTATCAACATGATGGATGATTTTCAACATTTTATCTTTGAAGACACGTGGAGGCTTTAGAGGGTTGTAGCCTACGTAGTGGGATATGTGTCAGATCTCGGGAATCTATCTGTTGTTGACGGTTACTATTGTATTATTATATAGGTCAATCTCAGTGTATGAGGTCGAGGTCATAATATTTCACCCATTCTCTTTAGAACTAAAGTATTCAAGTCACAAAGAAAAATAGTTTATGAGAAATGTACGAGTATGCGTCAATCTTTTAAGTTTCCTTAAGCTTTTTCAATGAAAGCATTTATTTTATGATATTTATTATACTTTTTCTTTACTTTATTTCTTTAAAGCAATTCTGCATTTACATTTCGTTTGTTAAGCATTTAAGTTTTAGCCACAAGTACTTTTCTTTGCAATTCTCTACATTGATTGTCTTTGAATTTTTCTGAGTTAATCTCTTAAATGAACCAAGCTCATGATTGTTTACTAAAAATACCAGTAAACACTTTGATATGAAACTTAAGCGCTATAAAGGTCCACAAAGAAAACAAGTATAAAGACTCAAATATCAAACCTTAACACACTAGATCTTCAATTCTTGCACCCATGTTCTTGTTAGGGATGAGTCTTCTTATATAGCAAAATATCTGATGGGCCTGGGCATACGAATTGAACCCAAACACATTTGATTTTGATGTATATTTGATTTTGATGCAAATTTGATTTGCTATACATTAATGTCCACTAAGAGATTTGATCTCATTTAATTTGATTTGGTCTTGGACAATCTTTTTAGACAATCTTCCTTAAAAAACACATTGCTAAAAAATACAACTCATAAATGACAAATCTTCTTGAAATCAAATAAAAACAGGCAAAGATTTACTCACATAACTTGACTTACATATTGGGGCAGATGTCGCACTCATGCTGAAACATCTTATCCCACATGATGACTCTTCACATTTTACATCTTGTTGCCCATAATATTTTACATAAAACAACCAATCAAAAGAACAACAGGATTAAAGCCAACGTCGATAACTCATCATTTGAATCATGTCCATGACTGCGAGTGTTTACAGACTCTCAAACAAACTGTTTGGAATGTTTTCCATCGAACAAAGTGTTTGAAACCATAACGAAGACAATCGAGATAACTAATTATATGAATTGGAAGAATTTGTGAATCAAAACTAACTCACAAATGGTAGTTCTGGCCTCCAACAATGTCCCTTGGATGATAAGAATCAGATTGATGAACTCATATGTATATGCACATTCAATGCCTTTTATTTTAACTCATATTTTCCAAAAGGAATCACTTGTGAGAATGCTATAGCTCGTCATGTACACACTCTTTACAATCAACCAAACAAACTCAAGAAGCCAAACAAATAAATTATAATAAAATATCAACAAAAAAAAGCTTTTCAAAATGCACTTTCGTCATAAAAGCATAGATGTAGAGAATTAGTATTAATACTAGATTAGATAAGATTGCAAATCAAATTTAAGCTTAAACATTTTGTCAATTTGATCTATTCCCCCTCTTTAATTAGAAACCACAACTTCTAAAGCCAAATATATTGCAATCTAACAACTTGCATAAATATTTTTAAGTAAACAAATATGTCATAGAGCAAAAGTGTTTTGTTATATATTATAATAAACTAAAGTGTATTGCATTCATATAGTAACAAATTTAATTTAATAAAAGCAAGATACCATATCTTACCATATCATGCAACTTACCTATATATAAAGTTTCTCATCAAAGATAGAACATAACAAGTTAACAATAACTCATCAAATTCTCAAACAAAGAACATGTATGCTTCTACTTCTTTTACTTCACAACATGTCCATGAGATTCTTGTAGAGTCTCACTCAAGAAGGTTACTCTTCCAAAGTCCAATTGATCAACAATCACTTAAAATCAACACTCCCGTTTTTACAAACAACCAAAATTCAACCGACTCGTATTTTGGAAATACTGAATTTGATGCAAATGTTGTGATGATCATTGCAGTTATGTTATGCGTGTTTATTTTTTCACTCGCATTAAACTCCATCATAAGGTGTGCATGCGCCTTAAGGATTTCAAACGTATCCATCGACAACATATCTTCATCGAGTAGCAATCTTTCACCTCAATTGGCTAAAAAAGGAATCAAGAAGAAAGTTCTTAAGAAATTCCCAAAGGTGACTTATTCAACTGAGTTGAAACTACCAGGTTTGGATACTGAATGTGTGATATGTCTCTCGGAGTTTACAAATGGTGAAAAGGTGCGCGTTTTGCCTAAATGCAACCATGGTTTTCATGTTCGTTGCATTGACATTTGGCTAAGGGAACACTCATCATGTCCCAAGTGTAGACAATGCCTTCTTCAAATATGTCGAAAGATTGGTGGGTCGCAGGTGCAACCAATTGTGTTGCCTGTGCCAGAAATTATTATACATATCCAACCACTAGAACCTGAAATTTTGGAGCGTAACTATAGAGAAATATAAGCTAATTGTAATTACAATCTATTAATTCATTTATGGAAGAGAAAGAAAGTTCAAATTTGGTGAATCACAGTTTGAAATTTTCTTTTGATTTACTTCGACCACATATGTAAAAATATATTAGGTAAATTTTTGATTTAGTTTATATACCAAATAAAACTATGGTTTAATTATTTGAAAATTTGAGACTTTTTGTCTCCAATACCCTACTCTTAAACAATCCATTTATATTTATTAAATCTCCTACATCAAACTATCTTACAATACTTCAATTTCTTTTGTGCCATATATCACTTATTTTTCATGTAGCATCTCTAAAAAATTTTCATTTTCAAACGATCAAAATATATTGTTATTCTTTATAAAAGGTCTTGAATTCGAATTATAGGAAATGCAAAAATACAATAGTTTAATATTTGATTATTAATTTTGTTTATTTTAAAAAATATCATATTAATTTTCATACAATAAATTTATTATAATTATTTTTAATAAAATATATTATAAAAAATATAATTAATTTTTTATTAAATCTCAACGAATCGTTTTTCAACATACAACAATTTAACAATTTGTTCATATATATTATTTTCATAAAAGTTATAAAATACTATTCATATTTGGCTTATAATAATTTCTTAATTATAAAAATGAAAAAAAAAAATTGATTATTTTTAGGCAAAATAACCTTTTTGGTCTCTTAACTTTACCTCGGGGTCCATTTTGATCCCTTATCTTTAAAGAGTGTCAAATGGGTCCTTTAACTTTTAAAATGGTGTCACGTTTATCCTTCCGTGTGTTGCCGTTAGTTTGCTTTTGAAAACATTGTCACGTTTGTCCATGTGGAGTGCTGAGGTGGAAGTGAAGTGAAGTGTCTTAGTGGAAGAGCAAACACTTCTGGTGTTCATTACTCACGTTACTTGTACAATAAGAAGAAGGAAGGAACGATTCAAGAAGATTGAAGGAACGATTCAAGAAGATTGAAGGAACGATTCAAGAAGAAGAAGGAACGATTCAAGACCAGACGCTTGAAGATTGAAGACAATTGAAGATTGAAGACGATTCAAGAAGAAGACTATTGAAGAAGAAGACCTGGTTTTTTGATTGAGGATTGAAGACGATTCAAGAGCCAATCTCAAAAGGTTAGTTCATTTCTCTCTGATTTAGGGTTTTCTGGTAGAGGTTCAGATTTAGGGTTTATATAAATTTGTTAGTTTAAACGTTAATGACTTACATGGTATGATTAGGTATCATGGATGAATACATAACTCTGAAAATTCATCACAGTGGTGAGTTCACAGATGAAGGTCGTATTGTATATGAGAATGGAGTAGTAGATGATTTGAGGGTGGATGTAGACAGATGGAGTTATTTTGAGCTAGTTGGTGTATTGAAAGACTTAGGTTATAGGGAGTTTGAAACAATATTTTACAAGGACCCTCAATTTGGGATGAACCGACTTGTTGATGACAATGGTGCTTTAGAAATTGCAGATCTGTATAGGGTGCACCAAACTGTTGATATATATATTGAACACACATTGTCTCAACCTGACTATTATGATGTTGTTGTTGATGAAGTTGATGAGGACCCTGCTGAAATTGTAGATGAGGTAGAGGAGTTACTTAGTAAACTACATGAAGAAGTTGTGGAAGGTGAAGTTAGGGTTGATGAAGCCAATGTTAGGGTTGATGAAGCCACTGCTGTTAGAGTTGATGAGGTTCCTGCAGCGGATGATCATACTGTTGGAGTTGAAAAAGGGAGTGTTGCAGGGGAACAAGGTAATGTTGGAGTTGGAAAAGGCAAAACTGCAGTGTATGATGACTTAAGTCTATCATCTGATGATAGTGAAGATGAGGACTACAATTATGATAGCGCAGAAGATGTTGCTTTTGAGGATGAGTCTGATGGGTGTGATGAGATTAGGGAGGATGAACTTGATGCCCTAGTTGGTCTTGAAAATGATGGTAACAGAGAGGAGGGAGAAAATGATGGTAAAGGAAGTGACAATGATAGTGAGGAAATGCAAAGTGGTTGTGACAGTGATGATAGTAGTGGAGTTGTAAGAAAAAAACATCAAATTTTCAGACAGCCAAAAGACATGTCAGATTACAAGTGGGATGTGGGAATGTACTTTAGTTCAAAGGATGATTTTAGGGAAGCAATAACAAGTTATGCTGTTCAAAATGGTAGAGACCTAAGGTTTGTAAAACTGACAAAGTTAGGGTAAGGGTTAGATGTAAAGTTGGTTGTGAGTGGGAGGCTTATTGTAGCAAATTGTCAACTGAAGACACTTGGCAACTCAGGAAAGTAATTGATAAACACAGTTGCAGTAGAGAGTTTAATGTGAAGCTGATGAGTACAAAGTGGTTGAGTAAAAGAATTCAAAATAGCTTGAAAAACAATCCAATGTTGAGTATAAGGGATATCAAGGAGAAGGCACAAAAAAAGTGGAATGTTGAGGTCAACAAAACAAAAGCTATAAGAGCAAGATTTGCAGCTAGAGAGTATGTAGATGGTTCCTTTTTGGGAGATTATACAAGGGTTTATGACTACTGTCATGAACTGTTAAGAGCCAATCCAAGGTCAACAGTTAAGCTCAATGTTGAGCCTGTACAAGTAGGTGTTGAGGATGAAAGACCATATTTTAGAAGGCTTTACGTATGTTTTGCTGCGTGTAAGGAAAGTTTTAAGTTGTGCAGGCATGTAATAGGTCTAGATGGGTGTTTTCTTAAGGGTTGTGTGGAGGGCAGATACTAGCTGCCATTGGGAGGGATCCTAATGATCAGATGCTTCCCATAGCATATGCAGTTGTGGAGAGTGAAAACAAGGATAGCTTGACTTGGTTTTTAGAGCTATTAATTGATGACCTTGGAGGCAAAGATGAATGCCTGACTTACACCTTCATCTCAGACCAACAAAAGGCAAGTTTTTCATTTATTCTTGCTGTTATACGTATCTTGTTGTTATATACCAAATATGAATCTAAGTTATGTATGTTGTGTTGCTGTTATGAAATAACTCATCCAAACTGTTATATGTATGATGTGCTACTGTTATGAAATATGTTGTTGTTACCAAATATGTTGCTGTATGTATGTGTAGCTTCACTTATTTTTTCTTGTGTTGCTGTTATGAAATATGTATGTGTGTTGTTGTTATATACCAAATATGCTGCTATACTGATTAATGAACTTTGTGTTGCATGATTTTTGTGTTGTCCAATTTTTTTGAATTGATAGATTCTCAAATATGAACCTAAGTTATGAATGTTGTGCTGCTGTTATGAAATAACTCATCCAAATATGAACCTAAGTTATGTATGTTGTGCTGCTGTTATGAAATAACTCATCCAAATATGAACCTAAGTTATGTATGTTGTGCTGCTGTTATGAAATAACTCATCCAAATATGAACCTAAGTTGTGTATGTTGTGCTGCTATTATGAAATAACTCATCCAAATATGAACCTAAGTTATGTATGTTGTGTTGTTGTTATGAAATAACTCATTAAAATATGAACCTAAGTTATGTATGTGTGCTGCTGTTATATAGGTATCCAAACTGATTAATGAACTTTGTGTATGCTGCTGTTGTATGTTATTGCAGAGTCTGCTACCTACTATGGATGAGTTATTGCCAAGGGTGGAACATAGGTTTTGTGTTAGGCACCTTTATAACAATTTTAGAAAAAGGTTTCCTGGAAAGATGTTGAAGGACATAATATGGAAGGCTGCCAAGTCAACATACCCACAGGCATGGGAAAAAGAGATGAAGGGAATGAGGGCCATCAATGAAGAAGCATTTAAACATATGATGAAGACCCCACCAAGGTTTTGGAGTAAATCCTACTTTAGGACTTAAAACAAATGTGATGTTGTTCTCAACAACATGTCTGAGTCATTTAATAGTGTGATTCTTGAAGCAAGGGCAAAACCTCTAATCACTATGTTAGAAGACATCAGAACATACATGATGAAGAGATGGGAAAATAACAGACTGAGATTTGGAACTTTGGATGAGAATGATATTTTTCCCAATATTAGAAAGAAACTTGATGTCACAAGCACATACACCAACAACTGGCTAGTAAGGTATGTCACAGCATGTGAATAATGTATTTTGTTTGTTTGTTTATGACATACATGTGACTAATGTACTTTTGTTTGTTTAATCATTTAGGATGTCTGATGAACATATATTTGAATTAAGGCACATAGAAAATCAAGCTGACAAGTTTGTTATGAACCTGAAAGATCAGATATGTTCATGCAGTTTATTCTGCTATAAAAAGTAGGAATTTCAAGCTGGATACTTACATTCCAGATTATTACAGGGTAGGAAGGTACAAGACAGTTTATAAGCATGTGATCTACCCTGTTAATGGAGCAAACTTGTGGGTTAAGACACCATACCCAGATGTGCAACCACCCAAATTCAGGAAGATGCCAGGTAGACCTAAAAAGAAGAGGAACCTAGAACAAGGTGAAATTGATGGGTCTGCTCGCAAATTGAGAAGAACAGGTTTTCTGGTGAAGTGTAGTAGGTGTAAGAAAGAAGGACATTACAAATCTACTTGTAAGGACACAACAACTTAACATCCTAGCCAACAATCAGCCCAACTCAATCACACTCCATCTCAGACTGCTCAACAAACTAGTCAACACACTCCATCTCAGACTGCTCAACAAACTAGTCACCACACTTCAACAAGTCAGCCTACTCAACAATCTTGCCAAGCATCTCAGACTTCTAATGGAAAGGCTGCTAAGGGCAAGACACAAAAGCTTCCTGTAAGGAAGCCAACAAGACCTTTTGTGCCACCTGGTCCTACAACTAGGTTGAGTGCTGCAAAGAATGTTGTTGGCCCAGTAACAAGGAGGTATACTCCAACAAAGAGGACCACGCCAAAGAAGAAAGTCTAAGTTGTGCAACATGTTTAGTTACCTAGAACAAGTTTATGTATTGTACTGCTGTCGTTTTGGAACAAGTCTATTAATTCTACTATTGTTGTCATGAACAAGTTTATGTGTTATAATTTGAACAAGTTTATAGTCTGAACATGTTGTACTCTACTGCTGTCATGAACAAGTTCTACAGTTGTTGTATTTTACTACTGTCATGAACATGTTGTTTTGGAAAGTATTACAGGTTTATAATTTGAACATGTTGTACTCTACTACTGTGATATACCAAAGAGCAGAACCTAAAACTGTGATATAATCCAAACTGTTATATACTAAACATAAAAAACTGTGACCTAAGAGCAGAACTGTTATATGTATGCTGCTTATACCAAACATATAATCCAAAACTGTTATATACCAAACATATAATCCAAACTTTTATGTTGCAAAACTGTATGCTGCAAAACATGTATATATGTATGCTGCAAAACTGTGACCTAAAAGCAGAACTGTTATATGTATGCTGCTTATACCAAACATGTATGCTGCAAAACTGTTATATACCAAACATATAATCCAAACTTTTATGTATGCTGCTTTATGTATAACCAAAACTGGGTAAAACACTTTAACCTAAAAGCAGAACCTAAAAGCAGTCCAAACTGTTATATGTATGCTGCTTTATGTATGTTGTTGTTATATACCAAACTGTTATATACCAAACATTATCCAAACTGTTATATACCAAATATAAAAAAACACATTGACATGATATAATCCAAAACCGTTATATTCATTCATGTTGAACTGCAAAAACTGAAATTAACTAAACTGATACAATCCATATATTAAAATCCAACTATTACATTCATGTTGAATTCATACAAACTTTAACTAAACATAATACTTCCAAACAAACCGTAATAACCTAACTACCCCTAACAACTAATACAATGATAATCATCACAAACATCAAATTCAAAATCTTTTTCCACTTCATGATATTCTTCATTTCAATTTCAAGTTTCATCAGCTTTTTTCCTAATTCTTCATTCTCCATTGTCGCTTTTTCAATGTCCTTTTTTGCTTCAGCAAGTCCCTTAGTTACCACACCCAGCCTATGGATCCAAAATTGCTCCTTCTCATCACCCATCTCCTCATAAAATAAATCAAAGAAGCCATAACCAGCTTGCATACCTCCCTGTAAGATTCATTGTTTAGAAGATGATGGATAATAAACAGAAACATCAAAAAACAGAAACAGAAATATAATTTACACAAAAACATAACTTCAACAGAGAACAAAAATAGCTTGCATACCTTATAATTTGGACAACCCCAAAAACGTTTTCCCATATTCTTAACAGTAGTTGCCCTTTGAAGAATAGTCATGTCTCCACAATGGCACATGGGCTTCCATCGTGACCAACTACAAACATCTGAATCCCGACTTCTCGTTTTTGAAATGGAAGAGGAACATCTGGATTTCATGCTTGCCCTAGATTAATTTACGGATTCGTGATTGGGATTGAGATTTGGGATTTGGGATTTGAGATTATTTTAGGGGTTTCAACAGAAGGAGGAGGGAGAAGGAAGACACATCATGAACAAGATTGTCACCTCATCTGCCAGATATACAAAACAAACGGACGCTTGGGGGCAACTGATGGTGAGGACTAAAATGACACCATTTTAAAAGTTAAAGGACCCATTTGGCACTTTTTAAAGATAAGGGACCAAAATGGACCCCGAGCTAATGTTAAGGGACCAAAAAGGTTATTTTACCTTATTTTTACTTAGTGTCTCTAAAGTAATTTTAGAATCTTTAATTTTTTAAAAAAATAAATGATATAGTACTTCTTAATCATATAATTTCCATAAAGCATATTAACATTTAATTAATTTATTAGGTTAATATACATTTTACCCTCTGTCATTTGAGACGAATTTGAAAAAGGACTCTTTAAAAAAAACACAGAATTTGTCCCTGCCATTTGAATATTCTTTCATTTTGGCCCCTCAGTGGATACAGTCAGCAGAATCTGTGACTGTGTCTACTGAGGGACCAAAATGAAACTATCTTCAAATGACAGGAACGAAATCTGTGTTTCTTTTACAGAATTTCTTTTTCGAATTCGTCCCAAATGATAGGGATAAAATGTGTATTAACCCTAATTTATTTGATTTAACATTTAATTTTAAAATAAATAAACATATAAAGATAAATAAAAAAGTGATAAAATATATTATATTATATTATATCATAAGATAAAAAAAAGAGATAAGTGAATAAAAAAGAGATAAAATTAAATTATATTTGATATATTTAAAAAATATATAAATTCAGTTATATATATATATATATATATATATATATATATATATATATATATATATATATATATATATATATATATATATATATATATATATATATATATATATATATATATATATATATATATATATATATATATATATATATATATATATATATATATATATATATATATATATATATATATATATATATATATATATATATATATATATATATATATATATATATATATATATATATATATATATATATATATATATATATATATATATATATATATATATATATATATATATATATATATATATATATATATATATATATATATATATATATATATATATATATATATATATATATATATATATATATATATATATATATATATATATATATATATATATATATATATATATATATATATATATATATATGGCAAAATATCTTTTTTGGTCCCTTAACTATACCTCAAGGTTCATTTTGGTCCCTTAACTTTAAAAAGTTCCATATTGGTCCCTTAACTCTTCAAACGTTCCATATTAGTCCTTTTTGACCTATTAGCGACGGAAAAAAATCAAAAACCGTCGCTAAATCCGTCGCTAATAGGTCAAAAAGGACTAATATGGAACATTTGAAGAGTTAAGGGACCAATATGGAACTTTTTAAAGTTAAGGGATCAAAAAAAACACCGAGGTATAGTTAAGGGACCAAAAAGAATATTTTGCATATATATATATATATATATATATATATATATATATATATATATATATATATATATATATATATATATATATATATATATATATATATATATATATATATATATATATATATATATATATATATATATATATATATATATATATATATATATATATATATATATATATATATATATATATATATATATATATATATAAATAAAATATATTTAAATTAAATTATTAAATTAAATTAAAGACATAAATATATAAAGCTATTAAATGCTTTATCAATAATAATTGAAAATAAAATTTAATTTTTATTGAAGACTAAAAATAATTACACATATTTAATAACTTATAATTAAATATTTAAAAGAGAGACAAACATAAATAATCATTAGAATCAAAATAAAAAATAAATTATTAGATATATTTTTTAAAATTATTTAAATTTGTAAAATAAAATTTTGTATGTCACTCTCAATTTATAAACATACTTTTTTTTATTATTTGTGATTAATTCATATTATTGTCCCATTTATAATTTATAATAAGATATTATAATATAAATTTATCACTCATATTTACTAAATAAAAATTCTTAACATAATCTAAATTCGATACAAAGCAAATATAAATTAATTAATAGCCGCGGGTCTAAATCTAGTATTTCTTAAATATTCTACTTTGAAAAAAAATCTTAAATACTCATTTTTCATTGTGAAGGACAAAAGATGACTACTCATTTGTTGACCCTTGTCTATCTCCATCCATTTGCATCTTTTTCTTCTATTTTTGTTTTTTATTTTTTTATTTTTTAAATTAATTTTTTAATTAATATAGTAATAAAATACATTCTAAATATTGATTTCTACTTTCTTCAAAAGATCCATCAAATTAAATGTCTCTTACTTTGAGTATTGTTGTTTTGTTTATGATCAAGTATCACCACAAATAAAACATTGCAACATTTTGTAGATGTAAATGGCTGCAATGTTCATCTGGGACTTGAAAAAAGAAACCAAATTTGGAAGATTGTAAAATCAATTTTCAATTTTTTTAATTTTGATTCATTTTTTTGTCATTAGATCAAATTCATATTAAAGAATATTAGAATTTATTTTAAATTTGTTGATTAATTTCTTGTGTCACTTCTTTTCATTTTTCTATTTTATATATTTTTAAAAATTATTATTAATCTTATATCTTAGTTTTTAAACCATTTTAATATTATTCTTTAACTATTTCTTCTTCTCTAAACTAAATTGTTCAAAAACTATAGACATAGTTTAAAGATTATATTATTGTTTTTATACTAGATGAGCTAGATGTCAGTTAAATTGTACTTTGCTTCATAATTTAAAGTTAATATACAATAGTTTGCTCACATCTTTTACTTGTAGTAAAGTAAAACTTCAAATTATAATTAATTCAATAAAGACTATAAAGATAATAGATCAATTGTATCCTATAGTATTGTGTCGATTATTAGCTGCATTGGGTTATGTTGTTGCATTAACTTTACAACAAATATAGTGTTTTTTCTGTCATTAGTAATTGTGTATTGTATAAATTAAAGAGAAAATATCAACTAAAATAAAAGTCAATTTTTAAAAAGAGATTTAAGAAAGAAAAAAATGAAGACAAAAATATAAGAAAAAAATATTTTAAAAAATGTAGGAGAACAACAAGATAGAAGCATATGGGTATTATTCTAAGCAAGAACAAGTAAAAAAAAACTTAAAATCAAATTAAATAAAATTACATGGTTTAATGATGCTGCTATGCATTGCTATGCTGGTACTATTAAAACCATGATGCTGCTCTTCTTTGCTATATTGGATTTTTTTTTTTATAAGCAATAATATATTCATTATCATTCAATAAAAGAGTCTAAGGGGAACTCTAACCCATTTACAAAAGATTTCTACAATAATCGAAACTAATCTACTCAAAATCTCAAGTTACATAAAATCAGTTGGAACTTTGTATCAATCATAATAAGAACATCTATTAAAAGATGAGAATCCAAAATCTAACCACCACTATGACACGTGTATCGACCTATACACGATATCAGTAACATCATTGAACATTATTTGATTATGCGACCATCAAATAGACCAACAAGTCGTAATCCAAATATGTTTTAGTTACATATGCATACTTGTAGCCTTTTTTTTTTGTCTTAGTATGGGTTATCTCAGTTGGGGTTAGTAGGGGTTATCTCAGTAGGGGTTATCTCTGTAGGGGTTATCTTAGAAGGGGTTATATATCCTAGTAGGGGTTATTTTAGTAGGGGTTAGATCAGTAGGGGTTAGCTCAGTAGGGGTCATATCAGTGGGGGGTAGATCAGTAGGGGTTAGATCAGCGGCGCCTCATTATTTTCAGTAGGTTCATAAACAATGACGGTAGAATTTTCACTTAACAAAGATATAGTAATCTTAATATATTTTCCCTTGTTTGGGTCGAATTCATTTCCTCGTTGCCTCACAAGGATCATCACCAACAAGAGGGTTGATTCGTATCAAGAAGGGGGGACCGTGTTGATGAAGAAACTCATTTTTTCATCTATGCATCAACCCTCGTGTTGAAGAAGATCCTCTTTTCTTGATCTATGCATCAACCCCAATGTTGACGACGATCCTCCTTTCTTCAAACTGGCAACGTTTTCACCAAGTGGGTGGAAGTTGCTTCTTGCTCCAATGTAACGGGGCAAGTGGTTGTTCGGTACATCAAGAACGAGATAATCTGACGTTACAAGATTAGAAGATATAATAAGGTTGATGCTGAAGATGAGAGGGTTATTTTAGTAGGGGTTATATTAGTATTTTTGTTCATAGTTTCTTTCATAATGTAGCGACACCAAAATATGATGTTTGGATCTGCCCCTGGTAGAGATAATAGTGGTGTTCATTTTGTAGGTCATTAATCAAGATCTCACCATCTATTTTGCTTCTACACCAAATGCGACCAACTTGAAACATATTATTAAAATGGCTGTTTGGTTTACTAAAAAATTCAATAAGATAGAATTAAATTATTATTTTAAAAGTTCGGATGGTGATCGTATGGTGAATCGGCTAAAGAAAAAGTATTCAATAGAGATGACATGAGAAGAGGTACAAGTATATACTATATTTATTTGCATAATTTGATCCAATCATCTTTTGTGTGTGTATAATAGTCTATTATCATATATGAAAAATATATATCTTTTACTTCAATCGTATAAAATTTGTATTTCTGTGTAGGTTATGGATAAATTGAACTATTTATCTACCAAATTTAAAAACTATTGCAAATTCATGAGTGAAGGGGTGACGAGTTTGTTGATTGACTATGATAGTGATAAAATTATGATTAATCCACATAAGCGTATTCCAGATGCGGTAAGTTGCTAGGTAAATTTTAATTCTTGGCTTTTCATAGCTTATAGCTATTCTTATTCTCAAATGTCGTAAATTTTCAGGAAGTGAAAATTCGTGCCCATGAGGAAATCTACAAGGATGTGATTGATCATTTTGACTCTTTGAAAATCATTTTTACAAAGTTATAGGAAAAATATCGTGAATCTAAAGTCAGGAGGGAAGCAAATTGTAGTAGTAGAAGTGGTAAAAGAATTTTAATGTCAATGAGTGGCGCATCTGAATCCACGAAGAATTCCAAACCTAGAACCTGTTTAACATCTGTCATGAATAAGGTAAAGGGGTTGGAGTTGAATGTAATGCATGAGAGGATATCAAGGTTGTGTATGACGGAAATGGCTCCCATCCTTGCTTTAGTATCAGAGTTTTTCAAAACAATCAAAATTTATATTTTCAATGTATGCTTTTGGATGATGACGCATTTATACAAAAAATGCGTTCTCTATAGGATATATTGGTTTAAAAGTAGACACATTCTTTGCAGCTTGGTTTTGTATTATTATTTTAACTTGTAGTGGATTGAAATCTAATGTATGACATGGTAACTGCTTTAGGGCCTGTATGGATGGCTTACTTATTTAATGCACTTCCTCATCATATGACTATGGTTGAATTTGGTTGGATTTTGCATCAAGAAAAACTGAGTTTTTCAGCTTCTACAACAGTAGTAATCGATTAACCATATTGCCTTTTGGCTGATGAAGGGATGTTTCTCAATTTGTGCGGATACCATGTATGGTTGCTTTTGGATGTCATATAGTTCATTTAGTATGTATACTTTTTGAAAGCATATTGTTGAATATATGATAAAGGTAGTTTCTAGCATTGTTATGTTGAACACCAAACCTTTTTGAAAGCTGTCAAGGCCTAGTTTTAGAGGTTTATGCTTAACATTGTCATGTTATTTTCGAATCGAGGAGGAATCGAAGGAGAGGGAAAAATCAGAAGCTGCAGGTCTTTCCAAAGCCAATGTTGTGAACATCAAAGGAAAGAAGAAACATGATGGCATGAAAAGTCATCTCGGACCAAAAAAGGAATACAACAAGTTCAAGAATTATGGCGGTCAGAAGGGTCCGAAAGGTGGATGCTTTGTTTGTGGAAGGTGAAGAACCTTAAATAAAAACATAATCAACATTAGAATATTTATTGCAATTCACGAATTTGAGCTTTCAATTCTTCCAACGACTCCATCACTTGTTTATTGCTAGGATTTTTATTCTTTGGCTGCTTTTACAATTTTGTTGGAGTGACACCAAATTCCTTACCCCTCACACGACCAGAATACTCAGGAACATTTAACACTCGACTCAGTACGCTCCTGCAATCATCGTCCTCAACTGCAGTTATAGTCCGGGATAGACTCTTATGAAATATAGATAAAAGCATAAATATATTATACACTTTTGAGTTTATGACATAACTAATGTTGTACTTACACATTGCTCAAATACTTGTTGAACTTCTTCCTGAACGAATCCATCTCTATCCACACGGGCAGCCTTCCACAAAACATGGTTCGGAAGAGATGTTGCATCACTTTTCTTCTCTTCTAACTACACATTAAGACATATAATAAGCTTCACTTTTCTCGTATTCTAACTATATCATATTAAAGCATTTATATATACTTACTATTTTTTGTTGTAAGCGTGCACATCCCAAACGCCCTTTTTTGTATGGATACGCGGGTTTTGATGCTCGTTGCCGATTTACGTCACTCATAGCCTAAAAAACAAGTTTAAGTCATAACAAAACTTTATCCTCAGAAGCATCTCTTTCATAAGAGCTAATAACTCTGTGAAACTTTTATCCGACCATCAATTGCCCGCCTTTAAGTTGTACAACTTTAATACCGCAGAAAATCTTGTGAAAGTAGTGCAACCTTTATACAAAGGCGTTTACCAACCTCTCAAACATTTTGGGACAATCCTGAAGATCTTCTTCAAGTGCTTCTGCAATCTCTTCGACTCGACCATAGTCGTATGTATCTGTGCCATTGTCGTTTGAAGCATAGGTCATATTATCCTCCGGTTCAACATTATCGTTACTTATCTCACCATGTAATGTCCAACATGTATAACTTTGATCAATTCCATGCCTCTTTAAATGTGATTCCAACTGAACTGCATCAATCTGATGCCCATAACAGCAACCTAAGTAAGGACATGTGATCCTACTGTGGTCTTTGGCGTGTTCAACAACAAACTTAACGAATTTTGATACCTCATTCTCGTACTCTTTTGATAATCAATTGGCAGACATCCATTTTTTATTCATACTAATTAAGTAGGCTAAACTAAATTAAGTAAGCTAAACAAAAACAACGAATACCTATAGCACCTATAGAGAAATCACCAAAACATATATTTGTTTTATTAAAATTATGATATCACATATAACTGTGCTTTCTAAAAGCGTTTTTGTTTCCCCGCCCTTATAGCAACGGTTTTAGATGAAAGCACTTTCGTATGCACATCCTTTAGCAGCGCTTAATAAAAGCGCTCTCTAAGGTCTGCCTTACGCAGGACCTATAGCAGCGCTTTTAGAAAGCGCTTTCATTGCCCCCCTATAGCAGTGTTTTTAAAAAGCGCTTTCGTATACCCTCCTATAGCAGCGCTTTCTAAAAGCACTTTCGTAGCCCCCCTTTTTAACAGCGCTTTATTCACAGCGATTTCTTTTGTATTACAAAACTCACACTTTTAGCAACGCTTTTTTAAAAGCGCTTTCTAAAGTCAACGATTTTTTTCCTTTTTTCTACTCTATAGCGGCGCTTTTGCAGAAAGCGCTGTCTTTTCTGTGCTACCAAAAATCATTTTTGGCGTAGTGTAATCAATTAATCCTAATGTGTTAATCTATTATCTAGTGTTAAAAAACACTCCTAAATGTTTAACCAAGCTAGTAACCAACTATGTACGCGCATAAAATATTTTTAGGAGACTTCATAAAATGAGAGAGACTTGAAAGTAATTTGAGTGTGTTCGTGAAATTTTTTCTCTCATCTTCAGCATCAACCTTTGGATGAAGAAAAGAGCATAAATCAAGAAAAGAGGATCTTCTTCAACACGAGAAATGTAACACATAGTCCCAACGTTTGGATGACGTTTGAATTATGTTAAGCCTGTGTCCAAATGTTGGAACGAAGTTATAAATTGCAACTCCGTCGGGTGTAACACCCCCTTCTATACCCCCAAATAAATGCATATACAAATTTATCAGAGTGAAAATTTTAGAATAAGGTATAAAGGAAGAATGTCACAATTTCACCAATGAAACACTTTAACATTTGCTCCATAAAATATGTAACATTTTCATAGTTTTAGAAATCACATTTCAACCTTAAAATTTAAGCGGAAGATAAATCATTTAATCATTTCCAAAATATTAATTCACATACACCTAAGATATCCAGATTAATACATCATGTCAGATAATTACAAGCCACATCAGCTGATACATCGCAATGTATCACAAAAGAATAACTATACTAGTCTAACTACCTGATGTTACATATCAGAGCAGCCGACTCAAAAGAATGAAGATAACTTCACAAAAACTCCAGCATCCTAATCTGCAATGCCTCGTAGAGCATTATAAAACAGCAGAAGGGTGAGAAATATAACCAAAATAATCAAAGCATAAGATTATATATATATATATATATATATATATATATATATATATATATATATATATATATATATATATATATATATATATATATATATATATATATATATATATATATATATATATATATATATATATATATATATATATATATATATATATATATATATATATATATATATATATATATATATATATATATATATATATATATATATATATATATATATGTAATCATATAATTCAACTCCATATTTCTCACCACAATTCACCCTCTTAGTCATATATATTTACCACGCATATATAAACAACATGAATATTTACAAAGCAATCCCACAGCATGCATACACTCACATTTCCACAATCTTATCATTCACACATAAGCATCTCTTCATGCATATGTCATATATCAATGTGACTCAACAACTCAATGCAACTCATGCAATGCGGTACCGACTCTCGTTATCATTTTTCAGTTTTTACATTAAACCGGGTCCACTCTTCTAAACCGATAACCCGTTATCATTTTTCGGTTTTTACATTAAACCGGGTCCACTCTTCTAGACCGATAACAACAAAGGCCCGTCCTCTAAGCCTTCAAACCCTCTCTTCTAGGTTTGGGACAAGTCACTAGTCTCCACGAAACTAGCAAGCATTGCCTCTTGACTAAATGATGCATATGTGTCGCTTGCGCGAAAATAAGGTGCCGGCATGACAGAAGAGTCGCCACCTTTCGTTATTTATCCCTCAGAGCGGGAAAGGAAACGATCGGAAAAACCTGACGAATAAGGGTAAGACAAGGTCGTCGCAACCATTGTCTGGGTTCGGGAGTCGGTTACGCAAGGGGAAGGTATTAGCACCCCTCACGTCCGTCGTACTCGACGGGATCCTCGCTTGTTTGTTTACTTGGACGGGTTGGTTATAATCTATCTACCTATCAAGGCTGGCTGAAAAAGAAAAGAAAAATGACTCGGCAAAGCGTCGCGCTTTATGCCTACGTATTCTCATCAGAGAATGAGAAATCAGAGTCAACGTAGTTCGGCTAACTACGGGTGAAGGTTGAAGGTTGCTCGCTAGGACGTCGCGTCCTATGCCTACGTACTTTCATCTGGTATGAAAGATCAGAGCAAACGTAGTTCGGCTAACTACGGGATAAATGGCTCAACTAGGAGGGAGACTATCAAGTCCTACTGTTATCATGCCACGGATTCATCCTATGGTTGAGGTTTGAACAGGGAACTCCTAGATGTTGTCATGCATAGGTTTCAACCTAAAAGTCTATCATCAAATCCTCATCAAAGGAAATGAGAGTCCTAAGGGATCATGTCAATGATACACCAAAACAGACAAAAGCATCAGCTTTAACAGCAAAATGCATGCAATGCAAGTGAGGGAGGAAATGTGTGTGGGGTTTCAGCCTCCACAAGCTCATCTCAACCTCAAGCCAGTCATGAAATAACAGCAATCATACTGAAAATAATCAACATGCTATCAAGCAATATACAGATGAGAGAAATGAAGTGCCATCAGGCAAACAAAACACAAACTTGAGAAAGAATCAATCTACTCTCTAATCCTAACCCTAATCACAGAATCTGAACAAATCTAAGCAAAGCTCTCAAGCAAAACTCTAAGCAAGAGAAATCAATCCCAGTCTTCAAGCTTCAGAACAAGCTTACCAAAGAAAGGGAGCTAAGCAAGCAGACTCATAGTGTCTTCCTCAGGAAAGCACTAGGAGGTGTATACTCAGGAGTCATACCCTATGTGGCTCAACCACTGTGATCAGTTTATATTCCTCCTCAGGAGAAATTAAACTCACAAGCAGGCTCCAACATCACTGGATATTTAGGAAATCCTATCTGAACTAGTGGAACTAAATGAACAGACTCATAGGACCTTCCTCAGGAAAGTACTAGGAGGCTTCCACTTAGGAGTTGTATCCCATGTGGCTCAACAACATGTGATCAGTTTACATTCCTCCTCAGGAGAAATTAAACTCACAAGTTGGCTCCAACATCATTGGATACTTGAGAAATCCTATATAAACTAATGGAACTAAGTGAATAGACCCATAGGACCTTCCTCAGGAAAGTACTAGGAGGCTTCCACTTAGGAAGTGTATCCCATGTGGCTCAACAACATGTGATCAGTTTACATTCCTCCTCAGGAGAAATTAAACTCACAAGTTGGCTCCAACATCATTGGATACTTACGAAAGAGGTGAGAAGAAAGCATGAAAGTCATTCATAGTGCCTTCCTCAGGAAAGTACCATGAACTTCCTTCAAACTTCAGGATCTCAAACCTCACAGACAGGGGACAAACCAAGCTCTGGGTCTCTGAATCTTGATCTACAATCTTCACTCCATGATGCTCTCCATCAAGGTCTTCAAGGCAACACAAGCCCCTCAACAAATTCCCCAAAATGAACCCCAAAGATGAACAGATACCCACAGGGGAGACAAAATCAACAGGCAACTTCAGAAAATACCTAAAAATACTAAACTAATGGGGAAAAATCTAACAAATATTCACAAGGGTCCTCAACACCTACTCATAACATCTACATAGGCCTCTACCTAAAAATCAAGACAAAACTCAAGCAAAGAAAGGGATTCATCACCTAAACACAATTTAAACCCTAATTAGGATACCCTACATCTACCCTAATTAAACTAATCAAGATTTAATTCTAAAATTCTAGAAAAAATCCTATGGGGAACTATGATTCATCATCTAATTGCACAAAAAAGAATGGATTAAAAACCCTAAGGGAAGGTCCTAAAACAATTCCTACAAAATCAAATACCAAATTAAGACTATTTAAAAGCTATTTATTTGGAAAATCTTTTAAAAATACCAAACTAAAAAATAAAATCCCATTTTTATTTTTATAATGTTCTACACATTATCATCTAATCATAGAAAAAAGAAGAATTAAAAAAGAATTAATTTCCAATTTTTAATGAATTTTCAAAGACAGAAAAATATAAGAAGAAAATAAAACAATTAAATTAATTAAAGGGAGGGGGGGTTAGAATAGCAACTCTCGCTAGTTAAAAATGATTGGGCCAGATACACAGGGGGGTGGGAATAGCGAGTTAGGCCCAGGCGCGGTTTAATGAAACGCCGCGTTTCAATATATTTGAAACTTTCCCTCCAACTCTCAGATTTAATCACAGCCGTTGGATTTGATGAATTTGTCAAAATCTGGAATGAATCCAAGGACTCTCCTTCATCGTCCCCACCAAAACTTAGGGTTTTCAGAACCCTCTCCCATGCACTCAAATCTTCGAGCTCCTCTATCTCTCTCCACACGCCATGATTCAACAAGATTCCAAAACAAAAAATGCTCTACTAAATGCCTAGAACACAGCCATGCGCTCACCTTTCCATAACTCGCCCTAGATAATTCTAACAGAAGGCATCAAGACCATGGTTCAAAATTTTTCTCTGAGATCAACCCTAATTAAACTCAAGACTAAAGCTGCAATCTTGTTCCCTATGCCACCCTAATCAATATAATCCATGCCATGCTGATTAAAATGCCCTAAACAAATAGTTCTTGAAACTTAAAGATTCCTACACCTGTTATGAAACCCAATGAATCGTGCCCTACTTCTCAGGATCTAACCATCTACCCTAATACATCAATTATACACCTAAAGAATGAACTAAAACTACTTAAATTAAGAGGATTAAGGAGGAGAAAGAACCTGTCAAGTAATGATGGAGGAGGCTCGTGGGGATGCTTGCAGGCCTTGTAATTGCTTCAAGATGATCCTACAATGGTGAGGAACTTTCTGTTTGCACTTGTGATGGTGGAGATGGCTTGTAGTGGAAGAAAAACAAAGTTGCTTCAACTTGAAGAAACCTCTTCAATGGCAATGTATCTCTCTCTTTCTCCTCTGACTTGACTCTCTATCACCAACCCTCAATCTCTCTGCATGGCACTCTCTTTATAATGATGGTTAGATGCTTCTAGATTCATCTAGAATGTGATGGAAACTTCTTGAAATTCTCATGTGATGGCAAGTTGGTTATCTCATATCTCATATGTCATGCCTTGCAATTTTGTCTTAAATTCTCCTTACATGAGTTATTGAGAAGGGATGAGTGAAAAACAAGTTCATTTTTGGCTTATGTAGGGTTTTTCAACATTGCCTTCTTTTTCAAGTAACAACCTTTCAAAGCATCACCCATTTTTAGACCTCAAATGAAAATTCTAGCTAAACCAATGTTCTCAAAATGGTTTTTCCAACCAAAATGATATATTGGATGACCTATTTTGGATTTGTGGATCTCCCAAATCACTTTTCAATTTCAACTTTTCAAAGTTATAAGCCATTTTTAGTTCATTTTTGACCAATCATGTAATCTTGTGCCATGAGCTTTTCCAACAATTTGTGACCTTCTTTCTAGACTTAAAATCACATTTTGAGCAACTTTCATGTTTTGAGTTTTTCCATTTGAGGCTTGGAAATAGGATTTTTAGGCATTGGCTAAAATGACCTATAACTGACAAATGACCAAAATACCCCTGCCTTGCTCAAACCATAAGTTGAGTTCCACAAATCCAATCAAGGACTTCTACCACTCAAATTAAAGCTAAGAAGATCCTCTTCAACATTCATGTTGACCAAGAAACCATAGGAATCATCCTACTAGGGCAAAAGTTGTCTGCAAGTTGAGTGACTTTCAAGGACCCAGATTCACACACCTCTGCTGACCTGTAATTTGTCAAAACCATAACTTGAGCTCTGCAACTCCTATCAAGGACTTCCACCACTCAAATTAAAGCTAAGAACAAGCTCTACAACATTCATGTTTTGGGGGAGATGAGATATCAATCACATCCTGATCTAAAACTGCCTGGAAGATAGGGATCAAACTAGGGTTTTCTCACTGACAATCCTCAGAAACCCTAACTCAAAACTTCTCAAACTCCTCAATCATGATGAGTTGGTCTAGGAATCATCTTTATATCATCTCTATACATCATTCCATGATCTCATGGCCCTTGGATTAGGTCTCAACCTTCTCCAAATTTTCAGCTGATCTAGGGTTGACCCAGTCAAAACCCTAATTCTACCATTCATGGTTGAATCTTCTGAACTCTTTCACAATGACCTCTCTGGGCTTCATGATGGCTATCAAGACATCTCATAGGCTTTCTCAAAACCTCAAGTTCATTCTCAAAGTCTCAGAATCATCTGAGGGGCACCCACAACTCTCAAGCTATGAAGCATACAACCCTGGTTTCAACCCATTCCTCTGAGGATCTCTTGAACTTTCTGATGAAGGTATCCTCTTTCAAACACTCAATGAATAAATAATTGTTGGTCAAATTTTGGGGTGCAACAGCTGCCCCTATTCAAATGGCTTGAACCTGACTGGGTGAGAAGCGAACGGCTCTCAACCAATCAAGGTACGAGACGGTTGAATATCGGTAAACCCGAAAATTTGCCAACTGCACGACCACATGATACTCTGCGGAGAACAAACCTTCGAACACTGCAACACTAGCTGCTCAACAACTAGCTGGAGAAATATCGACCTGACATCACCGTCAGACAATCAAACACCCTGCATCACCGCTAGAGAACTATATCTGATATACCCAACATCGCCGCTGGAAAACTGAATCTGACATCGCCGCCGGACACAAACATCACTCTGAGAGACATTCAACATCGCCGCCGTACAAACATCATCTCTGCTGGGGATTTAAAGAGCCTGACATTGACGTCGAACAAATCATAATCTGACCTCGCCGTCAAACACAAACATACTCTGCATCACCGCTGGAGAACTACAACACTGAACAACTCTGACCTGGGGTTCACCCTTGGTAAAGTACACTTGCGTATTTGAACCTACTCTGCTGGGAATGAGAGACTTAACCGAGCACACTCTGATCTGGGGTTCACCCTCAGGACCATAACGAACATCGGAATACTGCTGCACACTGCCCGCCGTAGAACTTCAACATTAAAGTTATACGAAACCCTGGCCCCTGGTCATTTCCAGCTTCAGCTAGAAAAAATCTTCAAATATTTCTGAAGGTAAACATCCTTGACCTTCAAGGACGTGAACTTTGCCTGTCGGCAACTCTGCAGGAGGTATCTTCGACTTCAGTCTAAAAACATGACCCTTGGCCTTCAAGGATACATGAATCTGCCTTCAGGCAACTCCATCTCTGCTATAGAGCATCCGAGACTTCAGTCAGGGATATACTTCGGCCTTCAGCCCGAAAAATGAATCCTAGGTCATTCATGACCTTGAGGATAACCTTGCCCTTAGGCACCTTCGCTTCAGCTTGGGAAATCCGTGACTTCAGTCAGAGAAATGGTATCCTGAGCCATTCATGACTCTACGGGGATTCAAACACTTTGCCTTCAGGCAAAACTCCGATTCAGCTGGCGAAACATCTTCGACTTCAGTCAGAAGAAATACTATTCACTTGATCGCAATCAATCATCTCCTCAGGACAACTGACTTGGTCTTCAGACTCACACGAATCACTCTGTTGTATCTACAACCCTGGAACCTTGTCTTCAGCCACCCGCTGATTATTCAACACGGAAATCTGGACTCACCGGAACCTTCTGATATCGCCATCGGGCGCTTACGAAATCCATCTTCAGATTTAGACATCGTTGCTGGAGCAGACATATCATGCTGCTGAGGACTTCAAGAATCATCTTGAACAAACAGATCCGTCGGGCATCTTCAAGAATCGTCCTGAACTGATAACCTTTCTGGAGCAAACATTCTGTTGGGAATTCCAGGAATCTTCCTGGGCAACTCTTGCTGGAGGCGCTATTGGGGAGCTCGAGAATCATCCTGAGCAAACAACTCGGGAAGCTGTACTAAGGTCTTAAGAATCGTCTTAAGCAAATGGCCCTGCTGAGGGACTTGAGAATCATCTCGAACCGAAGACTTCGCTGGGGATCTTCAAAAATCATCTTGAGCGAGCGACTGCGGGGATCACACCGGGGTCTTTAGAATCATCTAAGAAAACAACCTTGCTGAGGAGAACATCAAGGATCGTCCTGAGCAACTGGTCTTTTGGGGATACACCTGTTCAACAAGGATGATAATGACCTAGATCATGCTTATGATGCGTATGCTTCTGTGCTACGCCCCACACGGGAATGATATGTGGTTATGCTAAATGCCATGCAATCATGCACAATGCTATGCAATCATGCACAATGCTATGCAATCATGCACAATGCTATGCAATCATGCACAATGATGCGATCCCGTCGGCAAAAATAAATGCCGAAGGGGGGGGGGGGGAAATCCTCCTGTCAAGGAGAAAGAACTGCTCAGATAGAGGAATCATCCTGCTGAGGAGAATGTGAACACGCCAATATCAATCAGGCTCTGTCTGGGGAACTGATCTTCCGCGAACTGCTGCAGGGGACGAAGCTCTACGAGAACTTGGATCTGCTGATATCAATCGCGAGAATGAACTGCGCGGCCGCCATGGCTACTCTTCTGGGGATGACCATTCTGTGGGGAGACAACTTCAGCTGCTCCACACTCCACTGGGAAAAACCAATCATGATCTGATCAACTTCCAAGGACTCGGATCTCTTGGACATCTGCCACCTCGGCTGAGGAAGGAGAAATCGTTCTGCTTCACTGGAGAGAGTGCGACTCTGGGGAAACACAGCATTAGCTGCCCCACGCTCTGCTGGGGAAGATTGATCATGATCTGATCAACTTCCAGGGATTCTGCTTTTCTGCGGACTCAGCCGGGGAGAGAAATCATTCTACTTCACTGGAGAGTACGACTCTGATGGGGAATTCGATTCCACTGGGGAAGAAAGGATCATCTGCCTTAGGGAGAGTACAACTCTGTAAGGGAATACAACATCAGCTGTTCCAACACTCTACTGGGGAAGAAGGAATCATCGAACTTCAGGAGAGAGCCTGACTCTGGTGAGGAATCTCAATTCCGCTGGAGACTTCAGTCTGGCATCATCAGTTACTGCATACTTCGGTATACGACTAGCTTCCTACGAAACCTGCACCTGTGACCCGGTGCGGGGGGAGACACCTGCTTCGGTGACTTTACTGGGGGAAAACACGAGCTTCAGCTTCCCGAACATTTCTATGAACTCTGCACTTGTGACCCGGTGCTGGGGAGTAATCATCATGCTTCAGTGCTTGACTCAGCTGATGGGGGTGACGCTCCTTCAGGACTCGTCTGCTTGGGGAAGAGAATCGTCTCTACCTGGGGAAGACATATCAATGCTCACTATTCTGATTCTGATTCTGCGGAGGAGAGACTACTGAACTCTGCTGGAGAAGGAGGACTCATCCTGCTTCAGGGACACGCACGACACATCTTCTGGCGGGGTGCTACACCTGCAACAACACAAACAAATAGACAAGATACCCTCCTCAAAGGGGCCTATCCAGGTTATTATCTCGTGACAATGTTCAGTTAGTTAATTGTTTCAACAATCAATGGGCTTAGGCCCGCAAGTTTATGTATGCGCATTTTATCAAAAACACATCGGCGTTATCATTCGCAAACAAAACAGATAAATGCTAAACAGACAAGTAGAATTGCTGAATAATGTGCATTTTATTGATGATGAACCCCTGAATGGGCAAAAATGTTTTACAACAGAGGCAAGCTCCTGGAATGAGGAAGCCGCGCAAAAAACATAAATATACATCAGTATATACAAATGTCGGCAATCGAGGCGTAGACGAACACCATGAGTTGATCCCTCTAAGACCCACTCGACTTCGATACTTCTCCGATGCTTCAGCTTTGGAAGAGATTGATTCAGATAAACGGCCCTCAGGTCTTCCGAACCACTAAACAATGAAAGTCCATACGCGGAACGCAGTCATTTGCTTATTCAAATCCCTAACTTTTGCGTGAACCGCCCTTCACGGGTTTTCAGTTCACCGGGATACCCTTTTTTGCCGAAGCCGCCCAGTGTAGGTTTTCGACTTCGCGGGTGTACATTTTTCCAATATATCCCTAATTTTTGCCCGAACCTTTTATTCTGTTTTTGGTTCGCCGGGATGCCCCTTTTTTGCCTGGACTCTTTCTTTTTTGTCCAGCGGGTCGCTTTCAAGCAAAGTATTTTTTAACTGCGTCCGCGTTCACCGGGGATGCAAAATCTTCACCATCCATCGTGGATAACAACAAAGCTCCTCCTGAGAAGACCTTGCTGACGACATGCGGCCCTTCGTAATTCGGAGTCCACTTGCCCCGGTGATCGGAGTGTGGCGGAAGAATCTTCTTCAGGACGAGATCACCCGTCTGAAAGCTTCGAGGACGCACCTTCTTATCATAAGCTTTCTTCATTCGGCTTTGGTACAGGCGACCAAATGCAATCGATGCTAACCTCTTCTCGTCCATCAGGCTGAGCTGGTTCAGGCGATTCGTCACCCATTCTGCCTCATCAAGTTTCGCATCAACCAAAACTCGCAAAGAGGGAATCTCCACTTCTAGCGGTAGGACAGCTTCCATACCGTACACCAAGGAGAAAGGAGTTGCCCCGGTCGACGTACGCACCGTCGTACGATAACCGTGCAAGGCAAACGGCAGCATCTCGTGCCAATCTTTGTACGTCACAACCATCTTCTGAACAATCCTCTTGATGTTCTTGTTGGCCGCTTCAACGGCGCCATTCATCTTCGGCCGATAAGGAGATGAGTTGTGGTGTTCAATCTTGAAGCTCTGGCACAGCTCCTTCATCATCTTATTATTCAAATTCGAACCATTATCAGTAATGATCCGCTCGGGAATTCCATAGCGACAGATGATGTCCCTCTTTATGAACTTAGCTACCACCTGCTTGGTCACATTAGCGTACGAGGCTGCCTCCACCCACTTGGTGAAGTAGTCGATAGCTACCAGGATGAAACGATGACCATTGGACGCGGTGGGCTCGATCTTGCCTATCATGTCAATGCCCCACATGGAGAACGGCCAAGGGGAGGACATGACATTCAATGGGCACGGCGGCACATGAACTTTATCAGCATAAATCTGGCATTTGTGACATCTCTTCGCGAATCTGAAGCAATCCGACTCCATAGTCAACCAGTAATATCCTGCTCTCAGGATCTTTCTCGTCATGGCATGCCCGCCGGCGTGCGTACCAAATGTGCCCTCATGGACTTCCTCCATGAGCATACTTGCCTCTTTCTCATCTACACATCTGAGTAGCACGAGATCGTGGTGTCTCTTATACAACACTCCATCAGGATTGAGGTAAAAGTTTCCAGATAGCCTCCTCAGAGTCTTCTTATCCTGGGTTGACGCACCCGCAGGATACTCCTTAGTCATAAGGAAGGTCTGGATGTCGTGGAACCATGGCTTGCCGTCAGTGGCATCCTCGATTGCGAACACATATGCTGGTCTGTCAAGACGCGAAAGAACAATGCTTGGAGCCTCATTCCAAAGATTGACCTTATACATTGAAGCCAGCGTGGCTAAAGCATCAGCCATTTGATTTTCAGCCCGGGGTACATGATGAAGTTCTACTCGGTCGAAGAACGGAAGCAGCCTCCTGGCGTAATTCATGTACGGCACTAGATTCGGTTGACGAGTCTCCCACCCCCCTTTGATCTGATTGATTACAAGCGCTGAGTCACCATATATGTCTAGATTCTTGATTCTCAAATCAATTGCCTCTTCTAGACCCATAATACATGCTTCATACTCGGCTTCGTTGTTGGTAACTGAAAACGTCAGTCTTGCAGTAAACGGGATGTGAGATCCGTGAGGAGTCGTGATGATAGCCCCGATACCACTTCCATAGGAATTAACCGCTCCGTCGAATATCAACTTCCACTGAGACTTCCTATCTGGCCCCTCATCGGGCAATGGCTCATCGCAATCCTTCGCTTTGAGAAACATAATGTCCTCGTCAGGGAACTCGAACTTCATTGGCTGATAGTCTTCGATCGGCTGTTCGGCAAGGTAATCAGACAATACGCTTCCCTTGATGGCTTTCTGAGAGACGTACTGAATATCATATTCTGTTAACACCATTTGCCACCTGGCAATCCTGCCCGAAAGAGCCTGCTTCTCGAAGACGTACTTGATCGGATCCATCTTCGAAATTAGCATAGTGGTGTGATTGAGCATATACTGTCGTAGACGTTTGGCAGCCCAAGCTAATGCACAACACGTCTTCTCCAGCATCGAGTATCGAGATTCACACTCAGTGAACTTTTTACTCAAGTAATAAATGGCATGCTCCTTTCTGCCCGTCTCGTCGTGCTGACCGAGAACACACCCCATACTATTCTCCAGAACTGTCAAGTACATGATTAATGGCAGTCCAGCCACTGGGGGTATCAAGATTGGAGGTTCTTGAAGATACTGCTTTATCTTATCGAATGCCTTCTGGCAATCCTCATTCCAAGTAATCGCCTGATTTTTCTTTAACAACTTGAACATCGGTTCACAAGTGGCCGTGAGCTGAGAGATAAACCTTGCAATGTAGTTTATTCGGCCCAAGAAACCACAAACTTCTTTTTCTGTTTTCGGCGCTGGCATCTCTTGGATAGCTTTTATTTTCGCAGGATCAACTTCGATACCTCGTTCACTAACGATAAACCCCAATAACTTTCCAGACCGCACTCCGAAAGTGCACTTGTTAGGATTCAGCCTCAGCTTGAACTTCCTAAGCCTTTCAAACAGCTTCAGCAAATCGACCAGATGCTCCTCCTCCGTTTGGGATTTTGCAATCATGTCATCAACATAGACCTCGATCTCATGATGAATCATATCATGAAACAAAGTTACCATTGCTCGCTGGTAAGTGGCCCCTGCGTTCTTCAGACCGAAGGGCATTACCTTGTAGCAAAACGTGCCCCAGGGGGTAATAAACGTCGTTTTCTCCATGTCCTCCGGCGCCATCTTAATCTGATTGTAACCGGAGAAGCCATCCATGAACGAAAACACGGAAAACTGGGCTGTATTGTCGACCAACACATCGATATGAGGCAACGGGAAATCATCCTTAGGGTTCGCCCTATTCAAATCCCGATAATCGACGCACATACGTACCTTACCGTCCTTCTTCGGTACAGGCACTATGTTGGCGACCCACGGAGGGTAAGTGGTAACGGCTAGAAATCCTGCGTCCAACTGCTTCTGGACCTCTTCTTTGATTTTTACAGCCATGTCTGGTCTCGTCCTCCTGAGCTTCTGCTTGACTGGAGGGCAATCTTCTCGCAACGGCAAGCGATGAACCACGATATCTGTGTCGAGTCCGGGCATATCCTCATATGACCAAGCAAAGACGTCACTATACTCTCGAAGCATCTCGACCAGTCTATGCTTGACATCGTTCTGCAGCGCCGCCCCAACTCTGACATTCCTGATAAGCTCCTCAGAACCCAGATTTATGATCTCAATATCCTCCTCATGAGGCAGAATAACCTTCTCCTCTTGTCTCAACAAGCGGGCCAACTCTTCCGGAAGGTCTTCGTCTTCATCAATCTCATCCTCGGCTTGATAGATCGGGCAATCAAAGTCGTAGTGAGCCGTAGAGGGTCCAGAGTCGATGTCGTCTGTTACGTGGATCCTGCAATAACAAGGGTTAAGTTTAAAGCAAGAATATGCAGGTTAGCACGAACCTCGTTGCCATTTTGCTGTTTTTCGAAACAAACATAAAATATGAATAACAGAGAACACAATATTTGATTACGAAGAAAACGCCTTTTTATTTATTAACAAAATGCATACACATAATCCAACAAGGCCCTGACAGTAAAACCACTATGCCCCGGGCAGGACATAGGGTTGTACAAAGATTGTAAAAAGCAAATCATTACTCTTCACTCGTCAGTTCGATAATCTCCTTGATGGTCCAATTGTGGAGGCGCTCGCCTGGCTTGCTCGGTTGAATCCAGGCATCAAGATCACAATCACTATCCCCGCTGTCCTCCGACGCAGCGTTGATACTCTCGAAGATTACTCCTCCCTTGGTGAATAAGATCGACCCTTTCCCACGAGACGAGCTACCAGAAGAGGATGAAGCTTCAGCTTCAGGAGAATATCCCAATCCAAACTTATCCTGTTTGAATGGTATATCCAAGACATGCCCCCAGCCTGGGGTGGAACCGGCTTCGACAACGGCCCTAGCTTCCTTGAACGAGGAGAGGTTCACCTCTTGCTTCTCTGCAACAACGGGAGCTACCTCCTTCACCCTGACGGTTTCAAACGCCTGGCAAAGAGTCTCATGGATCTCGCCATCCATTTCGACATATTTAAAGGACGACAGGTGGCTTACCATGATGTCCTCCTCTCCACAGACTGTCACTATGCTGCCCCCAACAACATATTTAAGCTTCTGATGCAGCGTGGACGTCACGGCACCAGCAGAATGGATCCACGGCCGGCCTAAGAGGCAACTATAGGCGGGCATGATATCCATAATATAGAACACCGCATTAAACGTCTCTGGTCCAACTTGAACTGGCAGGGTCAATTCTCCGAAGACGTGGCGCTTGGTTCCGTCAAAGGCCTTCACGACCAGATCACTGGGCGTGCACAGCAGTCCACGGGTATCCAACTTCATCAGTGCCTTCTTCGGAAGCACGTTAAGCGAGGAGCCCGTATCCACTAGGACATGCGACATAATCGTGCCTCTGCACTCTATCGAGACGTGCAAGGCGCTGTTGTGATCTCTTCCCTTGGGCGTCAGCTCCAGATCCGTAAATCCCAGCCCATTACCAGCATTGACATGGGCTACTACTTCCTCAAGTTGATTCACTGATATCTCCTGCGGCACGTATGCAGCATTCAATACTTTCAGCAACGCGTTGCGGTGCGCTTCAGAACACAGCAACAGGTTAAGAATCGAGATCTTCGACGGAGTCTGGTGAAGATGATCTACAATCTTGTAGTCACTCTTCCTGATTAGTCGCATGAACTCTTCAGCATCTTTAACCAACAAGTCTTTCTCTGCCCCTGCAGGAACCTCTTCAACAGCTTTACCTTTACCCTTGTCCATAGCGTCAGCTCGGACCACTTTCTCTGCGGCGACCTCTGCCGGCGCGAATACTCTACCACTTCTGGTGATACCACTGACCTCAGTAAGATTCTGCGCAGTCGATCCGGATGACTCAAGCTCTATCTTCTGACCATTACAATAAACCTCGGCGCCATAATGCCATGGGACGGCATTAGTGCTCTCGAATGGGATCGGTCCGGCCCTGGTGATGGTAATAGTAGGCGGACGGGGCGCAGAAATGGTGATAGGGTGGCGAGGAATGGTAATAGTAGCAACTTCGTCCGCCTGCTTCAGCACGACTTCCCCTGACGCATTCTCAATGCTCCGACTGAATTGCAAAATACCCTCGGTCATCAGACTTTGGATACCTTCGATCAACTGCTCACACCCATCAGGAAGTGTAGCACAAGCCATACAAAACTCTCCACATCCGGGAAAGAAGCCTTTCTTTAGCAACTTAGCTTTAACAAAGCTCAACGGCGTCTTCAAATCTCTGACATCAGTCAGCAAGTCTGAATTCTCTTCAGTGATAACAGCATTTACTCCGCCTCCCCTATGATGAGGCATTGGATTTTTGGTGACGTTGGGCACGCTGTCAGAAAAGTTGATAACCTTGGCGTCAACCAAGTCCTGGACTTTGTGCTTAAAAGCTTTGCAATTCTCAACTGTATGGCCAGGTGCCCCAGAATGAAATTCACAAGTAGCATTAGCATCATACCCCGGTGGTGGTGCCCCTGTCAAGGGAGCCAATGTCCTTTTCTGAACTAATTGGAGCTGAAGCAGCGTTTGCAGAAGCTGTGCATATGACATAGGAGGAGTTTCCAAATGACGGTTTGCCAGGGGACCCCGATTCTGATATCTCTTATATCCCGGATTATTCTGTTGCTGAGGCTGCTGCTGCGGCTGAAGGGGTGCAGCTGGGATGTTTATGCTAGCGATCTGAGACTGAGGGCCCTTGCCCTTTCTCCTAGCATTAGTGACAGCACTGGCATCGCCCTCTCGACGCTTTCCAGTATAGGGTTTCTTGCTAGCTCCTCCAGCTGAGGATGATTCGCCTTGAATCTTTCCAATCTTTATACCATTTTCAACATGCTCGCCCAAAGTGATGAGGGCTGAGAATGTCCCGGACATGCCACTAATCAGCTTCTCATAATAGACTCCAGGAAGGGTAGCCACGAACATTTGTACCAACTCACGCTCAACCATCGGCGGTTGAACCCGAGCAGCCAATTCACGCCACCGCTGGGCGTACTCTTTGAAGCTTTCATTGCTCCGCTGCGAGAGATTTTGAAGCTGAACTCGGTTGGGAGCCAAGTCGCTATTATATTGATAGTGGAGAACAAACGCTTCAGCGAGATCTTTCCACGTGCGCACAGCAGCGGGCTCCAAACCCATATACCATTCGAGCGATGGGCCAGAAAGACTATCCTGAAAGAAGTGCATCAGCAACTTCTCATCATCAGAATAAGCGGACATCTTTCTGTAATAAGATCGGAGGTGAACACGGGGACAAGTAGTGCCCCTATACTTCTCAAAGATGGGCACCTTAAACTTGTGAGGTACTTTAAAGTCAGCAATCAACCCAAGCTTGGACATGTCAACGCCCAATGTGTTCTGATTTTCTATATCTCTCATTTTATCTTCCAGCGCCTTGAACCTGAGTCGAGCCTCAGCAGTCAACTCAGCCTCTGCACCTCTCTGAGAGAAAATGTCATCCTGATGGTCCTCCAGCCACGGTTGAGGCACCACCATATTTCCAACATTGCCGTTGACCGGCCCCACGTTAACATTGGCTCCCAAACCACCATTGACGGCGCCCGCCGCATTAAGTCCGAGATTAGTCATAAGATTGCCGTTAGCACTACCGTTGCCCCCGGCAGCAGGAACAACGTTCTGTGGAGTATCCCCTTGAGGAGGAGTGGGTACGGCCCCGCCGTGAAGTATTCCATTACTGTCAACCCTGGAGATGAGAGGTTGAACCAAAGTACGAAGCTGATCTTGCCCGTTCGCAACTACTTGCATCAGCTCCATAAAACGATCCATCCGTTCACGAAGCTCTTGAACATCTGACTGTACCTGGTCCATGATTCTCGTTTGATTGGCGCGAGTTGAGTAGCGGTGGATGAACCTTTGATCAATCCTGGAGATCGAAAGCAGCTCGGAACCTGAGTACCTGTAAAACCTGTCAACATCAAAGGTTAGGAAAAGCAACGGAATGTATGTCATGCAAGAATGCTTCATGCAAATGCATGCGTGAGTCTGTGTGCTTGAGAGATTATCCCCGATCCTGGCGCCTGCTGACAATAATAAGGAGAGGAATCTGGGCCCAATCATGGAAACAGCAACCTCACATAGCAATAGTCAGATTCGACACATCAAGGACCGAGAACCCATACGCATCAGTCTTTCTGAGAATGGCTGCAGTAACACAATGAGAGATCTTGGATCAGGGGAAACGGTACCTGTCACAGACACACGCTAATGGAATGATTATGCAAGCTAATGCAAAATGCAGGCATGCAACAATATATCCGGGTGGCTGCTGTGGAGATTCGATGTCAACAGTCACTGATGAGAAGGAAACCCCGGTGTAAAACCACTGATCTGATCTGCTGAGAATAATCATCTGATAGGATCGAGATCAAACTTCTGCTCTGACAAGAACGAAGGCCTGATAATAAAGACCCCGGGTGCAAGATCAAGGAATATCTGTTGATGAAGTCTTCAGACCCCAAGTCAACAATCTGCCCTCTCAAGAACAAATACACAGCTGCTGATGAGATCTTCAAACCCCACTCAAAATCTGCCCCATCCAGAACAAACCACTGATGATAATACACTGATCAAAGCCTGCTCTATCAAGAACAAACAAACACCCGATGATAGAATCCTCTGATCAAACCCTTGCTCTATCAAGAACATCTCTGCAACTGAGAACCCAACATAACTGATTCACTGTCAAGAAAACCAGGTAGTCTGGAGGTCAAAGTTTCCTGCAATATCCCAACCCCACTCACAGGTATGATGGACCTAATCCACGGACAAAGGTACGGCATCCTATGCGGTCATCAGCGTCACAGACTTTCATGAGTGACAATACGATTCCCAGAAGGAGTGGCATCGTCAAGTCATGAAGAGGCCTCTCTTAGCTGACTTCCAAATGATCGGTCCCCAGAGTCGACAATCCTCACGTCTGGACTCCCCTCAGATCCTCAGGACCGGAAAGGAGCACCTCTGCAAGAATCTCGTCTGAGCGCAGATTTTCGTAGGGAACTGTGCCTGCTCAGCAGACAGGTTCGTCTACTACTTCTCCGCAACTATATCTAGGTGTGTACTCAAGCCCAGGTCCGGCTTTTCACTCACAGTAACATCCTTCTCCCACAGCAGCACAGATAATCATATCAAACTGGAAATAAAATGCGGGAAATAAAATGCGGGAAGTAAAAATGCGATAAATAAACGCAACCCAACAAGCAAACACACAAACGATAGGATTGACTCGCGTAGGGGATGGGAAACGGTCCCAGCATAAGGGATGGGAAAAGTCCCTAGATGCTACTCGTCCCCAGCAGAGTCGCCAGCTGTCGCTTGCGCGAAAATAAGGTGCCGGCATGACAGAAGAGTCGTCACCTTTCGTTATTTATCCCTCAGAGCGGGAAAGGAAACGATCGGAAAAACCTGACGAATAAGGGTAAGACAAGGTCGTCGCAACCATTGTCTGGGTTCGGGAGTCGGTTACGCAAGGGGAAGGTATTAGCACCCCTCACGTCCGTCGTACTCGACGGGATCCTCGCTTGTTTGTTTACTTGGACAGGTTGGTTATAATCTATCTACCTATCAAGGCTGGCTGAAAAAGAAAAGAAAAATGACTCGGCAAAGCGTCGCGCTTTATGCCTACGTATTCTCATCAGAGAATGAGAAATCAGAGTCAACGTATTTCGGCTAACTACGGGTGAAGGTTGAAGGTTGCTCGCTAGGACGTCGCGTCCTATGCCTACGTACTTTCATCTGGTATGAAAGATCAGAGCAAACGTAGTTCGGCTAACTACGGGATAAATGGCTCAACTAGGAGGGAGACTATCAAGTCCTACTGTTATCATGCCACGGATTCATCCTATGGTTGAGGTTTGAACAGGGAACTCCTAGATGTTGTCATGCATAGGTTTCAACCTAAAAGTCTATCATCAAATCCTCATCAAAGGAAATGAGAGTCCTAAGGGATCATGTCAATGATACACCAAAACAGACAAAAGCATCAGCTTTAACAGCAAAATGCATGCAATGCAAGTGAGGGAGGAAATGTGTGTGGGGTTTCAGCCTCCACAAGCTCATCTCAACCTCAAGCCAGTCATGAAATAACAGCAATCATACTGAAAATAATCAACATGCTATCAAGCAATATACAGATGAGAGAAATGAAGTGCCATCAGGCAAACAAAACACAAACTTGAGAAAGAATCAATCTACTCTCTAATCCTAACCCTAATCACAGAATCTGAACAAATCTAAGCAAAGCTCTCAAGCAAAACTCTAAGCAAGAGAAATCAATCCCAGTCTTCAAGCTTCAGAACAAGCTTACCAAAGAAAGGGAGCTAAGCAAGCAGACTCATAGTGTCTTCCTCAGGAAAGCACTAGGAGGTGTATACTCAGGAGTCATACCCTATGTGGCTCAACCACTGTGATCAGTTTATATTCCTCCTCAGGAGAAATTAAACTCACAAGCAGGCTCCAACATCACTGGATATTTAGGAAATCCTATCTGAACTAGTGGAACTAAATGAACAGACTCATAGGACCTTCCTCAGGAAAGTACTAGGAGGCTTCCACTTAGGAGTTGTATCCCATGTGGCTCAACAACATGTGATCAGTTTACATTCCTCCTCAGGAGAAATTAAACTCACAAGTTGGCTCCAACATCATTGGATACTTGAGAAATCCTAGATAAACTAATGGAACTAAGTGAATAGACCCATAGGACCTTCCTCAGGAAAGTACTAGGAGGCTTCCACTTAGGAAGTGTATCCCATGTGGCTCAACAACATGTGATCAGTTTACATTCCTCCTCAGGAGAAATTAAACTCACAAGTTGGCTCCAACATCATTGGATACTTACGAAAGAGGTGAGAAGAAAGCATGAAAGTCATTCATAGTGCCTTCCTCAGGAAAGTACCATGAACTTCCTTCAAACTTCAGGATCTCAAACCTCACAGACAGGGGACAAACCAAGCTCTGGGTCTCTGAATCTTGATCTACAATCTTCACTCCATGATGCTCTCCATCAAGGTCTTCAAGGCAACACAAGCCCCTCAACAAATTCCCCAAAATGAACCCCAAAGATGAACAGATACCCACAGGGGAGACAAAATCAACAGGCAACTTCAGAAAATACCTAAAAATACTAAACTAATGGGGAAAAATCTAACAAATATTCACAAGGGTCCTCAACACCTACTCATAACATCTACATAGGCCTCTACCTAAAAATCAAGACAAAACTCAAGCAAAGAAAGGGATTCATCACCTAAACACAATTTAAACCCTAATTAGGATACCCTACATCTACCCTAATTAAACTAATCAAGATTTAATTCTAAAATTCTAGAAAAAATCCTATGGGGAACTATGATTCATCATCTAATTGCACAAAAAAGAATGGATTAAAAACCCTAAGGGAAGGTCCTAAAACAATTCCTACAAAATCAAATACCAAATTAAGACTATTTAAAAGCTATTTATTTGGAAAATCTTTTAAAAATACCAAACTAAAAAATAAAATCCCATTTTTATTTTTATAATGTTCTACACATTATCATCTAATCATAGAAAAAAGAAGAATTAAAAAAGAATTAATTTCCAATTTTTAATGAATTTTCAAAGACAGAAAAATATAAGAAGAAAATAAAACAATTAAATTAATTAAAGGGAGGGGGGGTTAGAATAGCAACTCTCGCTAGTTAAAAATGATTGGGCCAGATACACAGGGGGGTGGGAATAGCGAGTTAGGCCCAGGCGCGGTTTAATGAAACGCCGCGTTTCAATATATTTGAAACTTTCCCTCCAACTCTCAGATTTAATCACAGCCGTTGGATTTGATGAATTTGTCAAAATCTGGAATGAATCCAAGGACTCTCCTTCATCGTCCCCACCAAAACTTAGGGTTTTCAGAACCCTCTCCCATGCACTCAAATCTTCGAGCTCCTCTATCTCTCTCCACACGCCATGATTCAACAAGATTCCAAAACAAAAAATGCTCTACTAAATGCCTAGAACACAGCCATGCGCTCACCTTTCCATAACTCGCCCTAGATAATTCTAACAGAAGGCATCAAGACCATGGTTCAAAATTTTTCTCTGAGATCAACCCTAATTAAACTCAAGACTAAAGCTGCAATCTTGTTCCCTATGCCACCCTAATCAATATAATCCATGCCATGCTGATTAAAATGCCCTAAACAAATAGTTCTTGAAACTTAAAGATTCCTACACCTGTTATGAAACCCAATGAATCGTGCCCTACTTCTCAGGATCTAACCATCTACCCTAATACATCAATTATACACCTAAAGAATGAACTAAAACTACTTAAATTAAGAGGATTAAGGAGGAGAAAGAACCTGTCAAGTAATGATGGAGGAGGCTCGTGGGGATGCTTGCAGGCCTTGTAATTGCTTCAAGATGATCCTACAATGGTGAGGAACTTTCTGTTTGCACTTGTGATGGTGGAGATGGCTTGTAGTGGAAGAAAAACAAAGTTGCTTCAACTTGAAGAAACCTCTTCAATGGCAATGTATCTCTCTCTTTCTCCTCTGACTTGACTCTCTATCACCAACCCTCAATCTCTCTGCATGGCACTCTCTTTATAATGATGGTTAGATGCTTCTAGATTCATCTAGAATGTGATGGAAACTTCTTGAAATTCTCATGTGATGGCAAGTTGGTTATCTCATATCTCATATGTCATGCCTTGCAATTTTGTCTTAAATTCTCCTTACATGAGTTATTGAGAAGGGATGAGTGAAAAACAAGTTCATTTTTGGCTTATGTAGGGTTTTTCAACATTGCCTTCTTTTTCAAGTAACAACCTTTCAAAGCATCACCCATTTTTAGACCTCAAATGAAAATTCTAGCTAAACCAATGTTCTCAAAATGGTTTTTCCAACCAAAATGATATATTGGATGACCTATTTTGGATTTGTGGATCTCCCAAATCACTTTTCAATTTCAACTTTTCAAAGTTATAAGCCATTTTTAGTTCATTTTTGACCAATCATGTAATCTTGTGCCATGAGCTTTTCCAACAATTTGTGACCTTCTTTCTAGACTTAAAATCACATTTTGAGCAACTTTCATGTTTTGAGTTTTTCCATTTGAGGCTTGGAAATAGGAGTTTTAGGCATTGGCTAAAATGACCTATAACTGACAAATGACCAAAATACCCCTGCCTTGCTCAAACCATAAGTTGAGTTCCACAAATCCAATCAAGGACTTCTACCACTCAAATTAAAGCTAAGAAGATCCTCTTCAACATTCATGTTGACCAAGAAACCATAGGAATCATCCTACTAGGGCAAAAGTTGTCTGCAAGTTGAGTGACTTTCAAGGACCCAGATTCACACACCTCTGCTGACCTGTAATTTGTCAAAACCATAACTTGAGCTCTGCAACTCCTATCAAGGACTTCCACCACTCAAATTAAAGCTAAGAACAAGCTCTACAACATTCATGTTTTGGGGGAGATGAGATATCAATCACATCCTGATCTAAAACTGCCTGGAAGATAGGGATCAAACTAGGGTTTTCTCACTGACAATCCTCAGAAACCCTAACTCAAAACTTCTCAAACTCCTCAATCATGATGAGTTGGTCTAGGAATCATCTTTATATCATCTCTATACATCATTCCATGATCTCATGGCCCTTGGATTAGGTCTCAACCTTCTCCAAATTTTCAGTTGATCTAGGGTTGACCCAGTCAAAACCCTAATTCTACCATTCATGGTTGAATCTTCTGAACTCTTGCACAATGACCTCTCTGGGCTTCATGATGGCTATCAAGACATCTCATAGGCTTTCTCAAAACCTCAAGTTCATTCTCAAAGTCTCAGAATCATCTGAGGGGCACCCACAACTCTCAAGCTATGAAGCATACAACCCTGGTTTCAACCCATTCCTCTGAGGATCTCTTGAACTTTCTGATGAAGGTATCCTCTTTCAAACACTCAATGAATAAATAATTGTTGGTCAAATTTTGGGGTGCAACAATATGCAATCGAAAATCAAATGCACTTAAGACCGACATCTTAATCTCATGCATTCCAATAATTCATCTCTTCAAGAATTATATCATGATTGCACACACAACATATTCACATAACATTCATCAATGTATTCACATTAACACCATTAACGTAATTCACAAGTCATGCACACATATCCACAATGTTCTCATGCATACTTATCACACAATTGCATACAACATTAGGCATTCACAAATTATCAGATAATGCACACATAACCTCTATTATGTTCTCATGCATTTCCAATCAATACAAACAATATACACATCTCAAAACCTAGGATTCACGCCCGAAGGCTACCCACAACATATCACAATAGTACATAAACTATGCAATTAATCAAGAAATAAACCATAGTCGAACCACACAATCAACCTATGGATAAATCTCAAATAAAACTTCAACCTGTCATACTCGCTACTCCTTCGCTAAGCGAACTCCTAGTGAGTATTCGCTACTTGTTCGCCTAGCGAACGTGCTAGCGAATCTCAACAGAAGTTACTGACTTCATTCGCTACCTGCTCGCTACAGCGAGCTTCCCAGCGAATCGTTCGCTATCTCTTCGCTACACTTTCGCTACCAGCGAACACACCAAAATCCATTTTGTCCAAGTTTGGGACCATTCGCTACTTGTTTGCTGAGCGAGCTCCTAGCGAGCATTCGCGACCTGCTCGCCTCGAGCTGCTAGCGAGTGTCTGCATATTTTGTTTTTCACTTACTGTTATCCAACTCAACCAACTCCAAAAACTCCAATCTCACCAATCCAATTCCAATACTCTTATTCTAACATTTCTAGACTATTCTACATCATCTATTTCAGATTTTAACCGATTCAATTGAGTTCTACTGATTATTCCAACTTTTTCCCTAATGGAAAAGGATGGAAACTACACCAAAACCTCAACCCAACATATATAACATCATGCAATGATCAAATAGAAACATTTCTCACCCTTACCTCGATTAATTGGAGCTTTGATGTTGGTTCTTGATGATTTTCCACTTTCCTCTTCTTCTCCTCTCTTTCTCTTCTTCTTTCTTTCCAAATGTTTCTCTCTAACTTTCTTTTCTTTTTCTTCTCTATTATATATTTCCTTTATTTTCCTTCCTTCCAATTTCCTTCTCAATTCTCTATTAATTCCAATTAATAAAAATTAATTTCCACATTAATAAAAACCCCACTAAATCAATTAATTACTATAATTAATTATTTAATGAAATTCGGGCTGTTACAACCCTCCCCCACTTTAGGAATTTTCGTCCTCGAAAATGTTACCTGGTTCGAACAGTTCTGGATAAGACTCCCTCATCTGGCTCTCAAGCTCCCAAGTAACATTTCCACCAGCCGGTCCTCCCCAAGCGACCTTCACTAAAGCAAACTCTTTACCTCGAAGCTGCTTCAATTTCCGATCCTCTATCCGCATAGGTGATGTCTCAACAGTCAGGTTATCTCTCATCTGCACATCATCTAATTGGACTACATGAGACGGATCCGCAATGTATTTCCTCAACTGAGATACATGGAATACGTCATGAAGATTAGCAAGCAACGGTGGTAAAGCCACACGATAGGCCACTTCTCCTATCCTCTGCAAAATCTGATAAGGACCAATGAAACGCGGCGACAACTTGCGCGACTTTAATGCCCTACCAACACCTGTCATCGGAGTGACTCGAAGAAACACATGATCTCCCTCTTGAAATTCAAGTGCCTTCCTCCTCTTGTCATAATAACTCTTCTGACGACTCTGAGCAACTCTCATCTTCTCTTGAATCATCTTGATCTTATCAGTAGTCTGTTGAACTAACTCGGGTCCAACAACAGAACTCTCTCCGGACTCAAACCAACACAATGGTGTCCTACACCGCCTACCATACAATGCCTCAAATGGTGCCATACGGATACTCGAATGAAAACTGTTGTTGTAGGTAAACTCAATCAAAGGCAAGTAGCTATCCCAAGCTCCTCCTTTTTCCAATACACAAGCTCTCAAAAGATCTTCAAGCGACTGAATCGTCCTCTCCGTCTGACCATCTGTCTGAGGATGATAAGCTAAACTCAAACGCAACTTAGTACCCAAAGCACTCTGCAAGCTCTCCCAAAATCTCGAAGTGAACCTCGGATCTCTATCCGAAACAATACTCGACGAAATACCATGCAAACACACAATCCTCTCAATATATAATTTAGCCAACTTCTCCAACGGGTAATCCACACGCATAGGGATAAAGTGAGCAGATTTAGTCAATCTGTCCACGATAACCCAAATGGCCTCAAAACTACTCGGCGTCCTCGGCAAACCCGATACAAAATCCATGGAGATACTATCCCATTTCCACTCAGGAATAAACAACGGCTTCATCAAACCTGATGGCTTCTGATGCTCAATCTTTGACTTCTGGAAAGTTAAGCAAGAATACACAAATTCCGCAATATCCTTCTTCATACTAGGCCACCAAAACACTTTCCTCAAATCCTGATACATCTTAGTAGCACCTGGATGAATACTCAATCCGCTACGATGTCCTTCCTCAAGGATACTCTTTTTAAGCTCAACAACATTCGGAACACAAGCTCGATCCCGACATCTCATAATCCCATTCTCATCAATCCGAAAATCACCACCTTGGCCTTGGTTGATTAAAGTCAACCGATCAACTAAACTCAAATCCGATTTCCGTCCTTCTCGAATTTCATCCAAAATACCACTTGTAAGCTTTAACATACTCAACTTAAATCCAAAAGAAGTTCTCTCACATACTAAACTCAAATCTCGAAATTGCTCGACCAATTCCAACTCTTTCACCATCAACGCCGACATATGCAATGATTTCCGACTCAATGCATCCGCTACTACATTCGCTTTACCCGGATGGTAATTCAAACCAAAATCATAATCCTTCAATAGCTCTAACCACCTTCTTTGCCTTGCATTCAATTCCTTTTGATCAAAGAGATACTTCAAACTCTTGTGGTCACTAAACACTTCAAACCTCGCACCAAACAAATAATGCCTCCAAAGTTTCAACACGAACACAACGGCGACCAACTCCAAGTCATGTGTCAGATAATTCTTCTCATGCACTTTGAGTTGCCTCGAAGCATAAGCCACAACTTGGTTATTATGCATCAACACACCTCCTAAACCCATCAAAGAAGCATCACAATACACAACGAACGGTTCTTCCGGATTTGGCAAAATCAAAACAGGGGCTGTCGTCAACCTTCGCTTAAGTTCTTGGAAACTCGCTTCACACTTGGCATCCCAAACAAAAGCTTGACCCTTCCTAGTCAACTGCGTCAACGGAAACGATAACTTAGCGAATCCTTCAATAAACTTCCGATAATAACCGGCTAAACCAAGGAAACTTCTAATCTCAAAAACTGACTTCGGAGTCTCCCATTGCGATACCGCTTCAACCTTCGACGGATCAACCGCAATACCATTACTCGAAATTACATGACCAAGGAAACTAACTTCCTTCAAACAAAACTCACACTTAGAAAGCTTTGTAAACAATTGCTTCTCTCTCAACACAGATAACACAATCTTCAGATGCTCAGCATGCTCTTCTTCGCTCTTCGAATAAACCAAGATGTCGTCGATAAACACAACCACAAACTTATCCAAATAAGGATGGAAAATCCTATTCATGTACTCCATAAATACACCTGGTGCATTAGTCACACCAAATGGCATCACAGAATACTCATAGTGTCCATACCTCGTTCTAAAAGCAGTCTTCTGAATATCCTCAGCTTTCACGCGAATCTGATGATACCCAGATCTCAAATCAATCTTGCTGAACACACTTGCACCAACCAACTGATCCATCAGATCATCAATCCTCGGGAGTGGATACTTGTTCTTAATAGTCACCTTGTTCAACTGTCTGTAATCCACACAGAGCCTCATAGAACCCTCTTTCTTCTTAACCAACAACATCGGTGCACCCCACGACGATACACTCGGACGAATAAACCTCTTTTCAAGCAAATCCTCAAGTTGACTCCTCAACTCTTTCAATTCTGATGCCGACATACGATAAGGAGCCATCTATATCGGACTAGTTCCAGGAATCAAATCTATTGAAAACTCCACCTCTCGCTCCGGTGGTAAATCCTTTATCTCTTCAGGGAAAACTTCCGGAAAATATCTAACAATTGGTAAAGCACCAATCTCTTCACTTCCACCAATTCTCAAAGTTGCCATAAGCATAAATACCTTAGCTCCATCTTGCACTGATTCTTTCACTTGTCTCTCTGTCATAAACAAATCTCTTGCAACGTCCGATTCCGGAAAAATAACCGTCTTGTCAAAACAGTTAATATATACCCGGTTGAATTCCAACCAATTCATCCCAAGGATGACATCGAGTTGGTCTAGGTGAAGGCACACTAAATCAATTCCAAAATTTTTACCGAAGATACTCAACGGACAATTCAAACAAACATACGGTGTAGTTACCGAACCCATAGCAGGAGTATCAATAACCATACCGCCACCAATCACAGACAACTCAAGATTCAACCTTCTAACACAATCCAAAGAAATAAAAGAATGCGTAGCTCCGGTATCAATTATAGCGATCAAAGGTGTACCATTAATGAAGCACGTACCTCGGATCAATCGATCGTCGCTAGCAGTCTCAGATCCAGATAGAGCGAACACTTTTCTGCTCCCTTGATTCTTCTTAGGCTTATCACACTTGGTACTAATGTGCCCTCTCTCACCACAGTTGTAGCAAGTCACACCGGTACCGCTTCTACACTCAAGAGCCTTGTGGCCTGGCTTGCCACACTTGAAACACTTCTGTTCAACACTTTTGCATTCGGGAGCACGATGTCCCGCTTCACCACAATTATAGCATCTAACCGGAGTAGAAACTCCCCCACTTGGCCTCTTGCCATAACCCATTCTCTGCTTCCCTTTGTCTGCAGGAGTCACATAAGGTTTTCCTCTGGATTGACCTTTTCCTTTCTTATCACTTAAACTCTTGTAGTGGCTAGACCGAGCCCTACTGTCTTCATCATAGATTCTTCTCTTGTTCACTAACTCAGAAAACCGCCTGATTTCCTGATATCCAATAGCTTGCCTAATCTCGGGTCTCAAACCGTTCACAAACTTGAGGCACTTAGACCTCTCGGCATTAGCAGTATTGTAATGAGGACAAAATTTGATCAACTCTTCAAATCTTGTCGCATACTCCGCTACCGTCGAATTACCTTGCTTTAACTCAAGAAATTCAATCTCTTTCTTCCCTCTCACATCCTCTGGAAAATACTTCTCCAGAAAAGTCTCTCTGAACAGATCCCAAGTGATCACAATATCCTCTTCCTCAAATATTTGGCGAGTATTACCCCACCAATCTTCAGCTTCTTCTTCGAGCATGTGAGTCCCAAACTGCACCTTTTGTGCATCTGAGCAATTCATAACCCGAAAAATCTTCTCCACAGCTTTCAACCAAATCTGTGCTTTGTCAGGCTCATGGGTTCCCTTGAAAATCGGAGGATTGTTCCTTTGAAACCTCCCCAAAGCACGGAATTCATCATCAGCATTATTCCCCACATTCACATTGGCTGGAGGATTCTGCCCTATCGCTCCCGCCAACCTTGTCAAAGTTTCTGCGATCGCTTCATCGTTCCTCCCTGCAACCATCTTACTAATTCCAACAACAGAACCACGTAAGAACGACCAATATTGATAATGCAACATACGCATATCAATAACACACAGGGAAAACACTCTAACAACTTGGCCGGACGGACCGACCTGCTCTGATACCACTATTGTAACACCCCCTTCTATACCCCCAAATAAATGCATATACAAATTTATCAGAGTGAAAATTTTAGAATAAGGTATAAAGGAAGAATGTCACAATTTCATCAATGAAACACTTTAACATTTGCTCCATAAAATATGTAACATTTTCATAGTTTTAGAAATCACATTTCAACCTTAAAATTTAAGCGGAAGATAAATCATTTAATCATTTCCAAAATATTAATTCACATACACCTAAGATATCCAGATTAATACATCATGTCAGATAATTACAAGCCACATCAGCTGATACATCGCAATGTATCACAAAAGAATAACTATACTAGTCTAATTACCCGGTATTACATATCAGAGCAGCCGACTCAAAAGAATGAAGATAACTTCACAAAAACTCCAGCATCCTAATCTGCAATGCCTCGTAGAGCATTATAAAACAGCAGAAGGGTGAGAAATATAACCATAATAATCAAAGCATAAGATTATATATATATATATATATATATATATATATATATATATATATATATATATATATATATATATATATATATATATATATATATATATATATATATATATATATATATATATATATATATATATATATATATATATATATATATATATATATATATATATATATATATATATATATATATATATATATATATATATATATATATATATATATATATATATATATATATATATATATATATATATATATATATATATATATATATATATATATATATATATGTAATCATATAATTCAACTCCATATTTCTCACCACAATTCACCCTCTTAGTCATGTATATTTACCACGCATATATAAACAACATGAATATTTACAAAGCAATCCCACAGCATGCATACACTAACATTTCCACAATCTTATCATTCACACACAAGCATCTCTTCATGCATATGTCATATATTAATGTGACTCAACAACTCAATGCAACTCATGCAATGCGGTACCGACTCTCGTTATCATTTTTCGGTTTTTACATTAAACCAGGTCCACTCTTCTACACCGATAACCCATTATCATTTTTCGGTTTTTACATTAAACCGGGTCCACTCTTCTATACCGATAACAACAAAGGCCCGTCCTCTAAGCCTTCAAACCCTCTCTTCTAGGTTTGGGACAAGTCACTAGTCTCCACGAAACTAGCAAGCATTGCCTCTTGACTAAATGATGCATATGCAATCGAAAATCAAATGCACTTAAGACCGACATCTTAATCTCATGCATTCCAATAATTCGTCTCTTCAAGAATTATATCATGATTGCACACACAACATATTCACATAACATTCATCAATGTATTCACATTAACACCATTAACATAATTCACAAGTCATGCACACATATCCACAATGTTCTCATGCATACTTATCACATAATTGCATACAACATTAGGCATTCACAATTTATCAGATAATGCACACATAACCTCTATTATGTTCTCATGCATTTCCAATTAATACAAACAATATACACATCTCAAAACCTAGGATTCACGCCCGAAGGCTACCCACAGCATATCACAATAGTACATAAACTATGCGATTAATCAAGCAATAAACCATAGTCGAACCTGTTGCGGTTAGAATATGATATCAAATTATTAATTAATTTGAATCGCATCTTTAGTTCACAACCACTCTTTGATTTATTCGAAGGAAAAGGTCAAAAGAGGAAAACCTAATTTTGCATCGTAAAGACAATGCAGGGAGAGATCTAGGTAAGGGGTTGGTTAAGCTTAGGGAAGGTACTAACACCCTAAACTTCTGTAGTACTCTACAGGAACCTTTTGTTTATTGTATGCTTTTATTTTATTTTATTATATGCTTTAATATATATTGAGCTAAGGGATAGAGTGACCTAAAGACCTAAGGGTTAGTCCTAAGTTTACTCGGCAAGACGTCGCATCTTGTGCCTACATATCCTGACGGGAATGGAATCAGAGTAATTGTAGTTCCCCTTGAAAGGGAGGTTAGAAACGTCTTGACTGTGGTCAAGGTTTCAAGGGGAGTAAACATATCTTAAGGACACGCTTACGTGGAGTCTTAAAACTCCTATTTCTACGTTGAATTTGTTGAATTGAAATTAGGGTTAAATTAGGTTTGACTAAATGTTCCACGGCGGGAAACCCTAAAATAGAGTACGGCGACCCTTTGACCTAAAGCTAGGGTAAATGGCATTTTCGTCCACGGCGGGACACCTAGGCTATTAGGGTTTTTGAAACGGTCAAAAATTAAGATTATTGACTCGGCGGTCAAACGGCTAGACCTAATTCCTTCGGAGGGAATCCTAACGGTAAATCATGCAAACAGACAAAATATCGTACGGCAAAATTAAAGTGCGGAAAGTAAAGAAAACGGTAAAGAAAGCGTCGCGACGATCACTCGCGTAAATTACAAATTCCCAAAAAATGCAAAATAAAATAAACCACGACCATGGTCTCGCGTAAATTACATCCATGGAACAAATTACAAATATGATAACGAAATAATTAATTAATAATAATCGGAGACCGACTAAAACCTAGCGGAAAACAAATAGAGAACGTTAGTGAAAAAAAAGTTAGGCGGAAATCAATGAAAAATAATAAAGCAATTAATAATGAAAGAAAGAAAATGCAATTTGGAAATTTATTATTTTATTAATTTTGAAAAACTTTATTTTTAATTTCTGAAAAAAGAAATTTAATCTTAATTTTGAAACAATGGTTTTTAATAAAAATGTTTTAGTTTAATTTTTTTTTAAAAAGGATTCAATTTAGTTTTTTTTTTAAAAAGAAGTTTTAGTTTTAATAAAAAACAGTTTTAATTTTTTTCATTATAAGAACAGAGTTTTAAAACAAGGTTTAATTTTAATTTTATGATTTTAACTTAAAAAATGGTTTAATTTTTTTTTTATATTTTAATTAACTTAAGTAAACTAAGTTAATGAGATTAACAATTAGAAATATTTTTATTTTAACAGTTTTCATTAACCTGCATTATGAAAATTATATACCACAACAATAATAAAATACTAATAACAATATAATAATAACAAAATAAATAAAAAGAATAGGAGGAAGAAAATTGGAAATAAAAGGGGGATTCGTAGCGGTGGCGGCTCCCTCATTGATGAAGTTTTGAAGCTTTTTCTTTTTCTTTTGCATGGCTATTCTTGCATCTTCTTCTTCCTCGCTTCGCCATAATCTTCTCTTTTTCCTATAAAAAAAATAACAGAAACCAAATGTGATATTGATGAAATCTTACGAGTTACGGTTTGTTGGTGATTCCGCCGGTGATGAAGCTTTGAAGGTTTTTTTCAAAAATCTTCCCTCTTCTGATAAATCGTGAGAACGACCGCCGTTTTTCTTTTTTGTCTCCTCCCTCTTTTCTCAAATGCAACTCATGTTTATATAGGTAACAAATTAGGGTTAACTCTAACCTAATGCCCATTTTAAAACCCAACTTAAATAATTAGTCAAAGCTAAAAAAACAAACTAAAATAAACTTAAAAGAATAAAATCTTTTCTAATATTTTTAATTTTATGATTTTTGGATGTTTTAATGAAAAATATGAAAAAAAGTGAAAAAATAATATTTTTAAAAAAATAATTTAAATAAAATACGAAAATAATAATTAAATAATAAAAAAACTATTTTTGATATTTTTTTTTATAAAAATAGAAAAGTTAGAATAAAAATAAAAGAAACAAAACAAAAAGTGAAGAAGGTGGGATTCGAACTTTCGACCTCTCACACTCACAACTACTTACACACAGTCTCTTGCCAATTGTGCCATTTTATTCATTCGAAATAGAGTGGCACTAGAAACTATGTAAAGGTAGGACAAATTTGGGGTGCAACAGATGCCCCTATTTAAATAGCTTCACCGGATGATTTGAGCAGCGGAGACTCGAGAAATCGCGGTGAAAGGAATTTAAATACAGATAACCGAAAATTTGGTCCCTAGATGCAGTGATATGCAATGATATGGACAAAATAACACGAACTATAATGCTGACAATGCCATGAATCTACTATGATGCGTATGATGAAAATGAACAAATGCACGGATGCAGACGAAACAACGTCACAGGGGACGGCGCAACGAGGAAATGCACTGGGGAAGAAGACTCGCGGTAGTGACAAGGTAACATAGGATCCACACGGAGACAGGACCAGGTAAACGACAGACGCTAGAGTTTTCGGGACATTCCTTGAAGAGATCGAGGGGGATCTTCAGGACTCACCGGAAAACATATAGGGAGAGACAAACATCAGAACATTTCAGAAGAACGTCGAAAAGGAGACACGTCGTATCTGGAAGAACGTCAGATAGACATGACACGAAATAGTCGATGGGTGCCAAGTAAACTGGACTTTGTCCACAAGGTAAGACGCGGATAAAACACGACCTCGGGGAGAAAAATGCGAATGGGGATAAAACACCCATGCTGCCAAGTAACTAAATTCGTCCACAAGGTAAGACGCGGATAAAACACGACCTTGGGGAGAAAAATGCAAATGGGGATAAAGCACCCATGATGCCAAGTAAATAAATTCGTCCACAAGGTAAGACGCGGGTAAAACACGACCTCGGGGAGAAAAAGCAAATGGGGATAAAGCACCCATGATGCCAAGTAAATAAATTCGTCCACAAGGTAAGACGCGGGTAAAACACGACCTCGGGAGAAAAAGCAAATGGGGATAAAACACCCATGATGCCAGGTAAATTGGACTTCGTCCACGAGGTAATACGCGGGTAAAACACGACCTCGGGAGAAAAAGCAAATAAGGATAAAACACCCATGATATGCACATGTATAAGAATTATGCTATGATATATGATCACATGCAAATGCAGATGTCAATGACAAGGCTCGACTCTGTTGGTGAGATGACAAAACTGGAAAACTGATTCCTCAACCCGGAGATCACTGTCACTTGCTAAATTGTAATCAGGTTGATGATCCTCGTAGGAAGGATGGAAAGCCGCTTGGAGATCTTTCAAGTAAACTGCTCTAGATTAAATTGTCCATTACAGATGAACTGATAATTGCTTCAGCTTGTCTAATTCTGAAAATGACTGTTTTACTGTACCCTCGGAAGTTTTGCCCCAGTCTGAGTATTGAAAATCTCATGGATAAACCAGATCTGAGAAGACTTTGCCCCTGATAGGATCACTTGACCAAGTTTCTCGATTGTTTAAAATTTCCTTAGAGGAAAGCCAGTTTGCAAACAAAAATATTCATACAAACATGGTAATGCAAAGTTCATGCAACTTTTGAAATCAAAATTATTTTTGAAAGATGAAAAATAAATGAGTCATCGATTAGAACGCGGCGGTCCAGGACGCTCAAAGTTTAATACAGGTATACGGCCAAAATAAATGATTCACAAAGATCTTTAGGAGTCAGCTTACGCAACCTTGATGTAGCATGCTTTCAAAATATCCTTGTTTCAATTAGGTCTTTTGAGGATTGTAACGTGGCCTGGTTCACGGTTTATGAAACAAAGGATAAAGGCTCAAAATTTGTTTGTTCCCACCCAATCTACGTGATAATCTTCAATCCTACGCTCAGTTAGCTCATATTATGCATTCAGGTTCCTATAGGTTAGGAATTGCACTGATGGTAGTAATGATGGTTCGAAAGTCAAGGGACTCTTGAGATGGTCGTCACTACTTTCTTATAACATTTGGTTGTTTTGACATTTAGGATTTTTAGGGTAAGGATTTAAAACTCCTCTCTGCATTATCCCTAAATTTTGCCTGAGCTGTTTCTTGTGAAGATTACAGTCAGCGGGATGCCCCAGTTTTGCCTAAGTCTCCTTTATAGGTTTTGACTTAGCGGACTTTTTTTTTTGAAAGAAAGTGACTGCCTAGCTTAATGATCACGATGAACCTTCATCGGCTTTTGAATTGGAAAACATCTTCGACACTTACTTGCTGTGTACGAAGGAAAACTTGTGAATTCAACCTTTATATGAAAGGTGTATTGCAGGAAAGCACAACCGAATTAACTGAGAACTACCCATCCCCAGGCTAAGATTGCGGGTTTTTTTGTAAAGAAAGAAACTCCAACTTCTAGGCGCGAAGGGGGTGACAAGGGGATAACTTCCTTATTTCTCCAGTATTTGGGAATTGAAACTATGCCTTACATCATCAACAAGGTTTGATTGAAAGCATACTGACAGCAATTATGGGTATAACGTTATCATCATCCTCCCTCCAATCTTAGCATATCAAAAATTTGGACAAAAAGTAACTATTTGAAAATAAAGCATAAAGATGCAAATAGTAGGCAAAATGAATTGAATCAAAAGTCGCAATGCTCATTTCATTAATGTAAAAGTACAAAAATAATTTGAAAGCAAACAACTAATACGAAATAAGGAAAATGTAAACAAACGAGAAACAAAAGGCCTAGTGACAAAGTTTCATTTCTGATGCACTGGCAAGGGATCATTCGAATGACCGTCTGTAAAATTAAGTATTTCGGTTCTAACCAATTCACTCACTCTAGCCTTCAGCGCAAAACAATGTTCCAAGTCGTGGCCTGGGGCACCCTCATGAAAAGCACAATGGAGATCGGTCCTAAACCCAACCGGATGGGGATTAGGAGGAGGTGGCGAAGCCTTTGTGGTGATCAGTCCTCGTCGAACCAAGTCAAGATATAGCTCGATGTAAGTCATGGGAATAGGATCAAAGTGGCTTCTGTTCCATTTCTGGTTTTGTCTGATAACTGGGCGTTGAGGAGTCTGAGCTGGCTGTCCTCTGGCAATTAGTATTTGAAGCATTTCAGTGAGCTTAGTCATGTCTGACTTCAACTCATCGATTTCCATTCGAATATCTGCATTGTATGTCTCTTGCTCTGACATCTTATGTCTATAGTTAGCCCTAGTCTGATATCTGTGTCGAGGAATCAGCTTGACGACTCAAAGGTACACTGGAAGACGAGAGAACCGAGAATGAGAAACCGGGGGAAAAATGCAATGCAAAAATGTGATGCTAATGCCATGTAATGGTTCCAAGAATTTCAACGGTCGATTGCAAATATTCCCTTTTAGGACAGTTGGAAAGAATTTTTTTTTTTTTTGACTCTAAAATGTAGGACCTTTTTGAGTTTGCAAAAGACTGTTGAATTCCTTGAAACTGGAAATGATATGATGCTTTATGGATGCAAAGCACAAATACACACACAAAGGTCCTAGGTTAGAGGACATCGAATGGAGTTAAGGTCTACCCTTCCCAAAAGATAAGTACTATAGGTTAATTGTACCTGCAGAACAAGGTTCTAAAGCGGTGCCCAAAGTCATCAATCCATCTTTCGGATATTATCAACTTTCCAACTAACTTGGAGGTCGATAATATCCTCAAGAGAACCTCATTTGAGTGTAGTATCGCGTAGCAACTATTGTAGGACTACTCCCACATAGTTCCCGCACTACGTCCTATATAAGGCCAAGGTGGTGTTAAGGTACTACGGTCCCCAGTATCACAGACTCCAATTGAAAATAGTAAAAGTTTTCACGACTGCACTCGATCAACCGAACCATTTTCGAAAGGGTCTCAACTGAGCGGTGATTCTCGAGTTGACTTGGTCGGGACTCACTCCCGGCAAGCCTCGTCGAATATCTCACCTTCCTATAATAAGGTCACTCAAGTCCGGGTTAGGACTTATCTCACAATAACAGGTATCCCCACAAGGTACAATGATATATAAAAATAATTAATAAAATATCATACAATAAACAAAATAGGGGTAACCCTTAAAAATTAGGAGGGTCCCCAGTGAAGTCGCCATTTTCTGTTGCGGTTAGAATATGATATCAAATTATTAATTAATTTGAATCGCATCTTTAGTTCACAACCACTCTTTGATTTATTCGAAGGAAAAGGTCAAAAGAGGAAAACCTAATTTTGCATCGTAAAGACAATGCAGGGAGAGATCTAGGTAAGGGGTTGGTTAAGCTTAGGGAAGGTACTAACACCCTAAACTTCTGTAGTACTCTACAGGAACCTTTTGTTTATTGTATGCTTTTATTTTATTTTATTATATGCTTTAATATATATTGAGCTAAGGGATAGAGTGACCTAAAGACCTAAGGGTTAGTCCTAAGTTTACTCGGCAAGACGTCGCATCTTGTGCCTACATATCCTGACGGGAATGGAATCAGAGTAATTGTAGTTCCCCTCGAAAGGGAGGTTAGAAACGTCTTGACTGTGGTCAAGGTTTCAAGGGGAGTAAACATATCTTAAGGACACGCTTACGTGGAGTCTTAAAACTCCTATTTCTACGTTGAATTTGTTGAATTGAAATTAGGGTTAAATTAGGTTTGACTAAATGTTCCACGGCGGGAAACCCTAAAATAGAGTACGGCGACCCTTTGACCTAAAGCTAGGGTAAATGGCATTTTCGTCCACGGCGGGACACCTAGGCTATTAGGGTTTTTGAAACGGTCAAAAATTAGGATTATTGACTCGGCGGTCAAACGGCTAGACCTAATTCCTTCGGAGGGAATCCTAACGGTAAATCATGCAAACAGACAAAATATCGTACGGAAAAATTAAAGTGCGGAAAGTAAAGAAAACGGTAAAGAAAGCGTCGCGACGATCACTCGCGTAAATTACAAATTCCCAAAAAATGCAAAATAAAATAAACCACGACCATGGCCTCGCGTAAATTACATCCATGGAACAAATTACAAATATGATAACGAAATAATTAATTAATAATAATCGGAGACCGACTAAAACCTAGCGGAAAACAAATAGAGAACGTTAGTGAAAAAAAAGTTAGGCGGAAATCAATGACAAATAATAAAGCAATTAATAATGAAAGAAAGAAAATGCAATTTGGAAATTTATTATTTTATTAATTTTGAAAAACTTTATTTTTAATTTCTGAAAAAAGAAATTTAATCTTAATTTTGAAACAATGGTTTTTAATAAAAATGTTTTAGTTTAATTTTTTTTTAAAAAGGATTCAATTTAATTTTTTTTTTTAAAAAGAAGTTTTAGTTTTAATAAAAAACAGTTTTAATTTTTTTCATTATAAGAACAGAGTTTTAAAACAAGGTTTAATTTTAATTTTATGATTTTAGCTTAAAAAATGGTTTAATTTTTTTTTTTATATTTTAATTAACTTAAGTAAACTAAGTTAATGAGATTAACAATTAGAAATATTTTTATTTTAACAGTTTTCATTAACCTGCATTATGAAAATTATATACCACAGCAATAATAAAATACTAATAACAATATAATAATAACAAAATAAATAAAAAGAATAGGAGGAAGAAAATTGGAAATAAAAGGGGGATTCGTAGCGGTGGCGGCTCCCTCATTGATGAAGTTTTGAAGCTTTTTCTTTTTCTTTTGCATGGCTATTCTTGCATCTTCTTCTTCCTCGCTTCGCCATAATCTTCTCTTTTTCCTATAAAAAAAATAACAGAAACCAAATGTGATATTGATGAAATCTTACGAGTTACGGTTTGTTGGTGATTCCGCCGGTGATGAAGCTTTGAAGGTTTTTTTCAAAAATCTTCCCTCTTCTGATAAATCGTGAGAACGACCGCCGTTTTTCTTTTTTGTCTCCTCCCTCTTTTCTCAAATGCAACTCATGTTTATATAGGTAACAAATTAAGGTTAACTCTAACCTAATGCCCACTTTAAAACCCAACTTAAATAATTAGTCAAAGCTAAAAAAACAAACTAAAACAAACTTAAAAGAATAAAATCTTTTCTAATATTTTTAATTTTATGATTTTTGGATGTTTTAATGAAAAATATGAAAAAAAGTGAAAAAAATAATATTTTTTAAAAAATATTTTAAATAAAATACGAAAATAATAATTAAATAATAAAAAAACTATTTTTGATATTTTTTTTTATAAAAATAGAAAAGTTAGAATAAAAATAAAAGAAACAAAACAAAAAGTGAAGAAGGTGGGATTCAAACTTTCGACCTCTCACACTCACAACTACTTACACACAGTCTCTTGCCAATTGTGCCATTTTATTCATTCGAAATAGAGTGGCACTAGAAACTATGTAAAGGTAGGACAAATTTGGGGTGCAACAAAACCACACAATCAACCTATGGATAAATCTCAAATAAAACTTCAACCTGTCATACTCGCTACTCCTTCGCTAAGCGAACTCCTAGCGAGTATTCGCTACTTGTTTGCCTAGCGAACGTGCTAGCGAATCTCAACAGAAGTTACTGACTTCATTCTCTACCTGCTCGCTACAGCGAGCTTCCCAGCGAATCGTTCGCTATCTCTTCGCTACACTTTCGCTACCAACGAACACACCAAAATCCATTATGTCCAAGTCTGGGACCATTCGCTACTTGTTCGCTGAGCGAGCTCCTAGTGAGCATTCGCGACCTGCTCGCCTAGCGAGCTGCTAGCGAGTGTCTGCGTATTTTGTTTTTCACTTACTGTTATCCAACTCAACCAACTCCAAAAACTCCAATCTCACCAATCCAATTCCAATACTCTTAGTTTAACATTTCTAGACTATTCTACATCATCTATTTCAGATTTTAACCGATTCAATTGAGTTCTACCGATTATTCCAACTTTTGCCCTAATGGAAAAGGATGGAAACTACACCAAAACCTCAACCCAACATATATAACATCATGCAATGATCAAATAGAAACATTTCTCACCCTTACCTCGATTAATTGGAGCTTTGATGTTGGTTCTTGATGATTTTCCACTTTCCTCTTCTTCTCCTCTCTTTCTCTTCTTCTTTCTTTCCAAATGTTTCTCTCTAACTTTCTTTTCTTTTCCTTCTCTATTATATTATCCTTTATTTTCCTTCCTTCCAATTTTCTTCTCAATTCTCTATTAATTCCAATTAATAAAAATTAATTTTCACATTAATAAAAACCCCACTAAATCAATTAATTACTATAATTAATTATTTAATGAAATTCGGGCTGTTACATCGGGCACTTTCCATATTTTATGCTACTTGTTGTATATAATAAATTTAACTAACATAATATTTAAATAATAAAATCCGATTTTTAATATAATATATTTAAAACAAATACTTCTAAAAATATAAAAATAAATTATAAATGGTAGTGTGAGAAGTTATATATATGGAAAAAATAGTGGTTTTTGAAATAGGGGGATCAAAAGTCAAAAAAATATAAAATAGGGGGACCAAACTCCTTCAGATGAGCGTGTAGCGAAACAGTAAAACCCCGCAGATTTACATTCCTTCATGTAAATCCATGCGGTTTAACAGTTCTTTAGATGACGTTGCTTATTCACACCACAACGGGGGGTAGACCAAGAAAGTAGGATTTTCTTTAACATGAGGATTGATGTGTAGATGAAGAAATGAGGTTTGTCATCAACACGTCCCTCCCTTCTTGATACGAATCAACCCTCGTGTTGACGGGTTGCAATTTATAATAAAACTCCAATTTTTCAAAGATATAAAACTAACCAATTTGGCCAATCAAATATCAAAGAGCAAGATGAATATTGGGGGTATTATAAGAAGGCTATTGATGAGGTTACTGCAAGTGTAACTACAAAGACTTCAGGTATATGGTAACACCTATATTTAGAAGTGCACAATAATTGTTGTGTATTATATATATGATTTTCAATTAGCCAAACTCATGTTATCACAATTTTAGTTACGACAGAACCATGAGGATGGATATTTAGTCCTTGATTAATCGACTATTGGAGTGATAAGCTTCGATGAACTCTTGAGGGGGCTTGTCCCAGAATGAGCGTTGAACCGATTTAACTTACTGGTCGTATATGACCCCTACTAGATATAACCCCTACTAGAGTCATAACCCCTACTACCTAGAGGCATAACCCCTACTAGATATAACCCCTACTAGAGTCATAACCCTTACTAACTATATTTTCTAAACATCATAACCCCTACTAGTCATAACCCTCTATTAGATATAACCCCTACTAGCTAGACATACTATTAGCTCTCCCTTCGTTCCACCTTCTTCTACCCTCTGATGAAACCTCCATGAAACCAGATGAAAAAACCCTCAACCTGGCCACTGTTGAATCCAACAAACCATCTGTATTTCCTTGTACCAAAACTCAACATAATATCTCAAAATCGTAAAGCAAAACAAAGAAGAACGAGATAGGGAGAGATCTGAAAAGGGTGAGGAAACGAAACAAGGTCACAATCGTGCAATAGAAAGAAATAACATCAACAAATTCATGAAAGGAAGAAGGGAAAAGAGAATCTTCAACTTATCACCATGTAAACTGAAACAACAATAAATTAGAAAATACAAACCTCAGTCAGTCTTTCAATCAGTTCATATGACTCTCAGCCTCCTTGCTTCACTCAACATTAATCGTACAACCTTCAAACATTTACTGTTCGGTCATGTGTTTTTTGTCATAGGTACAAAGTTATTAGCCCGAGGAGTCTCAACAAGTGGAGGGTTAGCAGCATTCCCACCATGCAATACACCGTTGCCATCTACACGTGCAATCAAGGGCTGCACCAAAGTACGGAGTTGCTCTTGTCCACTAGCCACCCCTTGCATCACCTTCATGAACTAGGCCATCCGGTCCCTCATTTAGTGCATCTTTGCTTGCATTTTCTCCATCACTTTCTTCCGATTTCCCCTTGTAGCATATCGGTGAGTTACTTGATCTGCAATCCTGAAACACACTTCAAACCATAGGAGAATAAGATTAACAATTCCGATGCACCTGCAATGCGAAAAATGCTAAAATGCAGACATGTATGTATGCAACAGGGAAATTTCCCCCTCAATTCTAGTTTCCAGGAGAAAAATAAGGCAATAGAGAGCCCTGCAGACAAGCACATAACAGAAACTCCTTGTATATAATCAGAAGCCAACAGGCAATGTACAAACAACAACAACTGAGTACAATAGAAAAGACCTCGACCAACAAGCCTGGTGATGGTCTAGCAATGAACAATAAGCTACGAACTACAACCAAGATAATCAAGAGAGTCAAGCAGGATGACGTGATCGGAAGTCCTCTAGCAATCTCAGCGTCTCAGGATGATCTGGTCTAGTAAGCAGTCCCTGAATGAGCTGTTCACGCCGGCTAATGGTGCGTTGTAGACTCTCAACATGGTCTTCAAAGGCCCCCTCCCCAAAGCACCCTTCAAGCCTGCGCCTCTTGGAATCAGCTCTCAACCTACAATCTTTCAAGTTTACCATGGCTTCGCTCAACCTGTACTCGCTATCCCGCCTGAGTGATGCCTCCGCTGAGATCTTCTCGTCTTTTGCTATGAGCTGGGTCTTCAACTTGCTGATTTGTAGCTTGAGTTTGTCTTCCCGCTCTTTGTTATTGGTGAGCATAACATTCCACTGGCTCTCAAACTTAGAGATCCTCAAGTAAGCTCTATCCAAATCTTCCTTCTTGGTAGCAAGAACACTATTAACAGCCTTGAAATCTAAACCCAAACGCTCCTGAGAATTGGTCTCCTTGGTCAGGTCCATACCCAATTTATTCACAAGCTCAGTTTGTTTCTTGAAAGAGTGAATAACCTCAATCTTCTCACTTCGAAGCTGAATGATTTCTTTTTCCAATTCTTCATTAGCTTTTCTCAACTCTTCCTTCTCAAACAATACCTGATTATACTTCTGAATCTCTACAGTGGTGGGTTCCTCAATCATGAGAGGATACAGAGGTGCAATTGAGGGATACAACATCAGAAACTTCGCAGCTCTATCATGAATCCAAGTCAGGTAAGGGTCATATGCTCGGCTATTACTCTTCCCTAATAAGGTCTTCCCTTTCATGTGAATGTTATTCCAGGCATGCTCAAGTCTGCATAAAGTCTCACCCAAATAAACCTGTGAGATACAGAGATTCCTGTATCTCCTCTTCTTTAGAAGGATCCTTCAGGATCCTTTACTGTGAATTTTATTCCAGGCATGTTGTCATTCCGGTTTGCCTCACTTTTCAAAATTCTCCGGTGACCACTCTGCCGCCACTGCCGCCGTTACTATTCTAGCAAAACTTACTATTCTCGACGACCTTCCGGCAAACATTTTTGTAAACTCGTCTTCCATTGCAGCTATTATATAATTATATCCAATATATTAGATTATTATATAACTAGGGGTCGTTACATAACTATAATTGGGAGACGAGTTTACGAAATCCAATGAAAAAAAATTATGCATTCACCGTCCTTATTACACTCCTTGGATTTCGTAAACTCGTCTTCCATTGCAGCTATTGGTTGATGAATGATTTGCATTTGATCAAGGAAAAAAGCTTCTTGTGCATCCATCTAAAAAAGAATTTATAAAATGATGAGATCACTAATAAAAGTATATTTTTCATTTTATTCAGAATAACTAAGAATAAAGACCTAATTTGTAAAATGTTATGAAAAATATTTGATTTTTTTAACGGAATTTGAAGGATGCAACAGTTGAGTATTGAAAGATAGACTAGGGTTATATATCAAAACGCAGTAACGGAAGCTTAAAAGGGAATCAAAAGACATGAGTTTGAATTTAACTTACATAAAATCTGTGACAAATGCGGAATGAGAGTGGATTAAGGTTGCACGATTCAATTTTTTAACTCCTTCTTCAGTTTTTTTTTCTTGTTTGGTGATAGCACTTTGTATATTTTCCAAGTGGTATGTGAAATCTAAAAAACTTTGAATTTTTTTAATGGAATTTGAAGGATGCAACGGTTGATATACCTTGCATACTTGAAAGTTGAAAGTGGTGGAAGTTGGAAGGATCACTTGGGAAGTGGATCAAAGATACTGACTATATGATGCTGTGATGGATTGATTGAAAATATTTTGACTATTTTTTCAATTTATTTAAAGTTATTGTAATACTAGTACTATTTACGTAAAATATACTATATTTAAAAATATTAAACTACACTTATATTGATGTGATATTGTTGATATTTATAAATCAACAACTTTTTAAAATAAAAAAAGTGATATTGTTAAAAAAAATTCATACAATTTTCATACAATTTCTTGAAATCTACATTTTGATTGAAAATATATATTTCAAGAAGGCTTGATAATTTAATATCTACATTTTGAGTGAAAATATAGATTTCAAATAAGCTTTTTATAGATTTGTAGAATTATTTAGAGTTTTTTTATATTTGTTTTTTGTAAAAAATTAGATAGAAATAGTTTTTATTTTTATTAATATAGATTTTACTAGATTTTAAAATAGTTTTTAGATATTAAAGTCTTTAGAGTTTTAGTAGTATTATTATTTCTTTATTAACTTTTAGAATTAGTTTTACTAAGTTAGTTTTATTCATAACACCTCCTTAGTAATGGAGGTGTTATGATTAAACACCTCCAGAATTTACAAAAGTCATATTCATGGTTCAAGTTAGATACCATTCTTTCGATCTATCACCGTCCTTCCCTTTTTCTTTGTTTTGGGAAGAATGATATATCGGTCAATATCATCGTTGTGTATCCAGCAGTCACAATCTGGGTCACAACAAGTCGTAGATGATTACCTTAACGACAACACTGAGGAAGATGTGATAAGGTTGGTACGAGAGGCGCAACAACAAGTCAACAATACAAGTAAGTATAGAAAAAGAAGAACGATGATATATTGAACTCGTGAAGAAGGGCATCATTGATTGTTCAATGACTACTTCTCTGAAAATCATGTATACACGGAGGCTCAATTCAAACGAAGGTTCCGTATACGAAGACATGTGTTCCTTCGTATTGTTGAAGCTCTTGGAAATCATGATGAGTACTTTCAAAGAAGGATTGATGCAGTAGGTATAATGGGTCTTTCACCATTGCAGAAGTGCACAACTGCTCTTCGTATTCTAGCATATGGATCACCAGCTGACAGTGTGAATGACTATGTTCGAATTGGAGAAAGCATGACATTCAAGTGCTTAGACAAATTTGTAATAGGCGTGTGCACAATATTTGGTGCTCAATACATGAGAAAGCCAAACAATGAAGACATTGCACGCCTACTGCAAATTAACGCGGCACATGGCTTTCCAGGTATGTTGGGTTCAATTGATTGTATGCATTGGGAATGGAAAAATTGTCCTGTCGCATGGAAAGGTCAATTTTCTAGAGGTGATCATGGTAAACCCACAATCATGCTTGAAGCTATGGCATCTCAAGACTTGTGGATTTGGCATGCATATTTTGGTATTGCGGGTTCTAACAACAACATTACTGTATTAAACACGCCTGATGTGTTTAATGATGTTTTGAATGGAAAAGCTCCTACAGTACAATACTCGGTGAATCGAACAACATATCATACAGGTTACTACCTAGCGGATGGAATTTATCCTGAGTGGGCAACATTTGTCAAGACCGTCAATATGCCGCAAGGAGAAAAGAGAAAGTTATTTGCCCAACGACAAGAATCAATACGGAAGGATGTTGAACGAGCATTTGGAGTGCTTCAAGCCCGATTCGCTATTGTATGTGGTCCATCGCGTGCTTGGCATGTGAATACAACGAAACACATAATGTTAGCATGTATCATATTACATAACATGATTGTCGAAGATGAGCGAGACACATATGCTGGTAATTTTGATTACGACCGCGTTGATAATAATTTATCCATAACTGAAGTATCTGCTAGTCCTGATCCCACTCAATTTACTATTTAAACCTCCTTATTTGTCACCTTATCTCTCATATCATCACCACATTAACCGTCCATTAACACATGTATATTAATTTTCTGCTTAATTTTCATACATTAAAATAAATTTTATCATTACAGATGCAAAGAGGTTAATTGGAAGGAAATGTAGTGATTTTGTTATTCAGAATGACATACAATTGTGGCCATTTAAGGTTGTGGATGGAAAAGATGACAAACCCGAGATCATTGTCAAGTACAAGGGTCAAGAAAAACGTCTTTGTGTTGAGGAAATCTCATCTATTCTAGTTTTATCCTTTTATGTAATATTAGTATTATTCTACTTCAAACAATGATCACCCAACACCAACATTCAACGTCAAAACCAACTTCTCTCTCCTCCACCGCCACCACCATCACCACCACCCTTCTTCCTCATTTACTGTTTTTTATGCCAGGTCATCATGGCCTTTCAAGGATCAATGAAAATACTAAAATTATTTGGAAATTTTACCCTATACCCCTGCACTTATACCCATACTCCTACATTTTTTTAAAAATACCCATTTTATCCTTATATATTATAATATTTTATTATTTTTTTTCACTTTTTAGATTTTTTAGACTTCCGAGAAATTCACCCCACGATCTATCGGAACACTTTGAAAATGACTTCTGGTAGGCTTTTTTTCTAAAACTGGAAGACTTGGGCAAAGAGTTCCGGTTCACAAAAATACTGTACCGGAAGACTTCAGGAAAGACTTCCGGTTTGGTAATTTTCGTGGGTCTTCACCGGAAGACTTGTAGCAAGAGTTCCAGTAGCCAAAAAAACAAACCGGAAGAATTTTTACAGGTCTTCCGGTTTGTTTTTTTTGCCTACCAGAACTCTTGCTACAAGTCTTCCGGTTTGAATTGTCTAATTTTTTTTTTTATTTTTTTTGAATTTTTTTTATGTAATTATTTCAGAAATTCCTTTACAAATATGCGATAAAGATCATATATGCGTAGATACGTCTGATATTTTTTCAACAACTCAAAGATTTGGTACACGAGAAGAGGTAATAAGATGGATTAAAGAGATCGAAATCCGAAATAAAGTTACGGTTATCATCACTCGTTCAGATATTAAAACAGGCAAGAGAGAAAGAAGTAACAAATTAATATTTGGATGTGATAAAGGAGGAAAACACAGAGATATTGATAGTGGAACCCAGAGTGCGACGAAAAAATATGGATGTCCATTTAGAATCAGATCAATTTCAGCGACTGATGGATCTGGATGGAAGATTGATGTAAAATATGGAGTTCATAACCATGATTTACCTGATAGATTAGAAGGTCACACATTTGTCGGTAGGTTGACAGCGGATCATAAGCAACATGTTGTTGATTTGACAAAGAGAAAGGTTCCACCTAGACATATATTGCTTTCATTGCAAGAGCAAGATCCAAATAATGTCACTCGGATCACGCAAATATACAAACATAAGAGTATGATAGAAAAAAAATATAAGAGGTCCTAGAAGTGAGATACAACATTTGTTTAAACTTATTGAGGAAGCAGGTTATGTTTATTGGAGTAGAAAAAGAGATGACTCTGAAGTAATTAGATATATCTTTTGGGCTCATCCAGATTCAATTGAGTTGTTGAATATTTTTCCTATTATGCTAGTTATGGACAGCACTTACAAGACAAACAAATATAGGCAACCTCTGTTTGAAATTGTTGGCATGACATCAACCGAGTTGACTTTTTCTGTCGCATTTGCCTATATTGAGTCTGAGCAAACTGAGCTTTTTGTTGGGTGCTAGATAAGCTTAAACAATTGTTTATGAAGAAAGAGTTGTGTCCACAAGTGATTTTGACAGATAGTGATCTTGCTTTGATGAAAGCCATTGAAATTGTGTTTCCAAGGTCGATCAATATGCTATGTCAATTTCATATTAACAAGAATGTTGGTGCAAAACGGAAACAATATGTGGTTGAACCAACTTGAGCAGGCGTGTGTTGATTGTAATGAATTTATTGATTATGTGAAGGACACATGGTTGACACCACATAGACAAAGATTTGTTGGAGCATGGATTAATCGAGTACTACATTTGGGTAACACCACGACTAATCGATATGTATTTATTTTTAGTATTTCTAAATTGTATATTTTTTTTGAATTTTTTTAAAATATTTTTAATATGTATTAATTTTAGGGTTGAGTCTGCTCATTGGAAGTTAAAGCAAATGTTGGGGAACAGTATTGGTGACATGGTCAAATGTTGGGAGGCTATGAATGACAACTTAAAGTTACAATTGGGTAATATTAGAGCTTCTTTTCAAAAGAGTTTTTATGAAGTTGAGCACGCCCACGTAAGTCCATTTTAAAATAATTTACGTGGTTCAGTGTCTCGAGATGCATTGAGACGCATTGCTGAAGAGTTAAAACGAGTTGATTATGTTGGAACTAACAAGGAAATATGTTGTTGTACTCTTAGAACAACCTACAGATTACCTTGTGCTTGTGAGTTGACAGGATATAAAATTGATGGTTTACCGATACCAATAGATGTTGTACATGTTCATTGGAGAAAACTAAGTATGGAAGTTAAGTTGGACGAATATGTAGATGATGGATCAGAGGTGGATATGAGTTGTGCAATAGATGAGTTATGGAAAAGGTTTAAGTCACTGGATGTTGTTGGGAAAAGGGCATTAAAAAGTTGGGTTTTTGAACTTGCGTTCCCTACAATGATTTCTATGTGTCCACCACCTGAGAAAATAAAAACTAAAGGGGGAGTCAAGAAGAAAGACAAAAAACCAGTAGGATATGATGTTTATAGAGACCCTTCGTATTATGAGTATGTTGATCAAGCATCTCAATCTTCACAGATGCAATCTCAACCATCATAAACTTTGAAGAAATTGAAATTATCACAGTCTTCACAAAAGAAATCTCAACCATCACAGGCTTCGAAAAAGTTGAAATTATCACAATCTTCACAGTCATCTAAGCAGTTCATCCTTCAATTTCCTAATCACATTAGGTCATATATTGATGATGTAGTTAATGTTGTATCAGATGGTAATTGTGGATTTTGAGTCATTGCTTCATTGCATGGATATGGTGAAGATGGTTGGCCAATGGTTCGTCGAGACTTGGGGTTGGAAATAATACATAATGAAAGATCAAGTTTGTATGTCAATTTATTTACTGATCAGTTAGCAGTAGTGAGAGAATCTTTGATGATAGAGGAATTTGGTCCTCAACCACCACATAAATGGTTAACTCTACCAGATATGGGTTACATGATAGCGAATCGTTATAATGTTGTACTTGTCTGTTTAGGATTTGAATGTTGGACTTTCTTCCCTATGACATCTTCATTTTCACCGAATGTAGCAATTTACTGCATTGGTTTTGTAAACAAAAATCATTGGGTTCAGGTACTTAGTTGTTTTTAGATAATGCGATTAAACGTAATTCTTTTTCGTTATTTTTACTTAATATTGTGATTATTTTTTTATTTAGGTAAACGTGAAAGAAGGATTTCCATTGCCACCAGTGACAGTAGATTGGAACAAGTTTCGTTCTCCAGCAGCAACATCTTGGATGATAGGATTTGCAGGACGTCTACAACATTGGCAACAACTTACGCCTATATTACCAACGCATTATGAATTATAAATTATGTTACTCATTTTTAATTTCAAAACAAGAATCGTGAATTATGTTACTCGTTTTTAATTTCAAAACAAGAATCGTGAATTATGTTACTCATTTTTAATTGCAAAACATGAATCATGAATTATGTTACTCATTTTAAATTTCAAAACATGAATCGTGAATTATGTTAACACATAAACATAAACTAAATAGGTCAAATGAGTCTAAAAGTTAACACATGAACATAAACCAATTAGGTCAAATGAGTCTAAAGGTTAACATATAACCATAAATATAAATATAAGTCACTGTGATCGACCAAGATGTAAAGCTTCAAACAAATCAACAAACTGTGGGTCATCCTCTTCAGCACCAGCCTGTTGAAGATAACGATGAATCAATGAAGACATACGAGCCACTATAGGATCAGATGGTCATGCTTCATATACAGGAACTGGCTTCTCTATTGCCGCATCAACACTGGGCGGTACCAGACGAGGATGCAAAACATGATAATACCACTCAAGATACCCATCATCTGTCTCATATGGGGTGGTGGCTGGTGCTGTCGGACGAATTACATTCTGAACGCTCTAATGGTAACTAATCCAGTCAACATCAATATCACCAGCCATTCGAGAATCAAGAGGTGGATGTGGAACATACTGCCTGTATCCAAACAGACGCAAACATCTGTCAGGCAAGTATGGAACAATAGTGTCACCCCACCTCAGACACCCCCTATAGAGACATAACTCATCAAACTGACGCCATTCTCTATGATTCTCGAATGGGCGCCATATGACATCGGCAGGTGTCAGCTCGTCCAGAATAGGCCGCAAGTCATCCACCTTCAAGGCACCTTGCCTATAGGGTCATCTCATCGCTCGAGGGAGACCCACATTATTAGCTGGTATCCAAATCTCTCCTCTTTTCCCAAGTGTTGGAAAATACTCATGAATCCAGCACTGTTACAAAATTAATATGGTTACTAAATTTAAAATAATTAATTAAAACATGACAAACTAGATAAATAAAATTAATATACTAGATAAAATTAATTAAAACAAAATATACTAAATTAAAATAAATACCTGTAGGAGAGTCGGATAACCACCAAGCCGCTTACAGCTGAACATAGAAGCATCTCTGAGATATCTGTAAAGAGTAACCAACGCAGCTGCTCCCCAACTGTATCATGATAAGCCATCCAAGTCTATAAACAGTGAGAGGTATCGTGCCTCGACAAGCGTAAACGTCTTGTCCGCGAAAATAGTCGAACCCACTAACATCATCAAATAAGCTCTAGTGGCATAATTCCATCTAGATGCAGCTCTATGCTCTACGAACTGATCATATAACTACTCCACCTTATAGTAGGAACCCCTGCATTCACGGACTTGTTGCTGTGTTATTCTCTGTGACACTCCTAAATAATCAACAACCCACTCAACAACAAGCGCTTCACTGATATCTTGAGGGCTCCAGAAGACTCCCCTGATGGGCAAGTGAAGCAGGCAAGATACGTCATCTAGAGTAATCGTCATCTCACCAAACGGCATGTGAAATGAAGATGTCTCTAGATGCCACCTCTCTGCAAAAGCGGAAACTAGGTTTGTGTCTATCTTTGTTAAACTGGTTCTTTGGAGTGAAGTTAGATCAGACCTAGATATCCAGCTCTCCATCTCTCTGGTTAGCTGTAGTGGAACCCTCTGAGTCAACTTCAACCCATGTCCCTCCACCTTTAACTCTTTCTTCGACCCTCTCTCCTGAAAAAAAATTAAAAGTAAAAATATTATAAAATTCAATATTAAAAATTCGAATTTTATTCAATATTAAATAATTTTCGTTTACTTACCTCACCGAACCATATACGGTATGCAACATGTTGTTCGTACTTAACTAACAGAGATGTATCATACGGTCCTCCTGAATATCCAACCGACTCGGATGCTAATGCAGATGCATCAAAATGCTCTTCTTCAGCCATTCTCGATGACTCGCCCCGTCCTAGTCTACGAGGGATCCTATAATCTCTGCCTCGTGTGCGCACCACTGGAAAAAAAAAATCAATATAATTAAAAATTAAAAAATAAATAAATAAATAAATATAATTAGAAATTAAAAATTAAAAAAAAACAATGAACCGGAAGTCTTCAAGAAAGAGTTTCGGTGAATAAACTCAAAATTTTGTGAACCGGAAGTCTTCATGAAAGAGTTCCGGTGAAGAAACAAAAACAAAATACAAACCAGAAGACTTACTCTTAGAGTTCCGGTATGTATTGAAAAACAAATGTGTTCCGGAAGACTTGGTAGAAGAATTCCAGTTTGTAAATGGATGAAGAGCTCTCCGGAAGTCTTGAAATGGAAATAAGTGGAAATGAAGTGAAACTGAAATTTTTTAAAATTATAGATATTTAAATAAGGGTATTTTAGTCCAATATTTTTGAGTGTAAGGGTGTAGGTATAAGGGTAAGGGTATGGGGTAAAATCTTCAAATTATTTTTTTGAAATACTATAAATACTAGAAATATGTTGTATATTTTTTTACATATTTAAGTTCCAATATATTCTGTTTTATATGTTATAAATATTTAGTATACTTATATGTTTTATAAAATATTAATAAATCTTATAAATATAAAAAATCATTTTGGATTATTAAACCTTATAAATTATATTTTCTTATTAATAAACTTTAAAAAAAATGTAACAAACCTAATATATTATATATATTTTTGAATTAATAATTTAATTAAAAATTTATTAAAATTTAAAAACAACTACGTAAAGAAAAGCCAACAATCCAATAAATTTTATATATGAAATTCAAAAGAAAAAAATAAAATAGCCAAAATTTGACATAATTGAAATGCTCGGGAATAAGTGATTTGTTAGAATACCTTAAAAGCGTAGGATCTTTAATCAAGAAAATCAGAGTTGGTATAATAGCAAAGCATAACCATGCGTCAAAATAATCACTTGCCATCGTCTCAATAATTTCTACACCTCCAAATTTTAGAACACTTGCCCTGACAAATGGAAAAATAATCACATGTTAGTGAATGGTATGGTATGAAAAAAAAATATTAGTCTTGACGAACTAAATAAAAATGCACCACACTACTTACTATTATCAACTATAAACTGATTATAGAAACGCAATAGAGAGAGATTAGATCAGAGATTTTGAAGAAGTGAAGTTGCATGAGATGAAAGATAATGAATATATATTGAGATTGTGTTTTCTTCTGTCACTCACTCACACTATTAAATATTTGGTTGGTGCTATTTGGATTTATTTATAGTAATGGAATCTCTCTGCTCTATTATTGTTCACTTTTCCTGTTCATTCACATGCATTTAACTTATCTGTTATACAGTGGGAGATGGTAGCAGACATATCTGGTTAACTGTGTTGATAGAGTGATAGAATCTCTCAGCTCCTTATTAAAAGTTTTGTCTTTTTCAAAAATTTTAATTTGTTTAATGCATGTAAAATCTTAAGACCATCTCCAGCGGTAGAATTTCTACCTAGTTCGTCACCTGTACGCAGGTTTTTAAGAAAATGGATCATTTTTCAAGTGTCAGGTCAACTGTGATTTCAGACTGCAACGTTGCAATGGAATAAAAAAATATTAAAAGTTAAATTTTGGTAAAGTTGAAAAGTGAAAACATAGTATCATAATTTTTTAACAATTATACCACCTTGTTGTAACTCATCCAAACTCACCACAAAATTATCAGAACAATTACTAGAAACAATCTGCAATATTTCACAACCAAATTTTCATCAATAATTCTCATAACAAACAAACTTTTTTCACCACAAGCTGCCGCAAATTACCGACACGCCGACGAAACCGGTGATAGCTATCACATCAAGCACAACAAAAGTACAATAAGTTCACTAATTGAAACTAATTTGTCCTAAATAGATCTAACAGTGATAGCCTTCTCCTCACACCTTAATACCAACAGAGAAACATATTAAGTCCTACATAGATACTAGTGGCCATAGCAGCAAGAGTTCCACAAAAACTATACTAAACTCCTTAACAGCCAACCAAAGCAAACTGCCCCTCGAGGGCCCAATCAGAAATGAGGTACACGACAACTCTTAAAACCCTCATGACAACAAACCTGTTCTACACCAAATACCTTTACACAACAGTCATAACCTAAACCAAACTCCTACTTAAAAAACTGATAGCAACTGAGTTGGAAGACTTAAATCTCAAGCACAGATATTGACAGCAAAACCAAACTATCCTGAACATGTTAAAAAGCCAAACTAAACCAAACAACTAAAACCTAATGCCACAGCCATAACAAAAGGGTGTAGTACTGATACTAAACAAAAAAACAAGACCCTACCAACTCTAAGTATTCAGTATGAGCTACCAAATCCAAGTATGCACTAAAAAAACAAGCATGATATTGCTAAGATCAAATCCCTAAACTTAGGCCTGAAGCCAACTCTAAGAAAAACAACCTAACACTAAGTGAAATCAAATCAGGCCTGCAGCACCTCAAACAAAAGAGTCAGCAGACTTAATGGTATGTCAAATGGATTGACAGATCTAAGACAAAACTCCAACAGTAGGCCTAAACATTGGTCTCAATCTCACTTAGAAGCAAGCTACACACAAGTGGAACAAAACCCTCCATGCCAAAATGAACTGGCAGCAACAGCAGAGACTCAACATGACAATGCTAGTCTCAAATCAACCTATGCCAAACAGATCTAAACTAAAGCACTAAAATGAAGTTTACAAATAACATGACAATGTTAAGCATAACCCTCTAAAACTAGGCCTTGACAACTTTCAAAAAGGTTTGGTGTTCAACATAACAATGCTAGAAACTACCTTTATCATACATTCAACAATGTGCTTTCAAAAAGTATACATACTAAATGAACTAAATGACATCCAAAAGCAACCATACATGGTATCCACACAAATTGAGAAACATCCCTTCATCAGCCAAAAGGCAATATGGTTAATCGATTACCACTGCTGTAGAAGCTGAAAAACTCAATTTTTCTTGATACAAAATCCAACCAAATTCAACCATAGTCATATGATGGGGAAGTGCATTAAATAAGTAAGTCATCCATAAAGGCCCTAAAGCAGTTACCATGTCATACATTAGATTTCAATCCACTACAAGTTAAAATAATAATACAAAACCAAGCTGCAAAGAATGTGTCTACTTTTAAACCAATATATCCTTTAGAGAACGCATTTTTTGTATAAATGCGTCATCATCCAAAAGCATACATTGAAAATATAAATTTTGATTGTTTTGAAATAACTCTGATACTAAAGCAAGGATGGGAGCCATTTCCGTCATACATATCCTTGATATCCTCTCATGCATTACATTCAACTCCAACCCCTTTACCTTATTCATGACAGATGTTAAAGAGGTTCTAGGTTTGTAATTCTTCATGGATTCAGATGCGCCACTCATTGACATTAAAATTCTTTTACCACTTCTACTACTACAACTTGCTTCCCTCCTAACTTTAGATTCACGATATTTTTCCCATAACTTTGTAAAAATGATTTTTAAAGAGTCAAAATAATCAATCACATCCTTGTAGATTTCCTCATGGGCACGAATTTTCACTTCCTGAAAATTTACGACATTTGAGAATAAGAATAGCTATAAGCTATGAAAAGCCAAGAATTAAAATTTACCTAGCAACTTACCGCATCTGGAATATGCTTATGTGGATTAATTATAAGTTTACCACTATCATAGTCAATCAACAAACCCGTCACCCCTTCACTCATGAATTAGCAATAGTTTTTAAATTTGGTAGATAAATAGTTCAATTTTATCCGTAACCTACACAGAAATACAAATTTTATACGATTGAAGTAAAAGATATATATTTTTCATATATGATAATAGACTATTATACACACACAAAAGATGATTGGATCAAATTATGCAAATAAATATAGTATATGTGAGGGCAATTTGTCACACAACATATGTTCTTAAGTTTCGATGATAACAAAGTACAACCTCGGACCAATCGGAGCTATCAGTTCTACCCAGAAGACAATTGCAATAATTAACATATCATATCCTTCCTATATCTCTTTAACTTGTCATATTATCATCTGCAATACACGTGATTAATATTCAGCCGTGACAAAACGCACGAAACAACAAATATTATTTTTGCAGATTTTGAAGCTATGAGTCGACCACCAGTCAGCGCATAACACAGTTCACTTTCCCACGGGTCAGCGCATGGCAACCTTGAGTCGACCACCAGTCAGCGCATAACATAGTTCACTTTCCCATGGGTCAGCGCATAGCAACCTTGAGTCGACCATCGGTCGGCACATGAAGACATCACATTTCCCACGAGTCAGCGCACGCCGACCTATGGTCGACGCATACTATTGGGTTTTTCATTTTTGCTAAAAACTGCAGGCCATGCGTCGACGCATAGACCTGCTATGGTCGACCGTTCGCGCGTTGGTACAGTTAATGAAGTATTTCCACTGTGTTTGAAATCCTGCTGTGTTAGTTAATTGGCTTATTACTATAAATAGAAGGTTGTTCATTTTAACTGATTAACAATTGAATTTTTAGTAAATTGTAAAAACAAGAAAAGTGAAATAGGTGCCTACATTTCTCTTCATCCTCAAACAACACAAAACACTACAATTACACACAACCATTCTTGGAGTGCTTTGTGTTTCGTTCAAGGTGATAAGGTTTGAATCCGTTGATTGGAGATCTGGTTCGGGTGGAGAATTGTGGCAGGTTTTTCTTGAATAAAACCTTGAAGGTTTTCCCTCCAAGATTCTACGAATTTGGGGGTTTTTGGTACGGATCGTCTCTACCAACATTCAGCGGTGCGAAGGTGATTGAGAAATGGAAGATTTCATCAATCTAGTAGCTGGGACTGTGAAGTGTTGAAGGGAGTTCCGTGTTCGATTCGTTGGTGTCTAAGATCAGCCGGGCCGAGGGTTTGAAGAACTGAAAGTTATTCAACAAAGGGGCTGGAATCAGAGGTCAATTCACAATGATCGAAGGTCTTGATTCAACTCGAATCAAGGAGCAAGAAGTGATAGCATTATCAACATCTATAGGGATTGTTTGTATTATTGCTTATCAACTCTTGTATAAACTACTACAACTCTATAGATGATATCTATTATAAATCATCTCAATTCTATTTTTAGAATTGAGGGCAGACGTACCCCAAAGCGAGGACGGCGGGGGAACTGCCTTAACAAATCTTTGTCTCCTTTATTTTTTCAGTATTTTCACTTTCAGCTTAAAAATTAAGTGATTTTAGTTTAAGAAATTTTATTGATTCGAGCATTGAATTTAGTAAGTAACTGGTACTGTTTAAACTTTAGTACAATAAACACTTGCACAAGGATTTTAGAGTAACTTACTTAAGTCAAAATTCACTTGGAGTGTTTCGCACACCAAGTGTTCGATAAATTGCCTGAACCAAAACTTACATAGTTTGCTTACTCTGTTTTGTGGGCTGTGTTGAGCATTGGAACTAGCACTACTAATTAGTGGTGAAATCAATTGATTAGTGTGACTAGTGTATTGAATATACTCTTCTTTTATTATCATATCCGTTAGCTTAACACATATCTGATCTTCCAATAATGGTTCGTTTTAGACGTGTCTTTCCAAGGCCGCTTCCGCACTTAAAAATATTTTTAAAAACAAATTTAAATTGGTAAGCGCCAACTCAATTTTTAATTGGGATATATTCAACCCCCTTCTAGATCCGAGCCATCGTCTAACAGTATATACTTGTACCTCTTCGCATGTCATCTCTATTGAATACTTTTTCTTTAGCCGATTCACCATATGATCACCATCCGAACTTTTAAAATAATAATTTAATTCTATCTTATTGAATTTTTTAGTGAACCAAACAGTCGTTTTAATAATATGTTTCAAGTTGGTCGCATTTGGTGTAGAAGCAAAATAGATGGTGAGATCTTGATTAATGACCTACAAAATGAACACCACTATTATCTCTACCAGGGGCACTTCCAAACATCATATTTTGGTGTGGCTACATTATGAAAGAAACTATATGAACAAAAATACTAAAAATAAGAAATAACATTTTTCTTTTTTTGAATCGGCAAAATTTATTATTGAGGATTGTAACCGCACACAAGGAGTGCCACAGTACAAGACTAGAAAAATACACATATGAGCTCACAGTAGCAGCTTAAGCTTTACAACAAAAGAGAATACAAACACCCACGGCCAATAACAAAACAAAGTAAACAAGGCACCAACATTTAAAGCATTGTAAATCCAAATTAGAAATATAACTACACTATAAATTATACTTACTTTAGAAGATCCAGCAATATCTTGATGGTTTCTGTTTGGTTTATTTCTTTTCTGCATCTAACAACAACATGCAAAATATATTACAAGGTTAAGACTAGAGGTGTCAATTTAGAGGGCTTTCAAAATTTGGGCCCTAACCCACTAAAAATGTAACAATCATTTGTACCAATTTAATTAATAGTTTATTATAATACCGAAACAACCCTTACTCCCAAATGGATAAAAACCAGTGCAGGCGTTGGTGCATAAAATTTTTGCACGGCTCATATTAATTTCTGATAATGGATTTGTTTTAAAACCTGCAAAGATGCACCGGTTCATATTAATATGAGCCGGCTCATGTTTCCTTCAGATGGTGAAAAGTGAAAACTGGGTAAACATGAACCGAAATATGATATATGAACCGGCTCATGTTTGTCCTTGGAAATAAAATTTTAGAAACTAGCACTTTTGCACCGGTGCAAGACTGGATGAGCCGGTTCATTTTGTTCCCTGGTTTGTCAAATTATAATACTGGCAACCATGACCCGGTGGAAAGAGTACATATAATCACATGAAAACCATAAAATTCAATTGCTAAGAAGTACCATTTGCGAAGTAGCTTCCTCTAGTCTTTGTATGTATGGGGTATACTCGAGAAAGATACAAAGCAGCTGAGATCAGAGAGAGTAGCATTGATCTCTCTGTTTGGCGTGACTAATTAATGTAAAAAAGATTCCATCGAACAGTGAAGCACATTAACGGAAGTGGGGCACATGGGTTTGCGAAGATGTGTTGGTTGATCTGGAGACATGGCCACTACTAGCCTACGTCTGTGGTCCAAGCCCCTTCCTTACAACACTGATGGGCTTTAACGGATATTGGAGATGGCAGATTCCTATTCTGAGCACAACCAGCTTACTGATTACAGTAATACATCAAGGTAGGACTTGATTTTTTCTCACCTGAAAATGTTGGCAGAGGAATTTCGTAAGCTTCCGTTAAACCACAGGTCCACCGAGGTCAAGTTGGAGGTCTGCTATACTACTAATCTTGATTCTATCCTGCTGTTTATATGTTTACTAATGTTGAAATAATGCATTTCCTATTTTATCTGGATTATTTCAAATGGATTTAGTTTAGGACAAATTGGAGGTCTGCTATACTATTTCAAATGGACTTTGATTGTTTATATTTTCTTATTTATTTTAGGCCCCGACAAAGATTTGCCTTCATCTTGCACTTCAAGACTTCCACCAGGGCTGGTAAGTTTGCAAATTGTAAACCTACAACCATCACAACTTCTTCGGCGTTGCTAATACTTTAGGACTATTTTTGTAGTGTTTTTCCCGCAAAACGTGGCCGCACAAATTAGTACACCAATCTTCTTTGTGTTAGTATCTAATAGGTTCGGTATGTTCTTATGACATAACCTATGTAATGTAATGGAGTTTCAAGCATTTGTTTACACTACAACATTTTTATCTTATAGTAACACCTAATTTTTAGAAGGTTAAATACCCGTTATGGTAGAAAGTAATAGACAATAAATTTTATATTTCGTTGCGATAGAATATATATTTATTTAAAATTTTAAACAACGGCTAAAAATCGTTCTCGTATATATCAAGAAGAACGTTTTTTTTTAACAACCGTTTAAAGCCATTCTCATATAAATTTTAATTATTTTAATAATATATTTATATGTAAGTGACCGTTCTCTTTGTTTAATTAAATAAATATTTTTCAATACACACCTTTTCCCTGGAATCGAACAAGGTGACCATTAAACATGCTTAAACAAAAATTTCTCGCAAATCCCTTTCTGTATTTTGTGAGACCGCGAAAATGAATTGTCTTCCCCCCAAAATTGTTTCGTGATTCTCTTGCTTACGAGATTCTTTCCCTAAAATCTAACCATAACCCTTTCTTTTCAATCAGATGAACTTCTCCTTCTTCTCCTTCTTCTCCCATCTACGATTTGTCCCTCGAGCTTCCTTCAATTATGAGTTCTCCTTCAACTAACGTACGAGCTTCCTTCAATTATGAGTTCTCCTTCAACTAACGTACGAGCTTCCTTCAACAATTACAAACTATCCTCTAATTTTCTCTTTTCTCTGGATATGAATATAACACTTTCTTCTTTTTCAGGTCTAAAACTCTAACCATTAGAGACTTTGTCAGTTCAATATTTCTCAAACCTCAAAGGATTTTCAATCCTTTCATATTAGTAAGTCATTTTTTCTATTCGATTTATTTCTTTTTTCATATCAAATTGCTAATTTTTTTATTAAGTTTGGATGATGTTTTGAAATGGATGGGGTTTGGATTTAAAAAAAAAAGATTTTAGGGTTATTATTGTTGCATGCTCTCTTTGTATGTGATTTGATTTTGTTTCTCAAATAAAGTAATAATACTCTTATTTCAAAATCTAATACCCGATTAGTTAAAATTGTTGATTTTCTATGTTGTTTAACCTTATATTTAGTGTTCTGTAAGGGTGAACTGGTCATAACTAGATTAATTTCTTTGTTCGTGGAACTTTCTGGTACAAGGTTTTAAAACTCAAAGCAGTAATGTGCTAATGTATTATTGCTCCTTGATAATTAACTCAAAATTTCCTTGATAAAATGGAAAAATTTAAGAGAATTAATAGGATATGTTAGTAATGTGATCTTCTTGACTAAAGCAATCAAATATAAATAATTTTTTTTACCAATCGAATTACTTATATCTCTACCAAAACTTTTACTTGAGATAGTAAAATAAATTCTAATTTTTAGCTTCATTTGTTGGGTGGTTGTTTTGATGTGTACATGGCCACCTGCTGCGGGGGTTTGTTGGCTTGGCTTGTTATATATTAATTGCAGGGTAGGATGGATTTGTTAGTATGATGACAAATTTGGGTTCTGTCATAGTTTAAAAAGATGGCAGTGTTGGATGGATAATTTGATTGTCATTGTTTTCCTTTATTACTCTTTTTTTAGTGTTTTTCGTTGTATTTAGGCTTGAAGAGTGTTAGGTGAACCGTGTTTTAATTTCTATTGGCTACTTCTAGGATTCCTGATGCTAAGGTGGTGTGTTTTAACATAATATCTTGATTTATTTAAGTGTTAAGTTGTTGTAGGGTCTCAAGCTCGTAACACTTTTTTATCCTCAATATTTGTGTGTGAAGGTTTAGTATCATAAGAGAAGCCACACACTTGATAACTAGATTGACCTACTTATTTGTAATGGGTCGACATTCAAATCCTAATTTTGTAATAGTTTAGTCATACAACAGATGTTAGTTTCTCCTAGTTTTTAGTTGTTTTGGTTGTTGAAAGAGTATTATGGAAAGCTATATATATTTTTTCATGAGATAAACTATAAAAATGCTGATTTGTTAATGGTATTGTATGCAGACTTATATTTAAAAGAAAATTATTTTACTCTACCTTTTTTGAATTGTTCTTGCATTAACCACCCTCTTTTCTATTTTGTATAGATCAGCACTGATCTTATACTTTTCAGAAATGGAATAAATGGAGATAATGGTGAGACTCCTCAAGACCAAAAAGCTGGAATGTATGATGGTTTTAGTGAAACACAAACATAATCTCAGGTTTTATAACATGCATCTCCTTTTACTTTTAAGTTCTATTTTTCATGAGAAAAAGAGTTACTCAGTTTCTGCACAGGCTAATGGTAATTGACAAGTTCATACTTCTCATGCAGGTTGTTAGTTATGAAGAAGACTTGTCTGGAAGGCGAATGCTTATAGATAGAGTTCTAACTTGATGTAGCATGCAGTGAAATACAACCCTAATATTTGACCATACAAGCCAATGCATAAGAACGTGTTTTGTCTTTCAGTATCAGCATATGTTAAACATAAACTCAACCTTTGCCAGCTAATAGACGAAACTTAAGTAGCAGGCAGGTTAGTATATGATGTTAATATCAACCTTTGTTGTATGTAGGTTTGAATACATCATCAGCTTAGTTTGAGAAGTAGTACCCCTAATTCCCTAAAATTATGTGACAAGTGTAAAATAAATGGCAGGGTTTTTGAATCGATTCTCTGTAACTTGCTATTGGAAATAAGACTCAGCTAAGTTAAAAGAAAATGGCCATTTAATCATGACTTCTTTGTTAAGTTTTACCAGACTGTCAAGTAAATTGTAGAGTAGCTCTCTATTGTTATTTTAGTGGAATGGGTGTGGAAGAAAGGGGGGATTTCCATTTTCTATAAAGTTGTCTGATCTCTTTTTCTGGTACCTGCAGGCTGTTGACAATACGAACACCATCATTGCCCCGACATTGATTGGAAAGGTTTGTTTAAATTTATTTAACAATTCCCCAAGTTGGTAATTATGACCATGATTGTATAGTTCAGGGATTTTAAACGTCTTAGATATAAGATTAATTTTGTTACTAAAGCTTCTTTTTTAGCTTGAGGCAAATGCCATATTGGCAGTGTCTCTTGCAGTGTGCAAAGCTGGTGCTGGAGTCCTAAAAATCCCTCTTTACAAGGTAGTTTATTTATGAAATGTGGTACTAAATTATATTTAGTGTCCTCTGTTAGTTAGATGATGGAACCATGGTATTCTAATTAAGGTGTTCATTAATGAAAATATTTACTATTTTACGTCAAACTTGTATTCATATTTTTTATTGCTATTTGGCATTAAGAACATAGTTACTGTATGTAATTATACTCATACTGTCAGATTGATTACAATTATTCTTTTACACTTGAGTTATTAGAATAGATGGTGAAATTGCTAATTCTGACAGCAGTGACACCCCTCCTCCTTCATCATAGTTACTCACCCACCAACTCAGCCCATTTTTCTTTTGTCGTTCATTTTTGGTTGAGATTTTTTCTTATTTTTATGCATATGACTTTTGTTTGGTCATTCTTTTGGTGCAGCATATTGCAAACATTGCAGGCAACAAGAATTTGGTTTTGCCTGTTCCAGCTTTCAATGTCATTAATGGTGGATCACAAGCAGGAAACAAGCTTGCTATGCAGGTATGCTTTTTCTTTATTTTTATTGATTTCATTCTTAAGGGAGCTATCACAAAAAGAATGACAGGAATTGAAGAAATGGCAGGCATGGATGTCTTATGCAGTGACAAAACTAACACTCTTACGCTGAATCGCCTGTCTATTGATAGAAATCTTATAGAGGTAGGTACTTGAAAACTACAAATGAAAATACACTATCCATATTGTTGATGAAACAGTTTATCTGAGAGGTGTTGTCATTACTTAGAGTTTCACACCTGAAGAATTTACTTGTGAAATAGGTCTTCAAAAGAAACATGGACAAAGATATGATTGTTCTATTGGCAGCTAGGGCAGCTAGATTGGAAAATCAGGATGCCATCGATACTGCCATCGTTAATATGCTGGCTGATCTAAAAGAGGTAGAGTGTAAAGAAACATGGGCTACAATACAAAATTTTTTCCAATACTCCTTTATTATACCAAAGAAATGGCATACTAATGAAAGAAAAACGTTTTCCCTCTTTTATTTGCAGGCACGTGCAAACATCACTGAAGTTCATTTTCTACCATTCAATCCTGTAGACAAGCGTACCACAATAACATACATCGATTATGGTGGTAGATTTTACAGGACCAGCAAAAGAGCACCGGAACAGGTATCAAAATTCATGAAAGATGTTGAATACATATAGAATGTTTTTAGGTTGTATAACCTAAGAGTGGTAACCTCACAGAGTAAATTTCCTAACGTATAAAATTCTAACTTCAGAAATAGAGCTTTGGCACGAGAGTTGGAGTTGTTACCATATGAGCTGAAGGTCACAAACCAAGTTTCGTTTTTCACAAATGAAAGGCATGCCCGCAAGAGTTGGATTTGATGTTCCTCTCGTCTATCATTAGACGATGCGAGATTTGGATATGGTGTTCCTCTCGTCTAGCATTAGATGATGCGAGATTTGGATATGATGTTCCTCTCGTCTATCATTAGACGATGCGAGATTTGGATTTGATGTTCCTCTCGTCTATCATTAGACGACGCGAGATTTGAATATGATTTTTCTCCTCGTCTATCATTAGGCGATGTGAGTTTCAGATATGATTTTCTCTCCGTCTATCTTTAGATGATGTGAGTTTAGGATATATTTCTCTCCGTCCATCATTGGACGATGTGAGTGTTTTGGATATGATTTTCTTTCTGTCTATCATTAGACGATGTGATTTTGGAGATGGTTTTCTTTTTGTCTATCATTAGACGACGTGATTTCGGATATTATTCTTCCTGCCTACTAGTAGACGATGTGATTTTGGTTTTCTTCCCATCTATCATTAGATGATGTGATCTTTGGATACATGTTCTTTCCGACGACGTACGACTGGGCTTCAATTGCATACATCCCGACAGACTGCAAATTTTCGGGTTCTTTTTGTATTCAATCACCTTCTACCATGAATGTCTGAAAGCGGTTGCTTTTCATCCCTTCTGGTCCAAGTCGATTGAATAGGGGCAGCTGTTGCACCCTAAAATTTGCCCACCGGTGTTCCGACCTTGACTGACTTTTGTTTCGTTTTTCATCTGCATATCATTTAGGTCGCATTTTTCCTGTGTTATCGGCCGGATTAAATTTATCACGATTTTAGGCGCTTTACTCGCGTTTCAGGCGATTCTAATTAATTCAAACAAGAAGTTCGGTGTCAAAATCGAGCGAAAGTCGCTTTTCTCTTGATAATTCAATCCATGTCGACAATATCGGCGCATTTCGGTGCTTGCCTGTTGTCCATAGCATTTTTGCATTTTTATTGTTATTTTCGTCTTATTTAATTATTTAGAATAGTTTTTGTTTTAGTTTTATTTATTTAAAAATATTTTAAATAGATGTCTTATTTTTAATATAGATTTTGTTATTTAGAAAGTAGGTTTTAAAATTTTATATAATTTCAATAGAATTGAATATAGATTTTTATTATTTTGTTTTGAATAGAAATTAGAAATTAGAATGGGTTTTTTTATTAAGATTTTATTATTTGAAATTAATTTTTGTTTTTAGTTTGGAATTAATAGGTTTTTTATTTTATTATTATTATTATTCAGATTTATTAGTAATTTAATTAGGTTTTATTATTTTTAATTAGGATTAGTTTATTATTACTATTAACTTCTATTTAGTATTAATAGTCAGATTAATTAGTTATAGTTTCCGATTTATTTTCGTTAATTAAGTAGTCTTTGGATTAGTTTTTATCAGTTTTTCATTAATTAATTATTTAATCTAACAACATTAGCATATTCATCCCTCATCATTAATCGTCAGTCCATCATTTATTAGTTTAATCAGCATTTAATCATCAACAAAGCACTGCCACATGTCCATTTTTCACATATATAACTACTATTCATGGGCTTCCACTTGTCTAACCCTAAGAGCCACAAACACTATTCAGTGTCTCCTAGCTTGAGACACCCTAACCCTAGCCGCCGGTAACCCTAATCCCTTCAACGGCTGCCCTCCTAGCTTCATCTTCCTCATTCCATCAACTATCATCCAAACACCATCCATTGAACAACATTTATCCACCTAGAAATTCATCATCACCATGAATAATAACCTCAACACATCTCACTGCACAAAGAACTTCTGCCATTAAACACCTTCACAACAACTCCGCATCAAAAGCTTCCAACAACCTCCGCCATTCTTCCGCGAACTTCAAACCTCTTCCCAACCCAGAAATTAAAAAGACTTATCCTCGAGCTTCATAAAACTTCTGTCTCACTCTCCACCGTCAACAATGATGTTCAACAACAACCAACACTTTCAACTTCATCTCTCCTACGAACATCATCAAACACCGTAAAAACACCTTCCACTCTCAAGGTTCAACGAAACCCTCTCAAAATGACCGGCAAACTGTTTTCGAACCCCTCCTCTGTGAGAAACACTGTCGTTATCCCTCACTCTCAACCCTTCGCCGTTCATCCAGATTTCGCACACCCACACCAACAACCATTACCGTGCCTTTTTCCACCTGCACAAACCGAAAATCATTCACTATCCCCAACAATACTTCCACGATTCTCACTTTTGACATCTTCATCACCACCTTTTTCCCAACTTCAAACACAAATCAAACCTTCAACCTCAAATACCCAGAAATCGAACAATCTACCATCCAAACTTCTCATCACAAAACCCACTTCGTAGCCATCGCATACCCAGAACCACTTTCATTTGCATTAAACAAACAGAACCCATAAACAAACCCTCACCTTCAAATCTTCAACCCAAACTTCAAATCCATAAACCAAACAACAACCACAGAACCTCAATCTCTTTTTCGCGACACAACCCTCATCATCAAAATCCAAAATCAATCGAACAACATCACAACCTCTTCTTCAACATCAACGATAACCCAAAACCAAACCCCAATCATCCAAAACAGAAGCAAATAGAGCAGATCCAGAGAAATCCAACAGAGAAAAAAGAGAGGAGATGAGTTGATTTTGGGGATCTCAAAGCGATCGAGAGAGAGGAGTGTTGAACGAAGAGAATCTAAAACGAAACTGAGAGAGTGGAGAGGTCGAGAGAGATAGCAAAGCGTAAATAGAATGATCCGTGAGAAAAGGGGTCATTTGGACCTCAGTTGTGTTTTTTGTTTTTTATTTTATTTTCTTTTGATAAATACTGATGGGCCTCTGGCCCATTTTTGTTTTCTATTTACAGTCCTCTGTCTCTCATTTTAAACCCCTTTTCTTCTATTTTACTATTGTAATTTGTTGACTGATTTTTGTTGTTGTAGCTGTTTCGGGCTTAGAGCCCATTTGTTCTTTCCACCCTCCTAACTATTTTTGACACCCGTCTGTTTTTTTTAATTTTAATTAGCTATTTTGTTTGTAAATTATGTTACTAACCTTTTTCTTTATTTTGTATATATATGTATTATATGTTATGTAATTATAATTTTATATTAATTTTAAAACAAAAGATTACTTATTATATATTATTATTATGTAGTTAATATGTATATATTACATTATTATGTATATTACATTTTCTTTAGAGTTTATAAATATTTTTTTAGAGTTTATGTTATTTTCTCATAAGTTTTAGAATATTTCTCTTAGAAGTTTATAAATATTTTTGTAGAATTTCAATTCATTTTCTTTTAGAAGTCATATCTTATTTTGTATTTGTTATTGGGCACTTTGTCCCATTTTTATCCGTTTTGGTCGATGACGAGATCACCACCGTTTAGCCGTCAAGTTATTAACGTGAAACAAAGGATCTGAGACCAACTTTTTTCTCCCCTTTCTCATTTTCGACATTTATTCATCTTTGTTTATTTTTCACTGTTTTGGTCGATGACGACATTTCCGTAATTCATTACCAGTCAAATTATTGATGAATAATGTTGGATCCGAGACCACTTCTTTCTCTCCTCATTTCTTTTCATCTTTTGACTTTATTTTGCCTTTTGGTGATCAATGAAGTCTTGTAAGATGAGATCCCACTGTTTTTGGTCCGTGCGACATGATTTAATTGGAGAACGATCCTCAATATCGTTTCTCTAGCTTGTCCATAGCACGGAAATTGATACGCAACCTCTTAAAGTTTGACTTCCCTTATAAGTCGAGCTATGACGGTTTAGTGTCACATTGGTCCCGATTCAAAGCATCATCAAGGACCAAAATAGGAGAAGATTGGAATGGAGCTTGCGCATAATGTCAAGGGTCAACGGAACCACTCAGTTCGGTAACATCTTTCTAATTCAAGTCTTTTGATCAACCGCCGAGCGTTGTGAGTTCTGAGAAATAGATACGTAGGAAATGGTGATTGAGGGGTTTCCCCTTAATGGCCTAGAGTGTTTAGTGTAGCACCCTTTGGGTGATATGCGACGCATTCGCTCCCACGCCTTAGGTTCTTGCATGTGTGTCCCGAGTTCCTTCCCGTTTAGGTGTGTTAGGCCTGCTTCCTCTTTTCCCTCGCCCCCGTGCGATCGAAACTCCTTTCTCTCGCATCCTGGAGATTGAGATCCCCCTCTTGCCTCCGTGCAATCGAGACTCCCTTTTCTCTCGCTTCCGTGCGATTGAGACCGTTTTCCGTAGTTAGCCGAACTACGGCTGCTCTGATCTCTCATATTTGTTGAGAGTACGTAGACATAGGATTGCGATAATCCTAGCGAACACACTTTCCCTTTCCCCCCTTAGGTAACCCGTACCTTTTAACCAATGACATACTACGTCCGTTCTACCGCAAACAGGTAATGCCTAAGTCTCTAATGGTCGAGCAGCAATACACCTAACTGCTAAAATACGTGCGCTAGTATCGTCAACCTTTTCTCTCGCCCTGTGCGATCGAGAACACCCCGTTTACCCGTAGTTAGCTCAAACTACATTTGCTCTGATCTTTCATACCAGATGAAAGTACGTAGGCACAAGACGCGATTTCTTGGCTAGCAACCTTCCCCCCTTTTCACCCGTAGTTAACCTGTAATACCCCAAATTTTGCCCTAAGATTAGCCATTTCATCTTGCATCCCATTTTATTGTGCATTGCGTTTAAACTAACCACTAACGGGTGGTGCAGTTGTTTGATTGTTGCAAGAAAATATTATGTGGCGCGCTCTTTTAGTTTACAGGGTTTCTAGTGCCACTTTATTTGAATGAATAAAATAGCACAATTGGCAAGAGACCTTGTGTAAGGAGTTGTGAGTGCGAGAGGTTGAGAGTTCGAATCCCACCTTCTTCACTTTTTTTTTTATTCTAACTTTTCTATTTTCATAAAAAAAAAATAACAAAAATAGTTTTTTTTATTATTTAATTATTATTTTCGTATTTTATTTAAATTATTTTTTTAAAAATATTATTTTTTTTACTTTTTTCCATATTATTCATAAAAACATCCAAAAATCATAAAATTAAAAATATTAGAAAAGATTTTATTCTCTTAAGTTTGTTTTAGTTTGTTTTTTTAGCTTTAACTAATTATTTAAGTTGGGTTTTAAAGTGGGATTAGGTTAGAGTTAACCCTAATTTGTTACCTATATAAACATAAATTGTGTTTGAAAAAGAAAAGGGGAGATAAAAGAAAAACGACGGTCGTTCTCACGATTTATCAGAAGAGTGAATTTTTTTGGAAGAATCCTAAAAGGTTTGAATTCATCATCGGCCAAGCGCTACCGGCGAGCAAAAAGTCCCAACGGCGGAGGCTCAGTTCGTTCAACATCATCGTCGTTACCGTAAGCTTCCTCTTTCCTTTGATTTACGGCATTTTATGATTTTTGTGTGTTGTTTTGTTCATTGATTGTAGATTAATGGGAAGAATAAATAGAAGAAGGAACCATTGACATGCAAGGATTGAAGGAGAGAAAAAGCTTCGATAGTCATCCATGGAGAAAACGACAGAAGCCTTTTTATTTACGTTTCATTTTTTATTTTATTATTCAATTATTTATTTTTTTCATTTATATTAACTATGTAGTTTGTAATTAATAATGCAATTAAGTTTAGGTAAGCTATTTCAACAAAAAAAACATAACGTAATCAGTTTTTTTTTAAATTAAGATCTTTCTAAAAAGTTTTTTTCAAAAATTAAACCATTTTTTATTTAAAAACATATTTCTAAATAAAACAGTTTTTCTTATTTAAAACTTTTTTTCAATTAAAACCATTTTTCATTAAGTTAACACAAAAATTAAAAAATGACCTTTCTTTCACTAAAACAAAAATTAAAACCTTTTTCGTTGAATTTAAATCAAATTTTTTCATTAAAATTTAAAACATCTTTTTAATTAAAATTTAAAACATTTATTTTCGATAAAATTAAAACATTTTTTTTTCAAGACATTTTTTCATTAAAATTAAAACCAGTTTCTTTATTAAAATTTTTAGTAAATAATTAGAATAGTTTCTCCATTTAAGCATGAAATTAATTCTCCTCTCCTCTTCTCAATAAAAACTCAAAAAGAAATAAGTTTTGATTTAGCCGTTTCACTTTTGTCTAACCCTCGTTAATTTGTTTGTTTCAACTCGTTATTATTTCATTTGTTCGTTTTTGTTCCATGGATGTAATTTACGCGAGGTCATGGTCGCGGTTATTTTATTTTGCATTTTTTGGGAATTTGTAATTTACGTGAGTGATCGTCGCGATGCTTTTTTTACCGCTTTCTTTTTTTTTTCCGCACTTTAATTCGGCCGAATAGTAATTTGTCGTATTTTGCATGTTTTTACCGTTAGAATTCCTCCGAAGGAATTAGGATTAACAGTTTGGCCGCCGAGTCAATAACCTTAGTTTCAACCATTTCAAAACCCTAATTAGCTAAGGTGTCCTGCCGTGGACAAAAATACCCTTTACCCTAGCATTAGGTCAAAGAGTCGCCGTGCTCTATTCAGGGTTTCCCGCCGTGGAATCCCTAATTTAACCCTAATTCAATTAACAAATTCAACATAGAAATAGGAGTTTCAAAGACTCCACGTAAACGTGTCCTTAAGATACGTTTATTCCCCATTGAAACCTTGACCATAGTCAAGACGTTTCTAACCTCCCTTTCGAAGGGAACTACGATTACTATGATTCCATTCCCTATCCAGGATACGTAGGCACAAGATGCGACATCTTGCCGAGTAAACTTAGGACTAACCCTTAGGTCTTTAGGTCACTCTATCCCTTAGCTCAATATCTATTAAAGCAAATAATGAATAAAAATAAAAAAGCATACAATAAACAAAAGGTTCCTGTAGAATACTACAGAAGTTTAGGGTGCTAGTACCTTCCCTAAGCTTAATCAACCCCTTACCTAGGTCTCTCCCCGCATTGTGTTTACGATGCAAAAATAGGTTTTCCCTCTTTTGATATATTCCTTCGGATAAATTAAAGAGCGGTTGTGAATTAAGAATTGTGATTCAAACTAATTAATAGTTTGATATCCTATTTCCACCGCAACAGAAAATGACGACTTCACTGGGGACGACCATAATTTTAAGGGTTACCCCTATTTTGTTTATTGCATGCTTTTACATTATTTATTCTCTTGCATATATTATTATTGTGCCTTGTTTGGGGGGTACCCTGTTATTGTGAGATAAGTCCTAACCCGGACTTGAGTGACCTTATTATAGGAAGGTGAGATATTCGACGAGGCTTGCCGGGAGTGAGTCCCGACCAAGTTGACTCGAGAATCACCGCTCAGTTGAGACCCTTTCGAAAATGGTTCGGTTGAACGAGTGTAGTCGTGAAAACTTTTACTATTTTCGATTGGAGTCTATGATATTGAGGACTGTAGTACCTTAACACCACTTTGGCCTTATATAGGACGTAGTGCGGGAACTATGTGGGAGTAGTCCTACAATGGTTGCTACGCGATACTACACTCAAAAGAGGTTCTCTTGAGAATATTATCGACCTCCGAGTCAGTTGGAAAGTTGATAATATCCGAAGGATGGACTGATGACTTTGGGCACTTCTTAGAACCTTGTTTGGCAGGTACAACTAACCTTAGAACATACCTTATTGGGATGGGTATACCCTAACTCCTGACATATACCTTTAACCTAGGACTTTGTATATGTGCATTTGCATCCATAAAGCATCACATTGCCTTACATGTCATGGAATTCAAACTTTATTTATAAACATCGCAGGATACCATGGATTACAAAAACAAACTTTGAGATATTCTTTTAAAGGACTTAAGTTAGATGACCTAAGGAAGCTAGGAACTTTGGTTCAAGATCAACAAAGGATCCAAAAACAAGTATGGAAGGCCGTTATTTTTGTTGAAACCTCAAGTAGATCAAGGTTTCCTTTCGACTTTGTTACAGTTCTAGGATCTAGATTATCTTTTCCTAATATACCTCGAGTACCAGCTCTTGCCTACCCTAGAAGAGTACTCTCAATTGGTGGGGTTACCTATTCTGAAGGAGTCTTCGTTCCCTTTCTTGGAGAAAGACCCTAAAGGACAAGACCGTTGCTAAAGCCATATGCTCGAAGTCATCCGACATCAAGGACACTAACCACCAACAATTGTGAAGACTTTTCCAAAGTACCCTTGCTTGGTTTTGATGAAGGGTTTATTTTCCTCCAACTCTCGATCAACCTTTTAAAGATAGGCGCATCCTCAAAAATAAAAGGCCCAGCTAGAAGAGCAGATCAAGGGGCAAAACAGGAAGCTTCCTTAGTGTCATTATTAGCTTTTATTTAGCTATTATGCCAAGACTTTTCTAAGAATATTATTTGTAATCTCTTTTCAAATTAATAAATAAAGTTTTGGTATTCTGCAATATTCGTAAATATTTGAATTCCATGAAATCATTTTGCATTTTAGCATCATATTTTGGATTGCATGTATCTCTTGGTTTCTCATACTCGGTTCCCTCGCCTTCCAGTTTCATCATCCTGGGTCCTCCGCATCAGTACAACACTAGAGCCCAAGCTCGAAAAAGGATGGAAGAACAAGCTCAAGAGATCGACCGTGTCAGCCATGAACTCGAAGATCTTCGAGGAAGTGTGGGGCAGATTATGGAGATATTGCAAGCCCTTAAGGTGAAGATGGATAATCAACCTACTGTTGTTTCTGAAATTATCGATATTGTTATGGATCCTCAACCAGTTGTTACTGTCGAGAACATACCTCCACAGAATCGTCAGTCCAATTCAGTGAATCCTATTGTTGCTCAACCAGTTCAACGAGTTACTCCTCCGAAGTGTAAAACTTCGAGCTCTGACCACCATAAAAGAGCTACACGTCCGAGGAATCACTTGATGGTTGCTCTTCAACATCAGCAGAATTATGTTAAAGGTTATCCAGTTCAGTATGCTCCACAACCATATGTAGCTACTGTTGCACCTCCTTTTAGTCAGCAATTTCCTACATATCAGCCTGTGCAACCGGCTCCGATCTATCAGCATCCGGTTTATCAACAACCTCTTGTTTATCAGCCTGCACAAGCTCCTGTCAACTATCAACGAGTGCCCAACACTCCTGTGTGCCAACCATCAGAGGAGACGATACCTCGTCAAAATAGGAGACCATACAAGCCTTGTCCTCCGATCCCAATGACATTCACTGAGTTGTATCTTTTCTTAGTGCAACAAGGTCTGGTTGTTACCCGAACTTTGGGTCCACCTCCCAATCCTGTACCTGTCAATTACAACGCTGCCGCTCATTATTTATTTCATGAGGGTGCGCCTGGTCACGATTTGGAAGGATGTTACGCTTAAGAATATTGTCAGAGATTTGCTAGAAAAGAAGGTCCTGTCTTTGACGATCCTCAGCCGAAAGTCAAGACTCCTCTAAGGGAGTCCCAGGGGCCAGAATCAAGCTCTGCAAAGCCTGTTTTCAACAAATCTCAGCCAGTGATGCTACGGTGAATCAGCTGAAGCCGGTAGTTCTTCAGATGCCTAGTCCTTCTCATTTCAGCAATCCTCAAGATGATGCGACCCCGGTCAACAGAGAATCTGGGAGAGTTATTCTGAGTGAAGATTTGAAGACCGATAATGAAGTAATGACAGACGTAGCTGGGGCAAGCAAGACGACTCCTTCCAGTGAGGCTCAGCCAGAGGAAACCACTACCATGCCGGTCTCAGACGCGAAGACTTCATAAACACATCTTGAAGGACTTTGAGACATTACATTTTGATTATTTATATGTTTATTTTCTTTGATTAAGCATAATTAGCATGTACGAACTTGTTATTTTGATTAATTAATGCAATGCATATGTTTGTCTTGAATAAATCCATTCGTTTCACTAATTAAAAATATTTTTTCATAAATATATGATGCCAACTTTACCCGATCTCTTGCTTTGATAGAGAATTGGGAGGAGGATGATGAACAAAAACATCAGATCTTTTGTCGTATACTTTCAATTGAAACCTGCTGATGATGTAAGGCATTGTTTCAAATCCAAACATTGGAGATATAAGGATGATAATCCCTCTTCAACCCCGTTGAGCCTGGAAGTAGGAGTTTTTTTCATTCCAAATTAAAACCCTTACTTTAACCTGGGGTAGGATAGTTTTTCAGTTAAACTGATTGAGCGCTCAGACTCTCAAAAAGGAGGAGCGAACCTTCGAGAACCTATCCTTAACATCCTAGGAAGTTAGAAGCCAATGACTACCCCTCTATTACTAAAAGAGTGGGCAGTCACAAGCCTTTCAAAGGAGTCCCACGACCTATTCAACAAAAATAAAAAATATAGCTCGCTAAGTCAAAACCTATGAAGGAGACTTAGGCAAAACTGGGGCATCCCGCTGGACTCCAAAGTCAAATTCAAAAAACGCTATCCAGGCAAAAGTTAGGGAATGAAAAAATATAACAAAAACAAGGGATTACAATGAAGAATCCCCAAAAAAAGAACAAAGTCGTGTGACCAAACACAAAAGACAATAGGTGAGTGACTGCCATGTCCAAAGCCTTAATGAGTTCTCGACCATATCAAACCCGATTGAGATATGAATGCTCGTATCTCGTTAACTGAATAGGATTGGACAACATCACGAAGAGGGGTGGGTACAAATAAATTCGAGCCTTTATCCTTTGTTTCTTAAACCGTGAACCAAGCCGCGATACAACCTTTAAAAGACCTAATTGAGGTAAGGTTTCTTTTGAAAGCATACTCGACGAGATAACGCTTCCTGGCTCCTACGAGCTATACTCAATATACCGTTGGCATTACAAGTTAAATTCATATCCTAGCTAGTGATTTCGTTTGCGAGTTATAGCGATATCTTTTTCAAAAAAAAAAATTTCAAGACAAATATATTGTTGCATTGATAGTTTCAGGATAGCATTTCACGCGTGTCAGTTTTGCCTGATATCTTAGAAACTTACATATAGATGTCACAGATCCTGCTAAACAGGGGCAGATGGTTTCCAATTTTCTCATCAATGAGAGCCTGACATTCTTAAGAGATATTTTTGAAGACTCAGTCATGTCACCGTCGATCTGAGCCAGTTACGTCGAGATCTAACAAATCTCTCCAAGAGTTGGAAAACAGTGGGGCATCTGGACTCCACGTTCTCTGTAAAATCCTCTTGAGCTGACTTTTCCTTACAAAGCAGGTACTCTAGGGCATGATATTTTCAAAATGGCGACTACTACAAAGTCCATTAAGATCAAAACTAGCTTGTTTCGCGACATTCTTCATGTACCCGATGGATTTTGCTCCCGACGGTCTTCATTCCCCAATAAATCTCATCGTTGCAGAATCTACATCTTAACCATTGCCTCAACACAGTCCCTAGCGAGACTATAAGCTGACAACACTTTGGGTTGATCCGGTAATCTCCAAGACAGCAGAGATCATACCAGCATCGTCCCAGTAACAGTCCCCAGCAAGACTTTAAGCTGAAAACACTTTTGGGATCCATCCGATAAATCCCCAGTGACTCTCAAGACTGCATAGATATCCCTGGTATCCTCCAAGTGATATATGTTCTTGAACCTCATTCTCAGCGGAATTATCTGTTCCTCAGTGAAATTGCCTTACTTTCCTCAGGAAATACTTCCCAGGAGACTGCCATATTCTCCCCAAGAGGTCAAGATACCTTCCCCAAGAATGTCTATTGATTTCTCCCTAGTAAGTCTGATGAACTCTCCGCAGGGAAGTTTGATATATCTTATCCCTAGTCGGATATACCTTTTCCCCAGGAAGCCGAGGTACTTTTCCCAAGAAGTTGCTACACTATCTCCATGAAGCTGTCTAGCTCCACACCTTCCCCATACAGCAGATATTTATTTTATCCCCGGAAGTCTATGATCCAAGAGTTCTTGAGCTGATTATGGTTCATGATAGCAATCCCTCACGTGAAGTAATGACATCTTATCCCCATGCGGAGGGCATGAATCCCCAGTTGAAGTCAGGGCATCATACTCTCCGGTGAAGTCGTATCGCATCCCCATGTGGAAGTCATGAGATTTTCTCCCCAGGGAAGTTTTAACTTTGAAGCCAGATTCGGTCTTACCATCAACTATCCCTATCCTCTAATAGATGTATTGTTGCAGAGGTCACTGGGTATTCCTGTCGAGATGTTTATTTCATCTCATGTCTCCTCTCTCATCTGTTTTGTCAGCATAAGCATTAGCATGAGCATTACATACTCATTTTTATTTCATTGTCATACACATGAACATACACATTCGTATACACTTTGGCATACGCATTAGCATTTGCATGCTTGCTATTTATCGTCATCCTTGTCTTTACCGCTGAGTAACTGGGTTTGTCCGCTCTCTCCAAGTAGATCGTCAGCCCTAAGCATAAAATACCTACTTGTTTCCAGTTTCCCCACAGAGTTCAACCCTCGTGAACAATGGTTATTTCCATTACCTCTCCGTGTTAAGATAAGGTAGTCCCCATTCGAGTTCGCTTCCTCAATGGAGTCTTGTTTGACAATTCTTTATATCCTAATTCTAGATCGGACTTCGGTCCTATCGGTCACCGAACATACCTGGATGTGCATTTATTTTGCATTATCTCTCAAGAAAAGCATTTACAATCCTTTGCAGATATGCGACAGTTCTCGCCTGAGAAGCTTATCACTACATTGCACAACAGATAAGCAACAATTCCCAGCCGAGGAGCTTATCACCTACAATTGATCTTCTCATACAAGGAGCTCATTATTACATTACAGTGATCTCGATGTTTGCCATCATCACAACCTTCTTGACAATTTACATTACCTGCTATCACTCAGTGATCTAGATGTTTACCATCATCACAACTTTCTTTACAATTTACATTACCCACAGTGATCTCAATGTTTGCCATCATCACGACCTTCTTTACAATTTATGTTACCTGTTGTCACTCAGTGATCTAGATGTTTGCCATCATCACGACTTTCTTTACAATTTACATTACCTGTTACCACCTCTACAAGCAGTTCTCACCCGAGAAGCTTATTATTGCCACTCTTGCAAATAAGCGGCATTTCTCGCCCGAGAAGCTTATCCTATCTTCGTTATGACTTGCAGCAAATGGTCATCTCCAACGAGCAGTTTGGTTTCCATTTTCCGTATCATTTTGAAGAAATGGGAGGTTCGAGCGGAATCATATTCAGGAGAGTATGAATCTTGAAGTATGAAGAAGTTCGTTTACCCTTTAGTAAAAGAAGGAGCGGAATCATATTCAGGAGAGCACAGATCTTGAAGTATGAAGAAGTTTGTTTACCCTTTAGTAAAAGAAGGAGTAGAATCATATTCAGGAGAGCACAGATCTTGAAGTATGAAGAAGTTCATTTATCCTTTAGTAAAAGAAGGAGCTGAATCATATTCGGGAGAGCACCGATCTCGAATTATGAAGACATTTATTTTATCCTTTAGAAAAAGAAGAAACTGAATCATGTCCAGGGAGCACAGACTTGAGACGTGAAGAAGTTTATATTATCAATCAATCTATTATCCACAGATAAGCAGCAGTCTCTTTATTTTAGAGCTTATCCAGTTTGGCATATAAGTCCCTTCCAACGATAAGTGGCAGTTCTCTCTCGAGAAAGCTTATCAGGGCGTTTCCCATTTAAACCCATTTATTTTGGCATACAGCCGGTTTTACCCTGTATATTTTCTACGGATTCCTAAATTCCGTTTGATCCTGTCACGAGGGAAAGTTTACAGAAGCTCGGATGTTATTCTTTGCTCAATGCTCCAGCATCTTGTTAATCGATCCTACAGTCGTGCATATCCATTTTTATCATTTACTTTTACATATTCCCCAGTGGAGGCCGTCTTGCCGGTGCCATCTCCATTGAGGATCCCATTCTACTATTCCTTTTTCCTAAAGTGGTAATTGGTCATACTCGCACCAGTTGACTATCACTTTAGAATTCCCCAGTGTCGTGTTGTCACCCAGTGCGTCGTATTTCCACGGTGGTCCGTTTGTCGCGTCTGTCCCCTATGTCGTCGTGTTGTCTGCATCTCTGCATTTACCATTCCATCATACGCACCATACTAAATTCATGACATTGTCAGCATTATAGTTTATTTCCATTTTGTCCATAGCATTGCATATCACTGCATCTAAGGGCAAAATTTTCAATTATCTATATTTAAATCCTTCCCCCATGATTTCTCGAGCCTTTGTCGCTCAAATCATCCGGTGAAGCTATTTAAATAGGGGCAACTGTAATACCCCAAATTTTGCCCTAAGATTAGCCATTTCATCTTGCATCCCATTTCATTGTGCATTGCGTTTAAACTAACCACTAACGGGTGGTGCAGTTGTTTGATTGTTGCAAGAAAATATTATGTGGCGCGCTCTTTTAGTTTACAGGGTTTCTAGTGCCACTTTATTTTGAATGAATAAAATAGCACAATTGGCAAGAGACCTTGTGTAAGGAGTTGTGAGTGTGAGAGGTTGAGAGTTCGAATCCCACCTTCTTCACTTTTTGTTTTGTTTCTTTTTTTTTTATTCTAACTTTTCTATTTTCATAAAAAAAAATAACAAAAATAGTTTTTTTTATTATTTAATTATTATTTTCGTATTTTATTTAAATTATTTTTTTAAAAATATTATTTTTTTTACTTTTTTCCATATTATTCATAAAAACATCCAAAAATCATAAAATTAAAAATATTAGAAAAGATTTTATTCTCTTAAGTTTGTTTTAGTTTGTTTTTTTAGCTTTGACTAATTATTTACGTTGGGCTTTAAAGTGGGATTAGGTTAGAGTTAACCCTAACTTGTTACCTATATAAACATAAATTGTGTTTGAAAAAGAAAAGGGGAGATAAAAGAAAAACGGCGGCCGTTCTCACGATTTATCAGAAGAGGGAATTTTTTTGGAAGAATCCTAAAAGGTTTGAATTCATCATCGGCCAAGCGCTACCGGCGAGCAAAAAGTCCCAACGGCGGAGGCTCAGTTCGTTCAACATCATCGTCGTTACCGTAAGCTTCCTCTTTCCTTTGATTTACGACATTTTATGATTTTTGTGTGTTGTTTTGTTCATTGATTGTAGATTAATAGGAAGAATAAATAGAAGAAGGAACCATTGACATGCAAGGATTGAAGGAGAGGAAACGCTTCGATAGTCATCCATGGAGAAAACGACAGAAGCCTTTTTATTTACGTTTCATTTTTTATTTTATTATTCAATTATTTATTTTTTTCATTTATATTAACTATGTAGTTTGTAATTAATAATGCAATTAAGTTTAGGTAAGCTATTTCAACAAAAAAAAACATAACGTAATCAGTTTTTTTAAAAATTAATATCTTTCTAAAAAGTTTTTTTCAAAAATTAAACCATTTTTTATTTAAAAACATATTTCTAAATAAAACAGTTTTTCTTAATTAAAGCTTTTTTTCAATGAAAACCATTTTTCATTAAGTTAACACAAAAATTAAAAAATGACCTTTCTTTCACTAAAACAAAAATTAAAACCTTTTTCGTTGAATTTAAATCAAATTTTTTCATTAAAATTTAAAACATCTTTTTAATTAAAATTTAAAACATTTATTTTCGATAAAATTAAAACATTTTTTCAAGACATTTTTTCATTAAAATTAAAACCAGTTTCTTTATTAAAATTTTTAGTAAATAATTAGAATAGTTTCTCCATTTAAGCATGAAATTAATTCTCCTCTCCTCTTCTCAATAAAAACTCAAAAAGAAATAAGTTTTGATTTAGTCGTTTCACTTTTGTCTAACCCTTGTTAATTTGTTTGTTTCAACTCGTTATTATTTCATTTGTTCGTTTTTGTTCCATGGATGTAATTTACGCGAGGCCATGGTCGTGGTTATTTTATTTTTCATTTTTTGGGAATTTGTAATTTACGCGAGTGATCGTCGCGATGCTTTTTTTACCGCTTTCTTTATTTTTCCGCACTTTAATTTGGCCGAATAGTAATTTGTCGTATTTTGCATGTTTTAACCGTTAGAATCCCTCCGAAGGAATTAGGATTAACAGTTTGGCCGCCGAGTCAATAACCTTAGTTTCAACCATTTCAAAACCCTAATTAGCTTAGGTGTCCTGTCGTGGACGAAAATACCCTTTACCCTAGCATTAGGTCAAAGAGTCGCCGTGCTCTATTCAGGGTTTCCCGCCGTGGAATCCCTAATTTATCCCTAATTCAATTAACAAATTCAACATAGAAATAGGAGTTTCAAAGACTCCACGTAAACGTGTCCTTAAGATACGTTTATTCCCCATTGAAACCTTGACCATAATCAAGACGTTTCTAACCTCCCTTTCGAGGGGAACTACGATTACTCTGATTCCATTCCCTATCCAGGATACGTAGGCACAAGATGTGACGTCTTGCCGAGTAAACTTAGGACTAACCCTTAGGTCTTTAGGTCACTCTATCCCTTAGCTCAATATATATTAAAGCAGATAATGAATAAAAATAAAAAAGCATATAATAAACAAAAGGTTCCTGTAGAATACTACAGAAGTTTAGGGTGCTAGTACCTTCCCTAAGCTTAATCAACCCCTTACCTAGGTCTCTCCCTACATTTTGTTTACAATGCAAAAATAGGTTTTCCCTCTTTTGACCTTTTCCTTCAGATAAATCAAAGAGCGGTTGTGAATTAAGAATTGTGATTCAAACTAATTAATAGTTTGATATCCTATTTCCACCGCAACATAACCGAACTACGTTGACTCTGACTTCTCATTTTAGATGAGATACGTAGGCACAAAGCGTCGTTGCTTTGCCGAGTCACTTCTTTTTTCTTTTGTCTTTTGTCCTCAAGCCTTTAGCATACATAGATTCACACCCTTTTAGATAGACAACAAGCGCTGATCCCGTCGAGTACGACGGACGTGAGGGATGCTAACACCTTCCCCTTTTGTAACCGACTTCCGAACCCGAGATTTAGTTGCGATGACCAATCTTATCCCTCGTTTGGTTAGGTTTTCTCTGAGCGTTTCCTTTCCCTCTCTTGGGATAAATAACGCGCGGTGGCGACTCTTCTGTCATTGTCGGCCTCGATTTTCGCAGTTCTGACAACTATAAACCAACTAGTCTGTCAGTTTTCTCGCTTTTGAGGACTATCCTGAATGTTGGTTGTAAATTGGTTCTCCTTTGCTTTGGCGTTATAGTTTTGCTACTGGGTGGACTTGTTGAAGAGGCATGCTGTCATGACTCTTGGCCATGATTTGTTTTCTATTTTCTCAGCCCTGTATTGGTGTTATAGTTGTTATCTATTTATCTTTACTTGCTATGGATATTTCCAGGTGGACTGAATTGTTATGCAAAATTTGAAGAAATAGGTAACATCTTGCAACTTACTCCCTCCTTTCCTATTTAAGGAAATTTTAACTTTTTAGATTCATTGAATCATTGATGTATCTAACTTATAGAGTTCATATGTGCTCCAGTGAAATAAATGTCCAGTTACCCCATCCTTTTTTCAGATAAGCGACACGTGGCAATTAATTTTTTTTAATGGTACAGATTAAAAGTTAAAGTTAGTGTTTCTTAACTTTGATAATAAATTAAAAGGTCATTAATATCCTATTATTAGATCAAAACCATTAATTGTTTTTGTAAACACGTGTCAAAGATCCATAGTTATAACTGGTATAAATGGATTGGGACTAAATGGAGCATATCCAAATTCTAACTTATATGTCCAAATACATTATTTATTCAACGAATCTAAAAAGTCAAAATTAGCTTATAAATAGGAATGGAGGGAGTACATTAGTGTACAGGGATGCTTGTCATTCATTATTTTTTATTTCTAAATAGAGATTATCTTGTTAATGATAGATTTAGATATGGTTCCTGAACAACTCAATCATCTTTACGATACTGGCCAATTGTCTGCTCGGCAATTGAATGACACTATCAATATGCTTTTTCCTGGAACTGATCAAAGGAGTATGGTGAGAGTTCAAATGTGGTCAAAAATGTCAGAGGCCAAGCAGATTAACTTTATTAAAGATTTCTCACCCTCCACTGAGTAAGTATGTTCTTCTAAATTGCTATATTTTTTACAATTCTATCTATTGTAGTTATCTAACATTTCTCCCTATTTTTTAGTTGAAGATGAAGAGGAAGAGGAAGATGACGAGGAGAGAAGTCTATGATGCTGCAAGGAGAACAACAAAGCCACGTGGTAGCATGTTATTCTTAATTCATCAATGTTTGTCCTAAGTTTAGAAGTAGATTTTTCATGCATGTTTAGCTATTTTTCATGACACCTATGAATTATAACATGTGTATTTAGGGTTGGATTCAATGTTTTTTTTTTGACAAAGGTTTGGATTCAAATTTAAAACTTCTGATTAAATTTGAATAGGTCAGTTGCATTTTATTAGTTATTATTTTTGTTTAATATGTTTAAATTGTGTATGCCTATTTTATTAGTTGCGAGCCTTTCTTGACAAACGAGCCATAAAATAAAACAAGCATCTTTTGGGCAAGCCCGGTTGCGATCGGAATGACAGTTTTTTCGCAACGTTGAAGATAGCATTAAGAAAATCATAGATGAATCTAAAGTGACAAACTTATGTGGAGAATGTTCTATAGATGGATACATATGAAGCAGTTTGAAAACATCGTAGTCGGAGGTAGACCTTGCCTTGAAAATGAGAGTCGCTTGAGCTGCTTGTGTGTGGAACATATGGAATAGCAGGAATGACAGGGTTTTTTCGCAATGTTGAAGTTAGCATTGAGAAAATCGTAGATGAATATAAAGTTACATCATGGAAGTGGCTCAAAATAAAGTCCAATATCATTAAAGATTATCCTTCTGGAAAGTAAAGACAGTTCATCTTAATCTGAGGAAGATTCTCCAGATCACCAAGAAATCCACAAGGGTAGAAAAGAAGGAAAAACCTATACATGCCTCTGTAACATACTTTGTTTCTTCAGCTTGGTGGCTCACCAAAACTCACTAACATACATGTAAGGATGTCAGCTTTAGAACAGAGCTACAGACAACGGTTTCAACGTTTGGATAATCATCCAAGGTTGTTCTAAATTTCAATTTGTACTATTAGATTTTCTAAATAGGTTATTAAGAAGAAATTTGATTTTTTTCCAATTAAATGGAGTTGCGCTTCTTAATTTAAAAAATAATGACATATAGAAAACCTGAAGAAAAAAGGATGTAAAAATGTATAAATTTGTATAAAATTAAAATGCCGATTGAAATACGCTTCATTGATCCTCTACTTAACTTTCATGGAGGAATTAATCTGATGATGCCAACAATAGCTTTATGAAAATATCTCCTTGGTAATTGTCAGCAAGATTGATGACTCATAACCCACAACAAAGCCGACCACAAAGGGTGCGAAATCTTGAAGGAAGCGACCTTAGAATCGGCGACGTGAGCTACCAAGCTGAAGAAACAAAGTATGTTACAAAATGTATCGATTTCTCCCTTCTTCGATGAGAGTGAAGATGTGACATTGAAAGAAAAACGATACTGGAATAACAAAGTATATTTGGTTTCTTGAACACTAAGAAATCCACAAGGGTAGAAAAGAAGGAAAAACCTATACATGCCTCTGTAACATACTTTGTTTCTTCACGATACCGCTTCTAAAGTAAAAAGTGGAATAATTGTATCACAAACCCATGCAAAAGGATGTGTGCCAATATTGCATGTTGTTCAATGGACGACATCAATTTTCGTGTAGTATACTATAGTACTTTTGTCTATATATACCCGCGCGGGTATATTGTATAATTATATCCAATATATTAGATTATTATATAACTAGGGGTCGTTACATAACTATAATTGGGGTTTAAAGTTTATGACTTCTTAGTTGAGAATTTTACCGATACCGCTTCTAAAGTAAAAAGTGGAAAAATTGTATCACAAACCCATGCAAAAGGATGTGTGCCAATATTGCAGGTATATTTTTTCTTGTTTGCCAGTACGCAGGTTTTGTGTTCATGTTTGTTTACATAGTTCATGTTTTGTCTTGTATGTTGATATCATGTTAAAAAATATGTATGAAAATACTTTTTATTTGTTTTTGCACTGATCTTCCACCAGTGGAAGTTACTTTAAAAATCTGTATGAAAATCCTTTTTGTCAGTTTTTGCACTAATCTTCCACCAGTGGAGGTTACTTTAAAAATCTGTCTAGGAACTTTTTGTCGCTTTTTGCACTGAACTTTCACCTGTGGGAAGTTACCTTTAAAATCTGCTTGAAAATACTTTTGGTCAACTTTTGCACTGAACTTCCACCAGTGGAAGTTACCTTTAAATTTGTCTGAAAGAACTTTTGGACAACATTTGCATCATTTATCATCTTCGTCATTTATTTTATTCAAACCTCCACTTGCATAATCAATCGTACTTTACTTTATGTGCATTGTTTTGAAAAACTTTTGGCACCTTTGTATTCCTCATTAAAATTCAAGCAGGTTAGAGTCAAATTTTGTTAAATTTGATGATGATTTGATAAAGTTTGGATTTGAATCATTTTCATGTTATTTTCTTTAGCTTGCCTTGAATTTTTCCCAAAATATTTGGCTTTGTAAGGTCATATGTTATTGGGGTGGCTTGATACACTGGATGTATCGCCACCCTAGTGGTTATGCCTGCGTATTCATGTGCTTTCTATCCTTGCCATCTTGAGTTGGTTGGTGTAGTGAGGTTTTTAACCGGTGATCCACAACGCACGAGTTTAACACCCTTTCTTTTTAAATACTAGTTTTTCTTGGTTTTCTTCAAAACTTAAAATTAGTATAACTTTGTCATTTTTGAGTGGTTATTTTTTCATTTTGCTCCTAATCTTGCCTATTTTCATATGGTAATTAAAGAATTCAAGGATTTCCATCCTAGAAACATTTTATGTCATTTGAAAGTCTTGCACTGTTTTGGGGTTTTTACCCTCCTTGCTTTCAAATCTCTTCTGATTCAATTTCATGAGATTGATTTGCACTTGATATGTACATGTTAGTTAACTCTTTTTGTGTGTTTGAACCAAAACCTCTTGCATTCAAATATTTTCTTGTATGCATTTGTGTTCAATCTTTTCTTAAAACTTGAAATTTTTCCCCGTGAAGTTTTTAAACTTTTGTATACCATTTTGTTGTAACATTGTTTGTTTAGGCCTGGTGTTTGTAAGTATACATGTCATCTTGTAAGCCCTAGGAAACCTCATCTTTATCAAGATACATCTTTATCTTTGTTAATATATACCCCCTTCTTTGTTAAGATATGCTTCATCTTTGTTAAGGCCTGATGTTTGTAAGTATACATGTCAGGAGGTCTTTGTGGGTGCATGTGCATTGTATTTGTGAATACTTGCCTTTGTGTGGTGTGTGCATCATCTCACCATCTTACCATAAGCATATCATGTCGCAATTGGTTTTGTAAAACTCAGTCGACCTCTGATATTTTTAAAAGTTGTAACTTTTCCCGATGATGAATGAAATGGGGTTTTGACCTAATCAAACTTCTGAGTTTTGTAAAACCAGTTTGCTTTTTGCACTTGCATCAACATTTTGCATGTCATTCTTTGTTGCGTCGGTCCTTTGGTTCATTCTGTATTCCGTTGATATCAGAAGAAAGAGGGAGAGAGTATAACACAAAGACTAGCACTCAAAAAGATGGACCATCTTGAGCAAGAAAATCAAGCACTCTGAGAAGAAGTTTCTCGTTTAAAGAAAAACGCAGAGGCATTCGCCGCTGTGGTTAAGGACGTGATGAATACCCAAGAGCAGGAGAATCAAAAGCTCAGTAACGAGTTGGAAAAGGTGAAGTGTGCCAAAAAGAGTTTGACAAACTTGGTCAAAGATTTGGTTCTATCCCAACGACATGAAGGTTCTTCTTCATCTACCGATCAGCCACTAGAACAAACTGGTGGATCCTGGGGTATTCCTATACCTTATGCCCAGTTGTTCCCTATACTCCTGCAAAACGGTTTAATACAGAAGGAGATTCCGCCCATTATCCCTCAGCCCCACCGGAGTTATTTCACGACCGATGCTTTCTGTGCCTTCCACCATGGAGCGCTTGGTCATGATATTGAGGAATGCTACATCCTCAAGGGAAAGGTGAAAGAAATGATCGAAGTAGGGGTCATATCTTTTGAGTTATCCAAACCTCGGGTCCAAGTCAACCTTGCGTTTGACACCTAAGAAATTCCTTCCCTGCATATGGTGGATTAAAAAAGAAGACCCTAGACTCAGGATGTCAAAGGATAGTACTTTTTCTATGTTTTGTCAAACAGTTCAATTCCCTAAGACTGGCAGTTGTAGACTGTTTCAGCATTTTGTTGTATTTTCTTTGCATTTGTAATACTTGTAAGCTGTTGTTTATTTTGAATTGAAAAGATTAATGAAATGTTTGTGCATCTTTTGATTAAGTCCATTCATTTCACTCTTTTTCCTTCCTTTGATTGTTATAAGATAACGAAAAGTCAACGAAACGATCGATCGATAACTATCAGATCGACTGTTGTTGTTCTAGGTCTCTTGAGGCCTTGAAACTTCTTGGATGGACTTCACTAAGCCATATGAACTTAAACCTAGCAACAACCCCTATTCCTCCCCGGTTCTTTTAGTTCGTAAAAAAGATGGTTCATGGCAATTTTGCATCGATTATATAGCACTAAACACGGTAACAGTTAAGGTACAAAACTATGTCAAAAGTTTGCTCATTGATAGATGAATATCTAAGATCTAAGGATTTAATAGGTTTTGTCAAAATCCACAAATAAGAAATCAAAGACAACATCAATATTGAATCAAAACTATTTCTAAATACATATATTAGATGAAATGCATAAGGTATCATTCGATTACATTCAACCCCAACAAGAGATTGAAGCACTTACTCGAAGAAAAAGCTTCGAGTTGCTTTGATTTGTGCTTCTCCCTTTTTGAGTTTATGTTTCTCTCTCTAAAATATGTTTGGCATGAAGAACGCTAAAGTTCTCTTTTGTAAAATACAAGTTATATTTCTAAAATCAAGAAAATCACATATATAGTAAAAGAAAAATGTATCTTGTTTGCCTAGCGAACACCTTCTTCGCCCAGTGAACATCTTCGGTAAGAGTTCGCACAACGAACTTAGGATATTTTTCTTACTAGCATCCAAGGTTTTCTCTTCGGTGGGACCTTGCTGTAACTTCGCATAGCGGACATTCGCTGGCTGTTCACTGGTGTTTGCATAGAGAACCTATTGATTCTTCTTCATTTCTTTGGCGTCCTTGCCCACTCCTTTGTGTCTTAACCATTGATATTTTATGCCTATATCCTGCACAATGACACACACATCAAAGAATCCAAAGGTATTTACAATATAATTGAAGAATCACACAAGAACAAGAAATAAATTCATTAAATCATGAGAAGTGAGTTGAAAAATTCCAAGAAAGATGGTTCAATTTAAGTCAAACTTTGCACTTAACAAACTCTCCCCAACTAGATTTTTGCTTGTCCTCCAGCAAAGTATGCCCCTAATGAAAACAAGAGAGATTTTCTCAAACAAGAGGATTTTCTCAAGCATAAGATTCAACCAAGAAAGGATTAACAGTTCAATTACAAACAAGACAGATTTGCTCAAACAAGAGGATTTACTCAAGCATGAAAATGCTCACAAGCAATGTTCACCACTCAATATAATCGAACAATGACAAAGAATTTATTTTTTAAACAAATATTATGAAATGTTTCAAATAACAACTAAATTCTCATAATTGAATCACTTTAACACCCCTATTCAAATAAGAATGAAGAAATTAATGCGTTTGCAACCGCGGGGCAATTTCACTCACATGACAAACAATGCAAATAAAAGTCCAATTCATACATTCATCTAATCAATCAAAAAAATGAAATTATGGAAGAAAAAAGATCACCAAGAACTTTAAAGGTTGTAGCTTGGCCGAGTTTACAACAAAGGGAAATTTTTAAAGGTCATTGAGTCAAAGTTGCCAATGCAAAAGAAACATTCACTATACAAGTTATTTACACATCCCAACTTCTTTTCACCATTTTATTTACTCTATTGCAAACCTTCTCAAACTTCTTTTTGCACAATTATTTGATTCTCTATTTTTTTTTCAAACAAGCATTTTTTTATTCACATTCATATTCACACTTTTTCCATGCTTGCTTGAAAATTTTCAAAATTTTTAGCAACCTACCATTTTCCTTTTCGTTCTTCCCAACTTGACTTCAACAAAACCTTAAGTGAATGCTCCTTGCTTTTTATGGCAAGGAAATAAGTTAAGAACAATGTTAAAAGGTTCAAGAATATTTTTTTAGAATCCAACAAAATTCAATGATGAAATATCTTTTAATTTATGTACATACACCAAGTTCATCACTGAATTAGGATCTAAACTATTAAGCTTAAAGGGGTTAGGAAATGTTCACTACTCACAGGTAAGTTATTTTTAGATTTTTTTTAGATATGGTTGTGCTCAATATCAACAAATACCTTGATCATTTCTAATGCTTTCGTAAAATCAATATAATCAAAAGATTAAGCATGAATCAAATGTATTAAATAATTTTTATCAGTCATCCTAGAATATTGTAAGCAATAGAGGTTTCTCACAATTTGTGACTTTTAGACCTAAGTGAAAGAAGCATTCAAAAAAAGTTGCAAAATGAAACAAAAATACACATTTGCACAAAGTACAAAATTCTCAAAATCATTCTTACATTCTATAAAGCGGTACAACTTACGTTACTTGCATTCACATGTTCAACATCTTACCATCATAATTCAAACTAGGAAGAATCTTTATTGGATACTTTTATACAAATAGAAACCAATCTAGAGAGGTCTCATCATTGATCCCTAAACGACACTTGAGAAAATGCAAAAGGAAACAAGTATATATACAGTATAAACAACTATACAAAGCTAAAAAAAATATAGAAACTATTGCAATGTGATTCAATATCTAAACACCAATCTCCGACAACGACGTCGTTTTACTGGTGCGGTAAAGCGGCAAGCAAGAATTAAGTTTGGAAGAATTTCGGGATTTATATCATTTCCACAGGGATCGGTACGAGGGAAAGAATATCGTTTAATGGTCTCTACATTTCTAATCTTGTTGTGAAAACTTATTGATAGATCAAAGGTATCATAAATTAAAGCAGAAAATATAAAGAAAGAAAATATAAAGTAAAAACATTAAGATAAACGAATCCTTGTTGGGATTGGATCTCATCAATTGATAACACAGACATTCTTCCAACCAATTAAACACAAATAAATCATTCGTCTAATATTCTCACATATCACTCACAACAGAGGTTATGTATAAGACAACATCAAGAGAACAACTATATTGTCTCATTGATGTTGTTTCACGAAACTTAACAATACAGAGCATTAAGAACTGATACTCATGCAAATGTTAAGCCAAAATCTATGTCTAGATTCTAGAACCTAACAGATATTCATCCTAGATCCAGATCTGAAGAGTATATGTCTATAGTGGTTTAAATCTAAGATAAACAGGTAAACAAAGATAACATCTATATCAGATCCAAGATTGATTCATATAAAACACCGTGATCAGAATACGTACATACGATTAACCCTTTTTACACGCATTCAACTAATTTGTAAAATGTAAGTGAACATAATTTTCTCATCTCTATCATCACGCATTCTCATAATATTGTATTGATTCTTACCTATTCTACTCAATGCTAATAACCAACACAATAAAATAAAAGATACTAGTGAATATCAAATAACAAGACTATGTCAAAAGTTTGCTCATTGATAAATGAATATCTAAGATCTAAGATTTTAAAAGGTTTGTCAAGACCCACTAATAAGAAATCAAAGACAACATCAATATTGAACAAAAACTAGTTCTCAATACATAGATTAGATGAAATACATAAGGTATCATTAGATTACATCCAACCCCAACAATAGATCGAAACGCTTACTCAAATATCAAGCTCCAAGTTGCTTTGATTTGTGCTTCTCCCTCTTAGGGTTTGTATTTCTCTTTCTAAAATATATTTGAAATTAAGAAAGATAAAATTCTCTTTTAAAAAATACAAGTTATGTTTCTAAAAAGCAAGAAAAGTACATATATAGTAAACAAAAATCTGTCTTGTTTTCCTAGCAACACCTTCTTCGCCAAACGAACTTCTTTGATACAAGTTTATACAACGAATTTAGGGTCCTTTTCTTACTGCCGTCCAAGGTTTCCTCTTCGCTGGGTCCTCGCTGCAACTTCGCATAACGAACATTCGTTGGCTGCTCGCTGGTGTTCGCACAGCGAACCTGCTGATTCTTCTTTATTTCTTTGACTTTCTTGTTAATTTCTTTATGTCTTAATCATTGATCTTTTATGCCTATATTCTGCATAATAACACGCACATCAAAGCATCCAAAGGTATTAGCAATATAATTGGAGAATCACACAAGAACAAGAAATAAATTTATTAACACATTAGAAATGAGTTGAAAAATGACTAAACAAATGGTTCAATTTAAGTCAAAATTTACACTTAATACTCTTCTAACATCAAAGTTTTATTTCTGCTCACCTTCATTCATTTCATTTAAAGAAAATAAATTATTTATTTTATTTTGTATTTGATATTTGATTAATTAAATTTCGTTTTTGTATATTTTTTTTTAATTTTGTCATTTTTAATTTAGGTTA